>OY282450.1:5433987-8062298 GCA_958295655.1 Palloptera scutellata | reverse complement strand
AAAAAAAAAAAAGAGAAAACAAATTTTGACGCTTGAACCGCTCATTTACTACATACATACATATTTTAAAGTCCCATTTTGTTGTACAGTGTTAGCTTTCATGCCATTTCTCTATTCTCTATTCATACTAGCAAATTAATAGAATTTATCGATACACACACATACACATCCATACAAGCATCATATTTACTTTGATGTGTAGGTACATACATATATACAATATAAATATAACTGAATATTTTTACGTTTTCTGGTATTTGTACGAGATAAGTGTCTACATTAGAATTGTTCCTATTAAGTACATATACTATATGCGGTCGCTGTGGCGTAGGGGTAGTGCGTTGGACTGCTGCGCAGAGTGTTCGGGGTTCGAATCTCGGCAAAATAAAAAAGTAGAAAAAATAATTTTTCTACACGGCACCACCTCTTGGCAGGCAATGGCAATGATAATTTTCCAATAACAACAAAAACAAGCAATAAGAACAACAACAAAAAGAATACTTTCCAGTATATGTTCGTTGCAAATATTGAAATGCTTAACTTTAGTTTTGTATGGTAATTACTAGAGACAGAGAGAGAGAGAGAGTGAGAGAGAGAGTGAGTGAGAGATTGGGAGAGAGAGAGTGAGAGAGAGAGTGAGAGAGAGAGTGAGAGAGAGAGTGAGAGAGAGAGTGAGAGAGAGAGTGAGAGAGAGAGTGAGAGAGAGAGTGAGAGAGAGAGTGAGAGAGAGAGTGAGAGAGGGAGTGAGAGAGAGAGTGAGAGAGAGAGTGAGAGAGAGAGTGAGAGAGAGAGTGAGAGAGAGAGTGAGAGAGAGAGAGTGAGAGAGAGAGTGAGAGAGAGAGTGAGAGAGAGAGTGAGAGAGTGAGAGAGAGAGTGAGAGAGAGAGTGAGAGAGAGAGAGAGAGTAAAAAAGAGAGAGAGTGAGAGAGAGGGAGAGAGCAAAAAAAAAAGAGAGTGAGATAGTGAGAGAGTGAGTGAGGGAGTGAGAGAGAAAGAGTGAGAGAGAGAGAGTGAGAGATAGTGAGAGAAAGAGAAAGAGAAAAAGAGATTGAGATAAAGAGAGAAAGAGAGAGAGAGATAGAGAGTGTGAGAGAGAGAGTGACAGAGAGAGAAAGAGCGAAGAGAGAAAGAGCGAAGAGAGGAAGAGCGAAGCGAGAAAGCGAAGAGACCAAGAGCGAAGAGAGAAAGAGCGAAGAGAGGAAGAGCGAAGAGAGGAAGAGCGAAGAGAGAAAGAGAGAATGAGCGAAGAGAGAAAGAGTGAAGAGTGAAAGAGCGAAGAGAGAAAGAGTGAAGAGAGAAAGAGCGAAGAGAGAAAGAGCGAAGAGCGAAAGACCGAAGAGAGTAAGAGCGAAGGGAGGCGGAGCGGAGAGAGAAAGAGGGAAGAGAGAAAGAGCGAAGAGAGAAAGAGCGAAGAGAGAAAGAGCGAAATAAGAAAGAGCGAAGTAAGAAATAGACAGAGAGAGAAAGAGCGAAGAGAGAAAGAGCGAAGGGAGAAAGAGCGAAGAGAGGAAGAGCGAAGAGAGAAAGCCAGAAAGAGCGAAGAGACCAAGAGCGAAGAGAGAAAGAGCGAAGAGAGGAAGAGCGAAGAGAGGAAAAGCGAAGAGAGGAAGAGCGAAGAGAGGAAGAGCGAAGAGAGAAAGAGAGAATGAGCGAAGAGAGAAAAAGCGAAGAGAGAAAGAGCGAAGAGAGAAAGACCGAAGAGAGAAAGAGCGAAGGGAGGAAGAGCGGAGAGAGAAAGAGGGAAGAGAGAAAGAGCGAGGAGAAAAAGAGCGAAGAGAGAAAGAGCGAAATAAGAAAGAGCGAAGTAAGAAATAGCGAAGAGAGAAAGAGAGTGAAAGAGAGAGAAAGAGCGAAGAGAGCAAGAACACACACTTTCAAACACACATACTTACACACCTAGACAAAATAATAGGTATGAACCCAAAAATGCTTAAAATGAACGAAAAAAATTAATTGGCATGATCTACAATCAAAAGGCAAATTTGGAAGTTTGGTGGCACTGTTTTTGAGGAATCCCCGCACCAAAAGTTCTTCTCGATAAATATTGCGGCTTGTTTATTTCTTCATCGTTAGAATTTTGTTACAAATGCTCTCAAACTAGAAAAAGCTATTGAAATGCGTGGAGCACCTAAAAAAACTTCATTAGTGACCGACAATCGTATCGTTACATTAGCTACACGCGGCCCGTTCAAGTTGTACAGAACAATTGCAAGCGAAATTGGGAATGCTGTATCATCACGAACCGTTTCAAGACGATTAGTAAGCGCAAATCTACCCGGTAAGATTGTTCGGAAAGTTCCTCTGCTTAGAACTGCAACTTTGAAGAAAAAAAAAAATGTTGTATTAGTTCATAAAACGTGATGCGGTTGAAAGGGAGAAAAAAAATGCCGCAATATTCTCTGGAGCGTTGAAACAAAAATTTGTTTAAATTTGTTTGGTAACGATGCGGAAAGAAACGTTCGTCGCCCGAAAGGCAAAGAATTCGAAGTCCTGTTCACAAAGAAAACAGTGAACCACAGAGGTGGCAGCTTAATGGTATGGGGCTGTTTTTCTTGGCAAGGTATTGGTCCGATACATCAAATTAATGGCGTTATGGATAGATTCTTGTTTAAGGATTTGTTGGAAACGGTAATTTTACCATATGCCGAGGATAATATGCCGCTTTTGTGGAAATTTCAGCAGGACAATGATCCTAAACATTCAACGCGAGTTGTCAAAGCATGGTTCCAAGAGCATAATGTAGACGTCCTTGAGTGGCCAAGTCAATTCCCAGATGTAAATCCTATTGAGAATCTCTAGGGAGAACTTAAACGCCAAAACAAAACGCAATTATCGGAAAATATTATAAAAATTTGGTACAAAATTCTTGTAGAAACTTGTCATAGTCGGAAGTTGATATCGCCAATGCCCAGAAGAATCGAAAAAGCCATCAAGAATAATGGTGGATATTCTGGGTATTAATGCGTTCTTGGGGACCATAACTATCAAAATTTCAATATTTATTCCTAAGTTTTTTGTGCACACCTAAGTACTATATTATTCTGTCCAATCGCAAATCTGTGTATTTTATGAATCAACCAAAATTTAAGTTATTTTTTAGAGTTTTTAAAACCTTTCATGTTTATGTTGAAAACTTATTTATTTTTTGAAGGATAATAAAAAATATATGAATGCCAAGCTTTTTAGAAAAAAAAATGTGTTCACACCTATTATTTTGTCCAGGTGTATACCTGTATACCTACTTAAATACTTACATAAATATTGATAATTATCAAAATTTTGTTTAATTATTATTGTTCTTGTTGTTGCTGTAGCTATAGCTATGCAACTTTTCTAAGCTATTGCTGCTTTTTGCCAATACATACATACATACAAAATACTTATAAATTTTATTCAATTTCATATTGCATAATATTGCTTTAGTTTGAACAACTTTTTTTCCATTCATCTAATCAAGAATAGTTTTTAATCAATCTATCGTTTTCTTTACTAAGTTTTGTGTATCTTCTTGTCAATACTTTTGTTTCTACTTCATGCATAGATTATTATTTTTAAATGTTTAAAAATATGTGTTTGTTTAATGCACAAGGAAATAAAAATGCATGTGAGCATTATACCATACATAATATTGATACTTATAGTTAAGTAAAGCATACTTTAGGGCGTAAGCAAATTTTGATTCGTGAATATAATTTATTTTCCTTCTATTTTCACTTTTTACTTTGTGCTCAATTTAAACTTCACTCATACTTCTCCGGCTCATCTTCACACCTTATTGCTGTAGCTGTCCTTCAAATGTGATCTCCGCACAACGCTCGCCCAACTGTTGCACTTGCAATTACATCAACATGAAGAGGATATCAAAAATACTGTCGATCGTGCCATCAAAGAAATGACCGTTACCAGAATACTTGATGAAATCAAAATGACTTGGTCGAATATGAAATTCGAAACAGAAGCACATCAGCAACGCCATCAGCTGCAGCTACTGAAAGTTTCCGAAGAATTGATAGAAACTCTCGATGATAATCAAATGCAACTTCAGAATATCGCAACGTCAAAGCATATCGAATATCTGCTCGACAAATTAACATATTGGCAACGTATTTTAAGCGGCATCGATACGCTTATCACCAATTGGTTTGAGGTGCAACGTAAATGGATCTACTTGGAGAGTATATTCATTGGTACTGCCGACATACGCGCTCAATTGCCTGCTGATGCTGGACGCTTCGAAGCAATCGATGTGGAATTTGCGCAGCTGCTGGCCGAAATAGCCCAGGTGGAGAATGTTATGCAGGTTGTATTGGAGCATCGTCATGTTTTTGGCATACTCGATGAACTGCAGCAGCGTTTGGCGGTGTGCGAGAAAGCTCTCAACGATTACTTGGAAACTAAGCGCATGACATTTCCACGCTTCTATTTTATATCGTCGGCAGATCTACTCGATATCCTCTCGAATGGCAACCGACCACAAATCATCGATCGTCATTTAATTAAAATATTCGATTCTATAATACGCTTGGAATACGAGGCGGATTCGTTGCGTGCAATTGGTATGCACTCAAAGGAGAATGACGAATATGTACGCTTCACTGCAGCACCATCGGCAAGTGGCGCGCCTGAAGCGGCAGCCTTCATTGAGTGCTCGGGGCGCGTTGAACTATGGCTGAGCGCAGTCATTACACAAATGCGTTGCACGCTGCATGAACTATTTCGACGCGCCCTACACGCTTTTATTGAGAAATCACGCGATCAATGGCTGTACGATTGGCCCGCCCAAGTAGCGCTCTGTTGCAGTCAAATCTGTTGGACCTCGGATGTGAATCGAGCATTCGCCTGGATGGAAGAGGGTTACGAAGCAGCTATGAAGGACTTACATAAGCGTCAAATCACACAATTAAATGCTTTGATAAATTTGCTGCTGGGCGAGTTGTCAGCAGGCGATCGTCAAAAGATTATGACCATCTGCACGATCGATGTGCATTCACGCGATGTTGTTGGAAAAATCATACATTCAAAAATCGATAGCCTGTTGGCTTTCCAATGGCAAAGTCAGCTGCGTCATCGCTGGCATGATGCAGTGACTGAGGAACGAGAGGAGAAGATAAATGCCGCTGGCAATATCGATAACGATGAGGATTGCTTTGCAAATATCTGCGATGCTGAATTTCGCTATGCGTATGAATATTTAGGAAATACTTCTCGTTTGGTCATCACTCCACTCACCGATCGTTGTTATATCACTCTAACGCAGGTAAAAAGCAATTAATCAAAACTATTATATATTGTATGTAGAATAAGAATCCTGGTCCGAGTTCGAAACTTGGCATAATCAAAAATCCAAAAGAAGGAAATGGCATTGGCAATGGCAATAAAGGGTAAATGCTGTCTAAGAAAAGCTTTTCACAACGTCCACGGCCATTAGGTCCTTTCCTTTCGTTTATAAATATGCGTAATTCGCACAACGTGAATGAATACCACAAGTGTGGCCTAGGCCGCTTTAATTAATTGACAGCTCAACTTTTAATACACACTCATTAATTAATTGAAATATTCATAACTCAAAAATAATTTCCTTTTTTAAATTCTTCCGAATTCGTACGCATATATTTCAATTGTTTTTCGAGTGCTTACGTGAAACACGGTACTCGATTTAACAATAACGCCCACATCCATACCACACTTCTACGATCAGCAAATCTCATCACTGTGCTACCGCCACCAACCAAGAAACCAGTGCCATCACATGAAGGTACGCTGCCGCTCATGTACGAAAGATGAAAGGAGCGCGCGCGTTCGTTCCATTAAATTAATTGAATTTCTTTAAAGTGTATACAAATATTCTTGCATACATATGTATGAAAATACACACACATATTCATGTGTGCATGTATCGCATGTATCTCCTACATATCGCTGCTGGCTTACAAACCTACATTTCATCATACGAGTACATATGCTTGAATATTTTTGTAAAAGTAATTTTCTCCTTTTTTGCCTTTTCCTACACAATTAAAAAGTAAATTCCTCTGCCATACTCTGAGTTACCATGTACGAGTGCATATAAATGCACGGTTTAATACTCTTCATAGTCTCCGTAATCATGCATGAAAAAGCAAGGAAAATATTTTAATTATGCCCAACATGATTAAAGCAGCCGGTAAGCAGCTCACTGGCTCAAGTCTTGCTCGATGGCTAAAACTCATATTTCTCTATCATGCACACCATCATTAATCAGTTCTTGTTGATGTCGACAACGAGCGATGGCGGTGACTGTTCCATTGATGCAGTGTCTCAAGGACACAGCAACGATAACGCAACATGTAAATTTAACAAACACATACCATATACGAATACGAGTACGATAGATACTTAAAAAAAAATATTTTGTTTGCACTTAATAATGGAATTGTACATAAAGTGATATTTTCTTTATACTCCTCTAGGAAACATGGAGCTTCCACAAGGCATGCCTGGTATTAGTTTCGTTTATATACTATATATGTTGTTCTTAACATTAGAGTAGGTGATTGGCCTACCCCAAATGCATTCTAAATTAAAGCAATTAAATGCTTTTGCAAGGTCCTAACAGATTGATTTAAAATTTGTCCAGCTCATGATGACGAAATAAAAACTTATGCTAAGAAAATTCCATTTCGTATACTTGGATTTCCTGATTCCTGGTGTCAGAATTATGAATTTGAATTTCTCGATCGAGAAAACTACGGCTTAACTCTCTGACGATGAGACTTTTCTTTTGATCTTTACTTTACTTTTTACTTTTAATGGCACAACAGCCCATGGAGGGCTTAGACCGAGCTTTTCGCATCCACTCATGTTGTGCGTGTTATATTTGTACATGAATGGAAGGGACCTACAGTTTAATGCCGAATCCGAACGGCGAATTGAAAAGCTTTTCATAGCAATTTTTACTCTTGCAGGTTTGCCATTGCCTGCCAAGAGTTGGTGCCGTTATTATTATTTCTACTTTTTGATTTTGCCTGTGCCGAGATTCGAACCCCTGACACTCTGCGTAGCAGTCCAACGCATTACCACTACGCCACAGCGACCACTAAATAGATTTGAAAAGTGGTATTGACTTGACTCTGTGTAAGAAACATTTTAAGGCCAACTCTAATCTCACTTGGCGGCCATCTGGAACTAGATCCTCTATAATTTACCATGGGCAAGCGTATTTACCATGGGCAAGCGTATTCATGTATTCCATTCATGTATTTACAAATATAACACGCACAACATGGGTGGATGCGAAAATCTCGGCCTAGGCCCTCCATGGGCTGTTGTACCATTAAAAGTAAAAGTAAGCGTATTTGCCCTTCGTCGTCAATATAAATATCAGGTAAAAGGATATGAACAAGGTGTTACAGCACTGGTTGGAGCTCTTTCCATAGTTCCAAAGTAAAGAAGACCGTAGCTAATTGTTATTGGATATAAATATTTAATTATCTTTTTTTAAAGAAAAGATACTTTCTGTTTGGACCTCTTTCTCCAATTTTAAGTAACAATCCACAATTTTCGAAAGCCCTAACACACATTTTTCAAATTTTACAGGGGAAGCAAAATAACATATAACCTTCGGAGTATTGCTTCTAAAATTTCTAATATAAACTATGAAACAAGGCAAAAGTTCTCGATGCATGGCTTTATTTTTAGCAGAGATGCAGTTGGACACGTTTATTCATAATCTTAAATAGCGATATATGGTACTCGTTTGGTATAAGTAGTTCATTCAGATGTCTTCGATTTATTTCACAGCCTGATTTTCTGTCATATCCACGAGCAGTGTTAAAGACCGATTTTACCGCCTTACATTATATTTTTGGATATTAAACGATTTTCTTGTTCTGCATCTTTCCCTTAGATTTTATCAAAGTCAACGTCATCTTTATTTATGGGGGGGACCTATTGCAGCAATCAAAGTCTTTTGACTTATTGACTTATTGACAATATGATCACTGGATCTTACTTACTTTTAATGGCACAACAACCCATGGAGGGCCTAGGCCGAGCTTTTCGCATGAATGGAAGGGACCTACAGTTTAATGCCGAATCCGGTAATGCCGGGTAGAAAAATTATCTTTTCTACTTTTTGATTTTGCATGTGCCGAGATTCGAACCCCGGACACTCTGCGTAGCAGTCCAACGCACTACCACTACACCACAGCGACCATCACTGGATCAAATTGACAAATTAAATGTTTACTTCTAAAATATAGTTTGCAACGTCTTTTATTTTATAAACATGTTACTGCAGTGAACAACTGATCGGTATACATTATCATCTCAAATACTTTAAAAAGGTGTTAATGCTAGATAAAAGTGTTTAAATATACAAAGAGTAAAGTTGTAGTAAACAATTACGGAAGTAGCAGAAAAAGTAGTAGAAAATAGTAGTAGAAAATAGTAGCAGAAAATAGTAGTAGAAGATAGTATTAGGAAATAGTAGGAGGAAATAGTAGTGGAAAATAGTGGTAGGCAATAGTAGTAGGCAATAGCTTATATAAAAATGCGACAATAAAAAGTTGTCTATGAAAAGCTTTTCACTTCGCCGTTCGGATCCGGCATAAAACTGTAGGTCCCTTCCATTCATGTGCAATTATAACTCGCACAACATTAGTGGATTGGCCTTGGCCTTTGGCCTTTGGCGCTACATGCGGTCATAGTCGACACTGATTAACTGAAGTTCATTGTGGTAAAGGCACAACACTTTCGTCTATCGTCTATCGGTATCTCTTTATCGGTGTCCTGTGTGATTGCATTCCCTCTCTCATTCTAACTCCTTCTTCCTCCCACCTATCAATCTACCTTCCATTCAACACAATGCTCTGCATACATAGACTGTGTGTTGAATATAACAATAAAAAGTAAAAATAAAATAGTAGTAGAAAATAGTACTAGGAAATAGTAGGAGAAAATAGTAGTAGACAATAATAGTAAACAATAGTAGCAGAAAATAGTAGAAAATGTGGTCGCTGTGGCGTAGTGGTAGTGCGTTGGACTGCTGCGCAGAGTGTTCGTGGTTCGAATCTCGGCACAGGCCAAATCAAAAAGTAGAAAATATAATTTTTCTACGCGGCACCACCTCTTGGCAGGCAATGGCAAACCTACAAGAGTAAAAATTGCTATGAAAAGCTTTTCACTTCGCCGTTCGGATCCGGCATTAAACTGTAGGTCCCTTCCATTCATGTACAAATATAACACGCACAACGTGAGTCGATGCGAAAAGCTCGGCCTAGGCCCTCCATGGGCTGTTGTGCCATTAAAAGTAAAGTAAAGTAGTAGAAAATAGAAGTAGAAAAAAGTAATAAGAAAGTATTAGAAAATAGTAGTAAAAATAGTAACACTGTAGCATGAAACAAATTGGTTTTCGTTTTAAAAAATGTTAAATTTCGCTAAAAACGTTTCATTTAAAAATAATTATAAAAATAAACTGACTGGAAAGTGTAAGAGGAAAGTGTGACCTGGAAAATACCACTCCGGCAAAGATGTTATCAGCAGGGATATGATTTGAATTTTGCGGTATGGTTCGGTTGAACGGTTCAGGGTTTGTCTGAAACACTGGTTTGGTAAAAGAACCGGTTCTTCCGCACCTACAAACCACTGGTTTGGTTCAAAAACCAAATTTTTGTGTTATTGCTGCTGGGCTGTTGTTTGTAAATATGGCTGCATAAAAGATAGACAATGAAATAAAGACTTAACCCGGAACAGAACCTAGGACGCTTTCGTCGAAAGTCTACTATTGTAGAATTTTTGGAGTCAATCGAATAAATCAATATATTTATGTAATACTTGCTTACAAACCTACATTTCATCATACGAGTTACATTCAGTTAATGAATTAGAGTTTTCATTGTTATAAAGATAAAAGAAAAAAGCAGTAAGAAAGTAGTAGTAAAAAAATAGTAGTAAAGAGTAATAATGGGAATTTCTCTTTGGAATGAACCAAATCATTTTTTCGAACCAGACTGGTTTGGTTTTACTTTCAAGTGAAAAAAACAAAAAACGAAAAACAAAAATAGTTAAGTTCATGGTTCGGTTCAAGGTAACTCCAACCGCGGATAGTACGTTTCACAAGATTTGCTGTTATCACTGGTTATCACATCAAAATCTGATTTGGAAAATACTAAACACACAATATTTTCCCCAAGTGTATATTGCATATACTACTTCAAATAATGTTGCATACATACTTAAGAACGCGCATACAAATTGAAAATTATTGCATAATTTATGACGATGCAACATTATTCTCACATACATACATACATACACACCATTCTCACATGTTCTTTGGCAAGTAAAAACATAAATATTTCCATTTCTGAATATGTATGTGTTATTTTCATCGTCATCTTTTCTTTTCAACTGCTTCTCCATCGCTGTATAAAGTCATTGCACTTGGTGATGGGTGGTGCACCCGCCGGTCCAGCTGGCACAGGCAAAACAGAAACCACTAAAGATCTTGGACGTGCGCTGGGCGTAATGGTTTACGTATTCAATTGCTCCGAGCAAATGGACTACAAATCTTGTGGTAATATTTACAAGGGCCTAGCTCAAACGGGCGCATGGGGCTGCTTTGATGAGTTCAACCGAATTGCGGTGGAGGTGTTGTCTGTGGTTGCAGTACAAGTGAAAACCATACAAGACGCAATAAAGGTAAGGAAGATGATGCAAAGTAGCTGCATTGCGGTGCATAGAATGGAGGTAAGTGAAAATTGCTTCTTCGTTTGTTTTTGCAGATGCATAAAACAAAGTTTATGTTTATGGGTGAGCAAATTTCGCTCGTACATTCCATAGCCAACTTTATCACACTTAATCCGGGCTATGCGGGGCGCACAGAATTGCCGGAAAATTTAAAAACTCTCTTTCGTCCTTGTGCAATGATTGTGCCGGACTTTGCACTGATTTGTGAGATAATGTTGATGGCGGAAGGGTTTCTTGAAGCGCGATTACTAGCACGCAAATTCATTACTTTATATACGTTATGCAGAGAGTTGCTATCAAAACAGGATCACTACGATTGGGGTCTGAGAGCAATTAAGTCGGTATTGGTAGTAGCAGGTACGCTGAAACGAGATGACCATAGTCGTCCAGAAGATCAGGTTGGCGTTCATTGTGGTACTTACTCAGCTTTGTCACTTACCGAATAGCTTCATATCTTCCCGCAGGTTCTCATGCGTGCACTGCGCGACTTTAACATACCGAAAATCGTCACCGAAGATGTGCCAATTTTTATGGGTCTCATCGGTGATCTGTTTCCTGCGCTCGACGTGCCACGCAAACGCGTCTTTGAGTTCGAGAAAACCATACGTCGAGCCGTCAACGAAATCAAATTGCAGCCAGAGGAAAGTTTTCTTATGAAAGTCGTTCAACTGCAGGAGTTGCTGGATGTGCGCCACTCGGTGTTCATTGTCGGCAACGCCGGCACAGGTAAGACACAAATTTGGCAAACCTTACGCGAGACATATCGCATTCAGAAGTTGAAGCCCATATGCAATGTACTCAATCCGAAAGCGCTGTCGAATGACGAACTTTTCGGCATCGTAAATACAACAACGCGTGAGTGGAAGGATGGTTTATTCTCGTCCATTATGCGTGAGCAGGCCAATTTGCCGGCAGGTAATCCTAAATGGATTGTACTCGATGGCGACATCGATCCCATGTGGATTGAAAGTTTAAACACGCTTATGGATGACAACAAGATTTTGACACTGGCAAGCAATGAGCGTATTTCGCTGAAACGTGAAATGCGTTTGCTGTTCGAGGTGGGCCATTTGAAGGCAGCAACACCTGCTACAGTGTCACGTGCTGGTATTCTATACATAAATCCGCAAGATTTAGGCTGGTCACCGTAAGTCAGGCGCATAGTGTTCATGCATGACTCCCACTAAGCCAGGTTTTATTTATGCTTTTTTTCTAACAGCTACGTTTCATCTTGGCTGGACACGCGTCTCGATATGATTGAGCGCGGCATTCTCACTTCGCTCTTTGAGAAGTATTTCCCGAGTTTAATGCAACGCCAGCATGAATTTCGTCGCATTACACCCATCACAGATATGGCCATGATCCAAATGACATGTCATTTGCTTGAGTGTCTGTTGGATACCAGCAATGAGCTTGACTCGAGAAACTCGTCGCCCAGCACAATACATCCACATAGCTTGCATCACAATGAAATGGCACCTGATTCCCTGGAAGTCACGATCGAGCTTATATTCGTTTATTCCGCAATGTGGAGCTTTGGCTCTGCTCTGTATCAGGATCATATTATTGACTGGCATCGCGAATTTCACAAATGGTGGACTTCGGAGTTCAAAGATGTTAAGCTACCCTCGCAGGGTACTATTTTCGATTACTATTTGGATGTGCATACTCATAAATTTCAACGTTGGGATGAATTAGCAGATCTAAAGAAACTGGATATGCTGGATCCTGAAATTCCCCTACAGGTTTGCTTAAGAAAAATAACATGAAACTTAAAAGCAATATATCCACGCAACACAAATATTCCCAGTCAGTTCTTCCTTCCCACTATGTATAACTTCTATAATATTAAACTTCTATGTATAAAATTGTATCCAAACACAGAATATTCTTATATCCACGACCGAAACTATACGCATTCAATACTTTCTCAAACTGCTTATTGATCGACATCACGCTTGCATGCTAGTGGGTGCCTCTGGCAGCGGTAAAGGCACAATATTTCGTGAGCTCTTTGACAAATATAGCAACCACCAAGAAATGCTAGAAATTGCTGTAGCAGCAACATCAGCACCAAGCACAGCTGGTGTTGCTGGTGCCAGCGTGCCACAGCACAAGTCGTTCTCAACCGCGACAGCGCCACTCGTGACTGCAGTGCAAACAACTCACTTCAATTTCTACACAACCTCGGAGATCTTTCAGAAAGTCCTCGATCGCCCATTGGAGAAGAAGTCGGGACGCTGCTATGCGCCAAGTGGAGCAAATCGACGTTTAATCTACTATGTAAGCGATTTAAATATGCCCGAGGTAGATGCGTATGGCACCGTACAACCCCACACAATAATGCGTCAATTCATGGACTATAGACAATGGTAAGTTAGACTCGGGAATGACACTTGACACACTAGAGGCCTTCTGTTGTCAGTTGTAACTTTTTTCAGGTACGATCGTCAACGCCTGCTGCTGAAAGATATACGACATTGTCAGTTTGTAGCGAGCATGAATCCCACAGCTGGTTTCTTTACAATCGACCCACGCCTGCAGCGTCACTTTTGCATCTTCGCTGTAGCTGCCACATCTGAAGAGACTCTTCAACGCATTTACGGCAGCATTCTAAGTGGGCATTTGGAAAATCCTGCCAACTGCTTCAGCAAAGAAATCAGAATGATCGGTAACTTACTAGTGCAAGTGGGCATAGCTTTGCATCGTCGCGTCGAATACGCTTTTCTACCGACCGCTGTGAAATTTCATTACATTTTCAATATGCGCGATTTGACCAACATTTATCAGGGTGTCATGAATTGCATGGGCGCACCGTCGGTGGCTGGAAGTGCCGTTGGAAGTGCAGCAACACTTAATGGCAGCTTATGCGCCAAGCCTTCTGAGCTCATACGCTTGTATGTGCACGAAGCATTTCGGGTCTACCATGATCGTTTGGTCGATCAGTATGACATTAAGTCCTTTAAATCTTCTATACGTGATATTTTCAAGAAGGATTTTGAAGATTTTGATGAAGAGTTTGTTTTCGCTGAGCCTTTGATTTACAGTCATTTTGCACAATCGCTGGTGGATCAAAAGTACATGCAACTACGAAGTTGGGATAGTTTATATCAGCTTCTGATGGAAGCGCAGGCAAATTACAATGAAATTGTTGGGTACATGAACTTGGTAATGTTCGAAGATGCGATGATACATGTCTGTCGGTTAGTATGAATGGCTTTGAATTCCGTACGCTTAGTAAAATCCCACTTTCAGCATAAATCGAATTCTGGAGAGCCCACGCGGTAATGCATTACTCATCGCTGTCGGTGGTTCGGGCAAACAAACGCTGGCCCGGCTCGCTTCCTTCATTTCATCGCTGAGTGTCTTTCAAATACAACTCAGACGTGGTTTCTGCATACAGAATATGAAAGAAGAAATCGCTGTGCTGTATATGAAAGTCGGGCTGAAAAATGTTGCCTCAGTATTTCTCATGTCCGATGCGCAAATTCCCGACGAATCCATACTGATGCTTATCAACGACTTATTGGCTTCAGGGGAGATACCAGAACTGTTTAGTGATGATCAATTGGAGACTATTATTAATGGTATACGCAATGAGGTGAAACAGAGTGGAACTTTGGATACAAAAGAGAATTGTTGGCGCTTCTTTGTGGAAAAAGTGAGGAGGCTGCTTAAAGTAGTGCTGTGTTTTTCGCCCGTTGGCCAAACGCTGAGGATAAGAGCACGTAAGTTTCCAGCAATTCTAAATCGTACTTCAATTGATTGGTTTCATGAGTGGCCAAAGTCGGCACTGGAATCGGTATCCCAGAAGTTTCTAAGTGAAATTGAAAATATATTGCCGGTGAGTAATTTACACTAAATCTTGTATGGTATTTGTTTCAGAATAAGTAATTCTGCGCTTAACTTTTGTTACTTTTGTTACTTTTGTAACTTTTGTAACTTTTGTAACTTTATCTTGCACACAGTACAATATGATTTCACCCATTGGATGCTTTATGGCCTACGTCCATGGTACAGTAAATCAGATTTCGAAAATTTATCTGCAAAATGAAAAACGTTACAATTATACGACACCGAAAACCTTTCTCGAATACATTTTCCTTTATCGTAAATTGTTGGTGGAAAAGAATAGCGAACATACGCGACGCATACAACGCCTACAAAGTGGCATGGCCAAATTGGCCGAGTGTGCACGTCAAGTGGATACATTGAAGGTGAGTTGAGTTCAGTATGAATATAAATATGTCGCATACTAAGCGAGGGAGAAAAATATTCGCTTTCATGCTGGAAATGACTACATGTAAGTTCATTGGACACACACAAACACACACACTATTACTGAGAAACAAATGTACATTTGATCCTACTGCTGCTATTGCTGTTGCTTCGAGCGACTCTGCGACATTCAATTAGTGCACGTAATTGAATTGTTACTGCAGCAAATCTGATTTGATTTTACGTTCTCTCTTTTTTTTACTCTTTTGCCGTTAATTTATACGCTTTTTGAGTTTTACTTTTGTAGCACCTACATGCACACACTCACAGAATACTCGCACAAACACACATTGTTACGTTGTCGTATTGGTGATGGGCACACATACATGCACATGTACATATACGCATATGTATGTATGAACTGAACTGCAGGTCAGCTCTGCCTTTCATCAAGTCGTGATGCCGATTAAAACACAACAACGCCAACAACAACAACAACCACAACAACAACAACGCCAACAACAACAACAACAACAACAACAACAACATAAACTTGAAAATGAAAACTTTTGTTCGACATTGAGACTAATTGAAATGAATTAAAGTGAACTAACTGTATGATGAATAAGTGAATGGAGAGTGAGTTGAATTGAATTGAATGACGCATGGGTTTCGTTGTATTTGGACGAACACATGTTGTTTTCAAACAAACAATTTACCAATTTCTTTCGGGGTCCTTTTTTCGCTCTTCACTGTTAAAGTTGTAATTCTTTTGCGTAAAGTTCTTTTTCTTTCACCTCGGTGTGTGTAAATATTTAGGAATCGTGCTTCATTTTAGTTTGATTTCTACTTTTCTTTTACAGCGTTAGATTTTTTTCTGGTTACTTATGCATCAGGTGTAGTTTTCATTTAGTTTCCAAATAAAACTTTTTTCATTCATACTTTGATTAGTGTAATTAAACCAATAAAGAAAAATAAAACAAAAATCCAAATAGCAAAAGTAGATATATATACTTAATAAAAAAAAGTTAACAAAACAAAAATGTTTGCGTTTAAAAATAAGCAAACCTAAAAATAAATTCATTGTGATTATATTAATCATTTATTGCTTCAATCAAGTCTTTGTTTAATAAACTAATAAAAATAGAAAACATTTCAGAGTTTAAAAACTCGTGAGTGAAGTGCAACTTATCACGAACTTATTTCGCTTCTATACATCAATCTGTACACGTCCACATATTTCGATATTCTTTATATTTGAATCAAAGCAATAAAAGATGTAAAAGCAATTTGTTGGAAAAATCTCATTGCAAAATTCGTTTTGTTCCTTTTAAATATGTGATAGAGTACAAGAACAAACAATGAGAGCTGGTATTGTGATCGGATCTTTTTCATACTAAGTGTATGAACAATTTGTTTGCATTGGGATCGGGCCGCTGAAGTAAAAGCAGAGACGTCGGCTCTCTCAATGTCATCTGATGTATACTCGTACACATGCACGAGGTCGATTGCGAACAATCGAGTAATTTTCATATTAGAGAGTGATTGACTTCAGAAAAATTAACTGTTATTGTTAGTCGTATTGTTTTTGAAAATTTGAAATTCTTCTAGTGCAAAAAGTTAAATAAGAGCAATATGTGGAGAGAGAGTGCTTGCTGTTCGTGTTGTTCTTTCACGAGTAGATTTTATTTACTCGCTCTATTGTTTGCGCCCACGACTCTATGTGTTATAGCGTTACATTTCAAGTGTATTCCACAATAAAGAGAGTAAGTGAAATGAGTTTGTTGTAGTTTTCTGAGATGTGCTTAGAGATCCAAACAAAATAAAATAATTCGTCACATAAAAGCTTGCCAATTCAGATTTATATAAAACTACTTATTTTCATAAGAGTGGACACATAATCTTTACCTCTCTCTGTCACATGGCATTAATTACTTAAGGCACTTTTATGGTCTTATCTTTGATATGCAGCATCAACTTGCCATACAGGAAATACAATTGACAGCTAAAAATGTAGCTGCAGACAAACTGATTGTAATTGTAAGCGCTGAAAGTGAAAAAGTGAAACGTGAAAAACATATCGCTTCCGAGGAAGAGAAACGTGTACGCATCATCGAAGAAGATGTCTCCATTAAAACAAAAACATGTGAAGAAGACTTGCGTAAAGCAGAGCCAGCATTGATAGCAGCTCAGGCGGCACTCAATACGCTCAATAAAAACAATCTCACCGAATTGAAATCTTTCGGATCGCCACCAAAGGCGGTGGTTAATGTGTGTGCAGCGGTTATGGTTCTGCTGGCAACTAATGGCAAGATTCCGCGAGATCGCAGCTGGAAGGCAGTAAAGCTGATAATGGTGCGTGTTGATCAATTCCTAAATGATTTACTTAATTATAGCAAAGATAATATACATCCAAATATTATAGAAGTATTACAAGAGTATTTAAAGGTGAATATTGCAAGGTGGCTTAAGATTCCAGAATGCAAATAATTCAATTTTCAATTCCCTTAGGATCCCGAATTCAATCCTGATAAAATTGTGCAAAAGTCTGTAGCTGCTGCCGGTCTCTGCGCTTGGGTTATCAATTTGTATCGCTATCATCAGGTCTTTCTTATAGTAGGACCGAAACAAAAAGCACTACAAGATTCACATCAAGAATTGCTCGAAGCACGTGAACGCTTGCAATATCTTAAGGGCAAGATAAGTGATTTAGAAATGAAATTGTCTGAGATACAAGCAGAATTTGAAGAGGCTGTTGGAGAAAAGCAAGAATGCCAGCGTGAGGCAGATAAAACCGCTTTTACCATCGACTTGGCACATCGCTTAATAAATGGCTTAGCTAATGAAAATATTCGATGGCGAGAGTCGGTACAAAGGTAAGAGTTGCATGCAAAATTCGAAACAAATATTAGATACCTACCATACACATTTTAAAAGTAAAAATTATCATATTTTTTTTTGATGATTTATAACCATTAATCAATTATTGAAATTACTTACAAAGTTATTTATTTTTGCCTCAAGTACTTTACAGACACTTCACTTTGAAATACGCCTCGCGTTCTATATTTAATAGATGTGGATGCGTTGCATTCACTTGAAAATTCACCTTACCAGTTTGCCTTTTATTGAATGAACTCCATCAAATTGGAAGTAATGCGTAGAGATTGTAAGCATATCTAACAAGTACCCATGTAAATATTTGAATGGTACATAAATGCGCTATAAGTTTTCGAGTAAAAACCCCCTTAACAAGTACATGTTACCACTTCGGGCAGTACCACTTATTGTCTGGACTCTTCCATTAGTTGTAAACATTTCTTGATAATTATTTAAATAAAACAACTAGAATTTTATCAAGCCCGAAAAAAAATTAAATCTTAGTCCTGATAGCTATGAATTAACACTTTAGAAAAGGTGAATTTCTACCACCCCACCCCGCCCCTCCCTCGTCGCGCCGTTATTTATGAGGAGTCAGATTTATTTAATTTTCTTTTTCCTTCATGGGGTCAAAGTAACTTAACTATGAAGTCATTACAAATCGATTTTCTCACTCATTTTATAAGTTATTTTTAATTATTTTTATGCCCTTCATATTGTATGTTTTTCGACTTTTTGCTTCTTTCAACAGACAATAATATTTATGAATTTTTATTGCTTTTTATTGTTATTTTTACCTTTATTACGATTTTTGTTGTGACTCGACATTTCGACTCGGCGTTATCAGAATTGATTATAATAATTCCGACGTCCCTTTCTGTATGGTACTTGCATACATATGCAAACCATACACTTATATTTGTATGTGTCTGCATGTAGCTCATATTTATTGCATTTGTCCGGCAGTATAATTGCCGCCGCAGACATACTCATAAATGATCTAAGAGTACAGCATGTTAACTTGCAATCCAATTGTGGCTTTGAAGTTCATAAAAATTAAAGTACACTACTTGAAAATTTACAATACTAAAGATGAAGAATGACAAAGAGCGATAAACAAAGAACACGCACCGCCAGCAGTAGTCAAAATGAAAGCTTCCTTGAAATAAAAATTCGAGCAGTCTATCTAACATTTGGAATTTGAACTACTGATTAGGTCAGGTTAGATTGAAACAAGGGCTGGGCACAAAGCACCAAATCACTGCGGCCTAAACGGCCTATTGTGAAGAGCCCATTGAATATCCTAAGATACTTTTCTTAAGCTTGTAGCATGCCAAGATATGCCTGGGAGTCATATTGCCCACTTCAACCGTAGTTTCGTATGCAATAGTAAGGTGAAGAAGTCTAAGCCTTGCAAGCTTGTCACAGTGGCACCAAATGTGCTCTGCTGTTTCCTCGTCTTCGTCACGAAATCTACAGAATTCATCCCGAGTTATTCCCATTTTAGCAAGATGTTTCCTAACTGGGCAGTGTCCAGTAAGAAATCCTGTGACAGCTCGGATTTCATTTCTGTTTAACATCAGGAGTTGTTTTGCTCTAAACTTTTAAACACTTGGCATGAATGATTTAGCTTGTCTGTTTCCTGGGGTGTCGTCCCAGGGAGTGTGGACCGTTCTGTTCAGCCATGTGTTGGGGATTGAGCTTTACAAAAATCGATTGCGGTCCGCATAATGGAGTTGGTCCAAACAAAGGTTCGGATGCCCCTTTTCTGGCTAGCTCGTCAGCCATTTCATTGCCCTCAACACGACTGTGTCCAGGCATCCAAATTAAATGGACTCTATTATGTGTTGCTGAACTGTGGAAATTTCTGATTACTGGGAAATAATAAAAATTTACTTTCACAATGGTGAATCTTCTACCGAAAGTGTAAGAAAATAACGTTCAAGATTCGATAGAAGAGTGGCGCCTTCCTTTCAAGCAATTTGTGGGTCAATTTGTGAAGCGAATGCGTGAAACTGGATCTTTATTTGATGCACAACCGACAAAATTGATACTGTTGCTCAGAGGAAGGAATGATAACTGATTATTTGTTGCCGTTTTGGTGCTGTGCATTGGCCACCACACAGTTGCGATTTGATTCCTTTGGATTATTATTTGTGGGAAGCCGTTAAAGATAAGTTGGGATGAAATTCGTGCAGCCATTGGTCGACCCAACTCTCTTCCCGTATGCTAATTCGGGATGTTTTGGTTTTTATAAGTGATAATATTTCACTCACTTATTCTAAACCAAAATGTGTTAAATTTAATTCAAAATAATTTTGGGCCATTCTAATATAAGGAAAAGGATATTTATTTTCATTTATTTATTACCAACCTAAAAGCCTTCAAACGTAAAGATTACAAAATGAAAAAAAAAATTAAAATTTTCAAATCAAAACTAATTACTTTATTGAAATGGGAGAGATTTTGTCGGGAACACATATTCTTCCTCATATGGTTTACTTTATGTAGAATGTGTGGAATATGTGGATTATATATGTATAACAGAAGTTTAAATGTCACAAAAAATGAGAGAAAATTATTCCACAGTTCATATTTAACAGCAAACTGAAATGTATTCAATGAAAACTTTCGTTATTTTTACTTCCACTAGCCAAAAGGAGTGAAAAATTTTTATCCTAGTGTGACAAGGACTCCCTGGTTGATTGTCTTGATTGTTGAGAACGCAACTTGGCTATACAGGAAAATAAGAAACACGATACAAAATTGATATTTCTGATAAGTGCGCAATTACTAATCTAATAGCCTTCGAAAAAGTACAATCAACGCTCGATAACGTGAACACCCACTAACGTACTAACGTGAACAATTAATAATATCAATTCTTCTTTCCAAGGAATGAAACCGAATCAATGAAACAGAATCAATTTAACGGTGTGGTTTTAGTTTTGGTTTTGTTAAGTGTTAGGGTTATGAAGGAAAGAGATCAAAATGAGTTTGACAATCACACATGTGATTACTTAATAACTAAATAACGGTTAGCAGACATAGTTTCACTACATTGAAATTAAGAAAACACATCTGAGTCAATAAATATACAAAATTAATTAATGGTCATATTCCGTCATATTTGATGCAGAAATTTATTGATTATTGTATATGTGCATATAAAGTCTGACCGATGACGATTTATTTGGTGGCAAATTAAAATTGAATAAATTTTTAAATATGTGTAGTAAAAACAGATCCCTTTATAACAATGATCGAGAAACTATGTACTTGAATAAAGTTAAATAAACTTGTTACTCCCTAGAAATATTTACTACAATATTCTCTACTAATTAAAAATTATATAATAATAAGTTTTTATTTTTAAAAAAATTTCTTTCTGCGGTAAGATTATAAAATTTCGTGAACAATTGTGCATGTAAATATATAATAATTCGACAGAATATTATCTGGTAAAATGATACATTCGTCGTGTCGTAGTTGGTAATGCGCTGGCCAGCTACGCAAAGTGGTCGGGGTTCAAATCTCGGCACATGCAAAAATCAAAAATCAAAAAAAGAGTAAAAAACACGGCACCATCTCTTGGCAAGCAATGTCAAACCTCCAAGAACAAAATTTTGTCCTAAGAAAAGCTTTTCACGTCGCCTTTCCGTTTCGGCATAAAACTGTAGGCCTCTTCCATTCGTGAAGGAATACACAACATAAATGGGTGCAAAAATTTCGGTCTAGGTCCTATATGGGCTGTTGCGCCATTAACAGAAGAAATTATACCTTCTGTTTCTTTCGACTTCGCTTGTATTTAATTGATTCATTAGTTCGGTCTGTGATCAGACCTCAGGGCTCAGCCATCTAGGCTATAGACTTCGGCAAGGTTTGAGTGGATGTCCTATAGTAGGGCAAACTTAGACCATTGTGATACCACATTTTTGGGCCTACACTTTAATGCCGGTTTCGAACGGAGCGATGGCAATTAATTGTCACTTGTTGGTTTGCAATTGCTTGCCAAGAGGTGTATTTGTAGAAGGTTATGAATGAAAATTTACCATCAGACCAAGACGGGAATCAAACCCGAAACTTCGCGGATGAGAGTATATTGTGTTATTCGTTAAATAACAAAAATTATTATGTGGACTGAACTAAGTAATTTCGTCATACCCTATGCATCTTGATCGAGAAGAACTCGAGGGACTAAAAAGTGCCTAATCAGAAGAGAATCAACATCGAGAATCTTTATAGAAACTGCCATGAGCTTTGCTTTTCTTCAAAAGTGAACTGCGAATAGAAGTGAGCAATACTTATGAGCTCTCTACCCAGCTATATATTTCCGTACAAATCTGTTGTAAGCATCTTCAGAAATGTGAATTCCCCTCAGTTTATGGGTAAACGTTTCCCTTTTGGAAATCATTTATGGAATTTTACTAATACATATAGCTACATACATATATTAGGGTATTCCGATATTTCTTTGTTGATGAGCAACAAAGACATAATTTCGTGAACTTGAACATCTCTCCTGAACGTTAGGTTTTCCATAAAGAGAATAACAATAGTTTATATTAGTTTACGGTTACGAGCGTTGACTGTACACGCATTCGCACCATATCTTTCATCTTAAATAAAGAACAAAATGCAATTGTACTTAAGTGAGAGAGTACTTATTAATTAGTTGAAAAGGAAGAGATCAAGAGAACAAGAAAGTTAGAGAGATTATATTGTTCTCTTTGATGTTGTTCTCCCGATTGTGTTTTTGCAAGAAGTAGGGGAAACGAAAGCGGGGTCGTTCAACATCAAACTCATATTTTGTCTCCAGTGTATGTACCATATTTAAACAGACTCTCCATAGAGAGAATAACAACAACGTATATACGCAAATCAGACGATGTTTCTTAACCACCCACGGTTCCTTATCAGTGAAGATCTCTTTGTGTTTTCCATAATCCGTACAAGCTACTCACATTTGAAAATTTAACCGAGAATTATCATTACAAAAGTTTCAAATAAGTATTTCAACTAAATTGTATTATCGAAACACACATATGCACAACAATGTTCTGTATCTTTCAAAATTTCTAGCAACCCATTTAATGTATTCCAGAGCAAGCAAATAGTCGAAGCATAGAGGTGAAATCTTTTATCCTCTTTCAGTTTCAAAGCCCGCCTATTAAATGTTTATGTTTTTGTTAGAGATTAAAAACAATAGATGAAATGAAGCTCATACGCCCTGCTGTCGCATTTTTATCTATTTTTTTTACGCTTCACTTTTGTTGTTTTTCATGGCTCAGAAATTCAGAAAAGAAACAAAAACAACCGTGCACAGAAAAAAAGACCAAGGAATGGCACAAATGCATTTGTTTATTTGTACAACAATAGCTTTGAATCTGAATGACGATTCCGCCTGTACAAATACAAAGTACAAAAATGAGCAAATACTGTGCGTATGTATGTGAGTGTATGTTGTACGTTGCACATGTTATCGCACGCTTCTTCATGTACGAGTATGAGTATGTTTTTATCCTTCTTTGGTGAATGCCAAAAGCATTTTACACTTTGGGGGATTTACAACCACAAAGTAACAACGGCGCTGTTTATCAATGTGCGCGAGTATATGAGTGTATAAACCATACATATGTGCATGTGATATACATACGTATGTATGTGTGTATGACGTGTGCGCATGTAGTGGTAGTGATGCAGGTAATAAGTGAAATTGGAAATGCTATAAAAAACTTGCTATTGGCTGGAGGTATTTTTGCGATTGCAAACGGGAACAAGCGAAAAAAATACAAACAACAGCATGAAACTAACAACAAATATTACGAGATAGTATTTTGTATTTTCGAGTATTTCGACTTTGTGCTGTACGCAGCACAACTATGCCCATGTATGCGTATCAACTAACTACCACTACTTACTCGTACAACACAAACTACAAAGCTTTATGATATTTTTCCTATAATTTTAAGTTCAACTAAAAGCAAATCTAGAGAGAAATTCTTATTGATATAATAAATTGCAGTCATGCGTATTCATTTGATGCTTCAATACATGCACCCCCTGCATGTATAGAAGCGTATGAGCGCTAATTAATTTTATGCTACGAATACTGATTAAAATTTGTATAAAATGACTTCTTTTATACTACTTAAACTTTAACATTTCAAAAGAAAAATAAATGATATTCACGTTTTTTCAAGGACATGTATTAGACATACAAATTATAATATAATATATTACAAAATTTCACAGAGTGTTTTCAATAAAAAAAAATACCTAAACAATTCAGAATGAACGGTAGAGATACTTCGACTACATTTTACTTAACTGCTCCAGTGCACTTTGCACTGAAATAAATATGCAGGTACTGAACGTTGTTTAGAATTGTATATGTTTTTAACCTGCATAATTTTAAGACATTTTCTAAAAAATATACAGGTATCAAGCATCTAAGTGAGTAAAAAGCTAGTGGCGATAGATCTTCATGGCATTTAAATTTCATAGAAAAATTAAATCAAAATGCTTCGTTAAAAATAATGTCGTTAATATTATCCCTTTGATTCAAATGATTGTTCCCTCAGCAAAACTCTGCAGAAAGGTAAACAGCTTATCAGGAAAACAGTAAGGAGAATAACAAATTCTTTCTTCAATAACATATAATGGCCTGCCTGCCTGCCTGCCTGCCTACCTGCCTGCCTGCCATAAACACCTTCACTTTTGACCTCAAAGGCATCAGCACTTCATTTAATCTGGTCCTCGCCGACGTCTTCATCAAGCGCTGCATTTGTCAACACGACTGAGAAGCGAAAACAAACAACAACAAAAAACGCCATGAAAAAATAAGTACTTGCCACAAATTGCTGCAAGGCTCAAGCATAAATATTAAATGTTTCCAAAGTATTTTCTTCAGAATAGCAGCAAAGAAAAAAAGTAAAAGAAAAGTAAACTACTCGTAAAAAGAAAATGAGCGCAAAGGTGTACGACGACGAGCAGAAGTTAAATGACAACAAACGCAAAACGCTCTTTATAGCTATAGAAAAAACCACCCAACACCTGAAAAAGTAAAGCGTCAAAAGGACAAAAATTTTGCAAATTGCAGCATAAGAATGCAAACGAAAATAAGAAGAGAAGCAACAAAAAACAGGCGCAAACAAGTGATGCACACAAAGAAAAGTGCAAGTGTGCTAGTGTCGGTGAAACCTCTCACATATTTTATTCCTGTTGTTGTTTTCACTTTCATCTACCTACATACCTACAAGAGCAAATGTGCATATATTTATAACTATTCATATGTATGTATGTTAGTTAGACTGCTCGCTAGCAAGCTCACTTGCTTCTGTTGCACTTACACACCGTCGTAGGCATCAAACGAGCTGAAAAGTGCAGTTGACAAGTGTGAAAATTGTAACAAAACACAAAAAAAAAAAAACAAATAAGAGAAATAGAAAATAGTTCCAACAATCGGTCACAAAAATTGCTATTCTTTGTGCTGTTGTTGCCATTGCTGTGAATTTCTTTGTGTGTTTGCGTCAATGTCAGAATAAACTACGTCAAAACAGCAAATCTACTCAGCACAGCTGGTGTAGCTTTGTACGAAATATTTCTCTCAGAACGAAACCAAGCAATTTCTATGTAATCCTTTCTATTGATAACAATATACGAGATATGATCACAAAATAATCAATAAAATAAATATTTTCAAGTTTTTCAAAAAGTATTTATTTATTCATCAACAACTATCTTGTCCCCTTCAAAGTAATCCCCCTCAGATATAATACACTTATGCCAGCGTTTTTTCCAATCCTCGAAACACTTCTGAAACGCGCTTTTTGGTATCGCCAACAGCTCCTGTTTCGATTTTTCTTTTATCTCCTCAATCGTAGCAAAACGCTTTCCTTTCATCGGTGTCTTCAGTTTTGGGATGAGGAAAAAGTCAGCGGGGGCCAAGTCCGGTGAATACGCTGGTTGAGGCATGATAACGGTTTTGTTTTTGACCGCACGTTTCATGCCTAAAACATCCGTAAAAATTGCCTGGCATGAGCCGAACGATATGCCAACATCATCAGCAACCTCTCTGATAGTGATTCGACGATTATCCAAAATCATTTTCTTCACTGCGTCAATGTTTTCATCGGTTGTTGACGTGCTCGGGCGACCAGGACGAGCATCGTCATTGACATCTTCTCGGCCTTCCTTAAACCGGTTATACCACAATTGAACTTGTGTTCTGCTCAAAGTAGACTCGCCAATGGCCACAGTCAACATTTCAAATGTCCTTGCGCATTTAATTTCATTTTTTACACAAAACTGAATACAGTTTCTTTGATCCATTTTTTCGAATAGTAAAAAATCGTAGAGCACACCAAAACACGACTAACCTTTTTATGTGTCAAAAATAAACTGACAATCCAAAATGGTTGGTATTGCCAACATATATAACAGACATGTGTACCAACATAACAGAAAAAAAAATCCGAAAATCGAACATACGTAACTCACGAAATTTGAAAATAACGGTTATTTTTTTATCACACCTCGTACTACTACTATGGAATTATATTTTTAATATTCAATTCATCTTCTGTTTTATTCCAAAATGCTCTTGAATCTACAAACATACATTGTTTTTCATTTTGTATAATTGCTCTTGTGTTTAAGTAGCGTAGAAACTGCGAGTACGGCTTTTTACCACTGATTGTCAAATAAATTGTAAATCCTTCGCCTTTTTGTTATTCCGCTTTTACTTTTCATAATTAATCGCTTGCGATTTTTAATTATATGCAGAAGTTTGTATAGTATTTTCTCGACTAAACTTTTCTTATATTAAATTTGATTAATTTTCGCTTTTGTCTCCCCTACTTCATGCAAAAACACAATCGGGAGAACAACATCAAAAAGAACATACTTAATCTCTCTCACTTTCTTGTTCTCTTGATCTCTTCTTTTTTAACTAATGGGTACTCTCTCATTTAAGAACAATTTCACTTTCTTTGTAATAAATAAACTATGAGTTTTTAGTTACTGAGTTTTAGTTACTAAGTTTACGAGTATGCAACGACGAGTTTTCTCCGCTTTCTGCCGTAAAAAACAGGTGAATAATATCAATAAAAATAAACTTTAACTAAGATATTTAGTTAAACGGTATTGTGGGGGGAACAAAGAACAGATGAGGTCTGTTGTGTTTTGACATTTATATATCGATTGTTTAATAACTCACAATTTTTAGCAGGAGTCAAAAAACAAAACAATTGTATTATAAAATAAAAGTAAAACAAAATAATAAAAAATTCATAAAAACCGAATATTTAGTTAACAAATGTCATTTTTACCATCGATATATTTCTTTGAATATACTTTTTATTTTTTTTTTATTGATACCTTCGACACACAGGGTGTACCCCTATTAATGCAGAGCATTGTGCTGAATGGTAAGGATGAGAGAGTGAATATGATCACACAGGACACCGATAAAGAGGTGATGCCGTTAATTTTGTTGTTGTTGCATTTTTTAATTTTGTTTTTTTTTTGTTTTTTTTTTATTTAATTTATTTTATTTTGCCTGTGATTTGCCGAGATTCGAACTCCTGACACTCTGCGTAACAGTCCAACGCACCACCGCTACGCTACAGCAACCACAATATACTTACATATACTTACATATCTATTGCGCGGATAACTCGTTTTCTAGTACAATAACGTATTATTAGTGTAATAAGAATATAAAAATGTACCCTCCATGTACCCTCTTACAAGACCGAAACTCTTTATCTTTCGCTCTTCTACGTCATTCAACTAATTACGTCAGTCAACAATTACACTGTGCAACAGTTTGTTCGGGCTCGCGATTTTACATGTATTCGTTATTGTTTTTGTATTCACCAAAAATGTTCTTCTCTTTATGCTAAACAACTTTCCTATCGACACCAAAAACGATAAATATGAAATTAAAGATGTCCTAGCACATACAGTCTTTTCAACTTCGTTTTCCTGATTTCACGTACTGATAGCTCGAAAACCTGGCATGATGGAGCAAAGCTTTTCATAGGCAATTTTTCACTCTTGTAGGTTTGCCATTGCCTACCACGAGGTGGTGCCGTGTAGAAAAATTATTTTTTTCTACTTTTTTGTTTTTTTATTTTTTATTTTGCCCTTGCCGAGATTCGAACGCCGGACACTCTGCGTAGCAGTCCAATGCATTACCACTACGCCACAGAGACCACCACGACATTTACTCAATACATACTACTGTGGGCAAAAAGTAGTAAGACTTTTTAATTTAAATTTCGCGCGGAAACCCATTCATCAAAATATTATTTTTTTAAGGTTGGTATGACTGTCGGTGACATCTGTGCCAAATGTCACATCAAAATAATCATTAGTGTTTAGTATACGCTTGTCTTTCTGAAGTACAAAAAGAGCATTCGGCGATTTTCACAATGAGTGAAATTATTCAACAAAGAAGTTCCATTAAATTTTGTGTGCGGAATCAAATTTCTGGTGCCGAAACGTTCAGAATGTTGCAAAAGGCCTTCGGTGATAATTGTATGTCGCGAGCAAGTGTTTTTGATTGGTACAAATTGTTCAAAGATGGTCGAGAACGCGTTGACGACGAACCACGTCCAGGACGGCCATCAACATCAACTGATGATCAACACATCAATAAAATCAAGGAATTGGTGCTCGAGAATCGACGATTAACAGTCAGAGACCTTACTGGCATCGTTGGAATATCGGAAGGATCAGTGAAAACCATTTTAAAACATCATTTGGGCCTAAGAAGAGTGAATGCACGATTGGTTCCAAAATCACTGCATTGGTTTTACGAGACCATTTTGCCAAAAATTCGACTGATATCGTTCCGCAACCACCCTACCACCCTATTCGCCTGACTTAGCACCGTGTGACTTTTGGCTATTTTCTAAACTCAAAAAACCGCTTCGTGGACACCGTTACCGTTTTGAGTCAATTGAAGACAAAGACATTAAACATGAATCGCTAAGCGCATTGAAGGCTATTCCGAAAATTGACTTTAACAACTGTTTCGAGAATTGGAAAAAACGTTGGCACAATTGTATTGGGGCCGGGGCGGATTACTTTGAAGGGGACGAAATAGATTTGGAAGAATGAATAAAAAAATTTGAAATTATGTACAAAGTCTTACTAACTTTTGCCCACAGTAGTATTATGTAAATAGCCAGTCCGATATTGCACAGTGATATTTGTCAAACTGTAAATTTCCAAGAAGGTCGCCGTGGCATAGTTGGTAGTGCTCTAGCCTGCTACGCAAAGTGTTCGGGGTTTAAGTCTCGACACCGGCAAAATAAAAAAAAATAAAAAATAGTTGTTCTACGCAGCACCAGCTCTTGGCAGGCAATGACAAATATCCAAGAATAAAAACTACCTATGAAAAGCTGTTCACTTCGCCGTTCAGTTTCGGCATAAAACTGTAAGTCTCTTCCATTCATGTACAAAAATATATCACGCACAACATGAGTGGATGCTTTATGCTCAGCATGGGCTGTTGCGCCATTAAAAGAAGGAGTCAATTTCCAAAAATAAATTAAATGTTTAATTTTCAATAGAAAAACATCTCCAATAATGCTAAAATTCAACTTTCTTCATCATCGTACTCAATCAAATACACAAAATGCTCCAAAAGTATGTAAAAGATATGCTGAAATAGTAATAATATCAATCATACGACTGGGAAGCCAACATTTGATTCTCTATCTTTCAGACAGCTTCATTCTACTTTTAACTCCAGTGCTATTCCATTTATTTACTCGTTCTCTTTTCTGCATGTCTTTTCTCTTTCAAATTACTATCTCTACACTTTGCATACTTAAGAAGAATAAACTAATACAAGCTATCAGCAAATGTCTTACCCGACTTACATATTCAAATCTTACCACAACACACACAAGACATGAATATGCATATTCATACGTACGCCTGCCAATATCATTCAATATCTTTCATAAAACTTTATATAAATGTCCGTCTATATTTTCATTTGTCTACTCCTTTTTCCTTTTATCGATGAATATAGATTCATTCATTTTGAAATCCCAAGAGATTTTCGCACCACAATGGAAGATGTGCAGGTGTATTTTATGCATTTTACAAAAATGCAAAAACAGACACACACACAAACGTACTAAAATGAAAGAGAAAGAAGAAAGTTGAAACGAACGGAAAGGAATTATGAAAAATGAAAATACATGAAGTATAAAATATACACACAGCATGGCATGCATTTAGCATGTAGCATGCAGCAAAAATAGTGTAATATTTATATAGGTTTTTATGCAATATTTCCGTTTTTCTCTTCGCATTACATTTAGAATTGTTGATATTTTTAGTTAAATTTTGTTTGAATTTTAATGCAGTTTACATACTAGTTACATACTACTACTACCACACTAGTCGTACTTTTGAAATATTTATGAAAATACAATTATGTGCAATACGCACATGCATTGCATATAAATTTGTATTAAGTAAGCAGTCTGTCTGTGTGTGTGTGTGTGTGTGTGGCTGCGTTTGGCAGTATGTGAATTTTGCATAAATAAACCACCTGAATACAAAAAAACGTAAACTTGTTTGCATTGCATTCCAGCATCATGTTGATATATTGAAACAAGTTGAAATGGTGCTTCATAACTTTCGAATGACATAAGGTTTTATATTTTAGACTGCTATCTCTTTTGCTCTTCTTCTTTGGGTTTTTATTTGACAGGCTTTTAAAAGTTTTCATATTTTCAATTATAGTCATTTGTTTTAAAAACTTGAAATAGCTTTCCTTTTTGTTTTGGCACCATGGATTTTGCATAAATAGATTGATTGCTTTCCTGCATTTTTTAACTTAATAATAAATTATTAAAAATTGAACATTCAACGCTACGATGCGATGTGAAGGGGTCCAAATAAAGTTTTGTATCATTGATCAAAGATACAAGATGTTACCTATCTATCTATTCTATCTACCAGGTGTGCAAGTATGAAACAAGTAATGACATCTCTGTCTCGCTAGGTGAAACAATACCCTCTTCGCATTTAGTTCTGTCAACAACATTCAGTTCATAAAAAATCAAGTTTCATACAACAAAATATTTTTTATCGCTCGTAAAAACATCGAATTTTTTGGCCCGCAAACTACGATATGTGGACATCATTGATTTTCTGTTTCCAATTGAAGAAATCTGCTTTGGAATCTCACAGAATGCTTGTGGCAAAACACAGTGCAACGAGTGGTTCAATAAGTTCAAAAGTGTCGATTTTGATGTGAGAAATGAAGAACGTGGAAGACCAACGAAAAAGTTTGAAGATGCCGAATTGCAAGCTTTACTCGATGAGGATGATAGTCAAACGCAAGAACAACTTGCAGAATAATAAAATGTTACCCAGCAATGCATTACTTAACGTTTAAAAGCCATTGGATTTATTTTGGGTGCCGCATGAATTGACTGAAATACAGCAAGAAAATCGAAAAACCACCTTTGAAATGCTGCTCAAGAAAGTCATATATATCTTCATCGAATTGTTACTGGTGATGAAAAATGGATCTATTTCGAGAATCCCAAACGTAAACGATCATATGTTAAGCCCGGTATACCGGGCAAATCGACAAACTTGTTTACATTGCATTGCGTTAAAAACGCCCAGAATATCAAGCTAAAGTGATTTTTTTTGATGACAATGCACCATCACATCGTACAAAACAGACTCGGGAATTGGTAGATTCGTACAGCTGGGAATCTCTCCCCCATGCGGCTTATTCACCAGACTTGGCTCCATCTGACTACCACTTACTTCCATTAATGGGGCACGCACTTGCTGAGCAGCACTTCGATTCGTACGAAAATGTGTAAAAATGGCTCGATGACTGGTTTGACTCAAAAATCGAACAGTTTTTTTGGGCGAGGCATTCACAAATTGCCAGAGAGATGGGAAAAATGTGTAGCTAGCAATGGCCATTACTTTAAAGATTGAATGTATAACCATTTTTCTTAAATAAACGTGTATTTTCTTAAACAATACTTGTTTCATACGGTTTAATACTTGTACATCTGGTATATATGTATGTAGGTTTTTTATATTGTTTATTACCCTTTTTATTTAATTCACTGTTGGCAAATAGTATATTGTACAGTTTAGTTTCTTATAGTTTAAATTATTATTACATTTGAATAATACAATTAGATCAAACAGAAATATTTAGTTTAAATTAAATTAATTTTAACTGAAAATATGTTTACTGAACCGCTCGCGCTGACGACCGACTACACAGCACGACTGTCTCAACTCAACAACTACTTTACGTTCACGTTCTTTCTACTCGTCCTCCTTCGTCTTTCGACAACATCGTCTAATACCTTCGTCCAGTCCCTGTTGCCGTTCTTCTCTTTTCCTCTTGTTCTCTTCTTACACATACACAAAAATGAAAAGCTGTTCGTTGGTAATTGCATCACTTGAGAACAGCTGGGCCGATTTGCCTGATATTTCTAAAATGTTCGAAATAGTCCGAATCAGGTTGTTACAGAAAGTAAAATCGGAAAAGTTGCCCGCAAATTTAGAAAATTCGGGAAAAACTAAGTGTCTTTTTCATGTGATTTTTGTATGAACTCGTGAACGCATGCGTGGTTTTTGGTTTTGTTCGTTATGGTCCTGGAAAAGAAAACCCGAATTAAGTTCAATTTTTTTCGGTTTTTGGCCTATAACTCATAAAGGGTATGGAATTTACACTTACTGTCTTCAGCATTGTTGGAACTAATATCTTTAGGCACAACTTTGTAATACATAAAATACCGAGAAAACACTCTGGAGGGTGTTAGAGTTTCTAGAGTCGAATTAAGTGAGACTTTTTTCGGTTTTTGGCCTATAACTCATAAAGGGTAAGGAATTTATACTCACGGTCTTCAGCATCGTTGTAACTAATATCTTTAGGCACAACTTTGTAATACATTAAATACCGAGAAAACACTCTAGAGGGTGTTAGAGTTTCTAGAGTCGAATTGAGTGAGACTTTTTCCGGTTTTTGGCCTATAACTCATAAAGGGTAAGGAATTTCTAGTTACGGTCTTCAGCATTGTTGTAACTAATATCTTTAGGCACAACTTTGTAATATATAAAATACCGAGAAAACACTCTAGAGGGTGTTAGAGTTTCTAGAGTCGAATTAAGTGAGACCTTTTTCGGGTTTTGGCCTATAATTCATAAAGGGTAAGGAATTTCTACTTAAGGTCTTCAGCATTGTTGTAACTAATATCTTTAGGCACAACTTTGTAATACATAAAATACCGAGAAAACACTCTAGAGGGTGTTAGAGTTTCTAGAGTCGAATTAAGTGAGACTTTTTTCGGTTTTTGGCCTATAACTCATAAAGGGTAAGGAATTTATACCTAAGATCTTCAGCATTGTTGTAACTAATATCTTTAGGCACAACTTTGTAATCTATAAAATACCGAGAAAACACTATAGAGGGTGTTAGAGTTTCTAGAGTCGAATTAAGTGAGACTTTTTCGGTTTTTGGCCTATAACTCATAAAGGGTAAGGAATTTCTACTTAAGGTCTTCAGCATTGTGGTAACTAATATCTTTAGGCACAACTTTGTAATACATAAAATACCGAGAAAACACCCTAGAGGATGTTAGAGTTTCTAGAGTCGAATTAAGTGAGACATTTTTCGGCTTTTGGCCTATAACTCATAAAGGGTAAGGAATTTCTACTTAAGGTCTTCAGCATTGTTGTAACTTATATCTTTAGGCACAACTTTGTAATACATAAAATACCGACTCTGGAGGGTGTTAGAGTTTCTAGAGTCGAATTAAGTGGACTTTTTTCGGTTTTTGGCCTATAACTCATAAAGGGTAAGGAATTTCTACTTAAGGTCTTCAGCATTGTTGTAACTTATATCTTTAGGCACAACTTTGTAATACATAAAATACCGACTCTTGAGGGTGTTAGAGTTTCTAGAGTCGAATTAAGTGAGACCTTTTTCGGGTTTTGGCCTATAATTCATAAAGGGTAAGGAATTTCTACTTAAGGTCGTCAGCATTGTTGTAACTAATATCGTTAGGCACAACTTTGTAATACATAAAATACCGAGAAAACACTCTGGAGGGTGTTAGAGTTTCTAGAGTCGAATTAAGTGAGACTTTTTTCGGTTTTTGGCCTATAACTCATAAAGGGTAAGAAATTTTTACTCACGGTCTTCAGCATTGTTGTAACTAATATCTTTAGGCACAACTTTGTAATACATTAAATACCGAGAAAACACTCTAGAGGGTGTTAGAGTTTCTAGAGTCGAATTGAGTGAGACTTTTTCCGGTTTTTGGCCTATAACTCATAAAGGGTAAGGAATTTCTAGTTACGGTCTTCAGCATTGTTGTAACTAATATCTTTAGGCACAACTTTGTAATACATTAAATACCGAGAAAACACTCTAGAGGGTGTTAGAGTTTCTAGAGTCGAATTGAGTGAGACTTTTTCCGGTTTTTGGCCTATAACTCATAAAGGGTAAGGAATTTCTAGTTACGGTCTTCAGCATTGTTGTAACTAATATCTTTAGGCACAACTTTGTAATACATAAAATACCGAGAAAACACTCAAGAGGGTGTTAGAGTTTCTAGAGTCGAATTAAGTGAGACTTTTTTCGGTTTTTGGCCTATAACTCATAAAGGGTAAGGAATTTATACCTAAGATCTTCAGCATTGTTGTAACTAATATCTTTAGGCACAACTTTGTAATATATAAAATACCGAGAAAACACTATAGAGGGTGTTAGAGTTTCTAGAGTCGAATTAAGTGAGACTTTTTCGGTTTTTGGCCTATAACTCATAAAGGGTAAGGAATTTCTACTTAAGGTCTTCAGCATTGTGGTAACTAATATCTTTAGGCACAACTTTGTAATACATAAAATACCGAGAAAACACTCTAGAGGGTGTTAGAGTTTCTAGAGTCGAATTAAGTGAGACTTTTTTCGGTTTTTGGCCTATAACTCATAAAGGGTAAGGAATTTATACCTAAGATCTTCAGCATTGTTGTAACTAATATCTTTAGGCACAACTTTGTAATATATAAAATACCGAGAAAACACTATAGAGGGTGTTAGAGTTTCTAGAGTCGAATTAAGTGAGACTTTTTCGGTTTTTGGCCTATAACTCATAAAGGGTAAGGAATTTCTACTTAAGGTCTTCAGCATTGTGGTAACTAATATCTTTAGGCACAACTTTGTAATACATAAAATACCGAGAAAACACCCTAGAGGATGTTAGAGTTTCTAGAGTCGAATTAAGTGAGACATTTTTCGGCTTTTGGCCTATAACTCATAAAGGGTAAGGAATTTCTACTTAAGGTCTTCAGCATTGTTGTAACTTATATCTTTAGGCACAACTTTGTAATACATAAAATACCGACTCTGGAGGGTGTTAGAGTTTCTAGAGTCGAATTAAGTGGACTTTTTTCGGTTTTTGGCCTATAACTCATAAAGGGTAAGGAATTTCTACTTAAGGTCTTCATCATTGTTGTAACTTATATCTTTAGGCACAACTTTGTAATACATAAAATACCGACTCTTGAGGGTGTTAGAGTTTCTAGAGTCGAATTAAGTGAGACTTTTTTCGGTTTTTGGCCTATAACTCATAATGGGTAAGGAATTTCTACTTACGGTCTTCAGCATTGTTGTAACTAATATCTCTAGGCACAACTTTGTAATACATAAAATACCGAGAAAACAATCTAGAGGGTGTTAGAGTTTCTAGAGTCGAATTAAGTGAGACCTACCTATATGTATAATCTATATTCAATGCAATAATTTCCATGGTACCTTACATACATACTAAGTATCTGGTACATCATATTCATATTAAAAATCACTCATCCGCCCCCTTAATTTTTTTCACATATTAATCTTTTAATTGTACATAGATATCTACAAATTTTCTACTATACTTCAGTTATGTTACTGAGTACGCCCCTATATTAAATTTTATGTTTACAAAAGCTGTTAACATTGTTGCCGCATAAATTACTTATTGTACTTGACTTTCAATTACCGCAAATTGCTGTAGACACGCAAGCAATATTAAAAATGTATATGGAGGAAAAAACGAAAACAATGCCGAATAATATACAAAAATAAACAATAACAATTCTACAATGGCATACTGAAAAGCAAATTGTGTCACTCATGCATTAAAAATTTACAATTTGAAAACTTTCTCTTTCTGTTTTCTGTTTTCTTTCGAACTGCCTAGTACACATTTTAATTAAGAGTTTATTCACAATTATATTCTATGAGTATATTAAAGTTGTGGTGATGATCTTCTTTGTTAACTTACAACTTGTTTGGTGGTCTTCTCCGAATCACTGCAATGCGGTTTTACAACATTTTACTTGATGAAGAACTGCAACTCTTTATTTTTAAACCAACCAGTAATGCCAATATAGGTTACAGTTTTCACTATTGAAAAGTTCATACTGCTTCCCGTATCAATTTATTTCGCAGCTATTGTAGAGCTTGCTAATGAATTTACAATAGATTAGGCTTGATTTTCAGCAAAAATTAAAATTTAGAATAATGAACCCACTTTCCAATTTATTTTCACTCGATTGTGTGGCGTGTACCTTATTCCTTTTGAAAGATGTAATTAACCATAGAGGCAAAATTTGTGAAACTTCAGTGTTAACTGCTATTTACATTTTCTATTTTGAGTTCTGTCTTATTCCGAAAAATTCTGTTTCGAAGTTAAATTTTGCAAGTGCAAAATCAAAATGAATGTTGTCATATTTAACTAAAGCAAACACTTTCCTTTTAGCTTGAGAATTTAATAACTTTTCAAACAAATTTCCACACGCCCCTCACACCCTCCCCAAAATCAGCAAAAGCAAAAACATAGCAATTAAAAAAACTTTACGAATATGCCACCAAGCTGCTCATCTTTTGTCGTTGTTTTTTTTGTTTTTTTAATTTTTATATCGCTACCTCCTTCATAGTTTATATCGTTGTTATTTTATTCAATTTCCTGTCATCATTTAAGTGCACGTCAACTTTGAGCTTCCGTTTTTGTCATTATACAGCACAGTCTATGTTGCTTGCTCTTTCATAGTCTCCTATTTCTCTAGATTCTACTTACTAAGTACATGCATACATACTTACATAATTTTAAAATTGCATTGCAGCTTACAGGCAAAGATTGGTACACTACCAGGTGATATCCTGCTAATTTCCTCTTTTTTGTCATATGTCGGTTGTTTCACAAGACGCTATCGCGAAGAGTTGCAACATAAAATGTGGATGCCAAATTTTTGCAAAATTGTGGTGCGTTTACACATAACAAAAAATGCAGAAGGAGACAGAAAGATAGAGAATACATGCATAAATATACGTGTTGTTTTTATTTACATACATACTCATCAGCCACTCATACCGTACACAGAGGGCGTGGATCCATTAACTTTATTCTCGGATGATGCTCAAATCGCTACTTGGAATAATGAGGGTTTACCGATGGATCGCATGTCAACAGAGAATGCTACTATTTTGGCACATTCAACACGTTGGCCATTGATGATAGATCCCCAATTGTAAGTTGTGAAATAGAAATGCTTGAGGTTTTAGTTTAATGCGTTCGATTAGTTCGATTATGGAAGGGAATTTTCGAATAACTTTCCAATTATTCATGAAAACGTCAACTCAATTCTGTGAATGAATTTCAAGTTCATGGAATATTTCGTGAGAAAGCGACTTTAGTTTAGATTTTAAATTAAATACTTTTTCAAAATTAAATATTAAACTTTCACTGAGGATTTATCGATTAGTATGTACAAGTTGAATCCATTAATCAGGTCTGTCGTGGAATTCGATCGCGCCCGTAATCGAATTTCAACTCGGAAGAAGAAATTTCTCTACAGTGCGTGCATTCAGAGTTTATCAATTTAATGTTCTAATCGGATATGAATGAATGTAACTGAAGCGAATTTTCTGCCGATTTCAAATCCGATTCCGGCTCCGATCGGATCCCACAACAAATCTGATTGTCTGTAGTGTTTTTCATCTCTTCTCTCTATGCACACACATAGACAAGGCATTAAATGGATTAAAAATCGTTTTGGCGATGCGCTCGTTGTCATTCGTCTGACGCAGAAGGGTTTCCTCGATGTGCTCGAAAAGTCAATGTCCCGCGGTGACACCGTGCTCATTGAGCAAATCGAAGAGACAATGGACACGGTACTCGAACCGCTACTAAGTCGTGCACTGGTCAAGAAAGGACGCTACATACGCATCGGTGATAAGGAAATGGATTTCAATACAAACTTTCGTTTAATACTTCACACGAAATTAGCCAATCCCCATTACAAACCGGAAATGCAAGCACAAACTACACTCATAAATTTCACGGTAACGCCAGACGGTTTGGAGGAGCAGCTGCTCGCGCAGGTGGTAAAAATTGAGCGACCTGATTTGGAACGCATGAAAACTGAAGTGACTGTGCAGCAGAATAAGTTCAAAATCTCGTTAAAATCATTGGAAGATGAGTTGCTGGTGCGTCTGGCTTCGGCTGGTGAAAATGTTTTGGACGATCACGCATTGGTCATTAATTTGGAGGCGACCAAACGCACCGTGGACGAAATCGAAATGAAAGTGAATGAGGCAAGAGTCACCACCATGAAAATCGATGACACCCGGAACATTTACCGTTCGGCTGCGAAACGTGCCGCCATTCTGTATTTTGTGCTCACCGATTTAAGTCGCATCAATCCCATTTATAAGTTTTCGCTGAAATCGTTTATGAACGTTTTCAAGCGGGCAATTGCAGCAGCACCACAATGCAAAAAAAGCGATGAGCGACGTGTGGCGCATCTTGTCGAGTCAATTACATTGCAAACGTTTCTGTACACCTTGCGCGGCTTGTTCGAAGCAGATAAGCTCACGTTTACATCGCATATGATATTACGCATTATGAGTGCTGCCGAGCAAATTTCTAAGGATGAGTTCGATTTCCTTTTGCGTTTTCCGCATGATCCGAACTCGTTGTCACCGCTGGATTTTGTGTCGCGTAGCGCTTGGGGCGGCATAAAATCGCTAGCTATGATCGAGCACTTCTACGGTATCGATAAGGATATGGAAAATTACACCAAACGTTGGCGTAAGTTTTTGGCAAGTGATGCACCGGAGAGGGAGCAATTTCCTGGTGAATGGAAGCATCGTACTTCGCTGCAAAAGTTGTGTATTGTCAGGGCGCTGCGACCGGATCGCATCATGTATGCCATGCGGTAATATGTGAAAACAGCAACTCTATTTCCTAAACATAAAATTTCATTCCAGACTTTTCGTTGAACAAACCATGGGTCGTGATTATGCCGAGGTGCATCTGCTACCATTTGTAGAAGTTTTAAGTGAAGTCAATGCAGGCACACCAATATTCTTCATACTCTCGCCCGGTGTCGATCCCATACGTGATGTGGAAAGACTTGGCGCTCAGCAGGGCTATCACAATGACACCGGTACACTCATAAATATCTCGCTTGGTCAAGGTCAGGAGGTAGTTGCTGAGCAGGCAATTTGTGAGGCACTTTCTAATGGACGTCAATGGGTAATTCTACAGAACATTCACCTGGTAGTAAATTGGCTACCAACACTCGAGAAACTTATAGAACGTATTGCTACTGAGTCGGAGCTCAATGGTGAGTCGAATTTTCGTTTATTTATCAGCGCTGAACCAGCACCAGATCCCCAATACCATGTAATACCTCAGGGAATACTGGAATCTTCGTTGAAGATAGTCAATGAGCCGCCGGCGGGCATGGCCGCGAATCTACATAAAGCATGGGATAACTTCTCGCAGGAAACTTTAGAAACTTGCACGCAAGAAGCTGAATTCAAATCGATACTATTTGCATTGTGCTATTTTCATGCTGTAGTTGGCGAACGGCGAAAATTTGGACCCCAAGGTTGGAATAAAGTTTACCCATTCAATATTGGTGATCTTAGCATATCAGCCAGTGTGTTGCATAATTACTTGGAAGGTAGCAATCGCATTCCGTGGGAAGATTTACGTTACCTGTTCGGTGAGATTATGTACGGTGGTCATATCACTGATGATTGGGATCGGCGCTTGTGTCGCACGTACCTGGAGGAACTGCTACAACAGGACCTAATCGATGGTGATTTTGAGTTGTGTCCGGGTTTCGCAGCACCTCCAAATCTAGAATTTCACGGGTATCACCAATATATTAACGAAATGTTGCCGGCAGAATCACCAGTTCTGTATGGCCTTCATCCAAATGCGGAGATAGGTTTCCTAACAAGCACCTCTGAGCAGTTGTTGAAGACGATTTTTGAGCTGCAACCACGCGAATCTGAGCTTAGCACGGATTGTGGTGCACCTCGTGAAGAGCTGGTCAAAATAATGATCGATGATTTTCTCGATAAACTGCAGGATGAATTCAATTTGCAAACACTGCTGAATCGTGTAGAACGCAAGACACCATTCGTTGTGGTAGCTCTGCAAGAATGTGAACGCATGAATGCGCTTATACGGGAAATAAAACGTTCATTGCGGGAGCTCATGCTGGGTCTCAAAGGTGAGCTTACCATAACGCAAGAGATGGAACGCTTGGATCAGGCCATCTTTTATGACCATGTACCGGAGACATGGTCACAACTAGCCTATCCCAGCATGTTGGGCTTACAGGGTTGGTTTGCCGATCTGCTGCATCGCATTAAAGAGCTTACGGGCTGGTTGAATGATTTCAAGTTACCCTGCGCCATTTGGCTGGGCGGTTTATTTAATCCGCAAAGTTTTCTCACTGCTATCATGCAGGAGAGTGCCAGAAAGCATGATTTGCCCTTGGATCGCATGTGTTTGAGCTGTGAAGTGACGAAGAAAGAAAAGGATGATGTTACGTAAGTTTAGTTTCTACATAATCTAGAAGAACTTCCTAACTTCCTCCTTGAATTAAACGCTAATTAATATCACTCATACGCCTACTTAACCACCAACATGAACAGCACTTAATTTCATCAATTTCAACTATTTCTTGGCCGCTTAAGTTTTCGCAGAAAAACAGCTTACACAACTTTGCAGCCTAAGTCGCATTCAAACCCATCCTACTTTTCTCTGCAGTCAACTGCAATTTCACCTATCCCCCCAACTACACCACAACTTAACTTTAAACTTCATCCTATCACATACAAACTTTTACTTCTTCCGCTTGTCTGCGTACGTTTTTTGCTCTTTTAACTTTTTCCTCTCTAAACACACTGACACACACACACACATACACACACACACACACACACACATACACACGCAGCCCTACAAACTAGTATATATGTAGAACGACACAAGTTAATCTTTTATCAACATTGCCAACATTTCCACAGCTTACCTCCCATGGAAGGTGCATTCGTGCATGCACTATACTTGGATGGTGCCAGCTGGGATTGTCAACTTAATTCCATTGTTCCGTTACATCCCAAAGAGTTGCTCTGTTCGATGCCTGTCATTTATATAAAATCAATTGTGCAGGAAAAACAAGAGCTGCAGCGCATCTACGAGTGTCCTTTGTACAAGACAAGGTGAGCGAACTACAAATGCTAGCACCATACAGGGTCATTTCATATAATCCTAGGCTTGCGCCTATATAAATGCACAATATAATACTCAATGTTTAATTTTGATAAATTAAATGTGAATTCTTTTCCATTTGCTATAGTCTATTTTTATTTTTCTTAAGCTTTTGTTAGCTTACATTTTTCTCGTTCTCCCTCTTGAACTTTCATTGCATTTCATTTTGTTTTTTAGGTCACGTGGCAATACTTATGTTTGGACTTTTAACCTGAAGACTCGTGTACGTCCTGCTGTGTGGATACTGGGCGGTGTGGCCTTATTATTGCAACCATAGTCGTATCAAAATGAAAACTTCGCCATCTCTCGATAAGAAGCATAAGAAGCATTTTAAAAGCTATTCGAAATTTTCTCTTTTATTATTGTACGTTGCTAAGCAGCAATTGAATTTTTCATATAATGCACCTTTGTTATTGTTATTGTTAGTGCAGCAAACAAAAAAGTTCCAGAAGCTTTTATTAAAGAAATATACATTAAAATAATATTTCAGCAGTAGGCAATTCTTAAAATGAAGTTTACTTTGGAGCACACAAATTGAAAACTCAACAAAGTACTCGTATATAAAGAAAAATTGCTACAAGTTTTATTAAATTTCGTTTCATTATAGCTACTTTTGTTCGGAAAAACTCCCACAAAGCACACACATATCACACATATAAAAAGGGGAAACATTTTTAGTTTAAATTTGAAAATACTACAAAGTTAGTATGTGTTAGTTGATTTAGTATAATCCTGCTTTGCCGTTCGTTGCATCCACTCCCATTAAACATGTTTATCGTAGTCCTATTTCCACCATCTCAAAATATACAACAGATTCTTTCAAAGGATTTAACGGTTATTTAACAATGGTTTTCAGACGTTCCGTACCCTAAATGCAACTGGTTTGCTTGTTTTAATTGATAATCATTCGTTATGATTATAATTATTAGTATACATAACAATGAGGTTCACCCTACTTTTTTAAAATAAACTACGGCCATAGGCAAACACTGCGACCTCGATGGACCTGTAAGACCGTCTTCAATGCGATTTCGTTGAATATGTTAAATTAGCTATTTATTCTACCACGTATGCGTTAAAGTGTTGCCAGTTTCCATAGAAACCACGAACCCTGAATCGATGGAGAAACTTACACTAATTACTTATAATCGTTTGTCATTTATTTGCAATTGAAATATAAACAAAATCCCGAATAAACAATCCCGAAAAAAAGAAATCCGAAAACCAGAACCCAGAACCCAGAAACGCCTCTATCCCGAAAGCTACTATCCTGAAATACCAATTGCCCGAATTGCCATAATCCCGAAGAGATACTAGCCTGAAAAGCCAGTAGCCCGCAAAAGTCACTAGCTCGAAAAATCACGAAAATCCCAAATCCTGATACAAGTACTGGTACTTGAGAAAACTCCAGTGCCAGTACTTTTTCAAGTACCTGTTCTCAGAATTTCGACCTCAAATACTTTCAACTAATTTCCATTACTTCAAATACTTTCCATATCTGGTACCTCAAGTGCCTGTTATATAAACCAGTAAAAAAAAACCTTTGCTAACAATGGATACGTTCGATTCAGTTAAAAAATTAACAAAAGACTAACAAAATAGCAATGTGAAATTTTGGGGGAAATTTTTTTGCAAATAAGCAACTATTTAAGACCATCTTTGTCTAGGTCTTCCAAAAAAACTAGGTTTTTTCCACAAATCAAATTAGACCCAAATTATCAAAATACAACTTCAAATAACTTATTAAAAAAATTATTGAGTCGATGGAGATGTTGAAAAGTATATGTTATTTTCTTTATTTTCAATAAATTAAAAAAAAATTTCAGACCTGTTTTCAGTATCTGTCAAACTATTCAACTGAAATATTTTGAATTTGAATATATGTAAGTGGATTTTAGTGATAACCTTCTGTGATAACGGCCTTAGTTGTTATGGTAAAAGGTTAGAAATGTTTAAAAGAGAATATTTGAAAATATGTATTCTATGAGTATTGGTTTTCGGGCATATGATATTTCGAGAAATTCGATTTCGGGATTCTGAACCAGAACGATAAAAAATTATTCAGGATTTTATCTTCATATAGTATACGTGCTTCTGGACCACCAGCTAAATTAAAAAATTAATTCATTTAAGTCTTGAATGCACTTTTCTACTTCTTCTTCTTCCATCTAACCAATCACAGTCGAATAACAAACCACAAAATCCACATAAAAATCAAACAAGAAAAAAGCTAACAACGCCTGCAAACAGCTGCATTAGTTTAAGTTTTTACAGAAATAATATAAAAAAATAGCATCATAGAACAAATTGTTATATACATACAACATTGGTATTCCAAGCCAAAATCTCATTAGAATCCCATTCCTAAGCAGAGCCCAACATGATTCAAGTCTTCTAATCAAAGTTAAATTTTACTACTCTGAATCATTCATTCATCTCGATTGTGGTATGGGTTCAAGAGACTCTGGAAAAAGAAATATCTTCTAATGTTAACGAGAACCACGGCCAGTATCTCACTGGCAACAGTTGCCGCTGTATATGTATTCTACTTACTTTCTCTATCTTCCTCTTACAACAATTTTATCTCTTCGGCAGCAACTGCTGCAGTGTGATACCGACCAATGGAATTGGCGATTCCTCACTTCTAACAATTCAATATAATAACATGGCAATAATTGCTGTTATAAATGGCTGAAAGATCAATCATTCTCTTGTAAAGCGATAATAAAGTGTGAACCAGAAAAATTTTCGAATTTTTACATATCCATTATACGCAATTGACAAGAGTTAGGACCCTGTTATCTTCAAGTGAAAGTATCTATAAATAAGGCAGTTTTTTTCTAAGTATATGTTCAAGTTAAAAGATGGACTGACAGTGTGTTTACATCGATTTACTTTCGATACTTTCATTTTCGGTGGAAATTTTCATCGTTTCAATTTGAGTCGCCCAATTTTGAAACGAATAACGACGTAAATCATTTTTTCGTTTATATGAAAGCAAAACAAATACATATGATCATATTATTACATACATATACACATATTATTACATACATACATTATAAATAAATTGTTATTAAGCACTACTAGATAAATTCAAAGAGGCATTTCTGGCTAATTCTCAAACTATTTCATAATCAAGCAGCATGCAAACAAAACACTTAAAGAAATTATTTTTCCGTATTTTTTTATATGCATGTTTTACATTACTTTTAATGGCGCAACAGCCCATGGAAGGCCTAGGCCGAACTTTTCGCATCCACTCATGTTGTGCGTGTTATATTTGTACAGTTTATAATGCCGAATCCGAAAAGCTTTTCATAGCAATGTTTACTCTTGTAGGTTTGCCATTGCCTGTCAAGAGGTTTTCAATAGGGGCTTAAAAACTCTGTAGTATTTAAATAAAACACAGAATAATTGAGATATCAAGCTGAAATTTTTTTCAGGTGCAGTACCCAGATTACATTTAAGTATGGAATTCGATATCTCTCATAACACCACCGCAAGCACGTTTGCAGCGATCAATTCTTTGGAGCCAATTTTCCGCCACTCTTCCACACATATCGGCCGGAACGTTGGCTATTTCCCGTTCAATATTAAGTATTCCTGACGTTGTTAGCTTATTGGCATAAACCAACGATTCAACGTAACGCCATTAAAAGAAATCCAACGCTCGGACCATTTCTCGAGATTACACGATTACCGAACTTCCCCTTCAATAAAGCAAATGTTTGACCAGCTGAATAAGCATGTGGCACCATCTTCTTGGAACCAAAATAGTCCAAGAAGAATAGTCTGACCAAAAATAGTCCTCTAACATGGCAAGATAGCGAACTTCATTGGCCGTAACATGGCGATCATTTTGATCGACGAAAAAATACAGTCACACACACAATCACAACTCCACACGGTCACTTTTTCACGTCAAATGATCACGATTCTTCACTTCTTGTGTCAATTTGATCTTGTAAGGGTGTAGGCCAAGATATTTATGCAAAATTAGCCGTAATGTGGACTGAGAGATTCCCAATTCCTATGAACGGCTTAGAATCTATTGAAGTATTTACGGCTGCGATATGTTAGGTACTTCGACCGGCGCGTTGCCTCACTGGCACACTGGAACATTCACTGGTGGAATATATTGGCTACAATTTATCTACTAGAGCTTGCACAGACTGTCTGGTGCGACGATTATTACGACCGAAAATTGGAGTAAACGCTCTAAATTTGCGACCACCGACTCGGTTATTAGATTTTAATAATTTCTGAACTTCGCCATGATAAAAATGTAAACCTTGAATGACGTTTTGACATTGCCGAATCAAACGAAAAAGATTTAAGTATGCGTTTGTATTGAAATGCAATGTACAACATTATTAAGCCCCTATTGAAAACCCGTTTACCTTAGTTAGTTGTATGTATGGACTCGTACATCTCATTCTGTATCTCATTCAACATTTAATTGTTTGTGGATATTTTTTTTCACGATTTTCAAATTCGCACGACTCCAAAACTGGCATGGGCATGTCAGCAGAATTTATTTTTGGCACAAATTTCGTATTTAATATTTTTTCATTGCCATTGAAAATAGAAATGTGTAGAAACGTCATTGTACTCATACAAAACTTTTTCTTAGTTTTTCATTTTTTGTTTGCTAAAAATATAAAACCAGCAAGAAAATGTCAAACGAAATAAAAAGAATCATGAATAGAACTTTTTTTTTTTGCTCAAGTGCCATAAAGTATACGATGAGTAGGTATTTTTAATTACATATGTACATACATACATGAATGTATGAATGTATGTGTGTATGTATGTATGGCTGCTTCCCTGTAATCAATAAGTCGTGTTTTATACTAGTATTATACTAGACCGCAGGGGACCACAATTGGTGACATGACTAGTCCAAACATATAAGGAGAGACTAGTTATTTCTATACAGACTTGTGATTTGTCATTGGATCGGACCAGCATACTAGTCCAAAAACTAGTTACATTGTCACAAGAAAAATATTAAAATATTTTTTTAGTTCTTTTATGAATTATTTTTGTTAAATTTTATGAAGTTTACTGCGCTCGAAACAGTGTCAGTGCTTATGGAGCAAAGGTCTACATGATCTACAATAATTTTAAAAGCACTATGTGATGAAAAGTCGCGAGCAAAGCAAAACAAAAGAAAACTGCTATTTGCTGCTTTGCCGCTGCTTCAACAAGTCAGTGTATAGCTCAGATGACTAATGCCTGCGTACTTTAGCTAGTAAGTCAATCATATCAATCGAGTAGTCGTATGTTCAATTTTTTGTGTCGGTGTTATTAATATTTTTTTTTTTTTTTTCAGTAAGAATACAGAAATATTCGACTAAATATAAACTATTCGGCAGCTATTTGTGAACCCGAAGCGTAATCGGATTTGTTGTCATGACATTTATTACATTAATCTGGTCATGCTTAGCCTTAAATTGTACTAGTCTTTGTACTAGTATGCATGTACTAGAAATATGTTTAGTCTGTTTGCGTTACTAGAAACATGAGCGAAGTGGTTTCTATTGGTTGTAGGGTTCTTTACACATCTTATTTATACATACTATACACTTTCATATGAATTTAGGCGGTGTTTTATCTAGGAAATTTCATTATCAAGGTTGCGCAATAATTCACACATTTCTTAAAATATGTAGTCGTACTATTTACATATGTATATATACATATTATATATGAATATTATCATAATTTCCTATAGTGCTAGTTATAGAAATGTTACCTTTACTTTTCAAGATTCGAAAAATAAATCCATCCCCGGGAGATACTCCGATGAGTGCAAAGCATTCTGTTGGTTGGGTGAGAAGATAGGTGAAAAATAGAAGAAAAGGGTGAAAATATCGTTAAACGTTCTCGTTGTATTTGGTCAAAAGTTTCAGGAAAAATATTTTAAGTTAGCTTATTCCAAAGACGAGCGAGCAGTGCCACAAAACTATCTCTATAATTATTTATGTTACCTAGAGCTTAGCTTTAGTAATAAATAAAATAAGTTTTAGTAACATCCCTAAAGAAAAAGGAGAATGGCTTCCGATGGAAGGTATATGGAAGGCCTTCAATCTTATGTTTTAAAGCAAAGCTTAAAGAAGTTTTGTCGTTGGTATTACTTCAACAAAGCTGCTTTAAGAAATTTTCGGGAAGTTTCTAATAAAATAAGTATTACTGCATTACCTCCCACTTGGCATTATTGAAAAGTGGAATAGTTGTACATTTATTTTTTTTCGAAAACTTCCATATAGCTTCCTTAGAAACCTTAACTAGGTTTTTGTATTGCTTTTAATGTTAGTCCTTGATTCCGTTATTCAAATCGAATTTCTCATTTTCTTTTAGATTAATATCTAACAATGTACAACATGCTTTTAATTCTTGAGCCGCGTATGGTGAATCTTCGATGCTGAACACAAATCTGAAAACAGAATCTTTGCATCACCCTTAATTTTCGAGAAATTTGAGACCAAGAATAAACCCGTTTTTGCGGTATTTTTGCATAGTCACAAAACGTTTCCACTATCTCAAAAAAAAACAAACTTGAAAACATTACCCTACCTATATATGATGAGTTGTTTACTTTGCGATGAGTTGTCAATATTTGAAGTCAGAATATTGTAAAAAATGCAAAAAATTTCAGTCTTTGGAATGCTTCATCTTCGAATGAAATGAAAGCTTTTATTTACCTTACCATTTTCTTGAACGATATAAATGAAGGGAACATAGCTATGACAGCGTGACATAATTGGTAGCGTGCCTGGAGCCGAAACTAAAAAAAAATAAGTCAGTAAAAAACTAAAAAAAATTACCATAAGGCGGCTGCGAGTACGCCTTTCTCATAGCTGATTGACATAAGCCTTTCTCCCAATGACATCATGTACTAAAACAGATATGCCGCGGGATACGGGGAAACCTTCCACGCTTGTTTGTAAGGCTTCTGGAGCAGCTTTGGAAGCTTTCCATTTTCATGAGGGATAGAAAACGTTGCATAGCCGGCATGACATAATTGGTAGCGTACCCGGGGTCGGAACGAGAAAATAAAAAAGTCAGTCATCTGGTACCAAACTTGCCGTTCGGATTCTTAATAAACCTGAAATAAGGTTAACTGTGTGTTTTTTATTTTTCTGTTGGAATATCTCCAACCAAGCTTAATTGATAACACCAACAATAATGTCAGCCTTGAGATCAAGCGGAGACTAACTCTTGCCAACAAATGTTACTACGGACTCAGTAGGCAATTGAGAAGTAGAGCCCTCTCTCGACCGACGAAAATAACGCTCTATAAGTCCCTCATCCTCCCCGTCCTAATGTATGGCGCAGAGACGTGGACATTGACCATCAATGATGAGAGGCTGTTAGGAGCGTTCGAGATGAAGATACTCCGTAAGATCTACAGTCCAGTATGCGTGGACGACGTGTATCGAATAAAATGGAACGATGAGATGTATGAGCTGTACGCCGACACTGACATAGTCAAGCGTATAAAACTCCAGACTCCAGAAAGCGCTCCGGCTAGAACGGTGTTTTATTCGAACGACGGTGGAGGAACACGCAGAAGGGGATGTCCTAATCTCCGTTGGAAAGACCAGGTGCAGGGCAACCTGACTGCACTTGGCCTTATCAACTGGCGCCAGCGCACGCATAGCAGAGGTGACTGGCGAAGCTTTGTAGAGGTGGCCAAGACCGATCATCGGTTGTAGTGTCAGCTAAGTAAGTAAGTAAACTTAATTGATTGAATTAACATTTCTCGTTAATTTATTCTGTATCTAGCTGAATTCTTTAAATAAGTACATACTCAATTTTGTATGTGCAAAGTATTTACGTTAATCAAAGTTAGGTATTTACATTAATTCCATTCACAGTTTCATCATAAGTACTATATTTTGTTTCGCATCTCTCATTTGTTGTGAATGTATGGCAAATAAATCTAAAGTTACTAAATAAGTACAGTGCACTCGCAGTAACGTAACACCGTCTAACGTGAACACCGGCTAACGTGAACACGCCTTTTTTTACATTGACTACTCTGTAACGTGAACAAACTTAGAAAGCTCAGTAACGTGAACAAAATTTTTGTTCACTACACTTTTTTATTAACATATGGACAACATATTTAATGTGAAATTTTATTCGCAATGAATATTTGATTTGATCTCATTTTCCTTTTTATGAATTTTAATTAAAAAAATTATATGTTGCTAATGGCAATAATAAGATACTTTTAAGTTTAAATGTGTAAAAATCCTGAATTTAGCAATATAGTTATTTTACGTCTTCAAATTCGACAATGGCTAACGCGAACATTTTCACTAACGTGAACTCGCTTGGTTTTAATTAGTTCACGTTACCGCGAGTGCACTGTATGTGCAGTGAACCGTGAACACCCTAATAATATTCAGTTACTTTAACAACGCCTGCGTCAATACTGTTGCATCTCAACATCTCTCAATACGATCAATCTGCAGTTAATTCCAGCAATTAGGTTATTAATTTGACTACGTCATACGAGCGGGCAATGAGTCACTAAGTAAGTAGATGGATGGTAGATCAATAATTAATTATCTAGTATATGTATGTATGTATTGTAGTTTAAGATATTTCATTTCGAAAATGATTTATTTACTTCAAGTACTTAAATACGATATGCAAAACTTGTGTTAACTGTAACTTACTTCACTTACGTTTTGAATATAAAGGGTGATTTTTATAAGAGTTTAGTTTTTGAAAATGAAAAAAAACACAGAAATTTTACAAAAGTGAATGAAATTTTAATTTGGATCGATAAATTAATACCATTTACTTTTTAAAGATAATTTCACTTAAATGTTGCCCGCGGCTACGCTTCAAGTGGTCCATTCTGAAAGTCCAATTTTGCCACACTTTTTCACACATTTCGGGCGGAATCTCACAAATGAAGCGTTCAATGTTGGCTTCCAAAGCAGTAATCGTGTTTGGCTGGTCCCTATAGACAAGAGACTTAACATAGCTCCATAAAAAAACGGGGATAAATCACACGATCTTGGTGGCCAATTGACTGCACCAAAACGTGAGATTAACTGCTCACCAAATTCGCCTCTCAATTGATGCATGGTTTGGCGTGCAGTGTGCCATGTGGCATCATCCTGTTGGAACCACATGTTGGCCGAGTCCAATTCTTGCATTTTCTGCAAAAAAAAAAGTCTGTTATCATCGAACGGTACCTTTCTCCATTGACCGTAACGTTGCGGCCTTCATCGTCTTTGACAAAGTACGGCCCAATGATGCCGACTGCCCATAAACCGCACCAAACAGTGCATTTTTCGGGATGCATTGCTTCTGAATTGCCTCTGGCTGGTCTTCACTCCAATTACGGTAATCCATTAAGCCAAAAATTAACCTCGTCGCTAAATGGACGTAGCTTGCGAAACACTTTTTTCACAGCGCATGAATTTTGATAATAAATTTCAATAATTTGCAAACATTGTTCAGGCGTAAGTCTATTCATTATGAAATGGCAAACCAAACTGAGCATAAATCAAGTGACAGCTGTCAAAAAGACCAACTCCGAAAAAAGTATTGCCAGATTGAAAACCACACTTCTAGAAAAAACACCCTGTACATATGTAAATATTTCAATATTGATAGCGGGTGCTAGAACTCGAGCGTGTTAAATGAATTTTTAAGGCCAACGAATGTGCTGCAATGTGGCCGACATCCAACACAGAACCGCTAAATAAATAAATATATAAGGTATAAAAAATATAAATATATGTAGTATAAAAATGATAATTCACTGCTAGTCAATCACTAGAGACAACACAAGTTTATTAGCTACATATAAATTAAATTTTTACTATTATACTTATACGAACTATGAACACATACATACATACATATGTAGGTATGTACACTGGCGGTCACGAAAACCGCACCACTGGCAACACTTTTTTAATATGTAAAAATTTGGGTAATTAACTTATTTTTTCTTGCTACGATAAAGGGGATTTCCCGGTTTAAATTATTCCAAATGTGTTGACAACAGAAATTAGTTATTCTAATGCATTTGTTTAACGCAGAAACAAGTTTTTGTGAAATAAGTGCAGTAATGAGTGAAAAATATAAGCAGCTGACACGTGACAAAAAAGTCGCTGTACTTACATTAGTGGACCAAGGACTTTCCGCAAGGACCGCAAAATTTCTGAAAAATTGGGTTGCTCACATTCCACAATTGTCCGTTTTTTTAAAATAAAAAAGGATACTATGGACTACCTGAAGAGGAAAAAAGGATCTGTTTCTAAACGTGCAACCAGATAGCCTTATAAAAAATATTAGCACAAAGGACCGATTTAAAATTGTAGTGTTGAAACTGTACGCAGGAGACTGCGAGAAGCTGGTTTATATGGAAGGCATCCTGCAAAAAAGCCATTGTTGACTGAAAAAATGAGAAAAGCTCGTCTAGCTTGAGCTAAAAACTAATAAAACTGGACACTGGAGCAGTGGCGAAATGTCATCTGGTCTGATGAAAGCAAATTTAACCTGCTATGCGCCGATAATTTGCCGTACGTGCGCCGTTCCAATGGTGAACGTTATAAAGAAAACTGTATTGTAAAAACAGTGAAATTCCCAAAGAGCCAGATGATATGGGGATGCTTTTCCTACTATGTATGTGGTCCTTTGTACTTTTAGAAGGAACTATAAATGCTGAAAAATATGGGCAAGTCATAAAGGAAAACTTAGTTCCAGCTCTTGAAGAGCATTTATCCTGCAGTATGAACGCAATTTTCCAGGACGATTCTGCGCCTTGTCACTGTGCAAAATCGGTAAATTTTGCATGCTATCTTTTGTTTGATTTTTACAGAATGTAAAATTAGAAACAGAACATTTAAAATAAAAATCCTTTTTTTTCATGCTTGAAAAAATATTCACGGACATCGGAAGTTCACGCCTGACTTGGCCGGGAAACTCGCCCGATTTAAATCCTATCGAGCACTTATGGCATATTATGAAACGCAAAGTTGCTAACCAGAAGCCCGAAAATAAAAAGAAATTTATTTTAGCATTAAATAAAGTTTGGTATGAAGTTATTAGCAAAGATAACCTACAAATTTTGGTTGATTCGATGCCGTCAAGGATAATGGCGGTAATACGGGCTAAAAGAGAAGCAACATCCTACTGATATATTTTTTTGTAGCTTGATGTTAGTTCTTGAAAACCACTTTAAAGACTAATAGATATTGTTTAGTTTTGAATATTATAAAAATAAATTGCATTTTCTTAAAAATTTCTTGTATTTAAGTTTTTGTCAAAAATAATACGTTTTTGAGCTCCAGTAATATTTTTCCATTCTTACACTTTGCATAATTTTAAGATCATAATAAAATTTAAAAAAAATAAATAAATATTCCCCAACATAAAAATCATTATTTTCGTATTTTCATGTTATTTTGAGGTGGTGCGGTTCTCGTGACCGCCAGTGTATATCGTATATGTATGTATGTGTAGATATTGTACAATATATTATTCTTGGTAAACACACTGTAAAAATGAAATTAAGTTTTTAGAAAATATTGTAGGAATTCTTTTCTTTACTGAATTGTGAGTGAAAATCCAATTTCGAATATCTCAAACACATTACAGTAGCGAATCCCGGACGATGCAAACGCTTTTCTACTGCGAGAAGCCAAACAACCAAGTGAAGTGAGAATAGGTGGTAATATAAAAGATAAAAAAAAAGTTAAAAATTAAAAAAAAAAAACAAGTACTTTGCATATTAGCAAATCGATCACTATAATTAGATGAGACATTTTGATTTAACTTTTTCAATACAATTATACGGAAATTTGTTTGTGCGATTTAAGCTCGTAATTCTGATGACATTGATGACGAGTGTATGAGCAAAGCGTCATAAAACTGGGTGATTATTGTTAATGAAGTGTAAATGAACTTGCATACCATACTAAGTACCAACATACTCGTATGTATGTTGTTTTTGACGTGATCTTCAATGAAAATGTTGCAATTGTAGTAAATATTTTTACTTTTAAAAATCAATTGGAAATTGTATGGTAAAATGCAAAAGTAAAATGTGTGCCATTCGGAGATAAGTACTAACGAGTTAGTTACTCATTGCGTTAGCTTCTCGTGATTTCAAATTTATTTGTGAATTTTCAAGTTATTTGTTCTAAATAGTATGTGAATATTAATTCATGAAGATGTTAATCGTACGTTCACTGTAGTTAATATGCTAAATATGTTATAGGATATCCGATGGGTAAAAATAAGAATTTTTTCTCAAATTTTCATTTGATGATAATGAAATTTTTTTGGTTTTTTTTTCATATAAATCTGTAATATGGGTACTTTCTTTATCGTAAGAACAATTAATTTTGCTAGCAATATCGGTCAGTGGATGTTGCTAAATTTTATATGCACAAAATCACTTCATTTCACAACAACTTTCATAACACATTTTTTAAATTTTTATTGATACATTAGCACAGGGTGTACGTACCCCTATGAATGCATAGCATTGTGTTGATTGGAAGGAAGATTGGTATGTGGGAGAAAGAAGGAGGGCGAATGAGAGAGGGAATGCAATCACAGGACACCGATAAAGAAACCATAAAACTTAAAAAAAAATAACTAACAAAACCATATTTTATTTTCTAGTTGGTCGGTTTTTTTTTATTTAGTCTATGGATTATAATAATCTTTCAGACTAATTAAGTTAATTATGCAAGCATTTATATGAGTATAAATAAATTAGGTAAACAAATGTACTTAAACGAAAACCATTTTCACTAACATCAAAATTTCAAACGTTAGCTGCGTTTTATTCGCCTGTTTGCTCCTAACTAACAGTGATAATTGTATGGGAAACAACAACAAAAACCGCACAGATAATGCGTATAATTTTAGCTGTTATTTATAGTTAGAAGGTTGTTGAACATCCCATGACTTTTATTACAATCCCACTGTGTACTGTTAGAAACCCGGTTTGGTCAAATCATTAAAGAAGAAATGCGTCAAAATGTCCACCGGAGTAAGAATTATGTTAGAGATACGCGCAAGGACGGGTTCAATAAAGAAGAGAAATGCCTGTACGCCGTGTGCTGGAAAATCACCTGCTATTGAGAAGATTTATTGTGAATGAATGAAAACGCATGGAAAAGAGAAGTTAGCAACTTGACCGTTTTATTCACATATGTTAAGTGAGTTATTACAAAGACGAATTCCCCTTGCGATTGCCTCATTATAAGTATAAGTATAATTGGTTATATGGAAAGATTCAATAAACATTCGATTGTTTCTTAAACAATGACACAGATTTGAAATATCTGTGCAGACAATGCTTTGTGTGAAGAGTTTATAATACAAACATTATAGAAAAATAAATTCTACGATCACAAAGCGCCAGTAAGCCCAAAAGTTTAAACTTCGCCACTTAATCAGAAATACCATCTGGCCAATAAATATTACGAAGTGCATATTTAGTAAACATATTCTGGATCTTTTCTATACGATTTGAATGAATTTTTTAGTGAGGATTCCAACCAATACAAAAATAATCGAGAAGACTACGAACAAGAGCGATATAAAGTGATTTTAAGGTATAGGGATCTTTAAAGTCTTGAAAGTTTGTTTCTCTTAATAAAACCACGCATGCAATATGCTTTCGCAGGGATACAATCAATATGCTTTTCAAAGCTAAGCTTCGTGTCAAATGTTACACCTAGATTCTTTATACCAGTTTTTCGAACACGAAACACACTTATTAAGAGAATAGTTACGGTAAAAATTATAGGTGCTGTTACATTACAATAAAAGATAACGCAACATTTATCAAGATTCAATACCAAGTTTAAGAAATGAACATCAATTTGATGGAGCATTGGACCGTAATCAGTACCTTGAAGGACACCTGAGAAGGCATTATTAGAAATGTATGATTTGATAGATCAAATTTAGACAAACAATTTACGATTAAGTTGAAAGTTGCGCTTCAATTTCATATTACGCTTAATATGTGCCATTAAAAGTAAAGTAAGTAAGCTCAATATGTGAAAACAGCTGTTAGGAAAAATTTTATTTTTAATTACTTAGAAATTAATTTTATCACCATCGATTTTAAATATGATCGATTAAATTATCGCAAAAGCAATATACCAAATAACAATATGAAAATAATATTCACTTAAAGCATATTATTGAAAAAATTTACAAAAATATTTAACTGTCAGTTTGACAGTTGAACTGTTGGCATGTTCTTGTTCTTCTCTTGATATTTTTACAAGTTGTTGTTGTTTGAGTGGTTGTTTTCAATCTGAAAAACATAATTAGTACAATGCACTAGCACATTCCTCATTCGTTGCTTTTTAATTGGCTTGTGGTAAAAGGTGAGGTTGTAATTAATGTAGATGTCTCTGCATCTGAACCCTAAAGAGTTATGTCCACTTTGTGTGGTTCAAATATACTACCTATGAGTAGGCTTTTTATCTTGATTTCTGAGATTCTTTAATGTGTTGAAAAGAATGGTTTGCCAAATGAGCAAAGTGTTGCTCTTACCAAATCAGGGCAGGCACATAAATTGTGAAAGAGACTTTTCGTTTCTCCCCCTTCCTGGCACCAACGACAGGAAGTATTGAACTTAAGATTAAGTCTTGCTGCATGTTTTATCCACCTTCCAGTGGCCTTTGAGAACAGAGGTAATGCGTGAGATATTGGGACGAGAACATTCTATCAGTTGTTTTGTCCTGAGGTCATTATATTCTGGCCACGTGTTCTTAGACGCATTGGCGCAATAGTCCATCGTTTCCACTATACATACAGTGTCGGACAATCCAATAAGAACACCTTGCATTATAAAACTTCCATTGATTTTTTTTTTATCGGATTGCTTTTGGCAAACAATTTTTATAGAGAAGAAAATGTTATGGTATATACTTTATAAATTTCTAAGTGGCAACACTACATTTAAATATTTTTTGGGGATTCCCAAACAAAAAAGTTGAAGCGAAGCATTCGAAGGCGGACAATCAAAATAAGAACAACAGCAGACGAAAAAACTTATATTTTAAGAAGAAAACTTAAATTTGCTTATAATTTGTACTGGTAAGCATTTAAATGGTAGCATTGAGGGTAATTCAACAAATTAAATGTAAACTATTCCGTAGTGTCACAGCAAAATGGGTCGAGCAAAGCACTATAGCAAGAAGGAGCGTGATTTGGTGAAAAAACTGCGAATTGAGGGACAAAGCATCCGCCAAATAGCTGAAACTATTAGCAGATCCTCGACATTTGTCTACCAATCTTTATTACTTCAAAAATTTCATTGCAAGAGAGGTAGGCCCCGCAGAACTACAAGTGCAGATGACAATCACATAAAAATTTGACGGCGCGCGATCCATTTAAGGCAGCTGCCACAATTAAAGAGGAGACAGGGGTTCAAATTTGTGCACGATCAGTAAGGAGACGTTTGGTGGAAAAAAACTGTATGGGAGAACAGCACGAAAAGTACCAATGTTGACACAAAGACATTTAAAGTGTCGCATAGAGTTCGCTAAAGCGCACATTGAGTGGGATGGTTCAATTAATTCAAAAAAATTGCCTAACGTATTATGGACAGCCGAAAGCAAGGTGAATCTTGTAGGAAGTGATGGCAAACGTTGGGTTAGACGCCCGAAAAATGAGCCCAAAATATACTAAGAAGACGTTTAAGCACGGGGGTGGAAGCATCTTGGTATGGGCATGCTGCTCTTGGTATGGTATGGGCCCTCTGTATTGGATAAAAGAAACTATGGGCAGATTTCCTTTCGTAAGATTGGTTTTCCCATAATGCAATTCCCGTTATGACCTGGCCTTCACAATAACCTGACCTTAATTCAATCGAGAACTTGTGGAATATTGTCAAAGAGAAGATTGGCAGTACCAGAGCTAAAAACAAAGATGAATTGTGGCAAAGCATTCAAAGAGCGTGGTATTTCATACCCGAGGCTACTTGCGCATCTCTGGTGGAATCAATGCCTAGAAGGTGGAAGGAGGTTTTAATTAACAAAGGCTATTCCACAATATATTAGTATTAGTGAACAATTTAAGTGAATATATTATAAATTTTTTTTTTTAATTGAAGTTATTTTTTTTGAATTGATATTGTTTTTGGTTTAAGAAAAAGTTAAGCTTATGGAATAAATGAATAAAAGTAAATACCTTTTAAATTTATACTAAGCCTAGAGAAATATTTGTTTCAGGTTTTTGGTTTCAGAACAAGGTGTTGTTATTTTATTGTCCGACACTGTACATACTTATATAGCTATAGTGAGAGGTAGTGAGCTGTTATACTTTCGCTGTTACTTGAGAAAAATTTAAATATTTATTTTCCTCAGAACCTTATACAAATACTTACAAATAAAGATTTCTTTAAAAAAAAATAGTAGTTACCTATATTTTTTGATACCGTAGTCCACAATGGGGTGAAATTATAATAAATTTCAGTCTACTCTTTGTTTGATTCCGCCTGTCTCAAATACTCCTACTTTTCTTAAAATTAGCTTGTCTTAAATTATTACATTATTATATCAATTAACTTAAAATTTTGTGTACATTTTCTAGATAAGATACTAAAAGATTATTTTTTTATAGTTTTATTTTAATTCAGAAAAAACGTATAATTAAAAAAAAAATAATAATGCTAGATAACATCCATTTCATTTAGGGACTGAGTAGGTAAGTTAAATTTCAAAAAAACGGAAAAAAGAAAAAATGCTTAGCTTCGAGCATTTACAACAATGGAATAAATGAACGGTGCATTCTCGAAATACAGGTAACCCTCCTACAACGCGGGGAATAGGTTCCCAAAAAATGTCGCGTTGTAAGAAATCGAGGGGGGAATAGGGGATATGAACTCCATACAAAAATCAGAATTTGGTTCCAAATTAAAAAATTGGATAATAATAAAATTCGATTGATAAGACTTCTTTTATTTAAACAAAATAAAATAAAATTTCAATTCTAAGTACGTAACATATTCAAGTTGAAATAAATTAAATAAATTAAAGCAAAAATAGAACAATAACTTTCTACTCCTCCTCATCACTTAGTATGATTTGTATCGATCGTTTTGTTCGTACTAGTTCAAAATTTTAATTTGATCCACTATCAGTTTCGAGCATCCTTTCGACGATTGTTGGTGGTTTGAAAAAATCTTCTAATAAAGTTTGTTTGCTCTTAATATCGTAAATCTTTATAAATTTCTTGATAGGGAGTTAAGCTGTTTTGAAGATTTCGTTTAAATATTTCTGCTCTAACCCTTAAAGGATCGCGCTGCAAAATGTATTCTTCCAACTGCTTTGCCATATTTAAAACTTTCTCGATACTTTTTAGTGAAAAGTATTTATTTTTCACATCGGAAAGATCGTCAGAGCTATCGCCAACCGATTCTTCATTTGTCATTGCCACTAAATCTGCTTCGTTTATTTCGTCGTCCGCAATTAATTCTTGAATATCATCCATTGTTATTTCATCAAATCCATCGCCTTCTACTGCATACGCCAATCTCACTATGTTCCTATATTCATATTCTATTGGTGGTAGCAACAGTTTCCTGAACGTCTATTTCCGGTAATAGTGCTGCCCAACAAGCTTTTAGTGTTGAACGAAGAATTTCTTTAAGCGACGTATCAACAATTTCAACGCAATTTAAAATTGAGAATTGTTTCCAGACTTCTTTGACAGTAATATTTGCTGACTCCATCTTCTCTAATATTAACTCAAAGGATTTGCGTTTGTAGTATGCTTTGAACGCTGCTATTATGCGCTGATCTAAAGGCTGTAATAGCGATGTGGTGTTGGGCGGTAAAAATGCGATTTGAACATTAGGATGGCTTAAATCAGTAGAATGGGATGGCGCATTATCTAAAAGTAGTAAAACTTTAAATGTCAAGTTCTTTTTTTTTAGATAACAAAGCAACGTTAGGAACAAAGCAATGATAAAACCAATCATTAAATAAACTAGCAGTCATCCATGCTTTTTTGTTGGCTCTCAAATACACTGGAAGCTTGTTTTTGTTGCATCGATTCATAGATCTTGGATTTAATGATCGGCTAATAAACATTGGCTTGGTCATAAAATCACCATACGTATTACTGCACAACAATAATGTTATTCGATCTTTAGAAACCTTAAAGCCAGGAGCTGTTTTTTCGTTATTCGAAACAAAAGCTCTTGAAGGCATTTTTTTCCACCACAAACCCGTCTCATCAGCGTTGAACACTTGTTCTGGTAAATAATTATGCTCTGTAATTATTTTAGATAAAAACTACAAGAATATAAAATTTTTAAAATAATTTGATCAAAACTCTTCTACGAAAAACCCAAAATTGTTTAACAAATTTTTTATAATTTAACTGGCCAAATAATTTAATCAGCCAGATTTTTTTTACCTTATTTTTTACACGTGTTTTTTTGATTGATGCTCTTACTAGCAAAGGCGACTACATCTACATCTAATGAAAACAGCATAAATCGTTGTGTGAATCGCGGGAAACCCCTTTTTTAATAATTTTGTTGTTATAGAACGTAATTTTTACAGCTTTTAAGATGTTGGACAAGAGACCACATTGATTGTCACTTTGTAAACACATACACAAATTTGAGTGGCAATGTTGTAAAAAAAAAATAGGTATCAAAGTATGTACATATTGCAAAGAATTTTATTTATGGAAGAAACCCTTTTTTAAATTAAAATAGTAAATAAATATAACATTATAATATTAATTAGTAAATTTTTATTTGAAAAAAATTCCGTTACATAGAAAGTTTTCGTAAAAATCGCGTTGTAAGAAGTTTCCGCATTTTGGGAACCGCGTTGTAGCGAAAACGCGTTGTAGCGAAAACGCGTTATAGAAACCCGCGTTGTAGGAGGGTTACCTGTATTATGTTTAATAATTTTGCTACCCCAAAAAATAATACAATATCAAGAATTACATTGAATTGGACTGCAATAGTTGGTGGTTGCTCGACACCTTCTTACATGCAAATGCACTTGCCTGCACACTTATCACCCGATAACAATTTACTTGCATTATTGTTTACCAACTAAGTACTTGCATTAATTTAATATATTATGAGAAGGTGATAAAACATTTTTCAGGTAAATGTGTGCATCGTTTACTATAATGCGGACATCTAATTAAATATTAAATTAACGCGATGTTATCGCAATACGCTCGATACGTACATACATGAAATTATATTGCAATCAATTTAAATAACAACAACAACAACAACAACAAAATCAGAATTAATCTGAAACAAGTAATGTAATTTGTACAAAAACAAAAACCTCAACATTACCACTCACCTAATGAATAATCAAATGGAAAAAATATTTTTATCATGAAATTTAAAATTTATTAAACGAACACAAATGACAATTATTACCATTATCTTTAAAGCAATTTTGTACATATGTATAAATTCACTAATTATTTTCTGCATTTTGTGCAGCATTTACACTCAAGCATTCAAGAATCGGCTGGCTGTGTTGAGCACGAACGAGACACTTTCCTTCGCCTGCATACCACCAGAGAAACGGTATGTAGTAAATAAGAAATGTACAATTGAAAAACTTACTCTTTTGCTTGCCCGCATCAACAGTATTCATCATGTCTGCCGCCAAACAAAGTGGAAATGAGCATAACGGTGAGCCTGGATGTCAAACTTTAGAAGAGGTTAATAAAATGTTTCGCAATTTCTGGGACCCTACAACGTATTGGCAATGCGAGGCACAAGGCAAACCGGCAGCGCTACGTCGTTGCCCCCAAGCACAATTGTTTTCGGATAAGCAAGGCAAATGTGTGCATTATGCCGAATGGCAATGGACGGAGCCAACTGAGCCACCAAGTCGTCCGAAAAGCGCAAAAAGTTGAAAGCTTTCGATGATGAAGATGAAGATGATGTGTATTTTAAAAACAACACAAATAGAAACAAAAAACTAAGTAAATGCTGAAAATTTGTTAATTCACATTACGTTTACATTGTTACAAAATATACAATAATTCTTAAACAAATTGAATACTAATTGTAATTGTTTCTCTTTTATTATTTTTCAAAGTAATTTACATTTTCATCCAAAAATTATTACATATTAATATTATTTAAATAAAAGAACTCAGTACAATAATTATCCATATTAATAACTATCAAAAAAATAGAAGATAAACCATAAAAGGTTATTGAAAATTCGTTTCAATTCAAATTTATATAAACTCATATCGGAATACTACTGGCTACTTTTTATACTATAATGGAAAGTGTTACATTAGAATTTCGTGTTATGTAGAAGAATGGGAATGATTGCTGTAATCTATAATTCACTTCATGCCAGTAAAATAAAATATATAACAAACTCCAAAACAAAAGTATAAAATAGCATTAGGCATCAAAAAGCAAATAAACTAAAACACTTTGAGCTTCAAACTACAATTGTTAAATGTGCAAACTACATACGTTGAGCTTAAAATTTATATCGTGTAAAAAAAATTTCGCATTTAAGTTTTTACAAAAAAAAATTAACTTTTCCTTTAAAGTATGTTAGGAATGTTTCGAGATAGCTTTAAAGCTTTGCGTGCTTTCTGGAAATGTATTGCAGTTCGATTTTTGCTTGTTTTTAAATGCATTCTTTCAATTAACTGTTGGAATTTGTGAAAAGAAAGGAATCTGCATTTGATGCTAAAAGCTTTTAAAGTTCAACACGTTCGCCATTCTTGTTGATTGCTTTGATTTTATCAATTTTGGGTGGTTTAGTATCATTAGGTATTTCCTCCTTAACTGGAGCAGGCTTTCGAGGAGTAACACGCTTAATGGGAGGCACTTCATGAGTTTTGGTGTTAGTAGCAGGCTTGGGCGTGGTAGTGGTCGTTGGTTTTGAAGCAGGTTTAGCTGTAGCGGTAGTTGTCGCAGCGGGCTTTTGTGTTGCTGTAGCTGGTTTTTGTGTTGTTCTAGCCGGTTTAGGTGTGGTGGTGGTTGTCGTCGGTTTTGGTGTCGTTGTTGTGGTTGTAGTAGGCTTTTTTGTCGTCGTAGTTGTTGTTGTTGGCTTTGGTGTTGTTGTTGTCGTGGTGGTCGTTGTCGGTTTAACTTTTGGTTTTGCCTCATTTTTAGTGGCTTGAGCTGGTGGCTTAATTGACGCCTCCATATTAACACCTTCATACCTGACATTCTGGATTTTAACACCGCCTGATTGTTTTGCTGCCTTTGGCGATTTAACGCGCGCCAAGAAGCGATTGAACGGTGAACCCAAGAACAAATATTCTTGAAATTCCAAAACATGTGATACCGAACCAACAGATTTATCGAAACCATGCAACGAGCCAACAATATTTCCATTCCAATCAACACGCACCACTGTTGAACGCTTGGGTGATAGAACTGTAATACTTTCCCCATGCCCAATGAAGTGTATGAAACGTTCAGAGAATTTATTGGGATAGACTTCGTTCAATAGACGGAAAGGCATCTCGAAGAGGCGCAACATGCGGGCAAAGAACAAGCGAATGGTGGGGAAATGTGAGAACATTGTGAAACCATTCGGGTGTTCGCTATCGGCTGCCATCACTAAAGGCACCCAAATACCATCGGCATCGGGTGTTAGATTATCCGGTAATCCCGGTAAACCGTCGACGAACACTTCACTTTTGCCCTCATTTATTCCTTTCAAGTGATATTTAACTAAACGCATGCCACCAGTTTCAGCAACCACAACGAAATCTTCACCGGGACTTATCACAACACCATTTGGAAAGAAGAGTTCATCAATCAGCACTTTGCTAACGTTCTTGGAGCGATCATATTTGAAGAGACTGTATAAATGGAAAACGAAGGAAAAAAAATTAGTTTTAGTGACAAAACGAGCATATGAGCATAAATCAATAAAACTTATAGTATTATGTACTTCTAGTCGTGGGTTCTGTACCCATATAATGGGTTAGCATTGAAAAGCTAATATCAATATAAAACTTAAATTTGTAATTATTTGATTTCACAAACACCATTAACTAAAAATGACACATAGTATATATTCATAATAATAATATGATAGTATGCAAAAGAGTTTATTTATCAAAGTGAATTACCCGAAATTCCTAGCTATAAAATGGCAGAATGAATGTACTATGACATCATATTAAAAATTAATAAATTTCGTATATTTAGCTGCCAGAAACTACTGCCTTTGAAAATTCATTGCAACCCCAATGCTTTTTTGCTATTTGTATCAATATAAACAGCTACAAGCCGCTAGAGTTAAGAAGCAAAAGCACACAAGAAAGTGACAAAAGAAACCAGTTTCGACTTTTTTCAATTAATGCGCATATAAAAATTTAAGAATTGCGGTTTGAAAGAGAAAATTATCATAAAAACCATATCTTTGACAGTACACCTACTAAGATGTAAAAAAAATAATTATAATCTTACCGTCCTGAAGGATTAGCAAATGAGGTGAACACCAAATCTTGAATTGGGAAATCGGATGAGGAATCAGTCCAGTAAATGTCACCTCTCTGATCGACAGCGACGCTATTGAATATCTTTGCTTTGCGATTAACATTATTCTTGCCGGGCAGTTCTTGCTGTGGGGAAACCAGCAATTTCTTTTTATTTGTTGCCAAATCCACTTCCCAAATGCCGTAGTAAGCGTCAGAAACAATTAAATTATTGCCCTGAGTGTCAAATGCGAGTCCAAGTGGACGCCCACAACGAGATTCTTCGAAAATATCTTCTGCATAAGAAATATAATAAATTTATATGCTGGTTTTCCTCCAGTTTTCACTAATTCTGTGCACACTCACCACAAGGTTGTCCAATCTTTGTTACGTGCGTTACATGATCAGCCGTTAACTTAATGACTTCGCCACCATGTATGCCGGTATAGATTTCATTTTTACGTGCAATTAAACATTCTGGCCCATAGACACGCCCCTCTAACAAACGTTCTGCACCATCCAAATGATTGTTGGGCTCAAGGGCACCTTTCAGTTCTTTCGGCGACGTAACGCTATGGCACCACAATGAAAGATAAATGTATTTCCAGTTTATAAAATACAAATTTACGCTCGAACTTACTCGAATTCCATAAAGCGGAATGTTGTTTGTGGTGGCAGTCCTGGTAAAAGTATCACAATTAAAAAGAAAACCATGAAATTCATGGTCCTCAGAAAAATCCCATATAGGAGACCCATCTTTGTAAGATTTAGAAAAAAAAACAACGTCCACTAAATTCCAAGAAAAATTTATCGCAATTACTTTCTTTTATCACGCAGTTCTTCTTATTGGACACGACGACAAAAACCAAATGCGATGCAGCCTTCTTTTCTATTCCTCTTCGTCCCCTCTTCTTCTTTCACTTGCGGCTAACTCAACGAATTAAAAAAAAAAAAGAAATTTTGCAGAAGAAACAAAAACTCTTCTGAAACTTGGGAGTAGCAGATTAAACTCGCGCTTTTGTCTCCGTGCCGGAACTTTGTGAAAGTTGATATTTTGACCCCAAAAATGTAATGGAAAAATAAAGGTAAAAAATTCAGAATCTCATTGTTTTGACATTTGTTAAGGGTTGCCAACTTCTTTATGAGAAAAAAATCTTTTACAAACTATGAAAAGGCGACGAGCAAATTATTCTCTGAACTTCATGATAAAACAACTTCATTAATATATTTATTTTTATTGTTTATATTGTATTATTTCATCGTTTATAAAATATTTTTAACTCTATTAGCTTCTCCACGGTGAAACTAGTTGCATGGGATTTGTTGGCATTTCCTTTTGAAGGTTCGTGTGATTTCGTGATTAATTTATCTGCTTAGTCTCAGGTCTTCCACGATGAAACTAGTTGCATGAGATTATGAATCTTCCCCTACGAAGTTTCATGTAACTCTTACACAGTGAAATAATTGCATGAAACTTATGGCATATAAGGTAAACGTCAAAAATACTCATTTTGTCAAATCTTAATTTTTGAGAATTACATGCAACTAGTTTCACTAGCCGAACTGACTATAAGAGCGGACTTACAACTTCTTGACATTTCCGTTGAAAGTGGCTTGTAACTTTTACGCAAAGAAACTTACGAAGAAACTTTACGTAAGAGTACATCTTAAATATTTTTTACACTTTTACGTTATTTTTTTTATATCAATTTTATTATTTCATTATTTATACTGCCGTACTATTTTGCGATGCGTATTATAAAAATATAGCAATAAGTAAAAACTACGAAAATATAAAATGAGAGACGCCTGAGCAATAAGCTTCCTAGTTTCACCCTAGAAGAGCTGACTGAAATAACGCATATCTCGTATAAAACGTATACATACAAATTTAAAAAGTTTATATCAGCACTCCACAACAATAACAAAATAAAGTATTGAATTTTGTATGGCCGGTGAGAGTGCAACTCTGTGTGTGAAGTGAACACCACCGGATTATAAAATTATATGTGACTTGTCGTGATATTTTTATCATTTTATTTTGTTTGCTCGCATCACAGTGGTTGAGTGGAAAATTACAACAAATATATAAATTTATTGCCTGCAGCTGTACGAACACAAAGCGGCCTTGAAATTTAGCAATGGCCGATAATTCTACATCAGAATTTGGTAAAGTAGAAGAGAAAATCAAATCAAATCGAATTTTTCGATTAAGAACTCAATTGAAATTTGCAAAAACAAAAACAGGTTCACGTGGTGGCGAAGATTGCAACAACCTGATGGATCAAGAAGGCAGTCGAGAGGGTAGCACACACACCCCCAACTCTTCTGCGCATAATACAGGCAATTTTACTATTCATATTTAACTCTCATATCTAGACATTCCCCAGTTGTTGGAATGGAAAGCTTAAAGTTAGTTTTAACTTGCACACAGATGACGATGACGACAGTGGCGACGGAGGAGTGAGCGGACGTAGCAGTTCCACTGCATCATCTTCTACATTGAGTTACAGGGAACGGCGACGTGAAGCGCATACGCAGGCTGAGCAGAAACGTCGTGATGCCATTAAAAAGGGTTACGATAGTTTGCAGGAGCTTGTGCCAACGTGCCAGCAAAATGACTCCGCTTCAGGATATAAACTAAGCAAAGCGTTAATATTACAAAAGTCCATTGACTACATTGGCTATTTGAATCAACAAAAAAAGAAACAGGAAGACGAAAGCGCTGCGCTACAAAAAGAAGTAATTGCTTTGCGTATAATACAGAACAGCTACGAGCATATGCTGCAGCATCAACAGGCAAATCCGGGACCAGAGGAGGAGCGTCTCACAGATGAGGCGAAATTTCAACTGGTAGGTTTCAAAGAGAATGAACGAGGTAGGGGAGCCCATTGTAAAAATCACTTGACTAATAAGTAACTCTATACTTCAAAATATTTGGTTTTGCATAGCTTTTGTGCACTAAGCATTTTTATTTTTGTCCGCCTCATTTTCATTCCTCTTTGTATTACGTTTTTGCTTTGTTTGCTTTTTTACCATTTTGGTTTTGTTGTACTCATTTCAGTTTCAAGCGATTATGGATGGAATGTTCGATACATTTCAGCATATTCCCATGGATAATTTCAAGCAACTTACAACGGGAGTCATACCCTGGCTAGAAGAATATTGTAAACCGCATATTTTGCGAAGCATTTTAAGTCGCACGTTTCAACAAATGGTACAATCACAAGAAAAGCAACAACAGAGTATGGAGCAACAAGATTCCGATGCATTCAGTTGATTTAGCTCCGGGGAAACAAAGTCTATTTTCATTTCTTTCGCAGAATATAATTCATGGTTCTCTTTAATGTTTCTAAGTTTCTGTATAATTTTATATACTATATTTACACTATAAATGTGGTAAAGGTTTGTAAATTGTTGTCCTTACTATTTTTTTTTTGCAATCTGATACTAAATTGTGTCTGCCTGTGCTTTGTTAGTTATAAACGATGAGACTCGTAGCAGTAGAGTTAAAAGTTCTTATACTTTTAGTAAATCGACGTAGGTTCGTCGTGCCAAAGAACTATATATATGTATATATTTAATTTGTGTAATTGCCTCACAATCTTTTTTTTGTTTTTTTTTTTTGTCTTGATATGGCAACAAATAATTGCTTCTTAACTTAAATATATAATTTATATCTCCAATATCCAATATTGGTTAAGCTCAGTTAACTACAGCTTTCTATTTATTACTAATGGAATTGAAAACTTTTCTGGCAATGAACGAAAACTTTAAATAAAAATGAGCCAAAGTTCTTCATGTTGACTAGTATGATTTTTACTTTAAAATCTTGATTATTTCGTCGTTACATCTTAATACATTTAAGTATATTTGATTGGTAAATGTGTCATGATAGTGTAATAATACTTTTAAGAAAAAACTATATAAAACTATGTAAAAACTAATAGAAAAAAATAAGCTTAAAATTAAATTTTGTTTTGGCAACAATTATTTGGTATGTTTACAATAATAAATATGGTAGCTTACTTGCGAATTGCTGCCACCTTCTGCAGCTATACAACGTAAGAAATGGTATTGGAGGATTGCATTGCTTCCGCCTTAACTAATTTACTAACTACCGGCGATTGAGCATCGAGACCCAGCAATAAAAACAAATCTAGCAATTTACGAACAGTATACCATTTAAAATTTTTCAATTTGAAATTATTTGTTAAATGCTTTTGCAAATTCTGCATAAAATCGTGCACACCTGCCGCAGTCATTGTATGCTTTGATTCATGCTGAATTTTCAATACACCCTCGCTCAGTGCAAATATCAATCCCTCGAAGAAATTTTCGTTTTCCACGTCAAATAATATTTGCGATAATTTCAACAGCGCCTGCGGTAAATCGCACCGAAATTCGTGAGCACGCACAAAACATATTGCTGCTAATTTGCGTACCTTTTCACAATTGTGCAGCAGCAGTTTCCACATTAGCACACGAAAACGTTTAACAAATTTCGTTGGAGAATCCTCTTCGATCGCATTACTTTTGCGTAAATGTTCTACTTGTGCCAGAAAACTTAAAAATAAAATAATGGAACGTGTTGAAGTGCTGTCGTTACGTTTTGTCGAACAATAATCCAGAATGTATTCGCAAATTTTTGGCAGTTTCCTTTCAATCTCACTGTACGTGAATTCGGTGGGTTCCCAAGCTATGGGCGCATCATACTCAGTCGCTTGCTTTTGCCCAACAATTTTCGGTATCAATGCACCGAATAGCTGGAGCGCTGCATTACACACGGTCCAATCGGGATTATCTATTTTCGAAATAGTAGCCAGCATTATCTCATTGTGGTACTTGGACATGGAAGAGCGCAGCTCAGTATCCTTAACCAGCACACAAAGATAATGCAGCGAACGCATATCCATGCGATCACAATTCGATGTCGAAGTCGCTGCCGTTTGTTGGCTCATTTGTAAACACTTTAATATATTGCCGACAGCGCGCTCCAAGAGAGGACGTGCGCGTTGCTCCTCATTTTTAATTATATGCAAGAACATGATGGAGAAGCCAGCTCCACGACGTGTGGTACTTACCTGCTGCACATCATCGCAAAGCATTTGCAGGCAGTCGTACAGTAATTCATAAGCTTTTGAATTGGTTTGCTGGTGTGTTGTTATGCATTTGCTTAGTTTCCCTGGAGAAAATATTAATAATTGTTAAATAGGAGGGACTGAGTTGCAATCAATTATTTAGCATCCACCTTACCAATGCTCACGCCAGCTGCTTCTATGGCGCCCTTGTGACGACAACGTGTCAATACGGAAATATTGATTTTTAAGCATTGCTCCAAGTCTTCTATATCACTTTGAAGCATTTCATTTGTTGCTGCTGCTAAAATGCAACCAATTGTTGTAGCTAAACCACATGAAGCCTACACACAGAACTTTGTTTTAATAATTATGGGAAAGTATTGAATGCGTTACCTTCAATGTCAGCCAGAACGACATCAATAGAAACTTGCGGCACTTCTCATGATTATCGGAATAACAAGCGCTTTGCTGCACCAACAACTCCAGACTTTCATCTATATCTTGAAAGCTTGCCACTGTTGCAGATTCTTCATTTTTATTGGCCAAATTCAGCATATTCAAGATAATATTCAAAATCGTATCCAAAAGCTTTAGTAGGTCTTTAAAATGAGGCACAAATATACTTGAACTTGAAAGAACAATTTCATTGATTGTATTTATAAAACCAAAGAGGTGATGTTTCTTGCGACAAGTATGCAAAGGATCTTTTTGAAAGCTTGACAGAGTTTGCATCAATATCTCATAAGCAAAATTAAACAGCTCCAGATTTGAGGAGTTACCATGTACGGCAGCCGTTTCAAAGCTATGCACCGCCACTTTCGCATAATGTGTGCTTAAAACACAAATATCCACATTGCAATTTTGGCAAAATTTATTGTTTAATTGTAGACATTCTGCTGTGTTGGAATAGTTTAATTGTTGTAATAGTGTAACAATCAATTCAAAGGCATCATCAAATCCAAGTGGATCGTCGAGCAAGGACAACAACTTCGTAGACATATGAGCTGCATTGAAAACTTGTTGCTCAATGAGAAATGATCCCAAGTGTTGATTTTGTATTAAGCTGCAATTTTTTGCATTTTTTTCCACTTTTTGTGCGTACAGCGACTTGAGTAGAATTTCAAGAAGTTTCAGTGCAAATATTTTCGGTTGATACACTTTGCTATACACATCCGTATCAATAATCTGCTGCAACTCGTAGAAAAATAATTGTATGCTAGACTCCAGCGTGGTGTTATCGACTCTAGAGTGCAACTTACTAAACGTCTTTGAAATGTAATTTATGATTGTGGGCATTTTGCATAGAATATTGTTTCGAGACTGCGAACTCTCCACGCTCTTGTTCTGCTTTATGAAATTCAGTATAAATTCCAAGCAATCTTCAATAGCAAAATTTGCAAAATTCTCAACAATAAATCTGTAGATGAGCAATTGTGCATCCAGTTCGAATGCGAAACATTTCGTTATGAGTTCAGTACTAATTTTAAAAAAGTGCAATTTTGAAACTTGGAATATTTGACGGGAGAACATGCTGAAAATTAATATCAAACGATAATTTTCCGTGCTGTCATTGCCGCTGATTGTATCGCCAAGGAAATATGCAACTTCTGGCTTCTGTTGTAACAGTATAAAGAGTGCATCTTTCTGGTTAATCCGCAAAAACCATTGAGAGTAGTAGTTCTGTATTTCTCTGAGAGTGCCATGCGTTAGAATATCAGCGGAGAGTTCTAGCAATTCCTGTGATTCCTGAGCACTCAATGACTTCACCAAATACTGGCTAGCAGCAAACAGATTCTTGTAGTTAAGACTCAAACGCAAACCTGAATAAAACTCCGAAATTTCTAAGCTAGATAGCAAATAATGCAAGTGATGTGTATTCAAGATGCAACTGAGTAAATAGAATTTGTTGCGATTCGTCCATGGCCAAAATTCCAATACGACTTTAAAGTATTCAAATGCCCGCTGTGGCTTTTTGCAACAATAGCTGAAAAGTATCAGAGTCTCTTCGCGCATGCCAACTTGATTGCTCTGGAGGCAATGATAAAAGTGGTCCAGCGATATTTCGACATATAGTTTATTAAACTTTTTGCAAAGCAAATTAAATGCTTTCAGTATGGCCAAAAGAGAAGCATTATTTTGCTCCACTGCTTCGGTCATTGCCCTCAAGCATTCGATCTTCAACTTTTCCGAATTTTGTAGATGCTTACAATGTTCTGTCAGCAGCACTGCATGTAGCATTTGAAAGTCGCATGCATTCGCCGACGTAGAAAGCTGCAACTGCTCTCCGCCGGATAACCTCGCAAATTTTATATCTTCCAAAGCATATTTATGCACTAGCTGATAGTAGCAACGAAACGCCAAATTGAGCACCGCTTGATTAATCAATGGTGCTTCTTCTCCTTCACCTTGGCCTGCTGTAGAAGTCTCACGTTTTATAATGGCCTCTATGTGCGCACAAACGTGCTCAGCTTCCAATTGATTTTGAGCCAAATTTGTTACTTGCTATCAAAAAAGAAAACCGCTATATTGGACACATTTTTCCATACTTCTCTACTTACCGCCAGGTACTTGACGCTTTCCGTGCAATTAATTTCAGTTGCATCAGTTGACAATTTATTGATTTCGGGGATTATTATCGTCATATTAATTCAATATTTTTAATATTTTATTAATTTACGAAGTTCTCCAAATTTTGCGTATCTTGTATCACACATGTATAACGTGAACAAATCTTATTTTTCCTGTGGCACCATTCACAATAGATACAAGGCGAATTTAATACTGCTGGTTTCGCCAGGTGCTGGTTATATTGGTGTTCGCTGTTCGACGAACACATCATATTTTACTCTCGTGCTCGGTGTAGTGGTTACATTGGAATTCGTTACAGAGTTGCTTTTTGTCTACATTCAGTTTTTTTTTAATACTATATTGTTTGCAACGGCAACACTAAATGGTATACCAAAAATCTTTAAACGATTTTATCAATATTGAGAGTGAAATTAATAATATAATTGAAAAATTATGAAAATAATATGATTTCTCTTCAATTCTTTTATGAATAATATGTTTAATATTCACTTTTAAAAACTAAAAACATTCGCAACTTCGCTTTTCTGCATATGAAAATAGTGATGTACAGGTTAGCATGTTTTCCTTTTATTTTACATACACTTTTTTTTGTAGAATAACTCATTGACACCCTGAATACTCGGCGTGCTCGGTGTACATTTCACCCAGCATATCGGGTTCGCTGTGAGAGTGAGTAAAAGCTCTTTTTTCGTGTTCGGTCCACAACAATTGCATGGTATTCGCCGAGCAAAATCTGAATATAACCATGCCGTCAGCTGTTGCTCGGTTGTTGTTGCCCTGTTCTTATACTGCAGCTATCATTTTATATAAATTCGCCATGTTCGGATAGTTGTAATCAGATAATGTATTCAAAATAAACAGAAATATGATCTGGTTATAATGGACGTAAGGTGAAGTAACGTGAAAAAAAACGTGCCGAAGTTCCGTAACGTAACGTAGAAATCTATTAACTACAGATACTTATTTCATTCACCCCACCGTTACACCACATCAATTATAACTGCTTATAATACTAAAAATTAACAGAAAATTAAGTAGTGGCATTTCATTACTTCACGTTGCGTCAATCAATGGTACCATTGGTACCCTGTTTAGAGGGACAAAGAATTTAATATCATATTTTTATGGAATGTTTATTATGTAAAGTAAAGGTCTTTCAAGATCTGAACATAAATTTTAGAGTTTGTTGGAGAGAAGGGTAGCCAGAAATAGTAAAACTAAAAACACTGTGCAACAGTAATTAAAAAAGAAAATTAAATCCTTAAGTTTAAATGACGGTTTCGGAAAATAAATTGAGAAATATAATATGCGTGTCTCGGAGTTTCTGTGGGAGTATACTTTTTCCATACACAATATTATATAGTTTTCGTTATCTGACCTAGTTATCGTATTATGCCGAATGTCTGAAGACTCAAATTTGCACATATTTGTATGCGTTAAACTGTAAGTTCGTTCCGGCCTAACTGTTTCCCATTTGTTTCCGAAACAACAAATAACGGAAAAATTTTAACGATAGAAAATTTCGACAAATATAAAATTTTTCATAAAAACAAAAAGTCTGAAGTAAAAAATATCGGAGACTAATATGAAAAGAATAGTTCTTGATATATAAAAAATTTAAAAAATTTAATTTTAAATATGCAATCAAAATTATTGAAGTACATCGTCGCTCAAGCAAAGTTAATAAATATTTTTTTTTTTAAATTATTGGATGAATTTAATTGTTAGAAAACATGGTACCCTACTAACACTGGAAGACCCTACTAAGCCCACATATTGATATATGGCTTGATATCTTTTCTAACTGCATCATCAACATTTAATTAAATGCGTCATTTGACGGACTGAGTCAAATTGATTTGGACTCGTACGATGTGAAAAATGCAAGTGTATTTTATTCCATACAAATTTCCGCGCTTTTCTACTTTCTTTCTCGCGTTTAGCAGAAACACAAAACATTGTGCTTTTTACTTTACTTTTTACTTTTAATGGCACAACAGCCCATGGAGGGCCTAGGCCGAGCTTTTCGCAAAACATTGTGCTCTTACGTGAAATCATTCGTAGCCTTCATTGCTATCGAAATATCTCTGCCAATGTAAAAAGTTTGAGTGATTAGTGGAAAAATGTATGTGAATGTATTATGACTGGCATGCCCGAATTGGCAAGTTTAGCCGCTGTGTAAGTCTTCTATTCCGAATTTTTAATGTCAACTTTTGAATTTTTTCTCCTACTTTATAGATAAGGTCGGTAAATGTTTTAATAAAATGTCCAATTCAATGCAACCCTGCAACGGATTTCGCTGTCTAATTTTTAAAAGAAATAGAAAAAGTAAAAACAAAACAAAAAATTTTGGAATGAAATATGAAACGTCGCGAGTGAAAAAGAGTCAGATAATAGATATTTTGTGTTCTTCTTTGTGGTTGTAATTTGACTGCTATCGTTTTTCGTTGCTCTTCCTTGTACGCGTTGTGGTAGAATTGTTGTTGGTAGGCTTCGCTTTTATATTTTCTTTTTCTGCTTCATCTTTTTTTCGCATTCAAAAAGTGACAAAATGGCGAATGAGACGGGCAAGTTGCTACTGGTGACACAACAAGAAAAACCTAACCATTATACGTAAATAACAATAAAATAAATAGTGCAATTCATCAAAATATGATAATTCAACAATTTTTAATTTGTTTCATATGCATTGGTGTAGATACCTAAAGGAATTTCGTGTCGAACAGTGCCAATCATTTCTGCAGCACAAATGCAATCAACACAGACCGTTCATCTGCTTCAATTGGCACTTCCAAAATCAGCGTCGTCGTAGACCGATACGTAAGCGGGATGGTACCTTCAATTATAGCGCCGACAATTATTGCACCAAATATGATGAAACAACCGGAATCTGTCCAGACGGTGATGAGTAAGTAGCAAACGAAAAAAATCCCGGGGATTCTGTACGCACAATGCACGCAAATTCGTGGAGTCCCATAAACACATTGTACTGAAGCTCCATGAAATATTTTTTGCATACATTTTTTTTTTTGCATTTCCATTTGATGCTTTGCTTTCGTCATTCAATCCGCTTTTATGCTGTTTATGTTTTATTTTTTGCGCGTCCTCTTTCTCTTAGTGTATTCAATTCGTTTTTATCATTTGCTTTACCTCATTTGAGTTTTTGCGGGGTTTGGGGTATTAATCGGTATTCAAATTTGAATTCGTTTTCATTTATAAACAAATGCTAAAAGCCGAAAATGAACGAACGATTATAAATAGAAAACAATAAGCGAGTAAAGTAAAATAAAAAAAAATGTAAAAGGGAAAGCGAAACGCAATAGAAACAAACAATAAAAGGCAACGTCAACAATGGCATTTTCTTCATCTCCGTTATTTTGCTGTGCCAGAAGTAGAATTTAAGTTATGCTTTCGAGTAAAAGATATATAACAAGAGTCAGGGGTTAGATCGGGGCTTTAAATTACCGCTTTTAGTGATGTGCAACAGTTTCCTAACGTAACAAAATGGTTTGGCTTTGGAAAATGGTTACTTACTAACCACTTTTGTATTTGGGTGTTACAAGAAGATCGATTTACTTGCATCAGAAAATTATCATTTGAACTTCGAATAAAATGTATGTATAATATAAGCACGTATGCGTTCTCATTAAATCCGGTGACAAATATGGCAAGAACTACGTTTTAAAAATGTTTCATATCTATTTGAAAACTAGTAATTTTTGGAGGACTAAATTGATTTGGCTATACAGCGTATTTTACAGACTTACTATGTTATTTCTCTCGGACATTTGTGGTTTAAAAATGTTTCATATCTACTTTTTGTCATTCACCATATTCTGGTCAATAGCTCCGTCAACTAGAGGTGGTTTAGCCTACTTGAACATTAGCATTTCTTTTTTAAATTTGTGAACTCGTCCTTACGGCACAAGTAACGATTCGAATTCTATTTTTAAGTCGCTTTTATCCTACTGGTCCTGAGGTCGCTGTGGCGTAGTGGTAGTGCATTGGACTGCTACGCAGAGTGTTCGGGGTTCGAATCTCGGCACAGGCAAAATCAAAAAAAGTAGAAAAAATAATTTTTCTACACGGCACCACCTCTTGACAGGCAATAACAAACCTACAAGAGTAAAAATTGCCTATGAAAAGCTTTTCACTTCGACGTTCGGGTTCGGCATTAAATTGTAGGTCCTTTTCATTCATGTACAAATATAACACGCACAACATGAATGGACGTGAAAAAGCTCGGCCTAAGCCCTCCATGGGCTGATGTGCCATTAAAAGTAAGTAAGTTTTATCCTACGGACATTTTGATACATTTCCTATTTTGTTTTTTTTTACCAAACCGTTGTACTTATTTCATTATTGCCAGTTCACAATAAGATTGTTATTTAAACCAGGATAACTATAGAGAACAGTTATAAAACGATGTTATCTCCGTTACTTTTGCTGTTTCCCATACATACAATTATCGTTGCTAATTATACATAACTAGGAGATATAGAAAAAGTTAGTTAAATAATAATAATAATGGAAAAAATAATAAGAGCCAATAGCTACTACATAAAAACAAAAATAATTTTTTGTTTTATTTATTTGCTAGGAATACTATACAATATTAAAACTAACTAAGCGATGAGTGCTACTAAGCGGGGAGCTTCGACTCGATGGTTAGATAATTTATAAATTATTAGTTGGATTACATTCTTTGAAAAAGTTCTATAAGGTTATTATGTTTTTTGTAGGAACGTGGGTTAATAGTGTTACTTTGGTAAAATTGATCCAAATGGACATTGTTGTGTATTACCCTCATCATTAAGTTTACTCATTGTTTTGAATATTATTTTCCATTCTATTTGACACAACAATGTTTTATTTTGGTTAAAATTCAATAATTAGCACCTTATTTTGAAATAGTTCCGTCTGTCGTTTGTTTATTCATAAATGAATAAATAAATTAATTTAGTTTTGAATTTTCTTCTAATTTTATAACTTTTTATTTTAGATATATCTCTGCTCACTTGTACTTTGTCGTGCTTAAAATGCCTATAAATGTAAGATTCATAGATATTATGAAATAGATTTGCTGAGAATGGCGGTCTACTCGGTTATTTTGTACTTTTATTGAACATCTCTAATACTAATACTACTAATAAATGCAAAAAGGAAAACGCAATTCCATGTTGTGTCATCCCTACTCTCTTCTCCTTGAAGTCAGAAACAAGGGAAATACAAACACCCTCTACTTGACCAGATTCTTCGGAATCAGCGTAAACGAAAGTGAAATTTTGTTATTGTGTGTACTTACATGTAAATGTTTACACTTATACACACACACACTGGAAAATACTTTTACGCACTTGAGAAAATTCCCGCGTCGCATATCACATATGCACATACATACATATTTCACTTGTTCCCCTTTTGATTTCCTGATAAAATGAATATGGGGTGAGTGTGGGGGTGTATGGCCCATTTCCTACGCCCTGACTTACACAGATACACATACATACTCGTACATGCCTATGAAAATGCCGCTTCTACAAGTGTGTGCGTCATTGTTTTCTTCTTTTTCAATTTTGTTTTTATTTCGATTTTTATTTTTTTTTTTTTGCTTTTTCTGTGCCTTTGAATTATTTTTGGTATTTTCTTTTTACTATTTCGTGTATTTTGGTTTATTTTCTTTGCGCTTTTTCTTGTGTGTATGTATACGGAATGTGTGGGTTTTGTTTGTTTAGAAACTTTCTTTTATGTTCATTCTTCATTTTGTTATTGGATTTTCATTTTGTTTTTATATTGTTTCATAGAGTATATTTTTTATTTTTGTGTATTTTTTTTGTTGTTTTGTTTTTATTTGCTTTTTGTATGTACCCTATTTTATTTTATTATACCGACTAGAGCGAAATTGTCAACAGCGACGAATATGAGTGGGTGACAGAGTGACAGAGACCAACAAATAAAATATGTAGCAATAAAATCAAAAAGTAATACGCAATTTCTTCATTTTTTCGGCATGAAAAAAATGCAATGCAAAAAAGATGATATCTTGTCTCGGCATTTAGTAAATGTTCTAATCAAAATTTCTCGATCCATTTATTTCATTAGTATGAATCAGTTGTGGGTATAACACCTTATTTTACTTAATACATTGGTCAATTCATTGTTATTAAGGAGCGGTAATGTAATAGATCGTGAAAGGGTCGTGCCACCCACTACACACTACTTGTTTAGTAACGGTATGTTGACCACTAAGAAACAAGCTTAATTTGTTCGGCTTAATGAACATTGATGTCAAAGATATTCATCAGTGATCTTATTTTATTTATTACAGCTTCTTAAGCCTAATTTACAAATTCATTATATAATTATAATTTTTTTTCTTTAGCTTAATACTATTAAGGAGTGAGATTGAAAAAATCTTAACACACGTTTTACCTAATAATTTCTTTTGGGTGTAAAATTTAAAAATTTCTTTGATCTAGTTATCTTTGAAGAATATGTCAGTTATTATTTTTAATAACAAACATGTTGATTTATTGTGAGTTTGATCAAAATAAGTGAAAAAAAAGAAGTACGTCTTAAAATTATAAAAATTTAAAGAAAAATCCAAATTGGTCCTACACAAAATTGGCCAAAGAATTGAAGGTCTGCCGTCAAACTGTTTCCAATGTTATTAAATAGTTTCAGGAGAATTTGACCATAGATAGGAAACCTGGTTCGGGAAGAAAACAAGGACCACATGATATTGGGAAAGCCAAGAAAATAGAAAGCATATTGAAAAGATCTCCAAACACATCTGCTAGAAAAGCTGCCCGGTTAGCCCAGTGCTCTGACTATTTGGTGCGAAAAGTTAAAACCAATGCAGGCTTGAAATCATACAAAGTCCAAGAAGTTCCAGACAGGAATGTTGCAAGAAATTTAGACGCCAAAAGTAGGGCACGGAAATTAAAAGCGAATTTCATGCAAAAATATTCATGTTGCATAATGGACGACGAAACGTATGTACTGGCAGATTTTACGCAGCTTTCGGGTCAAAATTTGTATGTTGCTGATGCTGGAGGAAATGTCGAAGAACAATTTAGAATCCAAAAGCAGACAAAATTTTCTAAAAAATTCCTGGTATGGCAAGCTATATTCAGTTGCAGCAAAAGAAGCAAGTCATTTGTTAAAGTGGGCTCTATAAATACCGAAATATACATCAAAGAATGTTTGAAAAAAGGCTACTTCCTTTCATAAGAGAGCACAATTTGTCCACATATTTTTGGCCCGATTTTGGCATCAATTTTGGTCACTACGGCAAGAAAGCTCTGGAGTGGTACCAAAGTAATAACATAGTTTTTGTACCAAACAAGGCCAATCCTCCAAATTGTCCGGAGCTAAGACCAGTGGAGAGATATTGGGCTCTTGTGAAAAGAAACTTAAAGAGCACAAAAAAGGTGTCCCAAAATATCGAAGATTTTAAGAGGAGATGGGCAAACTGCTCCAAAAAGGTGTCTGAAACAACTATAAAATCTCTAATGGAAGGCTTATCAAAAAAGGTCCACGAGTTCATAAATAGTGGTTAGAACTATAAAAGTTATATTTTTCTGTAATTTATAAAATATTATCAATTATTTAAAAAAAAAAATCTAAACTCAACGTTTAAAAATTATTGAGTTTTATGTATGTTAAGATTTTTTCGATCTCACTCCTTATTACAGATTTTAACGTCTTTAGGAAGTTTTTCCTAAGTAGTCCTTTGAAATAATGGCAAACTGAAATCGTTTTTGGATCTAGTATGTTTTGAGAGTATTTCATTAGTATACTTGATATTGGTTTGTTGTGGCAGATGACCATCTATTATATTCTTGATAAATTGCATGGTGAAGTAAAAATTTTGTTGTTTAACACTCAGCTAGTTTAAACTTTGAAGCATTTTAATAATATGTAGGTGTATCATAGCTATGATAAGTTTCATCGCTCTATGTTATTTTTCATTTTCTGCAATCCACTCTCTTGATGAAGAAGTGCATGAGGCAGCAGATGAGCACTGGTTTAATAATAGATTTGTGATATATCCATTATTTCTAAAATACCTAGTAAGTAAAATTGCTCATATTTTGTAAAGTAAATGAGATTCATTGGTATTTAAGTTTCATTATCTATGGTACTATATGTGGAAGTACTTAAATTTTAATCCAGGAATAATATATTTATTTATACATCCTGAAATACTTACTATTTGTCAATTCAACGAATATTTTTTTTTTGTACTGTCATATGTAGGCGTGGTACCTCTCATAGATAGTACTATTAAAAAGAAATTCTAAACCAAATTGGGTACACTTTATTAAAATATCAGTTGCTCAAACTATCAACATTTGGCAATAGATTTGCACGTAGGAGGTTGGGTTTTTTAATTCCTCTTAGTTTGGTTGTTAATTCTCATCAGTGTCTTTATATAACTATTTCTACGGTGAGAATTATAAGAAACACATCTTGGTATGCCATTACGAAACCACCTAGTGATAAAAAATTGATACTCCATTGTTCGGAAACGGCGTTGAACTGTAGGACTAACCATGTAGTATCATAATGGGACGTTCTGACGTGTCCTTTCTGTGTCCTTGGACATCCATTAAGATTAGTACAAAAGTATGAAGTTCGTTGGACGTTAGGTTAAGTGGTACATAGATAGTCTAACAGGAATTCACTTAAGCCAAAGAAGTGGTACCACGTGGGTATTTCATCCATCTTTTTAAGACACACAAATACTTGCATACATCACTTTTTGCTTATATAGTACCTTTATACCTATTTTTTATTTATTTATTAATTTTTAATTTTTTTTATTTTTATAGTTGCCCATTTTTACATCGTACAGCTGGAGATACTGAGCGTCGCTATCATTTACGTTATTACAAAACATGTATGTGCGTCCATGATACCGACAGTCGTGGGTATTGTGTTAAAAATGGTCATCATTGCGCCTTTGCACATGGCATACAGGATCAACGTCCACCTGTATATGATATCAAAGAGTTAGAAACTCTACAGAATGCTGAAATTGCACTCGATGGGACAAATGTACAAAATGCACTCGATAAGGAGCGTAATCTAATGAATGAAGATCCAAAATGGCAGGATACTAATTATGTGTTGGCAAATTATAAAACAGAACCTTGCAAGCGTCCGCCTCGTTTATGTCGGCAGGGATACGCTTGCCCACAATATCACAATAGTAAGGATAAACGTCGAAGTCCACGTAAATTTAAATACAGGTTAGTGATGTTGCATTTGCTATTCTAAATTTATGCTAAATTTAATCGGAAAATATTATTAGATCTACACCTTGCCCGAATGTGAAGCACGGCGAAGAATGGGGTGAGCCGGGAAATTGTGAGGCTGGAGATAATTGTCAATATTGCCACACACGCACAGAGCAACAATTTCATCCGGAAATCTATAAATCGACCAAGTGTAATGATGTACAACAAGCTGGTTACTGTCCACGTAGTGTATTTTGCGCATTCGCACATGTGGAACGTAAGTTTTGCCTTTTTCGTGTATTAATATTTAGGTAATATTGTATTTTTCTGGAATTGGAAATTACACGATGAATACGTCTGAAGTTGTCTATAAGAATGTACTTGCAATTAACTAGATGCTATTTTCCACAACCATTATATGCAATAAGGCTTAATGTTAAATAGTTTTTGATGGGAAAAGTTTTAAAGTCATGTATTATGCTTTATAGCCAAAATTGTATTTAAAGGATGGACATTTGTAGGGTTTCTGAATTAATAACAAATATTGTTAATGAAGTTGAGCCTACAACTACAACTGCAGGAGTTTTATTATTTTTAATGCAAAATATATATTCCTTCATATATGTATATTCCATATCCTGTTGTGAATACTCCGAATTTATTGTAACACTTTGCAATTCCATTCGTCTCGATTTTCATGTTATATTGATTATAATTGTCGGGAAGACATGCAAACAGCGGTAAGGATTTTATAAATATAATTACTTACTTACTTTTAATGGCACAATTGCCCATGGAGGGCCTAGGCCGAGCTTTTCGCTTGCACTCATGTTGTGCGTGTTATATTTGTACATGAATGGAAGGGACCTACAGTTTAATGCCGAATCCGAACGGCGAAGTGAAAAGCTTTTCATAGCAATTTCTACTCTTGTAGGTTTGCCATTGCCTGCCAAGAGGTTGTGCCGTGTAGAAAAATTATTTTTTCTACTTTTTGATTTTTTGATTTTGCCTGTGCCGAGATTCGAACCCCGGACACTCTGCATAGCAGTCCAACGCACTACCACTACACCACAGCGACCACTACTAGAAATAAATATAGCTATTGCTAAATGTGGCTATGCTTTATTAAATTCATAAGCTCCTCATTCTCGACCAGATATATTGAACTTTCTCATCATTCTTCGTAAGCTAATTCAAGGCCTCCATTCAAAAATTTAATTTTTTGTTCCTACGATTGATACATTGTTTCATTGGGGGGAGTCTAGAACCATAAACCGTTTTTGGATTGTGAACACTCTTCCTGAGCTCTGAATGGTCGGAAAAATTAACAATTTTTGATTTGGCGACTTAACTTTCTCAAATATCGAAAAGAATATAGTATAGATTAATGATTTTTAATCACATCCATCGAGACATAACAAAGAATTAATAGAACCACTTGGACATATTTTGTTTGTCCACTCAACAATAACATTGACGATACAAAATCGAATACAGTAATCTTTAAGACTTTTCCTAATAACTCAATGTAGTACTTAGTAATTTTATATAGTACTTGTAAGTATTTATTTAAGCTCTCTTTATAGAAATTAAATACTCTAATATTATCCAAATATTTTAATGGTTTTGATTTTTGTAAATGGTCAATATTACACATTTTCAAAATTATTCTAAATATTTTTCTAGTGTGTTGTTTTTTAAATGCGTTGCTGTTTTCATATGGGGAAAAGAAAGCAAAACATTTTGGAAATTCTGTGCGAAAAGCAATACAAATTACATTTAAAATCGGCCTGTGTATGTGTGAAGTCCATTTGAAAACAGTGTCTGTCATTATCGTGTTACATTATCGTGATTTGTTTTATGTTTCTCGTGCACTCTTATGTACATTCATTCATATATGAAAAAAAGAAAAATATTTTGTGCTTTTCATTTCTCCATGTTTGTTTTTTATTTAATTTTCAAATCCAAATGCACAACAATCAACCAAATCCAATCATTTCAAAATAACAAAATTCCAAATCGAATAATCAAACAAATCTAAACGAAATGAATAAATCAAATCTCAATCACCAATCAACAAATCACAAACAAAATGTGTAGCATATATTATAAGTGAGGAGAAGGCGCGGGAGCTCGATGGCATGACAACAAACTTAGCCTTAAGTGATTTAATATCCAATGCGCTACCTGGTGATATGAAGACAAAGGATTCCAAAAATTGCAGCAACAGCATCAATAGTAACAGCAAATCGGGATTTATGGCAATATCTGATAATGTATGTATTTTATATGCAAACAATATATTTAAAAATTAAATATATATATTAAATTTTTTTTTTTTTTGTGCGTAATTAATCAAACTTCTTTTCAATAACAACTATTTACTATTGTCCTGCTATCCTGTTGTGTCCTTTAATTTCACTCCACCAAACAACAAAAACATATTCATATAATATTAACAACAATCAATCAATCGAATCAATTCGAGCCACAAACGCATCAATCAGGAAATGGTGCTATTTCAACATTTGCTGAATCTTTTATACAACAACAGCAGAAATAGAAACGATATGTTCAACTAATATTGAACCAGCAACAGTAGATTGGTGGACATCGAATAAAAAAGGTGGAATAGGAACATCATTTATATTGCCTTCTCCTTTAGACTTTGATGCAATAAACAAGTCATTAGAAGAGCAACATTTAGTTGGATACGCATCCACATCTGCAACGGCAATATTATTATCAAACAATTTACTAGCAAAAAGTTCGTCATTAAGTAAAAATTGTGAAACGCCAACAACATCAACCTCATCATTATCATCAGCAATATTTAGTTCAACAAAAACCACAGCAACCACATCATTAGAAGTAATAAATGAAATTAATAAAGCACCAGGAGCGCAACTAATAAAAAAGTCACTGCCGAAAATGCGAAAACAAAATGGTGTATTTCAACAGCAATACGATAAACTAAAATATATTTTTAATTGCTTTAATAATAAGAAGAGCATCAAAATCATACTCATAACGAACCAACACATGAAAGAAATGAGGGTGTTTATTGTGGCGGTAATCAATCAGCAGCGCCATGGAAATCGAACTTTCATGCACCAAATGGTAATGCTACAGCGAAACTGCAAATACCAACTGCAGAAATGGTGAAAGTATGTTTTGTTTGTTTGTAATCCCTCTCTATCGCCCGCTTTTCCACACTTTTCCGCTACCTTTTTGAAAGGTAAAATTTACTCTACACTATATAAAAAAAAGAAACATTTTGATTCTGTCCTTCAATATGCATTTTGATTCATCTGGGTTTCATTGTTAATATTTATATATTTTCTTTTTTACAACACAAAAGCAAGAATACAATTTCTGATTTGTTCGCTAAGTTGGAATTTTGCCAAACATAATCCCTTGTTACAATGAAGAAATTTCATATATGGTAAAGTCTACAAAATTTGTTTACTTCAACTAATACAATTTTTGAAGATATTTATATGACGTTAATGGTTTTTATGTTGCAGTCCCTAGCCGAATAGGTTCGTATTTTTCAACTACATTGTCAGAATCAAATAAAAGTTTTTTAACTTCAGCGTTTCAGCGTTGAAAATTTTAAAACTCATTAAAATCTACATAAAATGTTGGCTTAAAATGAGTTTTACCAGATATTTCTTTCGGATAGGAAGGTGTATACATATACTACTGTGGGCAAAAAGTAGTAAGACTTTGTTCATAATTTCAAATTTTTTTATTCATTCTTCCAAATCTAAGTAATCACCCCCTGCCCCAATACACTTGTGCCAACGTGTTTTCCAATTCTCGAAACAGTTGTTAAAGTCAATTTCCGGAATAGCCTTCAATGCGCTTAGCGATTCATGTTTAATGTCTTCAATTGACTCAAAACGGTGTCCACGAAGCGGTTTTTTTAGTTTAGAAAATAGCCAAAAGTCACACGGTGCTAAGTCAGGCGAATAGGGTGGCGGAACGATATCAGTCGAATTTTTGGCAAAATGGTCTCGTAAAACCAATGCAGTGATTTTGGAACCAATCGTGCATTCACTCTTCTTAGGCCCAAATGATGTTTTAAAATGGTTTTCACTGATCCTTCCGATATTCCAACGATGCCAGTAAGGTCTCTGACTGTTAATCGAGCACCAATTCCTTGATTTTATTGACGTGTTGATCATCAGTTGATGTTGATGGCCGTCCTGGACGTGGTTCGTCGGCAACGCGTTCTCGACCATCTTTGAACAATTTTTACAAATCAAAAACACTTGCTCGCGACATACAATTATCACCGAAGGCCCTTTGCAATATTCTGAACGTTTCGGCACCAGAAATTTGATTCCGCACACAAAATTTAATGGAACTTCTTTGTTGAATAATTTCACTCATTGTGAAAATCGCCGAATGCACTTTTTGTACTTCGGAAAGACAAGCGTATACTAAACACTAATGATTATTTTGATGTGACATTTGGCACAGATGTCACCGACAGTCATACCAACCTTAAAAAAATAATATTTTGATGAATGGGTTTCCGCGTGAAATTTAAATTAAAAAGTCTTACTACTTTTTGCCCACAGTAGTATGACTCAGAAAGTGGTTTTATAGGCTTTGTGTGAACTTTCCGTCACTGTCTTTGGTCTTCTATTAAATCAATATCTGTGCCCTTCCGTTTATTTGTCTTCAATATATTTTGTTCTGCCTGTGGTCACAACGAGAACGATCGTAATATCATCTTGTCTTCTCTCTTTTTGTTTTTTTTTTTTTTTTAATCTCTCCAATTTTTGTTTTTTGTAGTTGTTGGGTATTGATGGTAATGATACGAATAACTTGTTAGTTAATGCATTGGAGAAATCTGCAAATCATGGAATTTTTAGAAATTTTTTGGACAAAATTTGTGAGTATAAGCTTTAGATTTCGATTTATTCATTATATGACTGTTAAATATGATTGTTATTACATATGGTTACATTTGAATATATTTTTATATAGATTTTGATAATATTGAATATGGTTGTGGATAAATTGCAAAGAATATCAATATCAATGTTCAGCTTTATAAATTTATGTGTAGGCATAAATATGTTATGTATATATGTAAATTGTCGTTTTTAATAACAGATTAATGCAATTTTATAATACTTATCTCTACTACTACTCTATACATTTTATATCCTCAATACCAATACACAAACAAATTGAAAACGGTGTGTTAGCAGCTTGCTCAATTGACGATCCACGCGAGAATCCACTTTCGGCCAGTTTAGCTAATTCAAGTTTAATAACACGCTCTTCGGCGCCCATTAACATTCCTAATTCCACATTAAATAATTCAATTAATGGTGAGTGCCATTTTATGTATATCAAATTAATCACTTGTCTATTTTACAAAATTATTCTGTTCCCGAATGCAAATACTCCAATTAATTTGATTTTTTGTTTGCGTATATTGGCTTCTTTTCAGATTTTAATTCTGGCGGATTCTCCGTCAACATTCCTAGCAGCTCTCTTACCTACAGTCCAACCAATCATACTAATTTATTTAGCGTTTCGGATGCATTCAACTATAGTGGTTCAAATTCAAATAAACTAAGTAATTCACTAACAGCAGCCACACAAAACGATAGCAACAATTTATTCTTTCCATCGCGCATTATTTCGCCAGGATTTGCGGATGGCTTGTCGATAAGTCCTTCAGTTAGGTAATAATAATTAAATACACAAGTCACATAAATTTTATGTGACAAATAGAAGGGAATTTGACGGAAGCCAAAGATTGCAATTGTATTATTTTCCAATCCTATCAGTCAGAAATGAAACGAAGAAGCAGAACCGTCGAATACACAGTTTTCTGCATGTTTCAATTCGATTATTTTAATTTGCATTCCATAACTATTATAATTATACATTTTTTTTTTTACTAGAATTTCCGAAATTAACTCAATACGTGATGATATCAACAGCAGTTCCGTTGGCAATAGTTTATTTGACAACAATTTGACATCAAATAAAAATGCATTTTCATTGCAATCGTTACAAAATCAAAATAGTTCCGATATCGGACGTTTATCAACGGAATTGACTCAAATAATGAAACTATCAAGTCGTATTGATGACACCGCTAGGAAGGTAAGCGAAATGCACATTAAAGTAAACGACATAATTAATTGAATTGCTTCATTTCTTTTCGTCGTTGCAGTTAACTTTAGTTGAAAGGCAACGTGATAATGCTAAACAGGAGGCTTTAGAATGGAAAGAACGCTATGATTTAGCGCAAACACAATTGAATTTATCAGCAGAATTGCGCAATTTGTCAATACAAAAATTAAAACAGTTACAGGTGAGTGGAACCACCAGAAATCGAATTTAATTCGATTAATTCGAGACGATACTAATTCATTTTCATTCTATATTTGATTGCAGTCAAAATTACGCACTGATTTGGAGGAAGTTGAAAAAGTATTATATTTAGAAAATGCCAAGAAATGTATGAAATGCGAAGAGAATAATCGCACAGTAACATTAGAACCATGCAATCATTTAATATTATGCGATACGTGCGCATGTTTGGTGACAGAATGTCCTTACTGTCAAATACGAGTGGAAAGAACGCACACTTGAATTAAGTAGGTAAAAATCACACCCAAAATACAAAATCAATAACATCCAAATATGCGTTGATAACACTAATAACAATAGTAGGTATATACTATATAATTTATAATTACAACACAAAATTTATAATACAAGACAAAAATTATATTTAAAACAAAATGTTACAAAAATTCGAAATGATATTTTATAATAGAAATAAAAGAAAAGAACTAACAATAAAATTAAAAGCAAAGACCATAAATTTCACGTAAATATTTGTAATAGAGCATTTCTATCTACGAGCGTAGATAATTGCAAAACTTATATGTATGTGCGTGTTATTATTATTAAAATAATATTAAAAGTTTCTTAACTATTTTACACTTTATCAATGATTATTAATTGAAGAATTTACCATCAATCTAATAATTTAAAACTTTCGTTTTAGTCGCTAAACATTCAAACAATCTATTGTATTTAATTCAGAATATTTTGGCTATACTTTAGAAATTCATGCAAACAGGAAATCAGCATTCATAACTGAAACGTAGACACGTTTGTGTAATGCCTTAGTTTATTAAATTAAAAATTCGAAATATTTATAAATTACTTTACTAATTAAAAAAGTGAAACAACGATTAATAAAAGTTTCGATTTTTTTTATTGATATTAAAGAAGCAATGGAGAACTTTCCTTCAAAAATTAATTGATTACTAATTTCTATATTTGTAATTTGATTTCCTAAATGCAAGGACAAGCCTAGCTATGATTTAAAATCAGTCACAAAACATCTTATATCTTTCTAATTTAAAAATTGTTTACATGTCTAGTTTTACTTATTATTTATAGAATGGAAGAAAAACCATGTAGTGTTACTTTTATACATTTTCTTTTTAAAGAATTTCTAATTTGTTTATTTCACAATTAAATTGGTTTAAAATTAAAAATAAAAGTATATTTTATTAACAATTTTGCTATACCACTTTTGTATTTAATATCGATTTGCATGTTTTTTCCTGTTTTTTTTCTTTTTTTTTTTGTATTTTTTTGTATTCACTACTTAACACATACACACACAAAAAAGAAGAACGATCGATTATCGTCAATCAAATATTTTCCGTAGTTTTAATTTAAGCTTATGAGAATTTTTTCGCTCAAATAAATACTAATTTAATTCGTTTTTATTTTTTTATTTTATATTAGTAATTTTACTAATAAAATGCTAACGTATTTTTATGATGAATTTAATATAAAATTATTTTTTCTTTCCATTTTCTTTTGTAAATGTTTTTTTTATTTGTTATTATTATTTTCTATTTTATCCTACTCTATATTTAGAGGAATTTCGGATATTGTGGTATAGTGTTTACATTTTGGAATTTGTAGTCAAAGTATAAATCCATTTTGAGATTGTCCTTGCTGTTTTCCATTGGTGAAGCATTGGATACAGGATCCTTTGAAATCATATGAATGACATGGCCAACAAAAAAGTTATAAGGACGAAATCTGACAAAACACAAAAAAGCACCTACCTCAACAATTTGAAGGCAATGTGGTACACATGCTTAGTTAAATGTGGTATACTTACTACGTTGTGCAAGAAGAGATTTGATCGGTTTTATATGTATTTGAGTCCATTGAATCCGAATCTGTTGTTTGTTTTCCCCCACACTGAAACAGGAACTCCTGAAATGTGATAACCGAATTTGTTCAACTTCTCTCCATATAAATCTCAGAAATGTGTTGCTCGTGGGAAAGAAATCAAGTTTCTAATCTAATGGTTAACTCGAACACCCTCTGTTGGATTAACAATCTCAAGAAATAAACAGTTTCGTGACCTTTCCTTAATTTCCAGAATGCAAATAGAAAAGACCTTGAAATCATTTTGTAATAAATTAAAAAGCTAATAAAGTTATATTCTTATTTATTACAATAGCTTACTTTTGATATATGCCGATATTCAAATCCTAACGACGCATATTTTGGTATTGATGGTATAACACATTAGTCGCCACGCCACCTAGTTACCATAATGCCGATTTGTAGCAGTCGGAACAAAAATATTTCAGATTTACAAATTTTATCGTATTCAAAGCAAAAATATACAAAACCGACATTTTTTTTTTAATGTATAACCGGAGTTATGATCCTGTACCACGTTACTCTCCTATACCACAATACCCGAAGTTCCTCTGCTATGCATAATCTAATGTTTCTATCTGCACTAGTCGCATTTTTTCTTCATTTTTTTTTTTTTTGAAATTCAAATCCTTTGATATAAATAGGTACTTACAAATTCATCAAGGTAACAATTTGATAATTTTATTTATTGCAGAATTTCATGAATTGCTAAATAAATTAAAAAACATTGTCATAAGAGGATGCTTAAACAATGTATTCCCTAACAGTTCCAACCACTAAAGTGTCATAATTTTTCACAATTTCCTTATATAGTACATACATGCTTCTTCAAATTAAATTGCTCCAAACTTTTCTCACTACTATCAAATTTTCAAACATTTAATAAAAATATAAAAACTAAATAGGATCCTAAATTATTCATTTTACCCTTATCAAAATAATGAATAACATTTTCTCCCCAAATGTCAAATTAAACACACGTGAAATGAAAAATGCAACTAAAACCACCATTAAAAAGCCTAAAAAATAAACTTGTATGAAAGGAAATAAACACGTTTATTTTTAAACTTTATGAAAATTGAAATAGGATTTTAAAATGAAAACAAACTCTGTATGTGAGCTATTTTGCAAACTTTTGACTGAATTTACACAGACACAAACACACCTACAAAACACAAAAACAAACAAGAACTTAAAATCGTAAAGAAAATATTCTCCTAAATCTTAAAATAAACAAAATAAAGTACGGTATGAATGCTTTTACTACATACTACGACAGGTTTCCACTTTTTGACATTTACATAAATCCTTAAATAAAACGAAACTGAATTTACGTGTGAAAGTGTTCTTTTTTTTTAAAATCCATCACAGTTTTCTTTTTTATTAGCGATTTACATACGTTTTGCGTTTCTACTTCTGCATTTGCAGTGAAAGTAAGCGCTTAAAACGATAATATTTAAACGGTCAACATTTATTTTATTAAATTTTTTTTTTTCAATCAAAAATATTAAATAATGCAGCTCCTAATTCATTCCACTGGATATGACAATATTGCGGTTTTTTTTAACTTTTTAACTTCAACGCAATGAATTTGAAATGAGTTTTAATATTAAAGCTTATTCATGGTTTATGTCGGGCAGTTTATTTAATCCATGAAAAGGAATTCAATAGATTTATTTTACGCCTTATTCAATTTAAAAAAATGTTTGTTGGTAGAATTGGTGTTTCGGAACAACTTTTGTTCTATGAGTTTTCAAATATCTAAATTTAAAATACCGAAATTTGAGTTTTTTAGGTTGGTCACTGTGTTGTAACCACTGGGCATTATATGCAAAATTAAATATATGTACACTATAGTTTTTATACTTGTATGAGTTTATTAATTCTAAATCAATAAAAACTTAAGTGACAACTATGTTCTGTAGTTCACTTTCGAGTTAAATTGAAATTTCCGTAACGAAATGCACTGTTGCGATTTCAATTCCACGCGAAAATGAAATTCAGATCATGCCTCTATATCAAATAATTAAGGCAATTTAGGTATTTATTGATCAATCTGCAATAACTGGCTCATAATCTACATCTAAGTTGTTCTTGCGTACTTTGAGCCGAATTTTTTTTTCTCTCATAATTTTCTTTGTGATCTTCATTGGATACACTTTACTTTACTTTTAATGGCACAACAGCCCATGGAGGACCTAGGCCGAGCTATTCGCATCCACTCATGTTGTGCGTGTTATATATGTACATGAATGGAAGTGACCTACAGTTTAATGCCGAATCCGAACGGCGAAGTGAAAAGCTTTTCATAGGCAATTTTTACTCTTGTAGGTTTGCCATTGCCTGCCAAGAGGTGGTGCCGTGTGGAAAAAAATTTTTTTTCTACTTTTTGATTTTTTGATTTTGCCTGTGCCGATATTCGAACCCCGGACACTCTGCGTAGCAGTCCAACGCACTACCACTACACCACAGCGACCACAATTGGATACACTAGTCGTACTTTTTTTTATGTTTTTCTTCATTTCATAGTCCCGGTCATTTTCAAAATCGACATCCGAGAGGTCTTCTCTGTCTTCATTCCAACTGTCTTCCATTTCATGTATTCTATTTTTATCTATTTCAAAACCCAATAAGATACCATAGGATACAAATATAATTTCCCATAATGCCCAATATTCACTGCAGTGACCTGACCAACCAGGTAAATTGAAATATACAATTAAATAATAGTTCTTTTTGGCACAAGTTTATTAAGGCGAGAACAATTTTATTTTTTTAAATAAAAATTTTGGAAAAATATGAAATTTTTAAAAGTTCTGCTTTTCAAGTTAAAAATATTTGTTTTTATGATTTACCCATTTCCTATTTGTATGTATTGTTTAAGAACACTGTAGGCAGCCAATCAGCCTTTTTGGTTTAAGTGACAATTATAAAATGTCACCACAGTTACAATCACTAAAGTGGTTGGTCACGGCAGTAACCAGTAGGCGTTTAAGGGTTAAATTGTCTTATTCTATGGAATTAAGAGCTGCATTTCCTTACCAACTTTTGATATTGAACTTACTGAATGATCGATATTTTCGCATTAAGTATTTCAAAGTAGCTTTCAGGTACTATATTTTTCTTTCAACTTAAGAAAACTAAAATTTTTGTTTGTTCGTGAATGAAATCATACACATGTACTCGTATGTACATTTTTGAATGTGCCTAAAAACTGGCAATCTTTTTCTTCTAAATATTTAACAAACTAAAAACTCTTAATTTTTAGCTCGATTTATATGTTAATAAAAATTGGAAAAAAATGTTTTAAATTATTATAGCTTATTGTTAAATTTTTAATAATAAAACAACCATATTTATGTAACTAATGATAGTAATTGATGTTTAGCAAAGTATAAAAGATACAAAAAAAAAAATTAACAACAAATTAGCGTGTGATTTAAATTAAAACAATAAGCGTAAACTCAAACAGCGAATATAAAATGAAAAAAAAGAACAAAACTACACAAAACTACAAAAGTATGTAAAATAATAAAAATGTGAATTATAAAAATCTTAAATAAAATCGTTGAAAATGGTATGAGAATATTAAAGAACCTAATGAAAAATAGAAAATGATTTCAGAAATATGTAGCAAGTGTACAGATCTAGTTTGGAAAATAAATAATTACTTTATCCCATATACATTCATATAGAAATATTCTAATACCTTTAAGATTTCTAATGAATTCAGTGGACATGCTTCAATGTTGAAAAATGATAATAATAATTGAAACCATAATTTGCGGCATTAAAATAAAAAAAAAAAAAAATATTTATAAAATTTGCAAAAGTAGTAATTACAAACCAAAACACAAAATAAATGAGAAATGCTTTAATTGACTTAATTGTAAACTGTTAAAAGTATTAAAAGTTTTTAATCATAAACAGTTTATGCAAAGATGTAATATTAATTTTAAATTGATATTAAAATGGTTTTATAATGGAGCTGGGTTGAGTTCTGCAAAAAAAAAAATATACTTGTATACAACAAAAAGAAACTTACAACATAACTAAGAAAATATATAGGTACATATATCAGCATATACCGAATTTAGAGACGAAACAAACTTACAAACAAACAACTTACAAAATGGCACAATTTTTCAATTCAAAAGTAAAAAGCCAAAAAAAAAAAAAAAAAAGGAAAAAATTCAATTTTAAACAATTTAATTCAAGTATTTTTTTAATTCATATTCCATCGAAATTAGTATCCAAACAGTTTCGGACCTCATGCTTTTTTTTCTTTTCCATGAATATCATTTTCTTTATTTTTTCCTTTTCGTTTTATTTGCACAAAAATATTTATATAAAACAAAATGTTTGTATACGTACTGAAAGAGTGATCTACAAAATGTGATTTGAAATAAACTAAATACATACATATTATATATATTTACATAAAAAAGAAGAAAAACAAGTACATAAATGTGATGAAAAGAAATTAAAAGGCATTTCAAGAGACGAAAAAACTAAGAAGTTGAGAAAAGCGAAAACATAAATTTTTAACACATTATAGAAAAGGGACAAAAACAAAACAAAAGCCATCAGCTCCATTTAGAAACACATGCGCAATGTATTTAATTATTAATAAAAGAAAGTTGTAGTATTATTGTATACTTAATGCTAATGATATTTTATTTTAATGGAAAAGCAGTTTATCACAAATTTTTAGCTATCAATTCATTTTCAGTTTAGTTATTTTCAAAGAATTCGGCTTTTTATTCAGCTCAGATAGGTGTGGGTTTAAATTTGGAAAATAGTAATAAAAAACTGCTGTCTTATTGATCTTTAAATGAGAACCCAGTAATGCCAATTGAGTTCGTCATCCGGAGTGTCCTGATACTTCTGCGTTAATCAGATCAGGGAAAAGTTTCGAGTTAAGATCTGGTTACTAACATTAAAATGTTCGCTCGAGATCGTGTTTTTTTAACCCCCATTTAAGGAGCTTTCCCAATTTTTGTTTAGGAAAAGTTTGTCTGTCTTATACAAAAGAGAATACAAAAATTTAATTCTCATTGCATTTACTAATTTTTAGCACATTTTTATTTTTTTTTTTTGGTTTTGTTATTTAATTACAAAAAACAAATCGTATATGTCTTCTATGTGAAAGCTAAAACTTAAAAGCATAAACTGCTTTTTTAACATTAAAATGAATATAATTTTTTTGTTTCTAGCATTAATACATAAAGTAGTTAGTAATTTAATAGTTAACAAATAAAAATCACAAAATACAAAAAAAAAACAAAAAAACAAAAAGAAAAAGAAAAACACATGCAATTTTAGAACAATAAATAAAATATATGAGAAAATACCGCCACATGGAGACAGAATTTAAAAATAAAATTAATAAGAAATAGATAAGTAATAGTTTCAAAAAAAATATACAATATACAGAAATAAACTGAGAAACTTGTGAGAAACGAAATCCGTGAACACCGAAGAAAAGGAATTTTTATGTCAAATAAAAATAAAATGCAAAAAAAAAAACCAAAAGGAAACAGAAATGTTAAACCAGAAGCAAACATTTTTGAATCACAATTTTCGAGAGTCGCAAACAAGCCCACTACAACAGCAACAACAACAAAGAGGACATAATTTTTACTATCAATTTACTACTTATTTACAAAAACCAACAAACAACAACAATTGACTACTTACTACTATTACATACTAAATACAAGTACCAACAAGAACTACTTTCACCTTTTTACAACAACAACAATGGTTTTTGCAGGCCACTAATATTTAAAACTAAATAAAAACATAAAAATAAAATAAAACAAAAAAATGGAAAATATCGTACATAAAATAGGTACGAAAAGAAAAATTATTACAATTATACACATTTTTTATACCAGAATTTTATTTATTATTATTTTTTTCATACTATACTAACAACAAATCAATAAGAGAAACAACAACAACAAATTTTAGCCAACAAAATTTAAACGAAAAATTGAATAAAAGTAAATCGTAATAGAAATATGAGAATCAACAAATTGAAGCGAATTGAAAGCAATTACAAAATGTGTTAGTTAAAAGTTATTAAAAAAAAATTTAATTATTTAAAAACCAAAAAAAAAAAAAAAAAAAATCTAAAAAAATTAAAAAAATACAATAAAAACAAACTAAAGTAGAAATGCATTTTTCCAATTATATAGATACAAATACAAAAATTATATATATATATATATATGGTATAACTATTCAAATAATAAAAAATTAAAAGAGAAGAGAAAAAAATAAAACTATTAAAATATAAAAAAAATTATATAAATTTGTGTAGTTATTTTGTTATTTCAAAATTATATTAAACTAAAACAATTCATTATTAAAAACCAAACACAAACTAAAGTGGTTATAATTGGTAAGTTTCAAAATAGAAATGAAAAGGACAATGCATTTTAAATCAAGAGGAATGAGGTGAAAAACGAAGGTATGAAGATATGATGTTTATAAAAAAGAAGTAAAGGTAACAAAAACACTCACAAAAAAATAAAACAGAAAATTAAAATAAAAACACAAAATTAAAAAAAAAGAAAATAGTATTTCAACAAATTATATAGAGATAAAATAAAAATCAAATATATTATTACAATTATTAAGTATGCTATTAACAAATTGAAAAATTATATATTTAAATCAAAAGAATATATATATACTCTATATATATTCTTTATATATATATAATAATAATAATAAAATTGTGTTAAAAATAAATAATAATTAAGTGTTTTACTTAGAGTAGAAGAAATTTTAACTTTACTACATATTAACGATTAACATGCTTCAAATTGTTGTATTTCCTGGTATATCCTCCGAAATGCCTGCATTTTATCTCAATTTTATTTTATTTTTATTTTTTATTTTGTCAATGATTTGTTTTATTTTCGTTTTGCTACTTCTGGAAGGAAATACTCGTATATTTAAGGTAGCGACAAAACAATGGACAACCTCTTCATACATAGCTTCTAGTATTTATATTGGTAGGTAATTTCACGATTACAATAGCAATGGTCAATTTACCATGTTCAGGCCTCAATTCTTTAAACTTGAGTTTAGTGGAATGTGCGCTTGATTTTCGAAAGTTCCATAACAAAAAGAAATAATTTATTATAATTTCCATCTTGCCCGAGAGGAATGGTTGCCGATTTTGATAGGGTTGCAATATAATTTCGTCAGCAGCAGTCACACATATATTTTCTAATTAATATGGCAAGAAAATAGGTATGGTATGTATATAAGCATAACTCTGAAGCATCACTCTGAAGTGATAACGTAAAATGTTATTCATGCGGCCCATTTAATGAAATATTGTGCAGCAACACCAGTACATCGTCATCATCATTCTCATTGAATGATGATGATCCCACGCGTATTTAAGTTCCTGTCTCACCTCCTTTTCTGCTAACGTTCTTGTCTTGTCCTCAACCTCAACGAACTGTATGAGAATTTTGTATAGATATGAAGATGAAGTGCGCTTCTTGCTTGTTTGCCTGTCTGACTGTTTTGCTTTGTACATACGAGCAAATATATGTAAAGGACTCATGCTCGCTTCTCACCTTACAGATAGTAATTCCATTTTTGTTTTCGTTTTGTTTTTGTATTTTTTTAATATTCAGTTTTTTATGTAATTTTTTTGCATGCTTTTTACTTTTATCTGTTGCTCGTGTCATGCGATACAAATATGTACGATTCTAGTCAAGTTGAGGCGAGTATGCAATGGACTGTGAATGCTGATGAAACCACAAAAGCCACAAAAAAAGAAACATACGACAGGCTCAATAAATGAAATCCTTTCCTCTTCCTCTGGCCATGCATACATATATAGTACATACATACATACGTACATAAACAGGGTGGAACTTCTTTAATTTGGAATTTGATTTTGGTGTAAATACGGAATGAATATGAAAAATTTCTTTTTCAAAGTAGTTCTTATTTATTGAAAGAACAATCCTTGCGGTTAATTGTGGAATACTATTTCATTTAAATTACTTCCTCAGCTGGCCTTGTAGTAAGCCCATACGATCAAACCAATTTTTTAGTGCATTTTCGACTATATGGAGCTGTACTTGACCGATGGTTGGATGATTAGCGTAAAACTTACCTTCAACGGTTCCTCACAATAATAGTCAAATCACTACTGCGTGGTGGCCGATGTGCAAAAAGGCTAATAATGCGATTTTTAAACTTCCCACGCAAAAGATCGATTGTTGCACGGCTTTTGTGGCACGGCAGCAATCCATGCTTTTAGGACCAAATGTTGCCTAGGTCCATATCTTCTACAATAGGCCACAAATACGTTTCACAAATTGATCCACAAATTGCGTGGACGGCGCCGCTCTTTTTCCGAATTTTGAACATAATTTTCTTACAATTCCGGTAGAATATTCACCATTTTGCAAAGAAATTTTTAGTATTTTCCAACGTTGTTCAAGCCTATATCAACCCATTTCGTTAACCATAAATATAAAACAAAGTCTCCGTCATAATACGAATGACATTAGAGTTGCCACACTCAAAATATTCAGTATTTCAAATTACAAATATTAGATGGACTACCCCTTACTTACGTACATGTATGTATGTGCAAAGATGTAGTGGCTGATTTTGAAGTTGTTGTTGTACTTGCTGGACAATGCTAAACCTCAACGGCGGCACATCGTTAACTTTAACTTCGTCATCGCCTCATTCGAGTTAAATAGATTTTTGAATTTTTATATGTTTGCGGCTTCTTTTCTTCATTCTACTTGTGAGAAGAGAATGACGATGACGATGTCGGTGACGGTGACCGTGACGTCGACGACGACGACGACGACGACGATCAGTCGTTGGCTGGCTGAAACAGTATCAGCCAGCAGCAATAGCAACAGCATCACAGGCAGCAGCAGCAGCAACTGCAGCAAATTGAAAATTGAATTTTAAGCATTTTAAAATCTTCAACTTAAACTGGTTGTTGTTTCATCTTTTTTCCTGCTGTTGCCGCTTCTGCTGTTGGTTAATACGAATTTTTGAAATATTTTTATGCAGTTCGTAGCTTAAGTCTTTTGTTTGAACATTCATACCATTCATAAGATCTGGAAAGTAAATACTTAGTAAATTTGCTTTGGCATTTGCAACATGATAAATATATGAGGAGTAATTTAACAAAACGAGACAATTCCATTTTTGACGATTTGGTTTCTTTGTTGTTTTTGCACTCATTGACCTGAAATGTATAAGAATATTCAGTCAAAACATAGAACAAATAGTTTTTTTTTTTCAGTATAAAATTAAACTTAAAAATATTACTTCGCATCAAAAGGTAATAATTCCATAGTAATGAAATGAATTTTTGCACCAACATAGAAAAACGGTTGTATAAAAGATAGCAAAAATGTAATAGTAAAAAAAATAAATATATACCTATATATATATATATATACGATAATTTCCCATCCAGGGCAGCGGGAATGTCGGGATTTCAGAAAAATTAATAGATCAATAATTTTTTTTATATCAATTTTATCACATTATAATCACATTTTCAGAGCAAAACGTGATTATTCCACTAATGTGTGCACCAAATAGTGATAATTCCAATTTTTCGCTAAATATTAACTTCGGTCATATGAATCATTTAATGTAAAACATGACTACCTACTACCTGTATCCTGCCCCGAAGCTAAAATTGCGCATTAACATTGGTGTCTACAAACTTTGTTAGTTTCCCAACATTTTAGAAGGATGGAATTATCTCGTTTTTTAAAGTAACTCCATATATGTTAATGGTGCTTTTTGTTGTTCTTTTTTTGCCACAACAGCAATAACTAAGTAGTAAATAGTTTTAACTATTGTATATAAACTATCATACGAAATATGAATATATGCAAATATATCTCTTTAACGGTGTCCTGTGATTGCTTTCCCTCTCTCATTCTCCCTCCGTTTTCCACCTACCTATAAATCTTCCACCTATAAATCATCCAATCAACACAATGCTCTGCATTCATAGTAGTACACCCTGTGTGTTACTTACTTTTAATGGCACAACAGCCCATGGAGCGCCTAGGCCGAGCTTTTCGCATCCACTCATGTTGTGCGTGTTATATTTGTACATGAATGGAAAGGACCTACAGTTTAATGCCGAATCCGAACGGCGAAGTGAAAAGCTTTTCATAGCAATTTCTACTCTTGTAGGTTTGTCGTTGCCTGCCAAGAAGTGGTGGTGGTGTCGTGTAGAAAAATTATTTTTTCTACTTTTCGATTTTGCCTGTGCCTAGATTCGAACCCCGGACACTCTGCGTAGCAGTCCAAGGCACTACCACTACGCCACAGCTACCACCCTGTGTGTTGACTGTACATAAAAACAAAAATATTTTAGTTTTCACTATCCTTTTTTTATATTTATACCATGGTAATTCCCTTTCAAAACTCTAAATTTTACGTTTTTTCATTTATCTCATATTAAAAATACTGACCTCTATGAGAACTTTAAATCAATGGTTAGAATCGCCCTGGCAGTCATTTATCGGGGATTGGGAGATTGAACAACTTCCATAAAAGTTAGATCTAAATGAAATGTTCAAGTACAAAAAAATGATATATAAGTAGTAAATATTTCCTAAGGTAAAGTACATATAAATTCTAAGTAAACTGGTGTTAAATTAATGTGGTGAATTTTTCACATTTGCAGATTTAAGTGCGAATTAAACGAAAATCTTAGGGCCGTAGTTGCAATGTAGGCTAAATTGAGTACAAAATGTTTTTTGTATAAATGCATTGATATGACTTTATGAATGATGTAAAAATATTACTGCATCTATGTTCCAGCAGGTATTGTTGCGCAGATATAATACAACAATACACCCACTTCAATCCAAACACCAACAACATCAGCAGCATCGACAACGACAGCAAAAATAACACTCCTAAATGCTAAAGTTAATCACTTTTAAAATGGCAAATTATACGCACAACTTACTAGTTGACATTTTCCAGTCATTTCACATTTGCCAGCAACATTTTGCATGCTATGCATTATGGTAAATTCCCACATAAATTGTGAACACGAGAGTTGTCAAATTAAAAAAGCCTAATGAGATGCCGTTTCGCCGCTGCTGCCAACTATTTGTGCCACTAACAACAGCAACACCACCAGCACAACACAATCATCAGCAACTAAAACAACAACAACAACAAGAATGACGATGATCTACAACAACAGCAGTACCATCCTCATCATCATTATTATCAACAGCCAGCCGCAACAGCAGCTGAACAGAAGATGAAGAAGAAGAAAAAGAGATGCAACAGCAACAGCAGAAAAATGCATTAGATGCAAATATATCAAATTGCAAATGATTGCAGCATCTGATGATTCTGCTGCTGTTGATGATGCTGGCGGTGAAGAAGGCGCAATATGGAAAGGTAAAGCGTACGTATGAATGTACGTTGTAGACGAAACAAGTTTTCTACATTGTGAATTTGTATGGTATAAGTCAAAATATACAATAACATTAAGCAAAGGCGTTTGCAACAATTGCATGTATGTAAACATACATATGTTCATACACTCAACGAAATATTTTGTAATGTTTCGAATTACCGTTTATATGAATTCGGCATAGTACTTACCAATGCAATAGGTTTAACTTTTACTTACTTTTAATGGCACAACAACCCATGGAGGGCCTAGGCCGAGCTTTTCGCATCCACTCATGTTGTGCGTGTTATATTTGTATATGAATGGAAGGGACCTACAGTTTAATGCCGAATCCGAACGGGAACGGCGAAGTGAAAAGCTTTTCATAGCAATTTTTACTCTTGTAGGTTTTCCATTGCCTGCCAAGAGGTGGTGCCGGGTAGAAAAATTATCTTTTCTACTTTTTGATTTTGCATGTGCCGAGATTCGAACCCCGGAGACTCTGCGTAGCAGTCCAACGCACTACCACTACACCACAGCGAGTAAATAAGCCAAGTAAAGAAAATAATATAATTTTTTTTTTTTATTTAATCCGAATTTGGTTATGATTAGTCCAAGAATTCAAGTATTGTATTTAAAAAAATACTGCAACCAGAATTAGAAATTTAAGTTATTTGATCATAATTTATCTGTAAATATGACAAGTTTATTGAACAATTGAACATGAAAAAATTAAATTTTTGTTATTTTTTTAGATTAAACTGTGTGTAGTGATTTTATTCTATTTATAAGTACTATACGTACATACATTCTTGGTTGAAAAGTTCTTGTTAAAACGCAATTTGTTTGATTGTTTGAACTATCTATGCTTTTACATTGACAATTTTCACAACAATGCTTCTGTTAAAACTGTAGGTCCCTTCCATTCATGTAGAAATATAACACGCAAAACATGAGAGTATGCGAAAAGCTCGGCCTAGGTCCTCCATGGGTTGTTGTGCCATTAAAAGTAAAGTAAAGTAAGCTTCTGTTAAAATTATCTGCTGCATATTTTAATCTGTTGGAAAAAAAGAAAACCTAAATTTTTTTCATGCTAATAAATCGATCCAAATTTACAAATATCTAAAAAAAAATTGTGTTTGTTGATCATTCATAAAAGGGTTCATAAAATGGTTTCGCGCATAACAATATAACCAGTTAATAGAAGCTCACTTAACTCTTTCACAACAAACCCGAGCACTTTTTTACGTTCCTATTACTATTACTGTTCTATGTTTTCTAAGATAAGTAAATATGAAAGTTTTATGAGACCTTTCACTTCAGCTTCAGTCAGACTGCAGCAAGTTGTATTAATTAAAACAAAAAAAAACAAAAAAGTTACGTTGAGTGATAAATGTTTACAATATTATATTTGAAAAAAATAAGTGCAACTATGTACTTCTATAGCAAAAAAAACTATCGTATCAGCAGCTTTAAGATTATTTTAACAGATTTCGCTGTTGATTGTAAAATAACATAATTCTGAATAACATCTTTACTCTTTTTGTTTGGGCATGTCACCGTAGGTGAGAACACTGTGCAAATGCGCGTCCTCCTGGTCGTGGAGCTCGATACCGACGGGCCCAAAATCATCTGCGGTGTAGAGGCAGGCGTCTACTCAGTGTTCCTCCAACTATCCTCATCCAACGAAGCCAGTGTATTCCAGGCTGAATTAATGGCAATAAGGGAGGCTTATAGATCACTTTATGACATCAGGAATAATGGCGCCAAGATAGCTGCTATCTTTAAAGACAGTCAAGCTGCTATAAAAGCCTTAGATTCTACCATTATAAATTCAAAATTAGTTCTACAATGCAGGGAGGATCTCGCTCTTCTGTGTCAAGAGATAGAGATGACTCTAACGTGAGTTCCAGGTTATCGGAACATCGAGGGTATTGAGAGGGCAGTCGAGCTAGCTAAGTTGGGTTCGGCCCTTGACATCGCTACAGCTGAATCTGTCGCAATTCCGTTTAGTAGCGTTTAGGCCACTATTGCTTCTCACTACATCACTATACCCGGACAGAAGTAGAAACGACTGACTACCTGCACCACGTCTAAGAAAACGTGGCCAGAATATAATGACCTCAGGACAAAACAACTGATAGAGTGTTCTCGTCCCAATATCTCACGCATTACAGCTGTTCTCACAGGCCACTGGAAGGTGGCAGAATATGCAGCAAGACTTAATCTTTAGTGGCGTAGTCACCAGGAGGGAGAAACGGAAAGTCTCTGTCACCATTTATGTGCCAGCCCAGGTTTGGCCAGACCAAGACTTCGCTCACTGGGCAAACCATGTCTCCAAAATATTAATGAAATCTCAGAAATCGAAATAAAAAGCCTACTCATATATTTGAACTTCACAAAGTGAATGTAACTCTTTGCGGTTAAGATGCAGAGACTTACATTAATTATGTAAGGAATGTGGTATTAAAACAGTGCTTTGCACTAATTATATTTTTCAGATGAAAAACACTCACTCAAACAACAACAACAACTCGTTTTGTTGAATCAATCAATTTTTGTTCATTCGACAGTTTTCACTGTCAGTTTCATGATAACAGTTTAATCATTGTTTTAACAGTATTAACTGTCAGATTTAAAATATCAAAATTTTACACTGTTGCATGAAAAAACAAACAACGGCACACTCTGTCAAATTAACAGTATCTACTTTCGTATAGGATTTAATAGCAGAATCCGTTGAATTAATATACTTTTCGTTTGATATAACAGCATTCTTTCACTCAGTGTTGTCTGCCACAATTAGGGGTAAATTCTGATTTTATCTTACACAATGTTAAGTGTCAAAAATATATGAAAAGCTTTGTTAATGGGACAACAGCCCATGGAGGGCATAGCTCGAGCTTTTCGCATCCATTCATGTTTTGCTAGCTTAGCTTGGCTCTCAAATTAGAATTGGAATTGTAACGATAAGCAATGAATTCAAATAACAAACAAACAGTTCTTATAAGCTATACCCAATATATTTTTGGCATTGTTAGCATAAATACTTGATAAACGTGTCTCTGTGTCAATATTGTATGTGGGAAGAAGCTTTAAGGATTTTCTCTTTGAGCGTACGCTTGCGTCTACATATGCGTCATATCTATCTGTCTATCAGCTCGCTTGTTTGTGTCTGACAAGGATATGTTGTTGTACACGAAAGCTTAAGTAGATTACAGATAAAAATAGTTGCAAATAAAAGTGTTGCAAGGTAAAATTTCATAGTTGGGCAAACGTACGAGTACATGAAAAATGGCAACACTTTTACGCTCATAAAACTTATTTTTGCTACATGGCAAACTGGCAAATAAACGAATGGGTAACATTTGTGCAGCTTCCTTCCGTGTGATTGCCACACATGCCTGCACACACGCACATACACAAATAACACTACCCATACATAACTAAATGGGTATAGGTTTTAACAACAAGCCAACAACAGCTTCCCATGGTCGCATGTTGAAAATCATTAAAATAAAGCGAAGGCAACCAAATATAAAAAAATAAAAATTCAATAAAGCCAAAGCCGAAGCCGATAAAACAACAGCAACAGCAGCAGCAGCAGCAGCAGCAGCAACAACAACAACAACAATAGAAGACAACAAAACCACAAGAAGAACAAAGGCTAAAATAAGTAAAAGTAGCGCGAACACCAACAAGCAGCAGAAGCATCGCGCAATGGTCGAATGTCGACCGAGACAACAACATGAACACATGAAGGAAGAAACAATACATGCAACAACAACAGCAACAAGCACCAAGCAACAACATTAAAACCAATGCAGATCGAATAATAAAAAGAAAAGGAATGTGCAGGCTAACGCGCAGGCGCGTGAGATCTGAACGAGATTTCAAAAAATCCTAAGGAGGCTTCTCATGCACACACAGATTCACGCACTCAACTAATGTGTAGTATAGCGTAGTGTAGTGTAGTATAGTGTAGTGTAGGAAAGGGTCTCCAAGACGAATATAATGTACGCAATCATTTTCATCATCATCATCATCATCATCATCATCATCAACAGCATCCATGTAAGAGCCGAGACCACACACATACAGGCACGCGTTCGCTGACAGAATAAAAATTGTTGGTTTGGCATTTAACGCGCGCGAACGAGGCGATATTGAGGAGGATGGACCGACAGCAGACAGACCGACAGACATACAAATGGACGGTCGCATGGATGGGAGATGGTGTGCTGCTTACTTATGTCGGGGGCTTCACTCAACTTTTTTGTTTTTTTGTCTTTTCTTTTTTTGCACTGATGTCGGTGATGGTCATGGTGACGGTGTTAGTGGTGGCGTTGTATTACTGCCGCTGTTGCTGCTATCACGGAACGATTATCGTGCATTTTAAAATTCTTACGAGTTTCACAAAAAGTTCTGCTTTCGATTTCCAGCTCTGCTGAAACCAATTTTTTTTGTTCTTTTATTTTGGGTAACATTGCAAGCTAAATGAAAAGAGCTGAAGATCAAAATCATATATGGGAACTATAAAAGGCGCTACAGAACAGTTGCATTTTTGTGTTGTGCCTAAATACTGCATGATGCAAGACAGTCAGTTTGGTTGCTGATTTTGCCTTTGCGAGAAATTTTTGATATTGATACTTATGAAAACTTTAAAAAATGCAGAGTCACATGAAAGTTATTGTAAACGAAAATGATTTCAAAAGGTAGCTCGCTTCCTAAACAGCTTGATGATACAACCCATGATTTTGGTTAGTGTCGCTCGCAATAAGGTTCCCCGGTCGCGTTTTAGAAGCGTTTTTGCTTTAGAGTCAGATCTATCGGCAACTTCTCCTTACAACAAATTTAGAAGTGAGTTGAATCCATTGAAGTGAAGACCTTGCGACAAGGTCTAAGTGACGATATATCTCATCTTTAATCTACCTCTAATAAATATGTAATTAAAAAATGTTTGAGTTCAACAAATTCTCATTGCTACCGATAAACTAGGTTGAGGATCAAATTTATGATGAGCCTGGGGCATTCATTACATCCTTCATTAATTGCCAATTCTCATACAAATTGGAATAGAAGAAAACACTTAAGTTAAATAGAATATAAAACTAAAGTCTAAACTATATATACTATATGTATATTATACCTGTAAAATAAAGAAAAGTGTTTGGTTTACTTCATGTTTGCTAAAATGTTGCTCTAGGTTTTTAATCATTTTTTAATAAATGCTCCAATCCAAAACAACCACATTTCTGTACTTCACTGATTTTGTACATATGTACATACGAGTACGTAAGTATTTAGTTACATTTGTAGTGCATATGTCCAAATAAATGTAGTTAAAAATTCAGATTTAAGCGATTTCATCTCATCTTTTTCTGCTTTTATAAGCGCCACTTTGCTGTCAACTCGAAAGTATAAAACAAACAAATATTAACCCTCTCTAAGTCTTCTCATTTTGTGTTGCTTTTGACATGAATGTCAATTCATACAATGAGTTAACATACTCACATTCACACATACATACATACATATACTCGTATACATGCGGCCAACACTTGAGAAGACAACAGAGAAGCTAAAGTCAGTCAGTCAGTCAGCCAACCAACTTAAAAATATGAGCGTTTTGGTGTGATGGTATTTTTATTCATCTTATTTTTGATAGAAACAAGTTGAAGAAGCAGTTGAATGATAAACGATGAACGACGAGTTGTTGGTTAAATGCTATTTCAGCATAATGACTTTTAATTTTTGTTATTGTTGCTGTTATAACTGGAAGCTTAAGTTCGAAATAATTTTAGCCCATCATCAATGCTTCACACACAAACATACACACACACACACACACATATATATATATATATATACATATACATATATATATGTATGTTTGCCCTCATGCACATTCATACCTACAGACAGACATACACATGAGCATAATGCATTCTGATCCACATTTAAATGTTTAATACACTTGAGTTGAGTACATTGCTTTCGAGTTGAAGTTGTTTGCTGTTGTTGTTCATGTTGTTGCTGTTGATGCTGCTGCTGGGCATGCTGATGGTTGGTGTTGCAAGTGCATCATTCATTCATTGCTCTTTTGATATGTTAAGTAAGTGGATTGCATCTTTTTTGTCGTATTGCATTTATTATTCAGATTGTATGAATTTTTATTATAATTTTTGGTTTTTGTTGAATAATTTTTCGCTTTTATTGATTTGCATAATTTTATGAATTTATATGATTGCTATGAGAAATTTATACTCGTACGTGAGAATATTGAATCAAAATTAAATACATACAATTTTTAAGGAGCTCTGTATGCATTGAAAAAGATATTACGCTTTTGTTAAAACAAAAGTGAAAGAATATGTAATTGTGTAGTTAGTTATTGCTCTCACCTACATATATGCAATTGTAAATTAAAATCTGAGAGGATCTGGAATTTGTTTTTTCATTTTATTAAAAAATTAATTAATTTTAAATTTTTGTTCGTTTGGGCAAACATAAATGCATTGCATTCAAATATTCTAATTAATTTTTCAAATTTAATACTGCATAACAAATGAGTTAAGAAACAAACTTGCTACCCATGCACTATTGTTTTTAAAAACTTTTTATTTGGTAAGGCGATTAAATTAAAAAATCATGTTAGAACATGAAAAGAACCAAAATTGGAAGGAGATTTATTTTGGTTGTATAGAGGTTATATAAGAGCATTAAAAATGAAACGACGATAGAATGATTCTAATTTTTTCATCCCTTTTAAAAAAAAAGTGTTTTGAACGAGCACACTTGGTCGTTGTGGAGAAGAATGGGATCTTGGATATTTCATAAGATTGCTACCGGTTTCGAATTTTATATGTAAGGGTGCCCCTCCATATGAGAGGATGCCATGGCTGAAACTTTTTTCTTCTAGTTAGTCGACTTCCATTATGCAGTAAAAATGTTCCATGATAAAATAAGATGAAAGTGGGGGGCCTGGGGCGTAGGATACAAGGTAAAGTTCGTGACAGTCGCAGGTGCGTCGTCCATGGTCGATCCTTGCGCTTCTACGTTTCAAGTCGACACACAGCCTCCTCGTGGCGTCCCCTGGATAGCGATCTGACAACCGTCAGTGAGTTAACTAATGTGTACGGCGGGCTTCTCCATGGCCTTGAATGAATGGTTGTGCGTCGGGCTTGGAATCCATCACGTTAAAATACCCACCAATGAATCCTCAAATCCTGAAAGCCTCGGATAAAGAACCCTCATCCTTCCCGTCATAATGTATGGCGCAGAGACGTTGACATTGACCATCAATGATGAAAGGCTGCTAGGAGCGTTCGAGACGTGGACGACGTGTATCGAATAAGATAGAACGATGAGCTGTATGAGCTGTACGCCGACACTGATATAGTCAAGCGTATAAAACTCCAGCGACTTCGCTGGCTGGGTCATGTTGAGCGAATGGAAGAAAGCGCTCCGGCTAGATTTTATTCGAACCACGGTGGAGGAACACGCAGAAGGGGACGTCCTAATCTCCGTTGGAAAGACCAGGTGCAGGGCAACCTGACTGCACTTGGCCTTATCAACTGGCACCAGCACGCGCATAGCAGAGGTGACTGGCGAAGCTTTGTAGAGGCGGCCAAGACCGATCATAGGTTGTAGTACCAGCTAAGTAAATAAGTAAAGATTCAATGAAAAACTTACCTATGTCAATAATCGCCCCTAGCAATGGAACTCATGAGCATATATCCTTGTAAATATGTAGTAGTAGACCATCAGAAGACATATTGAAATTTTCTCCCCTAGGCCAATTTCCGTCATTACTTTTCGTTGAGTGCGCAGATTCTTTCCCGAACAAAGATACTTATATGGTTATGGTGTATAAAGATCATGAAATTTGATTTAGAAAGGTAGGGGAAAAGGTTGGATTGGGTAAGGTATTGCACAGCCGCCCATTGAACGTTTAACCCGAGTTTTTCGCATCCGCTCATGATGGGCATGTTACATTCCTCTTTGCAGTTTTATTCCGAATGCAAACAGAGAAATGATCAACATTTCGTCGAAAATTGTTACTCTAAGAGGTTGACTATTAGGTCCTGTCAGGTAAATATATTTGTATTTTCCTCTCGTTATGAATATAAATAAAAAAAACACATTGAAATGAATGCATTTTTTTTATTATGGTAGATTTTTTTTTTTAAATGAAACTAAAACAAATTAACATTAGCAGCTACAAAACCAACAATGACAGTAAGTTTAATTCATTATGCTGAATGCCACACGTTATACAAATGTAGACAAGTAATACAAAAACAACTGCCATATACTCGTACATCTGGCAGATATTTCTCTGTATGTGCAATACGAGTAAGTATGTGTTTGGGTTCACATGCCTACATATTTAAAATCAAAGCAAAACAAAGTGCGAAACTTGCAAATCACTGCGTGTGTGTAGGCGGAATAATCGTCACACATCACAATAACAAAAACAACGTCAATATCAATAATAATAACAACAACCACAGCAGCAACAACCAAGAGTAACAAACAACAATAGAGCAACACAAATGGACAAATGAATTTTTGCGGTTAACAAAAATCTGAAGAAAATTACAAAAAATAAAAAGTTGAGAAAATGTTTGCCTGTTTTTCGCTATTGTTGGTGTTGTTGTTGTTGTTGTTGTTGTTGTTGTTGTTGTTGTTGTTTCTGCAAATAGATTAGACAAAAGCCAAGAAACATTGCGACTTACTGTTTGCCAGTATGCACCGCATGCGATCTTTAGATCCTTTCATTTCGTTGTCTCGCTACATGCGCTTATACAGCACATATATACATACACACAAAACATGAATGTATTGTTTAGGGCTATTTACTAAAGCAAAGCAGCGGCTACCACAAGCACAACAACAACTACGGTTGAAATATTAAAACAGCAAATAAGAAATGATAGATCTTGGCAAGCTGATACTGCAACTACATTAGTATGTACAAGTCTATGTGTGTGTGTGTGTGTATCTGTTTGTGTGTGAAAACCAAAGAAACAAACCGATTTGCAGTTTCAATGATTTCCTCGCTTACGACTTTTGACTTTTCCATTTCATTTCCTCTCTTTCATCGTTCATCCTTCTCGTCATCTTTTCTCTCTTACTCGGAATGAGTTGATATCGATACCAGCATGAACAGGATGACGGTTTTTTTTTTATTTGTGTCGTCGAATGCTGCCGGCAAATGTTCAAGGATCAAAAGCCTTAACTTTGACAAATGTTCATGCATGCAGCTAGCAATAAAAAAGCAACTAAAGTAGCAGCAGCAGCACCAGTTTCTCTTGCGATCATTTAGGCACTTTTGTAAATTTGTAAATGTTTATGTTGCATGCCCCTTTTTGTGTAATGGGTGCCTACTATTATTCTTTTGTTGTTGTTGTTGTTTTTTTTTTTCATACAAATATATTCATGTTTGACACATTTGCTTGCTGTTATTACAAATATTGCTTTGGCTTTTGTTGTATGCAGCTTCACCTTGAATGACGATGACACAGTGCTTGCTTACCAATGGTCGGCCGCAGTAGCAAATTCCATAGAATGGTGTTACTGCTGGCTAATGTTTACACTAAAATTTCTGTTGGCACTGCTGTTGCTGCTACTCTCTATCAATGGTAAAAGTTTGTCTACTCAAATTTATGTGAATTAAATGAAACTGGGGGATGCTCCTGCTGCTGTCGTTGCTATTGTTGTGCTCATTTTAAAAAGGGTCATTAAGGTACCTACTTATTTATGTATATTTGTCGCTGTTGTTGTCATTATGGTAAAAGGAAACACGTAAATAATGTCAACATTTTTTGGAATCGAAATCCGTTAGACTTGTCGCACGTCCTCTTCATTCAATGAAAGCGAATTGAAGTGATTGAATTTCGAGGTTTAAAAAATTTTTTAAATGGAATGAAGTAAAACAAATTCGACGTCATAGTTTGTTAATGGTTTTATGTACATATGTACACTGTCAGTTTATTATTTTTAATTCTTAATGAATGGATATTATGTTTTACGCACCACTTGAAAAATCAGTAAGAAGGAGAAAATTTGGTGTATATTGCTAATTTACGGAGATTTCTTTTGATGTTTATCGTTTTGGCACCAACATGAACCCATGTGGTCTTTGAGTGGCTTTCGCCGCCACAACACCCTAATTTAGCATATTGTATAAAGAAATTCAGAGAGTGATAAAACAATAAACAAATTACATAAATGTACAATCTGAAATCTTGCATCTGCAAGTAACTCAGAGTAAGTCAAAGTAATTCAATGCCTACCTCAGTTAATACTTAGAATATAATTTTTACATACACTCTACATTAGAACAAAATGGCGTTGAAACATTTGACAAAACAATAGCATTTAAAAGATTTTTGAATGTTCTTATTGGATTCCCATCAGTGAGAACATACGGTAGTGGTGTAAATTGCCGAAAGAAACTTGTTAAGTGTTTGTTGAGAGTAAGGAAAAGGTGGGAGCAAGATTTGTTTTTTCATAACTATAAATTTGGAATGAACAACACTTAATTAGTGTCATGATAAAGCCAGGACTTTACTTTTGACTAGTACATTGTTTTGGAAATGATTGTGCACTGCGGAAGGAATCAATCAAAAAGCAAGTCTTGGACTAGCTTACGCGTTCAAACTTGGTATTTCTGATACTTAAAAAATTCTGCGGCATACCACTGAGTACTGTCAAACAGTATTTGCGAGTCATTAAATTTCAAAGCGTTACATTAGTAGAGCCGTGAACTGACATTATTCCCACTCCATAAACCTATACCAAATTTCCACAAGATGGATATGGATAGCCCCCATGGAAAGCGAAGATAGCGGATGACGAAAACTTAAAGCTTTTGAACATGAGACATGAGAATATTCTTACAATAGAATTGACTTGACAATTACATTGAATAGTCTTAGGTAGTTTGATGCTCTGCAAGATATCAGCCAATACACATCTACTTTGTTTCTCTAACACAACTATCTATGTTTTCATTTAATTCACCAGTCTAAAATATTATACTGGCAAGAAGAAACAAAAAATATACCCACTTTGTTCTACCCCTGACACGGGATTTGGTTGATATAATGGCATATCATGATCAGGCAAATGTTCTCCTGAACAATGTCAAAAGTAGGTGGAACAAATGTGGAAAGCTTTATCAATGTCGTACCACTACTTAAAAAAGCTATGGAGCTGTAATGGAGCTGTAAAAATATATTGGTAAATTTTTTATTTTCATAGATTTAGACCATTTTAATCTTGGCTTCAATATAAGTGACTTCATACTTTATAAAAACTGAAAATTTAGCAATTTTAAATAATATAGTGTTTTAAGAATCATTTAAGAAATATTTATGTATAACATAAATACCTACAAAACACTTAAAGATACCGGGGGTCTTGAAAGCAGTAAAGTTTCATAAAACAAATTGTTTAAAACTGGGTATAAAAGAATTTAAAAAAAATTCACGTGTGTTAAAATAGACACGAAACGAAAGACTCTAGCAACAAACTTGTATTATTAATTCTTACTACTTTTGCCATACATGCTTTGACAAATAAAATATTTTTTATTCTTAAAGTTAACTTAAATATTTTGGTGAATGGAGTAAAACACAGAGGATAAAATATTTCATTGTTTCGGTTAGTTTAATTTCAATTTTATTAGCTAAACAAGACAATGAAATGAGTACAAAGTGGTGACTTCAAAGATGCCATATTAACAGCAACAACTTCCATTAAATGGAAAATAAATAGCTGAAGCACACAAGTAAAATGGCGTTTCGTTTCAAAAGAAAACAACAGCAGCAACAACAAAACCAAAATGAACGGCGATTCAAAACGATATGCCGATCCAATCATAGCCAACAGTAACAAATAAAGCAACAACAGCAGTAATAAAGAAAAAGTAACAGCGAATCTCTTAAGCATTTCCGGTTCTACTATTGGAATTTTTCGTGCAACAACGGCAGCAGCAGCAACCACAACAACAACAACAAAATATTATAAAGCATGTATGTGGGCCTGTAGTATGTATGTACATATGTATGTATAAAGAAAAGTTACTACCATGGAAGATGTTAACGTTACCTTTGCTGCTGCTGCTGCTGCTGCTGCCGACTGACTGGTTGTGAAAGAAATACAACAACAACCAAAACAAAAGAAAAAACAAAAAATCGAATCAAGAAATTCTCATAATGCGCGACATGCCAATAAAATTACACCACGAACAACATTTAAACAACTCGAATAAGCATTTTCTCATGTCCATCAAAGCAGCCTGGCAGTCGCATAGACAGACGACACCAACAACAACAACATACCTGCATACATACTTACTTACGTATATCATGATAAAGAACGCACCCTGTGCGCCACTTATTCGTACATCTTTTAAGCGCAGTTAAAATACAACAATAACAACCCAAATGAGCAGCCATCGAGCAGCGAGTATATAAAAATTTTATACGATCATGTATTTATGTGTTTGTATGTCTGTGTGAAAAGAAGACAGGTAAATCGGCATCATTATCGTTAATGAAAAATTATAATGATCATTATCAGCTCAGCAACAAATTGTGATTTCTCGTTACTGTTCGGCAATGGCAGCGGCAGCCTTCTCAACAGCAGCAGCAGCAGCAGCAGCAGCAACGGCATAAAAAGTAACAGCTACAACAACGAAAAGTTAGTTATAGAGGAATATATTGCGCATGCGCAACAAGCAATGCTTGGGATGCTGCATTGCTTTGAACTTGCTAAGCGTGTAGCATATTAAGTAAAACTTTTTTTTTGTTATATAGGGTGATGTGAACTGATTTGTATGCTCTTACATTAAATTTGTTCAAAGGGTTATTACAATTACTATTTGTATTTTTTACCGGCACGAAACTCACGTAATAACCTTTCATTGGATTCGATAAATTTTATTAATTATTCGATGAAAGTAAGCCAATGTCTTATCAAAACTAACCTCATAGATCTATTGTTTTCTGGTTATAGAGAGTAGGCTGAGACTGCGATACTAAGACACGCAGATAACAATCTTCTACATATGAGTATAAAAATGAATGTAACCAGTCTGTTTGATTGTTTGTTTGTAGCTCCCAGAATCGATAGCAAATCTTTATCAAATTTCGCACGTGCTTCCTTGAATAAACGAAGGAGGTATACAAGATATACAAAAGGAGGAGTGGAGAAGTGGGCGTGGCACCTCCCATACAATTTTAATGATTTTTGTTTGGCTTATATCTTCGAAATTACAAGACAGAACAGGGATTTGGTATAAGGACGTTACTTGACAGTGTCATGTTACAGCAAAATTTTGGGTGAGTTTAAAAAAAGGGGTGTGCTCCATATAACCAGTTATTAAGATTTGATGTGAAGTTATTATTTGTCAATTGCGTCCTGTAGAAGTGGCCGTTGTGGCCTAATTGTGGCAGAGTTTCCGGTGCTCAAATCTCGGCACAGGCAAAATCAAAAAGTAGAAAAATCTATTTCTATACACGGCACCACCTCTTGCCAGGCCATGGCAAACTTGCAAGAGTAAAACTTGCCTATGAAAAGCTTTTCACTTCGCCGTTCGGATTCGGCATAAAACTGTAGATCCCTTCAACTCATGTACAAATATTGCAAGTACAACATGAGTGTAATGAGATAATACAATAACTTGGCAAGACAAGGAATAGAGGCAGGATCTAATGAAAATGATTCACAAATATGCAGCTGAAATTACTTTTAATACTAGAAGAGCGTTAGTATAGGTTCGAATAAACAGAGATTACATCGTTACAAATATTACGCCTTAACGAGGATACTCCAAAATTGGTAAGCCGATTTTCGTGGATTATCTTCAAACTTAATATGTATAAAATAATTTGAACTGCGGACATTTGCAATAAACAGAGGTAATTTCAATTGCTTTGTTTTAGCGAATAAAGATTCCGTGTGTTATTAACAATTATATACTTGAGTCTATCATGGGTTTTGTATATCTAGGATGTAGTGTCAACTATTTTGGTACCAAAATGGTGCAAAATCTGTTAATTGGCTCCAAATAAAGAAGTAGATATGAAAATAAGATAGTGAACTAGGCATTCCAGAGAAAAGTGAAATCATACAGGAAATAAAGGATTTTAAAGAAATGAAAATGAATAAATGTAATGTTCAGAACTTTCTACTTATTATCAACATTATCTTTAGATCTTTTACTGGTTTTGTTGTTGTTTTTATGGCAACTAAAGTGAACGTTGTTAGTTCTTTTTTTTTTTTTTACCAATACATAGAGCAAGGATGTAATAAGTGGTTGCTGTTGTTTGGGGTTGCCGGATTGTTACGATTGAATATTTATAAACTTTTGCAAGGAATGGAAGTAAGTGGCATTGTGTGGAAAATCATGCCACCAAACAGCGATAATAACAACTAAAATGAACAGAAAAGCTAAACATCTTTAAAAAGAAATCGAAAAGAAACAAGAAAGTCACAGCAGCATCGAAACACCAACTAAAAATATCCAATACAAATATAAAATTAAACTTGTTCTTTGCGAAGCAGCAATATATTATCTTTACTTTTCGTTTTACTTTTTACCTTTTTGTTGTATGTTTTACCTTTAGAATCATTTTACATTGGAGTCGCTTAAAAATAACCGCCAGCAAAAAGTAACCCAACAACAACAACGAAAGACAAAAGCATCAACAACAGCAGTTAGCAGCGGCGGCAGCAGTTAACAATGAATTCATGCCACAGCAAATGATATTGCATATTGCCATAGCCACAGCATTAACATCATCAACAGCAGGCAGGCATCGTCAGCATCATCGATATATTTGCTTCCATTTATTTTTGGTTCACTTAGATTTTTAGCCATCCATACTGTGGCTCTTGCTGCTGTTGCCGTTGTTGTTTTGTTGTTGTTGTTGTTGTTGTTGTTGCTTCTTCGTTGTAGTCTTCTGCTTCATCTTTGTCTTGTTATGCTATGTTGCTGCGGCTGTGTTACTATTATTTCATTTTATAGTTATTGCTGTTGTTGTTCAATCTTCTCATTCCATTCACAAATGTGCGCCTAAAGCAGCTCCGCCCCATTACTCCAACACTGTGCCGTATTATATCACGCACACATACATATAAGCACTCAAGCATATGCTTACATACACATACTTAATCCCAATAATGTTAGTCAGCATAAAGAATACAACATAGCCGCGTGTTTCGTGCAAAGGTCTCTATCCTACCTCTTCTTGTTTCTCTTGCCGCTCTTGACGGCAAGAGAAACATAAGTAAGTACATACATACTTACATTGAGTATCAATATTATGCTCAGCGCATAAATTCACTACGAAAAAGAGAAAATATCCGTTAACATTGACAATGAGTGCTAAAGCCCTTTACTAACTTTTCTTGTGTTTCTTCTTCTTTTAGTTTTTTCCTTTTGAAGACAAGTTCTAACAAATTATGGCAAATACCTTCTTACCCAAATAAAAACAAACATATCTACATATGCAATATATGTATATATGTATGCAAATAGCTATGTACATATTTGTGTATAAATATTTATGTATGCATATGTGCTATCATACATATATGTAATAAAATAAAACAGTTTATTAATTAGAAAACATTCATTCAATATTTTCTATTTTTAATTAATTTTTTATTTTTTTTATTTTATTTGGTGTCTGGGAATTTCTCTTATTTTTATTATTATTGTTGTTGTTATTATGAAAAGTAAAATGCATGGCGCGTTGTTTACCTAACAGGTGCCTAAAATATCATATTTAATAGTTTTCGGTTATAAAATAGATTTCAATTAATATAGTGACGATATTTCCAGAACAACAGCATTCGCATGCATAAAAATAAGAGCTAATGTTTAAATATGTATATGTGTAGTGATCTGCAGTGGTGTGCACAGCATCTACGCCATCTAGCAACTTCGGAATGTATTAGAATAGAAACTCCAAAAAGCTTCGAGGTTCCTGACTTTGCTAATGTTTGTGGCTATGTTTACTGATGACATAAAATAAAGCAACATCTGGAAACTTCAAAAAATTCTGCAATGTTCGCTACAGCGACGAAACTCTTGCTACAAATATGACTGCAACAGCGGAATAAAGGAAGTCACAGTTTTACAGATAAAAAATTAAATAATATTATAGCATATAAGTTTTTCTTTTCTGCCGAAAAGCTAAAATAAAATACTCTGAATAATCGTAAAAACTGTAGGATGTTGTAGATTCTTCGATTTTCTTTTCGTGACATTCACCGATTTACAAGGTTTCATTTTCAGTGTCGTATCCCGTCAATTGTCGTAAATTCACTTATTTTTCATACAACATTTTACAACAGTATGACAATGAGACGTGATGCGACACCTTGTGCATCACCTAATTGTTACTTTTTAAACTGAGAACAAGGACGAAAACGGTTAAAGCAAGAAGGGAAGTTGAAATATTAAATAAGTACTAGTACACAGATAGATAAGTTACAGATGCAGGTATTATTTTAGTGATTAATCTAATGTCTTTGTATTTGCATATGCTCGTGAGCAACATTCTCAGCAGAAATTAAGGCAATTACAAAATTATTTTACCTGAAGGAATACAATACGAGGGTAGATCAATAAGTACCCGTGTGTGAAGACAGGTGGCGTTGCTGAGGGAATTTAGCATTACCGTCGTGTACTGCCATCTGTCACACGACACCACACCACATTAAATTTCAAACTGATTCATAGGTTAGTTTTCTTTTTGAGTAGTTTGTTTGGTGTTTCGCGATAAAATGGAAAAAGAACAATATCGATCCGTAATTGGCTTCTTAATTTTGGATGGAAAAACATGCGAAGAAATAAAAGCGAATTTGGATGCTGTCTATGAGGACCCTTCACCATCTATGACAACCGTAAGATATTGGTTCAACGAATTTAAATTGGTCGTACATCTGTTTTTGGTGAGGAGCACCCAGGCCGCCCGGCAGACGTGGTTACCGAGGAAATCGTTGAAAAGGTCCACGACATGATTCTCGCTGATCGCCGAACGAAAGTGCGCGAAGTAGCAGATGCCGTAGGAGTGTCGTACGGAACGGTAATTAATATTTTACATGATAGCATCATCCCGATGTGTGCCGCGATTGCTTACGGTGGACAACAAGCGGATATGGAATTGACGCTGCCAAATTGCATGGATTAAACTACGAATTGCTGCCACACCCACCGTACTCGTCCGACTTGGCTTCCTGCGTCCGACTTGGCTCCCTTTCTGTTCCCCAACATGAAAACGTGGCTCGGGCGGAAAAAATTCAGCTCAAACGAAGATGTTATCGTCGAGACAGAAGCGTATTTTGAAGAGTTTGCCAAATCGTATTTTTTGGAGGGGTTAAAGAAATGGCAGAAACGTTGAGAAAAGTGTATTGTACAAGGAGATTACGTTGAAAAATGGGGGAAAAAATTGTGGAAAACTTGCCTCTTCATTCGTAACACGGGTACTTATTGATTTACCCTCGTAGCCTAGTGAAATTTCTGAAGTTTGACCAAATAAACTGATATAACTGAAATTGAGAAAACGAGGGTGCGGAAAAGGTATTACATGGCATCACATGCATGTATCGAGTCGAGATCTGCCTTACTTTACTTTACTTACTTTTAATGGCACAATAGCCCATGGAGGGCCTAGGCCGAGCTTTTCGCATCCACTCATGTTGTGCGTGTTATTTTTGTACATAAATGGAAGGGACCTACAGTTTAATGCCGAATCCGAACGGCGAAGTGAAAAGCTTTTCATAGCTATTTTCACTCTTGTAGGTTTACCATTGCCTGCCAAGAGGAGGTGCCGTATTTTTTTATTATTTTTACACTCTGCGTAGCAGTCTAACGCATTACCACTACGTCACAGCGACCACTTCTGCCTTCCACCTTTCAATATTGAACCCCCCTATAAATAAACTGAAACTATTAACGTTTTTCAAGACTCCAAAAATAAAGTTTTCAAATATTGAAAATGGGTTGTGGCATAAGTTAATCTAAAGTTTTTATGTATATATAAAGAATGATTTTTTAAGAGCTTGGTTTTTGAAAATAAAAATATGTAACTTCCTGCGACTTACTTAACTGAAATTTTCTTCAGACTTTTTCATCAAAAATTCTCGATAAAAGGGATATAGAGAGGACGTGGAGGATTGGTGTAAATACTAAATATGTTCAACTTTTCATAACGAACAACTTTTCCACAGACCTCAAAGCTATGAGGCTTCAAAATACAAATCATTCTCAATCAGATAACCGTTCTTCAGATCTAACGTTGGTATTTGCTTTGCAAAGAAGAGCTTCTACAGATTTGAGGGCCAGGTGTGTTTAATTTCCATATACCAATTATATGTAGAAGAAAATTACTGTACTTACAATTGGGTGAAAAGGCGATCAATGTCAAAATCTAAACAAAATCTTGAATTATAGAGACGAACTTTAAAGTGGTAATATATGGAATCCAACGTGAAAGCAAACATTTCATTAAGTTTACTTAAATTATAATGCCTCAATCAATGTAAAGGGTCATTTTTATAAGAGTTTAGTTTTTGAAAATGAAAAAAAAAAACCACAAAAATTTTACAAAAATGAATGAAAGTTTTGTTTGGATCGATAAATCAATTCCTGCCATTTACTTTACTTTTTAAAGATAATTTCACTTAAATGTTACCCGCGGCTACGTTTCAAGTGGTCCATTCTGAAGGTTCAATTTTGCACACTTTTTCACACATTTCGGCTGGAATCTCACAAGTGACGGGTTCAATGTTGGTTTCCAAAGCAGTCATCGTGTTTGGCTGGTCCCTATAGACAAGAGACTTAACATAGCTCCACAAAAAATAGTCTAACGGGGTCAAATCACACGATCTTGGTGGCCAATTGAATGCACCAAACCGTGAGATTAATTGCTCACCAAATTCGCCTCTCAATTGATGCATGGCTTCGCGTGCAGTGTGGCATGTGGCACCGTCTTGTTGGAGCCACATGTCAGCCGAGTCAATATTTTGCATTTTCTGTTAACATCGAACAGTACCTTTCCCCCCGCACCAAATAGTGCATTTTTCGGGATGCTTTGCTAGCTGTTGAATTGTCTCTGGCTGGTCTTCACTCCAAATACGGCAATTCTGCTTAATCACGTATCCATTGAGCCAAAAATGAGCCTCGTCGTTGAAGACAATTTTGCAATACACACATTTTTCACAGAGAACGAATTTTGATAATAAATTTCAATAATTTGCAAACGTTGTTGAGGCATAAGTGTCTTCATGATGAAATGGCAAACCAAACTGGGCATTATTTACTTTGACACATGTCAAGAATCACGCGTTAACTATTCAGTAATATAAACGTTAAAAACCGAGTAGCAAAAAAAAATCATCCTTTACATACATATATAAAAAAAACAAAACTAAATATGCATCTTTTAAATCAGGGATTTCTTCACTAAGCCTTTAGTGGTAGTGGAAATGAGGTTCAACTACCACTAAGTGTATAGTGACAGTGGGCACCAAACCCAATTACCGCGAAACGTTTAGTGGTAATGGAAATAAAATCCCGTAACCACTAAATGTTTAATGGTAGTGGACAATAAACACGATAATCATACCCAACTACCACTAAACGTTTAGTGTTAGTAGAGTCTGACTCATATTGTCACTAAAAGTAATGGAGAGCAAAATTTAACCACATATAGTAAGTTAACGATATTCATGGTATAATTTGGTATAGTTATTCTCATAATTTAATTAAATTTACACCAAAGTAATAGTATTAGTAAATGCGAAAAGCTCGGCCTAGGCCCTCTATGGGCTGTTGTTCCATACAAAGAAGAATACAATTTATGTATAATTACAATTTACATACATACATATTATATTTTAATTTAGGTACATAAAATCACACTTTCCAAAATAATGAACAAATATTTTTGCATTTGAGCTTAAAGAAATCAAGTAAGAAACCAGTATTTTCACGCTTTTTGTTTTTAAATTTTCGTTTTTTTATTGACAAATAAAACAGCAAATAAAATATACAGAACAACAACAAAACATTAATATTAAATACGAATAATTTGACAAAAAAAAAACAAAAAAAACTGAAGAGAAGACCACAGAAAAGATCAACGAAATTGCTTTGAAAATACTGACTTACTCTAAACAAAAGTGGCAAAATAAAGCATGGGTCAAACAAGATAAATTTTCAGAAGAAGACTCAAAGTCAAGTTGAAAAACTTGAACTTGTTTTGAAGAACAACTAAAAAATAGAACAAAAGGTAAAATATAGACGATCGGAAGTTGCTTGGGGTTGCAAATGGAAAAATGGTGGTTAATTGTGGCAAATGCACATTTATTAAACACATACCTACAAAGGAAAAGCGGAACATTACCAGAAATTTTGATTTTAAAAAAGAGCAAATACTTGCAATAAAAAGAAAAAGTACAATAAAATTGTGAACAATAGCTGGAAATTGAATACATACAATAAAATAAAAGGTAACAAATATGCACAATCAACAGTGCAAGTGTTAAAAAATTGCTCACAGACACATGCATACACACTAAAAATACACACGTACTATATACACGCATACATATATATACGTACCTTGAAGATCTATAAGATACGAGTACATACACTCTAACACACATACAACATTTAATATCCAATTGGCATAAGTATGCGGAGTGCGAACACACAACTACATTTGCACAAATATGTTTCTGTGTACGAGTATATATGCACATATGTACATAATTCGATTGGTATTGTCAGAATTGTCAGTATTTGTGAATGTAGCCCATGGATACGTCAATAGTTATCTCTCTCTTTCAAATGGACTGATAATAATGTACACTCACACACATTCACACATTCACACTGCGCGCTCATGAGACTATAGCATAAAATGAATGAATTGCTTGTGCGTAGTCAGCTCAAGAGCCCAATGAGATGCTCGTACGTCGAGTACGTTCGAGTAGCTGTGTATCTGTTGGATGGCTGTGTGACGATCATGATGAACGATGTGTTCATTTGTTCATTCGGCCGTTCATTGGTGTGCGCGTTCATTCCGTAGCCCTCGTATGTACAATGAATGAAGTTGTTTGCATGTAGTAGCCAGCAGCAGCAGCAGCCACACACACGGTGAATGAGGATAAACGCGGCAATGGCTGAGCGCATAGGGTTCTTGAAAGCACCCTCGACCAACGTGAAATGTCATTTGTCAATCAGTTTGCAAGCGCAACGGTCGCTATCGCTACTAGTGTGAACATTTTGCACTTATTCTAGCAGTTAGCCAGTCAGACAGTCTCAGATACAAATTAACTCACACACACACATATACACTATCAAGTGTAAAGTTAGAAATTAAAAGACGATTGAGATTCAAGAAAAAGATTTACGAATATGCAAAAAAAGATGAATTTTTAATCGAATTCTAGGTCGTTAAATATTTAATCAATAAATATGCAAAAATTTAATACGAATTAATTGATAAATTTTTAGAACAGTGTAACAGTAATTATTAAGATAAATTTGAAAAATAAAATCACCTGCAAATGAACGTGTGGAAAACAGTGTTGTGCTTTAGTGCCAAAATTTGACGAGCGAGATAAAGTGTTAAGCAAAAGGCAAAATTAGAGCAATTTTCTCAATAAAATTATGCAAAATTAAATCAAACAAAAAAATACTTAATCAAAACAAGTTTGGTTGTAAACAAAGCCACTTTTTTTATTAGTGACTTAAAAGGAAATAGAAAATTATCTTAAAGTCATGGATATCATTAGCGACTTTGAAGAGCGCCTCCATAGCGCAGACTCTACCGATAGTAATCGCGGCATGCCCTGTCAGCAAGAAGGTAGCAAAACCGCAACAACAACAAATGAAATGTCACCTACCCAGAAGTGCCAAACTACGACAACACATCATTGCTCTACGCAACACATGACGGCGACTTCCTGTTACAGCGCCAACTCAGCCTGCTCCAAGTCTGTCATCTCCCGTTCCTCCTACACCTGCTCCCCCTGCTGCATAGGGCATATCTTAGCGCCTACCATAACGTTGCAACGTTTTTGTGCGTTCCTCCTGTTCTTTACGTTGTTCTCCTCAGGTTACAGTTGTGGTCCCGGTCGAGGTATTGGCGGACCGCGTCGTAATCGTAAACTAACACCTTTAGTATTTAAACAACATGTGCCAAATATGTCTGAGAAAACGCTGGGCGCTTCTGGCCTGGATGAGGGCCCCATCAGCCGTAACTCAAAGAAATTTAAGGATTTAGTACCCAATTACAATAAGGATATTATATTTAAGGATGAAGAGGGCACGGGCGCTGATCGTCTAATGACACGGGTAAGTACCGAAAACAAAAACTAAAAATTAAAATGCTATCATCATAAATTCAAAACGTTCATAAAAAGCTACATTGTACAAAGGAAAATATACAAGCAAAAAACAAATCTGCTCTATGAAATACAAAGTGTAAATTTTTGTAATAAAAATCGGCAATTGCCAATTTTCATTTTACATAATGTAGGAGGCTCGATCTTAAAATTTGTCTGTCTCTTGGTCTGCGCCTGTAAACATTAGGTGTTTTTGTGTATACCGCAATGGTCGCTTTTATGGCACCATAAACTATTACATTTTATTGATATACACGAAAAAAAACAATGATTATTGTACGACATTGAATTTTGTTTACAAAAATAATAAAAAAAATATGGACAAATTATTTTATGGCTTTTGCTGCAGCTAAATATTTAATGTTTGCAAATGACCACATAAATGTCTTGAAATGTAATTGAAAATGAAACTAATTGTGATCTCAGTTTATTTCTCAGAAAAGTGCATTTTAATTTGGGATTTGTTAAATATTACTAGTTTTCTAAATTTGTTTCTTTAAAAACTTAACGAACTTGTTGCATGATTTATTACTTTATTAGTATAGCAATATCACAAAGTATTAAATTTTCCATTTAGTTTTCCAAGAAATTCTATAATGCAGCGATAATTGTAAAATTCCTTGAAAATTTTAATCATTATAGTAAATAAATTAGCAATTTTTGCCAATGACTGAACTATTTGAGAACTATTTGTTCTTCGTTTATTTAAAAAAAATTATTACGCTTACTCAATTAATTTTTCCGAAAATATTATAGTAGTTTTTTTTCAACATTAATAAATTTTAAAATTTTTTTCTAATTTGTTTAGAACGAACAGATCGTGGCAGAACTTGGCATTTTTCTTACATTTCATAAAATGACTGCAAAGACTGTCATTTCTACTGTATAATTTTTGAAAACCTAGGTTCCATAAGTCTTCTTATGCCATTCCACCATTAAAAAAAAATTCCAAAAAACAATATTGTGAATTTTATGGAGTGTATAATTTTTTGGCCTACACCGAGCAAATGAGGTGACCATGTGTTCATAAATACTCATATGTAACATAGCTGGTCTTTGTTAGCAAATACTATTAGGAGATTATTTTGGAAGTTATTACCATAAAAATTTAAGTCAGCAAAATGTATAAAATAAGCATTTTTAATGAAATTTGCCTATTTTTCCATATGTTTGTTCAGCTTTAGTCTCTCATTTCTAGATCAAGTTTCTTATTTTGCCTAGATGACTATCACATCTTAAATGCAAAATAATAAAATTTAAAATTTTTTGTTTATTTTCAAACCTACCTACCGAAAACAAAAACCATTTCGATTTACCTGACCTTTCAGCAAGATGAGTGCAAATAATTTTAAGTTCTGCAAATACAGTTTTAAAGCCAGCATATGTTGAAATATTAAACGGTAACTACTACTTTTGAGTTAAATTTTTAAATGTATTTTTATCGAATTTTCAATGTGAAAATGTTAATGGAAAGATTTAAGCACAATTTCACACAGTGCAGTAATTTTTCATATACATAATTGGATATAAAAATATAAAAGTGTTGTAATAGGTACTTCAGTCGTTTTTAAATATTATTAGCTTTCACTACAAAAAGTAAATACAAAACCAATACAGTGGTCGTCCAGTACAACGAACAATGAAAATACTTAGATTTTTGTTTGTAAAATTCTATGCACTTGAATTACTAAATTTTTATTCCGGAACGATATTAACTTTTAAATACTCGCATCTCTTCATGTATGTTAAATGTATTTGTTAAATTAAATTATACATAAAGTAAATTATACAATACTACATTAGGACTTTCAAATTGAATTTCAATATCAGCTTTGGAAGTTCACGATGAAAAGTGAAAGCCTCTAATTCTTTAATAAAACAAAAATATTTATAAAATTTTTTTTAGTATTAACAAATTGCGGTAATACTTCACTGAGTACAGGTGTGAACGTGACTAAGTTAGTACAACCCTCTTCCCTTGTTTCTTGTCTACATTCAACTACAGATAAGATAAAGCTAAAGCGCATTCCAAACATCATAATTGTGTTAATAAATGCATACATATGGTACTTAGTACTTAGTACATATGTATGTAAGTACGAAATACAATTGTTAATTTCGATATTGTTTTTATTTATTTAACACAATATTAAACAGCCGATAAAAGTGAGCTTCTTTATCATTGTCGCGCTTAATACACGATTATGTCCAAAGTATGCGTGCGTGTGTCACATAGCAAAATAAAATAAATAACAATACTAATAAATAATCATAAAAGAATGAAATAGAAGCAGATTGCTTTCAAATTATTTTCGTATTTGTTGTTATACATTTGTTGTAAATTATGACATAAATGTGTAGAATGTAGACTAATGTAAACATTCTGTATTTATTTTTAGTAGTTTGTGACTTTATGCAATACGAGAGATCAGTTGTTTTACTTTAGAGTTTATTGCACTGAAATTAATATGAAATTTTACATGAGACGGAAAAAGTTCTGAAAAAATGCTCAATTTACAAATGGAATATTAAGAATCATAAATCAGAGTTAAATTACGCATGCCTGATCGTAGATAATACTTAAAGCAGCCAGAATAGGGGAAAGTCGAATGGGCTGTAACTGTTCAATTAAGGAATACGAAACTAGCTCAAAGGTCAACAAATTAAATCTACCTGTATGACAAAAAAAAAAAAACAAAAACAAAATATATAACAAATTCCACAACCAATTATTAATTTCGCTGCAATGTAATATATTAAATAAAAAAACAAAACAAAAAATAAGAACCAAACAAAAAAGTTACATTTCGAAATTTCGCTAAAAGAAACAGTTGTAAATAATTACAAATAAGTAATTTTAATTGAAAAATACTTGTCCCGTATGAGTAATTAGTAAGTAGGTAACTATATAATCTTTGAAAAAAACATTAAAATAGTTATTAATTTTGTTTTCGCTTACGGCCAATTGAGCAAATGTCAAACAAACAAGAAACAAGCACATGCACTTATATACAAAAATTAAATAGAAACTTTGTATAATAAAATGTTTTATTAGAAATGATTATATTTATCGATAACAGTGTTCAGAAAAATAGTACATCACAGCAATGAAATTGTACATTCTCCTAATGATTTTACAATACTGAGAAATAGTTTATTGGCATTCTGAATTGTGCCTACGATTCACAACTACATATAATGTATACTTTTTTTTTTTGTGTATATTTGCAATAGTGTAACCGTGATAATAATAGTGAAAGAGAATGTTGGGCTGATCATTTGTACTGAAGAAAGTTATAGTCCAGCAGTAATGTTTTTATTTTCAACTACGCTTTAATGTGAGAATTAAAATGCCAAAGTATTCAATGGGTAAGTAAGTACTTATAGTTTAAGAGCTAGAGATTTTATGTATGATACAAAGACACAACCGATGTGAAGATAGACACTTTCTGGATTTTTAATCAACACTCCATCTCCTCTAGTTACTCTCATATTTAGTAAATTTCACTATAAAAAAAATTCTCAGTACTTGAAATGAAATTTTGAAAATGTTGTTCAAATTATTTACTAAAAGCATCATTAATAATTGATGTAAGAAATCTTTGTTTTTGGAACAACTTTGCCTCAGACAACAAATTTCTAGTTCATGATGCTCATATACTTAACCAATAATTAATTAATTGACGTTGTCGAGGCAAGTTATGTTATTAAGTAAATGCGGTTTAAAATAAACCACGACATGCTCGACTATATCTTTCTTCAGCAAAAATTTTCGGCAGAACATCCTCTTTCACTATTTCATCATGAGTATGGAAATTTCAATGGAAATCTGTAAGACACTTAAAATTTATTAGCTGCTGCCACACGCCAAAAAACTATGCAATTTGTATGATCTTTCAATGCAATTAAGCATGTGATTGAATTGGCGGTAAATTTCTTCTTGAATGAGTCTCACTGTTCTACATTATAAGGAAAACAGTGGTTACTGCAATAAAAATTCATTCAGCAAAGCAAAGTCATGTAAATGGGCATAAACTGAAAAACAATTAACACTTGCAATAAAAAGAAGAAGAATATAGCTAGAGTCAGTTAAAAGAAGTGACAGTAATTTTCACAATTGTGTTGACAATAATCAAGGTCAAAAATGATTTCGGGAACACTAAGAAAATCTTAGTCAAATTGCTTTTGTTCTTTGTCTTGCCTTCTTCTTTCTTTTAATGGCACAACAGGCCATGGAGGGCCTAGGCCTAGCTTTTCTTTGTCTTGTCAAAATATTTAAGTCTTCTTCTTCATAGGTTCTTTTAATGGCATATATGTACATATAGTGTATACATTTGTATTACTATGTACATCATAAATTATGGCCAAGGTCAAAAAAAAAAAAAAAAACATTAATAGTACTAAGGAACTGTTTTTTCGATGAAGTGTAAAGGAATTTCTCTGACACTAGGCATCTGTTATAACATTGTTGCGTAGAAAACGACAAATACACATAGTCTAACACTTTTACATTCACAAATGTTAAGCACCCCTGTAGGAAATTTGGTAGCGAATCATAGGCATCTGTTATAGCTTATTTTGTTGCATAGAAAAAGAGAAATACATATAGTCTTACACTTCTATATTCACAAATGATAAGCATCCCTGTAGAAAATTTGGCTAAGAATCAGAAATTAATTCATGTATCAGGGTTAGAAAACCGGCACAGGAAAGAACATGATTGAATTATTCATACGAGTACAAATTCATATCTGAAAGTTCAGCTTGGCTGCTCGAGAAATATTTGAAATTGGAGAGTATTTTGAGTTCCAAAGAGACTTATGAACAGTTTTGAAAATTAAGGTAGAACTATGTGCAGAATCCAACACTCTGAGAGTCATATTAGAGCAGTCTGTTGAATGGAGAACACCGGTATACCTACTTTTTGTTGACTTCAAGAAAGCCTTCGATCTGCAATATGGGATGCCTTAAAGAAAAAAGTGTTTTCCACGAAAATCATCCAGCTCTTGAAGGCACTCTACCGCGATTCAGAACTCGCTGTACTTCACAACGGTAACATCAGCACTCCATTCATATCAGCATCAGGAGTTAAGCAAGGCTGTCCACTTTCGCCTCTCCTCTTCGCCTCTTGTACTCGACGAAGACATGCTCGAAGTCATGTCGAAAAGTAAAGGCATTAAATGGACACTTTCTCGGGAGGTCCACGTCCTAGATTACGCCGATGATATCTGCCTTGTGTCACACAAATTGTCTGACATGCAGTACAAAATCGACCAGGTAGTTGCTGAGGCTCAAAATGTTGGCTTAGAGATAAACATCTCGAGCAATGAGAGTCAACAACACCAGCAACAACAGTATCATCATAGGAGGGCAAGCAGTACAATTCGTAGACAGCTTTTGTTACCTCGGCAGCGTAGTTTCAACGAATGGTGGAGCCGAAGTAGATGTGGAGAGTCGGCTGCGTAAAGCTAGATCGGCGTTTGGACGATTACAGCGCATATGGAAAAGCTCACAGATCTCAAGAAGAACCAAACTTAAGATCTTCAACGCATGCGTAAAATCTGTAGCGAAACCTGGTGAATTTCAAACTCCATCACTCAGAAACTACAGGTATTTGTAAACAAATGTCTTCGTATAACTATGCAGGGTGTTCTGGCCGAATACCATCAGGAACTACATCAGGAACGAAGAACTCTGGCCATTGACGGAGCAGGACTCCATTGCTAAAAAAATAAGATTTCGTAAATGGCGGTGGATAGGTCAGACACTGCAAAAGCCGTCCGAAAGTATCAGCAGAACTGCGTTAGACTGGAACCCTCAAGGTCACAGACGGCCTGGACCCCGCGCAACACCTGGAAGCGGACCATTGAAAGTGAACTGAGAGCAGCTGAAGAATCCTGGAAAGTTTCAAAAGAATAGCTAACAATAGAATAAGATGGCAATGTTTTGTTGAAGCCCTATGTTCCCAAGTGGAATAAAACAGGTAGAAAAAAAAAACATTCTATGTATATGGAATTTAGTAAACGATTTTAGATCGACCCAAGTGTGACAGTACTGCTCCTTTGCTTTATCTAACAAAAATGTGTATAAGTAATTGAGTTCCCAGTTGGTGCATAACTTCCTGCTGGGTTTGCTTTCATATTGAAATTGATACAATGCCAATGTGCAACTGTGCTACTTAATGCTTCTTAAAACATTTTCACATTGCACATTTGACATTGGTTTAACATGCAACAGCGTAACTAAAATGTATTTATTTGTTTGTGTATAGTTAATTTCCAATTCAATTTTATGACCAAAAAAAAAAGACTATACTCTGAATTTGCTTTGCTTGTTAAAGCGATACACAATTAGCTATAAATGTGTATGATATTCATCCGTACTTAGGTGCTAGTTGTGGATAAAAAACAGTGTTGGCAAAGTGTAGTTTGGCATTTGTTATCAAAATTTACCAAAAAAAGAAGTTCCATCTCTAAAAAAGATTCCAACACAATTAATTTAAATTTTAATTTATTTAAAATTGGACAAAAACGGAGAATTGGTAGATGCTGAAGTGCTATTCGGCCCTAATATATGTTAAACAAAATATACTACTGTGGGCAAAAAGTAGAAAGACTTTGTTCATAATTTCAAATTGTTTTATTCATTCTTCCAAATCTATTTTGTCCCCTTGAAAGTAATCCCCCCCCGACCCCAATACACTTGTGCCAACGTTTTTTCCAATTCTCGAAACAGTTGTTAAAGTCAATTTCCGGAATAGCCTTCAATGCGCTTAGCGATTCATGTTTAATGTCTTCAATTGACTCAAAACAAAAGTCACACGGTGCTAAGTCAGGCGAATAGGGTGGTAGGGTGGTTGCGGAACGATATCGTTCGAATTTTAGGCCAATGCAGTGTGAGCCGGCGCATTATCGTGATGCAAAAACCATGTGTTGTCTTTCCATAATTCCGGCCTTTTTTTGCGAATCCCTTCACGCAAACGACGCATTACACTCAAATAGTATTCCTTGTTGACAGTTTGGCCGGTCGAAAGGAATTCGGAGTGCACCACACCTCGATAATCGAAGAAAACTGTCAACATGACCTTGATTTTTGACCTGCTTTGACGGGGTTTTTTCGGTTTCGGCTCACCTTTGGCATGATATTCGGCCGATTGATCGTCTGTTTCCAGGTCGTAAGCATAGATCCAAGCCTCATCGCCAGTTATAATACGTTTCATGACATCCTGGTAGTCGGAAAGCATTGTTTCACAGACGTCAACGCGACGCTGTTTTTCCATAAAATTTTGTGATTTTGGAACCAATCGTGCATTCACTCTTCTTAGGCCCAAATGATGTTTTAAAATGGTTTTCACTGATCCTTCCGATATTCCAACGATGCCAGTAAGGTCTCTGACTGTTAATCGCCGATTCTCGAGCACCAATTCCTTGATTTTATCGACGTGTAGATCATCAGTTGATGTTGATGTTGATGGCCGTCCTGGACGTGGTTCGTCGTCAACGCGTTCTCGACCATCTTTGAACAATTTGTACCAATCAAAAACACTTGCTCGCGACATACAATTATCACCGAAGGCCTTTTGCAACATTCTGAACGTTTCGGCACCAGAAATTTGATTCCGCACACAAAATTTAATGGAACTTCTTTGTTGAATAATTTCACTCATTGTGAAAATCGCCGAATGCACTTTTTGTACTTCAGAAAGACAAGCGTATACTAAACACTAATGATTATTTTAATGTAACATTTGGCACAGATGTCACCGACAGTCATAATATTTTGATGAATGGGTTTCCGCGCGAAATTTAAATTAAAAAGTCTTACTACTTTTTGCCCACAGTAGTAAATAAATATATTTATTGCAACAGCTATGGATAGTATGTAGTGGCGAATTTTCGATAGTAATGGACAATTTTTGATATCTTATACCTAATTGTACTCGTACGCGTAAAAAGTAATACGTGCAAAGTTGTCGTTTAAGAACTAATCCAATACTAAGTAAGGACTCCCAGACGAACTTCTGCATTGACTATTGTTGTTTTGTCTTAGTTGCTTACAATTTTCCAGTGCCGTTTGTAACAACTAATCAGTTAAGGAATTCCAAAAAAAATTTGTATTAATTTTCATTTTGTAATAAATTTTTTTTTAATCATAAGATAAATTATTGTCGAAACTCCAAAATAACACGCTTTAAATTAAAATGTTTCATTTTTTAAATGCCATCACATTCTCACTTATATATACAGAAATAAAAAGGGAAATATATACTTCTATCTGTAGATATGTATGTATATACGAGTATATAAACACAAAGATATGTGCTTGGACCGCAATAAAATGCAATAAACTAATGATGATGATGGTGATGGTGATGAAGATAATATGGTAATGCTCATAATGGCCACGTTAATGATGCTTTACGTTGCGATTTTTCGAACATTTTTTGTTTATGATGTTTACGTTCAGGTTTATGTACTAAGTATGTGTGAAAACAACGCGAAAATATTTATTTAGGCTCAATGTACCATTCGTGCGTAAGAATGTGCACTCTTCTTACCTGCTTGATGCTAAACAGCAGTTTGTACTTTTCTATTTAATATTCACTTAATGAGTTTTTTGTAGTGTTGTTGTTTCTCGATTTTAACAGGAAAAATAACACTGAATGTAATTTTGCGTATAGTATTTAGCAACAAAGGAATTTTATTTCATTTTTGTGTTTATTTATTTTGGCTTAGCTACAGACATCGAAACATATGTATATACTTACATAAAATACATATCGATGACTAAATTAGCTAAGCCCTAACGGATTTTGTAAAATTTTTCAGGAGTTCAAAAAATATTAGCAGACTTTACCTCATATTTTCAGTATTTTTTGTAAAAAATTTTAACTCAAAATTAAGCTAAACCCTAACGCATTTGTAAAAATTTTCAGGAGTTCAAACAATATTTGCAGACTTTACCTCATATTTTCAGTATTTTTTGTAAAAAAATTATAACTCAAAACTAAAAAAAAAAAAAAAAAAAAAAAAAAAAACATGCAGATGGATACGCTTAACCATAATCCGTCAGTAACTCGATTTTGAAAAATTTCATGTTAGATTTATTGCAAATTAACGCAGTGGCGTTATGTATCAATGTATGTAAGTATGTATAATGGAAATACCAGTCTCAGCAAATGACTGTAAACGATTAATTAATTATGAGCCTATTTGAAAATGCGATTACTGTGCTGAGATTTAAAAATTCATGTACTTACTTTTGCATACTTTTTATTTCATAGATGCAACTTTATGTTTGCCCATATTTCAGTAGTTTAGATGATGATTAGCTTCCATCGGTTCTTCTACATATTCTATCTTATACCTATATCTTCTTGCCACAACAACCCATGGGGGGGTTAGGTCGAGCTTTTCGCTTCCAATCATGTTGTGTGTGTTATATGTTTGTACATGAATGGAAGAGACCTACAGTTTAATGCCGACTCCGAACGGCAAAGTGAAAAGCTTGTCATATGCAATTATTACTTTTGATTGATTTGATTTTGACTGTGTTGAGATTTGAAAAGGGGGCACTCTGCGTAGCAGGCCAACGTACTACCAACTACGCCACAGCGACCATATTAAGTACCTTAAAACTACATAGTACACTTCTTTTGAGCTATGAATCCTTTATTTTAGCTCAACTTTAGTAGAATCACAGCACATATATACAAATATTTGATTCGATGCCTTCAATTTAAAAAAAAAATTCGGAAATATTCACAGAATAATATTGTTACGATTATTTAATATTAATTTCTAATATTTATTTATTCTCAATAAACAAAAGAGGTTCGATCGTATATAAAAGATAATGATTACATCTATTAAATTCACCACTGAACAAAACAAAATACTTTATAATTACTTCACAGTTGTATTACCATACATACTCTGTGTTTGCACTGAGATTGTCGAACTATGACTCCCTGTATTCTACTGCTGCAGTCGTATTTACAGCACAGATTTCATCGCCATCACGCACTCTTCGAAGTTTCCAGGTGATGCTATTGTGTTATGTTATTATATAACATAGCCACGAGCCTCGAAGCTTTTTCGGAGTTTCTATTTTAATACATTCCCAAGTCGCTAGATGGCGTAGCTACAGTGATGGAAAAAATAATAGAAACGACATACATTTTAACAATTCTAACCATAGCGATAATTTTCTGGGCGAATTCTATGCGTGAAGCCTACTGTGCACGATTTGCTGATAACGGTACTTTATTTTGTTTTCAATTTTGTGCATATTTCGGCATGAATACTTGTTGCATTTGAGTGTTTTTCAATCAACCACGTTTTTGCCTTGGAAAAAAATAGAAGCGCGACTAAATTTCGTCAAAATATTTTCCTAGAACGTGTGAAATATTTTAATTGAGGTAGTTTTTGGACATTCAAAAAAGGAAAAAGTGTCAGAATAGCAATTCTTGCGAAATTCGTCCTTCTGCATTGTTTCTAGATTCAGAATGGGTCGTGGGGAGAGAAGTCATGGCAAATCTCAAAAACGAAGGCAAATCAATGGCTAAAATTGCGCTAATAATGAAGTGCTCCAAAAAAAAAGTGTTTTCCGCAATTCATTTTGAAGAAAAACAAGAGAAACGAGGCAAGAAGCGAAAAACCTCCCATAAATTCGATCAACTTCTTATTCGGCAGTCGAAAAAAAATCCATTTCATTCATCGGAAGAACTAAGGAAGGAGTTAAATGCACCTGTTACGAGCCGTACAATAAGGAATAGGCTGATAGAACGTAGTTTGAATGCACATTCAGCAAGGAAAGTACCATTCCTCAGCAAGAAGAACATCCAGAACCGAATCAATTTCACAAAAAGACATTCAAAGCGAACAAATTGGAAAAACGTCTTGTGGTCTTGTGACGAAACAAAGGTGAATTTGTTTGGATCTGATGGAAAACCCCAAGTAAGGCGCCCCAAAAATACTGCACACGATCCAAAACACACAATAAAAATGATTAACCATGGTGGTGGCAACATTATGCTATGGGGATGTTTTTCAGCATTCGGTGTTGGTCCAATATATTGGGTGAAAGGTAAAATGTGTGCCACCGACTACGTTAACATACTAAATAGTATAATGCTGCCATATGCAGAGGAAGAAATGCCATTAAAGTGGGAGTTCATGCAAGATAATGACCCCAAACACTCATCAAAACTTGCCAAAAAGTGGTTCCGGGACAACCAAATTTCTTTGATGGAATGGCCTTCACAATCACCAGACTTGAATCCAATAGAACATCTTTGGGAAGTCTTAAAAAAACGAATTGCTGGGTTTAAGTCCAAAAATAAGGAGGATTTATGGAGAAAAGTACAGGCTGAATGGTACGCCATTGATCCATCAATTTGTGCCAAACTGATGGATTCCATGGATCGTCGGTGTGTCCAAGTTATAAAAAATCGTGGTAGAACTACTAAATATTAAAAAAAAAAACATTCTACTAATTTTTATCAAAGACTTTTACTGTTACTTAGTTTCAAGTTTTTTGTTTCTATTTTTTTTCCCAAGCGTAGTAAATGAAGTTAATTTTTTTTGTATATAGACTTTCAGAAATACCTTCTTATTTTTTTATTTTGAAATATAATGGAATAAGTAATAAATAAAAATTATAACATTGAAAAGAAAATTCATTTTACAAAAGAAAATTTGAACATTAAAAGAAAAATAGGTCGTTTCTATTATTTTTTCCATCACTGTATGTAATAACTACATACGAATGTGTGTACATTACGGCAGATCACTACACATTTATGTCCATAAACATGTGCGCTTTGCTTTATGCACCCATACGAGTACATGCATGCATGCGAATGCTTTTCTTCTGGAAATATCGTCACAATATAATCATACTAAACAAAATGGTAGTAATACCAAATTATTCTTAATAATAAAAACATTATATAATTTCCATAGGGGCGTGGAATAATTAATAATTTTTCGTCGGAAATTTATACACAGTGCATTTTGCTTAGTGGCTGTTTACACTAGCGCAAGAATGAAAGACGGAGAGAAAGAAGACTGAGATTGAAAAAATCTTAACACACGTTTTACCTAATAATTTCTTTTGGGTGTAAAAATTAAAAATTTCTTTGATCTAGTTATCTTTGAAAAATATGTCAGTTATTATTTTTAATGACAAACATGTTGATTTATTGTGAGTTTAATCAAAATGAGTGAAGAAAAAGAAGTACGTCTTAAAATTATTAAAAATTTTCAAAAAAAAATCCAAATTGGTCCTACAAAAAATTGGCCAAAGTATTGAAGGTCTGCCGTCAAACTGTGCCCAATGTTATTAAACAGTTTCAGGAGAATTTGAACATAGATAGGAAACCTGGTTCGGGAAGAAAACAAGGACCACTTCATAGTATTACCATACTTTTCTACCTGGAAGCACGCGGAAACAGTCTCTTAAATGAAAAACAGCTTAAAAATAAATGAACAACTACTGCTCTTGGAATCTATTTACTTATTGTTATCTGAATTATGTACATAATTTGTAAGGTGATTCGTTTTGCAACCCAATATTAAAGGAATTGTAAATGGTAAATTTGTTCAGTGATTTCAATGTCTCAAACTCATTTTTAAGCAAAAACTAACATTTTCACTTCACTCAACACACAGGGTGTACCCCTAAGACTGCAGAGCATTCCGTTGATTGGAAGGAAGATTGATTGGTGGGAGGCAAGGAAATGCAATCACAGAACACCGATAAAATGATAGACAGCCGTTGTGGAAAGTGTTATGCCTTTACCACAATGAAGTTCAGTTTATCAATGTCGAGTATGACCACATGTAGCGCCAACAGCCCGTGGAGGGCCTAGGTCGAACTTTTCGCATCCAATCATGTTTTGCATGTTATATTTGTACAGTTTTATGACGAATCCGAAAGGCGAAGTGAAAAGCTTTTCATAGGCAATTTTTACTCTTGTTGGTTTACCATTGCCTGCCAAGAGGTGTCGCTGTGTAGAAACTTTTTTTTGATTTTGCCTGTGCTGAGATTCGAACCCCGGACACTCTGCATAATAGTCCAATGCACTACCACTACGCTACAGCAATTTTATTTAGACAAAATTATCTAACCTCGTTGTTTGAGTTAACTCGACAAAGTATAATCTCAACAAACAACTTTTTTCTTCCAAATTTGCTTACAAAAAAAATTGTAATACGTACAAAATTGTGTTTATATAAATAGTATACTTGTATTCTCATATGCTTCAATTGAATTTGAAAAAAGTCGGTAATTGCCCACATAAAGTCACTTAAATATTTGAGAAATAAGTATGTAGTATGTATAAAAAGGAGAATAAAAACAAAACTGATTTGAACAAAGAGAAATGAAAAACAAAATATGGAAAACCACACATTCTTTACATATTTCACTGACATTAAAGTCCCACAGCGTCTACATAACCAAATAACCAAATCTTATGCAAGTAAGTACTACAAATAAAGTAGAAAGCCACAGAAAACTTCTAAGATTTCAATAAAAAATTTAAAAAAATAATAAATATAAAAAAAAATTTTATACAATGGATGAGTGGAAATCTGATATGATTATTGACATGTATGTATGTATGTATGCATCATATGCACATCAAAAATCAAAATTAATAATTTGACAAAGAACAAAAAACCAACAACGAATACACAAGAAAAATACCGATTTGATCCTATTAGAAAAATTCGAAAAGAACTAATTTTTCAAACTAAAAGATATGCGTGCACAAATTGAATAAGAAAGAAAAAATCGTATCTTTTAGATAAGAATGTGCTAGAGTGAGGTAAGTAAAATGAAAAAAAAAAAAAAAACATAGAAAGAAGCAGAAGAGACTTGCACAAATTGATGATGTCACTTTGAATTTGTCTGTTATTTCCCCAAATAAACAACAGCCAAAAATAAAGTTCCGAGCCGCAACCTCAGCGCATCGAAAGCAATGAACGCAATGAACGGATCTAAAGCGTTTTACCATAGATAAGTAAGTGTAAAGCGAATTTGTTTATTTTTGGCAAAATTCGTATATGAAATAAACGTGGGAACCTCTTCAAGTCAATAAAAAATATGTACATATTGCAAATATCAAAAATCTATCAAAACTTCATCAACCCATCAAGTTAAGTAGACAGAAAGACAGACAGACAGACAGACAGACAGACAGACAGACAGACAGCGCGGCACAGATAGACGACACAAATCGCTCAGTAATTTCAGCGCAAAAGCGGTTATTGATACTTTTTATTATTACCTACATTTTTTTTTTTATAGTTTTATTATGTAGGTATGTATAAATACAACAACAATGTGGTTGATATTGTTGATGCCGTTGTTGCTCTTAGTTTCATGCATTACAACTTTACACATATACATACATACATATCTTCAGGCATACAAACATATACTTATACTACACATACATAAGTTTTTATTAATCAATTTGATACTTTAGACATTTTATGACCACATTTGCGGCTAAACATTATTGCCTCTAAAGAGCACTGAACCATTGACTAGAGCAGTAACACACACATTTATCTTCTCATATTTTTTTCTAAATTTTTTATTTGAGTTTAATTTGCGCTAGTAAAAAAAAAAACAAAGAAACTAATGCAAACATTAAAAAAATCGCATCAATATCGCATGCGTTTTGTTGTTTGTTTTTTTTTTAGTTTTCTTTGAAAAGTAGTAATAATACATAAGAAAAGATGTTGAGCGATATTTTGTCGATATCACATTACAACAAATGCTCCTCTCTGCATTAATATACTCAAGTGAGAAGAGAGAACAAAAGAGTGATGTAGAATTCCTGCAAATCATTCTTGCAGATATTTAACTCAACGCAGCGTATTATAAACCATCATCAGAGTTAATCACACATCAGTGTCAGTTGGAAGAGCGAGAGGGAGTCGGGGAGGAACAGGCGGAACGGTGTCTAGTTGTTGTTGTTGTTGTTGTGTATTATGGCGCTTATCGTTTCAAGCCATTTATGCGCCTTCATCTACCTCTTCTTAATTTTTTATATTTATTTTATAATTTGCTTATTCTTAACAAAAACTTGCGTCGTACGGGTGGGTTTATTTTGAGGCAGCAGCAGCAGCAGCAACAGCAGCAGCATAAAAAGATTTAATTTACGATTTCTTTAAATTAATAGCATCTAATTAATAACAATAAAATGACGCCTTTTTTCGTATGTTTTATTTTTGTACATATTTTTGTTCGTTCGTTTTTAGGATTTTGCGTTTGATTTAAGTTCAAGTTAAATTTGTGTTTGTAGTTCAGCTCAAGGTGTTGCTCTTTAGATTGGCTTGAATGCTTCTCAGCAACAAAAAAAAAAAAAAAAAGTAGGTAGTTAAATTGATTTTAAAATGATTTTTATGAATTAATAATTTAAGCTTAAATTTGAACAAATTTGTTAAACCTTTTCTAGTTTATTGTTAATTGGTGTTTGTGAGTATGTGCGAGTTGGTGTCATAAGTTTGCTAAAGTTCGCCGACAAGAGTTTAAAATTAACATATTTTCTAACTAATATCCATACCCAGTACTACTAGTTTTAATTTTAAAATTGGTAGCACTCAGTTCACTGTTCTTTAAATTTGTGAATACTGAACATCTTCGGAACTTTACCAGAAACATTCATCTTACTTATCTCTAACACAGAACAACAAATTAGAACTTGTTGATTTCCACTACGGCGAGTTGATGCTTTTTGAAAGAGGACCCTGTTTAGATCAGCTTTTCCAAAGACACATATTAACTGCTACGTCAGATATTTTTTAATGGCCACTTCAAGGACACAATGAGGGCCTGGTAGACAACTTTAACTTTAAAATCAAAAATGATTCATTATGGAAAGCTTAACAGGTTTTACTTTTACATTAACACGCTACTTCCTCCCCGGACCTTTATATTTAAGATTTTTTGGTAAATATTTTCTTAAAATGGCTTGGAATAATGACTTTTTTCGGCAAAAATTATCCTCATAATAAGGGAAAGGAGGTCGCTCTGGGGTAGTTGGTAGTGTGTTGGCCTGCTACGCAGAGTGTCCCAGGTTCAAATCTCAGCACAGGCAAAATCAAAAAGCCAATTGCATACCTACAAGATTAAAAATTGCTTATGGAAATGTCTTCATATCGCCGTTCGGATTCGGAAAAACAACTGTAAATCCCTTCCATTCATGTACAAATATAACACGCACAACATTGTTTCATTAAAAGAAGAAGAAAAAAGTGCGACTCACTTAACTGAAATTTTCTCCAGACTTTTTCATCAAAAATTCCCGATAAAAGGGATATAGAGAGGAGGTGGAGGATTTGTGTAAATACTAAATATGTTCAACTTTTCACAACGAGGTCCACAAACCTCAAAGCTATGAGGCAAATCATTCTCAATCAGATAACCGTTCTTCAGACCTAACGTTGGTATTTGCTTTGCGAAGAAGAGCTTCTACAGATTTGAGGGCCAGGTGTGTTTAATTTCCATATACCAATTATATGTAGAAGAAAATTACTGTACTTACAATTGGGTGAAAAGGCGATCGATGTCAAAATCTAAACAAAATCTTGAATTATAGAGACGAACTCTAAAGTGGTAATATTTGGAAACCAACGTGAAAGCAAAAATTTCATTAAGTTTACTTAAATTATAATGCCTCAATCAATGTAAAGGGTGATTTTTTAAGAGTTTAGTTTTTTGACAATGAAATAAAAAACGCAGAAATTTTACAAAAGTGAATGAAATTTATATTTTGATCGATAAATTAATTCCTGCCATTTACTTTTTAAAGATAATTTCACTTAAATGTTACCCGCGGCTACGTTTCAAGTGGTCCATTCAGAAGGTTCAACTTGGCACACTTTTTCACACATTTCGGCCGGAATCTCACAAGTGACGGGTTCAATGTTGGCTTCCAAAGCAGTCATCGTGTTTGGCTGGTTTCTATAGACAAGAGACTTAACATAGCTCCACAAAAAATAGTCTAACGGGGACAAATAACACGATCTTGGTGGCCAATTGACTACACCAAAACGTGAGCTTAACTACTCACCAAATTCGCCTCTCAATTGATGCATGGCTTCGCGTGCAGTGTGGCATGTGGCACCGTCTTGTTGGAGCCACATGTCGGCCGAGTCCATTTCTAGAATTTTCGGCCAAAAAAGTTTTATAATCGAACGGTACCTTTCTCCATTGACCATAACGTTGCGGCCTTCATCGTCTTTGAAGAAGTACGGCCAAATGATGCCGCCTGCCCATAAAACACACCAAACAGTGCATTTTTCGGGATGCATTGGTAGCTGCTGAATTGCCTCTGGCTGGTCTTTACGCCAAATACGGCAATTCTGCCTATTCACGTATCCATTGAGCGAAAAATGAGCCTCGTCGCTAAATGGACGTAGTTTGCGAAACACTTTTTCACAGCGTCTGAAGTTTGATAATAAATTTCAATAATTTGCAAACATTGTTGAGGAGTAAGTCAATTCATTATGAAATGGCAAACCAAACCAAAACATTCATCAAGTGACAGCTGTCAAAAAGACCAAAAATTATTGCCAGATTGAAAACCGCACTTCTAGAAAAAACACCCTTTGCCATATGTATGGTATATGCGCGAGAGATATTAATAGTTTTGAAACAGATTGTTGATGTCTCAACAATGCGATGATTCACCCTGAATCATCACAATAAAACGATTTCTTCTCAATACTTTCCCACTCTGACCGTTTGCACATTTTTTGAACATTCCACTTACAAATTATCTAAACAAATGTAAACAAATACTTCCTGAACTAAAATTGTTAAATCATATTGCTTAAATTGTATCAAAAAAGATAATAAGTAGTTATAAAAATACAATATTTGCAGTTAAAAATAGCAAATCGTAAAAGTAAAATTTCCCAGTAAATCGCTTATTGTCCATAAAAATAAATACATTTTCCATTTAGAAACTCCAATTAAATGACGCCGCAACATGGTGAGTGAGTGAGTGAGTGGGGCAGCAGTTAAATAATAATGTAAATAAACAATTCACTATACTTTTTGGTATAGTGTGAAATTCAAGCACCACGACACAGAGAATTCTAAGCTTGAAATAACAATTTCTGGTTGAAATTAATAATGAAACGAAAAATCGATCATGAAAATGTTGACTGCCTGCCTGCCTTTTTTCGATATCAATGTTTATTATTGTTTTTATTATGCAGAAATTCATTAGATATTGCACAATTGTTTATTTGCCAATAATTATATTTGTTTATTTTCATTTATAATTTTTTTTTTTTTTTTTTGTATTTTTTGATTTGATTTGTTTTTCTGATCCATTCATATGACCGCCAGTATGTGACTCATTTTTCCTTCCTTAATTAATAAAATCATGAATATAAATAAATATCAGAAATTATGAGTTATATTTCAAGAATTGTCAGCTTTTGATCGGGGATCGATTGTTCCTTCTGCGGCTGTTGTTGGGCTTCATTTCGATACGATCCGTTTCAAAAACTGATCCGCATCTGCTTAAGATCGTTTATCTGCGCTTGTCACTTTTGCATAATGCTTCAAAATTCATATTTGGCAGCATCATAATTTTTTATTTATTTTTGTCTTTTCTTTTGGAGTTGAGACAAATAAGAGAGTACGAGTAAATTCAATTTTAACGAATTGTGGCAAATTGTTGGTTATGGGTTTTTTCATTTTTTTTTAATGTATTGTAATACGCTACATTTGATCACTACCATATGGTACCATATCAATGTGAACGAACATCGCAGGATACAGTTCTTTCTATTCTAGCCAAGTAAAAACAATACAGTTTAGAAGATAATTCATTTATCCAGAGTTAAAGCATAATACTTAAGTAATAAATGAGAGAGTAAGTGAGTAAGTAAGAGCCTCAGCGGGACTCGTGCTAAGTGCTCCTGTAACGAGAATACAAGCTGATCTTTGTATTCGACTCAGTTTCGGAGTTAAAGCATAAGAGGAAAAGGTTTTATGGACGTTTTTTTTTGAAACAAATTCGATCGTTTCTTTTAACTCAACAAATCCCAACGTAAGTAGTAATTTAATCTAAGCAGCTAAAATCTTGTGTGGGAAAAAGAATTATTGTGTGGGAAAAAGAATTATAGAAGATGAATGTAATTCTTCAAAATTACTGTACTTACAATTGGGTGAAAAGGCGATCAATGTCAAAGAAAGTTCATTGGCATACAGGGTGAGTTTACTCACCTGAAAATTGAATGATTCCATGTGGGCAAGACGCCTCCTCTTATTCTTCTTTAAATGACACAACAGCCCATGGAGGGCCTAAGGCGAGCCTTTCTCTTTTCGTGGGTGAAACACTTACTTTACTCTTACTTTTAATGGCACCACAGCCCATGGAGGGCCTAGGCCGAGCTTTTCGCATCCACTCATGTTGTGCGTGTTATATTTGTACATGAATGGAAGGGACCTACAGTTTAATGCCGAATCCGAACGGCGAAGTGAAAAGCTTTTCATAGGCAATTTTTACTCTTGTAGGTTTGCCAATGCCTGCCAAGAGGTGGTGCCGTGTAGAAAAATTATTTTCTCTACTTTTTCTTTTTTTTTTAATTTTGCCTGTGCCTAGATTCGAACCCCGGACACTCTGCGTAGCAGTCCAACGCATTACCACTACGCCACAGCGACCTTCACATTAGTGCTAAAATAAGTCCCCTTTACCCCTTCTTGTAGGCGGGGCGATGTGTAACTTTGAAATCTTAAGTGGGAATTCCTATTTGTTTGAAATTTCTTTTACGATTCATGACACATGACGCCGTAATTGAGGAAATTCCTTGTGGGTGAGACGCGGGCAATATTAAAATCTTTAAGTCACCCAAAGTTAGCCCCCTCCCCCCAAACCTACAAGGAGAATGTGTTAATGTGTTTTCCCTGCAGAATGAGAAAATCTTGATTATGGGCCTTTTTATCTTTTAGAGTATCTAAAAAGCACATATTTGAAAGTATCAGGTTAAGAAACTATTTTTCTTTTAATGGCACAAAAGCACAAATTTGTTTCATTATATTATGTTTTCTTTCTTATTGTCTTAGCTTTAAAGACAATCACTCCTCGCTCTGATTAAATTCTAATTTACTTACTTACTGTTTCTTTAGATTTCAGCTCTCAATGGCAGGGAACTTAAAAATAAATACTTACTTAGTTTTCAAATACTACTCTTTCATCCTCGCGTAGGGTATTCGTTTGGTAGAAATGACCATCGCAGTTACTTTGTTTTCATTTCAATTTAATTTAAATAAGCTTGATCACTTCGATTTTGATTTCTGTTTGTTTTAATAACAAAGAATTGAATCGCTCATTCGCTCATTAAAATCTGAGGTTGCTGTTGTTGCTGTAGTAGCAGCAGTAGCCGGATGCCTTCTTATTAGATGTGGACCATTGTTGATGTTTGAGCTTCTACTTTATGCCTTATTGGATTTATTTAACTGCCCCTGCTGCCGTTACCGTTACCGTTGTCGCTGCAGCTTCTGTTGCAGCAACATTTCCCATTTCATTTCGTTTTGTTATCTACTTAAGATTGCATGTTGTCATTATTCTTTTCTTTTTCATGTTCACTCTTTGATTCTTAAAAAAAAAAAAATAATAATAAATCGGTGTTCCTTTTGTGTGTGTTTGTTGACTTTTTATTTAATCCCATTTTATAAACAATGCGAGACATTGGTAACCTTTACACAGTCACCACCACTTGTATGTATGTCGTGATGACGGATTTGTTCCAAGGCGGCAGTAGTGGTGGCGGCGGTGGTGTGGCAACACAACCACAGCAACAACGGCAACAAATATTTCACAGATCTCACATTCTCCAATGATCATAGCGACCACGCTTTTTTCTCTGACCACCATCTAGAGCTGTATATCTGAGACTTCACATCGTGAATTCTACCTTAATGGGTCCACTTAGTCGCCTGCGCTACAAATTATAATTTCTTTGATTTTTGTTTTGTTTTTGAACTTGTTTAATTTTCCGTTTTGGTAAAGATACGATTTTCTTGAATTCTTTTGTTTTGACTGTTTTGTGGTTTTCTGTTTGTAGTTCATTATTATTATTAATTATACATAAATATTTATGTGTGTTTGTGTTTGTGCGTGTTGCTTTTATATTAATTCATTGTGTGTGCGCCTTTTGGGTCACACGCGAGGTGAGATGCTGCTGTCGCTGTGTCTGGTTACTGCTCAGTGGTTCAGTGGTTGTCACTATTGCAGTGTTGTTGCTGTTGATTTTTTCTTGTTGTGTTGTTGTGATTTAATGTGACAAAGACTAATGGTGGGATTAGCTTATCTTAAGTATGTGTGGACAAAAATTTGTACTTTTCATGGGAGGGATATCAGAAAGTCAGAAAGTGAGTGGATGGATGGTACGAAATGAACTAACTGATGTCGTTGGAATAAATTGCTGTAGAAGCAACAATTTCTGAGACTGTGTGAAATCGGAATGAAAAGGAATTTTGAATTTGAAGATTTGAAGGATTTTTCTTTATATAGTAGAGTATTAACAAAAAAAAAAAAAAGAAAGAGTATTCCCAAATTAAGTGGGAATTGAGTGGTCGCTGTGGCGTAGTGGTAGTGCGTTGGACTGCTACGCAGAGTGTCCGAGGTTCGAATATCTGCACAGGCAAAATCAAAAAGTAGAAAAAATACTTTTTCTACACGGCACCAAGAGGTGGGCAAGGCCTATGAGAAGCTTTTCACTTCGCCATTCGGATTCGGCATTAAACTGAAGGACCCTTCCTATATAAAAGAATCTGTATTTGATTTGGGCAATGCATAGAAATGACTATTAAAAGGTCTCACTCAACTCATGATTGCAAATCAAAACGCAAATACTATATTTTCGATAATATTGACCTCTCAATTGTGAATGGATGAGTGGAAAAAATTGTATCTAAACTTTGCACCTTCAACTTGCCTGATGGATGTAACCAGACAATCACTGACGATATATCAATTTCACTCACTGTTGTTTATGTAATTAATTATGCATATCCGCAAAGTAACAAATTCTAGTTGATGGCAAATACAACAAAACACACTAAAATAAAGAGCATGATTCGTTCTAGAAACAACATTTTTAAATCAGAGTAAAAAAGTATTAAATTTCAATGAAAACAAATTTAGCGCCCTTTAGTTACTCCTCGCGGTGGTGGTGGTGGTGGCGGTAGTGATTTTATTTTTTTTATATGCTAATACAATTCAAAACAATTAAAAAAGGAACAACAAAAACTTGAATGACATAATTTCAGACTGCGTGCGAGCAAAAAATATATGCAAGCATATTAAATTACATGATATTGCGAAATCACAGCACAAGGAGGTAAACCTAAATTCAAGTATATACACAGCACTTTGCAGTTTTGTTGTTGCTAATGGAACGGCGCGGTCGATTAAACTTGTGCTAAAGACATTTGCACTTTACCTCATATGCAACAAAAGCTTGAAGTAGAAAAAACAGATGAAAAAAAATCAAAAAACAAGAGAGAAGATAGAAGGTGCGCGTGTTTCGTAAAGTATTTCGTAAATCTATATTGATATAGGCACACACATACATACAACATACATAGTTACGTAGTTGGCAAGTAATCAGATACGCTATATCCTTTTTACTTTTAGCGATAATGTTTTAGCTAAACGGTACGATTTTTATCGTTAAAGGAAATGAAAACTTACAACTGAGAGGAAGTTGCCAATATTCGAAAACCACAAAAGTTCCAAACGATTTAAGGTGCACACAAACTCACACACACACGCACACACACACACACACATATATATATATATATATACTTATACACAGCACGGATATGTATGTATGTATATAATATGCACATGCTCTTGTAAATTTGTCATCAGTCAATAGTGTGTGATTGCATGAGCGTGTTTTGTAATTGTCGGTAAGTTGTTCTTCTTTCTTCTGCTCCCCTTTACCGCTTTGATTTTTATGTAAAATGATCACTTGAGAAATCTTTGTGTCGTTATCCTTGATTGCTGTGTATGTGTGTGTGTGTGTCTCTCTTTAGGCAATCTCCTTACTTCAACACATATTTTTTCACTTTTTTCTTTTACTTTCTCTGCTTTTGCGCCATTCATCCAATTTGTGATATTTAAATGATCAATCGACACTGCCTTTTGACGGCGTTCGATAATGCGCGGCGCTGCATCGGTGTAGCATGTACACAGACTATTCAGATGATCGTGTGTGGCCTTTAACATTTGATTTACTTTGTTTCCTGTGTTTGAATGTATTTACCTACTTGGATATTAGTGAGAGATGGAGAGAGATCAGAGCGACTGAGTGACAGGGAGAGAGATGTAGTAAAGGTGCCCTTTATAAACGGTGTCACAAAAAGAGTAAACGATTTAATTTAAAAATAAAAACGAATATTTTTTCAGCAAATGGTGGTATTTTATTGCATTGCAAAGTAGACATGTTTCGATTAAGTATGGAATATACTTAATATCCGGTAAATGGCATCCGCGGTTCTGATCACAGATCCTTGCTCTTTGAATGAAATTTTCTATGAAATTTTGAAAAAAATGTGGTTTTATCTCACCGATGACGCATTGGATATCGGCCTTGAGTTCAGAAATTGTTTGTGGTTTATTCGAATAGACCTAGGATTTCCTAAAACCCCAAAGAAAAAATCGCACAGTGTTAAATGGCAAGATTCTGGTGGCCAGTTGACATCGGAATTTCGGGAGATGATTCGCTCTGGAAATCTTTGCTCCAATAAATCGATTTTTTATGCGAAGTGTGGTAGGTGGCGCCATCCTGCTGAAACTTCATGTCGTCCAGATCCATACGGTCCACAAGAACTCCGTTATTATGTTCCTCTAACGAATGCCATTCATAATTACTGCATTTCCGTACTCATTTTTAATCATTGGAACAAACGTAGACGATAGCTTTTAAATTTTAAAATTGTCACTTGCCCACGCAAAAAAAAAACACAATTTACCAACAAAATTTAAATTAAAATTTAATCGTGCACTCTTCTTGGGACACCCTATACTTTATAGGTAATCTGAGCTATTCCCATTCATTCATAACATAGTCGTAAAATATTTCAAGTACCTACTTTTCTTATTTCTCTAAGATTTTCTATTGTTTGCATTGTTGAGAGATTTTTCTAATACTTTAAATGTTAAGTTAAGCATTGAAGTTCGTACGACTTCTTGATTGGAGGTTGAAATTTCGTAGGTTTGTTTTTGGGAAATTAAAACGGGGCGTGGTTCTATTGATACGGTTTAAGAATTATTCATTGCTTTCTCAATGAGCTTAGAGGCATTTAAGCTAAATTTGATTATTCTATAATTCTTGTACTTTTGCCCCTTGCCTGCCAAGACGTGGTACCGTGTAGAAATTTTGTTCGTTCCACTTTATGATTTTTGCATGTGCCGAAATTTGAACCCCGGACAATCTGAGTAGCACGCCAACACACTATCAACTACGCCACAGCGATTGAGAATCAGATAAGTCAAATAAGCCATGACATATTCTACAATAATCTTCAAAAATTGCACAAAAGATATTAAAGTAATTTGAACGTGCCGAAAATATAAGTTTCTAGGTCACAGAGCACAAGAGCATGCGGTAGTGAAGAGGCTGGCAAGCTGACAGAGGCTCACTCTAGTGACTTTGATTCATTCGTCTTGGATATAATTATTAATATTATTGTTGGGGAGTGCACGGCGAGCTAAAAAAATGTAATGTGCCTCTAGATAGATCTGAGGTATTTCAATAAGTCTAATCTCCGGTTTTAAAATTTTAGTATTGGTCCTACTTCTATGGGGTTCAAATTCACATCTGGTATTTGATGGACACCCAGATGCCTTATTCTGGGTTAGAATTCCAAATATAATATTTTCTTATAGTCAAATCTGTGATGTATAAGAATAGCAAAGAAAGAGGAAAAGAAGTGTCGAATGTTCAGCTTAAAACCATTTACTCAGTCATCATTCATTTTTGATTGCTTCAATGCTTCATCAAGTACGCATAATTCTTCATAAATAGCATAATACATAAAACAAACATATTTAAAATATTTTTGCCAACACTCAGCCAGCAAAATCACACATAAATTTATGTAATTCAAGATTTACGTGCACTTTAAAACTGCTAATGATGATGACCATAATAATAGAGTGTAAGTACACAGACACACACTCTCTCACACACACACACACACACACACACACACAGAATTAAACATTCACAAATGCACGTACGTCCAATGCACAATTAACATTAATGCTATCTGAAAAATAATAAAATTTAATATGTGAAAAATGAATGAATGAAATCAGAGAGCGCAAAAACAACACAGAAATAAATGCTATGAATAGATCTCGAGCTTCATAGCGGCTGCAATTTGATGTGGCAATGACGTGGCGTGGTTTTGCTTAGCGCCTCAGCGCCAACTCAGTGCATCATTAAGTTGTGTAATAATTGCAGCCCACAGCCAACAGCCAACAGTCAACCGCCAACAGCCAAAGCAATTGAGTCCAATTCAGTTAAGAGTTTTAACAAAATGCACGATTTAAATCAATTAAATGCTGTCAAGTCATATTACATTGTATTAAGAGAAAACAACAATAGCAACAACAACACCAACAACAACAACAAATATAAAATAGGTAATTAAAATGTGATCAAGCTTAAATGCTGTTGCCTGAACATTGAACATGCATACGTAAACGGAATATGTTGTTAACTTTTTGTGTAAACAATAATTTAAGATGCAAAGCTTTCACACACACGCACACACACCAACACGCTTGCATGATAACTGCATATGTAGTAGGTTTTGGAAATACACGAATATTTTTTTTTTTAAATTACTAAAGCTAAGCAGACGCGTTAGTTACTCTGTCAAAATCAATTAATTTGGGTGTTGAAAAAAATGAATGTGAAATGTAAACAAATGCTGAACGCCAAAAACAACAACCACAAACAAGAAGTGTGCAAAGAATGTTTGTATATATGTGTGTATATATGTATGTACAAGAGTAAAGAAAGACAGAAAGATAGAAAGAAAGAAAGCTGCAGAGCTATTGAACTTCACACCTTAAGTTGTTTTTTTGTATCGAATGCTGCATTAAAAAAAATATATTTGATGTACATGTGTATACCCTACAGTCATTTACATGCCAACATAATTTTATCTAGTCATTTTTCTAATTCTTTCGCATAAAAGTACGATATATGTAGATTGAGTCCAGGAATTTGTTGGCAAACCAAGCGCATTCAATTGGGGGGCCAAATAGAATATGGCTTGTATGTATGAAATTCCACCAGTAGCTGACAGTGCCATCTATAGTGACAGATAATAGGAAATGTGAAGAGCCTTTTGAGACAACTTACTTCAGTTTGAAAGAATTGATGAAACACGACTTTCAAGAGAAAAATAAACTCACGGTACCCGACTTTTGATTAAATTAACGCCTCACATGTTTTATATTTGTCCATAAAATTGATTGACCACATCGATGGTCTAGCGGGTAGGTAGAGTACTAGACTTTCACTCCAGAGATTCGGGGTTTGATTCCCCTCTTGGTCTTAATTAATTGGTTAATTGTCATATACATCATTGGCACCAACGCGCGAGAAGTTGCAGTGCAGCATTCTCCAATCTGGAAAGGGAGTCTCGTCGAGTGGGTCTCGTGGTGAACGAGGGCAAAACGAAATAACTTGTGTCAACAAACAAAGAGTGCCGGCATCTTGGATAAAATGGTACTGCTAAGTCCTCAAGGACTACGTTTACCTAGGATCCAGCATTAATACCGACAATAATGTCAGCCTTAAGATCAAGCGGGGATTAACTCTTGCAAACAGGTATTACTACGAGCTCAAGGGGCCATTGAGAAGCAGAGCCCTCTCTCGACCGACAAAAATAACGCTCTATAAGTCCCTCATCCTTCCCTTCCTAAAATATGCCGCAGAGACTTGGACATTGACCTTCAATGTTGAGAAGCTATTAGTAGCGTTCGAGAGGAAGATAATCCGTAAGAACAATATGCGGTCCAATATGTGGTCCAATATGCGTGGACGACATGTATCGAATAAGATGGAACGATGAGCTGTATGAGCAGTACGCCGACACTGACATACCTACTTACTTAGCTGGCGCTACAACCGATGATCGGTCTTGGCCGCCTCCACAAAGCTCCGCCAGTCACTTCTGCTATGCCCGCGCTGGCGCCAGTTGATAAGGCCAAGTGCAGTCAGGTTGCCCTGCACCTGGTCTTTCCAACGGAGATTAGGACGTCCCCTTCTGCGTGTTCCTACACCGTGGTTCGAATAAAACACCCTTCTATCCGGAGCGCTTTCTTCCATTCGCTCAACATGACCCAACCAGCGAAGCCGCTGGAGTTTTATACGCTAAGTAAGTAAGTAATTGTCATAAACTTCTTCTATGTATTTCTATCGATTTGAAATGAATAAGTGCCTATTTCTGCTCTCAATGCATTTTTCATTTTTGCTTCTGAATTTGATTGTCATTTTTGGGCACTAGCTCTTCTAATGCGACTCTTGTGAATTTTTAGCGTACTTTTAGTAGAAATTTCCGAATGCATATAATTGCTACATTTGAACTTTTACTTGCTTTCACTGTAATACATATGCTAGTACATAAGTGCAGTTAGTATTCAATAACACAAAGTAAATAAATAAAATGAAAATATTTAAAATTTTAATGCAAACAATATCTAAAAAACATTTGTATAATTAAATCAGTTTTTTTTTGTTTTTTTTTTAAGTTGTTTTTGTGTTGGTTTTTGTTAATGATATTTACACTTGACGATGTTGTTGTTTTTGTTGTTTTGTTTGTAATCACTTTGCTGTTGTTGTATCAACATGTAGTATGTAGTATGTACAACAACAAAAATCATTGCCACTTTAGCTGCTTTACTAGCAAACACATTATTTAGGCATTTAAGGCACACATACATACACACATCCATACACACATACATACACACATACATACACACATACACAAATGTACAAAATATATAAAATTTTATTCATATATATATATATATATATATATATACATATGTATGTATGCATGTAGTATGTACATATGAATGTGTGTATGTGTATGATCATGTATGTATGTACATTGGAAACGTTGAATCGATCGCTGGATTGTTGCCTCTTTTCTTATTTAATCAATGCCTTGTGTTTATTTTACGCACCCGTCGGCATTTTATCTTCTTCTCTCTGCTTGTTTCTATGTTTTTTTTTTCTTAAATAAAAAAAAAATTCAAAAACTATTTTATTTTACTTACATAAAGGAATTGTAAAAATAAAAAAGAAGGTAAATTGACAAATATTTGAATAGTAATGATCGAATGAGCAAGTGGCCATCATCGTCTGTTGGTAATGACGTGAAATGATGACGATCATCAAAAACACATACATAAGTATGTACATAAGTTTGTAGGTACATTATGTTTAGAGTAAGATCATTGCAGTTTACTCAGTGAAAACATTTTAACCCACTGCCATTGGGCACAAGCAGTCAGCAGTCAGCAGCAGTAAAGGTACAACAAGTACTTACCTTGCCCATTTTGAGAAGAATTTAAACTGATTGACTGTCGACTGTCTGATTGCACCGTGTGCCGGTGCAGCAACGATCGCAATCATTGATGCCGTTGCTGTTGCTGTTGATGAGCACGTCTACATTAGCATGTTGTACAAACACCACTTGCTGCAACAACATACCGGTGAACAGAAATATAGCTATGATACATGGGCGCAGTTGTACTACGAGAATGTATTGTATAAACAATTCATCAGACAAATGCTAAAACAAAAGCAGTTTTTTCTTGTAGCTGCTTTTGACAGTGTAAGCGATCACTTGATTATGGCTGCTGCATTTGTTGTTTTCGCCGTTGCTATGTGATTTGCTGATAATGTTCATTTTAGCGTTACGCTTTTCTACTCATTAGCAGTTGACCATAAGTGACAACACATTAGTGTCTCAGGTGCAACTGCAGCATTATGTAGCTGCTTCAACTTCGCTGTTGTTCTTCATTAATGCACTCTTTAAAGTAATTAAAGAGTTTGTTGAGTTTGTTTTTTTTTCTTTTCTTTTGGTACAAGAGCTAAATGCATACTTCAGCTTTTAAGGCTTTTAATAAAGTACACATAAACTACAAGGAGTTGAAGTTCGAAAAGTTGTTAAAAAGTATGCAGTTTTATTGTGTTTATTTTTATATACATACGCTAATATGGTATGTAAATCGGTAAATGAGTTCAAAATATAATGAAAAGTGGAAGTTGAAGTTGAAGTTGGGAAAAGGGATTTGATTGTGAATAAGGCAGTGACTACCTAAAATATTACAAATATTTAATGCGACACTAATTATCACTAAAGTATCATACGAGTTAGTATAAAGTTCAAATCGATATAAGGCAGTTGTAAATTCTAGAATCAAAATAGTTTTCCTCAGTCAACATACTTACTTACTTACTTTTAATGGCACAACAGCCCATAAAGGGCCTAGGCCGAGCTTTTCGCATCCACTTATGTTGTGCGTGTTATATTTGTACATGAATGGAAGGGACCTACAGTTTAATGCCGAATCCGAACGGCGAAGTGAAAAGCTTTTCATAGCAATTTTTACTCTTGTAGGTTCGCCATTGCCTGCCGTGTGGTGCCGTGTAGAAAAATTAATTTTTCTACTTTTTGATTTTGCCTGTGCTGAGATTCGAACCCCGGACACTCTTCGTAGCAGTCCAACGCACTACCACTACGCCACAGCGACCTCACTCAACATAGCATTCTCTAAATGCTTCTAATAGTCAAATAAATAAAACTACTTTTCAAAAGCCTTTCTGGGCCTATGGGCTACACTTAACTGAACTCATACTTATTTGGTATAGAGTTTTACCTGTTGCTGACATATCTTCACGTGTGAGCTTATGTAGATTTCACTTCATAGTGTGCAAAATTCCCTTTATAATCCAAGCTACGCTATACAAATTACTATAAAATAATAAACAAATGGAATGTTCCTATTGGCTTTTTTGCTTAAACCACATGTTGTTGTGTGCTACAATATTTTAATGCTTATATTTATTTTTTTTGTTAATTATTTTAATTGAACATCAAAAGATTCAAGCAGCGAACTTGTTATTCACACAAAATCTAAATCTATTGTAGGTATATAAGTTTTAAAGAATTTTAATAAGCTTAATAACAAATTCATGACAAATTGGTGAACATTTGCTAACAAAAGACTTAAACAGCAAACTCGTTGAATTGTTTTAAGCTTCTGATTTCTAATTTATTTCGAAATTAAATTAACAATTTCTTTAAACTATTAAGATTATTTTGATTAGTTAACAACATGAGCTATATTTTAGAAAGTTAAAATAAATAATAATGGTGCTTGAATCTGATTTATAACCTATAAAATTGACTTTAATCTATGATATTTTTGTTTGTATCAGCCAGGTGAAGCTGTGAAATTTGATATTTTAATCATTTAAATGATTCTAGTAGTTATCAGGTACCATCCTGTCTAAATTCTTTAAATATTGACGACAGAAAACGAAAAGGAGGGAAGTGAATTTGAGAGTTCCTCTCCACATCCGGAAATGATTGATTGGCAAACAGTGTTGTTAGTTTGATTTTGGTTACACACTTAATACCACAAGGTTTCCTTGTTTTAGATATCCTTTTAAAATTATATTTACAACTTTTGACACATTTTGGTACACTCCTCTTAATTTCAATTGTAATTTGTATAATTTTTAATGTCATGCATGGCTCTAGAATATTCAAAGAAAGAATCTATTTGATTTGAATTGTTCCCACCTATTCGTATACGAATTGGTCATGCAAGCAGAGGTAATAAAAGTTACCTTCAAGAGTTAAACTTCAAACCCCTTTTAACAAAACATTACATGAGAATGCTAAGAAAACAAATTAAAATAATTCGTATAAATTTCTGTGTAACTGTGTGACAAATTTGAAACAGTGAGCCCAAAACCCAATGTTTACGGAAAATCAAAGAATTCGATTTATAGTTTCCTAAATTTAAACATAGGAAAATAAATATAGTATTGAATAATAGATATCGGCCAACAAAACTAATCGATTTTACGGTTTTTATCCCATGCCAACAATTCATAAAGACAGACAGGAAGAATGTTTGCACAAATTTATAAACGCACACACTCATATGTAAACATATAACCACACACTCACATTCACATTCGCGAGGGTCAATCAGGACAGAGTGGCTCAGGAGGTGGTTTTAGTACGTAGCTACACTGGAGTGTGAATCGTGCATGCTGAATAGCACGGGGCTGCCAGTATCTATGAAGATTTCCCCTACCTTGTCGCAAACAAAAGAAAAAAACACACAGATTCATTGTGGTGTGTGCAAAGAGAAGTCAAAAAAGCATCAAATTTACATTTAGGTACGCTGCTATCATGGCTAACAATGTAGCAAATGTTGGTTCTATACTGACAGCATTGTTTCAGGATAAAGGATCAAAGGCGACTCTCGGCCGTTCATAATTGATTTTGCGGTTGGCAATTGCGCTTCTTCTGTAGCAACAACTGCAGCTCTTTTGACGCAACACATACATATTTTTTTCATTTTTCAATGGAAAATAAGTAAAATTTTTTCATTTGCTTAGGAGTTATTCTTTTGTAAATTTTACCAGGTGTGTAAAATATTTCTTAATTTTACATATTTAACAAGCACTCAAAATTTAATTCATGCAAATCATCAAAAACGATTTGTGTAATTTCATTAAGTAAACTATGCTCAAATGTGTTGTAAATATTTACCATAAGCGGCAAGGCAAGTGAAGTCTTTGAATCCTTTTTTTTCCATCAATATCTTGTTTTTGTTACTTTGTTTTCATTGGTATCTTCATAATATAAGCGTAAAAAAACTAACAAGCCGCTCTGTCCAAACATATTGTTATACGAAAAAACAAAATAGAAAATAATAACGAAACCAAAAGGAAATACCTACATAAAGAGGAAAATCACCCACCACATTCACAAATAAATTGAAAATATATTCAAAAATATAGAAAAAAAAAATATTCAAAACGAAGGATCAATATTTACTTTTGACCATTTGCAATCAAGCACAACGCTTAAGGTTTTACATTTTTTTAACGCGGTGCAGGCAAAATGCAAATAAGCCCAAAAAATGAAGGTAAAATTAAATGTTTTTTGTCTACAATAAGCCAACAATTGTAGTTTTGTATTTGTTATTTTTGTAGCGGAATATGTTCAAAGGGTTTTACCTTGAATATCATAGAATATACTCGTATAGAAATTGTAGCTAAACAACATTCACATTTATTTATAAGATGAGTTATTTCTATTTGGTTTTCATTATATAAAGGCAAATAACTTGAGGTCTATTAACAGAAACAAAACTACCAACATATTTGTCGCTTATAACTTTTAATGATACAAAAACTTTCTTTTGGCTTGGAGAGTAAAATGTATGACCTCACGCTCTAAAGAAAGAATGCAGGGTCAAGTTTAGTTATATCCCATTTATGTCCTGCCTATTTCAGTAAGGTAAAATAGTTTTTTCCACAAAGTGTGTTGCTCATTTTTCCCGCTACACTCACCACATAATCTTGGACTCAATAAACTTATTAAATGACCTGCAAATATTCTTCGATTAATAATAATATTAAAATTCTGGTAACAACAAAATCGCAACAACAACAGCCATCCTAAACAGTAGCTGCCAAATACAATTCATTACTTGAATGAACTCTTCATTACACCACGCCTCAATGTGTGTGAGGGAGTAAACTATATGTAGACATGCACCAATTTCGTTTTTGCTTCCACTGTTCCTTTTGCTCATTTGTTGTAATTAAATATGCGTTATTTTATGTACTTTAATACTTGTAATTTTTGTAAGAATTTCATTGTAATTTTTTATTTTTAGCGCTGCAAAGAGAAACTAAATACCTTGGCTGTTTCGGTTATGAATCAATGGCCCGGTGTGATTTTGCGCGTTACCGAAAGTTGGGATGAAGATCATTTACATGGTTTAAAATCTTTGCATTATGAGGGACGCGCTGTTGATATCACAACATCTGATCGTGATCGTGCCAAATATGGTATGTTGGCACGTTTGGCTGTGGAGGCCGGATTCGATTGGGTTTACTATGAAAGTCGTGCGCACATTCATTGTTCGGTGAAATCAGGTAAGAGACGTTTATATTTTCGTTTGACAACAGTATAAGAAAAATAAGTATGTAGTATGATCTAAATTAGATTAATGAAACAACAACCTTAAAAAATTAGAAATCATCGAAATTTTTTCAATATAGCACAAAACAAAAGACTTAAGTAACAAACTAATTTGTTTTTTATTAACAATTTAACGGAATTAAAAACTACAAGTTTTTGTCTCTACAATAAAGTAAAAGATTTAAGCAACAAACCTGAAGTTTTCACCATTCACTTCTCGAAGAAGTGCATTTTTTGCATAATTTTTTCAACGAACTGACACCACAACGACTAATGTGGCATGTTTAATGTCACTTCCGACTTGCAATTTCTTGCATTTACATGCAAGTATGTAAAGTCTAAACGCATATGTCTCCATGTGTGTAAGCCAATGTGCCATAATAAGCTGAAATGCGTAGGTATGTAAATTAGCTGACTCTATGTCTCTCCCAGCCAACTAGCCAAACAGCCAGACGCGTCCGATAAAACCTTTACTCTTAATGTGAGAAATTGTTTAAGGCGTAAACAAGATTTGTTCGACTTTAAATCGAAAATAATTAGAAACGGCTAAAAAGACAAGAAAAGGAAAAAGAAAATCCACCAAGAAATACAAAATATAACTATGTGGTTTCAAAAAATAACAGATAAAAAACATTCCACACACACTGTGTGAGTACACATCCCAACAACTAGCTGGTATGAGACACCGAAATACAACAGACAAATGGTCAAAATGATTATACAAAAACAAAACTCAAAAAATATAAGGCACAAAAAATGTGGAGAACCGGCTTCAACGAGCTGCTAACCGCATGTTGTGTATATGTATGCTGCTGTTGTTGTGTTGTTTTGACATGTTTAGGTTTGCGCCTGTCAAATTAAACGAATTGATGATACGACACCCAATGAGTTTCACATGAACATGGAACATTGGGCCAACATGTGCAGAGCAAAGGCGCAAAGGCAAAGCCGAAGGAGCAGCAGCAGCCGCGGTAGCAGCAATTTTATACACTCATAGAAAAATATTTTTAATGGAGTAAGAATTTAGTTTTCAATTAAGTGTCTAATGTGCTTTTGATTTAGATTTTCGTAGAGCCCCACTTTATTAATATTGTATAGTTCGTATATTTTAAGTGATTTATACACAATGGCTGTGGTTACTATATTCTGGCACAGATACGTGGAGCTGAGGAATCTCTATCTTCTTACTTTCTCCCAAAACATGGTCTGTTCCAATTTGAACCACATATCAATGTGAGACCTGTTAAATCTTCTGATTGGTTTCTGCTAAACTTTGCTATCATTTTACCTTGAAGGCACGGTTTGTAAACTTGCCAATGAAATGGATAAAACTTAGAGTATTCAGCATGTACTGGAGTTGTCAGGACCGTTAACAACAAATTCCTCTTAATGATTAGCGATTCTGGTATTGTTTGCTAAAAAGGAAATATTAAAAATTCTAACCTTCTAATTTTAACTGCTATCATCTCCATAGTGGAGATGGAAGATGATCCCTACTATGGAATTAGAATCATATTATTACAATTAGAAGCATTTCTACTAAGAATCATGACTCTAAAGACTACCAACCCAACCAACTTATATCCGGTATTAAGTTGTTATCAGACAAAACATGATTTTTTCTTTTGATAATTTCAAAATTAGTGCGGAATCAAGATGCAAAAACAAAAATCTTTTGAGGCCTTATAGAAACTTTTATAAGGATTCGGCTTCCAACGTTATCTATTATCAATTTAAGAAAACAGTTCCCTTACGGTTGCTAGTTTTGAAATCAAAAAATTTTTAAATGTAGTACTATGCAAAAATTTAAGTGCACACAGGAAACCATTACAGACTAATACTAGCATGTTAACATGTTTTTGTTCTTTTCGTTGGAGTATTGTTATGTGGTAAATGTGCTGTTGTTGCGAATGCATGCAACAATTTGTTGAAATCAACAGCAATATACATAAATGTATGTAAATACATACAAACATAGCAAGATGCAACTACAATAAAAACAGCAAAAACAACAACAATAAGAGAATTAAAGTATAAGTATAAGTAAGAAGATGAAGAAGCTGTTGCTGCTCTTATTGCTGCTGATGCAATTACGAAAGCAACCATGATACTACACATTCTTATTGTATTACCGAAAATAAGCAAAAAAAAAAAAGTACAATATAAAACACAAAAACCAAAACACCATTTTACCAACAAACGAAAGAAGTAGTAGCTTAACTTAAACTTGCTCCATTATAAAATACCTGTTTTCTACTCAGAAGTAAGTAAGTGAAAAGGCAGCAAGCAGCAAAGAAAAATACCATAGTCTTTAGACTACTACCATCACACCATCACCATCACAATAATATATCGTAACACATAACTAAAACAGCTATGTACAATAACAACGACAACAACAAGCTCATATATAGCCAAAGGCGCACAATCAACTACCATCACCACCACCACCACCACCATCACCATCACCACAGCCACTAACCAACCAAGTGAGCAAACCAATGGACCAACCAACCAAAACACATTAACAATTAATTTTCAACAAAATCACAGAGAAGAGTAGGAAAAAGCATGAACCAGAGAATTGGTTAAAGCCTGTTTCAACCTTAAAGTGAATCAAAAAATGAAAAAGCAAAGTAAAAGAGCAGAAGAAGTTAAAAAAAAGATTGTGCCTATGCTTTTCTTTAAGCTTTTATGGCATTTAGTAGGCTCCATTACATGCGCACACACTTACATACATTCATACATACACAAGTATATGGTTGTTGCTGTTGTTATTATACTCTCATGTTATAATTGTTATTGTTGTTGTAATGTTGTTTTGTGTTATCTATTTTCAATAATCTGGTTATAGTTTGAACTTAAATGCCTAAGCAGACATTTTAACTTAATTTTCTGTTTTTATTTTATTTTTTTATTTTTTTTGTGGAACAACGCGCCCGTCCGCCTGTCCGTCTCTCACTAATATCACGTTAAAGTGATTTGCTAGACGCAAACAATATCGCATTTAATTTCTTTTTAACGATTAGTATTTTTCCTTTTGCTATATTTTATGATCAGCTTCACAAGTTTAAATCTGGCAGAGCTTGTGGCATAATGAAGAAAAAACAAATGAAAATAAGCATTTGAAGTTGTTTATGATGTCAATGAAATGATTTATGGCTCTGGAGATTGTTAAATGCATTTTGTTCTCTTTGATTATTTTAAACTATTTCTATGCAATTTTCATTTGATATTTATTTATTTATGTTTTCGCGTTACATTTTACCTCATCAAAATTGTGTATTGTATAGAGTTATTGAAATGCTTTACTTGCTGAATGTTAGTTATACTTAGTTTAGGATAGGAGAATTAAATTATTGTAAAGTTGGAATGTTTCTTTCCAAAGTTATTTGTTATTGGATTTGTGGAATTAATGAGACACAGAGAGAAAAGAAAGAGATGAAACTGACAAGAGGTTTAGAACTACGATGAGAGTATTGAAACATTCTGTGCAAAAAAGGTATCGAAAATTGGTCAATTAAACACAAAATATTTATTATTCTTTAAAATTTATTGTATCGCCTTCAAAGTAGGCCAACGAATAATCCAATCATAAAACAGTTTTCAAAAGCATTCGCGTTCTCGCTGCGAATTATCTTTCATGTATTCTATCGACTGAGAAGGGGTGCCTCGAAGTGGTGATTTGAGTTTTTGAAAGGGGAAAAAATCAGCCGGAGCCATATAAATAGTTGTTCGATGATATTTGTTGAGTTTTTGCACAGAAATTCATGAGATGGTGCGTTGTCGTGGTACAAAATCCAAGAGTTTTCCTTCCACAAATTGCGTTTATTTGACGAATTTGCTCACTCAAATGCATAACAAATGCATAACGTCCAGATAATATTCTTTAGTTTCCGATTGGCTTTCTGGCGAGTGCACAACTCCGCGATAATCAAAGAAAACAGTCAACATTACCAGGACTTGTTTCGACTTTGACCACCACATCTCGACCTCTTTGGAATGCATTGCACTTCGTGTTTTTGATAAAGTAAGCATTTTGTAACATTTTCAGTAATTCGGCACACGAAATTCCACATGCAATTCACTTGCAACTAATTCTTTGTTCGATATTTGGCCATTGTAATCATTGTAAAAATCGCAAAACACTCTTGAGACGATATGACAAAATCGAGCACTGTAAACCAATTAAACTTCACGTCAGGATGGAGAACAGTGGTGCCAACTTAGCGACAAAAAGAATTTTTACAAACCCTGTAGACGGGCTTTTTTAATTATCATTTCCCGGTACTTTTTTCAACAGAATATAATTATATGAAGCTTATATTAATATACTTGTATTGAGAAGCGAAGTATTACTCAAAAGTTTATTTAAAGTGACTTGGGTTAGGAAGTAAAAAATCAAGTTGCCATTTTCTTCGAGATGAGTATTAGTATTACTGAGAACATGTGCAAACTCCACTACATAATTCAAATTAAAAAACAGTATCATATCCATATATGTATGCCTTTGGGCAACTAAATAATGTTTTACTTAAACATATGTACATGTACTATATATGTAATATGGCATCATTTTATCTGATTTTCACATCATATCTCATCTCGAAGATAATGGCAACTTTATTTTTTGCTTCCTAACCCAAATCACTTTAAATAAACATTTGAATACCTATTTTGAAAAACCTCAGTATACATGCGTTTGTTTCTTAAATCTTTTGTTTTGTAAATGATTTCCCTTTTATATTACAAAATTAATTTCTTTTATACTGTACGAAATTTATTGATTTCTGATAAAACAAACTATCCGCAAACCATCAAAAGTCAAGTCAATTCCCAACTGTGTGTTATTTGCTTCTCTTCCATGTTCATTTCATATGAAGGTAATATTTTTTTTTTTTTTAATCTTATTTCACACAAAACAAGCCGCAGAAAGGCTAAATATTTTGACTTTACAATTGTCGGCATAATTGTACAATTGTGTATTCTGGCTGTACAATGTTGTTTTTGTTGTAATACAATACACAATATGCAATAAGATCAAAGAGATGCTACATATTGATATGTGTCCTTTCTCTCATATGTATGTCCCTGCAAATCGTAAATTATTGCCGCCATATGATCGCACGCACACAAACGCACTCACATTTCAAGCATGCATGTACACTTTGACCTTTATTTTTGGTTATTTAATTTAATTGCGTCAAAAATGAAAAGTACCGACAAGCAGCGCCCCAGCACCGCAGCAACCAAGGAAGACCAAGGAAACCCAGCACCATAAAAAACGAACAGTAAATAAACAAATGAATAACCAAAATACAATGACAGCGCTCTAACAATTTACCGTGTGTGTGTGTGTGTGTGTGCGTGTGTCTGTGTGTGTGTGTGTGTGTGTGTGTGTGTGTGTGTGTGTGTGTGTGTGTGTGTGTGTGTGTGTGTGTGTGTGTGTGTGTGTGTGTGTGTGTGTGTGTGTGTGTGTGTGTGTGTGTGTGTGTTTGATAGTCAATGTGTGGTCTGTTGCTGCTGCGTGTGCATGAGTTATAATAGTGAATGGTGTTGTTGTTTTTGTTGCACAAATATTATCCATTTGTTGTCAAATATTGTGTCGGTGCCTACTTAGGTAATCGAAAACTGAAAGAAAAGAAAGAAACTCAATCACTAGTTACATACGCTTACGTTAAACCACTACCACCACCATCACCATCACCATCACAGCCTGCCTCTCTTTAAGGCATCTATCTTTCAGACAATTTAGATCATTGCTGTAGATATTATTGTAGCGAAAAAGGCCAAACCAAACACAAAATTCAGTTAACCTAACAAGCTCAAACACAAACTCAAAGTATCCTTAAACTTGTTTGTGTGTGTGTGTGTGTGTACGTGTGCGTGAGTTTCATTGCCGATCGTTCAAACGATAAATTTTAGGTGCGGCAAGAGGCAGGCGGTAGTTTGAAGGTAACAAATAATAGTTAGAATATTGAAAGGCGGCAACAGCAAATGTCTTATTAGCAACACAAAAACAACAACATCAACAACAACAACAGCACCAGCAACAAACGACAAACTGCTGATTTTGTTAATTATTTTTCGTTTTGCTTTGGTTTTTGGAGTGATATGATTCTGATGTGTTATTCGGGGAGGAGGCAACAGAGCATATCAGGCATGTAGCACACATGCAGACATGTCAAGTGCTCAAAAATTAATTGCCATGATCGATAGTGTTATGGCGCTATTGTCTTGCATTGAGTTGAGCAGCGTGTGAGATTTCGAATTACACGAATTTCGATAAAGTCAGAAGTGGTTTTGAAATTTTTTGTTTTCCTTCGAAAATTGCTCGTTTCAGTTGCCGTCTTCAGCGTTGCTGTCAAGAATAATTAGCATTACATTATGTATATATAGATTTAGCTTACAGATTTAAGTAAGATTAGATATGTGATATTTAAAATGTTGCAATAGCATAAAATGTAATATTTGCAGTCGGATAAAACATTTTCTACATATACTTTTACAGTTAGAATTAAAAAAATAAGTTTTCTTTGGGATAAAATTTCCACTTACAGATAAGTCAAGATCGAGAAGCTAAGATAATACTTTCCAATTCAGGCGAATATTAAAAGTAGAAAAAAGACCGAAGACGAAATGTAAATGAGAATCTTTACACTTTTCCTTTGTGGTTCAATAGAAAATAGCAACCCGGTCCTCAACCCACCGTTGTGCCATTATTTATTATTGCTAACTAGAATTATGAATTGAAGGAATTATACTTTAACCATAGTTAGATTACTTAAATAAATCGCTAGAAACCAATGGCAACAAATTCAGAATCAAAACTTTCGTACGAGTTTCCTGCTTGAATCTTTTGTGTCGAAAAGAGTATCTTTTAATTTCAAATATTGATTTTTCTAGAAACGATCGTTGAACTTTATACTTTTCATACAAAATGAAGAACAAATATCCTTTTTTCAATTAAAATTCTCACACTTATTTAAAAGAGAATTTCATGCTAACCACATAAAAAGAAAATACATACACACGTTTACTAAATACAAGTTAAAAATTAAATCAAGCAAGCCGAATTCTGCGTCGCTTATTGTAAAAAGCAGAAGTGCCTCACTGAGCATGACCAATTTAAATATGTTAACTTAACAAGCACTTAAACACTATATACCACACTGAGGTTGATACGCTATACGCTAGCACCATGGCCTTTGTATGTGCGCCAAGTAGAAGGCAAAAAAAAAAAACAAAAACAAAAACAGTCAATGAAAAATGTTGGTTATGAACACGCTTACCTACTACTTTAAAATCAGCTACCTCTGTTGATATTTTGCATCCATTGATCTATATCGCATACACTTCCTATTTTTGCTTTTGCCTGTACCGATGATTTGAACCCCGGACAATAGGCAATGAATCAATTCACAGCTCGGGCAAGGCTGGAGATTTTGAAACACCACTTTCCGGACCGTGTTATATCTTATTTTGACGATTTTAACTGGTTGAAGGCACAAAAAAAAGGCCATGGTGCTAGCGTATCAACCTCAGTGTGGTATATAGTGTTTAAGTGCTTGTTAAGTTAACATATTTAACCGACCAGATCGTTACATCTGACGGCGCTAAACTTCTTCCTCAAGGGCTTTTTAAAATCTAGCTTTTACCACAATAAACCACAAACCTTGCAAATCTTAAAAAGCAACAATTGAAGAAGAAATCAGTTGTTTTGCGAGCAACAGTGCATCAACTCAGGTGGTGACCATTTGACCGATATAATTTTTTCAACATAATATCATTCCGTGAAAACAGAGTCGAACTTTTTTCATTTCTACCAAAATGGCCCCACCTTGTATGTTTAATGCTTTAATTAAATTTACTGCCAATAATTTGTGTTACCATGAGTGTAGAAAAATCAGCCGGTAAAGACAAAAAACAAAAAAAAATAAATGAAATTAAAATTGAATGAAAAATGTTTTCAGCAATCAGGTACGGTATATCACTGTCAAGTCAACTTCATGAGTCGCTTGCTATCCGCTGCAGCAGCATTGAAAATATTTTAATGTTATGCCTGTGTTGGTCACAGTATTACCACCAACAGTATAACTTGAAGTTATTCAAAAAGTGACAACTAGCAGCAGTCACACCAGCAACAAGAAGAGAAATGACTGTAAACTCTTTTGTAGACACTAATTTTCTCTTTTATTTTTCTTTCGGTTTTGTTTTGTTTCAACGCCAAAAGTATTTCAAATTGTCAGCTCCATATGTGTGCGTGTGTGTGTATTTGTGTAGTAGCTAAGTATTTTGGTCATATGTTCATGTTCTTGTTGGCGCATTTACATGCGCGATCAGTCACTCATGTTGGCACTTGGTTAACTGCGTATGCGCTTGTACTCGTGCGCGCTTGATAAAAAGGAACTTCATCCCAATTAGAGTGTTGCCAGACTAGTAGAAATATATTGTGGTATGTATATTCAAGGAGCATTTTCATTTACTATTGTACTGTAGATATACCTTCGAGATATACCCCATCGATTTTGGTACTGGTATATTTTAGCGAAAAGCTCGGCCTACTTAGGCCCACCATGGGCTGTTGTGCCATTAAAAGAAGAAGAAGATATCTTAGCTTCATGATATCCAACGCCATTCAGAAACATTAAGTTCTGTTTAGTTATCAGAATTTGCCATTTTTGCTTCCTAACTGCCTAACAAGATTCAAAAGCATTTCGTTGGCATTCAATTCTTCTCGTGCTCGGAAATTTAAAACAGAATATTAACATGTTCGAAATTGGATCTTTTCGAAACATTTTTCGGATTTATAGTAACTATTTTGATAGTAAGTAATGTTTTAGGATGTTAATCATAATTTACAAGCCATTTCATATAAAGATTTACGTTGGGTGACTCAAATTTTTATGTGGCTGAAAATATTACAACTACAAATCCCCACCTTAATACATTATTTAATATATGTGTTGTACATCATTTTCATGTTGATTATTAATTAACTTATTAATTTAAATCCACAGTTGTTGCAGCTACAAGAGACTTACGTACATCTTATTGCACTAATGTTTCTATATTTTTAAATACTTAAAAATAAATAAATGTTCAGTGGCAACGTTTTTTTTTCTTCTTCATCCGCTTCTCATTTTCTTATGTATGTACCTTCTCATCTGTGTGGCATAATGTGGCTGTTGTTGTCTTCTGTTTTGTAATAATTTATCAGTTTAGTCTCCAACAAAGATAAAAACACAGCGATAATTTTAACCACTTTAATGGTTTATTAATTTATGGCCCTTCAAGTTCTTCGTCTTTTTTCCGCTGCTATGTTGTCGTCATCTTATACTTTGGACACAGACACACACACACACACACACACACACACACACACACACACACACACACACACACATAAACACACACACACTCTATATCACTCACCTTATCTTACTAACTTCTTTTACGTTGGCTCATCTGCGTCTTCTTATTCATTATTGAATTTCTCACTGTATTATAAGCGTTTATATGCAAGTGTGTGTGCGTTCGTATGTGTATGCATGTATGCAAGTTTTGACCGACGTGTGTTTCACACCAATTGTTTCTACAGTTGTTCCGCTGGCGGCACATATGCGGCTTATGGTATATTACTTATTACCTATTTGTGTTTTTGGTTACTAAAGTAGTCACCAGCAAAATTGAATCGAATCAGGAATTGTACCGCTGCATGTCTTTAATCCAATCTGTATTGTTACTTAGGCATGTCTTGTCTACTACATTTTCCTTTATGTCGTGAATATTTACTACATTTTTCTTTCGTGATTTTCTTTTTGATTTTCAAATATCAATGAAATGTGCATTTTCATTGGAATTTCTTTTCACATACCAATATTTATTTATTTTGGTGTTTTTTTCGGTGTTGTTTTTTGTTTTACTTCATTGTGTGGTATTTCTTTTATGACACTCATTATAATAAAATGAACGGTTAGTGGTCTCTATATCTTTTTAAATGCTTCATTTCATTGTAATTTTTTCGTTTTTTTTTAATTTGAATTTTACAAGTAGGCGCTTGAGAGAATGCTTTGTCGCTGTTAGCTGGTCACCTTATTTCAAAGGTTTATTTTACGTTTATTATTTTTATTTTCTACACTTTTTCTGTCGGGAATAATTTTCTCATGGCTGCGGCTGTGGCTGGCGGTGAATACATTTATTATTTATGATATGTTTTGAGTCTTTTTATGGCCATTTTGAAAACACAACATAAAAATATGATTTAAGTACATGTAGTTAAAATTTATTGGTTTTGTTGGTCGTTGTTGGTGTAGTTCTCATTGCTGTTTTTGTAGGAGTTTAAAGTAGCCAATAGCATAACACTTTATCTTCTTACATTTGCTTTCATTCGAGTATATTGTATTTTTATTCTCGATGAAATGAGGAAAACTTTATCGAATCTTTATCGTTCGGCACCGCTTCGAACTTAATGATTTTTGAATGAAAAAGAGATATGAACTCATCGTTGTGCAGGATAAAAAACGTTTTTATATTAAACTGAGCCAAGAAAGTCAACTTTTACTACACAAATTGAGTAGATGATTAAAGTGGAAATTACTTACTTACATACTTAGTATTAGCTGTATGTATAACTTGAAAATGAGTAATTTTTTATACATATTTTCAATAACAAATCGAATGAATACATTGTTCAAAATAGTGTCCACGGGAAGCTATGACATTTTGCCATATTTTAGGCAATTTCTTGATTCCTTGCCCAAAAAAAACCGTCCGTCTTTTGAGGCTATAAACGAATCAATCCAATTCTTTATAGATTCAACTAAAGTAAAGCGTATGCCAGTAAGGAAATAAGTGAAAGACTCAGACGGTGCAAGATCTGGTTAATAAGGCATGTGAGCTACAACTTCCAATCCACTAATTTACAAATAATTTTTAAACGACCTAGCAACATGAGGCCGCCCATTGTCATGTTGGAATGTTTCGGCCTCGTCACTTGTAGCATAGTCTGGTCGTTTTTCGGTCATTGCTCTCTTCAAAAGAATCAATTCCCGTAATCATTTTACCAGATTTTAGCAGCTCATAATAGATGACACCCTTTCAATCCCACCAAATATAGAGCATTATCTTTGCACCATGAATAGCAACATGAGAATGGAATGTTTCGTTCCTGTTTGACTGTTCCTGGTTGGCCGAGCTTCATATACGACTTCTTGCGCTGCGGGTTGTTGTAATAAATCTATTTTTCGTCGCCCGTACTAATTCAGTGCAAAAACGACTTATTTTCATAGCGCTGAAGCAGCATTTCAGACAAGTAAACTCGCCATTCGACGTCTCTTGGCTTCAAGTAGTATGGCAGCCAATTTCCTTCCTTTTGAACGAATTCCAATGATTATAGGCGCTTGAAAATTGCTACTTGAGTAACTCACAATTGTTTTGCTAGTTCCTCAGGCGATTGGAATGTTTGGTTTTGCTCTAGTACCTTCTCAAATTCTTCATCTTTGAACTTTCACACTTAGCCAGTTTCGATAATTATTAACAGCACATGTTTCCCAATTAAAAATGAGGGGGAAAAAAACTTCCCACAAATGCTGTTTATTTGGCACGTACGAGGTGTGATCAAAAAATAACCGTTATTTTAATTTTTTTTCTGTTATGTTAGTACACATGTCTGTTATATATGTTGGCAATACCAACCATTTTGGATTGTCAATTTGTTTTTGACAGATAAAAAGGTTAGTCGTGTTTTGGTGTGCTCTTCGATTTTTTACTATTCGAAAAAATGGATCAAAGAAACTGTATTCAGTTTGGTGTAAAAAATGAAATTAAATGCGCAAGGATATTTGATATGTTGACTGTGGCCTTTGGCGAGTTTACTATGAGCAGAACACAAGTTCAATTGTAGTATAACCGGTTTAAGGAAGGCCGAGAAGATGTCAATGACGATGCTCGTCCTGGTCGCCCGAGCACGTCAACAACCGATGAAAACATTGACGCAGTGAAGAAAATGATTTTGGATAATCATCGAATCACTATCAGAGAGGTTGCTGATGATGTTGGCATATCGTTCGGCTCATGCCAAGCAATTTTTAGGGATGGTTTAGGCATGAAACGTGCGGCAGCGAAGATTGTTCCAAAATTGCTAAATTTTGAGCAAAAACAACGTCGCTTGTGCGTAAGTTTTTGGCCAAAAACAAAACCGTTATCATGCCTCAACCACCGTATTCACCGGACATGGCCCCCGCTGACTTTTTCCTCTTCCCAAAACTGAAGACACCGATGAACGGAAAACGTTTTGCTACGATTGAGGAGATAAAAGAAAAATCGAAACAGGAGCTGTTGGCGATACCAAAAAGCGCGTTTCAGAAGTGTTTCGAGGATTGGAAAAAACGCTGGCATAAGTGTATTATATCTGAGGGGAATTACTTTGAAGGGGACAACATAGTTGTTGATGAATAAATAAATACTTTTTGAAAAAATTTAAAATAACGGTTATTTTTTGATCATACCTCGTATGCTGGCAAGTTTGAAACGTAAAAAGGTTATGTTCTTTACACTTTGACAAATTAATATACATATAATCAAAACAAAAGTTTCAAAGTTGCGTACATAGCTAAAACATGAAAGTAGTTAGTTACAGTATTGCCAGATGAGATTTAGTACAAGTCAGGCCATCAATTATCCTTCATTTTCAAGTTATACACCCGAAGAGTTGAAAATTGCCAAAACACAATTTTTAATATTTTTAATATTTTTAATATTTTTTTTTACGATTATATTTATGTGTATTTTACATATCAAATAGAAGAAGATAGTTCATATGTAGATTATTGGTAAAATATTATCCAGAATTGTTTTAACGAAAATATTACATACTCCTTTTGTTTTTTTTTTTTTTTTTTTTTTGAGACCAGCATATATCAGTTTGAAGGGATATACTAACGAATGATTTGATTTGAAAAAACTTTAGTCCATTAACCCATACTTACTCTTCGACAACTTGGATTATTTTATTCCTCTAAAAGATTATAGACAATGTGATACCACATTAACGCATGGTTTTATTCGAAGGTACCGAAAGGCAATACCATTGCCTGCCAAGTGATCTAATTGTTCTACTTTTATACTTTCTTAAAATTCTCATTCACTTCATATCGGTAGAAAATATTTACATACAGTCGTGTCTGGGTATAGTGAATACCTAAATTTTTACATGGAGTACTCTAAATAGTGAACAATCGGAAACCTTCAAGTAGTGAATAAAATTTTGAAAGCAACTTCAAGCAGAAAGCAACAAAAAACACATGGTTTGACCTACATGATTTGAAAAAAAGAATCAGAAATGAAAGCGGGTATTCCTCTAAAATGTACATTTGCTGTTGATTGCTACAAAATCAGTTGTTTCTTGACGTTCGATTTTTGTTTTGTTTTTGTCGAGTGCAAACCGTTTGTGGGCATGGGCTGGGGCCAATACTACTGATTATGCTGGTTTATTAGCACTGCGAAGTCTACACGAAGAAGCGGTTTAAAAGTCAATTTCGGAACGCATGAAGCAAGCATTTAAGTATTCGCGAATTCTTTCAATAAGCATACTCACATGTACACTTCTATTTTCCTATAAATTTATTCCAATGATCTCTTACAACTAGAAACACAAATGTGTATTTTGAGCAGTTAAAACCTTGATATAGTGAACAACGTGGATACAGTGAACAGTCCTTGCAATAATTAGTTCACTATATCCAGACACGACTGTATATTTAAGAAATTTATGAGAAATAATCACCAGACCAAGAAGGGATCCGAACCCCAACCGCCCAGGTGAAAGTCTTAGTGCTCTACCCAGACTACACTATCTAGGTCGTGTGTGGCCTACATTTTGCTATATGGTACATATGTACATTTATAGCGTAACTCAATATCGTTAATGATGATTAATGTTCAAAGAGATAGTTAGCTGGAACGAAAGAGAGAGAGAAAGAGAAAGAAAATTGTTTCTCCATTTCAATTACACAATTTTTGGTAATTAATTTTAATGGTTTTACACAGAAAACGAAACCAAACACAAACGAAACGCTCAGTTCCCAAATATATTTTATATTGTACTTTTCTACAATAGTAATCGGAAACTTCTGCTACACTATAAACGGTACACATGCATAGAGGCACACCAATACATGTACACAATTGGTAGCTACCAAACAATAAAATTAAAAAAAAAAAAAATTTGTAAAAATTTCCCAATTATTCCAGGTAAAAATATTAACACTTGTACTTACACATCATGCATAACCATCAGATAAAAATTATCCTAAGCTGCTTTGGCTCGAGTCGATTTTTATAATCTCAAAAAGAAAACAGAATCAAAACCACAAACAAAATAGAAAAAAAAACATTAAAAATTGTATTCTTTCTACTGCTGCTTCTGAATTTTTGCTTTGTTATGGTGAACAACAAAAAGATGTTATTGATATTTTCGATTATCCTTGAGCAAATGCAGATGAAGTATGGCTTTTTTCTAGAGTTCCGTCCCATTGTAAATGCAGTTTTTTTTGTTCGGAAAGGGCAGTAAGAAAACAAGCCGCACTTTTTTTAAGCCAAAATTGTAAGCACGAAAAGGCGAACGAGCAGCAACTGTGAAAAACCTTTTAGACCTGCTTGTTCGGTTTTTTATTCAATTATTTTGCAACCACACATTTTCGTTTGTTTGTATGTATGTATCCCTTTCTTGTGCGCACTGCTTTGTAAGTATTATTAACGCCAAATTAGATTAGACCTTTGAAAGCCTCTATGCTCCTCTCTCCTTTTCTCTGCCTGTATTTCGGGTGCTATTGATCTTACCTCCCCATGGCGAAGTAAGATTGAATTAATGTAACAAAGAAAATTAGGCACACGCTTGGATTGAATGCAAAAGGCGTACAAATTTTGTATAGCTACGATTTTAAGGCTTAACTTTAGATGGTATTGATTGAATTGAGAGACTGTCTCTGACTTGTGACTTATATTAATGAACTGGACAAAAAACATAAACAATTTTTCTACTCATTCAATTTAAATCTGAAATCCTAAAAGGTCTAAGTATTGCAATTTTTAAATTAAAATTGGTTGCACATGTTTGGGCGTTTCAAAAGTTAGTTAGACAGACTCTTTTTGCCTTTTCTTGTACCTGTGAGGTCAAAAGTGAAGTGCAGAAGGTAGCGAAGAAAAATCGGAAATCGCAGATTTCAAGACTTTACTTATTTATGAAAAGATCTCACAAGTTAAATCTAAGCAAAGATTTCGGTACTAGTAAAGAGAAGTATACATATTGTTCATGTGGCATTCTTAGTTTCCTACTTGCAACCATTAGACCACCCCTGACTACTGATTATCATATTTACAATATATTTTAAGCGTACACTAGCTTTTATATTAATTATCTTTCCCTTTTCTTGTTTATCAACTTGCAGACTCCTCTCACATATCACACATGAGCGGTTGCTTCACCGCCGACAGTACCGTCCTCACCGCCGACGGTGAAAGTAAAACAATGAACGAATTGGCGATCGGTGATCGTGTACTCAGCATGAATGCCAACGGTGACCCCATCTATAGTGAAGTTATACTCTTTATGGATCGTAATCTGGAGCTATCGCAAGAATTCGTGCAACTGCGGACTGCGACGGGTGCAACGCTAACGGTGACGCCTGCGCATTTAGTGCTCGTGTGGCATCCCAAGAAGCAACTAATGGATTATGTATTCGCCGACCATGTGGAAGAAGGTAACTTTGTATTCGTACACGACATCCAAGGGTATCTGCGTCCGCAGCGTGTAACGCAGCTGAGTAGTGTACTACGTAAAGGCGTGATTGCACCACTCACTCGAGAAGGCACTATAGTGGTGGATACAGTGGCAGCATCATGTTATGCCATTGTGAATAGTCAAAAATTAGCGCATTGGGGTATGGCTCCGATGCGCTTGATCGCAACAATGAAATCGTGGATGCCACACGAGGAGGGAAGCACGACGACGTCAACAGCGCCACCACCGATTGGCAAGAGTATGCCGTCATCATTGAATGCCACGTTTATTGCCCCAACAATAACAACAGCACTACAACAAAATGGTGTGCATTGGTATGCGAAAATTTTGCACAAGCTGAAGGATTATGTTGTGCCGCACGAATGGCGATACCAGTGCTATTAGGAAGTGGAACAGGGGCTTTTAGTTGGAAATTCTGTTGGTGGGTGTGGGAGGGGGGTTCGGGCGGGCCGTGATATATGTATGTATGTATGTAGCAAAGAGAGATTAAGGGTGAATACATTTGGCAAACACATAGACCGACAGACAGACTCACGTTTACGGTATGCCCAAGTGCTTGCTCCATTACAATTATTTAATTATTTTATTCTTTGTAATTTAAAACTAATAAATTTTATGTTTATCGTAGCGTTGCTCCTTGTATTATAATTTGCCTAGTACATATTTATGCTAATATATAAAAAATGAAAAAAAAAAACATATATTTGTTGCTTTTTAATTGTACTTATTTATTATAAAAAAAAATCAATCTGAGCAAATTTTTGTGAGAAATTTTGTTAAAGTGCGAATGTAATTTTTAGTTTCTAAGTAGGCAATCTAATTAAAAAACAAAAACAAAAACACAAACAAGAACAAAAACAGAAACAGAAACAGTAGCGAAGGGCTTTTATGTAGTTACATAGTTTTATTAATATAAAACTAAAATCTTAAAAAGTGCCTTCAGTTTAAATGTAATAATTTATTAAGCAAAACAGAAACATGACCATTATATTTATTTATTTGCATAAGAAGTATTTTCGTTTTATTTTTTACATAATTAATTAATACTATTTCCCTTCTATGGCACTTCAATACTTTGTGTATGTATTTAAAAATGTGTAAATAATATTTAAAAAATATTAGCGACTGATTTTGTAATTTTTGTGTATGTAAATAAAACTCAAATATTTTAAATTTTGTGGTTTTTTCCATTTGCCTTCAATTTAGTTTATTCTATTTTTACAATTTAATAAAATATTTATGTATGTTAAAAAATTATGATGAAATTGTTTTTAGCACTACTACTTAATAATTAAAAGTAATACAACTGATGATTTGGCTCGTGGCACAATAGCCCATGGAAGGCCTAGGCCGAGCTTTTCGCTGATAATCAAAATAAAATAAAACTTACAATGTTGTTATTTTACTGCAAGAGCTATTTAAATACAGGATAAGTCGCTGCTGCAGTTATGGACCTCTTCTATCTCTTTTGGAAGCCTAAATGTTTCCCTATCCGTAAAAGAAAGATCTAATAGATTCGATGGATAATTTGACTAAAAATGCCATGACGCAAGTTAGAACTTATCATTGAACTTAAGATCTGTGGTTTTTTGTTGATGGTCCCGGTTGAATATCATAAGTTCAGGTAGAGAATCTTTTGCGTCAACTTCTTTATCTGCCATCTGGAAGTGCCTTTAAATCATTTGTTGCAAAATTAAAAAAATTGTATAGGTTTAAAAAAGTTGTTTAATATTTTTACCCTTTTTTAATATAAAAATATCTTAAAAGTATGCAAAGATTTTTTTTTAAAAAATAATTAATTTAGATCATCACAACAAAATTTTTAGCAAAATTATCAATTTTATTGAAGATATGGAATGATTAACTGTGGTCGCTGTGGCATAGTGGTAGTACGTTGTACTGCTGCGCAGAGTGTCAGGGGTTCGAATCTCGGCACAGGCAAAATCAAAAAGTAGAAAAAATAATTTTTCTACACGGCACCACCTCTTGGCAGGCAATGGCAAACTTACAAGAGTAAAAATTGCTATGAAAAGCTTTTCACTTTGCCGTTCGGATTCGGCATTAAACTGTAGGTCCCTTCCATTCATGTACAAATATAAGACGCACAACTTGAGTGGATGCGAAAAGCTCCGCCTAGGCCCTCCATGGGCTGTTGTGCCATTAAAAGTAAGTAAGTAATGATTAACTTTTTAAAATTCCTTATTTCGTTTCATTAATTATACTTAAATTTAAATTAATTTTGTTCAATCGTTCAGCAGTAATAGTTGGTCAAAAATGATCCAAAATTATTTAAAATTGGAACCTAATTTACGAAACCATAGGAGTTAGAATTAAGCTGGCTTTATATTTACAGTAGTTTCAACAAGAAAGCAATCGGCTTAAGTCACTGAAAAAATTAGGGTATCTTAAAAAAAAGTCCACAGCATCTTGAAATGATTAATTATTCATTGCGCAAATATACTGATATGGCGTCCAGTCGCCACCATTCTCTGTAATTTCATTACAACGGAAATGCATGCTATCGACTAATTTTTCAGCATATGACCTAGTTAAACTTCGACATATTACCCTAAGAAGCCGTTTCAAATGATTTATTGAACGTATCTTTTTTCCACGTAGTTTTAACTTCACAAGAGCCCCAACATTTTCGATTGGATTCGCATCTGGCGACTGCGACGGCCAATCCAATGAAGTTATGCCGTTTTCCTCTTTCCAACTGTTACACAAGCGACTGCGATGTTTTGGGTCGTTGTCCTCTCGAAGAACCCAATCTCGGCTTCCTGCCCCAAACCGAATATCCGTTGATGGCAGAAGTCCACAACAGTATATCGTGGTCATGAAGTTGGCATCCAAATTCCTCGTGAACATGATTAATTTGCCAAATCCTTGTTTTGTTAAGCATCCCCAAACATGAACCTTTCCTGGATGTTTCACTGATCGCTGGAGCATCTTACCGTCTTTAATGGACCAAGTACGCTTAATAGTGTTTGTCATCCAAAAGGAGGATTCGTCTGTGCACACCATTTGGCTACAATCGTCATCGACATGTTCAGTTGCCCAATCTTGGCGTTTTTTTATTTGCTTTGCAGTTAGTAAGGGTTTTACCGTCGTTGCTCGAAATTGGATCTGAAACTCCCTCAAACGGTTTCTTATTGTATTCAGAGAGACATTTATGCCCTTTCGAGTCAATTTTTGTTTAGCTGCTTTCAAGGATATGGCTGGATTAGCTTCGAAAATCCTCTTTATAACCAAGTCCTCCTGTGTCGCGGTAGCAAGTCGTCCACATTTTTTTCCACTAAAAAGTTCCAATGCTGGACAAACGCCTTCGACTTTTTTAAGTACTTCGAACCACTCAAGTGGGACATCTTGGGACCTTTTGGATGGGAACAAAGAAAGACTGCTTCAAAACGTTTCGCGTATACGGAACTCATTTCTTAAATATGCTCTTAAGACGAAAGCGTATAATGGACTCTTTCTACAATTACATTCCGAAATTAACAATGAAATCAAGTTTTTTGAAAATCAAGGCCTACTTGATATTCATATTATTTCATGCGCAAAAGCCGATTGCTTTCTTCTTGAAAGTACGTAAAATTAACAAACCTCCAATTTATTGGTATGTAAAATTTCAGAAAAGATATGGAGACTCTTTCGACTTTTTTGCAGCAGTTCTCAAATCGAATCACTGCGTGCACCCGCAGCGAAGATCTTATGGACAAATAAATATAATTTCCTGTACATCATTAAAGATATATAATACTTAGTATGTACCACGTTCTCAGGACCATATCTGAAAATTTTCACCACATACGGCCAAAACAAATACCAATCCTATTTCAGGGAAAGGCGCCTTTAAATTTTTTTTATGATTTGCTCTGATGCTTAAATATTCAATTAATACATACTTAGCTTTTCCGCAACTTGGTGTACACTCGATAAAAGTCAAACCGCTTAAAAAAAAAAACTCCCCTCCAGAACGCTCAGGCAATATTTACCTTACCATAACATAACCATAACCACCCCATTTAAGATCGAAATTTAACTGTTTTTAATACTAATACTAATACTAATACTCTACTAATCCAGTTACGGATTTTCTACTAATCCATTAGACACAAAATTAATAGCTAATAAGTGATTTTTAAGAATGGCTAATGAAATTACAGCTTAATAGAAAAGCGTATGTTTTAGTATGCAGCAACGTAGAAAGTTCTCAATACATTTTAAATTTTGGCAGTCCAGTGATACTTTCTCCAGCGACACTACTATTTTCACCGCTACATTACACTTATGTAAGAATACACACACCATCTGCGTTGATTATGGGTTTTGCCCATATAATTTGTTAGCTGTATCTAGCTGTCACGTAGATGAATCGATTCTTACATTCCATAAAAATATTGTTATGCAACTCTAGCACTATACCTTAACTATCGATAATTTCCGATGTGCACGACCTATCGACATTTAATCGCTAGTTGTCGATGCTTTGCCAGGCCCTAGTTGTCCAATATGCTCGTCAGAGATCTGAGCTAAAAAGCAAAACGCTCATTGTGCCAAAATGACCAACGGATGCATTTTAATCTAAAGTGTTTGTTGTAAAATTTAGTTCATGTTATATAAAAAAATATTTCCTATGCAGTGCCACCTAGCTCTTCTATACAGCAACTTTTGATACACATTTCAAGTAGGAGAAAATAACAAGTTTTTGACAGTTAATTCAGATGGTTCGTGCGCTCTCTCTCACAATATTTGAAATTATTACTTATTTTACAGGAACGAATTAAAATAAAACATTTAGAGTTTTTGTATTAAACCACAACCGCATTAAAAAACACATTACACATTTCCAGATTTTCGGTTGTGCGTAGGAGTAGGAGAACGTATTGTTTTATCCAATAAAGATCCAGTTTCAAAAATTGCATGAAGGCGTCCCCTCCCGTGGTCGCTGTGGCGTAGTGGTAATGCGTTGGACTGCTACGCAGAGTGTTCGGGGTTCGAATCTCGGCACAGGCAAAATCAAAAAGTAGAAAAAATGAAATTCTACACGGCACCACCTCTTGGCAGGCAATGGCAAACCTACAAGAGTGAAAAATTGCCTATGAAAAGCTTTTCACTTCGCCGTTCCCGTTCGGATTCGGCATTAAACTGTAGGTCCCTTCCATTCATGTACAAATATAACACGCAAAACATGAGTGGATGCGAGAAGCTTGGCCTAGGCCCTCCATGGGCTGTTGAGTCATTAAAAGTAAAAAAAAGTAAAAGTAAGTTCCCCCCGAATTTTTAACCATATTTTCTGCAAGGAAATTTTTAATATTTCCCAACGTTGTTCAAGCGTATTCGTTATTCGCAAATATAAAATGAAATTTCTGTCATACAGTAATACGAATGACATTTGCGTTGCCACACTCAAAATTACCCTATTAGCCACTCCATGCCTCCCAAACCAGTGAAATTCGCTAAGAGAAATAACAGATATCAAATATTCACATGAAATTTCGGCAAAACTGAGGTCCAAACGGATTGGACCTTATCCGTGCAGCTTCAGGCCTGGTAAATCCACCATCGACCAGATATTCACACTACGTCAAATCCAAGAAAAGACCAAAAAACCCGAGAAAAGCATATAGACGCCCTCCATTTATTCGTCGATTATAAAGCCGCCTTCAGCAGACTGATTTGGAATCACTTGCACGCCACAATGTCTGATTTTGGTATCCCTACAAAGCTCATTCGTCTTTGCAAAATGACACTGACCAACACCACCAGCGCAGTGAAAATTGGGACAGACCTCTTCGCGTCACATGATACCAAAAGAGGTTTCAGACAAGGTGGATTCCCTATCGAGTGACTTCATTAACCTTATGCTGGAGACAATAATTCGAGCTGCGGACGAGGGCAAAAGGAAATACCTTGTGTCAACAAACAAAGTCACGGCGTCCTGGACAAAATGACACAGTTGACAATTATATTTTTGAAGTCGCCAAGAATTTTGTTTACCTAGGATCCAGTATTAACACTAACAGTAATGTCACCGGAGATTTACTTTTGTCAATAGGTGTTTCTACGGGCTCAGTAGGTAATTGAGAAGCAAAGGCTCTAAAAGTTCCTAATCCTTCCTGCCCTAATGTATAGCGCTGAGACGTAAGCCACTAATGATGAGAGCCTGTTAGGAGCATTTGAGATTAAGATACTCCAATATGTGTCTTTACGACGTGTTCGAATAAGATGTAACCATGAAGTAGCCGCTTCGGCTAGAAGGTTGTTTTATTCGAGCCACGGAGTAGGAACGTGCAGAAGAGCAGAAGAGGACATCCTAATCTCCGTTGGAAAGACCGGGTATAGGGAGAGCTGATTGCACTTGGCCTACCAACTGGCGAAGTGTTATCGAGGCGACCAAGACCTAGCTTCTGTTGTAGTACTAACTAAGAAAATAAGTGAGTAAGTAATTTCAGCACACATACACAAGTATGTAGTTATATTAGTCAATAACTAGTCCCCTCCCACTTACCATACAGATTCGTTCACATTCAAGCCAACTATTTGAAGATTAATATAGATTCTAAGACCAAAACATACACCAGCTCAGTTTACATTAAATTAAAACCATTTATTTTATTTATTGCAGTTGTTTTTATAGTTTTTATATTGTTGTTCGTTAAAATGCTTTTTGTTCTTATAATTTCCTCTTATTTCCACATACATACATATCGTATTTAATAGTACATGCTTACATTTCTAATAAAATCTTCATTTGAAAAGATGCATCTAAATGATTACACTATGTAAATATATATAATTTCACCATAAAATATGCCTACATATACTTTTGAGTTCTTCATGTACAGGTAAGTAGGTACTTATAAATATAAAGAAGCTTTTGTAAATTAGATACTTATAAAGGCAGGTTTGATCAACATGAAATATGGTATATGTGAGATGTAGAAATATGTAAGTATTACACTTGGCTAACAGTTTTACAAAATGAGATGAAAAATAAATGAGACAAATCAACAAATTTGCCAACTAACCTGCATCATAAGAAAGTGTATAAAATGGACAAAAACGGAATGTAAGCGAATTATTAGATGGACCCACTTCACTTGGTCAATTCATAATACGAAAATGAATGGGAAAAAGTGTGACATTTTCGATATTCAAAAAAAATACGATGAATGGAATATCGAAAGCAGTGAAGTGGGCACGTCTTTTGTTCATAAGTACGAGGGGTGTACGAAAAATATTCGGCCTGCGACAAATGCAGTTAGAAAACATAACATTACAATGATTTTTCAAAACTTTGATGCACTTGCTGAAAAGCTTTAATGTTAAAATTTCTTAGCTTCTTCTTTCACTGTATCTTGCCAACAACTTTTCGTTTTCCGCTCGTACCTGTACATATATATTTTTTACTATTAACTAATTGTATTTGTAGCTATCTAAGAAGTCCAGTTTACATAGTACATATTCATATTTTCTAATATCGTAAATTTGAACAAATGAGTTTCAATCATTTCTTATAATTTAGAAACAAATTTGTATCACAACTAAAATAGATTAGTTCAATTTATAAAAATCTTAAAACAAAATTAACAAAAGTAAAAGAATAATTTCGAAAAATAAAAATAAATAAAAATAAGAAACAAGTAATCGCTTTCGCTGGAGCAAAAAAAGTTATTGCTTTGGAATAATGTGTCTGCGCTGCACAAATAGTCTCTGCTAGATTCGTTTACAAATATACGATAGAAGCGAATATATATATATGTATATATATATATGTATATGTATGTATACCTATATACATAGATCACAATTAGGGGGTCGAAAGAGAAAAATAAAAATCAAACAAAATAATATATAGTGATCATAATCATACATTAAACTTACCTAAGAGCATCCACATACTTTGTGCTTACAGCTTACATACGTAACATAGTATAAGTCCTCTATGTGTTAGAGTTTGTGTGTGAGTGTAAATATGCTACAACTACAATACTTTTACAGTTGAGTCCTTAAAACACACATGTACTTATCAATTTGTAAAATTAATAAAAACAATACCAATAAAATAAAAAATAACTTAATTCAGACTCTAACTAATGCTCGTAAATACATTATGCAGAATTAACAATTTAAATATGGCAAAGATTGTGAGCTGCTTATAGCCGCCACACGTGCATGCTGCACACGTCAACGAATCGCGTTTATATTTATTGAGCGGTGGTGCCTCCTCACGCATTCTGCACTCCTCCTGACGTTCGCCAAAATATTCGCCACACATTTCATGGCACGGCGGACAAATGATGGCACCTTTATGCAACCAGCCATTTGCAGCAATGCGTATTGACAGCTGCTGGCCGGGATAATAGCACGTGTATGAGTAATTGGCTACAATAATATTCAAACGGCCGTCAGTGCAATTGTATTTGTAGCAACCAGAGCCCCAGTGCTGCCATTCACGTGTCTGGTGGCAGGAGCGTTCTTCCCACATGAAATCACTGTGATCGAGACATTTCGAACCGAAACCATAGTTTTCCAATGCGAAATTCTTTTCGGATTCTTGGAAGAGTGAAAAAAGAAATTCAAGTTAAATGGAGATTAAAATGCTAACACAATTAATCTGAATCTCACTTGGATTGTTTTCGACAAAACGACAATGTGACCCGCGTACAATTACATTTTTACTGCGCCACGTAAATTCCTGTATGTAAGGACAATGGTCAGCCAGTGACACCGAGCCGCCGTAGTAACCTTCTTCGCCGTCTTTGATATGGCTAATACTATCGAAATTCTACGTAGAAAAGCAGATTGAGCAAAGTCAATATATAATATTACAAAGTAAGCAAATTTACTAGCAGCATAATACCTGATATTCCTTTGGTAGCTCGTAGTCATGTCGTATGAGATTGCATAGTGCCACGGAATTGCGATCATCGGTGCATTCAGTTTGTAAAGGATCCTGTTTCACCTTCGAGCAAAACGGGTGTATGGAGCGACCTCTGTGAAAGTAAATAATTTTATTATTTCGTTAGTGCGTAAAAAAAAACTAAACTGCGTAAAGTTAAGATAAATCCATCTATAAATCAAAGCCAAAAATAGACCAAAACTAGTAGATGGAATCAAAAAGAAATTAGAGCTACGTGCTAATTAACAGGATTCAATTCTCGGTCGATATCGAAAACTTTTTAACATAAGTTCAGTTCTGAGTTCAATTAATTTTGGTCGAATTCTAAAAATAATTCTTCTAACAAGTTAGTAGACGATTCTTTTACTTTTAATAGCACAACAACCCATGGAGGGCCTAGGGCGAGCTTTTCGCTTTAGTAGACGATTCAGGATTTATAAAAGGCTGAATTTATATGAAAAAAATTCGTAATAGTTTTCAGCGGTGGGCAAGTACATAAAGCAATGATTAGAGCTCTCGCCGAAGGCTTTATTTTCACAAAGATCAATTACATTTTCGAAAGATTTGATTTATTTTCTTTATATTCATACCGTATTCCTTTATCATTATCATTCAGAACGCTTTTGAAAACAATTGTAGAAAATAGTTTTAGTACATTTTATTTTTTCCATTTTCCAAACCACCAATTTCCATACCTGCCATTATTCAACTGTATCCAATCTTTACAGCTACGCATTGCAAAATTGCAGCCCAAATTCTTGCCCCAAGTGAGCGGTGTAGCCATGCTATAATTGGCGCGGTACCAACCAGAATCCTCCATGAGTGCTAATGTGATGCGCGAGAAGACCGGTGATTGTGTGTGTGTGCCAGTCATAGCCTCGTTCTAGGACAACGAAAAAAACAGCGAAACATTAAGATAGACTTTAGAATTAACCATAAATTAATGCAATTTTCACAACCTCCAAAATACGTTTTTCCCAGTGTGTCAGCGCAGTACCTTCACCACCCTGATCCTCCAATTCAGCCCCCTCCAATTTTTGACAATTGAAATGTTTTCGCACCTCTTCCACCACACGTGGCGTCACCATCATATCAACAACCTTACGTACATGTCCACCACGCACAGACCAATTCTCACGTACAACTTTTCGTATAGTTTCATTGCTCCACTGATGTATTTGAAGCCTAACCAAAAACAAATGGTATATGTTAAATAACAATTTTGCAAGAATCGTTTGTTAATTACAATTGTTCAATAATTTACTTTTCATTTAAATATGGCTTCCCCGTGTCCGGTTTGCGTGGTGTTCGCGGTTTACCCTCCTTGTCACGGAAAAACGCATACAAACTGACTGAGAAACCTAATGCATGTAAAATTTCATGCTTCACGGTGGAGAGTAAAGTTTGCAGTTCTTGTGGTTTTGTACTAATACTATCCGGACAGAGATTAGCATGTCCTGCTATAGGACGATCTAATGTAGCCTCTTGCTGGCAATGCGCTGCATATGCCACCGTTAGTCCTTTGTGACAACGTTCCGTCTGTCGTGCCGAAACATAGAAAACAAAATCAGCATCCTCAATGCCATCACCAGCTTGCGTGCTTTCATCGACGCGACATTTCTGTCCAGTGGCATTGCATACGCGACACACCTATTGGCAGGTAGTGTGGGATGTGGTGAGGAGAGAAATGAAACGAGAAATTGTTTATTAAAATCATTGCAGGCACACAAATTTACTTTCAAAACTACTCACATCTAAATGCTCCTCAGGCACAAGCACCTCACCGCACATAGTTACAGCTTTGCAATTGTCAATGCAATGCGTTAGACCGTTTTTCACAAAAACTTGTGTACTATCACATTTTCTGTGTTTATGAGAAGGACAAAGAGTGGGAATGTTTGAAAAAATGCTCTGCCTTCTAACTTGTTACTGTCTCATACATACCTATTGAGCCTGATGGCACCCTTAGTCTCGCGCACCATAAGCGCCTGTTCCCAGAATTGCACAGCCTCTGGTAGTACAGTGTTCTAAAAATGTGTGCAATGATGAAAAATCTGTGTGCAGAAATTAATTAAGCTTCCACTGGACTTCGTAAGCTTGCCAAAGAAATAATATTTTGGTTTGGAACTGCATTTATGCTTTCATTATCATTGAAAAATGCAATTGTAACGAAAGTACCATTTCATTGGCACTAAATATTTGAATGATAATTATAGTTAATTTATCAGTGATTTACACAAGTAGCGGGAATTGGTCAATAAAACACTAGATATTTATTATTCTTTAAAATTTAATGTATAATAATAATACACTAATGCCAACGACACAAAACGTTTTTCAAACTCATTTTCCTGAATCGATTTCAGTTCTCGCTGCGAAATCTCTTTTAAGTCTCCTATCGACTGGGCATCCGAGGGCCTCGAAGTGGTAATTTGAGTTTTGTAAAGAGAAAAAAAGTCAGCCGACACCATATCAGGTGAATACGGTGGTTGTTCGATAATATGATGATGTTGAGTTTTTCGCCAGAAATCCGTTCACAATGGTAGCCTTGTGAGATTGTGCGTTGTCGTGGTGTAAAATCCATGAGTTTTCTTTTCAAAAACTTCATGAATTGAATGAATTTCCTCCCCCAGATGCCCAGATAATATTCTTTATTTACCGTCTGACCTTCTGGTAAGAATTCCTAGAGCACAACATCACGATTATCAAAGAAAAGATCTGGCTTTTGATTGACTTTTGCCTGGTTTTTTCGGTCGCTTTTGAATGCACTGTACAACACAAAAGGAGTGAGATCGAAAAAATCGATAACTTTAAATTATCCTAGCATTGAAATCGCTTATGCAAATGAAAAAATGTAAACAGTTTTGAAAAGAATATTTAATTTCTGATAAACTAATTTGTTTGTTGTTTTTTACAGAATTCGGACAGCTTTTCCGGTATGCCTGCCATTAGCGCCTTTACTGTCATTTCTGAGACTCTCTTGGCGGCAGCATTCCACTTATTTCTAAAATCTTCCATGGATTTAGCTTCTTTGTTTGTTGCCTTTAATGTTCTTTTCACTAGAGCCCAATATCTCTCGAAGGCTGAAGTTCTGGGCAATCTGGTGGGTTGGCGATTTTTGGTACCAATTTGATGTTTTGGTCTTCGAACCATTTAAGGGTGTACTTTACTGGAGTGGCAGGAGGCTAGATCAGGCCAAAAGAAAGTAGATGCATTGTGCTTTCTTATGAAGGGCAGCAATCAAATTCTGGAGGCACTCCTTTTCATAAATTTCGGCGTTAACAGTGCCACTTGTTACGAACTTTTACTCCTTAGCCCACAACTATAAATCGTTTGCCATACCAGAAACTTCTTCGGGAACTTGGACTTTTAAACTCTTGACCAGCCAATTGAGAAAATTTAGACAACACGTATGTTTCATCGTCCATAACACAGCAATCGAATTTTTGGAAAAAATGTGTCTCTTTTTAGCTCGGCTCTCGGCTACCAATTTCTTAGTAGCGTTCCTGTTGGGTACTGACTGCACTTTGTATGTTTAAAGGCCCGCATCTTTTTAAATTTTACGAACTTAAAACTCACTGCAACTCGCTTTTTCCGCCAATTTTCGATTAGACAACGCTGGATTCTTCTCTAAGAGAGCAACGACTTTCCTTCCAGAACGATATTTTCTAGCAACTGTTAAGTCTGTATTAAATTTTTTAAGAATCATCGAGATAGTGTTTTGTGCAACTTTCGCAATGCAATGGTTTTCTGGCTCCACTGCGGATTTTCTCGAAATAATTTAACAACTAAATCGCGTCGTTCCACTTCCGATGCCATGACTCAACTGAAAGTTCACAAGTCAAAAAACATGAGATTGTATTTCATCAGAATTTCTCCAACGCAAAGCCTGCTGTTTGAATTTTTTCATTCAGATGAAGAGTTTCAAAGCAGTGGTCTTTCAAAGTTATCCGATTTTTTCGATCTCACTCCTTAAAGCCTTCTGTAATATTTTCAGCGGTTCGGAACACAAAATTCCATTTGCAATAAATTTGAGACAAAATCTTTGTTCGATATTTTTATTCATTGTAAATATAGCAAAACACACTTGAGATGAACTGACAAAATCGAGCACGGTAAACAAATGACAAATGGCGCTCAACGATCACGTCAGGATAGAGGACAGTGGTGCCAACTTAGCGACAACAAGAATTCATACAATAACTTCAAAGGCGTTTTTTAAATCAGCGTTCCCCGGCTTGACATAAGTTGTATGCATTGTAAATAGAAAAAATCATTAAATTATTTATGCCAATGAAAATATAGCTTTGAGCTGCAACTATGGTTCTCGTGAGATTAAGTGAAAGTAAAAAATTATTTCAAAAAATAAGCACAGCTTACGAAGTATATATGAACTCTATTACATTGGACTTACATTAATTAGTTGAAATTTATCATCATCCAATCTGTAAAGTAAATAAGAAAAAAATCTATAAATAATGTACACTTTGTAGTTTGTATTACAATTTATGTCTTGTCTAATGAAAATCTCCGCAATTTCCGAAGATCTACATTCATTAACTACTATTCTGTATGAATAAGTTATATCTACTTTTTATACCACAAGTGACCTTGTGAAAGTGACAACAGCAACAGCAGCAGTAGCAGTTATGAAATTTGCAATTTAAATTACACACGCGTGGAATTGAGTTGAAAACTTCCACAATGCAGTTGCAGCAGTGAAAAGAGCAGTAAAAAAATCATACATTCATAGCAAAGGGTGATTTTTATAAGAGTTTAGTTTTTGAAAATGAAAACAAAAAAAACAGAAATTTTACAAAAGTGAATGAAATTTTTATTTGGATCGATAAATTAATTCCTGCCATTTACTTTTTAAAGATAATTTCACTTAAATGTTGCCCGCGGCTACGCTTCAAGTGGTCCATTCTGAAGGTCCAATTTTCGTACATTTTTTTTTACACATTTTGGCCGGAATCTCACCAATGACGCGTTCAATATTGGCTTCCAAAGCAGCAATCATGTTTGGTTTGTCCCTATAGACAAGAGACTTAACATAGCTCCAGCAAAAATAGTCTAACGGGGTCAAATCACACGATCTTGATGGCCAATTGACTACACCAAAACGTCACATTAACTGCTCACCAAATTCGCCTCTTAATTGATGCATGGTTTAGCGTGCAGTGTGGCATGTGGCACCGTCCTGTTGGAACCACATGTCGGCCGAGTACAATTCTAGCATTTTCACCAAAAAAAAGTCTGTTTTCATCGAACGGTACCTTTCTTCATTGACCATAACGTTGCGGCCTTCGTCGTCTTTGAAGAAGTACGGCCCAATGATGCTGCCATCTCATAAACTGCACCAAACAGTGAACATTTCGGGATGTATTGGTAGCTGCTGAATTGCCTCTGGCTAGTCTTCACTCCAAATACGACAATTCTGCTTAGTCACGTATCCATTGAGCCAAAAATGAGCATCGTCGCCGAAGACAATTTTGCGATAACACACATTTTTCACAGAGCACGAATTTTGATAATAAATTTCAATAATTTGCAAACGTTGTTCAGGAGTAAGTCTATTCATTATGAAATGGCAAACCAAACTGAGCATAAATCAAGTGACTGCTGTCAAAAAGACCAACTCCGAAAAAAGTAGTGCCAGATTGAAAACCACACTTCTAGAAAAAAAACACCCTTTTTATAATACATACACACAGGTTACATGATATGTACCATACCTTCATGCATATGACAGACTTTGTGGGGAGAAAAGTTGGTAGCAATAGTAAAAATTCAATCAAAGATTTCTGATCGGTTTAAAGTGAAATATACATATGTAAGTAACTGACTCTGTCTACTGAGTTTCTAAAGTATACAATTTTAATAAAGCGATATTCATTCCTTTTTTGCATGTTTCTGGGTAAATACTGAAATGTTTTTATGACGCAGTATTCTCAAGTTTGTTTGATAAATTTTTGAATTTCTTGGAAATGCCGATAGGCAAATGTTTTTTCGGTTTTCATCGAAAACATTTCCAGGCGAATGATACCTATATTTATTTCAATTTCACCTGATTTTAAAATGCTAAAGTTTAAAAAAAGAGTTAACAAAAAAAATTTGTTTTCTATCTTCTGCTGTTTCTGGAATATAAAACCTTAAAATTCAAAAAGTGTAAAAATTTTATATTTTAGTATTTGTAAGTCTGCACTTACTTACTTTTAATGGCTCAACACCCCATGGAGGGCCTAGGCCGAGCTTTTCGCATCCACTCATGTTGTGTGTGTTATTTTATACATGAATGACCTACAGTTTAATGCCGAATCCGAACGGCGAAGTGAAAAGCTTTTCATAGGCAATTTTTACTCTTGTAGGTTTGCCATTGCCAAGAGGTGGTGCCGTGTAGAAAAATTATTTTTTCTACTTTTTGATTTGCCGAGATTTGAACCCCGGACACTCTGCGTAGCAGTCCAACGCACTACCACTACACCACTGCGACCAATATTTCCCATCACTCATAACTCCAAGTAATGAACGGAAATTTTGCTTTACACGATCATTAAAAATGTCAATATTTGTAAATAATGTCATTATTATTGACCGTGTAAGGTCCGCTATAGGGCATAGAGGAAAAATTTATCCTAATTTGAACAGAACCAAGAATTTTGTTTAATAGTAATCATAGTTTATAAAAATTGGGTCGTTCATTAATAAGTTACAAGAGAGGAAGGGTCTTCTACATTCCGACATATAACTCCTCAACTAGACCTGATGTCAAAAAACAAAATCTTCAGTTTCAAAATAACCCCATTAGATATCTACACACCTGGACAAAATAATAGGTGTGAACATATTTTTTTTTTCAAAAAAGTTTGGTATTCATATATTTTAAAAATAAATTAGTTTTCAACATAAACATACTTCAGCGTCATAACAAAACAAAAGGTTTTAAAAACTCTAAAAAAAAAACTTAAATTTTGGTTAATTCATAAAATACACAGATTTTCGATTGGACAGAATAATACTTAGGTGTGCACAAAAAACCTAGGAATAAATATTGAAATTTTGCTAGTTATGGTCCCGTATTTTACTGAATTAGTAAGAACGCATTATTACCCAGAATATCCACCATTATTCTTGATGGCTTTTTCGATTCTTCTGGGCATTGACGATATCAACTTCCGACAACGACAAGTTTGTGCAGGAATGTTGTACCAAATTTTTTGAATATTTTCCCATAACTGCGTTTTGTTTTGGCGTTTAAGTTCTCCCCAGAGGTTCTCAATAGGATTTAGATCTGGGGATTGACTTGGCCATACAAGGACGTCTACATTATGCTCTTGGAACCATGATTTGACAACTCGCGATGAATGTTTAGGATCATTGTCCTGCTGAAATTTCCACAAAAGCGGCATATTATCCTCGGCATATGGTAACATTACCGTTTCCAACAAATCCTTATACACGAATCTATCCATAACGCCATTAATTTGATGTATCGGACCAATACCTTGCTAAGAAAAACAGCCCCATACCATTAAGCTGCCAACTCCGTGTTTGACTGTTTTCTTTGTGAACCGGACGTCGAATTCTTTGCCTTTCGGGCGACAAACGTTTCTTTCCGCATCGTTACAAAACAAATTTATTTTTGTTTCATCGCAGAGAATATTGCGCCATTTTTTTTGCGGAAAAAACCGCAATAAAAAACCCTGCGAACCGCACGTTTTATGAACTAATGCAAAATGTTTCCTCTTCTTCAATTTTGCAGTTCTAAGCAGAGGAACGAGCAATCCTACCCGGTAGTTTTGCGCTTACTAATCGTCTTGGAACGGTTCGTGATGATACAACATTCCCAATTTCGCTTGCAATTGTTCTGGGCAACTTGAACGGGTCGCGTTTAGCTAATATAACGATAAGATTGTCGGTCACTAATGAAGTTTTTTTAGGTGCTCCACGCGTTTCAATAGCTTTTTCTGGCTTGAGAGCATTTGTAACGAAATTCTAAGACCGTTCCATCGATCTGACAATGAATTTGTAGGTTTTTCCTTTGTCTCGGAGCTGACGAACAAGTCTTCTCTCCTCTATCTATTCTTAAAAATTATAATTAAACCTTTATTTAGTTCACTTTCATCGAAATCTTACATTCTGGAACTAAATAACGCTTTAAATTTATTCACTTTGAATTTTTACCAAATTGATTATCCAGATCAATCTGAAGGTTGAACAAATAAACAAGCCGCAATATTTATCGAGAAGAACTTTTGTTTGTTCCCCCATTTCATTCCGGTAGTTTTGTGCTTACTAATCGTCTTGGAACGGTTCGTGATGATACAACATTCCCAATTTCGCTTGCAATTGTTCTGGGCAACTTGAACGGGTCGCGTTTAGCTAATAAACGATAAGATTGTCGGTCACTAATGAAGTTTTTTTAGGTGCTCCACGCGTTTCCATAGCTTTTTCTGGCTTGAGAGCATTTGTAACGAAATTCTATGACCGTTCCATCGATCTGACAATGAATTTGTAGGTTTTTCCTTTGTCTCGGAGCTGACGAACATGTCTTCTCTCCTCTATCTAATATTCTTAAAAATTATAATTAAACCTTTATTTAGTTCACTTTCATCGAAATCTTACATTCTGGAACTAAATAACGCTTTAAATTTATTCACTTTGAATTTTTACCAAATTGATTATCCAGATCAATTTGAAGGTTGAACAAATAAACAAGCCGCAATATTTATCGAAAAGAACTTTTGTTTGTTCCCCCATTTCATACATTTTAAAAAACCCAAAACATTTTAAATGAACCCAAAACATTTTAAAAAATTGTTGGGTTCACACCTATTATTTTGTCCAGGTGTGTATATTCAGGTCCACTTATTATATTGCAGAAAAATTCTCAGTTGACTAGTGCTCCTCTTTTTTTTTGTTTTAATGGGAGGACAGCCCTTGGAGGGCAGGACCTAGGCCGAGCTTTTCACATCCACTCATACTGTGCGTGTTACATTTGTACAGGTGCTGTGTAGAAAATTTGTTTTTTTCAAAATTTATTATTTTGCCTTGCCGAGATTCGAACACCGGACACTCTGCGTATAATATTATAAAATCATAAAGCGTTGAAAAGACTATATTGTATTTGCAGAAGCAAGCCAGAACTATTTCAAAAATGGAAAGTAAATGACTTGAAACACTGGTGCTACACTTTGGAAAAGAGTTTGCACGATCTTAAGATATCGCGTCCACATTTCGTTGTCTAGCTTACATTTACTTTGTACATATTTCAGTCCAACGCACTACCACTACGCCACAGCGACCACTTGACTAGTGTTATCATCTTTAAATGATATTCAACAATTTGTGTATTTAAACGAATTGCACAAGTTCACAATAGGTTGACTAAAACAACTCAGCCATCTTCGATTAATTCCAAATGAACTACAAACTGGAACTAATTGGAACTTCTTCACTATCACTCATTCCTCAATTTTCTCCTGTTGTAAATATTTGTGCTGCCCAAAAGAGCTGCTAAGCTTCAAAAATGAGGCGACGGTGTTCAGCATAAATTTTTCGACGAACATGAGAGAGTAGACTTTTATCAAAAAGAGTCAAAGTTCTTAGGTTAATGTGAACATGGTCTATTTGCTTCTTTTTTTAATATATATTACACATTACGCTCGCTACAAATTTTTACTTCGTTTTCGCTTCTAGGGTTATCAGCTGCTGGCATAGTTAAACTTTGTAGTCTATTATGCGAGGGACTAGTGTAATACGAAACTCTAATCAATCTCTTTCTTATAAATCTACATTTGTAGCATTTCTAATAACATCTTAAATCATAACCACTTTAAAAAATGTAAATTGAAGTATGTAGGTTGCATATGATTTGTAACATAGGAGTAGAGAAGAGAAGGTAATCGTTGTGGTTTGTGATCAACTCACATATTGCATATTTACATAATTAAAATAATATAAAACACAATGTTTTTCTGTGATGTCTAGATTTTAATCCACAAGTGTTGTATATGTATTATTTTTGTCGGGATAAAATATTTACCATAAAATACTTTATTGCCAGTGCCAGTGTGACGGTAGTGTGACGCTCTAAGTACAATTATGGTTTTAAAATATTTCAGATTTGTAAACCGCTCAATAAAATTCAACATCCAATTGATATATTGAAAGTAATAACAACATTCGTAGAGAATTTTCTAAGAATTTACTAAATTGCAAGCAAATCATAGCGTTCTAAGTACTAATTACATATAGTCGTAAGTATGTTCAACTAATTACATACGAGTACATAGGTAGGAACTGAAAACTGTATTTATATTACCGACTATAGAGCATAAGCTTTGAAAAACAATTTCAAAGTTGAATATTACTTCAAGTGTAAAAGTCTATGTGTAATAAAGACTAGCCTCGACTAGCCAGCGGCAACAATCAACAAAATTACATTAGAAAATGGTGTGTGTGTAACCTTAGAGTGACAAAAATAATTTCAAGCATTAAACTTTTTCGGGTTTTTCATTTGTTCTTGTCTTTTTAGCGAAATGTCTCAAGTTGAAGTTTGAAATTGAATGGCAAAATCCACTATCCACTTAAAAACACATAAAAGCTCAATACAAGAGCGTAAGATGACATAAATGAAATTAAAAAATCTCAGTATGCCCCATGCGACGGCAGGTGAATGTTCAACCTCAATGCTCTCACTTTCCAAACTTAGTAACAAGTAAAATATTTAATGGGAATTCGATAAAGTACGCTCTGCTTAATAGCTCGTTGACTTTCAATTACTAACCTGTATACGGATTCGTCATAGGAAAGTAATATCCGCAGTGGTTGCTCGGCTACGCTACGTTTTTGCACATTATGGTGACCATGTCCAGTGTGAGTATGTGTTGGTGATTCCTCTGTTTGAATGCGTACACCATGAATGACCTGAAAATGGTTAAAAAAAAAGGTAAATAAATAATAAAAATATATGTATTAAATGAACGAAAGCGAATGTGGTAGAGAAGAAAATTAAATAAAAACCTAATATAAAAAAGTGGGAAAAAATTTTTTAAACTCAACAAATTATACATAATACAATGAATATTGTTGCAAACTTAAATTTTAACTTTTTTTTACAATTTAGAGTTGTTGGTGTTATTGTTTTTCAAACACAATCGAAATTGTAAAATGTCAAATGGTGATAAATTAGATGATTATTTATTTGGAAATAATCATCAACAACGAATTGTACATAATTTGCGTGAGATTGTGTAATTTTTAAGGTCACCACTACTGGCGGTTAAAGTGTTTTCGATATAATTAAGTGTTCCGTTTAGTTTGCGGTGTTTTAGACTTTGATTTATTCGTGATTTTCATTCTGCACAACACACTTACGAGTACATACTTAAATACTAGTTAACTGTTAGACTCTTTAACTATCTACATACATATTCCACAAACCAAGTACGTTAGCATGAGAAAGTTTTGGGGCTATGTTCTCAGACATATTATTAGAGAATTTGATATGTAGAACCACCTTTATTCAATTACAAGATTTTTTATAAGAAAGAATAATCTAAGCCCTGCCCCGTAACATCTGGATCGGCTAGTGCAAGGATAAAAATGTTAATAGTTCCAAGCCATGTTTAGACAAATTTTTAGACCATATCAATCTCTGATGTACGATATGGAGTGGAGCTTGCAATTATTATTACTTTTTTCTATTTGTGAAAGATAATTGAAGTAATGAAAATCTTTCTTTTACATATGTACTCGTATGTAGTATTTAAATTTATAAAGATACTTTTACGAAAGTAAAAGTCTAAAAACATTTTGCTGTCGATGTCACATTGTTTTGTTATAAATTTTCTCATTTATCAAACAAACATTTACGAAATCATAAGAATACAGTACTTTCAAGAAGAAAGCAATCGGCTTTTTCGCATGAAATAATTTGAATATCAAGTAGGCCTTGATTTTCAAAAAAACTTGATTTCATTGTAAATTTCGCAATGTAATTGTAGAAACAGTCCATTATACGCTTTCGTCTCAAGAGCATATTTAAGAAATGAGTTCCGTATACGCGAAACGTTTTGAAGCAGTCTTTCTTTGTTCCCATCTAAAAGGTCCCAAGTGCTTCGAAGTACTTAAAAAAGTCTAAGATGTTTGTCCAGCATTGGAACCAACACTTTTTGGTGCACAAAAATATGGACGACTTGCCCAATCGCGGCATTTGCAGAGCTACCGCGACACAGGAGGACTTGGTTATAAAGAGGATTTTCGAAGCTAATAATCCAGCCATATCCTTGAAAGCAGCTAAACAAGAATTGGCTCGAAAGGGCATAAATGTCTCTCTGAATACAATAAGAAACCGTCTGAGGTAGTTTCAGATCCAATTTCGAGCAACGACGGTAAAACCCTTACTAACTGCAAAGCAAATAAAAAAACGCCAAGAGTGGGCAACTGAACATGTGGATGACGATTGGAGCCAAGTGGTGTTCACAGACGAATCCTCCTTTTGGATGACAAACACTATTAAGCGTACTTGGTCCACTAAAGACGGTAAGATGCTCCAGCAATCAGTGAAACATCCAGGAAAGGTTCATGTTTGGGGATGCTTCACAAAACAAGGATTTGGCAAATTAATCATGTTCACGATTAATTTGGATGCCAACTTCATGACCACGATATACCGTTGTGGACTTCTGCCATCAACGGATATTCGGTTTGGGGCAGAAAGCCGAGGTTGGGTTCTTCGAGAGGACAACGACCCAAAACATCGCAATCGCTTGTGTAGCAGTTGGAAAGAGGAAAACGGCATAACTTCATTGGATTGGCCGTCACAGTCGCCAGATGCGAATCCAATCGAAAATGTTGGGGCTCTTGTGAAGTTAAAACTACGTGGAAAAAAGATACGTTCAAATCATTTGAAACGGCTTCTTAGGGTAATATGGCGAAGTTTAACACGGTCATATGCTGAAAAATTAGTCGATAGCATGCATTTCCGTTGTAATGAAATTACAGAGAATGGTGGTGACTGGACGCCATATTAATATATTTGCACAATGAATTATTAATCATTTCAAGATGCTGTGGACTTTTTTTTTAAGATTCCTTAATTTTTTCAGTGACTTAAGCCGATTGCTTTCTTGTTGAAACTACTGTAAGACTGAATTCTCTGTTCTCTCTTAGCAATGAAATCTCCAAGTTGCATATTTCAAAGATTCAGCAGTTCTTTATGCGGACTTAAAAGCGCTTAACTGTAGTTTTAATTAAACTTTGTTCAATATAAAAACTGATAAAACCGATTCAACTATTTGTATCACTCCTTTTTGACAATAAATAAATGTCAAAAAAAAAAACCAAAATAGTTAAAAATACTACAGAACAAAAACCAAATTATTTTCAGACAAACTTATCAAAACTTTAATCTTTAAAATCATACATAAGTACATAACTCTTTGAAAATAATCAAACATTACATACACACAAAATACAATTAAAGAAATTTGTTTTTTATGCATAATAATAATTAATAAATTAAATGTGAAAACGAAAGTTCTTAAAACTTTTAGGCTCAGACTCAGATTCAGTTAAATTTCAATTATGGGAGAATATCTTCCATATTTTCTTTGTTAAAATTGTTTTTTCCCTAATTAATTGATTTTAATTTCTTATAACCATTTCTACTAATCTGTGATGCAATATATTGTATGAATATGAATATGCAAACACTTTCATCAGCAGCAATAGACAATCTATTCTATTCTCTCGCTCTCTATTTGTATGACAAAGGTATCCCAATTATCTACCACCTTCACTTATTACAACATAAACAAAATTTATATTCTATTCATCGATTGCAAAGCAGTGATTGAGATCGAAACAACAAAAGAGCAAGCATTTAATTCCAATGAAACTCAATGCTGATATGGTAATTCAAACCCACTTTCATGAATGCTCCTTTTACCACCAACTAAACTAAGAATGGCAATACAGCACAGCAGCCATCAGCAATGGTTGGAGAACAGCGACAATTAAATTTTCGTGGGCTACAATATTATCAATGTTCGCGGGCCATAATATTAAACGAAATCAAAGGGTTTCAATTGAATTCGTACACAAGTGCACAAAATTGGGATTGCCCAGTTTTCCACTTTTACATCAACTATTTTTGATTTCCAGTTTTTACGCGACTAGCCCAGTTTTTCTGCTTGTGAAAAATGTCTCATCTTCAAATTTTCAGCGAAATTGGTAATGACCTATTTTTAAATTTTTCAAAATATGAAATAAAATTATTGAAGTTCGATTCAATATTAAATATGGAAAACATTTAGATATGCACATTGATGTATTGCCCGTCATAGTATCTTTGTTATATATTTACCTTATGAAATTTAGCTTTGATACAGAAAACCCGCTGCGATTTTTGGAATCTTCAAAAATTAAACCTAATCAAGAAATATATGTGCAAAGGCAAATTAAATATTTATTTAGCATTATGAAAGGGAAAATGGAGTTAGTTCAGCTGCTGCATAAAGTATCTAAAATTTATAAGCATTTAGGTAAATAAAAACTTTGTATGCACAGAAAATATATATAAAAATTAAATTTTGGGCATCTCTAATGCATACATAGAGTAAATCATACCTACTAGTCGAGCTACACGAGAGTATTTAAAAAGGCTTTGCAACTATTGTAACCGTAATTTTTTAATCAGTCAAATTGTGGAGACTATAGTGATAATGAAGATATATACAGAAATTGTATTTTATAAATTTTCAAAATCGTTTTAGGGCCTCTGGTCTCTCTGGTACACTACCATATGTACAAATTATTTTAGTGTTGTGTGAAAGTATTTTCACTTTTCGCACACTGAAATCCAAAAAAAAAAAAATTTGCTATTCTTTTCGGAAATATTAAACAGTGATTACATTTGGGAAAAGTTTGTAAATGTATTTTGGACTCAATGTTGCTTTACATAAAATCGTACTTTACTTACTTTTAATGGCACAACAGCCCATGGAGGGCCTAGGCCGAGCTTTTCGCATACACTCATGTTGTGGAAGGGACCTATAGTTTAATGCCGAATCCGAACGGCGAAGTGAAAATCGTTTCATAGACAATTTGTACTCTTGTAGGTTTGCCATTGCCTGCCAAGAGGTGGTGCCATGTAGAAAAATTATTCTTTCTTTTTGATTTTGCCTGTGCCGAGATTCGAACCCTGGACACTCTGCGCAGCAGTCCACTACCACTACGCCACAGTGACCACATAAAATCGTACAGATGATCAAAATGAGTGCATTTCCATCAATATCGTTTTTACATACCTCATAAATTGATTTTCTATTATCATATGAGTACCCACACTTGCACTCTTTACTTTACATTAATATTGCTGAAATAATTTCATCACGCAGTATCAACATGCATCAGCGAGATGACAAAGTGCCCAATAATTCATTTTAGTCGAAACAACTTTGAATAGAAAATTAATTATTGGATATAATTACGCAAAGTTACTTTACATTGAAATCAATTTTGGTTAATATGGTCATAAAAATAAACTATTAGGAAATTATAATTTTTCAAAGAAAATAATCGCAATATCAGTTTCTATTCATCTAATGGAGTTTAACTGTCATAATATACCTCAGTAGCACGAGTGAGTCAATAACAAAAACTTACACATTGTGCTTTGTTTCAAAAGCGGCATCATTGGGCCGTACTTTTTCAAAGACGAGAGCTGTTCTCTCTCATGTAATAGAAAGCAATAACTATGATTGGTCAATTCATACGACACCATAACTAGTAAGATATTTTCGATCTATATTAATTTTGTATCAAGAAAAAAGAGGTGAATTTTTTATTAATGTAGGGTCTGACACAAAGACAAGATTTTACAAAATAGTACATACAAAGTGCAATCAAATATAAATTGGTGTTTAAATATACTTAGTAATGGATGATTGTTTATCTTTACTTACTTACGTCAATAACATATGGAAATCGCTAGCAAACAAATGGGAATAGTTAATATGCATGAAAAGAAATCACTACACTTAACTGCTTGACTCTCAGGTTAAAGCTCTACTTATGAATGTTGGTTGATGTGATGATGACACATGGATTTAAAGGGTGATTTTATTGCTAAGTACTTGGTTTTTGACGTTTATATTTCTGATAGTTCACGCGTGATTCTTGACATGTGTCAAAGTAAAAAATTTCCATTTCATCATGAATAGACAAACGCCTGAACAACGTTTGTAAATTATTGAAATTTATTATCAAAATTCATGCGCTGTGAAAAAAGTGTTTCGCAAACTACGTCCCTTCAGCGACGGAGCTCATTTTTGGCTCAATGGATACGTGACTAAGCAGAATTGCCGTATTTGGAGTGAAGACCAGCCAGAGGCAATTCAGCAGCTACCAATGCATTCCGAAAAATGTACTGTTTGGTGCGGTTTATGGGCAGGCGGCATCATTGGGCCGTACTTTTTCAAATACGATGAAGGCCGCAACGTTATGGTCAATGGAGACAGGTACCGTTCGATGATAAAACACATTTTTTTTGGTGAAAATGCAAGAATTGAACTCGGTGGTTCCAACAGGACGATGTCATATGCCACATTGCAAGCGAAACCATGCATCAATTGAGAGGCGAATTTGGTGAGCAGTTAATCTCACGGTTTGGTGCAGCCAATTGGCCACCAAGATCATGTGATTTCTCCACGTTAGACTATTTTTTGTGGAGCTATGTCTCTTGGCTATAGAGCAAGCCAGACACGATTGCTGCTTTGGAAGCCAATATTGAACGCGTCATTGATGAGATTCCGGACAAAATGTGTAAAAAAAAATGTACCAAAATTAGTCCTTCAGAATGGACCACTTGAAGCGTAGCCGCGGACAACATTTAAGTGATATTGTCCTTAAAAAGTAAATGGCAGGAATTGATTTATCGATCCAAACAAAAATTTCATTCACTTTTGTAAAATTTCTGTATTTTTTTGAATGTTGAAAAACCAAGCTCTTACAAAATCACCCTTTAGAAGAAACTTACTATGTACATCTGTTAAGTTGCGAGACTTAATCACAAACATTTACAGAGATATATTTTCTAGTGTCATTATTGATCTTACAAACAGATTAAAGCAAAATGGATACGCTTATACTAAGTAATGCCATAACAATATGTACCATAAATGAATGTAACTTCACGATGATTATCATTATCGTTATTATCACGATTGCTCATCACCTACTATTTGCAACGTATTAGAAATCATTCAAAATTATCCATTCAAGTTTGGATATACATACATAAGTATTATAGATATGTAAGTTGATAGTAACTTCAGAAAATTGTAAAATTATAAATGCATCGGCACGATGCACTGTGCAATTTTTTTTGTTACCAGTACTCGTACTATTTTTCAAGATATATACGAGTATGTATGTACTCGTATGTATGTTTGTATATGTACATACATACATACTCGTAAATACCATATTACGAAGATATGTTGTTAACTAACTGCGCGTAAACCTACCGGTTACACTTCGATGTGCATTTAACTGCTTAATAGTTTTAAAAAACGAAACAATTGTTTGAAGCCAAATAAAAGTTGAGGGAAATTTCCATGTTATGCACTCGTATGATGAACTTCTTGTTTTTGCAATACATACTTGCTTCAAATATTTATAGTTTTTATAATTGTTAACCATGAAGTTTGTACCTTCATAACCTAAGATGATTAGTAATATTTTTCAAATTATGCATTAGCATACATAATCAAACCAAGATGGTCAATGCAAAACGTTAAACTGATTAAGTGACATACTCGTACAGTGACGACAAAAAGTTAGTCAATCATTAAACCGATTTCAGAACAGAACTTGAATCTCAAATATAAATTTGGTTACTATCGAACTGTTTAAAGATTTAAAGTTAATCGAACGATTTGGTAATGTAACGCAGGTTAGGTTCTAAACGAGTTCTTTGTAAAAACAGGGTTCGCCATCTTTTATGTTAGTATGTTAACATTAAATAATTTTAACATTTATTAACCGATTGACTTGAGTAAACATGTTTTTGAAACGTGAATTCAGTAAAATTTTAACCATGGATAGCTTCACACCGAAACAACGCGCCGAAATAGTGACGCTGTGCATTGAAAATAGTCGTTCAGTTGTGTTAACTCAAAGTGCATATCGTCGAAAATATCGTGGCCAACAAGCAATGTCTGACAACACTATTCGTCGTTAGGTGTCGAATTTTGTTGAGCATGGGACAGTAGTAGATAGTGGACAAGCCGTTCCGTTCATCAACGCCCAAGACGTTCCAATGAACTGTTTGAAGCGGTAAGAGAGAGTATTACTGAGAACCCAGAAGTGTCGTATCGTCACCGCGTTCAGCGGCATCAGTGGAACCACCTTACGGTGAATTTTGAAGGATGATTTGAATTTGTTTCCGTGTACAGTGCAATTGACTCAAAAAATATTGTCCAAGTAGCTTGGAATACGGCCAACTAGTGGCTCGAATGGTTGACACTTAACCTGATTTTTGAAATGAAATTTCGATGACCGATGTGGCCCATTTAATACTCTCTGCCGCCGTTAACAAGCAAAATTGCCCCATTTGGGGAACGGAGAATCCACACGAGATCCATGAAACACCATTACATGACCAATGGGCCGCCGTTATCGCCAAATACATCATTGGGATATTTTCCTTCGGAGAAAACGAAACAGTCGAAGGAAATTGATATCGGTGAATGTTGGCTCATTATGTCTGTCCACAAATATGTGTGGACGGTTACTAGTTTCAACAAGACGGTACACCCATAAATCGTACATTTTACAAAGTTAATACAAAAACCATCAATCGATTATACAGGCAAAATGTTAAAGAAGAGTGGAGGAGTTAGTGCCATTGACGTAATTGCATCGAAATAATGTACAAAAATAATAAGCTTTCTCCGAAACCAATTGACGAAAGTGTAAAGTTTTTGACAAGTTCTTCTCTTGAAGTTGTGCCATGTCGGCAAGTACTACATACGAAGTTCAACATACTTTGTACTTACTATTTCGATTACGACTGTGTATTCTTTCAAAACTATTACATTTACCTACGGATTATTTTGTAAAAAATTATGAAAATCATATTCAAAGCATGAATTCTTTTTTTTACATGTACGTTCCAAAATAAACCTAGTATAAAAACTAGCAGAAAACAAATAACTTTACGTGTCTATTTTTATAAGACTTACTTACAACCAGCCAACATTTCATAGTAGATACATTTATACATACATACATAATTGGCAAACATCTGCACACAATAGTGCACCTCCACTCCACTTTACTCAAAGACCGAAACAAAGATATGTAGCAAAAAAAAAGCCGCTTAACACGCAATGACACAGCCGCAACTATGAAGCATACATATTAATATTAACCAAATACCAAGTGTGTAATGTGCAACACACACACACACATACACACACAAGAACAACGGTTAAACGCTTTGTTGCGCTTCAAAATATAAACACATAATAACGTACCCGTCGCATGACTCGTATACAAGATCAACGGCAACGGTTCGGTTCCTCTTGGTTGATTGCGGGCGCGCAGATGCGCCATAGCGCATATTTTGACAACGCGCATGCGTACAGCATAACAAATTAACTGCTAATTTGAATGATCGAATTGATCATGTTTGTGGTGAGTGCACTAGCGGTAGCGCACTAGTTTTAGTGTATCTACCTACTATAGATTTGCTATATAAGTGATCGATTTGTTGTTGCTATTGTTACTGATATTTGTTGTTGTTACTATTCACTGAGGCAATCTGTCAAGTGTGTGTGTGTGTGTGCTTGATTGTTCAGTAAGGTAAACAACTATTTGTCTTTGTTTTATTTTCTTAATACACGTTACCGCGTTGAAATGCTTATCCATCTACCTAACTGACTGACATACTGACGTAGTTAGTTAGTTCACCTGTACATGTTTTTACGTTATTACTGTAGTAGTCGGCTTTCACTTTCATTTTCAGTTGGAGATTTTTGCTGAAGTACACGTACAGCGAATCAACTTATTAATCAGATGTTCACGGGGCTTTGATGTTCAACATATTTCTACAACGAAGAAAACGATGTAAATGAGGTGTATAATTCAAGTACATAAGTATAAGTATATTAAAAAATGTAAGTCCCCATTTTCTATTGGCAATAAGAGTATTCAAAAAAAAGTAATTAATTTGAGGTCTGGCACGTTTAGCGTTTAAATTTTCATCTCGAAATGGCAAATATTTTTTAACACTCAAGTCCCTTAATATTACATAAAGTAGTTTCAATAAGAAAGCAATCGGCTTAAGTCATTGAAAAAATTAAGGTATCTTAAAAAAAAGTCCACAGCATCTTGAAATGATTAATTATTCATTGCGCAAATACTCGTATATTAATATGGCGTCCAGTCGCCATCATTCTTTGTAATTTCATTACAACGAAAATGCATGCTATCGACTAATTTTTCAGCATATGACCGTGTTAAACTTCGCCATATTACCCTAAGAAGCCGTTTCAAATGATTTATTGAACGTATCTTTTTTCCACGTAGTTTTAACTTCATAAGAGCCCCAACATTTTCGATTGGATTCGCATCTGGCGACTGCGACGGCCAATCCAATGAAGTTATGCCGTTTTCCTCTTTCCAACTGCTACACAAGCGATTGCGATGTTTTGGGTCGTTGTCCTCTCAAAGAACCCAAACTCGGCTTCCTGCCCCAAACCACATATCCGTTGATGGCAGAAGTCCACAACGGTATATCGTGGTCATGAAGTTGGCATCCAAATTAATCGTGAACATGATTAATTTGCCAAATCCTTGTTTTGTGAATCATCCCCAAACATGAACCTTTCCTGGATGTTTCACTGATTGCTGGAGCATCTTACCGTCTTTAGTGGACCAAGCACGCTTAATAGTGTTTGTCATCCAAAAGGAGGATTCGTCTGTGAAAACCACTTGGCTCCAATCGTCATCCACATGTTCAGTTGCCCACTCTTGTCGTTGCTCGAAATTGGATCTGAAACTCCGTCAAACGGTTTCTTATTGTATTCAGAGATAATTAAACCCTTTCGAGCCAATTTTTAGCTGCTTTCAAGGATATGGCTGGATTAGCTTCGAAAATCCTCTTTATAAACAAGTCCTCCTGTTTCGAGGTAGCAAGTCGTCCTCATTGTTGTGCACCAAAAAGTGTTGGTTCCAATGCTGGACAAACATCTTTGACTTTTTTAAGTACTTCGAAGCACTTGGGACCTTTTAGATGGGAACAAAGAAAGACTGCTTCAAAACGTTTCGCGTACACGGAACTCATTTATTAAATATGCTCTTGAGACGAAAGCGTATAATGGACTGTTTCTACAGTTACATTGCGAAATTTACAATGAAATCAAGTTTATAGAAAATCAAGGCCTACTTGATATTCAAATTATTTCATGCGAAAAAGCTTTCTTCATGCGAAAATGCTTTCTTCTTGAAAGTACTGCAAATAAAACCTTAATCCTCTACCAAACACACTATGCAGGAGGCAAAAATGATGATATGAGCATAGTAAAAATGGATTACTTATTGGTTTTTTGAGATTTCATCTCTTACTTACTTACTTTTAATGGCACAACAGCCCATGGAGGGCCTAGGCCGAGCTTTTCGCATCCACTCATGTTGTGCGTGTTATATTTGTACATGAATGGAAGGGACCTACAGTTTAATGCCGAATCCGAACGGCGAAGTGAAAAGCTTTTCATAGCAATTTATACTCTTGTAGGTTTGCCATTGCCTGCCAAGAGGTGGTGCCGTCTAGAAAAAATATTTTTTCTTTTTGATTTTGCCTGTGCCGAGATTCGAACCCCGGACACTCTGCGTAGCAGTCCAACGCACTACCATTACGCCACAGCGATTTCATCTCTTTAGATGAAATTTTAGTAGTCGTCAAATTTAATCTATAGCCTTTCTTTTAATATAACGCTTGAAAGAAGTTTTTGTAGTGTTGATACAATCTATTTAAGTATTTGATATAGCAATTGTTACATAGTTTGAGTTTTTCAGAATTCTAACTTCAGAAAAATTCAGTGTTTCAAGTAAAAATTTCTAATTGTGTTTGTAAGGTCTAAAAACGCAGGTCAGGTCTTTGTGTATCAGATTAAAATTTTTGATTGAACAATTTACCTGAACCATTTAACAATAAGTTAAATCACTGTAGACCTGTTAATGGATATACGAGTAATAATTTGTTTGTTTTGCTATTTTTTTTTTTTAATCTTTATATTTATTTGGCTTTGTGATTGATTTTTTCATTGTTTTTATGTATTGATTCGTGTTGGTGTGTATTGTATTCACTCCGCGTAATTTGACTACAACTTAGTTCACAGTTTTCTTTTTTTAGGTTTTTATTTATAGGTTTTCCTTGTAATGCTTTACTCAATTCAATTGTTACCTCATAGTTAACCACGTAATTTGACATCAAGTTACTTCATTTGTAATTTGTAAGCGTTTATCATGGGATTACCACATCGGTTAGAGGAATTCAATTATCAAATTAATTACTCGTGAAACAGAGATATGTAAACACTTACGCATGTTCATGATAACATATAAAATAAATTATCATACATACAGGGTGACAATTAATAATATTGTAATTAAAAACGAAAAACAGAGCGAAGTAAAAGATAGCATAATGCATGGTTACGAAGTGGCTACCCTTAGCGCAGACCTTGGCCTCTAAAATGGACTATACGCTGTCATCCATCGAATTGAGATCTGGCGGATATGGTGGCCATTCTTGAGTTGTGATTAAATCAGAAAAATAAGCCCTGCGCCATTCTTGTGTCGTTTTGCTCTGTGAGCTAGCTCAGTCTTGCTAGAGCGTCCAATCATTATCACCAAAGAGCTGCCGAGCCCAAAGGAGCACCATAGCCTCCAAAATTTAACTGCGTTACACTTCTTCATTGACTTTGACTCCTTGTTCCACAAAAAATCAAGGGTGTCTTACCATTTGCGCAAATCCCTCACCATACCATGACGGATTGCGGATTTTAGCGATGTTGAATGACGAATTATGGTCCAGGAGCCTCTATTAACCAGCTTCTGTCATTTTTACGGTTATGCGCTTGTTCAACAGTCCACATCTTTTCATCTGTGAAGAGAGATTTTTTACCATCCAACTTTGCTGCGGCCCGACGTTGAAGTAGACAATATCTTTGGAGCTGTACGCGTTTGTTTTCATCCATAAATAACTGACCTTTTTGGAGCTCCTAAGCATTGAGTCCTAGTTCGTATTTGCTATGAGTCGAAGTGATTCACGATTGTTGCCAGTTTCGTGAGCAACTTTTCTCATGAAAACCGTTGACTTACTCAGCACTCGATTTTGAACGTCTTTGCGATTCTTGGGAGTATTGACAGTAGCTTTTCCGGCTCTTCCTGGACGATCACCTTCATGAGCCAGCTCCTTAAACTGTTTAACTGTACGGGAAACTAACGAACGAGCAATGCGAAGCTGCCGGGCAATTTCACAATTGCGTTTGCCTAGATGGTGCAATGTTATAATAGCTAACCGATTATTTGACATCGTAAAATAAATAAGTAAATAATGTCTAGACCACACAAAAAATAAATCAGATGTAATCTCTATTACGTACTAGAATAATACAAGTATGAAGAAAATTGTAGAAAAATTACAATACTTTTCCTACAGTGCGAAGAAAGTTGTATATACCTATTAATTGCCACCCTGTACATGCACAAATATGGTTTAAGATGCGACTGTCAATTGTGCTCAGCTTCATTAGTTTTTATTGCTTTGAAGTCAATTAATTGGTTTATATAAACTACAAAAAGCGACAAGTATAATAAAGTTTTTAGCTGCGATTCACTTCAACTTCTCGATGAATTATTTACTAATTGAGTGATTAATTAATAATTCAATTTGTTTTGATTTTAATTCGTCGGAAGGGCACAATTTATCTAGAGATTGTATCAATGATAATGACAGTGAATAATAATACTCAATTATAGGCATTGATTTAAATAATTGATCATTTTTAATCGTTATACGTTTATTTAAAGTTCAACCCTTTGGATGATAGGTGAACAATTAGTCGATTTGATTGTTCTGTTTTAATTCACATGGAGACAATGTCAGACTCAAAAACATATTTAAATTATACCACTTTAAGTAATCTGACCCATTTTTTGGCCCCAAATAATAACAGCCAAACTAGAAGGATCTTAGCAAAAGATTTGGGTGTAACTACAAAAAAATGTAAAACCTAGTTCCTAGTGTTCCGAGTTGAGCCAACCGTGAATTTTTACTTTTCTTATTTTATTATTTCTAAAGAGCAGTTTTGTATTTCTGTAAATTTTTTCACAAAAGCATATTTTATTTCTAGGTTGTTCTGTTTTGTTCTTCAAGTCGCATTTTAACAAGCTCGCTGTAAGAGAAGCAAAGGTTTCCCACGAAAAAATGTAATTGCTGAAATAAACTCCAAATTAAAAGCTTGACATGCATTTATTTATTGCAGCTCGGAAAAGTTCGAAGATTTTTTTTCTTAAAGCTTATCCAAAGTTTTACTTATAAGATAATTTTGTTCCATAATTTTTATCAAGGTTAGAATAAAGAATGATTTATCACCAATAAACTGGTTTATAGTATCACGGGCGATATCAGCAAATCAGCTTTTTACAATTTAAAATAATATTTTTCAACGCCCCTGGATGGAGCGGAAAAATTAAACGAAAAGTTCTATTTGCACCAAAAGCTACTTTACTAAAATAGCCTTAACCTTAAAACAATATTAAGATAATTTATTTAGCGCATACATTCAAACACTATTGTTTTCTAATTTTAACTTAAAATTTTTACTTTTTTTTTGTCTAGGAAATATTAGCAGTTATTGTTGCATAATATTGTTGTTTGGATCAACGATTTTAAGAGTCAGCTAATTAGTGATTTTCTGGTTTATACAATAAGAAAATTTAGTTATTTTCGCTTTGACAAGTAACAATAAAACTAGATTCTAAAAAATTCGACATTTGAATTGTGGTGAAAAGTTGAGTCGAATTACCCATTGCATTGTCGAACTATTGTGTCATAATACAGAACTGAAGGTTGATATACAGTGCCGGACAATCAAATAAGAACACCTTGCACTATAAAACTTCCATTGATTTTTTTTTATCGGACTGCTTATGGCAAACAATTTTTATAGAGAAGAAAATGATATGGTATATACTTTATAAATTTCTAGATGGCAACACTACATTTAAATATTTTTTGGAGATTCCCAAACAAAAAAATTGAAGCGAAGCTTTCGAAGGCGGACAATCTAATAAGAACAACAGCAGACGAAAAAACTTATATTTTAAAAAGAAAACTTAAATTTGAAGGTAATTCAATAAATTTAATGTAAACTATTCCGTAATGTCACAGCAAAATGGGTCGAGCAAAGCACGGTAGCAAGGAGGAGCGTGATTTGAGGGAAAAAGCATCCGCCAAATAGCTAAACCTATTAGCAGATCATCGACATTTGTCTACCAATCTTTATTACCTCAAAAATTTCATTCCAAGAGAGGTCGGCCCCGCAAAACTACAAGTGCAGATGACAATCGCATAAAAATTTTGGCGGCACGGGATCCATTTAAGGCAGCTGCCGCAATTAGAGAGGAGACAGGGTTTCAAATTTGTGCTCGATCATTAAGGAGCCGTTTTGTGGAAAAAAATGTATGGGAGAACAGCACGAAAAGTAGCAATGTTGACACAAAGACATCGAAAGTGTCCCATAGAGTTCGCTGAAGCGCACATTGAGTGGGATGGTTCAATTAATGCAAAAAAATGGCCTAACGTATTATGGGCAGACGAAAACAAGGTAACTCTTGTTGGAAGTGATGGCAAACGTTGGGTTAGACCCCCGAAAAATGCATAAATGAGCCCAAAATATACTAGGCAGACGTTTAAGCACGGAGATGGAAGCATCATGGCATGGGGATGTTTCTCTTGGTATGGTGTGGGCCCTCTGTATTGGATAAAAGAAACGATGGACAGATTTCTTTACGTAAACATCCTTCAGGAGGTGATGCTTCCTTATGCTGAATGGGAAATGCTCCTGAAATGGCAAATGCAACAGGATAACGACCCAAAGCACAGCTCAATTTTTGCTTTAATTTTTTTATCTAAATTTTTTAATCTAATCGAGAACTTGTGGAATATAGTCAAAGAGAAGATTGGCAGTACCAGAGCTAAAAACAAAGGGGCGAATTGTGGCAAAGCAGCATTCAAAGAGCGTGGTATTCCATACCCCAGGCTACTTGCGCGTCTCTGGTGGAATCAATGCCTAGAAGGTGTAAGGCGGTTTTAATTAACAAAGGCTATTCTTTTTTTTGTTTTAAGTGTTTGTATTTTTTTGTCCTTTTGAAGTGTGATTGTAAGTATAACTTTAAAATTTTTTTTTTTTACACTGAATAGATTTTGTTATTGTTTTAAGAAAAAAAGTAAATTTATGGAATAAATGAATAAAAGTAAATACCTTTTGAATTTATCATAAGCCTAGAGAAATATTTTTTTCAGAACAAGGTGTTCTTATTTCATTGTCCGACACTGTAAGTATTTTAAGTGGGGAAATACGCATATCTTTAGCAGTCAGCAGAGGAGACCTGTTAGAGTTCTATCCTGCTAACTCAGCTTTGATCCCAAAAATGTAGTTTGAAGAGGAAAATATTATACTTAAGTACATGTGTAAATATTTAAACATTTTAGCTTTCTAAAAAGTTCTCTTTTTCTTCATAAACACTTCACTTCATACTTAATCTTGTTTGCTAATTTGCAAATCTAGATCTAAGTACATACATAAGTAAATATACGACAAATTGTTTGAATCAATTTAAAATGTTTTAAATGCATGCATGCATGGTACGTATATAAACATATACATGTATGTATGTATGTGTGCATGCAGTGCATATTAATGTTTATTCTAATGAAATTCATGCGTATAAATGCTACTAATGGCAACACTTGTTTAATTAAGTGAGCAGATTTACTTGATGCCAAAGGAAATTATTAAATTAAGTAAGAGCTCAATAATCACAGAAAAAGAATTCCAACTGTAAGCTTACGAGTATACAGAAAAGTAGTATTATGGGGTAGATTTTCTACTTTTTGAGCGGACTACGTGAATATGCTACACCAACGCACTCACCGACAGCAACCAACAAAGACAGACGCACAAAAACAGCACAAAAGAATAAGATGAATTAAAACTACTAATTGCTGCAGTGACAACACAACGTCAGTGAAGTCGAAGAAGTAGAAGAGAAAAAATAAAAGTAATTTATACAAAAGTAAACAAATTTATATAAAAGCCACAGATGGTGGTATTCCCGTTCGACAGGCGTTAGTCTGTTTAAAATTACTCAGAAATATCAGAAAATATTAAAAGCTCCAGTCACCAGTCACCAACTAACAAGTAGCACACCACCAACGCTGTCGTTCGCTAGCAGCCACTAATAATTTGTAGTATTCTACATGACCATCCTCCACCCGCCACCTCCGCTCACTGTCTTATCACTCTCTATTTATAACTGCGTGTCGCGAAATTTAAATAACTACAGCAAATTAATACAAAACAAAATCCTTTGTGTGGTTTGACCTTCATTACCAATGTGTAAGTAGTACAACTTATAATTTCATTGATAATTTAGTAGCTGCTAGTTAGTGTTGCTGCTGCTGCTACCCGCATCAACAATATCCGACAGAAAGTCACAGCAATGATGGCAAATTAAATATTTACATTTTATAAAATTTTACTACTTACTCTTATTGCTTTTTAAAGTGATTTGTACTTTTTTATATTTATTTACTTTAATGAAATGAAAAATGAAATAATAAAAGCGTGTAGCGTAAAGATTTATGTAAAAATGCATTAATATTAAAAAAAAAAAAAGAAAAAAAAAAGGAAAGAGTAAAAAAAAATAATCAACAATAATAAAATGGCAAACAATATCCAGTTTTTTTGCTGCTGCTACTTTTTTCCTTTTTCATTCAAACGCACGTTTACTTCAATTAAAAGATATACTACTGTGGGCAAAAGTTAGTAAGACTTTGTTCATAATTTCAAATTTTTTTATTCATTCTTCCAAATCTATTTCGTCCCCTTCAAAGTAATCCCCCCCGGCCCTAATACACTTGTGCCAACGTTTTTTCCAATTCTCGAAACAGTTGTTAAAGTCGATTTCCGGAATAGCCTTCAATGCGCCTAGCGATTCATGTTTAATGTCTTCAATTGACTCAAAACGGTGTCCACGAAGCGGTTTTTTGAGTTTAGAAAATAGCCAAAAGTCACACGGTGCTAAGTCAGGCGAATAGGGTGGTAGGGTGGTTGCGGAACGATATCAGTCGAATTTTTGGTAAAATGGTCTCGTAAAACCAATGCAGTGATTTTGGAACCAATCGTGCATTCACGCTTCTTAGGCCCAAATGATGTTTTAAAATGGTTTTTACTGATACTTCCGATATTCCAACGATGCCAGTAAGGTCTCTGACTGTTAATCGTCGATTCTCGAGCACCAATTCCTTGATTTTATTGACGTGTTGATCATCAGTTGATGTTGATGGCCGTCCTGGACGTGGTTCGTCGTCAACGCGTTCTCGACCATCTTTGAACAATTTGTACCAATCAAAAACACTTGCTCGCGACATACAATTATCACCGAAGGCCTTTTGCAACATTCTGAACGTTTCGGCACCAGAAATTTGATTCCGCACACAAAATTTAATGGAACTTCTTTGTTGAATAATTTCACTCATTGTGAAAATCGCCGAATGCACTTTTTGTACTTCAGAAAGACAAGCGTATACTAAACACTAATGATTATTTTAATGTGACATTTGGCACAGATGTCACCGACAGTCATACCAACCTTAAAAAAATAATATTTTCATGAATGGGTTTCCGCGCGAAATTTAAATTAAAAAGTCTTACTACTTTTTGCCCACAGTAGTAGATTATACATACGAGTATATACACGATATATGTACATATGTACATAATTACATATGTACATACGACTCGTACGATTTGTGTAGCATGGCAAATAACAAAACAAACAAATATAACAAGAATAACAACAAGCATTTTTTTGTTGTTGTTGATATCAGCAACACTTACTTACAACATTCATACTACATACACACCTGGACAAAATAATAGGTGCGAACGTGAACCCAAAAATTTTTAAAATGAACGAAAAAAATTAATTGGCATGGTCTACAATCAAAAGGCAAATTAGGAAGTTCGGTGGCACTGTTTTTGGGGAATCCCCGCAACAAAAGTTCTTCTCGATAAATATTGCAGCTTGTTTATTTGTTCAACCTACAACTGATCTGGACAATTAAATAAGTGTGTTTTGGTTTAAATTGAAAGTGAATAAATTTAAAGCGTTATTTAGTTCCAGAAGGTAAGATTTCGATGAAAGTGAACTAAATAAAGGTTTAATTATAATTTTTAAAAATAGATAGAGGAGAGAAGACTTGTTCGTCAGCTCCGAGACAAAGGAAAAACCTACAAATTCATTGTCGGATCGATGGAACGGTCTTAGAATTTCGTTACAAATGCTCTCAAGCCAGAAAAAGCTATTATAACGCGTGGAGCACCTAAAAAAACTTCATTAGTGACCGACAATCTTATCGTTATATTAGCTAAACGCGACCCGTTCAAGTTGCCCAGAACAATTGCAAGCGAAATTGTGAATGTTGTATCATCACGAACCGTTCCAAGACGATTAGTAAGCGCAAAACTACCGGGTAGGATTGCACGCAAAGTTCCTCTGCTTAGAACTGCAAATTTGAAGAAGAGGAAACATTTGGCATTAGTTCATAAAACGTGGTGCGGTTCGCAGGGAGAAAAAAAATGGCGCAATATTCTCTGGAGCGATGAAACAAAAATAAATTTGTTTGGTAACGATGCGGAAAGAAACGTTTGTCGCCCGAAAGGCAAAGAATTCGACGTCCGGTTCACAAAGAAAACAGTGAAACACGGAGTTGGCAGCTTAATGGTATGGGGCTGTTTTTCTGAGCAAGGTATTGGTCCGATACATCAAATTAATGGCGTTATGGATAGATTCGTGTATAAGGATTTGTTGGAAACGGTAATTTTACCATATGCCGAGGATAATATGCCGCTTTTGTGGAAATTTCAGCAGGACAATGATCCTAAACATTCATCGCGAGTTGTCAAAGCATGGTTCCAAGAGCATAGAGACGTCCTTGTATGGCCAAGTCAATCCCCAGATTTAAATCCTATTGAGAACCTCTGGGGAGAACTTAATCGCCAAAACAACGCAGCTATGGGAAAATATTCAAAAAATTTTGTACAACATTCCTGTAGAAACTTGTCGTTGTCCGAAGTTGATATTGTCAATGCCCAGAAGAATCGAAAAAGCCATCAAGAATAGTGGTGGATATTCTGGGTATTAATGCGTTCTTCCTAATTCAGTAAAATACGGGACCATAACTAGCAAAATTTCAATATTTATTCCTAAGTTTCTTGTGCACACCTATTATTCTGTCCAATCGAAAATCTGTGTATTTTATGAATTAATCAAATTTTAAGTTATTTTTTAGAGTTTTTAAAACCTTTTATGTTTTATTATGTTTATGTTGAAAACTAATTTATTTTTTGAAGGATAATAAAAAATACATGAAAGCTAAGCTTTTTTGAAAAAAAATATGTTCACACCTATTATTTTGTCCAGGGGTGTATGTAGCAGCCATAAAGATATTATCATTATATCTAAAAGATATTTTATACTTTAATACTTTACTCTCGGCTCCGATGATGACTTCTTTCATAAGCTTTTTACTTTTGCACATCATACAAAACGCAAACAGCCAGCGAGCAAAACATGAACATGAAATTGTACAGGGAAATTGCGAAGATCATCATCATCATATGCATGCAATGATCGTAACTGGCGTTGCCACAGTTTCCCTCTTTTTTATATTATATTTATTACATTTTCCATGTTTGTGAAATGGAAATACAAATCTTTTAATCAGGTCAAGATCGATTTGTATGTGAGGTATTGCCATCGTCACAGCAAGGGTGTAGGTGGTAAAAATAATTAAATATGGCTTTTGATCGTGCGCGTTCGGCTGTTGCTTTGTTTGAATTTCGCCGAAGCAAATCAAATCAGTTGCAGAGAGAAACGCCAAGATGAATACGCCAATTTTTATAATATGTGTGTGCCCATCACTGGTTTAGCAAAATATTGACATATATTGTATTAAAAATATAGTACGTACAATAGATCGGCAAAGCTTTCTCAAAAATACATAACACAGTAATTATCACTTCGTCATAATAGCTGAATTTCAAATGTCATGTTGCCTCAAATAATATACATATAAGTATAAAGGAGTGAATGTTAAAAATTAGCTACCATTGCTATACAACAATTTAAACTGATTTGTTGTATGTTATGTTGTTTTATTCAAACATCCGACAAATTCAAGTTTCTATTATTGCTTCTTTCGAGCATCAGAGGCCAAACAGGTTACATACAATGTGCGCGTAACTACATATTACTGACGACCTGCTGTGATTCACGATTGTGTCTCAAAGGCAACGTACTATACACCCAATGATCAGATTATACTCAAGCATAATACTGATTGGAAAATGTTGCAGATGTAACAAGCAAAAGAACTTCCCCGGAAAAGAATGTTCCAATGGTACAGGGATGAATTTACATGGATTGCTGTGACAAAGGAATATCAATCATTATTCCCAATTTAAATTATGATACTTTCAGAGAGAAAGTAAGTATTAGTATATTATGATAAACTCTATTTAAGTTTTAGCTAATGCAAAAATATAGTTCTTCGGGAGAAACATTGTGGACTCTTTTTGAAAGGTGCCAAGTAAGTAAAACTTCACTTCCATGATAAAAACTTTAAGTTTTTATTAAGATTAAAACGATATAAATAGTGAACAAATATTCTGATAATAACCACCAAGAACCATTCTTTATTTATATCTAATCCAATAGCTTGCGATATTAGCAGTTATTTAGTTTTCTGTTGTTTTGTGAATATCAAAGTGGCAACTCTTTCCTCCATACCTTTTAACATTTTACTCAAATTATTACGCTATCGTTTGTGGAACTTTTGTTTATTTAATTAGATGCATAACTCAATCGATTTCATGTACTTATACCCGCTTGCACCATCTTACTCTACACACATATAAATATGTAGCATGTTATTAAATAGTAACTAGTTAAAATATAACTGCTAACACTTTCTTATTAATCGATACTGACCGAATTTAACGATGTAGTAGCAATGTTCATAATACAAAATTATAGAAATTGTGACTATGTCCAGTGACTGCGAAACAATTACATTTCCTACTGCACCATCGCGGGCACCGGTTTTACCAAATTGTTTTCGTTAAATTTTTATTATTTTCTTGTTATTGTTATTGTTATCGCTGTGGCGTAGTGGTAGTGCGTTGGACTGATACGCAGAATGGCCGGGGTTCGAATCTCGGCACAGGCAAAATCAAAAAGTAGAAAAAACAAACCTCTTGGCAGGCAATGGCAAACCAACAAACCAAAGAGTGAAAAATTGCCTATGAAAAGCTTTTCACTTCGCCGTTCGGATTCGGCATTCATGTACAAATATAACACGCACAACATGAGTGGATGCGAAAAGCTCGGCCTAGGCCCTCCATGGGCTGTTGTGCCATAAAAAGTAAAGTTGTTTATACTCGTATATAATATTTCTTGGAATTTTTTCGCAGGTAGCCTTTACAACAAGCTTTACGTTGTAATATTGACATTAAACGAGATCAAACAACAGACGGTGACGGAGAAGAGAAGAAGTGGCTGAATAGCAGAGGAAGGTGTTGTTGCTGCTATTGTTATTATTATTTTAGCAACAATTGTTACTAACACTCTGATGTATGCATTGTATATAGTATCTTTGCAAACTGAATTGCATTTATTAACATTTGTTTCTCAATTCATATTCATAGTAATGTACATAATTGCAGAAGGTATGAGTAAATTTATTCAAAAGGTGGAATAAGAAAAAAGTTAAACTAGAATAAATATTTTATTGCTTAGCTCACTGTACTGTCATGCTCATGAAATACAAATTTCAAATGCTTTCGAAACAAAAACAAAAAAAGTCAATGGTGATACGAGTACCTTACATTCGATCGTGATTAAACTTTGCATTCAAATGCCGCCCCTCACAGCAAAGATAGCTTCAAGAATATTTCTTAACGACAAGCAATTACTTCCTGAATTACTTGAAGAATTAGCTGATGCTTGAAAGCCATGGAAGAATATAAAATTCATACCCGGAACATTTCGAGGCTAATACTTAGTTTGATAGCAAGGCAAACGTTAATACATAAACATACAAAGTTTATACTCGTAATCTGATGTGAATAAATTTATGATAAGTTCAAAATATTTGCATGAATGAGACCACCACAACAATTTGGTAACACAAAAAGATTGCATATTGTAGTATTTTTAACACATTTCTTTCTGGTATTGTATTTTCGCAACAGTAATTGTAATTTAAAGTCAGTAAATCTGCTTTTGATTTATTTTTTGCATTAATTCATCCATCATTAGAATTCAAAGTCTGGTATGTTTCGGTCTTTTACAACCCATATCCTAGTCGCCAAAACAGGTTGATGTTAACGTGAGTAGCTACTACCTACAGTTTTACAACTCCATGACCAGTGAATGGGAATACCATAAAACAAATGTCTGATTGGCAATGCTTTGCGGATTATTAACTCTCTAATTCTCACATTTTTTACTGACCTACAAATTTATATTAGATAAAAAGCACAGACTTGGGATCCCTCAAAGCAATTTTCGTTGTTTGAGCCTGTCACCAAATTTTTTTTATTAATGATTAAACATTTTAAATTAAATGTTCCTACTTATTCTTAACTAGCTATATACCGTTTGTATCACAGAATGACTTTTTTTTATTTGTTTTTATTGTATTTTTAACCAAAATTCTCAAACTCAATTTAATAATAATTCATATTTTCGAACATTTTTGACTTTGATTGCTTCCAGCTGAAGCATTATTATGAAAGTTTGGAAGGTTCACAATACGATATGATAAAGTGTACCTCCAGACTACTGTTCTGGTGGTTATTACACCCGTTTTGGTGACGGCTGCCTAGAGGCCTACTTGGGAACTAGAGGGCTAAACTATCAACTTATACATACATAATAATGAAGACTTTTAAAACTTATCCTATGCATACATATATTTTATTTGTGGTCGTGATATCTGATACCGCGAGACGATTGGGATATTTGCTAAAAATCCTTAGTGTTTAAGTATGTCTGTATTTAAGAAATTCATTTACACACCTGGGATTATCGACTGAGCAGTGCGTCGAATACAATTGTCTGGTACAAAAATGATGAAATCTTTTGAACCAGTAGTCCGATTTTTTTAAACTAAAGTATTTTATTTTGCAAATTATTTTTAGATTAAAAAAATAAAAACAAGAAACCGCAAATTATTAGTTTTTAATAAAAAGTTTTAATTTTTCAGGAACCCCTTCCATTAATGTTTTTATGGTAGTGTCCGACAACGTCACAGCTGCTGCAGACCACTTTCTTTTGAAATCTTGAAGGTCTTTGGCCACTTTTTTTGTTACCTTCATCTCCCTTTTTACTAAAGCCCAGTACCTCTCAATCGGCCTTAGTGCGGGACAGTTTGGCGGATTGGCTTCTCTAGGCACCAAAATCACTTCATTCTGTTGGAACCACTCTAAGGTGACATGAAGCGAGGTCAGGCCAAAAAAACGTGGACACTTCATGTTGGCGTAAAAATGGAAGCAATCTCTTTTGCAAGCATTCCTTCAAATATGTTTCGCCGTTGATTGTACCCGATGTCACGAATGTGCTGCTCCTTTTGCCACAAATACAAATTGCCTGCCAAACAAGGAATTTCTTTGGGAATTTTGTAATTTTTTTGGGCTTTGAATTTTTCAGCGACATTTCCTCGAGAATCAGCTGTATAAAATTCCTGGCCATGTAGCTGGGAAAAGTCCGCTAAAACATAAGTTTCATCGTCCATTATGCAGCATTCAAATTTCTTGACAAAATCTCGGCTCAGCATTTTCGCTCGTTGTTTTGCGGTTTCATTCTTCACGGCGTTTCTATCCGGAACTTTTTGAACTTTGTACGTCCTCAGCCCAGCTTCCTTCTTAGTCCTGCGCAATCTGAGCAATCAGCCCTCCCCGCCAATCTCCTTCCCGAAATGTTTGGATCTCTCTTTAAAATGGTCACAACGTTCTTCGTCTTCTCACAGTTATGTGGCCCCTTCTTTTTACCAGAACCTTTCTTCTGACCAATACGCAGTTCTTCCTTAAAACGTTTAATGACGCGAGAAATGGTTTTAGGGTTAGCCCCTACCTCTTTGGCAAGTTTTTTGAATGACCAGTGAGGTTGCTTTTGAAAAATTGTAATAATATTTTCTTGCACTTCCACTTCATTCGCCATTTTCGCGTTAAATAAATTTTTATTGTCTTTAACTGACACATCATATTTTCTGACATTTAATTCAAAGCTACTAAGACAAAAATTTTAGATTTTGAATCTTTCAATAGCAATGTGGGGGAGGAAATGTAACGGACAATTTTATTCGACGCAATCCTTATATCAGTTAGATTAAAGGCATTAGAGCCAAAAAACTCTTATTTAAAAATTCAAAAAAGACTAGAACTGATTTTTTATTCCAAAAACATCAATTTATCTTCTGTGGAAATCAAAATTCAGTTCACTCGCTTCTCACTTTTAATGAAAGTACGCATTTGTACGCAACTCAACAAAATTCGATATGCGTGCAGGATATTTTAATATCAGCAAAGATGAAATTAATCATTAATTTGCTGTCGTTATACATACATAAATACTATTATTGTTATAACTGAATCTCGTTTCATTACTTATTTAATTTATTTTATTTGTTATTCAACTGTACGAATATATATGGCCTCATGATAAGAACATTACTTCGCATTTCAATTGAATTAGAAAACAATGAACGCCAAACTACGAAGTATGTAGTGCAAATTTACGAATTCAATGATTGCCACACTCTGAATTTATTGAGGAAATAGAATAACTAGTTTAAAGATACGAGTACGTGCATTCTATAAAGTTTATAAAAATACTTAGAAATGTATAAGTAGTAGCTAGATGTACTAGGAGTGAGGGACGAACAAAATCACACCACATTACATGCTGCCAATGTTCGTTGTGTTAGGATTGATTATAAGTAAAGTGAATGACCAATCAGGCCAAGTGAGGGAGAGGTCTGATGCAACTATAGTTTTTATAGTTATATGAGAAAATATGGTATTTAGAATTCTCAACACGCTCGGAATGGAAATCTAACGTTTTAACGGAAAATGATTATCGGCAGTCATGGCCTCTAACACACACTTTCATTCAACGGCGACTTGCATTATTTATTTAATGCGTTTGAGAAATTTTGGCATGAAATAAGATTTGTAGGTATTTTTATTTATTATTTATAATAATATAAGTCACTTTCCTATTCAATAATATTATACTACTGTGGGCAAAAAGTAGTAAGACTTTGTTCATAATTTCAAATTTTTTTATTCATTCTTCCAAATCTGTTTCGTCCCCTTCAAAGTAATCCCCCCGGCCGCAATACACTTGTGCCAACGTTTTTTCCAATTCTCCAAACAGTTGTTAAAGTCAATTTCCGGAATAGCCTTCAATGCGCTTAGCGATTCATGTTTAATGTCTTCAATTGACTCAAAACGGTAACGGTGTCCACGAAGCGGTTTTTTGAGTTTAGAAAATAGCCAAAAGTTAAACGGTGCTAATAGGGTGGTTACGGAACGATATCAGTCGAATTTTAGGCCAATGCAGTGTGAGCCGGCGCATTATCGTGATGCAAAAACCATGTGTTGTCTTTCCATAATTCCGGCCTTTTTTTGCGAATCCCTTCACGCAAACGACGCATTACACTCAAATAGTATTCCTTGTTGACAGTTTGGCCGGTCGAAAGGAATTCGGAGTGCACCACACCTCGATAATCGAAGAAAACTGTCAACATGACCTTGATTTTTGACCTGCTTTAACGGGGTTTTTTCGGTTTCGGCTCACCTTTGGCATGATATTCGGCTGATTGATCGTCTGTTTCCGGATCGTAAGCATAGATCCAAGTCTCATCGCTAGTTATAATACGTTTCATGACATCCTGGTAGTCGGAAAGCATTGTTTCACAGACGTCAACGCGACGCTGTTTTTCCATAAAATTTTGTGATTTTGGAACCAATCGTGCATTCACTCTTCTTAGGCCCAAATGATGTTTTAAAATGGTTTTCACTGATCCTTCCGATATTCCAACGATGCCAGTAAGGGCTCTGACTGTTAATCGTCGATTCTCGATTCTCGAGCACCAATTCCTTGATTTTATTGACGTGTTGATCATCAGTTGATGTTGATGGCCGTCCTGGACGTGGTTCGTCGTCAACGCGTTCTCGACCTCGACCTCGATCTTTGAACAATTTGTACCAATCAAAAACACTTGCTCGCGACATACAATTATCACCGAAGGCCTTTTGCAACATTCTGAACGTTTCGGCACCAGAAATTTGATTCCGCACACAAAATTTAATGGAACTTCTTTGTTGAATAATTTCACTCATTGTGGAAATCGTCGAATGCACTTTTTGTACTTCAGAAAGACAAGCGTATACTAAACACTAATGATTATTTTGATGTGACATTTGGCACAGATCACCGACAGTCATACCAACCTTAAAAAAATAATATTTTGATGAATGGGTTTCCGCGCGAAATTTAAATTAAAAAGTCTTACTACTTTTTGCCCACAGTAGTATGTATTTAAAAACAACTTCTCAAATATCTTGCCACAATAATGTTTCAGTAAAGCTAGCAATTAATTACGATGCTGAGTGACGCTAATCTTAGCGATAACTTTAATTTTCAAGTTTACACTTGTTTTCACAGTAAATAAAAATAAATATTTTTATAATAAATAAAAAATTTTTTAAATTTATTTTCTCATTTATGAATGAACAGAAATTATTACTTCTGTTGTCTGGTTATAATCATTTTAAATACCAGTAAAAGCAATTAAGCTTTTCGCAGAAGAAAAACAGAAAGTGATTGTCAATCTTCATTTTTCAATTGATTGATTGTCAATTTACATCTTTGGCAGAATAAAATGGTATTTGTATCTTCTCAAAAAATACCATATGGGGAACTATGGACTCACATAGCAATCTCACAAGCACCAGAACAATGCTCTGGCATTTGTTTTTGAAACTCAAAATTGTAGTTTCCATCATTTTGCACAAAGAAATGTTTAGCTAGAGCTGCAAAATTAGGACGAATATCTTCCAATTCTTGACATGAATGGAAAGTAATATCAGATATTTGAGGGATTGCTGTAAAAAAGGCTTTTCATAGAAATGTTGTCAGAATTTCGTATATATTAAGTAGAATGAATTATGTAGTTTAATGAATGAAAGACAAATCCGACAAATTTAAAATCACTTCAAACATGTAAGCAGCGATAGGGACTGTCTGCAGCGGTAGTCTTGACTGTGATTATAATATAAAACTACTAACAATTGTTACACTGTGTACGGGACAGGTTCTATAAGTCCCTGAAAATTAAAACAGCCACCTCTCAATCCTACATTTTGCTTGTTAAACGAACGCACCCAAATTTTCAGACAGATCTGTCAAATAGTTTTATTGTGACAGTCATTTAAAACAGACGCTAACGAGCATTTAAACACTATGTTTTGCGCGAAAACCCCATCACTCTTCACGACGTTGGGTGAAACCGAATTGAGGTCACCACACCAGAAAAGGTCATTAAAATCTACGCTATGATCTTAGACGACCGGCGAGTGAAGGTGCGCGAACTTGAAGAGTCTACAAGACTTTCACGTGGATTCAGTTTTGTATAAATATTTGGAAAGCTATCGGCAACATGGATGCAGCGTTTGCTCGCAATTGACAACAAACGCAACTTCAACTCCTTTGACAACTTCAAAGGAGTGTATTTTGTATTCGAACGATTTTTTGGCACCGTTTCGTTACCGTGAACGAAACCTGGATTCATCACAATAAACCAGAAGAAGTCAAAACAGTGAGTTTCTCCAGGCGAATCGAAGTCCAAGAAGGCCAAGGTGCGGCTGTCGGCCAACAATTTTGATAGGATGCGCGCGGTGCCATTTACATCGATTACCTTGAAAAGGGTAAAGCAGTCACAGGCGCATATTATGAAGAAGTGATGGATAGATTCGAGTTATTGACCCTCCCTCGTTGTATGTATGTATAGTCGATACAAAATTGCAACATCTTGCAGATGTTATCTTGCCTTTGATGTTACCACAAACAACATTTGTCAAAATATTTTTACATTTATTTATAGTCTTTTATTGTTATTTATTTTATGCTATGGTAACATTTTATTGACTAATAAAATCGCATAATTTTTCGGTATTTTTTACACGCTATTGTTGCTGCTGCTACTTTTATTTGTATTAATTTGATTGGAATATTCATTATCGCTCATTTACCATTAGCCAAAATAATGAAAACAAGAAAAATTCAAATTTATGAATAAGGCACAGATATTGATTGCATTGCCACAAGTTGTACACACATACATATGTGATATGTATGTGATATGTGTGACCTTCGAAAATCTAGTTTAGCATTGATAACACAAAATTGTATTTCATAGAGTTGTTCACCTAATTTTAACATAAAAACTTCTTTTTGTGTAACTTGCCAGTCCAAATAAACTATTTGAACTTTTTGGCTGGCCCTTTTCTGATATATTGTTTTTGTTTAACACTTCTATTCATGCTTCTTCACTAAACGCCATCAAAAGCGTATATGATATGGTAAATATTCATTTACATATTTACATGCCTGCATATTTTAAAACTAACTTCTAGTTTTATTTTGCGTCATCGCTAGTTGGTGATAACATTAACTCATGCATAAATGCATTTCCATTCCGATTTGGATTGTCGTAGCACTGCGAGATTATGTGGCAAAACTAGTGTTGAGAAATTATGCATAATAACTACATAGTTAGGTCAAGTTTAAGATATTTACACAAATACTTAGAAAAAAATATTTCTTTATCTTCGGTGTATGTAAAATAGTTTTTTCTCTGTAAAAAATAACTAACAGTCGCCCACGAGTGCATTGATTTCGATACTTTTATCATTATATTATTTTGTCTTTTGTTTAATGATTTTGACATTTCTTTTTCTATGGGATTGAATTTTGAAACTCCCATAAACTTATTACTTCCTTTACAATATTAGCAGGAAAAACATTCACGTAACATGTGAAAAGTTATATCTAGCTGTAATTTTGCAACATTTACATGTAATTTGTAATACGGGAAGCAGAAGAATGTACTATATGTTTTAAAAGCATTAGTATCTCGTTAGTATGAAAAGCGTTAGCAGGTGAAAAATTCAAGCGGGAAATAGAAAACTTGATATAGGATCTAAAAATCTATATTAAATCAATTTAGTACCTACATACCAGGTGCACAAGTATGAAACAAATAATGACATCTTTGTGTCGCTAGGTAAAACTATAAGCTCTGTCAAACCGAATACTTGGCGCCATTTCTCCGCATTTAGTTCTGTCAACAATATTCAGTTCATAATCACTCAAGTTTCTTACAACAATATATTTTTTTCGCTCGTAAAAATTTCGAATTTTGTGCCTACAAACTACGATATGCGGACATCATTGATTTTCTGTTAGCAATTGAAGAAATCTGTTTTGGAATCTCATCGAATGCTTGTCGAAGCTTACGGCCAGCAAAACACAACACACACGGCTCTAGGCAAAACACAGTGCAACCAACGAGTGCTTCAATAAGTTTAAAAGTGGCGATTTTGATGTGAGAAACGAAGACGCTCTTCGTTTCTCACATCAAGAAGACCAGAAGACAAGGAAGACCACCGAAAAACTTTGAAGATGTCGAATTACAAGCTTTAGTCGATGAAGATGATGGTCAAACGGAAGAACAACTTGCAGAACCATTAAATGTGACCCAACGACGCATTTCTCAAAGTTTAAAAGGCATGAGATTGATTTTGAAGATACCGCAGAGGGAAGATGGGTGCCGCATGAATTGATGACTGAAAGACATCAAGAAAATCGAAAACCACCTGTGAATTGTTGTTCGCCAGGTACAAAAGAAAGTCATATCTTCATCGAATTGTTACTGGCGATGAAAAACGAATCTATTTCGAGAATCCCAAACGCAAACGATCATATTTTAAGCCCGGTACACCGGCCAAATCGCTTCGGAAAGAAGACAATGCTCTGTGTTTTCTGGGATCAGCGAGGTGTTATCTGGTTTGACCCTCTGAAGCCAGGTGAAACAGTTACTGGTCAACGCTACCAACAACAATTGGCCGATTTGAACCGTGCTTTGCGCCAAAAACGTCTAGAATATCAAGCTAGGCAACACAAAGTGATTTTTCATGATGACAATGCACCATCACATCGAACAAAACTCAAAAAAAGACTCGGGAATTGGTAGATTCGTACAGCTGGGAAGCCCTCCCCCATGCGGCCTATTCACCAGACTTGGCTCCATCTGACTACGACTTATTTTCATTAATGGGGCATGGGGCACGCACTTGCTGAGCAGCACTTCGATTCGTACGGAAATATGAAAAAATGGCTCGATGACTGGTTTGAATAAAAAAACGAACAGTTTTTCTGGCGAGGCATTCAAAAATTGCCAGAGAGTTGGGAAAAATGTGTAGCTAGCAATGGCCAATACCTTGAAGATTGAATGTTTAACCATTTTTCTTAAATAAACGTGTATTTTCACAAAAAAAATTACACCTGGTACATATCTATGTACAATATTTAAAAGAGAAAATCAAGTTGTGGCTGATTTTGAAAATTTGTGTCTTTTAACTCAGGTGAGGCTTTTGCCGCCTCCATAACCAAACCTACTGGTAAATTTAAGAATTTAAAAGGTGTTCAAATTGTTTCATCTGTTATGAATAAACATTAAAATTTAAGAATTGAAAATAGGCCAATAAACCCAAGGCCGAATTTCTCTCAAATATTTTCTTTAGACCATCACTCGGTTTCTTCTTTTTTTTTTAATGGCACAACAGCCCGTGGAGGTCGTAGTCCCAGATTTTCGCGATGTTATTTTAACTCAGCTACTAAACCTCCTTTCGAACAAAAATTGTTATAGGGGGTTTCCTGCGAAAGGATTTTTGATTCTGGGTTTGTCATGACAACAAGACAGAAAAACAAAAATGTTTTTTTTTTGTACTATTCGGATCAGCTTTTCAAAAAGCATTAAATTATCTTCTTCTTTCTTACTTTTACTTCCTTGGCACAACAGCCCATGGAGATCCTAGGCCAAGCTTTTCGTATCCACTCATGTTGTGCATGTTATATTTTTGTACAAGAATGGAAGGGACTAACAGTTTAATGCCGAATCCGAACGGCGAAGTGAAAAGCTTTTCATAGGAAATTTTTCACTCTTGTAGGTTTGCCATTGCCTGCCAAGGGATGGTGCCGTATAGAAAAATTTATTTTTCTACTTTTTGTGTCAAAATTTAAAACCCGTGAACTCTGCGTAGCAGGCCAACGCACTACCAATTACGCCACAACCATAATAAATTATCTTGGTTATATTTCAACAAATCAATAAATATATTTTTTGCAGAATAATAACCTTTGTATAAAAACAAAAATCAACTACCGTAATTTTTTGTTGCTTTGTGTTATTGGTTCTTTTTTACTTTATTCTATTGATTCGAAGTGACTGCAAAGAGGGGGTTTGCGCTTAAAAACACTTAGCTCTCATTTAAATATATCCTTAAATATATCAATTAAGTATACTATCATGTGTCAAAGTAAAAAATGCTCAATTTGGTTTGCCATTTCATCATGAATAGACTTACGCCTGAGGATTCATTGGTGGGTATTTTAACATGGTGGTTTCCAAGCCCGACGCACAACCATTCATTCAAGGCCATGGAGAAGCCCGCCGCACACATTAGTTAACTGACTGACGGTTGTCAGATCGCTATCCAGGGGACGCCACGAGGAGGCTGTGTGTCGACTTGAAACTTAGAAGCGCAAGGATCGACCATGGACGCACCTGCGACTGTCACGAACTTTACCTTGTGTCTCTGCATTGGAAGCCAACATTGAATGCGTCATTGGTGAGATTCCGGCCAAAATTTGTGAAAAAGTGTGCCAGAATTGGACCATCAGAATGTACCACTTAAAGTGGAGTCGCGGGCAACAATTAAGTGAAATCTTTAAAAAGTAAATGGCAGGAGTTGATTTATCGATCCAAATAAATTTTCATTTACTTGTGTAAAATTTCTGTTTGTTTTTTGATTTTCAAAAATCAAGCTCTTAAAAAATCACCCTTTATATACATTTAGTATACTAAAGGTTAATTTCTGCGAAAGATATATAAATATGTTAAATGAAGATGTGATGACGGAAGGTGGAAAAGACAGAAGACTACAACAAGCAGTGGCAAAAGCTCATACTATGAAGTGGGAAGTGGGCAGCAGTGGGATGAAATATAAACCTCTACAAATATACATTTATCCCTGTAGACGGTGGTAAAACCAAAGCAATTGATTAACAAAAATATGTTTCTTAAGAATGCTAAAATTAGTTTCCTAACAGCACAGCAAAAGAAGTCAGAAAATTCTTGAAATAAACCTTTTGTTATTCTTGTTGTCCTTGTATGAACCAAGAATGGCGAAGGTAATCTTCCTGTAAAGTGTAGGTAATATATAAACACAGTAGGTACCTCATGTGCTTTTGGATGATGATGTTTACAGTGGTGTGGCGCGTGTGCTGTCGCTGTTTCCTTTGAAGCATCGGGCATGGACGATGTGGTAGACGCTGCGGCCGATGCTACCAGAGGCAACAGCATAGTGCAGGACACAACACAAAGCCACATACAGGAGTTGGAGGAGATGAAGTGTGCTGCTGGCAAAATATTATGTTGCTGTAGTTGCTGCTGCTGGCATTGGTGGATACGTTCTTTTCGCCGCCTCTGGTGTCGTAGGCGGTGGCACATGTTGTTGTTGTTACTCTTGGGTTGGAGTAATTATTTTTGTTTGATGGTGATAAATTTAGGAATTTTGTGAAATACAAAAATTTTAACGTCGCCTTTGAAATATTTGTTATTCAACTTTTCAATACATTTTCCACATTTTTATCAGGATACTGCTGCCGAAACAAATTGGCGTTGATTTCTGAGCCGTCGTCGCCGACTAGTTGCAGCAGAACTCAATTTATGTTACTTTCTTGCTAAATGTTTACTTTACTTTTCTGCATTACATGTCCACGGTGTTGCGGTTATTGTTGCAATTCAATGATTTGGGTTCTTTCATTCTTTTGTGCCTCCACAATTATTTTTTGTGCTTGGTGGTTTCCCCAGTTTCACTCTTCAACTCTTTTGCTCCCATCGACTTAACAATTCAACAAAACAACAGCAGCAGTTCCATCAGCAACAAAAAGAACAAAATCAAACCGAAAATGGGTGCGTCGGTGGAGGTAGAGATAATTTGCGACAGATGCAAATGTCAAATTCACATGAACTTCACAGATTCTATTATGCCTTCAACGACACTTTGGTTTATTTGTTTTTATTAAAATTATATTCTTGTTTGCTGTGAGATTTTAATTTCTAATTCCAATGGATATAAATATCTATACAACTTCAAATAGAAAACTTCCGCGCAACACGGAAAGCACAATCAAACCGACTACCGCACAAACACCTTCTTAAACGGCGTTTGACAAACGAATGAGCTGAAAAACAAAAAGTTGCAAAAATATATGAGTGAATAGGCTTGCCATGTAAACTGAATTTTCTCCATTTGGAAAATTTCCAAAACAAGTTTGGAAAACATTATCGTTTTGGGGAAATTTTAATTAAACTGGGATTTACACTCAGGGTTTCGACGGTTATTTCGGGTCTAAAGTTCAAAGTTAACGCATAGTTATGTTTTCCAGCCGTCTTGTGAATACCACTTCGCATCATCCCTACGCAGGCTTGCCAGAAATGGTAATTTTCCGCAATTATGGAATTTCTAAAAGTTATTTACCAAAAAATTAGTTTTGAGAAGATGAGGATTTTAATTTGCACTCTTTTTTTTGGATAATAAAAATCCCAAGCTAAAAATGTATTCCTTTGCTAACTTAACAACCAGCACATTCTTCGAAGGAGATAAAAAATTATTGTTTTTTGAATTAATTTTTCAATTAAAATTTACTTTTAATGGCACAATAGCCCATGGAGGGCCTAGGCCGAGCTTTTCGCATCCACTCATTTTGTGCGTGTTATATTTGTACATGAATGGAAGGGACCTACAGTTTAATGCCGAATCCGAACGGCGAAGTGAAAAGCTTTTCACTTTTCATAGGCAATTTTTACTCTTCTAGGTTTGCTATTGACTGCCAAGAGGTGGTGCCGTGTAGAAAACTTTTTTTTTTTCTACTTTTTGATTTTGCCTGTGCCGAGATTCGAACCCCGGACACTCTGCGTACCACTACGCCACAGTGACCACAATATGCTTGTCTATCTTCAATTAAACAATATTGTTTAATGGAAACTAGTCAGTAGGGCCCTGATAATCAAGACTATTTTTTTTGCAGTAATTTATTTGATATTAGATTTTGCGACTGTAATTTTATGCAAAAATACTCGTACAACCTTTTCTTTTTGATAGTGAAGTACTTCTAAAATAGGGATGTAGTTGCACTAATAAATAAATGTGTGTAATGAAAATTTTCGATTTTTATGGAGGACAGTATCCCTACTGTGTTAAAATTATCTGGTAGCACTGTTAAGAGAGAATGAGCAGAGCAACAGAAAGAGATCACAAAGAGCACTGTCAAAATAATAGTGTTGTTTGTTTCGGGTAATTTTCTGGGCATACTAATGTATAAAAATTTTTCTTGTAAGAATTTACATGTATCTAATGATTTTAGATATACGAGTACATACAATTTATAGTTCGCATTAATTTGTTACGCTTTTATTTAATATATTCGAAGTAAACTACTACTCGTTGCTCCATTTCTACTCGCCCTCTTGTAATCTTCGCAATAATATTAATCTCATAAATCTCATTGTTCTTCACTCGACGCGTTGAACGAAACCATGAACCGATGCACAAGAGAAATAAATTCGATTTTGGCTTATGTTGATATATTTGCTGATACATCCCGAAAGTCCTTTAAATAGCCGATGAAACCTCTTATCTTTTTTGTAAATTTTATATTTTAATTGTAAATTCTGTTTGATGAAATGAAATAAATAAATTAAAAATAAGTTATGTCATATATAAATTACATAATGGTCCACCCTCAATTGCGTCATTCGACGGTTGAGCGGTCGACGGTTGACCGCTGTCAAAATTAAAACTCACAAGATCGTATAAAATAGCCCCACATAATTGCGGCGGCAGTGTTTCTATCTCCGACGGTTTTCGGTGAATTTAGATTTATTTCTATTTGTGCTGTCGGATGGTGTCGTATAGGGTCGATTGCGATTGTAAATTGAAGTAATTTTTATTTTTTCAAAAAGTTTTAAATGTCGGTGATCGTTTAAAAGCGAAAGTTTGAACGATAAGTTAATCGGCCGCAGCAATTATGTTTATTTGGACCTTTTTCACAGCGATAACTTAACATCTGTTCACTTGCCGCCGCAATTATGGGTAGAGCGTTGTATTTTTGGTGAAATTATAATACGTGATAGCAGCATCAACTTTCTCTTTCTCTTCCTCATCTTTCATTTTTTTTATATGAACTGTCAAAACATTTGATTTTTTTTTTGTTCCCCATACATTTGTTCTAATGCCTTTGACTTTTCTGAGTTTTCCCAAGAACACAGCAGCGTGTTGTTTTTGTCTTGTAATGTTGTATAACCATGGTTGTATTTGTAAAATATTCTATTTAAATTAGGAATTAAGTAGATATATTCTGTAAATTTATGAATTAATTACGGAAAACAGAAATATTCCTTTAACAATATAACAGAACCACACATATTTTTGAATGTAGTGGAATGAAAAGATTGCGTTCTCAATGTTCTGGAATAGGTTTAATGGGAACGAATAGAATGTGGACAGAGCTCTGTTGTTGTTTCCCTGGTGAATTTTGTTGCGTTGCTGGTATCATTTTATATAAATTCATCCTGATATGTGTGGTAAATGTGGAAAGAAAAACGATATCAATTATATAATTCTTTCTTTTTATGGCCATGTAGACGCCAGTCACGGGGGTCACATTCCCGTGTCTAAAAGCGTCAAGTAGTTGTAGCTGTTCTTGTATACAACGAACATTCGTTGATTTTTACATTTCAAAAGGGTACTATTTTATGCAACCATGTGCACCTAAGCAAAAAATAGTTTTTTATTAGCTGTCGTACAACGCGAATTCAAATGACTTCGCCTTGTTTTTTTTTGTGTATAGAAGAAATACTGTAATTTTTCTGCAATTTTCTTCATTCTTGTACAATTTTTCTACGTAATCGAGAGTACATCTGATTTAATTTATTATTAATTTAAGCTCTTGGACTATCATTCGTTATTCAACATCTCCGAAATCCTCATGGTGTGTGGTGGGATTGGCGCAAATTGCAAGAAACCCTTGATTGTTGTGGAACACGAAGTAAAAATGAATCAAGAAGTGTACTGCCTTGCAATTTTGGAGGCTGTGGTACTGCCGTGGGCTGACAGCACTTTGACGGAGTCAAAATCAACCAAGAATTGTACTACCGTGAAATTTTGGAGGCTCTGGTACTGCCGTGGGCCCGACAACACTTTGACGATAATTATTGAACGTCCCAGCAAGACTATGCGCCACCTCACAGATCCAAAACGACGTAAGAATAGTGCAGGACTCATTTTCCTGAAGCTATCAAATCTTAAGAATGTCCACCAAGTTCGCCGTATCTCAGTCTGATGAATTACAGCGTAGGGCCCATTTTAGAGGCTATGGTCTATGTCATATAAATTTGCAGTCCCTTAAACAGTCGTTGTTAGTGAATGGGGCAGAATAACGCTGCGACCCATAGCCAAACATTTTTCCAAACGTCTGAAGAGTTTTATTCGTGCCAGGGGTGGCCCTTTCGAAACCTATTGAATATAGTTTTACTCATGCATTATGTTATATTTGCATTCGGTCTGTTTTTCTTTCTTAATTACAATAATTTGTTTATGTCCAAAACTGCTGTATATGCATATTAATTGCCACCCTGTATATATTTTCATCTCTACGTGTTAATCTCTCTCACACCGATTTTTCTACTAGTGCCATAAGGCCGTGGTAAAATTTGGAATTTGACTTGGCGAACACTATGCAATTTTTGTTGCATCAAACACGATATGGTGGGTGTATCACCCATCGAGCACGAAGAATCGCCGAGCAAAATTCTCATAATAAACACGGCCTAATCAGAAAATATTTTAACCGTAGAGGTTTGTAACAAAAAAAAAAAAAATTTTAAATAAAAGCAGAATCCTACCTTAACAAACTACCCTTACTTACTTACTTTTAAAGGCACAACAGCCCATGAAGGGCCTAGGCCGAGCTTTTCGCATCCACTCATGTTGTGCGTATTATATTTGTACATCAATGGAGGGGACCTACAGTTTAATGCCGAATCCGAACGGCGAAGTGAAAAGCTTTTCATAGCAATTTTTACTTTTGTAGGTTTGCCATTACCTGCCAAGATGTGGTGCCGTGTAGAAAAATTATTTGTTCTACTTTTTGATTTTGCCTGTGCCGGGATTCGAACCCCGGACACTCTGCGTAGCAGTCCAACGCATTACCACTACGCCACAGCGACCAGTGGTAAACTACCCTTATCCAGCTAAAAATAATGTTGATTATTAGCTGAAATGCAGCGACGCTGTTACCGTGAAGTCATGTTAGACTTTTAAAAATATTGAGTGTGATAATTTCTAATAACAGTATCACTTTGCTACACACAATAGCTATATATTTGTTGTTTTTTTTTATTTATTTAATATCTCAATTTATTTTCGTGATTATATAAAAAAAACAATACTAAATTTCAAATCCAATTGCAATTTTTAGTTCTACTGTAGTGCAATGCGACGGAAATGATTATTTAATGGGCCTTCATCTGAATATCCCGCAATTTCTTGAGGTATAATACCAGATTCCTCAATGGAGGTACAGGGACGACACATGCATTCCAGCGGTGCTTTCGTTAAAACCTTTTTAAATTTACGTTCACCATGTTTAGCTTTGGGACAGAATAGTGAAACAGCTGCTTCACGTTCTCCAGATTCCTGGCAACACATGCACGAACGTTCCATTTGCCAAATTTTACTGCCAGAAACCTGAAATGCAATTACGTCATGAGAAAATGTTAAAAAATCTATACACAATAACACTAAGTGATGATATGTCATACAATTTTGCAATAGTTGTGAAAATATTTTTCTTGACCTACATACAAAAATATTATAGGACAATACAACGTGTGTTTTTTGAGTGACCTATTAAATCAGCTGTTCTGGTTGCTTGTTTTTTTTATATAATTTTTCTCGAAGGTCGTAGTTGCATTGAAAATTTTGCTCGGCGAACACTTTGAGCTTGGTGTGCGATGCACCCAGCATATCGTGTTCGGAGCAGCAATAAAGCACGTTGGGAAAAATATTCGATATAACCACGGCCTAATTTCAATAAATTTCTACTTTTTTTATTTTTCAAACATTTGGCTGATTTATTGTTGCAATATCACATTTAAATATGATAGGGTGCTCACAAATGTCCTATGTTTTTAATTATCCAAAAATATTAGAATATAGAATTCACAAGTCACAATTCAGCTTTTAAAAATCATAGTAGTTTTTAACACAAACACAAAATTTTAGTAAATGAAGGAAACTTTAAGAAAGAGGGTTGTTTGAATGGATGAGTTTAGACTGGGTTACTTACTTTACTTTTAATGGCACAACAGCCCATGGAGGGCCTAGGCCGAGCTTTTCGCATCCACTCATGTTGTGCGTGTTATATTTGTACATGAATGGAAGGGACCTACAGTTTAATGCCGAATCCGAACGGCGAAGTGAAAAGCTTTTCACTTTTCATAGGCAATTTTTACTCTTGTAGGTTTGCCATTGCCTGCCAAGAGGTGGTGCCGTGTAGAAAACTATTTTTTTTTTCTACTTTTTGATTTTGCCTGTGCCGAGATTCGAACCCCGGACACTCTGCGCAGCAGTTCAACGCATTACCATTACGCCACAGCGACCACGACTTGGATAATCTTATAAAAATCATGTGAAAGTTGAATTAACGTTAGACAACCGCTTAAACTAAGTTTTTAACACAAACACACAACTTTAGTGATTGAAGGAAAGGTTAAGAAAGAAGGTTGCTTGTATTTTATGTTTTTTATTCTAACCTGTATATAGCTGGCACAACGCCCGACACATGCAAATGATGGAATAGGTTTCGGTACACATCCAGGATATTGCAGCACATGAATGACTGGAGTTACTTGACAATCATCGCCAATATGTGAAATATCTATAAAAGTTTTGTTAAATGTTAATAATCATTATGGTTAAACATGAAATGCCACTACACAAAATTACCATTATTTGTTGAAACACGTGTATCATCAGCTTGAATCATACCCATTTTAAGAAAAAGTATATAAATGCAGTACAAAAAAATTATCACAAATATCCTTCTATCACTACTGGTATGCTGTGATGTTCGGTACATTTTTAACATTATATCCAAACGAGTGAGTTGAGTATATTTAAATATTTATTTAAATGATAACGCAACGTAAACACTTGATGAAAAAATGATTTTGTGCAAATAAGAGGCATAAGCACAAGCAGCTTAGCTTTTTATACTCTTGTATCTCGTTTCGATAGATTGTGTTACTTACATATACATACATACATACAAACATACATATAATCATACAATATTTATGTAGGTGATTCTAAAATATGAACCTAATGGTATACCATGTTAACTTTGATACTAAGAAGTTATGGTTTAAATGATTTAACTTAATACATATTTCTAAATGAGCTCTAGTGCGAATGAATGAGCTCTAATATTTCCTTGTGTAATTGTGTACACAAGAAATGCATTAGTTAATTATACAACCCCGTTGCGTTGGCAGTATTCGGTGATTTGCTGATTCCAGCGTACTATAGTTTGTAGGAGAATTTCCAGAACGAATGTGAAATTTGCAGAAATTTGTGTTGAAGCTACATAGTTATAGGGGGAAAAGGGTAAGGGTCTTTAAGTTGTTTTGTCAGTAAGCTTTTCAAATCATAATCGTCTCTTGGCATAGCGTCAGTACTATCTTGATTTTCTTTGAAAGCCTTTGTGAAAGTCTTTTTCGTACTAAATACTGGGCCAAAATTAGAAATTACCCTTCTAAAATTACTTACCTCACGCGTTAGTCACTATGAATCTTAAACAAATTGGAATTCTTACTTTCCTGTTGCATCTAATGAAACGTAGTTCCTTTCAAAGTAAATATAAGAAAGTACTATTTAAATTTAAAACACTTACTTTATGAACAGAGCAAAATTAGAACAAAATAATAAATTACAATTCATTAAGATATTAAAAGTGATTTAAAGAAAACAAAATTCCCAATAATATAAAAAATTTAGCGGGGAAACTTCTGAAAAGTGAATCCACACCGTTTCGAAGTTTGAAATATTCATGTAACGGGCCCAGATGCTGATCGGCCCATAGTAAATTCGCTTTAACATTTTTGGCCGCATTATTTAAAATCAATTCAGAGGTACCGAAAAGTTTACCCTTCTCCAGGATGAAATCATCCAGCATGGTTTGTTGTTCTATAGTGGTAAAATGATTGGCAATGTCACTAACTACATTGGCAGTGGTGGACCAGCTGCCGAGACTGGAAATAAGTGAAAAAATGTTTCAAGTTTATGCAACTGATATATTGTAAATTTTTGTTGGTATATATTTTTTGTACTTACGCATCCGCCAAACGTTCTATAGTCTCTGATACCATCATAAATACTGGACTAACATTTTCCGGATTCTGTGTGTACATCGGTGTTAGCGCAGTTACCTTGTATTCCCGTGGTATTAAGTCGGTTAAAATACGAGCATAATGATAATCTGCCAAATAATGAGTACAACCCATTGCTCGGATAAGTAGTTCCTTTTCGCTGGCCAAAGTCTCTTCATTGAACCACTTATCTAGTGAATTGTAGTACTTAGAAATGCCCATTCTATTTGCGCTGCAATATAACGTTTCACGAAAATCTGGGGATGGTTTAATCCCTGTCTCTATACTTTCATCTACAGCAGCCCTTGCTTGTTCATTGCAGTCTTGATGCTGGTACTTGCATAACCATCCAACCACCAAATTTCGATTATATACATCCAACACCGTATCCTTATCGTTACGGAAGCCCAATTTCGTATATACTGCTTCAGTGATTTCTATTAAAAACTTACCAAAAATCGGTTGTTGCTCAAGCGTCAGACGCTGTGAGATGCGCTGAAATCCCGAAAATGCCGCATACCATGGCAAGTAATCTGTTTCCTTCTCCAAATATTCGATAAACTGAAAGACTTTATCGTACGACATCATACCGATGCGTCCAAAATGAAATACATCATCCACGAGTTGTGCACGATTGTTAACATGTATTCGACTGTGATTGGATTGCACAAGTGCTTCCTTTATACTGTTGTACAGTGTATTACAGTAATGGACACGATAATAGTTCGATTGCTGGATGTTGAATATTATCCATTCCAGACGTTTGTCATTGCTCCAAGTAACTCGGTGGTAAATGTCATTTTTATTGAAATAGAATTGTGGTTTTAGCTCATCGAAATCTCTTTCCATATTGGTGGTGTATGTGATGGGCACGGTATACTTAAGAGAGGCATCGCTTCCATCTTGAGGATCGAGAAGGAAACGTGTCTGATTTATGGTTACTGCATTATCTGCTAATTGCACAGAAAGAACAGGGAAGCCAACTTGTTCGGTCCAATCGTAGAAGAATTGATCTAAGTCAACACTTGGCCCGGTGGGCCAATGTTTTTTTAGTTGCAAGAAGAGAGCTTCTGGTTTAATGTTTTTCAAATGGCTGTCAATAAATACAAAATATTGTTAATACAAAGAAAATTAAATGTTTATGTTAAAATTGAATATGTGTGTCTCCACTTAGTTAGTTACTAATCTAATCAAATAATCTAATTGTGGTCGCCGTAGCGTTGTAAGTAGTGTAAAAAACAAAAAACAGATTTTCTATACGACACCACCTTTTAGCAGGTAATGGCACATCTCCAAGTGTAAAATGGACCAAAAAGAAGCTTTTCACTTCATCGTTCGGATTCGGCAGCGAACTGTAGGTCACTTTTATTTATGTGCAAATATAACACACACGACATGAGTGGAATGCGACAAGCTCGGCCTAGGTTTTTTTTGTTTTTTTTTTTATTGATTCATTCAACACTCAGGGTGTACCCCTATGAATGCAGAGCATTGTGTTGAATGGAAGGAAGATTAATAGGTGGGAGAAAGAAGGACGGAGAATCAGAAAGGGAATGTAATCACACACGCTGTTCTGCTGTTCTGCTATTTAAAGAATAAGAAAAGAAGAATCCAATACTTAATACTAATAATTTTCTCCCGATAAGTTAATCGAAAATATATGATTATTTTGCTGCGAATTTTAGCAAAGGTTTGGCAGTTTGGAAAAAACTGATTAGATTACGTGTAAGTTTTTTGAATGAATATGAACAAAAGTCGAATTAAATAAATTATCTAGGTACTAACTAACACAATTTTGAATCAACTCTTAAACATGTAAGATTTGATTTCATGTAAGAAGGTAATGTGCTCGTACTTACTTTAAGGACAAGTATTCGCGAATAGCATTGTCGAAATTATTATTGCCCATTAAATTGCGTATCATTCGTATTATGGTGGCACCTTTTCCATATGCAATGCTACTAAATTTATTGGCAATTTCCGATGGCGTTTCAACACTCGACTCGGTGCTGGTCATTGGTTGTGTAGTGTTAACAGCATCAATATCGAAAATTAAATGAATTTGATTGACAATAAATTGTTGATCCAGTTGGTACTCTGGATAGATCTGCATTTGCATAAAGAAATAAATCAAAATTTAAGACAATCATTACAAGTTGAAACGAATAAAATATGTAAGTAGTTGGGCATCACTGCAATTACCTCGTGTGACAGAAAATATTGATAGTAGCGGGCAAATGCTTCATTTAGCCAAAAATAACTCCACCATGCAAATGTTACACTGTCGCCGAACCACATATGCGCTGTTTCATGTACCAGTATCGTAAGTGTATATTCTTTATTTTTCCAACCATCCGTGTAGCCAGGTTCATGCACCAAAACTGAATCTCTACGCGAGAGGGTAAAGCAATTAATCGAAAAAAAAAAAATTATAAATACTCACTTGTAAATGACCAGTCCCCAATTTTCCATGCCATTGTGAGGAAATTTAGGGGAACCAGCTTTTTGCATAATTGGGTTACCCAGCTCATTGTACGGCAACAGTGTATAATCATTGTAGGCTTGCAACGTCTTTAGACCGACCTCGTAACTAAATTCCGTTTTATTGCAATAATCAGGACGAACTATTATCGCAAAATCATTATTGTGTTTGCATTCAACAAAATCGGAAACTATAAAAGCAACCAGATATGTCGACATGAGTGGGGTCTCATCGAAGTGGTCCAAATAACGTCCATCGCTAGAAGATAGAGGAAGATGGAAAAAAGTCAGCATTGAGTTTCATACACCTCTCTGACATTTGTCAGTTATGTACTACATTGCACTTAGGGAGGACCCCGATTTGAATAGATTTCCGAATAAACCATTCGTTCGATCGACACTACACAACATGGCGGAGAAGTCAACGAAACGGAAAAACATGTTCTATTCAATTCTATTCCGATTTAGTCATTGGCCACTTGTGAATCCGTATGCTCATTACTTTGTTTAAGTGTTCCTCTCCTTTTTTTCTTCTTGCCGTTCCATATTTTATAAACACTCGATCGTATATTGCTGCAGATTTCACTGAGAACCCGTCATCTTCCTTTGCTCAGATGCAAATATAGCTTGTTATTTCGGTGGGTTCTTAATCAATTGTTTGTTTTTATTGGATACCCTGTTAACCTGTTTCAGTACTACTTACACACTAGCTTCCGTATTATTTAAGCGTGTATTAAATATCGAATTATATTCCTTTGGACGACTAATATGCATTCGAAATTTAGCTTTAAATGATGGTTCATCAAAGCATGGAAATATTACGCGTGCATCAATACGTTGTGATTGCGTAACGCCGATCCACCTAGAAATCAAATATTGAAAGTGAGTTTGAACACTACATATGTACATATAGTAGTTAGGTACTTACTTTGTCTTACCGGCATCATCAGTATAGCTAGCTCGAAAGAAGCCCGCCATACCATCACGCATTTGCCCTATGTACTTACAGTGCAGCGTATACTTGGTATTAACAGTCATTGGATTGAGGAGACGCACGGTTAATTTATCGGTGACACTCTCATAGCTGAGGTCATCGTCGTTAAAAGTTTGTTGTACATTTCCAGAGCTGTCGTCATACAGCCAACTATTTGTAATGTCAATATAATCTTTGTGTAATATTATTTCACGTACATCCTCAACTACCGCTCTCAGCGTTATCTTAACTTCACCGTCAAATGTGAATTGTTTATTACCATCTTCAGGCAATAGATATGGTTTAATTGTAATGTCATAAGCTTCTGGTAAGACATTAGAATCAAGTCGGTACTTTAAACTGAGTACTGAGGTGAAACTTATTGCTATTGTTGTAAAAGTAAATAGCGCCAAGCTGCTTGACGTATGCACAATCTTATGTGTGATCATCGTAATTTTAACGATCGCCAATCACCAGCCACAATATTCGCGGACAAAAGCGGAACCGAAAACCCCAAAACCTCACCGCTGAACAGTTGAAATATTTCTAATTTGCGTTGTATTGAAAATACCTATACCAAATGGTGAGAATCATAAATGTTAATTCACATAAACCCCCTAAAAAACAATAAAGCAATATGCATATCAGCGCATTTTTGGTTATCGGTAGCGTCACTCCCGCTTAGTATGACGCTTATTTATATACTATATGTACAGTATGTAACGAAATTGAGCTCAATAAATCAATATATAGTATTTATTTTTAGTGTGAGAATTATATACTTATTTATTTAGAAAAATGAAATTCGTTGTTCATTATGGTAAAGTTAATTTTCCACAAAAACAAAAAATATTTTCTTATGTATAAGGAACTTCAAACAAATTTTGATACAATATTATATTTTCAATATTAATATTGAGTATAGCCTCATTGAGCATCAGTAACAGCTTGCATTCTCTTAGGCATGCTATTAACAGGAGCTTCACACTCTTTTTGGGCTATCGAACCCCAAACATTTTCACACCGATTAAATGAACAACTCAGTTTTATTTTTGGGTAGGTTCTGGTAGTCAAAAACTTTTTTTTTTGTTTTGAAAAAAGACCACAAGTTTGCGATAGGGTTCAGATCAAGACTTTGTGAGGGCCATTCCATTACTTAAACATTCTTGCTTCCAGAGAACTGTGCTATCTTCTCGCCTTATGTTCTGGATCGTTGTCCTGCATCATTATGAAAGATTTTTGTTGAAGTAACAACTTCAACAAAGAGGGAAAATATCCTATCTCCAATACTGAAATATACTCATTGGTGTCCATTTTGCCTTCAATCAGCACCAATTTTCCGGTAGCAGCTTTGTTGAAATCCCCTCCCCCTCCAAATGAGAATTTTTCCATCACCAAATTTAGTAGTGCGAAAAGCTCGGCCTAGGCCCTCCATGGGCTATTGTGCCATTAAAAGTAAGAAGTAAAATTTAGTAGTCGGTATCACATCACGTAGTGTTATCTTCTTTGATGGTTTCTTCCAAACATACCCAATTCCATCTGACCCGTGCATGTTTATTTTGCTTTCATCAGTCCATAATACGGTAGCCAATTGCTCCGGAGTCCACTTTTTATCGAATTTTGCGAATTATAGTCTTAGTTGCATTTTTCGTCTGGCTTTATTTCCAATTTTTCTTTAACTCACGATGAAGGGTCATCCGAAACACCTACTGCCCATAGAAGTGTTTTAACTTCTTTTGGACAACAGAGCCAGATTATGCGGCTCGTTAACTGATTAGATGACTTATCATCCTCCAGTGATTGTGATTAAGTTTAGATTGGCGCACAGATTGGCGTAGTGCTTTGGACTAGGCAATTCATGCCGACTAGCGATATATTTAACAGATCTAGCAACTTGACGGTAAGACACGCCTTCATTAAGTTTTTTGATCACATTTTCGATTGTTGACCGTGCTATTTTCTTTGCTCTGGCTGAAATGAGTACTTTTTTTTTTCATTTAATCAAAAAATTGCATTTTGTTGCTTCTTCTTACCAAATTTTTGTTGTCAATTACTTGAGCTACATATGACACATTACACCCAAAAAAGAAATAGCAGTCAAAAAGAACTGGTGCAGGGCAACCTGACTGCACTTGGCCTTATCAATTGGCGCCATCGCGCGCATAGCAGAGGCGACTGGCGAAGCTTTATAGAGGCGGCCAAGACCGATCATCGGTTGTAGTGCCAGTTAAGTAAGTCAAAAATTTACCGTTATATTGCCTTAGTAGTTGTAAGATATTTTTGTTCTTCAGTTGGATGATGATATTTTTTGTGTGATTATTAGCTAAATTTTGTTGCATACTGTATGTATATTTTTCTATTAACAGGTTTTAAGCAATTGATGTTATCGCTCATCTTTCGGTGAATTACCGAAATACCAGATTAGGCAGCTTTTAAATTCGAACTTTTGTGCGAGTGTATGTAGATGTAAATACATATGTACTATATATTCGCATATACCCCTGTACTGCAATTGGTCTAGTTTTATACTAGTATTATAAGTACTAGAACGCGATGGAACACAATTAAATCCATTTGTAGTCCAAACATGTGTGGTCGCTGTGGCGTAGTGGTAGTGCGTTGGACTGCTACGCAGAGTGTCCGGGGTTCGAATCTCGGCACAGGCAAAATGGCACCACCTCTTGGCAGGCAATGGCAAACCTACAAGAGTAAAAATGGCTATGAAAAGCTTTTCACTTCGCCGTTCGGATTCGGCTTTAAACTGTAGGTCCCTTCCATTCATGTACAAATATAACACGCACAATATGAGTGGACGTGAAAAGATCGGCCTAGGCCCTTCATGGGCTGTTGTGCCATTAAAAGTAAGTAAGTAAGTCCAAACATGTGAAACAGACTGGTTATTTTTATTTAAGGGTTGCCGTTGGGCAAGACCAGTACTGTTGGGCAGGCAGAGCAGGCTTTATGTACTAGTCCAAAAACTAGTTAACTAGGTACATTGGACCATTTCGTGGCATAACTCCACTTTTCCACACTTCAAGTTTTCTTGAAAGCAAGTTTCCAATTCCTTTTTGGTCTTGCCACTTACTTTTTCACACAGGAATACATATCAAGTCTGTACCCGTGCCTCTCGTCTTTCCTTTCCCGCCTATAAACTAACCTTGCTTTCAAGAAAACTTGACGTGTGGAAAAGGGGACTAAGAAAAAGAAAATGGTTTTTTAATTATTTTTTTTTTAATATTGTATTTATTCAACAAATAAATTATTTATTAAAATTTATAATGATTTAAAGATTACTGGACTCGAGCGCTAGTGACCGTGGATTACGAGGCAAAGGTCTCATTAGGCGATTTACATGACCACTGTACGTACGATCGTTTTAAAAGCAATATGTAGTAATGTCAAATAGCGAACAAAGCAAAAAAAAAAAACTACTGCTTGCTGCTTTGCCACCTCTTTAACAAGTCAGTGTATAGCTCAGATGACTAAAGGCCAAACTCCATAGCTTGCGTTTCGGACGCAACGCTTTTCTCGTATATGCGCTTTCTAGTCATTCGGGTTTTGCAATATTAATCGCTCCAACACATCGGATTGGCGCGTTGACTTCTTCTGAAAAAATTAGAATAGACAGCCGAAAATAAACCGATGCAATGGTTTACGATGACAGAGATCTCGCGTTTTGACATTCACTGTTATATTTTGTTGGGATTTTTTTTTTGGCAAGTATTATTGGAAAGTATCTTAGAGTACATAAACCGGGAGTGAGAGTGCGAAAAAAATAATTTTTAGTTTTTATTTATCATCGCAGCTCAAATAATTATTTATTTTTAAAATATTTCTTTGTTATGTACACTAGTTTCTACATCAAATAAATGAATTTAATCTTTTCGATATAAATAGTCTTTTATCGATTATGCCATTGTCCTACAAATTATAAAATCTCTCACAATTTCTCCTCTCTTTGCTGTCGCAACACGAGAGAAGTGTGAAAAAGCGGAATGTATGTAGTTCAACTTTTGACGCTTTCTGTGCATTCCGGCGGCAAGGCGTGGAGTTTGTTTCATACAAAACACAATGATTTAACTTTTCGCGCGAATACGAGAAAAGCGTTGCGTCTGAAACGCGTGTTATTGAGTTTGACTTTAACGCGTGCGTAAGCTAATATGTCAATCATAACAATCAAGTAGTCGTATGTTAAATTTTTTGTGGTGGTGTTGTTATTTTTTTTTTAACGAATAGTCGATATAAATGGTTACGACGTATAGAATTAGTTTTCCATACATTCGACTAAATATAAACTACTTGGCAGTTATTTGTGCTCCCGCCATGCAATCAAGTTAGTTGGCTTGGTGTCACCAAGAGCGACGTTGATTACGTCAATCTACTCATGTCTAGCATGTACTAGCATGTACTAGTATGCATGGACTATAAATATTTCTAGTCTGTTTGACTGGGAAAATGCTCCATGTGGTTTGCTGGTGCGTGGTGCGTGGTGCTTATACACTGATAGTAATTAATGTACTTGTACATACTTACTTACTTACTTAGCTGGCACTACAACCGATAATCGGTCTTGGCCGCCTCCACAAAGCTTCGCCAGTCACTTCTGCTATGCGCGCGCTGGCGCCAGTTGATAAGGCCAAGTGCAGTCAGGTTGCCCTGCACCTGGTCTTACCAACGGAGATTAGGACGTCCCCTTCTGCGTGTTCCTCCACCGTGGTTCGAATAAAACACACTTCTAGCCGGAGCGCCTTCTTCCATTCCTCTATTCGCTCAACATGACCCAGCCAGCGAAGCCGCTGGAGTTTTATGCGCTTGACTATGTCAGTGTCGGCGTACAGCTCATACAGCTCATCGTTCCATCTTATTCGATACACGTCCTCCACGCATACTGGATCGTTGATCTTACGGAGTATCTTCCTCTCGAACGCTCCTAACAGCCTCTCATCATTGATGGTCAATGTCCACGTCTCTGCGTTATTTTCGTCGGTCGAGAGAGGGCTCTACTTCTCAATTGCCTACTGAGCCCGTAGTAACACCTGTTGGCAAGAGTTAGTCTCCGCTTGATCTCAAGGCTGACATTATTGTTGGTGTTGATTCAAAAGTGTAGTTGTTAACAGTGACATTTTGTCCAAGACGCCGTGACTCTTTGTTTGTTGACACAAGGTATTTCGCTTTGTCCATACACGCACATATATATGTATACGTCAATAAACATACACACACACAGGTATCGGCATGTGGGAGACAAAAATATTTGTATCTTGATTTGAGCCTCCAGCACAGTACAGCAATAATAAAATCACTAACAAGGTGTTCAATTGTAACGACTGTTATGACAGATTGGTTCGAGCAAGGTGAATTTAAAGAGGTGGCGTTACTAGCAAAATTTTGCTCTTCTTCCTCTGTGCTGAAAAGCTGATTGGGACATTATAATTATATCACGGCAACAACAAAGCTCTGTTGTTGTTGCTCTGGTGAATTTTGTTGTACAGCTGCTATCACCTCAGGTCATGGTTATAGTCAGATTTTGCTCAGCGAACACCATGCAATTGTTGTTGCCCGAACGCGAAGAAAGAGCTTTTACTCACTCTCACACCGAACACGATATGCTGGGTGAAATGTACCCCGAGCACGCCGAGTATTCAGGGTGTCAATAAGTTATTCTACAAAAAAAAGAATAAATGTGTATGTAAAATAGAAGGAAAACATGCTAACCTGTACATCAATATTTTCATATGCAGAAAAGCGAAGTTGCGAATGTTTTTAGTTTTTAAAAGTGAATATTAAACATATTTTTCATAAAAGAATTGAAGAAAAATCATATTATTTTCATAATTTTTCAATTACATTATTAATTTCACGCTCCAAATTATTATCGTTTAAAGTTTTTTGGTATACCATTTAGTGTTGCCGTTGCGAACAATATAGTATTAAAAAAATGAATTTCTCGCAAAAGCAACTCTGCCACGACTAAACTGAGCACGAGAGTAAAATATGATGTGTTCGTCGAACAGCGAACACCAATATAACCAGCATCTTATAGAAATTCGGCTTGGGCTCGAGTTTTCGCGTTATTGTTAAACAAATTTGCTCAAAATAACATCGAACAAATTAAAAAAAAACAAAAATTAACTATATTATGTATTGTATAACAGAGGCGTAGATATGATTTTTAAATGGTGGAAATATATGTATATTTTATGGTTCCATGCCAAGGCTTGCAAAAAGTCGAAGTCGGCCATTAAAAAAAATTCCCATTATTCCGCTCTGACTATACCAGTGAAATTCTTTTCCATTTGAAAAGAATGATAAAAGCTCGTTTTTTGATGAACTCTAAAAGTCCTCAAGGAAAATTTTCAAAATATCGTTGTCTCGAAAAAACGGTTGGAAACGGTCATTGAATTCCTTTGGCCCTAATTGGATAAAATCAGCCATCAAAACCTCTGCCGAGTTTTTGAACTTACATAGTGTAATCAGAAGGAGGAGATGAGGAGATATGCGAGCGTGTAATGGATTTTTCAATTTCAAACTGATGGCAACGTTTTGTGACTCAGTAAAAGCTCAGTAAAATCTTGCATGCTTTTTACTTGTATGTGAAGTTGTTTATCTGCAATAGAATAAAGCTTTGAGAGGTGTGTAGATAAAAGTTGCGGTATTTGAGAAAGCTTTCGTTATCAATAAAAGTAGCTGATTCAAGCCATTTATATATTGTACCTACAAAACACAATGATTACGATTTTAGATTGCTTTTGTGTAATAACAGAGACTTTTGTTTTGCTTTCCAAAGAGTCAAGATTTTAAGTATACTTAATATTGGAATCAAAAATCACAGTACTTCTGTTTGAAAGGTTTCGAAATTTTAGCATGCTCTCTTAAATTAAAAGTTAGTAGTTTGTGATAATGTTCTAAAATTTCAAGAAACATTGACGATAGGTTCTCACTTCATAAGATAAAAGATGCTGCACCAGGCTGAAAATGAGAAGAGCTGATAACTTGGCCGTAGGACATATGGTCTGAAATAAATACTAAGAATTTTAATAGTTAATACGAAAGTTGTGTTTGAACTACAGCTGAACAATACAATTTTAACTTTTTTGTATGAAACTACATATAATTCTTTAAAATTTCTATAAAATTCATGAATGATGTCATCGTTTGTGACTTCATCTCTTAGAGTATGGAATTGATATTCGAAATATTCAGCTTTTAAAAACAAAACCTTATTGCAATTGAACTCCAAATTACTTATGGTACTTGTACAAAATTACGTCTAGGAAATATTATGGCCAAAAGATGCAGAATTTACTCCAAATAAAATACTTAACCGTGTACATAATTTAAAACGAAACATTACTTACTTTCAAAAGACTAGTCTTTGAACTTAAAATTATTTATTTTGTTGAATTTTTGTTATAAATTTGAGATTTCAGATAAATAACCAACCAATTTCAAAGTATCTAATATAAAAGCAGCTGTGATTATGAATTAATTTTTCAGATTTGCAGTATTTTTGTTAACTAAAAATTGTGAAAATCCTTTCAGGAAAATGAAGCAACAAGGTGGATTTTGAAAGATTTGCATATGTTGTACATAAATAATAGAGACATCGAAATAACTAATGAGAACTTTCTAAATTTTACAAATGAATTACTTATCGATATCTCTGAAGGTATGCCAAGTGATTGGAACATCAGCGCATGGTCTGATTTCGGTAAAGCAAATCTCATGCGTCTTGGCAAAATAACCCTGATCTACACCACACCGGTGCAGTGAAAATTGGGACAGACCTCTCCACTCTATTTGATACCAAAAGAGGTTTCAGACAAGGTGACTCCCTATCGTGCGACTTCTTTAAAGTTATGCTGGAGAAAATAGTTCAAACTGCGAACATCGACTTCTCTGGCACTATCTTCTACAAGAGTGTCATGCTGCTGGCATACGCTGATGATATTGAAATCATTGGCATTGACGCGCGAGCAATCAGTACAGCATTCTCCAATCTGGAAAGGGAGTCTCGTCGAGTGGGTCTAGTGGTGAACGGAATACCTTGTATCAACAAACAAAGAGTCACGGCGTCTTTGACAAAATGTTACTGTTAAAAAATTATACTTTTCAAGTCGTCTAGGATTTCATTTACTTAGGATACAGCATTAATACCAACAATAATGTCAGCCTTGAGATCAAGCGGAGATTAACTCTTGCCAACAGCTGTTACTATGGGCTCAGTAGGCAATTGAGAAGTAGAGCCCTCTCTCGACCGACGAAAATAACGCACACATTAGTTAGCTCACAGACGATTGTCAAATCGCTATCCAGAGGACGCCACGAGGAGGCTGTGTGTCGACTTGAAACGTAGAAGCGCAAGGATCGAACATGGATGCACCTGCGACTGTCACGAACTTTACCTTGTGTCCTACGTCCCAGGCCCCTGACATAGTCAAGCGTAAAAAAATCAAGCGGCTTCGCTGGCTGGATCAATGGGAGCGAATGGAAGAAAGCGCTCCTGCTAGAAGGGTGTTTTATTCGAGCCATGGTGGAGGAACACGCCGCAGAGGACGTCCTAATCTCCGTTGGAAAGACCAGGTACAGGGCGACCAGACTGCACTGGGCCTCATCAACTGGGCCAGCGCGCGCATAGCAAAGGCGACTGGCGAAGCTTTATAGAGACGGCCAAGACCGATAATCGATTGTAGTGCCAGCTATGGTAAGTAAGTAAGTAAGTAAGTATCTCTGAAGGTAAGGGACAAATCCTTCCTAGATGATATACGGCAAAGAATTTTCCATTTTATAGCAGCAAATTCAGAAACCTCATGCAACATGCTCAACTTTTAAATCAGCACGTTCGCAATGAGGTAGACGATTGCCGAAAAGCGAGAATAATAATCACGGCAATCCGAAAAAAAATAATTTCCGGTTCTGCCCTCATGCCTGAGACCTTGCGTACGCCCATGGCTAATAGGTAAGCAAATCTACCTGAAAATGAGAACAAAAACCAGCAATTTTATATACTTCAATTAAATATTTATTTAAAACCAAATACAATAATTTAGATTCATTTTCATCGTGTTTATTTTGTTTTCACTTAAATACAAAGATAATTACGCAACAGTACGAGAGAAATGAGATGGAAACATACTTTATTTTTCTTTTCTATCCACAAAATACTGTACGAAATATGTAAACATAAATATTGGAATAATAATAAAATGATAACAATGAAAATAATTTTTTATAAATTTGTAACGATAACAATATTTATGTATAATAATAATAATTATAATAATTATAATAATTATAATAATGATGAATATGAAATAATATGTAAAATAATAAAATTAAAGTCATAATACATGAAAGGTGAATGTAATTCACGAATTAAGACAGACAACATAGGTTGGAGAGGGGTAGGGGAGGGTTAGGGGAGGGTTAGGGGAGGGTTAGGGGAGGGTTAGGGGAGGGTTAGGGGAGGGTTAGGGGAGGGTTAGGGGAGGGTTAGGGGAGGGTTAGGGGTGTGTCAGGGGTGGGTTAGGATAGGGTTAGGGGAGGGTTAGGTGAGGGGCTTGTTTGAATACACTAAAAATACACAAATTTTTACTTCTTATACAATCTAAAGTTTCAGTTTTCTCACTTATTTGTTTGTATTCGGTTTAGTTCTTCAGTAATTTGCATTTTTACTTTACTTTATTAATTTAATGTTAACATGAATGTGTTTTTGTTTGTTTCTTTGTAGGTGTTTTACATTATTATGTTGTTGTTACTTCTTTAATTTTTTTAATTTTTTTTTATTAGGTTTTGCAATTATTTATTTGTTTTCTTTATTTCGATCTATATTTTTTCTATGCTTTTAGTACTTGTTTTATTTCGATTTAACTGCAAATTTTTAACATTTAATTGTTTGGTTTTTTTTTATAAACTTTTGCATTTTACGCCTTCTATGAAGCGCACATAAATATTTTGTTTTTCTATTTTTCATTCAATAAACATTTTTGACTTTGATTTTCCTTTTTTCGCTGATTTTATTCTAATATACATTCTATTTTTCTTGCGTTCTTAAATGTTTGCCATTTAATTTAATTTGTTTTTTTTTTATTGCTATAACACAAATTTTACTCAAAAACATTAACAAAATTTTTTACATGCTAAATAAAATTATTTTGATTTTTATTTTTCACGATATTTTTGTCCTAATTAATTATGTTAACAACACATTTTCTGTTTGGTTTTTCTCTGTGTAAACACCTACAATTTTATTTTTATACAAGTTGTTCCTTTTATATTTTGTTATATATTTTTTAATTATTAATTTTTTTTTATTACAAACGTACGTGCGCTATGAAACCAATAAATATTTTTTTCGTTAAAAATTATGCCGTTTTCTTTAAAATTATTTCTCAGTTTTCTTTCTTAAAAAATAGTTTGTTCTTTTATCATCGAAGGAAACAATACATACATAATAAAAGAAATAGTAAATTTTAATTTGTAAAATTATTTAATTGTATTTCTGATATAATTTCTTCCATCCATTTATTTAATTTTATTTTTGTGTTTTTTCAACAAAAAAATTTTTTTTTAACCACGCGTGCCTTTTATATAATTTTTTTTTAAATTTTTTTGTGATTTAATTACATTTTAGTTATTTTGTTTTCTTTAGTTTTTCTACCAACATTTAATTTTTAATGTTTAACTTTAGTCAATGATTTAGGTTTTTCTGTATTTAATTCATTTTATATTTAAATGCTCACTTAAATCTACACTTTGAAGCGTCGTATTTTAAATTTTGTAGTTTATGATTTTCTCCTTTAATTTTTTAAAACAGAAGACTGATCTTTTCTAGTTACGTTGTGGTGTTTCCCAAATGTTTTCTTTATTGAATTCGAATTCAGCTTTCAATTGATTTGTGTGCATAAATTGTATTTTTATAATAATAATTTGTAATAATTTTTGTTGTAAGAATTAAAACAAAAGAAATAATGAACCGAAACAAATTCGTTTTTTAGACAATATCAATTTGTGGAATAAATTTGAATGAGTTCTCCCTTGCTTTATTTAGCATTTTCATATGGAAGGAGATTCTAGAGCTTCTCTGCTTTTGCCAGATTTCATTCTTCCTTCTATTTCTTCCGTATTCGTATTTGACTAGAACACAACTGGGTTTGTTGGTTTTGGTATTATAAATCTTCAAGATGGTGTGAAAGCAGAATGTTACTTTGAGATATCCTCTCAGTAAATAAATAACCTCGTTCACAGGAAATGTGATCAAGAAATCCTACTTTCTCACTTTTAATGGCACAACAGCCCATGGAGGGCATAGGCCGAGCTTTTCGCATCCACTAATGTTGTACATGAATGGAATGGGACCTACAGTTTAATGCCGAATACGAACGGCGAAGTTAAAAGTTTTTATAGGCAATTATTACTCTTGTAGGTTTGACATTGCCTGCCAAGAGGTGGTGCAGTGTAGACTTTTTGATTTTACCCGGACACTCTGCGTAGCAGCCCAACGCACTACCACTACACCACAGCGATCACTCTTCTAATATTCTTGAACGGAAGGTATGATTGCAGTTTATTGAAAGAAGTTCCATTGTGGTGGCACTAAATATGAAACATACACACACTGCAGTGATTTTCATATTGCACATTCAATCGGCAATCGGTGATTACTAATTTCGGGCTTAAAAACACCATTTTGTTGCCGCACTACGAGTGCGTGTAATGCATAAACTTCCATAGCTATAACTGTTACTTTTAGCCAATTATGGCTACAAGAGAGCACGGAACTTTCTTAAGAGAGTTAGTTTTTTGTATAGCCCCAGTCTCCCTTATACAGGTTGAATGGTTGTGAAGTGAGACACAACTATTCAAGGTTTCAATTCAGAATCAGTTATCAATTAAGAAAGCCAACAACATATTACGAGTAACTTGTCAACGAAATTCAATTGAATGTCTAACTATTTTCTAAATTATATAAGCATACGTAATATACCTATGGTACAGGGTGTTTTTTTTTGAAGTGTGGTTATCAAGAAGAAATAAAACGCATATAGTTTAATGTTATGGCCAAGAATTTAGCTTTATTATAAAGATAAGGATTTGCCATTATGTTTTAAAAACGATTTCGGGCAAGTGGCCGCCGCGGATGCTTCGAATAAACTCCAGCCGAGAAGCCCAATTTTCCACCACTTTTTGCAGCAATACCGCGCCGAATATTCTCTTCCTAGGCGTCAATCGTCTCGGGCTTATCTGCGTAGACAAGCGACTTCACATAACCCCACAAAAAATAGTCCAGCGGTGTTAAATCACACGATCTTGGAGGCCACGCCACAGGCCCACGACGCGAGATAATGCGCTCACCAAAAGTTTCCTTCAATAAATTGATTGTTTTGTTGGCTGTATGGCATATAGTGCCGTCTTGTTGGAATCAAAGGTCTTCCACATCAACATCCTCCAATTCAGGCACGAAAAAGCGAAAAAGTTATTAATCATGGCTCTATAGCGTTCCCCATTGACTGTAACATTACGACCGGCTTCATCTTTGAAGACATATGGATGAATGATTCCCTCTGCCCATTGAGCACACCAAACAGTGACTTTTTGAGGATATAACGGCGTCTCAACAATGGCTTGTAGATTATGATCACTCCAAATGCGACAATTTTGCTTATTAACGTACCCATTCAACCAAAAGTGAGCTTCATCGCTGAACCAAAATTTCTTGTGAAAATCGGGATCTGTAGCCATATTGTTTTGGGCCCTTTCACCGAACGTGCGAACATCAAGAGCGGGTCGTTCGGCTTCAATGCTTGAAATGGCAAACCAAACTGAGCATAAATCAAGTGACAGCTGTCAAAAAGCCCAATTCTGAAAAAAGTATTGCCAGATTGAAACCCACACTTCTAAAAACAAACACCCTTTATATAGGGGCCTCAATCAGCAAAAGTCCTAAAAAGCGTTTTTAAAATTTTTCAGAACTTGCAAAAAACTTTATTATGAACTTTATTATTTTCTGAATTGTTTTCAAAATGCCATATTGTAAATTTCATAAACAAATAAAAAATTACGCAAGTTTTTTGTGTATAATTTCAACATTTTAGCAGAGAACCATCTGCTTCTTTCTACCTTTCTGATTAAAGGTATTATAATCATATATGATTTTGAAACATTTTATATTAGGGCTTTTGCAAATTAGGGCAGCGATATGTACCATATACTTATAGTATGTATGTATGTATGTATGTATGTATGTAAATTGTACAATAATTTTTGTTAAGAACATTAAACGTCGCGTACATTCTTTATTTTCATTTTACATACTCGTATGTATGTAGTTTTCTTTTTATTATTTCATTTTGTTTATTACTCCTATATTGTTTTCTGTTACTATTTGCGGAATCCTTTTTTTGTTAATATAATAATTCACTTTTTTTCTTCTTTTATTTTATTATTTATTTTGGAAGATGCAGTTTTGATAGTCACTAATTGTTTAATTATTTTCATATATACTCGTACATACATATATAAATGTACATATAGTATGTATGTATGTATGTACTATATGTATATAAATACTTTGTTACTTTAATTTTATGTTGTTTGTAATTTAAAAATTTGTGGTTTGCCTTATTGTTTTTGCTAATACTTTATTATTGAGCATACTCGCATATTTTAGAGTTACTGTTATGTATGTATGTATATATGTATTAGAGAGCTGCACGAGTAAGTACAGCATCGTATTAGCATAATCGTCCACTCATGTACGAGCAATAATCGGCATCGCCGCATCGTTTGATTATTAATCGGCTTCGTAGTGATACAAACGATTTCTTTTTTCAATTTGTTCAATTTGAAGTGAAAGTATAGTATGTATGTATGTAGTAAGCGGAACAGTCGCTTCAAGTCGATTCCATACAAATAGTTGACTGAAGAAAATGAACAGATTTTTCATATGAATGTTTTAGGAAGTTATTTCATTTGTAAAATTAAATTAATTGAAGAAAAAAATAAATTTTATTGATTTTACTCTTGATTTTTTCTAAAATGTTCATTTTAAATGAGAATTAAATGTTTGCAAAATTTAATTTGCAAAGAAGAGAGAGACACAAACGATTACTTAGCTGCTGGTTATACTGTTGTTCGCTGTTCGACGAACACATCATATTTTACGCTCGTGCTGGGTGTCGTGGTTACATTGGTGTTCGTTACAGAGTTGCCCTTTGTCGAAATTCAGTTTTATTTGTAATACTATATTGGTTGCAACTTTACTTTACTTTACTTTTAATGGCACAACAGCCCATGGAGGACCTAGGCCGAGCTTTTCGCATCCACTCATGTTGTGCGTGTTATATTTGTACATGAATGGAAGGGACCTACAGCTTAATGCTGAATCCGAATGGCGAAGTGAAAAGCTTTTCATAGGCAATTTTTACTCTTGTAGGTTGGCCATTGCCTGCCAAGTGGTGGTGCCGTGTAGAAAAATAATTTTTTCTACTTTTTGATTTTGCCTGTGCCGAGATTCGAACCCCGGACACTCTGCGTAGCAGTCCAACGCACTACCACTACGCCACAGCGACCACTGTCTATTGGTTGCGACTATTGGTTGCAACGGCAACACTAAATGGTATACCAAAAAACTTTAAACGATTTTATTAATATGGAGCGTGAAATTAACAATATAATTGAAAAATTAGGAAATACAATTTTTTTCTTCAATAGTTTTATGAATAATATATTTAATATTCACTTTTAAAAACTAAAAAAATTCGCAACTTTGCTTTTCTGCGTATGAAAATAATGATGTTAGATCTACGGTCCAGTATGCGTGGACGACGTGTATCGAATAAGATGGAACGATGAGCTGTACGTCAACGCTGACATAGTCAAGCGTATAAAACTCCAGCGGCTTCGCTGGCTGGGTCATGTTGAGCGAATGGAAGAAAGCGCTCCGGCTAGAAGGGTGTTTTATTCGAACCACGGTGGAGGAACACGCAGAAGGGGACGTCCTAATCTCCGTTGGTAAGACCAGGTGCAGGGCAACCTGACTGCACTTGGCCTTATCAACTGGCGCCAGCGCGCGCATAGCAGAGGCGACTGGCGAAGCTTTGTAGAGGCGGCCAAGATCCATCATCGGTTGTAGAGGCGGCCAAGGCCCATCATCGGTTGTAGTGCCAGTTAAGTAAGTAAGTAAGTAGAAAATAATGATGTACAGGTTTGCATGTTTTCCTTCTATTTTACATACACTTCTTTTATTCTTTTTTTTTGTAGAATAACTCATTGCTAACCCTGAATACTCGGCGTGCTCGGTGTACATTTCACCCAGCATATCGTGTTCAATGTGAGAGTTGGTAAAAGTTATTTTTTTCGTGTTCGGGCTACAACAATTGCATGGTGTTCGCCGAGTAATCTTTGATTATATCCACAGCCTAATGCGTCATACGATGCGATTATGATGATGCCTACGATGCTGAATTTACAGTTACGTTTCGCATTGTTGCACATCATTCTCGGCGATTATTCATTGTATACATTTTTACGTACTCGTGTAGGTCACTAGTATGTATGCGCATGCATATATGCATCCATGTCTATGTATGTGTGCGTGTGTGTGGGTGTCTTAATTTCTGAATATTTCAAGGGCAAAAATGCAACTGCAATTTGTAAAAAAATGTATGAATAGAAAAAACAAAGTATTTTTACTGTATAAATTATGTAAGTCAATTATGTTTTCCATGTATGCTTGATTTTCCAATTTTTACATATTTTTTCTTTCTTGTTTTAATTCATTTATTTATTGTGGCTTTGTAAATTGTTAGACTATTTTTTCTATATACTTATTAATTTATCCTAATAATATTGAATATTTTATTCGTATCAAATATAAAAATCAACAACGTTTTCATTTTGCAATGATAATTTTTTATACGTATTTTGTTTTTTTAATGTATAAATTTACTAACGCCTCCTTTTGCGACAGCTTTTATATTTTCGTTTCCTTTCTGTCAATTAGTTTGCAATTAAATTAACTTCGTACTATTGAATTTTCTGTTTTACTTGAGTTTTTGTATTATTTTAATTCTTTTCTGGTTTTGTTAACTCTAAAAAAAATCGTTCTTTTCTAATTTGTTATTTAAATAAAAGAACTTGTATGTGTAGCATATTTCTGTGATTTAAAAGTCCTTCCAATTTGTGATGAATTTTTTGTATACTTCTTTAGCAGACATTAAAATATAGACGTACATATAATTTAAAAATAATAGTTATCATACATAATTGTTTTCAGTTTTTGTTTTAGTTCTTTTGCTGTGATTGTTGTTATTGTTGTTTTTCAAAAGTCCGTCTACAATACGTGATCATTTTCCATTCAAATGTTTTAAGAACGTTAACATTGCACCAATGCTTCATTATCTATTTTTTATATTGTATTTATTTTTCACTTTTCTCACTATCTCATTTAATTTCACAATTTAATATATTTTTTGTTTATTTGTTCATTTTCTTAGGAAGATGTTTCTCATTATCATATTTTCTTATTATTCTTTTAATTTATTCATTTAAAACTCCACTTACATAATTTCATTTTAATATATTTAGTTTCATAATTATTTTGAATTTATTTTTTTAGAATTCATTCCTTCAACTACTTATGTATGTATACATATGTATGTATGTATGTATGTATATACTTATCTATAAATTCCTATAAAATGACGCGTATTTTCTTTAAAATCTTATACCAAATTTTCGCCAATTGTTAAACATTCTCTAAATGGTTAAGATTTTCTATAATTTCCTCATCGAATCGTACATCGTTAATGAAAATTTCACGGGGCAGATCATCATCATCGTCATCATCCAAATCATCGTCATCGTTGATTAATGAAGCTAAATTTATGAGGAAGAGAAAAGTGGAAAGCAAAGTTTTAAATGAAGCATGGCATACACAGGAAATATATGCAGAGTCGGACAATCTAATAAGAACACCTTGTTCTGAAACCAAACACCTTAAAAAAATATTACTCTAGGCTTATGATAAATTTAAAAGGTATTTACTTTTATTCATTTATTCCATAAGTTTCATTTTTTCTTAAAACAAAAACAAAATCAATTCAGTGTAAAAAAAGAAATTTAAAAGTTATACATAAAATCACATTTCAAAAGGACAAAAACATAAGAACACTTCAATTAAAAAAAAAATTTATAAAATATTGACTCAAATTGTTCACTGAAGCTAATATTTTGTAGAATAGCCTTTGTTAATTAAAACCTCCTTACACCTTCTAGACATTGATTCCACCAGACACGCGCAAGTAGCCACGCAAAGCATTCGCCACAATTCGTCTTTGTTTTTAGCTCTGGTACTGCCAATCTTCTCTTTCACAATATTCCACAAGTTCTCGATTGGATTAAGGCCAGGAGATTGTGAAGGCCGTGGTCGCTGTGGCGTAGTGGTAATGCGTTGGACTGCTACTCAGTGTGTCCGGGGTTCAAATCTCGGCACAGGCAGAATCAAAAAGTAGAAAAAATAATTTTTCTACACGGCACCACCTCTTGGCACGCAATGGCAAACCTACAAGAGTAAAAATTGCTATGAAAAGCTTTTCAGTTCGCCGTTCGGATTCGGCATTAAAAAACTGTGGGTCCCTTCCATTCATGTACAAATATAACACGCACAACATGAGTGGATGCGAAAAGCTCGGCCTAGGCCCTCCATGGGCTGTTGGCCATTAAAAGTAAAAGATTGTGAAGGCCAGGTCATAACGGGAAATCCATTATGGGAAAACCAATCTCGCGCAAGGATTGAGGTGTGCTTTGGGTCGTTATCCTGTTGCATTTGCCATTTCAGGGGCATTTCCCATTCATCATAAGGAAGCATCACCTCCTGAAGGATGTTTGCGTAAAGAAATCTGTCCATCGTTTCTTTTATCCAATACAGAGGGCCCACACCATACCAAGAGAAGCATCCCCATACCATGATGTTTCCACCTCCGGTATTAAACTTATTCCTAGTATATTTTGGGCTCATTTCTGCATTTTTCGGGCGTCTAACCCAACGTTTGCCATCACTTCCAACAAGATTCACCTTGCTTTCGTCTGTCCATAATACGTTAGGCCATTTTTTTGCTTTAATTGAATCATCCCACTCAATGTGCGCTTCAGCGAACTCTATGCGAGACTTTCGATGTCTTTGTGTCAACATTGGTACTTTTCATACAGTTTTTTTCCACCAAACGTCTCCTTACTGATCGAGCACAAATTTGAACCCCTGTCTCCTCTCTAATTGCGACAGCTGCCTTAAATTGATGGCGTGCCGCCAAAATTTTTATGCGATTGTCATCTGCACTTGTAGTTTTGCGGGGACTACCGCTCTTGGAATGAAATTTTTGAGGTAATAAAGATTGGTAGACAAATGTCGAGGATCTGCTAATAGTTTCAGCTATTTGGCGGATACTTTGTCCCTCATTTCGCAGTTTTTTCACCAAATCACGCTCCTCCTTGCTACAGTGCATTGCTCGACCCATTTTGCTGTGTCATTACGGAATAGTTTACATTTAATTTGTTGAATTACCCTCAATGCTACCATTTAAATGTTAACCAATACAAATAATAAAAAAATTTAAGTTTTCTTTTTAAAATATAAATTTTTTTGTCTGCTGTTCTTTTTAGATTGTCCGCCTTCGAATGCTTCGCTTCAACTTTTTTGTTTGGGAATCCCCAAAAAATATTTAAATGTAGTGTTGCCACCTAGAAATTTATAAAGTATATACCATACCCTTTTCATGTCTATAAAAATTGTTTGCCATAAGCAGTCCGATAAAAAAAAAATCAATAGAATTTTTATAGTGCAAGGTGTTCTTATTTTCATTGTCTGACACTGTACATATGTAAATAAGACACTCGGTAGCGACTGCTGGTCTAGTGGCAATGTGTAAAGCTCTAATTATAGAAACTTAATGTAATTTAACGTAACAAAACAGCGAGTTAACTAAACTTAATGCTGATTATAGAAACATAGTACAGCAGCATAAAATCAGTTGTGTTCGTAAATAAATAAAACAAAAAAGTATGGAAGAAGAATTGCTTTTGGATCTACTTACATTTTTCAAATCTATGTAGAATATATTTAGCAAATAAAAGAAACATTTAATATCTAAATACTTTCCTTTCGCCTCGAGAAACCATCACAAATAAAGAGAAAGCAATTGATTTTGTGAAATGTTTGTGAAATGTGACAATTAGCATAGAAATCAAATTTCAATTGACTTCTATGCTACGTTAATTTCTATGTTAAATTTCTATAATCAGATATAATATTTATGAAAGAGAATTCTATGTGACAGTTCTCTATTCGTCTCCAAGATACGTTAAGTTTCTATAATTAAGCCTTAAGACTATTAACTGTGGGGTTTTGCGTTCAGTCCTTCCTTTCCTCATCAACACAATCATTGCGTTAATAGGATTTGCATTTGTGTATTGTGTTTTGAAGGCAAACTTTTTATGGGAGGATACTGATATCTGAATGGAATTATTTTATTTTGTTTGGCTCTCTATGCACACATCAAAAAATGATCCGCATGAGTGATGCGGAGTGAAACGGCGCAAATAAAACAACGAGTAAACAAATTCCACTCCTGCAAGTGCGTGTTGCCCAGCACTCTCTCTCTTATTTATGTATGTATTTGCTCTAAAGGAATAAATGCAATAAAAGAATAATAGTAAATTCTTCTGAAATCAACCTCGCAGTACTATGAAAATTACTCGATTGTTCGCAGTCGACCGCGTGTATATGCAAACATGAGATGACATTGAGAGAGCCGATGTCTCCGCTCTTAGTGCATGAGCCCGATCCCAATACAACAAATTTTTCCATACACTCAGTATGAAGAAAGTCCGTTCGCAATAACGGCTCTCACTGTTTGCTCTTGTATTCTCTAATTTTGTATTCTATGATACTCTCTCTCGTATGTAATTTAAATTGACAAATTATTACTATTTTCAATAGAGTTGATTTTTCCAGCAAGTTGCGTTTACATTTTTTCATTGCATTGAGTCAAATAGAAAGAACAGCGAAATAAGAGGACGCGAGGAAACACAGAAATCGTAAAAAACATTTATGTATTGAAGTGAAAGAAGTTGGTCGTGATTCACTTCACCAGGGGGGTTCTTAAACTCCCAAATTTTTTTTTTTTGGCACTGACACCAAAGTTAATATGTATATGGTTAGGGTTACCAGATAGTCCTAATGGAAAATCAGTACCTCACTCTTGATGCCCGATTTCCATAGCTGCTATTAACCCTATCTATGGTCAACCTATTGTGTTAGTTCTAGAATATTTTAGAGAATTATTTTTTATTTCTCATGGCAACTTTCAGATACGATAAAGAATTGGTGGCCGATAATGGTGTGGTAGCTAATTTATGATTGGTTTATACTGGCTTTAGTAGACGATCATTGCCTGCCAATAACTGCGTACTGGGATATATTTTTTCCACTTATAAAGGGTGTTTTGTTTAGAAGTGTGGTTTTCAATCAGGCAATACTTTTTTCGGAGTTCGTCTCTTTGACATGTGGTAGCTGTGGCGTAGTGGTAGTGCGTTGGACTGCTACGCAGAGTGTCCGGAGTTCGAATCTCGGCACAGGCAAAATCAGAAAGTGCAAAAATAATTTTTCTACACGGCACCACCTCTTGGCAGGTAATGGAAAACTTACAAGAGTAAAAATTGCCTATGAAAAGCTTTTCACCTCGCCGTTCGGATTCGGCATTAAACTGTAGGTCCCTTCCATTCATGTACAACATGAGTGGATGCGAAAAGCTCGGCCTAGGTCATCCATGGTCTGTTGTGCCATTAAAAGTAAGGTAAGGTCTTTTTGACAGCTGTCACTTGATTTATGCTCAGTTTGGTTTACCATTTCATAATGAAGGGACTTACTCCTGAACAACGTTTGCAAATCGTGCAAATTTATTACCAAAATAACGACTTTCACAAGAAAATTTTGTTCAGCGATGAAGCTCAATTTTGGTTGAATGGGTACGTTAATAAGAAAAATTGTCGCATTTGGAGTGATCATAATCCACAAGAAATTGTTGAGACGCCGTTACATCCTCAAAAAGTCACTGTTTGGTGTGCGTGCTCTATGGGCAGAGGGAATTATTGGTCCATATTTCTTCAGAGATAAAGCCGGTCATAATGTTACAGTCAATGGGGAACGCTATAGAGCCATGATTAATGACTTTTTCTGAATTCCTGAATTGGAGAATGTTGATGTGGACGACCTTTGGTTCCAACAAGACGGCGCCAACGAAACAATCAATTTATTGAAGGAAACTTTTGGTGAGCGCATTATCTCGCGTCGTGCGCCTGTGGCGTGGCCTTCAAGATCGTGCGATTTAACACTGCTGGACTATTTTTTGTGGGAGTATGTGAAGTTGCTTGTCTACGCAGATAAGCCCGAGACGATTGACGCCTTGGAAGATATTCGGTGCGTTATTACTGTCATACGGTTCCAATTGCTGCAAAAGTGGTCGAAAATTGGGCCTCTCGGCTGAAATTTATTCGAACCGGCCGCGGCGGCCACTTGCCCGAAATCGTTTTTAAAACATAATGGCAAATCCTTATCTTTATAATAAAGCTAAATTCTTGGCCATAACATTAAACTATATGCGTTTTATTTCTTCTTGAAAACCACACTTCTAAAAAAAACACCCTGTATTTAATAAAAGATTAAGTATAATTTCAATTACCGTTTGCAATGCAAATATGTGGCGGTGGTGGTACGCTGGTGGGCGGTAATGGCGCTGGAGGTATCATAAGATTGCCGCTGTTAATGCCATGTAGACTACCCGATATGCTGGGACCACTCTGGAGATGGCGACGACTTGAACTCAATCCTACTGAGCATCGAATAACAAAATAGAAGAAAATATAGAAATTTTGTTTTTTTAATTAAATACATTTTTGAACCATTTATAAAATATTTTTGAAATTACCTTAATTAAATAGTATGAAAAAAGAAATGGTAAAAAATAACGTCATTACAAATTAAAATTGTTTGAAAACTGAAAAATATAAAAAAAAACCAAAAATTAATTATTATTGTATACATTTTATATATGGTTTACTTAATTTCAGTCAAATTATTCCTTGAAATGAGAATGGAAATGCAAATCGAAAAACATATTTTAGATCCACGTTTATTAAACGGAGATTCGGAATAGATTTTCATGGCACTTAGAACCTCCACAAGCCAGAATGTATGAAAAATTAAGAAGACCTGCTTCCATTCCGTTGCTTGGTCCCCTGCCTTTATCTGGCTATCTGGCTTGCGGAGAAACTTTAGCTTTATGAATCCATTTTACCTGTGGCACTGGTTTGTGAGTCATAGTGAGCATTACGATGTAAACCACCCAATTGTCGCACATGATTTCTACGTTTTCTTCTGGAGTGACAAAGTGTGCATAGGAGACAAATTAGGAACGAGACGACGACTAGTGTTATTATAATTAGAACGCCGTGATCCTCCTCGGGCGCTTCCGTGATACCTTTTGTTTTGTTTGTTTGTTTGTTTGTATTATTGCATCGGCGGTATTCCATTGATAGATTGATTTCGATATTTCGTATTTGATATTTGGTATGTTTGTTCATAAGAAATCGTAAAAAAGAAACAAAGAATTAGTAAAGAAAATGTTTCACAGATACGAGTGAGTATCTTTGCATAGGTATGACAATTATCTTACATATATTTATATGCATGTAATTTGTTTTTAGACATAATTCTTTAATTTCTAATTCAGTTTAATTGGTTATTGATGATTTTTGTTTTGCATGTATATTAAATGCAATTTAAATTTTGTATTTCTAACATATAACAAATAATTTTCCGATAATTAAAATAATTCTTTTAATATGTTTTCTCTGTGATACTGTGCTGTGATATTTTTTCAATGTATTTTTTATTGAATATTTTATTTTGTAATGCATGGAATTTGTGGCTTTTGTGCATCTATTTTTGAATTGTGGTGTGAGTGGTGCTGTTATTTAATTTGTGTGTGTTTTTTGGTTTCTTTTTTTTTGTGTTTTGGTATTTCTAATATTTTATTTAAATATTTTCATTTTGCTTTTATAAGATTAATACAGCCACCAATCAATGAATAAATTTGTAAATAAAATTACATAGTATTGATTAGTGACCATAGAAATGTAAATTTACTATACATATTTAATTTTTAGTTTTATAAATTATTGTGCTTTTTAAAGTGAAAACCGATTAAAACCAAATAACTAAGCAATTACAAGTGCAACATGGAAAGCTTCTTGCATATGCCCAAAAAACAAATCTACAAATCATTCGGATTAAAGTATTACTTATAGTATTATAATTGGGATGAGGGAGTAAACTCAGTAAATAAGAAATTAGTTATTAAGTAAATCTTATAAACAAAAAATGGGAAGGTGAACTTTTTGTATGAATCTGGCAGTTTCATACTCCTTCAACATATTTAGTATCAGAGCTACGATTAAAGTAAGCTTTCAAATAGCTATATTTTTTTTGTTTTTGTTTTTTTTTTTAAATATAATCAACACACAGGGGTTGTGTTGATTGGGCGGAAGATTGATAGGTGGGAGGAAAAAGGAGGGAGAAGTGTTTATGAGCGTTTGCTTTAAACTTGCAAGGGTCATAATAATTGGGAAAAATTGTTGCAGAGAGCTTCTTCCAAGCACGCGCGGTACGACAGATGAACGAACTTTCCCTGTAATGCGCAGTGCGTTGGAACACCGTGTCTACGTGGATGGCGTGAGTTCCGTTTGCTGACCGTGTAGTTCTGTTGAACACACGAACTGGCGGCATCAGCTTGCGCATCTCAGAAGAACTTACTTTACTTTTAATGGCACAACAGCCCATGGAGGGCCTAGGCCGAGCTTTTTCGCATCCACTCATGTTGTGCGTGTTGTATTTGTACATGAATGGAAGGGACCTACAGTTTAATGCCGAATCCGAACGGCGAAGTGAAAAGCTTTTCATGGCAATTTTTACTCTTGTAGGTTTGCCATTGCCTGCCAAGAGGTGGTGCTGTGTAGAAAAATTATTTTTTCTACTTTTTGATTTTGCCTGTGCCGAGATTCGAACCCCGGCCATTCTGCGTAGCAGCCCAACGCACTACCACTACGCTACAGCGACCAGAAGAACATCTCAGAAGAACATCTATCGTTAAAGTAACGGTAGAACAGTGAGACGCAAGCCACGTTTCGACGATGTTCCAAGGAGTTCCAAGGAGAGCTGGTAACTCTACTGTCTCCTATTAGCTTTATCGCTCGATGTTGGATATGGTCCAATACGGAGTTCCAGTTGCGTTCGTGAAGCTCCAGCCCATAGGTGCGAATTAAACTCCAATCTAGGACGTATATAGGTGGTGTAGATCATGCGGAGATCAGTCGAAGTGAAATATTTTTTTTATATCGCCTAAGAAAGCCGAGACACTTCGCTGCTTCTTTCGACACGTCAGAAATGTGTTTATTCCAACGAACATCACATTGGATGGACATGCAAAGAACACAAAGAACAAAAGTCGCTGTCTCCGCAATACCTACCCCACTCATATCTAGGGGGTTAACGGGGGTTTGGGAGACTCTTTTGTGACATAACAGACAACATTGGGTCTTACGCGCATTGAACTCAACTCTATTCGTAAGACCCCACTCGGAGATTGACTGGAGATCTTTATTGAGTTAGTCATTCATAACGTGCCTTTCCCTCTCAATCTCCAAAGAGTTAGGGCGTTTTGAACAGGCATATGAATGAGAAATGGTGCTGTCATGTGCAAACGTACATAGGATTTTTCGTGAATGACAGAAGGTCATTAATGAAGATAAGGAAAAGTGTAGGGGAGAGGACCGAACCCTGTGGCACTCCAGCATTAATGGCACGATCATCCGAAACAATACCGTTTATCACAACACGGATAGAGCGGCCGCTTAGAAAGTTCGTGATCCATCGTATGAAGTTACTCCCGACCCCATGCGCAATTAGTTTTGACACTAGTGCTCTATGCCATACTCTGTCAAACGCCTTTGAAATATCCAGATCAACCGCTTTGCTCTCACCGAAGCCATGGACACTATGGTACCAGTGCTCAGTGAGGACCGCCATGAGATCGCCCGTAGAGCGATTTCGATGGAAACCGTAAAGGCGGTCATTAAGCAATTCGTTTCACCAAGTAGAAGTCAACTACACTTTTCATGACTTTGGATAGCGTAGAACAGATTGCAAGGGGGGCTTTAGTTCGCAGGGTCTGTAGTCTTACCCTTTTTAGGAACTGGTTGGACATTGGCAACTTTCCAACAAGACGGAAATACACCAGTTGTGTATGAAATGTTGAAAAGAAGCCATGGACACTATGGTACCAGTGCTCAGTGAGGACCGCCATGAGATCGCCCGTAGAGCGATTTCGATGGAAACCGTAAAGGCGGTCATTAAGCAATTCGTTTCACCAAGTAGAAGTCAACTACACTTTTCATGACTTTGGATAGCGTAGAACAGATTGCAAGGGGGGCTCTAGTTCGCAGGGTCTGTAGTCTTACCCTTTTTAGGAACTGGTTGGACATTGGCAACTTTCCAACAAGACGGAAATACACCAGTTGTGTATGAAATGTTGAAAAGATTGCGCTAGCGCTGTCGCCGAAGCTCGCAATACGTGGACTGGAATGCCATCGCATTTTATGAAACTTACAAATTTGAAATTTTGAATAAACCCTACTATTTACTTGAAATACCCCCCTGATTACATATTTTTAAACGAGAAGTTGAGCTTTTGAAGTTGCTCGTTAAGAATTTGAAGTCAGCTTTTAAAAGCCAAAGTGACAGTTCTGGAATCAAATGAATGTTTTTTTTCTAAATATTTTCTTGAATTGAAAAAAATAATAAAACATTTATTTCGCTTCAAATTATTCTATTAATTTTTTAAGCCACATCAACAGTCTAAGCCCTTTTTATAATTTAGTTATATAGTCTTATATAATATTATATTTTCAACATGTAAAAGCGGAAAAACAAGTTCAATACAAATTAAAAGCAAATGGTAATTAAAGAAATAAATTTTAATAGAAAACCAAAAATGCAATTTCAAAATTTATGAAAATATGTTCTACACTTAAAACCCAAGAAAACGAAATTTAATTAATATCGTAGGTAATAAATACATTTGAACAAAGCGGAAGCAATTAACTCTTTCAAAGAATTCGACAACAGGAATAAGTCAAGAAAGAATTCAATAATTACTGAGATTGTGTATGTGAAATATTGTGAAACTATCAATGAATCGATTATGAAATGTTCTGTTTCAAATCGAATGTTGTACTCTATTCAGCGCTAGATGTAACTGAGCTACACGAGAGATTCATTCCGCTAATGTGCACTACAGAAGTATCAGATTAGTAATATTCTGATCTCTCTGAGACGTCGTATCTTTCAGATTATCGAAGTGAAACTCCAAAACAAATCTGGTGATTTGATTTGGCTCTCCTCATAATCTTGCTGATATAAAACGATAGGGCGTCCCAATAAGGGTGCACGATTTAAATTTTGTGCCATTTTCTTTTCTGTGTAACTGGCAGCTCTGGAATTTAACAGCAATCGTCTAGGATTTTTCCGATTATTACAAAATAAACAACGTGTTATCATCGTGAAAATGAGGCCGGAAGTGCAGTGACTGCGAATGGGAGTTCGTGATAAAGGAGTTCTTGTGGCCTCAACTAGACGGTATGGATTTGGAAGATATGTGGTTTCAGCAACACCGCGCCTGTTTTTTTTTATTTTTTTTATTGATTCATTCAACACCCAGGGTGTATCCCTATGAATGCAGAGCATTGTGTTGAATGGAAGGAAGATTGATAGGTGGGAGGAAGATTGAGAGAGGGAATGCAATCACACAGGATAAAGAGATAGACAGCCATTGTGGCAAGTGTTATGCCTTTATCACAATGAATTATGACCGCATGTAGCGACAAAGGCCAAGCTTTTCGCATCCACTCATGTTTTGCGTGTTATATTTGCACATGAATGGAAGGGACCTACAGTTTAGTGCGGAATCCGAACGGCGAAGTGAAAAGCTTTTTATAGGCAATTTTTACTCTTGTAGGTTTGCCAAGGGCTGGTGCCGCGTATAAATTTTGATGTTCTGGCTTTTTTTTTTTTTTTTGCCTGTGCTGAGATTCATTCCCCTGACACTCTGCGTAACAGTCCAACGCACTTCCACTACACCACAGCGATAAAATCGATTTCTTGGAGCAATAATTTCCAGACCGAGATATCTCCCGAAATTCGTGCGATTTAACGCCTTGCGATTTCTTTCTTTGGGGTTATGTGAAATCTCAGGTCTATGCAACCACAAACAATTCTTAAGCTCAAGGCCGAGATTCAACGCGTCATCGGTGAGATAGAGCCACATCTTTCTCAAAATGTCATCGGAAATTTCAATCAAAGAGCAAGGGTCTGTAATCAGAGTTGCGGTGGCCATTTGCCGGGTATTTTATTTCATACTTAATCTGGACATGTATACTTTACTTGCTTACTTTTAATGGCACAACAGCCCATGGAGGGCCTAGGCCGAGCTTTTCGCATCCACTCATGTTGTGCGTGTTATATTTGTGTACTACTGTGGGCAAAAAGTAGTAAGACTTTTTAATTTAAATTTCGCGCGGAAACCCATTCATCAAAATATTATTTTTTTAAGGTTGGTATGACTGTCGGTGACATCTGTGCCAAATGTCACATCAAAATAATCATTAGTGTTTAGTATACGCTTGTCTTTCTGAAGTACAAAAAGTGCATTCGGCGATTTTCACAATGAGTGAAATTATTCAACAAAGAAGTTCCATTAAATTTTGTGTGCGGAATCAAATTTCTGGTGCCGAAACGTTCAGAATGTTGCAAAAGGCCTTCGGTGATAATTGTATGTCGCAAGCAAGTGTTTTTGATTGGTACAAATTGTTCAAAGATGGTCGAGAACGCGTTGACGACGAACCACGTCCAGGACGGCCATCAACATCAACTGATGATCAACACGTCAATAAAATCAAGGAATTGGTGCTCGACAATCGACGATTAACAGTCAGAGACCTTACTGGCATCGTTGGAATATCGGAAGGATCAGTGAAAACCATTTTAAAACATCATTTGGGCCTAAGAAGAGTGAATGCACGATTGGTTCCAAAATCACTGCATTGGTTTTACGAGACCATTTTGCCAAAAATTCGACCGATATCGTTCCGCAACCACCCTACCACCCTATTCGCCTGACTTAGCACCTTGTGACTTTTGGCTATTTTCTAAACTCAAAAAACCGCTTCGTGGACACCGTTTTGAGTCAATTGAAGACATTAAACATGAATCGCTAAGCGCATTGAAGGCTATTCCGGAAATTGACTTTAACAACTGTTTCGAGAATTGGAAAAAACGTTGGCACAAGTGTATTGAAGCTGGGGGGGATTACTTTGAAGGGGACGAAATAGATTTGGAAGAATGAATAAAAAAGTTTGAAATTATGAACAAAGTCTTACTACTTTTTGCCCACAGTAGTATACTTTGCAATGCAATAAAAAAATATGTGAAATTGTACAGCCTTTTTGGGACACCCTTTATATACTACTGAATGGATTGTAAGGTCCAAGTATAGGACTTATTTGCGTCTGAATATTTGAGTGCAAGTGAGCGAAAGTGAATTTGCGACGCTATGTCTGTGAGGCAATGCATGTATGTATGTACATATATTGTATTTGAGTGTGTATGTGTATGTATGAGTGAGAAGATGATGGTTTATAGTGTGATTTTGTACTAATTACAGTTACAATTAACATGTGTTTCAAAACTTTTCAAATGAAAAGAACATTTATTATATGGTAAGTTTATATGTATGCAAGTTAGCAGTAAGTAGACTCACGTGTTTTTAACGATACGTATTTAATTAAAATTTTTAAAAATTTCATAATAATTTTTCTTTTGTCGTAAAAATCTAATGAATTTTCTTTTTGCTGTTGTTGTTTTCTCAAATGTTCAAATTCCTCGTGTGTTTTTTCTGTAGCGATTTTATTGATTTAGCAATTGGGAATTTAGTTAATTCTCCAAAAAATATAAAAAAAATATATACGCTACAAAAATGTTTCGCAAAATTGAAGTTTAAAGAAGCCAATTACAAAAATCTCAGTGCTCCCATTGCTAAACCAATAAGTTGTATTAATGTTGGCATATATGGAATATTTCCGTCACCTGAGTAGATTAGTAGTAGATTGTTTGGTTAGTGAGGGGAAGCGAGGCGTTAAAGAAGAGAAAGAGACAACAACACATTGATTGAGACATTGATTGAGATGTTCGTGTAAACGAAGAAAAAATAAAAACAAGAAAACACGGAAATTATGAAAAGAACGAGAAGAAGAAAAGAGAGAACAAGAAAACGAATTAGAAGAATGAAAACGAATGATTTTGCGTATAATTCAATCGGAATGAATATGAATAGAAAGAGACAGATAAAGAGTTTAGGTAAATATCGGGATTCGGGACGTCTTTTCTTTGATATATCGTACATATTTAGTAGCTAATATGCCTACAACATACGGATGCTAGAATTTAGAAAAAAGAATACAGCTAATGTACCATAAAACTTTGAACTTTCTTTTAACCGTTTCTATGTAAATAAACGAGTAGGCAGGTAAACATACATACATACATAGTAAATAGATATTTAGATAGATCGATTATAAATATATTATATATGTATAAAGTTATTATAAATATTAATCTTAAAACGAAACAACGAAATTATAAAAATTAGTTTTTTAATATTTACAGGATGATGAAATTAGTTCCAATTAAAATGATAAGATTAGAACGTGCTGTAGTTAAGGATAGCTACAGAACTTTTCAGCATCCAATGCAGAGAAGTTCTACAAATGTCACACAAATACTTTTTTAAAATTGTGATCAATAAGTTCTCAAAACTAATCGTTCATTCATCTTTAAGGTATAACAGAATTGCGGCGCATCAACGAACTTACGCGGCGCTAACTCGCTGTCACTATTGAACAGCAAAGCGGCATATGCATCATATTAAGAAATCGATTTTTCTTTTTGTGGATTAGTGAGCTGTACGCCGACACTGACATAGTCAAGCGTATAAAAATCCAGCGGCTTCGCTATCTGGGTCATGTTGAGCGAATGGAAGAAAGCGCCCCGGCTAGAAGGGCGTTTTATTCGAACCACGGTGGAGGAACACGCAGACGGGGATGTCCTAATCTTCGTTGGAAAGACCAGGTGCAGGGCAACCTAACTGCACTTGGCCTTATCAACTGGCGCCAACATGCTCACAGCAGAGGCGACTGGCGAAGCTCTGTAGAGGCGGCCCAGACCGATTATCGGTTGTAGTGCCAGTTAAGTAAGTAGTGAGATTTATTTGAGATTAGTCGATTTTTTTATTAATAAAAATGGGTGCAAGAATTTTTCGACTAGTGAAGATAATGAGTATTATTTGCAATTTGAGTATATGATGAGACTGAAGTAAATAAATGGTTGAGAAGGAGATGGTGGGTATGTTCTCTAAATCTGATCCGATTAAAACAGCCTTCTTATTCCACGACACGAATAAGAATGAGTTTTCCCCTAAGTTAATATGTTATTGTCATTGGTCAAAGAATTTTTCAAGGAAAGCGACATTAAAATTTCTTCATTTGTGTCCAAATTTCTACAATCTTTTGCTGAAATCATGTAAACATCCGTTATTAATTATTCACTTAACTTAAGTTTTATGCCAAATTCATATTCCATTAATTTCCCATAAGAGCTGTAGTCAGATCTGTACTGCTTTACGGTGTAATGGTTTGGTGGACGCACCTTCTTGAAAAGAAGGTGCACTGCAGGCATTTAGCTAAGATGCAGAGAATGGCGAGTCTACTGGCAACAGACATACTGAGGACGACACCTTTCAAGGCCTTAGAAACAAAGCTCCAATTTCTTCGTATGAATTTTGTGGCAATTACTGTGACCGTACTCACCATGGGCTTTCTCTAGCTACGGGCTTTCTAGGATACTATTATGTTTGTAGATACAAGTAACTCAATCTGCCAAAATTTCGACTACATTCTATCGAAAACTTCTTTTGATGGCAAATTTATCACGCATATTCACCGCACCAGACAGGAATGGGCGGAAAGTGTAGTTTGACCAGGGAATTCAATTTCAGTTTTTTACTGATGGTTCCAAACTGCAATACACCTAATAGTAGGTGGGAAGAAACGCTCCTGTTCACACAAAATGAATTTCGCCATCCTACAATTCTAGGAGGTCAGACTCTCTTGCCTCTCAAAATAGATCTTCGTTTAGCAACATTGCAGCAATAATCTCTGGGAATTGTCTGATAGGTAGACATGCCAATTGATTAGGACTGTCCGTTAACGACTTCTGCAGGAGCTGCCTTGATGAGGAGAGGAAAGAAAGAAACTATTTTCAACATTTTTTTTTCAATTGTCTAGCACTTGACGCACTTAGGCTAGCATTCTTAGTTTAATTCTTCTTCAGTAACCTAGCTGACATCAGGAGCCTAGAAAAGTTTAGGAAAACTACAAAAATTATTTAAACTCCATTAGTTGATTCTACTGACATCAGGGATTCTGAATTTTAGTAAACCAAAAAGATTCAAGAAAATATAAGAATATCTATGGTAACACAGTGGAATTGCAGCGGGCCAAACTAGTAAGGCCTCAGTATGTCCACTCTAACGAAACCAATCAAAATATTTTTTTTTAATATTTACATGTTGCTGAAACTCCAAGTTCCAATTAAAATGATAAGTTTAGCACCTGCTGTAGTTAAGCATAGCTTTTCAGCAGCTAATGCTGAGAAGTTCTCCAAAGGAAACTACTTTTCTTTGCAGAACTTGAGCGTTTTTCGTCATCGCTAGCTGCAATTCTGCTGAGCGGTTTAATTGTTACAGCGAATTCGCCGAAACGCCGCTTTGATACCCTTACAAATGAAAGGAGTGTTTCAACGCCGAATAATGATTAATTGATTAATTTTATGATGATTCCTAAAATATTTCATCTTTAGTAAGCTGATTTGAGATGATCAAAAACACTCCCAAAACCAATCACTTTTGAATGTATGAAGAAACTTTTCGGGGGCTAAATATGAAAATCAACTACATACAGACTTCGTAATTGAATCTTCACTGCATTTAAAGTATTTTTCATTACTAAAACTCCATTAGTTGATTCTACTGACATCAGGGATTTTGAATTTTAGTAAAGCAAAAAGATTCAAGAAAAGATAAGAATATCTATGATAACACAGTGGTATTTTTCATTCTTTAGTTGCCTTATATACCATAGAACGTTTTATTAGACATTATCTAGCTACCACATAAAAGCAATAACTAAAAACTTGATGATCACAATTTCATTTCGTACTGTTCAAAAATGTTATAATAATTTTGTACGATATTAAGTAGCTTAGGTAGGAAGTGCAATTAAAAGAAATTTACTGTACTACTGTGGGCAAAAAGTAGTAGTTTTTAATTTAACTTTCGCACGGAAACCCATTCATCAAAATATTATTTTTTTAAGGTTGGTATGACTGTCTGTGACATCTGTGCCAAATGTTACATCAAAATAATCATTAGTGTTTAGTATACGCTTGTCTTTCTGAAGTACAAAAAGTGCATTCGGCGATTTTCACAATGAGTGAAATTATTCAACAAAGAAGTTCCATTAAATTTTGTGTGCGGAATCAAATTTCTGGTGCCGAAACGTTCAGAATGTTGCAAAAGGCCTTCGGTGATAATTGTATGTCGCGAGCAAGTGTTTTTGATTGGTACAAATTGTTCAAAGATCGTCGAGAACGCATTGCCGACGAACCACGTCCAGGACGGCCATCAACATCAACATCAACTGATGATCAACACGTCAATAAAATCAAGGAATTGGTGCTCGAGAATCGACGATTAACAGTCAGAGACCTTACTGGCATCGTTGGAATATCGGAAGGATCAGTGAAAACCATTTTAAAACATCATTTGGGCTTAAGAAGAGTGAATGCACGATTGGTTCCAAAATCACTGCATTGGTTTTACGAGACCATTTTGCCAAAAATTCGACTGATATCGTTCCGCAACCACCCTATTCGCGTGACTTTTGGCTATTTTCTAAACTCAAAAAACCGCTTCGTGGAAACCGTTTTGAGTCAATTGAAGACATAAAACATGAATCGCTAAGCGCATTGAAGGCTATTCCGGAAATTGACTTTAACAATTGTTTCGAGAATTGGAAAAAACGTTGGCACAAGTGTATTGGGGCCGGGGGGGATTACTTTGAAGGGGACGAAATAGATTTGGAAGAATGAATAAACAAATTTGAAATTATGAACAAAGTCTTACTAACTTTTGCCCACAGTAGTATAACGTTTTATTAGACATTATCTAGCTACCAAATAAATGCAATAATTAAAAACTTGATGATCACAATTTCATTTCGTACTGTTCAAAAATGTTATAATAATTTTGTAAGATATTAAGTAGCTTAGGTAGGAAGTGCAATAAAAGAAATTTACTGTAAGTAGTTTAAGAATAGGTAACGTTTTGCAGCCATATGCATCTCATAAAGAAATTATAGCCATTTAATTTGTATTTGAGTGAGTTGACGGGTTTTTTTTTTTGAACTTTTAATTTATAAGCGATTTACAATAATTTATTTAAATGTTTTATTTAATTCATGAGATCCGTACGACTTGAGCTAAGTTTAGTACTTATGTAGTATATAGTAAATTTAGTAAATTAGTTCGCATATCTAATTGCAATTATAGTTGTTACTTTTTTAGGGATGTTTGCATATTTAGTATTGTTTTTTATTAGTATAAGTATAGTTATTATAGTATATTGATTGAAAGTGTTCGTCGGGTTCAAGTTTATTATGTTTAAAAAAAAGTAAAAAAAAATATATCAACTAAATAAATGCCTAACTTATAAATGTATAAAGATATAAAAACAATATTAAAAGAATAATTAGTCGATTGCATGGAGTTTTAAATTCAAATTAAAATTCATAAATTTTTGGATATTTTTTGGTTCGAATAAATTCCATAAAGTATTAATGTTAATAAAAATTTTTAAATATTTTTCAATTTCAATTATGCAATCGTACATTAAACGTTTTATCGGTAATCTAAAAATTGACGACAAACCGAAATGTTGTTAAATTGTTTTGTTACTAAAACTTCCATGCATCTACCAAACACAAACACACAGACACAAATTTCTTTCATGTATTTGTGTTGTGTTTTCATATGCCAAGTAATTTTAGCGTTTTTCTTTTTTTTTATTGTATTTTGTAATTTCTTTTCGCAAAATTCTTAAATCCGTTAATTTCCAATTTTAGTTTTTTGAAATCAACTGAAATTATAATTGCTATAGAAAAAAACTTAAAATAAAATAAAAATATATAACGGAAAAAAATGAACTGAACCGTTCGACTCACTCACGACTCACAGTGCAATTCGTCACTATCGTCGCCAGGACCACAGTTTTTAACACCGTCACAGCGCAATTTATCGGAAATGCAATAGCCCACTTCGCACTGAAAGTGGTATGTCGATTCGCACAGCAGTCCAATGGATGGTGGTCCTGGACCCGAATCTTGTATTTCAGTCCATACAATGCGGAAACCCTGGAAATAAATGGATTTATTCAGTGGACAGCAACTACACAATTATAATCATAGGTTTTCGAAAAAGTTGAGTATCATGCATGACTTTTCTTTCAGACAACATAAGGAGTGAACCAGAAAAAAATAATTTTTACGGAGATTTTAAAAACCAACCAACATCACTCCGATATCACTCAAATAAATTCAATTCATTAAGCATTGTTTAAACTATAATTAAAAAAAAAAATTGATTCAAATATTATTAGCGGTTGCAAAATTGTTTAACATTTTTCTTAACGTTCTTAGTTAGAGGCTGAAAAGTGCGTTCGGTGACTACTGCCTAGGCTTGATTCCATCGATTTCCGAATTCTACATAATTTTTGTAAACTTTCTTTGTTGTTCTTAGGGTTTTCTTCATTATAGCCTAATATCTTTTAATTAACCGAAGTTTCGGGCAGTTAGGAGGATTTGCCTCTTTTGGGACCACTGTGACATTATTTTCCTTATACCATTCGATAGTTGACCTGGAGTAATGACTTGTGGCTAGGTCTGGCCAAAACAAAACGGTTCCTTTGCGCTGTCCAATAAATGGTAGAAGTCGTTTTTGCAGGCATTCTTCTATATAAAGGGTGTTTTCTTTTAGAAGTGTGGTTTTCAAGAAGAAATAAAACGCATATAATTTCATGTTATGGCCAAGAATTTAGCTTTATTATAAAGATAAGGATTTGCCATTATGTTTTAAAAACTATTTCGGGCAAGTGGCCGCCGCGGCTGCTTCGAATAAATTCCAGCCGAGAGGCCCAATTTTCGACCACTTTTTGCAATTTGACCACAATTGGGGCCGTATGTCAGTAATAACGCGCCGAATATACTCTTCCAAGGCGTCAATCGTCTCGGGCTTTTCTGCGTAGACAAGCGACTTCACATAACCCCACAAAAAATAGTCCAGCGGTCTTAAGTCGCACGATCTTGGAGGCCACGCCACAGGCCCACGACGCGAGATAATGTGCTCACCAAAAGTTTCCTTCAATAAATTGATTGTTTCATTGGCTGTATGGCGCCGTATGTAGAGCCGACCAAAGGTCGTCCACATCAACATCCTCCAATTCAGGCACGAAAAAGCGAAAAAGTTGTCAATCATGGCTCTATAGCGTTCCCCATTGACTGTAACATTATGACCGGTTTCATCTTTGAAGAAATATGGACCAGTAATTCCCTCTGCCCATAGAGCACACCAAACAGTGACTTTTTGAGGATGTAACGGTGTCTCAACTCCAAATGCGACAATTTTGCTTATTACTCACCAAAAGTGAGCTTCATCGCTGAACAACATTTTCTTGTGAAAATCGGGATCGGTGGCCATCTTGTTTTGGGCCCATTCACCGAACGTGCGACGCACTTGATGGTCGTTCGGCTTCAATTCTTGAAATGGCAAACCAAACTGAGCATAAAGCAAGTGACAGCGGTCCAACCAACTCCGAAAAAAGTCTTGCCAGATTGAAAACCACACTTCTAAAAAAAACACCCTTTATATAAATTCTTGAGTTAATTGTTCCTGGCGTAATGAACGCCTTGCTCCGTAGGCCGCAGGTGCAAATAGCTTGCCAAACCAGAGAACTTTTTGGAAATTTGGTATATTTTACTTCAGAGTATTTTCTCTGTTTCTCTGTTTCATCCCTATTCTTTGTTGTGAAGTAGACATTCCCAGGCAACAGGTTGAAGTCCGTCTTACAGTAGGTCTCATCATCGAGAATCACGCAATCGAATTTGGTAAGGTAATTGTCGTACAGCTTTCGGGCACGTGTCTTCGCTATTTTTTACTTTGCTTCCGACCGGTCAGGTACTTTCTGCTATTTATAGGTACTTAATCTTTACTTCGCTTATATCGCATTACAATTTATTGCGATGTACTAGCTGTAGCTGCTACATCTTGATTCGAGCTCGTGGGATTAGTCAAATATGTACTAACAACCTTTTTCAGCACTTCTGGGTTATTTGGACTTTTTTTTTTTGCCTGACACTTAGGTTCTGCAGATGGAGTTTCCCTCGTTGTAGTTGTGTATGACGTTAAAAACCGCCGCTAAACTCGCTGTGCTTTTCTTTGCAATGCCTTAGTCCACACTTCGTCTTATCAGTCAAGTAAATGTTCAGTATTAATTTGCGTCGCTGTTCTTGTTGGCTCGACATGTTGACTTAAGTAGATCCAAGATGAAAATGACTAACATAAAAAAAAACTTCAATATTTATAGATACTTTCACTTGAAGATAATGGGGTCCTTACTCTTGACAGTTGCGTATAATAGATACGTAAAAATTCTAAAATTTTTCTAATTCATACCATATTTGAAAAGATGGAATAGAACTTTCTTTAGAAATATAGACAGAAATTATTGACAGAGACTGCCACAAATCCGAAGAAGGCTGTTATACCAACCTCTTCAGAAGCTTTCACTTTTCATTATACGAGTATTTAAGTAAAACTTATTGCGCAATCATATTTACCTACACAAAATACAGCCGTGGACCGCCGTTGTAAACGGTGGAGAGTTAGAGAAACTTTTTTGGCCAAACTTTGGAGACGCAAGAAAAAATATCCTTACAAATGTAAGTTTGTATGTATGTACGACAAATTTCTTCATGCACTAATACATTTTTAATTTACATCCGCTTTTATAAAATGAAAATCATAAAAAATTCAGGTGCACCGGAAAATATCTTTCCTGCAGGCAATTGAAGAGGGAATTGTCAAATTATAATATTAAAAAAAAATATATCATAATTCATTCATTTCATATTTTATGCTTTTGGGCAAACGTGCACGTAGTGATTCCACCCGTTCTCGAGTAACAGTAAATTTGAATGACATCACGGTGTCACATTATTACCATGACACCACAAAACGTTGGCATTTAGCCAAACGAAGAAGAAGAAGAAGAAGAAAAAATAACACAAAATGATTTTTGTAAGCTATCATCTTCGGTTTTAGTGTAGTGAAACTTACACGCTACTAAACGCACATGCACTCACTCACCTGTGCACCAACAGTTTTATCACTGGTGGTGAAACTAATTCGAGCAGTTTGTCCAGTAGAAATATAATGCCACTGTTCCACTAATGGTTTTTCACCACACAATTCCATTGGCGGTTGATCCGATTTGACATCCATCCATAGGCGTAATACTGCTGCGGGGCAACCACGGTCTGTATTTTGTGAATAAACGACAGAATGAGATTGTAGGTCGGTGTGGTTGGATGGAAAACTCACTTGCTGGATCACCCTCAATTGAAAATTGCTCGAAATTTATTGAGAGCTTATAGCCTGGGCGTGCTGTCATTACCCAATTGCACGCATTGGATGCCAAACCTTTGCCTGGTGCCTTATAGCCAGCCGGATAATTTGGCGATGTTATAATACCAGAGTCCTCATTTGAGAAGTTTCCACCACAATCGCCTTGATCCGATTTGGCAGCTTCGAAGAAATAACGCGCCTTAAAGCCGCTGGCCACATTTACCTGATCCGTATGCAAGGTAATGCGTAGACCAACTGCACCGCGTGGACTCTCGACGGGACCTGGTGCTGTGAGACCACAATAGCGTCCAAGGAGGCGATCATTATTGTCGCGATAAACGACATACATTTCTAGCCAGTCCTCAAAGCAAGCACCAGAACTAAGTGGGAGGAATTAATCGAACGAGGAGTCTATTTAGTTATTCTATACATTGCAGATAAGCCACCATAAAACTAACCCATAGGCACCAGCTGTCGCGTTTGCATTACCATCTGCTTTCACCTTGAAATGATCAAAGACAATTGTCACCTGCTCATTGGTGTCAGCCAAAAACAAATAGGAGCAATTCGTTTCCGATGGATAATTGGATGGATAGCGTGGGCTATTTAATTCGCCACGCTTCTTCGAGCTGCTTACATATGTAAAACTGCATGTACCATCGGGGGCAGCAGTTCCAGGTATTTTGTATTCCGTCTCAAAGGTATATTTACCCTTGAAGCCACGCCCTTGGAGCTCACCCGAACTGAAGACCATCGCTAATCGTGGGCCATCGCTGATGACGCGCTGTGTTTCATTGCCGCAAAGTTCATAGTCGAATTTATCATAGGCATCGGCGGTTTCCTGACCTTTAAGATATATCTTTAAATAACCATCTGTGCAATTCGATCTGGAAGTGAAAGGGCACAAAAGGCATAAATAAATTCGACTGTCACGGTTGAAATTACTCCAAGTACTAACTCGCTCTTATCCTTATGCTCAACTTTGGGTATATTAAATGCCGAGAACTCAAGACGTACACGTTCCAGATGCTGAGCATCTTGCATGCCGTATATGAAGTACCTGTTAAATGGTGAAATTTATATTAGTATGTGCTTATGTGCAATATGTTACCAATATGTTACTTACCTACAAACCGTTTTCGGTATATATGGATAAGGATAATTTGGTGAGAGCACAACTCCGGTCGATTCCTTCTTAGACAAAATCTTTTGATCACATTCTGAGCCACGTATGTGAATGCCGTCGTTTTCACCTAAATTTCGATATCGCAGCAAAGCGTTGTTGTTGCATTTTATATGTTGTTGCAGTTGAGGTGTTTGGCCAGGATATCGATTTTGTGTAAGTAAATTTAAGTAAATGAGAGTATAGAAATTATGTAATTTTTGTTTTCAGATTTTATAAAGTATTTAAACCAAACAAAAGTAAATAGTTTTGCAGGAACAACTTTAATAACATGTGAATGGAGCAGTTAAATTAAAATGGGGTCAGTTAAGTAGAGCAAATTAAAATAAAATGCATCCAAAATGATCGCTCTTCTTTGGTTTGCGTCAACATGCATGAACATACTGTAAGCTTTACAATGTTCTTCAATCATTGCTGTCACACAAAAGAAATAAACAACTGCGTGTACATAAGCTAAAAAGCTATTTACATACATACATTTCAAAAATAATAGTGGGATTCAGTTCAATTTGAATAAACGTATGTAGTAGATGTCTGTACAAGAAGAACAAGAAACCAAAATATTCTAGCAATGGTTGGAAAAATGAACAAAATGTTTCTCTTTTTCTATCAGGTACCGATAAAATTCTGGAAAAACAAACGTTTTGAAACTTTAAAATATTTTCCATAAAAAGAAAGGGATGCAGTATTATTGGTATGCAGTATTTGGTCCTCATGCATGAGCTTCTACGCAAAACATGGTCGGATGAAAGCATGCCAAGTGATTGGAACCTCAGCGTACTCTGCCCAACTACCGAGGGATAAGCCTTCTTAATATTGCATATATGGTAAGGTTCTATCGAGCGTACTGTGTGAAGATATTTACACTAAGCCAAATCATGGAAAAGACCCGAGAAAAACAGATCAACACCCACCTCTATCTATTCGTCGACTATAAAGCCACGATTAGAGATCATTTGTACTCCGCAATGTCTGATTGTGGTGTCCCTGCAAAGCTCATTCGTCTTTGAAAAATGACACTGACCGACAACACCAGAGCAGTGAAAATTTGGACAGACCTCTCCGCGCCATTTGATACCAAAAGAGGTTTCAGACAACGAAACTCCCTATCGTGCGACTTCTTTAACGTTATGCTGGAGAAAATAGTTCGAACTGCGAACATCGACATCTCTGGCACTATCTTCTACAAGAGTGTCATGCTGGTAGCATACGCTGATGATATTGACATCATTTTCATTGACGCACGAGCAATCAGTACAGCATACGCTGATGATATTGACATCATTTTCATTGACGCACGAGCAATCAGTACAGCATTCTCCAATCTGGAAAGGGAGTCTCGTCGAGTGGGTCTAGTGGTGAACGGAATACTTTGTATCAACAAACAAAGAGTCACGGCGTCTTGGAAAAAATGTTACTGTTGACAATTATACTTTTCAATTCGTAAAGGATTTCGTTTACTTAGGATCCAGCATTAATACCAACAATATTGTCAGCTTTAAGCTCTTAACTCTTGCCAACAGGTGTTACTACGGGCTCAGCAGGCAATTGAGAAGTAGAGCCCTCTCTCGACCGACGAAAATAACGCTCTATAAGTCCGTCATCCTTCCCGTCCTAATGTATGGCGCAGAGACGTGGACATTGGCCATCAATGATGAGAGGCTGTTAGGAGCATTCGAGAGGAAGATACTCCGTAAGATCTACGGTCCAATATGCGTGGACGACGTGTATCAAATAAGATGGAACGATGAGCTGTCTGAGCTGGACGACGACACTGACATAGTCAAGCGTATAAAACTCCAGCGGATTCGCTGGCTGGATCATGTTGAGCGAATGGAAGGAAGTGCTCCGGCTAGTAGGGCGTTTTATTCGAACCACGACGGAGGAACACGCAGTAGAGGACGTCCTAATCTCCGTTGGAAAGACCAGTTACAGGGCGACCTGACTGCACTTAATTAGGCTCCCTTTCCTCAGAATCGTTTTATGATACCTCAAAGAATTTGAGGGGAAAAACATTACAATTCGAATTGCTTGTAATGGAATTGAAAAAAATGTAAATTACAATATTACATCCTTCGAAAAATAATCGAGTCTTTTTTGTTCCAGAGCCTGCACAGAAAATTAGGAAAACCGGTTCCTTCGTCAAATGAAAATATCGCGTGTTTTTGTAATAATTGTTCTACTCCATACAAGTCTCACATTTACATAAGCACATACATAAATTGAATATGTACTTATGTAAGTACATGATTTTGTGTTTGTTTGTTTAACTTAACGCTTTTTGGAGTTATACCATAACCCAAAGTAAAATCAACACGAAGTATGTAATAAGTATAAAGTTAAAGGTAGAAGAAACGAATAGCAATACTTACGTACATATATGTACACACACATACACATGCAAAACACACATATAAAATAATTAAAACGAATTACTTACGTATAAAATCTAATTTAACAAAACTTTCGCTAAATTCATAAATTCCTTTAAAGCCACGATTTTGTGTATTTGCGGTTCTTGGTAACGTATAAAAATGAACAAAAAGGCTCGATTCGCTTGAGTATAAAACTAGATTTCTTTGCTGTCCGCAATATGTACCGATTAATGCTGACGAATTATCAGGACCATCATACACTTTGACATAGTCAAATGGGCAGCTGTGTGGAATATGATGTCAAATATATGAATGTATCGACGATGATAAGCTCACAGCACAGCTTGACGAAATCTGGAGTAAACACACTGGAATGTCTTCTGGGACTGTGTGTGTGCGTGCTCACTTTAGATTTAGCCAGCAGTGCAGTTTTATTGTTCAGCATTAGGGGTACTCACTGTGGTCCACCAAAAAATAGATCAAAATCACGAAACTCTAATCGAACTCTTTGATTTGCTTCGCCAAGAAATTGATATGTGCACGACATATCCTTAGGATAGGCACCCGGATAGGTTGGCGATATAAGTGCGCCCGTTTTATTGATACTCATGCTAGGCGTGATGGCGTAGGAACATGGCGAACCCGCAATTGTTATACCAATTTCATATTCCGCTAATTAAATTTAATTACCAAAATACAATTAACAAACTTACGTACATATGTATTATGTATGTAAATAAGAGAAATGTGTTGATGTGGACTACTTACATGCATTTATAAATCTATAAGTTCCCTCAAATAAATCAGGCGTCGATACATTTTTATTGGTAAAAAATGAAATGGCAATAGCTCGATACATGGAAATACGTCGACGTGGTGGTATCGTACCGCAATAACGTCCGCCAAAGGGTGAATTAATCAATTCAGCTGGATCAGATGATTGCACTTCAGAATATATATCCATGTACTCGTGAACACAACTAAGTGGTTGGGAAAAGGTTTGATCAGTATATAGTAAGCTATTACTTATAAGTATAATCTGTATATATAAAGTGCATATAGTACTCGTAGTATTATTATCTCTATAGAGAGAGAGAGAGAGAAAGAAAGAGAGGGAGAGAGATGATAGCCGTGGTTGTGTTGGTGTTCAATGTTTGGTGAACACATCACATTTTGCTTTCGTGCTCGTTCTGGTAGTTATGTACATTGAGCTCGTCGCAGAGTTGCTTTTAAGCGTTATTTTTGTGTTCAATGGCAACACTAAATGGTATACAAACAAACTTTAAATACTTTTATTAAGATAGAGAGTGAAGTTTGCAATGATGTAAGACCATTTGTATCACATCGTGAATACCGCTAATATCAAGCAGGTATAAATACAGGGTGTGGTCGCTGTGGCGTAGTGGTAGTGCATTGGACTGATACGCAGAGTGTCCGGGGTTCGAATCTTGGCACAAGCAAAATCAAAAAAGTAGAAAAAATAATTTTTCTTCACTGCAGCATCTCTTGGCAGGCAATGGCAAACCTACAAGAGTAAAAATTGTCTATGAAAAGCTTTTCACTTCGCCGTTCGGATTCGGCATTAAACTGTAGGTCCCTTCCATTCATGTACAAATATAACATGCACAACATGAGTGGATGCGAAAAGCTCGGCCTAGGCCCTCCATGGGCAGTTGTGCCATTTAAAGTAAAAGTAAGTATTTTTTAGAAGTGAGGTTTTCAGGAAGAAATAAAACGCATATAATTTAATTTTATGGCAAAGAATTTAGCTTTATTATAAAGATAAGGATTTGCCATTGTTTTAAAAACGATTTCGGGCAAGAGGCCACCGCGGCCCAATTTTCGACCACTTTTTGCAGCAATAACGCGCCGAATATTCTCTTCCAAGGCGTCAATCGTCTCGGGCTTATCTGCGTAGACAGGCGACTTTACAAAGCTCCAAAAAAAATTGTCCAGCGGTGTTAAATCGCACGATCTTGGAGGCCACACCACAGGCCCACGACGCGCGATAATGCGCTCACCAAAAGTGTCAATAAATTGATTGTTTCGTTGGCTGTATGGCATGCAGTGCCGCCTTGTTGGAACCAAAGGTCGTCCACATCAACATCCTCCAATTCAGGCACGAAACAGCGAAAAAGTCATTAATCATGACTCTATAGCGTTCCCCATTGAGTGTAACATTATGACCGGCTTCATCTTTGAAGAAATATGGACCAATGGATCCCTCTGCCCATAGAGCACACCAAACAGTGACTTTTTGAGGATGTAACGACGTCTCAATAATGACTTGTGGATTATGATCACTCCAAATGCGACAATTTTGCTTATTAACGTACCCATTCCACCAAAAGTGAGCTTCATCGCTGAGCAAAATGCGTCGCGCGAACCAAACCATTATTTTGGTAATAAATTTGCACGATTTGCAAACGTTGTTCAGGAGTAAGTCTATTTAAGTATTATGAAATGGCAAACCAAACTGAGCATAAATCAAGTGACAGGTATCAAAAAGACCAACTCTGAAAAAAGTATTGCCAGATGGAAAACCACACTTCTAAAAAAAACACCCTTTAGTTTTCATAGTTTTATAATGAAAAATGCATATGAAAGTAATGTTTTGTATGTTTTCGTACTATTTTAATAAATTTTTGTTTCTTTTTTCTAAAATGTTTCATTGCTTGGGGTTAATTTCACCGAGCTTATTGTGTTCGTTGTGAGAGTGTTTAAAAGCTCTCTTTCTCTTTGTGTTCGCTTCAACAACAATTTCACGGTGTTCGCCGAGCAAAATCTGAATATAACCACGGTCTAAGCGAATGCCTTACATAATAAGCTTGCAATTTTTAGTTTCCCCGGCAGCTATTTCAGATTGAAAAAAATGCTTTTGGGAAAGCTGTGTCAGGGAAACTTAGGGAGGGGAATTTCTTTAAAAGAATAAGACAAAATATTTAAAAGAAGAAAACCTTACAAACTTCTAACCTCACTCTTATACTCCTTTCGAAATATCTACTTTCAAATGTTCATTCGGAAAGATAATCGGTTTGAATAATATTCGGATGTTGAATGAAAAGCACTGCCAACAATTTCGTCAAGAAGCAGAAACTTATAGAAATCTATATTTTGCGTAGCTTATTGCAAAAAAAGCGAAAACCATACGATGTAGACTTGGGTATGCCTGGTTGTTGAGTATAAGATTTAAAATGTGTGATATAAGGCGTTTAATTATTTATTACACCGCTAAAAATATCTTTAAATAAATTTTAAACCCCTCATGGTGAAATCTCAGATCCGCCACTGAAGACGAGTGTGGGAAAATGAAATTGGAAGGCTTGTCTGAAACACGATTTTAAAGTAACGATAACAAAACTTGCTCAATTGCTGAAGATGACTACGTATGCACAATATATAGGTAGTTTAAGTACTTTGATTAAATTAATCAAAGCTCAACTTACGTTGGTAATTCACCGACGGCAGACCCGCTATAATTAAATAAAAATGAGAAGGTAATTAAATAGCGAATTAAGAAAATGAATTAAATTCGACAAATGTCGATGCACAAAATAACATACTCAGGTGGAGTTCCTCTTAAATTAAACGATGTAAAAAGTACTTCAACTCTTTGGCCAGGTCCTGCTAGGAAAGTGTACAAGCATTGACGTGAATGATTTTTATGATTGTGCAGCAATGGCGCAGAGAATGTTCCATTTTGGGGGCCACCGATGCGTGAAACGAATGTTTGATCGCATTCTGTAAAGAGAGAAGAAGGGTGCGTAATTGAGTTATGTATAAATAATAAAACTAAATTATTTCTACTATCGAGAATTACAACATCAATGTGTTCTTAAAGGGTTGAAAGAACAGAATCTAACATCGACAAGTTAAAAAAAATTTATAATATATAAAACGGCATTAAGCTGAGGAGCTCCAAATAGAAACGCAATAAAAGCAACCAAAACGAGCGACATAACAATTTTGTATTTAAATAAAACACAGAATAATTGAGATATCGGGCTGAAATTCGTTATATATTCCAAATATATGATATATTTAAATATGGAATTCGATATCGCTCATATGACCACCGACACCACGTTTCTAGTGATCGATTCTTTAGAGCCAATTTTCTACCACTCTACCACACATATCGGCCGAAACATTAACAATTTCGCGTTCGATATTGTTCGTGCTTAATTTGTTGGCATAAACCAACGACTTAAAGTAGCTAACGCCATAAAAATAAATCCAACGGCGTTAAATCGCATGAGCGAGATGGCCATTCGAACTGAAGATTTCTTGAGATTACACCATTACCGATCTTCCCCTTCAATAGATCAATTGTTTGACCAGCTGTTGTGTGGTAAAATAGTGAAAAATTCTCTTCCAGCAAGGCACGATAACGTAACATGGCGATAATTTTCATCGATGAAAAAATACGGCCGAATCCATCGACATGACATGACGATATGAAATTCACACTGCACGGTAATTTTTTGCGGATGCAATGAAGTCTCTTGAAGTACAATAACTCATATTTTGATTATTGACAAAGCCATTAAGCCGAAAATGAGCTTCATCGCTGATGAAATTCAGGATTTTTTTCAAACTTACAGTTGCGGCCACAGACTCAGAATTTCGATAGTAATTTTTAATAATCTCCAAACGTTGCTCTATCGTGAACTTCATCATGATAGAAATGTAAACTTCGAATGAAATTTAAACATTGCCAGATCAAAAAATTGTATGGGTGCGTTTGTATTTAAATGTAAACTTGATATGTCCCTATTGAAAGGCCCTTTAGTTCAGTGTCCTTTATTTCGTTGTGACTTGAAGCCCCTCAAATGTTTTTTGTTTCTGTAGCGAAGGATTGCATTAGGCCAAGAGGGTATATGTTTGGTTGGTAGCCTAGTTAATTGATCGGTTGATCAAATTTGTGTAAGCGGCTATACACCACAGATACAGATTGCAAAAGCATACAAGTACAAGCAAGAATTGTAATCAATTGAAATACATTTAAATTACATATGGTATCAATTTAAGTACTTTCTATCAATATGAAGTAGAAGAAGAAGCATACACATACAGAAACCATAAACACAGAAGAACACACACAACCTACTTGGCGATTTAGTCGGTCTCGGCAGAGCTTCCAGATATGCTACAACCGGTATCGGTATCCATGGATGAGGTTCTGGATATGGATCACTTCTTAGTTCAGAAGCGCCAACGGAAGACGCCACTGCCGAGATAGGCGAGAGAGAGAGAGAGAGAGGGAGAGAGAGAGAGAAAAAAATAGAAAGAGATAGATATGGAAAAAATATATATGTACTACATATCAAATTTTGTTTAATTTTATTTTTCACACTATACACATTTTGTTTTACCATAAGATTCTCATTTATGTGAAGTGTAGTTACAAGTAAACAATATCTTAAATAGTAGAAAAATTATCAAGATGATGGTGTACCTGTAATTTTGGCGAGCACCTGCCTGTCAGTTTGCATGTGTTGGATGTGGAAAATGAGAGATGTACATGTTTTTTCCATAATCTCACACGTAAAAGGAAAACCATGTAACTTTATGTTTACACATTTTACGCACATCCGATGGAGACATAGCATGTGATATTATGTATGTATTGGATGTAAATAGGCAGGCATACACTTACACACACACACACACACACATACGCATACGCATTTTGGTGGCAGTGGCAATAATAGGTCTTTTCCTTAACGAGAAAAATATCATAAAACAAACTATTATTTCATATTCTGTTTCGCATACAGCAACCAGGAATCTACAAACACAAATCTCCTTGCAACCCCCTCGTACAGATACGAGTTGCAGTTGGTTGCAGTTGATTGCGTTCCACCGCGAAGGCATTTGCAAGCAGCACAGCATATTCTACAGTCTGCATAATAAGAAAAGCAAAAAGGACCTACAAAAATTTAGGAACATCTTTTCTAATAAAACATAAAAGGAAGTTATGTGATTGGCAATTCGATGCTATAACTTTCGAATTTACCTATTTTCATAGACTATGTCAAATTAGAAAAATAAGTATAATGGGTATTTAATCAAAGATGTAAATGCGCTGTAAGTGACGTAAAGGGTGATTTTCGGAGTTGGTCTTTTTGACAGCTGTCACTTGTTTTATGCTCAGTTTGGTTTGCCATTTCACAATGAATAGACTTACGCCTGAACAATGTTTGCAAATTATTGAAATTTTTGATCAAAAATCATGCGATGTGAAAACAGTGTTTCGCAAGGTACGTCCATTTAGCGACGAGGCTCATTTTTGGCTCAATGGATACGTGAATAAGCAGAATTGCCGTATTTGGAGTGAAGACCAGCCAGAGGCAATTCAGTAGCTACCAATGTATCCCGAAAAATGCACCGTTTGATGCGGTTTATGAGAAGGCGGCATCACTGGGCCTTACTTCTTGAAAGACAATGAAGTCCGCAACGTTACTTTTTTTTGCCGAAAATGCAAAAATTAGACTCGGCCGACATGTAGTTCCAATAGGACGGTGCCACATGCCACGTTGCACGCGAAACCATGCATCAATTGAGAGGCGAATTTGATGAGCAGTTAATCTCACGTTTTGGTATAGTCAATTGGCCACCAAGATCGTGTGATTTGACCCCGTTAGACTATTTTTTGTGGAGCTATGTTAAGTCTCTTGTCTATAGGGAGAAGCCAAAAACGATTACTGCTATGGAAGCCTACATTGAACGCGTCGTGTCATTGGTGAGATTCCGAGATTCCGGCCGAAATGTGTGAAAAATGTGTCAAAATTGGACCTTCAGAATGGACCACTTGAAGCGTAGCCGCGGGCAACATTAAAGTGAAATTATCTTTAAAAAGTAAATCTCAGGAATTGCTTTATCGATCCAAATAAAAATGTCATTCACTTTTGTAAAATTTCTGTTTTTTTTTCATTCTCAAATACTAAACTCTTATAAAAATCACCCTTTATATGATGTAAATTTACTCTGATGTATAATGCAAAAACAAATTTACATCAAAAATTGTAAAATGCCACTTTTTCCAGCTTTGTACCAGCCATAGTTGCCATGATGGTTTCATACAATTATTTACGATTTATTTGAAAGTTTAAATAATCTCTCATGGGTACTAGAATTTTAGGAAATAATCACGTTTAAAAATTCTACATTTTTCTGAAAGTAATTGAGAAAATATGGAGAATTTTTCGATTATTTTTTCCCCACACCAAAATCAGCTGTTACCGTTTTCACTTTTTTTTTTTTTAAATTACATTAAACACAAAAAATACATGTGCCCATTTTCGGGTTTTGAAAGTGCGTTGATGCTCATCACTGACGTAAACAATTTATTTTACATCAACTAAACTTACGCAGTGGATTGAATAGCCTTATTATATATTTCGTTGGTCGTATTAACAAGTACATAATTTAAATTCTGAATTTCAAGTTCAAAATTGGTATTTCCAAGACATTCAGAAAAACGACAGCTGTTTACAATGCTGACCATCATATTCTTCAGATGAGCCCTTACAATTACAGCAATCTTCTATTAATGTCGTCGAAAGGAATTTTATAGTTAATTAGTCCAGGAAATCAGTTGTTCCTTCTTCTTTTTTTCTTTTACTGAAGGACCTAGGCCGAACTTTTCACAACCACTCATGTTGTGTTATATTTTTTCATGTTATATTTGAGTGGATGGGACCTACAGTTTTATTCCGAATCCGAACGGCGAAGTATTTCATAGGCGAAAGCATGCCTATGAAATTTTTACTCTTGTAGGTTTGCCATTGCCTGCCAAGAGGTGGTGCCCTGTAGAAAAATTGTTTTTTTCTACTTTTTGATTTTGGCCTTTACCGATATTCGAACCCCGGACTCTCCGCGTAACAGTCCAACGCACTACCACTACGCCATAGCGACCGCATTCAATTGTTCCTGGTTTAAGCTATTCCTGGGCAACGCATTTAAGCGGGAATAAATTAACCGGGATCGATTGATGTATACTTTTGAGCTTCATTTTCTGCCCAATTTGGTTCTTCTTCCTCTTACATTCTTTTAATGGCACAACAGCGCATGGAGGGGCTAGGCCAAGTTTTCGCATCCACTCATGTTGTGCGGGGTATATTTTCATACATGAATGGAAGGAGCTTACAGTTTTATGCGAAGTGATAATCGAAATATGTTCAAAACAGCAACTTCGTTTCTTGGACCTGTGTAGCTGTTTTCTCTCAAAACAGAGTGTATTTTTCTTCGGATTTGCCCTTCTCCACAAGCTCACGAAATGCACATAAATTTAAATTTTACACAAAGCGTGCATTGATATATGTACGAGTAGATATTTTAATGTTTTCTCTTCTCATCCATATGCAAATTGCAAAATTCAAATCGAAATAGAAATGGAAAGGGGAAGGGAAATAGAGTTAAGGAGGTCGCGAATTGAATTGCATTTGAAATTTATGATGTTTTTTCATTCTCACTTAGGTGCGTATCATATTTATAATTTTATATAACTTTTAATCCTTTTGTGCCTTTTACTTCATTGCCTTTTGCCGTTTGCCATTTCTGATCGTATCATATTACTAAGCTAATACCGCAAATAGTTCAAAAAAAGTGTACATACATCCACAAGTTGCTTGAGAGTATGTATATTTCATGTGGATATCGAAAATTTAAAATGTTGTTGATATCGCGAATCTATAATAATTCGTTAAATTTTTTAAATCTCGTTATCATTACTACCAAACATTAAAAACGCTTTTAATTTCGATATGGTTACGATATAGGAAATATCTTAAATTCCGATATCAAAAGTTTCGATCGAAAATTTATTTAATCCCGATGTTGTAATGATATGGCAAAATCTAAATATATATTCATCCTATTGAAAATCTGCTTAATGTTGATATCGTTACGATATTGAAAATCATTGTAATCTCTGAAATCTATTAAATTACGATTTCGTTGCGATATCCGAAATATATTTTACTAAATTTGAATATCTTTAGAAAGGATGTAATATTAATAAAATATGATACGCACCTTACATTTGGTACATGTGCCAAAATTTGCAAATTAATAACACCACAAAAACGATTCAATGACAGTCAGAATTATGAGTGCAATATTTCACACACATGGTCGATTTTTGTGTGTGATTTCGTGTTTAATATTTATTAATTTATGCCACATCCATTAACCTTTTTTTAATCATTTTCATTGTGATGATAATGGCCATCATCGATCAGCAACTTGCCCCGAATGTGGATATGACAATTTATTTTCATTTTTTTAATTCATACACAATCGCAAGTTTGTTCTGAGAAAAATTATTAATCCGAAGTGATGACACCCCACACTTCAATTTTCAATACAAAAAAATTGTGTGCGTCCTACAGCAGTTTATGGTACTTCTTCAGAACGTTTGCTTTCTCGGTTTTCTATGGTTAGGTTTGGTAATTGGTAATCTCGTAAAAACCACAGTCTATCGCAGACATTACAGGCATGGCCGAAGGAATTTTTAACAATCAAGTTTTGAAATTGTTTATGTGTTGATTTATGCAAACGATAAGCCTTGAATACTTCACTTTTTCTGATCCCAGGTGTTCTACGTCTGGTTTATGTAACTTCATTAGTCTTGCAAGTTGTTTTTGCAATGAAATTCGAATTCTGTTGGGCCTCAAGTTGCTTGCGAAGTCTAAATTCTCGCGATCTCTCGGTGCTGATTTGGATTTTGGATTTTTTATTCACGATAGCAGAATTTGAATTTTGTTGGCCTTCCATTTTTCGATGAACTCTACATTCTTGCTGTCTCTAAGCCGTAGTTTTTGCTGGACATTTTATTGTAGCACAATCGTAATTTGTTTGTGCCTCGCGTTTTTTTTTTCAGTCTATATTTGCTCATTCTTTATAACGATTTTTGTTTGAAATATAAAATGTTTGTTTGATTGCATTCTTATTCTTCCTCCTTTATCTACCATCTACCAATCTTCCTTCCAATCAACACAATGCTTTGCATTCATAAGAGTACACCCTGTTGAATGTATCAAAAAAAGAAAAAACCAAAAAAAAAGAAAGAAACTGAACTTCTATAAATAAAGAATGATTCATACTCAGCGCCCTCTGTCAATCAAATTTGAATCATATTAGAATCAGCGCGCTCTATCAATCAAGTTGTAAGCATATGCGAATCAGCGCCCTATATCAATCAAGTTTAAGTTTCATACTCGTGGATACATGTGGATGCATATGTGCTTCCCATCATTTATTCATCCACATTTTTTTCATACTTGATTGATAGAGGGAGCTGTCCTTCATTTCCATGACAATTCTCGCTGCCACGAGCATCTTTTACCCCTTCGTAAACAAAAAGACGATTCTAAAGAAGTAGACTTCAAAAATATAAGTTTCTTAGAAACATATTTGCAGCTGGAAGACAAGCTTTAATGAAAATAATTCCGGAGTATGAGAAGTTTTCTGAACACTTTCTGCGTAGAGTATTTAAAAGCATTATCAGGGATGCATTTTCACTGGATGTATGGCAATAAAATATTCCAGGGACCATCACTTTTCCATTCACTTTCGATTGATAACATTTCTCTTGTAGATAAGATTTCTCTAACTATGGTTTAACTTCACTATCAAGGACGATCAGTATCAAAATCATTCAGCCCTTTTTGTTAGTGTATGTGTTCATTTGCGTGTGATATGTGGGTACTTAATATAAATGTGAATAAATATCACTTAATTAACTTAACAGAAAACTTTCCTCATTAAAATAATACTCAACGAAACAACAAAAACAAATAACTCAGCAGTAATTAAAAAAAAAAAAAAAATGCACACTTCACAAATGGTACACAAATGGTCATAAATTTAATGCAGTCATTTTTTTCGAGCCGGTATTTTGTTGTTTCTGTTTTTGTATTATTATATGCATTTGGTGGAACTTTAGAACTTTTGTCATTATGCAGTGATACAGAACTTTTATTGAATATATGCAAATGAGTTGAATACATATTTACATAAATATGTAAAAATGAGCTTGTGTAAGTGTAACTGCGCTGGCAATACTTACATACATAATATGCAAAGAGATAACCACAAACTAATTACGAACAGTTGCGTACAATTATTATTACTACTACAAAAACTAATTTATACTATTTATATACAGCAAATGCTTTTCCATTAAATAGTGGCAAAAAAAAATTACAACAATAATTTTATTTCATGTTGAGTGCAACAAAAAATCGATCGCTTATAAGTATAGTATTAAGTAGTTTATTAGCAGTGCTAGTCGCTGTGGCGTAGTGGTAGTGCGTTGGACTGCTACGCAGACTGTCCGGGGTTCGAATATCGGCACAGGCAAAATCAAAACGTAGAAAAAATTATTTTTCTACACAGCACCACCTCTTGGCAGGCAATGGCAAACCTATAAGAGTGAAAAATTGCCTATGAAAAGCTTTTCACTTCGCCGTTCGGATTCGGCATTAAGCTGTAGGTCCCTTCCATTCATGTAAAGGGTGTTTTTTTTTGGAAGTATGGTTTTCCATCAGGCAATACTTTTTTCGGAGTTGGTCTTTTTGACAGCTGTCACTTGATTTATGCTCAGTTTGGTTTGCCATTTCAAGAATTGAAGCCGAACGACCATTAAGCGCGTCGCACGTTCGGTGAATTTGCCCAAAACGAGATGGCCACAAATCCCGATTTTCACAAGAAATTTTGTTCAGCGATGAAGCTCACTTTCGGTTGAATGGGTACGTTAATAAGCAATATTGTCGCATTTGGAGTCATCATAATCCACAAGCCTTTGTTGAGACGTCGTTACATCCTCAAAAAGTCACTGTTTGTGTGCTCTATGGGCAGAGGGAATCAAATCATTGGTCCATATTTCTTCAAAGATGAAACCGGTCATAATGTTACAGTCAATGGGGAACGCTATAGAGCCATGATTGACAACTTTTTCGCTTTTTCGTGCCTGAATTGGAGGATGTTGATGTGGACGACCTTTGGTTCCAACTAGACGGCGCTACATACGGCGCGATACAGCCAAAGAAACAATCAATTTACTGAAGGAAACTTTTGGTGTGCGCATTATATCGCTTCGTGGGCCTATAGCGTGGACTCCAAGATCGTGGGATGCAACACCGCTCGACTATTTTTTGCGGAGTTATGTGAAGTCGCTTGTCTACGTAGATAAGCCCCAGACGATTGACTCATTGGAAGAAAATATTCGGAACGTTATTACTGACATACGGGCCCAATTGCTGCAAAAAGTTGTAGAAAATTGAGCCTCTCGGTTGGAATTTATTGGAACACTTGCCGGAAATCGTTTTTAAAACAAAAAGGCAAACTCTTATCTTTATAATAAAGCTAAATTCTTGGCCATAACATTAAATTTTATGTGCTTTATTTCATCTTGAAAACCACACTTTTAAAAAAAACATCCTGTACAAATATAACACGCACAACATGAGTGGATGCGAAAAGCTCGGCCTAGGCCCTCCATGGGCTGTTGTGCCATTAAAAGTAAAACTAGTTTATTAGCAGTAGTTTTTGCATTGCTTTGATATGACATTTAAAAGGAAAAAAAAACATTAAATTATAGCAAAAATGTGAAAACAATTTACTTTCTTCTAAGCACTATTAAAAATGAAATAGAAAATATCTTAAAATTTTTCAAATTTTTCAACAATAACAAATGCAATCAACTTAAAAATGTTAAGTGATAGTTTTCCTAACATCTCAAGTTAATATCACATTTAAACTTAGAGTTATTTCAAGAAGGCCATCAAGTATTTACATCGAATCTTCAAAATGTTGTAAAGGCAAAATATGTTAATTGAGATGAAGCTCCAAATGACATTGTCAGTATATAAGCCCCACAAAAAGTTGAGGAAACCAAACGATACCTTGAATAATAGGCATTCGAATGGTTATCTCAAGGTTAACATAGCTTTTTGGAAGACCAGTAACAACATGGAGTTAATCAACAGTAACAGAAGCAGCGTCACAGTGCAAATATTTCTGTAGTGTAAGGGTAAATAATTTACAAAGCTGTAAACTTCTGCAAGATAGTTAAATTATTTTAGTACACAACAACTTAAATATATGAATTACTTATGAATCTGAATCAACTTTTCTATGTTCACACATACATACAACCACACACACACATAGGTACATCCATCCCTAAACTTTTCAGCATCAGCCATCTGTTTCATTTAAGAAATTTCACTGAAGTTTAAAAATTTTTTTTTGTGGCACTAAACGTTATAGCAACACGGGAGCATTCAGCATAAAATATTACACAACTTTAACTTCCTTTTTTTTTTTTTTTTTTTTTTTTGAAATTATAAATTATACCCAAAGGATATGTATATACTTAAGAGCACCTACAACAACAGTAGTTTCATTCATTGCTCAGAACTTAACTTGTTTATATGCATAAAAAACAGAAGCATTTACACACACACACACATACTCGTATATATGTACACTGTCGGTCACGAAAACCGCACCACTGGCAACACTTTTTTAATATGTAAAAATTTGGGTAATTTACTTAAATTTTCTTGCTACGATAAAGGTAATTTTCCCGGTTTAAATTATTCCAAATGTGTTGACAACAGAAATTAGTTATTCTAGTGCATTTGTTAAACGCAGAAATAAGTTTTTGTGAAATAAGTGCAGTAATGAGTGCAGAATATAAGCAGCTGACACATGACAAAAAAGTCGCTGCACTTACATTAGTGGACCAAGGACTTTCCGCAAGAACCGCAAAATTTCTGAAAAATTGGGTTGCTCACATTCCACAATTGTCCGTTTTTAAAAAAAAAAAAAAAGAATACTATGGAGTCCCTGGAGAGGAAAAAGGATCTGGTCCTAAAAGTGAAACCAGTAACAGAATTGATAGCTTTGTAAAAAATGTTAGCCCAAAGGATCGATTTAAAAGTGCAGTAACTATTCCATTCATGTACAAATATAACACGCACAACATGAGTGGATGCGAAAAGCTCGGCCTAGGCCCTCCATTGGCTGTTGTGCCATTAAAAGTAAAGTAAGTAACTATTCGGGCCGAGCTAGAAACCTATCTTTGCGTAAATATTAGTGTTGAAACTGTACGCAGGAGACTGCGAGAAGCTGGTTTATATGGAAGGCGTCCTGCAAAAAAGCCATTGTTGAATTAAAAATTGAGAAAAGCGCGTCTAGCTTGGACTAAAAACTAATAAAACTGGACACTGGAACAGTGGCGAAATGTCACCTGGTCTGATGACAGCAAATTTAACCTGCTATGCGCCGATAATTTGCAGTACGTGCGCCGTTCCAATGGTGAACGTTATAAAGAAAACTGTATTGTAAAAACAGTGAAATTCCAAAAGAGCCAGATGATATGGGAATGCTTTTCCTACTACATACATGGTCCTACGTGGTACGTTTTAGAAGGAACTATGAATGCTGAAAAATATGGGCAAGTCATAAAGGAAAACTTAGTTCCAGCTCTTGAAGAGCATTTATCCTGCAGTATGAACGCAATTTTTCAGGACGATTCTGCGCCTTGTCACCGTGCAAAATCGGTAAATTTTGCATGCTATCTTTTGTTTGATTTTTACAGAATGTAAAATTAGAAACAAAATATTTAAAAAAAAAATCATTTTTTTTCATACTTGAAAAAATATTCACGGACATCGGAAGTTCACGCCTGACTTGGCCGGGAAACTCGCCCGATTTGAATCCTATCGAGCACTTATGGCATATTATGAAACGCAAAGTTGCTGACCAGAAGCCCGAAAGTAAAAAGAAATTTATTTTGGCATTAAATAAAGTTTGGTATGAAGTTATTACCAAAGATAACCTAAAAATTTTGGTTGATTCGATGCCGTCAAGGATAATGGCTGTAATACGGGCTAAAGGAGGAGCAACATCCTACTGATATTTTTTTTTTATAGCTTGATGTTAGTTCTTGAAAACCACTTTAAAGACTAATAGATATTGTTTAGTTTTGAATACTTATTATAAAAATAAATTACATTTTCTTAAAAATTTCGATTTCGAATTTTTCTTGTATTTAAGTTTTTGTCAGAAATAATACGTTTTTGAGCTCCAGTAATATTTTTCCGTTCTTACACTTTGCATAATTTTAAAATCATAATAATATTTAAAAAAAAAAATAAATATTCCCCAACATAAAAATCATTATTTTGAGGTGGTGCGGTTTTCGTGACCGCCAGTGTATTCTTTCAACTGCATGTGTATAGCCAGTCAGGCATGCAAACAGTTTTTTTCTTCTGGTTTCTTGTTAATGTCTTTGGCATATTTTACGATGAGTTGCCACTGCCACTGTGCGATTTTCTTGTCTTTTGTGGAAATAATAACGCCGCAGACAATTTGAGTTAAAATTTACAATCTTTGGATTACCACCTTTAAGCTTACAATCTAGATACATACACATAGTACATACATGGGTTCATAACTGTATGCCAGATGAAAAAGTTACAGGCTCAGCATAAGTAAAATGCGAGTATGTACGAGGTAAGTGTTTGCTGGAGAAATGAATCTACAAAATGGTAATTATTTCAAATTATAAAGTTTCTTACAAATAAATGAACTCAAATGTGAGAAGATGTTTCGTGGAAAAGTTTCGCTTAAACTCATAGAATACAAATGGATGTATGTACCATAAATACTGTGATTCTACAACATTTCTTAATGACATAATTTTTTATTGTAGTATTCCTCAGAAATGAATTAAGGTTGAACAAAAAAAATCTTGAAAGCATTAAAGTAATACACCGGCATTCATTGTTGTTAAACATAATCAGGTATAGATAAATAAATTTTTATGCTCTGCACAATTACCAGAGAATGGCCGTCTTTGCGCGTGGATTATCAGGTATAAAAGACGAAAACTAGGGTAGTACAAATCATGAAAAGCGGATAGATCTTTAATTATCAATTGTTTACAACTTCATTGTGTTCTTTGGAATAACTGATTCGTCTTTCTCTTCGCTGAATGGAAAGGACCTACAGTTCTATACCGAATCCGAATAGCGAAGTGAAAAGCTTTTCATAGGCAATTTTTACTCTTGTAGGTCTGCCAGTGTCGGCCGTGTAGATAAATTGCGTTTTCTATTTTCTTTTGATTTTGCCTGTCACATGATTTGAACCCCGGACACTCTGCGAAGCAGACCATTGCACTACCAACAACGCCAGGGCGTTAAAACTCATTTTCAAATTGCTTTCCAATGAAACTTTACCAGATGCTATTGTATGGTCGCAGTGTTGGAATGTTGTTCCTTGTTATGCAGACGGCCACGGTCACATCATGGGCACGAGTTGTTCTTGCTTGAATGTAAAACGAAAAATTGAGAGAGCGAGAGAGAGAGAGAGAGCGAGAGAGAGCGAGAGAGAGAGCGAGAGAGAGCGAGAGAGAGCGAGAGAGAGCGAGAGAGAGCGAGAGAGAGCGAGAGAGAGCGAGAGAGCGAGAGAGAGCGAGAGAGAGCGAGAGAGAGCGAGAGAGAGCGAGAGAGAGCGAGAGAGAGAGTGAGAGACAGAGAGAGCGAGAGAGAGAGAGCGAGAGAGAGAGAGAGAGAGAGAGCGAGAGAGCGAGAGAGAGAGAGAGCGAGAGGGAGAGAGCGAGAGAGAGAGAGCGAGAGAGAGAGAGCGAGAAAGAACGAGCGAGAGAGAGCGAGCGAGAGAGAGCGAGAGAGAGAGAGCGAGAGAGAGAGCGAAAGAGAGAGAGAGAGAGAGAGAGAGAGAGAGAGAGCGCGAGAGAGAGAGCGCGAGAGAGAGAGCGCGAGAGAGAGAGCGCGAGAGAGAGATCGAGAGAGAGCAAGAGAGAGCGAGAGAGAGCGAGAGAGAGCGAGAGAGAGCGAGAGAGAGAGAGCGCGATAGAGCGAGAGAGAGAGAGCGCGATAGAGCGAGAGAGTAAAATTTGACCGCTACGATCACCAAATGATTTACTTTCCATATGAAATCAGGCAATCAGAAAAGGGTTATGTTGCAAAATTACTTGCAATGATTCACTTTTAGGAACAGGAAAGTATTACTTATACACTTCTGGTGAAAATCCATGCAAAAAACTAATTAAAAATTCATGTACATATATATAAATATACGTTTATATATTACTGTTTTAATAACTACGAAGTGTTAATAAAAAGCTGTAAAAAAGTACTAAAAGTATGCAAAAACGTACTAGTGACCGGCAATCAAATGACTGTCTGAATAACATACTTTGGGCACAGAGTTGGAAAAACAAAAAGAGAGCGCTAAAAGTGACAAGGCTGGCAATCATTTGACCGTCTGCACAACATTGCCCTAAGTCAACCGTTCAGGCAAAACGCATTCATTGTATAAGATGTAATAAACAAAATCCACTTGAAGGAGACACACTGAAAAACAAACATGTTCACACTTAAAAAACAAACATCCAAACTGTTGTAATACATAAAATGAAAGAATACAGCAAATTTGCCCAAATTATCTTATCCACCTTATAGTTAATAAATGCCCCTGCCTGCCTACAGGTACGAACACAATGGACGCGGCAACTACATGGCGACATCTGTCAACACTTAAATACCATGAATTCCTACGAAGACGAACATAACGGCTGCAATACGCACAACATGAGTGGATGCGAAAAGCTTGGCCTTTGGCCCTACATGCGGTCATAGTCGACACTGATGAACTGAAGTTCATTGTGGTAAAGGCATAACACTTGCCACAATGGCTGTCTATCCCTTTATCGGTGGCCTGTGTGCTTGCATTCCCTCTCTGATGCTCCCTCCTTTCTCCCAACTATCAAATATTCCTTCCATTCAACACAATGCTCTGCATTCATAGGGGTACAACCTGAAAGTTGAATGTATAAATAAAAAGAAAACATTGCGCCAATGTGAAAATTGTCGCTGTCGTCTACTTCAATCTAATGCTATTTTGACATGCAGTAGCATGAATACAAATTTATCATCCGTGAAATTATACGATTTGCATCTTTATTTTATTATTAGTGGTCGTTGTGGCGGATTGGTAGTGCGTTGGACTGCTACGCAGATTGTCCGGGGTTCGAATCTCAAAAAGTAGAAAAAATAATTGTTCTACAAGGCACCACCTCTTGGCAGGCAATGGCAAACCTACAAGAGTAAAAATTGCTATGAAAAGCTTTTCACTTCGCCGTTCGGATTCGGCATTAAACTGTAGGTAACTTCCGTTCATGTACAAATATAACACGCATCTTTATTTTATTTTATTTGAAATTAAATACTTAAATTAGTGAACTATTTTATTAATTATTATTATTGTTCTTTTTGCTGGTATAAAATAAATAATCTGTGGAAATTGTGAAGATTAGAATTAAAGTCATTTGGTTGTTGCCGCTTTCATTGTGCTCCAGTCGCGGACAACATTGCGAAATTAGCTGCAGGCACCATTTTGTTGTCATGATGCAATGATGCTGTCACAGCCATTGTGCTCATACCTCACACCGCCCACATACGTCCACACAACATGAATAAAAATGTTGTTACCATCAATGACACCAACCAAAATTCCATTATCGTTACCATTATTTTTTTTGGGGTTTTTCCTGCATTTTGTAGCGTTGTTATTACATAAAACACGAGCATCACATTATGATAAGCCACGCCGTTTTATGAGTAAATACTACCCGAACCTGGTTACGGTGCCTACATCTGCGTATGTACTCGTATGCTTCTATCTAAGGATGCGTATTTAAATCGATTTCATGAAACATCCTTCTGCCAGAAGGATATTTACTTTATATCAGACATAATTTTTTGCATCAGTTGCTTTCGTTATAATTAAAAATGCAATTTAATTGTAATATTTTTAGAATTTAATTACCTGCCATAAATTGGAATGAGTTTAAGAGAACATTTTTATGAAGATGGCAAGCTTTCGGCCTTTAACACTGAAAAGCGTTATCGCGCGTTCATAATGATGATGCCTGAGTTTGTGTAATTTACAAAAAAGGATTCCGATGTTAAAAGTAAGTAAGTAAATTTAATCTTTTGGTAGCGGTAAGGTATGTGCGCATCATAGTTCATAATTTAAACTGAATTTGTTGGTGTACGAATTGTTAAAACACGAATTAATTGCCTAATCTTTTAATGGCACAACAGCCCATAGAGGACCTAGGCCGAGCTTTTTGGCATCCACTCATATTGTGCGGGATATATTTTTGTACATGAATGGAAGGGAAGACCTACAGTTTTATACTGCAACCGAATGGCAACGGGGAAGCTTTTCTATGTCATTTGCCAGCTAAGAGGAAATTACGTGTAAACATGAAAGTGACGTTAACTTTACAGTAATTACTGAAGTAATTTCAGTATTTTCAAAGCAATGTCAAAGCTCAAAGTGCCATACATTAATTTATTCAAAATCTGCTGTAATTTTCATGGCAAAGATTTTTCTTCAAATCTTTGTTTCAGTTTACATAAGTAGTTTTGTTCCCTGTGCGTTCTACGATCACTATCCTGACAATTTTATCGAATTATTGTATTTCATGTATGCGGTTATTTGAAAACAGTTTGACTAAAATTTCTACAATGGGCTTTCACTCATTTCTTACTTTTCTTTTGCGGATTGAGTCATACCTCAGTAACAGACTGAACTACATACTTATGTGGTTATTAACAATGATAAGCTTAATCCTTACGCAGCTACATACTTCGGCTATCCTGCAAGGTAGCAAGGTGTGACCTTCTCGAACTATTTTTCGTACTTATTAATGTTTATTTCATAAGTTTATTGATTAAAGAATCTCATTGTTTGCAAAAATTGCAGTTAGCGATTTTTACTTACCAAGTAATGTAATTAATATTTGTTTACAATTAAATTACTGGTCACTGTAGTGTAATGGTAGTGTGTTGGACTTTTACGCAGAGTGTCCGGGGTTCGAATATCGGCACAGGCAAACCAAAATTAAAAATATTATACTGCACCGCCTCTTGCCAAGAAATGGTAAACCTACAAGAGTAAAACTTGCATATGAAAAGCTTTTCACTTTGCGTTCGGATTCGACATAAAACTGTAGGTCCCTTCCATTCATGTACAAGTTAACACGCACAACATGAGTGGATGCGAAAAGCTTGGCCTTTGGCGCTACATGCGGTCATAGTCGACACTGATAAATTGAAGTTCATTGTGGTAAAGGCTTAGCAATTGCCACAATGGCTGTCTATCTCATTATCGGTGACCTGTGATTGCATTCCCTCGCTCATTCTCCCTACTTCTTCCTCTCACCTGTCAATTTTCTTCCAGTCAACACAATGCTCTGCATTCTATAACTTCCTACACGGAGGTTACAGAAAGTACCCATAAAGTTTTTGGCATGGCGACTCCCCACTTTGTCCTAGCGACCAGGAGGAAGATGTAGGACACGCAATTTTTAACTGTCGGCGTTTAAGCCCAAGAAATACAGCATCCAGTCGGAGGTAAACTGTAGCCGCGGCGGCCACTTACCCGAAATCGTTTTTAAAACATAATGTCAAATCCTTATCTTTATAATATGCGTGTTATTTCTTTTTGAAAACCGCACCCTGTACTTGTTAAATTTTCTACAATTTCTGACTCTTAAATTGTATTTAAAGAATTTTAAATAATAATATTAGGTCTCATCTTGCAAAAAGGTCAGGTAAAGAGAAATGCTTGTTTAGAAGGAACAGTTTTCAAAATAACTAAAAATATTAAGTTTACTTGTTTTGCATTTGAAATAGAAAATTTATCTAAATAAATTAACAATCTTGGTATAGAAACTATAACCTCGAAGGTTTCCAAATACTTTCCACAGGCTATAGTTCACCAAACTTTTATAAAACACATATGCATGGAAAAATATGCAAGTTTTAACAGAATTTATTTTTAAAAAATGTTCAAATTTCGCTTTAGAAGGACCAGACACGGGCCTATCTTCAAAATGCAAGCCCTGCCATCAAGCCTTTTGTTTTTCTTGTCAGCCCTAGTTAGGGGTGTGTGCGAAATTCGTAACTTCAAAAGAACCAGGCATTTAATTTGTGATTTAAATATTGGTAGTGTGTTCCATGGGCCATACTAAAAATGTCAGGAATCGATCATTGTTGCAAAGGATTACCTTATCAGTTATGATAAAAAAAACAAGGTTGTTTAAGTTAATTCACTGTATATATGGTCATAAATCAAGCGAAAAGTTGTCCTTGGCACGCAGTTTTAAAATTTGCTTAAAAACTTCCGATTTCAATTAAGTATCCAAATTATTAAAACTTTCTGGTCAATTTGATATTTAAAGTTGAACCACTTAAAGTCTATCGTATACTTAAAACTATTTTTTGCCATATTTGTTATGTTGAAAATAAGAATAAACTTGAAGTTTCATCTTCGTAAAATATATAATATAAAAATACATATATAAAAAAAAAAAAATTCTTTATGAAAAATTCAAATCTGTTCAAGTAACCAAAATCAGTAAATATGAGAAAATAAATCAAAAAAAAAAAAAACAAGAAAAGGGGAAAGGGGGAAAGGGAAAATACAATAATGTATTCTCATAGTAAACAAACTCGTTTTACCAAAGTTTTGCCAAACTCTTGGGGAAAAGTGAGAATTTGTAAAATAAACAATAGCACACAATACAAAATCTCTTTCAGTTTTTCCTAACCTCATTCAGTGAACCACTGGATGCTTTTTCACTCAGAACTATTTTTGCCATAGAATAAAATTTTAATTTCTATTTGTTTTTACTTTACTGCAACAATTTGGAATATGCAAAAACATCTTCGTAAAACATTCCTCAATATTTATTTGTAGTTTTGTAAGCATTTTACTTTTCAGTTTTCCTCCATTTTCTCTCTAAATAAATATTTTACAATTTTTACATAATTTTTAACACAAAGGTTTTATATTTTACTCACGATTTCCTTTTGCAAATACCGTACCTGCAAAGAAATAAACCAACAATGAAAGTGTTAGCGAATGTGTATGTGGAGGGAGATAGGGAGAGAGAGAAAGAGATAGGTAGAAGAAACATTTTTAATTAATATTATTTATGTATAACAAAAACATTTAATGTCAATATTTTTAATCTTGCAAAATAACGACGGCACAGAGAAAACCGCAGTTATGTCAATAACAATGGGAGCAGTAGCAGACAGGGTTGCCAAATGAAACAACAAAAAATTCACTTGATTTTTATACCAGCTTTTTACATACGAGTACATATGCAATGACGGTTTAAGTAAAAAACGCGTTTTAGAGAAAACTGCTCAATTTCACCAAGAGAAGTAGACGCAGAAAGTAGACGCTGGTGAGAGAAAATATAAGTCTCGTGATTTTAAATTTTTCATCTCTTATACTAATAATAGCAATAACAATGCTTTGAGTTATTACAACAACTGTGGAAGTCCCACAGCAAAAACAGTAGTAGAAACTGATAAATTTTATGACTTCTTTTGTTAAAAGCAAATTTTCACGAAATTAAGAGTTAGATATTTCGTTGATAAACAAAATATTTATTTAAACCCTTAAATAAATGCATAAAGTCAAATTCTATAAAAGTCTGTCCTCCATTTTACATATCCACATGACCAAATGACGTATTCCATGTCATTTCCACCAGATTATTCATTAAAATAAAAACACGCTGATATTTTAGTGTCTTACTTACTTACTTATTTAGGTGGAACTACAACTGATGATCGCTCATCAGTTGTGGCCGGCTCTGTAAAGCTTCGCCACTTGGCTCTGTTATGGGCAGTCAGGTTGCCCTGCACCTGGTCTTTCCAACGAAGATTAGGACGTTCCCTTCTGCGTGTTTCTCCACCGTGGTTCGAATAAAACACCCTTCGAGCAGGAGCGCTTTCTTCCATTCGCTCAACATGACCCAGCCAGCGAAGCTTTTCTATGTTAGTGTCGGCGTACAGCTCCTTAAGCTCATCGTTTCATCTTATACATGTCGTCCACGCATACTGGACCGTAAATTTTACGGAGTATCTTCCTAACAACCTCTCATCATTGATGGTCAACGTCCACGTCTCTGCACCATACATTAGGACGGGAAGGATAAGGGACATATAGAGCGTTATCGGTTGGAGAGGGCTCTGCTTCTCAATTGCCTACTGAGCCCGTAGTAACACCTGTTGGCATGAGTTAATCTCCGCTTGATCTCAAAGCTGACATTATTGTTGGTATTAATGCTGGATCATAAGTAAACGAAAATTTTGAGGACTTGAAAAGTACAATTGTCAACAGTGCCGTGACTCTTTGTTTGTTGTCACAAGGTATTTCGTTTTATCCTCGTCCACCTCTAGACCCACACCATGAGATTCCCTTTCCAGATTGGAGAATGTTGCGCTGATTGTTCGAGAGTTGGTGCCAATGATGTTAATATCATTAGCGTATGCTAGCAGCATGACACTCTTGTAGAAGATAGTGCCAGAGATATCGATGTTCGCAGCTTAGAATTATTTTCTCCAGCATAAGGTTAAAGAAGTCACACGATAAGGATTCACCTTGTCTGAAACCTATTTTGGTATGAAATGGAGGGGAGAGGTCTGTCTCAATTTTCACTGCGCTGATGGTGTCGGTCAGTGTCACCAGTCAAATGAAATTGTTGTTTTCAGGAATGAACAATGGGCAAATCAGAAGAAAACATCATTACAGAAAATATTACTGAGATACGTAAAGCGTGTAATCAAGTCGAAAAAAACCACTGGAAAAAGTATTGATTTGGCAACACTGGTGGCAAAGGCAAAAACAATAATAAATACAACAACAACTATTCAAATATCCGTCTGTGTTCTGGCTGTTAACATCATCGAGGGATAGTAAATGTACTATATGCAAGTGTGAGTGTGGGCTCCCATACACACACACACACACACACACACACACCTATACGTACCTGCTTGCTTTGCAAAGTAAACACACATTTTCTGTACTTCTGAGCTCATATGTAAATAAGTATGTGTTTTTTTGCAAAAACTTTTCGTCTTTTTACCATTTTCCTCCTTTTGTTTGTTTGAAAATTGAAAGCAAGCTTTGTATTTTTTATTTAACATTTGAATAACCTACTGAGTTACTATTTTGTTGTTTGCTAGAAATGACTTTTGTGTGAGCGCAAGAGATTATCATGTTGTGTTTGGCGATAGAGAAGCAAACACCTTAATTAAAATAGAATTATAAGATAAGAGTCCAGAGCAGTAAATGCTTCTATGATTTGAAAATGCAAAATGCTCAACAGGGTCAACAGTTTTGTCAATACTTAGGTGAAAGTTTAGAAAGTTCTCTGCCCAAACCTTACTGCAAACAAAACAAATCCCATTTATTCCTTTATGTTAGAAGTTTTTTATTTCACACTGCATCCGAATTTTAATGTTTTGTTAAATAATTTTAATGTGTAAGATAATAAATCAAAGTTATTTCTATATCAGACAATGCTTTTCAATTCACAGTCATGTCTGATTTTATTTTTATAATCGCAAACTTTTTTACTTTTAAATTTTATATAAAATCACAAATAGTATAAAAACAGAATTAATTAAAAATCCAAAGAAAAAAAGTAAAAGATATTGCACAGAAGGATCGTGGGTGTTTATGGGGTGACCATAAGGCACCTTGCAACTTCCTTTTGTGTGGCCACACTGAGTGAACAGCGAGTGCAAGCACGCAGCAATTTTAATTGGCAATGCCGAAGGCGGCTGTAAAAAAAACCGAAGAACTTTTTTTTGTATGTCACATTGGTATTAAAAACTTGCTATTGGTGAAAATATTAATTCAATTTCTATGCTGATGTGGATGGCAAAGCGAAATTTATTCGTATATTTACTAAATTGAGAGATTTTTAAATGCAATTGAATTTTGCTTTGAAATGCAAATGCAGCTGCCTGTAAAAAATATTTAAGATGTTATTTTCAATGTCAGAAAACTCGTAAATCTCGATGATGATGATAATGTCCCCGTCCTTCAATGGCAGGAGAAACAAAACACACACACACACACACACACACACAACGAAACAAAGAAGGGCAGTAGATCAGGGTTATACACTTACTCGTGTGTGCACACACATCTACACAAAACTGTCACTGATAAATATTTTTCTTCTCGTTGCAAATCAATCAATAATTACCCATCAGTAATAGCAGTAGCGATAGCAACAACAACAACAACAACAACATCACCAACAGTAGCGCTGTAGAATGAACATGAACACATGAGCATGCATGTATACCGATGCATAACAAAATACAGAAATTTGAAGATGTTGCAGTGGAATTCACATGAATGTTTTTTTATGCCATGGCTAAAAAAAAGGGGGAGACTGCTGCATCATGGTGAGGTTGGCTGCCATGATGCACCCTTGAATTTGAAGAGCCCATCACCGATGAAAATGATTAAATGAGCAATCCCTGATGCATCGACATCAGCATTATCATCAACGACAGCGTTGTCGTTGTTGGTGTGTCTGCTGCCTTCTCTTGCTGCTATCAAATGTGCCCATTATTATCATTATTTGTCTCCAATTATGTACTAGAGTGATGCTTTAGAGTCACATAATCAAACACACGTTGCCTCCACATTATCCTTTTATGTGTGGAAAATCTGTGAGATCTCTTCAATAAATCTGACACTCATGCCAACTAAAGACGAAAGTCTCCAACACAAACTCGTAATGATAATTTACAGATATTATTCTGATGTAGTTGATAATGATGCTGATGCAACAAAAGTAACAGCAGTTATAATGTCGTAGTTTATCGTACACATGTCATCCAATGATTTATTCTATTAATTGTGATTATGGCAGACAAGAGGAAATAGATTATTATATTTAACGTAGCTTGCTTTAGTTCTTTCTTTAATACTTATAATAATATTGATGTCATAATAACTTGTGTTGTTCGTAATAATTCATGGGCGCTCATCATCATTGACATCCTTCATCTGAAAATCACAACTTGCACATTTCTTTTGTTAGTTACAAAAAGCACACATAAACGAGAAGAAATTTTATAATTGACCTTGATTTATTGTTATCTTCTAATTGTTTTTTAAAAGTCCAAGTTTTTTATCAACTACGTTAAGGAGACACTCGGCTAATTTAATAATTGCCATTTCAGCACAAAAGAAAAGCAAAGCGCTATCGCTCAAGACTGGCTCCGTTTCATTATGCACCACATCTTTTGCATAAGGAAATACAATTGGCGTTAAGTGCTTGTACTTAGTTTTTGTTTCCGAAATTATATCTTCATTGGCTTCATTCATATTTCGTTGAGAAATTTGTTCAGCGTTATTGAAAGTTGAGGCTTTCAGGTTGAACCACTCTAATGTATCATCATCTACATACGTAGTAATGTAAAGTCCTTTGATTCTTGAGCAGAATAATTGGTTATTGAATACGGAGCTGGGTGGTCGCAACCAGACGACTTTAAGGATAAGATAGCTTAATTTTATTGAAAAGTTATTCATAATATTGCAATTAAAATATTTGTTTTTTTTAGTCAATTTAAATGCAAATAGAAATTTTGTCTTTTTTTTGTGAATATCAAATTCATTTTAGTGGCATTTGATTTCAGTTGAATGTGTTGAGGGTGTAAGTGGTGTTATGTAGATAGATAAAAGAGGAAAACAAAAACTCACTTTCGTTCAAGAAACTCAACACGTACAAGATTTTATACCAACACATATGTATAAAAGCATACATACTCGTATATTTATAAATAAAACAACCTTGCGGTTTACACATACAGTGTCGGACAATGTAATAAGGACACCTTGTTCTGAAACCAAAAACCTTAAAAAAATATTTCTCTAGGCTTATGATAAATTTAAAAGGTATTTACTTTCATTCATTTATTCCCTAAGTTTAATTTTTTCTTAAAACAAAAACAATTTATTGTGTAAAAAAAGAAATTTAAAAGTTAACATAAAATAACATTTCAAAAGGACAAAAAATACGAACACATCATTTACAAAAAAAAAAATTATAAAATATTGACTAAAATTTTTCACTAATGCAATATTTTGTGGAATAGCTTCTGTTAATTAAAACCGCCTTACACCTTCTAGGCATTGATTCCACCAGAGACGCGCAAGTAGCTTGGGGTATGGAATACCACGCTTTATGATTGCTGCTTTGTCACAATTCGTCTTTGTTTTTAGCTCTGGTACTGCCAATCTTCTCTTTGACAATATTCCACAAGTTCTCGATTGGATTAAGGTCTGGAGATTGTGCAGACCAGGTCATAACGGGAATTCCATTATGGGAAAACCAATCTCGCGCAAGTATTGAGGTGTGCTTTGGGTCGTTATCCTGTTGCATTTGCCATTTCAGGGGCGTTTCCCATTCAGCGTAAGGAAGCTTCACCTCCTGAAGGATGTTTGCGTAAAGAAATCTGTCCATCGTTTCTTTTATCCAATACAGAGGGCCCACACCATACCAATAGAAGCATCCCCATACCATGATGTTTCCACTTCCGTGCTTAAACGTCTGCCTAGTATATTTTATGGTCGCTGTGGCGTAGTGGTAGTGCGTTGGACTGCTGCGCAGAGTGTCCGGGGCTCGAATCTCGGCACAGGCAAAATCAAAAAGTAGAAAATAATTTTTCTATACGGCACCACCTCTTGGCAGGCAATGACAAACCTACAAGAGTAAAAATTGCTATGAAAAGCGAAAAGCTTTTCACTTCCCCGTTCGGATTCGGCATTAAACTGTAGGTCCCTTCCATTCATGTACAAATATAAGACGCACAACATGAGTGGATGCGAAAAGCTCGGCCTAGGCCCTCCATGGGCTGTTGTGCCATTAAAAGTAAAGTAAGTATATTTTGGGCTCAATTCTGCATTTTTCGGGCGTCTAACCCAACGTTTGTCATCATTTCCAACAATATTCACCTTGCTTTCGTGTGTCCATAATTCGTTAGGCCTATTTTTTTGCATTAATTGAACCATCCCACACAATGTGCGCTTCAGCGAAAACTATGCGATATTTTCGATGTCTTTGTGTCAACATTGGTACTTTTCGTGCTGTTCTCCCATACAGTTTTTTTTTCCACCAAACGTCTCTTTACTGATCGAGCACAAATTTGAACTCCTGTCTCCTCTCTAATTGCGGCAGCTGCCTTAAATGGATTGCGTGCCGGCAAGATCTTTATGCGATTGTCATCTGTACTTGTAGTTTTGCGGGGACTACCGCTCTTGCAATGAAATTTTTGAGGTAATAAAGATTGGTAGACAAATGTCGAGGATCTACTAATAGTTTTAGCTATTTGGCGGATTCTTTGTCCCTCATTTCGCAGTTTTTTTTCACCAAATCACGCTGCTCCTTGCTGCAGTGCTTTGCTCGACCCATTTTGCTGTGACATTACGGAATAGTTTACATTTAATTTGTTGAATTACCCTCAATGCTACCATTTAAATGCTTACCAGTACAAATTATAAACAAATTTAAGTTTTCTTTTTAAAATATAAATTTCTTCGTCTGCTGTTCTTATTTTGATTGTCCGCCTTCGAATGCTTCGCTTCAAATTTTTTGTTTGGGAATCCCCAAAAAATTTTTAAATGTAGTGTTGCCATCTTGAAATTTATAAACTATATACCATACCATTTTCATGTCTATAAAAATTGTTTTCCATAAGCAGTCCGCATCTATAAAAAAAAAAAAATCAATGGAAGTTTTATAGTGCAAGGTGTTCTTATTTGATTGTCCGTCACTGTACATACGCTCAACTAAAGATATACTTATACATTATAAGGGAAATCAAACTAAAAGATACAAAATGTAAATTAATTTTTGGAAACAGTGGAATGTAAATGAAATGAGTTGTAGGGATAAATAAAAAAAAAATTTTAATTAAAATGACGTTTTACAAAAATTAATTAGTTTCTCTACACACAAACACCTACATACAAAAATGTATGTATATATGATTTCATCTAAGTGTCACAGGGACCTGTAGGGATATCAACTAATTTAAAAGTAGTTAAAAATTATATTTGTTCCAACCAGTAATATGTTTAAAATTCACGTGATGTCCTACGAGTAACTCAATTGTTCAATTCTGCTCATAGATAGCACTAGTGGAGCAGTGAATTTATGTTCAATTTATCTTTCAATTCCATCTTTGGTATGTAAGGTTTCATCTTTCGTATAGTTTCAAATCAATCTGGCAATCCATTCTTTGTTTAACAGCTTAAAGTTGACTTGTCGTAGTTTTTTTTTTTTAAATGGATAAATTGAAAAATCGTGCCGTTATCGAGTATTTATTTTAAAAGATTTTATCTGGACAAGAAATCCATACCGATATGGTAAATGTGTTAGGTGAATGTGCTCCTTCATATGCAACAGTAAAAAATTGGATTGTTGAATTTAATCGTGGTAGTACAATTATTTTTCTACACGGCACCTACAAGAGTAAAAATAGCTATGAAAAGCTTTTCACTTCGCCATTCGGATTCGGCATTAAACTGTAGATCCCTTCCATTCATGTACAAATATAACACGCACAACATGAGTGGATGCGAAAAGCTCGGCCAAAGCCCTCCATGGAAAAGTAAAAAAGGAAGTACAAGTATTGAAGAAGAATTACGCACTGGTCGTCCAAAACGTGCTTCGACCAGAAATCATTGAAAAAGTACATGTTATTGTTTGTGGAAATCCAAGTGCGACTATGTGTGAAATAGCTGATATCATGGGCATCTCAGAGGAACGAGAAAACCATATTTTACATGAAGAGCTACATATGAAAAAGCTGTTTGGAAAAGCAGTGCCGCATACATTAACAATTAAACAAAAACTTGATCTGGAACATTTTAAGCAGAATAAAACGGATTTTAAGCGTCGTTTCATAACTGTGGATAAGACTTTAGTCTACTATCATGATCATAAACTGAAACAGCACGAAGCACGAACGATCAGCAAAAAAATTTATGTCTACTGTTTTCTGGGATGCAACAGAGATTTTGTTGATTGATTATCTTGAGAAAGGTAAAACCATAAAAAACTCAGAATACTATTGTAACCTTTTGGATAAAATGGATGCAGTAATTCGCGAAAAAATACGTGATTTAAAGAAGAAAGAAATCCTTTTCCATCAAGACAACGATTGTTTTCACAATGGCTAAATTCAAGGAATTAAAGTACAAAATGTTTGACCGTCCAACGTATTCACCAGATTTGGCTCCCAGCAACTACTACCTGCTCCGAAACCTGAAACAGTTCCTTCGTGGAAAGCGTTTTTCGTCGAATGAAGAAGCTATAACAGTCGTTGTGGCATATTTGGAGACCTTCCGGAAATGTACTTTAATGTTGGGATAGATTTATTGGAGAAGCATTGGACTAAGTGTATTGAATTGTTAGGAGATTATATTGAATAAAAACCAAAACTCAAACCAAAATAACTGTGTTTTCATATTTAGGGTAGAAAATTTTCAAGTAACCTGTAATTTCAACTAAGTGGAAGTTAGTTTACTTTCAATTTCTGTCAAACCAGTTATATTGGATCATTTCGTGCCATAATACAAAATAACTAAAAATTTATTTTATTAAAGTGAATTGAAGTAAGTCTTCTTAGGTGCGCAAATTATTTTAGTTCGTTTCGCTCTCTATGCACACATCCCAAAACTACACAAACTCTTTTCTCTCACTCTCTTTATTGAGGAATAAAATCAAAATGTTTCGGTGTAACACATCGAGTTATGGGGAGTGAAACACCGCAAACAAAAGAGCGAGTAACCAAAATCCGCTCCTGCAAGAAACACTCTCTCTCCCTCTCTTACTTATGTCTGGTATTTGCATTTAAGGAATAAATGCAATAAAAGAGTTACAGTTAATTCCTCTGAAGTCAATCAATCGCTAATATGAAAATTACTCTATTGTTCGCAGTGGACTGCGTGTATATGGACATAAACGACGACATTCAGAGAGCCAACGCCTCTGCTTGTAATGCATGGGACTGATCCCTAAACAAAAAATTTTTCCATTTACTTAGGGCCTGGTTATATTCAGATTTTTCTCGGCCAACACCATGAAATTGTAGTTGAACAGAACACGAAGAGAGAGCTTTTGCTCACTCACCCACTCACCGAACACGATATGCTCGGTGGCAATATGCTATTTTACAAAAATGGAACAAAAATTTTTGTATAATTGCACGAAAATATGTAAACTATTATTTTCATTTCCACAAAATTTTAGGGTTTGAAAGTGGATATTATTTTTTTTTTTGTAAAACTATGAAAAGTGTTTTCAATCATATTACTGGTATTCAGGATGTTTTTCAAATGGTCTTGAATCATTGTAAATTATTAACTCCACTCTCCATCTTAATAAAACTGTTTAAAGTTTTGCATTTATACCATTTGGTGTTGCCATTGCGCACAAAATAGTATTTAAAGCAACTCTGCAGCAAGCTTAATTTAACCACCAGACCGAAAAATGTGAACAGCAGAAGACCAACATAACCCAGGCCTTAGATTTAAAAAAAAAATACAATCACAATATTGGCTCTCACTGTCTGTTTATGATGATTGATTTTGAGTTTTTCCAACAAGTTGCATTTTTCAAGACCTTTACTTCAAGTATCATTATTCTTCTTTGAATTTGCCCCCGCAACCATTTTCTTTACCCTTCTCTCCAACAAACACAAAAATTGAGCCTCAAATTTGTTCATTGCATTGAGTAAAATAGAAAAAAAATCGAAATAAGAGGACGTGAGGAAATATACTAGTTGAAAACGTACAAAACAGATGATGTGGAAACAACAAGTTGGTCGTGATAAGTTTCACCACTCCACCCGTGAGTTCTTAAAATGCCAAATAAGAGGACGTGAGGAAATATACTCGTAGAAAACGTAAAAACAGATGATGTGGAAATAACAAGTTGGTCGTGATAAGTATCATCACTTCACCCGTGAGTTCTTAAAATGCCAAATAAGAGGACGTGAGGACAGATGATGTGGAAACAACAAGTTGGTCTTGATAAGTTTCACCACTTCACCCGTGAAATGGGTGAAGTGAAATGCAAAATTTTTTAGTTTTTATGTTTACATAATTTTTCTGGGTTCGAACCAGTGGCTATGGATTATAAAGCAAATGTCTTATTAGGTGAACTATCTACATGAGCATAGTGTAGAAAAAAAAGAGAGTTGCTGTTCCCTGTTTCGCCGCTGCTTTAACGAGTCAGTGATAGCTCAGTTAACTAACACGTGCGTACGTTAGTTAACTAGGTCCTAGGTGGTTCAATTCTTTGTGCCGATATTATTTTTTTTTTTAACAAAAATAAATTACGACAAACATAAGCGATAGAGCGAAATTTTAAACCAAACTGACAGCCACTGCATATACTTAGTTTATGCAAATAGTTGTTTTAAGTAAGCAACTGGCTGCTCTATTCCGATAGGGGTGATACAGCATGAATTTAATGGGCGTGTACATGTGTTTTTCTAAATGCTTATGTGGTGACTGTCTGCTTTACTTTCTGTCTATGAATGGATGTGTGTGTGTGTGTGTGTGTGTGTCGACAGTGATATTTCAATAAACTGAAAAGGATTTTGTAGAAGATTTATTGTTTTTCTGAAGTTTTACAAGAATTAAATATGTGCACATAAGTTATTGACTCATATACTCATACATATGTATGTTTGCACACTCAAATGAACACATACATATGTATGGCATAAAGTAAAATAGGATACAAGCGAAATAGACCAGCCTCATAGTCCTAAGCTTATGCTGCTTTAGTTAAATCATCCATTGCTATATCTGTGAAGGTCAAAAAGTTCCTTTCTTTTTCGTTACATCAACCCCTGCCTCTCTCTCTCTCTCTCTGCCTGTCTCTTTGTGATGACATCATTCAACCGACTTCCTGCTTGAATTACACTTGAAATAAATAATAAAAAATAAAACAAATAAATGTTAAATAAACTAAATGGAAATGAAATAAGTATATGCTAAAGTTATTAGAGCATTTGCAGGAAATGTGTTTTTTTTCCTTTCTATGTTTCCCACAGGGATAAAAAAGACTTACTTTGAAGTCAAACAATATCAGAAAAATCAGAAAAGATAGAAATAAATTTAATATATTCTAGTAAATGTTGTCACTTTTCTTAATCTTGGTGTTGAAAATCCGGAGTAAGAGACATATTAAAAAATGTTGCACGTCAGTTTTAAAAATATATTTTTTAGGAATAGCACGTTGTTTATAGTGAATCGTCCATAATTCGAAAACTCTATAATTTATTCCCTTCTGCTTGAACTCAGAAAACTAAGTGTTATATTTCGAATTCACAATTCCTATATCTCGAGGAGCAAAGCTCTATAAATCGAAAACAGAAACAAAAGGTGGAAAAGAAATTAATTTTGTTTCTGATGTGTAGACAAATTTTACATGGCAGTGAAATGGCAAATTATTTGATCTTATCCCCAGAAGCTCGCTATAGTACTCAGAATAGCAGGCATTCTAGAAGTAAATGTATATAGAAAACTAGCGGACCCCATGCACGTTTCACTGTGCATAATTAACGTATTATTTCTAAAAGCAATGATATTAAAAACGTTTTCCCTGAACCACCAGGAGCAGCCAAAAAATGAAATCCACCACTTCCATCGATAACAGCACGCATAATTGTTTCATATACTTTTTTTTTTGCTGAACATTTAATTTCGGAACATTTGCTTGAACGTATGAATTCAAGGTATTCGAGTCATATTGGTTTTCACGTTCTAATTCTTGATTAAATAAGTATGTCATGCATGGATCGATTTGGTGCTGTCATTCCTAATTGTCCTAATGCTTTAATTGTCATCATCATACACAAATCTTCAATCATAATCAATGCCTCGTTATAAATTGCCGGCGTAAAATCCATTTCAGGATTGGAATTGATTCGACGCACTCTACGTAAAATATCTTCCGACATGTAATTTTGATATTTTGTCTACATTGCTTACACGTAGTCAAAATAATTGCAAATAGCGAACGAATTTGTAGTGGATGGGCAGATCCTGATGCATTTGCTAATGTGTCATCCCAATGCGTATCATATTCCAATTGATCTAAACTTTGACATGCTTCACGATATGTTGTACAAACATGTGCATCAACTGTTCTTAACTGCTGAAATCATATTGGTCCATGAACATTCCCTTGCTTAAGACGTTGAAATTCTTTTTTTTTTGTTAAATTCCATGTAAGTACCTTGGTACTTCTGCATACAATAACGTTTTAGCAACTTGAAAAATGCTGTCAATGTCATTTCTAAAGGCGTTTCCGCTCTTTGCGCTGCATTATCCGACGTAAAATACTAACGCTGTCCGTTTCCAAGATGAACAGCTAAATGCTGCACGTTTGGATAACGTTCATGTATCGAAAATGAAACACAAATGATTTCGTTAAAAAAAATGACAATAAAAAAATGAAATAAAAATACATTCCTTATGAATGTGTTTTCAATTTGAAGTGATTGCGTTGAGAGGTTCAAAAGTTAAAGGCATTTTACTCTTTTTGCGGGCGTGGCATTGGGCGGAAAATTAGGCGATGTCCGTCAGAAAAGCATGTACTTTAACATGAAAGTTGAATATTTGAAAAATACCGTTTCCGAGATCATTCATCACACACATAACAACATATCTTCATTTTTATATATAGATTATATAATATATGCATACAATTTTTAAACCGAATGGGGAGAGTATTGGTGATGGTGGATCTTGGGATTGATTAAGTAATTTTGCTATTTTTACTATTATTTTCTACTACTTTTCTGCTACTAATTTCTAATACTTTTACTACTAAATTTCTAATAATTTTACTACTACTCTTATACTTTACTTTACTTACTTTTAATGGCACAAGAGCCCATGGAGGACCTAGGCCGAGCTTTTCGCATCCACTCATGTTGTGCATGTTATATTTGTACATGAATTGGAGGGACCTACAGTCTAATGCCGAATCCGAACGGCGAAGTGACTATACTAACTACTACTTTTATAACAATATTTTTACTCCTAATTTGCTACTACTATTTTCTATTACTATTTTTATTACTTTTTCACTTTACTACTTTTCTACTATTATTTTCTAAAGCATCATTAAAATATGCTCTGCTTTTGTATTTTTATAATTTAATGTAATGAGTCGCGCATATCCAAATAGGCATTCTTTACAACTACAGATATAAAATCATCAGCTGTTTTGTAATAAAAAAAATATTCATAAAGTGTTTACGTATACTACTGTGGGCAAAAAGTAGTAAGACTTTGTTCATAATTTCAAATTTTTTTATTCATTCTTCCAAATCTATTTCGTCCCCTTCAAAGTAATCCCCCCCGGCCCCAATACACTTGTGCCAACGTTTTTTCCAATTCTCGAAACAGTTGTTAAAGTCAATGGGGTGGTAGGGTGGTTGCGGAACGATATCAGTCGAATTTTTGGCAAAATGGTCTCGTAAAACCAATGCAGTGATTTTGGAACCAATCGTGCATTCACTCTTCTTAGGCCCAAATGATGTTTTAAAATGGTTTTCACTGATCCTTCCGATATTCCAACGATGCCAGTAAATTCTCTGACTGTTAATCGTCGATTCTCGAGCACCAATTCCTTGATTTTATTGACGTGTTGATCATCAGTTGATGTTGATGGCCGTCCTGTACGTGGTTCGTCGTCAACGCGTTCTCGACCATCTTTGAACAATTTGTACCAATCAAAAACACTTGCTCGCGACATACAATTACCACCGAAGGCCTTTTACAACATTCTGAACGTTTCGGCACCAGAAATTTGATTCCGCACACAAAATTTAATGGAACTTCTTTGTTGAATAATTTCACTCATTGTGAAAATCGCCGAATGCACTTTTTGTACTTCAGAAAGACAAGCGTATACTAAACACTAATGATTATTTTGATGTGAGATTTGGCACAGATGTCACCGACAGTCATACCAACCTTAAAAAAATAATATTTTGATGAATGGGTTTCAGCGCGAAATTTAAATTAAAAAGTCTTACTACTTTTTGTCCACATTAGTATGTAGTTCCTTCTTTCAATGGCACAACAGCCCATGGAGGGCTTAGGTCGTGCGAGTTATATTTGTACATGAATGGAAGGGATCAACGGATTTATGCAATCCCATTATTTATTCTCATAACTTCCATATAAATGTATCATACTGTGGCAAATGAATACCGCCATCTTCCGGCTAAAAAATATTTCACATTACATTTTTCTTTCAATTACATTCGTTTTTAGTTAATTAATAAAAGGGCAAACTTCAGTAGTAAAACACGCAACCAAAAAAAAATTCTGGATAGGGTACTGATCCCAATTCCATCTTTACTTTACTTTTAATGGCACTACAGCCCATGGAGGGCCTAGGCCGAGCTTTTCGCATCCACTCATGTTGTGCGTGTTATATTTGTACATGAATGGAAGGGACCTACAGTTTAATGCCGAATCCGAACGGCGAAGTGAAAAGCTTTTCGCTTTTCATAGCAATTATTGCTATTTTAGGTGTGCCATTGTCTGCCAAGGGTTGGTGCCGTGTAGAAAAATTGTTTTTTCTACTTTCCGATTTTGCCTGTGCCGAGATTTGAACCTCGGACACTGCACTACACCACAGAGACCATATGTATAGTTTACAGCAACAATATTACAAAATCGTAAAAACACTGCATACTTTTAGGGTTATTTTTTAATTATGTTTACACCTCATCGATGTGCCGCCGCCATTAGCTTCTAAATATAAAAATAAAATCTTCAATAATTCGAAACATCTATATTTGGAAAAAAATTTAGCTTTTCTTTTAAGATTCGTGTTATTTAGGTTATACTGTAATGACAAAAATATATTTTTTAATACTATGTATTTATGTGTTATTTAGATATGATTTCTTTAATGTTTTTTGTGATAAGCTCTTCAAATATGAAAACTCAGGGGAAAAATTATTTTTCCAAGTCGTACAAGAACAAATAGCAAATGGAAAATAAAGCATTAAAGCATTCCAAACTTAAAAGAGAAAGAGAATACAATAAACAAGCGAAACGAAACACAACACAACAAAGATCAATCTAACCTCCAACAATGAAAATAATATTTCAAATTGTGTCTATTGAGGGGAGTGCATGTGCCGACACTATATCCACTTCCTTTTCCACGCATCCATGCGTACATCCATCATAATCCACACTTGCTCACGTCCCTATTCTTGTTGTTGTGCTCTCTCTTATAACAAACAACAATAATAACAAAAACCAAGATAAAAGCGCCCTGAGTGCTTTATCAAGTAGGCTTAGACACCTACACACACACACACACACATACTTATAGGTACGTCCTCGTACTGACATATGTCAAAATATGAGTATGTAATTAATAACCCAGTTTAATATTCTCAGCCACTCAAAAAGAGAACTTAATCCGCACGCAAACGTCTTTATTCTAGCGCCTAATAAGTACGAGTATAAGTAGTATATTTTCTACGGCATCATTCTGTGGAAGTGTGGGCCCGAGGTACGAGAAACAGCGCTGTGTAGTTTCTCACTATGGGGGACTCTTGTCAAAACTTTGTTCTTCTTAAAATCATTATTAAAAAAAGGAGGAGGCGTTTGATTTAGTATTCATGAACAACAGTAGAGTTTGAATAACGTAGTAGTTATTTAGGCCATTGATATTGTATTCATCAATCAACTTTGACCACAAATATTTCATACCAGTTTTCAGTTTCTTATTTGATCTGTTAATATAATCATTTAATTATGTAAATTTAAAGCAATAAATTGTCAAATGCTTTGATGAATTTGCGGCACGTTATGAATTGGATTTATAAAATATCCATTTAAGTAAAAAGGCTTTTATAGCAAATAAAGTGGTCGTGGTCGCTGTGGCTTAACTGTTACGCAGTGTCGTCCGGAATTCAAATCTCGATACAGGCAAAATAAAAGGAGCGAGAAGCTCCATGGGCTGTTGTGTCATTAAAAGAAGCTGTTGTGAAAGAAGAAGAGGAAAAGAAAGGAACCGTCTCCCATAAACCTAAGCTTTCAATCTCTTCTCGATTGGATCTGTTGATTGAATCAAAGCAACAGAATTTAACTTTTCCAGATGGTGCAGATACAGGGTGCACCATCTTTTATGTCGGTATGTAAATATGGAATAAATTTAACATTTAACAACCGATTGACTGGAGTAAACATGTACAATTTTAACCATGAATCGCTTAACACCGAAACAACGCGCCGAAATAGTGACGCTGTGCATTGCAAATAGTCGTTCAGTTGTGTTAACTCAACGTGCATATCGTTGAAAAGTTCGTGGCCAACAAGCACCGTCTGACAACACTTTTCATCACTATTTTGTTGAGCACGGGATAGTGGGAGATCGTCGATAAGCCGTTCATCAACGCCGAAGACGTTCCAATGAACCGGTTGAAGCAGTAAGAGAGAGCGTTGCCGAGAACCCACATGTGTAATATCGTCATCGCGCTCAGCATTTTGACGTCAGTCGAACCGCCTTGCGGTGCATTTTAAAGGATGACTTGCATCTGTTTCCATATAAAGTGCAATTGACTCAAAGAATATTGCCGACATATCGTCCACGTAGCTTTGAGTACGGCCAAACAATCGCTCAAATGTTTTGGAAGGAAATTATGATGAACGACGAGGCCCATTTCACACTCTCTGTTACCGTTAACAAGCAAAATTACCGCATTTGGTGAACGGAGCATCCACACGAGTTTCATGAAACACCATTGCATGAGCAAAAAGTGACTGCTTGGACCGGCGTTTGTGCCTAAACCATAATTTTTCTTCAGAGAAGGCGCAACAGTCAATGGGAATCGATATCGGTGGATGTTGGCTCTTTAAGTCTGCCCACGAATGTTTGAAAAAGGTCTGAACGGTTACTGGTTGCAACAAGACGATGCGCCATATACCACACTGCAAATCAAACGATGCACTTTCTGCAACGAAAATTAATTGAACGTGTGGTGTCAAATTGACGACATTGACTAGCCACCCAAATCTCAAGATTTGACCCCTCCGGACTTCTTTTTGTAGGGTTATTTGAAAAGCAAAATGTACGCCAGCAAGCCTCAGACCATTGACAAGCTCAAGGCAAACATTCGTGCCGAAATCATGGTTATACTGCTCTAGGTTCTTGAAAAAGTGATGGAAAACGCAGCAAAAAGGGCACATTTTGCTTTGGTTAATAACGGCGGCCACTTGATTGATATTATAATTAAATGAAAATATTTCATATATGGTATGGAAATCGATTGTTTCTATAAAGTTAATCAGTATTTACATACCGACATAAAAGATGGAACACCCAGTAAGTATGACAGTTTGTATGCCATACGCAATTATACCTCCATTGAATTACAAACTTTCCAACTTCCTGGCATTTACTTAAGCATTTTAGACTGGGATAAAATATACAAACTATACAAAGCAATAAAGACATACTCTCCTCCCATACAAATATTCTACATACACACTTATAAATTTATTCGTCAGCGTCAAACGATGCCTAGATTTCTAATGCTGAAACATTAAATTGATGAACGTCATTGCCAACGCCATCTTTTAGCACACTCATCTGCAGAAAATTGATTAATTGGCAGTAGCAACTGATGGATGATGGCTCGACATATGGAAGTATACACATAGAATGTATATAAGTTGGCACATGTATGTGTGCATGTATGTATGTATGTGTGAATGTGCAAACGAGCATTTAAACTGTATTTATTGATGGTAGTGGGATTGGATTTCACTTGTAATAAAAAAATTTAACGCTGCCGTCGAAGAGGAGTTACATTGATTTAGCAGAGGTCAGCAGCAATTTGCAGGACATTAGTTACATTTTGTTTTGTGTAATATCATCAAAACCAAATTAAAAATTATATGTGAAATAAATTGTTTGCTTATTTTGCTACTGCTACTTGCTACTTGCAACATGAATGGAATAGGTAAAGTGGATTAGGTAAAGTGATTGAGAGATGCATGTGGAAAAATAGTTACGTAACATTTTTAATTAACTTTAGTTACATCAAATTGTGCTGTTTACAAAGATTCTACGTAATTTTTTACATATGAAATATTCATCAGATTTTCGATCCAATACCACTTTCAGGAATTCTATTTGATATTCATTTAGTGGGAAGACACCATTTATGTTTCCTCGAAAAGATTAGTATCAAGGATTATTCCATGAAATAACAGTATGAAATTCTTCTAATTTTCTTTAAATAAATCTTCTCCCGAATCTCTGAATGGCATACATACGAGTACATAGATAAGACTTACATAGATAAGACTTACATAGATAAGACTTACATAGATAAGACTTATATAGATAAGACTTACATAGGTAAGACTTACATAGATAAGACTTATATAGATAAGACTTACATAGATAAGACGTACATAGATAAGACTTACATAGATAAAACTTACATAGATAAGACTTACATAGACAAGACTTACATAGATAAGACTTACATAGATAAGACTTACATAGATAAGACTTACATAGATAAGACTTACATAGATAAGACTTACATAGATACGACTTACATAGATAAGACTTATATAGATAAGACTTACATAGATAAGACTTACATAGATAAGACTTACATAGATAAGACTTACATAGATAAGACTTACATAGACACGACTTACATAGATAAGAATTACATAGATAAGACTTACATAGATAAGACTTACATAGATACGACTTACACAGATAGGACTTATATAGATAAGACTTACATAGATAAGACTTACATAGACACGACTTACATAGATAAGAATTACATAGATAAGACTTATATAGATAAGACTTACATATATAAGACTTACATAGATAACCCTTACATAGATAAGACTTACATAGATAAGACTTACATAGATAAGACTTACATAGATAAGACTTACATAGATAAAACTTACATAGATAAGACTTACATAGATAAGACTTACATAGATAAGACTTACATAGATAAGACTTACATAGATAAAACTTACATAGATAAGACTTACATAGATAAGACATACATAGATAAAACTTACATAGATAAGACTTACATAGATAAGACTTACATAGATAAGACTTACATAGGTAAAACTTACATAGATAAGACTTACATAGATAATACTTACATAGATAAGACTTACATAGATAAGATTTACATAAATAAGACTTACATAGGGAAGGCATACATAGATAAAACTTACATAGATAAGACTTACATAGGTGAGACTTACATAGATAAGACTTACATAGATAAGACTTACATAGATAAGACTTACATAGATAAGACTTACATAGATAAGACTTATATAGAAAAGACTTACATAGATAAGCCTTACATGGATAAGACTTACATAGATAAGACTTACATAGATGAGACTTACATAGATAATACTTACATAGATAAGACTTACATAGATAAGACTTACATAGATAAGATTTACATAGATAAGGCATACATAGATAAAACTTACATAGATAAGACTTACATAGATGAGACTTACATAGATAAGACTTACATAGATAAGACTTACATAGATAAGACTTACATAGATAAGACTTACATAATAGATAAGACTTACATAGATAAGTCTTACGCAGATAAGACTTACATACGCACATGTCAGACTGTTACTTCAACGAACAATCTCAAAGAACGACATTACAATATTGGAAGTATGTATCTTTTGATTGCAAAGTAATGTATTTTATATCAACTTGTCAACTTTACACGGTAATGTGACCCAATTCCCCATTGAACTGCCTTCACTTACATTCTCTGTCTGCTAACTGCTTCACCCTCACTGTCGCCAACTTTCCTCCACAGGTTTTGTTTTTTTTTAATTAAAAATCCTCTTTGATGTTGTCGCAATTTAGTAAATGAAATTACAAGCAGTTCAGGTAATATTAACCTTGGTTGATTCGAAGCTGGAATACTCTACATAACATACCCTATGTATATACATATGTACATACTACTATGTACATATGCAAGAGGAAATGATGTAGAAGCTATTAGGGCGAATGAATGGGGTAGGAATTTCTGGCAAAGTAACGCCGGCTAATGCCGCAGAGACTATTTTAACCAACATCCTTGTTGAAAGTTCAACAGTACTTCAAGCAAAAAATGGTAAAATCCTGCAAGTTGATAAATAAAATATGGCAACTTAAATTGCGAGAACCTAGGTTTCTAAAAAAAAAGCAAAAATATCCGTGAGAGTGAGCGTGAATAGAAATTAACCCACGCTCTAACTTCCAATTAAAGTTTATTTGTAAAACAAACGCTTCGGAGCCTAATTGAAATCCTAAAGGAGTTTTCGGATGTTCACACAGTTAAATTGCAAATTAATTTATTTATTTAAATGAAATATGAGAATTCAAATTGAAAAAATATCTTATTTTACAATGTATTAGTTTTTGTTTGCATTGTTTTCAAAAGCATGCAGAGTTTCCGTAATTTACATTAAATTTTCCATATTATACTTTAATGACCGTCATGGATTAGTTACACTCCATACACATTGATGACGTCAGGCACAAGGACATATGAGTACAGAAAGCCGTCGACTTCTACTGTCGCCGTATAATCTGGTAGTTGATTACAATGAAAGCAACAGCAGCAACAGCACAAACGCGAAAAGCTCACTCCACTGCGCCTTTCTGTCCTCGTTCCCCTTGTTGATTGTCAAATTAGAAATATGTAGATTTCAATTGGCGCCAGCCACGATTGTCGTCGGTCGTCAGGTAGTCGTGTCGTCGCCAAAATACTAGTCTCCATAAGAAGGAGTGCTTTTATAATTTCACAGATATGGTCGTGATAATGCCGGCGTTAGGCTACCGCCATCGTCATCGGCTGTAGATTTTCCACTGAGAAAAAAAATTCAAGATTAAACTTAAAAAAATACCAACAACAACTATGTACCAATTAGCTTACTGACAGATGACAACCTTTCATGTCAAGTTCAATCTGAAAATTACTGCATGCACAAAATGTCTCCGTAAAAAAATTGCATGTAATATAATTTTAAAATTTTAATAAAATAAAAAAAGAAAAAAAAAATGTTGAAATTCCCTCCATGAGATGCATTTGCATTAAAAGTGCTGCAATGTGCACAATCTGCGATTCACACGTGACTGACTGCTTGCTCATATAAAACCTATCATCAGCAGAGCTTCGCTTCGCTACATTAATTTTTTGCTAGTATATGGCAGCTGAAATTTGCATTGGATGAAAACGACAGATACGCAAATAAATATTGAGCTTAAATGGGACGCATGCATCATGCATCTTTAAAAAATGGTTGAAAATTATGTTGTGCATCTTTCACATCATGTACTTATGCTACATATGTATGCTATCTTAATGTAGAAAGCCCTAACGTTTATTTTCAAAATCCAATTGTTTTTTAAAATTCGATTTCATCAGAATCTGGCGAAAATCCGATAGTAAAATACAATTTTAGTTAGGATGTTTCTACATTAAGTTAACAACAATATGTACTAAAAATCGATATTCACGTTTTTGTTTTTTTGTTTTGTCTGCTGAAGCAAATCAGTTCTGCAACAGAGTAAACTTATTTTCGATTAAGCATCAAACTAAATTGAGTAATTTCCTGTCTTTAATTGCTTGCTTTAAGTTTGCTTTGTTGGTTGTTGGTTCACACAAACAAAATTTTGCAAATAGATAATGGAAACCAAATAGATGATGGATTATTGAATTTTTGTTTATACTAGGAACAATATTAATATTAATAATAAATGTAATTGAAATTTGAAGATTTTAATTGTAATTATCCATTTAATTTTTAGAAAAAAATTGTGAAATTTAAATCAAATAATTTTCGAGATAAACAGTTTTGTGGAGTTCACTTATTTCGGTACTGATACGATCCTGTCGCATTCATTTCTAATTTTTATTTTTATTTAATTTAGTTCCGGATAGTTTTTCAAGGTATTTTGCTTTGGTTAAATTGTGGTCGCTGTAGCGTTGTGGTGTCCGGGGTTCGAATCTCGGCACAGGCATAATCAAAAAGTAGAAAAAATAATTTTTCTACACGGCACCACCTCTTGGCAGGCAATGGCAAACCTACAAGAGTAAAAATTGCTATGAAAAGCGAAAAGCTTTTCACTTCGCCGTTCGGATTCGGCATTAAAACTGTAGGTCCCATCCATTCATGTACAAATATAACACGCACAACATGAGTGGATGCGAAAAGCTCGGCCTAGGCCCTCCATGGGCTGTTGCGCCATTAAAAGTAAAGTAAAGTAAATTGGAATCTAATTGATCTGAACTGCACAATTTTTTTATTAATTTATATTGTTATTAACGCTGTTAAGCCCAGGCAGAGTGAGACATTCTCACGTTAAAACCACCTCTCGTCCGTACGGATATTCCTTCCGGAACCACCGTTAGGTATTACGTCGGAAGGCCGTAATGAGCGCACCGCTCAGCACCGCTCAATCTTTAATCATGGTTCTGTCGATGTCAGTCCGGTTGCATCGTCAGTTGACGATTACTGCCTCCATATATTCGACATATTCCGCATTTTCGGAACTGCTCTAACTAGGCTCAAAATGATCGATTGATGATCCACAAATCTTCTCGAAGAGTAGATCTTAAATAATAGGCAATATTAGAGCTAAGATTTATGGCAATATTGATTTAAGAAGTAGAAAAGTAGTTTGCTTTCAAATCAATTAATATCATTTTCGTGGTCCTTATACATATTTAACAGGTATCTAAAAGCTGTCTGTTTGAACGGGTCTCTCTTTTCAAAAAAATTGCATTTTCCCGAATCTATCTAGAATATGGCTAGTTGAAGTCGATTTTGTGGCGTACTGGTAGTGCGTTGGACTGTTACGCAGAGTGTTCAGGTTTCGAATCTCGGCACAGGCAAAAATCAAAAAGTTGAAGAAAACTATTTTTCTACACAGTACCACCTCTCGGCAGGCAATGGCAATCCTAGCTTTTCACCTAGGCATAATACTGTAGGTCCCTTCTATTCATGTACAAATATAACACGCACAACATTAATGGATGCGAAAAGCTCGGCCTAGGTCCTCCATGTGGGCTATTGTACCATTAAAAGGAAGAAGAATAAGTCGAATATGACTGGATTCAGATTTCCCTGAGAAAGTTATCGTAAAGTAAATAGGAGCTTGCTATTACTTACTTACTTACTTACTTACTTAACTGGGACTACAACCGATGATCGGTCTTGGCCGCCTCTATAAAGCTTCGCCAGTCGCCTCTGCTATGCGCGCACTGGCGCCAGTTGATAAGGTCAAGTGCAGTCAGGTTACCCTGCACCTGGTCTTTCCAACGGAGATTAGGACGTCCCCTTCTGCGTATTTGTTCCTCCACCGAGGTTCGCATAAAACACCCTTCTAGCCAGAGCACTTTCTTCCATTCGCTCAACATGACCCAGCCAGCGCGAAGCCGCTGGATTTTTATACGATTGACTATGTCAGTGTCGGCGTATAGCTCATGTAGCTCATCGTTCCATCTTATTCGATACACGTCGTCCACGTATACTGGACCGTGGATCTTACGGAGTATCTTCCTCTCGAACGCTCCTAACAGAACCTCATCATTGATGGTCAATGTCGACGTCTCTGCGCCATACATTAGGACGGGAAGGATGAGGGACTTATAGAGCGTTATTTTCGTCGGTCGAGAGAGGGCTCTACTTCTCAATTGCCTACTGAGCCCGTAGTAACACCTGTTGGCAAGAGTTAGTCTCCGCTTGATCTCACGGCTGTCATTATTGTTGGTGTTTTTGCTGGATCCTAGATATACGAAATCCTTGACAACTTCAAAAGTATAATTGTCAACAGTGACATTTTGTCCAAGACGCCGTGACTCTTTGTGTGTTGGCACAAGGTATTTCGCTTGCTGTTTTCAACTGCCGAAAACATCCTAATCCTCGAAAGATTATTACATCATCTAAATGCCATTCCCATAAACTCAAAAGTGTGCAATAAATATTATTGAAATCATTATTACCTGCCTCCTTACTTTTTGCGGCATTTCAACTCATTAAAGAATAATGATCGCTTATTCAAATCGTCGTCACTTGCCACCTTCGTATGCAAATCCATCAGTAAAATTACCATATTCATCAACAATTTTCAATGGCATTTTTTATAGCACTCAAATGTATACTTGCAGATATGAATTGCAGATATGAAAAGGTCTCACTTTTCCAAAAAATTTCATTTCACTTTTACACGCAACTATAAGTACAAATGTACTGCAATGTACTTATATGGTACATTCAAATATTTCGTATTATACGAGTATAATATTTATATAAATACATATGTGTATGTGTGTGGTGTGTGTGTGAATTTGTACATTCCAAACGCAAACACAAATAAAACGTAACATTTATGGTTAAAGTTGATTTTCGAACCGAATTTCATTTACTCACATTTGGTTTTGCACAAAATATAGTATACAACATTTTCTTAATAAAAATATAGTACATTACATATGCAGGCATATACATATATGGTATAATAAATATGTATGTGTGCATGCATGTATTCACAGTGAGCTCCAGTTTGCTTGTGGTTGGGTAGCATAACATTTTTGGCTAATCTCCACAAGAGTAAGAAAATAAATCATACAAAATTTTAGCTACGAGGGTGCAAATGCCGAAACGTAAAATTTCTACTAATCTTGTGTAAGGTTTTTAACGTTTTTTTTTTTTTTATGTGTGTATATGTGTGCTATATTACTGAATATTGTGCAAATTGAATTTCCATTACTTTATGATTATTTTTATGGCATTTCCATTTGCCTTCTTGAGTGGCATGCATAAAAAAGTATATTTATTTTCTTCTTTTTGTATGTGTGTGTGTGTGTATTCATGTACAAATATATCACGCACAACATGAGTGGATGCGAAAAGCTCGACCTAGGCCCTCCATGGGCACATGGCCCTCTCGGCACAGGCAAAACCACCTCTTGGCAGGCAATGGCAAACCTACAAGAGTAAAAATTGCTATGAAAAGCTTTTCACTTCGCCGTTCGGATTCGGCTTTAAACTGTAGGTCCCTTCCATTCATGTACAAATATAACACGCACAACATGAGTGGATGCGAAAAGCTCGGCCTAGGCCCTCCATGGGCTGTTGTGCCATTAAAAGTAAGGAAAGTAAGTAAGTGTATTAAGTACATAGGATCGAATCGAATTTTGTGTATCAGGGAAAACACATTTTTGACCTTCATCTCGATCTTAAAATTGTTCCTCAGATGACCCCGAAGTAAAAGTTATCAAATTGTTTCTTTTACCGGAACGTCAACTATGGACCGATTGATTTTGTTCACATTTTTTGTGCTAGAGTTTTTTAAGCCTGCGGACACATTTTTAGCCTTAATCATGATCTGAAAATTGAAAATTGAGGGGCGCCGGAACCAAAGTTAATAAAATTTGAGTGACTTTTGAATTTTGTATTATTCTGGAAAACCATATATGAACTGAACTATTTGGTTGAAATTTAGTGTAAAAGGGTTTCTTAAGTCAAGGAATCCAATTTTGAGCTTAGATTTCAACTTTAAATTATTGCTGAAAGCGTTTCGGAGCAAAAGTTGGTAAAAATTGTATAAAAGTAAAAATGCGGAGATATGGTTAAAAAAAAGTCAAGCATCTTGATATCCCCTCTTCTTCAAAAGTACTGTTAATTGGGGGGGTTACAAAAGTCCCCTGTATTGCGATCCCTTCCAGTGTGTGTGCATGTGAATGTTATATGTACTTATTTAAATTGTCGACGTACTTAGTTGTATGTACCTTCTTATTTTCTTTTCTTTTCTTTTCTTTTCTTTTCTGGTCGTTGTTGTTGTTGCTGCAAATTGTTAGTGGTTGAGGTTAAAGTCTCGTCGGTTATGTCAACAAGATTTACAAGCACACGAATTCTTTGCACATATGAAAAGGTTAGTGAAGAGTAGAGAAGTGGTAAAGACAAGAGATTAAAATTGAAGCACAGTGGAATGAATAAGAGGATTAAAAGCAAGGTTGTTCAAAAATAAATAATAATTATGCAATGATTATTGTAGGAACATATTCATATGTCAATAAATTATATTCTTCAATTTGGCATAGGCAATTTACTGAGATCAATTGCTGTAGTAGCAAATATCTGATGTCAAGCTTTAATATACGATTCAAGGTGCACTTAAAGTATTTTTAAAGAGGAATAGTAAAATCCCTTTTATCCTTTCCCTTTTATCCTTTTATCGTTTTATATTTTCAATAATTCTTTGTATAGAATTTGTGTATAGAGAAAACGTTATTGAATTACTTACATTGGATTTTTAAACTTAGTTGGCTTGGCAAGAGACACAAAGCCACATTTCTTAAGATCCTAGAGCACAGAGGAATAAACGATATCTACGGAAAAGTCGATTAATTTAAACAGACGGGAGCGGTAAAGACATTCCTTAAAAGAGGAGTTAAGAGGGAGAAATACCTAAATGACAGGCAAAGTACATATAGTCGCCGTGGTGCAGTTGGTAGTGTGTTGGTCTACTCAGAGTGTCGCGGGTTCAAATTTCGGCACATATAAAAATCAAACAGTAAAAAAAAAATTTACCACACGGCAACATTTTGGCAAGCAATGAAAAACCTCGAAGAGTAAAAGCTAATTAGCCACCATCGACCAGATATTCACACAGAAAAGACCCGAGAAAAACAGATCGACACCCATCATCTATTTGTCAATTATAAAGCCGCCTTCGACGGCACGATTAGGGTTCACTAGTACGCCGAACTGTCTGATTTTGGTATCCCTGCAAAGCTCATTCGTCTTTGCAAAATGACACTGACCCACCCCACCAGAGCAGTGAAAATTGGGACAGATCTCTCCGCGCCATTTGATACCAAAAGAGGTTTCAGACAAAGTGACTCCCTATCGTGCTTCCTATCTTTAACCTTATGCTGGAGAAAATAGTTCGAGCTGCGAACATCGACATCTCTGGCACTATCTTCTACAAGAGTGTCATGCTGCTAGCATACGCTGATGATATTGACATCATTGGCAAAAACGCTCGAGCAGTCAGTGCAGCATTCTCCAACCTGGAAAGGGAGTCTAGTCGAGTGGGTCTAGTGGTGAAATACCTTGTGTCAACAAACAAAGAGTCACGGCGTCTTTGACAAAATGTCACTGTTGACAATTATACTTTTGAAGTTGTTAAAGATTTCGTTTATCTAGGATCCAGCATAAACACCAACAATAATCTCAGCCTTGAGCTCAAGCGGAGACTAACTCTTGCCAACAGGTGTTACTACGAGCTCAGTAGACAATTGAGAAGTAGAGCCCTCTCTCGACCGACGAAAATAACGCTCTATAAGTCCGTCATCCTTCCCGTCCTAATGTATGGCGCAGAGACGTGGACATTGACCATCAATGATGAGAGGCTGTTAGGAGCGTTCGAGAGGAAGATACTCCGTAAGATCTACGGTGCAGTATGCGTGCACGACGTTTATCGAATAAGATGGAACGATAAGCTGTATGAGCTGTACGCCGACACTGACATAGTCAAGCGTATACAAATCCAGCGGCTTCACTGGCTGGGTCATGTTGAGCGAAAGGAAGAAAGCACTCCGGCTAGAAGGATGTTTTATTCGAACCACGGTGGAGGAACAAACACGCAGAAGGGGACGTTCTAATCTCCGTTGGAAAGACCAGGTGCAGGGCAACCAGACTGCACTTGGCCTTATCAACTGGCGCCAGCGCGCGCATATCAGAGGCGATTGGCGAAGCTTCGTAGAGGCGGCCAAGACCGATCATCGGTTGTAGTGCCAGTTAATTAAGTAAGTACATTCATGTACAAATATTATATGCACAACAGTAATGGATGCAAGAAGCTCGGCCTAGGGCCATCGTCTTTTGTGCTATTAAAAGAAGAAAAATTTATAGCCATATGAAATACAATAATTGGAAGCTTTCATTCTACACAAATAACATAATGATTAAACTTAAATTAGAAAATGTTAAAGGAGCATATGCTGCTTAAATATTACGTAATATCAAAGCATGTCGTCTTACATTGTAAAGAATTTTGTCACAAATGAGTGCCCAGGATCATAACCTTTCAGAAAATAAAGATATTACCTTCTTAGAGCCACACCTCAGCCTAATATTTTTAAGGATTAGTTATATCCAGTCTGACTAGATTAAACAATATTCCAAATCGCAAAAACTTACTTACTTAGGTGACACTACTACCGATGCTCGGTCTTGGCTGGCTGCCTCGGTAAAACTCCCCAAGTCACCTCTGCATCGGCTCCAGTTGGTAAGGCCAAGTGCAATCAGGTCTCCCTGTACCTGGTATTTCTAGGGAAGATTAGGACATCCTCGAATAAAACACCCTTCTAGCCGCAACGCCTTCTTCCATTCGCTCAACACAGCCAGCGTAGCCACTACATTTTTTATGCGCTTGAATATGTCAGTGTCGGCTAACAGTCCATATAGCTCATGGTTCCAGCTTATTCTTCGGGTTGGAACAATCAAACTCAAGGCCTTAACCTTATACTGCCTGTGTGTATGCGATATTTGAAGGTACAATTTTTCATTTAAGTTCGTTTTGACCTAATGACCTCTGTTCACTAGGACAACTGGTTTCTTTACAAGTAAAATTAAATTCTTTCTTTCTTTAAAATATTCCACTGTTCTGGGTTTCTTTCACATTCTGAGCATCAAGTGCGACTGCCATTTGTACTACGATGTGAGTACATGCTATTGTATGTTGTTGTAATTTTCATTATTCATTCACCAACTAACCTAGAAAATTTACGGACCGAAAGTACTAACACCTGTAAGTGCTACGATTGCTGGTGTTGCTCCCGTTGCTGCCTCTTTCTACTTCATCAATGTCATGCCGGTTGCCAATGTAGGCATTCAATGTATATGTGTGTGCGTACCATACTTACTCACACATCAGTTATATGTACGTAAGTATAGCCCTGTGCATTGTATGTGTGAGCGGTTGGCAAGTCGCTAAAATGCGCCGCAATTCAACTTTCATATGTAAACTTAAGTTCGCATTCACACACTGTCGTTGACGTTTTGTTCTTTCTAGCCATCGTCTGTGTTCAAAACAGTCCTTTATCTTCTATGCCTTAACCATCATTTATACATACAAACACATTGTCTACAAATTATATTTATGTATTTACGTATGTATGTGTACTATCTACTGTCGCTAGTTGCTGTTGCTTTTTCTATTTAAATTTAGTTTTATGCTCATGTTGCGTTTTGAAATGTGAACGTTAGTACATACATATGTATATCGTATGTGTATGTGTGCAATACAATTTGCAGTAACAAGTATTGATGTTTTATTATTGTTGTAAATAAATTTTCAATGAGTAGTTTGTCGTTGCTTTTTGTATGTATGTGTGCGAGTGTGTGTGTGTGTGTGGTATAGTATGCCTTTAAATATGCTTCCGATTTTCTTTCGATTACTAATTGTGGCGCAGTTACAACCTTTTTAATGATAATGTATGTATGTGGTCATTTCAATTTGATTTAAAACCATTCAGAATAATTGGAAAAAGAATGAATAGATTTGACAGCCCTGGCACCTAGCGCTTATCTTTAAGAACTTAAATTTATTTTATAATATAAATAATGACAATATTTACCTACTCTTATGAAAGTAGTGAGGGGGGAAGGGGGCCGGGGCTGGGCAAAAAACACCAGAAACAAAAATCGTTTTGAAAATAATGATTTTTAATCTATGACCGTAAAATTTTGGACCTGTGTAGTCAAAGTTTACAAAGGATATCAGGATCTTCCTGAAAAGTAATAGAATTTCTGGGAAAAATATAGGAAGTTAAATATTTCAGTTCAAAAAGCACGCCCTAGTCTCTTAGCGTTCTGCTGTGTAATAATAAATAATAGAAGACTTTAAGTGGGTTCAGTTTTTATACAGTAAACCCCGGTTAAGTTATTCCCTCTCCAGTGCCTTTCTCTCTTAAGTGCCTGTAATTTGATACTTTTTTAATGCAAATATCCATTCTCCTTTCCATTGCTTTCCCCGCTTAAGTACCTCAAAAGCCTGACATCTTCAGCTGGGGTACTTAACCGGAGTTAACTGTACTAATCACTTACATACGATACGATACGATTTATTTCTAATAAATCAGAATTGTAACTGTAGTGTGAGAAAAAATGTGATCGTACTCAACATTTTCAATTGTTCCCAAAAAAAAAAAAAAAAAAATATAAGCTGAAAACAATAAATTTTGTTCATCTCCACCAAATTTAATTAAAATTATTCACTTGCTTACCTTTAATTAATAGCTGAAGTTGTAGCAGCAAATGTTGTTGTTGACATTTTTATATTTGATTTATGATTTTAATTTGGCATATACATATAAATAAGAATAAAATGCTCATAATTTTTAACGAGAAAAATGAATTGATTTCATCAAAATGAAGCAAGCGCACATACGAATTGACGAATTGCAATTAGGAAGGAGTTTGAGGGGACGACGACGTGAATTCCAAAAGTATCTCATGGATACTTAATTGGGTGTTGATATTTATATACTGATGTATACTCGTAGATTTGCTATCTTTATGTTTACACATAAAACGATTAAATTTAATTTCTTTTGTAAAGGAACATGGACTGGCTGCCATGCCTGGGTGAGTTCCAACTTGAGTACATTTACGTAGAATTATATTTAACACAATTTTATAGACACTTATCATAAACATTTTTGCTAAATAATTAGTTTTTTTTTCATTTTTCTTTTAATTACTTACACTTAAAACGCACAACATGTTATAGATATTTGTTTTTATAAATTTTTTTGTTTGTTTTTAATATAAAATATAATATTTAGTTTAAGTTTGTAGTTTGTTAACTAATTTTATAATTTTTTTTTTGTTTTTGTTTTTTTGTGTATGTATGTATATAATTCACATAAAAATACAATAATATAAATATGCTTGTTGCATGTAAGTATGTATTTTAAACACGAATTTATGTAAATATGATTTTGAATTTGTTTTTCATTTTTTCAGTAGTATAATTACATATTAATGTTTACATAGTTTTGTATGTATGTATATTTATAAATTATTTGTTAAACATCAAAGCTGTTTTTGTTTTGTACAGAAACAGAAACTGTTAAAGTGAACTTAATTTAATTATTGTAGTTTTATTTTTCCAGTTTGTTGTGGTTGTTTCTTCTTTTTGTTTTGTTTTGTTTTTTAAATGTTTAAGAATATATCAAAATTAGGTTTAAAATATATAGAATATTTTTGTTTGAACTTTGTTTTTGATCTATTACACCGGTATTTTTGTTGATGAATGCGAAGCTGCGATATTCTCTCTCTTCTCTCTTAATTGGAATACATATTTTGCTTCATGCATACCATCAAGTGTTTATATGGAAACGAAACATGTTCCGTTCTATTTCTCTCTCTTTAAATGTATATAAAATGATGCTGGAAGTGTCTGGGCGCAAGTTTAAAAAATACTTCTCTCTTCAAGTACTTATTTTCATATGCAACAATGTTGATTTGTTGTAAGGAGTTGTCTGAATATTTTTGCTTTATTAAACAAGTGATTTTATTTTTGGCGATGTTTTTTTTATAAATACATATTGCTTACTTTTCCTTTCACGGTTTCTCCACTTTCTACTATTACCTCCAAATGATATGGTATGCTATGTTTTTGTTGTACGTCTTTTCGTATTGGATTTTAAAGTTATGTCATTTTAATAAATGGAAACTACCTCAACAGTCTTAAAATAATTATGTAAAATTGTTGTATGTATGTTGTAAAGATGGGTACTATTGTCCTGGGAATTCTAACTGAATGTTTTTTTTGTTACTGGTTTTACTATGTTGAGTGACATTTTGGTAAGCTGCTCTCTGTGTTTGCTGTTTCAGTTGTAGGTACAATCGGCGCCGTTTCCATGAATTTCATTGTATTATCCGCAGGTAATCGCTTTTTTTGCGTTTTCGTTTCATAGAGTAAGCTCTTTTCATCAATTCAGTCAATCGTATTGACTTCTTTTTGCTTTTCTGCTGCGGTAAATATGGCATGTTGTTCTTCGTCGTCAGTCTAGTGGTGTATCATCATATACTTGTTGTGTATTTGTTATGAACATGTGGATGCAACAATTCATGCTGCTAATATTTTAAAATGTTCACATAAAAAACTTTAATTTTATTTTATTTTCGTTACAAAAAAAAACATCAAAATTTTAACATTTTTATCAAAAACACTATTTTATATATTAAATTTAACACACATTTATTTTTATTTTTTTTTCCATTGATTTTTTAACTATATGTATGTGATTTGCACGTATGATCAAATTTGTCTTTAATTTTTTTTTTTCTCAACATATTATCTTTTATTGTTGCTGTTTAATTTCGAAAATTTCATTCACATCACAGCCAATTGATTCTGACGATGGATTTTATCATGCTTACTGATGCTGATGGGATGATGGTTATGTTGCTGGTGATAATGTTTATATGCAAATGTTCTACTCTCTTTGCTTTTGTATGTTGTTAGTGTGCAAATGAGCATTAAATTTGTTGTTGTTTTTTTTTGGCGAATTTCTTACGTAAAAACTAACAATTTGGGGGCCTTTGTTATCCATCTGGGAAGTTTCCTGGTCCCAGCTGAAGTTTATCTCACTTAGGTTCACCCATCGTCTGACCCACAACTATGATGATAACAATGAATACGGCCAGAAGGACCAGTATACAACAAATGGCAACGGCAACCATGGCGCTATTACTCATGTAAACTTCGTTTATTAATAAAATTGTTAACGAATTTTGATTTTTATAAATATTTATTTAAGCCGAAAAATACGCGCGGTTGTCTAAATTTTTCCTTGCAGTTGTTGTTGTTGTTTTGGATTAAGATTTAAGCAACACTTGTTGCTCCTTTTTTTGTGTATTGAAAGTTGAATACGTTATTATTATTTATCCTTAAGTGTTTCTTCGAAAATTATCGTTTTTTAAAGACGTAGCTATTTTTGTAGTTTTCGTAGCTGTTGTAAATGTAGTAGCAATAGTTTCAGTTGTTTAGCGTTCAAAGAAACAGTTTACAGTTCAAAAGAGAGATAAAGAAATTATGTTTGTTTGTTTTTTTGTTTGCTGTTGAATCTTTTGGTATTTTCTCTGCTTGTTCTATACAAGTTAGAAACATAGAACATAAATATTTCACAAACGAATATGTTAAAATTTTGCAAGCGAGCACTTATTAATCACGTACATAGAATACATACATACATACATACATATAATTTATGAAAATCACTGCATGTGTCAGATGAGTCAGAGGAAAATTACTGCAATCATAATTCTTAATGTCATCAACGAATTTTCACATCATTCATTAACGATGCTGCCCAGCCCGAATATGGTAATGCCCCTTTGAACTTTCAACACAAAAGAATACAAATAATAATCATGCATCTAATAATAAGTTTATATGTGTATGTGTGTGCATGACACTTCATCTTATACATACACACATTTATACAGACCAAACTGTCAGCAGCGCTCATTCACCAACAACATCAAAGCTGCCCACCAGTTACCATTGCAATGTGAATAAGATTAGTAGAAAATTTATGAATTTTGTGTGTGTGTGCCACTTTTATCTCGTTTATCTCGAATGCATGCACATTGTTCTGTGCTCATTTTACAGTTTAAGTTTTACTTAAAGTTATGTAAATTTGTACATAACTGTACTAAGTATATATTTTATAAAAACAACCTGAAAATTTGGTAGACTCACTGGCGTAAATGGCAATGTGCTAGATTGCTAAGCAGATGGAACGGGTTTAAGTCTCGTCATCGTGGAAGATCAAAAATTTAAAAACAATTTTTCTACACGGCAAATTTCGTAAAAAGTTGCTGTTCGGATTCGGCATAAGCTTGTAGGTCCCTTCCATTCATGTACAAATACAACACACACGTTATAAATTGATGCAATAAGGTCGGCCTAGGCCCACCATGAGCTGCTGTGCCATTAAAAAAGTAATAATTTGAAAATTTTGCACTACAGAATCTCATATTTTCATAAAAATTATTTCACAAATACTTATTTACATTATTTGTTGGGAGCTAAGCCCTAAATATTTATGTAAATATCTAGGTATTGATGCTGGCGGAAAACCTGAACCTGGGCAGCAATTGTAAACTTATTGCAATCACTCTATTTGTACTTAATGAATTGTTAATAATTCGATTTTCATGTTCTATTTTGTTTTGTTTTTATGCGCATTTCAAAAGGTCATTTAATTTTCAGAATGAAAGCAAAACATATATTGTTAAATTCACTTGAATTCAATGATAATTTTTGATGTATTGGCTTAATGGTGTTTAATGTTTGTATTGTATTGTGAAAATATAAAAACTAGTTAACTGAATTGAATAATAAAAACTGAAAAAATTAAAGAACTATGTTGGTACTTTAAGGAAGGCCAGCTTTACGATACTGTAGTTTCATAGTAACTAGTAACTTTTGAGAAGACACATTTTTTGATGGAGAGGGGCCTAAGTGGTAATTGTGGCGTAGCGCGTTTGTAGGCAAATGATCATTCAAAAAGCCTGCTTGAAGGGATTGCCAAAAATTGGCACCACTGTCCTCTATCATGATGTGAAGTTTGAGCGAGATCTGTTGTTTAGTTTGTTTACAGTGCTCGAGTTTCTCAGTTCATCTGAAGTGAGTTTTGCGATTTTTACAATGAATAAAAATATCGAACAAAGAATTTGTCTCAAATTTTGAATTACAAATAGAGTTTCGTGTGCCGAATCACTGTAAATCATACAGAAGGCTTTACTTTAACAAAAACACATGCATATGAGTGGTACAGAGCATTCAAAAGCGGCCGCGATGTGGTGGAAGGTTTACTTCGCTCTGGTGGGGCAATGTTGTCTTTTTTTTTTTAATTATCGCGAAGTTGGGCACTCCGAATTCTTGCCAGAAGGTTAGACGTTAAATAAAGAATATTATCTGGGCGTTATGCGACGTCTTTCAGTTAGCAAATTCGTCGAAAGAGGCCAAGTTTTATGGGAAACTTATAGTTTTTGCACCACGACAACACACCATCGCATAAAGCTAACATTGTGACCGAATTCCTGTCCAAAACTTTGTGCACAGATATGGCTCCGGCTCACTTTATTCTCTTACCAAAACTCAATTTACCACTTCGAGGCACCCGTGTACATACGAGGTGTGATCAAAAAATAACCGTTATTTACACAAAAAGATATAATACACTTATGCCAGCGTTTTTTCTAATCCTCGGAACACTTCTGAAACCCGCTTTTTGGTATCGCCAACAGCTCCTGTTTCGATTTTTCTTTTATCTCCTCAATCGTAGCAAAACGCTTTCCTTTCATCGGTGTCTTCAGTTTTGGGAAGAGGAAAAAGTCAGCGGGGGCCAAGTTTGGTGAATACGGTGGTTGAGGCATGATAACGGTTTTGTTTTTGGCCAAAATCTTACGCACAAGCGACGTTGTTTTTGCTCAAAATTTAGCAATTTTCGAACAATCTTCGCTGCCGCACGTTTCATGCCTAAAACATCCGTAAAAATTGCTTGGCATGAGCCGAACGATATGCCAACATCATCAGCAACCTCTCTGATAGTGATTCGACGATTATACAAAATCATTTTCTTCACTGCGTCAATGTTTTCATCGGTTGTTGACGGGCTCGGGCGACCAGGACGAGCATCGTTATTGACATCTTCTCGGCCTTCCTTAAACCGGTTATACCACAAGTGAACTTGTGTTCTGCTCATAGTAGACTCGCCAAAGGCCACAGTCAACATTTCAAATGTCCTTGCGCATTTAATTTCATTTTTTACACAAAACTGAATGACAGTTTCTTTGATCCATTTTTTCGAATAGTAAAAAATCGAAGTGGTCGCTGTGGCGTAGTGGTAGTGTGTTGGGCTGCTACGCAGAATGTCCGGGGTTCGAATCTCGGCACAGGCAAAATCAAAAAAAAAAGTAGAAAAAATAATTTTTCTACACGGCACCACCTCTTGGCAGGCAATGGCAAACCTACAAGAGTATAAATTGCTATGAAAAGCTTTTCACTTCGCCGTTCGGATTCGGCCTTAAACTGTAGGTCCCTTCCATTCATGTACAAATATAACACGCACAACATGAGTGGATGCGAAAAAGCTCGGCCTAGGCCCTCCATGGGCTGTTGTGCCATTAAAAGTAAAGTAAGTAAAAATCGAAGAGCACACCAAAACACGACTAACCTTTTTATCTGTCAAAAACAAACTGACAATCCAAAATGGTTGGTATTGCCAACATATATAACAGACATGTGTACCAAAACGAAATTTGAAAATAACGGTTATTTTTTGATCACACCTCGTAAGTGTACATATTATTTCGGAAGGGGCCTACTTTGAAGTCGATACAATAAATTAAAGTTAATTATAAATATGTTGTGTTTTATTGACCAAGCAAAATTTTACTTTTTTTGACAGAATGTAGGCGACTGTAAGAACGACCTCTATAAATTTTTACCCTCAATATTTTACTTCAATATACTTAAACCTCATTAAACCATCCCATACCTATGTGAAATTTTTTTAAGGAGTCGCCGCTAGGATTTAAAATATAGGGCAGACCTCAATCATTTTTCGCTCACCAACATTTTCCCTGCACATACTTAGCCCCGCATCACCAAGAATCTCATAAAAAAATAGTTTCTTTATGAAATGGGCTCCTTCAGCTCTTAAGGCGGTCTTATGGAGGTAAAATGGTAGACCGATCTCCATTAATTTTCCTCATTTCATTTTTTATGGAATACCACCTTCCCCCACAAAGGGTTGGAAATAGGGGTACATAAATACGATTGAAACTCACAAAATTTCAGCGTATTCAATTCACATTTTTCAGAATCTCCAAACAACTCTATTCCATAGCTGATGTAATACGAATCTGAATGCTCACATTGTCTGACCATGTCACAAAAATTAACCATAAAATCAAATTTGAAATAGCTTTTGTGAAATTCCAATGAAATAATTGAAATTTCAGTATGCTGATGCTGAAAATTTGTAAAATATTCCTAGGAAATGTAAAAAAAAAAATTTAACAATATTCATTTTCAATTATTTACCACTTCTCATTTTGGTTCATATTTAAAAAGTTGACATTACACAGTGAGTACCGAAAGTTGTAGTCAATAACTTGAGTATTGATAATCTACTTAGTTTGCTTAAGAGTAAGTGCAAAGTATACGTCGGCACATGCCTAGTGTAGCTCAATAATTTACCACTCTATGTACAAATTTCTATTATATTCCAAATACAACAACTTGCTGATTTAAACAGTTATCTCTATTTATTCTGTTTTCCTTTTGAGTTACTTTTACGTAACATTTGTGCTTGTGGTTTATTCCGTTTCTCACTGTGTTCCATCGCTGCTGGAAACGAGGCAAAGGCACGAGCTTTGCCGAGTATAACCCTGTGTGACGTACATAAGAACGAAGGAATTGATGGTAAGAAAGGAGAAAAGGAAAAGATGAACATAGGCAAAAATGTGTATACGAGAGAAGAAAAGAACTGCGCGCTTGGGCAGTTGAAAAAGGGAGACGAAGTAAATGGGTTGTGCGTGCGCTCAGGGATACGCTGCGCTTTCGATAATTGTGAAGTTTACCTTTGGCGATTAAACATTTAGAAAATCATGTCTACGGAGAATAATTTGGGTCCATCCACGTTATATACATACTTTGACCTAAGTTTGACCTTTTGTTGTGTCAAAAATTTCCATTTGCGTTAGTAAGTAAGCTTAATTTGTTCAAACAAATTTCATACTTCTGGAAGAATTTGTGATTTGACGCAAACCAAAGTTTTGATTATTTTGAAATTGAATTTAAATTAGTTTTGTTGCTTTTCTTCCAATTGGTAATTTCCAGAATATTGCAATTAATTAAAGTTAAATTTTTGAAAGTTTATGATTATTAAAACATGATTGAGTTACCAAATATACATAAGTATGTATAAGTATAAATATGTACATAATAAAGTTTCGAACAAGTTCACAGATATGCCAGATTTTTGGTCTTGCTGCCGAGCTACACTTGTTCATATTATGTATATTTCATAAGTAAAATTTAAAACGAGTATATATGTACTATATCCAGGAAACATTTTGAAAAAACACTTTAAAAGTTTGCGAACGTATTAAACGTGGAAATACTTAAAAAAAAAAGTGAGGAATAAGTTTTGTGCTGTGAAAATATCAATGAAAACTGAAGGCGGAAATTAAGGCTGAAGCAGTTGCTTCCATTTTCAGTAATTATTATTTATTATTATGAAATTCACTTTGAAGTAAGCAAAATTTACGGACTCAGGCACTGAATACATATTCTTGGAAGTGTAGCTGATTACAAAAATCAGTTTCGTATAGATTAATTATGTAATAACAAAAGCTACTTACGTATTTTATAGATATAATTTTATTCACCCCGCAATGCATACATCGATTTGAACATACTTACTACACATATTACTTTTTTACACATTTAAATTTTTTTTATTTATACATTCAACACACAGGGTGTACCCCTATGAATGCAGAGCATTGTGTTGAATGGAAGAAAAATTTATAGGTGAGAGGAAGAAGGAGAGAGAATGAATGAGGAAATGCAATCATACAGGACACCGATAAAGAGATAGACAGCCATTGTGGCAGCCAAGTGTTATGCCTTTACCACAATGATCTTAAGTTTGTCAGTGTCGAATATGCTTGCATGTAGCGCCAAAGGCTGAGCTTTCGCCTCCACTCATGTTGTGCGTATGTATGTACAATGTCATGAGACCCTGTGGTGTCACCGTTTGTATTAAATAAAAGTTAACAAATAAATTGCCACCTGTCTCAAAAGCTGTTGTTTACTCTACGGCGTGCATGACATGCTACACACTTCAGCATGCGGCAACAGAAATGTTAAATTACTGTGTTTCCTTTTTTTTTTTTGCTGAGGGAGCCCATTTCATAAAGAAACTATTTTTTTATGAGAATCTTCGTTAAGGTTACTGTTTCTTCAATCGTTTTGTTGATTTTTACTTTAAGTTTATTTCATTATTATAGATATTTTGATAAACATAAGCTATCCAATATTTGAATGAGCTGCTGTGCGTTGTATTACAAGTCTGTGTATGTGTTTAGGTTCTTTTATGCTTTCGCGTGTATTTGTGAGAATGCATGCCTCTTTGTCTGGGGTTACAGGAAAAGAACCGAAACCATTATCGAACAATTTAATTATACCTTGCACGCAAGTAAATGTAGTTGGGCAAATCGAATGCTTATCTTTCAAAAGTCACAAAGTAACGAAAAGTACATAATGACGTAATGATAAAACAATGACGTATGAAAATGTGTGTAGTATGGTTGCCGCCATTTCAAAATCGTCAAATCGCAAACAAAACGGAGTGGTTTCTATAACAATGAAACGTGCAGCTTAGTTCCTATTCTTCAGCTCTGATAGTAGGAGCTTTTGGTATTCGGAGTAATGTTCATGGTTATCTTAATGATTCTAGTGATTTTAATACTGAAGTTAAATTCCAATTAATTAAAACTTAGTCTGAACCTAAGAATTATATTTTTTATTTTTATCAATTAAAATAAAAAACTATCAAAATATACAAATCTGAAAAAGATTAAAATAATTGGTTTGTTGTTGCTGAATTTAACTCCCCTGAGCTTGCAGTCTAATGTTTTTCGTTTCGATTAATGTCAGCATTAGAATCAGAAGGAAGTTAGCCTAGTTAAACTGGATAATAATCTTATAAAAGGCACCACTTATTCATTAATTATGTGACACAATAGCCACAAGTTTTTTGAGGTGAAACTTCTAAGTGGAAGGGCACTGAAATCTGGATCGACAACTTTTTGTGTGATGAATTAATTTATGTATTTTATTTGGTTCTCTATCAACACACCAAAAAATCATTTCCTTCCCTCACTCTATTGAGGAATAAATCGAAATGTTACGCTGTAACACATTGAGTGGTGGGAAGTGACACGGCGCAATCCAATGAGCGAGTACATAAAATCCACTCCAGCAAGAACAACACGAACTGTACACAATCTTGCTCCCTCTCTCTCTCTCTCTCTTTGTCTCTTATTAGTGTATGTATTTGAAGTAAAGGAATTTCTCGCAAAACTAACTAAAACAACTAACAATAACAGTAAATTCCTCTGGAGTCGCTAATATGAAAATTACTATATTATTCGCAGTCGATTGCGTGTATGTGTACACGTGAGATGATATTGAGAGAGTTGAGAGAGCCCCTGCTTGTACTGCATGTGGCCGATCCCTATACAACAAATGTTTCGATATACTTAGGCTGACAAGTAGACATCAGTCAAAGCGATTTATTTTGTTTCATGAAATATGAGTACATTTTTTCTTATGAGGCAGCACAACCAACAAAGCTGTTTCGTCTGCTTTGTTGGTTGTGCTGCCTCATAAGAAACAATGTACTCTCGTTTTTCTTTCAATGCGTTTTTCGAGTGGTTGTCGACAATTCATGTCTTTCCATACGGCCAACACACATCGAATGAAACAAGTTTGTTTCAAACCAGCGGTGTCGTCGATAATTGCATACTTTCGTTATGGTGCAACTCACACCGCATCGAAACAAAAAAACACAAGACCAAAAAGAAAATCATGTTTCGTTGCCAATAGCTGGCCCGTTGTTTTTCGTAAACAAGATTTCAATGCCATTTTTTCTCATTTCTTCTTTAAACGGCACATCAACCCATGGAGAGCCTAGGCCGCGCTTTACTAAACAAAAAAGCAAAGTCGCAAATTAAATTTTGTTTTATCTCAACGGTGTGGTCACTGTGGCTTAGTGGTAGTGCGTTGGACTGCTACGCATAGTGTTCGGGGTTCGAATCTCGGCACAAGCAAAATCAAAAAAAGTAGAAAAAATAATTTTTCTACACGGCACTCACCACCACCTCTTGGCAGGCAATGTCAAACCTACAAGAGTAAAAACTACATATGAAAAGCTTTTCACTTCGCCGTTCGGATTCGGCATTAAACTGTAGGTCCCATGTAGGTCCATTCATGTACAAATATAACACGTACAACATGAGTGGATGCGAAGAGCTCGGCCTAGTTCCTCCATGGGCTGTTGTGCCATTAAAAGTAAGTAAGTTTATCTCAACGCACATCAAGCTTCGTTTCTTGTAGCCTATGATAGATACTCTCTCTCTCACATTTAAAAGGAACTAATCGAATTTCAATGGGAGTTGTGCTATTTATTAGATTTGGTTTTTCCAACAACAACAAGTTTCTTTTAGATTTTCTCAATGCATTTCGTCAAATAGAAAGAACATCGAAATAAGAGGACGTGAAGAAACATAGAAAACGTGAAAATAAGATTGATGTATAGAAGTGAAACAAGTTGGTCGTGATAAGTTTTATTTCATGTTCACTTTTTATTGGCACAATCAGCCCAAAATTTTCCATCAAAGCAAATCCATAATTTATCCCTAGAAATATTACTATTATTTGTGATAAGTATTATCGATATTGCTGAGAGGTAATAATTTATTTCATTGCTTTAAATTACAGCATTATTGGTAAAATGAGAACTGCATTTGTAAATCTATTGGCAACTCTGCTGGCGACATTTCAATTCATCCCCAATGTATGCTACGTTTTTGGTTTATACATTTACATAAACCTTGTTTGTTTTTTAATGTCAAGCGGGCGGCTCCGACACTCTCTACAGCGGAAGAAAGTGAATAAAAAAAATTCATGTTTTTGTTGTTGTTTGTTTTATGCTACCAACGAAAATAAATATTTCAGCATTTTTTTTGGACTACTCAATTAATAATATTAATGAGAATTACTTGCGTTTTTTTTTGCTTTTTTTTGGTTAGGAAGAAAGTTTTATATTCAAGTGAAAGTGGTGACGAGGAAGGTGTCGTAGTGCCTTGCCCTCTTTTGTTTGCTATGGTCATTTGTTTAGGCGCTCATTGTTTCTTTTATGATTTTTGTTAGCTGACAAATTGCATTTTCGGTATACAAATTGAAAAAGTTACATTATTTATTTTAAAGGCGAAAGGGTGTCGAGAGGTGAGGGAGGCGGTGAGTAAATTGTAATTAAAAATGTTAAATTAAATTGGCTATTTAATATTGAAAATGTTGAAAAGGGTGGTCCATTTAACATTTGGAATTTGAACTACTGGTTATTTTAAGTGTAGCAACGATTTGTGGATCAATTTGTGAAACGTACAACATAGTCTAGTACCCCTTCAGCTCGCACAACCGCACAAAATTCCTGCTGTTGCTCACAATGTGCCAGAAAAACCAATCACATCAATTCGCGATCGTTCTCAAGAATTAAACAATAACAACTGATTATTTGTGGCCTATTTTAGAAGATATGGACTAAGACAACATTAGGTTCCAACAGGATTTGACTTCGTTGGATTTGGAGCCGTTAAAGATAAGTATTACGCTCACCATCCAGCAACGCTTGAAGATCTTAAGGACGAAATTGTTACGGCCGTCGGTCAAGTACAGCTCTATACCAACGAAAATATACTAACAAAATTGGGTTGATCGTTTGGGCGAGGCCAGCCGAAGAAGCCATTTGAATGAAATAGTGTTCTACTATTAACCGTAGTTGAATAATAAAAACCACATTGTTTAGAAATTATTCATTTCTTATTTACACCAAAATCAAATTCCAAATTACTCTGTTGTTTTTTATTTTTCGTTTTTTTTTTTTTGTACATCAAAAAAAACTTATAAGTAAGTATGGCCAGATTTTGAGAAAACCATCTCATCTGTAGCAAAAGAATATTTTCTAGATACCCAGTTTAAATAATGTTTATTTCATTTCGGCCATTTTGTTTTGATGCGAGTGTAAAAAGAGGGACTTGCTCGAAAATATGGAAACATAATCTAAACGTATTTCACAGGAAAAATTGGGAGTTTGCGTTTGCGGATTTTGAGTTTGGGTATTTTGGATTTGGGTATTTTGAGCTTGGCGATTATGAGTTTGAGTGGGGTATTTCTTTGTTTTGTTTATTTCGTACCCAATCCATTGAAGATAAGTAACAAGGAGATAAATTACAGATATCGTTCATCTGGTATTCCGTTGACCTGGTGATAATGTCGAATGATTTTGAATTCAGGTACTGAAAGCCACGGGAAGATTATGGTTCTGCGTTCGCCAAGATTTGAAGATGGAAATAGCATATTTGGACGAAAATATTAAGTGGTAATATTTAGATTTTCGATTTAGTTTTCGAGTTATGAGTAATATTGGTAAAATTTCCACCGCTAGCGCCAAAAAAATCTGCTTAGGTTTACTTCAAAATATGGTAGTTTTTTAAAAATATTTTTGTAAGTTTCTATTTTCGATTTTCTAACGAGGTTTTATAGTTTCTGAATTCTAGGAATGATATTGGGAGAGCGTGGCGGAATTTTTGGGGTGCTTTCAAATACTGAATAGATTTGTATTCAGCACATATTCGATAGATGCGTGAGTGGCAGTAATGCCTCCGTGATAGGCAGTAATGCCCACCCTGTATATGGGAAGTCATCCTGCAAGGATGAAGACGGAAATCTGGTGGCAGATATCCAGGGCATAATGAGATTATGGAGAGAGCACTTTTCGCAGCTGCTTAATGGCGAAGACGGCAATAATCCCGCCACTGCGGAACCCACTCCGGAAACCCCAATCACTGACGGCGTTGAAGTACCGCCGCCTGACTATGAGGAGGTCTTAACAGCCATTGTTCGGCTGAAAAACAATAAGACTGCAGGTGCCGATGGCCTGCCTGCTGAGTTGTTTAAGACCGGAGGCGAAAAGCTTCTATGCAGAATATGGTCAGATGAAAGCATGCCAAGTGATTGGAATCTCAGCGTACTCTGCCCAATCCATAAGAAAGGTGATTCCACGATCTGCGCCAACTACCGTGGGATAAGCCTTCTTAATATTGCATATAAGGTTCTATCGAGCGTACTGTGCGAAAGACTGAAGCCCATCGTCAACAAACTGATTGGACCTTATCAGTGTGGCTTCAGGCCTGGTAAACCACCAAGAGGTGGTGCTATGTAAAAATAAAAAAACAACAACAAAAATTCTACAAAATTCTACCTCTTTGCAGGCAATGGCAAACCTACAAGAGTATAAATTGCTATGAAAAGCTTTTCACTTCGCCGTTCGGATTCGGCATTAAACTGTAGGTCCCTTCCATTCATGCACAAATATAACACGCACAACATAAGTCGACGCGAAAAGCACGGCTTTTGGTGCTACATGCGTTCATAGTCGGCACTGATAAACTGAAGTTCATTGTGGTAAAGGCATAACACTTGGCTGCCACAATGGCAGCTGGTCCTGTGATTGCATGGTCCTGTGTGATTGCATTTCCTCTCGCATTCTCCCTTCTTCTTCCTCCAACCTATCAATCAATCCAACCTTCCAATGAACACAATGCTCTGCATTCATAGGGGTACACCCTGTGTGTTGAATGATTCTATAGAAAAAAATTAAAAAAAAAAAACACAGTTGGACATGCAGTTCATCCCTCAAGATCGGTTAAACAATTAAATACATAAAAACTACAATGAGCAAAACAAATGATTTTAGGTCATCATTTTATTAACTAAACAACATAAACAAAATTTAAATTATAGATAAAACTTAAATAATGTATTGCGATTCTCAACGCATTAAATTCATGATGATGATAATTTAAAAACTTTTAATATGCTTTTTTGGGCAATTAAATATGGTGCTGCTCCTCAATTGCTGCACAATTAAAAGTTTATGCGAAATGTAATTAAAACACAGCGGAAATTTACCATAATACTCGTACATAAGTTTCACATCATGTTTCCCTCCAATCAACAATTCCCGGCTCGGTAAATAAATTACGTTTTATAGTTAAACTTGTAGTGAATTATTGCTTTTGAAGTAGGTAGCAAATAAAAGCGGAAAATGTTTAAAACTAGCATAGAATAACAACAACTGTGAATTTATGTACATACTTATTGTACAATGCAGCAACAACTAATTGCTATTTACAAATTATTTTTACCAATAATATTATTGTTTACCAGTCAGTATGAAAATAAATAATAATGAATAATCTGATTGATTTCCAAAAATCGTGTTGCTAGTTCTTTGAAAATTGTTATAAGAATATCAAATACATAAAGTAATAAAGTGAGGAAAAGAATCAGCCAATTGTAAATAAGAAAGAATTTAATCAAATTGTATAATAAATATTGTATGGTACATACCATAAGAAATAAAAAAAAAAAAAATGTGTGTACTTTTATATTTATTTGGAAACCCAATAGGGTGAAAAGTTGGTTAAAGGTCGAAAAGTGAAGTCAAGCGACAATCTTAGTTCACATTTGTCGGTTTTCAGCAACCAAATGTTAGGAAATACTTGTACTATTAGAAAGATGGACAAATGTTATTTGTAATTGTTTTTTGTCTTGGTAAATAAAAGTTAAACTATGGCACAGTTACAGAGGCTGTATTTGAAAACCTAACATGCACATGATTTTGTATCATGGAGCAATTATCGGGTACATAATACTATCCTTACATTTCTTACAATACAAAATCATGGCTACTGTAAATAAGTTTAGTGCTCTTACTTACTTACTTAGCTGGCACTACAACCGATGATCGGTCTTGGCCGCCTCTACAAAGCTTCGCCAGTCACTTCTGCTATGCGCGCGCTGGCGCCAGTTGGTAAGGCCAAGTGCAGTCAGGTTGCCCTGCATCTGGTCTTTCCAACGGAGATTAGAACGTCCCCTTCTGCGTGTTCCTCCACCGTGGTTCGAATAAAACACTCTTCTAGCTGGAGCGCTTTCTTCCATTGGCTCAACATGACCCAGCCAGCGAAGCCTCTTGACTATGTCAGTGTTGGCGTACAGCTCATCGTTCCATCTTATTCGATACACGTCGTCCACGCATACTGGACCGTAGATCTTACGGAGTATCTTCCTCTCGAACGCTCCTAACAGCCTCTCATCATTGATGGTCAATGTCCACGTCTCTGCGCCACGGGAGGACGGGAAGGATGAGGGACTCGACCGACGAAAATAACGCTCTATAAGACTCTCAAGTTTAGTGCTCACTTTCTTTTAAAAAAAGATTTGCCTTATGAAGGTCTTCTGAGAATATAAAGCTTCTAGTCCTGAAGTCACCTTCATATGAGGAATATTTCTACATAAGTATGCACTAGTGAACACTATCCTCGTAAGGTCCGAAACATTTCCTCCTCACAGCTTATTTTGAAACAGCCCACCCTAAACACTGAAGATGTTTAAAAATACTTATGTTCGTTCAATTAACTGAATGAGTGAATCCTTAACATAAAAATTATAAAATTGAGTCACAAGTTTTCATAATAGAATTGTGAGGAAAGTTGAATGGTAAAAAAGGGCCCGGGTGAAAAGTAAAAAAAAGTACGTAACAATTGTAAATTATTTTAATATGATTACAAAAGAGTTTGCATAAAAGCAAAAACGCAAGAAGAAGAATCATTTAGACAAAAACTGACTTGAATTATTTTGTAGCAAGTTGTTGACAGTAAAAATGCTACAAGCATTTCATATGTTCATTTATGTATGAGTACTACTGTGGGCAAAAAGTAGTAAGACTTTTTAATTTAAATTTCGCGCGGAAACCCATTCATCAAAATATTATTTTTTTAAGGTTGGTATGACTGTCGGTGACATCTGTGCCAAATGTCACATCAAAATAATCAGCGTGTTTAGTATACGCTTGTCTTTCTGAAGTACAAAAAGTGCATTCGGCGATTTTCACAATGAGTGAAATTATTCAACAAAGAAGTTCCATTAAATTTTGTGTGCGGAATCAAATTTCTGGTGCCGAAACGTTCAGAATGTTGCAGAAGGCCTTCGGTGATAATTGTATGTCGCGAGCAAGTGTTTTTGATTGGTACAAATTGTTCAAAGATGGTCGAGAACGCGTTGACGACGAACCACGTCCAGGACGGCCATCAACATCAACTGATGATCAACACGTCAATAAAATCAAGGAATTGGTGCTCGAGAATCGACGATTAACAGTCAGAGACCTTACTGGCATCGTTGGAATATCGGAAGCATCAGTGAAAACCATTTTAAAACATCATTTGGGCCTAAGAAGAGTGAATGCACGATTGGTTCCAAAATCACTGCATTGGTTTTACGAGACCATTTTGCCAAAAATTCGACTGATATCGTTCCGCAACCACCCTACCACCCTATTCGCCTGACTTAGCACCGTGTGACTTTTGGCTATTTTCTAAACTCAAAATACCGCTTCGTGGACACCGTTACCGTTTTGAGTCAATTGAAGACATTAAACATGAATCGCTAAGCGCATTGAAGGCTATTCCGGAAATTGACATTAACAACTGTTTCGAGAATTGGAAAAAACGTTGGCACAAGTGTATTGGGGCCGGGGCGGATTACTTTGAAGGGGACGAAATAGATTTGGAAGAATGAATAAACAAATTTGAAATTATGAACAAAGTCTTACTAACTTTTGCCCACAGTAGTATGTTCACGATATGTACTCGTATATTTTTAATGACTGCATTAATTCAAATGTAAGTACGAGTATCAGTAAAAATGTGTACGGAACAAACATTTCTATAGAGGCTGTTTACACTGGCGCTAGCATGTAAGGCTGTGCATGACAGACAGGTAGAAAAATACGCCAAAAAAGTACCGGTGTTCATATAAAAAGTCCGCTTAAAGGAATTGTAAAAACAAATTCTTTTTGTCGCTACTCTGGCACCACTGTCCTCTATCCTGACAATTGTACGCAATCTGTCATTTAGTTTCTTTACATTGCTTGATTTTGTCAGTTAATCTCAAGTGAGTATTGTGATTTTTACAATGAATAAAAATATCGAATAAAGAATTTGTCTCAAATTTTGTGTGTGCCGAAAACGAATCGTCGCTTAAAATATTACAGAAGGCTTACAGTGAATTGACTTTATCAAAAACAGATGCATATGAGTGCTGCAGTGAATTCAAAAGCGGTCGAAAAACCACATCAAAGTCGCTCAAAAGTCAAGGTAATGTTGACTGTTTTCTTTGATTATCGCGGAGTTGGGGGGCACTCGGAATTCTTGCCAGAAGGTTAGACGTTAAATAAAGAATGTTATCTGTGCGTTATGCGGCGTTTTTAAGTTAGAAAATTCATCGAAAAAGGCCAATTTTTGTGGGAAGAGAACGTATGGATTTTGCACGACGACACGACAATGCAACATCTCACAAGGCTACCATTGTGAATGAATTTCTGGCCAAAAACTCAATAAAAATGGTCGAACAACCACATGATATGGCACCGTCTGACTTTTTTCTCTTTCCAAAACTCAAATTGCCAATTCGAGGCAACATAAAAAAGAATTTGCGGCGATAACTGAAGTCGATTCGGAAGAATGCGTATGAAAAATGTTTCGAAAAGTGTACATATTATTTCGGAAGGGGCGTACTTTAAAGTCGATACATTAAATTTGAATGAATCATAAATATTTTGTGTTTTATTGACCAATTCCCGGAACTTTTTTGAAAGAAAGTATATCTCTTTCTTTTACCACCTTACTTTTATACCTGTCTCTTTCGCACAGTCTTTCATGCTTTACTGTGCAAAATTAGAGTATGTAGATATCAAATTTCATCAATACATAACTTTCGCAACACACTTGGCTGACAAGATAAACGCACAAAACAAATGCTTGTTCGTATCTAGAAGTAAACTCTGCTCTTGTGTAGAAGAACAAATAAAATACATACATTTTCTAAAGGGTGTTTTTTTTTTAGGAGTGTGGTTTTCAATCTGCCAATACTTTTTTCAGAGTTGGTCTTTTTGACCGCTGTCACTTGCTTTAGCCCAGTTTGGTTTGCCATTTCAAGAATTGAAGCCGAACGACCATTAAGCGCGTCGCACGTTCGGTGAATGGGCCCAACACGAAATGGTCACCGATCCCGATTTTCACAAGAAAATTTTGTTCAGCGATGAAGCTCACTTTTGGTTGAATGGGTGCGTTAATAAGCAAAATTGTCGCATTTGGAGTGATGATAATCCACAAGCCATTGTTGAGACGCCGTTACATCCTCAGCTAGTCACTGTTTTGTGTGATCTATGCGCAGATGGAATCATTGGTCCATATTTCTTCAAAGATAAAGCCGGTCATAATGTTACAGTCAATGGGGAACGCTATAGAGCCATGATTAATGACTTTTTCGTTTTTCGTGCCTGAATTGGAGAATGTTGATGTGGACGACCTTTGGTTCCAACAAGACGGCGCTACATGCCATACAGCCAACAAAACAACCAATTTATTGAAGGTAACTTTTGGTGAGCGCATTATCTCACGTCGTGGGCCTGTGGCGTGGCCTCCAAGATCGTGCGAGTTTACACCGCTGGACTATTTTTTGTGGGGTTATGTGAAGTCGCTTGTCTACGCAGATAAGCCCGAGACGATTGACGCCTTGGAAGAGTATATTCGGCCAGTTATTACTGACGGCCCCAGTTGCTGCAAAAAGTAGTCGCAAATTGGGCCTCTCGGCTGGAATTTATTCGAACCAGCCGAGGCGGCCACTTGCCCGAAATCGTTTTTAAAACATAATGGCAAATCCTTATCTTTATAATAAAGCTAAATTCTTGGCCATAACATTAAATTATATGCGTTTTATTTCTTCTTGAAAACCACACTGAAAAAAACACCCTGTATATACCATACTAACAGGCAATACAAAAGATCCATGTTCATTTAAGAAACTTTGTTATGGGGAATTCGTTCAGAGTTTTGGAACTGTTTTTAATCAAATTTAAATAAGTAAGTATATAGGAAAAACCAGCGGTTCCAGATCTCGCTCGTCATATGACAGTATGTATTACTTTATTATAGTTTTAGGCATGATCATTCGAAAAGGCAAGCTATAGAAGATTGCACAACAAATCCACAATTTGATTACAATTGTCCAACACAAGTTCGTCGAAATCGGTTGAGTAATTCAAATGGAAAAGGGAGTTGTTGTTTATGTTGAAGAGTCTATGTAAAATGGCCACCACCATTAATGACCACTCTTTACCTTTGGAGCACAGTTTGTCCAAACAATTTAGAAAAATCCCAATATCAGACGACAGCCGAACAAGTAAAAACTTTTCGTAGTTATTGAATAAGACAAGTGTGACCTTTTCCTACCATAATTCGTGTAAGTAGTAGGTACTCCGCAAAATGAGCTCCATAGCTGTCATACACACAACAAGCACAGAGTTTTCTTTTTCGTTTTTCTAAATCAATTTCCATTAGCTTCACTTTCTTTTATATTGCATTAAATCTCGCTATTTGCTAGCTATTATTTTCAAATAAGGAAAGGTGGCGTAGAATTTTCTATGTAATGCGTAGAACAAAACAAAAAAGAAATAGAAACAAACGAAGAAGATGTAGAAAGAACGCAATTTTTGCTTTAGACTAAATTTGTGCCGTCAACTAAAGAAAATATATTAAAAGAACAATTCATGTGTTACGCTTCAAAAGTATTTTCCAAAAAAAATAAAAATTAATACCACCGACAGAGCACACATCCACACACACAGATACACACACACACACACACAGACTCACACATGTACAAATAAAATACTTTAGTGCGACAAAACCATTTTACAGCATATAAGTTTTTGCTTAAGAACCAATGAAGGATAAGAATACGCCACAAAGCATTGTAGCTTTGTATCAACGAGTGTGTGTGTGTGTGTGTGTGTGTGTGTGTGTGTGTGTGTGTGTGTGTGTGTGTGTGTGTGTGTGTGTGTGTGTGTGTGTGTGTGTGTGTGTGTGTGTGTGTGTGTGTGTGTGTGTGTGTGTGTGTGTGTGTGTGTGTGTGTGTGTGTGTGTGTGTGTGTGTGTGTGTGTGTGTGTGTGTGTGTGTGTGTGTGTGTGTGTGTGTGTGTGTGTGTGTGTGTGTGTGTGTGTGTGTGTGTGTGTGTGTGTGTGTGTGTGTGTGTGTGTGTGTGTGTGTGTGTGTGTGTGTGTGTGTGTGTGTGTGTGTGTGTGTGTGTGTGTGTGTGTGTGTGTGTGTGTGTGTGTGTGTGTGTGTGTGTGTGTGTGTGTGTGTGTGTGTGTGTGTGTGTGTGTGTGTGTGTGTGTGTGTGTGTGTGTGTGTGTGTGTGTGTGTGTGTGTGTGTGTGTGTGTGTGTGTGTGTGTGTGTGTGTGTGTGTGTGTGTGTGTGTGTGTGTGTGTGTGTGTGTGTGTGTGTGTGTGTGTGTGTGTGTGTGTGTGTGTGTGTGTGTGTGTGTGTGTGTGTGTGTGTGTGTGTGTGTGTGTGTGTGTGTGTGTGTGTGTGTGTGTGTGTGTGTGTGTGTGTGTGTGTGTGTGTGTGTGTGTGTGTGTGTGTGTGTGTGTGTGTGTGTGTGTGTGTGTGTGTGTGTGTGTGTGTGTGTGTGTGTGTGTGTGTGTGTGTGTGTGTGTGTGTGTGTGTGTGTGTGTGTGTGTGTGTGTGTGTGTGTGTGTGTGTGTGTGTGTGTGTGTGTGTGTGTGTGTGTGTGTGTGTGTGTGTGTGTGTGTGTGTGTGTGTGTGAGCGTTACCCACAGTAAGTCTATGTGCATATTTATCTATGAGACTAAACAAAAAAAATTACAAAGGAAACTCTGGCTAGGCAGTAACAAACCATAACAACAACAGTACCATAACTGTGTGAACCTCAACATAATATATATGTATAGGTATGGGTTTGTATGTGTATTAGTGTGTGCCATTGTAGTGCGTCATGATGATATGCTGACGCATTGAATTACACGTACACACACACAGGCACACACCGCACATACACAGTTACATAAATTAGAACGGAGGATACGGAAGTCACAGAGAACGCGACGACACTAAAAAAACGGCGGCTGTACTTTATGACAAGGCGTAAATATTTGCTTGCATTTAGTTGGAGAAATGCCTTGCTTCCTCCTTAGATTGGTGTAATATTCTATCAGAACGATTCAACAACTTTGCAGCTTTCAACGCACAGCGACTTCGTTGACAATGACTGGCGTACCACAATCTCGATGAAGATGCTAAAACAAAAATACAAAACTTCCAGCGGTGAAATTCAATTTGATTTTCCGAAATTGTGTAAGTGAAAACCGCAAAAAGCAAAAAAACAAGAGAAAATGCTAATGCTCATTACAGCTGATGGAGGCAAACTGAATTTGATATGGTGAATGTATCGTTTTACAGCAGTGGCAATAATAATAATAATAATAATAATAATAATGATACTAATAATATCACAATATGTAAGAGTCAAAACAATGGGGGAAAGGATAGGCGATAGGAGTAAACTTATGCAAAGTTGTATGCGTTAAAACAAATATCATGCAAATATTCAAAGAGCAATATCAAAGGAAAATGTGAAACGAAAGAAACTAAATTGTGGTATTCAGAAATAGCTGATGCGAAATGTATCATCATTGGGCAATAACCACGCCTACTTCCCATACAAATTTTAATATAGTGAGTCAGGCTTGTAAAAACAATATTTTACGCAAAACCTATGTAAATTTTACACTTTTATCGTTTATTTCAGAGGGTTTTGCAGGGTAGGCGTGTCCGCCCGAACTATGCTTTCGGGATTGGTTGTAGTTGTTATTTAAAAAAAATAAATTTTAGCATCTCCATTAAGCAAATTATGGCGAAAATAAAGTTAAAGTCTTCGCTCTAATTAATTCATTAACATAATTATGCCATAAGCACAATTAAATTTAATTAAAATAATGAATTATTTATTAATATTGGTGCGTCGTGCAGTTTATTTGGTGAACATAAAGGACAAGGTAAACAAATGTACAAATCTAGTTGCAATGCGAGCTGCTAAGGAGCGATACAGGAAGTTGAGGAGGGAGGAGAAGCGTCTTTTCAGGCGCAAGAAAAGAGATGAAGAAAGACGCAAGTTCAATGATATCGAAATGTTGCGGGACAGAAACAAGGCCCGAAAATTCTTTGAAAGAATAAGACGCCTGACTGATGGTTTGAAGACCGGGGCCTCTTCCTGCAACGATGAAGACGGAAATCTGGTGACAGGTATCCAGGGTATAATGAGATTATGGAGGGAGCACTTTTCGCAGCTGCTTAATGGCGATGACGGCAATAATCCCGCCACTGCGTAATCCACTCCGGAAACCCCAATCATTGACGGCGTTGAAATACCGCCGCCTGACTATGAGGAGGTCTTAACAGCCATTTCACGGCTGAAAAACAATAAGGCTGCAGGTGCCGATGGCCTGCCTGCTGAGTTGTTTAAGACCGGAGGCGAAGAGCTCAAAAAACGCATGCATGAGCTTCTATGCAGAATATGGTCAGATGAAAGCATGCCAAGTGATTGGAACCTCAGAGTACTCTGCCCCAGGTGAATTCCCAGAAAGGTGATTCCACGATCTGCGCCAACTACCGTGGGATAAGCCTTCTTAATATTGCATATAAGGTTCTATCGAGCGTACTGTGCGAAAGACTGAAGCCCATCGTCAACAAACTGATTGGACCTTATCAGTGTCGCTTCAGGCCTGGTAAATCCACCATCGACCAGATATTCACACTACGCCAAATCCTGGAAAAGTCCCGAGAAAAACAGATCGACACCCATCATCTATTTGTCGATTATAAAGCCGCCTTCGACAGCACGATTAGGGATCACTTGTACGCCGCAATGTCTGATTTTGGTATCCCTGCAAAGCTCATTCGTCTTTGCAAAATGACACTGACCAACACCACCAGCGCAGTGAAAATTGGGACAGACCTCTGCGTGCCATTTGATACCAAAAGAGGTTTCAGACAAGGTGACTGACTCCCTATCGTGCGATAGCGAGTCCACCTGACGCTGGAGAAAATAATTCGAGCTGCGAACATCGACATCTCTGGCACTATTTTCTACAAGAGCGTCATGCTGCTAGCATACGCTGATGATATTGACATTATTGGCAAAAACGCTCGAGCAGTCAGTGCAGCATTCTTCAATCTGGAAAGGGAATTTCGTCGAGTAGGTCTAGTGGTGATCGGAATACCTTGTATCAACAAACAAACAGTCACGGCATCTTGGACAAAATGTTACTGTTGACAATTATACTTTTGAAGTTGTCAAGGATTTCGTACAATAATGTCAGCCTTGAGGCTCAACCGACGAAAATAACGCTCTATACGTCCCTCATCCTTCCCGTCCTAATGTATGGCGCAGAGACCTGGACATTGACCATCAATGATGGGAGGCTGTTAGGAGCTTTCGAGAGGAAGATACTCCGTAAGATCTACGGGTCCAGTATGCGTGGACGACGTGTATCAAATAAGATGGAACGATGAGTTGTATGAGCTGTACGCCGACACTGACATAGTCAAGCGTATAAAACTCCAGCGGCTCCGCTGGCTGGGTCATGTTGAGCGAGTAGAGGAATGGAAGAAAACGCTCCGGCTAGAAGAGTGTTTTATTCGAACTACGGTGGAAGAACATGCAGAATAGGACGTCCTAATTGCCGTTAGAAAGACCAGGTGCAGGGCAACCTGACTGCACTTGACCTTATCAACCGGCATCAGCACTCGCAAAGCAGGGACGACTGGCGAAGCTTTGTAGAGGCGGCCAAGACCGATCATCGGTTGTAGTGCCAGTTAAGTAAGTAAGACAGTAAGTAAGTAAGTAATAAATATACTAATAAATTTCTATTTTAGTTTTCACCAGGAGCTTAAAGTCAGCATTATGACATTATCGACTGTACGCAATTGTAAAATGTCAACATACTTGATTACATATGGTATATAAGCACAACTCAGAAAATGTTGTTGAAAAGATGAAATATGTAGCAACAATCTATAAAAAATATTTTAAATAATATTCTTCGGTATTTCTTATGTTTCTCATCGGGGCCATAATGGCCTTTTGCTCTGAATTTTGCTTGTTGATCTGTCAGATCGGTGTTGGCTTTCTAGCTTTCATGTACTGATCGATTTGATGAGGCATACTTAGTACAATTAAGATGTTAGCTATTAGAAGTTGGCTCTGAGAAAAAAGTTTTAAATATTTAAAAAATCCGAAACCTTATTTAATTTGTAAAGGATCTCTTAATTTTTCATGCACGAAGTATTAAATATAATCTAGTGCCCGGATTGTAGATGAATGCTAAATGAAGAATTGGAAGTGCATTGAATGTAACCTATCTGGGCTATGTACGATACTAATATTTGCAATGAAAAATATAACACAAGAAAAATTAACCAACATTTAAAAGAATCATAGACACATTTCTTTTCTTAGATAAAACTGGCAAGGATATTCCAATGCAAAAGATCCTTGGACTACTGCCCTCTCTTCTCATTTATTAAAAACATATTTTAACCATGACCTTCTGCTGCAACAAGCACAACAGCAGCAATAAAACAAAAAAACAAAAAACAAAAAACAAAAAAATTTAAAAGAAAAGTAGAACAACATCAGCAACATCAACAGCAACAACATAATCGTTTACATAAACGTTTTTCTGTTGTTGGTTTTTGCTTGCAATGTCACCAAGTCAAATGTGCATTAAAATAATTGCACTTGTTTAGTCTCTTTCTCTTTCTCTCATTCTTCCTACTTCTCTCTCTCTCTCTCTCTGTCTGTCTCTCTCTATTTCTGTGAATAAGTACACACTTACCTACATATACATGTATAGCAACAACTATTTGCAACAGCTACAACTAAAGCCATTACCATCAAAGTCGTGTAAAACAATAGAAGAAGCAAAAAATTAGAAAAGAAGAAATAAATTGTCACCGTGTGTATGAAAGAAGGAAAAGAGGATTCAAGTATCTTTAGATTTTTTGCGTGGTGATGCTGCTGCTGTTTTATGCTGACATGTTAGCAACTTTTCGCTTAAATTTAGACACGAGCGCGATGACGCAGCTGATATTGCTTACATTGCATACCAGAAATGAGTGCATGAAAACAAAAAAAAAAAAAAAACAGTACCTATAGAAAAAAAACCAGGAAAAAAACATATTTTTTACTAAAATAGAAAACGAGTTTAAAGAAACAAAAAAAAAAAAAAAACCATAAAAATAAGGAAACGAAAATAATGAATGGTAAAAATAATTCGTTTTGTTACTGTGCCACAGCGGAAGGTCTTCATTTGTTTTGTTAAACTTTTCGCGCTTTATTTTTGTATAAACTTAACGTCGTCATTAACATCGCCATTGTGGCGCTCTCCTCCTGTTGCATGCATACGCTTTGACGTACCTACTGTCGTTTCTATTGTAAGTACTATAAGTGAGTGCACTTTCCTTTGTGTACGCCCAACTCTAGTTCAAATTGACATATGTACTTAAAACAATAAAAGAAAACTCATTTGTGCAGTTTAAATGCAATTTAAAATATTTCAAAACATGTGTCTTTGTTTTCTCACAACCATTTCATGAATTCGAGCATGTAAAAGCATAAAGTGTTTCACATTAATTTAATGATTATTCGAAATATTTGAAATAATCTACGTGCCAAGTTCTAGCAAAAACAAATCAAAGTAATTGCAATAAAATTTAAATATTTAATTTAGTTTTCTTGTTGTACAGATTGAAAATATTTTATTAATGTAAATATACACAAAAGCACTGAAACATGCTTCAAACTTAATTTTGTAATTTCGTTTAAACTAATTGAAATTGGCGTAAATAGTCAATCAACTTCTTTGTATATATGTATGTGTGTGTGTGTGTTTGTGTTTGTGTTTGTGTGTGTGTGTGTGTATGTGTGTGCGTTTGTACACAGTCACACATCAATAAGACTTAGTAAATTGAAACAGCACAAGCTGGCAAGATTGTAATGATTTTTTCATTGATTTTTATTACATTGAACTACAAATTTTCTTTGAGTGTATTTATATTATTTGTTTCTTTACTCCTTCTTGGTTTACGATATAGGTTTTAGTTTGTTTTCCTGCTGTTTGTGTATTTTTACATCAATTAAACGTGACACATGATGTTTAATTTGTGATTTGTTGCACACGACGTATGAGTGATATATTATTTACAGATATTCTATTCATACAGCATTTTGCGAGTGGGATCGAAAAACATTTCATAAGCATATAACATTGGTAGATTGATTATACTTAAAATTCTGGTGAAAACTGATTATGCGAAAGCGAGTAAATGAAGAGCTAAGATTTTGTTTTTACCAATGAACATAAAAAATGTTAAAGCCATATGCATTTACGTATGCTAAACGATCTATGTGTTATTAAACCTGATGTTCTACTGTTATAAATTAGTATCGCATATACATATTCCCCAGATTACAGTATCTATTTTGTACGTATTAAAATCATGTACAAATCACTAGATATGTAAACAATAAACACACAAGTTCAGCAAAGAAAGAGAAAACAACTGCGTGCACATCAATAGAACAATGTAAAGATGAAACAAATAAATCAATAATAATAAATAAACTTTGCAATCGCATTAATTTTTTTTATTTATTCTTTCTTCTTTTATTGGCACAACAGCCCGTGGAGGGCCTAGGCCGAAATTTTCGTTTTTCGCATACACTCATGTTGTGCGTGTTATATTTGTACATGAATGAAATGGACCTACAGTTTTATGACGAATCCGGACGGCGAAGTGAAAAGCTTTTTCAATGGTTTGCCATTGCCTGCTAAGAGGTGGTGCCGTGTAGACAAATAGTTTCTTTCTACTTTTTGATTTTGCCTGTGCCGAGATTTGAGCCTCGGCAACTCTGCGTAGCAGGCCAACGCATTACCAACTGCGCCACAGCGAACACTGAGTTGATTTTCTTGCTTAAACAAGGGCAATTGTATGCAATAGCAATTATAACAATTACAATATTTATGTACATATGTACCAAGAATTTGGCATTCAGCAGATTTCGATGTATTTTCGATAAACACTACATGTGTTAGCTACTTATCACCAACAAATCAAAATTTATAATTTATATTTAGAGCAATTGCAAAGAGCCATACATAAGTATGTATCAGCATTTTAATATATACATTTTCTTCTTTTTTTTTTTAATATAATCAATGGGTACCCCCTTATAAATGCAGAGCATTGTGTTGGAAGGAAGATTGATAGGTGGGAGGAAAAAGGAGGAAGAAGTGTTTAAAAACGTTTGCTTTAAACTTGCAAGGGTCATAATAATTGGGAAAAATTGTTGCAGGGAGCTTATACCAAGTACGTGCGGTACGACAGATGAACGAACTTTCTCTGTAATGCGTAGTGCGTTGGAACACCGTGTCTACGTGGAAGGCGTGAGTTCCGTTTGCCGACCGTGTAGTTCTGTTGAACACACGAACTGGCGGCATCGCTTGCGCATCTCAGAAGAACATCTATCGTTAAAGTAACGGTAGAACAGTGAGACGCAAGCCACGTTTCGACGATGTTCCAAGGAGTTCCAAGGAGAGCTGGAAACTCTACTGTCTCCTATTAGCTTTATCGCTCGATGTTGGATACGGTCCAATACGGAGCTCCAGTTGCGTTCGTGAAGCTCCAGCCCATAGGTGCGAATTAAACTCCAATTTAGGACGTATATAGGTGGTGTAGATCATGCGGAGATAAGTCGAAGTGAAATATTTTTTACACCGCCTAAGAAAGCGGAGACACTTGGCTGCTTCTTTCGACACGTCATACTGTATGTATAAGTATAAATGTATTTATGTTGATAGCATTTAAGTGAAATAAATGTTAATAAATACTTTACTACTCGTTAAAAATCGAAAACTTTCATTAATAAATACCGACAAGCGCAGCAGCTGCAAGTGTGGCATTAAAAATATAAGTAGAAGTAGCAGAATAACTTCTACAAAGCACACAGTTCGGTTGGTTGAACCCTTTATGCATCACTAAGTTGTGTGCACTCAGGAGGGGAAAAACCGGTCAAAATTTAAGAAAATCGGTAATAAATCAAGCCAATTCGTTGATGGTGAAAGTCTGTTAAGCTGGAATGTTTTTAAAAGAATAACGAAATTCTTATTTTAATACTGATTTTATTTTATGATATTTGTGTTCTAACTTTAAAAATATGTGCTCTCTAGAATCAAGACAGCCGGTTCTTATTTAAAGAAAGAAACGCTTATTTTTTTTAGACAGTTTCTGTGAATTGCTCAACCCTCTAGTTCTCAAGCGAGAAGCTGGGCCGAGCTCCTTCATGGGCTGTTGGGCCATTAAAAGAAGAAGAAGTATCAGTAAATAAGATATATGACATAATAGTGCTGCAACAACATAAAAATTAATATAACTTCCTTGTTACATTAAACTTCACCAGCAATGTTTATGGTTTTAATTGAAGCTCATTTTCATGCAATGTTTTTTTTTTTTATTGCAATCTTGTTGTTGCATCTTCAATTTTGTAACTAAAAAATGTTGTTGCTTTACTGCATGATAAAAAGTTTTATTTTTAGTTCAACTAGTTGAGGATATTTCATGAAAGAATCTACGGAAAAGTCTCCATTCAACTTGATAAGGAGGATGAGTTAGTTGTTTCCAAAAAGTTTTGTATTTTCATATTTATTAATTTTTTTTTAAATATGCATGTACAAATATTCATGAACATTCATGTACAAATATAACACGCACAACATGAATGGATGTGAAAAAGGTCGTCCTAGGCCCTTCATGGGCTGATGTGCCATTCAAAGTAAGTAAGCATGTACTCACACTCGAAAGAGTGTTAAGAGGTAAAAAGTAAGTGGATTGATTTTTAATTAATGCTAATTGTTACATTTTTATTTGTATAACATACTAGAAAATATGTAAATATAAACTACTAATTACTGTTGTATAAATATTTACCCTCAAACATTAAAGTGATTAGATTTTAAGTTTCATTTTGCATAAGCAGTCTTCCTTTGAAGTTTTCTGTCTCAGAATTAGCATACACTAAATAATAATTTGTAAATTCAGTTTCTGTGTGATTAATACATTTGAAATCGCTTGATATATCATGCCATAGATCAAGGAATCGTAGTACTGGGTTTACTTTAATTTAACTTTTATCAAAATCCAAAGTAATTTATTTACAGTGCGGCAGCATCACATTTTCCGGTCTCATAACTTTTCGTTGCACGTATGAATCATTCTTCGAGTTCCTATTTTTAAGAAACGTTTATAATACATTTCAGATAATCTGAAATAATCTTTAAGTGCTTTAAGTCGCCTCACATTTTTTGCATTAAAAAGTTTTGCTAAAGCTTTCATTACACTAGGCGTATGAGCAACTTTTAATTATTCTTTATGAGTATTGTTTTATGGTGTTTTTATTTTTATTTTTTATAGAATATTTTGTTGCATTACGTATTTATATTTATGCCTTAGGCCCTCCATGGATTGTGATGTGCCATTAAAAGATAGAAAGATTACGTATTTATGGCTACCTCGGTGGTTTAGGGAACGAATGCTGGACTGAGTTTTCAGTAGCCTAAGGAACGATTCCCAATCAAAAGCATTATCGATTCAGCGCTGAATCTATGGGGTAAGTCGGAAGGTTTCCGGTAAGTTTGGGGAGAACGAGAGCATTGGCCTCAATTCTCCAGCTAGTGTCAACCGTGTAACCTATGATGATAGAACACATCTTTTGACTTTTGGCTGAAACCGTATTGTTCAACCCTGAAACTTGTGCAATGATTTTTTTCACACTCTATCGTAGACGTTTCTGTAAACGTTCAGAGATAAAGAAACCTTCCGTACCAGAGTCGATAAGCGCCCGAATTGTGTAAATAGTATCCAAGTGGCATACGGTTACCACCGCAGTTCCCAACAAGACTCCTTCCTCTCTTATCGGAATTTGCTAAATGACCAGCTGAAATGGCAGTAGTATGTGTTCGAGTAATGTCATTAGGTACCTGCGAGAGGGCTGGGCTTCCATTGCCATTGAAAGAGTTGGCCTGTTGCTCGCAATTCAACATCGAATTGTGCCTGCCTTTGCATTTGGAACAATTAAATGGACTTCTACAGTCTTTTATTAAATAATTTAGACAAACATTAAATTTCTTCACCACAGAAAAACGTTCGCTAACATCCATGTTTCCAAACTTCGAGCAATTTTTTAAACTATGATGCTGAGATGGGCATAGCTTACAAAAATTGGTATTCAATTATATACTAACGTATATAATTGGTTATGTTTCTACGAAAGTCGCCTTGGTTTCCATATGTCAATGAATATTTAATTATAATTTAATAAAAAATTTGGATATGCGAATGCAAATGATTTCAATATTTTCCTGCAACTTTAAAAAAAATTTCCGAATTTTCCATTTATTTTATGTAATTATATTTTTCAACTCAGGTGATTAAATTAATAATTTCTACTTGAGTAATTTTTAATTCTTTAGTAGTAAACAATGTCTACTAAAATTATAACAAAAAAACAATCATATCATGTACGCAATTGTAAAATGTAAAATTTTTTGTTTTTCTATTTGCTCATTTGTAAAATGAGAAATGAGAAATAATGGAAGATATGTAGAAAATGTCAGAGAGAGAAATGCTCAGAAATAAGAACAATGAATTGGTTTGAGTTAAGTTTTTAAACGAAATGGTAGATTTTTTCCAATATCAATTTTAATTAGTAAAGTATTCGATTTGAAGACGGGCAGGAAATCAAATTGCAGTGGGGAATATGGAAAATAAAATCATAACTTAAGTACATAAAAAGTGAGAACATATAATAGATTGAGAAAAATATGTTGTTACACAAGCGTGGAGGGGTTAAAATTATTTGAAATTTATAACATCAATGCTTGGCATATCTAAAGTCGCAAGAGCCAATAAGTACATCTTTTGATTTCTACATATATATTATTTCACTGTTTTTCCAGTTTAGTTTCAGAAAATATTATCCAAATCTAAGCAATCACTGTCCATAGCAAAGTTGAAGCTAAGTAATATCTTTACACACAAATTCTTTTAACATAATTTGTTCAGAAAACGCCACTTGCTCTGTATAGATTACAGAGTTTCAATTATTCGAGCCTCTGTGTGTGTGTGTTTTTTTTAGCAGTACAGAAATTCTTTACAGCCAAGGTATTTTTAGGCTAAGTTATATAATGTTTTTGTGTCTTATCAAAAATTTCATCGCATTTATCATTCTTCTGACATAGAGTAAGTTCAACTATTGCTGCACTAAAAGCTCACTGGAAGTTTTTGTATTAGAGTTTGTGAAGTACGTTGAAGCTCGTGTGTCAGAATGTGACTATATACTCCCTTTGTTCGGCGGTAATGAAGTGAGTGTAATATCTAGTAGTGCTAGAAGTGGAAAATGACTAAATATTGATTCCTAGCAAAGTACTCAATTGGCAAGACGACGATACCGAAATACTCGATTCACAAACTCGATACTTTCCATCACTAATACGAATAAAGATGTGATACATAAGTACGTAAGTACGTAAGTCACAAAATTGCATGTTAATACAATTTCATTTTCCTCATTTCCGTATTAAACACCCAGAAAAACTAACTAATTAGTTTAGAACACAAAGTGAATTGCAAAAAACTGAGCTGGTCCACAGAACAAAAAGTCACTCATACGCCACGTCAACCAACGTAAACCATAAAATCATAAAATTTCCTGTGGTCATGCTTCACTGCAAACAATGAAATTTAGAAACAAAGGCTTTGGGTTTTCCATGCTTTGTGTGTGTGTTTGTTTGTTTTCCTTATGCGCCCACGGTCGTAGCCAGGCGTACGGTATAGAGACCACAGTACTCTCGAACATTTATATGTCAAATGTCACACGGATGTTTTGAGGCATTTTTAAAAATTTAACTACGATATTTATACGTCTAACAAAAGACAAAGAATATTTTTAAAATCAACTTCAGTCCCCCTGCAAAAAATTGTTCAGGCTACGACCGTGTCTATGTCCAACAACTAAAGGCAAAACATTTTCAAAATACATATTAAAAAAGCGTTTGCAGCATAGAAAAATCATTTGAAAAGTTGTGGGTTTGATATGAAAGTAAATGGTTGAAAAAATAAACGCTGCTGCTACGATTGCGGTTATGCAAAGTTGCAACTTTTTAAATGGGAAATAAAACTCATTTATTGTTTGAGAAAATACAATACTATTCCGCAATAGAGTAAGCCACGCAACTAGGGAAAATGAATTTTAGAAATATTTAAATATTTATTTACATGAATTTGGTCTAGCAATTTTTGTTCACAACAATTATTTTGTTTCTCGATTTTTCAATGATTGAGTAGTTTTCTCTGTAAACAAAGTAATGCGAAATAGAACTTTTACTTTTACTTTTAATGGCACAACAGCCCATGGAGGGCCTAGGCCGAGCTTTTCGCTTCCACTCATGTTGTGCGTGTTATATTTGTACATGAATGGAAGGGACCTACACTTTAATGCCAAATCAAAACAGCGAAGTGAAAAGCTTTTCATAGCAATTTTTACTCTTGTAGGTTTGCCTTTGCCTGCCAAGAGGTGGTGCAGTGTAGGAAAATTGTTTTTTTTTCAAAATTTATTATTTTGCCTTGCCGAGATTCGAACCCCGGATACTCTGCATAGCAGTCCAACGTACTACCACTACGCCACAGCAAAATAGAACAGCATTACAAAATAATATAGCGGTGGAATTTTTTATATTTTTTCATGGTAAATAGCATTAAAAAGGTTAAGGTCATGAACATTTATACAAAGGGATTTGAAATAATTGTACATGGAAATTTTATAAAAATTATTTTCAAGTTAATTTTCTTTATACTCCTACTGAAAGTGAAGAAGTAATGATAAAACAAAGCGAAGAAAATCCATCCAAGCAATTTCTGTGTTCTTCTCTTCATAATCAGATTCAGAATCACATCATCATAAAAATTTCAAATAATCAAACAAACAAAAAAAATTATAAATAAATCACCAATAAATAAAAGCAAATACAAAATAAATGCTACAAAATTATTTGAATGCTGGCAACTATTTAAAATTTTTATCACGTCCTAACTTTTATTTAATCTATTCTATACCTCCCACAAAAAAAGAGAAACAAAATGGTTAAACTTTTTGTGGTATACGCGCGCTTATCGTTTTACAGCGTTTTTCAAGCTCTTTTTACTAAAGTTGTTTTAGCAAAATAGCAGGGCAGGATCAAACTAAGTAGGGAGCATAATGTGAAAAGAGAGGAAGATCGAGTGTCATTATCCTTCAATGGAAGTCAAAGTTAAATAAATTTAAATTACAAGATTTTATATTAAGTATATTAAGGACTCACATGTTCATATATTTATGTAATCAGAGGCACAAACAAATGCTCAAATGTATACTACTCAATTTGGTAAAACCTTCTATGTACACAGCTCCAACTACACAGCGAAGCATGTAATAGTCGTTGCCTTTAGCATCCTTTTTCATATTCCCCTACTAACTTTCGTTTTTTGTCATATCTCTCAGATATTTCGATATTTCGTTCTACGGGTATTGCTACTTACTAGCTAATTGACCTTCTTTGGAAAATGAATGAACAAAGGAAAAACTAGACATGAAATGTTACCTGACCGTAAACCACTAAATGACTTCTGCTCTCGCACACCACTACGTATACGTAACTTTATATCTGTATCATCTGTGCATGCTGTCAAATCTACGGACATTTTATTTTTTCGCCTTTGCACACACTAACTTACATACATACATGCAGTCACGCAGCTCTACTAAGTACATATACATAGAAGTAAGTTCTTGTATCGTTTAGTTTCAGTTCAATACTACAATAGTTTCGCTATAAGAAATAGCAGAATCTTTTTTCTCTTTAGAATGTCCACTACACACAGTTTGAAATCAGCTTAAGTGCGAAATGTGCCGAAGAGTAAATACTCTCTGCTTCAATACAAAGTTTTCGTAAGGAGAAACAAGTCTCGATAATTGAGTTTCGATTGAGAAGAAAGTACTTCCTGCAGCGTTTTTACTTTACTTTAACTTTTTTTGTTGTTACTGTTTGCATCTATTTTCTTGTTTCGCTGAAGATTTTTAAAGTAAATACTTTTGCATATGGAGTTAATTTGTATGCTCTGTAGAACATTGAAGTAAAGCCATCAATTTCAGTCACGTTTTGATCTCCGATGATGGTTATTAAAGAAAAGAAAGTATGTTAAAAAAGAAAAAAAATTTATAAAATTGAACAACTACTTAACACTTTGTGATCTGAAGTATATTTATGTATTGAATGTATAACTTGAAAATGAGGGATTCACAATTGATGGCGTGGCGTAACTTGTACCAAATAAGATCTAGCATTACTGTAACTACCTTTATGTTTTAGCTACGTCATGTAAGTTTTGTTTTGATTTTGTATCAATTTGTCAAGGTGAACAAAAACATAACATTTTTGCGCTACAAACATGTAGGCATTTTGCTTTTCTTCTTTTTAGTTCAGAAAAAAGTGCTGCTAAAAGTTACCAAAACTGGCTAAGTGAAAAAGTTCGAAGATAAAGAATTGGAGAAGGTACCCGACGAAAACTAGTGCCAAACGCATTAGGAGTTACTCAAGCAGAAATTTTCAAGCGCCTAAGATTATTGGGTTTCATTCAAAAGGAAGGAAGAAAATTGGATGCCTAATAAAATCTGGTGAAACTATTATGGGAATTGATTCGTTTGAAAGGAGTAATAACGGAAAAATGACCAGAATATGCGACCAGGTATGAGACCGGAATTTTCCAACATGCGTTTCCTCATGTTGCTAGACCGGTCAAAAATTATTTGGAAAATAGTGGATGGCAAGTTTTAGCTCACCCGCCGTATTCACCAGACCTTGCTCCGTGTGACTCAATCACTTAAGTTTTTCAATCGATACGAAATTCGCTTACTAGGATACGCTTTACCATACTTCTGTTGAAAGTATCAAAAATTGTATAGATTTGTTCATAGCCACAAAAGATGAACGGGTGCTTTATGGCAAGAAATCAAGAAACTGCCTAAAAGAAAGCTTCCATCGGAAGCTATGAATAATAAGTATATCTATGTAATTAAACTTTAATTTACTATTTTAATTTTTGCAGTTTTATCGTTGGGTAATTTGGAACAAAGAAAATATCGCCAAACCAGATACATACTTCATCTGACCTATGTTGAGGTAGCGAAACTGACTTCATCATTGACAGGACATACGAAAATTGCGGAATGTGTAGCTAGATCCAGTGTTCTTACACAATATACTTATGTGCATTGTCAGATTTGCAAGAACTTGAAAGAGAAAACGGTTGCTGTTCAACTTCTTCTGTCATTGCCCTGCTCTTGGAAACAACAGACTGAACATATGCTGTGAACTCACTTTAAACAGATAAGATAACCAAAAACTTACTTTTACTAGACTAGAAGACAAGCGGAAATTGTGAAAAATTCTAACAAATTACTTGCTGGCTGATGAAAAGCATTCATGGCACATTAGGCTTAATAATAATCTTGAATGCCTATGAATGGTGACAGGCGCCTAGAATATTTACTATATTCTGGTATAAATTATTTCCAGTAGGTAGAGGCAAACATTCCATTCATGTACAAATATAACACGCACAACATGAGTGGATGCGAAACAGCTCGGCCTAGGCCCTCCATGGGTTGTTGTGCCATTAAAAGTAATGTAAAAGAGGCAAACAATCCAAAGGATCTCTGTGTGATCAATTAGTGAGATTAATGAGCCTACAATAAAATGAGTAAAAATTAAAGCGAGAGTTGGTTTGCAAGTTGCTTAAAGCTACACACAATGCAAACTATTTCCGATCATGCAATGGACTAAGCATTTACGATAGCAAAAATTATGGCAGAAGTGATGTAGTATGTATGATACTTAATAATTCTTAACCAAATTAGTTTGGCAATTTTTAAAACTTAATTTGAACACAAGAAACTACAGTAGCAAAAGTTAAACCATCAAAATGAATGCAGAACACCGAGAATTTATTTATTTATTTATTTATTTATTTAAATATTTTTTCGAAAACCGGCACAACAAAGTTTAAAACCTTATTAGCAGTACCGGCAGCATGTAGCGTAAACAAGATTAAATACGACTTATAATATATATTGCATGACATACAAATTTAAACTTTACTTTAAAATTAAACATTAAACATCTATTCATCTATTCGTAAAAAATTTTAATAACATGATATATTTCATTATTTCCTATTACAGCGAAGAAAGAAATAAAGCTAGTTTATTTTTGTATTGCACAGCATTATTACCAGATCTTAAACTATTAGGAAGTGCATTCCAAAGACGAACAGAGTGTACAAAAAACTGCCTTTCAGACGTTAAACAAGAAACACGTAAACAGTTAATCATATTAGTTCGATTGGATATAGAAAAGTTTAATCTCGAAAACAAATAACTGGGTTCTGCATTACATATAATTTTATGCAACAATAAAAGCGTTCGATAGTTCAGTAAGTTATCAAAGGTTAAGCCATGGATTCTTTTAGCATACTGGGAAACATGATCTCTTCGTTTTAGTCCAAACACATAACGAACAATGTTATTGAAAAGAATATTTAATTTATTTTTACTTAGACTATCACAATTTGTAAATATTTCGCAGCCATATAGCATTGTTGGTATGAGATATGCTTTAGCAAGTAGCATTCGTATATGAAGAGGAGTAAAGTACTGCGTCGTCCAAAACCCAAGATTTTTTGCAGAGTCTACGTATTCAATATTGCTTCCGTTTAATGAAAGGTTAGGGGCAGTGGAAATGTCAATGATTTTCTTCGCAATTACCAAGCATTTTGACTTTGCTGGATTAAGGCTTAAGCCGTTTTTCATTGCCCAATTACCAATGTTTTCAAGAACACTATTCAGATTGTTGATGCAGTCATAGCGGTTCTCACGCTTACAGTTGACGTACAACTGGACGTCATCTGCGTACATATGGATCTTACAGTTTTTCAAAACACTAGGTAGGTCATTTATGTACATAGAAAAAAAGGGGACCCAAGACAGAACCTTGAGGAACACCTCTTATAATGGGTAGAAAGACTGATGAACAGTTATTGGCGAAGACAGCTTCCCCTTGCAAAATACTGTAGAAATTTATTGCAATAATATTTAACCATGTTGATGTGTTGGAATGAAGTTAAGGATTGCGTCACAAATTAAGGAAATCACAAATATGTAGCTGATGTGTAAGTATATAGAAATACCATATTTTACAATACCCTTAATACATAAATACCAAATCTTATAAGTATACCTAAGTATTTTTATTTATTATTAAGATACAAATCTTTTTTCGAAAATGAAATAGTTTTTCATATGATACGAGTACCATAAGTACTCATGCATAGACTTATATTTCGTATTTTGCATATGATTATTTAAATTTCATTCCAAACAAAACTATTATATATAACTTTCAAACAAAGTACTAAGCACACACAATTCCACTCCACTCAGAACAACTAAAGTCCCAAGTGACCTCTGTCAAATTTTCAATTCAGTAAACACACATACAAGAATCCACTCGAGAAATTCAAATTACATATACTCGTACTTATTTCAAATATTTTTCGTTGCCTGTCGTTTGTACGTTGTTGTCATCGTGGTATATCATCTTCAGTACTTATTCACATTTGTAAAATAGTATGTGCTGTGAGAAAAACAACAAAAAGCTCGGAAATTTAATGTTAGCAGTTGATAAAAGTGCCTGCAATATATGACTAGTTTATGCTAATGCCGCAAGCATACACGCACACGCACACACACACACACACACACATGCATACATACAAACTTATGCGAGTATATGGATGTATGTATGCATGCTTGCTTTCAAAACAGAAATAATTTATTTGATAAATCTTATGTGTTTACTCATATTCGAATATGAATTTGAATATGAAACGAAGCGTATGGTGAAGCACATGGAATATCTACGAATTTATTTACGATTCGCTAAACAAATTTTGATTTTGCTTTGTTCTTAAAATAAAATCAAAAAGTAACATCAAAAGCACATATTTACCTTAGCGCACACATAAAGGGTGTTTCTTTTTTTTAGAAGTATAGTTTTCAATCTGGCAATACTTTTTTCGGAGTTGGTCTTTTTGACAGCTGTCACTTGATTTAGTTATGCCCAGTTTGAACAACGTTTGCAAATCGTGCAAATTCTTTACCAAAATAATGGTTCGGTTTGCGCGACTTTCACAAGAAAATTTTGTTCAGCGATGAAGCTCACTTTTGGTTGAATGGGTACGTTAATAAGCAAAATTGTCGCATTAGGAGTGATCATGATACAAAAGCCATTGTTGAGACGCCGTTACATCCTCAAAAAGTCACTGTTAGGTGTGCTCTGTGGGTAGAGGGAATCATTGGTCCATATTTGTTCAAAGATGAAGCCGGTCATAATGTAACAGTCAATGGGGAACGCTATAGAGCCATGATTAATGACTTTTTCGTTTTTCGTGCCTGAATTGGAGAATGTTGATGTGGACGACCTTTGGTTCCAACAAGACGGCGCTACATACGGCGCCATACAGCCAACGAAACAATCAATTTATTGAAGGAAACTTTTAGTGAGCGCATTATCTCGCGTCGTGGGCCTGTGGCGTGGCCTCCAAGATCGTGCGATTTAACACCGCTGGTCTATTTTTTGTTTTTTGTGGGGCTATGTGAAGTCGCTTGTCTATGCAGATAAGCCCGAGACGATTGATGCCTTGGCAGAGAATATTCGGCGCGTTATTACTGACATACGGCCAAGATTGCTGCAAAAAGTGGTTGAAAAATGGGCCCCTCGGCTGGAATTTATTCGAACCAGCCGCCCGAAATCGTTTTTAAAACATAATGGCAAATCCTTATCTTTATAATAAAACTAAATGCTTGGCCATAACATTAAATTATATGCGTTTTATTTCTTCTTGAAAACCACACTTGTAAAAAAAAACACCCTGTACTTATGCATACTCGTATCCACATACACAGCCCCTAACACACACACACACACACAGTGAGATATCAATTCAAACACATATAAGTATATATATACATTAAGTGTTTTAAAGCTACTTTCTTGCTCATGAATGTGTGTCAATGTCTATTTATCAGATTTTCATTATCAATCTATTTCATATGCTGAAATCCCAAGTCTAATTGTCTCAATACTTATTTTGAATAGTTATATGTATGTAATTATGTACATATGTATGCATTAAAACCACAACCACTGCTGCCTGCCACATTTATCTATTTAACTGTGTGTGAATACAATTTCATCCGCTGGATGCTGCCATACAAGAAATACATGCATAATACCAAGAAGAAGGAAAAGTATATTCCAAGAAGAAGAATAACAAGAAGAAGAACAAGAAGAAGAAGAAGCGGAAGCGGAATGAGCAGAATAATAATAGCAATGGTAGATCGTATTCGTTTTAATACGTACTCATCGTACGAGAAAGAAATCTGTGTCATAAATGTTCTTTTGCAAACACACATACACACATAGATTCATACATACATATATGTGTACCTATTGTTACATTATTACTAACGAATACAATAATATATTGTAAGCATGTATGTATTGTGCTGCAAAATCCTCTTACATCTATGTATGTATGATTCCTTTGTCCGTCCGTCTGATCATCGTATATTTTTGTGTTTTGTTTATTATTGTAGTGAATATAGAAGCGAAGTTTTGTTTGTGGTTTGCTTTTCACAGTTGGCTTACATAAAATATTGATTCGTAACGAGAATGATGAATTTCCAATTTATATTCAAGATTTCATTGAACATTGAGAGGTCAGCTACTGGCGTAGCAGATCCATATATTCACTAAAAGCAAGCAATTAGTCCTCAATTTATCAAAATCGTAATAGATTGTGGGCCCCAAGATAAACAATCTTCTGGTATACAAATTAATTTTAAAACCCTTTGGAATCCATCTTTGAGAATCAGTCTCTAGAAACATCACCGAGATACTCCAACACTTAAATTCTAAAATGCTATGAGTAAAAGTCACCAATTATGCTCTACAGTGCGATCTTTTAATACCAAAATTAGGATTATCAGGATTAGATTCTCTACATAAACTCTATCAAATATCGCCAGCAGTTAATTGTCCATCTCAACTTGAGAAGTTTCTTTGTTTTTTGCTTTGAAGGTGAAAAATAAACGAGATTCAATGGACCTACTCTCAGTGACAGCGACGGCAATCAATTTTACCACTACCGCAATCACAACAGCTCCATCCAACGCAATCTAACATATGTATTTGTACTCACGCCAAAATCGCATAATCTTCCATCAAGGATAAATCGCAATCATCACTGGATCAGCATATCTAGTTAGTATCAAAGCTTGTGTAACTTTGGTATGAAATTTAAATACTTATATTTAATATGACAAAGTGACACTGGTAGCTTTTCTCATAATCTTACAATATAAGTTACAAAATGAGCTAGATATCATTTCAATAGAAATGCTACAACGTCTCCTGACCTTAATTTATAACTGATGCGGATATCATATTACAAAATATGTAGTAGACAAGTCTATGGTAATGTAAATCATCACTTCTTTTTGAGCGCATTAAAGTGAAAATCTTTAATTCCAAATTTAAAGTCAGCGATTAAACTTTTGAAAAGGGAAACCTAACAATTATGAAACCTAACAATTATTCATTGATCAGTAACTAGGGATCTTCGGAGCTTTTTTTAACAACAAACAATACCAACCACCATGGTATGAATGATCGCAGTCGATGGTAGAACAGATTTAACCGAAATTTGTAGAAGCAAAATTTGTAACATACTTAACATGAAGAGGACCTGATGAAATAGTCAGAAGCGTAGAAAATGACGATCTGCAACTACGTGGAGGTAACAAAAGAGAGGCAACGGCTAGCAATTGTCGAAACTGGAAAGAAATAACAACTCTAGCTTCAGATAGACCACATTGGAATCAGTTGTTGTCTGAGGCCCTATAGTATTACACTTCAATCACAGAAGTTATTCATCAGGTTTTCAGCAAATAACGAGACAGAAAATAATCGGAGAAGATTGTGTAAATCTTCTGTGGGACTTTCGAAACTTTATTTATTGAAAATGAAAATCTTACGTTGAGTAAAATCATATTACTTGCTGGAAATTATAATTTGGTGGCTCTGTTCTTTTTTTCGAGCTAAATTATAAATCCAATTTGCATAGGTACTTAAAATTTCCATATACAACATAAATCAAATTCCTACCCAAATTTCTTTCTGAAAAGTACGAAAAGTAAATTAAACCTTTTTTTCAGTCAACCAACTAAATTCAAGTTCATATACATATCTGTTAATTACACCATAGACAACGGTAGAATATCGATCACGGACTACTGAATTGATTTTGCAGTACGCTGCTCCGTATAACGAGTTCATATAAGTGACGGCCAAAAATGGTAAACGTTCTTTAATATCGATAAAATTTGAATCATAGTACAATTTGTAAGTTAAAAAAAAAAAACCGGGCAAGTGACGCCCCTATCTCCCACACTGTTTTTTTGATTTTTCAAACCTCATTATTTCAAACCTCATTATTTCACTTATCTTAAGTAGTAGACATTTTATACAGAAGATAATCACAAAAATTGTTAGTATAACATAAGACATCCCCCATTACTATTACAAAAGTTAGCTTTAACTCTCAAATTAATTAAAATCAAGTTCTACTTGCTAATTTTCCAAAAAATAATGTCAGATAATAATATAACAAAATTAAAAAAAAAGAGAAAGCATTATTTAGTAAACAGAATCCGTGATATCTACTTTTGTAATGCGTATCATTTGCATTTGTTCAGCTGCGGTACCTGTGACGAGCTCGTTGACCCTTCGTTTTTTTGGGGTGCTTCCTTTACTTGCGCTTGGTTCCTAATTGGCAAAGATTTCACGTTAATATTTACTTCGTGTTTTAATTCGGTTGTAACTCACGTATTCTTCTTCATATCCAGCTTCACTCTCATCATTAACTAAGAAATTTCATTGAAGCCATTCGCAGTGATTTTTTTCAAGGACTCAATTTCTTATTCTTTGGCACTTTTTTACTTTATTTCGATGTTTGAATCCTGCCTTCCTTCCTCAATTTACATAATTAATTTTAATATTAGAAAATCTTACATAATATAAAATAAATGTCCAATCAAACTCTTCCTTCCTCAATTTTCGTCCATGTTTATTTTCTAGAAATATTTTTAACGCACTTTGCTTATTCGCAGTGCCCGCTGCGCACCATGCATTATCAAAGAGATCGTATATTTTTAGTAAAAGTTCCACTACAAAATTTATAAGATAAAGACACTTTCTAAATTTCTTTTTTCTTTGTTTACTCTAAGACAGATTGCTGGCATTATTGGATCACTAGATCAATACCGAACCAAACTAAACTGAACTGCAGAAAGAACCGAAATTAACCCATTAGTGATAAGTGAGAAGCAGCTAAGATTGAGTTTTGAAATTTTATACACAGAGTCTTTGATGGTTATAGAATCAACACGGGAAAAATATATTTCAACGAAATTGCGATGGAATATGGCATAGGCGGACGCTAACGGGTCAAAGGCTGCAAAAAGTTTAGGCGGCCTCGGTGGTAAAATTTTACATCTTCATCGAAACTTTACAAAAACGCTTATTTTATCTGAAATTTGTTTTCGAAATAATAACGATTTGTCAAAACACTGAAGTAATTGAAACTAGGTCAGATTTGCTGGCATTATTGGATCACTAGATCAAAACCGAACCAAACTAAACTGAACTGCAGACAGAACCGAAACGCAAATGAATAAAAATATAGTGCCATGTAGAAAAAATATACAATTTTCAGAATACTTAGCCATCAATACAATAATACATCAATACATCTTCATTGTACTTATATAAATTTTAAATTTGCTATGTTTGATAAAGGGCGCTGTCCATCATTTCTGTGACAATTACTTCGATCTTCTTTTACCCCTGGAGTAAATATAAACACGATTCTAAAGAAGAAAATTTCAAAAAAAAAATAACAATAAAAAATTAGATCAGAAAGTTACACTACTTTAAACTAAATAAAAAACATTTAAATGTTCAACGTAAATAGCATTGGTTTTAAGCATTAAACTTGAAAGGCCCCGAATCATAAAAAATATTACCATATTTTAAGAGTATTTTGAAATTGCCCAAGTGCAGTGAGTAAATCACATAAGAATTTTCTCAATACATGAACCTAGCATGAATTTCATTAGGGAATCCAATAAATGCTGGATGACTCAGATCCATTAGGTATTTTTGTAAGTTTACCATAGCATATGAAATTTGAATTTTGAGTTATAATTCAAAAATATTTAATACCAAGTGTACAAGTATGAAACAGATATTTTTTTTAAAGAAAATACACATTTATCTAAGAAAAATGGTTATATATTCAATCTTCAAAATAATAGCCATTGCTAGGTACACATTTTCCCATCTCTCTGGCAATTTGTGAATGCCTCGCCAAGAAAACTGTTCGTTTTTGAGTCAAACCAGTCATCGAGTCGTTTTTTCACATTTTCCTACGAATCGAAGTGCTGCTCAGCAAATGCGTGCCCAATTGATGAAAATAAGTGGTAGTGAGATGGTGCCATGTCTGGCGAATAAGCCGCATGGGGGAGGGCTTCCCAGATGTACGAATCTACCAATTCACGAGTCTTTTTTGTTCTTGTTCGATGTGATGGTGCATTGTCATCTAGAAAAATCACTTTGTGTTGCCTAGTTTGATATTCTGGGCGTTTTTGACGCAAAGCACGGTTCAAATCGGCCAATTGTTGTTGGTAGCGTTGACCAGTAACTGTTTCATCTGATTTCAGAAGGTCAAACCTGATAACACCTCCCTGATCTTCTTTCCGAAGCGATTTGGCTTTACTGTTGATTTGGCCAGTGCACCGGGCTTAACTTATGATCATTTACGTTTGAGATTCTCGAAATAGATTAATTTTTCATCGCCAGTAACAATTCGTTGAAGATATGACTTTCTTTTGTACCTGGCGAGCAACATTTCACAGGTGGTTTTTCAATTTTTCAATTCATGCGGCACCCATCTGCCCGCCTTCAAATTCAATCCCATGACTTGTAAACGTTGAGAAATGCATTGTTGGGTCACATTTAATAGTTTTGCAAGTTGTACTTTTGTTTTTTTTTATTGTTACATTTAACACACAGGGTGTACCCCTATGAATGCAGAGCATTGTGTTGATTGGAAGGAAGATTGATAGGTGGGAGGAAGAAGGAGAGAGAATGAGAGAGTGAATGGGATAACACAGGACACCGATAGAGACAAAGACAGGCCTTTACCACAATGAACTTCTATTTATCAGTGTCGACTATGATCGCATGTAGCGCCAAAGGCTAAGCTTTTCGCATCCACTCATTATGTGCGTGCTATATTTGTACATACATGAATGGAAGGGACCTACAGTTTTATGCCGAATCCGAACGGCAAAGTGAAAAGCTTCTCATAGGCAATTTTTGCTCTTGTAGGTTTGCCATTGCCTGCCCAGAGGTGGTGCCGTGTATAAATTTTGTTGTTGTTGCATTTTTTTATTTTATATTTGTATTTTGCCTGTGCCGAGATTCGAACCCCTGACACTCTGCGTAACAGTCCAACGCAGTACCGCTACGCTACAGCGACCACATCTTCCTCATCGATTAAACCTTGCAATTCGACATCTTCAAACTTTTTCGGTGGTCTACCACGCTCTTCGCTTCTCACATCAAAATCGCCACTTTTAAACTTATTGAACCACTCGTTGGTTGCACTGTGTTTTGCCTAGAGCGCGCTGGCCGTAAGCTTCGACAAGCATTCGATGAGATTCCAAAACAGATTTCTTCAATTGCTAACAGCAAATCTATGATGTCCGCATATCGTAGTTTGTAGGCACAAAATTCGAAAGTTTTACGAGAGAAAAAAAAAATGTTGTTGTATGAAACTAGATTGTTTATGAACTGAATGTTGTTGACAGAACTAAATGCGAAGAAGTGGCGCCAATGATTTGGTTTGACAGAGCGTATAGTTGTACCTAGCGACACAGAGATGTCATTACCGTGTCATTTCACACTTGTATACATGGTATATACTTAATCTATAATAAATAAATGGAATTTGTAGTATGTAATATTTTATGATTAAAAAGTGCTCGCTAACAACACTTTGAATTTCAATTGTTTATAAGTAATAATTTATATTTATTGTTGTTCTCTATGTAGTGCACACACTTTCTAGATACGAAAATCTTTGTTAATACGACAGACGATTGCAGCAACAACTCAGCGGCGGTGATTCACAAAAGAGAGATTTTAGAGATTTTACAATCAAAAAAGCGACAGCAAAATAATAAATATTTCTTTTCAAAGAACAAGCGCGTGTTGACAGACTTAGCGGAGATGCCAAAGTAAGATCACAAAGACAAAGAAGAAGATAAAGACGAAGAAAAGCGCAAGTGAAAAATTGCAAATAAAAGACAATGAAAGAAAGACTGGCGTTGCTGACAAAATTAAATGACGGTATTGAAGACGCACGCGTCCACAACTGGAAAATCGAAAAAAGAAACTATGTATTGGTCAGAAAGCGAATAGCGGTAATAGCGTTAGCAGCGGCGGCGGCAGTCGCGGCAGTCGCGGCAACGACGACTGTAACACCAACGTCAAAGAAGTTGTAAGTAGTAGCGGCGATTTGGCAACACTACGTTTTTGCTGACTTAAAAATGCGCGCGCGTATTTCCACAGAAGGAATTCAAACTTTTCGATTTGATTTTCAATATAAGCAACTTTCGTGCTCGGCCGACGCAAATCGACTGAATTGCTGAAAATTGCAAAATGTTGAGCAAAACCTTAGGCAACAGATTTTCAACAATTTTCCAGGAGAGCCAATATGAATGAGTGCAAAAGTGTGACAGAGAGCGCCAGTAGAAATGAGCAAATGAGAACGGAACGAAATGTACTCGATTACAGTGCTTTTAAGCATGCACATACCAACACAAACATACTCGTACATACACAAACGTGTAGATAGACACAGACACACACAAACATACGTAACACATACACACTTAAGTAACAAAATTGTGCTTGAAACTCAAGCAACGTCGTCGACGAGCAGATACTCTTCTCTGCTTGAGTGTGCTTTTCTTTATAATATTTGATAGAAGCAAATAAAAAGCTCGCAGACATTATGCTCCTTGAGCGTTTAGCTGCCACACTGTTATTACTATTGCCCACCTAATACTTACCAGCCTACCAACTAGCAAAAAGTAACCAGCTTACAATGAAATCCAGTGTCTGGAAAAATAGTTAGATGTGTGTATTGGTAAGTGAGGTGAGAATAGTCAGCGATTTTCATATTAAACCGAAATGAAAATGGTTTATGATTTGTCTTTGTTTTTCTTTTGGATTTTGGTTTATGATTCTGCTTTTGTTTGGCAACATTTTTCTTTCTGAATGCAACAGGGAATTGAACAAACAGTAAGGCAATGTGCTGTTGTTCATTTTGAGAAATTGAAAATTTATTTTTAATCTTAGACTTAATACTAAAAAAAAATTGCATACGCCATTGAAATGAGTGGTCATAAAATATGTAGAAAGAACCTGTGAAGTCCTTCTGATGCGTTTAGTTTAGATGTTCTTACTGTATGGGATCTTTCAGTTTCAATTCTGGTAAATGTAGGTGTAGGTTTGTTTTTATCACCATCTCCCTGTAGCTGTGTGGCAAGCGTGTATACTTAGATCCTTGGGGCGCATTAGACCCATTTATTTCTCTCAGATCTTTGAAGGATGTGTGGGATTTGAGACAGTGTTAACAAAAATTAAGAAATACCGCTGAGAAAATAAAACTTCAGCTATAAATAATAATTTATCGCTCCTCTAAATTTATATACTTAGATAAAAATAAATAATTAAATAATTAAAAATACTTAAATTAGGAATATCTTCCTTGAATTCAATGTTTAAGTACTTACTTATATAATGATTAGCTAAATCTTGTCTTAATCTCAATATTTCTGCCATATATCAACCAGACGACCACTCGTCATTGACGTTAATAAGAGTTTTCTACTCATTTAGAAACAACATATTTTAGGTGAAGCAGGCGGGAAAAATTCGACCAATAAAAACACAAAATCCGAAACACATACATTCAGAAAAAAAATGTAAATAGCTTTTGTTTAAATTAAAAATGAAGCTAAAACGAAAGTGCTTGAAAATGAATTGCTGTAATCAGGATAATGTAAATTGTTTTGAGAAATCCTTCTAATCACAGTCAGTAGTAGATTTTTGGAATCGTCATACTAAGTATTCGATGATAGAATCTGTGGGCTTGTATGCTATGCTAAACGAATTCTGCTGCTGCTTCTACTTCGTTAACGTATTTTTCTCATACTCGCTTCCTTTTGTTCTAGTCATTTTTTCATTGCTTTCGATTTGAGTAGGAATTTTTTTGTGTTTGTAAGTATTCGTCTAAGTTGATACTAAGATGTGAAGGAAAATAACAAGAAAAACATGTACATAATACATTTTGTTAGTTAGATGAACTCAACAGAAAGACGGCAGGTGAGTTTTACTAGCGATTCTTTTGATTCTTAGCGTTGGGTTGAGACTAAAGCTGCTGGTAAACTTGCTTCTTTTTCTTCTTCACTAATCCTAATATAACCACAGGGCTTTGTTAGATTTGTGTTTGCATGCGTGTATTTGTTTACGATACAGCAATACAGAACCAACAAAATAGCAAAAACAAAGTTAATTTGTTTATATTCTCGTCTTGTTATATTCAAATTTGATTTTTATACGAGCAGAAGGCAATTTGCAAGACAATTATTATTATTATATGTACAGGTAATTGGTGCTGCAGTTATTGTTGGCGTTGCTGTTTTTGCCGTATGATTTTACATACAAATGTATTTGTTTGGCACGATGTTGATGTCGATGATAATAATGACTGTGGTAATTTGTAATTGGATCTTGAATCTAAATGAGCCAAATAAATATTAACAGCACTGTTAGAAGACGTGCGGAGATGATTAAATTTGGTTTTGAGTAATGTCAGAATGAAGCAAACAACATCAGCAACAACAAAGAGAACAACAGCAGCAGAAAACAAACAGAAAACAAAAGCAACTCACTGCATTAAGCAATTAAATAGTCAAATTAATTTTGTCGTCGTTTCGTTTTGTTTCATTTTATTAACATTCCTAAACACATTTTACTGTAAGCTTATATAACACGCACAACATGAGTGGATGCGAAAAGCTCGGCCTAGGCCCTCCATTGGGCTGTTGTGCCATTAAAAGTAAAGTAAACACATTATATTAAAATTTTTGTTTTTGGTGGAAAATTTTTTAGAAGCAATTTAAAAAATTTATTTACTGTGAAAAATGACGAACTTCAATGAAATAAATTGAATCACTTTTCAGAGATTTCCCTTTTTCTTGTATTAAGAAAAGCTTCAGGTGGGAAAAGTTAACGTATGCTATTTAATAAGTTATAAAGCACAATTATAACGTGATAGTTAAATTTTAAGTATTTAATTAAAGATATTGTTTATTGCATTTACGTAGCTTTAAGATATTAAAGTATAATTGAACTAGATCATATATAAATTATTAAATTTAACTCTAACAAAAGCGCAGAAACAGTGATCAACATTAAATTAAAATACATGATGAAAAATTGAAACACAATAGAAAGATTAGCTTCGACTGGAAGGATGTTTTATTCGAGCCACGGTGGAGGAACACGCTGAAGAGGACGTCTCTTATATTTGGTGGAAAGAACAGGTCAGGTACAGGGAGACCTATTTGCACCTGGCCTTACCAACTGGTGCCAGCGAGCACATAGCAGAGGTGACTGGAGAAGTTTGATCGAAGCGGCCAAAACCGATCAATGGTTGTAGTGTTACCAAAGAAGCTAAGAAATAATTAAGTAGAAAGAGGAGACATATATAGTGTACAGTTCGTGTCTGAACATATGCAACAATGTTTCTTAATTTAACATAAAAACTTAATTCTTCATTCGAATAGCTTTTCATTATTTTCATTCTATTTTCAGATACCAACTGAACTTTTGTGAAAAATAATCTGGTAGAAAAACTGCATTTTCAAATGCATACTCGTTTACATAGCTCATAAACCTTACCTGACGCGAAAACTGAGTACAGATTCGTGACAACAAGCATTTCGAATAAAATTAATATATTTTTTTTTAATTCTGATCCTTTCAGGTTTTACCATTACTTGGATACTTGAACTTGGAAAGTTGAACATTCCTTATGTACAATAGCTAGTCGTATTTTATTTACTTTGTGTTAGTAATCTGTAGAAGCTGCTCACTCTAGTACAAGTATGAAGGACTGTGAGAGGGAGACAGATAGAAAAGCATTGTAGTAAGAAAGAGAAAGACATTTTGCTGCCCCTAGTGTGAGTAGTCTCATAAGTAGGTTATTAAATCGACCTAATTAACCGAAGACATAGATAAGAAATCCTATATAAACCTTCAACATATACGCATAAATTTACTGGAGCATATTTATGCATGTAAAGTAATTCATAGAAGAAAACTTTCTAAAACTTTCACTAAATAATAATTCAGAGACCATTTCGATGGCGGTGTATTGCAATACATAACATATATATAAAAAATAAGCGGTACAAATCTACAAATCCCACTAATTAAAGTGAAGCAATAAACTAAAACACTTAAACCATATAAAGTGCCACTGTGTGTATGCGGTAAATGTGTACGAAAAAACTGAATGTGGAGAATATGTGGGCTGGCTGGGAGGTTGGATAAATGACTGATTTACTATAATACACAGTAGATGTACTATAATACGATAGTAGTAAACGACAATTTACCAAGCAAAGCAAAATCGCAGCATGAATTCAAGTGCAAGTATACATATGGTATATCAGTGTATTTATATTTGGTACACAAGTAGCCCAAGACCAGCTGAGCGCAGTATCAAGTGCGGCCACCGTGAGCCACCCCCAAGTGCTTGTGATACTTTTATTGTATCAATTGTATAAGTATACAACTATTGGTATGAGCGATTTTACTTTTAAAGGAAGACGACCAGTAAGAGAGTCACGTATGCCTATATGCATACACACACACGCCACTGATAACTTCCTTATCACAGAAAACTGTTAAAAAATAAAACTGAATAACTCTCAAAAGTTTCCTTCTCGATTTTACATGGCAATGGAAGAGGGAGCTTCGAAATAACTCGCTCTCGTTTAATCGTTTTCTCTCTGTGGTTAACGCTACTACTCAATAGTACTACTACTACGCTACTACTCTACTCAATACTAGCCTCTCTTGAGTGAATATTTCTTGAAATGAAACTAAATAAAAATGTTTGAGACTAATAAGATTGAATGGAAAAGGGAGCTTCGAAATAACTCGCTCTCGTTTAATCGTTTTCTCTCTGTGGTTAACGCTTCTACTCAATACTAGCCTCTCTTGAGTGCATATTTCTTGAAATGAAACTAAATAAAAATGTTTGAGACTGATAAGATTGAATGGATTTTTCAACGCTTTAATATTAGAACTTTGCCTTCGGAATTGCAATAGAGAGTTGCTGCTGTTGTTGTTCTTGTTTTTGGTAAGTACAGTAGTTGTGGAGATGGTGGTGATGTTTGCAGCAGCAGCAGCAGCAGCTTGGGAGATTTATGTACACTCTTATATTATTTCTGTGTTATTGTTATTTTCGATAAATTGTTGTTTCTTTGTATTGTATTTGTGTGTGTTTGTATAATATATAAAGGCAATCTTAAATCGCCAAACATGAGCGCGGTGTTTTCTGAAGTTCTTTTTATTTTTGCTTTGTATTTCTATGTATTCCTCGATTGTAGTATAAAAAATCAATGCGAAGGAAGAGGATGGCGACAAAAAGGATGATAAAAGCCAATGATGAAACCATTTCACAATAGCATTCAGATATTTGTGTTTAGATATGCAAAATAAAAGAAAGCATTAATGTTTTTATTAGATTTTGTTTTTATATTTGATTAGTTTTTGTTTAGAGAGGTAGAAAAACTTTTCGAAAATAAACTAATTGTATTTATTTTACTTTTTTATAGTGATACCAAGTAAGTAAGTATAGGATTTAGTATACGAGTCTCACATTAGTCGCATACGTTTGCCTTTGAGGGCTGGCAGGCAGTGCTGAGCTACAGCTTGCTGATGTTCACTGCACTGTAATGTTAATTCTCTGGAAGTATAACACTACTAAGCATTTCACCATTCATCTAAGATTGTTTGGGTAGTCAAACCTCTAGTTTGTGTCTAAAATTACATTATAAATGTAGACAAATCCTCCAATTTCTCCACCTTCCAACGCAGACTTCAACTAGTTTTTCTAACCTTGAACTTCCTTCGAGCGTGATAAAGATTTTCAAAAGCCTTCACAGAATTATACATGAAATCTAAAACAACATTTTGCTCTTTGCCTAAAATAATACAAACTAAGACGACGAACTGAGTTAGTTCTAATTCTCGATTTTAATGAATGTGTTATTCCTATGATGCGATGAACTTTGGCTTCAGATCTCTTTTCACTTAATTCTTACAAAAATACAAGAATCAGCAGTAATTTAAATGAAATCACTTCAAATCACGTTAATATAATAAAAGGCTAAAGATTTAATTAAATGGGTGTTTGCGTTGTTGTCTAAGTATTTGTGAGTCTATGCCAATCTGTGTGCGTGAGTGTGTATGCTCAATCCCTTTTTGCTTTATGCTTTATGCTTGATGATTTGAATTTGAATTTGCTTTGTTTTTATTCAGAAACCAACAAAAGTGAAGCGAATCAAAAGTAAACACCGAAAACGCAAAATGAGAAAACTTTTCACAAGACAGAAAATACTTACAAGAATTGCAGCAACATTAGCGAAAGAAATCATGAAAATATTTCATCTTTCCTTGGTGGGTAAGCGTAACTAAGTATAAGAAATGAAACGGAGTCAAGTGGAAAGAAATCGGTCACAGCATAAACGCACAACAACAACAACAACAACAGAAATACAATTCCACTTCACCACACCTTATGTGGATAAATGAAAATGCCCATTGCAGCTGCTTTAATGAACTTCCACCTTCCAAAATCAAGCAAAAAATGTTTTTTGCCAAAAAAAAAAAGGAAAACAGAAAAGGAGACGTAAATTTGCTCGGGTTTTTTGTTGTTGTTGTTTTGTGTTAGGAAGTTGTTGTAGAAGACGTCGCAGCAAGCACATTTAATTTATTATTTCCTCAACACTTGCGAATAAATTTCACTTTTTTAATACTCTTGCTACTAATAATCATACATACTAGATAGTACTTACTTATATATAATATATAATATAATTTTCATTATTCTTTTATGAGTTCGAAAAGTTCATAAAATGGAAATACCTATAAATTCTATTCTAAAACTGTTGCTGCTGTTCCTTTTTTTGATGAAGGTGTGCTCCTTAATTTATTAGCTACTTTTCGTACGTTTAATTTGCTAAACTTCCGGGTAGTATGTACTAGCCTTTAATATTAGAATACACACACAAACCCGTACATATCTATAATGCATACAAGTTACACATATACGCAACGAGCGCGAGAAGCTTGTGAATTATTAATTTGCGTACATCAGCACAAGTCTAGCAGCAATGTTGACATTTATATGAATGAAGAAAACTTCGTTCGCATTTTATGTTTCACAGTTGTTTCAATCGTATTATTTTTTTTTTTTTTTTCTTCTTGTTTTGACTTAAGAATATTCTCGACTTTCCATGTTGGTGGCATCATCAGCATCATCGTTTGTTTTTTAAGCACTTTGCAACTGTGATTGCCAATGTCGGTGTCGTCGTCGTCTTTGGAATTGTTGGGATTCTTATCAAAATAAAAACTTATCTCAAGCATTTTGCAAAAATAATCTCATGCGAGATTTAATTTCATGCATCATTTTCTTCTTTATTATTTCTGTTTTCCTTAGTGCAAAAGTGCCTACCCCATACATAGCAAAAAGTTAAGTCAGTTCTTGACAAGTGCCTTGAATTTTAGGCAGGCGCGTACTAAAAAGAGAGCTATTTAATGATTTGAGATTTAATGTAGCTAGTAAATATGTATGTTTAGACTTTTCAGCATATAAATTCTTTTGAAGTTTCGAAAGCTTTAAAAAATGCTCTGACTGATCTCGACTCACTGACTGAGAAGGCAGATGTATGTATGTATGATGGACCATTCCCTTTTCTTTGCTCAAATTTCTTCTTAAAAAAGATAAAGAAGAGCACGATTCGGATTTCACAAGATTATTTGCAAAAATTAGGGTTAGGGTTCATAAGGGATAAAGCAAAATCGCCATAAAAAATCTGTGCATATAATTGAATCATCAATTCCGAATCATTATTATTTGAATTAGAGATTGCAAAGAACAAAAGTCTGTACTTATATTTGCAGGAAATTATTTAGTTTTTTCAGGGAAAATCCAATTTTCTATGTATTTATTATCTAATATCAAAAATTTATATATGCAGATGTAAAATGATTTAAAACGTCAGCTTCGACAGTTATTTATCTCTGTCACCTATAACATAATTTCCATTTACTTGCGGTAGCAATGCATATTACACAATTAAGGGTGCGGTGTGATCAAGTTAGGAAACTCGGTGAGATTATGTGTGAGGTTAAGTGTACTTATAAATACTACTGTGGGCAAAAGTTAGTAAGACTTTTTAATTTAAATTTCGTGCGGAAACCCATTCATCAAAATATTATTTTTTTAAGGTTGGTATGACTGTCGGTGACATCTGTGCCAAATGTCACATCAAAATAATCATTAGTGTTTAGTATACGCTTTTCTTTCTGAAGTACAAAAAGTGCATTCGGCGATTTTCACAATGAGTGAAATTATTCAACAAAGAAGTTCCATTAAATTTTGTGTGCGGAATCAAATTTCTGGTGCCGAAACGTTCAGAATGTTGCAAAAGGCCTTCGGTGATAATTGTATGTCGTGAGCAAGTGTTTTTGATTGGTACAAATTGTTCAAAGATCGAGGTCGAGGTCGAGAACGCGTTGACGACGAACCACGTCCAGGACGGCCATCAACAACTGATGATCAACACGTCAATAAAATCAAGGAATTGGTGCTCGAGAATCGACGATTAACAGGTAGAGACCTTACTGGCATCGTTGGAATATCGGAAGGATCAGTGAAAACCATTTTAAAAAAACATCATTTGGGCCTAAGAAGAGTGAATGCACGATTGGTTCCAAAATCACTGCATTGGTTTTACGAGACCATTTTGCCAAAAATTCGACTGATATCGTTCCGCAACCACCCTGCCACCCTATTCGCCTGACTTAGCACCGTGTGACTTTTGGCTATTTTCTAAACTCAAAAAACCGCTTCGTGGACACCGTTTTGAGTCAATTGAAGACATTAAACATGAATCGTTAAGCGCATTGAAGGCTATTCCGGAAATTGACTTTAACAACTGTTTCGAGAATTGGAAAAAACGTTGGCACAAGTGTATTGGGGTCGGGGGGGGATTACTTTCAAGGGGACAAAATAGATTTGGAAGAATGAATAAAACAATTTGAAATTATGAACAAAGTTTTACTAACTTTTGCCCACAGTAGTATGTTCATATATCAGAAATATGTGTGTTTGTGTTACTAATTACACATTTCCAATAAAATGTTCGATAAATATTTAGGTGCATATTGTAATTACATTAAAATTTTGAAAAATTATTTCACTTTATTTTTAATACATCTGTATTTATATAAGGAAAAGTTGTGAAATAAGTTTGTATTGTTATAACTCGAGAACAGTACGCTCGGTTGTCTTGGGAATTTTTTTTGTTGGGTTCGTAATTGTCAGAACAAGGTTTGTATATCCCATAAGGGGATGCTATAACTCGGCTCCCTTTCAATATCACATATGAAACTGGTTTGACAAAAAGGTGAGGAATCGCCCATACGATTCAATACTAATAAATGGTATAAGTCGCCTCCTGTCAAGCATATTATAGCAAAATTTGGTCACGGCTTTTTGTCATCTATTCTAATTCTCAAATCAAGTATGGGCGGAATTGGTCCTATGCCACGCCCGTTTTTATAAATCGGTTTTATGTGTTCAACTTTAAGCGCCGTGTATCATATGGGCGGAAATGGACAAAGGGGCGTGGCACCGCCCATACGCTAAAATATTTCAAAATGCTATAACTCGGCTCCCTTTGAATATTTCTTAACGCAATTTGGGCACTGGGCTTTATGTGTTCAACTGAAAGCTCAATGCCACATATGAAGGTGGCTGGACAAAAGGGCGTGGCACCGCTCATACACTTCAATACTTAAAAATGGTATAACTTGGCTCCTTTATTGGTCATCATTTAACTTTCAATTAGCCTTGACATCGCGCAAACTGTCAAGTCGTTCCTTGCTTTCGGGCATTTTCTAATATTAAATTTGAGTACAAATTTAAAATGGAATGTATTCATATCGCGACTAAGTGAAATCCAATGTGATTTTTCTCGCACGAACAATTGTGTAGAAAAGCCGTCTGCGGTCAATATTACTGATCACAATGAATTTAAGATGGAAGGTTGATTGTTACAATTAAATAAATGTTAGATTTTTTTTATAAAAACAGGTGTGTGTGTGTGTTATATAGATTAGGTTAGAGGGTAGTGCTCAGAAAAACTTTGCGTCCACAGTGGCTAAAGATTAATACATTATTATTAATTCTTTTTATTGTTCCATTTATACATCTCTTTATATACTCTACAATCGTGAAACCACTTAAGTAGTACTCTTGATGAAGAGTTGGCAGAAGGCTGTTGGCAGAATCTCCGCCATGTTCACCAAATCTCTAAACAGTCTGTCTCCTAAGAAGAGAAGATTAGGGCAACGGCAGAGGCGGTGGTGGATGGTCTCAGTCTCATCATCATTTGTGCAGCTTCTACAGAATTAAGTTACTGCGACACGAATCTTCCAAGCCATTATGTCAATGACACAAAAGCCTGTAAGACTCAAATAAGTACTCGAACTTGTTTCCTCTCCAGACAAAGGAAGTTTCGAGTGCTTTTCTTATCAAGAATGGATCTTATGCTGCAGATTATCATATAATTGTTCCATATTTTCCAGTATCTGTTGATTGTTTACTATTTTAAAAGGCGTGATGAACCATAACGGTTCATTTTCAGAATCTACGACTGCACGCATTTTCGCTAGTTCATCAGCTTTGTTGTTTTCTTCAATATTGCCATGTCCGGGATGAGTATTGCTTATTTCCTGAAAGGCAGGCATTAAAAAAGTTTTATACTCATTTAGGTTCTATTTTTGTATTATCCATTGCCACTTGGCTGTCCACAACGATTGTTATCAGTAAGGTATAGAGGCACCTTGTGATAATACTTTGCGCAGCTTTATCAATAGCAAGAATTTCGGCTTGGAAAACACTGTAGTAGTCATAGATTTCATAAGATTTCGTGATATTTATGCCATCGCAGAACATTTCAGATATAGGGCCCGAAACCATCAGTGTAGAATTGAAGATAGCCGCTGTTCAAAACAGCATTATCTATCCGTTCCTTTCTGCTGCGGATATCATGGATAAGAAGTTGCTTTCTATTATTATTTGAGAAGAGATGTAGTCTGTAGTACTCTTAGTTTCTATTGTGTTATAATCGTTTAGGATGGACGCGTGGCCGAAAGTATTATCCTTCCAAAACTGAGATTCCCTTAATCGGATGGCTGTTTTGGCTGTAGTATACTTGACGTATTCGTCAAAGAGGTGGAAAATGGAGTATCAAAAATCTCTAAACGAACTATATAAGAACTAAATTAAGACTGGGTTGCATATTCTTCTTTGTAATTCGAATTGAGGATGTTTTAGTTCTTAACAAAAAGTATTTAACAATCAACAAATATCAATAACAATAACAACTTTCATTGCGATTATCTTCAAAAATAAGTAATCAATCAGGAAGATTAATTTCATTTTAAGGAATTTGAAATCATGCAGAGATACACCTGCCAGTTAATGAGAATGTTAAAAAACTATGTATTGTGCTTTTAAAAAGTTATCGTTCAGGGATATTCGAGCTATTATTTTTAGCATACAAATGGCATCACTATCAGAAGGCATTGAAATTGGTTATGTCTAGTGTTTTTGTATTTCTTAAAGGGTATTCGACGTGATAAGTCACCCACTTTCTCCACATTCGTAGTTAAATGAAATTAGATAGGGACACTTACCTGCGCAAAATAAAGGCAGCATATTGAAGATGATAATGAGCGAAAATAAAGTGCGCGCACATTTTTGCAAATCCATAGAAACGTTAGCAGACTTCTCATAAAAATTATGCCAAGTAGCAATAAAAGATTTTCCAACCAACAAACGATTAGTAGGTGTTGCCAGCTTAGCAGTCGAAGCCGAAACGGAAGACGACGACGACGACGACGTAGACGAAGGAAATGAAGAACAGGAAGCGCAACCTTCAGATTCCAAGCATTTATTGTTCTTTGTATTTGGGTTATTGTAATTGTACGCAGCAGCGTCAAAGTCGTTTGCATAATAAAATAGTTTTCGTTGTTTGTTTGTAGTAGTAATAGTTGTTGTTGTTGTTGTTTGATTTGTTTTAGTGGTGCGCCTTTGTGACGGCGACAACAAATTCTTCTTCGCTGTTGCAACATGCTCGTGTTGCTCTGTTGCATCATTAGCGGCAGTAGCGGCGGCATTTGTGGAAGATAAATGTGATTGTGTTTCGAATTTACGTTGTTGTTGTTGTTGTTGTTGTTTTTGTTGCTGTTGCGGTTGCTCTTGCAAAGTTGCATGTTGTGCTGCTGAAAATTTTCGAATATCATTTTCTTTTCGCTGACAGCATTTGCACATGGAGTTACTAAATGATTTTGCCGCTGCTGTTGTTGTGGTTTTTTTGAATATCCCTGTAGATAATTTGCTGTTGCTGGCATAAGCGTTACGCCTACAATAGCAAGAACAACAGTAGCCGCCGCTGATGTTCTGTTGATGTGGTTGTTTATTTGAGGAGAAGTCGTTTTGCTGTGCAACAATATTGACTCTTCTACTGTTGTCACCTTGCAGATTTTCCATTTCATCATCAATGTTAGCAACACCTTTCTGTTGCAGAGTTGCTGCTGCCCTTGTCCTCTCATATTGTTTGTATTGTTCTCGTTCACAAAAATCCAACGACAATGGCATCGTTTCGTTAATAATATTGCTTCTCTTGCTACGATTGTTGTAGGGATTTCCTGTAGCCAAGTAGTTGTTGTTGCTGGCAGAATCAATATCATGATGAATTGTTCGTGGCGTCGTGCGACATGCCTGTTGTTTGTGCAGTGGTTGCTGTTGTCGTTGCCTGGCGTGCTCTCTGTCGTGAAACGCACTTTTCTGACTTCCCTTCCGATATTGTTGCTGTTCTTGTTGCCACTGTTGTAATATCGAAGTATCATCATCTGCTGATTGCTGCTCCTTCTGTTTTTTGCAATACTGCAGTTGAAGCTGCTGCTGCTGCTGTTGTTGTTGTTGTTGTTGTTGTTGTTGTTGCTGATTGCTCGACACACGTTCTGTAGCTGAAAATATTGGCACTTGCTTCCATAATATCGGAATTGTTGTTGTTGCTGTTGTTCGCTGCTGTTGCGAAGAAAGGAAATCAACGGAAACAGATTCGCTTGAAGCGTTATTGCCTGGATTATGCTGTGAATGCAGACAGTAGAATTTTGTATCTGGATCCGCTGCTGTTGTTCTCGTCCTTTTCTTCTCTTTCTCCTGTTTACCAAGGACAATTGCAACAGTCGTCGTTTCTGTTTCTCTTGGCTTTTCGTCCAATTTGTTGATTTTGCTGCTACTGCCAAACTGAAGCTGTTGCCGCTGCGTGGATGTTGGCGGCAATGATAATAATGATGATGGGGATAACTTTGCTGCAAATTGTTTCCGGTCGTTGGTGAGATTTCCGTTACCTCCGTCGCAGTCACAGTCGTCGTCGTCCTCGTAATCGCAGTTGAATACTTTTGATAGTTTCTCGTGTATTCTAGGATTATATGCGATGCTGTTTTGTTGAATTGTTGCTGCTGTTGCTTTTGTTGTGCTATAGAATTGGAGAATCTGTGCTGAGGCCATGTTGTGCCCTAAGAAAGAATATAAAAATAGAAGACGTTGAAGAGAAGGCTTAGTAAAAAACCGAACTAAGTAACTAAAGAAAATCAAATCAAATACAAAATTCATGAATTCAATGTAAGCGTAAAAACTGAAGTAATTCAAAAACGCACGTGTACACACACACACACATACATAACCTGGCTAGCAAGGCTAATGCCCAATGTTTGGTGGCCCCAAACAGCCGATAAGGAACCTGCTAGCAACTGTTAGCAAATCTACGTTGATGTACGCTGCGCCAGTATGGGTGTCAGCTACCAACTACAAATCGTACATAAAAGACACAGAGGCTGATTTCGCTCAGGGTATGCTGTGCATTCTGGACGGTCTCAGCTGAAGCTCCTGGCGATATAGCGGGCCGATGGCCTATTGATATCGAAGTACATAAAGCCGCATCACAGCGTAACTTGTGCGAGGGAGATCGGGAACTCCTTGAAGCCGAATACCTAAAAAAGTGACAGGATAGATGGGATACCAGTACAAAAGGCCGGTGGACTCACGTCCTTATTCCGTATTCCGTACTTATCAACGTGGATAGGGAGGAAGCATGGTAATGTAAATTATCATCTGACACAGTTTCTAAGTGGGCATGGGTGCTTCCGCCAATACTTGTTTAAATACAAGCACGTAGAAGACCCATACTGTTTATTTTGCAACAACAAATTCGAGAACGCGGAACACGTACTGATGGAATGTGTGAGATTCGAGTGCGCTAGGCATGAACTGGAACAGAACATGGCACAACCAATAACGCCCAGTGGTCTTATACACTACATGCTGAGTTCAGAAGAGGCATGGAGTGATGCGAATGCCATCTTGATGAAAATGATGCAACACCTACGACGCTATGAGGAAGCTGTAAGAGCCACAGCGGCCTCAACAATGGATAATAGTTAAAAAACTAATGCCTGCCTTGCGAAGGAATGCCTCAATTGGCGGTGCCGCGAGGGTGAATCAGGACAGAGTGGCTGAGGAGGTGGTTTTAGTACGTAGGTACACTGGAGTGTGAATCGTGCATGCTGAACAGTACGGGGCTGCCAGTATCTATGAAGATTTCCCTAGTCGCACATTATAAAACATAACCAATCGAGTGAACTCCAACACACAGCACATCTATGTACATACAAACCTACATATTTACATTAGAGCACCCATAAAATATATGAAGTGTGCAAAGTGGTTTTGTTATTTGTTTTTGGCTCCCTGCACATTGGCAAAAAGCTGAAGAGAAAAAATACTATTTGGGGGAAAACATTTTTATGTCCTGTTTAAAAACCAAGAAAACTAATCACTCATAGTTTTATCGAACTATAATTATTAAAATATTAATTAAATATTAATTAATTCCGATTGGTGTGGAAGAACATTTTCGCGCAGCATTTAAAGGCAAATATTTCTTTCATACACACTTTTCATCTTTGGGTGATACTTAATAGTGATTTGAGCGATGAAAGGTAGAAATTGTCGTAAATTTTAGTCTTAACATTTTTTCAAGTGACTCTATGGAATTTTGAATGGATGGTAAAATTGTTTCACAGCATGAAATGAAGCATTAAATGCAATTTAATTAAAAAAAAAAACAAAAACAGTTTTCTGCAATAAAATTGTTTAGAGGCAAGACAGGTCCTCATATTCGGCAAAAACGTTTTTTTTTTTTAAATTTTCCTTTATTTTTTATTTGAATGTTATCAGTAATAAACAGTGTAAATTGTGATAGAGAGCTTTCATCTTCATGCTGTTTTTAGGTATACCCACTTGATAATTTATTATTATTGATAGAATTGTTATTAGATAAACACAAGTTTAAGCTTGTTGTAAATTTGTTGCTCTAAATATGATTTATTAACTTAGTAAGTATTATTCGTAACTGCAACGAATAAATTTGCCTGCTGCGGGGAGTCATGTCAACTGAAATACTACTGTGGGCAAAAAGTAGTAAGACTTTGTTCATAATTTAAAATTTTTTATTCATTCTGCCAAATCTATTTCGTCCCCTTCAAAGTAATCCCCCCCGGCCCCAATACACTTGTGCCAACGTTTTTTCCAATTCTCGAAACAGTTGTTAAAGTCAATTTCCGGAATAGCCTTCAATGCGCTTAGCGATTCATGTTTAATGTCTTCAATTGACTCAAAACGGTGTCCACGAAGAGGTTTTATGTTTTTTGAGTTTAGAAAATAGCCAAAAGTCACACGGTGCTAAGTCAGGCGAATAGGGTGGTAGGGTGGTTGCGGAACGAGAACGATATCAGTCGAATTTTTGGCAAAATGGTCTCGTAAAACCAATGCAGTGATTTTGGAACCAATCGTGCATTCACTCTTCTTAGGCCCAAATGATGTTTTAAAATGGTTTTCACTGATCCTTCCGATATTCCAACGATGCCAGTAAGGTCTCTGACTGTTAATCGTCGATTCTCGATTCTCGAGCACCAATTCCTTGATTTTATTGACGTGTTGATCATCAGTTGATGTTGATGGCCGTCCTGGACGTGGTTCGTCGTCAACGCGTTCTCGACCATCTTTGAACAATTTGTACCAATCAAAAACACTTGCTCGCGACATACAATTATCACCGAAGGCCTTTTGCAACATTCTGAATGTTTCGGCACCAGAAATTTGATTCCGCACACAAAATTTAATGGAACTTCTTTGTTGAATAATTTCACTCATTGTGAAAATGGCCGAATGCACTTTTTATACTTCAGAAAGACAAGCGTATACTAAACACTAATGATTATTTTGATGTGACATTTGGCACAGATGTCACCGATGACTGTCGGTGACCAACCTTAAAAAAATAATATTTTGATGAATGGGTTTCCGCGCGAAATTTAAATTAAAAAGTCTTACTAACTTTTGCCCACAGTAGTATGTGACTTTGTTACTGAAAACACACATTTTTGTTTCGTTGCCATTTCAAATGAGAAAATTACTGGTATAAGTAAAAACTTTTTGATGGCAGATCTAAATACTTTGGGAGGAAAATTAAATCTACAATTAGTTGTTAATGACTTAGCTGAACGTGGAATCGCTCTTAAAATACAATTTAATCCCGTTCTAACGCACCAAGTGAAGCAGAAGCAGTTTGTCGTGCATACAATGGAGATCGTGCATTACAAAGATCTACTGTTAATCAATTTCTCAAAACATAAATTTATATACATAGGTAGGATACTTGAATAAACGTTATCCAAAACAGACTTAACCAGTTAATATTAAATATTTTTCTAATATTGTATAGTAAAATAACCTTTATAACTATGGTTAACTAAATAATCCGTTTTAATTAATTTTATTTGTATATACAGGGTGTTTTTGTTTTAGAAGTGTGGTTTTCAAGAAGAAATAAAACGCATATAATTTAATGTTATGGCCAAGAAGCTTTATTATAAAGATAAGGAATTGCCATTATGTTTTAAAAACGATTTCGGGCAAGTGGCCGGAGCAGCCGGTTCGAATAAATTCCACCGAGAGGCCCAATTTTCGACCACTTTTTGCAGCAATTGGGACCATATGTCAGTAATAACGCGCCGAATATTCTCAGCCAAAGCGTCAATCGTCTCGGGCTTATCTGCATAGACAAGCGACTTCACACAACTCCGCAAAAAATAGTCCAGCGGTGTTGAATCGCACGATCTTGGAGGCCACGCCACAGGCCCACGACGCGAGATAATGCGCACACCAAAAGTTTCCTTCAATAAATTGATTGTTCCGTTGGCTGTATGGCGCCGTATGTAGCGCCGTCTTGTTGGAACCAAAGGTCGTCCGCATCAACATCCTCCAATTCAGGCACGAAAAAGCAAAAAAGTCATTAATCATGGCTCTATAGCGTTCCCCATTGACTGTAACATTATGACCGGCTTCATCTTTGAACAAATATGGACCAATGATTCCCTCTGCCAACAATGGCTTGTGTGCGTGGATTATGATCACTCCAAATGCGACAATTTTGCTTATGAACGTACCCATTCAACCGAAAGTGAGTTTCATCGCTGAACAAAATTTTCTTGTGAAAATCGGGATCTGTGGCCATCTCGTTTTGGTAATAAATTTGCACGATTTGCAAACGTTGTTCAGGAGTAAGTCTATTCATTATGAAATGGCAAACCAAACTGAGCATAAATCAAGTGACAGCTGTCAAAAATGCCAATTCCGAAAAAAGTATTGCCAGATTGAAAACCACACTTCTAAAAAAATAACACCCTTTACTTAATTACTTATAAGAGCAAGATGATGTTGGGTATGAAGCTGGGCAAGAGTCTATCCATACATTTTTTGTTGCTTTCTTTACACGAATCACCGTGAATATTAATGATAATATTTAAAACAATTGTGTGCGCCTGTCGGACACCCTACAGAAGTTTACTTCTTCAGAACGTTTGCGTTTTGGGTTTTCAGGTTAGGTTTAATAAGCTTGTTAAAACCAGAGTCTATCGCAGACATTACAGGCGTGGGTAAAGGAATTTTTAACGAACATGTCTTGAAATTGTTTACGTTTACGATTTATGCAAACGATAAGCCTTGTAAAGTTCAGTTTGATGATTCGCTGATCCCAGGTGTGCTATATTTGGATAAATTTCAGTTTGATCGTTTGCATTTCCAATGCAAAATATTCACCCTCAAAGCAACTGAATTTAATTGTTACATTTGTTAGATTATAATTATAATCTTACCACCATGATCATTAACATCATCATTATAATAACCATCATCATCATCATCATCATCAAAATATTCAGGTTGTATGACCTCAACAGGTGGAAAATTTGCCACTTGCGAGGTTGACTAGACACTTGGCATATCTCGTCTATGTTTTGTTGTAATGATGTGAGTTACTTTCTTTACACGAACGAAAGATTTTCAGTAAATCTTCTACCCTTCTCTTTCGTTGAGAAGCTGGGAAGCTCGGCCATCTCAATGACTGCCTGGTGCTGTATGTACTTACATATAATCTGAGGACCTTCGTCTGGTCTCAATGACATGACGTGTTGATGCAATTATTGGCCCTAATGAACCCATTTGCCATTCATGTCTTTCATTAGTAGTTTTTCAATGGAATCGAATTCTGTTGTGTCTCAAGTTGCTTGCGAAGTCTAAACTCTCGCGATCTCTCGGTGCTGGGCTTTGAGTTTTTTTTTCACGATAGCAGAAGTACATTCTCGAGCTATCTCTCAGCAGCAGTTTTTACTGGATATTTTATTGTAACACAATCGCCATTTGTTTGTACCTCGCGTTTGCTATTTTCAGTCTATATCCGCTCATTCTTTCTAACGATTTTTGTTTGAAATGTTAAATTTTTTTAGAACCTGATGGGCAACGCCATCTATCAATCGAATATGATTCATATTCAATCAAGTTTGAATCATATGCGAATCAGCGCCCTCTATCAATCGAGTTTGATTCATACTCGTCGATACTTGTGAATGCGTATGTGCTACCCATCATTTATATGTATGTACTTACATATGTTTTCATACTTAATTGATAGAGGTCGCTGACTTTCATTTCCTTGACAATTTCCGTTTTGCCAAGAGGTGCTGTGTAGAAAAATTGTTTCTCTACTTTATTTTATTTTTTTTTGTGCCTCTGGTCTGATTTGAACCCATGGTAGTTTGCTTAGCAGGCCAGCGCACTACCAACACTACCAAATATTCCACGGCCACCACACACACATATACATAAAACTCAACGAAACAATATAAATATCACATAAACAGTTTTGTATTATACGTATGTATAGTATCACAAGAACAGCTTTGTAAATTTTTATGTATGTACGAGTACATATGAATGTAGGAATTCCTAATCCAAATGTGTTAGACTTTAAATCCTTTTTCAGATAAATAGACATTGAAAAAATAAAGTCAATGTTATTGTAGCAATTTGAAAATTGAATTTTCTATTTCCTTTTATGTTATTTTTTTTTATTTTCTGGTAATTTTTTTTCAATTTAGTCCTTTTGATGATTGCTCGAACTGGTTTATTTGCATTTGTTTGTGCGTGCGTGCGTGTGTGTGTGTGTATGTGTGCGTGCGTGTGTGTGTGTGTGTGTGTGTGTGTATGTGTGTGTGTTTGCGTGTGTTTATGAGGATTCAAGCTGTACCAATATGCACACAAATACTGCCTATTTGGATGCTGCTATCGTTTGTTTTTTCGATGAAGAAACCATAGCTCGTGCCTAAATGCGACTAGTTGAATATTTTGTTGTATTTGTTCATGCATGTGAGCATGTGAGAATGTGTTAAAACTAATTTATATTATATGTATTATATGTAAGTTAAAATGTGATTCGTAAAAGCTGAAATGTGATTGCAGCTGAATATTAAATTTATTAATAGAAACTATTATTTAAGTTTGAAAAATGCAATTTTATTCATCCACGCATAACAAATATTTCCGAACAACGTATTTTAAATTTCCATGGCGAAACAATATTTATTGGTATAATAATTGTGTAGTTTCGTTTTGAAGGAAGAATTTACATAATTTGATTTTACAACTTAGCTCTAAGCTAATAAAACTGATTAAACTATTTTGTTAATAACTTTATGGATACGAGGCAGTGTGGGGTGGAGAGCGAAAATCTAAAGAGATGCTCTCCATCTTAAATCGACTCCAAGACATCTCTGGATATTTATATTGTACCTAGTCCTGCCATAAGTTCTGTTACAATTTGATTATTAGTAGTGTAAAAATTAAAGAAACAAATTAAAGTTTTTTTAATGCGTTGTAATTTTTATTTTGTTATTAAATTATAGTGTTTCTGAAAATCAACATCTTATTCAAAATGGTCGCCTCTCGCTTTAATGCACGCCTTTAGACGATCAGGCCATTGGGCTATAGCGGCACGTATGTTTTCGATGGATATTGATGACGCTGCTGAAATAAGAGCTTTCTTAAGACTTTCCAAATTTCAATGGCGAACTTTGCAGGCCACACCCTCTAGCTCTGATCACAATTTGTAATCAAGAGGATTCAAATCTGGGCTTCCCGAGGGCCAATCTTCAGCAATAATAAAGGCTGGAATATTCTGACGTAGCTACTCCTGAGTTGTTTTGGGTTTGTGTGCCGGTGCAGAGTGTTGTTGAAAGACCCAATTCTCTCCATTAAAGAGGGTTATTGTCAAGTCTTTCAACACGCCTTCCAAGACCAGTGTACCTTGTTGGTACACTTTTGCTCCAGTTTTAACGACCTTTTCGCAAAAATGCAAAGAACTGACGCATTTGTGGGATGCTCCCCACCAGACCATAACGGATGTTGGATGATGACCTCTCTGAACCCTTGGCACAATAAATTTAGCTTCATCAGATGTTCTCGCATAGATTTTGTCGTTTTGTTTATTAAAAACTTCCTCCACCGTAAATATTTTTTTATCTGTAAAAAGGATATTTTCATGACCGTTTCTTGCGTGCCATTGCAAAAGCTTCTTACATCTTTCCAATCGTATTTGTTTTAGCCGTGGAGTTAAAAGATGGCCTGTGCACCTGCGAAAGGCCTTCTTGTTGAGGTCATCACAGATTAGTCGTGACATGGATCTGGAAGACATATCCGTTTCTTTAGCCATGATTTTTGCTTTCTTAAGGGATTTCAGTGAATCCGCTCCTTCACAGCTTTAATGGCTCCACTCGTACGAACAACGCGAGGTCGACCACTTCTCAGCCTGTCTTCCACTTGAGACGATTCCAAGAAACGATCGATGATTCGATAAACGAACATTTTCGATATTTCGAGTTTTTTTAGCAACGTGAATATTTGACTTGCGCTATTTCCGAATTTGTGCAATGCAATCACCGCGATCCGATTTTCGTTATTGCACCACTCCATATTAATTACGCAAAATTTGAAACCAAACTGATTTGAATTTGTTTTGCAATAGAACATTGTACCAAAAAATGCGAATACAATTTAAAATTTCAAAGCCCACTACGTTGAAAAGCTTGTAACAGAACTTATGGCAAGACTAGGTATAGGTAATCTCTTTACCGGCAGTAAAAATAGAATGTGGGCCGTGAATAGATCATCCAAATGGGAATTGCAAAGATCAGGCACATGATCAGATACCAGATATCGCCGATGCAATACCGCCAAAAGTAATAGGGCCAAAATGGATATGATCAAAACTGAATTTCGATTGTAACGCAACCCCAACTAAGTAAAGCAAAATATCTGAGTTGAAGCAATTCGGAATTTGCCATGTTTTCTGTTACAAAATCGATTGTAGGGTTTTAAGAAAATACCGATTCTAAAAATGAATTAAAGAAGTTCTAAAACCAAAATTGAAATTTGCATAATAATAAATACTGAAAAATAGCAGCAATCATTAACTCGGTTAAAAAAAAATTGGTTTTGTATTTTGCAATGACTTGATTCGTGTTCGTGTTCGTTGTCAAGTTCAATGCTTCAAGTGCATGCACCTTATAACATTTTCTAGTATAGGTAAAATATAGCTTTTTATGGTACGAAAGAGGTCTTCTGTGTGAGATGAACACCATGGTACAAGAGGTGCAAGATATACAAGTTTTTCAAGACAGAGATTTCTGTGCACTGAGAAGCTCTTCACAAAATATTTTATAGCAAGTTCTAAAAGTGTCAAGTGTCAAAGCTTTCTCAAGCTTTAAATGCTAAATGTAAATAACTCTTTGCATAATAAAATTTGCAATCACTAAAAGCTTCTCTGAAAAAGCTTCATAAAGTGGTTCTTTTCTTAGCTGGGCCTACAGTGGGAGACTAAAGTGTAAAAATCTGCCAAGTACATAAGTAGCTAATAAGTCAATGTCCTAGTGTGTTTGCATGCATGATTAAAGCTAAGTATTACTATTTTAATCATTTAAAGAATACAAAGTTTGTCGTAAATTACTTAAGAAATACGAGATACAAATTTACATACTTACACAACATATACATAAGTACATACATACATGTACTATATGTATGTCTATACACTATCCAGCGGCAGATTTACCTGTAGGCAAATAAGGTATTTGCCTAGGGCCCGCAAAATTAAAAAAAAAAAAAATATTATACAAAAAATAAAATAGTCTTAGAATTTGAGATTTTAAATTGGGAGAGTTTAAAACCTCCAATTCTAGTTTCATTCTATTCACTGAACTATATTTATTTGCGATTGTAGTAGGCCGTTGCAAAATAAAATATATGATACACAAAACACAAGATATAAATATAAAAATTTGAACATTTTCAAAAGCAAATACAAAACAAAAAGAACCAAGCATAAGCACGCTTAGCGTTTCTAAGTATATTTCATGGGAAAAATGCAATTTCACTCATTTTATTTCATTGTTTTTTTGAATTTTGTTGCGCTAACATCAAATTTCGTTGCATGATTTTGAATATTGAGAACAATTATTTCTGTTTATTGAGTATTTCTGTTAGCATAATTTAAATTTTGATTTGAGATTGATATTTTCAGAACAACTAACAGATTTTTTTAAAACTACCAAGACCAACATTGTTGCTTTCGTCATTTAATAATTCTTAATTAACTCAACGATTATACCTTTTATTTTCAAAAAAATTATTGTAAAATACGAGGTGTGATCAAATTTCGTGAGTTACGTATGTTCGATTTTCGCATTTTTTTTCTGTTATGTTGGCACACATGTCTGTTATACATGTTGGCAATACCAACCATTTTGGATTGTCAGTTTGTTTTTGATAGATAAAAAGGTTAGTCGTGTTTTGGTGTGCTCTTCGATTTTTTACTATTCGAAAAAATGGATCAAAGAAACTGTATTCAGTTTTGTGTAAAAAATGAAATTAAATGCGCAAGGACATTTGAAATGTTGACTGTGGCCTTTGGCGAGTCTACTATGAGCAGAACACAAGTTCAATTGTGGTATAACCGGTTTAAGGAAGGCCGAGAAGATGTCAACGACGATGCTCGTCCTGGTCGCCCGAGCACTTCAACAACCGATGAAAACATTGACGCAGTGAAGAAAATGATTTTGGATAATCGTCGAATCATGTTGGCATATCGTTCGGCTTATGCCAAGCAATTTTTACGGATGTTTTAGGCATGAAACGTGCGGCAGCGAAGAGTGTTCCAAAATTGCTAAATTTTGAGCAAAAACAACGTCGCTTGTGCGTAAGTTTTTGGCCAAAAACAAAACCGTTATCATGCCTCAACCACCGCATTCACCGGACTTGGCCCCCGCTGACTTTTTCCTCTTCCCAAAACTGAAGACACCGATGAAAGGAAAGCGTTTCGCTACGATTGAGGAGATAAAAGAAAAATCGAAACAGGAGCTGTTGGCGATACCAAAAAGCGCGATTCAGAAGTGTTTCGAGGATTGGAAAAAACGCTGGCATAAGTGTATTATATCTGAGGGGGATTACTTTGAAGGGGACAAGATAGTTGTTGATGAATAAATAAATACTTTTTGAAAAAATTGAAAATAATGGTTATTTTTTTATCATACCTCGTATAAGTACTTTAAAATGAAAAGAACTTTTGAGCCTGGCGCACAAAAACGACTACGAAAAACAATTCAAATGATTCAAAATGAAAAGCAAAGAAACTCCCTTGCAAAATTTATGTATTGGGAAAGAAATGTTCCATCTACCAGTACTGCGGTGGCAGATAAATATGTTTCACTACCAGTAATACTTAGCTGATAACGATGTTAATCTTTCAAATATGAGTATTTGTGTAGAAGAAGGTGCAAGTGATAATTGCGTTGCCATTACCAATGACATAGAGATTGAAATTGCGAGTGAAGTAATAAAATGTACAAATACTTATCCTAACTTTACTGGCATTGGTTTATGGCCAAAAATAATTAGTAATGATTTGATGGAACATTGTATTTGTACAAAACCCAAAAATGTGGGAGATTTAGAATCTTCTAAAAAATGTTATAAAGATCAACAAATAGTGATCAACAAATATACCGAAAATTAAATGATGCACATTTTTATATGACTAAAATAAACGGAGCCCAAGAGCGAAGAAAATAGTTGATTTATTCTGAAACAACGAAATCTGTTTATTGCTTTGCTTCTAAACTATTTAGTAAAATATCTAATGTTTTAGTATCAGGATATTCCGATTGGAAAAATATTGTAGACGTTTCGAGAAGACATAAGAGTTGTGTGTGTCGAAAGAACATAAAAGTTGTATCTGTGCTTATGTTCGTCGTGCTAAAATAAAATTTTTCCCAATTATTATGACCCTTGAAAGTTTAAAGCAAACGTTCGTAAACACTTCTGCCTCCTTTTTCCTCCCACCTATCAACCTTGCTTCCAATCAACACAATACTCGGCATTTATAGGGGTACCCCCTGTGTGTTGATTATATTAAAAAAAAAAAAAAAAAAAAGTGGTCGTGTCGATTCCAAACTTTTAGAAGTAATAGAAAAAGAGGCATTTTATTGGCGTGAGGTATTAAAGGTATTTGGCTGTATTTGATGACTTTTTAAAGGTTCACATAGAAAAATACAGTAATTGCGGGATTGGACATGTTAATTATTTATCTAAAACCACTTGTGATGAATTCATAGAACTTATGGGCAAAAGTGTACAGCACTCCATTGTTGATGAAATAAAACGAGTTAACTATTTTGCTCTTATAGTTAATTCCAAGCCTGATGCTAGCCATACGGGCTACTATTAGCCCGTTAACTATTATTATCAGGGATGTAGATTTAGATAAAAAAATTCAAGAAAGGTTCATTCATATGCTTTATTCCGATCGAACATCATGGTGCAACATGTTTGGAAACAACTAAGAATTTTGTCCAGCTTGTCCGAATTAGGGTTGAACTTTAATAATTGCCGGGGACAAACGTATGACAATGCTTCGAACATGTCAGGCATTTATAACGGTCTCCAAGATAAAATTAAAAGTTGCAGCAAAACTGTGCCTTTTTGTGCCTTGCGCAGGACATTCCTTTAATTTAGTTAGAAATACAGCTGCAGAATGTTCTTCTAAAGCTATTAGATTATTTGATTTTATTCAAAATTTATTCGTCTTTTTTTCCTCTTCGACAAAGAGATGGGATCAGCTAATGAAAACTGATCAGAAATTAAGCCATACTTTAAAACGTATATGTGACACTCGATGGTCATCCAGAGCTGAAGCTGTATTAACTGTATGAAAGAATTTTTCTGTCATAAGAACCGTTCTTGGTGAAATTTCTATTAACCCATCTGAAAAGCCCATAACAAAAATGAAGATTTATAGACGGCCCTGTTATTGATTTTTTGGAATACACTATTGCAAAGAATTAATGCCACCAATAAATCGTTACAAAGCAAAGAATGTAACATACAAAAAGGAACTAATTCATTGAAATCTTTATCAGCATTCATACTCAGTATTCGAACTGATGATGCATATTCGCACGAAATGGAGAAAGAAGCAATCGAATTAGTTGGTGGTATTAGCTGGAATACTCAAAAGCAAAAAATCTAAACAGGAGAAGCAAAATACAATTCGATGAAACTTCAAATAATGACATAATTTTACGTGGGAAAGTACAACTGATTCAAAGTTGAAACATTTTACTTAATTTGTGATACTTTACACTCTGAAATAAAAAGAAGGTCTGTCGTTTATGACGAGGTATTACAAAACCTTTTTAATATTTGTTGATTTTGATTTGCCTGAAGAAAAATGTTGCTCAGTGTGTATCAAATTTAGTTGATAACTATAAAGATGACATAAATCAATTAGTATTCAAGTAGATGAGGTTGAGCAGTTCCTTCATTTTGTAAAATTGGAAAAAATATTAACACTGCCTGAAATGTATGCGACAATTCTGGAAGGTTTAACTTCAACATTTCCAAACGTTGAAATAAATGTAAAATTTTTTTTAACAATCCCAATTGCATATGCCTCCGGTGAGAGATCATTTAGCATTCTTCAGCGGGTCAAAAACTACCTAAGAACGTCTCTTGGCCAAATAAAATTAAATCACTTAGCCTTCATGGCCATTGAAAGCGACTTAGTAAAAAAAAATCAACTATGCAAGAAAAAATCACGAAAAAATACTATAAATGGTCTATAATTTCTAACAAAATATTTGTCTATCAAAAATGTTGTTTCTTTAGTCAAAATTTAGAAAATTGAGCCACAAGTACAAAAAGAAAAAACTTAAGAGGGCCACAAAAATTGAATTGAATTGTGGTCGCTGTAGCGTGGCGGTAGTGCGTTGGACTGTTTCGCAGAGTTTCCTGAGTTCGAAAATAAAAACTAAAAAACCAAAAAAAAAGAAAAATAATAAAATTAAAATAAAATAAAATTTAAAAAAAAAGCACCAAAGTAAAAATTTATGCGTTGGCAGGCAATGGCAAACCTACAAGAGCAAAAATTGCCTATGAAAAGATTTTCACTTCCCCGTTCGGATTCGGCATAAAACAGTCATGTACAAATCTAACACGCACAAACTGAAGTACGGCATAACAATTGCCACAATGGCTGTCTATCTCTTTATGGGTGTCCTCTGTGATTGCATTCCCTCACTCATTCGCCCTCCTTCTTCCTTCCACCTATCAATCTTCTTTCCATTCAACATAATGCTCTGCATTCATAGGGGTACACCCTGTGTGTTGAATATATCAATAAAAAAAAAAATAATTTTTGCCTAGGGCCTCAACATGTTAAAATCCGCCTCTGACACTATCTGTGTATATGTACGCATAAATTTTATTTTCTCTTCTCTTTTTACTTTCCCCTATAACAAATTACTATAAATCGATTACACAAAAATTGCGGAACCTAATAAACACACATTTACACAAACTAACAAATAACTACAAATGTTTGGTACACATACTACACACAATACATTGTTGCATGTGTGTGTGTGTGTTCGTATGTATGTACGCGTATAGGTATGTATGAATTTCTAGGTACATTGTTACACAAAATGGAAAAAAAGTCGAGAATGGCAATTTGCACGCGACTCAATTCGTTATGCATTCAAATGCTTTGCACAGCAAATATTTTCCAATTACCAACAATGTAGACGGACACCGAATGTGGACGTAGAACGTACGTATGCATGTGTACATGCACAGATAAAAATGAATGTTGTCCTACGGTGCTGTATATATGTGTGTGTGTGTGTGGCTAGTGTGGCTACGTATGTGAGATTTGAAATTCCTGACTCAGTTAATCACATCATCCCCAGCAAGTGGCATGCGTTCGTTCAGCCATCAAAGTATCTTTTTAATTATTTAAGTCATTCACTACAATCTAGATGATACACGTGTATGGGTAATACTGTGTATGTATGTGCTTGCGTTAGTTTATTTTGTTAGCAAGGTAATTGAGACTTGAGTTTATTGCACACAACAAGGATTACACATTTGCCATGATCAGGTATATTCCATTCCCATTCTTATTCACACACACACACTCATATGCGGAATCATAGATGTCTTTGGGCTAACAGTATGTACGTATATGTATATTGTAGAAAAGTGAGCATGGCATTTGCAAGACTAATGCCTAACGTCGGTGGCCCAAGGCAAAAAATGGGAACTCTTCTGGCAAGTGTTAGCACGTCAATATCCTACTGTATGCGGCACCAATCTGGGTAACAGCTACAGAGGTACAAATGTATATGAATCCACTTGCCTCAGTGTATATGTTGTTGTCACTAAGGGTGTGCTGTGCATTGAGAACAGTGTCGGACGATGCAGCAAACAAGTAATTGCCCAATAGATATAATGGCAGGAGCAGTTGCAGAAGTCACAGCTGATGTAGCTGTAGCAGATAAATGTATTGGAGAGTGGCAACATCGATGAGAGACGTCAATAAAAGACCGGTAGACGATGACATTGATCCCTAGTGTGAAGAGGTGGATTAATAGAAACCACGGGGAGATAAATTATTAGCTCACACAGTTATAATCAGGATACAGATGCTTTCGCCAGTATCTGCACAAATACACCCACGAAGACTATCCGTACTGGCTCTTTTATGCTGCTCGAGAATGCTGAACTTAACTTATTAGAATGCGGCATATTTGTGGATGCCAGAAATCAGCTCCATATGAATGTTGGCGAGGAACTCGCCCCAGAGAGCCTGGTGAATTCTATGTTGTTACTAAAAGAAAAAGTGGCATGAATGCAGCGAGCTCGTAGCACACATGATGCCATGATGCCACAAGTGCACTGCAGTGCCGAGCAAGCAGTGAGCCGAGCAAATAGTTATATAGAGAACGGGGTCGAAACCCTTTTCCTGCCCAGCGAAGTAAATCCTTTACTAGTAGTGCCGCGGGTACACACAGGAGAGCGTTCGTAGGAGGTGGGTTTAGTCCTTAGGTGCATGGGTGCAAATCGGGCATGTGAGTAATGAAATTGTACTTGCTGCTACACATATCTATGAAGACGACCTACATGGTCGAATCCAAACAAAAATAAAAAACCATGTATTTGGGTTGTCTGGCTCGCTGATTGAAACACTTACTACTAAATTGTTGCTCAACGTTCAGCTCAAACACCAAGAAACATTTAGAAATTTAGAAACATGAGCTGTAGCAATTCTCCAACCAAACACTTTATTTAAAGTTACATTTTGCCTGTCCTTACGGTTTTTACTCAATTGAGAATATTGCAACTATGAACGAAGGACATTGGGTATTTTTCAGCTAGTAATCATACGTGTATAAGCATTATCGTTATCGGAGACACGCACACTGTCATACAAATATTTGCGCATCCCAGGACTCACACACACAAGCACAGCCATACGTAGTTTGGTCATGTGAGACTTCTGTATACAGTAGAATCGCGATAACCTGTAGTCCGTTAGTACGAGAATCAATAAATCGCAACGAACAGTGGGTCCCTTACAAAATCGCATTAATTCGCAAAAATTACTTACATTTCGGTTCCCTCGCTAATTCGTATTTTTTTTTTTTGTCCAATACAAGATCTGTCTAATCTCTTATAAATCGTAATTGGTTGTGGACAATCTCTTATAATTCGTATTGCAAAGCAAAATACTAAGGAGCTATGGTTCGAAAAAGAAAAATCATAATAGGCAACTACGCTTATCGTTCACTTTTTTGATGGAATTTTTTGTGATTTTCATGCTCAGTTTGCTCATTGCTTTACCAGAGGTGATTGGAAAAAGAGAGTGTGCGTACGAGTATAAGCTTATCAGTGTTGCAAAAACAAAACATTGTTTCAGCCATTGATAATGGAAAAAGAACCTGTTAAGTAATTCGTATTTATTTTTATTTTAACCTCGTTAAATCGTAATCTCGTTATATGGAAAACCAATTGATCGTCCTCTGCGATAACGAATTATCGGGATTCTACTGTTTTTTTATTGGCATTTCACATATTTTTGTAATTTTCATTTAAAATCTGTTGTCAAATGATAAATTGCTGTAAGTTTTGCTGTTACAGCAGAATTGGGGAAAGTCATTGGAGTGAAGTGTGCATTTCGTTTTTTATGAGTGTTAAGTGCTAATTTTCCTGGAAACTAATTAATGAAATGTGATTGGAGTGTGACAATATATCTCTGAAGAATCAAGGATTCGGAGAAATACGAGTATACTCTTTTAACTGTTCAAATGACAAATTAAATATTTTGTTAAAAATAAATATCTAAAAATTCTGTTAATTTCAAAGTTTTCAGAGAAAATACAATTCTGTTTTCTAAAAAATCTTCCAACTGAAAATGATAACTAATTTATTTTTTGTTTTTGAACCTTCATCAAGTATTTTTAATCTTTCCTTAAATTGAATAAGAACTTTTCTAGGACTTTTATTAATTCCTTAGACTTATTGATTTATACCTTCTCGTTATCATATATTTTGAAATAATATCCTTTTAACTTTACATAAAGAATTTAAAACTTTATTTTGTGGATTGATTTAAATAAAAAATTACTGCAGGATAGTAATAATTGGAAAGGAATAGCCCAGAATTGAACCTGCAGTCTCTGGCATGACATAACGTATCTGGTCCATCAAAGGCGTATTCGAGTATCATAAATGTTACATTTTGCTCGTCCTGAGGTTAATGGCATTAATTAGTAGAACACTTCGAATAAGCACTTCTCTTTATTCATCATTGATATTAAATCTTATGTATTATTTATCCTGCAAAACTCATTCGTCTTTGCAAAATGACACTGACCAACACCACCAGCGCAGTGAAAATTGGGACAGACCTCTCCGCACCATTTGATACCAAAAGAGGTTTCAGACAAGGTGACTGACTCCCTATCGTGCGACTTCTTTAACGTTGTGCTGGAGAAAATAATTCGAGCTGTGAACATCGACATCTCTGGCAATATCTTCTACAAGAGTGTCATGCTGCTAGCATACGCTGATGATATTGACATCATTGGCAAAAACGCTCGAGCAGTCAGTGCAGTATTCTCCAACCTGGAAAGGGAGTCTAGTCGAGTGGGTCTAGTGGTGAACGAGGATAAAACGGACAAAATGTCACTGTTGACAATTATACTTTTCAAGTCGTCAAGGAATTCGTATATCTAGGATCCAGCATAAACATCAACCGACTTGAGATCAAGCGGGGATTAACTCTTGCCAACAGGTGTTACTACGGGCTCAGTAGGCAATTGAGAAGTAGAGCCCTCTCTCGACCGACGAAAATAACGCTCTATAAGTCCCTCATCCTTCCCGTCCTAATGTATGGCGCAGAGACGTGGACATTGACCATCAATGATGAGAGGCTGTTAGAAGCGTTCGAGAGGAAGATACTCCGTAAGATCTACGGTCCAGTATGCGTGGACGACGTGTATCGAATAAGATGGAACGATGAGCTGTATGAGCTGTACGCCGGCCCTGGCATAATCAAGCGTATAAAACTCCAGCGGCTTCGCTGTCTGGGTCACGATGAGCGAATGGAAGAAAGCGCTTCGGCTAGAAGGGTGTTTTATTCGAACCACGGTGGAGGAACACGCAGAAGGGGACATCCTAATCTCCGTTGAAAAGACCAGGTGCAGGGCAACCTGACTGCACTTGGCCTTATACAGGCGGCCAAGACCTATCATCGGTTGTAGTGCCAGTAAAATAAGTAAGTATGTATTATTTATCAGATGACATTCGCTGTGGCGTAGTGGTAGTGCGTTGGACTGCTGCGCAGAGTGTCCGGGGTTCGAATCTCGGCACAGGCAAAATCACAAAGTAAAAAAAATAATTTTTCTACACGGCACCCACCACCACCTCTTGGCAGGCAATGGCAAACCTACAAGAGTAAAAATTGCTATGATTAGCTTTTCACTTCGCCGTTCGGATGCGGCATTAAACTGTAGGTCCCCTCCATTTATGTACAAATATAAGACGCACAACATGAATGGATGCGAAAAGCTCGGCCTATGCCCTCCATGGGCTGTTGTGCCATTAAAAGTAAAGTAAAGTAAGCATACTTAACTTGTTTATACTTCAACTGTTTTTGTATGTTTTTCGAGATTGAAAGGAAAGGAAAAGGCATTCTATGAATATGGGTTCTTGTCAAAATAGTTGAGCTTAGCGCACCCCTGTTCTCTCACATGAACACTCTGGGTATGGGTGATATGTACAATATATTGTGGAATCGGCAGCTCTTGTTGTTCCTGGCATGTCTATTCAATGTGATATTTAATTGAGATATCAAATATAGGAAGTTCCCTTATACCTAAATATCTTCTTTTCCTACACCTACACCGGAATGCATGGATCTCAATATATTTCACTCAATTAGACTTTCTTCTGTTTCCGAAGCCTGGAATTATTTTGAGGAACAACTACATGCATAACGATCTGGTAAAATTCAAATTCTTAAAGAGAAGTAAAAAGAATTAATTCATTTCTTACCAAATATTTGGAAAAAAAAAACATTTTTGACTGTTCGGCTCAGTAACAACATTTCAATGATTTCTCCTAAATATAGGAAACCTAATAGATCTGAACAGCCAAAATTAAATGATCAGATTTCTCACTTTCTAGTCTCAGTCTTAAAACTGGAAGCTCTACAGCACTCAACAGTTTTTCTCTGTTAGTTTTAACTCTCATCATAAGTAAAACTGCGAGTAGAAAAACTAGAAAAAAATAAATTTCCATTTTATTTTGAAACGACACAAGGTTATCAAAATAAAGAAATTAACTAAAATTAAATTTCAAATTTAAAGAAAAGTATTTTTTTTGTAATCTACTCCTAGTGAAATGCTTCAAAAGGAGCAACTGCAAAAATACGAAATTGAACGCAAATTTAGGACAAATGCGAAAACCACTTCAAAGTGCTTTCACGTAAACAAAAAAAATAGCTGAACCTACTCTATAGTATGTATGTATACTACACGTATACACGTATGTATGTATGTATGCATGTATATTTGATATGTACCATATTCATATGTTCGTGACGCAACGATATCAGTAAACAAAAGCAGCAGCAGCAGCAGTAACAACAACCACCACAAAAAGACTGTGTTAGAGTAAAAATAATTTTGCGCTGCAATGGCACCGTATCACATCGCATAATCATGGCGCTCTCTCACTCACTTTCCTCCCCATCCACCATCGCTCGGTAAATTAAAAATAAAAAAGCGCATTTTTTTAGTATTAGGCGCTTTAGGTGTTGTGAGCGTGTGTGCGTGCGTGTGTGTGTGACCAGGTAGGTGGGAATCTTCATAGATATGAGTAGCACCGCACTGCTCACATGCCCGATTCGCATCCCTGCACCTACTGACTAAACTCACCTCCTACGAGCGCTGTCCTGTGTATCCCCGCGGCACTACCAGTGAAGGATTTACTTCGCGGGGCAAGAAAAGGGGTTCGACACCCACACACTGTGTGTGTGTGTTCGTGTGTAATATTCTTTGTTTTGTTTTTGCAGTACATTGTGAAACTGACTCGGTCCTCGCCGCTGTTCCCGCTACTTCACAGTACTTCATTGCATAAATCAAGCGCTTGAAATTCTTTACTTCTTCTTCGTTTTCCTTCAACCATTCATTGCCTTATCCTTTTTTCACAGCTTTTTGAGCAATTTGAAGAAAAACAAAGTGTTGGTGTTTGCTCATGTTTTCTGTTTCTGTTTACTGCACTGACACTAAAGCGCCACGCAAATGAAATTGCCTTTAATGCGGGCTCACACATAAATATTGTGCATACATAAGTACACTGAGAAAGAGATAGCAGCACACACACACACAAACACATAGACACAGCACTTACATTGCGACAATCAAACACATAAATTCATAACAAAACTGCACACAAACTACAGAGAACATTATGCAATGGCATCGTGAAGAAAAAAAACCAAAAATGCATGAAATATTTAAAAAAAAAAGGAACACACACACACATACTTACATACAGTGCACATACAAGTACATGTGGCATTCGCATCGTCGTCATCATCATGAACAAAACCATTTGGCACCGAAATTATCGCACATTTTACATTCGTACATAAGCTCAAATGTACTCGTATACGTATTTGCAACAGCATGTATGGACGCGTGAATGCATATGTGCGTGTGTGTGCAGCCATTGTTTGAATGTGTGCAAGTGACGTTTATTTTTTGTTGTTCTCATTGTTGTTGTTGGTGTTGATAACGTTCGTTATGACTAATGGCAATTTAAACTTGGCTTTCGTTTGCAACTGAATTTTCGAGTGTTTGCTTCAGTGTGTGTGTGTGTGTGCGTGTGTGCGAGGCATTTTGGTGAGAGTGTACGTTAAGTGCGCAATTGTTTGCGGTGTTTTCATATGTATATCAGAAGCATACATACAAATTTATGTACAAATGCCATCATGTATGCATTTCTCATTTGCGGTCCAATGCGAAATTGCTGTCCTCATTACTCGTATTGCTATACTTGAAAATAATTTTTTAGTTTATAATTAGCAAACTTACGAGTATGTAAGTATGTATGACGACGACTCTTTGTTTTACGTATGATTTCAGTGTGTATGTGGTGTTTGCGCTCTCTTTTGTACTCGAGTATAATTTGACTACATTTTTCTTTGCACACCGTCACTCATCCACTCCCTTGCCCCTTTCGCTTTGATGTGTGCGTGGGCAAAGCGCGTTTGCGTTTTGCCTTTTCCTGTTGCTGTTGCTGTTGCTGCTATCAACATCATAAATTATAAATGCAATTATTTTCAGTTAACTGCACCTGAGTTTTTCTTTATTCTTTGTTTAATTTTGTTAAATTGAAGAATATATAAGAGCGTCCTTTAAACAAAATTAAGGAGGAACTTCAAAATAAATCAAGTTTGTACATTTTACGATCTTTAAACCGTCCAACAAAATGTAGCCTTTGATTGCACACATGAGCAAATCCAATAATTTGTGAAAGGTGAGTTATAAATAACATACCCGTATCTCGCAGTTTTTCCAGATCAATTCTTGTATGCAAATTAATATTCAATTAAAATTACTCATACCACCCGAATTCCATATATTGAATTTATATGTTCATATGTGTTTTTATAAATAACACCGGCAAACACTGTCAAAATCTTTTAAAATACATTGACATGTTCTAAAAGAGCATGCAAAAATAAAACATTCATGCTTTTAATTATTGCAATCAGTTAAGCTGATGATTTTAAAACAACGTCAGCCCGTAAACGTGCTACTACTTACTTACTTAACTGGCACTACAACCGATGATCGGTCTTGGCCACCTGTACAAAGTTTCGCCATTCGCCTCTGCTATGCGCGCGATGGCGCCAGTTGATAAGGTCAAGTGTAGTTCCTCCACCGTGGTTCGAATAAAACACTCTTCTAGCCGGAGCGCTTTCTTCCATTCGCTCAACGTGACCCAGCCAGCGAAGCCGCTGGATTTTTATACGCTTGACTATGTCAGTGACGGCGTACAGCTCATACAGCTCATCGTTCCATCTTATTCGATATACGTCGTCCACGCATACTGGACCGTAGATCTTACAGAGTAGCTTCCTCTCGAACGCTCCTAACAGCCTCTCATCATTGATGGTCAATGTCCACGTCTTTGCGCCATACATTAGGACGGGAAGGATGAGGGACTTATAGAGCGTTATTTTCGTCGGTCGATTGAGGATCTCTACTTCTCAATTGCCTACTGAGCCCGTAGTAACACCTGTTGGCAAGAGTTAATCCCCGCTTGATCTCAGGGCGGTTGATGTTTATGCTGGATCCTAGATATATGAAATCCTTGACGACTTCAAAAGTGTAATTGTCAACAGTGACATTTTGTCCAAGACGCCGTGACTCTTTGTTTGTTGACACAAGGTATTTTGTTTTGTCCTCGTTCACCACTAGACCCACTCGGCGAGACTCGAGACTCCCTTTCCAGGTTGGAGAATACTGCACTGACTGCTCGAGCGTTTTTGCCAATGATGTCAATATCATCAGCGTATGTTAGCAGCATCTTGTAGAAGATAGTGCCTGAGATGTCGATGTTCGCAGTTCGAATTATTTTCTCCAGCATAAGGTTAAAGAAGTCGCACGATAGGGAGTCACCTTGTCTGAAACCTCTTTTGGTATCAAATGGAGCGGAGAGGTCTATCGCAATTTTCACTGTTGGTCAGTTTCATTTTGCAAAGACGAATGAGCTTACCAAAGTCAGACATTGCGGCGTGCAAGTGATCCCTAATCGTGCTGTCGAAGGTGGCTTTATAATCGACAAATAGATGATGGGTGTCGATCTGTTTCTCTCGGGTCTTTTCCAGGATTTGTCGTTGTGTGAATATCTGGTCGATTGTGGATTTACCAGGCCTGAAGCCACACTGATAAGGTTCAATTAGTTTGTTGACTATGGGCTTCAGTCTTTCGCACAGTACGTTCGATAGAACCTTATATGCTATATTAAGAAGGCTTATCCCACGGTAGTTGGCGCAGATCGTGGAATCACCTTTCTTATGGATTGGGCAGAGTAAGCTGAGGTTTCAATCACTTGGCATGCTTTCATCCGACCATATTCTGCATAGAAGCTTATGCACGCGTTTTTGAGCTCTTCTCCACCGGTCTTAAACAACTCAGCAATCAGGCCATCTGCATCTGCAGCCTTATTATTTTTCAGCCGAGCAATGACTATTAAGACCTCCTCATAATCAGGCGGCGGTACTTCAACGCCGTTAGTGATTGGGGTTTCCAGAGTAGATTCCGCAGTGGCGGAATTTACGTGCTACTACAGAATCATTTAATAAATACCTTAAATGTCGCTAATCACTTTTGCTATTGTAACGATATTTACGCGTTGCTAAAGTCATCGGTCATCCACATGTTCCACAGGAACAGAAAGCTTTTATAGATTCACTTTTAAATCTAGATTTAGCTTGAAGGTCTTTTTGCTTCATATTGGAAATAAATATCCGTCCATTTCAATTGCTTACGGCACTGAAAACTATGAAGCTAATTCTAGATGCTATAAACTATTAGTGGTCGCTGTAGCGTAGTGGTAGTGCGTTGGGCTGCTACGCGGAATGTCCGGGGTTCGAATCTCGGCACATGCAGAATAAAAAAATAGAAAAAAAAAAATTTTTCTACACGGCACCACCTCTTGGCAGGCAATGGCAAACCTACAAGAGTAAAAATTGTTGCTATGAAAAGCTTTTCACTTCGCCGTTCGGATTCGGCATTAAACTGTAGGTCCCTTCCATTCATGTACAAATATAACACGCACAACATGAGTGGATGCGAAAAAGCTCGGCCTAGGCCCTCCATGGGCTGTTGTGCCATTAAAAGTAAGTAAAGTAAATAAACTATTTCCAGCGTAAATGAACAATCTGTGACCTCAACTTTGTTGCATATCTAACCGGTGAAAAGAAAGGATATGCGAAACATCTGTACACTAATTTCGAATGTATCCGCGTATAAATTTCCAGCTGGGTCAATTTAGTATTCATCATGTAACACTAGTTTCATAGAGTAAAACTATTCTACTCCTCTTCGTATTAAGCTTTGGGTTATTCATAGTTTAGTATGAGCACTCAACATAGACAGACACTAAAAACAAAACTTGACTTTAATTTTCATTTTTCTTATTTTTCGATCGTTTTATTCTTTTAAATTATTTTTAACTGTCCACAAATAACAAATTGTTTTTTGATGCGGTGCTTACGTATTTGCTAAGTCCAGTGAAAAAGAGCTAATGATCTGCTTTCGCTGATGTTGTTGTTGCTTTTCTTAAGTGTCATAATAATATAAGGCAAATAATTTCAATGTATGGTATTAAGTGGCTTTTAATTAGATTTTTAATTTTTTATAATTTAACTTTCTATCTATGATTTTTGTTTAAAAAATATTTTTACTCATATTTCTAATTGCTAAATTTTTTATAGAAATAAGAAAATGAATTCATCACATGGAATAAGGGATACGGGTGGTATGAGTAACATTAAATAAATGTTAATGTGTATTTTCAATGAGAGCACAAATTGATCTAGAAAAACTGGGAGTCACCGGTATGTTATTTATTTATTCAACCCATCTTTCACAATATATAGGATAGTCTCATGTGTGCAAAGCTGTGTCGGATATTATAATTTATAGCAGTACTAAGTAACAAAAGTAATCATCTCAATGCTGAAACTAATGACAAAATTGATCAATTCTCGCGGAATTCTGTCATAATTTTATAGCGAAACATGTTGATTTTTGTTGTTAAGATTTGTTGGCAAATTGAAGATAACGATTAATACACCGAATAGTCAGCACGCCAAATCAGAACGAAAAATATTTTTTCTTTTTATTTTCTTCTTTTAATAACACAAGAGTCCATGAAGAGGGGTTAGGTCGAGCTTTTGGGCATAGGCAAAAGCAAAATCACATTATTGAACTCTTCGCTTCATTGTGTAAATTTAGTTTGTTGTTCAAATATCTCGTCGTATTGGAGATATTGTTTCAAATACAAAAAGTTGAGTAAAAAGAATCAAAATTTGTATTCAAATCTTGTAAAAGAACAATACTCGAATGTTGATCGATTAAATATTGTGAGCACTCTAAATATCTTAAGTAGATAAACACTGTAGAAGAGAGTTTAGGCTTAAGACCCCCTACTTTCTCCTTTCCCATGAATATCTCATATATTCTGATCGAAGCTTATAAATCATATAAAATTAATATTCGGTAAGATTAAGGAATGAGGAATGAAAAACATTTTTAATGTAGAAAATTTTGTACTTACCATATCGTCTGCATTAGAGCATTAGGGTGCAACACGTCCTAATTACGAGTTCTAGAAAATTTCTGTAAGTACAAGAAGAAAAACAATTAAAATTAGTTTAAGCGAGAAATTCAAGTAAGTATAGTGAGCATCTAAATGCTAAATTACCTCTAGAAATTAGTTTAAAAATTGTTTCTTATGGAAATCATATGATTATTAATGTCGTGGCAGGAGAAGAAGAGACAGAACAAAGTGAATAAGTTACTCGTGTAAACCTTCAAGATTTGCAGTTGTTTTCTTTCATATTTTTTATTTTTTGTATTGATACATTCAACATTCATGGTGTACCCCTATGAATGCAGAGTATTGTGTTGAATGGAAGGAAGGTTGATGTTGATAGGTGGGAGAAAGAAGGAGAGAGAATCAGAGAGGACACCGAAGTTTCCATGACAAACTTGAAAACCAAAATCATTTTTCACTTTTGTACTGTACATACTTATATAAACTTGTATATAAATGTATGTACTCGTATGTCTGGCTGTGTATTCGTTTGCATCGTTCACGATGATACTCACATTTGCAACTTTTGTCGCACATCTGCTTCTTTCTACTTCAGAACGCACTTTGGCTCTCTGCAAATCCAAAAAGATCCCCTCCCCTAACAATGCACCCCTCCCCTAACAATACAACACTACAAAGTAGTGAATGGAGAGAAGTTTGAAGTTGAGTTTCAATTTGGCAAAAGGAAAACGGTAATTCTTGTAAATATCTTACTTGAACCTTGCAAACGTGTGCGCAAATTGACGCTGCACACTTTTGCATGTTGCACATTGCACATTGCACATTGCCAAACGTTGCAACGACAACAGCGACGAAGATGCTTTTATGCCCATTGTTGTTGGCGAAGCACACTCACTGGGTAAGCTACTTTTTCGTTTTGACGGTTTGGAGGAGGAAATGATTCTCCTGAAGCGATTCTACTCGTGCATTGCTGCATTTGTAGCCATAGAATGGAGAATTTATGATGGCTTTTCAAAATATTCATGAAAAATTCATATTCACGGAGTGTGTTGCACTTAAGTCAAGCCAATGTAAGAGCCACGATAATAATTAAGTGTGGGTGTGCATGGGATGGATGGATTGATGGATGCATGCATAATTGATGAACTTTTCTAAGCTATACATACTTGTCGACTTTCGTAAAAATTTACATACATAAATGAAATTGATTCTAAAATGTTCATATACTTTCAGTCATGTGAAATTTTTGTATGTGAAATTGTAGGAATTTACTTAATTTCTCTATCCGCTTTAAATGACAGAACAGAAACATTTGCATGTATGTAAATAGGAATTGTCGAAGTATTGCGGAACATATGACAGACTTCTCCTGCTTATTGTTAGTAACTTGAAGTAGCTATTAACATTATAATATCGCCAATAAAGTGGATATCAATCGGTGGATTTTGAACTGAAACTTATAATTGACACAGGAAATTTATGTTCTAGATAGTTTAAGTATTTAGTATTAACCTGATTCAAATCAACGCTTTTGTAAATAAATTAAATCGAATATTAGATCTCATATTTGTCAGTAATAATGTTAAATTTCAGTTGGATAAATGTTCATTCCCAATTACCCCTTCGGACAGGCATCATGTACCTCTTATTTTATATATTCAATTTCATAATTTTAATGATATTTCCTATAACAATTGTAATCTAAACTTTTAAGCCAGTGATTATGTTGCTTTGAATCATTCTATTTCTGATATTGATTGGATTCGTTTGTTTGCAGGTAAATCTACATCGGATTGTTTTGAAACATTTCTTTGTAAAATTTCTGATATTTTTCTTAATAATATTCCATTGCTATCCTAGAGTTCATAAATTGCCATGGTATACGAATGACCTGAAAAAGCTTAAAAATCAAAGAAATAAATTTCACAAGCTCTACAAATCAAATAGTAGAACTGAATTTAAACTTCAATGTGAGCATTATATGAAGGAATTCAATGGTCTAGATAAATTTCTTTACAATCGATACATTCAACGGGTTGAGCATGACTTAAAGTTAAATCCCAAATCGTTTTGATATTTTGTTCGGTCTAAACGAGCCTGTTCCAAAATACCCTCCTGCATGACGTACAATGGTATATCCTCTGATAATGTTTCTGATACTACAAATCTTTTTGCTAGCTATTCCAAATCAAATCTTGTTGAAGTTAGTAACCATTTTGATCCACAGTCTGGTCGCTGTGGCGTAGTGGTAATGCGTTGGACTGCTACGCAGAGTGTCCGGGGTTCGAATATCGGCACAGGCAAAATCAAAAAGTAGAACAAATAATTTTTCTACAGGGCACTACCTCTTGCCAGGCAATGGCAAACCTACAAGAGTAAAAATTGCCTGTGAAAAGCTTTTCACTTCGCCGTTCGGATTCGGCATTAAACTGTAGGTCCCTTCCATTCATGTACAAATATAACACGCACAACATGAGTGGATGCGAAAAGCGAAAAGTTCGGCCTAGGCCCTCCATGGGCTGTTGTGCCATTAAAAGTAAAGTAAGTAAGTAAATCGATTGTGTATATGCTAGGCCTTTCACTATCTTTCTATAGTCTTTCTATATATATCTATCCTTTCACTCTAGAAAATTTCTGTAAGTACAAGAAGAAAAACAATTAAAATTAGCTTAAGTGAGAAATTCAAGTAAGTATAGTGAGCATCTAAATGCTAAATTACCTCTAGAAATTAGTTTAAAAATTGTTTCTTATGGAAATCATATGATTATTAATGTCGTGGCAGGAGAAGAAGAGACAGAACAAAGTGAATAAGTTACTCGTGTAAACCTTCAAGATTTGCAGTTGTTTTCTTTCATATTTTTTGTTTTTTTATTGATACATTCAACACTCATGGTGTACCCCTATGAATGTAGAGCATTGTGTTGAATGGAAGGAAGGTTGATAGGTGGGAGAAAGATGGAGGGAGAATCAGAGAGGACACCGAAGTTTCCAGGCCTTTCACTATCAGACATTTCTTTCAGAAATTTCTTTAATACTTACTACCTACCATAGAACGAAGAATGCCAGTAGCGAAACATTTCATGACTCGTGCGTTAAATTTCATGTCACTCAAGATTTATATTTACAAATTGTGTTCATTATTCGAGATGTGAAATAAGTAATAAACCAATCGTACACGATCGAAAAGGACCTAAAGATGAGTTGCAACGGCGAAGTGCAAAGGTTTCCTTAAACAATTTTTACTCTTGGGCATATGCCTTTTTCCAACTTAGGCGTGATGCTGAATAGAAACATTCTGATTTTTGGATGAGCCGAGTTTCAAATCTGGATGCCCTAGGTAGCAGTCAAGGGTATAGAAAATTGAAAACGTTGTAATTCATTTGTAGCTTTTTAGCTGTTACAAAATTTGTTGACACTTTTATTGAGTGTATTATGTAAATATCGTAAAACTTCACAGCATATTTTTGTTGATTCTTTCATTTATTATAAGTAATACCTTTTTCTTAGTTTATTTTCGTTACACCATTTTCAGTTGATATTTATTTGAACGCTTTTAGCATTGATCGTACAAAATTTGAGTTTGATATTTCCACGGGGATTTTCATGTATTTACTTGTCGCCAAAATAACCTTGTGTGTATGTGTGTATGTGTGTGTGTGTGTGTGTGTGTGTGTGTGCGCTTGCCGCGGTATGAAGAATACTGCTTTGCAAATAAATTGAATTATGTATATTGCTCTTCTAGTCCAACAACAGTATGAACGTCGAATAAAATGTTTCGTTGCTGCAAAATGCATTAACTTTTATTCAACACTTTCTTCCTCCACTTCCACTCTTCGATTTCTCTTTACCTCCCTTATTTGCTGCTATGGTTGCTTTCACTTGTCTTTTGTCCGATTTGATTTTAAATTTTTATTTTTTGTTAATTCTTTTTGGTTTTTTTTTTGTCTTTTTTGTTAGTTGCTTGTTTCTTTGTTTTTAAAATGCATTACGTGTGAAAACAGTGGAAAATGTTTTTCCTTGGGAATAACAAACATCAAGGTAAAAACAATACATTTCAAAAACGATAAATTGCAATAGGGATTCTATTTGTGCTTGTCTGTCTGACTGCTCCAGTATGTATGCCCTAACTATTTCATACTATGGCTGAAATGTTTATTCTTTAAACTTTGTTTCTATTATTTAGTATATACCTATATTCCAGAACGTGTGAAGTTGTTCTTTGAATGTCTTAAGTTGTTTCACTTAGTTTGAACACACCAACCTTAATATTATATAAATATTTGGCATTGAATTCAATAAGTTTAGCAAATACGACATCACGTTCTACTTCTCCTAAAGCCTGATTTTCTCCCACCCCTCTTTTATGCCAAATGCAGCTTAACTTTTATATCCAAGTAGCTGACCATAAAGAGCAGATAATGGCAAAAATAACATACGCACAGTGTCTGTTCTGCATAATTTATTATTGTTTTTACTGATAGCATGCAGCCAATCTGGGGAAAATTACTTCGAAGACAACGCGGTAGCTTAGAAGAAGCCAGCATATCTATGCTTGCCAAGGACGAAGGACTGTTTCGTGTAAAAATTGCACGGGCATTGAGTCAATGTCTCTGCCTCTGATAATTGACAGTCGAATCGTCGGATCTGTGTACGTACAACTCGTCAAGTAATTCACTCAGAAATTGTATGAATTTCGGAGTAAATTATGTGACCAGCTTTTCGATGACGTTGTTTCCAACTACACCACTGCCAAAAATTTATATACCATACATTAATATCAAGTGCTTTGTTCAAAAAGGTGATCGTTAACCCGGACTCGTGTAAAAAGAATTCTAAATGATAAAAATGATATCATAAAACATATAAGTAGCAGCTCGAAACAAAGTAAGTATATCATAAACGAGCTTCAGATAGACAATGGTTGGTTAGTTGGATTGGTTGGCTGACCAGAGGATACACTTAGGTCAGAACAGCCTATTGTGATGCCACTTGCTTGGACTTGCAATTTAAAGCCTGTTACGAATGACGGGGTGGAAATTTCTTATCATTTAGTGATTTTACCATTGTCTAACAAGAGGTGTACTTGTACATTTTCTTATAATTCTCATTCACTGCATATCGGTATGAAAATAAGAAGTTTTTTAAAATTAATTAAAATTAACCACCAGTTCAAGTCGGGAATCTAACCTTGCCTTGCTTGAATTTAACAAAGCCTCAAAACAATGCGATGTGGATTTCTTGATAACTAGGAATCTCTTCAAGCATTATATTGAATCGTTTTATTTACAATCGGTGTGAATATAAGAAGTTTTTTATAAAAATTAACCACCAGGCCAAGTCGGAAATCGAACCTGTTCATCCTGGACAATGGTTATCAGCTGAATACTGATGGACTGACAATGACCAGCTAATGTGTGCCTGTTATTAAGTTTCGTAAAAGCAAGCTCATGATCTGCAATAACAAACAGTCGCTGGATGTTGGTTAAAAAACACATTTAAGCTAGAGAAACTCTGGGAAATAACATCCCTAAGAGATTTCTGCCAACTGGCAACCAGATAAAATCTCGGAGTTCTTCTTACCGCTGTGTTGGAAGAAAGCTAATTAAGAAATTCTTCTTCAAAAGGAAACAAAAAAAAAACAGATAGTTTACATTTATTTACATATTTAACATAATCACTATAAGCCAGGCTTAGAGTGTTACATATACTACATAAGCATAAATACAATTCGCAAAACGAAACATCAGCATTACACCAAAACCTTTTTAGTGATGTATTCTAATTTGTACAATGAACATCGCTAGTAGAATCTTCCTTTGATTTAAGTACACTATTTAAAATTGAATGAAAATTCAGTTCAAAGTTTAGCTCATTAAAACTTGCCGAAATTAAGTTTGAATCATTATTTCCGGGCTGTACCTTAAGTTTAAGTTTTAAGTTTATGTTCTCTAACCGTGAAGTAAATGCAAATTTTCGTATCCTTTAATTAAATTGTGTGTCCGAAAGGACACAGACACAATACACAAACACCTGCATATCAACACAAGTGTTTTAATACCCTGCAAAAACCTAATCCTCATACTGGATGTACCTATAATAAGAATTAATAGAATATATTCCAGGTAATAATAATACATTCCAGGTAAAATAGTGAGTAAAATTCCCTGAAATAAAGGAATTAATAACCTATTTAATCAATAATCGAACTCATGGTCAATTTATGTGACGTGTTTCCTTTTTCCTTTAGTGGCGCTAAAATCAATAAGTAAATTGTTAATATAAACTATATGCCTTATATTTGGCAAAATTATCGGTAAAATAAATATATTCAGTAAGTTAATAGCTGGTTGCATTACGTAGAATGACTCGCTCACAATATGGTAAAAATTTAATGTAAGTATTTACTATTGCTGGATATTTAAATGTAAAATAAATTGCACGAGCTCTGACAAGTTGTCAACTAGACAAAAGCGCTCCAGAAGCGCTGCTTCTTTACCTAAACTTCAGTGCTCTGCTGGCAGCCGTAAGCGGCTGGAAACGTTGAAAGTGAGTTCCTAAAAGCACTCGAAAAACAAGGCAGTTGGGGGCACAGAAAAAAAAATCTCAGCTGAGTCATACTTAGGTTAAAAATAACCGGTTATCATTTGTTCTCTGAGTAATTTGTGGAAAAAAATGTTTCACACTCTCTGAAAATTACTGAGTACTGCCTCTATGCATACAAAAAAAAATCACAAAATCAGTGCTCCCAAGGTACTTACATCTTTGGGAAGTAAAAAACAAACATAAAAAACACACAAAAACTGATAAAAATTCTATTCACACATTGCATATGTGCGATAATGCCTAAATATTCCTTCTTGATACCAAATCCAATATAAGCTTCAACGGATAGAACTCACTGAGATCAGAGGCGGATTTTAACATGTTGAGACCCTAGGCTATGAAAAGCTTTTCACTTCACCGGATTCGGCATTAAACTGTACGTCCTTTCCATTCATGTACAAATATAACACGCACAACATGAGTGGATGCGAAAAGCTCGGCCTAGGCCCTCCATGGGCTGTTGTGCCATTAAAAGCAAATAAAAGTATATTTTTCAATAATTAAAATAAAATGGTATAATTGTTCAGAGAATTAAGAATTATTAAATGATGAAAGCAACAACGTTGGTCTTGGTAGTTTTAAAAATAACTGTTGTTTGTTCTGAAAATATCAATCTCAAATCAAAATTTATATTATGCTAATGGAAATACTCAGTAAACCCAAATAATTGTTCTCAATATTCAAAATCATGCAACGAAAATTTGATGTTAATGCCACAAAATTCAAACAAACAATGAAATAAAATGAGTGAAATTGCATTTTTCCAATGAAATATACTTAGAAACGCTAAGCGTGCTTATGCTTGGTTCTTTTTGTTTCGTATTTGCTTTTGAAAATGTTCAAATTTTTATATTTATATCTTGTGTTTTGTGTATCACATATTTTATTTTGCAACGGCCTACTACAATCGCAAATAAATATAGTTCAGTTTAATAGAATGAAACTAGAATTGGAGGTTTTAAACTCTCCAAAATTTAAAATCTCAAATTCTAAGACTATTTTATTTTTTGTATAATTTTTTTTTTTTTAATTTTGGAGGCCCTAGGCAAATGCCTAATCTGCCCACAGGTAAATCCGCCACTGACTGAGATGTGAAGAAGATATTAGATCGAATGAAAAACTGATAGTGGAGATAGAAGCGAAGAATGAAGAAAGCACATATAGTAGGAAAATCAAACACGAAATGCATTTCAGTTAACAACAACAACAGCAACACCAACAGAACAAAATCAAAATGAATAATAAAAATACTTGAAATATTTAGTTGGAAAAAGCTGCATTGCATCAAAGTAACACTCAATGTGTGGAAAAGAAACAGAAATCAAAAAATAATCAATTTCATGATTATTGTGGAATGCCACAACAACAAAATTACTGCTGCAACTACTTTTGAGACCATGACCAACAAAAAAAAAAAACAAAACAGAAACTCAAATGCAAACAGAACAACGTGTGACTGAAGGACTGACTGACTGACATAAGAACATAGATAAAAGTGACTCGAATGTTTTAAAAAGTGGCGGACTGCAGTTACAGAAAATTTACCAAACTAGATAATTTTAGAACATGATAAACATACTTAATGCTTTGTGTTTCACTTTTGTGAATAATTTGCCCAATGTTTTGATGGTAATTTAAATGAAATTTAACAAACAATTTTCTAGAGTCAAAAGAAATTTAATAACAATTAATAATCGTAACCGGCACTGGTAACTCCTTGGTGGTCACATACTCGTATGCATCGCTAGTGCTACTACTTTACAATATTATATTAATGCATATTATATACATGGCAAAAATTTGCATAGAAGCCCGAATAAAATTCATCTATAAAGGGTGTTTTTTTTTAGAAGTGTGGTTTTCAAATTGACAATACTTTTTTCGGAGTTGGTCTTTTTGACAGTTGTCACTTGATTTATGCTCAGTTTGGTTTGCCATTTCATCATGAATAGACTTACTCTTGAACAACGTTTGCAAATCGTGCAAATTTATTACCAAAATAATGGTTTGGTTTGCGCGATATTCACAAGAAATTTGTGTTCAGCGATGAAGCTGACTTTTGGTTGAATGGGTACGTTAATAACCAAAATTGTCACATTTGGAGTGATCATATTCCACAAGCCATTGCTGAGACGCCGTTACATCCTCAAAAAGTCACTGTTTGGTGTGCTCTATGGGCAGAGGGAATCATTGGTCCATATTTCTTCAAAGATAAAGCCGGTCATAATGTGACAGTCAATGGGGAACGCTATAGAGCCATGATCAATGACTTTTTCGTGCCTGAAATTGGTTCCAACAAGACGGCACCATATGCCATACAGCCAACAAAACAATCAATTTATTGAAGGAAACTTTTGGTGAGCGCATTATCTCGCGTCGTGGGCCTGTGGCGTGGCCTCCAAGATCGTGCGATTTAACACCGCTTGACTATTTTTTGTGGGGTTATGTGAAGACGCTTGTCTACGCAGATAAGCCCGAGACGATTGATGCCTTGGAAGAGAATTTTCTGCGCGTTATTACTGACATACGGCCCCAATTGCTGCAAAAAGTGGTCGAAAATTGGGCCTCTCGGCTGGAATTTATTCGAACCAGCCGCGGCGATCACTTGCCCGAAATCGTTTTTAAAACATAATGGCAAATCCTTACCTTTATAATAAAGCTAAATGCTTGGCCATAACATTAAATGATATGCGTTTTATTTCTTCTTGAAAACCACACTTCTAAGAAAAACACCCTGTAGAATATACTCTAATTGATGAACTTGCTTAAAAATTTGAAAAATTAAAATTAATCTTTTTTATGTTCGGGTTATTTCTGAGTCATATTATAAGTATTATTCATATTATATATAACTGAAATTCAATAAGAATTGAAAATTGTAGATCCAATAGGGGAATAGAACATCTGTGGCCACAAGGAATAACAGCTAAACTCGAGTTAGGAAAAATCAAAACATATTGCATTTTCTTCATTATAAATCCCAAATGGTTGAGATTTCTTGAAAAATATTTTCAAAATTTTAATTACTTTCAATATAAGTATACAATAATTTTTTTATATTTCGTAACTCGAGTTTAGCTGTTACGTTGTGGCCACCGACATATCAAAAACTAGCTGATGTTTAATTTTAACGTGTTGGCTTTGATTGAAAAACTGCGCTAGATCTTTAATTGAATATTATTGGAGTTACTTACTATTAACTATACCATACGTTGGCTGCCTTCAGACCACAGAAGTCGCTTCTAACTTGGATCAAGATGACGGTTTAGACCTGCAACCTAAATATGCTCCAAGTACGAATATTCTCCATGCAATTGTTATAGATTGTCTTGTATATTTAAATCGTATGAATAAACATTTGCAATGACATTGACATCGGGCCAGAGCTGGCTATTAGCACAGAAAGTGCATTGGGATCTATTCATCATCCATGCATAAATAGACTGCATATCCTCTCATATGTATGAACCATAGATGTATTTTATCAAGGTGATATCTTAGGACATAATTAGAGTAAGGTAAGGGTGAATCATTTATGAATCTTCAGTTTGCTTAGGGATACGTTAGTCATTTCTTCATTCCTTATCAAAACACTGTCTCTGTTACAAAAGCACCTGAGAACAACCTGAGCTAAAAGAAAAATTACCAATCAATCCTCAAAGAAAGGGAAACATTAAATTTCTCATCATAGAATTGAACTAAGGATACTCAGATGACTTCATCCCTATTCGCCACAAAGCAGTAATTGAAGATGCCTTCTGTATGCAGTTAATGGCAGGGGTTGGAAACCTTTGCATCTTACATAGTTTGGTACAATCGATCCTTGCATAAATTTAGTCAACCCTAAAAAAAAAACTATTTTGGTAATAAGACCCCCAACCTTTTCATAGAGAAATCGCACCATTTTCTACAGTTCCAGAATGTCCTAACCAGGTATTCCAACTACCATAAATCTTTAGCCATGAGGAATATTTAAATATTGAGTGCAGAGTGACAATCGCAATTGCAATCGCACTTTCACAATGAGCTTAAATTTCAGTAATTTTAATATTATTGAAATTGGTGCTGGCAATCAGCATTATGCCTATATAAAAGTGTTCTAATGCGAATTTGAATTTCATTTATAAGTAATTAAGTGCATGGTAAATAATTCCATTGAGAAATGAGCGAGAGATCGAGTGAAGCGCTGCGGCATTTGTCATGCAAATCAAATAAATCAAAACCATTATTCAAACTTCATGTCGGATGCCATCGATTGTATTTCTATGACATTTGGAACGAGCGCGCGTGTCAATCACAATACAGCAACAACAATGCTAAAATATTGACGACATAAAATCATGAAAAAAACCAGCATTACGTAAACAAATCTCTTGAGATTAACTTATTAATTCAAATGCATAATCTATTATCAGAGAGATTGCGATTGAACTCATTCCTTATTGCATTTGTTAGCATAGAGTATTTAGCAAACACTGAGTCCAAAAGAGGACTTCAATCACTATGATTTTAAAGGTAAAATTTGTAGTTACGAAATGTGCAAGAATTAGGTAACATAAATTTATTATCCATTTTTATCATCAAACCTAACCCGAACCCGAACACGAATTACCTGACTGCCTAGAGAACTTCGCAGTTAAAATGTCTTTGAAGTCAGCCTGGCACAGTTTCAATAAGGATATCCTTCACTTAACCTTTGTAATAACTACTCCAAGATTTAGAAACATTGATGGTACTATAACAAAAAGGTGGCCACAGAGCAAACACAACTTGGTGAACACCTAGCGCTGATACAGTTTTCTCCTGTTTTGCGCTGATGTTTCAGAATGCTACAACTACAAATAAACCGCCGGTAACTAGAAGAACATTAAAACCTGTTGTAGCTATGTAAAACAAATGCTTATCAACTATGAGCTTTGAAATAAGTTTCCAAGATGTGTAAGAAAGGAAAGCATTAAACAAACCTGTACTTAAAGAAAGATATAGTTACAAAAGATACGAGTAGATGAAAAACTCTTTCTATTCACTTAATCTTAAAGATATAAGAATGTGTATGCAGTCTAATAAAAACTGACAGTGAAATTTCAGCAATAACCTCACACTGAAAAGTAGCAATCGAGTGTCGACGATTACAATAATTTATTCAAACTTAAGTCATAAATCAATTGTGCATCACATGCACATGCGGCTGTCAAAACTCACTCTTGAAAACCACTTCAAAGTGACCCTGCCGTCCCCCCTCTAAAATATGTTAAAATAGTGTAACCGAGTAAAATGGTGATATGAGAAGGTGAACACTGACGGTGGGTTCGATGGATGGATTCCCTCGCCCTTGCCTACAAAGAGGTCTCGCTTCATTTTGCGTTAGGTCTTTCATGTACATAGGTATGTAAATCAATTGTGTTTTATGTGCATACGACTACATATAGTAGATACGTTTGTGTGTGTATCTAATACAACAATGTTGTCTCTGGTGCATATTGAATGCTGTCATTATTGCATGTGGCACAATGTCGAACGATATTGGCAGCAGCAACATGCCATACCATTACAGCAGCAGACAGCATTGCCATTCAACATTCACCATACCATGTATGTACAGGTATGTGTGTGTGTGTGTGTGAGTGTGTGAGTGTGTGAGTGTGTGTTTGTGTACTAACTACATGTGAAGGCAAGTGAAACGCTGAATTGATTTTGTATTCGTCTATTCGTCTCGTATGTGCACCTACGGATGCTTTACAAAAATGTCTATAACCATAGAAGCTATTCATCTTAAAAATGTTATATCATACAAAAATATGGTAACAATCACTACAAAAACATACAATAGCAACAGCAGCCGCAGCCGCAGCAGCTGGAGTAGTTCCTATGGCAAAAAGCAACATGAAAATATCTAAACTATGGAGGAAAGCAAAAATTGTTTACCAAATAGAATTTGGTATGCACGTAGTTGGGTAATCTTGTTAGGGGCCGTACACTATGCACACACGTACATACAAACATTGCATGCATACAAATATTCAAATATTCGTATACATGTCAACTTGGAAATAAGGTCAAACAATTTCATCTCTTGAGACATGAGACATTTATCCTTTTATGTTTCTTTCGTTTTGCGTTGCTTGCTGAAGCTGGCTGCTGTTGCTGCTACTTCTTCGTCTCGATTAAGGCAAAATGCAATTGTGCAACGACAACGTCAACAATACCAACGAGTATGCAACATTGCATGCATTATAAATGCAGTGAATGCAGTAAAAGCAGCACCAACTGCAAGCAACAGGGAGAAATAAAATGTCGATGTTATTCTGCTGCTGAACCCTGTGCCACTTGAGCTCACTTCATTTGGGTTTTAACTTATTTGTAAAGCATCCTGATGCATGACGACGATAATGATGGCTGGCGCTGGCGTTGGCGTTGGCAAGGGTGATGATGACGATGATGAAGATTATTTAAATATGAGTTTTTTTTTTACAATTTGCGTGCAACCTTTTGTACTTTTTCTCAATGGGCAACTGAGTAGTTGTTGTTGTTGGCATTTACTTGTTCAAATTAATTAATTCCCTCAGTGTAAGTTAAACTTCATCATTTTGTTTTATGTCAAAAAATTTCCTTCTTATATCTTGTGAAATGGTGTAAATTACTGAGAAAAATAATTTGCAATTATGTACTATGTTATTTTATCTGGTTATGGAAATAATTTGCTTTAAATCGAACTATAAACCAACTAACCTTTCTTTATGTATTATTAGAAAAAATAGGGTAATCAGGGGTCAGTTTTACACCGGCCAGTTTTACGCTGACCGATCCAAAATGGGCAGCGGTGCAGGTGCAAGCATCTACTCAGAGTCCCTCCAACTATCCCCATTCATATGCCACCCCAACAAAGCCAGTGTATTCCAGGCTGAGTTACTTGCAATAAGGAAGGCCTGCAGATTACTTTATGACATCAGGAATAATGTGGCTAAGCTTTCTTTACAGACACTCAAACTGTTTTAAAGCCTGAGATTCTTTCATTACAAATTCAAAATTAGTTTTACAATGCAGAGACAAACTCGCTCTACTTGGTTAAGGGCTAGAAATTACTCTACCAAGTATGGGTTCCAGGCCATAGGAACTACAAGGGTAATGAGAACACAGACGAGCTAGCTAGGTTGGGTTCAGCCCTCGACATCGCTACAGCGGAATTTGTCGCAATTCCGTTTAGCAACTCTTGCTACTCACTACCTCACTATATCCGAACTGAAGTGGAAACGACTGACTGTGTGCGCCACTAGGAAAACGTGGCCAAAATATAATGACCTCGGGACAAATCTCACGCATTATCGCTGTTCTTACAGTCCACTGGAAGGTGGGAGAACAATCAGCAAGGCTTAATCTTCCATTCAAGGGACGGAGGGAGAGACGGAAAGTGTCTTTCACTATTTATGTGCCTGCCCAGGTTTGGTTGTTTGATCTAAAAACTACTAAATTGAAATACTGTTTTCAAAGAACTAACTATAATAAACTCGTTGATATTCTTTCTGTTACCTCTTGGCCGTTATATAATCTGAACATTGACAGCTGCGTATCTCTATTTATTAATGTTTTATATAAAAAAGCATTTGAACAATGTGTACCTAAAGTTAAAACTTATTTTACGAATACTGGGTCCATTTGGTTCACAAAGGATTTAAGAAACTTAAGAAATCGGAAGTTGCGAAAGTTTATAAAAGATCTGGCAGAAATATGGATTATTGTAACTATTCCCGTCTACGTCATGAATCTACTACGACTAACCTTTTAGAATTCACTACATGTGTAATGAATGGATATATTAATAACCAACAAACTGATGTTATATATACTGATTTTAGCAAAGCATTCGATAAAGTCAATCATGGATTTCCGCCCTTGCTTTTGAGATGGATAGAGTCACATATCGCTAACAGAAAACAAAAAATGATTTTCCGAAATGCAGTATCAAAAAGCATTGCTGTTACTTCCGGAGTTCTTCAAGGGAGCCATCTGGGACCTTTATTATTTCTTCTGTTTATCAATGATTTGCCATCTGTTATTCGAAATTGCAAAATTGTATCTTATCTTACAACTCTATAATCCAACAAAAACTTCTGCAAGAAGATCTAGATAATTTTTCAAAATTGTGCCGATTAAACTTGATGTTACTCAATCTGGATAAACGTAAGTTTATGACATTTACAAGGTGACAACCTATGTCTGCTAAATATTCTTTACAGGGTCAGACTCTGAGTCATGTATTGATATTTGTTGATTTGGGTGTGACAATGGACTCCAAATTAAGTTTTAACTTACATATCAACTCGGGTGTGAGCAAAGCTAAAAGTTCATTAGGATTTATTAAACGATGGTCAAAAGAGTTTAACGACCCTTATACAACAAAAACGCTATTCACTTCACTTGTTAGACCCATCCTTGAGTATGCATCTCCTGTCTGGAATCCTCAATATAATTGCTACATAAGTAAAATTGAGTCGGTTCAATTTCTTGTTTTTGCACTGAGGAGTTTTTGTTGGAATACTCTATTGAAGCTTCCGCCGTATGAACATCGATTAAAGCTTATTAATCTACCGACATTGATAAGCAGAAGAAAAATGCTGAATATAACATTTCTTGTAAAGCTTTTGAATGGCATTCTATCATCTTCGTATTTACTAAATGAAATAAACTTTAATATACCCTGTAGAAGCTCACGTTATTTCATTCATATTAAACTTAGCATATGCAAAACAAATTATGCTCAAAATGATCATTTTCGTGGAATATGTAGAGATTTTAATGATCATTATAATTTATTCAGTTCAGTAGTACTACATATTTTCGTGTAAAGCGGTTGCGTCGGTCACCGATCCATACGTTATGTGGATGCCCCCCTCGGTCGTGTTGGGCGGGAGGAGGGTCCGTAGGGATTCAACAACAGAAGCAACTTGAGAGATCTATTCTACATATACTTGTACCAACACAACAATCAATATTGCAGTTAATAAAAGAACTTATTGATCGACCGTTGATGGTGGAACTGTGAGCTCAGTACCTGTTGTACTAGAACTCTCGACCGATTCTTAAAAAGTAAATAGTCTACGCTTTAAAGATTGAGCGATTTTGAACTCCACCTTAAGTGCAACAGAGGAGTTCATTGTTTATATAACAGCGTATTAAATATATTTGTTGTTGTGACAGTATAAATATTTTGCATTTACAATCATACAGGACCATTTACAACAACAAGTGAACTCCGCTAATAAGTATTATGGTACATTGACGGTGACGGGGTGGTAATGGGCACAAATTCCTGTTGCTTCAATATATTCAAATGAAATATGAATTAAGATAGCAGTAAGAGAGAGTAAAATCTAACCAAATGATTTGGCTTTCGATGCCAAATCATGCCCGGATAATTTGCTCACCAACATAACATCGGAGATTCTCAAGAGCAAGCTTCACTGGATGTAAAACAATTAGATAAAAAAGTGAAAGTGGAACTAAATAAAAACTTAAAAATTAAATTTAAATCATAGATTTTCTATAATTTCTAGTAATTTTTTCCTCGCCCCTTTTCTTACATTCAATATTTGTTTAGAACGTTCGTAAAAATCGAAAAAAAATCAATTATTACAAAATTGGCAACGTACTTGGAATTTGCAATCAGTTGCTACAAAGTCCAATATTGGCAAAATCATCATCATCATCATCGTCATGACTATCATCTTTGTTCAGGAATAATGCAAATCACTGTAGGCATATGCAATGTGTTAGTTCACATATGTACCCAGTGGGAAATATGTTAAGGTCTTCTCATCGAAAGGCAAGATAGAATAGCTCCTAAGAGCGCTTTTAGAACTACATCTCAAGAAGTGAAAGGCAATGTATTCAACAACTTACCTACTTATAAGCGACACAAAAGTTAACATTTGATTTATTCAGCCAAATTTTTTTATGTTTTTTATTTCAGTTGTCACGATAAAGAAGAATTAGAATCGATACTTCACTTTCAATGTCAATGTCAATGTCCAAAGGTACAGAAGAACAGACTGAAAGAGACTTGGGGTCGCGCTTCTTCAAAAACCTAACAGAGATAAAGATAGTGGAACTATACGACCTTCTAAGCGTCATCCGGAGGACCAAATTGTTTGACAAATGTAAACGGCGATTAGAGACGTGCCTCCTCCTGGCAATTACATAAGGCCCACTCCAATGGGCAATGCAAATGGCAGTGGGGATGTACATATTCACACACGCCTACCAAACTGAACGTATTCAACCAAACATGTACTCACTCTGTTTTCTTTCACTTAAAAGGTAAAGAGGTGAGGAAAGTCAAGAAAAATTTATATTATGCCACAAGTAGTTCAGATATCTATCCTCTTTCTTTTTTTTCACTTATAAGCAATTGCAAATGTAAAAATAGCAACAACAAAAAGGTTTGCTGATATTCAAAAAACTAACAACGCCTAAGTTTGAACTTACAACTTCTCGACTTTTAACGCGAAGATACTTTTACCTTTCATATTGCTTTAAAATTGAGCGTTTAAACAATACTCATGTGGCTCAGGTAGCAGAACCATTGTTCGATAAACTACAGCCCCAAGTTGGAGTCCAGAAAACTTCGACAAAGTCAAATTTAATATGTAGTAATTTAAATTCCATAAAATTTATTAAAAAAAAAAAAATACTTATTAGTTTTTCTTTATGAAATTAACTAACTACTGCTATAAATGATGCTTTGGAAGCGGTATTGGGATGCCTGGTTAAGAAAACTTTCCATTAGTTGTGCTTTGGAAAGAGTGAATGCAATGACAACACCTTGCAAATACTCCGTTACATATAAGAAATAATTATGAAAGTCTTTGAGATTACCAACTCTTCAGCCTCTTCATTCCAATACATTTCATCCCTTGCATTTTCTACTGGGTATGTAGAGATGTCTATGTGTGTGCGTGTATAAGTGTGTTCGCAACTAGCAAAATGAATATTGTTGTCAAAGTAAACAAAGCTGCCAAGTCAACACAGAAGCTTTATTACATTTTTATTTTATTGATATACTTGATTAGTTCTTCTCCTTCCAAATTCATTTTTCCTTCTTTTTTCTTTTAATAAAAATTTTGCAGAAGCGAAATGTGAAAGAAAATATATTTCTCTATTGATTCTAGTAGCAGCAAGTGATAAAATGCGAAAAAAAAAATATGGTAAAGTAAATTGAATCAATTTGCTTGCATTTTATTTGATTTTAAATTTTCGCATCAAAATCAAATCAACAATTTATTTAATGCATATTTCTCATAGTTTTCGGTAAATACTTAAATGTTTTCTTGCTCGTATGATTACTTCTTCGACTACTCGTATTACTATCGAATTTTGGCTAATAATTGCCTTTAAATAAACTGTAAAATATTCTTTGATTTATATTTTGTGCTTTTTGGATGCTTGTTAAACTCACCTTTCTGCTAGTTTCTTTCACTTTAGACATTTTTTTAGCAAACTTTTTGAGTCGAATTACAAAAGTTTATAAAGGAAGTAGAAGTTTCGGTATCTGAAAGAAATTAGAAGTAAAAGTTAAAACAGAAGACTGGATTTATTTGTTTTTAAATAAATTATATTATATAGTAACACACTTAGTTAGCTTCAATCTAATGTTTATAGTAACTTAAGTATTAAATGCAAATTGGCCAAGAACCTTATGTGCGTATGAGGAATGAATGAAGACAAGTTCGGGGAATGAAGAAGAATCGTGGCATGCTCTCTACTAAATCTATCATCTACAGTTACCAAGATTGTACTTCAACAGAGAAAATCAATAGAGTTTCTCAATGATTGTAGGAGAATTTGAAGTCACTGGTCGCTGTGGTGTAGTGGTAGTGTGTTGGACTGCTACTTAGAGTGTCCGGGCTTCGAATCTCGGCACAGGCAAAATCAAAAATTAGAAAAAATAATTTTTCTACATGGCACCACCTCTTGGCAGGCAATCACAAACCTACAAGAGTAAAAATTGCTATGAAAAGCTTTTCACTTCGCCGTTCGGATTCGGAATTAAACTGTAGGTCCCTTCCATTCACGTACAAATATAACACGCACAACATGAGTGGATGCGAAAAGCTCGGCCTAGGCCCTCCATGGGCTGTTGTGCCATTAAAAGTAAAGTAACATAGGTATAAAATTAACTATACAAAAACCCATGGAGGCCACTTTAAAATAGGCAGAAATATAATAGGGTGATTTTTGACGCCTACATATGCTCTTGCACTCTGGAAGAATAACAAAATCTGTTGTTATTGCTTGGTTGCAGGGATTGAAGAGTTTTGCAATTCTACTTTTCTTGTACCATGCAAAGGATGAGATAACAGACAACATTGGCACTAGCACGCATTTAACTAAAGTCTATTCGTGCGACCCTACTCGGAGATTGACTGGGGATCTTTATTGAGCGAGTCATTCATAACATGACTTTTCCACTCTATCTCCAAAGAGTTTGGGCGTTTTGAACAGGTATATGAATAAGAAATTTGGCTGTCATCTGCAAACGAGTAAATGGGATTCCTCGTTAAATCACAGAAAGTCACTAATGAAGATCAGAAAAAGGGAAGGGGAGAGGGGAGAACGAACCCAACGGCACTCCAGCATTACCGGAAAGATCTTCCGAAACAATATAGTCTATCACAACACCGATCGAGCGGCCGCTAAGAAAGTTCATGATCCATCGTATGAAGTTACTCGCGACCCCATGCGCAATCAGTTTTGACACCAGTGATTATGTCACACTCTGCCAGCCGCCTTTGAAATATCCAGAGCAACCTCCTTGCTCTCACCGAAGCCATGGACACTATGTTATCTGTGCTCGGAGAAGACCGCCATGAGATCGACCATAGAGCGATTTCAACGGAAATCGTATTGGCGGTCATTAAGCAATTCGTTTTGCTCAAGGTATTTGACCAAGTAGAAGTTGACTAGACTTCCATGACTTTGGATAGCGTAGAACAGATTGCGATGGGGCGATAGTTCGCAGGGTCCGTAGTCTTGCCCTTTTTAGGAACTAGTTGCACATTGGAAACCTTCCAACAAGACGTAAATGTATCCAAAACTTGATTTCTCTGAAAAAGGTAAAGAAAAAAACGAATAATCTAATTGCTAATCTGCAAATGTTTAACGGAAAATTTTACTATAAACTGCCTAACAAACCAAAAATTTGCTGGCAGGGGCAAACTTAATAAAAATGGGCAAAGTAGGGCCGCGTTAAACGAAAATTAGATGTAAACTTTTTATACGCCGAGACAGGTATAACATTTTTCTCAGCGTTCCATTAGAATCCACTTTCAGAACCTTGTTATTATTTAGTTTTTGTTTTTAACTGAATTCTTGTTGCAGATGGCAGATATATTAACAGAAAATTGTTATTGGCTAAATATTTTTGTTGAAAATAATAATACTCGTACTTATGTATTTCAGAAGAAAAACTAATGGATCGAGATCAAAATCCTTCTGTTTTCCTGGTATTTCTCTGTGCGTCTATATTTATGTCTCCATTCATCTTTTGCTGCTTTTAAAAAGGATTAGGACGCAGGAAACTCACTAGTTGCCCCGAATACATTTTATTTTTATTTATTCCTTGAAGTTTTTTATTACGTTAACTTTTATCTTTTTAAATTGTTAGTATGCAAAACAATAGACAAATAATAAACGAAAGCATCCAGCAAATCATAAAAGTGGAATAAAATTGTAATGTTGCAGCAACACACATGCATACTCAAATATGTAAAAAAATATACGAGCACATATTATCACACTGAGAAAAAATTTAGAAAAAAAATCCAAACAAAATGAAAATCCAAACAAATTTAAAAAAAAAACAAAAAACAGGTATAAATGCCAACGATGAACAATAAACACCGAAAATCCCCACTTAAACTATTACCAATTTTTATTGCTACGCTAAGGAAACAACAACAATAGCAGCAGCAACAACAAACCACAAATATTATCAAGTAAAAATATGTGCAAGATGACAAAAAGACGAAAAGGAACAACAACATAATAAATAAACACCAACACGTTGTTGGCAATAAATGATAACGCATAAATTCGCGTACATGTACGCACACACACACACACACACACACACACACACACACACACACACACACACACACACACACACACACACACACACACACACACACACACACACACACACACACACATAGAAATTCAGCATACACGTATGCCATACGCAATATCGGTAAATATCGTTAAAAAGCATTTGTAAACTTTGAGGTCGCAGGCGTGAAATCCGCCACGTTTGTATTCCCACGTTAATGCCGAGTTAAGTTGAGCTGAGCTAAGCTGAGTTGAGTTGAGTGGAGAAGGCACGTTTAAACTGTGAATGACTGCCAAATGGCATCAGCAGCATCGACAGTCAAACAGTAGTGAAGCAGCAGACCGTTGACGCGGGAGGCGGGCTGTGGGCGTTGTAAGTGATATCCTGTTATCAGAAGGATATATCCGTAATTTAAATCAAAGGGAATAACGCACAAATTGCGATACATATCAAATCACACCCAACACATATATTTACATATAAATGCATACATAACTAGTATACATATATAGTACGAGTGTATGTACGAGTATGTGCGTCGATGCATGTAAATGTGTGCACAATGTGCAGTGTATGTAACAAACAGAAAAATGGAAGATGAAAAGTAAAAAGGAATGAACGAAGATTCACTTTGAGCGAAAAAAAAAACAAACAACAACAAAAGCATGGTACGAGTATCAAGGGTAAAAGTTCCATTGACATTGTCACATGTGAGCAGAGCTCGTGCCAATGCGCATGCGTCGATTTTTCGAATGCACATGATAAGCTAACACAGCAACAACAAACGTCAACGACAGCACATAGGCGAGACGTTGAATTCCAAATTGATATAATTTGTTTGGTAAATTTCAACAACGAATTTGTATACATGATAAACTAAGCGTTGACATGAGTTTCAACCACAACAAAGCAACAACAGCAACAGCCCTTTTCTTCATCATCTGTTAAGTCTTCTTCGCTGCGCTTTTCTGTGCGTGTGTGGGTTTGTGTGCTTGTGTTCTTTTTGGTACTTCGTCTTTTTCTTGACTTTTGTTTCTATTCTGTACCATTATGTTTTGTGTTTTTGTATTCTACTTTCTGCTCTTTTTGTGTTGTTGGCATTTGCGTTGAGAATGTGGAGTGCTCTCTTAAATTGTTGCAAAAATGCCTCTCAGCGCTCTGCATTATTTTGTATTACTCGTATGTAGGTTGGCATAGCGCTAGGTGTGTACATTTTTGCTCATCATACCATATATGGTTGCCACATCAAAAATTTGTTTGGAGCTAAAATTTAAAAGAAAGTGGACCATATTTTTTTATATCATTTTGTTAATTTTACAACAAGTAAAAATATTACATAGTACCATATAATGTGTAAACAAATTTATACACATTTGATATTTAGTAAAATATTTGCAGCGATTGTTATATGATGCGATACATATCACAACAACTAAAATCCGCCTTAATACAATTTTTTCAAATTCAGGTTGTAGCTTTTCTTTCAACTCTTTGTTTATTGCATCAAAATTTTGGGAAATTTTTCCTAGTGGACTTAGGCGGTTTTGATATATGTATGTATATCGACGTAGGACCATGGATATATCACATTAAACTAACTCAAAAAACAAAAATGTGCTTAGAATATTTATATAAATATATTTGAAATATTCTTCAAAGATTATATTATTTTATTCCACCGCCAAATATCAACAAAGTGGCAACCGTGTCATCATCATCACCATTAATGCACTCTTTTTTCTTTCTCAATTTGCGAGAGCTCGTGGGCAAAATGTAAACGTAGCACACATTTGTGTGTAAGTTGAAGTATTGTACTTTTCCTTTTACACCATTTTCTTCTTCTTGTGGTGCTGCCTGCTAACTATTCTGCTCTTTAGCAACGCCTTGTTCCTGTCGTCTTCATCGATGTTGTTATCGTCGGTTTTTACAGTTTTTCGGTTTTTCTCGGTATTTAAGAAGTTGTTTACGCTTTTTTGCATATGTCAGACTAAATTTATTTAATTATGAGTATACCAGCATACATACATATGTATGTGTATACACATATCTACATGTTTGAATATCTGTGTCCCATTCCAACTTTATTTATAATTTTTATTTTACATTTTTATGAATGTCCTTTTATTTAACTTGTTATTTTCGTAAGCTACCTTTTCGTTCACGTGTTGTGTGTGTGTGTGTGTGTGTGTGTGTGTGTGTGTGTGTGTGTGTGTGTGTGTGTGTGTGTGTGTGTGTGTGTGTGTGTGTGCGTTTACGTAGTGTATCGTCTTCGTCATTGTTTGCGCTTTTGTGTAGGTTGAGTTGTTTTTGGTCTTTTATGAAATTTCTTTTTTTTTCTTTTATGCTCAACTTTTAATGACGTAACAATTGTTCATCTCCTTCTTGTTGTAGTTGTTATTGTTCATGCCTTTATTGCTGCTGCTGCTGCTGCTCTTACTTCTACTGCTGTTAACTGAATGCTGGACCTATTACACTCACGGGAGTCATTACGTGGCTTTTGATAGTTGTCAATTTGCAGTGAAGACAATTGAATTTTGTGTATATGATTAAATTTGCTACATATACTCGTGCTTACCTAAAAATATGTACATATGAAGCATGTGGTCTGCATGTCGTATGTGTGTGTAACATTTTCATTTGTACATTTAGAAATTAAAAAATTAGTTATGTTGTTGGATTGAAAGTACGATATTGTACCTTTTTTTTTGTGTGTTAATTTCCACATTATGAAATATTTACGCATAATTTCAGAAGGCATTTGATGTCAAAATAAGCAGTACAAAAAAATTGTGTGCGTCAGTGCGACGAAGAACTTTACTTCTTCAGAATGTTTCCGTTTTAAGTTTTCCAGATTAAGTCTAGTAATCTTGTAAATACCAGAGCCCATCGCAGACATTACAAGGGTGGCCAAAGGAATTTTTCACGAATATGTTTTCAAATCGGTTATGTGCTGATTTATGCAAACGATAAGCTTTAAATAGTTCAGTTTCATGATTCTCTGATCCCAGGTGTGTTACATCTGGATTAACTTCATTTTGATCGTTTGCATTTTCAATCCATGCAAAATTACCATCTCCATCAAAATATTCATACTCAAAGCATTCGAATTGGTTTGCTTCATCATTATACATAATTATAATATTGCCATCATCATCATCATTATTAACATCATTATAATAATCATCATCGTCATTATCAAAATATTCAGGTTGTATGATCTCAACAGGTGGAAAATTTGTCACTTGCCGGTCTGAGAACTAGCGAATGTTATGAGGTAGTCTATGTTTTGTTATGCTGCTGTGACTTGTTTTCTTTCCACGGATGAAAGATTTTCAAGCAAATATTCAAGTAAATCTTCTAACCTTCTCTTTCGTTGAGAAGCTGGGAACCCGGCCCCCTCAATGACTGCGTGGTGCTGTATAGGTACATACTTACTATATATAAACTGACCACTTTCGTGGGATCTCAATGGCATGAGTGTTGATGCAATTATTGGCTTTAATGAACTCATTAGTTTTTATGTTACTCTCCATGTAAATAATGCGAAAGAAAATAAAAATTGCTTATTTACAAACTGAGATTTTCTGTAAAAGGTGAGAGTAAGGGTAAGGATAATGGCAGCGGTTACAATACACACAAAAAGAGCGAAAAGCACAAAATTGTGGCCACATTAAAAATATTCTCAAAAGTCATTAAATTAAGACTTGAAAGGGAGGGATGCCTGAAGTGAATGAATGCATTTGTCTTTTCAATAAATTGTTACACGGTGTTGAACGAGGTGAAGAAAGCCACGAAGTATCCAACAAAGAAAAGAGTAGACGAAAAATAAACGAAAACACTTTACACGCAACGTTAAACGTTAAACGTTTTGCAAATAAATATTTTTTATTCATAAGAATGACCAAAAAAATAAATTAAAACAAAGCAGCAACAAAACTTTCAAGACCACTTAAGAGCATGACTACAACAATATCAACGCCAGCAATGGCAACGGCAACGGCTACACCAACAATGGCCCAAGAAAAGAAAAGAAAAACACAAGAATTACTACGCCACAGTATAACAACCAGTAAAACAACAACAACAATATACTTATATATGTTTGTATAGTTGGGCAAATGAAAATGCATGTTACCAACAACATCAACACAATCTAACCTACTCGAAAAAAAATTCCAACCCAAACCAAAACTCAACTCAACTCAACGCTACAACAATGGCAACACAGACATCAACAATCAAGTTTACATTTTGAAAAGAGTATTTTTGTACATTTTTTGTTGTTGTTTTTTTTAAGTGCAGTAGGTAGAGGTACTCGTATGTTGGCAGCGGGCATCCAAACCCCAAGCCCCACACATTTCATAGTAACATTTTCTTATTTGCAAAGAACTTCTTCATGTCGTTGTTATATTTTTGTTGTTGTTGACGTTAACTTTGACGTTGCTGTTGCTGTTTTTTTTTTCGGTATTATTTTTTGCTGTTTCATATACTACACATACATACATACTTATACATACATATAGGTATATTAGTACGTAGACTAACTGTAAAAAGAAAACAATGTTGATGTTGATGACAGCCGTACAAAAAGTTACAGTAGTTATAGTAGTACAATATTATGATTATGACAGCAACATGCATATTCAGATTAATGAACCAAGACTATTACAAAAAATAATAATAAAAAGAAATTCATAATCATGCTTATATTTTTATTTTGCTGGCAGCAACAAACAAATTTGTAGCATGTAACTGAACATAGTTTAGGTTGGGTTAGAGTGGCTAGAGTGGTTTGAGTGGTTAGCAGGACATAATTAAAACAATAAGACCCACTGTAATACCATTGTAATCTTTATTGAACCATTGCAGTTATAAATCTCTGACGTCAGAAAATTCAAGGTATGCTAAATAGCTGAAGAAAAGTTAAACCATTTTGGAGCTATTGGATGAAATTTTCTAAATCCCTGATATCAGCAGAGTCGAGGACAGCTGGTTTGCTGAAGAAGAGTAGAAGTAAGAAAGCTAGACTACGTATGGCAAGCGCAGGATAATTGCATCATCCTTCTCCGCTTCATCGAGACAGCTCTTGCAGAAATCGTTTACGCACAATCCTAATCTAAGTAATCAGAAAATGCCATGTTTAATGGTGTAATGCTGCTAATAAAAGATCTATTCTGAGAAGCCAACGAGTCTGACCTCCACGGCTTGTAGGATTGCCAGATTAGTTTTGTGTAGAAGCATATGTACATACGTTTTTCTCATGTACATGTTGTACTTAAGGGTGAAATCACACCGGATCAGTCAAAACGTTTTATTTTGTTTCATGAAACAAGAGTACATTAGCCGTATTCACGATCTGTAGTTTTTGGTCTTCTTAGTTTTTGTGGTAAATTTTTTAACTTTACAAAAACAAATATGTACATGCAAATGAAAGTACAACCGATTTACCAAATTTACAATCGCATCACCCTATTGCAACATTGCGTAGTATTCTGTATTTCTTTTTATCTGTACCAAAAATGTTCATCTCTAACAAAATGTAAACAAGATCAGCTGTTTTCGTAAATACTAAGTATTTACAATGAGGTCGTTCACGATCTGATGTAAAATCTGATATACTTTACCAAAATTACTACAAAAACTAAATATCGTGAATACGGCTATTGTTTCTTATGAGGCAGCACACAGCAAAGCAGACGAAACAAAACACATGTTTCTGTTTCAATTTGTTTTTCGAGTTGTTTCCGAATGAAACAAGTTCGTTTCAAACCATCGCCGTTGTCCATAATTCCGAACTTTGTCTATGGCGCCACTGGCCTTTTGATTTTGAAAACAAAATTTCAATGCCATTTTATATTTTATATTTTAATGGCACAACAGCCCTTGGAGGGCCCAGGCCAAGCTTTTTTTAATTTCTTTACCAAATAAAATTTCGTTTTATCTAAATTCACACCAAAAAAAACAAGAAAACGAAATGTTTTGTTTTAGTACATTGTGTTTCGCTTGGTGTGTGCTGGAATAGAAAAGGTTTTCTTGCCCTTTTAATCAAAAATAATTTGGACTGCGGTGTGTTTTCAACGTAAATTATGAAAATTCCACAAAAAGATTTTTTTATTTCAGCCCGGTTTTAAAACCGCACAATAAAATTTAAATCGTAAAAATTTTACACCACACCACCTATCCTGAAATCGAAAACCTTCCTGTCACACGTTCGTCATAAAGCTTAGTCATAAGGCCTTAAATTCCTTCCAATCGTGCTTAAATAACCATAATAGGCACAACTTGAATGGCGGGGCTAGACCTAAAATGGGCTATGATCAAACGTCAAAATCTATGACTAGACATAACATTTAGTGGAACACTGAAAATTTCACATTCTTATATTTGTACATGAATGGAAGGGATCTACAGTTTTATGCCGAATCCGAACGGCGAATTGAAAAGCTTTTTCTTACACAATTTCTTCTGCCAGGAGATGGTGCCGTGTTGAAAAATTGTTCTTTCTACTTTTCTAATTTACCTGTGCCGAGATTTGAACCTCGGACACTCTGCGTAGCAGGCCAACGCAATACCGACTTCGCCACAGCGACCACATACATATGTACATATATAAATTTTTGTATGTAATTTCGAATATAAAATATTTCTGTTGTTTTTGTGAGAAATAGATTACATAAAACTTTCTTTTCGAAATTGAACTTAGTTCAAAGCCACAAAAGTTTGCTCTTAATGAATTTTCTCAATAGATACTATTAAATATTTAACCTTATCGCTAGCGACTCCAACACCAACACCAACACCAACGCCAACGCTCCAGCCACAGCCACCAGCGACAATTCACAATCGTAAAAGTAAAAACAACTACAACTTAAGACAATGAATACACTCATTCAATGTCTCAATTATTCAAATAATTCCCAGCAAATACTTTTGCAATAAATTCCTCAATTAAAAAGTTTTCTGTTGCTCCACAACATTGCCACCCACCGAACCGAAACGTCCTGACGCCGAGTGTGAGGTGAGCCGAATTGAGTTGAGTGTTTGTGTGAGTAGAAGCTAGAAATCGAGCTCAAGCTTATCATCACGATATTTTGTAATTATCCCAATGAAGAAATTGAGAAAGTTACTAAGTAACAAAGAACAAAAACGAAATGACAAATGGAGAAACGATAAAATGAAAGGAAGGAAAACGGAAAAAAGAAAGGCAAAAACTTGTACTTGTACCTAGTATCTTGCAATAAAATACCCAATCGCTACTTGGGGGTACGTTACTAGAAGATGCTAAACGATGCGATGCCTTGTGCCTCGTCACGTCATTAGGTTTCGTTTAGCTGGTGCCTCTGTGATATCATTACTATGTATCTGCAGCACATTATCGTGATTAAAATTTAAAAGTGTTCCGTGAATACTCGTGATATTGTTGCTGGCAGAGCGGCACTGGGTTGGTGGCAATTAGGACACATTAGTAGGTAGTCTTCGGTAGGTAAGTGTACCTATTTATATGCTTATGTACGGCATAAACAGAAAGTGTTAGAAAGTATATGAACATGTTACATAATTCTGAAGTAGATTGTATGTATGTGTATGTTTGAGCCTGCTATAATTTCCCTTTGTTTAATACAGAAAATGATATGCTGTGCTATAATGAGTAACCAAAATGGCAAAGCAAGTAGCTAAGTGTGATTTTAGTCAGATTAAACTGGCTTACACATTTAAATGCTTCACGTATTAGTGTTTTTTGTATGTTCAAATGTTGCTCGAAATGGATTTCACCTTTAACAACATTTTTCTCAAATATTTTTCTATTTCCATTTCCAATCCATGAGGGCAATTTCTCAAATATTTTTCTTTTTCCATTTCCAATCCATAAGGGCAATTTCCTTCCTTACAAATTTGTCATTTTTATGAAAAACTACCAGTCAGCCGACAGGTGGTGAGGGGTTGCTGCTAGAGGCTTACAATTTAAGATTGACCTCAATTACTTTTCACTCTCCAACATTTTCTCTGAACATATCTGCTATCCCCAACCCTTAAGTGGGATTCCATACAAAATTAGCATCACATCCACGATGGTCTCAGGTCATTTAAAAATTTCCAAATCGTATCAATGTTTCTGTTACATGTTCAAAATGTGTTAAGGGGTGAAGATGGAGGATAACTATTATGTTGGGGAAAAATTTAGATCATTGCAAAATAATTGAGGTCGGTAAGGGCGGTTCCTGGACAGCGGTGGAGTAGTACTTATGTCGATTTTGCGACCCCTCCAATTTTCTGGCCGATGCATATTGTCATCGAAGCTTACAAAATTAAGGACTCCAGCGTATCCAAATCCCATTTTTAAGAATCTCCATACAACACTATTCCATAGCCAATGTACAGTTAAGTGTGATTGATTCGAATTTTGTGTGAAACCACTATTTCACACCACTATCAAAAGATATAAGTATATACTTTATATTAGTTGAACTTTCATAAATTACCAATTACTTAAGATTTTTTTATTTTTGTAGAATGTAAAATGCTTTTATTGCCACTTGAGCGTCAAAAAGAGAAAATTAAATGCATCACCGATATTTATGCCACATTCGAAATATCACTTTATAGTGAAATATTTCCATTTTCAATAAACGATTTTTATGTTTAATATCAACCAAACAAAAATTAGCCTTTGGTCATTGATTTTTTCTATCTTTTTTAAGTTTTTGCGATACTAGCTTCCCCATTCAGGATAAGCTTTAGTCAATCAATCAGATTGATATTCTGTAGATTTCTTTAATGCCCAATGTCATGTTTCTAGCTATTGACATCAATGAAAATCAAAATATGCTCTTTAAAAAACATACAGCAAAACATACTTAGACGTAAAGGAAAATGGACAAATTCTTATCACTGGCAGACATTAAGGAAGCAAAAACAGCACAGCAAATAGCACTCTCCACTCTCCACTCAGGCCCTATTTAGAAGCTATGGGATATTGTTTTTGTTGTTGTTCTGTTGTGGTTCACAGAGCAAATACACCATGCACATATGATTTGACTAAGAACAGGAAGCAAAGGAAGAAGAAAAAGAACTAGAACAAATATCAAGAGAGCATATGGTGAGCAACGAATGGAAGAGCATGAAACCGTTTCAGTTCGCTCTTATGCACTTATAGTTAAGAGAGGTAGAAAAGGAAAGCTTTTCTTACTTACAACAAATATGTAAACAAAAAGTGGTCGGAAAATTTTCTTTTAAAAGGATTAAACAGCAATAAGGATACATTTACCAGATGAGTGTGTATTAGAGGGTGTAAGTGTATGTGTGCGTGTGCGTGTATACGTTTATGTGATATAGTGTGACGGCAACAACAACAGCGAAAAGACAATGTTCAAAGTATTTGTGGCGGAGCGGCGCGCACGTTGTGTGCGGTCTCTACTATATATGTAAAGATATATGTATTTCCATTATGATTGTTTGTGTGTACTATGTAGGAATGTATGTACAGATTGGTGAATAAAATCTTCTCTATGGATGTGTGTGTGTGTGTGTGTGGGTGCATGAGTGTATTTTGTAATTGTGAAGAGAAGAAAATCGCCCATTATCCATTTTTTATTTTATCATCAAATTTATTGTACATATAAGTGTATGTATGTATGTATGTAGGTGAATGTGTGTGTGTAAAGAAGAAGAAAAATATATATCTACGATAAGTGCAGAAGACAAAAAAGTCAAAGGAATACAAAATGAAGAAGAGAAGCTAAAAACAACAACAAAACACATTGAAAAACATACCAACATTCGCATTTATAACACACGCATACGCTCAAAAGACAACACGCCCTTTTGGTTTTTTCTTTTTTTTGTTGTTTGGTTTTTAGATATTTTTTCTTATAATAAGCAGAATAAATTATACCGTTTATTTAATACCCTTTTATGTTACTATTCCTTTTAACAATTATTTAAAGAACATACTCATATTTCCATAAATATTTGCATACTTACGTAAAAAAGTTAAATTGTGATATCAATTGCAAAGTTTGCTTCTTATTATCCTTTGGCAAGTATGCATTTGCGTGTGAGCGTAACTGTGTGCATGTGTGGAGCGCCAGTGCTTTTCTGTAAACTAATTTCAATACTGGTTCGATCTTAACTTTTTATTAGCAACTTATTCAGTTTTTTTTCACTTTTGTCTACCAGAAGCAAACAAATAAACTTGTCGTTGTCCTTTTTATGCTATCGTTCCGTAATTTTCATTTGTTATTTGGTATTTGGAATTTGTTTTACAAGCTTTACTTAACATTCACTGCTTGCAATTGAATCCTTTTAACTGTAAATTAAACAAAATCCAAAAATGAACATAAATTTATCTCATTCAAAAGCGAAGGATTACTTTGATTAATTTCAACTTCAAAACACGTTGCAATTCTTATTACATATTCTTTTGTTTTTGTTTTTAACAACTTTTTTCTCTCTTTTTGTACTGCAATAACCAAAGAGTATTTTATTTTCGACCTCAGTCACACAGCAACATTAAAATTGTTTCCACTTTATCTTCCGACGAACACAACATTTCACGTTGCTTGCAATTTTGCAACTAAATTTTTCGTTCCACTTAATATGCCGCCCGAGAATGAGTATCTTTCTTTCTTTCAGATACTGCCTACTATTAATAATAATACAAATAAATATACTTGGGCTAATAAATTGATAACTGCTTTGCAAATCACATTCACATTCACAATCAGCATCCATCAGCACAACACCAACAACACATCACATCAACATCATCAACATCATCAACATCATCAACAACAATCTACTCATCCTAGCCTCTTTTCTCGCAAAACTGTTTACAATTGTTCAAGTACTTAATAAAATAAATTAAAGTATCTACTAAGTAATATAATATAATTTGTATATCTAAATATTTAAATGCATTATATTTTCTCTTCATTTTCGTCTTTTATCAAAACTAAATTGATTAAATGCAAACGAAATAAGTTTAAATTGAGATTAGCAATAATATTGTTATTGTTGTTATTGTGCATATGAATGTGAATTTAGTTATTGTTTGTAATAGTATTGTGAACACACTATACAGACACACTTGTGCCGTTTCGTATCTGTGTCGCATTATTTATGTATAGTTGTATTTAACTACTTACGTACAATTGATACAATTCTTACTAGCATCGCACTATTTCTACATGAATGACAAACAATTTTCGCTCAATTTGAAAAAATAAACAAACAAAAAAAAACACCCACATGTACTTACTTACATACATACATACTTTTGTATAAAACTACGCAGGACCGACTACCGAGATTTGATAACAGCAGAGATTTGGAGTAGATGTAGAGAGATGAGACTTTCACAGCACTCAGTTCATTGGGGCATTGTACTTTGCCAAGGTATAGCGAAGAATTTTTAAGAATCGAAGAAGTTCAAGTAGAAAAGTCATTCTCAACTAATAATCGTGCATCGTTTTCTTGCGAAAGCTCTCCAGCGCAACTTTCTTCCTCGAGGCAGGAGCCGCATTATTGTCGATGATTCCCATGATTGCCTATGAAAAGCTTTTCACTTCGCCATTCGGATTCGGCATAAAGAGCAAATTTGAAAATGAGTTAGCTAGAAAAAGTACATGCATGTCCAATTGCAAGCCACTTCTAAGAGAGTGTAGGAGTCCCTGTGCATGGTAGAGGATATTATCGTCCGGATTTCTTTATCTGTCCTTTTTTTTGAGTATCCTTTGCATCTTAACCTTCGTTTATTGTAAAACTTAATCTCAATTCGTTTTCTTCATCAAATGAGGCAATTGTAAGCTTTAAAATACATGGAAAATTATAATTGCTTTTTTCCTCAAATTAAATAATAATTTTTATTATACTTAATATGTTACTAATGAATATGTATGTTGGCTTACAAGTAACTGCAGGGTGCGCCATCTTTTATGTCGGTATGTGAATATTGAAACTTTACAATTTATTTGGACTAGTTTTTGAATAGAATTACAAATCAATCAAGTGGCCGCCGTTTGATGAAATGATGAAATGCGCCCTTTTTGCTGCGTTTTCCATCACTTTTTTTCGAGCATATCACAAGGTATAGCAATGATTTCGGCACGAATGTTTGCCTTGAGCTCGTCAATGGTCTGAGGCTTGCTGGCGTACACTTTGCTTTTGCAATAAACCCACAAAAAGGAGCCCGGCGGGGTCAAAACTAGAGATTTTTTTGACACCTGGGAATTTTCGTTGCAGAAACTGCATTGTTTGATTTGCAATGTGGCATGGCGCATCGTCTTGTTGCAACCAGTAACCGTCCAGGCACACCATTTTCACACATTTGTGGGCAGACATAATGAGCCAACGTCCACCGATATCAATTCCCTTCGGCTGTTTCGCCTTCTCCGAAAGAAAATGGCCCAATCGGCAATCGGGTTGATAAATATTAAAATTATTCAATGTTTACATACAGACATAAAACATGCCGCACCCAGTACATATGTATATTTATACTAATTGCTGATATTTGAGTGTGTTTATTCAAAAACTAAGGCAAAAAGGGAAATAATTTTTTTTTTTTATAAAATAGTATAGTTTATTAGTGGTCGCTGTGGCGTAGTGGTAGTGCATTGGACTACTACGCAGAGTGTCCGGGGTTCGAATCTCAGCACAGGCAAAATCAAAAAGTAGAAAAAATAATTTCTACACGGCACCACCTCTTGGCAGGCAATGGCAAACCTACAAGAGTAAAAATTGCTATGAAAAGCTTTTCACTTCGCCGTTCGGATTCGGCATTAAACTGTAGGTCCCTTCCATTCATGTACAAACATAACACGCACAACATGAGTGGATGCGAAAAGCTCGGCCTAGGCCCTCCATGGGCTGTTGTGCCATTAAAAGTAAAGTAAAGTAAAGTAAGTATAGTTTATTAATCATTCGCGCTTGAAAAGAAAAAAGAAAGCTACAAAAACAAGCATGAAAGTAAAAACGAGGTTGTCGAACATTTTCACTCATATTGTTATGTTCTAAATAACAAAAAAACAAAAAAAAATAGAAATAAAGCAGAGCTATAAAAATCCCGTTTAACTAACTGCAAAATACACAACAAATAAAATTAACAAAAGCTACGGCAGCAGAAACAACAACAATACAAACCAAGTACGAATAGAACAACAAAAGCAGCAAATACATACATAGATGCCATTTGCAAGGGCAGAAGACATACGATCCACTTAACTGTAAATGGTGCTATGAACGAGTGAGTATGTATGTATGTATGTGAATGAAAGCGTACATATTCGATGTAACGGATGTATAATGTACCGCTACCTGCCTACCTAAATACGCAAATACTTATTCTCATACTCTACTTACTTACTTAATTCAATTCCAAGTATTCTTCGCATGTATGTGAGCGTTTGAGTATGCGAGTTAAGCTTCCATGGCTATAAGCGCATGAATGATGCGCGTTGTAATCAAGTTGAATGATAACAACAAACACAACAACAGCAAAATGGTTCAATTAGATTTAGTAGAATATTCTTAATTGAAAATTCAATTTGCATAGAATTGTGTTTAGTTTGTGATTTAACGCGAATGAGATGAGCTCAGCCACGGACGATGCATTGTTCTTCGTGTGGGTAAAGCAGGGAGGGAGGAAGAGGGTAAGATAGATGCGATTATAATCGCTATAAAATTTATGGTTTGTGTTTGTTTTTCTTTTTGCAGTTTATGATATCCTTCTACAGCATATTCACATAATCCAGGATAATAAAAAAACGAAATGTTAGAGCAATTTATTATGCAACTAAATTATTTCCAAAACACAATTATATTTGCGTTGTGGATATGTTTGGAAATGCATAACTGCACCGTGCGACAGTAGTCTTCACACCCATATGACTTTTTCCTTTTTTTTTTGCCGTACCCAATAAACAATGAAGGAATTTCTTTAGGTAACAATTTTTGGTACTTATATTGGGGCAATTTAACATTCGCCAAGTAGTTAACCATTTGCGAATAAAACAATCAAGTTGTTAAATCTCTTCTTCTCTGTATTGTCATCCACAATGAAGCAACTCAATAGCGCTGGCAGCTGGAGGTGATCTTCCGGCACATATGTGGCATACACAAGCATATGCACTTCTCATATCTACACATTATAATTGTGTGGACTCGTCCTTGCGCATCATATAACATTTTAAATTCATTTTTATTTCACTACTTTCCTTCGGCGTACATTTTAACACATTTTCTTTTTGTTTTTCCTACACTGTTGCTCCCTCTCCTTTTATTATTAACAGTTCACTGTAGTGATTTTATGGAAACCAGGAATGTTGATCAATATGATATAGCATATTGCGTTATCTCTTTAGCTTTTGTTGTTGTTTCCCATTCATTTATCGCTACTAGTTATATATAATAACTAGGAGCGAGTGGCGAATAAAACGAAACATTCCGTTTTCTTGTTTCGTTTGGTGTGCGTTGAGATAAAACAAAATTTAATTCATCACTTGCTTTTTATTTTAGTAAAGAAATATCAAAAGCTCCGCTTAGAAATGAAATGGCATTGAAATTTTGCTTTCGAAAATCAACGGCAACGATACATGGATTTTCTGTTTCGTCTTGTTTTTTTGTTTCGTTGCATGCGGTGTGTGCTGCCGCCATAAAGAAAGTACGCAATTATCGACAACGGCGCTGGTTTGAAACGAAATTATTTCATTCGGTGTATGTTGGCCGTATGCAAAGACATTTATTGTCGACAACCACTCGAAAAACAAATTCAGGCACAAATATAACACGCACAACATGAATGGATGCGAAAAGCTAAGCCTGGGACCTCCATGGTCCGTTATGCCTTTAATGGCATGAAGTTAGAAAGAAGTTGGTATATAGCTTATGTCCAATCTGGACATCTGTAAAATGGCTAAGTGTTTTGTGATTTGTCCAAACAGGAAGGCAGCAGAATTCCTTCTTAAATTAGGAAAGAAGAACCTACGCCAGATGGTGGGACTCATCACAGGGCATAATCCATGGGGCCAACATATGACCACCATCGGCATCACCGAGGACCCGACCTGCACATCTTGTTTGGAGGAGGTGGACAGAGTGGTGGCAGAGAGCATTTTCTCTGCACATGTCCCGCCTTTGCTAGAGCGAGATGGCGCATTTTGAGTTTCGATGTCACAGGATTGGACGAAGTTCACTCCTTCCCCTTCTGCGATCTTCAGAGATTTGTGAGAGAATCCGGAAAATTTGCGGAAGAGAACGTAGTCCCTCTATAACTCCTTTTCCGACTTTTTCCCTCTTTTTCTCTAACCCCTTACTTGCTGTCACCCCTTCTTCTTTTCCTAGGCCTTAAGTACAATGGGCTACATAGCCTGAGTGCTTGAGGAACTGTCCTGCACTCGTAGGTCAGATTCTCGGCCTTCTTCACATCCATCCATCCTTATCAACTGCCACCGAGTTGCATGCTACAATGGGCATTGATCTCATTTAGACCAAAACTGGTCTCCTAATGCAAATATACCAAAAAATAATAAACCTGGCACTAAGCTACAAAATCCGAAATGGAAACATTAGAGATAGGGATGGATGGTCTATGTTTAGCGTTTTTACAATTTTGTTTTGTGCAGTTGCTTTTACGATTTTACGTGTTGTATTTTTGGCTAACGTCGCCCTGTATTCTTTGGTCATCTACGACGACTGCTCTCTATTGGGTTCCTATCAAGCGTTATTCTTGTGATTCTACTTCCATGTTTGCCTTTTTATGTGAGCAGTTACTGACTGTGTTCGCTTGTAAGCTTCCAAAGGTCAACATTTTTTATTCGGTTTAGCCTGAATTTCCGCAGACACCTTTTAATGAATATTTGTAGTTTCTGGGTGATGTCGCTTGAAATTCACCAAGTTTCATTTTGCGCATGCGTCAAATATTCAGATTTGTATTGTTCTAGATTTTTCGTACTGTAATCATTTAAACGCAGCTTTGACTTTGTTAAAATCGATCTCTGCTATACCGACGGTAGTCATCGGACTGTCTAGATAGCAGAACTAGAACTACATATTTAACGTATTCAACAGTTCCTGGCCTTCAATTGTTATGAAGTCTCTGCTGATATTTTCATTACGTGGTGTTTAGTATTTTCGATGTTGATGAGGGGCCAATCTGGCGTACTACTCTGATCAAATGATCAGTTTCCGCAAGTGAAACTTATGACCTTATGCAAGAATAGACATACACATATGTACAATATATCGTCTGCCTCTCCTTTCGCAATATACGTCTGCGGTAACTTCGCCCAGGACGAATGGGAAGAGAAGAAATGAAAGTATGTAGATACGAGGTATGATAAAAAAATAACCGTTATTTTAAATTTTTTTTCAAAAGTATTTATTTATTCATCAACAACTATCTTGTCCCCTTCAAAGTAATCCCCCTCAGATATAATACACTTATGCCAGCGTTTTTTCCAATCCTCGAAATACTTCTGAAACGCGCTTTTTGGTATCGTCAACAGCTCCTGTTTCGATTTTTCTTTTATCTCCTCAATCATAGCAAAACGCTTTCCTTTCATCGGTGTCTTCAGTTTTGGGAAGAGGAAAAAGTCAGCGGGGGCCAAGTCCAGTTTTGTTTTTGGCGAAAAACTTACGCACAAGCGAAGTTGTTTTTGCTCAAAATTTAGCAATTTTGGAACAATCTTCGCTACCGCACGTTTCATGCCTAAACCATCCGTAAAAATTGCTTGGCATGAGCCGAACGATATGCCAACATCATCAGCAACCTCTCTGATAGTGATTCCACGATTATCCAACATCATTTTCTTCACTGCGTCAATGTTTTCATCGGTTGTTGACGTGCTCGGGCGACCAGGACGAGCATCGTCATTGACATCTTCTCGGCCTTCCCTAAACCAGTTATACCACAATTGAACTTGTGTTCTGCTCATAGTAGACTCGCCAAAGGCCACAGTCAACATTTCAAATGTCCTTGCGCATTTAATTTCATTTTTTACACAAAACTGAATACAGTTTCTTTGATCCATTTTTTCGAATAGTAAAAAATCGAAGAGCACACCAAAACACGACTAACCTTTTTATCTATCAAAAACAAACTGACAATCCAAAATGGTTGGTATTGCCAACATGTATAACAGACATGTGTGCCAACATAACAGAAAAAAAATGCGAAAATCGAACATACGTAACTCACGAAATTTGAAAATAACGGTTATTTTTTTATCACACCTCGTATCCTTGTTTGACTTCTGTGTGGGTGTTTAACCGCTCGCTGTTGCCATTGCCATTGTGTGGTGCTGCTACTTTATAATACACGTGTATTTTTGTATTTTTGGGGATCTCCATATTGCGCTACACTTCATGGAACCGAAGTATTGCTATTATTTCATATTTACATAATATTAAGAAATGTTATTCGGCTCCAGTTACGAATCACTCTCAAGTTTTTGGCAAAAGAATTTAAGGCAATTTAGTGCATTACTTACTTACTTTACTTAGCTGGCACTACAACCGATGATCGGTCTTGGCCGCCTCCACAAAGCTTCGCCAGCCACTTCTGCTATGCGCGCGCTGGCGCCAGTTGATAAGGCCAAGTGCAGTCAGGTTGCCCTGCACCTGGTCTTTCCAACGGAGATTAGGACGTCCCCTTCTGCGTGTTCCTCCACCGTGGTTCAAATAAAACACCCTTCTAGCCGGAGCGCTTTCTTCCATTCGCTCAACATGACCCAGCCAGCGAAGCCGCTGGAGTTTTATACGCTTGACTATGTCAGTGTCGGCGTACAGCTCATACAGCTCATCGATCCATCTTATTCGATACACGTCGTCCACGCATACTGGACCGTAGATCTTACGGAGTATCTTCCTCTCGAACGCTCCTAACAGCCTCTCATCATTGATGAGAATTTTGAGAAATCTTAACCCACAAAAAAAAATAATAACGAACAATCTCATCTTCTCTTATCGGAGCGATGAATGAATATAAATTTACTAGAAAGTAGTTTAAAAGTTGAGCAATTAAGTAATATAAATAAGCCCAGTTATTTTTCCGGTACAAAAGCAAATATGGATTTTATTTTTATGCTCTTTATATATTTTTCTTAACTGCTGAAACACTTTGTATCTGAAAATGAGATGGTCGATTTATTTTATTATTGTCTAACAAAATATTTTGTTATATAATTCAAATTCTACTTTCGCTACTACTTTTGAATTGCTACTGATAATGTACACTTTTAAAAGCTTTTAATTTTTAGTTTTGTTTCTAATTTATGGTGTAAATATGCTCGGAAAATTGAAGCTATGCCTGGACAAAATAAAAGGTGTGAACCCAAAAATTTTTTAAATTAACAATCAAAATGCAAATTTGGAAGTTTGGTGGCACTATTTTGGGGGAATCCCCGCAACAAAAGTTCTTCTCGATAAATATTGCGGCTTGTTTATTTGTTTAACCTTCAAATTGATCTGGACAATATAAAATAGGTGTGTTTTGGTAAAGATTAAAAGTGAATAAATTTAAAGCGTTATTTAGTTCCAGAAAGTAAGATTTCGATGAAAGTGAACTAAATAAAGGTTTAATTATAATTTTTAATAATATTAGGTCGTGGGTCGTGGAGTTCATTGCAGTACAGAGGAGAGAAGACTTGCTAATCAGCTCCGAGACAAAGGAAAAACCTACAAATTCATTGCCAGATCGATGGGACGGTCTCAGAATTTCGTTACAAATGCTCTCAAGCCAGAAAAAGCTATTGAAACGCGTGGAGCACCTAAAAAAACTTCATTAGTGACCGACAATCTTATCGTTACATTAGCTAAACGCGACCCGTTCAAGTTGCCCAGAACAATTGCAAGCGAAATTGGGAATTTTGTATCATCACGAACCGTTCCAAGACGATTAGTAAGCGCAAATCTACCAGGTAGGAATGCTAGTTCCTCTGCTTAGAACTGCAAATTTGAAGAAGAGAAAAAATTGTGCATTAGTTTATAAAACGTGGTGCGGTTGAAAGGGAGAAAAAAAATGCCGCAATATTCTCTGGAGCGTTGAAACAAAAATAAATTTGTTTGGTAACGATGCGGAAAGAAACGTTCGTCGCCCGAAAGCCAAAAAATTCGACGTCCGGTTTACAAAGAAAACAGTGAAGCACGGAGGTGGCAGCTTAATGGTATGGGGCTGTTTTTCTTGGCGGCAAGGTATTGGCATTGTCCGATACATCAAATTAATGGCGTTATGGATAGATTCGTGCATAAGGATTTGTTGGAAACGGTAATGTTACCATATGCCGAGGATACTATGCCGCTTTTTTTTGGATATTTCAGCAGGACAATGATCCTAAACATTCATCGCGAGTTGTCAAAGCATGGTTCCAAGATCATAATGTAGACGTCCCTGAGTGGCCAAGTCAATCCCCAGATTTAAATCATATTGAGAACCTCTGGGGAGAACTTAAACGCCAAAACAAAACTCAGTTATGGGAAAATATTAAAAAAATCTGGTACAACATTTCTGTAGAAACTTGTCGTTGTCGGAAGTTGATATCGTCAATGCCCAGAAGAATCGAAAAAGCCATCAAGAATAATGGTGGATATTCTGGGTAATAATGCGTTCTTACTAATTCAGTAAAATACGGGACCATAACTAGCAAAATTTCAATATTTATTTCTAGGTTTTTTGTGCACACCTAAGTATTATTCTGTCCAATCGAAAATCTGTGTATTTTATGAATTAACCAAAAAATTTTGATATTTTTTAGAGTTTTTAAAACTTTTTGTGTTTTGCTATGACGTATGAAGTATGTTTATGTTGAAAACTAATTTATTTTTTGAAGGATAATAAAAGATTTATGAAAGCCAAGCTTATTTAAAAAAAAATATGTTCACACCTATTATTTTGACCAGGTGTGTATGTCGTTGCTCTTTTAAGAAAAACCCTATCACTGAGCAAACAAGTTGGCATTTGTTGGTTGGTGTAAATGTCATGCCGAATAGATTTTGGTGAAGGTATTTTTGATATTAATATTGAAGCTGAAAATCTTTTGATGTACCAATGTCGATACTTCTGAATATATCGGTCATTTCTGGCTGTGGGTTGATTAATCTATGAAGTTGACGAAATCACGACGAAATTCTAAGTAACTGTAACTGATTTATACTTGTGTAAAAGTTGCAATTATTCCTTTTAGTTTTCTGAAACCATAAATCTGCCATATATTTTCGAAAATATGTATGGCAAATTTATGGTATGGATAATGAAGCAAGCAAACCCCTTATAAATTATAAAATATATTAATGTTCCAGATTTGTTTTTTTGATAGTTTGTCATCTATTCTATCCCCTCCGTAGCTTTCACCTTAGCCAATAGGACATCGGTTTTTTTTCACATTTTGTGAATTGTATAGTTAATTTCCGTTTTGAAATAGTGCAAACATTAAACGACCTTACCTTAAAGTAGGTTGTGGTGATAAATTTAAAGTCTACGTGAGTTTTTAAGGTTCGAGTTAAACTAAGTGATTCACTAATCCGAAAGCCATGCCAAAAAGTATGCTACACTTAGATATACATAATATGCATATATATATATTTATGTGTGTTGGTACGAGTATACATATGTATGTATGTGGCAAATCTACTACATAAATATGAAGAGGAATTCATCATTGAAAAGGCATTTGCTTGTTTTCAACAAAAACAATACAAAAAAAATTTAAAAATTTATATAAATTTTCTTTTACTTTTCTCATTGAATTTTCGTCCTATGAGAATTTTCAAAAATATAAGTATGTATGTAAATCACATCCACATTAGCTAATTCTGCTGCTGCTGCTGCTGCCGTGTTTGTTGCTGTAATTTTCGTCGTTGACGATAAAAATCGTTGAATCCGATTTTCGTGGCTGGTATTGTTGTTGTTGCTACCGTTGGCAGTTTCGCAATTTGGGAGCGGCATGGCACCCAATTTCGCACACATACGCACAAACATACATACATATGCACATATACCCATACAAAAGCCTTCTTTATTTGGTAGATATTATTACTGATTGTTGAAAGAAACTTAAAAATTTTTCTAGAAAATAGCAATTCAACACATTAAAAAAAAAAAAACCTTTATACTTTTTTGTTAAAATCTACAAGAAATCTTATCTGAAGAGGAAAAAATTTACGTGGGTGTGTTTCCTCGTACTTTCTCTCCATTCTTCCCTATTTTTTCGTTTGCTTGGGAGAATGATTTCTTGTTCTTTTCTTTTTTATCTGCCATTTTCCTGGCTAAGAGCTTGTCACAGCATTATTGGGTAGTATTAACAATGGGGTCGGCGGTGGAGTAATGATTGCTACTAGACACACATACAAACAAACAACCAAATAAACCATCAAATAAACAACAAACTCTATCCTACACTTTTTTTTTTTTTTTTTTGGTATTTGGAATTATTTACTTAAATTGTTTTCTTTTTTTTTTTCTTTCACACTCCAATAACAATTACAACAATTGCACAAAATTAACCACAAAATAATTTCAAAACCTTCACCGTTGCTCTCGAGCTTCACACTGAATCGTTGAATTAGCTACCGCCGTCACCATCGCCACAGCCAGCAGCTTTAGGACATACAAAGCGAGAGAGAGAAACAGACGAGCGTAGAGATGGATGCTGCTGCTGCGTGCGGATATGTGGTCCAAGGACTTAACGCCCAAAGCTTTCAACAATAAAGACAAACTATGTGTGACTGTGTGTGTGTGTGTGTGTGCTGATGTAATATTTCAAGAGAATATTCAAAAGAGAGTATTTACGTATATATTGTACATGGATTGTGTTGGACAGAAAGAGTGAAAGCTTTATGTGAAAACAACAACGATATACACAAATACGGTACATGATATTAAGCCGATTTATTTGATTAAACAATTTTGATGAAATATTTGCACATTTTGAAAGCAACTGTTACAGCAAAGACCACAACCAATCCCATTGAAAGTGAAGGAAAACGTTGAAAAATTATGGCAACCTCATACAACAGTACGATAATTGTTTGAAAGCAATTGTGACACACTTCGCACACACAGTGTTGCCAGAAAAAGGAATTTGTGCCATTTTTCTAGGAATTTTCAACACAAAAGGGAAAACGGGCTAAGCAATCTAAAAAGCGGGGGAAATTTTAGTTCAACGCGGAAAACTAGTTGGGAAAACTAAACTTCATTACATAGTCAATGTGAAATGCGCTTTTTTTTCTTTCACATCTTCGATGATTAATATGGCAAACAAGCATCACTTCCTGAATTACAAAATGGGAAAATACCACATCTTTACTTTAACGACTTTTAATGGCACCACAGCCCATGGAGGGCCTAGGCCGATCTTTTCGTATCCACTCATGTTGTCGTTTTATATTTGTACATGAGTGGAAGGGACCTACAGTTTAATGCCGAATCCGAACGGCGAAGTGAAAAGGTTTTCATAAGCAATTTTTACCCTTGCAGGTTTGTAATTTTCTGCCAAGAGGTGGTGCCGTGTAGAAAAATTCATTTTTATACTTTTTGATTTTGCCTGTGCCGAGATTCAAACCCCGGACACTCTGCGTAGCAGTGCAACGCATTACCACTACGCCACAGCGACCAAAATACCACACCTATTAACAATAATACGTATTTGTCACACATTTTATTATGCTGTCAGCAAAACTTGTAAAAATCTTTCGGTGTAAATGAAACGGTTTGTTGTGATATTTATTTTAGTAACTTGAGTAAACTTATTACTCGAGTAATTCGAGTATCTTAGATATTGAAAAACTGTTTGAGTGAATTGTGGATGCGGGCTTACTATGTTATTGGCTCTCATACGAGCTAAAGTAGGTAAATGTCTACTTTACTTTATGATTTATAGAATATTTCAAAGATGATTAATTAAAACTTTAAAGCTTTGATGGTGTTAACAATATTTGTAAAAATATAAACAATCATAAATAGTTTAATATTAACCATAGACGAAAATGAATGTTAGTGACATAACGAAATGGACGTACGTTTTTTTACTTCCCATTTTGAGATTTAAGTTTATTTATGAAAAAAAAAACAATAAAAAAATTTAAATGATAAAACAATTGTATTGAAAGAAAATGTGTTTGTTGGATGTTGAACAAATTCCCTTCAACCGACAAAACTGCGTTTAAAATGTATAGGTTATATTATATGTAATTTTTTTTATTCATATTTGCTTCGAAAACTTTAGAGGTATACGTAAGCTGTTTTCCATTAAAAATTTGACAGTTCGTTTACGGACTGGCTGGAATACTTTCGAGGGTTACTTAAATGAATAACTTTACTATAAATTCTCCAGGTCATGAAAATCGTTAATATACATATATTTGATATTGGATATTATTACTGATACCATATTTCTTTACAGCATTGCACGTCGATATAATCTTAATGGTTCCCAATTTTAATGTCTACCTACAGCACACAAATTTTTAAAGCTTCCTATTTGGCGTAGAGACGTGGACATTGACCATCAATGATGAGAGGCTGTTAAGAGCGTTCGAGAGGAAGATACTCTATAAGATCTACGGTCCAGTATGCGTGGACGACGTGTGTCGAATATGATGGATCGAAGTGAGAGGAAGATACTCCGTAAGATCTACGGTCCAGTCGACGTGTATCGAATAAGATGGAACGATGAGCTGTACGCCGACACTGACATAGTCAGCTGGCTGGGTCATGTTGAGCGAATGGAAGAAAGCGCTCCGGCTTGAAGGGTGTTTTATTCGAACCATGGTGGAGGAACACGCAGAAGGGGACGTCTTAATCTCCGTTGGAAAGCCCAGGAGCAGGGCAACCTCACTGCACTTGGCCTTATCAACTGGCGCCTGCGTGCGTATAGCGAGGCGACTGGTGAAGCTTTGTAGAGGCGGCCAAGACCGATCATCGGTTGTAGTGCCAATTAAATAAATAAGTAAGTATTTGTGTAAGGAATTTTATAATTTTTTGAGATAATTTACCACTTTTTAACTTCAGTACTTCCATAGAATTCATATAAAAATTGAAAATTTGATAAAACGAGAAAATATAGAAAACATAAAAAAGAGTAATTCAGATGGTATTATGTAGAAATAATGAAAATATAATACTTACATACCTAGACCATCTTCAAATTAGTCTCAGAGCGCCGACTCATTTTGACAAAAGTCCACTCATTTTCATACTAAAATGTGGTCTGAACACCGTCGCCTCATTTTTAACGCTTAACAGCTCTTTTGCGCAGCGCAGCAAACAAAATTTCGTTTATTTTTTTATCATTCTAAATAACATTTAACAGGTACAGGTTAAATTATTTTTTCGCAGCTGATTTAAATGTCATTTCAAAAAAGTCAAATGAGGCGAAAAATGATTAAAAAATAAAAAATCCCGCCTCACATAACTTTTCCCCTCCCCAGTTCCCCCTTTGTTATTGGACATCAAAATAAATCTGCTAATGTGAAAATAATAGTGTTTTTACATTTTTTTTTTTAAATTCTGCCAAAAATCCAAAAATTTACTTTTAAAAGTTTTTATTTTCAACTATATCAATTATATTTTTGAAAGGCTGACAGAAGCTAGTGGTCACTGTGGCGTAGTGGTAATGCGTTGGACTGCTACGCAGAGTGTCCGGGGTTCGAATCTCGGCACAAGCAAAAGCTAAAAAAAAAAAAATTTTAAAAATAATTTTTCTATACGGCTTTATCTCTTGGCAAACCTACAAAAGTTAAAATCGCTATGAAAAGCTTTTCACTTCGCCGTTCGGATTCGGCATTAAACTGTAGGTTCCATTCATGTACAAATATAACACGCACAACATGAGTGGATGCGAAAAGCTCGGCCTAGGCCCTCCATGGGCTGTTGTGCCATTAAAAGTAAAGTAAAGACAGAAAAATTTACTGAAAATCCGTTGGCGTTCGCCAAAAAAAAAATTAGTAGAAGATAGTAAATTGTCCTGTCCGTTATAATTTTATAAGGATTTTGTTTTTAGTTTTTTAATTATTTGCAATTTTGCTTTACTGAGTTTGTAGCTGAACCGAATGAGGCACAATGACAGGGTACATTTATGGTATTTTAAGCGGTACAGATATTGCAGTCAGATTTCAAAATAATCTCCTTTACCATAGTACAATCTGGCAATAGTTGTTTATACTTAGCCGTTATTTCTTTCTAACACGCCTCAGGAAAATAACTGAACTAGAAAAAAGTCAGTTTTCTACTTGATTTTTTAACCACACGGTTTTTGTTTTTTTTTTTTCCGTGTTTTGCATTTTCGCCACTTGGTCGGAGAAGTTGTTTAGGTTGTTTGTGCTTCGGGCACATTTATAACATAGAAAAATACGAGTGACATTTATGTAACGTGTCAAGATAAAAAAAAGAAGAATTTATTAATCAATTCGCACAATCATTGTAAAACAAAGTTTCTCCAGAGAAAAGCATCGGTTGCGTGTGAGTAAAAAATATCTGCTGTTAATCGGGTGATAGCAAAATCTCTTGGGGCAATGAAACTTTGGAACATATCTCCGTGCAACGGACAGGGAATAATACTGTACATTACGTCGGCATTTTACGAAAAATTTACTGGAAATCCGTTGGCGTTTGCCAAAAAAAAAATTAGTGGAAGAGAGTAAATTGTCCTCTCCGTGATAATTTTATAAAATTTTTACTGGAGAAATGAGTACTAGTAATAACAGCTGTTTGACTGTCAAAGTTTTTAACCTACAAATTTATTTTCTTAAATATTTTTGAGAATCTGTTCAAAATTAAGATAATAAGTGAATTTTATTTTCTTTTGAAATATTTGTTATTTCGAAGATATGTTATGTGTGTGATGAATATTCTCTGAAAAGGTTCGATTTACAAAAAAAATTAAACTTTCATGTACAAAGTACATGCTTTTCTGACGGAAATAAGCTATTTATCCGCTCACTACCACGCCCACAAAAAGAGTAAAATGCCTACAACTTTTGAACCCCTTAACGCATTCACTTAAGCGAGCTGCGTTCAATTATGATTCGACGATTGATTACACTTTACATCGAACTGTAGTTATTGGTGCTATGGATGACGTATGTAATCATTGCAAAGCGTACAAATTCAAAACTGAGCCGCCAGGTTTATGTTGTGCTAATGGAAAAGTCAACTTACCGTCATTGGAGCCACTTCCAGAACCATTATCTCTCCGATGCAGCACAATATCTCGAGAATTAAATTCATCACCAACTATTACTATTGCAACTTCATCCATTGTTGGAGCATTAAATCTTCTGGCATGCTCTCCATATGGTACTGTATCGGCCTTTATTACAATTTTGTGATTATCAGTAGGCATATGGTCGAGAGCAGTACGGAAAAGTCGAACCAATTCATTATTCTCTTGAAGGAAAGTTTGGATTCGTTCAATAACATCTCGCTTCAAATTTGAACTAAGTAATTGAACATCGACGATCAACTTGCTGATCAGAATTACCAAGGAAATAAATTTGTAAAAACTGATACTCTGTATCAGAAAAGGGCAAAAAAGAACCCAAGCTGTTATATATTTGTCCTTGGATCTAGGGAAAAAAATAATCAGAAGCGGGTAAAACGTTGTTGTGAAAATCATTTTCATAATTGTCTAATTCATTTTCATTTCGAGACCAATAGCATTTTTCCATGTTGTTCATGCAAATTACCTTGAATGTGCTGACAAAATTTGTCACGAATAATATTCGTTGCACCGAATGAAGTCATTTGGAAACATGAATTGTAAGATTGTATGTTTGTCAAAAAATGCTTGGATTCAGGTGCACCACCTAAAACCAATTAGCGTAATGGTTCTGGAGGTGGCTCCAATGCCTGTAATTTGGCTTAAACTTTAAATTTAAACTGCTTTGAATTACTTTTCTAATTATGCACAGTGAAACGTGCATGGGGCCCGCTAGTTGCTTATAAAATTGATGGAGATAAAATTAACTTTTTAAATAATGTCAAAAACAGCTGTTTCGACATATCATTTAACTTGAAAATTTTACAAGTTTTCCGTTATTCTCTTTTTAAGAGAGAATTTTTATAGGCTCTCGAGTTTTGTTACTAGTAAAGTACTCATGTAGACCTAGTGTATTAACTGTTTAATTTGTTGGGTTTTGTTATCCACATGGAAATATCTCTTTAGGATTTATTGTAGCTTAAATTCCTTTCATAAGTCGATAGTCTCTGGATGTAGTGTGTATTTTTAATATATTTCTTTCTGCCTACATTTAAAATAAACTATGAATTTAACATATTGGCAGAAACGTGAGCGTGATTGTACAAAGCAAACGAACCGACGCTAAACATCAACGGCAGCAATATGTCAGCGGGAAAAGGCCCTAAAGTCGCTGGTAGTCTGGCGAGCAGACTATTTGATAATTTAAAAAGCAAAGAATTTCGCGACTACTTGATGAGGTAAGTAAATGGAGTCAGGCAAATGAGGGTTACATCTACGTATGGATCTGTCTGCTCATGTACTGACTTATTTTAATAATTTACTTCCATTTAAATTAGCACACATTTTTGGGGTCCCGTCGCCAATTGGGGAATTCCACTTGCTGCCATTGCTGATTTTAAAAAGGACCCCAAATTTATTTCTGGAAAAATGACATTAGGTAAGTTTCTTTCTATGGAATTACCAATTAACAGTTTATTTGGTTAAAATATAATTGCTAGAGAGAGAAAATAAAAATTTTTGAATATTGTTTCCATAAATGGTGTATGGTATTAGTAAAATGTTTGCTATTCTTCTTTCTACCATTCATGGGACATACAGCAGCCTTAATGCTGGCTCTATATTTGCATACCAATATTTTGATTCGACTAGATATCAACATATAAGACCTCCAACCACATATATGGAGTTAACGCCCCAAGTGTGTCCACACAATATAAATTTGCCACTGAATATCATAAACCATAGAGGTAAACATGCGAAGAGCTCGGGCTGTCTTGATGTCGGTTTCCACTTTAACTGGGAAACACTTTACATTCATAATGTATATACAATACATATACAGCTCTGGCGAGGTAATTAGCACAAGCTTCGTTCAACACATATTTTGTGAAGTAATTAAAGAAAAAACGTAAATTTTGAAGAAAACTATGGTAAAATGTTTATTCATTAAATCGTATACTTCATTAAATATTTCTTTTTCAATGGAAGTAATCTCAAAAGCAAAAATTAAATTAGTATAATGTGCGGCGGCCAATACCGATCATAGGTTGTAGTGCCAGTTAAGTAAGTAAATAAGTACAGGGTGTTTTTTTTAGAAGTGTGGTTTTCAAGAAGAAATAAAACGCATATAATTACATGTTATGGCGAAGCATTTAGCTTTAGTATAAAGATAAGGATTTGCCATTATGTTTTAAAAACGATTTCGGGTAAGTGGCCGCGGCTGGTCAAAAAATAAATTCCGAGCCGAGAGGCCCAATTTTCGACCACTTTTTGCAGCAATTGGGGTCGTTTGTCAGTAATAATGCACCGAATATTCTCTTCCAAGGCGTCAATCATCTCGGGCTTATCTGCGTAGGCAAGCGACTTCACATAACCCCACAAAAAATAGTCCAGCGGAACGATTTTGGAGGCCACGCCACAGGCCCACGACGCGAGATAATGCGCTCACCAAAAGTTTCCTTCAATAAATTGATTGTTTTGTTGGCTGTATCGCGCCATATGTAGCGCCGTCTTGTTGGAACCAAAGGTCGGCCACATCAATATCCTTCAAATCAATTACGAAAAAGTCATTAATCATGGCTCTATAGCGTTCGCCATTGACTGTAACAATATGACCGGCTTCATCTTTGAAGAACAAACAGAGACTTTTTGAGGATGTAACTGCGTCTCAACAATGGCTTGTGGGTTATGATCACTCCAAATGCGACAATTTTACTTATTAACGTACCCATTCAACCAAAAGTGAGCTTCATCGCTGAACAAAATTTTCTTGTGAAAATCGGGATCGGTGGCCATCTCGTTTCGGTAATAAATTTGCACGATTTGCAAACGTTATTCAGGAGTAAGTCTATTCATTATGAAATGGCAAACCAAACAGCATAAATCAAGTGACAGCTGTCAAAAATACCAGCTCCGAAAAAAGTATTGTCAGATTGAAAACCACACTTTATAATAAAAACACCCTTTATAATGTGACAAAAATAAAATAAATGTAACCATGTTTTTAAGACTTACCTAATATTTTGGTTTTTGAAAAATGTTATTGCTTTATTTGAAGAAGGGTGTCTTTTTTTACAAATTTTTTAAAAAGCTCCGATATCTTAAATTATTTTTGTTTTAAAAATGTATATGGTAGATTTCCTTCAAAATTATGTTAAAATAATAAGTTAATAACAAAAAATATGGCCACCACGATTATTTGTGAGGGTGTGCTAATTAGTTCGTCAACGCTGTATATGTATGTATGGACCTATATAATTTTTACCAGCCAATCTCCGTTGCAAGCCGCTGTACTCGTACGTTATTCAATAAAAGGTAGCGAGCACGCGTTTCTCACTTTTTGTGCGCGATGTGATTCTTTCGCTAGTCATGAATTTAAATACAGACATACACACAATGTTTTTATTTAGACTTTAGAATTTTCTTATCTCTATTTTAGTTTTGATTTTAATTAAAATATAAATATTTGTATAATTTTATAATTGACATACGAGTGGTTGAAAATGTAGATTAGATTATATTTTGGATGTGGCAGGAAGGCCATAAACCTTCCATTGCTCTCAGTCCGTCGGACCATAGTATTTTACTCATATAAGGATAGAAGTCGAATTAAGTGGATAAGTGTAGGGCAACGAGGTCATATATGTATGTACACTGATTGGTCATACAGTTTAACAACGGTTTTGAACGGCAGGGTGACTATTTGTAATCATTTGTTGGTTATGCCATTGCCTACTTACCAATACTTACTTATAATTCTCAGTCATTTCATGTCTGTTGAAATATAAAAAGTTTATGAGAATTATTAACCACCTGACCAAGAAGGGAATCGAACCCCAAAAGTTTCGAGTGAAAGCCTAGTATTCGAGCTACTAGACTATCGAGGTAGATGCATTAGATAAAAGGTGTGCATGTACGATAATAGAGCCAACGACAATTGCATTTTTCATTTGAATAATTATTTGAATAGTTTTTGGATTTACAATTATTTTACCCACAACATTTTACAGAATTACTGAGTCTATTTTATTTACTAAAACTGTGCTTGTGTATATGTTCAAAGGATATCGCTAACCTGGTTACAATTGTATCGCGGATTGCACAAACCACATACCTAAGTGAAAAATTTCAAAATTTTTTGTAATGAAGTTAATTTTTTAAGTGGTCGCCGTTGCGTTGTTTTTTAAACAAATCGTTTGTATTTTGTTTGCTGGTAGAGTTTATGTAGTACAGTAATAACCTTGCATATTTTGATTTAAACGGAATTTTCAATTATACTCGAAAGAGCATTGCTACCTAAATGCCTCACTTCACACAAACTCTATGATATTAATAATTCTTTGCTAACCTTCTATTTTATAGCACTCACACTGTATTCCTGCGTGTTCATGCGATTTGCCTGGATGGTTACCCCCAGGAATATGCTGCTCTTCGCCTGCCATATGACCAATACCACAGCTCAATCAGTGCAGGGCTTACGTTTCATTAATTATAATTTTATAAGCAAGGAGAAAGTGCCAGCTGCAGTTAAATGAGCGCAATTTCCTTTGTTAAATTTGAGGCACAATGAACAATACCTAAGCAATTTTCATAAAATTATTTAAACTTTATCTCTGCCTAAAATTTATGTATATTAAAATGTTTGTTTGTTGTTCATTGTTTGATTGACTTTGTAATTACAATATTTAGTATATTGCACCAACAAAATATGAACAACATGTCGCTGCGAAGATTGTCAAAGCACAAAACGCTTCAGTTTACCTGTAAATTTGTATGGGATAATTGGAATACGTAATTAAATTATACAGTCTCACAAAAAATAATTGTAAATAAATAAAAAATTATACTCCTATTATTGAATTGCATGATGTTTGTTGTTGCATTTCAATTATATGCTATACCTATAATTGACTTAATGGTTCTTAAATTGTTTAGTAAATATTTCATTGTATTCTTTTTTGAACAACTGCAATTTGAAATTAATTAAATTTTTGATTTTTTTTTTTGTAATGATTATGGCGAGCGGTTTTTGCAAATGTTTTCTGGATTGGATAGAAGTAAAAACATAAATTAATTTTTTATTTTAGAAAGTTTTTGTAAAATGATCTGTAACTTTTTAAATCGGAATATGAAATTAAATTGAATAAAAGTATGTAGACAATTCAAAATTAATATGTGTGTATACTTTATGTGTAGTATATTTTTTATAGTATTTTATTTATTTTAAACTTTTTAGCGTCTGAAACACTAAAGCTGCACAGCATAGTTACCACTATGTACTCCTATGTATGTAAGTACTATAAATTATTTTATAAAAATTAATGAATATCTTAAACAATTCCTTTAGATATTTCAAGGACTGCAGTATGCACGTCTAGACTAATCAACTTATTGATTGTTTTATTTTTTGATATTTTTTGATTTCCTTCAATATTGTAGTAATTAACTTTAATACAACCAACTGATTTTTATTGCATAAACTGTAAATGTTAATAGAATGTATTTTAAATGTGCACAAATTATTTTATGACCCAGTTCCATGAAAATTAGCACATAACGTACGTAGTTACGTGAAGATTAGATTTGATATCAACTAGATTTGATATATTACGGTATAAATGCGGTGACAATTTTGTCACACTACACAACTACATATATTTTTGTATTTACTTACAACTAGCTATGGATATTGAGTCAGTTTCGTTGCTCGGACTGTGCAAAATTTGCGTAATATCAAAATCTATATAAAAAAAACAAAGTTCGTAACTCGAGAACGGAGCGCTCGACAAGATATGTAAAAACCGACCATACATTACATCCATATACAGTGTCGGACAATACAATAAGAACACCTTGCACTATAAAACTTCCATTGATTTTTTTATAGATTTTTATAGAGAAGAAAATGGTATGGTATAAACTTTATAAATTTCTAGGTGGCAACACTACATTTAAATATTTTTTGGGGATTCCCAAACAAAAAAGTTGAAGCGAAGCATCCGAAGGCGGACAATCAAAATAAGAACAGCAGACGAAAAAAATTATATTTTAAAAAGAAAACTTAAAAACTTGTTTATAATTTGTACTGGTAAGCATTTAAATGGTAGCATTGAGGGTAATTCAACAAATTAAATGTAAACTATTCCGTAATGTCACAGCAAGATGGGTCGAGTAAAGCACTGTCATTTCGTAGAAAAAAACTACGAAATGAGGGACAAAGCATTTGCCAAATAGCTAAAACTATTAGCAGATCCTCGACATTTGTCTACCAATCTTTATTACCAAAAAATTTCATTGCAAGAGAGGTAGGCCCCGCAAAGCTACAAGTGCAGATGACAACCGCATAAAAATTTTGGGGGCACGCGATCCATTTAAGGCAGCTGCCGCAATTAGAGAGGAGACAGGGGTTCAAATTCGTGCTCGATCAGTAAGGAGACGTTTGGTGGAAAAAAACTATGAAAAGTACCAATGCTGACATAAAGACATCGAAAGTGTCCCATAGAGTTCGCTGAATTGCACATTGAGTAGGATGGTTCTTGGTTTTCGCATCCACTCATGTTGTGCGTGTTATATTTGTACATGAATGGAAGGGACCTACAGTTTAATGCCGAATCCGAACGGCGAAGTGAAAAGCTTTTCATAGCAATTTTTACTCTTGTAGGTTTGCCATTGCCTGCCAAGAGGTAGTGCCGGGTAGAAAAATTATCTTTTCTACTTTTTGATTTTGCATGTGCCGAGATTCGAACCGCGGACACTCTGCGTAGCAGTCCAACGCACTACCACTACACCACAGCGACCACCATAGTGAGAGTGGGATGGTTCAGTTAACGCAAAAAAATGGCCTAACGTATTATGGACAGACGAAAGCAAGGTGAATCATGTTGGAAGTGATGGCAAACGTTGGGTTAGACGCACGAAAAATGCAGAATTGAGCCCAAAATATACTAGGCAGACGTTTAAGCACGAAGGTGGAAACATCATGGTATGGGGATGCTTCTCTTGGTATGGTGTGGGCCCTCTGTATTGGATAACAGAAACGATGGACAGATTTCTTTACGCAAACATCCTTCAGGAAGTGAAGCTGCCTTATGCTGAATGGGAAACGTCCCTGAAATGGCAAATGCAACAGGATAACGACCCAAAGCACACCTCAATACTTGCGCGAGATTGGTTTTCCCATAATGGAATTCCCGTTATGACCTGGTCTGCACAATCTCCTGACCTTAATCCAATCGAGAACTTGTGAAATATTGTCAAAGAGAAGATTGGGAGTACCAGAGCTAAAAACAAAGACGACATACCCCAGGCTACTTGCGCGTCTCTGGTGGAATCAATGCCTAGAAGGTGTAGGGCGGTTTTAATTAACAAACGCTATGCCACAAAATATTAGCATTACTGAACAATTTGAGTCATTATTTTATAAATTTTTTTTTTATTTGAAGTGTGTTATTTTGAAATGTGATTTTATGTAGAACTTTTAAATTTCTTTTCTTACACTGAATTGATTTTGTTTTTTGTTTTAAGAAAAAATTAAACTTATGGAATAAATGAATAAAAGTAAATACCTTTTAAATTTACCATAAGCCTAGAGAAACATTTTCTTTTAATGTTTTTGGTTTCCGAACAAGGTGTTCTTATTAGATTGTCCGACACTGTATGTAAAAATCGCCCATACATTACATCCATATATGCTGTAACTCGGCTCCTTTTGAATATTTTTTAACGAAATATGGCACAGGACTTTATGTGTTCAACTTTAAGCTCCATGACACATATGTTAGTGGTTGGGCAAGGGGTGTGGCATCGCCCATACACTACAATATTTCAAACTGCTATAACTCTGCTCCCTTTGGAAGATAAATGATGACGAATAAAGGAGCCGAGTTATGTCATTTAAATAAGTATTAAATCGTATGGGCGCTGCCACACCTCTTGCCCAACCACCTTCATATGTGACATGGAGCTTAGAGTTGAACACATAATGCCCTGTTATTACAACGTTTTTTTTTGTGGACATTTTTTGTATTTCTGCCTACTTGTGATGAATCAACTACGACTTGTAATTTAATTATCAAAATCGAATTTTAAGTTGTTCTCAAGGAATACATCTCCTCGTATGCAATTGTAGCTCGATTAGATCGGAAATGTTACGCCTTATTGCCGACATCAAATCTTCATTGATGGGAGTACAATGTGCGATGCGAATAATCACAATGCAACTGAAAATTGACAATTGATGCACTTTATTGTTACTGTAAAACCGTTAAGTCACTTTAAAACTCACCTTATTTCGTAGGTAAATCTGTAAATTTGCTTAAATCGAAGAAACTTATTTAACTTCATGAGACGAATGCGTTGAACTTCCAACTGAATCACAATTCAATTGAAAATGGACAACTGAAGAGACTTTTCACACGACATTTACGGCACACAGCGCCATCTAATGGAATATGACGAGCTGTCAAACAACCTTCCCCACGTAGCGCCATCTATTGGAATAGAAATAAAATAATAACATTTGTTGGCAGATTGCGAATCAACACAAAAGTAAAAACAAATGTCATGCTATTTTAATATTCAATTTTATGGTTTTCCAAATTTTTCTACTTTCCCGATTTTTCTTTTGCTAAAAACTTTTCCACAATCATAAAGTACATACAAAAAATTAGGTACGCATATCCACGCATATGGTGAGTTCATACAAAATGCCATGAAATAAAATCCCACGCAACTTTTTCAACTTTCGTTCCGTAATATCCTCATTCGGACTATATCAAACATTTAAAAAGCAAAGCCAAATTTCCTTCAATAAATTCATTGTTTCGTTGGCTGTATGACGCCGTATGTAGCGCCGTCTTGTTGGAACGAAAGGTCGTCCACATCAACATTCTCCAATTCAGGCACGAAAAAGTCATTAATCATGGCTCTATAGCGTTCCCCTGTATTGATTGTAACAATATGACCGGCTTCATCTTTGAAGAAATATGGACCAATGATTCCCTCTGCCCACAGAGTACTCCAGACAGTTACTTTTTGAGGATGTAACGGCGTCTGAACAATGGCTTGTGGATTATGATCACTCCAAATGCGACAATTTTGCTTAATAACTTACCCATTCAACCAAAAGTGAGCTTCATCGCTGAACAAAATTTTCTTGTGAAAATCGGGATCGGTGGCCATCTCGTTTTGCAAACGTTGTTCAAGAGTAAGTCTATTCATTATGAAATGGCAAACCAAACTGAGCATAAATCAAGTGACAGCTGTCAAAAAGACCAACTCCGAAAAAAGTAATGCCAGATTGAAAACCGCACTTCTAAAATTAAACACCCTTTACATACATACATGTTTTATAAAACGAAGGAAATTTTTTATATAACTATTTTATTTACAATCTATCCAGGAGGATAATAAGTGAATTTGATCAGCTGTACAACATCCTTCCAATCCTTATATGTGGCGCAGAGACGTGGACATTGACCACCAATTCTGAGAGGCTGTTAGATACTCCGCAAGATCTATGGTCCAATACGTGTGGTCGAAGTTTATCGAATAAGATTGAATCATGAGCTGTATGAGCGTATAAAAATTCAGCGGCTCTTCTGACTGGGTCATGTCGAGAGAATGGAAGAAGGCGCTCCAGTTAAAAGTATGTTTTATTCGAGCTACGGTGGAGGAACACGCAGAAGAGGACGCCCTAATCTCCATTGGAAAGACCAGATAGAGGGCGACCTGACTGCACTTTGCCTTATAAACTACCGTCAGCGCGCGCGCATAGCAGAGGCGACTGGCGAAGCTTTAGCGAAGCGGCCAATACCGATCCCGGCTGTAGAGCCAGCTATGTAAGTAAGATCAGCTGCTATAATAAATAAAATCACTAATATAATAATAAATTAATAACTATAGGATAACTATTTTGTTTTTATTGATACATTCAACACACAGGGTGTACCCCTGTGAATGCAGAGAATCGTGTTGAATGTAAGGAAGATTGATAGGTAGGAGGAAGAATGACAGGACACCGATAAAGAGATAGACAGTCATTGTGCCAGCCAAGAGTTATGCCTTTACCACAATGAACTTCAGATTATTAGTGTCGACTATGACCGCATGTAGCGGCCAAAAGCCGTTCTTTTCACATCCACTCACGTTGTGCATGTTATATTTGTATATGAATGGAAGGGACCTACAGCTTAATGCCGAATCCGAACGGCGAAGTGAAAAGCTTTTCATGAAAAGTTTTTTTTTCTTTTTTATAAATAAACCTCAATGAATATATATGAAGCTTTTTCAGCCATCTTGTTTTGTTTGCGGCATCGAGTTAACATATTGTGAGTTCGTTAGTGTAATCGCTGAGTCGATAAGGGTACTTACCCGAATATTTGTGTATCAAATATTTTCCACGGTTGATACTCTTGTTTCATTGTCTTAGATTGGAATCGTTGGCAGATTTCAATGTTAAATTTGCCAGCAGATCCCCAAAGCTATATATCACATCTGTAGATAATAAATTTATTTTCTACGCTCAACTTCGAAGAATCGAAGAAGGTCGTAAGAGCCAGAAAAGTTTTTTCGTCTATGCTGTCTCCCTGTTAGACGCCCATCCATATGCAGGCCCCAGTATTTAACGAGATCACTAGCAGGGATGACGGGATGACATTTTTTAATTTTGCAGCGCTGCAGTTACCTTTTTTTATGGTGGGTATTTCGCTTTTTTAACAAATCTTCAAAATATTGTAGTTCTCTCTGCACATGTTGGGATGCTTCAGAAGAGGAATCCGATGACGTAAGTATTGCTGTGTCATCAGCATATGTGGCTATTATGTAAAGCATTGTCACAAATCGCATTTGCAAATCAGTTGTGAACAATGTTTATAATATGGGTCCCAGTACACTACCTTGAGGTACTTTGGAGCAGATAAGTATTAGAAATTTGTAAAAATATTATTACTATGCTGCACAGTGAATGTTCGACTTGGTAAATATGATTTTATAGTTAAATAGTAAGTCGTTGGTAAAAACTGTTTTATTTTACATAACAAACCCGGATGCCATACCCGATCGAAAGCTTGTTCAACATCGAAAAATACTGCAAAACAATACTTATTGTTTTCTAAAGCATCTCTTATAAAAATTCCACAATTCGATGGCACTGTTCAGGCGTACCATTCTTGTGCCTAAACCCAAATTGATGATCGCTATGATATTTTTCGCTTCAATAATAGGCATTATTCTTTTGAAAAATATTATTCCAAATATTCAAAGCTAATTGGCCGAAAAGAAGAAGTTTCATTTAGTGTCTTTTAAGGTTTATATGGTATATCATTTATATCATGATGCTTTTGGCGCATTTCCACTGTGCAGTGAAACGATTCAGTCTCAAAATCAAGTTATGTCACAAAAAACTCTGCACTGTTTTGATAATACTTTAATTATATTTGCATTTACGCCATCACAGCCAGGCGAATTTGTGTTGTTGAGAAGACTTATCTCATTTCTTCTTTCAGCAGGAGTTATATGTTTCGCAGGAAGTACCAACAGGAAGTTCGAATAGGCAATGCCAACTGAACCGCGGTGAAACGCAAATGGTTTAAATACTTTTTCTAGGTAAGACGCGAAAGCGTTTATCTAACTTATACCACACATTATTTTCGTCTTTTGTGGGGGGATCTCTTCATTGAGGTCTTTTACGATACTTAGTACCTTGCCACAAATGGAATTCATCGTTGTTAGACGTGCCAAGTTTTTGGAGAAAGTATTCTGAACGTTCATTTTTCATTGCGTTAAATTTTACAGCAGGTTTTTTGGTTACCATATTTAAGAGTCCAGAAGTTAGTTCTGGATTTCTATTATTGCTATAATAACGTATATCGTATATTACTTTTTTTCTAATTATTTATTGTACTTATTTCGACAAATAAATCGACTAGATTGGACGTGTTGATATAATTTTGGGGTGTTGAAAAATAAACAGCTTTGTGAATTAAATTGTTGAAATAATCAAACGCATACCCAAGTTCTGAGAAAGTAATTTAAATGTAATTTAATAATTAAATTTTTTTCTAATTTTGTAATATTAGTAAAATTGTTGCCTTGGGGGAAGATTGAAAAACAAATCCGAAGTTCGGCTTTGGCCAAAAAACAGATTCTTTCGGACACTATGACAAAGTGCAACAAAATTTAAACTTATGCTTAAGGATTTAAATAGAAAAGACATAAAACCTTTTACAACCGCGTTAGGCTTGATAAAAATGTGTGCGAAAATGGTTCAACTGAAAAAAAAAATAATAATAACTTCGCACTTAGACCCTTTAGACTTACAGCCCCCTTCTTGTGCATTGTCCCCCTTTTGAAAAGCATGAGTGGCTTTTCTATCAACCCATGTTGTGGCAACCCATCCAAAAACCCATGCAAATAATTTCCGACCAAATTCCAAACTCCAACGCATTTTTCTTCACCAACTATGTAGAAAAAATCTAAATTCATTTTTGCAGAAACAGTTCTAAGAATTTTTTATTTGTGAAAATCCTTAAAAGCAAAACAAATGGAACTGTTGCGAATTCATCATTGCACATTCTCAAGTTGTGACGTCATCATCATGGAATTATTTTACATTTCATTTCATTTCATTTATTTATTATAAATTTTATTATTTCCAATAATATGTAAGTAATCAAACAAAAAACCTTATAGCATTATAAACTTAGAAAATACAACGTAAAAAAGGCAAACTAGTGGTACACAAAGAAAAAGTAAAAAGGTTTATAAAATAATTGGTTAGTTAAACAAAAAAAAATTAATTTAGAATGTGTTAAAATAAAAACTTGAAAATGTGTTCAATAAAAAATTTTTAAATTACCTGAAAGAAGAAAAGAGATAATTTTATTACAAAAAAAAAAAAACAAAAACAAAAAAGAAAACCATAAAAATAATAATGGAAGTTTCGAATGTTAAATTTGTAGTTGTTAAATTAATTATGCAACATTTTGAGATTGTAAAACAGTTTATATGTCGTGAAGGTCAGTCATATCCATTTGCCGCGATATTGATTGCCTGTGAGTAGAAATCGGAAATTTTTTTTCTATTTTTTAACTCAACCAAACTTAACCGAACTTAAAAGTTTTGTTTGGCAAATAGTAAAGTAGGTATTTTCAATTTTCCCAAATAAATTTCTTACGAATGATGAATTAGGGTAGCTATTTTAATTCCAAAATCGGTTAACGAGAACTGACCATTTCATTGTTCAGTCACATTCTGTTCGATGTTTGTAGCATGCTGCATAAGCAATTCAAATCAATTCAAATTAATTTCAAGTTATTAAATCAATATTATTGTTATCGGTTGATGTTGTTGCGACTAAGAGAAAAAAAAAGTATTTTTGAGGACAAAATAAAATTTAAACACATTTTGTTTCTTTTTTTATTTTAACTATATAATTTTCCTTTTATTATTACAATATCATTTTATTTATATTTGTTTTATTTTATATATTATTATTTCGCATTTCTTCTCTGGTGTTGTGTGTTTTTTATAATTATATAAAAAAAATGTGTGAATATTATTTTAGAGTATTGTTTTCATAAAACAAAAAAAAAAAAAAAAACAAAAAAACAAATAATAATACAAGTATTTATTTTTTGAATGCTGTTATTATTGTTGTTGATTCATCTTGTGATTTTGTTTTTTTTACTTTGTTGTTGTTTTTAGCAGATCTACGTATACATATTTATTATGCTTCCTTGAAATTTGAAAGAGGTCATCAAATTGTGAATTATGCCATTGGAAAGAAATGGAAAAGTAAAAAGATTTTCTTTCTCCATAATTTTCCTTTTGTTGCTTTTTGCTTTTCAATAAATATTAATTAGGCCATTCGTTCATAATATTTGCTTCAATAATATTTTTTTCCATATATACTATATAATTTTATAATTTTGTCTGTATATAATAATAATAATAATAATAAATTGCATAATTTTAATGCTATTTTAAGTTGCGGTTTAATTATTTTTCCGTTTGTGTTTTGAATTTATTTTTTGTTGTAAGTATCTTATCGTAATGCAATAATTTTTGCATTTCTTTTGAGTAAAACAAAATGATTAAGAATTTTCAAATGAAGAAATGTTGTTGTTGTTGTGGTTGTGGCTTTTTACGCTGTCTCACTTTTTGCATTGTGCACAAAAATGCTTTATTTTGTATTTAATTCCTCTGTTGTTTCTAATATTTTTTTATTTTGTTTTGCTTTTTTTTTTGTGTTTTAGTTTGGATAAAAATTTTAAATTATACAATAATAGCATAAAAAATAAAAATTATTTTATTTGTTTTTGTTTTGTTTTATATAAGTGAGAAAATATAATAATCATATATAAAAATACACATAAAACAAGCGCTAAAATTATATCACGTCAAGTGTTTTTCATTTTCTCCTTTTATTTTTATTCATTTTGCTGTTTTTTTTTTCATACGTTTTCATGAAGGCGAAAGTGACAATTTCCGAGTTTGTGTAAGTTAACGTTTGCTTTTTGGGTTTGAAGGTTGCTCTAAAATATTATTCTCTGAACTTTTTATATTAATATTTAATTTTGAAAAACCAAAATTGTTTGTTTTTCCTCAACTTTTTCTACTTTTATTTAATTTTTTTTTGGGCTCATTATTTTTACATAAAGTTTCTGGCTGAATAAAAAACAAAATCAAAAAGAAGTACGGTTAAAAGTATATCGAACTTTTTATATATGATTACCTATTTCTTTTGTTTATATCGTATAATTTTGCATACTACTTATTTCATATTTTCATATTTCATTTCTTCAAAGCGCCAGCAAATTGAATTACAAAATTTTGTTTCATGAATTTCTGCGCGCAATAAAGTAAAAAATAAATTATATTTTTTTGTTTAAACAAATAACAATTATGGAAACTAATTTATGTTTTTTTGTTTTTTTCGAAAAAACTTTTTTAAGGCATAATCAAAAAGAGTATTTGTTTTTTTTTCTTTTTTTCTTTTTTTATTTATAAAAGAGATAACTTCTTTCTGTTTGCTGTTCTTGATGTTGTTATATGTTTTTAGTTAAAGTGGCGACGAGCGACGTTACTTTTCACGGTTTCTTTTACCTTTTCTCTGTGTTTGTTATTGTTGTTCTAATTAGTATATAAAGTAATTATGCTGCTGCTTCGTTTTTCATTTAGAAAAAAGAATAAAATTGTAAGTATTATAGTTCCTTAAAAATCTCATTAATATTTAAAATCTTTAATGATGACTGTTTATATCTGAATAATAATAGTGATGGATATAGTACGGGAGCGATATCTATATGTATGTACGTGTGTATGTATGTAGGGGTATAATTTTTTAAAAATTCCTCCTCGTCATCACTAATGAATTAGTAAAAAAAAGAAACTTCGGGAAATGGGCGAAGAGCGCTATAACTTAATCCTGGCAAAAATTTTTGAGCGGCCAAGGAAATATAGGATTTTGTGTGAATGGAAGAGAATAATTAGAAAGCTGTTCTTCAGTATGAAAGGAAGATTCTTGAAGAATTGTCCATGATAAGTACCGATATTTGAACTTCGTTGTGCCTAAACATTTATCAAATTATTAATAGCATCTAACAAAAAAGGCACTCTTCAACTCGAAGTCGTCGTGCCAGTGGATTTATTTTCGTTACCATATTTTCTGCGGAGTTTATTCTGAATTACATTTATACGAAACTAATTTCATTCTGTTTAATTGTGATCTTCAGTAGACATCAATTCAAACGTGTTTCAGTTCCCTTTTCTACTATGCAAGTTTCTACTTTTTCTTTTTTAGTCCCACACTTGCTTTTCACGCAGAAAGATTTATTGCACAATTCTGCTTTTTCTTCATTTTTCTCTCGCCAAAAAACTCGAATTGCTTTCAACAAAACGTGCCTATCAGAAAAGGGTATAACCTTATTGATGCCTGACATTTGATATTATGTATCTCCTTCATTCAATTTCGTTACTTACTGGCTAACCGAAATTCCATTTTAATCAATTTGAGGGAGGTTGACCTCTCTACACATCTCACAACATTCGCTACGGTATGAACAAATAAGACGATGAGATGAGAATTAAACCATTCTTTTTTTATGTAATCGTAACCAGAAAGAAAGAGATAAAATTAAATTTTTACTTTAGTAGGTTTTAATTTAATCAGCCTGGAACCTAATAGCGTTTATTTTAATTTAAGAATTAAATTACGCTTAATTACAAATTACAATGAATTTTAATTTCTAATCGATTATTTTGGAATCATGTTAAAGGAACTGATACCTTTTCCAATTACATAGAGTAATTAAAATTGTAATTTTTATTCACTTCATTGCCAGGAATTGTAAGTTTTTATTGAAATTTTAAAACCTTTGTAATGTAATTAAAAATTTATCAATTGCAATTGTAATGCCCTTTCCTCAAATTCCATTTATGATACCTCAAACAAATTGAGAAAGGAATTTGATAATTCTTTAATATACATAAATTTCATTACAGAAGAATTAAAAACATCAATTGCGATTCCTTGTAATCGAATTGTGAAAATAAAAATTTTAATTTCAATTACTCTATGCAATTGGAAAAGTCAGCAATTCCTTTAACATGGTTGTTATGTAAATCATTACAGATTTAAATTACTAAATAATGTAATTGAATTTACCCAGCTCTGGCTATTTTACTTATATCAAGGCATAATTCTTCACTCGTACCTGGAATACAAAAACTAATATCAAATACATAATTTTAATTGTTTAAATTTTGGAAGGCCTTCAAAGTGTCTCAGTTTTTTTTTGTCTCAATTACATGTGTATAAATCTTCTTTGGAAAACTAACGATTATATATATTATTTTAAATATATGTGTAGATCTTAAGTGTCTCAAGTTAAGTGGACACCACCGGCCACTTGAATAAATGCTTTTTGTTCGGGGTCACTGTGATGAAGATTCAGAAATTAAACTCTTCGTGCATTTATCATGTAAAACAAAAGGGGGATTCTCTGATACTTAGTTGTTTTGCTGTTGTCTCATTGCTTTGACTGCAATTCTGTTTATTTTATACCGTACCAGGGCATATGCCAGACTTAGAGAATCATTCCCTCTAAAGGTGAGAAATGAAAATAGAAATATACCTTCAATGTTATAGCGCTAAAGCGACAGAAGTTTGGCAAAGTACTAACAGAAAAATACAACACAATTCTTTCTACCTTACGGTTTGGGATCGTAAGATTCGATATTGCCTTGCAAGGTGCATGAATGTGTGTAATTAGGTTGTGAGAAAAATAAAATCTTTCTTCAAATCACTGAACAAAGTTTTACTTATTAATATTCGCTAAAATTTATAATAGATTAAAAATGTTTTTTATTTAGATTATTGAGTTACACTTTCTATCAATATGACTTAAATATTAATTAAGTGAAAATGAGCATTGATAAAAAAATGTTTAGTATAAAACAAAGTAATAAGAGAAGAAAATATTAGATGATTGTAGTAAGTGGCTGAAATATTGTCCTTTTTCGCTTTGCTTGCTTCGAGTTGGGGGCGTGATATGGGACGTGTGTAAGTAAGATTGGAAAAATGTATGCAATTTCAAGTGCGATTATGATTTTTAAAGTACACCGAATTTTTTGTTTTTTTTTTGTTGTAAATTTGAAATACGAATTTTTGCAAGCCAAATTGTAAGCTAAAAATCCAAATATCCAGAAATTATTCAAAAATAGAATCCAAACAAAAGAAAATAATTTTGAAAAATTAATTTTGTTTTTCGTATATTTCAATGTTTCTTTTATTTATTTTTTATTAAATTTATTACTTTGCCATTTTAATTCTAACACATTTTACAATTTTAGTTTCTCAGATTTATTTAATAATTTTTTTTTTTTTGCATTCGCAGTCTATGCCCAGAAATTACTTTTCCCTTTTTTATTTATTTACTTTCAATCACATTTCCTTTTCAATTTATTAATTAATATTTTTCTCAATTTGTTTCATTTTACAATTTCATTTTATTTTAGTTTTTATCAATTAAATCAAAATTAATGGTATTTTCAAACTTAATTTACACACGTACATAAGCAGCAAAAATAATAAATTTTTTTTTTAAAAGTACATACAAAGGTTAATAATATATAATATTTTTAAAAATATATAATAATAATTTTTAATATATAGAATTAATATAGCGTAAACATTTTGCTAAAACGAAACTTATTGGAAAAATTATAATGGTTATTTTATGGTACGTAAAAATAAAAAATTATTAAAAAAAACTGAACAATTAAAACTAATTTGCCAAACGTCTTGCTTTCCCGAATTGAATGAAAATAAAAATAAGAAAATTCTATAAAATATAATTACATTCAAAACATAAACACAATTCTTGCTTTAGAAAATTACAATTATTAGGGAATATTAAATTAAAATATAATATAAACCAAAAACAAATATAAAAATTTTTAAACAAAAAAGAAAAAAAAATACAAACATAAAAATATTAATTTTTGCTTTATGCTTTTTTCCTTTAAATCATACTTTTTTATACAATATTTGAAAAAAGTACAGAGCGACACGCCTCCGTCTTTTTCCTCCACGGACACGTGCGTTTTTACACAAAAATAAAAATAAAAATAAAACACAAACACTAAAAGTAAAAAATTAGCTTTATCATTTTTAAAAATAACACATCTAATATTTACTTCGCTTTTTTTATTCATTCATTTATTAAATTATTTATTTATATAAAATATAAAACTTAAACATTAACGTAAATCATAAATCAGTACAATTTTAATGCAATTTAATTAATCAATTAAATAATATAAAAATATTTGCAATTCATTTTGTTGTTCTAATTTTTTAAGTCACCAATTTTAGTTTTTTTTTTTCTCGAAAATTACACAAGAAGAAATTGGATCGAAATTTTTTCAATAATAATTTTGAATTTTGCGCGGCGTTAAGGTAAAATTTTTACTTTATATTTTCATCAAAATAATAAAGAGAAAAAGAACGAAATTTGTATTTCCTGTTTGTCTGTTTGTATTCATGTGGGTGGAAAGGAAGAAAATATGCTAAAAAAAATATAGAAATAAGAATTATGGTAAATGTTTAAAATTTGTAATTTTCGAAGCGAAAGCGAAAATGGCAAAAAGACAGTTTATATTTCGTTATGTAAATATGAGTGTGTACATGTTTACTTATGTGGGGTTGATTTTACACGGAGGGTCAAAAGAATAGGTACAGTCTATATGTTATTGTTTTCAAAAGTTTTGTGCTGCAATTGTAAAAAAAAAAAATTTACTTGAATCTGAAATTTATTGTGAAAGGAATGAGGATGATTTTTTGATAGGTAAGTTTCCATAGAAATTTTCCTGAGGCTAAAGTTTTTTTTGTCTGTCACCCTAATTTTTAATATTATTACAATTATTGGTTAAAATTTGGGAGAAGTTATGATGGAGACAGTCAGATAGGAAACGATATGCCACCTTAAATTGACTACTTACTTCAGATCTAAGTCAGAGAAAATTGGTTAAAATTTGGAAACTAAAGAAGAAGTGATGATGGCGATAGTCAGATAGGAAACGATATGCCGCCTTAAATTGACAACTTACTTCAGATCTAAGTCAGAGGAAAGGAGAAATAGCCTCCTTAGCTAAGAATGCGTTGAAAGGTAAAATTAAAAATTATATATAAGAAAATGAAATCACCTTTATCGTTCATACTGAAAATCATAGGTCCAAATTTATAAAACTAGAGAAAAAAATTCTAAAAATTATTTGGTAAAATTCGAATTTATATAAACAAAAAAAAAAAAAAAAAAACCAAATTTTTTCAGCTTTATAGGTCGGATGAGACAAAACAGGTCTAAGTAAGAAATTAAAAAACTAAAAACGTCGCTTGCACAGCATTAAAGGTAAAGTTATTGAATTTAAAAGCAATGAAAAGAAAACCTTCATCAATATACCGAAATTTATAGAAACCAGAACGAAATTACTGCAATAGCAGAGAAAACATTATGGGTGTAAAGAACACAAAGAAATAAGAAAATTTTAGCTCAACTGCCAAGTCATTGACTCATTTTGATTGATGCCAAAACAATATTTGAGGTTTTCCATTCTATAAAAATTTATTTAAGATCTATTTTTGAAACGACTGGCTTAAAAACTAAATTTCCAAAAGACCGTACGTGCGTATCATATTACTTTTGACCGGTGGTGTAAATGTATCTGTATGTATGTGCGTAAAAATGTATAAATAAGTATGGTTAATCATAAACTAAAAAAAAGAAAAAAATTATTTAAAAAATGAAGAAAAGTGCGCCTATATGAAATATAAGGAATTGTTTTTAGTGATTTTTATTTTTTATTATATACTTTTGTGTTGAGCTATTAATCAAGAATTTCTCACAGTGTATTGGCTGTTTGTTTATTTTATCATAATTATTCATCTCATTATCATGTGTTGGCTATATGTACGTAAAGAACTATTTAGAAGTTTAAAAGAAAGAATTTAAAATATCTTTTTCAAATTGTTTTTGTTTTGTTTCAGATACTGTTTTATTTTTATAAAGTTCGTATTTGTTTTTTAACTTTTTTTTGTTTAGCAGTGTGTGTGGGTGTGTGTTAATTTTAAATTTCTGGAGTTAAGCTTACAACAAAACGCTTCCGTTTACTTGTTTTTTGTTTTTGTTTTGCACTTCAACTACCTAAGGGCGCAAATGGGGAGCAGTGGCGGAGCACGGGGTGCAGGATGAGTTAAGTTTTGGAGTATAATAAGTAAGAAAGAAGAAGAAGTGGGACTGGTAGCAAGCTTCATAAAATATTTATATTTCTATCATTATTTAATATATAAAATGTTTTTGTTGTTGGTTGTTGTTTTTTCTTGCCTTTTGAGCGTAAAAAAGTTTCTTGTTTTAATTTTTATTTCAACATTATAAATAGTATTATTTGTTATTATTATTATTATTATTTATTGCTACAAATAATTAATTTTGTTTATATAGTTTTTTTTTGTTTTGTAAATTTTATGTTATCTTAAAATTTAGTTTTCCTTTTTGTAGTTGTTATTTTAATCCGCATTTATTTTAATTTATAAAACGTTTTTATTTTTAATTGAAAAATTACTATTGTGATGTGTAATTCGTTGCTGTGTTTGAGAATTTCCTTTAGTTTCCTTTTTTGTTTGGTAATTTCATTTTTTTCCTCTTGTTTTTCAAACAAAATTTTGAAATAAAATCTTTTTTTAGTTCATAATTATTATTTATTTCTTTATACCAAAACAATTTTTTTAACAAACAAAAACAAAACAAAAATTTTACTTCCTAACTAACAAAAAAGAGAAAAATATATTCAACTGAAACAAATTTTCACTTTCAACTTGAAATAATATCAAAAAGGTTTTTTTTTTCTGGTTTATAAGGTCTTGAACAATTTTGTTTACAACATGTTTACATTATATGATAATTTTAGAACATGTCGGTGTTTATTTCTTGGGGGTCGTTCTCTATTCTTTTTTTTTTTTTTTGTTTATGTTTTCAAATTTAAATCTAACATTTATTTTCTTTCATAATTTTCAATTTTCAGTCAATGTTTCCTCAAGCTATGCTTTTATTTTCTTTATATTTATAATCAATAATTATTTCCTTCAAATTCCATTTTATAACTTTACGTTTTCCACAATATTTTCAGCAACATATGTACAGTTAGTCATAAGGTTCTTAGCATTTAACTATAAAAATTGTTTAATTATTTTTTGTTTTTTACTTTTGTATAATAAGTATGTATAAAAAGTGCGTATCGAAATGTTACTAATTATTTAGTTATTTTTAGATATACGAAATATTATTGGTTTTTTTCTCTTTTATTGTATTTTTGAATTTTTCAAATTCTATTAAAATGTAACTTTTTCTTTTTATAATTGCTGTAATTAATTAAAATCTTTTTAGGGCTGTGTCTCATACATATTTCTATTTAACAAAATCTATTGATGTTTGCTTTTGTCTTTGCTTTTATGTAATTTATGTAATTACATATTTTAAAATTGAACAGTTTTGTTTTTCATATTAATTATTTTATCTTGCTATTAAAATTGTAATTTTAATTGAATGTTTAAAAAAATTATGCAAATGCAACTTTCGAAAAAGGACGTATATATTTATTTTTATTTTTATTATTATAATAAACTTTAACAAAAATGTTTGTTTGTGTGTGTGTAGCATTTTTATTTGTTGGTTTGCTTATGAGTTTTTGTTTTGTTTGTTTGTTTGTTTTATTATTAATATTATTATTGCTTTCGCTATTGTTGCTGTTTTTGTTGTCATTACATAATTTGTTTTTTTGTTTTTTAAATTGGTTGTAGTAATTTTGTAGTATAGTAGTAGTAATTAGTAGTAGTAGTAGTTGTTGTTGTTGCTGTTGTTCTTTATTATAATTATTATTATACGTTTTATTGTTGTTGTTTTTGTTGTAATTGATATTATTATCTTAACTCCATGCTGGAAATGTATCCGTATACCATTGTTCGCCATTAGTGCCCAAAGGTTGTTGCGGTAGCGGTAAACTGCCCCAACTGCCATTTCCTATTAAACCGCTCGGGTAACGTCGCTTAACATCTGCTGGATTTTGGTGACCTCCATCAAATTTACGCTTACCGACTACTGCTCATAAGCATCATCGATCGCAACCGGCGTTAAGTGGGAAGAGTTGGTGTTTGGTTTTGATGGTTTGTAGAGAGGATGGATGTGTTATTGGTATTTTGGTATTTGTTGTTGTAGGAGAGGAAATTTTTAAAAATCATTTTTTTTTTTTTTTTTTTTTATATATATTTTTTTAATCAAAGAGAGAAAGAGAAAAAAGAATTTCATTATTAATATTTGTGACATTAAAATCATATAAAGCATAATTTAATATTTCAAATAAGTATAAATTTTTTGTTTTATTTGAAAAATAGTATGTGTTATTGCACAATTTAGTTAAAAAAATGAAAATAAAAAAAAAATTATAATTATAAATTAAAACAAAATTTTGGAAAATGTAACAAAAAGAAATGTTTTTGGAAAACCAACAGCATTAGCGCGAGTGAAACAGAGAAGAATAAAGACTAACAAATTACAAATTGTTGAATATCTGAAATAGAGTTTAGAGCTATACAAATACTTTCAGAACCCCTGGAAAGAATATATTTAATATTACCCTTATATCCTAAATAAAGTTTCTATTCAGTTATAAAACGTGTACGAGCAAAATACTTACAAATGCTGTAATGACTTTTAGATGTGAACGGCATAAATTGCGTTTCGTGGAAGGTATTAAATTTAAACGCTCAGCTATCATTCCAATAACTTACAATTAATGGTAGCTTTGGATAGCTCAATTAAGTAAATATCCTAAAAAAAAACAACCTAGCTCGCCACTATCGCTGCTGCAGTAATCTGAGGACAAAAGAAATCATATTTCATCTCATGCTGATGAAGTTCGATGAAGACCCTAAGCCAATATCCAGTGACAGGGTTGAAAAATTTTAATTTCTTTTCCACATAAATCTGAAAAATCTCGAAAAAATTATTTTTTTAATTATTCCAGAGTTTTTATCAGATTACTGGTGGTGATAAGGTGGAAGGAATATTTCCTTGAATATCGCAGAAAAGAAACTAAGACACAGCTTGTGGCAATCATGATCATACACTTCTATAAAACATAAGTATTTCCCATTGTTACATTTTCCATTTAGAAAACTTTCCACTTTTAAAGTATGAAAAATTAGACATGAGGATATGGGATACCGAAAAAACCGAAAATTATGTATGTAAGAAAAAAAGTTTTACTGATGTTCGGGGGAATTCTTGGGCAAATAAAAAGCCAATAGACAAAACAATAAATAAATAAAAATTTTTTTGTTTTTTTTATCACACAAGAAGAAATTTATTTCCAGAATTTGACAAAATTTAGCATTACACAAGAAAAAGTTTTTCTTCAAAGGAAATAGTAAAAAAAAATTTACAATATATAAAAAAAAAAACAAAAAACAATTAACGAACACAGTAAATGACAAAAAACAAAAATTATTATGTATACATATTAAAATTATACAGCACAAGAATCAAGTATACAGTAGTGGGAAAAAGAATAACAACACCAACAGGCGAGTGATGGGAGGAAATTTGAGAAAAAGTAGAGATTAAAGATGATTAAGTTGTTTGATTGATTTGGTTTGATTTGATATCTTGAACTCTGAACTGAATGAGTATGAGATTAGTTCCGATATGATTTGGTTTCGATCTGATTCTTTTTGATGATTTTGTTCGAATGTCTTTGCACACATTACCATCATCATCATCTTCAACATTCTAATCATGCGCTGACTGACTGATGTATGGATGAATGATTTGTGTAATTGTACAAGTTCCGTTATAAAATTGATGATGCGATATTTGATTATTGTTGAATTGGAATTGTGATTTGGTTTGTTGGTAGTTGAGTTCGTTTTGTAAAATATTAAAAATTTGAAGAGTGGTTTTCATTATTGAATTATTGTTTTGAATTTTGAAAAAGGAAAACTTGAAATAAGGGATTTGAAAATTATTTCTTATGCGTGAACTCCAACTGATGCTAAAATTGAATATAACGCAAAAAGAATAAAATAAACATTTTTAGAAAAATGCATACATATATGGTAAGAGAGATAAAAGGAAAGGGGATAAGCGTTGAAATAAAGTTTAATGCATATATGCAAAGAAATTTTTATAATACTCAAGATTGTTTGTTAAGCTTTCAAAATCAAAACCTATTGGCTAGATGCCTGCTTGCAGCTTCTCCCGCAACACAATTCTGATTTTGTCATTTTACATATGCTATATGCTTGGTCTATCAGTGTATCAATAATTTGATAAGACTATTGCATTCTATACAAATGGAATCACTGCATGGTCTATTTACTTCTTAAAAGCGGTGAGTGAATAATGTGATTACCTTAATGGTAACTAATGAATTTGTTTTTAATAAAATATTATCAGCGAATGCTGGGTCATGTAGATTCTCCATGCACATATAGAAAAAAAAGTATAAAAAAGAGGTTTTTACAATTACTTTTAATATCATTGCAGACCATTTAAAGAAGATTTAATAGAGGAACCCTACTTCGATAATTACATCAAAAGTTATACACACACATACATAGTAGAGTAGCAAAAAGATTGTGGAAAGGGAATATACGAAATATCTCTCTGAAAACCAAAGAAGTGAAAGTTAAACAGCAAGAATTGAGCTCATATTCCGGAACTTAAATAATCAAAGTTTCTATTTGGGACGAGCAGCGATACAAGTAAGTAATATAAATCTGAATATGTATTCCAAATATATGTAAATTTGAGAGCAGAACTGAAACCAAAGTCCAAAACTTGGTTCTGTTTCAGATATTAAATATTTTATTTCGCAATTGTTTTTTGCAATTTTTTTCAAACATTTAACATTTATTTTCGACAAAAATCGATATTCTGCTTTTATTGTTATTATTATTTTCAAAATTAAATATATGTACTACATCGATGAATCCTTGCAGAGTAGAAGAGATTTCTGAAATTCCGGTTTCAAAGCATAAAACGAGATTTGGTGAAAATAATTCAGAAATTTAAGATTAAAAACCTTACTCGAGTGCACTGTATCCTGGGTGGAACTTTTAAAACTTAACAAACAATTTCGAGTTATAAGTTAAAAAAAAAACAACAAATTAAGTGAATTAAAAAAAAATAGTTTTATCAAACTACACTAAAAATATTATTCTGCGCAAATAAAATTGAAGAAAAATGTAAAAAAAAAATAAAATTAATTAAATGAAACATTTTTACTTGAACACAAAAAAAAAAAAAAAATATTGTATAAAAACGATTAAAAAAAAAACGAATCGATTAGTATTTAAATATGTAACAAATATTTTTATGTATACCATTACATTCATATAAGCTTAAACTAAATATAATAATGAAATGTATGTATGTATGTATGTATGTATGTATGTATATAGTTTTCTTTGAGGGGAAAGTTATTGTAAGGGGTTTCGCATAAAAATGTATAGTTTTATATAATATATCAATGTACGAGGACGTTTTATTTATGTATAATATATGTGTAGTTTATGGTTAGCAAAGCGAAAATATAAATAATTATTAACATAAAGTAATATAATAAAAATATTTTTAAACACAAAAATTATTTTACTTTTCAGTTTTCTTTATTTAGTTTCTTTATGAGCAATCAATGGTATTAATTATAATTTTTGCTTAAGAGAATTTATTGTAAACAGGTAAGGAATATTTTTATAGATTGTGCACAATTGCAATAATTTTTGTGTCATAATTACAAATTGTTTTTTATACATATGTTGTATATATAGTAAATATATTATTATTTGTAAAGAGTAAAAGTTGTAATGATGTCGTAATGCTGTTTAAAAAAGCCACAGGAAATCGGCCAAATCGTAGTTTTCTCAATTTTTTTTTATATATTTTAGTTAACATGTTTTATTTTTTTTTTATTAAATCGGGAAAGGCTATTGTCGAATCTTAAAAAAATTATATATACACGTCAGTGGAAGTGAAATTTTGTTCGGTGATTTTGTTATATTTTCTTTTTGAAATTTTATTATCGATTATGGATTTGTTCCCAAAATTTTTGGATTATTTTAATTGTAGTAGTTTTCAGAATAGAAAATGCTGCTAGTGGTATTAAAAAGAATTAAATAAATATGTATGTATGTTTGTATGTATGTATATGTAGTTGTAAAATAAAAACTGATGACACTTTCAAGCTCATGTATTATATATGTATTTATTTATGTATCTCTCGAATGTCTCTCAGCAGCCAAGTAAGTATATTATTAAATAGTAAATTGTATGTTATAATATCGTATAAAAAATGTTGTATATAAACTAAATAAACTTCATAATAAGAAATAAATTGAAACGAAAAAAAAAAAATTAAAACATTTTAACAATTTCAAATACTAATCGATTCATTTGCAATTCTATAATATAATAAAAAAGGCTCTCCATATACGATTAAAAGTTTCATACATTTTCTTTAAACATTTCTCTTTACTTTTTGTCGTTTGTAGTAGAACATATCGAACACTAATGCCTACTAACATTATATGGCGCTTGGGTGCTCGTACTGCTCTTCTTTAAGAAATGCCACGCTTTATGTGTATTACGATCAACAATAATAATTGGGATTGATCCACTTTACTGAGCGCGTATGAAGCGTTTACACGTGGAAAGGCGTTACATGTTACTTTTTATGAATACCCTTAATGATATTACGAGTATATTTATTTCATTATTGGTCGAGCCGAAACGTTATGCAATATATGTATGTATATATGTGTAAATGAATATTTAAAGAAAAAACATCGATCGAGCAACAAATAAAACAACATGCAGCATATTTAAAGAAAGAAAACGCTTTTAGCTCAAAGTGAACCAACATCAAAATTTCATTTGGAAAAATCTTTGCATACACAGAAAAATCATCAACGCGATGCGATTGAAAGAAAGAAAAAAAACGATGAAGACAAAAATGGAGTATGAGCACCCCTTCACCCTCACCTTCACATAGCTACGAGTACTCTTTACAAGAAGCACAAGAAATAAACACGTAAGTGCTTCTCAGAAAACAAAAACAACAAAAAATTACACTAGAACAAATTAACTTTAATTAAAAAATATTTTTATTACAAGAAAACATTTAAACATACAAGAAATGATCATTTTATCCATGATTACGAACAAGAGTTACACAAGTTGAATAAAATTAGTTACAATTGGCAAAAAAGTATTAAAAAATTAAAATTAAAAATTAAATTAAGTAAAAAGATTATAGTTTAAAGTAAAAAGTTCACTTTACAATCGAAACCAATCAATTGAAGGATTACAAAGAAATTAAAACTGAGAGAAATTATGTTTTTATTTATAAAAGTCGTAGTATTACAGAAACAAATACAAAAATATAGCATTAACAGTAAGAAATAGTAGAATGGAAAAGTAGTTAAATATGTATGTATAAAAAGAAAAACGTAGTACCATTTACTTTATTTGAGTACCATATGTAGTAGTATGTAATTGTAATTGATGGGCACAACAAATGAACCATTTTTAATCATTTTTCTATTATATTTTTTATTTTTCTGTGTTTTTCTTAAGGTTTTTTTTTTAATGTTTTGTTTTTAATTTTTGTTTGTTTTAATTTCTCACCTGGTAAATTTTGTAGTGGCTTGGCGTGCTGGGTGCCACGAGCGCTGGGACGAATTTGAACCACCCCATGGACCCCCCCGGTTGCTGCCTGAGCCCCCACGGTGGCCCCCCGTTGAACTGCCACCGCCGCCGCCGCCGCCGCCACCACCGCCGCCGCCGCTTGTGGGGCCCCCTGACGATTGAAGTTGCCACGGAGCCCAACGACTCGGCCACGCGTGGCTGTGATTCCACGCCCACGACCAACCCCCTGCTGTAGTAGTGGTAGTAGTAGTAGTAGTAGTAGTAGTAGTAGTAGTAGTAGTAGTACCGGTTATCGTTGTAGTTGAGTTTTGAGATTTGTGTTTTTTTTTTGTTTTTTGAGTGTTTTTTTTTTAATTTTTTTGGGGGCGTGGTTTCGATTGATTTTTGTTTCGTTTAGTTTGGTTTTGGTTTTGGGTTTCCAAATTCAATACATAGATAGATATGGATATATACGCACACACATGCACACGCACACAGCCAATGTTGCAATGTTTGCAGAGTGAGACGCGTATATATATTAACATTTTTAATGTTGTTGTTATTGTTATACAGTAGATATAGATATATATGGATCGCCAAGATTATTCAGTTTTTGTAAAACATACAATTGGAAAATGTAGTGTCAAATCATAATTTTAGGTTTAATAATGGAAAGTATAATTTTGATTGGTTGTTGGTTGGTTGGTTGATTGGTTGGTTGGTTGTTTTTGTTTTTGATTTTAATTTTGATTTGTCGACAAATATAAAAAGAAAACAAAACAAAAAAAAAAAAAAATTTATGGTATTATGTAAATTTGAGCAATAATTTTTCAGGTATTTTTGTTTTGGTTGTTGTAGTTGTTAGATAAAGGATTTTGTTGTTGTTTGTTGTTTGACGAACATATATATAATTTTTTTAAGATGATTGTTTTGTATTGATTTATTTTATTTTATATTTTTTGTTTGTTACCGAAACATAAAAAAAGAAAAAGAAAGAAAAGAAAAAATCGAAATAAACGCGTTAGATTTTTGTGTTTAAAAATTAATTATGAGTATTTATAAATTAAATCGTTTAAAATTAAATATACAATATTGAAACAAAATACAAAAAAAAAAACAAAATAAAAAAAAAATTATTAAATTATAAAAGCTTAAATGATAATTTTAACAAGAATTTTGATTGTCATTTATTTAATACACATGTAATATATATAAATATACAGTTATATATATATATATTAGATTTGATTTCTTTTTTCCAAACTTCAATCAATAATAATAATACACTTATAAGCTAAGAAAAACAAATATTTATTACAACAAATTATTTCTTCGCATTCAACTTTGATGCCATTTGCTTCAGAGTTAAATCCAAAATCTTCATAAGCTTATAATTTTTAGAAATAGAAAATTGTTAAGAAAATTTGCGATTGACACTTTAAAGTATTAAAATATAAAAATAAAAATGTTATTTCTCTAATTGTGTACAAAGTCAAAAAGCATTTAAAATATAAATCCAAGAAGCTCATTCAAATCATATATGTAAGTATATATGTAGGTAAAAGTGAGTAAAAAAAAAAAAAAATTTAATTAAATAAACATGTTGGTAAGCTTAGAGTTAGTTTTGTTGAGGTTAGTGGCGATTAAATATAAATATGCATAAATAAAAATTTAATCAAATAAAAAGTTAACAAAGTATGAAACAATAATATTCATATGCAATTAAAACGATGAAAAAAGTTCATGTTAGTGAAAGCATTTAAAATGAATCTTTCTTTTACAAATTCGCAACACTGAAACGAGTGACAGATCCTGTAGATTCGGTCGGACGGTTAATCTTAACCCGGACATTTATTTTGAGCATGAGATCGAATCGGACCATGCGATACTTAGATAGATACTTAGACTGATAGTTATAACGAAAAGATTGCAAGACTTTCTTCAAATTCGTTCTTTTGTGTGAAGCATTGTTCAGGAAACGTTCTGGTGAAATCTATGGTCGGTATGTTTCTGATGGGCTTCGAATTGTGTGAGCACTGTCTCAGTATCTCTGTGTACTATAATACATGAGTCAGTTACTAACTTTATAAATTGAAAATATTTTTGTTTACACAAATTAGCTTAAAATTCGGATAATGATAATTTTTGATCATGTTTCGGAGGGAGCCCCTTCTATATTAACCACCACCAATTAATGTAAATAATATTTTGAATTGATTTGTGGGATTTGTGTTCACCGATAGGAATAATGAATGAATAACACAACACTAATACGAAAAGCTCGGCCTAGGCCCTCCATGGGCTGTTGTGCCATTAAAAATAAAGTAAAGTAAGTAAGTAAGTAATACTTTGTTTATCTTTTTTCAGATTCATTTCAAAAACATAAATAGTAATATATATTTTATTTTAATACAATTGTAGCACACCTTATTCAGCTCAAAATATTGGTAACAAAAAATAAAAATACAAAATATTAATAAAGCAGTAAAGCAGTAACAAATTTGTGGTAGTTATGTTGTAAACAAAAAGCATATTAATATTAAATTATAAAGGTGAATGATTTAAAAATAAATAAAATTAATAAAGGCATTAAGAATAACAATAAATTGAAGTATAATAAAGCAAAAGCAACAAACAAACAGCAAAAGTATGATTTGTGCAGTAAAGAGAGTGTTAAAATGTGTCTGTATGTGGCAGGGTTAAATTAAGTTAAACGGGGGAATCCCGTTTTTCAAAACAAATGTGGTGTGATGGTGTCAATTAAAAAGTTAACTGCGGTATTGAGGGAACATATTACATATTAACTATTGTTTTTTTTTTATTCTTTAATTTTTATTTTATGGTACACAGGGTGCTTCATCAATTATATTAACTAAAAAAAAAAACAAAAAAAACATGGATATTAAACAAAAGTAGAACTCTAAATTTATAATTATGTATGTAAGTATGTATAACTAAAAATTATGAAATGCTAATATGGTATGTATGTATTTCAATAAAATGAATGAGATTATAATGTGAGTATTTGGAGATGAAAGTGTTGTTGTTTTCGTTGTACTTGTTGTTGCGGTTGCGGTAAGATGTGAGTTTTCGAAATCCGTTTGTGTGTACTTTGAGTGTTTTGAAGAAATCACATTTTTGAACAAACAAAAAAAAAAAAAAATATTATAAAATCGAAATAAATTTTGTTCTAAGAAAAAAAGAAAAAACCAACTAGTTACGAAAAGAAAAGTGAAAATACAAAAAGGAAAATACTAGGAACTTTTTAAAGAACTTTGTTGAATGCGAATACGAGATGATGCTGTTGCATTATCGCCTCTTGTTTGTTTTTTAATGTTTACTTTGTTTTGAAGAAAATCGTGTATGTAAATTGAGAGGTTGAGAGTGAAAGCGATACAAATTATAAGTTTAGAAAAATGTGACAATACTTGTTCATAGCATTTAGTGTCACTATCACTCGGCCGGCTTTGCGCTAAAGTAAAATTACATTCTGTTACAAAAAAAAATCAAAAAAAGTACCGGGAATTGGTCAATAACACACAAAATGTTTATTATTCATTCAAATTTGTTGTATCGCCTTCAAAGTAGGTCCCTCCCGAAATAATACAGTTTTGCTAACGAATAATCCAATCCGAAGTGGCAATTTTAATTTTGGAAACATAAAAAAGTGTGCCGGAGCCATATCACGTGAACAAGGTGGTTGTTTGATATTGTGTGTTGAATTTTTGGACAGGAATTCGTTCACAAAGATAGTCTTGTAAGATGATGCATTGTCGTGGAGCATAATCCATGAGTTTTCCTCCCACACACTTGGCCTTTTCGATAAATTTCCTTACTCAAAAACGCTGCATAACGCCCACATAATATTCCGTCTGTAATATTTACCGTCTGACCTTCGGGCAAGAATTCCGAGTGCACAACACCGCGATAAAAAAAAAGCCAACTTTTGATCGACTTTGACTTGGTTTCTTCGAACACTTTTGAATGCATTGTACCACTCATGTGATTTTGATCAAGTCGATTCACTGTAAGCCTTTGTAACATTTTCAGCGATTCGGCACACGATATTTTTTTAAGTTGAAGCCAACACACAGGGTGTACCCCTATGAATGCAGAGCATTGTGTTGATTGGAAGGAAGATTGATAATTGGGAGCAAGATTGCTAGGTGGGAGGAAGGAGGGATAATGAGAGATGGAATGCAATTACAGGACACCGAGATGAACTGACAAAATCGAGAACTGTAAATAAACTAAATGGCAGATCGCGCTCAAACTTCACGTCAGGGTAGAGAACAGTGGTGCCAACTTAGCGACAAAAATCTTACAATCCCTTTATGTTGGGATTTCAAATGATCATTTCCCGGTACTTTGCAGATAAAATGAAAACCTCTTTTTTAACTTATAAGTTGAATCTCTTCTACTTCGTTCAGCCTCTCAAATATTGTTGACTGTTTTTACTGCTGCATGAGCGTTCAACAATAATTAATAAAAATCTTTGATACCAAAGAAATTGTTGCAATAGGTTCTAAGTAACAGTAGTGGTAGAAGTAGTAGAAGTAGGAATAATAGTAGTAGTACTAATAGTAGAATGTGCAGTAGTTGTAGTATTATTAGCAATGAAACCCACCACATTATTTCGTGCTGATCTCTGCATACCGCCGGCAGGCCCACCAGTTGGTAATGGTGTAACGCCGCTCGGCGGATAATCAAAGAAATATTCTCCATCATAGGTGCGATAAAATTCATCATGATACGATTCATTGTAGCCGCCACGATAATCCGAATAACCATAAAAGTCGTAATCATAATCTATAAATTAGGGTTAGAAGATTTTTGTTTTTTTTTTGTTTGTTTTTGGGAATTATTTTGTTCATTTTAAGTTCACCAATATTAAAAAATTTGTTGACAAACAATTTTAAAATTTTGAATAAGTAAAATTGATTACATTTACATTATAAAACAATTTTAATAAAATTAATTTAAATAAATACCAACTTTTGATAACAAAAATTTATAGCAATTATCAGAAACAGATTCTTGGTTAGAAGATTGCACCAAGCTGATTTAACTTGTAAAACTAGTTTTCTAAAGACAAACGTTGCTGACGTTGCCGTTGGCTCTATAACCAATTGTGTGCTCTCGAAGTAATCGTGATGCTGTAGACTCTAGTGAGTTAAACATTCAATTTAATATATTGAATTTAATGCGGAAATCTGAGAATGCTGTTATCTGCTCCTTAAAACTGGAAATCACATGATAATTACACATACTTATCGCTCGGTTGCTGCAACAGTCTCCGCCGTAACTCATGTTACATAAATTTCCAGATTAAACGCTTTTACTCTATTTAGAGTCCGACCGATTAATCAGCATCGGCATAAAATTACCGATCCCGGTAGCGGTTAAAATTGGCCGATTATTTACCCAATTCTTTTGATAAATAAAATTATTAAAAAAAAAAAAATTATTTTATTATTTAATTTAAAATTTTTTCTATATTTTATGTACAATTGGTAACGACAAATACTCTTCTGACGTTAAGAGTCATTTAGATTTTTTTTTCACCAGATAAAGCACTACGCAGATATTTTTTTGTTTGTTTGTTTAGACTGTCTCACGATTTAGTTTATATTGCGTAAATTGTTCTTTGTCTGTTCCATTTATAGTCAGTCTGTCTTTATTTCCCTGAAATACCCCACTTATTCTTCTGATTAATACTGCCTTATACTACCTTTTCGAGTAGACGGACAGATTAAGTCTCTCTCTGAAAACAGACTCCTCTTCTTTTATACCAATTAGCCAGACCTCCGAGTGGCCTTTCATTTTGCCATAAATTTTTGTTATTGCCAAATAATATAATAAATTTTTAACTACTTTAAAAATTAAACAAAATGAAGGAATAGCTAAAAAAATATAAAATTTTCATACCTTTTTGATAGAATTTAAACCGAATTAAAAAAGAAACAAAAAAAAAAATTAGCTTTGTGATGTGTTTGTATGTCGGGACGGTTTGTTTGAGAAAGAAGACACAAGTCGGAAAGTTAAAATAATAAAACAGAGCGAAAGAATAAACTTGGTTTGATTTTGTTTAATTAACGAAAAACTTTCATGTCTTCATCATTATGGTCGTTTTGGGCATTTTCTTGGCCTATTTCAAGTATTGGCGGGAGGGAGATTATTTTTTTGTTTTTTTGTTTTGTTTTGCAGGATTTGATAATTTTATAATTTACTGCATGCATTGCACTTTTTGTGATCATTATCAAATGAAGAAACCATTGTTTTTGAGTTGAGCTATTAAAATTGGTGTAAGGGAGAATGTGTGGTAAGAGGGGCTGGCTGGCTTGTGGGTCATTGAAAAAATTTTGTTTTTATTCCATTTTTTCATTTTCTTATACAAAATAATTTTATTGCTAGAAAAATGGCATGCAAAGTATTTGAACGAACCAATGAAAGAAGAGACGGGCATCAGTAATTAGTGATTACTTACCGGCAAAATATCAAATAGTAGGTATATAGGGTGTTTAACATATTTTGCTACACAGAGAATATATGTATATATGCAACACATTTAATATGTAAAGTAAACAAGTATTGGATAGTATAAGTATTTGATACTCTAAAAAATATTACTAAAACATCGAATTTAAACGTTTCAATATCCAACATTTGGTATAAAGATTCACACATTTAGAAAATTTCAAATGGAATAAAAACACAAAGAAAATGAAGAATAAAGACATGCAGCAATAGAATTCAATGTAACTAAATAAAGTAGAAAGGCACACATAGTATGTTTTAATAAAAAATAAAAAATATTCTAGTAGTTAGAAAAGAGGACAGAGATAAAAAGCATTGGCAAGGATTACAATTCAATCCGTCAGATTGAGTGCAAATACATTTCAATTGTAATTAGTAAAAATATACACCCATAATAATAAAAACCGATAACTAAGAGTTAAGCTGTAAAATGAAATGCAAATGTAAAATGGTAAAACAGAAGAACTGAACTAATAAATTTTTTACAATTTAACTGAATATTAATGAGAAGAATGCATGTGAGAATAATTAATGCCGAACATAAAAATCTCGGGGAATGGGGAAGAATAAATGTGAGATGTAAAACTAAGAATAAAAGGTTCTTGGTTAGTATCCATTTAATAACAATAATAAAATAACAATAATAATAAAGAAATACAAAAAAAAATAAAAATAAAAAAATAAATAAAATTAGTAAACCTAAAAGAGCACGGAAGTACGAATATATATTAACTTTCTTTTTACTTTTTTAACTATTGGCCTACGCAATTGCAATACTGCGCTGCGCGTATCCTCAAGATACTTTTCCAAAGAATTTAGTTTTATATTTGTTAGTTTCTTTTTTACAATTTCTTCATATGTCAACTGCAAATCTAATGTACTCGTATTTTTAGACCATTATTAATGAATCTCATATTTGAGTAAGTTAAATCAAAAATAAATTCAATATGTATTGAAGAAAGTATAACAGAGATAGTATAAACGCTAATAGAAATATTGTAGTTGTAAATGTGCTTAGTAATAGTAATTAGGAATATTGAACATTATCGTCAGACTTACCGTAATCACGTGCCATCGGTGTACGCAGCGGGATTCTGGGACCGCCTGGTAGACGCATTGGCGTAGGCAGAGACATCATGCTGGGATGTGTAGGTGATAAGTTTCTGTATGGAGACAATGGTTCAAATCTTTTATGTTTAAGTGAGCAATACACATGAAAACAGAACAGCATAAAAAGAAAAAAAGTATTAATTAAAAAAAAGAACATCTGAGAGAAGAGTGGATTTGTACAAAAAACCCTAAAGGTCTCCAAAAGCTGAATTTCGGATTGGCCAAATCTTCTGCAGAGCCAATGATGTAACAAATAAGAAAAACACAAGTAACAAGCTGTTTGTTAGTTGTTAGTAATTGATTGATTTGTACCCTTTTTGAATTTTGTTATTGCCAATTATTGTAAGTGATTAATTTTTAAATAATAAGGTTTTTCATATTGATTGATCTCTTAGTTGAGATGTCAACTTACCCAACAATGCCAGGGCGCCCCTGCATCATTTGCATCATTCTACGCTCACGTGCGCGGAGAATTTCTTCTTTCTTCTTTTTATCTGAAGGCGGTTTGGCAAGTGAGACCTAAAAGATAAATAAGAATTAATAAAGAAAACATACATATGTGCAAATGTTAGTGCAGTGTGTTATCTTCAGTGCTTTTGCCACCAGCTCGACTTGACAACACGGTTTACGTAGCCCAGTAATATTTTCCCCGTTTGCTTAGTGCTCATGTCTGAAAACAACAATTTCAGTTGACTGACACTAAAGTTACACTGTATAAAAGTTCCCAATACATTCGTTTTCAAATACTTAGTGTCGTGGTGTCGTGGTGTATTTTGAAATCCAAGATTTCAAGACACCGGCTATCAGCAGACTTTCAACTAATGCTTTCTAGGGGACATATCCCATCCGTGAACTCAATGCCAATTGAAATTGATTAATTTTTAAGACTGTGAATATTTTTTATCCAGTCTAAGTTACAATACAACATATGTACTAAGGACTTCAAAAGAGTTCATTGTCAATTAAAAAATTATGAATAATTCTGTGGATCATTCTCTCATTATCCCCATTTTCTTTTTCTTTTAATGGCACAACAGTTCATGGAGGTCCTAGGCCGAACTTTCGCATGCACTCATGTTGTGCGTATAATATTTCTAAATGAATGGTTATATGCCGAATCCGAACGGCGAAGTGAAAGTAAATTTTTACTCTTGTAGATTTGCCATTGCCAACCAAGTAGAAAAATGCAAGTGTAGAAAAATAGTTTTTATTACTTTTTGATATTGCCTGTGCAGGCCAATGCACTACCAGCTACGCCACGGCGACCACTACTTGGTATTTTTTGTTATGCCGATATTAATCCTTTTATGGATTATGTCCATATGAGGAAAATACTTTCAGCATTATTCTGGATTTTTTTTCCGATCAAAATCAATATACATTATATACGCATTTTTTCTTGCTATTACTCACTTCAATGTTGGATGATCCAACTTCTTTGCCATTGAGGCCACGCATTGCAATGACAGCACTGTCACGATCCTCAAAGTGTACAAAAGCGTAGTCTTTTATTTTCTTAACACGTTCAACTTTGCCATATTGCTCGAATTGTTCCTGCAAGTATTATATCAAATTAGATTCTATGCTTCAACCGACGACTTTGAGCAAATCTCATTTAAGCTTATATACGCACCTTTAATTTCTCCTCGCTAACATCTTGTGTTAAATTTCTGACATAAAGAACTTTAACTTTTGACATTGTTTGTTCATCTGGCTCCTCTTGCGGATCAGCCCAATCGACAATAATATCACATCCCCAAACCTATTCATAACAAGAGCGGAAAGCAAAGTACATTAAAAGGAAATCAATGCAGAGGAGAGAACCCAGTGGAAGAAAGTTTCGCTTACTACCTTAATTCTACCAGTGCCAAGTCTTCGTTTTGCCAATGAGGCTGCTTTGTGTGATTCGTATTCGAGAAAGCAGAAACCGCGATTCTTTTTCTTATCATCCGGTGAGCTATAGATGATAACTTCAATAAGGCCAGCTAAAGAAAAGCGAAATTGAAGTGAGAAGAGGGAAGGAGTGTGTAATTATATTAAAATTGCATTGAAATAAATGAGTGAAGGTTTGTTTTTATGTTTTTTTAAACTTAAAAATTGGAAAGACAACAAAAAGGTATTCTCATATGTATAAGTTGTTCTCTTTTTTTTTTATTTATGAAGTATTTTGTTTTGTTTATTTATAAACACATTTAGAAATGCTCAAAATTTTACATTACAAGCAAATCTTAGCGGCATTGTTATGTAAAATAATGAAAATTTCTTACCAACAATTTTTATAGAAATTAATAAAATTTATTTATTTTTCATATACAACAAATTAACAATTAAGAAAAAACCAATGCCAAAAACGCTATTTTTGAATTTTATTGTTTTTGCAACGTAGAAACACCAACTAAGATTTTGATTTGTTTTTGTATTTAAAAAATCGTATAGCAAACTAAAAACAAAAATGCACATGTATGTAAATCTTTTACGGTTTTATAAGTATGTAATATATATCGTTTTGTTTGTTTTTCTTGTTTAATTATACACTGACGAAAATCATAAATAACAAGTTCACATGTTCATATAATTAAATATTTATTGTATCATATTACGAGAGTATTGTAGTATGGTATAATTAGATAAAAGAAGGAAGGAAATACACTTAGGTAAGAGAGAGAGAGAGAAGATATTTTTTGTTTGTTTTTTTTTCTTTGTTTTTGTTTTTGTAGATACTTTTTAATATTTTGCTTTAATTATTTTAATTATATGTAATATTATGTATGTAGTAGGAATACGAAAAAAAACAATTGAAATAAATTCTTTAGAATATATTCAGCAAAGTGTTTTACACATTAAAAATGTAAAAAAAAAAACATAAGAAACAACAAAAAGAAAAAGGAATAGTAGAACGAGAATGGACAAATATATATGTAGATATATTTATATAAAATATTATTAAATTGCAATAAAGAATGTTCACCTGATTTTCTGATTTTGATTAAGTTTTTGTTTTCTTTTCTGAACGGGAGGCAAGGGGACTTACAAAATTACAAGTGTCTCTCCAGTCATTATCATTCAACGGATTTTTATCATCATAATTTCATTATTTTGTATAAATGCAACTCAATTTTATTAAATCGACTTTTCTTTGTTATTTGGTAGTAAATTTTATAAAAACAAATTTTATTTGAAATGCTTTTTCCTTATAGCTTTTTATATTTAGTAAGTAAGTATATTTTATTGTCATTATTGAAAGCAGCTCAGCTATTTGGAATGTTAAAACTACTTCCGCCAAGTGGAAAGAAAGATTCTATTTTGTTTAATGAATTTTGTCTGCATAATTTGGTGTGTAAGATTGAATAGTTTATTTTCGGTGATTTTTGATTTATGTTTTTGTTCCAGATGTGAAAAGAAAGAAAGACAAATTAATATTAAAGAATATTTAATTGTTGCTGTAGCCATACAATTAGCATATTGTAGAATTCCGACTAACTGTCAGAGGAGCCATCAAAAAAATATTACAGAAAGAATTTCCGTCGAAAGGTTTACAATTTACAAAGAATCACTTGAGATTTTTTAGTTAAAAACCTTTTAAAGCTTTTCTTCGAAAACCAAGATCAGTTTTTAAATTTTTGAAATCTCAGTCGGAAACGACATCATCCTTATCTCATAATTGTTATCCAACCATAATTTCCCGGTCGAAAAAGCAAATTTGGGCGTATATGAAAACTGACATCTGCTTCGTCAATTTGCCGAGATGTCGGAATACGATATAGTTACGATATCCATATCTAATATCATAGAGTAACTCTACTGAAATTCGACCGACTATTTGGTCCGGTATCGCTAAGGGATACCGGCCAGATATTTTTATTTTCATTTAATTGAATCAAATAAATTTTTCATACTTTCTACCGCTGCTTTTATTTTCTGCAAAATTCTACTGTATAAATGCTTTGATTTATGTTATGTTTTTCGTATTTACTTTTTTCTGTAACGTTTATTATGGTTTCGATTACGGGGCTTTAGGCGCGAAAAATGGTTGGGCCGATATCGTTTCGACCAAATCGACGAAAATGAGTTGAAGCTGTAACCGGGTCACAATTCCAAACTTAATTGGTAATGGTGCATTCGAAAGCAAACCCGTCAAAATTGTTAGCAGCCAAATAGCTCGCTCCAAAATGAAGTTTCATATACTACCGTGGATTTTTTAAGCTAAATAAAGAAGAGATTGTTGAGCTTCAGCAGGTTAGCTTGGAGCTTGAAAAGATTTACAGAGAATATGTGGGGAAAAAATTACTCGATCCTTTTCATTCGATTCAAGTAAATTTTTTAACTCGATAACACATCACAAATATTACGCTCGGTGTATCGGAGAAACAGGTCAGTATCGCATACGCGAAACTTTTGCAACACATTTCATAGAAGACGTTCTTCCATCATATCATATAAATAGCATTACTAGCTATAATCTGTTGACCATTTTTCCTTTTCACCGATACAAGTGGTGAGTAAAAGTATCGATAACTACTAAGTGGGCATCGAAACTAGTGTTGGTTGGATGCGACTGAATGTGCGAGTGGGATACTGTGCCACAAATCTTTGATGACGTCTTAGTGGTGAATGAATAAAAATTATTTTTAATTAAATCCAATGGCGAGTTTCCGACTGGTTTTTATTAAATTTTTAAATTAAATTTTTTCATTTGTTTGACAGCTTCTTTTTGCTTTGTGTGTGTTTGTGTATCATCAATTTTCTTTTGCATGCATCAGAGTTAATTTTTGATTTTACAAAATCTTTTCATATTTATAAAATATAGCGAATTTTTGGCAATGATTTTTTATACTTTGTTTTTAATTTAAGTGTGTTTTTAATTTGTGGTAAATTGTTAAGCTACAGTTGATAAATTTTTGTTTATATGAGTCAAAGGAAAATAAATTTATTTTTTTATAATTTCAATTTGAAATAAATAATTTTTTGTTGTATTTTTTATGACAATTTTTAAGAGGCTAATTTTATTTGTTGTTAAATAATTCCAATTACAAAATTTCATCTGCAAATGAAAAATTTGCAATAAAGTAAAGCAGCAGCATATGTCGTCTTGATAATTTTTAAAAACCTATAACTTTCACTTGTAGATGAATTTTTGCATTCAGAATTTGGTGGTAAATTGCATTTATAAAGCGAAAATTGCAAAACAAAAATCCAATTCGTTATTTTTTGCTTCTCTAACACTCACGTGTCTTTATTTTGTACTTTGTTTTTTTTTTTTACCTTCATTGTATCTTTCAGATACTGCTTTTTCTTTGCTGTACAATAGAACAAAACCCAATTTTTCGTTTAATTACAATTTCAAGGCATTCTGCAACTGTCGCCAGCAAAATGTTTACTCTTTTAAATTATTTCGTTTTCGTTTTCGTTTTACCAATATCGAATTATATCAATTTGTTTGTGGTTTTGAAGGAAAAAGGGTGTGGAAGTAGACAAAGACGGGTTGGGGGAGAAATTTATGTGCGGAACACTGCAGGCTTGTAACTCCAATTAAGTTTCATATGCTTAGAACATATCTCTGGATGTGGGAAACGTTCGGGGTGTAATTTTGAGTTGGTTTTTTTTTTTTTTTTTTTTGATGTTTTCTTATGATTTTGAAATAGTAGACCACTTACGTGCATGTTTAGCAAATTCCTCAATTAATTCGTCGCGATCTCTATTCTTAGGTATATTGCCGACAAAAAGCCGGTGATTGTTAAATGATATCGTTACACCAATCTTTTTGCCTTTCCGAATTTCAAAATCATTCAGCTGGAATTGTTAAAAGTTCACACAAAATATTTTTGGTTTCTATTTGGTATTTTTGTTTGTTTTTAATGATTCGTTTAACATTTTTACTTAGATTTGTTTTGATTGATTCTTGGTTTTTTGAAATGTCGTGCCAAATAATACAGAAATTAAAAAGGTATAATTTTCAACAATTTCTAATATAATAGTAAATATTTGAGAGTAGAATATTTGTGATTATATAATAATTAATTCAATTAGAAAATATCAAGTTTCAAAAAAAAAAAAAATTTCGCTACTTAAAAGTATTTATAAATTTCGAAAAATATTGTAAATATTTTCTAGGCATACCATATAAAATTTAGTAAGATTTTAATAGAAATTTGTAATTTGTAGATAACAAATCCTACTGCATAATTTTGCATTGAAAATAAATATATAATTTTGCTCTAGGCTGGAAAGAGTCAACAAACAAAAAGTTGTAAAAATCTTTGCATACTTTTAGGACACGTTTTTTCGATCTTATGGATTATGAAACCCAGCAAAAGAAAGTTACTGGCAGTAACTTGTCGTTCATTATATATTTTAAGAATGAGTGCGACATTTGTATACATTCAGTTCAATATTTCGAACCTGCCTAAAAATGTAAATATTTCAATGTACATATGTTTATAAAAGGTTTTTCAATAGGGACATAACAATTTGCTTTTAAATACAAACACACCCTTAAGGGCAATGTCACAGTCACAACGTTATTCAAGGTTTACATTTTGATCATGGTGAAGTGCATCAGTGAAATTATCAGTCGGTGGTCGCAACTTTAACAGCGCTTAATCCAATTTTCAATCGTAATAATCGCTCCACTGAAATACAATAGATTCAAGTCAACATATCCACTATTGAATATTCGGTTGAAGTACAGAAAATATCGCAGCTGATATAGTGATAACACGCCGATTACAAGAATTGGGAATCTCACAGCCCCCATTGTAGTGAATTTTGCGTAAAGATCTTGGCCAATACCCTTATAAGATGAAATCAACACAAGAAGTGAAGCTTCGGAATCATTTGAAGCGCCGAAACTTCCCCGATTGGACTCTGCAAAAGTTTGAAGAAAATTCTGAATTTCATCGAAAAATCATCTGCAGCGATAAAGCTCATTCTGGATATAATGGCTTTGCCAATTAAAGCATAACATGCGTTATTGGATAGAAACATACCCACATGTACTTCAAGAGACTCCATTGTATCCATAAAAAGTTATCAGGAAATCTGAACTTCACAGAATAATTTTACACTCATATGAACAACCAGTGCCCTTCATTAACCTCATTAGGCCTGTTGCCGGAATCGAATACCTGAATCACTCACCTAAGAGGCGACAGATGGTCTCAGTTCCGTCTTCATTCTTCTTTGAGGCAATAAACTTTGGACAGTCGTAAAGTCGTACATGGTTTACTGTTGTCCCAAAAATCATCGACATCAGTTATAGTTAGTTTGTCTGCTTATCGTCTGATTTAGTGTTTGAATTAAATAACTATGGATATATTTTCTGTTCTAACAGCAGCAAACTCCCAATGACTTTTAGTTAGAATATGAAGACAATAGTTCAAAAGCGTCTCTTTTGAATACTAAAGTTGAGGTTTTGAAATATTGGACCACGAGTACTTGCTGCTCGTAGTTAAAGTTAAAAAGAAGGAATAGGTCTTCGAAAAAAAAAAAATACTTTTCATATAGTGATGGTAAAGAAAGACTTTACTGTAATTCAATCTTTCCAGCCTACATTACGAATCTTGGGAGAATAAATAATTTGGCGGCAAACTAAAAAATTTTTCAACCCAAAAAAAATGTTTGAGAGTGTAGAATTTAGTTTGTTGTTCTGTTTTAAAGAAATAATTTTGAATATACTTATAATAAAAATAAATAAAATGCTAAATGTAAATTTGTGATTATAAATATATTTATAATGTTGTTGATTTTGTTTTATATAATTGAATAAGTTGAAAAAGAATTTAATGCAAAAATTTTGTATTATAAATTTTTGTTGTTTTACGCAGAGTTAATGACTGGAGATTTTTCTCTATATAAATATTATTACAACAATAATAATAATAAAAATATTTAGCAAACAAAAAAAAAAAAAAAAAAAAATTATTTATTTAATGTTACTTTCGTTTTTTTTTTTTTGTCTTTATTTGTTTTTTTGGTTTCTTTATATTTCATAAACACATATAGAACTAAGCAATATGGCCATACATTTGTGATTATATGCTGCGTATGTGTGTGTGCGGAAATTGCGCGTGCGCGCACACGTTCTCAATGAGTAGTGTGTGTGTGTGTGTGTGTGTGTGTGTGTGTTTATATATGTGGTGCAGATGTGCACGTGTTTGCGTGGATGTGTGTGAGTGGTTGAGTAGTATGTAATATTAGTTTGTAAGTAGTTTGTAATAAATAAAGTACATATAATCTAATTAGTAAGTAGGTAAAGCTTTAATAATTTTATTCTTGTTGTTGTTGCTGATGCTGATTGCCGTCACGCTGATTAAATAATAATTTTGAAATGAGATTTTATGAATAAATAGTACATAGGTAGAAGAAAAATGTAGAGAGAACAAGACGCATTTGAAAAGATAGTCTCGATGAACAATTCACACATTTGCATGTGTATGAGAGTTTGTGTGGATTTGTATTGATTTTAGTATTAGTGGTTGTGTATGAATGTGTACGTGTGTGAGTGTTCGTTGATGAATTTGAGTGCAATTGATTTTATATGAAATGTTTAAGTACATATGTATGTAAGTATGTGCGTTATTTACAAACAAATTTTTGAACAATAAAAAGATTTTCTTGGGGATATAAGTAAAACATAAAACATAAAAAAAATTGAAAAAATTATATTATTCAATAATTTCAAATAATAATATAAATAATAAATAAATGAGCAAATATAAATAGCAAGGTCTCAACCGTAGCAGACCTTCACTTGCGGAGCCCCTAACATTTTTCTTTCATTATGTGAAAAACAATTCAAGGAAATATATTAAGATCAGTGATTTTACCGTAATTCTAAGCAAAAAGATTCAGTGTCACGTGAGCCCTTATTTAGTTTTCTTAACCCATATATATTGTGGTGAGTTTTTAGCCAATTCATTATTATTAGCCAATTTTATAAAGCCAATTGGATTTTTGTATGTGTTTATAGCCAATTTCACATAAACGCTTAGTTTCTTTTATTTGTTTAAACGCTGCAGTGGAAACGTGTTATAACAAATTGTTTAGGGCAAATCGTTAGAACCTGTTTCAACTGCGCTAAGTTAGTTCATAGCAATACGCTTTGAAAGTATGTAGGTAAGCGTTACGCTGTACACAGCACATTGCAACGTAATTTTCACTGTTAAATCTCGAAACATACGAAATTATACGTTCATGAAATTTTTTACATTCAATCTACTGTGTACTCATAATGGAACATAACTAAAATCTGTCATTAATTTTCCAAAAAAAAAAGAAGAGAATAAATAAAAGGGAAAATAATTTATTTAGTTATGTTCCACGAATTTCATGTTTGAATACAAAATCTGTTTCGTGTGTTAATTTAAAAATTTTAAATAAGTTCTTTTTGTAATTTTACCTGTTAGTTTACCGAATTCGTCTAAAATCTCCTCTTTGCCTTTTGACTTGGGTATGTTGCCTACAAATAGGCGCAGGTTCGGTACGCTAATGTTTATTTTCAGACACTTGCCAGGTTTTATTTCGTGATTATCGAGCTGCAGATGGGGAGTGTATGTTGTACAAAATTATATACGATTTGAGTATGTAATTGTATTTTTTTTGGTAAGGTTAAAAAAAAAATAGTATAATAATTAAAAACCAAAAACAAATGAAAATTAAATAAGAAATAATAATAAAACGATAAAAAAATGGAATTTATGAACATTTTAAATAATGAATTACAACTATAAATTCAAGAAACAATAATAAAATAAAACAAAATATATGAACGATGATTTCTTTAGAAAATTATAGAGTAAACGGGAGTAGAGTGTAATGCATTACGTTCTAATTCAATTTATTTGCAGACATGTGTTAAGGGTATTAGCATTGATTCTATATTGAAAAATGTTTGGAAAAGTAAAGCATGTAACTACATTTAACTGAAAAATGCAATGAACTGCTAATGGTAGTGTTGATTCGATTCCCATTGCCATTGAACATTTTAACGCTTAATCCCATTGGTAGATGATTTTTGGTGTCATTGAAATCATTTTAATGCTAATTTTAATTGGGCTTAATTCATTGCTTCATTGTAAGATTGATTGAATTGTTATTGAAAATTTCTTGCCAATAATTTACATTTAATGGAAATTAAAAATCAGAAGCGGGACATGCTCATTTCCGGGACATGACAACAAGACATTTTTGTCGAATATTGGAGGTTTGTGCAAGATCGTGATCGTTTGAAATTAAAAATCACAAGCGTGCTCATTTCCGGGACATGACAACAAGACCTTTTTGTCGAAAATTGGAGGTTTGTGCAAGATCGTGATCGTTTTAGATTCCAAATTACATACAGATGTATGTACATATGTAGACCAGATGGACACTTTTATACCCGTAGGCAAATAACTCTTGAACTTTTTATATCTACGATTGTTATTGCATAAAAATGTAAATATAATATTTGTTCCTAGTGTACATAATGCATTAAACACTAACGCAAAGGTTGTGAGATAAGGATAGATGATGATGGAAATTCGGAAATTTTAAAATAAAAATAAAATTGGTATAACAAAATGAAAATAATCACAAAAGGGGAGATAAGATTTACCAGTTTTGTTTGTTTGTAGTACAGGAAAATAATTTGAAAATTTGTAATGTTCAAAAACCAAATGCAATTTTTGCCAAATTTGTTGTTGAAATTTCGTGTCCAAAATTGAATTGGAAATGTAAGCAGTTGTGAGTAGTAATAAAATATAAGGAATACTTTGTTATTTGTGTATGTAGAAGAAACGGAAATTAGTAGAGTTATAAAAAAGAATATAAGTAAGGACATGCTCGCAATTGAAAAATAAAACCAGACACAGTTTTCTTTTTCACTTTTCAGATTTCAGTTCGTTGGTACTTGGATATATTAAAATTTTTTATGTAGATATTAGATACGGAGATATCGTTTAAAAGAACCTCTTTATTGGAGGTAGCAACAACTACTAAATAGAGACCTAAAGAATTACAGGAAGTATGAGCTACGCAAAAACAAAACCGAGAAAAAATATTTTAACTAACGCAGTGAAAAGAGAGAAAAAAGGTACGCAGGTGAAATTTGATTTTGCAAAGAGGAGAAAATTTTGTATATAAGTACTTAAAACTAATAAACTAGATATTTAAAAGTACATATTTTAGAAATGCAATTTTTGTAGAAAATTTTGAATTTTATAATTTAGTTAAAAATGCATTAAAAAAAAGTGGGCGCCAAAAAAACTATGGTCTAAATATGAAACATAATACAAATATAAGAAAAATAGAAAAATACAGGTAAAGTAAATTAAGGAACAAAAATTTTACATGAAAATAATACACATACTAAAAGTAAAGGAAGTTGAACTACATGAAAGGGTTAGGGGGTGGGAAGGAAATGCCATAAGTTTTTGAGATATCAAGAGAGACTTCTTTTCAAATCGTATTTCCATTAAGTATTTATTTTTTGAATTTTTAAAATTTAACAATTTTCGATTTGTTTTTTGAGGTATTTAATTAATAACTGAAAAATCGTTAAAAGTATTGCAGTAGAAACATGCAATGCAATAAGAAATTTACTTCTTTACGCTTTAAATACTTAAAACTATCAAAAAAAAAATATAAAAATAGCGAAAGATTCGAAATAATACACACTTTAAACAAACATAGAAGAAGAGCAAAACTTGGAAATAACTACAAGATACTTAAAACTACAAGAAATAAACTGTAAACTGTTGTTTTTAAAAATAAATCGTACAAAAAAAAAAAACATAGGGCGAGTAGGAACTAAAAGGTAGAAAAAGGAAATTGAAAAGAGTGTACAATAAAATAACTCTTAAGAGAGGTTGAAAATCAATCGTTCGAATTTTGCAGCCTAAAATTTTGAATTTCATCATTTTGTTTGTTCAATTTATTTTATACGTATTTTTATGAAGAATTTTGAGTAGAATAGAATTATCTGCTATTGGCCAAAGTTTAAAATTTTCAGCGTGTTTAATTTTTGTTTGAATCGAGGAACAAATTTTGTTTGTGCCTAAAATTATTAAATATCAATGGAAAAATAATTAACTTTAAAAAATTTTCATTTAGGATTAAACGCTTGTTTTTTCGTCTTTTTTTTTTGCGATAAGATATAAGCATATATATATATGTATGTATATCTGTATCTTTAGGCGTACGTGTATTAATGTTAATATGAAGTCAAACAAAAAATACCTGTCGCACGGCATTAACAGCCGCATCGCGCGTTGTAAATGTTACAAATGCATATCCACGATTTGTACCCGTCATCGGATCCATCATTAGTCTAAGGTCCCATATTGTGCCACAATCCTCGAATAGCGGTATTAGCTCTTCCTCGAACATATCCTTTGGAATTTTCCCACAGAAGACTTCGCAACCATTGCCTGGTGTTGGACCGTCCCAATTTGGTGGGGGTCCGCCATATTTACGTTGGCCTGCAAACACAAATTGCAAATATGTTCAATTTCGATATTACGTATTCGTTTATCCTATGTTCATTACCGGTGGTAACATCTAATGAGTAGCCAGTTCTTTCAAGGATTTTCTTAATTTTCTCCTCGTCCGGTCCCTTCACTTGCACTGTGGTCGATGGTGCCGGGACACCTTGTTGGCTGGCACGACTTTTTTGCCTGTATGTTTTCATAACACCACACAAATACGCAGACTTATTCGAAACATGTTCCAAATTCGATTCCAGGAACTGACTTAATACATTCAAGGCACCTTCAACCGGAAATTCCTTAAGCGCATCCAATGCGCGCTCATCTAATTCGACATGCGCTAATTTACCTGTTTTATATATATCATCTAGTTTTCCGGCAACCTGTTGAATAAAGACAATGAAATTTAATTAAAAATTCAATCGTTTATTATAAATGAAACTCGCATTTTATTGTTACTGTGTTTTTCAAAAAGATCACAGAGTATCACACTTATCAAGAGAATATTGTGGTTCACTTCATAGTATTTCTCGAACTGCATTTCAAGGTCAGAAAAACCAAAGCCAAAGCCAAAAGGAATGTATTTCCAGTATAATTTTTGGTGGTTCCTTCTTAATTTCATCATAGGCCGAGCTTTTCGCATCCACTCATGTTGTGCGTGTTATATTTGTACATGAATGGAAGGGACCTACAGTTTAATGCCGAATCCGAACGGCGAAGTGAAAAGCTTTTCATAGCGATTTTTACTCTTGTAGGTTTGCCTTTATTTTTAAAATTTTGTATTTTTTTTGCATTTGCTTGTGCCGAGATTCGAACCCCGGACACTCTGCGTAGCAGTCCAACGCATTACCACTACGCCACAGCGACCACTATATATATTACATATTTTATAGTTACTTAAAAAAAAAAAACTAATTATCTGATATTGATTTTATAATTAAGAATAACTCGTTTCCCCCAAGCATTTATTTTTTACCGACACTTACTTTTTTATCTAAGCCATATTCCAAGAGTTTTGGGTAATCTTCTGTTCTTTCACCATCGCCGCGGTCTTCTGATTTTTGATTGATGTCATCTACCAGTTCGCCATTGCCTTCCGCCATTTCTGGAAATAAAAAAGGCAAATAATCTTGATTAGATAAAATTGACACACAACTAATGCAAATTATTAAATAATATATTATAGAAATTTTGTTATTGTTTTTCCCCCTCTCTCACTAACATCTTAATTGTTATTATTTAACAAATATCTATACTAAACTAACGAATACAAGGAGGGAGAGGGAGAGCGAGAGAGCGAGTAATAACAAACTAACAACATAGCGACCGTTAACATTGAGTTCACTGAACTATTTCACAAGCAGAACGTAAACAAAACAAAGTAACCGAAATCACCACTCTCAGTTTACCAGAATTATAGAAATTGATAGAGATCAACGACAACAAAAAATTAAATTCGCATAAGAATTGGCAAATAGCAAAATATGCGTAATCGCAACACACATTGCGAACGATTTACTGCAAAGCTACACGCACATTTGCGAATCCCCCTCTCTCTCTCTCTTTCACACACTCTCTCTTACACTACCTTTCTGTGTACTACTTAACAGAAATGTATCGCAATTTAAAGTGAGCACATGTTTATCAAGTAGTGAATCTATGCGATCTCTTTTCCAACACTCATGTCACACATCACTACACCGCCCATTCCAACACCCTCTCTCCACTAATCACCCAATTTCGCAAATGTACGCATACACGCACGCATGAGCGTAAAGAAAAATGCGGAAGAACAATTAATTTTACCTTGAGCGAGTTCAATGACCGACCGCTGCATAGGTTGAAATTGTGCGACAATCTCTCTACTGCCACCCCCTTGCCCAGTAGCCCACCCATTTAACTATTATTCGCGTTGCTAAATGAAACATTCGCACATTTCTTCTCTGAGCTGCTGCTGTCGCTGCTGCTGTCGCTGCTTCCATTTCGCACATTTATATTTTACAGGAATCGAAGAAAAAGCAACAAACAGATATAAACAATAAAAATTGTGCAAAAATTTCGAGCGTTCGTTCGCCTCCTCGTTCGTGAGTGCGATGACACCAACGACAATAACACAAATACCTAATACATATTTATGTATTATGTATGTGTTCATGATGATCAGACTGGCGCTGCCGAATGTAAAGTGCGTATGCGTGATTTCGAGCAGTGAGTGTGAGATAGTGGAAACGTAAGAGAGTATGCGATGAATGAGCTTTTTCACGTAAACATACCATACATAATAAACCTACCGGTAAACTAAAAAAGAATAAACCCAACAGTAGCACCAATTTCGCAACGAAATGTAAGCAAAACAAAAAAGTTTAGAAAACAAAGAAATGCGTGTTGCGTATACGCCATCGGTTCGACGTATTAAATCTGCTGGCTGGCTGGGCATCGTAGCCGAAATCGTCACCACCACCATCACCATCACTATCGCTCGCAAGCACTTGCCTTTTGTATCAACAAAATCAGCATAACAACAAATTGTTTTTGCTATTTTGCTGTTAATGACGTTCACACAAGTGACGTGATGTACTAACAACTCGCACTACTCGCTCTACAACAACAAGCATAGAGAAAATAATACATACATAGTAGGTTTATTTTTTAAAGACTTTGCAGCAAACGCAAACGCACGTTGTTTTGTTTTATTTGCATGATTTTTTTTTTTTATTATTTTGTTTTGTGCCAAACATAAACAAAACCTTTAAACGAAAAGCTTCTGCTTGAGCATTACTATAGTGAAAATAAAGCTTGATAAAAAAAGCATACAACGGCAATAATAGAAATGAGCAGAAGAAAAACTGTGTTAGAAATTCTTACGTTAGCGGCCAAAATATCGACGGCAAAAACAAGAACTAGTAAACTCATTCATCGTTAATGAATCGACGAGCTGACGAGCTTGGTTGTAATCTTAGATTGAGAAAGAGAAAGTCAGGGAGGTAAGGACGAATCTATATACATATACGATACATGTATGTACGAGTATATCTAAAACAAAAAAAAAAACAAAAAACATTGTGATTTGAAACTAGACTTTAATACAAAAGCAAAACCTAACTTGGTTATATCATTTCAATGAGAAGCTTATTACTAAAACATGTAAGTACATAAGTATGTATGTATGAATGTATATTAAGGTGGGTGGAGATGTATGGACGAAAAATAATCACGGTTTTGTACTCGCGATTGATAAATTAGGTCATTTTGAGTCTAGCGCCGCAAACCGTTTTTCGATTGCGAGCACTCCTCATGAGATGAAAAAAATGTTGATTAACATGGTAATTTTCTCGAATATCATATCATTTATGATGTAAATTAATAAAATAAGATCCAAAAAAATTCTGATTTAGATAAAATAGTAATGATGTATTTACTTTACTTTACTTTCCTTTTAATGGCACAACAACCCATGGAGGGCCTAGGCCGAGCTTTTCGCAATGATGTTTTAGTTTCTATTAATTGTTAATGCTCTTTTATTTAAAACTAACATGGAATCACATAAAATCATCAACAAAAAATTATCCAATACAACAATTTTAATTTTTTTTAAGTTTATGAGTTCTCGTGTAATATATTTACTCTTTTCTGGCTAGGTATACATAGAATATATAGATAGACCCCAACAAGCTGAGAATGATCTCAAAGTAAAATAAATATTGGATGTATAAAGACACGAATCTGTGAGTACAACAGAATGGAAACGTTTTAGAACGAAAGGCAGGAAACGTAATAGTCAAAGTTATTATGTATATACAGGGTGTTTTTGTTAGAAGTGTGGTTTTCAAGAAGAAATAAAACGCATATAGTTTAATGTTATGGCGAAGAATTTAGCTTTATTATAAAGATAAGGATTTGCCATTATGTTTTAAATACGATTTCGGGCAAGTGTTCGAATAAATTTCAGCCGAGAGGCCCAATTTTCGACCACCTTTTGCAGCAATTGGGGCCATATGTCAGTAATAACGCGCCGAATATTCTCTTCCAAGGCGTCAATCGTCTCGGGCTTATCTGCGTAGACAAGCGACTTCACATAACCTCAAAACCCCACAAAAAAAAGTCCAGCGGTGTTAAATCGCACGATCTTGGAGCCCACGCCACAGGGCCACGACGCAAGATAATGCGCTCTCCAAAAGTTTCCTTCAATAAATTGATTGTTTCGCTGGCTGTGTGGCATGTAGCGTCGTCCACATCAATATCCTTCAAATCAATCACGAAAAAGTCATTAATCATGGCTCTATAGCGTTCCCCATTGACAATATGACTGGCTATGGCTACATCTTTGAAGAAATATGGACCAATGTTTCCCTCTGCGAATAGAGCACACCAAACAGTGACTTTTTGATGATGTAACGGCGTCTCAAAAATGGCTTGTGGATTATGATCACTCCAAATGCGACAATTTTGCTTATTAAAGTACCCATTCAACCAAAAGTGAGCTTCATCGCTGAACAAAATGCGTCGCGCGAACCGAACCCATATTTTGGTAATAAGTTTGCACGATTTGCAATCGTTGTTCAGGACTAAGTCTATTCATTTTGAAATGGCAAACCAAACTGAGCATAAATCAAGTGACAGCTGTCAAAAAGAGCAACTCCGAAAAAAGTATTGTCATTTTGAAAACCACACTTCTAGAAAAAACACCCTTTAGAATACATTATTAGATAAAATAATACATTATTACATAATACAATTCAACGATTTAAATCGTGTTTCAAAATGTAAAACACTTTATTTGTACAATAAATTATAAAAAATTTAGTTATACAAATTAACTATCAAATAGTTTGCTCTTATTTATTTTTTTTTTCTGAACAAAAAAACTTTTGTGTGTTCAAAATAATTAAAGAAAATAACAATAAAAAAAATATATATTTAGATGGTAATGTTTGAGTTAGGGCCTTTCTACATTAAAGTAAACATATTATTTATATGCAGGTACGAAAAACACATATGTACATATCGCTGCCTTCATTTGCAAAAGCCCTAACACGCATTTTCCAAAATTTTTTAGTAGAAGCACAAAACATTTTGGAACTTAAATATTTTCAGTATTGTCTGCAAAATATTGGAATTTCAAATTTTTGTTGTTAGGGCTTTTGCAAATTAAGGCAGCGGATACGTATGTATTATATATACTTGTGCAACGGAAGACAAATCGTCTGCTGCCCTCGATTTTTAGTACCTTATATTTACTTTAGACCTTAAGACCTTTTTCGTTTTTTTTTTTTTTGTACAAATTTCTGAGGGAATTAACACCAAATTTGGCTCGAAAGCGATAAATTTCGCTTAAGTTTTAATTCCTCCACTATTCGTATTATGTAGCGTACTATTTTTCTTAGTTCTAGGTACATTTCTGTATCCATTCAGCAGATAAATATGATGTACATTCTGACACTTCGTTTGTGCATGCGTTTCTTTCTTGTTTGAGATTTGTGTTTGCGCTGTGCTATTATCAGTTCTTTCTTTGTTGTCGTTTTATTATTATTATTATTATTTTTCATTATTTGGCACACTCGTTTGTCAAACACACAATACAACTCAAACATATTGCAAATAAAACTAAAAAAATAAAATTTGCAATAAACAAAAAAAATAAAGAAAACAAAAAACAAAAAAAAAAACCAAAAAGCGAACAAAAGCAGATTGCTCACATAAATGCAAAAAAATTGAAATTTTTATTTTTTAGTTTCATTTTTTAATGTAGAAATATTTTTATAACTCAGAGAACAGTGAAATTATGGTAAATACTTCATATTTACTAAATTCTCTTATTGTTCTACACATATACATACATACATACATATATAAAATAAAGAAAACAATAATGAAAGATAAACACACACAAATTCTATTAGCATTTTAAGTGTTTCCGAAATAAATAAGAACATTTAGATTAAAAACGTGATTTGGATTTTTGAAGTGATCACACCCAAACCAAACCACAACTGTTATTAAAAACTACATATTAAAACTAGGTTTACCTTTCTCCTTTGAAAGTTGACTATTTTAAGTAGATACATTACACATGAGTTTATATTCAAAGGTCATTCTAAAAAAAAAAAAAAACTTGCTCTCTGCATTTCTATTATAAAAAAGAGTTCCGAAAAAGACATTTCATTATAAAGGGTGTTTTTTAGAAGTGTGGTTTTCAATCTGGCAATACTTCTTTCGAAGTTGGTCTTTTTGACAGCTGTCACTTGATTTATGCTCAGTTTGGTTTGCCATTTCATAATGAATAGACTTACTCCTGAACAACGTTTGCAAATCGTGCAAATTTATTACCAAAATAATGGTTCGGTTCGCGCGACGCATTTTGTTCAGCGATGAAGCTCACTTTTGGTTGAATGGGTACGTTACTTAATAAGCAAATTGTCGCATTTGGAGTGATCATAGTCCACAAGCCATTGTTGAGACGCTGTTACATACTCAAAAAGTCACTATTTGATGTGTTCTATGGGCAGTGGGTCCATATTTCTTCACAGATGAAGCCGGTCATAATGTTACAGTTAATGGGGAACGCTATAGGGCCATGATTAATGACATTTTCGTGCCTGAATTGGAGAATTTTGATGTGGACGACTTTTGGTTCCAATAAGACGGCGCTACATGCCACACATCCAACGAAACAACCAATTTATTGAAGGTAACTTTTGGTGAGCGCATTATCTCGCGTCGTGGGCCTGTGGCGTGGGCTCCCAGATCGTGCGATTTAACACCGCTGTACTATTTTTTGTGGGGCTATGTGAAGTCACTTGTCTACGCAGATAAGCCCGAGACGATTGACGCCTTGGAAGAGAATATTCGGTGCACTGACATACGGCCACAATTGCTGCAAAAAGTGGTCGAAAATTGGGCCTCTCGGCTGGAATTTATTCAAACCAGCCACGGCGAAATCGTTTTTAAAACATAATGGCAAATCCTTATCTTTATAATAAAGCTAAATTCTTGGCCATAATATTAAATTATATGCGTTTTATTTCTTCTTGAAAACAACTTACTTTTTACTTTTAATGGCACAACAGCCCATGGAGGCCTAGGCCGAGCTTTTCGCATCCACTCATGTTGTGCGTGTTATATTTGTACATGAATGGAAGGGACCTACAGTTTAATGCCGAATCCGAACAGCGAAGTGAAAAGCTTTTCATAGCAATTTTTACTCTTGTAGGTTTGCCATTGCCTGCCAAGAGGTAGTGCCGTGTAGAAAAATTATTTTTCTACATTTTGATTTTGCCTGTGCCGAGATTCGAGCCCCGTACACTCTGCGTAGCAGTCCAACGCATTACCACTATGCCACAGCGACCACTTGAAAACCACATTTCTAAAAAGAACACCCTGTACTACGATTTATGTAGCTGTTTCTTCTTCTTTTAATGGCAAAACAGCCCATGGAGGGCCTAGGTCGAGCTTTTCGTATCCACTCCGAATCTGGACCGCATGAAGTGATTTGTGAAGCAGACGGACAAAAAGAATATTTAGGAATTCTTTTAAATTGGAAAAATCGTTTCAAAATGTAATAAAAATATTGTTTTAAATTTGGAATATAGGAAAGGGTTAAAATTAAAACGATTTCAAATGATGTTAATTTTTAATTTGGTCCTTTTTGTTGGTTTTTTCGTAGTTTATTTGTTCAACACAGTTGGAAGATGGGATTTAAAAGAACATGATGATCTACTTTAATGTTAGAAAAATGGTCCTTTCAATATGAGCTTGTAACTCTTTCTCAAAACAGTTTAATGAAATGAGTGTCAATTGGTTCTCTTCAATACCATATACAACAGTTGCTACGTATGTATAATGATTTTCTGTTTCAAAACTTTAACAAATATTGAAGCAGCAACTCCCGAAAATATTTAACTTGAGTGTACTCGCATGCCGCGGTCGAATTACCTCGAACTCTAGGCAAACTACAGTCAGAAACAATATAAATAATAATAACAATGGAAATGGTTGAAAAATATCGCTACTCGGGCAGGCAGTATAAGAGGCTCAGTCGTGGTGGTTGCCGTCGCCGTACATCAACACCAACATTATTGAGGCAGCAATAGTAACGACAATATCGCTGAAGTTGTTAAACAAAAATACTTTTAAACACAAGACATGCAAGTAAAAAAAAAGAAACACAAATGATGACGTTGCTATGTGGAATATTTAATAACAAATAAAACAGCCATGAGTGTGCTACTCCTGATCCCTCACTCTCCTCTTGTTCCTCATGTCACAATTCGCCATTCGGTCTGTGTCTTTCAGCACAACAACAACTCTCTGAGTACTGACACATTTTAAAAAATTATGTTTTTAAACAAGGAGTGCATTCAGTTAAAATTGCCTACATAATATGTATTAAATGTGTTTTATATACTTGCATGCATTTTTAATTTACATATTCTATAATTGACATTGCGTTGTTGGGTTGCAATATGGGAACTATTGTATGCAATGTAGTGTGTGTGTGCGTGTGTGTGTGTGTGTGTGTGTGTGTGTGTGTGTGTGTGTGTGTGTGTGTGTGTGTGTGTGTGTGTGTGTGTGTGTGTGTGTGTGTGTGTGCCTGTATACTATTGCTCGGCTTTTACATTTTTGGCAGCAATACCCAACTAGTTATGTACTTGTAGTGTTGTTATTGTAGTTGCTACAAATTCATTTTGCTCCAAATTTTTCAAACACACCAACAATGCATGCACAATACTGCAACATCAATAGGTATATTGTAAATAAATATTTGTTGTAGTTGTTGCTACTTTTATTTGTTATTCTATGGTGGCATGCATAAAATTTAGTATAGTTTTATTGTTGCAGTATTTTTGTTCTATTTTCTCTATTCCATTCTGAACGTATTCTATTTTGGCTGACACTTTATACTTCGCTACCTTAATTTGTTACTTGAAAAATTGAAAAAAAAAACATGAAAAAAAAGTTTCAGTTCTTTATCAAGTATCAGTACTTTTCCAAGTACCGGTTCTCAGTATTTAGTATTCAAGTAATTTCAAATACTTTCAATTACTTTTAAGTACTACAAGTCAAAAAAGGATAAATTGGTCACATTCCTTTGACGAAAATGGAATATTACCGTGTCTTCTAACAGTTTTTATACCCTACAGACTCTCTCTACGGGGTGGGGTATATTGGTTTTGATCGAGTAACGGTTGTTTATAACGCCCACTATTAGGCGTTGCAGGTATGTACCATACATATACATATGTATGTATACCATATTTAAGCAATGTTCGTCTATCTGTGGGCGCGATTACTCGAGTAAAATTTATGCAATCTCAACCAAACTTGGTGCAGACACTTGCAATTGTCAGGAAGCGGTTAAGTTCTGAAATTAGTAAAATTGGTCAAGTAGGCGTGGTACCTCCCATACAAGTGAAATGTTCAAAGAGTAATATTGAAGAAAATTCTAAAGCGAATTGAACATTAGGCACAAGCCATTTTATGTGTATACTTATACTGGAAAAAATACAGGTACTTGTACCTTCTTCCAAAGTACTGAGTACCAGTACTTGTAAATACTTAAGTACATTACAGCTCTGCTACTACAATAATTGAATAGTTAAACTTTACTAGTTGTATTGAATATGAATAATGATCCAAATGAGTATTAAATAAATTCAGGTCTAATGACGGACTTTGAAGAATTCTATGGTATGTATGTATATGTGTGGGCTTACATATATTGGGGAATGAAAGAAACTATTTGTTTTAAAAGCATTTATGGTTATATAAGTATACGTATATAAAAAATTAGCATTCTTTCGATTAAATCTGATAAGACTGTAAGACTGATTTAAAATTGGGAAGATTGTTAATCCAAATCTACACGATTTATCTCATCAAATTGAAAATACAATTGCACTGAAGGAAGCGATTGACTGGAATAGGCGAAATATAGTTTGATAAAATAAAAAAGTGTATTCTATGTTTGTTAACATTAAATCAACAAAAGTACTTTTAACGAAGAGAAGAGAATTTTAATTTCATTGAAACGAATTCATACTATAATATTCATCTTCAAACAGTAACTTCTACTAAGTAGCAGTAGCTGCCACTTTGGCTAGACTGAATCACAGTAAAAATTCACGTAAAGTTTACAAAAACAAATGGCCATAGAAAAATATTTTTCTTGGCTCCTCTGTTGTTGAAAATGAAAATATTGCCAAAGCCCAAACCATGTAAAATTAAAACGCAAATATAGCGTGCTGGTTTTGAAAACATAAACATACAACGTATTTTGGGTGTTGTGACGTTAACGAAGTGAAAGAAACGACAAAGGACGAAGAACAGCGTCAACTATGATTTTACAAACAATAACAACAATAACAGTAGTAACAAAAAGCTCTACTCGTAGTATTCCTGCCTAGACAACAGCGTTTGGTGTGGAATGGAGTGTTATGTTGTTCGCCGCTGCCAACAAAGTGAAATGAATAAATACAGCAACGAATGAGAAGTGCAACATAACAATGAATCCTTGGAAGTGAATCCAAGTGATGGGGGGAATGTGTCGGTTGGGAGAAGAACGAACATGAACGGTGGTGATAACCTCAGCAATAGCAGAGGCAGCAGCAGCAGCAGTACACAGTCAACAGTACATATAACAAAAGGGAGGCATTTTAAAGTATTTCCGGCTCACACATACACAAAACACACACACACATGTGTACTCGTATGTATGCATGTGGTATACACAAGTCTACACATTCATTTCTACCAATGAATGTAAAAACAAAACACACAGCAACAAAAATGTTAACTGCTAGACATTGCAGGCGAACGTATGTATATAGCAAAGAATGGACGGACAGACTGACAGACGGACGGAACGGACAGACAGAGAGACTGAAGGACAGACGAGCGAATAGTCAGACAAACTTTTTTGCTATTATTGATTTAATTTTGGGTGATGGTGCTGTTGCTATTATTCCAAAGGCTGTTATTTGCTGTTGCATTTTCTTGCTGCAGCATAACATCAACAACCGACAGCACCAACAGCAACAACAATAACAAACAGAATGAGTATTTAGAGCAAAGTTCGTCAGCGTATATGTAGATAACTTGGCAATTGGTTAGGAGTTGGTTGGGAAACGTAACCGTGAGATAGCGCCCCGGAATTCTGTGATTTATAGTAATTACCTTTGTGGGCAAAATGGTATTCAGAATTTACGGCAATACATGATGCATTATTTATATTAATTTATACCATATTCGTACAATGGACAGTTGATTAAAATAACAAAATGAAAATGTTCTGTATGCTCAACAAAGTATTTCTACTTCTTATACTTCTTTTAATGGCACAACAGCCCATGGAGGGCCCAGGCCGAGCTATTCGTATCCACTCATGTTGTGTGGAAGGGACCGAATCCGAAAGGCGAAGTGAACAACTTTTCATAGGCAATTGTTACTCTTGTAGATTTGCCATTGCCTGGCCAAGAGGTGTTGCCGTGAAACTACTTTTGTAACAGTCCAACTACCACTACGGTACAGCGACCACAAAGTACATATTTCCATGACATTTAGTAATTAATTTTGGAATTACACGTTAGTACCAGGGATGCCAACATTAGGGGAATTCTCCGTTTTGCGGGGAATTGAAATTCTGTGGAGATTTTTGGACATTTTTTTGTAGTATAAATTTTAATTTTGTGATACATTCCGTGTTTATTATACAACAACAGACAATTATTATTGTAAACTGTGAAACACAAAAATTTGTGTTGTCTGTTGAACGAGAACGGAACGGAAGCGAAATTTAAATGCAATACCATGATTTATTCTCATAACTTCCATATAAATGTATTATACTGAGGCAAATGAGTACCGCTCTCTTCCGGCTAAAAAATTAAGATCAACCTTATGTCACATTTTTCTTTCAATTACTTTCGTTTTGTGTTAATTAATAAAAGACGCGAATTTCAGAGGCAAGAAAAAACACACAACCAAAAAAAAAAATTGATTTTGCCTGTGCCTAGATTCGAACCCCGGACACTCTGCGTAGCAGTCCAACGCATTACCACTACCAAAAATCTACATCACTTATCCAAAAATTCATACCCGAGAGATGAAGTTGAAATGTTTCGCATAGTGTTATTTATGTATTCCGAACATTTTATAAACAATGAAACATAATTTTCTTTTTTTTTTAAACATAGGTAATATCAAGTTTATTAAGTTTGGGGAATCGGTGGAGGCTAATTTGATGTGTTTGGGAGAATTCGCAGAGAAATCGGGGAATTCGTTTGCTTCAATTTGGGGAATTTGAAAATGTGTGAGCATAAAGGAATGTTTTAGTTCCGTTTATGATTTTTATTGCAAAATTGATTTTGTAAGTTCAAATTAATTTTTGGATCATATAGTTCACATAAGCCCACAATAGAAATAGATAATGTTGACGGGTTTGTTGTGAAAAAGTTTTCCTCTTATCTCTTATTAATTTACTGTAATGATTTCGGTGATTTGTTTTTTGAGACGAGGAACAACTAAATAATGTCTATATGTATAATTTATTATAATTTCAGTACCCTTGGATCGGCTCTTCACGGTTTAGATACACTTAGTATATATGTACGTGAGGCATATGCTGCCATTACAATCCAACTAACTTTATGTACAGAATATAAAATATCCACTTAATTCGAAAAAATCTCTCTTCAATTATTCAAACAAAGCAAAAATGGAAGACAAACAAAAAAAAAAAAAAAAAAAACAATTTTCAAACTTCTTGGTGCAAAGATGTCGCCTTTTTAACGACGCCATTTGCTTTTGCTCTTGCAAATAGGTCAAACACGTGTATTCGTTTCGGTGTGTAAATATTCGTAGGCAACATATACATACATATAAATTCACTGCATTGCGAAACTGTCAAAAGTCCAACTCTAAAAGTATCTACAGCTCAAAATGTACACACCACTGCACATAAATACATACTCGTATATTCTTATTTGTATGGTGACGGTGGGGGAACATGGGGGCAAGGGCAGTACATATGAGCACACTGTACCTACTACTACACTGCTGCATGCTCTGTTCTGCACCATGCAGATAATGCAGCAAAACATGTAAGCATGACAGGAACACATACACACAGACACGCAAAAGCATGCAGCCATAAAATTGAAAATGGAGGGCTTGCAGGCGGGCGAGTGCGGCAAGGAAGAGGTTAACATGAACATAGCAATGGAAATGAAAATTAAAAAACTTCAAAAGGAAAAAAAGGAACGAAAAAAGAACCCGAAAACGAAAGAATCACCATAGGGCAACGCTCCAAGCTGAAATTGAAAGAAAATAAAAAGGAGAAAGAGTGCACAACACAATACATGTACACACATACTCGCGAATGTAGAAGAACTGTGAACAAAGAAAGAAACAAGAATTTAGAATATGCTCGCATTCGTTGCATTGCAATTCCGGCAAGTAAAGCGTACATGCATGCGTTCAGACAAACATACAAGTGCCGGTGGAGTGAGGGAAGGGAGTTGGAGCTTGATTTTAAGAAAGCGTAGCTAAACAATCAACACTTTAAAGTTAGCAACAACAACAGCAAGAGCAACTTAAGAAAACTAACAAGCTCTTGCCGCTCACATGTGCTCTTTCGCCCCTATTTCATTCGTTCATTGCACACAACTTTAAGATATATTCGTTTTGAATATTTTGGTGAAAACATTCAGGCAATAAATCTCAAAGATGCCGCGCTAAACTCGAGCATGCAGCTAATGCAGTATGTAGGAGTAGCGCCAGTAGCCGATGCAGCAATTTTGGCGACAATAAACGTACAACAAATAGCAATGCTGTTTTTTCTTTTTTAACGTGAACGCCATCAGAAAAACAGCAACCATTAAAAAAAAAACAAATAAAAAAAAAAAAAAGGAAAAGGAAATGCCTTTTGAAAACTTACACAAGTAAGTATCTAAGTATGTAGGCAAACAGAACGCGAACACACACACACACACACACACACACACACACACACACACACACACACACACACACACACACACACACACACACACACACACACACACACACACACACACACACACTCACACACACATGCACTCAGTACATATGTACATGGAGTTGGAAAAAAAAAAATTTTAAATCCGGTTGTACTGCAATCGAATGTGTATTTTGGAACGTGGAACGTCGTGGTGGACGAAGTGAAGGGCAGTGGGAGAGAAACGAGGTTATTGCCTAGAAGTGTAAAACGGAGTACCTACCTACATATTGTACATGCATACATAAATGTTTATTGTAGAAATGAAAAATAATGTGGCACGTTGCTTCACCATATATAATATGTAGCAGCATGCACTGAGTGGGGAGCGGGGCGGCAGCGGAATATGACATTCGTGAGAATAAATTTTAATTGAAAAGTCAAAATTATGTTTGCTGTACAAAACTATTAGAGAAATAATGTTCTGTTATGATTTCAAAAAGGAAAAGGAAAAGGAAAAATGATTTATGTAAGTATGCGCCGAAAACGGAAACTATGATAAATGAACACAACGAAAAATTCTCAATTTGAGATGTTGAGTCAAAGAGCGATTTACTGTTACTCTAGCATTTGTTATTGTTTTTCTCCACTTCCCAGAGAAATCCCTTTTATTGCTCGCTTTCGATTATTAAAGGAGCAATCTGAAATTGTGCAACTGGGTAACAACGGCAAAGTGATTTTTGTTGAACATTGTGCAAACTACAGGAATAAGCGATTATTAATCAGTTTTGATTTAATTAAAGAAAAAAGTACTACATAAATGGCAACTCTACTACATTTACTTCGATTAATTATTCGAAGAAGCTGTTGCGAAGGCAACCAGCATGAACTGCACTTTATTCGTACACAATGATAAAAAAAAACTGAAAACATGTTTCATACATTACATTCAGTTGGCCGGTGTTGCAGTTGTTGGTGATGTTGTTTTATTGTACAACATGCAATAATAATCTTTCCATCCATTTTATGTTGGAGCGCATAACACCAGAAGTAATAACAAAAAAGAAGCAAAGTGAAAAGAAAAAAACATGGCGAACCGCCAAATTATCCACACATGCTGCAATGCACACACGCACACGAACACGAACACGAACAAATTCACACAAATTAAATGAATGCATGCGTGTTTGTAACTAAAAGCAAAAATTCAAGTGAAAATGCATTCCAAAAGAGAAAGAGAGAGACAAAGGGAGCTACTAAAGAGCGCACCGACAAATATGCTAGCTAGTAAAAGCTTTTTTCGCACGAGTTGCGTTCGTTCTCTCACAAATACTCGCATACATGTATCTGCTCCCAGCGCGACAAAACCACAACCACAAATATGCATGTGCAGTGCATGATGTGCATGCAATTGAATCGAGTGGGTGGGGAGTGAAGTGAAATGAGTTTGCTTTTCCACAATGTAAATGTGTAAATGTGAATGATGGTGGGATACTGCAAATGCGATAAGCGCCAAGACGATTGCAGCGAGCAGCAAGCACCAAAAGACAAAAGCACATTTGTCCTTTTGGCAGCCAGTTCGTTTTCTTGCAAATTGCACTTTCAACTTTTTACGTTTTGCTGGCGTATGTGCATGCAGCAGTCACTACTACATTGATGAAAGATAAAATAATAGAGCGAGAGAGAGAGAGAAAAGAACTGGAGCCACAATTGTAAAACAAGCAATGTAGAAAAAGCTAAAATAAAAAAAACTACGCTTGCAGGCGAAAAAATTATTACATTTAATTGTAATATTTTGCATTTAGCTAAAAATTTTCTTTTTTTTAATACGTTCTTATCGGCAAATAACAATTTACCACATTAAACGTCAGACAGAATATTCCAAGTCTACGACTTAATGCAAATGACAAGCATTTGGATACAAATGAAACGTTGGCTAATGTGAAAACAATCGCTAAGGGAACGGAACTCGAGGCAGAGTCAGGTTAGCAATATTGCAATTGAATTAAACTCATAAATATTATTTTATCTTTGTCGAATTTTAGATATAAATCATTAACGATTAGTTAGCAACGCAAGATCATTTCTTGAATTTCTATGACAATGAAACGAAAATGTGACAACATACAAAAAAAGGGCAAATCGTTTTGCTCCCTTCGCTTTATTTTTACTTTCAAACATGCACAACGAATAAATAATAAAACCGAAAGGACAAACAAAAAGCAAAACTTAAAGTAATCGAAAACACAAAAAAAAAAAAAAAATTATATAAAGAAAACACATACACATATGCAAAAACTGAAAAAGAGAATAACAGAAAACATAACCGGTCCACCGCTCAATCTTTAAACGTTCAAACGGACGGACGGACAGGCGACAAAGACGCCGAGAGTACTTGCAGCAGCAGCAGCCTTCCTTCCTTCTCTTTTTATTTCATTTCTTTCAACTTAAATTCAGTCCTCGTTTTTGATGTTGTGTCGTTTGTATTTTCTTAATTTTTTCTTTTTTTTTTTTGCATTGCGTTTATTAAATAATTTCACGAACAACAGTGGAAATGCTAAAACAAAATGGTGGACAGAATGATGGTGCTTTGCTATTTGCTTTACTTCTTTCGATTGATTGCGCTGTATTGTGCTCCCCACTGAGCGATAATGCGATTGTGAGTAGTTGTGACGTGAACTGCAGTCGAAAAGCACAAATACAATAACATAAAAGTGCATAATACTGCGACGTCAACGACGATGACAATGTACACAAACACGACAACAACAACGATTTGCGAATGAGAAGTCGCACAAAGAAGAAGCAGCAATCGCTTTTGAATGTGTGTGAGTTTGTGTCGACGAGAACGACACAAACGATATAAAAAAATAAAGAACTATAAAAGTTCAAATTACACTGAGCAACATAATTTTTCAGTTCAGCATGAATATTATTCCCACAGAAAGATAAAAACGTTCGGCAATGATTAGGATTAGGATTCTAAAAAGTGTTGCCATTAACATTTTTTTCGAGTAGCGTAAATTAAGAAGAAGAACAAATAAATATTAGTGCTGAAAACAGTGTGCTGAACTGCTACGCAGAGTGTCCAGTTTAGAATTTCGGCAAAAGTAAAAAAATGAAAAAGGAAAATATACCATATCAGTTTTTTCTACGCTTAGCAGGCACAATGCTTTAAAATCGCAGTACGGATTAGGCATTTATCATGGACGCATGATGGATACGAAGAACGTTCAACTTTGACTATAGGTGTATAAATATTGCCCTCGCCCAAAAAAACCTAATTAAATAAAATCCCCGTAAGATGTCAGATTCTAGGCAATCAGTTATTCCGTTTGCTGGATAGGCCGCCGCTGAATGCCATTGAATTAAACTGTCATATTTGTTAACATAATATAATATAACTATATTCTACTCGACTCTAGAGACTACCTTTTCTGGAAGGAAATAGGGTAAAAGCCCGGTAAATTCGTGATAAAATGTGTAAAATCGATTACAAAAAACATATATGTAGAACATAAAGCATTACATACCTACTGATTAGGCTACTACTTGGTGATCTTCGAAAAATCGTTGGGTAATACCGTGATAGCATGTGTTAATTCCATAATAGATTTAAATAAAATAGTACGGTTAAAATAAAATGACTTATTCAATGATTTCTTACACAAATGTTTAAAATTAATCTTACTTTACTTTACTTTTAATGGCACAATGAGGGCCCATGGAGGGCGTAGGCCGAGCTTTTCGCATCCACTCATGTTGTTCGTGTTATATTTCTACATGAATGGAAGGGACCTACATTTTAATGCCGAATCCGAACGTCGAAGTGAAAAGCTTTTCATTGAAATTTTACTCTTGTAGGTTTGCCATTGCCTGCCAAGAGGTGGTGCCGTGTAGAAAAATTATATTTTCTATTCGAACCTCGGACACTCTGCGTAGCAGTCCAACGCATTACCACTACGCCACAGCGACCACAATCAGTACCATGTAATTCAAGTTAGAGTAAAACACTTGAAAGTTGAACTAAAAATTTTCAAAAAGTGTTATTTTTTTTTTTATATTGTGATTAATGAAAAAAAAACAAGTTTTTTGTGTATTTCAGATTTTTACTTGACCCAAATGAAGCGAGCATTTGAGCTTCGTTAAAGTATTTTGCAGATGAATTGAAATTTATTTTTATGTATAAAAATCGCTTTCCATTGTCTGATTGTCCACAGAAGCACTGTAAGTGGAAAGTTTTTCTGACATCCTCAATTTCAAAAAAAAATTTGTTTAATCTTAATTTTAATACCTTTTCATTACCGGTATACCAAAACAAAAAAAGTACAATTTTCAGAACATCCAGCTGACGACGAGCGTTCGCAATCGAAAAATGGTTTATGACATTAGATTTAATGACCCAAAATTGGTAAGGTAAATTGCCGTATATTTTGTCAACTTGCCTTATTCATATCTGCAATCAAAATTTGATTGAGTACGGTAATACCGTAATAATTTTTATTTTTTTTTCATGATTCCCAATTTTTAATTATAGAAAATTATTCTGCTTACTTTCAGCTTTAATAAAATTACTTTACTTACTTTTGATGACACAACAGCCCATGGAGGGCCTAGGCCGAGCTTTTCGCATCCACTCATGTTGTGCGTGTTATATTTGTACATGAATGGAAGGGACCTACAGTTTAAAGCCGAATCCGAACGGCGAAGGAAAAGCTTTTCATAGCAATTTTTTCTCTTGTAGGTTTGCCATTGCCTGACAAGAGGTGGTGCCGTGTAGAAAAATTATTTTTTCTACTTTTTTTTTTGATTTTTGCCTGTGCCGAGATTCGAACCCCGGACACTCTGCGTAGCAGTCCAACGCACTACCACTACGCCACAGCGACCACTTTTAATAAAATGCATACATTAAACTAATAGATAATGAAAAATATAAATCATTAAAAACTATGTTTCAGATTTCGAATAAATGAAATACTGATGTGAATTATGAAAAATGCTAATATTCTACGTATAGAACTTAAGACTTTGTGGCTCGTATACTGCCAAAGTAAACAACATAATACACACATAACGAAAACGAATAAATATTTTATTAACTGCTATTATATCGTAAGCTTATTTCATCATTTTCTAACTGTTTTCCTTACACAATTTAAATTAAAGATAGGTTTTTTCACCCGGACACCTTTAGAAACATTTAAAAGTCATGTCATGGCTGCATTTTTCATTATTTGCTCTTCCTGACTCCCGACTTTAGAGATATTTGCTCAAGAAGTTTTAAAGAAATAACGAATTGAAAACGTATCACGATAAAAAATATAATGCACGAATTAACCTGGTTTACTCTATATTTTGTAATTTGTTGCCTAGTGTTATAAATATTGTATTAAGAAATGAAAAGAAAACTAATATGTAGATATGTATATGCACAATACATACACACAAATACATACATATACATTTTTATCCATAGGCACGTACATATGTATATTATCGTGTGGCTGTACGCGATGTGGGCGTTAATTTTAAAAATATATAAGTATATTTCTCTGTAATCTTTCATATTTGAAAGAAAAAAAAGACAGTTTACTGCTGCAACACAAATACCTGGGTGTTATTTATAATATTTTAGAATTAATAAAATAAATATTGCAAAACAAAAGTAAGAAGAAATTCTCGCGAATTGCTGTTTTAAACTGAAGACACTCGGACCGAACATCACTTTTGCTTCATTTGCACTACTGTGCATCGTGTGCATAAGTAAATTTGCTATTTTCAGACAAAGCATACTCGACTCGATTAAGAGAGGGAGAGAAACATGAGAGACAAACAACAAAAAAACAAAAAAAAAAGAAAGAAAGAAAGAGTTAAAAGGGTAAGGGGGAAACACTAAAAAGGGAAAATCAGAAGGGGACGGGGAGCAAACAAAAACGACTACGCTGATAGCACAGAATGGCGGCAGCAGCAGCCACAACAACAACAAATGAATTTCATAAAAATTACTAATACAGTTGCACTTGAGCATTTTTTTTTATCCATATATCGCACATAAAAAGCTTGCAAAAAAAATTCTCAAATATCAATTTAGCGGCGGCAATGCGCCACTTAAATTGTTCAATGTACAATATCAAATGCTTAACTTAAGCCAATGGTTTCCGAAATTATAGCTCGCTAGCTGCTCCCGCAATTGCAGTACATGCATATGTAAGCAGATACCGTGCATATGTATGCACGGAAGCTCCACTTTTTCCAATTGCATTCGCGATATTCTCTTTTCTCCCTCGCAAACATCAATGCAGTTGAGTTGAAGATACATTTTTTGAATTTAATTTGTTTTTTCTTTGTCATATTTGCACTTAATTGCACACACCAACAACAAATACATTCCCACACATGCATAAACATACACATACACGCGCTCAGCAACGCCGCTGGGTATACATGAACACACACACACACACAGTGGCAGTCAGCGGCAGCAGCAGCAGCAGCAGTAGCAGCAATACACTTGAGAAATTCTTTTATGCATAAAAATTTTTACTTATTATTTTTTTGTTCAATAGAATTTTGCATATTTTGAAATAAACGATTTATACATTTTGTTTGCTGGTTGGTATCTTTAGAATAATTTTGTGGATTTGTAATTTATACCCTTTTTACCTTAATTTGTTGTAATTTTGTCACTTTTTCTTATAGTAATTTCTATTTTACTCAATATTTTCTTTAACTTTTGCTTTGAATCTCTTTTGATATTATCTTTTATCTTTTGTATCGCAGCACAATTTTTCTTTGTTTAAAAGGAAAATTATTTGAGATCACACATACACACGCAATTTACTTTAATTTTTAACGAAATAAAGACCGTAATATTAAGAAAAAATATTTATTTATTTATTTATTTATAAAAACAATTATTGCGAATCCGTTACGAATGAATGAATGAGTGCAAAAAGGAGAAAAACTGATCCGATCTAAAGTAAAATTTTGTGTGCCGCGGTGTAATATGGCGGACGCTACGTCACCGGTTCTACTTCTCGTTCGTCGTCTGTTTGCTCGCAGCACAACAGTCACAGTCGGTCTGTGGTCGGAACGGTCTTCACGTCGTCACTTCACGTCGAACAACAAACACAAACTTGGCTGGCTGGCTGGCTGGCTGGTGGTAGTCGAGTCGAGAGTCGGCGAGAGTCGCATCGAAAAAGCACAGGCACTCAACGCAACGCAACAACAATGCTCACCAGTGTCGACAACGTTTTCCAAAATGTGGCTGCCTGCCGTGCCGCATACACAACCTCATATTGAATGAGAATGAGAATGCACACATATGCAAAAAAGCGCACTAAACATTCGCACACAGACACAATCACAACCACCACAAATGCCTTGGTATTGTCGTTTTACTCTCTTAAATTTGCAATGCAAAAGAAACAAAAAGAAAGAAACAAACAAGCGAGTGAACGTGCGAGCGAATAAACGAACTCATAGTCACACATACACATACAACAGAATGTCTCTCAGATACTCTTTTTGCTGACAATGCTAACTTGAAGATAAGCCAAGCAGCAAACACTAACACACACATACACACACACACGCAAAACTTATACGAACGAGCGAGCGTGCACGAATTTGCACAACAAAGAAAAATGCGAAAATACAAAACGCACATGCACACAGATACACACACACACACACACACACACACACACAAGTTAAGCGTCTCAAAAAGTCTTGTGTACAATCGCAAAAAACAGCGTTCTTCTTAAAACTTTGTGTCGCTTTGCACTCGTTCGTCGTTCTCCCTCGATCATTAACACTCGCGTTTTAGTGATGTGTGGATGGCATGTGGTTGGTTTACCAATGAGTGAGTGTGTGGAACGAAGGACAGAATTCGCAAAGCGCCAAAGCGAAGCACAGAGAAATGAAAGAAATTTGTAAAGTTAATTGACTGACATTGCGCTGCGGTGCGCGAATGTCAAGCACAAAGAACACCACAATAAAAGCGCAAAGCGAAAATGGCAAAACGTCAAGCTCGCATAAATACTGAAAACTAATTTCAGCTAAAAGCATGGACGAAATTGTGAGATAACAGCAAACAGCAAACTAGCCAGCTAGCCATGTTATGAGAATATCTGACAGTGATGTGGAATGCAAGCAACAAGATTATAATTGGTATTTTGGTGTTGTGCGCTGCTGGTTAGTGCGTGGAGCTGGTGCTTCATTTTCAGATTAGCTTACTTTCCTGTTCCTATTAATTAAACTTATACTATAATTTATAATTATATTATATACTACTACATATATTAATTAATATTGTGAACAGGTAACATGAGACGACGACTTTACTTGAAACTAGTTTGAATCGAATACGTACATATCGAGAGTGAGCTGCTGATAAAAAAAATTGTTATTTGTTTTTATTATTAGAATTAATTTCTTCCAACAAATGACAAGTTAACATTTAAGAGGTATCAATCACGCTTGTAAGGAGAACGTAGGTAGTAGGTACTTACTTACTTTTACTTTTAATGGCACAACAGCCCATGGAGGGCCTAGGCCGAGCTTTTTCGCATCCACTCATGTTGTGCGTGTTAGATTTTTACATGAATGGAAGGGACCTACAGTTTAATGCCGAATCCGAACGGCGAAGTGAAAAGCTTTACATAGCAATTTTTACTCTTGTAGGTTTGCCATTGCCTTCCAAGAGGTGGTGCCGTGTAGAAAAATTATTTTTTCTATTTTTGATTTTGCCTGTGCCGAGATTCGAACCGCGGACACTCTGCGTAGCAGTCCAACGCACTACCACTACACCACAGCGACCACTAAGTAATTGTAAGTAGTAGGTACTTACAATTACTATTATTTAGCAGATTATAGTTTGCCACTGTATACAAAATAAATGGGTTAGAATACATAAGACATTTTGAGAGAAAAAATGCTGTGCTATATCAAACGGGAAGGATGTTAAATCATTCTATGAAAAAGTAGATACTGCTGGTTTATCAGACAACCTATACTGCTGAATGAACAGATATGCCTGCTGTTATTTCAAATCTGACAGTAAATACTGTTAAAATAATGGAAGCATTGTTATTATGAAACTAACAATGAAAACTGTCAAATGAACTGAAACACTGTAGTTTCGAAACAAACAGTGAACATGATGTTAAAAATGCAACAACGGTGGAAACAAATAAATAAAAAAGATTTTCTTATTATCTATGAGCCAAACATTGAAAGCATTAGATAAAGCTAAGGATCGAAAAATCGAATCGATCAAAGTGCGTTCAATTAATTATTCATATTGCACTATTAATGAATAACCCCCAATATGTTGGCATTAGCAATCAACTGATCTGAGGTGGGATGGGAAAATGGGCTCGGGTTTTTAGAGTCCGTTCTTCAGGACCATACATAATATTAATCTTGCGATCCTGTGCTTAGCATTAGCTAATCATTTTCTTCAGCTAAATCACGGAAAACCAGATTTGATAACAAACAACTATCTGCAAAATATGAGTCCTATAGAGTTTTCTTAACAATTATACTTCGATGTAATTAATATCTTCATTAAAAAATACCTTCATTATTTGGAAATGTTTGGTTATAAAATACCAAACGTATATCTTTACTTCATGTTGATAATGTTTACATTTTAGGTAATGAACTTTCTTGAACCCATGTTTAGCAGGTACCAGGTACCAGACGTGACCAGATTTGGAAATTTTTTTTAACTATAGTTTCTATATCCTATGTACATTTTACTGCTTGAAAAACGTTGTAACAATTTGTTGTGAATTTTACAAGGTGTAATAATTTATGGTCTACTTATTGGACTTCGTCTTCCTCTCACCCAGGGCCTGTGTTTCCTCTGGAAGAAATTATGTAAATAGTCATGGAAATACCATAAAACACTCAAACTAGCCAGTACCAGATTTATTTAGGGTATTCACGAGGTCTCGTATTCGGTTGTATTGTTGAGATGTAGTAAAATTTTGTATGAGACATGAGAGAACTTACGACAATAGAGATGATACGACACTGAACAAGACACCTTGTGAATACTCCAGTTATATTAGCAAGGATATTCATATTCTCTATAACCCTAGTATGCGAAGTAGACAACAGTAGACACTTGGTTGGAACAATGACTTTTTTTTTAAGAAACCAAGAAACTCCAATGAAAACAGTAGCTATAAATATTGATAAGTAAATCGGAAATATGATATCGCATAACATCCTATCATAAAAAATTCACCACTCTCGATTCTGTTGCTGTTTTGTCTCTTCTACTCCTTTTACTGTGACTGTATTGAAATTCTTTTGTAAATTTTACGCTGCTGCTGCTGCTATCAACGACGGTATGTTTGCAAAGTTATTTTGCCTGGTTTTTTTTTGTATTTTTGTTTTTTGCATTGCTTTTGTTGGGCATAGCATAGCAACTGTCGACGTTCCACATGGAGTCCACATACACACACGAACACACACCCACAGATACACGCACACATACATATGTATGTATGTAATTTGCACTTTGTAGAACGTGAAATCGGTGGTAAATATTTTGTGGAGGTTTTCCAGTTGACATTAGATACTAGCTACTAATATGATTGAGCGTTGTATGAGAGCGAAACTAAAGCTGTTTGCTGAAATCTAAATCCGTTAAATCGGCAATAATTGTCACACCCTTTTTCTTCTTCACTACGAATTCAATTTGAAAGAATTTCGTTTGTACTCGGTAAATGAAAAAGAACAATAATTTCAATTAGAATTGGAAATATGTATTAGAAAAGTGTTTCATTGCCAAACTCAGAAGCATTACTTACAAAACACCCACAGAAGTACGTCTGTATAGGTAGTATGAGTGTGTGTTTGTGAAGCAGTGACAAGTAAAGCTAATGAGTTTCAACATTGTAGTTACTTTACTGTGCGTTACTGTGGATATATTGGGTACATTTGCTAAGAGTGTTCGCTCACGAAAACACAACAAAAATTTCATTCACACCTACAACTGCAGTATTACAAGTTGGGTGGAGGTAGCCGCATACATACATAGGTATTTCATGTGTATGCATGCAGCAGATACACTGTCAACCCCCACGACCCCACCGTGCATCCAGCCATCCAGCCTGCCCTGCCCTGCCCTGCCCTGCCTGCTGTCTAACCCTCTTATACATATATATGGTATTTGTTTTTTTTTTTTTTTTTTTTTGATAATGAACTTGTGTGTGGTTATTTTACTTGCAATGTCTACGTCTACACAACAACACAACAACATAACATACAACTATGTACATTGTCTGTCGGTATATTGTGAGCAGCAAAGCGAGAATACTTATAGACTGGGTTAACTTCATGACCGTTGAGGGTGGTACTGCAAAAATAGTTGAACAAGCAAAGCAATGAAGACCCACGTAGCGTGTGGGTAGATATATAATGTTCATGTCGCTTTGTGTGTGTGCGTGCGTGTGTGTGTGTGTGTAGCGGTAGGTGGATGACACGAAAAGGGTTTGTTTGTTATATGCACATTCGAGCATATTGTGCAATATTGCACAAGTTCTCTGTCTGTCATAACAAAAACGAGACGAGTACACAAATTGAACAGGACAGACACGAGTACGTATCTAACCAACTAAAGATGTCCTGGCTAAAATGACTGACTGGCTGACTGACGGAAATAACAAACAAAGATAACTATAAGTATGTTGATGACGACGACGATGATGATTATTGATTACAATGATGAGAAAGCAAACACGTGACTCAAGTCATATCAAATTTTGTATTTTGAATGTTGGCTCTGAGTTTTATAAATAGTTTTGAGTTAAAAAAATTATAGAAATAAATCACAGGAATTACTGAGTAAAAATAACTGAAAAAACGTTTCTTTGTGCAGTGGCATTTGACAACAAGAGCGAAACAACATTAGCAGATTAAAAAAATTATTCTCAAACAAATTGTATGTATTTTTGTATAAATAAATGTTGCTCGAAGTAATTTTAAAAATAGCATTCAAGATGCTATTGTATGCAAATCTCTTAATTTCCCCTCTCGTTGCTTTTTTTGTTGCTGTAGAGAAAAGCGAAACGCTTACTTTATTTTATATCAGATTAAGCTTTTTCAGAACTGTCTTATTACACCGTAGGGTTCCTGAGCAAAATGTAACTGAAAATATTTAAAATGAGCAGCACAAAACGACCGAAATACATATATCGCTTTAAAAACTTATTTATTATTATTATTATTATTATTATAGTACGCTCGCGATAACGTGAACTACCAACACAAGTAAAACAGAGGCATACTTCTTATGTGGTATGTCTGCTTTTTTTTTTAATTTCAAGAACTTTGCTTTGTGCAACACATTTTTTCGTATTATTAGGGGATTTGCAAAACTTGGAAACATTTAAACACATTGAATTACATACTGTCCACGTTAAAATAGTTTTTTTTTGGAGTAAGGATTTGGAAGTAGGTTTGTAAAAACAAAACAAAAATTCAACAAGGAATCGAATACAGTGAAAACTAATGTTTAAATAGTCCAGTAACAGAATATTTGCCATTTTGAAAGAGTTGGAAAGATTCGGAATGTGATTTCTTAATTTTCTATATGCCAGAAGTTTGCAGTCATAGCTGGGCGGTAATGATTACTTTTATAATCTCATTACACATAAAGTGCCTTACTTGTAATTGTACTTACTTGTTTTTAGTACCATTACAGTAATCGAACGAACTCAATTCAATAATTTTTTCGTTTGCAATACGATATTTCGATAAACAAATTTCCAAGTTGCCTCAAATTCCAAAGCTACTTTTCAGAGTTTTATGCAAATCTCTTGACCACGTGTTATTTGAGTTAATTTGTTTTTTTTTTTTAATTCTTGTTTATATGTGTAACTGATTTTTTGTCTTCATAGGAAGATTTCATATCTGTATAAATACAGAATAAATAAATGTTGTTGTTGAAATATCATTAATCTCTTCCATTTCTATTTTAAAAATTTGTATATTATTTTGTAGTCGTCAAGAAAGCGATTACTGTTCGAGTAGGAATACATCAAGTGTTTGTAGTTAAATTTCTTTGATTGTGGTACATTACTTATGTACTATTACTGCTTTGAACTCTAGCACCCGCACAAGTCCAGCACACTACTAACTAAGCTACGGCGAGCACTACTACTGTGGGCAAAAGTTAGTAAGACTTTTTAATTTAAATTTCGCGCGGAAACCCATTCATCAAAATATTATTTTTTTAAGGTTGGTATGGCTGTCGGTGACATCTGTGCCAAATGTCACATCAAAATAATCATTAGTGTTTAGTATACGCTTGTCTTTCTGAAGTACAAAAAGTGCATTCGGCGATTTTCACAATGAGTGAAATTATTCAACAAAGAAGTTCCATTAAATTTTGTGTGCGGAATCAAATTTCTGGTTCCGAAACGTTCAGAATGTTGCAAAAGGCCTTCGGTGATAATTGTATGTCGCGAGCAAGTGTTTTTGTTTGGTACAAATTGTTCAAAGATGGTCGAGAACGCGTTGACGACGAACCACATCCAGGACGGCCATCAACATCAACTGATAATCAACACGTCAATAAAATCAAGGAACTGGTGCTTGAGAATCGACGATTAACAGTCAGAGACCTTACTGGCATCGTTGGAATATCGGAAGGATCAGTGAAAACCATTTTAAAACATCATTTGGGCCTAAGAAGAGTGAATGCACGATTGGTTCCAAAATCACTGCATTGGTTTTACAAGACCATTTTGCCAAAAATTCGACTGATATCGTTCCGCAACCACCCTACCACACTATTCGCCTGACTTAGCACCGTGTGACTTTTGGCTATTTTCTAAACTCAAAAAACCGCTTCGTGGACACCGTTACCGTTTTGAGTCAATTGAAGACATTAAACATGAATCGCTAAGCGCATTGAAGGCTATTCCGGAAATTGACTTTAACAACTGTTTCGAGAATTGGAAAAAACGTTGGCACAAGTGTATTGGGGCCGGGGGGGATTACTTTGAAGGGGACGAAATAGATTTGTAAGAATGAATAACAAAATTTGAAATTATGAACAAAGTCTTACTAACTTTTGCCCACAGTAGTAATATTCTAATTGCCCAGTGTAAAAATATTGTTTAATCTCATGTGTGTCACATGTGCATGTATGAAAACTTACTTAATTGAATTGGTGTTGTAGTTCAAGAAAAAGGTAGAAAATCCCAATAATAAGGAAACTATAGATGATCGAAGTAGTATTAATCCAAGAGATGCAAATCGTATGCTAGATGATGACACGCTGCTCCTTTTTCTGTTGTTGAGTTTTATTTTATTTTTACTTATTTGTCCAGTTTAAAAAGCACAGATCACTGATATTGTATTTTGTTTTTTTTTTCAATTTTTTTCTAATAAATAAAAAAATTACACTAAATAACACAAGTTATGAAAATTTATTTATATTTTTAATTTCCTTTTTTATGTTTCACAAATACTTTGTTATTTGTTACTTTTTTTTGTTTCCTTTGTTTTTTATTTAACGACACGTTTTACGATACAAACAACGAGGAAAATTAATCTTACGAGACACGAGACGAAACGATAGGTGAGTGATTGGTGAATGTTATTTGCTAATACGCGCGCCTCAAAATGTCAAACACACAACTGCTTCTTCTTGTTCGGTGTGGATGAATGTGCTTTGCACTGCAACCAGATGCACTTTTGCGATTCGTCACTTTTTTTAACTCTCTGCTCACATTTCCCCGCTTTCTCTTCGTATGCTCATTAACTCGTTCGTTAGTTCGTTGGCGGTTGTTTGTTGCTGCTCCGAAAGCGTGTTGCGTTCTCTAAGAGAACGTAGAGTCAAATTCAAACATAAATCCGTTGAATAGAAGACGATGATGGAGATGCACTTTTCCAAAGCTCATGCACTTAACACAGTCAAATGAACACACACATACACGAACACCACCGCATATAGGAACGACGAACGATGACGAGATGAATTGAATAGCACAATTAAACGATTAACGACGATGATTACGATGATCGAGAGATGATGATGACGAGAATGGCGACGACGACGATGAAGTTATAAGCCGAACTTGGAAAAATCGTCGAAGTTGAAGAAATGTGCAGCAATGTTATTGTTAGCTTGTATTTGTTGTAGCTGTTGTATTGCAATGGGGTCTGTCGTCGTTTGAAAGCAAGATCACAAAATGTAGGTACGAAACTAAGATTTAATTTTAACCAAGTTGCACACGATGTTGTATAATGCACCAACGAAAGTTGAATCTAGTCGTGTCACGAATGCACACAACGAGCAGGCAAGCTAGCCAGCGAAGCGGCTACGTATGTGATAAGATCCAAAATGCAATAGTGTGCGATGCCGATGAGAGCACGACGAAAACACTCAAGAGATTATGCTTTTTGTTTTTGCTTCTATGGTGAAACTAAATTTCTGTATTTTTTCGCTTTGCTCAGTTTGTAGTACAAGTGATGCAAGTTGGATGCAGTTTTTTCTCAATGGGTTTTTTGTTATAGAGTTATGTTGTTGTATTTTTGCCGGTTATATCTTTCCGTATTGTTGAAATAATTAAAATTTAGTGCCACGTGTGCACTCTGCGTAGTTGTAGTAGTGAGTGAGTGGCGTAGCGTGGCGTGGCGTGGATTATATAAAGTTTTGAAATATGTAGTTTTGAGGAGTTGTTAAGATGCTTTTAATGCTCCTTTCTTTCGTAGTGTTTTATTTAATTATAAACTACTTTTTGTTTTAGATCAAGTAAAGTTAAAAAAGTTACGTAAAATTAAACTTTAAATGCGGTTTTATGTATAAATATTGAATTAAATAGAAGAAAATTACGTTTTTTAAATATATTTAGGCACGATTTTCAAAAATGTAGTATTATTTCGTTTTAACTACAAACTAAATGTTTGTTTTGGTTTTTTTTTTAAATTTTTATATTGTGTTACTAAAACTATTTATTAGTAGTATTATTATGGGTTTCTTAGCAATTTTGATTTATTATTTTTGTGTGTGTTTTTTTTTAATCGGCTGCTTTTTTACTATTGCTTTTCTCTAAAATTTTGTAAATTTTTCAACGAATAGAAGATAAATTTTTGGATTTTGCTTTTCCAGAGAATATGACTGCGTTTCTATGCCGGAGAATTAACCTGAACGTAGTAGTAAAAGTAGTAGAATGTGCAGCAGCACAGCAGCAGCGGCAGCAGACAAGATACAATTTGATTCGTGATTGCTTCAATGCAATGCCCTCTCGCAGTTGCGAATTTTACATGCAGCGAATCCAAGCACAAGTGTTGGGAGGGTGTAGAGTTGACAGACTGAGAGCAGTTGGAGAGCACATGAGATATTGTATCCAAAGCCAAATCGGCAGCGTTGCTTGGTTGTTGTTGGGTCTTCCGAGTGTAGTGGGGGCAGGGCAGGGCAGGGCAAGGCACAGTCCACATTCGCAATCCAACTGCAGCAATTCCAAGTATCAGCCAAAATTTCTCGTGTTGTCTGCCTCTAAAACTATTTATCTGGCTGGGTGTGTGTTGTACGTGTGTAAAGTGTGTTGGCGAGTGTGTGGGTCCGACGTATCTGGATGTATTGTTGTTGTATTAAAACGCAGTCAGCGAAGTTTATTCTATTTGCAAAATTATGTAATTTTACAATTCTGCTACAGGAATTGTAATTTCTTGTAATTTTTGTCCAATGTTTTGATTGGAATTTTAATTAGTTTTTATATTATCAAGTAACTTCTACAATGCTATGCATTTGCGAACAGTTCGAGCTCATTTATTAATGTATATTTTATTTTATTTTCGTTATTTCTAAGTTTACACACTTAAATTCTTTCGCTTTGAAATTTTCCTTTTTTTCGTCACTCTCCATTCACACACTCAAGTAGTATTTATTTCACTTTTATGATGCGGTTTATCAAAATTGTTTAATAGAATTTTCATGCGCTCCTTGGAATGGCGCTGCATTTTAGTTTACCGTTAATCGTTGCAACATTCGAATGTGTCCGGATTGGTGTATCTCAGAGATACAAGTGCTATGTCGCTTAATGTTTAGATACTTTCAACGAAGCGAGCACAGTCACAACAGCACAAAGATACAAAAAAATCGTTCCTTTTTTATGTTTTCCTTGTTTTTTTATGTTTCTATTATTGACACTCACAAAATTTAGTTTTTTTTAGGTTTGTTTTTCTGCAGACGTTTGGCTTAAGTTTTTATTCCTTTTCTACCCATATTCGATGAGCATGAGTTTTTAAAACGTTGATATTAAAACTATGTTATGTACTTATTTTAATAAGTAAACACTTAAACTTAAAATGCATAGAGAAAAGCGTAAAAATGTTGATAAAGTTTAAAAAATATTATAGTTGAAAAAAAAGAAAACTTAAAAAATTCACTGTTTAAGTAAAAAATGAAGAAAACAATTATTTTTAACTGCAATTTGTATTGATGTAAAATCCCTCGTAGATAATTTCCAGCAGTCGGTGTTGATGGGAGACAAAAATTCAGAGGTGATCCTTGTGAGTTTTACGATTTTTAAGTTGAATCTCCGTAATGTTTTCAATGATTACGTATACGCGGACTTGAAGTTTAATTTGATTAAAAATTTGTTTTTTTTTTTGAAATTTTTTATTTTTTTTTGTAAATATTTAACATTTTTGAATTCGCCGAAAAGGTTTTTGTTTTTTAATCAATTAAAATTTTTACGTATTTTTTTTTTTAATAACAATAATTTTGTTTTCTTGGTTTGCCGGTTGTTGTTGATGAATTTTTATCCAATTGAAAATATGAAAAATGTTATAGATTTATTTCTGCGATATTTTCTCATCGTCGTCCGTCCGCGATACTAGGCGAGTGGCGATGATGATGTCTGGCGTTCGGCGAATGTCTCTCAACTTAGCTGCTGGGTGCACAAAACTACCCGTGAAGCAGCGACCATTGCTAGAGAGTGCAGTAGTAAAAATCGCAAAAGCAAAATCAACAATTCGCCAATGAATTACTGTAGCTCAGGAAATGTATCTGTGTATCTCCGAAGAGTGGAACTTATACTCACAGCCGCCATAGTCACTAACCACTGTGCATGAATGCGTTGCGTTTTCAGCAGCACTCAAAATGACAGAAAGATTGCCGCTGCTGCCGTTGCCGATACTCACACATACTTGTGCATTTCTCTTGCAGGCATGCATGTGTTGGTATCATAGCCGGTCGCAAATTATTTGCTCGTTTCTGCTTTCCCCTTTCCCCTCCACCCGATTCTTCAGACCTATCTACCCTGAGTTAAGTTTTGACTTTATTTTTTGTTTGTTTTGTTTGTTTTGTTTTCTACTTCGTCTGCAATGCATGCACACAAATACAAGCCCATAATGATTTTTGTGTGCTTGCGTTTAAAAAGATAACACACACACACACTTTACTCTTCCTCTCTCACACACACTCTTACATACACTCTCACACTCACAATCTCTCACATGCTCACTCACGAATTGCAAATGCAAGCAGAAGCCACAGTACAGCGCTCTACCAACGCAAACAACTACATCAAATCAACCACCACCCAGCAGCAGCAGCAAATTGCTGCTCATTGCTACTTCTACTATGTATTGCCAACAATTTCTTTTTTCCCTTGGTTGTCGGCTTTTAACTCTTCTTGCATTCTACATTCTACTGCAAAAATGTGTTATGTCGCCACTGACTTCTCTCATTTGCAGCTCCGAGAAGTTGTGCAGCTGAACGTTGTCGTTGTCGCAGCTTTCGTGGATGAGAAGCATGTTTTCTTTCCCTCTTTCTTTCTGTGTTTTTCCTTCTTTTCTTATTCAGTGTTTCTTTTAAATTTTTCAAGTTTTGAATTTCGTACCCTCAGTTTGGCTAAATTTTTTTGCTTGAAAAAATTTTTTTTTTCCTTTAAGTGTAGCCATCAGATATGCTTGAGGAACATTTCAATTAACTGCACTTTTTTCATCACTACAATTCCCAGTTTTTCATCATCGTTCTCCTTTTTAATTAACTTTCAGTTAAGTGACAATATCACGTCATGTGTGCATAAATAAGATAAAAATCTTTGATGCTGACGCCTAATCCCTAAAATTGTTGTTTCACTTTAAAATGTGTTCGTTGTTCACTTGTTGTTTTTCAAATAGAAACAGGTGAATCCAATCCTATTTTATTATGTAACTTTCCTTTATGGTATAAGTATATGAAGTCAGTTATGCGTTCGTAAGTTGATATTGTAGTAGTTTAATAATATTTTACTATTAATAGGCCAAATCGCCAATACTACTAATGACCATGATGTGAGAACTGGCTTCTTCGTTGTATGAACATCAATTAAATGAAGAACACTTAAATTATCTTAAATCAGAAACTATTTCAGCAACTGGTAACATTATTTAAATAAGAACCAGAACTAACAGACAGACTGTTTTCTAACAAAAAGACACTGACTACTAAGCATTTCCCGAGCTCTTGGAACATTTGTCCACAGTTCTAAAGATGTTAATATTTATAGAGGTTTATACTCCAGCAAAAAACCTGACAAAGAAGCGAACTTAGCTTTTCCACTAAAAACTGGAATGCTGCGTAGAACATATTAACGACCTACACAGATTGAGATGTTATTAGATTACGGATTGCCTACGCTCTACCAGGGCTACATTAAATTAGTAACGCTACGACTGATTTCATCACAGATGGTCTCTAAATTTTTTTTCCTATTTTATTGTACAGGAATTCCCAGCAGGAATTAACTCCGACTAAACCCTAATTGCTATTTTGAGGATCGTTAAGTCGTTCGATCATAATGGGGATCAGGTTCCTCTTGTGCACATGATGTAACTTACTTAACTGGCACTACAACCGATGATCGGTCTTGGCCGCCTCTACAAAGCTTCGCCAGTCGCCTCTGCCATGCGCGCGCTGGCGCCAGTTGATAAGGTCAATTGCAGTCAGGTTACCCTGCACCTGGTCTTTCCAACGGAGATTAGGACGTCCCCTCCTGCGTGTTCCTCCACCGTGGTTCGAATAAAACACCCTTCTAACCGGAGCGCTTTCTTCCAATCGCTCAAAATGACCAAGTCAGCGAAGCCGTTGGATTTTTATACGCTGGACTATGTCAGTGTCGCCGTACAGCTCATACATTCGTACAGCTCATCGTTCCATCTTATTCGATACACGTCGTCCACGCATACTGGACTGTAGATCGTACGGAGTATCTTCCTCTCGAACGCTCCTAACAGCCTCTCATCATTGATGGTCAATGTCCACATCTCTGTGGAAGGATGAGGGACTTATAGAGCGTTATTTTCGTCGTTCGAGGGAGGGCTCTACTTCTCAATTGCCTACTGACATGATGCAACTGGTTACTGTAAATATATTTTAAGAAACGATTGTCTGATCTGCCTGTTCTATATACATTGTAGTTATATTCTCTAACAAGATAAACTTGCCAAAAATGCGAAAAAATAATTTTCTAAATTAAAATCATATAAAAATCATAAAAAAAAAGAAATTTGACAATAAATACAATAATATATTTTGTGGGGGTAAAAATCCCAACATTGTATTACCACGACATTCGGCGGTTCGTAACACATTGGATAATTTCTATCGTTCCTAATGTAAGGCTGCAAGCTGTAATGTAACCTAATGACAATGCCAAAAAGACCTTTGAAGATTGCAATATTATTCAAAACTGCTTCGTACAGTATAACTTATGAAGGGTGTTTGTGAATTTTGAAGGTATCAGAGTTATTTGTTAGCAACAGGGACATACCATACGTAATACGTAGCTACAGAAGAGTGTTTGATGAACTGGTTTATGTCCATCGAAAAGATTTCATATATTTGTAATTGTAAGCTCTAAATATTTTTTCGACTTATTTATTGTACAAACTTCCAGCATTAAATCGTTATGCACAATGTGAAAGTGAAGACAATCGTCATTAATCGCAGTTGAAATGCACATCGACTGGAAGCCAAAGTCATGAGGAAATTTTAACAACAGCGAAAATTTCAAAACTACTTGCTGCAATTAAATTACTCGCACATCCCAAGTGCACAACATGCACAAGAGAGAAAGAAACAAGAGATGGATGGAAGGAAGAAAGCAACACAAGCAGCTACAACCACAACAGAATTATTCAAAATACAATTCATATTTGCCACATACACACATACATACATATGTACATATTTCGATGTATTTACTACTTTCAGAGGAGCAGAGGATATGTCCGCGAGGATGCTGAATCTGGTGCTGCTGCCGCTGCTGAAGATGACCATCACAATCAAAAAAAAGAAAAACAAAAGAAAAACTCAATCCTGTTTTTATTCCCACAGTTTTCTCTCGCTCCTCGGCACCATGTGCATGAGGCTGTGTGAGCGTGTGTGTGTCTAATGATTGAAATAATGAAATGACATCCAACACTTCTTTCGTATAGAGTTCGCTTATAAACCGAGCAAGCAACCGTCGCTCCGGTAAGAATAATTCAAAAAAAAAAAAAAAAAATATTCTTATAATACAACTTTTCATATGCACACTTAATTTTACGTTTTATAAGGCTCAGGCACATCAGTGGCATCATATCGCATCAGAGAGAAGAGATCGTCGCAGGGACTTGTCTACATTTAACTCACACATTCTACTTGTGTGTATGTATGTGTACAGGTATGACCGTATGTATGATTATGTAGGCAAAATTAAGAAAAAGGATGGGCATTGTCCACACAGCAATGAAATAATTGAGGAAGGAGAGCTGTGCCTGTGATATTCGTGGTACGGTGAGACGAGGAGTACTGCATTTAGTGGTTGCTTTATTATTCTTTTGACATACCGTATGAGGGTCGGTTTTAATATGGTATGAAATCAGCTATTTTATAAAAATGTATATTAAGTAGGGCTCTTGAAACTCGCTTACCCTGGTTGTACCCGGATAGCTGAAGGTTTCGAGTATCAACCGAACACTTTTACCCACAGATTCGGGGTTCTGAATTTTCAATTTTTATTATGATAATTTTGGTTTTACTACGGTCTTTTAATCATTTACTAAGCTATACGATTTCCAACGTCGGACCATTCACTAACGGGAAAGATTCATATAAATTTTCAAATTTCGCCCAATAATACATTAACACCCGCACAATTCCACGGTACCCGAGAATTTCAATGCGTTTTATTCGCCGCTTGCTTTAAATGTGTTCAAATGTACGCCGGCGAAAACTAGTGCGCTGAAAATGAAATTAAAAACATTATCTAGATCGTAAGAAAAATGGAAAATGCCTGAGTACAGTACAAATGCTGGAAGACCACCACTTCCTGTACTCATTTGCTGGAAGACCACTTCCACAGCTGCCTTAAGTATTCAAATTCCTTATATGGTTTACTGGCTCCAATCGCTATTATTTCCTGTGCTTGAATCAGTCTTATCAAATGTTAAAGAACATTCATAGCTTATCACACATATAAAAAAAAAAAAAAAACAGTGGGTTTGCTAATAAGGGTCTCAAACCGTTTCGACTGAATATTATACATAATCAAATTGAACCTCAACAGGTCTCCTTACCAGTCATTGTCTTCTCAACTAAATACTCAAAAAGTTAAGTACAAAAAATAAAAATTAATCTATACGTCCCTAGTTCGATCTCACCTTGAATATTGTTCCATTATCTAGAACTTCTTAAGTACATTTACTGCATTCACTGAGGATCGGAAGAATGCAACGGCGTTTTACAAGATTCATGTTCTATCAATTGAAATGGAACATTGCTCATCCTCGCTGTAAGACAAGATGCACTTTGTTTGGAATGTGTAGCCTAGAACTTAGACGTAGGGTGTTAACTGTCATATATATTAGTGATCTACTTCATTACAAAATTTATTGTCCTCCAATCCTTGCCATGCTTCAATTTTATTCTCCGTCCCGGTGTCTCCGCGTCCAATCTCATTTTCGGGTGCAATATTGTCCATCCGTTTGTGCTCTGAATGAACCCATGAATCGTTGACTCATGTTGACGAATTCTGTGCTGTCCAGTGTGGAAATCTTTGAATTTCTAGAAAGTCTTTTATGTCCTTCTTTATTGTCTTTCCTGTTATTTATTTATAAGTATACCATTTGTAAGCACACAATCGACTATTCGCAGTTTAAAGATCATAAGTTGATGCTAGTAACTAGATTTACGGTATGTTTTGAATTTCATATGGACTATGTTCATCCTAAAGAACATAGAACATGCTTACCATTTTATTAAGAACTACTCAAGTACGAGTATATGTATGTATATAACGACGAAGCAATCGCGTGGTAAGTATGTACTCAATTGCATAAGAACATTTTCAACTGCGTCACAAATTCACAAAATTTACAATATTTAGCTTCGAAAACCTACTAAAAACTGCAAAGTAAAGCAGAAAACTTTCAAGAAGACACAAACACACAAGCATGTACATACATTGTGATAGCGCGATTTGTGTACCCAAAAAAAAAAAAAAAACACGCAAGGACAATGATTAATCGATTCCTTCTGGCAGCAAGAAGAATATGGAAGACGCGACCTTATGCACTGTTGGTCGTTGCGCTTCTCTTTTCTTTTGATATCATTTATGTTGTAGTTAGTTTTTTTTTTCGTATGAACTTTGGGTACATCAATGCAAATAATGTTTACCTAAAATCTTAAATTCAACACACAAAACAAAACCGTATAAAGCTGCCCATACAAATTCAACGACATTTGCATTTTTAATGCAGAACACAACTACTACATAAAGTATACTTTTTATTATTATTATTATTATTATTATGTTTCCCGATTTCGATTTTCATACATACTTAATGGAATCTCATTTTTGCGCATTGTTCTACATCGTTTTCTTTTCTCGACGCTGCTCAAAGCTCAACTACATCATCCTGTTCTTCTTTACGTGGTGGTGTCACATTCTATTGCCACTGATGATCAGCGTTGACCATCAGCATCATCATCATCACCACCAAACAAATGAATTAAGCAAAAAAAAAATAGAACTTCATAACAAAAAAATTTATGGGCGTACATTGACACAGAAGAGCAGAGTATTGCTTTGATTGCTGCCAACAACAACAACAACAACAACAACAACAACAACAACAACAACAACAACAACAACAACAACAACAACAAACACACAGCAAAAAAGTTTATTTAAGAAAGAACGAAAGGAAGATCAGGCAGCCGCATTATCAAATAATAAGAAAAGCACACTCAGCGGCACCACACACACACACACACACACACACGCACATATATATACACACAAACCGATAGTTATCCTTTTGTGATATATGAGTAAGTTGTACTTGAAATGCAAACTAGTACGCACATATGTGTGCCTAGCTTGATCTTCGCTTTTTCCTCACCCTGCTTTTGTTCCAGACACTGGTTGAGCTCTTGTGTACACACAGCTACGAAAGCCAAGCGACTGCATTCACCACCCCACTGCAGCAGCGCATCACAGCGAAGCAGGGTGAAGGCAAAACGGATATCATTTGATATCAAAAGTTTTCTCCTTTGCGCTGGTCAAAAATAATGAAATGACCACACGACGATGCCGGTTCGGTTATTGCTGCTTCGTTGGCATACCTCAGCACTCTGATAGCTGAGGAGCACACATAAGTAGGTAAGTCTCATATTGATGTATCTAGCGTTTTTTTTTTCTTTTCGTTACGCGCAAAAATGGACACCCTAACGCATCCTTCATTTTACGATGGGTGTCGCTATTGCTGCTATGTGCTATGGCCGCTACTGTTACGTTGTTGTGGATGCTGCTACTGCTACTGCTGCTGCTGCTGGTGGGAAAATTTATCTAAATCGTCGATGGTGCGATGAGCATGAATCTCTCTGCATACTGAATTAATCTTTTCGCGTATTTTTTTTGTTTGGTTTTCTTGTTGCTGTTTGTTGTCTCTGCGATTTTGTTTTTTTTTTCTGCGCTTTCTATAAAATTTTTATAAAAGTTTTTGTCATATTGTGGAATGTTTTGTCGTCACTTTTTCAAAATAAGGAAAAATACTTAAAGTCCATAAATTAACGATACAAAATACAAAAAAACAGAACCACTAAAGAAAGAGTAGTCAAATGTAGAACAATAATGAAATTGGATGAAGGTGTTAAAATATAAAAGGATTCAGTTTTATTCTAAAAAAATAGATTTCCTCCTCTCTTTTGAAATAACGGACATTTTTTTGCTTTTGTTTTGCCATGAAATCATTGTCATGAAGCACACAACCGAAAAATAAGTAAAACCAAAAGTACGAGTAGGTATTAAATTATAAAAACAAAATATATTGAAATACTCAGTTGATATTAATTTTCATGATGAACTTCTTTTTAAACTTATGTATAAATTTAGTGGAAGGAATGTTTATTCTTCAGCAAGTTGCACTTCAATTAACAAATCCGCCGAGCGACCTGGGACTACTACTAGTATAATGTAGTCAATCAAGCGCTTTTTGTTTGTATCCATTCATGATGTGCGGTATACAATGAAAGAAACGGAAATGTGTCGGCAATGACGGTATCATTTCGAAAATAGTTTTTCTTTGCGTCACTAACATTGCTTCATACAACCGCCAATAACTGTTAAAGATATACTATTGTCTCAGCGATTGAAATTTACGAGAATGGATAGAAACCTTTCTAGGTTTAGCTCCCTATGCATCGCACTATAACAATAAAATAACACCCAACGATACTAAACTGAATTGTGAGATAATTTTTTTTTGATTAATTTAAGGATTCGCTCTTGCTTTAAGGTAGCTCCAGCTCCAATTACGAGAACGAAGTATTAATTTTCAGTCGAAAAGTTTTTAAATATGTTAGAACACATTGCATTTAACTTACTTACACTGGTCGCCTCGGTGGAATAGCTCTTGGTAACCAATGTTATTGTATGTTTGTTCATTATTTTATCAATTAATTGTCTTTATTCCTTCTTGAATTATTATTGTATTTATTGCATTATTATAAAGGGTGTTTTTTTTTTAGAAGTGTGGTTTTCAATCTGGCAATACTTTTTTCGGAGTTGGTCTTTTTCACATCTGTCACTTGATTTATGCTCAGTTTGGTTTGCCATTTCATAAGGAATAGATTTACTCCAGAACAACGTTTGCAAATCGTGGAAATTTATTACCAAAATAATGGTTCGGTTCGGGCGACGCATTTTGTTTAGCGATGAAGCTCACTTTTGGTTGAATGGGTACGTTAATAAGCAAAATTGTCATATTTGGAGTGATCATATTCCACAAGCCATTGTTGAGACGCCGTTACATCCTCAAAAAGTCACTGTTTGGTGTGCTCTACGGGCAGAGGGAATCATTGGTCCATATTTCTTCAAAGATGAAGCCGGTCATAATGTTACAGTCAAAGGGGGACGCTATAGAGCCATGATTAATGACTTTTTCGTGCCTGAATTGGAGTATGTTGATGTGGAAGACCTTTGGTTCCAACAAGACTCTACAAGGCGCTACATGAATTATAGCCAACGAAACAATCAATTTATTGAAGGAAACTTTTAGTTTATTATCTCGCGTCGTGGGCATGTGGCGTGGCCTCCAAGATCGTGCGATTTAACACCGCTATTTTCTGTGGAGTTATGTGAAGTCGCTTGTCTATGCAGATAAGCCCGAGACGATTGACGCTTTGGCAGAGAATATTCGGCGCGTTATTACTGACATACGGCCCCAATTGCTGCAAAAAGTGGTCGAAAATTGGGCCTCTCGGCTGGAAGTAATCGAACCAGCGGCGGCCACTTGCTCGGAATCGTTTTTAAAACATAATGGCAAATCCTTATCTTTATAATAAAGCTAAATTCTTCGCCATAACATTAAATTATATGTGTTTTATTTCTTCTTGAAAACTACACTTCTAAAAAAAAACACCCTGTACTATGTATAGTACTAGCTCTGTCTGAATTTGCAAAGGACGTATCAGACATTTTTCAAATTTACCGGGAGAAGCAAAACATATTTTCAATAATATCTAATACTGAATAAATAAACAAGCTTTTCTGTTCTTAATTCAAGAATATTGTTTTAAAGAAAATCGATTTCGATTTATGACCGTCGTTAATATACGATTTTTGGGTCTTAAATTAAAGTATGACTGGTATTGCTTTTAAACTGCATTTTTTCTCTTAGTGCAAACTAAAACAAACCAACGAGAAAACTTGTGATAATTTTACTTTCATGGCGAATAGAAGAAAATCTAGCCGTAGATAAGAGGCTTTCACTCGTGGGGAGAAGGGTTATCTGGGACACAACTGTCCCTGAAGTAGGGACGACAGCAAATTTTCAGATTTGTTTTGCATATGCTTAGTTTTAAGCTTCTATTGGTCTATTGGTAGTGAGCTGGACTCATACACACGGTGCCCAGATTGGAATCTTGCAGTTATAGATCAAAATATTTTCTGCACGGAACGATATTTTAGCTGTAATGGCAAATTTCCAAGTGTATAAGTCTCTTACATTTGTGAGCAAACATAGTTCGCACAAGATGAATGGATGCGAAAAGCTCGGCCTAGGTTCTCCATCGATTTTATCATTAACAAAAATGTTAATTTAAGAGGTTTAATATAAGTATTGGTTCAATATTCTTTACCTATTATATAATTCTGACTTTAACAATCTTAGAAGGTTCTGGGACCAATATTTGGAATAAGCTATTTCTTTAAAACTTAATTAAGTAGTGTTTTTATTTTTAATTTCATGCCAACACGTATTAAAATGCTTAAAAGAAAAAGAAAGGGTTTCTACTTCTTATTCCATTCCTTTATTTTTATGTTCTTAAGTGTCTTTCCTTAGACGATCGCTAGCTATATTTGCTAGATACAAAAAATCTTTGCGAAATTCGTAAATTAAATCTTTTCAAAAATTTCCATTAGACTGAATGAAGCAGCACTCCTTTTAAGACTTTAGGCGTCACTATAGACTTCTTCTTTCTACTTTTAGAACCGACGGCTGTAATTACGTATGCACATACTTAGTAAGGTACAACTATTTCTGACTATACATGCAAATCTTCACGTTGTTGGGTCAATGTACTGAAAAACTTTTACTTTGCATACACACATTACATTTACACAAAGCACAGAATAATATGACAAACAAACGTCAAAGTGTAGAGAATTGTTTTTTGTCTAAAAAAAAATACAATACACGAAGCATAGCATTTAGGTTAATGGGAAACTTTGAAGTGCAGCAGAACAGAAGTTACTAGCAAAAATTGCAAAAGTTTCGTATAAAGTGTCGTTCATGATGATGGTAATGATGAAATAGTTTGTTTCTTAATCAAACATCAAAGATTAGAAAGTTGTAAAAAGATAAGAGGAATAAGGGCGAATATCACGATGATGCACTGAGGAAAATAAAGCTGTAAAGTTATATCAAACGGAAAGAATATTAAAACAACAGAGATGTCTGTTAAATCTCAATCGAAGTGAATACTGTTAATTAAACAGTGGGCTGTTTATTTTTCTACATTCAATATTCTAAACCACTGAATGAACAGAGATGCTTTAAATCTGACAGTGAACACTGTTAAAACAATGGAAACACTTTTTCCATTGTTTCAGTCCGACATAGGCTGAAATGAAAAAACCTGTGGATATTGTTCCCTCAAAAAGTACTCGCATAAGACCAATTTTTCCAATTGAATATACAAAATACCGTACAAATCTGATGTCGCTGCATCCCAACTAGAATAGTTTTTAATAATAATTAGTTTTTACATAAAATAGGGTGACTAAACCAAGTTTTTGAAAACTGCCAAAGCAGTCGATGTTGTGTAGTTGATAGTGCGTTGGCCTGCTGCGCAGTGTCCGGGGGGGAGGGGGGGGGGGTTTCAAATCTCGGCACAGGCAAAATCAAAATGTAGAAAAAAATATTTTTCTACTCTTGGCTAATTTACATACAAGAGTATAAATAGTTTAACAAATGCTTTCAATGGCTTGCCGACATTCGGATTCGACATAAAACTGTTGGTACCTTCTATTCATGTCCAAATATACCACGCACAACATGACTGGATGCGAAAACCTCGGCGGCCTAGGTCTTACGTGGGCTGCTGTGACATTAAAAGAAAAAAATTCAAAGCAAAAGAAACAGATGTTGAATTAAACAGATTCCGTTCAATACGAAAGATTTTCTTAGCAACAGCTATGAACTGTTCTCGGTTTGGTGGATGATACTAAGTAAGATTTCCTTTTAACTCTCTCGACAAATTTAGTTTCCTTTTAAAGCATTCGTCTTAGAAAACTCACTAAATGTTTTTAATCATTTAATCAAGAAATCTTTCGCCGTTAGAAGAAATCGTAGATAATAAAAAAAGACACCAGCATCAATCTTTCTTTCTTTCTTTTTTTCTTTCTTTTAATGGCACAACAGCCCATGCAGGGCCTAAGCTCTGCAACGCACTACCACTACGCTACAGCGACAACCTCACAAACGCTTAGAGAAAATACAGAGGAAGTCGACGCTAGACGTGCTTTGAATTTATGTGTCAAAAAAGAAGTGCCAGGGGGCACTTCAGAGACAGAGGTTTCATATGTTTTGCCAAAATCGAGGTTTGGGTTCGTGATCAACAAAGAATTCGCTACTTCAAAAACTTAAAACTTTAAAGAAATTTTTAGTTTAATGGGAAGAATATTTGAGTGCTTTTTCATTCATATTTTTTTGGTACAGATATCGATATTTATATGTGTCTCAAAGCAATTGTATTCTTGTGGATTTCGTGGAAATACAATTTCAATACAACAATGTTAGTTTTTTGGAAAATTGTAATTAAAATAGTAAAAAGGTTTGGATTCTTCCTTAAAATAAAGATTAAAACTTTAAAAGGAAATACATAATTTTTACACGGAGCTTAATAAACAAAAAGGGGAAAATCAAGACAAAGAAATCAAAAGAACAAAAAAACAAGTTATGTATGACCAACATTTTCAAAATATCATATTATTAAATCAATTTTAACTTGGCCTACTTTTTTGAAAATTTAAAACAAAGTGCACTCATAAAAACCCCTTTTGCAAAACACAAACCGAGCAGCAGCACCATGGAAAAAAATCAACATAATCCAGAAATGCAGCTTGTTGTGTATTAAAGCGCTTAGCTCTGGCTGGTCTCGTCTTGCATCTGAAGGCTACACACATTACATTGGCGGCGGTGACTATAGCAACAAATCAACAAATCAACAAAATACATATGGCATTTAACGTTTTCAGTAAAACTATAACACATGGACGACTGACTGACGCAAAGTCCACCGAACAGTGCAAGCACGGGAACCTTCACATGCATACACAGCAGCAGCAACAACAGAATGCAGAATGCAACGCGCCTATTCAAGCGAAAAAACAACAACAAAACAGATATTTATTTAACCAATTATTAGCAGCAGCACTAGCACCAGCAGCGGCAGCCGCTGCTTCGACATACAAAAGCTGAAGAGGAAGCGGGAAGAAGAGGCGTGCAGCGAATGAATGCTGGTGCATTACATATGTACCTACAAACATACATACATACATGGTGCATGCATTCATTAAACATAAAACAATAAAAATAAGGTGTAAGTATATATATACCAATATACACATATGTACATATACATATGCATGTATTTATGGATGAATGTAAGCCAGACTGGACCTACATCAACATGCGACTTTGAAAAAAATAAAAAATAAAACATAAACTATAGACTGTGTGTGACTGTGGCTGATTATATTGTATGTACTACATAAATATATACACATACGCTAGTAGCTACAGTGGCCTACAGTTGCGCCAAAAATTGTTCTTGCCTTTTCTGCGAATATCAGCGTGTAACTCAACATGGCGTTGACAGCCGCCAGCACTGCACTGAAGCAGCAGTAGTAGTAGGTTTCGTCGCATTTGTGGAACTCATGTGCATGGAATTCAACACTGTCCGTCCGCTATATACTCGAATGTCTACGCCTGCTTCCATGCAGGTGGTAGTGGTGGCACAAAAGCCAACTATATGCACGGCACAAACCGAACGAAACCTAAACAGCTTCAAAACCCTCGTAGACAATGCTTGGCTGCCCTATACGCTCATAGAAAACAAGGAATACATAAGTCAAAAATATAAATTTCTTAAAACATTAGATGACCTCGATAGTCTAGTGGGTAGCACACTGGACACTCATCCGTGAGGTCGCAGGTTCTATTCCCGTCTTTGTCTGGTGGTTATCTCTCATTCATAACCTACGCACGTTTCTACCGATATGAAGTGAATGCCAGGCAATGGCAAAACCACCAAGTGATAACAAGTTGCCACCTCGCCGGCATTCCTAACCGGCATTCAACTGTAGGTCCATCCATGTGTCATTACAACGGGCCGTCCTGGCCCAAGTTTCTCCTCTGAACATCAACCAACCCGCAACCAACCATTGTCTAACTGAAACTCGTTTCACGCTCTTCACAAATTAATTATAAAAGTAATAAAGTACTCGTACTCGTGCAGAAAAAAAGATAAAAATAAAAAACATGTTCCTAAAACAATGAAGAGTTTTTTCGTTGAGTATAAGCGATGATTGCAAACGATCCATGTGCACATGTTGCTCGGTTGGTAAAGTTAGCTGGCTGGCTGCAATGAGGTGATGATCCACATCACACCATACACACACAAACGCAAACATATATGTACATACATACATATACGAGTACGTACATAAATATGTAGGTACATACATATATATCATTGCCATAACCCAATGTAACTCAATATCATTTACTATTAGCAAATACCACACTACTGAACTACTAAACACAAGCAACACATTGCGTCTCACCGCAATGTACCGTCATCATTCATGCCTCGCCCCTTTCTTACCGCCTCCCTCTTACGTCTGAGCACTATTATCGAAGTGATGCGAATAGCGAGAAGCTTATAGAGGTAGTTTTACATGTAAATAATGTATATGAGGTATATGAGGTAGGCATTATGCATGTCCCGTCAACGACCGGCAACGACCAAGAAGCATAAGTCCTTGAAATGCAGTAAATGCAACATAATGCATATTAAACTATGTATGTATGTGATACGCAAAACTAAAAGAGAAGACAAGAAAAATAAATAAAATCAACGTGTTGTTTTTGTTGTTCTTGTTGTTGTTGTTTGCTGTTGCTGTTGCATGCGAGCCTCTCAACTCAATTCGTTGTCGTTGCTGTTCTTGTAGCTGTTGCTGCAACTGCAACTGCAACTGCACTACAAAGCACTGCACTTCGCTGAAGTTAGCCTCAGTGTTTAGCAACAACAGCAACGGAATATTACTTGACTTGATAGTTCTGGTTTAGCTTAGCATGGCGTGGCATGCTATAGCTCGGCTTGATATGGTTTCGTCGGCTATGGTTTGGTGTTCGCTTATTGCTAAGGGAACATGTCATGCTTAAAATAGCAAAGATTTATTTTTGTCTTTTCGCTACGCCAAATGTTTTACTGTACCTCTATTAAAAATCTATACATGTTGGTAGAGTCATGCATTTTTAGCAGTTTGTTGTTGTTTGGAAACCATCGTCACTACGCTATCACATCGCAGTTTGTCTCGTGACCGGTGTACAGAAAATGTTACGAAGGCATTTAAACATTTTCATGTTGGTGCTGTTAGTCGAACGAACCCCGCACACATGAAAATGAGGTAAAAACCTTGGAGTTTTTAGCTTGAAATCCAATTACCTTTTGAGAAGTTGTTGCTAACATTTGGAGGGGTAAAAAGTATGTATTAATAGTTTATTGCAGAGTGCTATGGCAACTGAAGTCAACTTTTTAATACATACTTAGTTACAAAGTAACCAGAAACTTTCATTTAAGTTTTACTAAATCCATTAGGTTGGAATTAAATTAAAAAAAAAATACTATTTACGATTGGCGAAATTATATAATTCAACTTAACAAAATTTTTAATAATTGGAAACACAATGTAAATCATACTCGCATTGAGTTTACATCTCTATTTCTCGGTTAAGTTAGAACCACGAAAAGAAAGAAATCCTTTCTCATTAAAATACGCGATAATGGCAAGGCTCTACCGCATGAACCCATGGAGTTCCCTAATGGAGGCCATGAGAATAAACACCGTCGGCACTAATCACACAACAATCAAAGTTAAGAGAAACGGAAAAGCTGTCGAAAATTATGTGTACGTAGCCCCAACCAATTAATACTTATTTACAAAATAAGGTGAGGTTAGGTTAGAGTTAATGTAATATAGTAAGACATTCTTAGGCCAGTGAGGCCTGCACAATTTACCACTATTTTACTTCATTTCGGTAGCATTTACGGTTATGAATGAGAAATATCCACAAGATCCCGACGGCAGTCGAACCCGGAGTTTCCCGGGAGAGAGTCTAGGGCACTACCCAGTAGACTATTGAGGTCATCGTATTTATAGATTAGTGCCTTTGAAAATAAAAAATTGGGATAGACTTTTCCGCGCCATTTGATACCAAAAGAGGTTTCAGACAAGGTGACTCCCTATCGTGTGAATTCTCTTTAGCCTTATGCTGGAGAAAATAATTCGAGCTGCGAACATCGACATCTCTGGCATTATTTTCTACAAGAGCATGACACTCTTATGCTAGCATACGCTGATGATATGGACATGATTGGCACCAACGCGCGAGCAGTCAGATCAGCATTCTCCAATTTGGAAAGGAGCTCTCGTCAAGTGGGTCTAGTGGTGAAATACCTTGTGTCAACAAACAAAGAGTCACGGCGTCTTGGACAAAATGTCACTCTTGACAATTATACTTTAGATCATGCGGAGATTAAATCTTGCCCATAGGTGTAACTACGGGCTCAGTAGGCAATTGAGAAGCAGAGCTCTCGTTGGACCGACGAAAATAACGCTCTATAAGGCAATCATTCTTCCCATCCTAATATATGGCGCCGAGACGTATACATTGGCCATCAATGAAGAGAGACTGTTAGGAGAGTTTGAGAAGAAGATACTCCGTAGATCTAAAGCGCTCTGGCTTGAAGGGTGTTAGTGTGTTTTATTCGAGCCATGGTAGAGGAACACGCAGAAGAGGACGGCCTAATCTCCGTTTGAAAGACCAGATACAGAGCGACTTGACTGCACTTGCGCGCGCATTGCACAGGCGACTGGCGAAGCTTTATAGAGGCGGCCAAGACCGAGCATCGGTTGTAGTGCCAACTATGTAAGTAAGCAAGTCATTGAAATATTTCGTGTAAAAAACTAACAAATGCATATCAGGGAATGACAGGTTGCGGAAACAAATCTACTTTAAGAAAATCTAGTTGGAAAACGCTGAATGTAATGAAATGATTTAAGTAAATCCAGCCTTGATTTTGTTAATCACATTACACTTAAGCAAATGTATACATATACTACTGTGGGCAAAAGTTAGTAAGACTTTGTTCATAATTTCAAATTTTTTTATTCATTCTTCCAAATCTATTTCGTCCCCTTCAAAGTAATTCCCCCCCCCCCCCCCCCCCCGGCCCCAATACACTTGTGCCAACGTTTTTTCCAATTCTCGAAACAGTTGTTAAAGTCAATTTCCGGAATAGCCTTCAATGCGCTTAGCGATTCATGTTTAATGTCTTCACTCACTTGACTCAAAACGGTAACGGTGTCCACGAAGCGGTTTTTTGAGTTTAGAAAATAGCCAAAAGTCACACGGTGCTAAGTCAGGCGAATAGGGTGGTTGTGGAACGATATCAGTCGAATTTTTGGCAAAATGGTCTCGTAAAACCAATGCAGTGATTTTGGAACCAATCGTGCATTCACTCTTCTTAGGCCCAAATGATGTTTTAAAATGGTTTTCACTGATCCTTCCGATATTGATATTCCAACGATGCCAGTAAGGTCTCTGACTGTTAATCGTCGATTCTCGAGCACCAATTCCTTGATTTTATTGACGTGTTGATCATCAGTTGATGTTGATGGCCGTCCTGGCCGTTCGTCGTCAACGCGTTCTCGGCCATCTTTGAACAATTTGTACCAATCAAAAACACTTGCTCGCGACATACAATTATCACCGAAGGCCTTTTGCAACATTCTGAACGTTTCGGCACCAGAAATTTGATTCCGCACACAAAATTTAATGGAACTTCTTTGTTGAATAATTTCACTCATTGTGAAAATCGCCGAATGCACTTTTTGTACTTCAGGAAGACAAGCGTATACTAAACACTAATGATTATTTTGATGTGACATTTGGCACAGATGTCACCGACAGTCATACCAACCTTAAAAAAATAATATTTTGATGAATGGGTTTCCGCGCGAAATTGAAATTAAAAAGTCTTACTACTTTTTGCCCACAGTAGTAAGAATTTGATAGAGGAAATTTTATGATTTAAACAAAACAGCAAGCCATTTAAAATTGATGAAAAAAAGCTAGGATTAGAAAAAAATAAATATGAATAATAATTGTTTGTAAGCAATGCACGAGCCTACACAACAACAAAAACTATACCAATTTATTTGCAAAATCATTTAACACCTTCGTTAGTCTGTCCTCTATGCATCAGTATTTGGTTACCTTTATTTCATAAAGCCCTAAGGGTATTTTTCAAAATTTTCAGGAGAAGCAAAATCATTTTGAAATTATAATATTTCAGTAATGTTTTACAAAATTTTAATTTAAAGTACTCGTATGGTAAAAGAAAATGGATCCAAAATTTTTGGCAAATATGCACATGGAATCGTTTAATCATAATCCGTCAGAAACTAGGTTTATAAAAATTTTCAGTTTAGATTTTTGGTAATCAAGGCAGCGATTTGCAATAAGAAAATCGATATTTTCACAGAAGGTTGCCAACAACAACAATAACGAAAAAGCTAAAATTAAAGCTAAAAACAAAACAAGAAAACAACAACTTCCAACACCTCTTCCACTGAATGCAATTAAAGGAGAAGAATTACAAAAGGATCCCTGAATCACCAACCATCCCCATTGCAACATTTCATCGTCCTCCTTACATACTTACGGTAAATACATGCACAAATATATAAAAATATACCAATTTGCGCAAAATTCATATTCACTTCAAATGCACTTTTAATGGCGGTTTCCGGTTACATACACACTCTCTCTCTCTCTTTCACACACACATATGAATTCACGATTCATACACGCAAAGAGCAGCAGAGGAGCAACTAACAAGTACTGCTTGGTACATACTGTACCATCCAGGCCAACCACACCATCTATCCAGCCATCTAAGCGCACTGTAAGGTTTTCTGCTTTCTGGGAGTATGCCCCTGTCTTATTGTCTTGCTATAGTATCTCGCTGAGTGGCGTTCTGTCTGTCCGTCTGTATATGTATATATCTCTGTAGTTATGTGTATCTGGCTTGCTGTATTTCTTAGATTGTATGCGCTTTTTCTTAGTTCAAATTAAATGTGATTTATTAACGGTTACACGCCGCTGCTTTAAATAATTATCACATACCTTCAACTACTATTCGCCTACTTATAAGTATTTACTTATATGTACTATGCATGTAGTACTATATGCAATATTTATGTACATACTTAGAAACGAGTAGCATGTACTACTGTGGGCAAAAAGTAGTAAGACTTTCTAATTTAAATTTCGCGCGGAAACCCATTCATCAAAATATTATTTTTTTAAGGTTGGTATGGCTGTCGGTGACATCTGTGCCAAATGTCACATCAAAATAATCATTAGTGTTTAGTATACGCTTGTCTTTCTGAAGTACAAAAAGTGCATTCGGCGATTTTCACAATGAGTGAAATTATTCAACAAAGAAGTTCCATTAAATTTTGTGTGCGGAATCAAATTTCTGGTGCCGAAACGTTCAGAATGTTGCAAAAGGCCTTCGGTGATAATTGTATGTCGCGAGCAAGTGTTTTTGATTGGTACAAATTGTTCAAAGATGGTCGAGAACGCGTTGCCGACGAACCACGTCCAGGACGGCCATCAACATCAACTGATGATCAACACGTCAATAAAATCAAGGAATTGGTGCTCGAGAATCGAGAATCGACGATTAACAGTCAGAGACCTTACTGGCATCGTTGGAATATCGGAAGGATCAGTGAAAACCATTTTAAAACATCATTTGGGCCTAAGAAGAGTGAATTCACGATTGGTTCCAAACTCACTGCATTGGTTTTACGAGACCATTTTGCCAAAAATTCGACTGATATCGTTCTCGTTCCGCAACCACCCTACCACCCTATTCGCCTGACTTAGCACCGTGTGACTTTTGGCTATTTTCTAAACTCAAAAAAACGCTTCGTGGACACCGTTTTTAGTCAATTGAAGACATTAAGCATGAATCGCTATGCGCATTGAAGGCTATTCCAGAAATTTACTTTAACAACTGTTTCGAGAATTGGAAAAAATGTTGGCACAAGTGTATTGGGGCCGGGGGGGATTACTTTGAAGGGGACGAAATAGATTTGAAAGAATGAATAAAAAAATTTGAAATTATGAACAAAGTCTTACTAACTTTTGCCCACAGTAGTATGTATGTTTGTATGTTTGTATATATGTACCTATAAAAATAAAATAATAATAGTAGTAGTAGAGAATTTTTGGATATCAGGGGGGGGTAGGTGTACAATGCAGAAAAGAATGCATATTAATTAAAGAGCTCATTCGTTGCACACGACTCAGAGAGGTATAAATGTATCCAGATATGTACGCAGATAATCGTACTTGAATAGCTGGCAGAAACTTAGCCTTTTTTTAACGACGCTGTGTGAAAGACAATAAAAATTTAAAAGATGAATTCAGAAATGCATATTAAAAATTAATTGCGTTCACTGAAATGCATAAAGACATATTCATAAAATGTCTAACTCTCAGGTACTTGTTATTCCCGGATGAGACATAAAATCAAAAATAGTAAAAGGAACAATTCCATTCAATCTTTAGCTGGTTGTTCAGGATCAAGATACAACTATTGGCTTCTTCAAAACACAGACGCTAAGTCTAAACCCTCAACGCATTTCTAATACGTAGACCCTCAATTACTATCCAGATAGTCTTAATCTAAGACAAAGATCGTTTTTGTGCAAAGTATCTAAGTTTAACTGGAACCCAGATATTCAAGTCTAAACATTGAGACTTAGCTTTGTCTGGATTCAGGATTATGCAGATAATTTGCCTCTTATATCCCTCGAATTGCACCTGGAACCTCTTAACGCAGCACATTGCGTACCTCTGACTTTCAGGCGTAAAGATTCGAGTACCAAATTTTAAAACCAAATCATTATATAACATAGCAGTCAGTAAAATAATGTCATTATCATTTTTCAACAGTGTTGCGCGGACAAACGAACAGTGGTAATGATGAAAAATTGTAATTTAAGATATTTTTAAAATGTTAACGAGGACACGTAAAGAAATATGGTCGCTGTGGCGTATTGGTAGTGCGTTGGACTGCGATGCAGAGTGTCCGGGGTCGAATCTCGGCACAGGCAAAATCAAAAAGGAGAAAAAATAATTTTGTTATGAATAAGAACAATCAACATGAAAATAGATTCGGTTATGCTAGAACTAAATGCATCCTACGTGTAACATTTCTCATAAAGGAAACATTATTAACGCATATTAATTTCCCGCATATTTGCCAATATGACCTTCGGTTTGGATTTTGATTGAGCATTCTTATACCAGAAAGGTGGACGCAGGGTTTTGCCATATATATTTTTTGTAGAATATGTGCAATTGACTTTACGATTCTATAAAAATAAAATATTTATTTGCCACAAACGGCAGGTCTTTCTGACATCGAAAAGAAACAAGAACACGTTACTTTTCTCAATCGCCATTTTCTGTTTCAAACAGTGGCACAAATTCGACAGTAGCTTATTAAATTTAAGTGCACGTATGTAATTAATGAATAGAATTATTTAAAAATAGTTAAGCGATGACAACAAGGAGCAGCTGCAATTTGAGACGACCTCATCATCAACAACTAGCGCTCGTAATCAAGCAAAGCATTATTCAATGGGGTCTAAAATTTTTTACACTTGAAGTGAAAATATTTTCTCACCATTTTAATTATTATTTTTCAAAACCATGCCATACAAAATATGCATAGGAATAGGTCAGTATTTTTACATGTCTACAGATGTGTAAAAAACACATCCATACCATGTAGAACACATATGTGCATATTAAGTTTCAAGTATTTTACATATGTATACATACTTAGAGCATTTTTTGTTGCAAAAATAATCCCTTTGTTGCACTGGGTTCAATGACAGTGTGGAAGGCCACCACTTAAATAAGAAGCCAGCAGCGACGACATAACACACAGCGACGACAACTCACAACTCCAGCAACATCACTACCACTACCACAAAAAACTGCAAATAACAATAAATTTGCTTCCATGCACTTTTTTCTGTTGTTGCTGCTGCTGCTGCAATTGCAGTTGTTATTTTCTATAGTTATTAGTAAAATGCAACGCTGCAATGTATGCTACAGTTCATTCACCAGAATATCATATAGAGGATATCGACGACTACAGCAGGATATTATAAGAGCCCTCCCCTTGTTTATAGCAATTAATTGCAAATGTCGTAGTTGATTTTTCTTGTTGTTCTTGTTGAATTCAATCTTTCGCCGTTTCTTTATAATCGCGCAGATTTTTCTTTCGATTTATATTTTTGCATAGATACGTCGACGAAAACCATTTAGAACTCGTTTGGTCAAGATATAAGAGCTTCTATCAGGGGGCAGCTGCATCTGCAGCACCACCACTACCACACTACCATGCAGTACAACACAATGCATTTTTGAACCCTTTCTTGCCTTTTACGATTAAAAATTATAATTTCAATAAAAATATCCACCGTCAACAACAATGCTTCCGGCTATTGCTATTTCATCCCCTATTCCTGTTTTTATTGCAATGCAATTCACAAAGCAAATGCAACGCCGTGATGCAACAATGGTGGAAAATGCATTTCCTTGCACAATTATAGTGTAGTAGCCATGTATGTGTAGACAAACACACACTTATTTATTTACAATTCAACTTCCTTACACCACGTCTCCACTAGCAAATGGTTCATAGCATAGTATGAAATAAATTGGAAATGTAGACCGCTCATGTTACATACTAGTCTGCAACATATATTGAACTGTCATTTTGTTAGTTTGACAGCTATTTGTTCACTTCGCGTCAAAATTCTTCGTGGCAACAGCCTTCAACAAGCGGAAAAACAACATAGTACACAAAATAAATAAACTATGGAGTGGCGGATGCTTGAAATTTTAAATTCAATTCATTATTTTGGTATTGTAGTGCAGAACTGCACAAAGCGCATTGATTTGAAAAAATTTTATTTTCAAATGCACTAACCCAGACAACGAGCAGCATTTGACGCCATTTTTCAAATGCAAATAACTAATACTATCAATTGCCAACAAACATATGTAAATTTATCTTTCCACTTTCATAGTACATACCATATACTATGAACGATTGCTAGTGGAGACACGGTGTTACGAAGCATATTAGCATCTGCGTGCAATCTTTGCCATTGCCACACATTGAAAGCTTCAACCACACACAATAGGGAAAAGTGTAGCTTGAGAGCTTCGTCTTCTTTTCGTTTGCAGCAAGTTCTCCAGTTGTCCTTTCTTACAACTGGCCTACTTCTACAAAGATACACATACCGTATGTTTATGAAGATTTGTTATCCCCATTAGTAAAATAGTTGCATTTGGAATACAATAAAATATTCGAAGCAATAACTTTTAGTCTGTTTTATAGAAGCATAGACGGTATGATCTTCAAAACTAGTCCTGGCAAAAACAATTATCTATTATTTCGTTACAGTTCTCAATGGTTTTAAAAATTACGTCTTGTTCTTCCCGCTCAATTGTGACCAGTTTAACTGAAAACATATCAAAATCCACTCAACTGAATGATCTTGGCAATTTTATATAAAGGCGGCAGATCTGATAAGGAGAATCTCCTCAGTTTTGTATTTCATTTGCTTAGGAGATGTTCTATAAAAAGTTTACTCATTTCTGTACAGTAATTGTGTTCAAAGGTTATTGCAATCTCAATCTGAGTATTTAATGACAACAACTTTCATACCAATTTAGATATTTAAAAAAACAGTTTTAAGGCAAAGGATACCAGAAACAGGATTCAAAAAAATCAGAGAGGTGTTCTTAATAATAACACAGTGCGACTAGATTTACGATGGTTTTAAAACAAAATAAATATCAGAAATGGATTCATCCATTAGTTATCATCATATTTGCCTATTTATCGAATTGATCTTGAATTAATATTATTTATAGTAAAAGAAATGATAGCCACGAAAACCAATAAACTTTAATGACGAATATCTCAAAACACAGATTATTCTGTGACAATTCCAGAAATTCATTTTCTATTTATGATTTAAGCTTGCAAAAAACAATGCATTACCGAAAGAAAAAATTTTATAATTTGTTGCACTGTGTAACACATACATACATAATCTTTTAAAAGTGTTGAATAAATAAATGAAATCCAGCCTAATTTTAACATTGCCATAATACAAATGCCCCTTTTCCCGAACATTCCTACTCTTCGATTGGTACCTTCATGAAAATACTAATACTACTAAATATTATGGACCAATAGCACAGGTAAAGGTTTTTCCAAACGGGGAAGCTGAATAAGCTGAATAAGCTGAATTCAAACGGTTATCTATTTTTTTACAATATAGACGTAGTAATCTCTCAAAAAGTAGCCAAAAATATTTCTTCCCTAATTTGTGTTTTGTCGTCCTGTGTTAACGTTTCATGATGAAACTCTCTTTTATGAAAATGCATCGAAAGCAAAACTCCTCTACTTAAAGATGCAAAATTTATTGTGGCCTTTGTAAATATGGCAAAGGAAGAAACGAAAAAATCATTGATTAGCCCTTTATGGACAATGTCATTTCCGTTTCAGATCATGAATCGCTGATGTAGCGTTGTAGTGTGTAGATCGCAGCGACAGCAGTAATCAGTTGCATTGACCAAAGGAAATCTTTTACAGACGAGCGATAACAAAATGAAAATAAAGACAACTACAACAAAAACGAATAACATTACACTGTGTGCACCGATTTTACTCCATTCAGAAAAATATCATGTCTTTACGTAATTTGTAATTTTCAGCACGACAGCATTCTTAGTTTTTCCTATTCATCCGGTACTTTAACATTCCGGATATTTAACAAAATCTAATTTGCTATTAGCTTATTGGCGCAAATGATGTAAATTAAAATAAATAATAAAAATATTGAAAGAAGTTTAAAGCTTGAAAACTATAGTTACTTGTAAAACACTGAGTTGGTTCATGAATTCATTCTCCCTTTGATTTATCACAGTATTACTGTGATTTTTGATATTTTTAGTCATATAGTATAGTATACCGATTTTTCTCCAAAAAAAAAAGAAAATAATATCTCCTTTTGCATTTCGATACTGCCTCCACAGGATGATATATGCACACACTCTGTGTACAGGATACATTGGTTTTGATCGAGTAACGGTTATTTGTAACGCCCACTATTAGGCGTCGTAGGTATAAACATGTATAGGTATATATACAAATGATCAGCGCGAATAGCCGAGTCGATTTAGCCATGTCCGTCCGTCACACTGTCCGTGTGGACACTATAACTCGAGTAAAAGCAAAGCAATCATAACCAAACTGGGTGCAGACATTTGTTATTGTCACGAAGCAGCTTAGTTCTGAAATAAGCAAAATCTGCCACGTGGACGTGATACCTCACATACCCGTGAAATGTTTAAAGAGTGATATTGACGGAAAATCTAAAGCGAATTGAACAAAACTCGATACACACTATTGAAATATCCTCTTAAATAACTGTTCTCCAAATTGTCAAAACCCGCACAAAAGCTACACCTGTGGCACTTCCAATACAAGTGAAATATCAAAGGAAATAGTGAAGCAAATGGAACCAAATTTAGTATACACGGCAAATTAAGATTACTTAAAAAACATCTGATGCGAAAATTATCATCCGTAGGCCTACTTCCCATACAAAATATTATATAGTGTGTCAGTGACTCAAAAACCATACAAATTTAAGCTTGCGTTGTATGCAAAAAGGTGTTTTATTTCAGAGTGTATGTAGGGTATATAAAGTTTGGAAGCGCCCGGAACTATACTTTCGGAAATTTGGGATTTTGAGTAAATTTTTCTTAAACCGGATGAAAACTGAAAAAAACCAAAAACACCATCATGCTTAGAATGGCCCAAGGAAATCGTATTTTACTTGATAGAGTAACAAAAAAGTTGCGAAATGTGCACACTGTATTATAAATGAAAATGAAATCAAAAACTCGCGAGCTGAGCTAAACTACTTTGGAACCCTTATTTTTGCAATTGCGCGCGTATGCATAAAACACATAAATGAAGGTACTGCGCCGAAGAGGAAGGATATCTGGATAACGCAGTTAATGCATGCAATTCGCAGAGCGCGAACAAGGAAGTCAGGCACAAGCACAATCTCGCAACACAAGCGGCCAGGCAGGTTCATATCAAACTTCAATTAAAACAACAAAACTGCTGCTTGCTTTTCTTATTCTTCGTATTTTTGATTGTGATATTCTTGTTAAGATTTAGCAAGGAGTGTCGTATTTACATATTAAATACGAAAATAAATAAATGCGAAAGAATCGCATGGAAATCACGCAGCGAACGAAGAAGGGTTCCTGTTCTGGAGCCAATCCGCGTGCAGTTTTGCTTCGTCTTTGTGTGTGCGAATGCGAATACAATGCAAATCCATTATGCTTTTATTTTCGGTCAAAGTTCTAAACATTCTGGTGTGTGTGTGTAGCCGTGGAAATTAAATGCATTTTAAAATTGCATGAAAGCATCGGAGAAACAACAAATAACATGTACAAAAATACGATTTGTAAAGAAATTATAAGAGAAAAACAGGAAATGGATGGGCTAAGGAAAAAAAAATACTAAAATGACGACAGAATGAAATTAATATGCGAGTATTTAAAAATATCAGATAAATGCATTGATCAATTGGATGCTGCGCCTTTATGGGGTGTGATTCAAGTGTGCATAACATGCATTGATGAACATATGCATGTAGGTAAAAATTGTATTGTAATACGAAACAAATTGTTTTTAAACTGGTATCAACACAATTTGAGGTTCTTCTCCTTCGATGGCGCAACAGGCAAAAGGAGAGCCCTGACCGAGAGCTTTTCGCATGCATTCATGTTGAGTGTGCTGCATTGGAAGGCACCTACTGTTTTATGCCGTATCCGAACGGCCAACTGATTAGCTATCCTTAGAGGAAATTTTTACTCTAGGATATTTACCATTGCCTGCCAAGAGGTGAAGCCGTGTAGAAAATTATTTTCTACCGTTTACATTATTTGCCTGTGCCCACTACCAACTCTACTCCAGGACGATCACAACAATTTTAAGTTACTCAGCATTAAAACATCTCACATACTTATGTTAAAAGTTTTTCCTTGTTATATGCAAATGAAAAACTGTTGAAATCAAACTTAAGATGTAAAATATTTTATCACATATGGTATAAGTATTTTTGGCTGTACTTACATAAACTGGATCGAATTTTTGAAAAATTTTTGGAATTAAATTACTATTTAAAGAATGACCTTTGACCTGAATACAGAGTATTCTCAAATAATGCTATAGTTTCTAGGATATTTCCATTCGAAGCTACTATATGTAATACTTGCCCATACATAGTAATACACTTAAGCAGTTATTCCTTTTTACTACAGAATTATTTAAGGCATTTCATACTTATACAATTTTTCAACATGGGCAACACATTGTCGTTGAGACAGTTTTTGCAAAATGCCCAATTAATCGCAAATATTCCAAAATACACCAATTTTCAGAGTAGGTATATAAATTATGAAGTATTTACTCAAGCAGCATTAAAATTGAGATAAGTTTCTAAATGCACATAAATCAACACAAAAATGAAATGAAATGGAATTTGCAGTCGCAAATCATTCGTTTTCTCTGCTCCGCTCTTGTTTCTTTTTTTATATTTTTAAAACAAAAATAGGGGGTATTGCCTCCAAAACCACATCAATTGCAAAAGTTCAAAAACCAAAAACGAATAAAGACAAAAATTTATATAAAATACCCCAAAAAACACAATAAATACAAAATATATAAAATGAACAAGACTTTTTTTCAATCCACATAAGTACAACAACCAACGAGACAGACATAAAAAATTAAACAAAATCAAATAAAATTTCGCAAATAAAAAAATATATGGTATGTACATATGTATGTATGTATGTATGTATGTATGTACTTATGTATATAGAAATCTCTGAAAAAGGGAACAATGCCACCGCGGACGCGGACGCGAACAGCAACAACACCAGCAACGAAAGAAAAGAACAACCAACCAACGTTCATACATATTTACCCAGAGAATGTACTGAAAGATAAATAAATACAACATTAAACCCGATACACATGCAGACGAAAGAGCGACAAATCAACTGACGGACGGATTGTCGGGTGGACGGACGCAGACGCGGACGCGGACGCAAACGCAAGGGAATGACATATCAACATAACAGACTCTTTTGCTTTAATTTTGTTTTAAATAATTCTTTTTCTTCTTTCATATGATCACACAGAAGCCGAAAAAAATTATTTTTGACAGATTTGGTCTGGACTGACTTCCTTACACCATATAACAAAGATACCGATTACTGTCAGGTCTTCACAAAATTTTTGATCTACTTAAAATCAGTTTTTATATTAGCTGGTCGAATACGAAAGTCTGGTTCCCTGCAAAGGAAAACAGTAGACAAATAATATCACTCCTGGGTGAGTGTAGGCCAGACGGACACTTATTAGACCTTATCATAAATTTACAATTCCTCAAATATTTGAAACGGGGCTGCGCTACATTATTATTGACAGTGTGGGTATAACCTTCGTTCTTGGATGGAGGGTATACAAAAGGAAACGAAGAAAAAAAACTGAACAATTTGAAGAAAACGAATATTTTTAAAAGCCAAGAAGATGGCATAAAACAAAAAAGCGCAATTCTGCTACAGCTACACGGTACAACAAGGCAACAAATATACTAACAATACTACAACAACAGCAACAGCAATCAAATGCATCAAACAATACATAAATCTATCCAACATACCAAACAACAATAAACTAACAGCAGCAACAATCGAAAGCCTAACAGAAATCTTTTATTTTTTAAATTTTGCCAAGGGTGAATGACCCAGAAAATAACGTCAGCATCGTCAGAGAGCATTCTCATCATCAGCAGTAGCAGCAGCAGCAGCAGCAGCAGCAGCAAAAAAACAACATTATTATTGTTGGTGGTGTAGTTGTTGTTGATTCTTCTTCTTCTTCTGTTATATTGCGTTTTCTGACAAAACATGATAATGATTTTCATTTGCATTTGAAATTTTGCATTAATAATATACCTGCTTCTTTATTTCGCATTTTCAGCAGACACGCCATAAAATCACAACTCAAAAATTCCGTGTTGTTCTCTGTCTACTTCGTTTGATTTTCATTGTCGTGCGCATTGCACACCACCACAACGCATACAAAATCGAATTGTAAGCAACCAACAACAGCAGCATCAAATAAAGAAACTTAATTGATGTAAGCCCCGCCGTATTACGATGATGAATCAAAGCGGAAAATATTTTATCCACCCTCGCCATCTTCTTAAGCAGCGCACTTCTATTCCGCACTTCCGGTGGTGCATTATAAGGAGGATGGTGGATACTACTTATTTGGAAGTTTTGAACCTAATGTTGGTGTGTTCTCTTGTGTCTAGGCATATAGAAGAAATTATCACATCATGCTGATGAAAGCTCGTCCGCTTTGGAGACATTGTGTGCATCAAATGTGAACGTGTTGTGTTGTTTGTATTTCTGAACCTTTAAGGAGGGCCTCCTTTTTACATAAATGTGATTTCTAAATTTTTAAGCATTAATGCGATTTTAAGGTGCAAGAATGGCACTTCTGCAAAAGTCGAGTTTTGCTATAATAGCGTTTACAGTGTTCGATGCATGTAATAAGGGGCTCGGCTTTTCGATATACTGCCACGTTAGTGTTGCTTATATCAACATACTTTTTTGGTGAGGGGTAAAGGAGAGGATGTAGTATTTATAGAGACGATTTACGCAAAAAAGGCACTTCCGCACAATTTAGGTACCCAATTTCAAACGCCTAAATTTGCGAAAAAATTGATTTTTATTCAGCTTATTATGTAAAAGTGGTCGCTGTGGCGTAGTGGTAGTCCGTTGGACTGTTACGCAGAGTGTCCGGGGTTCGAATCTCGGCACAAGCTAAAGCAAAAAAAAAAATAAAAATTTAAAAATTAATTTTTCTACACGGCACCACCTCTTGGCAGGCAATGGCAAACCTACAATAGTAAAAATCGCTATGAAAAGCTTTTCACTTCGCAGTTCGGATTCCGCATTAAACTGTAGGTCCCTTCCATTCATGTACAAATATAACACGCACAACATGAGTGGATGCGAAAAGCTCGCCCTAGGCCCTCCATGGGCTGTTGTGCCATTAAAAGTAAGTAAGTTATTATATAATAACATTAACGGTATTAAATCAACTGCGTAAATTTACTTCGACGTAAAAAAAATAGTTTACGTCACTGATGAGCATGAACGCACTTTCAAAAAACGATAACTGTTATGCATGTGTTTAACATAATTTAAAAAAAAAAAAAAGTGGAAACAGGAAAAGCTGATTTTGGTGGTACGAAAAAACAAAACGTTAAGATACCTAAATTAAGTGAAGAAAGACAAATTATTAAAGCGCATAAGCAAGATCATAAGAACATTGCTTGCTTCAAATGTTTCCGGTCAGTTTTTATTATCACCAATAACTGTTTCCCGAAGATTGTGTGTTTGTTTTTCTGTCCACCTGTGTGAGGGCTTCAAACGACCTTGTTTTGATTTAATTATCTGGAAAAAAAACATTCAAATATTAAATCCAATAAAAATTATTCATTAAAATTTCCTTACCACAGTCATTGCTTTTCGATTTGTGTATTTTTGTGAACAGCTGATAACATAGTTGCCAACTTTGTGAGGAAAATCCATTTATCATGTTTTCTCAATTACTTTGGGAAATTTGTGGATTTTTTTTTACCGTGATTATTTCCTAAAATTCTAGGACTCATGAGAGATAAAAATAAATAAAAACATCATGGTACAAAGCTGTACAAAGTTGCATTTTACGTTGTGTAAACGATTTACACCTCAAAGTGCAGAGCACATGGCGTAAATTTGTTTTTGCGTTATACGTCAGAGTATATTTACATCATACGTCACTTACGGCGCATTTACGTCTTTGATTGAATACCCATATTATATACATAGATACATGCATTCCGAACATGTCGATAACACAGGCCAACAATAATCGAGATAATATTACTGAAAGAGGATGCACATTTTTGCTGAAGAAAGTTACAGTCCACCACACGTCCTGGTTTTTTATAAACTGCATTTTAAGTCGAGACATGCAATGTGAAAGTATTCAACGGGAAAGTGCGTATGGTTACTCTGTTCCAAGTAAAAAGTTTTAATTTGTTGGACTGTTTTTTATTGACAATTTCCAAGCTTAATGTTTGATCATGCTTCAAAACACTACTGGTCGCTTTGAAAACGCGGATATTATAAAATCGCCCAAAAAAGATACTATGCATGTTTTTTATTTAAGTATAATGTTAAATCAAATCATTTAGGCGAAAGCTCATGAATTGTCTGCAAAATTACACTAAGGTTTCTAGCTTAATTTCCAGACAAACCTGCAAACACATTTAATTGAAACAGCCATTCAGGCTGCACGGTTGTTGGTTCATCTTCTCACTCTAACTGGCGCTGAACGAACGTCATGAATTATTACCGGGGAGTACTAGGCTAAAGCCAGAAAGGTGGTATCTTTTCTGGTTTCCAAACTAAATGCACCATTGAGAATGAATGTCATCGTTGAAAAGCTTTAGAAGAGGACAAATTTTTACCTTATTTTACATAATACCTTGATTTCAATATTTCGTTTGCAGAAGGAGATGTTATGATAAAAAATCGAATTTAAAAAAAATCAACTTGAAAGCTGTCAATATTAATTTGAAAAAATAATATTATCAACTACAGCAACAACTATCATACAACAGAAACCCCACAACAAAGACCTTTCACAGGCAAATTAAATGTTTCTTATAGTCATCATTGTTGTTGGAACATTTAACTTGATTCTAGTTCAAACTAAAAGCCACTTACATATGTGTGTGTATATATCACTCATACAGACAAAAGTATAAAATACACGTGCACACGACTATACATATGTACATACGTAGATATGTATGTGCATAAATATGTATATACATTAGAGTGGTCCTTAGACATACTTACGAGGGAAATGTTTGTTCCTTCTTTTTTTCGTACGCCCGCTAATTTTGTTTCTTCTTCTTCTTTCTTTTAATAGCACAACAGCCCATGGAGGGCCTAGGCCGAGCTTTTCGCATCCACTCATGTTGAGCGTCTTATATTTGTACATAAATGGAAGGGATCTACAGTTTTATGCCGAATCCGAACGGGGGAGTGAAAACCTTTTTATAGGCAATTTGCCATCATAAATATTTCGGGTAAATATATTTTTATTTAAACATGCCTCCTCGGACTTAAAGTTTAAATCCGAATAAAATTCTAAACGAATTGCCATTGCTCAAACTTAAAAATTAAGGACCACTCTAACGTGCATATGCCCCGCAATTATTTATTAAAACTTTTTGCAAAGGCAACACAATTAAAATCGACAACAACAGCAACAACAGAAAACTATTAAATGAAACCTGTATCCTGTCACCTAATTTCCGCCCAAGTGAAGTTCTCATTTTATTTCTTTTGTGTCTCTCGGACAACAACAACAATAACAGCAAACAACTGCAGCAATGTCCTGTTTGACAAATGTGCATATGTATGTGCTAGTGTATATGAATCAGCAACAAAAACATCGAATGGAATAAATTTGTGCCTCGAAAGTAGCAGCAACCAGAAAAAAAACAATATGTAATTCACATTTGTCCATATGTCGTCTTGGTCGTCGCCGTCGTCTCCGTTTTCGTCATCGTAGTCTTTGGTCCTTGTATTCATTTGGGAATTTACTGTTGGTTGCTTTATTTTTACCATCTACCATGTACTTAGCTATCGCTTCGGATCATTTTCTTTTCAAACTGCCTTTCTCTCTCTAAGGGTGATTTTCTATAGGTTGCAAAATAGTTACAAGTTGCAGAGACCGGCCGACCGGCCGACCGACGCGAAGAAACAAAAAGTGACCCAAAAGGACACGTTGAAGAACAAGAGCAATTGAGTGAAGTGAACTTTTTATTACGGACCTACGACAATAATTTGAGGTGCAGGTAGGCAGTCGTCAGGTAAGCAGGCAACCGGAAAAGGCCAGAAGTCAAATGCGCAAAAAAACAAAAACATATGGATTAGAAAAAGTGTTCATAAATATTACATGCACACAATTTAACCAACAACCGACACAACTACGAGTATATTGCAAATGCTTGGAACATTTAAAAGGGTTGCGATAAAAAAACGGAATCCCTATTGGACCACGAATGTGCGCTTCTGGTAATAGATACATACATTTTAAAATAAATTAAAGGTTTCGTACTGTAACGTACCTATTCGGGAAATGTATGTAAAGACCTGTTAATTGAATCAGGCCAGCTTACCATTGTCCTGGCAACAGATTTTTTTAAACGTTTTAGACACACTATTCTGGTATAAAAGAAGAATTTGGGAGAACTTGAAAATACCAAATAGGATACATTAGTTACAAAACAAAAGTTTGAAAATTAGTCTATCATTACAACAATGGTCCGAGTTTAGTTATAACTTTTCAGTCAAATTTTACGAATTTGTACACAATATGTATAACATATGTACATATTTCTTTTGGAACCAGCTTTTTCAAGAGCTTATAAGTAATATAGTCAAATTTTTTTAGTTTTGCTTTTTTAAACTATGCATGAATCAGCTGAAGGTCGCTGTGGCGTAGTTGGTAAAGCGTTAACCTTTTACGCAGAGTGTCCGGGGTTCAGATCTCGGTACAGGCAAAAACAAAAAGTAAAAAAAAAACAGTTTTTCTACACGGCACCACCTCTTGGCAGGTAATGGCAAACATAAAAGGTTAAAAATTGCCTATGAAAAGCTCTTCAAATCGTCGCTCGGATTCGGCAGAAAACTGTACCATAGATCCCTTCCATTCATGTACAAATAGATATACATTCATGAGTGAATGCGAAATGGTCAGCCTAGGATTTGTAATTTTGCAATTACGGAATTGAAATTGCAGCAACTTAAACGTAAAGAACTGTCAAATATTTAGATGAAATATAGAAATATGAACGTACATATGTATATTACTATTAAACATTTCTAGATATCGGTGCATCAACTAACACCTTCAAATTTCTCTCATATGATATGCCCCAGTATTCTCCTTCAAGTCAGCAAAAACAAAAAAAAAAGGAATATATTACTCAAGCAGGTGGTAACTGCAATAAATAACAAAATAAAGAAAAAATCTGCAGGAAGAATCTGCATCCTCAGTTGTTGCATGGGAACTAGGGGTTCTTCCACCATCACTACATCACATACTACGCAGTATGTAGTGTACCGTTTGCGTCATTTTTCTCTTATTCCCTTCTTCGTTTTTATTCAGTCTGGTCAAATTCATAAAAACCGCTAATTCTCGGTTACGACGCCATTGCCAACGTCATTTGTTGATGCCGCGACGATATTGTAAGAGATTGACATTCGGTGATAGTGCCAGGAAATGATGTTGCAGAGCAACAACAACAACGACAGCAACATAAAATATAACTACTGCAACAACTGCAGCAAAACGGCAACAAAAACGACATTGTTGCCAAAATAATTGACCTCATTTTGGGTTTTAGTAGCGCTTTAGTTTATGATGGTGGAAGTTTTAGCGCTTCGATTCCAGCCACAAACACACAACGGCACGGCGACGCGACGAAGAAAGAGGATCACGAGATTGTTATGAAAAATCGCGGTCAGTAAAAAATAAATTTGACTTGAGTTATAGTTAGGAGAAAGGGAAAAATCCCCACGGAAAAGTGGTAGAGCTAACTGTTGTTATTGAAAATATGAATGTATGTATGAATGTATGTATGTATGTTTACATATTTGACACCTTGCAAAACACATCGAGAACATTCCTGTTTTGTTTGTGCATATGTATAGGTGCATAAAAATTTGGTAAGTTGCCAATTTCATGTTTTCGACATTTACTTTACTTTTAATGGCACAACAGCCCATGGAGGGCCTAGGCCGAGCTTTTCGCATCATGTTTTTACTCATGTTGTGCGTATATATTATGTTATATATACATTAATGGAAGGGACCTACAGTTTAATGCCGAATCCGAACGGCGAAGTGAAAAGCTTTTTAAAGGTAATTTTTACTCTTGTAGGTTTGCCTGCCAAGAGGTGGCCGTGTAGAAAAATTATTTTTTCCACTTTTTGATTTGGAGATCAATAAATCACAATATCAATATTATTAGTATGCAAAAAACTATTCGTAATCCCCAACTTGATAAATATCTATGGAGTGGGTATGATATGCAATGCATGAGTCTGTCATATGATATGGAAAATCAACCTCTGCATGTAAATGACAAACGTGTAGATAATTTAAATCCTTAAATATATATATGTATGCAATTTTGAAACTAATGTGACTACTACTAGCTCGCAACCAATAAAAGTTGGTAATAGCTGAATTATAGTTTGGTGTTGCGGCTTCAAAAATAGAGTAGTAGAGTGATACTTTTCTTCTGTAAACTGAATGTTGAAAAATACACACTCAACTACTTGCCAGCTTAAATGGGAAGATATAAATTGCCAACCGCTAATAATATTTCAAATCATCAATCTTCAATTTTACAATTCATAAACGATACATTTTATAGTATCTAACAATAATACCTATCTATGTATGTAAAAGGTGTTTTTTTTAGAAGTGTGGTTTTCAATCTGGCAATACTTTTGTCGGAGTTGGTCTTTCTGACACTTGATTTATACTCAGTTTGGTTTGCCATTTCATAATGAATAGACTTACTCCTGATCGTGCGATTTAACACCGCTGGACTTTTTTTTGTGGGGTTTTGAGGTTATGTGAAATCGCTTGTCTACACAGATTAGCCCGAGACGATTGACGCCTTGGAAGAGTATATTCGGCGAGTTATTACTGACATACTGACCAACCAAGCAAAAAGTGGTTGAAAATTGGGTCCCTCTGCTGGAATTTGTTCGAACCAGCCGCGGCGGCCACTTGCCCGAAATCGTTTTTAAAACATAATGGCAATTCCTTATCTTTATAATAAAGCTAAATTCTTGGCCATAACATTAAATTACACGCGTTTTATTTCTTCTTGAAAACCACACTTTTAAAAAAAGACACCCTGTACATATATAATTTTAGAGTAAAATTGACTTTTCTGATTTATCGTTTTATCAAGAATGCTGATTTGTCAAAATACTTGACTAATCAAATAAAGGGTGACTTTTTAAGAGCTTGGTTTTTCAACATTCAAAAAAATACAGAAATTTTACAAAAGTGAATGAAATTTTTATTTGGATCGATAAATCAATTCCTGCCATTTACTTTTTAAAGACAATTTCACTTAAGTAAATGTTGACCGCGGTTACGCTTCAAGTGGTCCATTCTGAAGGTCCAATTTTGGGGCATTTTGGTCGGAATTTCACAAATGACGCGTTCAATGTTGGCTTCCAAAGCATCAATCGTATTTGGCTTGTTCCTACAGACAAGAGATAGCCCCACAAAAAATAGTATAACGTGGACAAATCACACGACCTTGGCCAATTGACTGTACCAAAACGTGAGATTAACTGCTCACCAAATTCGCCTCTCAATTGATGCATGGTTTCGCGTGAAGTGTGGCATTTGGCACCGTCCTGTTGGAACCACATGTCGGTCGAGTCCAATTCTTGCATTTTCGGGGAAAGAAGTCTGTTATCGTCGAACGGTACTTTTCTCCATTGACCATAACATCGTCTTTGAAGAAGTACGGCCCAGTGATGCCGCCTGCCCATAAACCGTACGGCATTGTGCCGTGCCCATACGGCAATTCTGCTTATGCACGTATCCATTGATCCAAAAATGAGCCTCGTCGGTGAAGTCAATTTTGAGATACACAAATTTTTCACAGAGAACGATTTTTGATAATAGATTTCAATAATTTGCAAACGTTGTTGAGGCATAAGTCTATTCATGATGAAATGGCAAACCAAACTGAGCATTTTTTACTTTGACACATGTCAAGAATCACGCGTGATTTATCAGAAATATAAACGACTAAAACTTAGTAGCAAAAAATTCACCCTTTATAAAATTGTTCTATTAATTATTAGATCAAAATAATGACAAATTTTGTGGGGATTTAAGTTTGAGTAGAAGCACCACTGATTTTCCTGTTCCTTTCCCTTGTTTTTAATTATGCCCAGATGTTCGAAAAATTACTTTTTTGGATATTTTATATGTACTTTCTCCAGATTAATTTATATGTCTGATTTCAATATGGTAGTTCGGACGCAATTAAATACAAATCATTTTAACTTCAAATTTAACGAACTCAACAATTTGTGAATTTGATGAGATTGGAAATTAGAATTTGAATTTTTTTTTTTGAATTATGAAGTAATGGAAGACAGAACATTGCGACGTCAGAACACACTTGTTGCCGAGAGAAACAAAAAAAAAACGTTATAAATAGCAGTGTTTCATAAGCAAAAATAAAATAAAACTTCGAGACTTACCAAAGAAACAGATTTAAATAAATGTAGAAATGAAAATGAGTTCTATTTACAATTTATTGTTGCACTTTTATACAAAACTTTTATTTATTATTTACAAACTCGATGTGTCCCAAACAATCCTTAACTTTTGTCATTCCAAACAACGACCGTTGTGAATGAAACAGAAGGAAAGCAAAAACGAATGAATGAAAGAATGAAATTAATATAAACAAATAACAGCAAGAACAACAGTGTTTCTTTTTCAGTATGTTCTGTTACCACTTGTCAAATGGAGGAAAACAAATGTGTAAGAGAAGAAAAAAAGTGTTGCTTGCTTTATAAAGTTTTATGCTCCAAAAGGGGATTAAGAATTCGAAAACTAAGTAACTTTATGTACTAAGTTAAGCCATTTCAACTAGAATTGCTTATTTTCTCTTTATTATATGAGTATTTACTTCGTATACCTAGCAAAGTTAACTTGTCTTCAAAAATTATATTCCTTCCAATTCATTTTACGTTTACGGTAACACTGATACATGTCAATTGTGTTGGAGCATTTCGTTTCCACTTTGTTTGCTTAATTCTCGAATAGGGCGTAGTTCGACAAGTGCTAGGTGAATTAGTAATCGTGTGTTTTTGGTTATTTAAAAATCACATAAGTTTTAGTTTTAATTTGTAACCATTTCAATATAATTAGAAAAAAGTGGTCTTTTAGCGAGCAGTGCTTCCAGTGAGATTCACTAATCTCAAAAATGTTCCTGACTACAATAATTGGGAGGAGCTATACATTATTTCTGTTGTTGCTGGTAGTGGGTGTGTTCGCTCAATATGAATGGCAGGCTCGCGATGCCTTCGACGAAATCAAAATTAAATTTGACAAAGTAAATCCTGACAATTGCCCAATACAACATGTCAGCGATTTGTATTTGCCCGAGAACACGGTGTCCCACAAGCCGGACATCAAAGATATCAATATTAACCCCATATTTCCAAATCGTACAGCTCTGCTGCATTTGCACAACATGGCAATGAGTCGCAGCTTCTTCTGGAGTTATATACTGCAGTCGCGTTTCATACGCCCCGCCATAAATGATACCTATGACCCGGGTATGATGTACTACTTCCTATCTACAGTTGCAGATGTATCCTCCAATCCGTACATCAACGCATCAGCTATTTACTTTGCACCGAATAGTTCATATACCTCCTCGTATCGCGGTTTCTTCAACAAGACTTTCCCTCGTTTTGGGCCACGTACTTTCCGTCTGGATGATTTTAATGATCCGATTCACTTGCAGAAAATATCCACTTGGAATACGTTTGATGTGCGTGATTTAGGTGCGCATCCACCAGAATCCGTATCTAAAGATTATACTTCTGATTTGTATAAAATAAATGAATGGTACAAAACTTGGTTGCCCGACGATGTTGAGGGGCGTCATGACACTAAGACAACGTATCAAGTAGAAATTCGTTATGCAAACAATACAAATGAGACGTATGCATTCCATGGACCGCCAGGAGCGGACGAAAATCCTGGGCCAATAAAGTGGACACGCCCTTATTTCGATTGTGGACGATCCAACAAATGGCTGGTCTCTGCAGTAGTGCCAATTGCTGATATTTACCCCAGACACACGCAATTCAGACATATTGAATACCCAAAGCAAGTAAAACCTAAAATCATTAATAACACATTTTTATGTACTTTGTTCTACATTTTCTACACAGATACACGGCCATCGCTGTGCTTGAAATGGATTTTGAAAGGTTGGACATAAATCAATGTCCCAAGGGTGAAGGTAACAAGGGGGAGAACCATTTTGTCGATACTGCACGATGTAAGAAAGAAACCACAGAATGTGAACCGCTGCACGGCTGGGGCTTCCGGCGTGGCGGCTATCAGTGTCGTTGTAAGCCCGGCTATCGATTACCCAACGTGGTGCGGCGACCGTATTTGGGTGAAATAATTGAAAGAGCATCAGCGGAACAATACTACAATGACTATGATTGCTTGAAAATCGGATGTAAGTTGAGCCACTCACTCTAACTTTTTATGTTTTGTTTGTTTGTTGCCAATAAGCACACATCACAAGAAACGATGACTGTGTGTGTGCACTTAGAAAAAGAGGTGTTAAAATTATTTATCTCATTTCGTTTTCCTTTTATTTTATTTTTTGTATTTATCTACATAAATAATAGGGGTGCAAAAAATACCCATACAATGGGAGAAGGCACCTTATCATGTGCGTGAGAAATACTTGGACTTACATCCGGAATATCGTAATTATACGACGGGTTCACGCGCCTTGCATGCTGAGAATATTAATATTGATCAGGCTTTGAAATTTATTCATGGTGTCAATTATCGCACATGCAAAGAGTATGCAATCGTGAATATTTTCAATTAAATTATATTTTAATGAATTTTAATTTCTTTCTTTGCAGATTTCATCCTCAAGATTTAATATTGCGAGGTGATGTTAGTTTTGGGGCTAAAGAGCAATTTGAAAATGAAGCTAAAATGGCTGTGCGTTTGGCCAATTTCATCAGTGCATTCTTGCAGGTAAATTAAAATCAATTAAAGTTTCTTACACCAAAATAGTTAAGGTTTTTCGAAGAGGAAAATGACAATGGAAATCAATGCAAATGATTTATTTTCTTATTTATCAATTTTATTTATTTACCTAGAAGTAAAAATAAATAACTAAATTAACAAATTACCTAAGAAATTATATCATTCAATACTAAAAGCTTAAAATTGGAAGTATACACGGTCGTAACTTCCGTAAATAATTCAATTCAAAAACGTTAGCGAAACGCAAACAAGTATTTTAGTCTATGATTTAAATACACGTACAAATATAGCGAAGTGTAAATTATAATATTTACTAATTTTTCACGCATAATTCAACTTGCTCAAATTTCTAGTGTCAAATCAAGTTTACAAAAAAACAAAAAAAAAAGTGAAGTTCATAAAATTAAATATTCAGAGTGTCAAACCATCGTCGGCAACATCATCGAAATGCTACTAAATTCATTAGTTTCAAAAAAGGACTCGAAAAACAGGTTCAAGTTAATATTTATTATTATTTGCGCAAGTTGTTATACAGAAGAGTGAAAAGTTCACAAAGGAAAATCCTAAATATCATAGTTTTTATGCAAATAAATAGTAAAATGAAATTGAAATCTAAGAAGCAGAAGCCAGTATAACAAGTTTAAAGCTATTTTAGCATATATGCAACTCTTGAAACATCGTTCATGCACTCAAATTCAATCACTCTAATCTAATCTAAATATTTCTCACTTATTTAATTTTTCTTTTTTGTTGGGCATTCATTTATACGTAGATCTCTGATCCCAATGAAGTCTACTCGGGCAAACGTGTGGCCGACAAACCGCTCACTGAAGATCAAATGATCGGCGAGACACTGGCTATTGTGCTCGGCGACACAAAAGTGTGGTCCGCGGGCACTTACTGGGAACGTAACAAATTCACCAACCGCACATATTTCGCACCCTATGCATATAAAACCGAAATGTACACACGTAAATTCAAGGTGGAAGACTTGGCACGTCTCAATAAAACACATGAAATCTACACCAACAAGAAATATTTTAAATTCTTAAAGCAACGTTGGTCCACGAATTTCGATGACCTAGAAACGTTCTACATGAAAATGAATATACGACACAACGAAACAGGTGAATACATGCAAAAGTACGAACATTACCCGAATTCATATCGTGCGGCAAATTTGAAGCATGGCTACTGGACACAACCGCAATTTGATTGTGATGGTTATGTTAAGAAATGGCTCGTGACCTATGCAGCACCCTTTTTTGGCTGGGACAGTCTTAAGGTGAAACTGGAATTCAAGTGAGTACATATGTATGTACATCAGTACAGTAGTTGGTTGAATGTGTTGCAGACAACAAACGAAGTTGTGTTGGAAAATTGCTAGATATGCTCTATGCTCAACCTATATATGTACGAATATATACCATAAAAATAAGGGTATTTTTTGTGATTTTTATTTATTAAATGGGTTATCCGAAAGTCAGCAATGAGTTACCCCATTACATTTTTATATTATTGCTCGCTTATTGTGCTATTAAAAGCATAGAATTTATGTAAAAGGTTTGTGCGAGTCCGTCCATCCAACTTTATTAGGGATGTGGCCTCTTGCCGAGTAGATTAGTTTATGGCGTGTCAACATAAATGTTAAAGTTGAAAAGCGGATATTTCTTAGCTTGTTTTAGTTTTCCTTCTATTCATGATATTGTAATTCATTTAACTGTGACACATTTTATGCATACTTTATGTTCGTATTTATGTCTCAAAGGAAGCAGGCGTCAATGTATGTATGTAGGTATTTATTAGGAACAAAATATGCCCAGTAGTTTTAAGCAGGTGGAACAATATATGAAATTTATAGAAACAAGCTTTGATTTTTATCAGTGTATAGTGGGTTTCTATGTTTCACAACGGGTTGTAACAGTTTTGTATTTAAATGCTTAAGATATAAACAGAAGTTATTGTGAGTTTATGATTTTAAGTTCATATAGGCGCTACACAACCTTAATACTTTTTTCATCATGTCTCCGGAACCATTTAAAGTACAGTACAGAGATTTGGTACATCGATTTAATATAAAACCAATGAAATCAAAATCATGAATTCAATTAAAAAAAGATGAATCTTTTATACATAGGTTTTAAGGGTGTTGCAAAGGAAATCAGGCTTTTTGCTAGTACGAAATATTACCTTATTATTGGTCGACCTTCGGAATAAAAGTGTTAGGTTTGATTTTACTGTTGACCCTTCTCTATAATTATGTATTAATTTAAAATAAAAACTATTGAATTAAATTCAGGAAGCGTCACAGCATCAATTTGAATTCGGAATAGTTAAATTTAAATCATATATTTCAAAGTTTATTTGTAACTATTTCAAAATGAATCAATATAACATCAAATACTAAATTCCCTTTAAACTTTTTCAGAGGTGTGGTTGCTGTTTCAATGGATATGTTGCAATTGGATATTAATCAATGCCCAGATTGGTATTACGAGCCAAATGCTTTCAAAAATACGCATAAATGTGATGAGAAATCCTCATATGTAAGCCTTTCCTGCGTTAAATATAAAATTTCAAAAATTCTCAGTAAAATTTACCTCTTATAATTAAAGTGTGTACCAATTATGGGACGTGGCTATGAAACTGGTGGCTATAAATGTGAATGCCTACAAGGTTACGAATACCCATTCGAAGATTTGATCACTTACTACGATGGACAATTGGTAGAAGCAGAATATACGAACATTGTTGTAGACAAAGAGACACGCTATGACATGTTTAAATGTCGCTTGGCAGGTGCTTCTGCTTTGCAAGCAGCTACCTCGCTAATAGTTGCATTGCTTGGACTAACGCTCGTTTTAGTTTATAAGTTTAGATGAGTATGAGAGCGTTTTGATAATCTCATACAATACAAGCATAATTCTAATTTTTAGTTTTGAAATAATCAACAAAAATCGAACACAAATATTGAAAGGCAGAAATGACTCACATTCCAAACTATAAGCAGTAAAAAACTAATATTTCGTTTATCTATAATTAAACAAGAATCTCAGATACAATCAACTTAAAATTTGCTTTGAAGACAAAAATGAGAAACAAAAAAATCATATACTCATCATTAACGTCATTACGCGAGCTGTGAAGACAATAACAAAAACAACACATTGAAAGAGTAGCAACAGAAGCAAGTAGCATTATTTCCTTTCTGTACATTTTGAACATTGTCATCATTTATCCAATGCGATTAAGTTGTAGACATAATCTATTACAAAGAATCTAGTTATTTGTCATTATTATAAAAGAAGTAGCATCGGCAGCGGCAGAGGCAGCGCCAAACAGCAATTGAGAAAAAATAAAATAGAAAGAAAAGCGCAAGAGACAAAATTTAAAAAACCGCCTCTTGAGCTCATATTACCATAGAGCCAGCCATGAGGATAAAGAGAAACGGAAATTCAAGCAACTAGAAGAACTACAAAATTTCATTTCGTCGCTAATGTGCATGAAGACGAACAGCTGTAGCAATAGCAGTGAAATTTTTTGTCGCAAAGCTATCTATCACAAAGCTGCAAAATCGGAGAAGATAAAGAAAAACCTGTTACTATCAAAAGTTCTTGTATTTGCTGGCTCTTTACTCGTCATCTACGCTTTTGCTGCGGCTTTAGGGTGCGTTGTAACTGTATGTGCTGATTTGCTTGAGTTCTAAGTGACCAGCAACAGCAACAGCCACACTACACACAGTTCAACTAAACTTCACTCCATTCAAACAGCACAGCAATTGTCCACCAAGCTACATTTAGGCCCTACTTGATGTGCTGCTGAGAGAGAGAGGGTTGAAATGTTGACTGTAGTTTCTTATTACGTATAAAGTAAAACGGAGTACTTTTAATTTAAAGTAATGTTTTTTATATGATTTTGCAAAAAAAAAGAAGGAAAAAAAAGAGTCTGCGTTCTTCTTTAAAGGTGGTTGGTTGGTTGCTACTGCTACCCCTTCATCTAATGTCCAAAGCGCAAAGCATAATCAAACAACAACAACAACAAAAAGATATTAAATCGTCGTTGTCGTCCGCTGCGATTGCGATTTTTTATTCGTGCATGAATTAAATTTTTTCTTCATAGTTGATTATCATATGCGCTTGAAATTTTATTATCTTACCCTGAGAACCTTTTTTCTTTTGCCTTAGTAGAAAAATGCAGCCTTTTTTTCTGTTGTCCTAACTTTTCTGCCGATGATATGCTGAAATAGCAGCAAAAAACCAGTTCAACACTTGGTTAGGCAATGAAGAAAAAACGTTATTTTTTCACTATATTTGAATTCTCAAAAGCAGAAACGAAAAAAAAATCCGAATTGCCAGTAGAAAAAGAAGAGTAGGTATTTTGATATCAAGGGTCCTTCATCGATTTGCGAGCGTAGCGGCTGTTGTTTTTGCTAAAAATTATTTTCACACATTTTTCATAGTCATCATAGACTCTGACCGCTGGAGTGTAGTGGTAGAGTGACCAACAAACAACAACAAAAGAAGTTGATCGCTAAATCGGAAGGAATACTCAAAAAGCAGACAGGACGACTTAGAAGAACAGATCCTCCTCCTGCTGTTCTTCATAATACACAGCGTTATTTTTTATACTTACTTCATATATAGAAAAGTATTTTTTTTTTGATAGAGAGGAGCAAGACAAAAAATGTGTGCGCTTCCTTTTGTGTACCCGCTACGTTATGCTTTTATATAAACATAGCTTTCGTTGATGTTCATGATGATCATGAGGAAATTTTATTATTTTATGTGTCGTTTGTGTGTGCGTAATTGTAAAATTTATGACCACACGTTTGTTAGTTTTTTGTTTGTTTTTGTTTTTTGCATTTTCCTTCTTTTAACTCTTTTTTTTAAAAAAAAAAAAAAACAAAACAAAAAATCTCTTCTCATTGTTTGAGTGTCGGTTATTAAATTTGCATTTTACTTTATCATATATATGTTAAAAACACAATAGACAAGCACTTACATACATTTACTCTTTTCAAATGTAACTCGAAATTGTAACAAAATTCCGTCCATATGGGAGACTTATATACAAATATTGATAATAAGATTTATGTAGCGTATAAATAGTACCTTTTTTATATTGTACCATTCTTGTGCCTTTTAAATGTCCAATTTTATATACAATTTATAATTGTGGTATTTTTTATAATATAATTAAGGTTATTTGTTTTATAACTTAAAGTAGTTGCAATTAATAATAAAGACAACCTAAAGAAAAAAGAAGCAATTGTTCACAAATTCCAAAATACTGTAATACTAATTCGAACATCAATTTTATATAAATAATTTCCGAAAATATATTTGTCAATTATAAGAAATATAAATATTCATACACATCTCTCAGCGGCGGCAATATTAACACAATTAAATACAATACAAGCACCACGCACACTTAAGCATTTCTACGGTGTTGTCTTCATGTTAAACAGCTGAAATAAGAATTTTCTCCTGATAATTTCTTCCTACGCTGCAACATTTAATTTATGTCATTATTACCGCCGATGAGGGACATACTTAGTTTCGTAATTTTTGTCGTTAGAAATCAGGAAATGGGAATTGAATGTTATATTTCTTGAATGGCTCACTTACCGTACTTGTTCATTTTGTTAGTTTTTTTTTTCGAAATAACTCTCTTCCAAAGTAGTCTGGAAATACTCGGATGTTCTCTTCCTTTTTGAGTGTTAAAAAATGAATAATTAAAGTAGAAAGTTTTTGTTGTTGTTTTTTGATTTGTTTACAAGAGCGTAGAAGATTTGAAGAGAAGTTTTTTGAAAGATTTGGAAATTTTTTTTTTTTTTTCTTTTATTGTTTGAACAATTTTTAAACACAATATCGTAGAAGTATGGTTAAAAATACAGGAATAAACGTTCAGAACAACAACACCAAAGGAACTGCACAAAAAAATCGTGGCTTTGCTTTTGTTCTTTTTTAAGTAGTTTCTCAAATTGGATATTCTTCGTTATGTCGCTTCTATATATCCATTTAATTTGTTTATATAAATTTTGGTGAATTTTGATATATTTTTATATTTTCAAAGCGTTTTGGAATTTGAATAGAAAAATTTTTTTGCTTTTGAATTTATGTGAAAATTTTTCTCAAATGAAATAATTTTCAAAGGTCTGCTTCGTTTATGTGTAAATTGTGACGTAAAAGAAAACTCATGATTTTATAAAGGTGTAAGGTATTGTTGCTGCAAAGTTATGAAAATTTATCTGAGATCGGAGAAAGAGCGAGAATATATTTATTACTGAAGTAAATGTAGCTAAACAAAGTGAAATACAGCAGTAATTGTTTTTTATTAACAAGATGGATGGGATGCATTTTTCGAAGCAGTTTCCAAATCTGTACTTTCTGCTTTACTTGGAAAATTACAAGTGCCATCCATACATAAAATAACACAGAAGCTCTACCAAGTTCTAAATTAAATCTGTTCTATGTAGATGGTAGAAAAGTTGCCTTAATTTGCAAAAGCCTTAACACGTATTTTTCAAATTATTAAGTAGAAGAACAAAAGAAATAGTGTGCGTCAGTGGGACGCCCAACAGATGTTTACTTCTTCAGAACATTTGCGTTTTGAGTTTTCAGATTAGGTTAAGTAAAAGTAATCTTGTAAAAAACAGAGTCCACCATATCGCAGATATTACAGGCGTGACCAAAGGCAATTTTAACGAAAATTTTTTGAAATTGTTTATGTGCTAATTTATGTAAACGATAAGCCTTGTATAGTTTAGTCTGATGATTCTCTGATACCAGATGTTCTACATCTGGATTAACTTCATTTCGTTCGGTTGCACTTCCAATGCATGCAACGCCCTCTGCAAAATCATCATCTCCATCAAAACACTCATACTCAAAGCATTCGAATTTATTTGCTACATCATAATAATTATAATCTTACCATTATCATAATAATCATCATCGTCATCATCAAAATATTCAGGTTGTATGATCTCAACAGGTGGAAAAATTGCCACTTGACGGTCAGAGGAAAGATTTTTATGCAAATTTTAGTGTAAATCTTCTGCCCATTCTGCTCTTCATTCGTTGAGGAGCTGAGAATTCGGCCACTTCAATGACTTTCTGGTGCTGTACATATAATCTGAGGACCTTCGTGGGGTCTCAATGACATGAGTGTTGATGCAATTATAGGCTCTAATGAACTCATTAGCCATTCATGCTGTCTCTCCGCATTAGTCTTTGCGAGTTGATTTTCAATGCAATTCGAATTCTGTTGTGCGAAATCTACACTCTCGCCATCTCTCGGTGATGATTTTTGAGTTTTTTTTCACGATAGCAGAATCTGAATTTTGTTTTCAGTCTTCTATACTCGCTATAGATATTTCTAAATGATTCCGTTTGAAATGTCAAATTTTTGTTTAAAATTTCAAATTGGCAGAGCCCTCTATCAATCGAGTATGAAAGAAATTTAACTAGAAACTGATGGGCAGCGCCCTCAAGCAATCAAGGCGTTTTTCATACTCGATTGATAGAGGGTGCTGCCCAACATTTCCGTGGCAATTTTCGCTGTGACGATCCATCTTTTATAAAATAACGTATTAAAAACGGTTCTAGAGAGGTAAACTTCAAAAACATTTTGAAAATTATATATTTTCGGTATTGTTGTAAAATGTTGTAATTGAAAATTAAAAACAAAAGAAGTAAACTTCAAAAACATTTTGAAAATTTTATATTTTCAATATTGTTTGTAAAATATTGTAATTGAAAATTAAAAACAAAAGAAGTAAGTTGTTGGTGTATGGCTCCTAATTTTAGGCAGAAGATTTCTTAAAAGATTTGCGATTTTTTCTTTTTTTTTCTTCTTAATCATAATCTATCAAAATCGATTTTGAAAAATTTCATGTTTAGACTTTCTGGTGTTCTTTCCACTTTACGATTCACTAAGAGTTTTAATTGAAATCAAACATTTCAAGCTTCAATAAATGAGAACGAATTTTAACAAATCGATTTATTTCATTAATTTTTTCAACTCGTAATTTGCAATCACGATTTTCTAATTTACATAAAGACTTGGACATTTATAGTATGCAAATCGATCTTGAGTACCTAACATAAGTACCACTTTTCAGCCAAATTATGCACTGTTTTCCTCTTACTTTCATTTCTCCCCATTCTTTTTTTTTTCTTCCAGCTCGAGTATTACCGCATTTAACTTTCACTATTCTTGACCGCATTATATACCTAAGTACTTACGTCTTTAACTAGTCGAATATATTTATTTCTTGCGAATTTGTTCCATAGACGAAATATTTACGATATACTTTTTAGAATTATATATGTATTTTATATTTTACCATAAATATAATATTATGTTGTTCAGTTTATTATATAAATGTTTACAAATTTGTTTAACAAAATTAAATGCACACAAATTCAAATTATCACAACTAATTTTTATTAATTTTCAAAACAATTACTTAAATTACAATTTAAAAAACAATAACAATTGGGATGATTTAGAAAAATAATAAAATCATTCGGATTTTGCAATTTTGTATTTTTCCTTTAACGGATGATATTGCCAAGAAATATTAACAATCTTACTAAATGCAGATTCTGAATTAGAGTCGATCGGAAAAGGAATGCAAAACATAATATTGATATACGCACAAAGGATGGATCCAGGATTTCCCAGAGGGTGGGGTCCAATTATTTTTGGAGTACTTACAAATGAAAATGTTCCGATTTCAAAGTGTAAGATGTGATTTAAAATAATTAGATGTTAAAACTCGGCCATTCCGGATTGAATATATCAACAAATTTCAATCCAATCATTTTACATTCGGCTCAAACTTTGCATATGGTTTTGTACAAGACCAAACCTAGCAAAAATGGGTACGTAAAAACTTCGGCATGGTGGGTCGGCTGTCTGATACGTTCCATATGAAAGGTCCGATCTATATAAACCAGATATTCAAAAAATAAGGTAAGAGTAATTTGATGCGTACAGAATATTTTTTGAAATGTTTTCGAAGTATTGCATTTTTGTATTGTGGCAAAATACGGGTAAAAATTATAACGTAGGAACCGTCATACACAGTTGCAGAGTTGTGGAGAGAACATACGGGTCCGGGGGAAAATCAGATGTCCATCTTATGGACACCATATTTTTGAAATATGCACTTACATACATATAATTTTAACCAATTTCAAAAAAAAAAAATATTCATCAAAATTATGTGTACTCGTATAAACTCTTCGTAAAAATAACTATTGTTTAAAATTTCTTTTCAAATTGCTCCTTTTTTTAAATTTTTTTATTTTTAAAAATCAACAACAACTAGTCACATTTGACTAACAAGAGATTTTTTAATGTAAAATTGCACGTAATACTACTTATCTAAAGTGAGCATGTAGATCGGAGCTAGTTAATCTCCTTGCTGGTTGAAACACCTCAAAAGGTCGTTTGGTTTAAACCGAATTAAACGTCTGGGTGTAACATCGCAAAGTAACGCCGGAATAGTGCTGTTTGAGTGTTGACTCAGTCTGTCATGATGTGTATTGTCAACCTTCTGTATTTCTTGCGTGACTGTAGGTATTTTAAGATCACGATGTAGGTCATCATTTCGCACATACCACGGAGCGTTAACTGCATCGCTGAGTGCTGTGTTTCGGAATCTTTGTATCATATTTATTACTTATATGATTTTTTGCGCATCCCCAAATTTGAACGCCATAGAGCCACACATGCTTGAAGACTTGTTTGCATATCATTAGTTTGTTTTGTTGAGACACTTTGGATCTCCTTCCAATAAGCCAAGTTAGTTTTTTGTATTTAATGTTCAGCTCTATTAGTTTTTTCTTGACGTGTACCTTCCATCTCAGTTTGGTTCATACCCAAGTATATCGCAGAATTAGCTGCTGGAATTTGTTCACTGTTTAGAAACTGTTGGAATTTGGGTTTCTCTTTTGTTGGTAAAGTCGACGCGGATAGACTTGGAGCTATTTACTGCCAGTTTCCATTTATTGGCCCATTGTTCAACTTCTTGGAGAGCAGTTTGTATCTTAGTGGTAGAAATGTTGTTATTTGGACCTGTAGCCATTATTACCGTGTCATCTGCAAAAGTACCAACAACACAGCTTGAGTTTGCCGCCAAGTCATGTGTATACAGCAGGTACAACAACGGGCCTAGTATACTTCGCTGAGGGACCCCGCGATTTATAGGATATAGTTTTGAATACGCATCATCTAGTTTAACGCGATAGAACCTTTCGGCAATATACGAATCCAACAGTTTACAGTATTGGCTGTGGCAGAAGGTTGTTTAGCTTATAAATCGGGCCAGAATGCCAGACCCCATCAAAAGCCTGAATAATTTAAAATTACGAGGTCACACCTTGCTAACAGGCCCGGCAAACAAAGGAAGGAAGGCATGCTTTCAAAAATTAACAATAAATAATTATTTATTAGGCATTTGAAATGGGCAATTCATCCAGATAAATTATCAAAATTGATATAGAAATTTTATTCTCACAGGTCTTTATATATTTTTCAGAGACTACAGTATCATTCATACTTTTGTAAAAAATATATGAAAACATTTTTTTTTTTTTTGAAATTTCCAAATATTGCTGTGGGAGAACTTGCATTACGGGCCCCCTAAAAAATCCGGATACGGAAAATCCCTCCGTCCCCACACCCCCTCTCTCGTCAAGCCAGCACTCATCAAAGAAAATCATAAGAAAATACTGAGGATTATGCATTCGAATTATGTAGTTAGTTAAAAAGCATAATCAGATTTCATTCTGTTGTGCTGAATCAATCTTCTTTTTCCGACCAGCAACTTGTTATATGTAGTATATTTCCAGACTTGGACCTCTTGTCAATTACAGAAGGTATCGCTTTACATACTATATAACAGTTTAGCTCTCTATTTATTTTATTTGCGTTCAGAATTGAATTTTTTAGTAGAGTACCATAAATATGTATTGTTGATTCAAGTTTGGACCTCTATGTCTTATAAAGTACGTACATATAAAAGTGTATTGGCATATTTAGTAACAATAATATGTAATACCTTATACCATACCACAATGTTGGCAATTAACTTATGTAAATCATCAAATCATACATAAAAATAACAACATTTTGGGTAACTTAGATACTAAGGATGGTGCCTAATTTCGTTTTTGAAACATTAAAATCTTTACCAATAATATTTTATGTATGTATGTATGTATGTATGTCTATGTGGATACGTATGTTTGTATGTATTTGTTTGTATTTATATGTCTGCAAGTTCCTAAGTAGTATGTATATTTATTCTTATTTTATGTATTTTTAATTAATTATTGTTTGCTAATAGTGAGTAAAATTTAGTTTTACTAATTTTAACGACTTTTAAAAACATTTTGTTATCTTCACTACATTGTTAAAATGCACAGTTCGAATAGTTAATTGCAAAACAGAATTGGCTTTGTATCACTTTTCTGTTGTTTTATGATAATTCTCATTTGCAGTTGTAATTCTTGACATAGTAATTCTTGACATAGTAATTCATAATATACCAGATACTGCATCTTTTAAATCTTACATTCTAATTAAAACATTCTATTTCAAATCCATATGCAGTATGCACTCATTACGACATCACAAGATACATATCGCTCTTTTGCGGCAAGACTGTCGTAAATAAATTGTATACAGAAATAAATGCTATTTAGTGCTGTATCTTGTGTAAAAAATTTATAATTGTATCTTATTATGAACTCTTCACATGAGAAGAGTACTTATCGATATCAATTATATGGAGCGATAGGTGAATTTTAAAGTTTAAATGCTTTTGTCTCAGAATGTGTTTATGTTTTTTCAGTTATGACAGTCTTGCAGCAAACGAGCGATATTAGCATATTATTTCCAAATATTGAATGCATGAGGGGAAAATTTTTTTTTTTTTTTTAAAGATAGTATAGTTTTTAATGTCAAATAATCAGATACCGAACAGATATTGAGGGTGCTGGCGTATCCCGAGGTCGGACTGAGTTACTTTTATGAAGCCGTATTTTTAGGTGCGTATCCCCGTGGATAGGGAACAGGTCTGTCATCGAATGAGCGTCATGCAACACTTAAAAGCCGCCCTACAAAATCTCACCACTCCAATGAGACAACGGATAGCCGCACTCAGGAATAGTTGCTATATCTGTTTGATGAGTAGCTTTGAGGCAATTCAGATTTATTGCTTTCCTTGTTCGTAACAATTGCCAATCGAGTCAGGCTTACTCGTAAATATGGTACAAATTATTGTTCAATCGAGTTTTTTATGGTGTAAATGCTACATTCCCACATTTAATTAATAGAATAAGGAGAACGAATACTATTTCTCTTATGTATTTTTTCAACTGCTAAATACTGCTAAATCAAAAAATTAAAAACAAAGCGATGAAATAGGCAAATAAATTGACTGAACAATTATTTTCGAGGATTTTGAATTAGGAATCAGAATGAATAAGTTAGAAATGAATGTTGGCTCGGTATTTTCACCGATCAGTATGTGAAACAAAGGCAAGAGATTTCATTAAAAGATTACTGTGTTGGTATTATATGGAAACCAATGGAAATGTGAGCCTCTGTGACACAGTACCATAAATAATCCACATACAAATCACACCCAATTCTAAATTTATTTTCAACTTTATGGTTATGGTGTTTAACTTTTTTTAAATTAATGCTTATTTAAAATATCTAAGTTTTTCAATAACAATATTTACTAGTAAATCTGAATGATGGTTTACATAACTAATGAAAATTGTGTTATTATGTTATATATTATTTTATTGTGTAAATAAATTACTTGGAATGTGAATACATTGAGCATGTTAACATATTTTTACATACGGGTATATTTCAGTTACAACATCAACTTTCTAGTTTAACTACAACATTTAAATATTTTCTTCAGTTTTTTGTTGTTGTTTGTCTGTATCTAGAGGTGGTTTTCAATGTTACAACATATTATTTTTCATTCTATCTCTTACTAATAATATTGTAGATATAATTTTACTTGCAATATCTTTGTAACTGAGTGTATCTTATATTTTGACAATAACAATTCCTTTGAATATCTCATATATCCTTATATGATAGTATGAATAGATATGTATGTATTATACATATTTATAATCGTATGTACTACTTTTATACATATGTAGATAAATTTTTGTAATTTCAATCTGTGGCAGCATAATACACTACAGTCGACTTACGTCGAAAGCCTAAATTGAAAAATGATGTTTCTGATTTTTTACGCTCACGCTCATGTTCATTGCCAAAATATGAGAACAAACGTCCGCCACCGCTACCAACTGGAGGAGCACGTGTGGCACTGATGCTTTGACTGCTCGAATGGTGCCCCGAAGATGTTGTTGAATAGTTAGAAGAATATTGCTGTTGATGTTGCTGATATTGTGATTGTGGCTGGTGTTGATGTTGATGTTGCTGATTGCTGTGTAGGAACCCGGTCGGTGATAGATCAGTCATCTCACACGGCCAGAGGGTGATCGCAGATGGGACCTTATGTATCCCGTCCGATAATCGATAATGGTGGGATGCTGACCTGCTAACGATCCGTGGCGAGGACCTCGACCCCATCTATGTTGACGTTTTTCGTCGATAAATTTTTGCGTGTGAATGTTGTTTTTGTCGTTGATGTTGTTGATGTGTTAGATCAATTAAAAGTGAGAAATGTTATGAAAATGTTAGTATTAATATTAGTTATATTTTGATTTGAAAAAGTTATACATAGATAATTTCGATTCTATATCAAATCTATTGAAGCCTTTCGTGTATATCTCTAGAAATATGTATATTGCTTTAACTATGTTGAAATTAGTCAAAGGTTGCTGCATGTGCTGAATGTTGCACTACAATTGCTCTCATTCTAAGCTCAAAGGGGTAGAAATTTGATCCACCTGTTGCCAAAGCATTTGATGTAAATATGTTTGCTCCCTTCCTGGACTTATTGAATGTAATGTAAAGAAACTTAAATGTTAAAAGTTAAATAATTACAATACAATGCAACGAACTAAGAAACAGTTTTTGAATGGTGAGAATATTGTCTGAAATAATTTTTTTATCGCAAATGTTACATTTTTTAAGCCATGATCAGTCTAAAAATTATTTGTTTCTCTCTCAAACAGTTTTTGTTTTGTGTTTTTTGTTTGTATTGTTAAAAAAATATATCTGAAACACATTTAGGTGCGGAAATATGTAAGTATTTTGCATTTATTGTAAAGCATTGTGCAACTGATAGTGATCGTGAACTACCCCATTCTTTATCGCACTTCAATTATGTAGTTAAGGTGAATTTACTTTTTGTGAATGGAAAAGTTCCTTTCCTTTTTGTGAATTAAGTTTTGACTAATTTCAACATAGATATTAGGTATGTACATGGAATTCTAACATTTATTTTCGATTATGTATGCATTTTTTCTTTTACTATTTTATACCAAAAATTTATGCGATGTTATATTTTCTAGACTTATGTTATTAATCTTTCTTTAAAAGTCGACTGAATTTTGCCAAAATTATTATAAATATTTTACAGAATTTTTACTGATTTACTGATGTGAAAAAAGTTTACAAATCGAATAATTAAAAAAAAAACAAACAGGAGAAATAAATTAATGATAGCATTGAAAAGCATTTGAAAGAGATTTAAAAGTGCAAAAGCTCAAAACTATGTATGTAATATAAGAGTATGTAATATGAAAGAAGTAAAAGTTGTACTTAGAATTATTACGGGTATAAGTAAGTAGTAGAAGGAGAAGCTTCATACTGAGTGAGACAGAGGCTAAGATTTAAACTTTTTGTTTTTTGTTTTTACAATACTGAATTTACTAACAGATACTAAAAAAAAAAATTGCTTGCTACATGCACTTTGTTTGATTGACAATTTTCTGTTGCTGTTGATAACTTTTTGGTAGTAAATTAGTAAAAATGTGAGAAAGCTTAGTGTAAGTATATGAAAAGGGATTTAGAATAGAGGAGAGAGATCACTTTATAATGAGGCTCATTTCATATATTTTTCCCCGTTTCATTCATCGGTAATGAAATGAATCCCACAAATAGTTGAAGAGAAGTTGGTGGTGACTTTTTGTGTATGAAATAGTTGAAATAGCTTGATATTCTATTGACAGTGGAGGGAAAAGCTCGGCCAATTAGAAAAAATAGAGTTAGTAAAAGAGAGTAGGCAAAGCAAATTTGCGTGTAGCGTAATGAAGTGGAAAGCTTTTTATGTATAGCTCAGCAAAGCGATGCCGATTCTCAGTAGGAGGAAGCTTAAAGTTTACTTTCGCTAGCAGAGTAATCGCATTAGTAAGCTTAAAAGCTTTCCGACCGCTTACACGAGAATTGGCATCTCTGTCGTAATTGTGCGAGTATGTAAGGCTTTGCTTGTTGGCTTTGCAATTTGAAAGGCAGCAGCTCACCAGATTTGAAAGATATTGTTATGTATTTAGTTAGTAAAACGTACTACGTTGTGGATGTATTTTTGTATTTGAATTTCATTAGTTTTTATAATTGGTTAATTATTTAGTTTAAGCACTATAAGCATTTATATTAACAGCAAAATATTTTTGTTTTGTCTTATGCTCGGCCATATAAATGTGCTGATATCTGCAAATTGTGAAAAAGAAACCTTTCAATCAAAAGTGTTCACATACAAAATCGCAATGATACGAGTATGAGTATTTCGAAAATTCCTATTCACTCTAAAATCCCTCACTATGCTTCTACATATTTACATGTAAGTAGTCGAATACATATTTGTTTTTCGTGGTTAAGTAGTTGGAACTGAAAATACTTACCACAATGCTTGGAAGGAAACTTTGAGAATACACACGCTTCTTAATATTTAACATTTTAAAAACATGTTCTTTTATCTTTCTTGTTGGTAATTTAAGTATTATTATTTGGTTTTTTTTGTTTTTTAATTTTTGATTTTTACAGTAAATTATTGTTTGTCCATTTATGATTTGGCTTAAGTGTGCACTGGTGCGTTTTGCAGTTTAGCAGTTTAGCAGTTTTGCGTTTTTAATTGCGTTTCGCCTATCTGTGCGTTGTGGGCGATGTGACCACAACATCTCGTCTACAAAATGCCGGCCGACTGTTGATTTGTTGGTGAATTGTTTTTGTGGGTTTTTTTTTATAAGTTTTAAAAGGTGATATTTTTGTCCAAATTTTTAAAAAAGAAAATTGTGGAAAAGAAAGCGAACGAGAAAATTTAGAAGCAATAGTGATAAGTAAAGTTAAAATGGTGAATTGGTTTGTTTAAGTTTTTTCTTTGTTGGAAAGTGTTAAAGAAAAACTAACAAGTTTAAGTATAAAAATCACATAAAATTTTTTCATAAATTGTTGTTATTTTTGTTGCTTGGGTGCTGCGCAAAAGTAAATTAAAACTCAAATAATAAATAATACTCTTGGAATTAAAATTAATCTAAAAGAATTCAATTTAAAATTTAGGCTTAGAGTGTCATTAGAAGTTATAGTTGTAGTGATTGATTTCCTTTTTAGTGCTAAAAGTAGTGTCCTTATAAATTTTGCAATAGTATGATGGAAATAGTAAGTTAAAGAGTAATAAAGTGAATGTGAAATGTAACAGTGACAGTTTAAGGTTGATAAAAATAATTTAAAGAGTACAGAGAGTAATTAATATATTGTATTTGAAGGGTGGAAACTTATTTAGTAGAACTATGTAGTATAGATCGCCAGGAATTTAACGGTTTTTGATAATTAATTTAATAACACTAGCTTACAAAGTTTTTGCTACAAAGCACCAATATCATTTTCTAAAGTATTTTGGCTTCCGTCAAAAAAATTCCACCAAAATCAAAGAATTGCATAATCACTTATTTTGAACTTATACTTCTTCTTCTTTCTTTTAATGGCACAACAGCCCATGGAGGGCCTAGTACAAGCTATTCTCTTTAAACTTATACAGCAACATTAAATTATTTCATAAATTTGTTTAGCGGTGTTCTCTTGAATATAATATGTATGTATGTAGTCGATATTATGTATGTAGTTTGCGAAGAATTAATCTTCAATTTAATACTTCCAGCCGTAGCTGCCAAGAAGAGGAAGAAACGGAAAGACTCTTTCACTATTTATCATATGTGCTTACCCAAACTTGGTAAGAGCCAAACAAATAGACTTAGGACCTCACCTTTTAGCAAGGAATGTGGTATTAAGACGGCCCTTTACACTCATTAATTATGTTTTTCAGATGAAAACAACCATTCAAACAACAACAACAACAACATGTATGTATGTATAAGTATGTATGTATATGTTCAGATTGGTTTCGAGTATTAATGTTCGGCAATAGTCTCCGATGGTTGAGTGGTCGCTGTGGCGTAGTGATAGTGCGTTGGACTGCTACGCAGAATGTCCGGGGTTCGAATCTCGGCACAGGCAAAATAAAAAAATAGAAATAATTATTTTTCTACACGGCACCACCTCTTGGCAGGCAATGGCAAACCTACAAGAGTAAAAATTGCCTGTGAAAAGCTTTTCACTTCGCCGTTCGGATTCGGCATTAAACTGTAGGTCCCTTCCATTCATGTACAAATATAATACGCACAACATGAGTGGATGCGAAAAGCTCGGCCTAGGCCCTCCATGGGCTGTTGTGCCATTAAAAGTAAGTAAGTACTCTCCGATCACATTTTAGTACCAATACCCTGTATAATGATCCTCCATTACCCTTAAAATCTGATGGAATCGCTCTAAGAAACGAGCGGACTTCATTTTTTGACAGCAAATTCATTTTTAGAGGCCAAAATACAGAAAATTATATTGATTCTTTGTAGCGATAAAAATGGAAATTTGTAAACTAGTGTAATTTTTATTATATTTACAACTTTTCCGGTTTGAAAGCAGACTACGTCATTTGGTAATTCCTATAGTCATTTAAAAATCAGAAATCATCACTTTTAAATCAGAATAGGCTTATCATTATTAGATAATTACATATTTTGAAATGAAATTTCCACATTTTTTTAAATTCAAATTTCTAATTTCAATTTGAAAAAGGCTTTCCTTTGAATCTGTGAATAAAATTTTGCTTGATGTATGGTGATAGATTATGCAAAATAAATTTAATGACCTTCACCCTTCGAAAAGCACTTGATAACAGTAAACAGATTTTGAAGCTCAAAAGCTAGTATAGTATATCTGTTGGATCATATAAAAAGTATACGCGGTTTTTCGTTGTTCATTTTTGAATAAAATGAACAATGTGGTTGATGTTTAGAGCCTCGACTATCTCCTGACAGCTTGTGTGTCGATCTAGCTCCACCAGTTGAAAAACTTCATCGGCATTTTCAGTGACTGGCCGACCACAGTGAGGTGCTTCTTTGATATCGAATTTTTCGGCACGGAATCGAGCAAACCACTCCTGGGTCCGGCGTTCACTTACAGCATCCTCACCGTTTTGCCTTTTCTATAGTAATAAAGCATAATTTCTTTAGATATTTCACTATTTTTTAATCAATGCAACTTTCTTCACACAATATGTAGCCTGAAATGCCACCTTTCAAACATGTAAGTAGTAGTTTGACATAATTGAACTAGTGTTGCACGATTTGTGGGTATCAAGATCATCTTGTAACGAAAAACCGCGGATACTTTTCAGCTCAAATAGGTTTCATATTTATCTGCTCCAGGCAACGAAGGCATCTTTTTAAGATCAAAAATTAGTAGATAAAATAAAAGAAAAAACAATAGATATAATAGTCATTGGGGATTCCTAATATTCTATAGCTGACACTAAATAACTTAAAAGTATATATTTGCAAAACTCGCTCTTTGCATAATTATGAAAGAAATTGCTATTTGCATTTTAATATAATCATTCCCTTTTCATGTAAGCTACGTTAAAAAAGCAAAATATAATTATCGAAGGTATATAGGATTTTAGAAGCAACCTTGCAATCGAGTCTCAACATTATAAGATGGACAATACTCTTTTAGTATTCCCATGACAAGGAGAGAGTTCTGCAAACTCATATATAAATTATTGATGGAATGCTTTATATACCTAAATACTTGTATGTCTATGACTTATACTCTAAATTAGGTATGGGATATTCACACCGTTCTACAATAATGGGGAGTTAGTACATAATAATATGCCAGATATAACTTTGTGCAATTCCCATGCAAGTAAAGGTTGAATTAAAGGTTTTTGTATAGAATCTACTTACTATCTAATTCTTAGTCTTGCCATATGTGCTAAACAACACAAATCCGATACACTCACTACTAAATATTTTTGACGTAGCTATCTATACCCAATTATTGCAGAACTGGTGAAAAATCACATACCCAATTGGCAATGCGGTACAGTGGTGGTGCTTTGAAGTTTTAAATTTAAATAAAACTTACCTGATTTCATTCTATTCTTTCAGAGGCCCATGGAAATAGTAACTAATAGACTCGTTTGAACGTGCATTTTCGAAACTGTGTACTTATAGTTATTTAGTTATGCATAGAGAGAATCTTCTAAGTACGAGTATTAGCAAAATATGTTATTACCATAACTACCAAAGCAAGTGAGCAAAAAATGTTTATGGAAAAGGAAAATAAAAATAAAACTAAAAATACTAAGTTGCAAATGCTTTTCTAAAATTAAGTACTTATTATAATACTTGAATTTGAAAATGTGAATTTTCAATAAACAAAGGTTAATTGTACCAGGATAGTAGTCGGTATATCTGCCGTTCCGGTATTATTTGAATAGATGTAGTTATTATTAATAGTAGTTCACACAAACATATACAAATATAAAAAGTAGAAGAAAAACATATATGGTAATCAAAAAATTTAACTCGTTCATCATCATAATTTCTTTTTCTTTTTTTTATGTAAGGAGCGAAAAATTTGTTTAAATTCTTAATAAAACGAAAACAACAAAAAAACCAACTGAGATTGATTTAAAAATATTATTTGAATACGCAAAATCACAAATAACAACAATGACACTCTTAAGGGACAAATTTTCTTATGGACAACAAAAAGATTTCATAATTTCATAGAAGACAGTTAGAGAGAGAGAGAGAGAGAGAGAGAGAAAGATACATAGATGGAGAGAGATAGACACAAAATAAGTAGAACGAAACGCAAGAAAAACAACAGAAACAAATTTCAAAATATTTATCAAATAAAATCTATTTCACTTAAATATTTGCAAAATGATTTTTATAAATAATGACACAAACAACATATAAAGGTAAAGTAACCGAATCGGATAAGAGAATTAAGTATACAGAGGTAAGTGTATAATTGAAAACTTTGTGTATGTATTGAAATGACCTGCATTTTGAAATGATGGAATCAATCGATAAAAATTATATTGTATGTTTTAAGGAAAGTGTTCGCTTTTATCTTTTCCTTCATCTTTAACTAAAATTATATTTGACTTTTCAAAAACAGAAACAAAAACAAAAACAAAAACAAAGAACTCCAAATTTGAACGCGTTAGAAACGAAACTCACCTCGCGTTGTGACCCAACAAGATGATATTTCTGTAAATATAATGGAAATATCGATACCGTTTTATATATAATGAGAAGTAAGAGTTAAAATTGAAGTAAAAAACGAAAATTAAAAGTATCGAGTTTTAAGTATTTTCTTTTTTTTCATTTGTTATTTTTTTTTTGTAGATTTTTCTTGATATCCTTTTTTTGTTTGGTTTTTATCAACAGAAAATGAATTATAATTTAACAATATTCCAATGATTGTTGACAATAATAAATGCACATGCAAAATAAAAATACAGAAAATAATTGTTAAAGTAAATAAAAGTTTATATTTTCAATTAGTATATTAATTTTTTTATCGACAATTTTATTCAGAAATTAAGTGGACTGAAATTTTGGCACGCGTTTTATTTATTATTTTTTAGTATTGTTATCAGTAAAGAGGGTAAGCTAGGAAGAATATTGTGAAGAAAAATGAGAAAACACTCATTAATAACTTTAACCACCTCTAACAAAATGGTGTGGCATAGTTGATCCGCACATGAAAAATGTTATTTGCTTTTCTTAGGCTAGGCATTCCCAAAATCACGCGATTTCATGAAGTCTGAAACGAAGATTTGCCTTGTAATACCTAAAAGCCTCAGTACCAGCTCAGAGCTCAGAGCTGGTACTTTGTCAATAAAATCTATTTATTTCCGCCGGCTAAAGACCTTCGAGTATTCTTTCATTAGGAATGATGAGCTGAATTATTATTATTATTCTTTTTTTTTTAATTTTAATTTTGCTATGGAGCAAGTCTCTTCTTAGTCTCTTTTAGTTGCTGCCTAGTTCCAGACAACGTTTTAAACCGACCAAGCAATCAACTCCTAGCTACGTTAAAATTTACTTAAAGACTGACTTATATCCGATGTCACTGAGTGGTTTTTCTGTGCCTCTTCATTCGAACATTGCCAACTGAATTACGCGAGAGTATGACGATGTGAGCGGTCAATTGGTTCAATTTGTTTTTATTCATCTACAGGAAGAAGCGAAGCACTTAGTGAATGTGAATGGTGTAAATTAAAATGATAATATGTATAGTTTTTTCGTTTCTGCAGCAAATATCAAAATTTCAAATCATATCCGAAACTAAGATAGGCAACTGTTAATTGAAATTATTATTAACTTATAAAAGTGTTCAGCAGCTGTAAAAGGGCCTTGATGTAAATATCTACTAATACTTTTATTTACAAATGTTATATGGTATTTAGTTTTGTTGTACTTTATATTTTAGAACAGTTAATAATATTTGAAAGAAAGGATATTTATAGAAAGGAGACGTGAATGAACTGAAAAAAAGAAATATATATGTATGTAACAATGAACCTGATCTGAATTTTTTGTCATGCGCATTTTCAACAATTTAAATGTGCCTTTGCAAAAATATCGCAAAGCAGTGATTGGTGCATTTTCAAGACTCAATACTTAAAATTAAAAACTTAAACTACCTAATTTAAGTAGAAAACTTGTAATTCAATTTCATGTACTTGTGTGTATTGGGAATTTGGTATTTTTGCAAAATTTAAATATTATTTATGTACAAGAGGTTTTCGATAAATTTCGACTAAAATTTGAACATCAATTAAAAATGTGGTGTTTGATAGCGGTGATTTTTAATATTAGAAAATACAACCAAATAAAAATGTGACAATAAATACAGAGAGAAAATGAAAAGCGCCATGGGCCATAATTAACAATTATGTTTTATGTTTATAAGAATATTCAGCCAGCGAAATTACAACCATCAAACCAAATCAACTAACAACATAAATAATTAAATTCAATAATCGACTACAAGGAGTGTATAAATATTTTCTATTATTAAATTCGTTCGGTTCTTTCGGCATCATGGTGAGAGAGAGAGGAAAGGCAAAAGTATTTAGATATTTTTTACATATTTGTATGAGACTTTCGGTTTACCCCATCTCAATGATGCGGTAAAGCGGTAGAGAGAACAACATCAATATTATGTATACACTATATGTATGTAAATAATAAAATTATCATAATAATAATTAGTAAGAGGAGGAAACAAGAAAAAGTGTTTGTTAGCTCCACAAATGACTGATATTTAGGTTATATTTAAGTCATATTATCAGAGGCAGAAATTCGTTTGAAGATAGAAGAAGAAGTCATAGGTGGAAATTCACAACCAAATTATGAAACGAATGAACAAAGTAAAATATATCAGTTACTCAGTAAAAAGTCTCTGATTGTTAGTTGTTAATAATAAAAATAGGTATAATTATGTATAGTGAAAAGAATTTAAAGCTTTGTTTAACAATTTTACAAAGCATATATTTTATACTATGTGTTTAGTTTACTCTATGTGACTTTGCAGTATATTTGTACAGTGATATCCCTAGTACCTGCAAAAATAGCAAATTTCTCCGATAAATAATTCTAACCAATTTCATTGGAGTTTTTGGTAATGCCTACAAGAATGAGAAGTAAATAAACATGCTGAATATGACGGATGGTCGCCGTGGAGTAGTTAGTAGTGAGATGGACTGTGCCGAGGTTCAAATCTCGACAAAAACATAGTTAAAAAAAGTAAAAAAAAAAATTTTTCTACACTGCACCACCTCTCGCAGGAGGCAATGGACAACCTAAAAGAGTTGCATAAGAAAAGTTTCTTTTCATTTGGCCGTTCGGATTCGACATAAAACTGTTCATGTAAAAATATAACACGCACAACATGACTGGATGAGAAAAGCTCGGCCTAGACTCTCCATAGGCTGTTGGGCCATTAAAAGAAACTAAAGATGATTTTCTTTTAATTTATAATAAAAGACATTTTTCTATTCCTCATCTTCAGAAATATCCCATAAAATATTTCTTTATTAAATGACACCACAGGCCGAGATTTTCTCATCCAACGATGTTGTGTATGTTCCACACGAATGCACGGGACCACAGTCTTATGCCGAATCAAAACGGTGAAGTGAAAAGATTTTCCTAAGAAATTTTTACTCATCAAGGGTTGCCATTACTTGCTAAAAAGTGGTACCGTATAGACAAATTTTATTTCTTCTTTGTGATTTTTACCTATCCCGAGATATGAAACCGGTTCCACTGAGCAACGGCGACCACAAAATCTATGTATTGCACAAGCTTTATTAAAGCTTTATACAAGGAAATTAAAATTTTTTATTGAATATTTCGAAAATAGAAATTTATGCACATTTCGGCCAAGTGGATCAGGTACGTTTTTTGTCGTATACAATACAAATGATTCCACATACATAAAAAAGTTTTGTTTTATCATAAAGGTTTTTAACTTTTAAAAGTTGGCAGCTCAAAATGTTATGTCTAGTGCATTTACCTATTAAATATAAAAAGTGGTCATTGATTGCTGTAAACTTTTTATGCACTAATTATTAAAAGAGCTAATACAAATATCAAGAATCTCTGGAACACATAGTTTCCGAATGCGAGCATTACAATTTATAAGAAGACAACGAATAAAATTAGAAACTTTCAAAATATATTGTTTTCACAACTGCCATTTTTCCCCACTTTCGCATAGTTTTACTTCTTGAGACATTACCACACAATACAATTGAATATATTTATCTATTGGAGAAAATTTTGCTATTCAGTGTAACCAAAAAAAATTAACTACATACATATAAGTATATATATATTATTCTTTCAGAATAAAAAGTCGTAAACTAAAAGAAGATGCTCGTTTCTAGACGAGTTTTCAAATAAGCGCACATATTAACTTTCCAGCTTTTGCCTCTTCAATATGGTATCTATAGTTTAAAAAGCATTTCTTAGGTATTCGATTCGTTTTTCTTTTTGTCACAAGAAAAAAATTGCTTTACTATTGTTAATATAAAAACAAATGTGTATAAAATCTTGTTAGTTTTGTTATAATTTTGTTTTTTTTTTAATTTTTTTTTTTATTAATTTGGTTTTGACGCCTACCGAATGGGGATAGTGAATTTCAGCTAATTCACAACAACATTGGTAACGCAGAATAGCACGACCACTTTTTCTGAAATATGTTGAGGTAGGATATAAAAAAAAATGAAATATTAATGCAATTTAGATTTTTCTTGATTCAAGTAAATAATTTCAGATTCTTAATTACAATTTTTAGATAAAATTATGAGTTGAAATGTAAAAACAAATAAAATGTAAAAAGAAATTTATTTTTACTTATTACATTTGTTAAAGAAAATAAAAAAATATTTATTTAATACTTGTTAGCATATAACAACGTTAAGTTAACTAATTTTGAAAGTAAGACTCCTAAATTTTAGTAATTTAAAAAATAATCTGCAATGAAATCAAATTTAACATATGTAATCATTTTTTAATTTCTCTTTTTTTTAGCTAATTATTACAAAAAATATATTTAATAATTTTTTATTTAATTAAACGTAAACCAAATTTTAGTATTAGCATACTCCCATAAATTATAAAATTTTTTGTATCAGTTCTTTTTTTTATGTGTTTCCTTCCAAAAACTTACCTCAGCAATCTGGTTATATAATCGGGCCAATTTTCAGGGAACATTACTAAAAAGAATCCAACAGCGATTAATATGACCCCAGCTAATTTCATTCCGGCAAATGTAGCGCCATAAAGTACGACATCCAATGCTGAAAATTCGTATAGAAAAACATTTAGTGATGCAGAGTATTAGGATATAATATTCATAAATCGGAACAAATTGATTCTATGTAAGCAAAAGATATCACAAAAAATCTTTCAGCAGCATTTGCATAAACTTTTGAACAGGCTATGGCAACAACCTTCGGATCTCGTATTATCTTGTGGTCTTATAATTTCTATGACTAACTAAAAACTGTGTGATTTTGAAAGTGATTTTAACAACTCGGAATTGAAGGAAACTGGTGTTGGCTTCATACTGGTACCGGGTTGTGGATGTCAGTGCAGTAAACTAGAGTAAATTCATGTTCTGAATTTCAGTTGGACTCTGACAGCAAAACCTGTCCGTTGTCAGTAGTTAATTTTTGCTAAATATGTAGCTTTTTATCACCATTAGACAGTTTCTTGGTTATAAAAATGTATATTGTACTGCCACAGTTATTTGCCAATTTGACAATTTCGTTGCTAGAAAATGAAAATGAAAATGAAAAATAATAATAACAACAACCAAGTGAAAAATTACCTCCAGAAACGGGAACAGCTGTTATTAGTCCCAATGTGACAAACATATTGTAGGTAACAGCTGCACTGAATTGCATTAAAATATGAAAAACTAAAAGAATATAAACGAGAAAAGAAAAATATCAATAAGTTATCCTTTCGAACATACACTACATACATACATACATACATACATACAAATTATATACCAAATACACAAACACATACCCAATAATAAAATGCTTGCAATCAACAAAATAATCCAAGGCATTCGATCCGACGGCATACTCTCGGTACCAGTCAAATACAAAGCCACGCACACCGGCCACATAAGTAAAGCATTCAAAAAGCCGAGTGTGGTAAACGCAAAGGCAATTTGTCCCACAACAGGAGGGTCGCCCATTACTTTACGAAACATAACCTAAATTGGAATGCAAACAGTATAAAAACAAAAACCATTAACAACATAAAATTTGGTACAATTTCGTAGACAGTAAAGCCTCGCTTTCAGCCTTCGAGTGTTTTAGTGAATTACCCTGAAAACCGCATATCCGGCAGCAGCAAGTGTTGCCAGTACAACGCCACTTAATGTGGGGCTCTCAGTAATGCCGTCCATATAAGCGAGTAGAGCAATGCCAGTATCACACAAAATGACCGCGACAATCTTTTTAAATGGGATTAAAAGTGATGATGTGTTTAATTGATTTTATGTATGTTGCATAATGCAATTAACTGTACGCACCCGTACGCCCACAAATTGTTCGTGCAGTATTACCCACGATAGTAGATAGACACATGCCACATTGGTGGCAAACAGTGCCATTGCATCGGTGGCGAATAATACGCGCAGCGACAATGTGTACAGGTAAGTGGTGATGAGCCAAAGTATGCAAAATGATAGACAACGGTTGAGAAAACGACCTGTCGACAAAAAAATTATTCAAGATATGGCAGTGAGAGTCAAAAGACAGAGAAAGTTGAACTTACCAATTGTAAAACCACGGTCACGAAATCCGCGCAACACATCACCGAGTATTTCGCCCGGTTTGTCACATTTTCTTAGTGATACTCTTCCCAGCACATAAATCGGGAAGAATAAAAATGAGAAATTTGTGAAGAACCATGCGGCAAAGAATGGCGCACTGAAGATGGTCGATTGCACCGGCTTGGGAATGTGAAAAATTTTGGTGGCGTCTTCCACTTCGGTAACAACGCCCAGCGAAGCATCACTGATTGTTAAAATGTCATCGTTCTCGCTATCGATATTTGTGACCAATTCTAGTTCGATGGCACGACTGGAGGTACTGCTATCAATGTCATCCTGTGTTATGCTTGCATACGTGCTGCGATTCAAATACAAAAACTTGATGCAGTGTGTTGCGCCCACCCATGATGCAGTCACGAGTATTGTGACGCATACACCGAAGTACATCTGAAAATTAATTACCATTCATGTGATGGAATGAAATAAGTCTGTTAAGTCTGCAATACTATAAAGTCCTAGTTTCGGTTGGTATTATTGAAGCTTAAAAGTTGAAAGGTTTGGGCAAGTTTTAAATAGTAAATATTGTCTTGAATTATTGACTTAGATGCCAACTCAATAGAGGAGCATTTCAGTTTCCTGTGAAAAGTTCTAGAAAATGACAGGTAATTTCGTTTATAAATTTTCAACCCATTTAGCAAATAATGTAAGGAATAATGAGTGATAAGTAGAGAATTTTCTAATAAGTATTTCGTTTAAAATTTTTCAAATATTTTTATATACCATACATACCATGCATGTACTCTTAAGTACATATGTTCTTAACTTTAGACTAACCTTCTGTGCCAGTTCAGAGCAACACGATTCCTTACACGCTTTCAGCCTTCGGAAATGAGCCTGCGTGCCATCCTGTCCGTGCTCGGTGGTCGGTGTATCCGATTCATTGCCGCCGCTGCTGCCATAACCACCACCACCAACACCAGCTACACTTGCTGCTCGCCGCGCGCTACTCAATGTGGGACATGACTCTCGTGTATCAGCATGTATGGTAATTACTTCACTTGGATCCTGTTGACTCGATGATATCGAGTCTTGGTGGGCAATTTGCGGATTACTTGTATTGAGTGTATTTGTAAAGCCACCATATGGCCCATTTGGTGAATCACCGGTGACCACTACGGATGGTGTCCGCACCCGTTTCGGGTTGAATATGGCAGGTATTTCGCCGTCTCGAGTCATGCTATCGGTATTGCTGGTTTTGCTGGTGTAGCATGATGAGCATAGCGTTTAAATGTTTGATGAACTTGGTTTTTTCGTTCTTTTGTTTTTGGCTTCTTGTAGAGAATTGACTGCCGAACAAAATAAAATCGAAGGGCGATTAATAAAACATAGTACAAAATTAGATGATTAGTGTTTAATAAATAAATATAAGTTTATGTTTGATCGGGCGCGTATATGTTAAACTTCTTTGCCAAAGGAACTTATACACATTTAAATGCTTCCACCGAAATTACGGCAATAAGCTAAAAATAAATATAGTACAACACACTCTACTTATCGGAAGCATGCATCACTTTTTGAGTTTCTTCGCTTCAGCTAAAATTCGTGTTTAAATTCATTTAGTGAAAAACACATACATTTTTCTGTGGCGGCAAACTATTACAAACACGTTTTCGAAATCCTCGAGAAATGCGATGACCACCACGTTAATAACGCCATTATTCATGAGTCCGCTAGCTACAATACTTAGCATTGCGTTTCTAGTAATTACGTGCTTTCCTCATTAAGGCGGCTAACATTTCATTGTTATAGTAGGTTTCTATTGTAGTAGGTTCTTGGTGTAGTAGGTTCTGACCGGTGAAGTAAGTATGTATGCCCAATATGTATACATAAATATGTGCATATGAAGGATAAGCTATAAAAAAACCACTTTAAAGAGGTCAATGAAAAGTATTCTCAATGCGTCCAGTTTAGCTTATAACGCGGAGAAGAACCTTCACCAATGTCAAGTACATTTCACAGTGTTTTCCAACTAATGAGCCATGTACAAGAGAAAACGAGCCAATTACTGATTGTGAATCAGTCGAGTAGCCACTGTCAACTAGTATATACATACATACGTATGTATGTACAAAAAAACACTGTATGCTTATAAAATGTGTTGTTTGCATGTTTTGCAAAACATTTTACTCTTGCATCATTTTGAGGATTGTTATGCCTAGCTTTTAAATTTTGATAGGTTTGCTATTTACGCTTAAGTAGTACAAAAACAAAACAATAACAAAAACAGCAACAGCAAATATGTATCTATAAAAATGTAATGAAGATTAAGTAGTTAGTTTCAAGGGTTGACCATCATAATCGTAAAGAAAAAACTTTCATTGTAGTTGTTTAGCGAAGATGCGGATTTTGATGCCACCAGTTCGTATGTGCCATGAAATACAAGAACCGCAAGTTGTAGTCACGTATTTCATGTGAACACAATTCTCTGATGCACCTCGCTGAGATTGTTCTCTTATTTGTCGTGTAAAAACGTTTACTACAAGCACCTCTGCCCCGTTCTTCCTGCCTCCTATTTAACTTCCATACCCAATCATCACAATGCCCTGCATTCATCGTAGTTTCCCCCGCATATGTGTTAATTGCTTGTTAAAGAAACACAGAATCTTTCCGCCTAGTTAAAAGAACACCCCTAAGATATTTGCATAAATAATAATAAATGATTAATAAAACAGTTCTCCTTGAAATGCAGGCTCCATCTTTATCGAAAAGGAAAAAAAAAACACAAACAAAAGTTTAGTTATAAATTTTAAAATCACTTCAAGTTTTACAGAAATTTCTTTGGGCTTGGTGAGTATATAGAGAAAAATGCTTCTAAAGATTTGCAATTCACTTCAAGGTAAAGTGTCTTGTTTTCACACAACTTATTTACAAGCAATCTGGCCTAGAGCATACACAGCTATACACATCTACAATAACAATGAAAGGTACCATGTAAAATGTAAAAGCCTAGTGTAAACCACTTTGAACTGCTGTTGTCCTTTCATTCAGTGCAATAAGAGCGAACCACTCTATTGCTAATAGACATTTGCCAGGCACATAAGGATCTGCTACGATGTTTTGTAGGTGCATACTAGTCATAGTAAAAATTGTAAAGGGATTCGGCATTTTACTTTAGTTTCTCAACATGGTATCAACAGGATTGTAAGGCCGTTGCAGAAGTCATTGTTGTTGGCATGTTGTGAACACTTTGTGTGAATGCGAATATGCAAATCGTGTAAGTACAACTAACTCACGTCAACCCAACGGGAAGAAATGCACTCCAAAAGGCCTTTCGAAGTGTTTACAAGCCAACTGTAGGCGCTGACTCTATGTACTGGTATGTCTCATCATTACGTTTTAACATTGCATGTCATTGGAAAAAGGCACTCCGTTTACGCACCCTTTGGAGTGCTTTGAAACATCTCTCACGAAATCTTTATGTTACTTACTTACTTTACTTTTATTGGCACAACAGCCCATGGAGGGTCTAGGCCGAGCTTTTCGCATCCACTCATGTTGTGCGTGTTATATTTATATACATGAATAGTTTAATGCCGAATCCGAACGGCGAAGTGAAAAGCTTTTCATAGCAATTTTTACTCTTGTAGGTTTGCCATTGCCTGCCAAGAGGTGGTGCCGTGTAGAAAAATTATTTTTTCTACTTTTTGATTTTGCCTGTGCCGAGATTCGAACCCCGGCCACTCTGCGTAGCAGTCCAACGCACTACCACTACGCCACAGCGACTTTATGTTAACAGTTTTTTAATTTTTCTTCTACTTTACAACATTCTTCTTCTTTATTTAATTTTTGAAGTGCTTCAGAAGACCGCTCACGAAATCTTTGCGTAAGCAGTTCATTATTTTTTACTTTACTCTGCTTTACAAGTAGATAATACGATTACGTATTGCGACTTGTTGACAATCGGACCCGCTGGGTAGGTACAAGTATAAGTACATATGTACTCGTACATGTATATGTATATGGTACTTTATAACATTAGTTCATTATATATATTTTTTTTTAAATGTGTTACAAACTTTTAGAAGCGTGTTTGCAATTTAGTTCTAGAGTATGTATGTAGGAACATGCCAGTACATAAATTATAAGTGTGCCACCAACAGGTGAACCCAACTCACTGGTGTAATGAATGTTGCAACTCACGTCAACAATTTACTACAATTGCTTTTGCAGGAAGATATCGTTCTCATATTTCATATTTCACATAACAATACTTATACATATGTATGTACATGCATATGCCAACATGAATTGGTGTATGTAAGTAAGTAGTGCATACATACATATAAATATTTCATATGCTAAAGTATACTGCAATAAAAATTGTATCAAGCGCTAACGTAGAGGAGGTTTAGGGCCGCTTTTCGCCATATTCAACAACTTGTAGAATCGCCAGCAGATTTTTGTCAACATTTACATTAGTTTAACAAATTAAGAATCATTATTTTTCTATGTTTTTGGTTCGTCCCCGCATAAAATGGAAATTGTAAAATCTTAACTTCCAAAGATTCAAACGACATCCTGTTTGTAAATATTTCCTAATTTTTGCAATTTTTTCGTACAAATTTAGATTTTCATTTGCAATTAAGCAGCTGAAATTTATTTCTGAGTCCGCGCCTGATTCGTATTCACCTAACATGGTAAGAAAATTGCACTCGTGTCTTTGTCTACGTAAATGTATACTTACTTACTTACATACATACATACATATAAAATACGTATACATAAATGTTTTTTAATTTTATAGGAGGACACTGCATTAAGCTCATAGAATCAATTATAGAATATTTGAATTGCACAAATATGTACTGATATGCTTATAAAGAGAAAAGATAAGAAAGATGCCCACTTTAAAATTCTCCATGCAGATTTTACGAATCTGAGTGGTTTTTCTTAAATCTTTCGAATTCAATGATGTAGGATGTACTTTGCAAATATTATTGTTTCTTTATGCATTAAGGAATCAGCTCGCAAAGCCTTGAATTAGATGAGTTCATATGAGTATTAAACTCTTGCGGAAAAATGATGCTCATTTAAAACTTTATGGGACTCACCTCTCTTACTACGGATCGATTAAATTAGAATTATATACCTAAGATAGTCAAGAGTAATTACTTGTAATACTCGTACATGTAAAAACTTATACAATTTTATTTATCTTAGCTTTTGAGACTAATTGGAAAGTTATGCTAACTAATAAAGATACTGATATACCATAAAATGTTTAAAAAGCGTATTTGGTGAAATATGATATTTCGTATAATTCTTAACGAAGTATTACACAACAGCAAGCGAGCACCATGAAAATCCGATGATAATCCATCATTTCAATTAAGTTTTGCCATTTTGTCCATTGACAGTGTACGTATTCCAAAGTATTTAAGTCATCCTTACGTACCTTTTCTTTCCTTTTCATTTCTATTTATTTTCTCTATCCTTGTTTCTTTTCATTCTGTTTCTTTTCTTGCTATTACTTTCTGTTAGTTCTTCGCTAGAACACTTTCACACCGGTCGGTTGGGCTCTTAATATATTTATTGTAAAATTTTTCCTTCCAATAAATTTGTTAAGCTTTTTTTTAATAAAAATACAAATTCCTTGTGTTTTGATATAAGTATGTATATATAATTCACTTCTGAATTAAACACAAAGGAATACTCTAAACAATTTAAACCACACTGAGCTGAGCACAAACACATGTACACATATACATACAAGGTTGGGCAAAAGTAATGTCATAATATTAATTGGCTGCAATTTTGTTAGGAATGAAAATAATTGGGCTCTGTTTCCACAGAAAGTTTATTTCAAGGTGTAAAGTTGATGACATTAAGTGGAAAAAATTATATCGGTCAAATGACTTCCTCCTGAATTGATGCTCATTTGTGCTCGTTTCAAGACGAGCAAGGTTTGTGGTTTGTCGGCTCGAGAATTCAATAAGTCCCAAAGAAAGAAGTCTGGCGCCATCAGATCTGGTGATCTGGCCAGCCAGTTGAAGTTGCCCGGTAATTGATGTTTCAAAAACTCTATCGTTGCCCGAGCTGTGCATCGCTCCATTGCTTGTTGTCAACTAATTCTCTATCTGTCTACAATATAAATGAGATTTGACGGCATTTGCAAAATTTGCGGCACACTCACATTATGACAGTACTCTGTATATTGTATGTACGTTAATTTGTGTGTATTTATGTTTAAGTATGTAATTATTGGCACACACAAGAAATAACATTGTGAAAATGATAGTGTAAACAAAATGTAAATGAAATAATAAAACCACAATAAACATCAAAAAAAACAAAGACAACTAAAGAAGGAAATGAAAAGTGAGGGAAGATGAAAACGAATTTTATAATGTGCAATTTCCAAATAAGTACTTAATGGTTTACAATTTCAAAAGCTTCCATTTGACAACAATAATAAGAATGAAGGAGCAAACATTAGATGTATGGTAAATAGCAGAGAGAGAGAGTGAGTGCGTGAGCGAGACAGAGGGAGAGCGAATGAGAAACGCTCTCTCGCATTGCTTATGCTTATGCATGCAGAAGAACAACATGGCGTATACGCAATCTGACATTTTAATGGTTTTGGTCAAGCAAGCTCAAGCGCGTCGTTTAGTGCTGTCGAAAACTACTGCCACCATGAAATAATAAGACAACATAAAAATGGGAAGACTAAAGCAGAAGAATAGAAATAGAGATAGTGACAGCAAAGTGTCACTCATAATGTTGTGTGTGTACGAATGTGCTGTAACACCAACCGCTCATTCTCTCCATCATAAAGCAGCAAAAAGAAACAAAAAATGTTAAGTAAATACACAACAAAAAAATGAGAAAACAAATGAAAGCCTTTTCTATTCATTCATGCTCAACTCGGTATGAACTGCAACTGAAACTAGCGATTTTGATGATGGTGGAGAAGGAAATGAAAACGCATTTAAGGCACATTTGAGCCACATTTGTATTGTTGATTCTTAGGCAACTACGCGTCGTCGGGATTCGCCGACTGGTTAGCAAGTAGAGTGACGGGGCAGCATACAACAACAGTTGATTGAGGTAGTACTAGTAGTTCTGTTTCCTGTAATATCTCAAGTGCTGCTGCTATTTCTGCTCTTCTCCGTCTTTCGCACCCGCTATCTTTCCCGCTGTCAGTATGCCACACTTACACGCGCGCATACTTGCACATAAATACGTACTATACACAGTATGTATATGTGTACAGGTACCACGAAGCTCGCTGCCCGAATATGTGAAAACTCAGTAGAAAATTTTCAATGTACTTAATTTTTACATATACCTACACATTTTAACCTTTTTCCTTCAGCAATTTTTTTTTTTTTTGCTGATTTCTTTAATATTGAATTAGTTACTTAAAACTTTATGCATTTTTTACCTTTTGGAAAAGAACAGAAATCTTTTATTTTATAAAAATTGCAGAAACATTTCCAACGTCCACAGTTTATGCAAGTTTGAATTATTTAACGCGTTTCTAATTGAATTTTTACACTTCAATTCATTTTTCACAATCCAGCACGAATGATGTTTGCATAATTGAAATTTTAATCTGTGAAATAATTTTCCACAAACATGTTGAAGGTTTTTGCACTGATGGTCATCGATAGAGACATATTTTCATTTTTCTTCAAGACATTTTTTCAGTATAAAATTTTCCACCTTCTAACAACTTTATATGTGGAAATGCGTTTTGTCTTTCAACAAGCAACGATTCGTTGCTTTTCTCGACGCGTTTTTATTTCTGGGGATCTGAGCGTTAACTGAATCGAGTCAACGAATTTCCATTCATTCGTTACATTCTCAAGAAAATTACGAATGCCAGTTGAGGTTGAGATAGCTACAAAATTCATTGCGCGAGAGTGGGAGAGGGAGGACAGGACGACGGTGTACTTACATATGTGCTTGTGCTTCAAATGAAAAGCTCATTTCATCTCAGCGCAAAACTAAAATGTTCGCTCTTCCAAAATTGGTAAGATTGCAAAGAAACAGAAACACTTGTTAAGGATTTCTCAATGCGCCCGCTCACTTCTATTGTTTATATTTTTTGTATTGTTGTTCTCGAGCTGCTGCTTTTGTTGTTGTTGCATTGGTGAAAACAAAAATTGTAACGCATGCGTTGCAGTGCGTGAATTGGTGTCATTGCACTTATGATGTTGGGGATTGGTGAATAATGATGGCAGTGCAGTGTTTTTGGCAACAAAACTTCATGGTGAATTTGCTGAGTTCTTCATGAAATCTGGTCCTCGTACAAATGAAATGAAATTCTTATTGATATTTACATTTTTATACTTAGAGCGGAATTCTGGCTGATACTACTCTATCAAGCTACTAAAATTTGATACTGTCAATTGATACTAGATACTCGTACTATTTCGGTATTCTGATGCGGACAGTCGCTAAAGAAATTCACATCTTGGTGAATAATGTTGCTAATGCAATTGTTTCTTTGACTGACAAATGCTTTAGGAAAAAAGATCAATTGAAGTACTTCAATATTTACCTTCTTCTAAAACATTTGTCAAAGAAACAATTGGATTTGCAACATATTAACTTTTAAATAAGATATTAAATACATTTTATTAACGTATTAAATACTACTACATGTTTTCATTCAATCAAATTCATTGATTTAAAACAAAACCAGTTTTCTATAAAAAAAATTGCATAAAAAAAATGTTTCTTAATTGTTTATAGTGTCGGTGTAGCTTTGACGTATTTGTATTCCTTCTAAGAAGTAATCAGGCTGGTTTGCCCCGGAAATTTCGGAGTCATTAGGAGCATAATCGTTGATTACAACCTCCTCATCCAGGTATATACTTTTTTTTTTTGTAGTATGTTGTGGGCATACCAAATCGTACGCTCTTTTGAAATACATTAAGCGTGATTTCAAAACCCCAAAAGCTCTTTCAATAGATTTTCTTTCTTTTATGTGCTTAGCGTTGAAGAGCGATTCTTCGATCGATGAAGAGTTGGTTACAGGCGTTAGGAGCCATGGCTCTAACGGATACCTTGAGTCAGCTAGAAGCAATTTGTATTCACCGGGGCGATGCTACCTGATAAGGGTTATCCTTGGTGGTGAAGTGGTCCAGATTCCTGAATAATGACATGATCCGAGAAATTTGGCATTGATGTGGAGAAACTTCAGCTCATGATCACAAATCTATCATGCAGAAATTTATTATTGAAGTTTTTTAATTCTGCGTTTTGCGACTCGATGGGCTGCAACCATTAGAGCTCTCTACCATTGCGAGTCGAATCTTTGGACTTACCGCTTTAACATTTATGCTGTAGTATCCGGTTTATATAGTCATGAGGTATAACTCCGGCTGTCATTGACGGTGCAATTATTGCAACGTGGGTACAGTCAATGACACTAATGAATTCTTCATAATGAATTTTCTGTGAAACCTAGTAAATTAAGTATTTTAAATGGATTCATTTTAACTGAAGGGAACAACTCACCCTGCTTTGAGTCCATTGTATTGTTCATTTGTTTCGGGATAAGCAATTTCACCATTTTTGACCCGAACTAGCACGCTGCAAGTGTATTTTATGCTACTCCACTACTGTCCTACTGTGTAAAAAAAATCCAAAACCCAGCACCGAGAGATTGCGAGAGTGTAGACTTCCCAAGCAACTCATTGAGTCCCGCCGAAGGTCCTCTGACTATACAGCACCAGGCAGGTGGTCGAATTCACATGATGATGGTAAGATTATAATTATAATGATACAGCAAATAAATTCGTATGCTTTGAGTATGAATATTTTGATGGAGATGATGATGAGAGCGATGCAAGCGATCCAGATGTCGAAAAGGGAATGCGCATATCTGAAATGTTGCTTCAGCGCTATGAAAATATCCTTTTTGCATCGAATAAGAAAAATAATTTTTCTTAAGTGCAGTTAATCTCCATTGTTATTTGTAATATGACTAGACTCTATATTAAAACAAATATAGACTACGCTGTGGCGTAGTGGTAGTGCGTTGGACTGTTACACAGAGTGTCCGGGGTTCGAATCTCGGCACAGGCAAAATCAAAAAGTTAAAAAAATCAATTTTTCTACACAGCACCACCTCTTGGCAGGCAACGGTACATTTTCCTTATCCTTTTTATCCTTTTCGGTAGCGCTACATGCGTGCATGGTCGACACTGATTAACTGAAGTTCATTGTGGTAAGGGAATAACACTTGCCACAATGGCTGTCTATCTCTTTATCGGTGTCCTGTGACTGCATTCCATCTCTCATTCTCCCTCTATCTTCCTCCCAGCTATCAATCTTCGTTCCAATCAACACAATGCTCTGCATACAAACATAGCATAGGGGTACCAAACAAAAATAAGAAAATTGATGTATTCAAGCTGTTGAAAAATCTAATATAAAAACTCTGTCTGTGAAATTAGTCAAAATTGACAAATTTCACCAGATTAATGTCACGTTTAAAACAAAATTAGCTTTTCGGAGTAGATATCAAATTTTGGCTGTCAAAATGTTTACAGTGAATTAATAAGATTGCTTGGTTTGTGGGTGAATATTAATCGATATTTTAAGATAAAAATTAACATATGAATCAATCATAAATTCATGGTTTAATAAAAGAATCCCATTGATCTTTTGTTAATCGAAAGAAATTCAAATGTGGAGAAGAGACAAAATTGGGTTAGTTTACAGAGAGAAATGTATAAATTAAATAAAAATAGCTGCAAACAAGCGAAATGAATTTAAAAAAAATTTATATACATACAATAACTAATGTATGAAATGAAAAGTTAACTTCTGCTAGTTTTCTGTCTACCTGCTTGCCTGGCTGCGCAACAACTTTATTAATAGCCGAAGGCGTAAATTATGACATGTCAAGTGCCGAAAGTGATCTAAGCTATAATAAAAATGTCCAAGAGCCAAACGACCATAAGACCCAATATTTCATCTGTGCGTTTTTAAATTTATGCAAATTGTGAAGTAATTATGCCAATTTATGCTTTGTTTTATTTGCTTTCACAGAATCACGACACCACACAAAACTTTCATTCATATTCAGATTTGAATTGTAAAATTCTATGGCCGCCGATCAATCTACAAAACTATGCAAGTTGCGAGTGTAAAAAAATATCAACGTACAACAACTTTTAAACGGTATATACTAGAAATATAATAATAAAAGAATAATAGTAGTTTAAGCAGAAATTAGGTTACCTTCTGTAGTATGCAGAAGGTCTCTGCAAGTTTCCGAGTTGATAGTTGAAAGTAAGTGGAAATAAAGAATTTAGTCTTTTGAAAATCTTTGAAGTTGTCGGATTAAGTTGAAGCGAACACACACGTAAAATAACAAATAGAAAATATCGGAATTTGTTGATTCAAAAGAATTTACAAGAGCTCGTCCTGATACACAAAACAAATTAGAACGCTTTCAGATTTTTGTTTCTCGAGCAAAATGAGCACAAAACTGGTGTGATTTCTTTAGAAGCATTTAAAAGTTGAAAAATATTAACTACTTTCATTTTTTATCAATTAATTTTAGATTTTAATTGTGCTAATAACATGCCTTTACACTGCAACAGCGATGTCAATCGATATAAGGAGACATGCTAAAAAGGATGCGGGGTAAAGTTTGTTCTCTCGATCGAGTCCTTACCATATATGAGAGATATTTGTCGAAAATGGTTTAGTTTGAGAGACATAAAATTTTTACTCTTTTTTTGGGCTTAGAATAGCTGAATACTTCTCCGACATTACACGTAATTTGGGAAGTACATCAAAGTTTTATTTTTATAATAGTTTGTTACCTCTCTTTAAAGGGAACCATTAGTTCTAAATAAATATTGGCCTGGTTAGTTTTTCAGGAGTTTGAGTCTCTCACGAATAAATGTGGATTATTTACAGTTTTTGTGATTTATAAAGAAAAATAATTTCATGGGGCTGGTCGGGAAGAAGATGTTTCCTGGTTTCTTCTTTTAATGAGAGGCCGAGCTCCTCGCACACCTTCATGCTGTGCGTGTTATATTTGTACACGAATGGAAGTTTAGCGTGCTTTTAACGTAATTTGGATGGGACAACTGTGGAGGAATGTTAAGCTGAATTGGTCTATATCAGATATATCAGATATCTGATGTGGTCTATATCAGATAATTGTAGGTCTCTTAAAGCTGTTAGAATGCAACAATAGCTCCCCTCAGAATCAAATTTGTTAAGAAAAAATTAAGTGAATATTGTTCCGTACTTTTAAACTTAGATAGCTTAAAAACTTTTCCATTTCCCTCCCGACCCGACACATAGAAACATTTAGAGCATAATAGTCTTCATAAACTAATCTAAAGAGTCAATAACGAACTATTACTAGAATTTCTCTTATTCATTCTCTGACCAATTTTATGTACACATAAAAATATGTTAGAGGGGCTTAACTTGTTCAAAAAACACTTACACAAATTGTCTGTGCCCTCAAAACTAAAATCCAAATTTAATGAATATATCTCGAGAGAAAATTTTAAAACTTTCATTTGAATTGTATCAACTTTAATATTAATATGTATATAATATATTCGTAACTTACATACAATTAATATTTTCTCTTCCCAAAAAGTATTCCCTTTTACGAGGCAACATCCTTCGATTACGATTATCGTAACTTGGAACCAAAAAGCTCATCGTATTATTATGAGAGATTTAGATCTACCACAACAACCGAACGACCTATTGTCCGCTATTGGAACAATCTAATGCGCAATGTACGATTGCCGATACCAACGATCACATGGAATATGACCAATCCATTAGTTAATCTCTTCAATGCAGGCGAAACAAATGTTATGGAAACGCCAGTGGCAAATTATCATTCGAATGCGGGTGGTGGCGCCAGGAAACGTAAACGTAAAAATACTTCAAAGCATACAAATTCGAATCCAAATCATAATCGTAACAAAAATCGAAAACGCAAGAATAGCTACGAACAGCAAGGGGAATCGGCAGCGCAAGAGGCCCAGCTCGCATTGCAGCCATTTTCAAATGATTTTGATCCAAATAGTGCAATGTACTTCTACGATCCCGGCACAAACCAATACTATGAAGTGCAACGTTTAAATGCACAGAATGAAGAGAATAAGGAGGACTATATAAATTCGAAGGACACTTACAATGATGATGATGATATGGCAGATGTGTCGCAGACAGAAGAATATAAATCATCACAAATACAATCAGATGAAGAAGAGAATAATCATGATTTAGAAGCAACCGATTTAGTAAAGGCAGCAAATGAACTGAGCGTAGATGATATTGAAAAGATGCGGTTAGATATGTTGAATTACAAGAACGATGATGATGATATAGCCGTGGTAGCACAACTTGACGATGACGATGATGAGAAGGAAGAAACAAAAATTACCACTAACAAAAATGATGAAGAAATGTTTCGCAATGTCATCGGATCGTATATGAGCGATGATCGTTTGAACCGAAAAAGACAGCGTGCTAATGGAAAAAATCGTGTGAAAAGTGTGGGGCGACCAAGGCCACGGGACAAATTTAAATTCTACTATATACAAGCTTGGTGAGGTGAGACGATTTTACAAATTATACAATTAATGTAACGTAAAAATTATGATCAAATTATCGACCTTCTGTTAAATAAATTGCTTACCATTTTAACTATCATGGTTTTAATATTTATTGGATGATACATGTTCATGTAATCCAGAGCATCATTATTTAGCTAATATAAAAAAAACTGCGTCTTCTATATCTGTATCATACAAAGCAAAACTATTCTACTTACATATGTCAAGATTTATATAAATATTAACATTACAAAAATATATTCTGGTTGAAGTGCAATAAATCAAACTTTATTACATAAATTACTACGGCATTCAACAACAGAAGACGGGAGGTAGAGAATATTAACATTTTTTTTGCTAAAATCTATTATATTTAATTCATAACATAAGTGGAGCATTGATGGATATTGGTGACTTTTCTGTCGGCAACGCCACATGCGTCGGATGTTCAACATTATCAAAATATGAATGAGTCATAGCATTTTTTGCAGAGATACGTTCAATAGGATCATAGAGCATCATTTTCTAAATGAGACCAATAATAAAAAAAACAGAAAATTACAAGGTGAACATAACATAGTTTTGCAAATTATTACAACCTTAAAGAGATCATAAGCTTCGTGCTTAACAATTACATCAGGAATATTCGTTATCTCCCATTTGGGAAATTTGGCTTTATAATCAGGCAACTGTGTTACACCAGGCCAGCACTTTTCATCTGGTGTGCCGAGAGTACGAAATATACGATAAAGTTGATCGATTTCACTGTCGCCAGGAAATAATGAACGACGCATGATCTATGTACAGATATAGGAAAATCAGATTAACGATTGTAACTTAAATCAATTTACATATATTCCAACAAAAATATCGATTTACCATTTCTGCAAAAATACATCCCAAACTCCAAATATCCATGCCAGTTGCATAGAATTTAGTGCCCAAGAGAATTTCAGGTGCACGATACCACAGTGTTACTACTTCGTGTGTATAGGCGCGCATTGGCATAGTGAATGCACGTGCCAAGCCAAAATCGGCCAACTAATACGTAAATGTAAAATTCACAGAAATTGCATATTTAAGGTATGGTAAGATCGGAAAATAAAAAATTATTACCTTTATATTGCCCAATGTATCGACGAGTAAATTTTGCGGCTTTAAATCACGATGCAAAACTCTATTTGTGTGACAAAATGCAATGGCATCCAACATTTGATGCATATAACTCTGAAAGTAAGCGCATATTTTAAAATATTATAATATATTTAGTTAAACAATTTTATAGAGCATTTGGTAAAAGATGTTTCAAACAAAGAACATAATTTTATGTAATATTCAATATAACTAATAGAATTCAAGTAATAATTGAAAGTTGTGGCCTAAGTTTCGCATGTATACAAATAATATAGCCCTTCAATACCCATATGATCGACATATGAAAGTCATCATGATAAGTACCATGACTTCTGAGCGTCAACAAGGAAATAAATCTGTCATAATTTTCAAATCTCGTCTCAGACAAAATCAGAAAGTGGAAAAAAAAATTTTTTCTACACGGCACCATCTCTTGCAAGGCAATGGAAAACCTACAAGAGTAAAAATTTCCTATGAATTTCCATTTTTCGATTTTGATATATTTTTTTTTTATTGTTTCATTCAACGCACAGGGTGTACTCCTATGAATGCAGAGTATTGTGTTGAATGGAAGGAAGATTGATAGGTGAGAGGAAGAAGGAGGGAGAATGAGAGAGTGAACGTGATCACACAGGACACCGATAAGGAGATAGGCAGCCATTGTGGCAAGTGTTATGTCTTTACCACAATGAACTTCAGGTTATCAGTGTCGACTATGACCGCTTGTAGCGCTTAAGTCCAAGCTTTTCGTATCCACTCATGTAGTGCGTATTATATTTCTACATGAATGGAAGGGACCTACAGTTTTATGCCGTATCCGAATGGCGAAGTGAAAAATTTTCATAGGCAATTTTTACCTGTGCCGAGATTTGAACCCCTGACACTCTGCGTAACAGTCCAACGCACTACGCTACAGCGACCACAATTGTACAGTCTCATACGAGTATAATTTCTTATGTGATTTCAGAAAACAGTTAAATAATTTAAAAGGTTCCTATCATAAAATGCTGAAAAAATCTTTTGTTTTTACTATAAACCACTTTTATGCCCCTTTAATGTTGAAGTCCAATTTAAGTCAAAAATTGGCTCAGCATGGCTTTGGTTAATTTTTTGGTTAATTGAAATTCTTAAATGAAGTACAGCATAGTAAGAATGTTCTGCGTGTTAGGTATAGGTCATAAGAAGCTGACAATATATATTTCTAGTTAGTTTTGGTGAATCTTTTTGTCTTGATAGCAACGTTAACACTGAATTACATAAATATCGTACGTTAGGTATTGTGGTAGCCGTGGCGTAGTTAGTAGAGCAAAATCAAAATGGAGAAAAAAAAAAATTCTACACCGTACCAAACCTACAACAGTAAAAATCGGTTATGAAAAACTTTTCACTTCGCCGTTCAGATTCGGCATAAACCTGTAGGTCCCTTTATTTGATTTTGTTTAATTACGATTTTCTTTTATAAATTTAAACTTACTTTAACGAGTTTTGGAGTGAAGACTTCTTTTTTCTTATCCAATAATTTTTTCAAGTCCATATTCAAATATTCGAAGACCATATACAAACTCGAATCCGCAATAACAACATCGAACAATTGTACAATGTTTTTATGGCTTAAACCCTTCAGCAAGGATATTTCACGTACGGCAGTGGAGGGTACTCCTTCGGTTTCACTAAATACAAACGGAAAAGGAAACATTAAAAATGTACTACAAATTGAGAACGAAAAGTGTGAATTGTGTAAATTGTAATCTTACCATGGGAAATGTAGGGCCGCATGAATGGAAGATAAATTTAAAAATTAAATATGTATTTGTGTATTTAAAATTAACGAAAACATTTTCAATCGTAGCCCCTAGCCGCTAGACTAAGCCGAATCATGAGGTGCTACGTCTATAAGAAACCAGCGCAGCACCAGCACAATAAGGTTTAGTACAGCAGCTACTAGTGCCTTTCGTATGCACCACCAATTATAACTAATCGCTCTTCATGAAAAGATAAACACATATTCCATGCCACCACAACATTATATCTGCCGTACCGAGACTTGATGCCTGTCGCATCTGGTTACCTAAGGCAAATGACATTCGTCAAGGACATTATCATTTTGCCTGTCATTTGTTCCCTCCTGTATCTCACCTTTCTAGTCTGATTTTCTTCAACGCCACATCCTTGCCCGTCTTTGTATCTTTGGCCCTATATACCACACCATAAGTTCCTTCTCCGATTTTCTCCACTTTCTTAAACGATCCCACCTCACACATCTTTCCATGGACTTTATTTTAACTTTTCACTTTTGATTGCATTCACATTTAATTTAATATTGTGAACACCTTTATTTATATTGAGGCAAAAAAAAAATAAAATAAAATAAGCCGCACCGAAGCCAACAATTTGTAACAATAATGAAAAGAAACAAACTTTTTAGCGCGTACAATTCGCACCTTGTATGAAAACGAAACACAAAACGTTATGAATAACGGAACATGGTAACGGGGAAATAATGGAATACCATTTTCAATACTTAGTTAGTCTACTTAATACTAGATGGCAGTGTCACCAATTAATTGGATTCTTCAAGATACAAATATATAGCAAGAAATTTTTAAATTTTAGTGCCAAATTAAATTTAACTTTAAACCTTTAAATTAGCACTGAGTACGATTTCACGGCAAATACAATCAATTATTACATAATTTCATACATAAGTATAAAAGTGTTATTAAGTTTTTTAAGCCTTTTAAATGAAATCATTTGGTTTAAGTTTTTTGTAACGTTTTGAAATACAATATTGGTGGAATAAAATGTACATACTATATTGTACACGATTTTGACCATGAGAGTAAATGAGTTTCGATTAAAATGGTGGTCGAAACCGAAACCATTACTTTCATCTGAAAAAGAACGACAACAAAACCAAACACTGGAAACGGTTCAAATCGGTTTTGAGAAAAATCGCCGAGATAGAAGTAAGTTTGCAAACCATATAAGATTGCTAGTTACAATATTTACTCGTAGTAATTAATCTCCCGTGTGATTGTCAAACTTAATTTGATCTCTTTCCATCGAAACCGTAATCAGAACGAAACCAAAACCCGAATGAATGTAGAAGAATGAAAGCGAAACCAAATGGCTTGACAAAACCGACACCGAAACCAGAACTTTCGGTTTCATTCTTTGACTAAAAGTAAACCATTTTTTTCGAATCGTTCGTGTTGAATTTTTAGAATTATTCATTTTATTTCATTAGCGGACTAGGATTTCAACACCACCTTAATAATGGTTAACTTTTCTGCTCCTTTGCATCCACCAAGTGACAACAAACTTTCGCCCCAGAATGTTTCCAGTTAATTAATTAATTATGTTAATTTAATTTCTAGTACTCGGTCTGTTCCCCACTACGCATTATAAAGTTAAAACTAACTCAAAGCATTAGTGTAACAAGTATCGGAAAAGTAAAATGTCTCGTAATTTTCATTTACGTTACAATATTTTTACTTGTCGGTATTTTTGAAATAATGGATCTATCTGATCTTTGTCACTGATGAGGAACCGTGGCGGGTTCCGAACTGGTCGTATGATCTGCTTCTCCATTTTAGCCGAACAAATTTAATTACAAAAATTTACGTTTTTCATATTTAGATAGCAAAAAATACCATAGTATAAGAGGGTAGATCAATAAGTACCCGTGTGTAATGGAAAAACATGCGAATAAATAAAAGCGAAGTTGAATGCTGTCCATGGGGACCCTTCACCATCTATGACAACCGTCAGATATTGGCTCAACGAATTTAAACGTGGTCGTACATCTGTTTTTGATGAGGAGCGCCCAGGCTGCCCGGCATCAACGATTTCCTCGGTAACCACGTCCACGACATGATTCTCGCTGATCGCCGAACGAAAGTGCGCGAAGTAGCAGAGGCCGTAGGAGTGTCGTACGGAACGGTAATTAATATTTTACATGATAGGTTAAGCATGAGAAAGGTGTCGGCCCGATGAGTGCCGCGATTACTTACGGTGAACAACAAGCGGATACGGAATTGTAGCGGCCAAATTGCATGAATTGAACTACGAATTGCTGCCGGACTCATCGTACTCGCCCGACTTGGCTCCCTGCGTTTTCTTTCTGTTCCCCAACATGAAAACGTGGCTCGGGGGAAAAAAATTCAGCTCAAACGAGGAGGTTATCATCGAGACAGAAGCGTATTTTGAAGAGTTTGACAAATCGTATTTTTTGGAGGCGTTAAAGAAATGGCAGAAACGTTAGGAAAAGTGTATTGTATTAAAACGAGATTACGTTGTAAAATAGAAAAAAAAAATTTGTGAAAAACTTGCCTCTTCATTCCTAACACGGGTACTTATTGATCTACCCTCGTATCTCTACTCCTTAATAAGAGTAGGCCCTTATAAAAAAAAAAATAACTTCAAATGGCGCATTAAACGCGGCATCAACGCGGCAAATATCGGCGGTAGCAAACTATTAGCAATAGGAAGATTCTCTAAGTCTAGCTTATGTCCTTGCACGGTGCAAGAATCGCAAATATTTTTGTTGTTTCTTCGGTCGGTTTTGCAATTCAGTTAGTGCAACAAATTACAACTTTTTGAGTGCAACAGAGTAACCATTGTTAAATACTAAAAGAGGATGTTGTGTTCCACATTTTTGCTGAAGAAAGTTACATATAGTGCAGCAGGTCCTAGTTTTATTTATCCTCATTTTTAGATAAGAGTTGCCATATCAACGTAATAAATGGGTAATGATAAATGGTATAAACTTCAAATGCTAAAGATTTTTTGTCTGAGACAAAATTGTTCGTGATGTAAAAAATTAAAATTTTTATGTTTTAATATCAATCCTCTTTAATCCATACTTGATGGTTTTTAGTAAATTATTATCCTACATATAGTATATTGCTTAAGCTACTAAGAATTTTTTTGAATGTGAAATTTACCAAAACTGCCTAAATGTGGGAGTAACTGGAAGGGACCTACAGTTTAAAGCCGAATCCGAACGGCGAAGGAAAAGCTTTTCATAGCAATATTTACTCTTGTAGGTTTGCCATTGCCTGACAAGAGGTGGTGCCGTGTAGAAACATTATTTTTTCTACTTTTTTTTTTGATTTTGCCTGTGCCGAGATTCGAACCCCGGACACTCTGCGTAGCAGTCCAACGCACTACCACTACGCCACAGCGACCACTTATATATCAGGAACATTAAATCTGTTGCTCTTAAACTACATATATGCTTTATACACTTTGAATATATTGACATTGCAACTCCCACCTTAAAATGCGGTTTAAAGAAAAAAACAGATTGGGCATAACACCCTATTTCAGTATTATACAACGGTTACTCTGTTGTAAAAATACTGTTGGACTGTGTAATTACTTATTCTACCTAGTTAAAATTTCATATATATGTAATTGGAAAAAAATAATATAACTAAATGAATACCTATGTAAATTTTTGATCTTGTAGGTATTTGATCTCGCTAATGAATCTAATGAATCATAAATTGTCAAACTTTAGTTTTAAATGAAAATAAGACATAAAATGGGCATGGATCAATCACTTCTTATTTGAGAAGAGTTCAGAGTTTTTTCCTGGCTTAGAGCTGCTTCACTTAATTAGTAGGTATTACATGAGCTGCTATCCGCTTTAGTTATCATCTTTGTCTTGCTGAATTAAACCGAAACCATTCCATATGTTTCTCGTTGAGTTGCTTTATTTGGAGAGCTTACGTCTTCTTCATACTAAAAGTTTACTCTAAGGTTCTCGGCTGTTAGCTTAAACTTTTCACCCAAATAAACATAGAATATATACATGTTTTTTTCGCTAGTCGTTCGAAATTCGTGGAGATTATGCAGCTCTAGCCATGATAATTTCTTAATCAACCACAATCGTGAGTGAGTGTCCAGGGTTCGAATCTCGGCACAGGCAAAGAATGAACAAATAAATATATTAAAAAAAAAAAAAAAAAGAAATGCAAAAAGCTCGGCCTAGGCCCTCCGTGGCTGTTGTGCCATTAAAAGTAAAGTAAATAAAAAAGAACAACAACATATGTAATTTCTACAAGGCACCACCTCTTGGCAGGCAATGGCAAACCTACCAGAGTAAAAATTGCCTATGAAAAGCTTTTCACTTCACCGTTCGGATTCGGCATAAAACTGTAGATGCGAAAAGCTTGGCCTTTGGCGCTACATTGATGGATGGATGTGAAGAAGGCCGAGAACCTGACCTACGAGTGCAGGACAGTTCCTCAAGCACTCAGGCTATGTAGTCCATTGCACTTAAGGCCTAGTAAAAGAGCTACATGCGGTCATAGTCGACACTGATAAACTGAAGTTCATTGTGGTAAAGGCCACAATGGCTGTCTATCTTTTTATCGGTTATTCTCAATCGCTCTCTCATTCTCCTTCCTTTTTTCTCCCACCTATCAATCTTCCTTCCATTCAACACAATGCTATGCATAATTCATAGGGGTACACCCTGTGTGTTGAATATATAAATAAAAAAAAAGGAAAGAAGAATGTGATTGATTCTCATTCTCATGAAAATTTGATAGCATGCTTCTTCGGCTGCCAATTGGACAATAACAGAAAGGCAGCGTCAACAATAGTTTTTTAATATGTGTGGAAAAGCCCAGCCCAGTCCAGAACAAAAATTTCTGTAAATACCTAGCTTCCCGGAAATGATACTATGCTATTTGTTTCTTCTAATTACAAAAACAACACGTACGCCAAAAGTAAGTAGAAAACTTTCACAACAACTACAGCAACAATTTCTATCACTCTAACGAGCTCACATACATACACACGAGTAAGTATGTACATATAGGTTTGTATACAAACCAGATACTGTCAGGATATTGAAGCTGAAGCTTTCTGTTATTGCTTACCACTTGGAATTACTGACAAGGACAAAAGGGATATAAAAACACAACAAAATTAGGAATGAAAAAATATACTCACTCGCAATGTAGCTATGCGTAGACAAAAGGAAAAAAAATATATATAAAATTATATGTTCAAGTTCAATAGTGTGCGAAAAGAGCAACAACAACAACAACAGCAGTGAAAATCCAGAAAATAAAAATAAGGTAAAGTTAATTTTTTTTGGTTTGAAAGTTTGTAACATATACTTCTATAAATACATATGTATGTATGTGTATATGACTGCGTTAGTTTCGAAGTATGTGTAGTTTGTATGTATGCGTTATTGCGAGCATTCAAGTGTAAATGAGTTACCTAAGGCTGAATTTATTATTGGACTAAGTACATGGGAATGTCCCCTGCATTCTCGATCTTATGTGTCACTACTTAGGAGGCGGCAGCACGGCATAAATTATTAATGAAACAGATCCACACACATACACACACATTCAAGTGAGTATGTGTAACTACATACATATGTACATAGTTACATCCATTTCTACATATGCACGTACTTTTCTTTTCCAGCCAGCCAAACAACCACCATTACAACAACATTAACAATATTAAACAATGAATTGTGGTTAAATTTTTAAAATTACGTAAATATAAAAGCTATATTCCCAATATGAAGATAAGCCTTTTGGATTATTTAAGCTAATCATACATATTTAATATATTATATACCTACCGCATGTTGCATACTACTGTGGGCAAAAAGTAGTAAGACTTTGTTCATAATTTCAAATTTTTGTATTCATTCTTCCAAATCTATTTCGTCCCCTTCAAAGTAATCCCCTCCGGCCCCAATACACTTGTGCCAACGTTTTTTCCAATTCTCTTCAGTGATTTTGGAACCAATCGTGCATTCACTCTTCTTAGGCCCAAATGATGTTTTAAAATGGTTTTCACTGATCCTTCCGATATTGATATTCCAACGATGCCAGTAAGGTCTCTGACTGTTAATCGTCGATTCTCGAGCACCAATTCCTTGATTTTATTGACGTGTTGATCATCAGTTGATGTTGATGGCCGTCCTGGACGTGGTTCGTCGTCAACGCGTTCTCGACCATCTTTGAACAATTTGTACCAATCAAAAACACTTGCTCGCGACATACAATTATCACCGAAGGCCTTTTGCAACATTCTGAACGTTTCGGCACCAGAAATTTGATTCCGCACACAAAATTTAATGGAACTTCTTTGTTGAATAATTTCACTCATTGTGAAAATCGCCGAATGCACTTTTTGTACTTCAGAAAGACAAGCGTATACTAAACACTAATGATTATTTTGATGTGACATTTGGCGCAGATGTCACCGACAGTCATACCAACCTTAAAAAAATAATAATTTGATGAATGGGTTTCCGCGCGAAATTTAAATTAAAAAGTCTTACTACTTTTTGCCCACAGTATTATATAAGTACATAAGTACATATGTATAAGAAGAATAATTACTCGTTTTGTAAAGTCTCCCCGATGTTTAGGCCTAAGGCAAGAAAATGACAAAACCCTAAGAATTTTCTACTTAGTTATATGCACAAAATTATATTAATTTTTTTTTATGTATTTGGAGTACCTAAACCCAATTGTATTGTATGCGAAAAGTTCCAATATTAAGTACTCAGTCTTTTACGTGGCCTTTAATAAATATCATATGTTTTCCAACGTTTTCATAGTTTTTAGCTTGATTGGCAAATAATATGTATAAATGATTTCTGCGGAGAGAATTTTAATTGAAATCAGGAACCATGTTTATTAAGTTTTCCTAAACATATTCGAATTTCTAAGTTATTCACGATAATGCCAAATAAATGTTCAAGGTAAACAATTTTATTTCTATGTTAATTTCAAATTGTTTTCTGTAATGTTAAAACCATTTACTTAACTAAGATATAGTTTGCTTAAAGATATACAAAAATATTGTATTTTATAAACATTTTAGAACTACTTGCTGTTCTACTGATCACTATTTTAATACCATTCACGACCATTTAACCAATATTCATAAGATCCCTCAAAAGGTTTAGATCAAAATGTAGTTTCGACCCTCTATACTAACATTTATTGACTTGATGGAATAATCTGAGTATTCTGAAAAAGGTATTCTTTTGCTCTGTTTATTTAACGTTCTGGGAAGTGATTTTATTTCCGAAGGAGGTTCTAATCCTCAAGTGAGTTACTAATTACAAATCTTTGAAAAGAAATTGTAAGCTGCGAATCAATTCACACATGAAATATACATTTTTCTCTGTAAGTACGATCAGCTTCTATCGATTGACGGTTTATTCTTCACAAGACATAACATCATAACAACTTCACATAACATCATAAATATGTGTTAATGTATCTGTTCTGAAAAATTAATTAGAAACCTATGCGAAGTCAATGCCTATGGTACGTACAAAAGTATTGTATGTAAGTAACAAAATGAGTGCTCATCACAAAATTATCATCCCAAGGTTAGCATCAAAAAATGTCAATAATATTTGATGTATAACTTGAAAATGAGTGATATTTTCTTACAAGAATATAGTTTTATTTCAATAATAAATGAAATGAAAACATTATTCAAAGTAGTGTCCATCGGAAGCTACGACTTGCTGAACGACCTGAGGCTATGAATGAATCAATCCAATTTGTGATACTTTCAACTGAAGTAACGCGTATTGCAGTAAGGCATTCTGCATTGATCGAAATACTTAAGTGATACTCAGAAGGACCAAGGTTTGGTGAATACGGCGGGTGAGCCAAAATTTCCCATCCACTGATTTCCAAATAATTTTTAACCAGTCTAGCGAAATTGGCCGCAAGTTATCATTGTGAAAAATTACGGTCTCGTGCCTGGCCGTATATACTGGTCGTTTTTCTGATCGCACCAAATACAGAGCATTACCTTAGCACCATGAATATTCTGCATCATAGTTAATGTTCCTGGTTGGCCGAGATTCACATATGACTTCTTGTGATCCTTATTGAAATTGTTGCTTGAATAATTCTCAATGTTATTGCAAGGTCCTCTTACGTTTGGCGCGAGTCCTCGTCGAGTTACATCTCCAATTCTTCATCTTTTCACTTGGTTAGGGCTTTGTCTTTTGTGTCAAAGTCCAACAGCAATCGATGACTTTCAGCAGCACGTTTTTTCGAATTAACGAAGAAAAGTAAAACTTCCCGCAAATGCTGTTTATTTGGCACGTATGCTGACGTGTTTGTAGCGCAAAAAGGTTATATTGTTTACACTTTGGCAAATTGATACTTAATCAAAGCAAAAGTTACATGATGTACCTAAAACATGAAAGTAGCTGTAGTATTGCCATATGTAATTAACTACAAATTACGCGATCAAACGTGATTTATTTTCAAGTTATACACCCAATAGAAAAAGATGGTGTCACTTTCATCTTGTATCCTGAAGTAAAGGTGAAAAATGGTATAAAAACTTTATAATTTTTCTAGCATGCCACTATTTGGTACTCTTATGTAACTCTAAAGGTTAATGATAACTACTATTTGGTGCTTTGGAGTTGATAATGACCCAGAAACGAGAACAGCTTACTCCTTGGATACTTTTTGAGTGAACATATTATTTTCAAAGGATAGACTGTTGAACATAAAACAATGTACACTCTGCTTCAATTAAAATCAATTTTGTTTCATTTCTCCTTAAGTGCACTTATGCCTGTATGTATTTAGCTTTGTGACAATGTTCTTACTTTCAATTTAACTTTTAAGTATTTTTGTATCGCGTAACTGCCAGCCATTTTTTTTCCATCAACAAAGAGGAAAGTTTCGTTTGTACTTATAAGTAAATAGTTGCACACATCACCTTACGTTCAGGTTTGCCAGATATAATAACAACAATGTATATAGGGTAGACAGATCCGGCTATCGATTCGGAACTAGTAGTTCTAGTTCTTTGTGTTTTAATAATCCATATAAGCTACTAAATTATATTATTATTGTAAGACGTAAGCTAAGTTTTAAGCTATAGATAAGTTATAAACTCATATTGATATTTAAATTAGGTAGGACTAGTCCCTCCTCCAGTGGCTATTAATCCATTAAAATGAAAAAAAAAATGCCATCTGTGCAAGTGTATTTTACTTACTTACTTAGCTGGCGCTACAACGGTCTTGGCCGCCTCCACAAAGCTTCGCCAGTCACTTCTGCTATGCGCGCGCTGGTGCCAGTTGATAAGGCCAAGTGCAGTCAGGTTGCCCTGCACCTGGTCTTTCCAACGGAGATTAGGACGTCCCCTTCTGCGTGATCCTCCACCGTGGTTCGAATAAAACACCCTTCTAGCCGGAGCGCTTTCTTCCATTCGCTCAACATGACCCAGCCAGCGAAGCCGCTGGAGTTTTATACGCTTGACTATGTCAGTGTCAGCGTACAGCTCATACAGCTCATCGTTCCATCTTATTCGATACACGTCGTCCACGCATACTGGACCGTAGATCTTACGGAGTATCTTCCTCTCGAACGCTCCTAACAGTCTCTCATCATTGATGGTCAATGTCCACGTCTCTGCGCCATACATTAGGACGGGAAGGATGAGGGACTTATAGAGCGTTATTTTCGTCGGTCGAGAGAGGGCTCTACTTCTCAATTGCCTACTGAGCCCGTAGTAACACCTGTTGGCAAGAGTTAGTCTCCGCTTGATCTCAAGGCTGACATTATTGTTGGTGTTTATGCTGGATCCTAGATAAACGAAATCCTTGACGACTTCAAAAGTGTAGTTGTCAACAGTGACATTTTGTCCAAGACGCCGTGACTCTTTGTTTGTTGACACAAGGTATTTCGTTTTGTCCTCGTTCACCACTAGACCCACACGACGAGACTCCCTTTCCAGGTTGGAGAATGCTGCACTGACTGCTCGAGCGTTTTTGCCAATGATGTCAATATCATCAGCGTATGCTAGCAGCATGACACTCTTGTAGAAGATAGTGCCAGAGATGTCGATGTTCGCAGCTCGAATTATTTTCTCTAGCATTAGGTTAAAGAAGTCGCACGATAGGGAGTCACCTTGTCTGAAACCTCTTTTGGTATCAAATGGTGCGGAGAGGTCTGTCCCAATTTTCACTGCGCTGGTGGTGTTGGTCAGTGTCATTTTGCAAAGACGAATGAGCTTTGCAGGGATACCAAAATCAGACATTGCGGCGTACAAGTGATCCCTAATCGTGCTGTCGAAGGCGGCTTTATAATCGACAAATAGATGATGGGTGTCGATCTGTTTTTCTCGGGTCTTTTCCAGGATTTGGCGTAGTGTGGCAAGTGTATTTTAGTGATGAAAAAAAAAGTTTACCTCTGTGATGATTTAGCAACATTCAGCCATTCATAATCTACTACTTCCAACAATATCTAAATATTTAAACAAATCGAATAAAGTCTTTTGAAATTTCATTTATTCTTCATTCTATAGTTCACAATTTTGACATCTCATTTTTATGGAAAATTAAAAGTAAATCAAATCACGAAAACTAATGATTTTTACCTTTGTTTATCTGAAGATGTACTCCAGTGAAGCCGAGCTTATCACGAATTTTGGGCTCAAGATTATTTGAATAAATGTCAGCAAATATTTCCTTCAGTTCAATCTCTGCGTCACTTTTGGCTTTAGTGGTGGCATCATCAACCTCCTTCTTTACTGCATCGTCAATAGCCTTTAATTGAAAGAACAATGTATTAGCATTCGTTGTACTTAACTTATTAAGTCTACTCGAACATTCATATTTAACTATGAACTTATGTACCTTGGCATCTTCTTCACTGAAAAGGCCTTTGGAAACACAAAGCTCTTTGAAACTCGTTATAGGATCATTTTTCTGGCGTACGTCTTGGACTTCTTCTCGTGTACGATAGCTTGTGCCAGGATCGGACATGGAATGGCCATGATAACGGTATGTATTCAATTCCAAAACGATTGGACCCTGTTTTAATGCGTGCTCAATTGCATATTCAGTGGCAGAACGCACCTCTAAAACTTTCATGCCATCAACCCATACTCCAGGTACATAATCTCCTCTTGTGTAATACTGATCGCAGCAAGCACCACGCTTGGTGGCAGTACCCATGGCTGGTGTAGAGAAATATTAGATTGCAGTTTCTGTACGACTAACCACATACGATTACTTACCATAGTGATTATTTTCGCAGACGAAAATTACCGGAAATTTGAGAAGACACGCAATATTGAATGCTTCATATAGTTGGCCCTGATTAGCTGCCCCATCACCGTACAGAGTAAAGCATACACCCCCATCACCTCTGTATTGGTTGGCTAAAGCGACGCCTGCCCCCAGTGGTACCTATATAGTTACAAAATGTAACAATTTAAAGTCTGACTTTACTATAGGAGTTGTGTAACATTTTTCGGGCACCTGAGCTCCGACAATACCATTGCCGCCATAGAAATTTGGCGAGTACATATGCATCGAACCTCCTTTGCCACGCGAGCAACCGCTCTTGCGTCCGGCTAGTTCAGCGAGAATACTCGACACTGGCACGCCGAGCAGATAAGTCCAACCATGACACCGATATGCCGTTATTACGTTGTCCTGCTTACGCATAGCTGCACACATACCTGTTGAAAATTGGAAGAAAATATGGTTGATGAGCTGCAGCAGCTTTATATAGGTATATCGTCAGTTAAATTGTTGCTGGTAGACAAACCCACTGCACACGCCTCCTGTCCCGTATACAAGTGACAAAAGCCCCTGACAATCTTATCTTTATACATGGAATTAGCAGACGCTTCCATACGTCTAATTGTCTGCATTTGATTGTAATATTTTAAAGCATCTTCCTTCTTTACTTTTGTAGATGTCTCAGGCCCATCATCTTCTAGATTATGTAATTTGAAAGTCTACTTTTTTTCCAATGATGTAATTTTATCGAGTTTACAATGTTTATGTTTGATATTACATAATGTATACCTCGTCAAATGTCACATCCGCTTCTGTGCTATAACTATGGGACTTTGGTTTAAAACCAGAAACTTTTCCTTCAAAAGCCCAACCCAACAAGGGTGACGATGTACGTACTAAATTTATGTGCCCAGAAAGTTTGAGGGAAGAAAAGATGCTCGACCACATTTTGTTAATTGACCTGGCCAGTTTTAATCCTAAATGTTGTAGATTTGCCAGCGTATTTGAACCGACTAAAATACATTAATATTCTACAACAAACAATTTATACGTAATAATAATAATTGTGTTTATTTTATGACATAATATTCAAGACGACTTAATCCAAAGGCGAATGAATGTAACTGGGAAAGGTTTTTTATAACTCAATCGTAATTAGAAAAGGGATGAATTAACTTTCGCAATGAATGAAGGACGTCATAGTCTACATTCAGGATTCATAGAGGGAACCATCCACTTTATGACACTTTCATAGGCCTTACTTTGCTAAACGTCTACCATATCTCCACTATTGGTATACTAAGAAAACATCAGTCTTTCGTCTTAATCATCATGTTCCAACTAACATGATCTGGTCTGAATAGGAAGTGGGCGGGGCAATTGGCTGATCATGCCATTTTCGAAATGCAGCATGTCATTTTCTTGATAAGAAACTCCATGCATTAAATTTTATTCAAATTGAATTATAACTTGTTTGGAGGGCAGTGTTGCCAGATGAAGTTAGTTGAGCTCCCAAATCAGATTGTCAAATTGCCCAATTTCGAAAAAATACGCAACAAATAAAAATTTAAGTAGTATATCAAACTTAACATACCTTTTAGAGCGTAAGACATAGAAAACAATTTTTGTTTTTTTTATCTCTCTAATATTAGTTTTTAATAACAAACAAATTAACTAAAAATGAACTGATATAAAGCTTCTTCCCTTTTGCTCTTTTGAAATTAACTAAATACCTGCAGTTTAAAATTTATGTACATATTTGTACTCATACATTTTTATGAATTTGAGAAAACTTGCAGCATTTACGCTTCGCCGTTCGGATTCGAGATTAAACTGTGGGTCCCTTCCATGCGAAAAGCTCGGCCAAGACCCTCCATGGGCTGTTGTGCCATTAAAAGTAAAGTAAGCAGCATTTACGCAAAGTTGAAGGAGCTATTCGAGAATTCACACAACTTCTGTGATGCTTTACGCCATTATGGAGTATGTGCGTGGCGTTGCATGAGTATTATCTATGCTACGAAGTTCAGAGTTGAATTTTAAGGGAAGCGATCGATTTTTGGTGATTTTACTTTTCTACGCATTTTTCTTCTTTTTTTTAATAGCACATCAGCTTATGAAGGCCCTAGGCCGAGCTTTTCACGTACACTCATGTTGTGCGTGTAATATTTTTATATGAATGTGAATAAAATTCAACTTATCGCCAGTAAAGTATCACAAATATTAAAAATTCCTTATCGCCCCACACACGAGTCAATATTCCCCGGAATTTTATGAATTCCCCAGAATGCCAGGGATGCCAGGAACCCTGATGGAGAGTTACATTGAGCGCCACTACTGCTTACAACATATCACTAAACTTTTATTCAAATTTTAAGGTTCCATGAAAATTTAAGCATATTCCAGAAATGTATCTTAAATATGCACAGATTATAAAAAAAGATTATAAAACAAATTAAGTAAAATAAAATATTTTACACTTTGCACTTTGAAAATACTTGAAATATATTTTTCTACATAGGAATTAACAACAAAATAAATTTAAATCGGCTGCAAAGTGGGAAAGCCAACAAGTGGCAACAACAACAAATGTACCTATATATAAGCACATACAACAATAACAGCAACAACAAGAATGAGAAGAAGCAAAAAATAATAACAATACAAATCCTTACGCTTAACAATGCAAAGCCTTTAAACACTTTGCACTCTGCAAACACTACTTAAACATTCACCAATTTCTGTGGCAAAGAAATAGAAAATAAAAGCTGTGGGGAAAGCTCGCCAAATTGAAAATGAAAGTCGAATCAAGAAAGATAACAACATTTTGTCTATGGATGTAGTAAATGAAGTTTTGTTGCATAATAAAAAACATTTTATTCAGAAAAGAAGTGAAGCAATACGATTTGCGCTGATTACTCTGCCTGACAATATGTCACTTGTGACGTAGACGTTGATATCGTTTTTAGCTGTTGTTCATTGCGCGGCCTCGAATTGGAAATCTTTTAAAAGTTTTGACGGCAGGCAGACAACGACGATTTGCAGTTTTAGCGATGTCTACAATGCGAGCAGTTAAGCAGCAGGAGCAATGTAAGTAATAGCGACAACACTGCCGTAAAAGGAGCACAATGAGCAGTAGCTGCATTGACATTTGATTATTTTTGCTTTTGTAGCGTGCTGAGGCTGCTGTTTGCTTTGAGTTAAGTATGAAGCGCTAGGTTCTACTTATTTTGTTCTATGTATATATTTACTAGTATTATGCACAGCCACGTCGTTTTGCTCATTTTTTTGTCAATGCCATTTCAGCGGTTTCTGTTATATTATTTTCCATTCGTTTGGGTTTTCTTTTTTCGTGGAACTTTTTTTACGAGTTAAAGCGCTTATAGACACGCTCTTAAAGAATATGGCGCTATAGCGCTGTGTGTGCTATGTTGGCGAGGATAACTTTGCGTACTTCAACTGCCGCATCAGCACACACAAACATACACACACACACACATAGTACATTGACACGCAAGCAGTTGTGGAAAATGACAAAAGTTTGAATTTTATTTAAGTGTAGAGGAAAAGTTGTAAAAGTGTCATTAGCCTAATAATAATGCATGTCTTTCAACTGGTTTTGCTGTTGCTTTGTACATTAAAGCGACTCACGTTGCATAGATAGATTAGATTAGATTTGGATGTGCGCAGGAAGCCCATAGACTTTCAGTCCGTTGGACCATTTTACTTTGCTCAGGAGAAGGGTTAAGTGGGTAAGTGTAGGGCAGCGAGGTCATAAAAACTGGTTGGACCTACAGTTAAAAACCGGTTTCGGACATTGGGGTGGCAATTTGTTATCACTTGTTGGTTTTGTCATTGCCTAGAGGTTGCCCAAGAGGTACATTGTACACTTTCTTATAATTCTCATTCACTTCATATCGGTTGAAATATAAGAAGTTTATGAGAATAAACCATCAGACAAAGAGGAGAGTCGAACTCTTAACCTGTCGTGTGAAAGTTTAGTTCTCCACCCAGTAGACTATCGAGGTCGTCACGTTGCACATATTTAAAATCAAATATTTTTCTGTGTCGTTCTCAAGATGATTTTCTAGGCTTCTAGCTTTGAATGTTCTGGATTGTTTTGAAAAAACCTCTAAAATTCAATCTTTTTCTGTAGATTCTTAAAAATGATTGGGTTGTGCATGCTATCTATTTTGTTTTATAGCAGACTTGAGAAATATTTTGATACACAACCTATCCATTTTTCAGTATCCATTAGTTGTGAGTTTTTATTTTCCCAAAAGTAGACCAACGAAATATTTTCGAGTGCAAAAAATGATTTTTAGATGTTTTTCAGAACGGTACAACTTTTCACTAGAAACGAGTTATTTTTGGGTTAATTTTTGAAACGGAATAAACAACAAAGTTTCCGTGAACCACCTTAATGTAGGTAGTTAAAATAGGAGAGATAGAGAGGGAGAGAGAGCGGTAGAAGGAGAGCACAACTGTTAGAATTTAAACTGTGTTTTATTATATTGTAGAATGTAAAAGTTTTGAGGAACATGTTTAGCAACCTACCATTTATGTATAATTGAGAGTTTTATTGAGCTTAAGCTAGGATTTTCAACAGAATTATCTAATTAATTTCGGATCAGAGAGATTACTTTTGTACAATTTTGGCAAAGCAATAATTTGATAAACTTCCTGATAAATAAAGAAACTGGAAGAGGGAGAAAGTGATCGTCGAAGGATACGAGTGCGAGAGGTTCGGAATCCCGTCTGAATAACAGCTTCATACGAAAAGCAAAAAATGGGATTTATGATGCAAGAGCAGGTTTTTTTTGCAGCTATCTTAACCTTTCACCGACTATGATGCAAAGAATTGTGTTGATTCAGAAAGGATGATGATAGGTAAGAGGGAGGAGGAAAGGGTGAAAAGTATTGACATCAGGTCAAAACTGTCAGCAAAAATTTATAGAAAGCTTATTCCACAAACGGCCGGTGCGACAAAGAAAAAAACACTCTCTGTAATATTTGGTGGTTGGAACGCCATAACTACCTGGAATGCGTGAGTTTCTCTTGCGATTCGAACTGGGGGCATGAAATTGCGCATCTCTGCAGAACATCTACCATTGATATAGCGGTAGAATAGAGTCACGCAAGCCACATTTCTACGATGTTGCAAGGAGTCAATAGAGCTGAAAACCTTACTGTCTCCTGTTAACCTTATCTCTCGGTGTTGGTGTTGGATACGGTTAAAGAACTCCAGTAGCGATTATGAAGCAATGATGATATTACACTTCATTTTCTGATGGATACAGGTGATATAGTATTTCTTACACCGCTTTAGAATGCCGATACACTTGGTTACTTCTTTCGACACCCTAAAAATATGATTACTTTACTTTCAATGGCACAACAGCCCATGGAGGGTCTAGGCCGAGCTTTTCGCTTTTCGCATCCACTCGTGTTGTGCGTGTTATATTTGTACATGAATGGAAGGGACCTACAGTTTATTGCCGAATGCGAACGGCGAAGTGAAAAGCTTTTCATAGCAATTTTTGCTCTTGTAGCTTTGTCATTGCCTGCCAAGAGGTGGTGACGTGTAGAAAAATTATTTTTTCTACTTTTTTTGTTTTGATTTTGCCTGTGCCGAGATTCCAACCCTGGACACACTGCGTAGCAGTCCAACGCATTACCACTACGCCACCGCAACCTCCAAAGTTCGTTGGAACTATCATATTTTTTTTTTTTCTAAAAATATGATAGTTCCAACGAACTTTGGATGGAAATGCCCAGAACATCAACAGTCACTGACTCCGCTATATAGATGTTTTTACACATGTTGTTTCCATAACACACATAGACACTTTTTAAATTAAAAAAAAAAACAATCAAATCAAGTTATAAGAAACTATCGAAAACTACATACTACAATTAATTTATCATACAACGATATGCATGCAGAATTACTAAATATATAGGTATGAAAAATTGTACACATACTACTGTGTGCAAAAGTTAGTAAGACTTTGTTCATAATTTCAAATTTTTTTATTCATTCTTCCAAATCTATTTCGTCCCCTACAAAGTAATCCCCCCGGCTCCAATACACTTGTGCCAACGTTTTTTCCAATTCTCGAAACAGTTGTTAAAGTCGATTTCCGGAATAGCCTTCAATGCGCTTAGCGATTCATGTTTAATGTCTTCAATTGACTCAAAACGGTGTCCACGAAGCGTTTTTATGTTTTTGAGTTTAGAAAATAGCCAAAAGTCACACGGTCCTAAGTCAGGCGAATAGGGTGGTAGGGTGGTTGCGGAACGATATCAGTCGAATTTTTGGCAAAATGGTCTCGTAAAACCAATGCAGTGATTTTGGAACCAATCGTGCATTCACTCTTCTTAGGCCCAAATGATGTTTTAAAATGGTTTTCACTGATCCTTCCGATATTCCAACGATGCCAGTAAGGTCTCTGACTGTTAATCGTCGATTCTCGAACACCAATTCCTTGATTTTATTGACGTGTTGATCATCAGTTGATGTTGATGGCCGTCCTGGACGTGGTTCGTCGTCAACGCGTTCTCGACCATCTTTGAACAATTTGTACCAATCAAAAACACTTGCTCGCGACATACAATTATCACCGAAGGCCTTTTGCAACATTCTGAACGTTTCGGTACCAGAAATTTGATTCCGCACACAAAATTTAATGGAACTTCTTTGTTGAATAATTTCACTCATTGTGAAAATCGCCGAATGCACTTTTTGTACTTCAGAAAGGCAAGCGTATATTAAACACTAATGATTATTTTGATGTGACATTTGGCACAGATGTCACCGACAGTCATACCAACCTTAAAATAAATAATATTTTGATGAATGGGTTTCCGCGCGAAATTTAAATTAAAAAGTCTTACTACTTTATGCCCACAGTAGTATAGAATTCAATCTTCAAATATTTACATTCTTTACTACTTTTTAGGGAATAAAAATATAAAAATTGAAAGAAATTCTTACATACATACTCGTACATAAGTAATTACTTATGTATGGGTATATGGTAGTATAGTACCTACTTAGAAATGAGAAGCAATAAAAGGTTTTATAAGTTAACAATATAAAATTTACAAAACATTTATATACAAAGTTGTCGATTTGAATTATTTGCATTACTTACTTACTTTTGATGGCACAACAGCCCATGGAGGGCCTAGGCCGAGCTTTTCGCATCCACTCATGTTGTGCGTGTTATATTTGTACATGAATGGAAGGGACCTACAGTTTAAAGCCGAATCCGAACGGCGAAGGAAAAGCTTTTCATAGCAATTTTTACTCTTGTAGGTTTGCCATTGCCTGACAAGAGGTGGTGCCGTGTAGAAAAATTATTTTTCCTACTTTTTTTTTTTTTGATTTTGCCTGTGCCGAGATTCGAACCCCGGACACTCTGCGTAGCAGTCCAACGCACTACCACTACGCCACAGCGACCACAGCGAATAGACTTCAATGCGCTTAGCGATTCATGTTTAATGTCTTCAATTAACTCAAAACGGTAACGGTGTCCACGAAGCGGTTTTTTGAGTTTAGAAAATAGCCAAAAGTCACACGGTGCTAAGTCAGGCGAATAAGGTGGTTGCGGAACGATATCAGTCGAATTTTTGGCAAAATGGTCTCGTAAAACAAATGCAGTGATTTTGGAACCAATCGTGCATTCACTCTTCTTAGGCCCAAATGATGTTTTAAAATGGTTTTCACTGATCCTTCCGATATTCCAACGATGCCAGTAAGGTCTCTGACTGTTAATCGTCGATTCTCGATTCTCGAGCACCAATTCCTTGATTTTATTGACGTGTTGATCATCAGTTGATGTTGATGGCCGTCCTGGACGTGGTTCGTCGTCAACGCGTTCTCGACCATCTTTGAACAATTTGTACCAATCAAAAACACTTGCTCGCGACATACAATTATCACCGAAGGCCTTTTGCAACATTCTGAACGTTTGGGCACCAGAAATTTGATTCCGCACACAAAATTTAATGGAACTTCTTTGTTGAATAATTTCACTCATTGTGAAAATCGCCGAATGCACTTTTTGTACTTCAGAAAGACAAGCGTATATTAAACACTAATGATTATTTTGATGTGACATTTGGCACAGATGTCACCGACAGTCATACCAACCTTAAAATAAATAATATTTTGATGAATGGGTTTCCGCGCGAAATTTAAATTAAAAAGTCTTACTACTTTATGCCCACAGTAGTATAGAATTCAATCTTCAAATATTTACATTCTTTACTACTTTTTAGGGAATAAAAATATAAAAATTGAAAGAAATTCTTACATACATACTCGTACATAAGTAATTACTTATGTATGGGTATATGGTAGTATAGTACCTACTTAGAAATGAGAAGCAATAAAAGGTTTTATAAGTTAACAATATAAAATTTACAAAACATTTATATACAAAGTTGTCGATTTGAATTATTTGCATTATGAAGCGATATTATGATATTGAACTCACATGGGTTTACTAACTAAGCATGCATATGCAAACAAACGAATTTGCCATTTGGAGACAAATATAAACTGCTTCGGAAAGTCCCACTTCCAGTTGCAGCCTGTAGGTAATATACTAACACAATTATACAGAACCGTAGCTAGACAATTTTTATCAGAAGGGGCTGAACCAACTATTACTTGTAATTTTTTATTCCAAACATGTAGTAATCATTGTAATGACTACTGCCCCTCAAGAAAATCCTCCCCGACTACGTTCCTTGTTATCTGTGTATGTGTCTCCCTATCTTTAAATCTATAAATTTAACTGTCTATCTGTCTATCTCTTGTCTGTCTCTTTGACTATCTACAGCACACTTTCCTGACGCAGTAGTAGTCATGTTTACATTTATAATATGTACTTCAATTATGCATAAATTCTCCAAAATTGGTTGAGGTGTCACTGTCAAGTTACCAAGATTCGATGTGGCGGAGAAAGGAAGAGTAGGTAGTTGTTGCAGAGCAAAATCCAGCGAACACAGTGCGACTACTTACATATACGTATGTATTTATGTATGTGTATGGTTGAATGTATTTGTATGTGCACAAACAAATATTAAAAAGAGAAATGATGTAAATATGGAAAAATCACAGTGTTTAACGAAATGATTGCATCGAGCGAGATGTCATACGTTTGCTGGTATGTAAGCAAGTTGAATGTTGGAAGGGAAAGTGACAGCAAGTGATAGATATAAGTAGCTCAAATTGTAATTTTGAATGTCACTTTGCGTGTACTACAAACATTTTTTGAAAAGCACTACAAGCATTCCCTAAAATAATTCTGTAGAATGATTCATAGTTGTGAGGTGCCCCTTACTTATCTTTATCTTATTATTTCTATAGTTATGTGTGAATTTGTGTACTCGATAATGAGTACCTACATTTATGGAATATGTATTAAATATGTATTATATTGTATAAATTTCCATATAAAGTAGATGTGAGTTAATAATTATTTTCGTAGCTATAAACTCCATACACATTGACAACAGCAGCTACACGAACACACTACGAATTGCTGTCGGCTTCAACTGTCGTCGTGTAGTCAGCTATTTGATCACAATGAAAGTGACAGCAACAGCAGCAAAAACGCAAGCAATTCCTTTTGACGCCCCTCCCTCCAAATTCGTAGAAGTTTCCAATGTTTTATATGAAACTGGTAAGTAAAACGATTAAGTTCTTATTAAACAGTCAAAACTTTTACGAATTTTTGGGGTTGTGGTAAAGTCTATTTTTTGCCTATACTTTTTTCAGCAAAGTTGGTCAGAATTCAAAAACGAATTCTAGATTGTCAGAACAACAATAATTCATACAAAATGCACTAAAGTTTTATGAGAAATAGTTTTCAACTGAGAAACTTTGTTGGTCAATGTAATTTACATTCTGTCATGAAAATACCGGGTCAATAAAATACAAAATATTTATTATTCATTCAAATTTATTGTACTGCCTTCAAAGTCGGCCCCTTCCGAAATAAAACACTTATGCCAACGAATGATTCAATCATTTTCCGGAATCGACTTCAGTTCTCGCTGTAAATTCTCTTCTATGTCATCTATCGGCAGAAAACGGGTGCCTCGAAGTGGTAATTTGAGTTTTAGAAAGAGAAAAATGTTAGCCGTAGCCATATCAAGTGAATATTTCGGAAGTAGTCGAGCGGCAACGCGTAACATCCCTAAACAATCGTGCACAATGGTACGAATTGATTCGTAAGACACCAAAAGTTTTGCGGCTATCTTTTAAACTTAAATGACGATTTTCCGTCACCATTTTCTTCACTTTGTTGATGTTAAATTGAGTGGAACACGTTGATGGCAAAATCGAGCACTGTAAAACAAAATAATTGATACTTCTCGTCAACAACAGAGGATAGTGGTGCCAACTTAGCGACCAAAGAATTTTTTCAATCCCCTTAAGCGGGCTTTTGACAAAATGTATAATATTCCGGGAGCATCAGTATTACTTATGTGTGTTATATTTCGAATTGGTCGCTGTGGCGTTGTGGTAGTGCGTTGGACTGTTGGACAGGCAAAATCAAAAAGTAGTAAAAAACAATTTTTCTACACGGCAACACCTCTTGGCAGGCAATTGCAAACCTACAAGAGTAAAAATTGCCTGTGAAAAGCATGTACCAATATAACACACACAACATGAATGGATGCGAAAAGCTCGGCCTAGGCTCCATGGGCTTTTGTGCCATTAAAAGAAGAAAAAAAAGAAGAATATTTGGAAATACTTAAATCATTTTTATACACGATTTGAACGGCAAAGTGAAAAGCTTTGCCAGGAACTAACCTGATTGAATTCAATTTATACTTACCTCACTCTTAGCATTTGCCCATTTCCATTTATGCGGTATATAAAATGGGCAACTGCACCATTACCACTAAGAAGTAATCAATATTAGATAAAAGTAACACTGCATAATGATTTTAGCTCCCAGAAATAACATTATCATGAAATTGTAATGCGACCAATTAAGCTCTAAATAAGTTAAATTGATGTAAAAAACTGATTAGATTAAGTAGCTCACATTGCTAATAAAGGAAGACTGAGCCCACTTGTTCCCACTTCTGTTCTGAGTCAAGTTAAAGAAGAGATGAAGTGAATACAGTAAGAATATAGATTTCATCACAGAATAAAACTTATATACATTCCATTTCAATTCCTCTTTAATGTTAATTTATATTTTAAAATATTTACATAGAGAACCTTAAATTCGAATTGAGAAATTTGGATAAAATAAACATGCAGATACCTACACACATATTCGTACGCACTAAGCTTTCATAAATTTCAATAACTTGATCAATTGCCGTTTTCCTTCGATTACTACATATTTTTGGGGTGGAAATATAAACTTACACTAATGCAGATAAATTACTCATACGTATACTGTGTTTATTTCTATCGCATTGCCTTAATTGAAATTTAGTAAAGGTATGTACATATTTTTTCGCTTACGCTCACTCAGATTGAAGACACAATTGTATCGATTTGTTACTCATAAAATGAGGTATTTGGGCTTATGTTCTTCTCTTTATACACATAAGTCTATTGATATGTATAGGAATGTCTAAACATGTATGTAAACTATAACACATACATACATATATACTAAACACAGACACACAGAAGGATTCGTAAATATTTCAGTCTTGACAGCAAATAAACCTTATAAATTAGCAAAAGGCAAACAATTCTGACGTTTCACCCCGCCATCTAGCACCAATAAACTTTATATATTTTCTTATATAAGGGTCTCACCCTTAGAAGGGGGAGTAATGGTTATATTCGTTTACCCCAACCATCGTTTACCCCAGTTTAAATATGCTTTACGTTGCTTCTTTTAATTTTTTGTTTGTTTTCGTATTCATTTTACCCTTAATTTTTGTGGATTTACTCGTACGGTGTGACATGTTTTATTGATGAGCTTCATGTGGTTTACATTAAGAATATACTAAATTTGCTATGATCTTTCTTTTGTTTTTGTGCGTGCGTGCTTTTATGGAATCTCGTCTTGGGTTCGGCTAGGTGATAACAGAGCAACAAGTGTCAATTAAAATTTTCACCTTTATTGGCTGAGTTCCATGAGTTTTTCATATTAAAATTATTAGTGAAATCTCATTTACGTAAGAGGCAGCGGCGGATTTACCTGTTGGCAGATTAGGTATTTGCCTAGGGCCTCCGATTTATAAGGGCCTCCAAAATAAAAATTATAAAAAGATAAAATAGTCGTCGAATTTGAGATTTTAAATTTTGGAGAGTTTAAAACCTCCAATTCAAATTTAATACTGAACTGAACTGAAATATTAACTGAACTATATTTATTTGCGATTATAAAGGGTGTTTTTCTTAGAAGTGTGGTTTTCAATCTGGCAATAATTTTTTCGGAGTTGGTCTTTATGCAGATTATATTATAATCTACATTTATGCAATAATGTGAGAAAATTAACAAGATTTTTATGAAAAATCACTAAATATGGAAGAAATCCTAGACAAATTAGCTAAAATGCCCTCGCTTTGTTAGAGACTAACATATGTGATACACAGATGAATCAAAACCAAACGAGGGAGATGAAATGGGCGTTTATGGAATTAGGCCGAGAAAGGCTTGACAGCTGTCACTTGATTTATGATCAATTTGGTTTGACTTTCATAATGAATAGACTTACTCCTGAACAACGTTTGCAAATCGTTCAAATTTATTACCAAAATAATAGTTCGGTTCGCGTGACTTTCACAAGTTCGCGTTAATTTTGTTCAGCGATGAAGCTCACTTTTGGGTGAATGGCTACGTTAATAAGCAAAATTATTGCATTTGGAGTGATCATAATCCAAAAGTCATTGCTGAGACGCCGTTACATCCTCAAAAAGTCACTGTTTGGTGTGCTCTATGGGCACTATGAGGGAATCATTGGTCCATATTTCTTCAAAGATAAAGCCGGTCATAATGTTACAGTCAATGGGGAACGCTATAGAGCCATGATTAATGACTTTTTCGTGCCTGAATAGGAGGATGTTGTTGTGGACGATCTTTGGCTCCAACAAGACGGCGCTACATACGGCGCCATACAGCCAACGAAATATCAATTTATTGAAGGAAACTTTTGGTGAGCGCATTATCTCGCGTCGTGGGCCTGCGGCGTGGCCTCCAAGATCGTGCGATTTAACACCGCTGGACTATTTTTTTGTTTTTTGTGGGGTTATGTGAAGTCGCTTGTCTACGCAGATAAGCCCGAGACGATTGATGCCTTGGAAGAGAATTTTCGGCGCGTTATTACTGACATATGGCCCCAATTGCTGCAAAAAGTGGTCGAAAATTGGGCCTCTCGGCTGAAATTTAGTCGAACCGGCCGCGGCGGCCACTTGCCCGAAATCGTTTTTAAAACATAATGGCAAATCCTTATCTTTATAATAAAGCTAAATTCTTGGCCATAACATTAAACTATATGCGTTTTATTTCTTCTTGAAAACCAAGCCGTTACAAAATAAAATATATGATACACAAAACACAAGATATAAATATAAATATTTCAACGTTTTTAAAAATTTATAGAAAAAAAAAGAACCAAGCATAAGCACGCTTAGCGTTTCTAAGTATATTTTATTGGAAAAATGGAATTTCACTCATTTCATTTCATTGTTTGTTTGAATTTTGTTGCGTTAACATCAAATTTTCGTTGCATGATTTTGAATATTGAGAACAATTATTTGTGTTTATTGAGTATTTCTATTAGCATAATATAAATTTTGATTTGAGATTGATATTTTCAGAACAACCAACAGTTTTTTTTAAAACTACCAAGACCAAGGTTGTTGCTTTCATCATTTAATAATTCTTAATTCACTCAACAATTATACCATTTTATTTTTTTTTGAAAAAATTATTGAAAAATATACTTCAAGTAAAATGAAAAGAACTTTCGAATCTGGTGTACAAAAACGACTACCAAAAAAAATTCAAACGAGGGAAAATGAAAAGCAAAGAAACTCCCTTGCAAAATTGATGTCTTGGGATGGAATTGTTCCATCTACCAGTACTGCGGTGGCAGTTAAAAATGTTTTACTACCAGTAATAGCTGATAGCGATGTTAATCTTTCAAATAGGAGTATTTGTGTAGAAGAAGGTGCAAGTGTTAATTGCGTTGCCATTACCAATGACATAGAGATTGAAATTGCGAGTGAAGTAATAAAATGTACAAATACTTATCCTAACTTTACTGGCATTGGTTTATGGCCAAAAATAATTAGTAATGATTTGATGGAACATTGTATTTGTACAAAACCCAAAAATGTGGGAGATTTAGAATCTTCTAAAAAATGTTATAAAGATCAACAAGTAGTGATCAAAAAATATACCGAAAATTAAATGATGTACATTTTTATATGACTAAAATAAACGGAGCCCAAGAGCGAAGAAAATAGTTGATTTATTCTGAAACAACGAAATCTGTTTATTGCTTTGCTTCTAAACTATTTAGTAAAAAATCTAATGTTTTAGTATCAGGATATTCCGATTGGAAAAATATTGCAGACGTTTCGAAAAGACGTAAGAGTTGTATGTGTCAAAAGAACATAAATGTTGTATGTGTACTTATGTTCGTCGTGCTAAAATAAAATTTTTCCCAATTATTATGACCCTTGCAAGTTTAAAGCAAACGTTCGTAAACACTTCTGCCTCCTTTTTTCTCCCACCTATCAACCTTGCTTCCAATCAACACAATACTCTGCATTTATATGTGTGTTGTTTATATTAAAAAAAAAAAAAAAGGTCGTGTCGATTCCAAACTTTTAGAAGTAATAGAAAAAGCGGCAATTTATTGGCGTGAGGTATTAAAGGTATTTGGCTGTATTTGATGACTTTTTAAAGGTTCACATAGAAAAATACAATAATTGCGGGATTGGACATGTTAATTATTTATCTAAAACCACGTGTGATGAATTCATAGAACTTATGGGCAAAAGTGTACAAAACTCCATTGTTGATGAAATAAAACGAGCTAACCATTTTGGTCTTATAGTTGATTCCACGCCTGATGCTAGCTAAAAAAAATCACTTAGCCATAATGGCCATTGAAAGCGACTTAGTAAATAAAAAAAATCAACTATGACTCCTTAATTCATAGTTTTGCAAGAAATAAATAACGAAAAAAAAAATAATATAAATGGTCTATAATTTCTAACAAAATATTTTTTTATCAAAAATGTTGTTTCTTTTGTCAAAATTTAGAAAATTGAGCCACAAGTACAAAAAAAACTTAAGAGGGCCACAAAAATAGATTTTTACCTAGGGCCTCAACATGTTAAAATCCGTCTCTGGTAAGAGGCTCTCTTTTATTAGTTGCACTTATTGATATTGAAGTGCAAAACGGTCTAATTAGCATATTCCAATGAAATATTTGTGGGAAAGTTAAAATGCAAAAGATAAAGCTTGAGAATTTATAGTAGGTGCAGTAGATATGATGCAACTCTATGTATTATGGTCTTATATAGGGTGTTCCAATCAGAGTGTACGATTTGAATTTTGTGGAATTTTTTTTTGTTTTTTCTGTGTAGGTGGCAGTTTTGAAATTTAACAGCTTTCGTCTCCGATTTTCCTGATTGTTAAAAATGGACCGCTACTTAAAGGAACAAGGCGTTATCATTGTGAAAATGAGGCCGGAAATGCAGTGACTGTGAATGGCATTCGTTACAGGAACATGATAACGGAGTTCTTGTGGCCTCAACTGGACGGTATAGATCTGGACGAGATCTGGTTTCAGCAGGAAACCGCGCATGTAACAATTGATTTGTTAGAGTATAAACTTCCAGACCGAATCATCTCCCGGAATTCCGATCACAACTAGCCACCAAGATCGTTTGATATAATGCCGTGCGATTTCTTTCTTTGGAGTTTTGTGAAATACCTCTTCTTTTTTTAATGGCACAACAACTATTTTCGTATCCACTCATGTTGTGTTGATTGGAAATCAACATGATTGGAAGCGACCTACAGTTTTATGTCGAATCCGAACCGCGAAGTGAAAAGCTTTTCATAGACAATTTTTACTCTTGCAAGTTTGGCATTGCCTGTCAAGAGGTGAAGAAAAGTTATTTTTTTAACTTTTTAGTTTTGCCTGTGACGATATTCGAACATCGCACACTCTGCGTAACAGTGCGTAACAGTCCAACCCACTACCACTAGGCTGCAGCAACTACATCTATGCGAATAAACCACAAACAATTCCTGAGCTCAAGGCCGAGGTCCAACGCGTCATCGGTGAGATAGAGCCACCCATATCTTTCTCAAAATATCATTCAAAAAGCAATGGTGTGTGATCAGAGCCACGGCAACCAAATTTCCGGATATTTTATTTCATATTTAATCGCAGTATGTCTACTTTACAATGAAATAGAAATATCACCACTCACTCAAAAAATATATGTTTTGTTTTTAAGTTAAATAATGAACTCCTATTGGGACACCCTTTATTAAATTTCTAAATTTATCTGTTTTACTTAATTTTTTTTTATTTAAATGTCAGCCTATTTAACTGAATGCTTAATATTGGAGATCCTTGAAAAACAGATGTCTCTGGGAAATGGTGTACGGTTTACTTTTTCCCTTGTACTTAGCCACACATAAGTAAATTAGAAAATGCTTTTGGTAGAAGGTATATGGAATGCTTCCTATTTTTTTGGCGCAGATATTACTTTCACAAAGCTGCTTTAAGATGGTTTCTGAAGATTTTATCCAAATTATTGTGTACATTTCACTTCTTACACTTTTCCATTTTTTTTATTTTTTTATGAGAACTTCTCTCAGAGGTATATTGAATATTAAAGGTAATGCTTTCCACATCTTATTGACGTAGTAGTGAGGAAGCCTTCCGCGAAATTACATCGTGTGCTAAAAAAAGATATGGAGAAATCTTCCTCGTTTTTTTAACTAAGTATTTTACAGCCTTGTGCCGATACTTTAGAATCATTCCATTTTCTTGATGGCAACGAGCCAATTCCTTTTGAATTCGTTTTCATTTCGCATTCCGATTGGGTTATTGGGGTAAATGCACGCAACATAACACAAAGAGATTTTAAATATCATGTGTCTATATTAGAAATCTCTACAATATGGTATCTCAAAAAATGGTCAAATCTATGTCAATGCCCTATTTATTTCTTGTATCTTTTGTCTGTTGGATGCCACCAAACTAACGATTGATTGTTTACTAACGATTGAATGCTAACTGATTTCTGATTGTGCCATTAACTCTTTCTTGATCAGTGATCACGAATGATCGATCTGCAGTGTTTTCGCTCATATTAAAATACTTACAACAATAAGGTGGATCTAAGTACAATAATTTCTTTAACAATACTCTTTAAAGAATAAATTTAGAAGAATTTTTATAACTCTAACCATGCAAAATTCAATTTAAATTACCAATTTGAATTTAGTTAGCCTAATAGAATAGTGGTTGCTGTGGTGTAGTGGTAGTGCGTTGGACTGCTACGCAGAGTGTCCGGGGTGCAAATCTCGACACAGGCAAAATCAAAAAAAAAAAAAGTAGAAAAAATAATTTTTCTACACGGCACCACCTCTTGGCAGGCAATGGCAAACCTACAAGAGTAAAAATTGCTATGAAAAGCTTTTCACTTCGCCATTAGGATTCGGCAATAAACTGTAGGTCCCTTCCATTCATGTACAAATATAACACGCACAACACGAGTGGATGCGAAAAGCGAAAAGCTTGGCCTAGGCCCTCCATGAGCTGTTGTGCCATTAAAAGTAAAAGTAAGTAATAGAATAGGTAATATATATATAAGACTAGAAATCAAAGCTCTCGTATTTAACACACAACACAATAGATGTAGATTTACAGGGTGAGTTTTTCAACCTGAAACCTGAAACAAATATCTCGAATAATAAGCGCTCTACGAAAAATATGTCCATAAATATTAATAAAATTTAATCATACTATGGGGGAAATACTCCCCCTTGTAGATAGGGCGGGGTGAAACTTTCGCCGATTACAGGCCCATCTATCATGAATCGACAACATTGTTTCAGACAAATCGTGCGTAATTACGTTTTAATAGCTGTAAAATCCAAAGAGGGGAAAGGGGCCTAATATGATTTTTCAATAGTGACATAACATTTTTATATTTAAATACAAATGCACCCTTTATTTTGCTGTTGTTTGTTTGTTCAAAACGTCATTTAAGGTTTACATTTTAGTCATGATGTATCTCAGTGGTCGCTGTGGCGTAGTGGTAGTGCATTGGACTGCTACGCAGAGTGTCCGGGGTTCGAATCTCGGCACAGGCAAAATCAAAAAAAAAAAAAGTAGAAAAAATAATTTTTCTACACGGCACCACCTCTTGTCAGGCAATGGCAAACCTACAAGAGTAAAAATTGCTATGAAAAGCTTTTCCTTCGCCGTTCGGATTCGGCTTTAAACTGTAGGTCCCTTCCATTCATGTACAAATATAACACGCACAACATGAGTGGATGCGAAAAGCTCGGCCTAGGCCCTCCATGGGCTGTTGTGCCATCAAAAGTAAGTAAAGTATCTCACGGAATTCTGAGCTGGTGGTCGAAACTTTAAGAGTGCTTACTCAAATTTTCGATTTTGTAGTCGTCCTAGCAGACGACTCCCATGAATTCGAGACAACATATCCTCAATTGAATGTTCCTCTACCAGTGAGACAACGCACCGGTCGAAGTACCGAAGATATCGCATTCGTAAGTGCTTCAATTCCAAATGAGTCAAATCCGTCAGTTCCAGGCCGTTCACAGTAATTGAGAATATCTCAGTCCACGTTCACATTGTTTTGAATTTTGCGTAAAAATTTTAGTCTACACCCTTATAAGATAAAATTATCATAAGAAGTGAAGCCTCGCGATCATTTGAAGTGCCGAAACTTCTACGATTGGGCTCTGCAAAAGTTTGATGAAAATCATGAATTTCATGGAAAAAAAACCTAAAATAAATACAAAATTGTTATTTTTGCTGAAAAAAAAAACATTTCCCCGCGGAATTTCAAATATTTATCTTGGAAATTTTTTCGTAGAGTGCTTATTAAACGTGATATTTTAAAGTTTCAGTTTAAAAACTCACGCTGTATGTATAGGGCGCGCCATCTTTTATGTTTATATGTGTGGTCGCTGTGGCGTGGTGGTAGTGCGTTGGACTGCTACACACAGTGTCCGGGGTTCGAATCTCGGCACAGGCAAAATCAAAAAGTAGAAAAAATAAATTTTCTACACGACACCACCTCTTGGCAGGCAATGGCAAACCTACAAGAGTAAAAATAAAAATGAAAAGCTTTTCACTTCGCCGTTCGGATTCGGCATTAAACTGTATGTCCCTTCTATTCATGTACAAATATAACATGCACAACATGAGTGGATGCGACAAGCTCGGCCTAGGCCCTCCTCGGCTGTTGTGCCATTAAAAGTAAAAGTAAAGTAAATGTGAATATTGAATAACTTAAACAAAAACAACCGATTTCCATATATGAGGTATTTTTTATTAAAATTGGTCCCTTTTTTGTTGTTTTTGAATTCAACACCAATCAAGTGGTCGCCGTTATTGACCAATGCAAAATGTGCTACGTTTTGCTTCGTTTTTCATCACTTTTTCGAGCATCTCGGGACGAATTTTTGCCTTGAGCTCGTCAATGCTCTGAGGCTTGCTGGCGTACACTTTGCTTTCAAATAACTAGAAGTCCGGGGGTCAAATCTGGAGATCTGGCAATTTTGCTTGTTAACGGCGCCAGAGAGTGTGAAATGGGTCTTTGGTTCAGTGTCAACTATTTGAACGACTGAACTGACGTTTCAAAAACATGATTACGCAGGTCTATGGGTTGATAAATGTTACCATTATTCATAACAGATGCTGCACCCTGTATATTATACAAACTACAAATAAAGTTACAAATATAATACTATAAAATTACACATAAGTATACTAGCAACTGTTATGTTATCTTAGGTACTTCATTTTGGATTATTTCAACGCTAACTCAAAACTAAAAATTATAGTTAAAAAAGAAATTGACGGCATTTCAAAAACACACATACATAAATCCTTTCTTTGTGTTCAAAGGGGTTTAGTATGAAACGCAAATAACAGTGCAAAGAAAGCTAACAGAGAAGGAAAAGCTTTTAGCAATGCGATATTTTTACGAATGAGAAGGAAACTAAAACATCGCCTAGAAGAAAAACTCCAACACACACACACAAACACAGAAAACCATGAACAGCTGCTGCTTCTGTGTGTGTTGTTTCCACTGGCACTGGCATTGCTGCTGTTGCTTTCATATTTCTGCTGCTGCTTCTGTTGTGTTGCTGTTGTGCGCTTTTCATTAAATTCATACGAAACGAGAAAACAGTCTGTGTTGAAAACGCCGACAAGACGGTCGTTGCCAGTGCTGTCCGTGTGCTTTGAGTCATTCTTTTTGTTGGTGTTTTAGTGTTGACGCCTTAACTCGTAGTCGTACCTCCCTAATCAACCAACGGGCACATAACGGTTAAAACGAAGTAAGCGAAAAACATCGCTCAATAACTGAACTATTTATAAACGAAAGGACGAAGTTCATGTTCGTCTACGGACGAAAACGAATTGAAGGCGAAATTGAAAGAGCAGCAGGATTCACTTTGAAATTTGTATGTGAAAATAAGAAACGTATGAAATTTTGTTGTGTGTAACATTTAGTAGACGCACGGCGGTTAAAGCAACTGCATCACGTAACGTATGCGTAACGTAACGTAGCATATCTATTTAGTTTTCGTTGATAACTGGTGGCGTAAGGATTCAAAAGCGCATGCTAATCAAAATAAAAGTGCAGTGTAATTAAATTTTTTTTTTTCTACTTAAAGTTTTTGGTTACGCAAAAATTTCAGACAGAATTTCGTCATCTTTGCTGTTTTAATTTTTAATTTTTTCAGTGTATTTCCATAATGAATTAGTTCTAGAATGCAACTCAACGCCATGCAGCTGATAAGCGTATTCTGCTCGTAAATAAAAAAATGCAATTTGAGATTTCGCGCAAATTGCAAACGTGTTTTCTTTAAAAAAAAAAAAAATGGTGTTTATTGTGTAATTTCTATAAAATGAAACATCACAAAAAAATTAATTCCTATTTTATTGTTTCAACAGTGAAGCATTAACTTATGTACTAAAGTGTATATGCATGTGTGTATGCATGTATGTATGTGTGAGTACAAACTGTGCTGAATATTTTCTGTGCACTCATACATTTCGACACTCATTGTAACAGTAATTGCAACAGCCAACAGCTACCGACCGACAGCAATACAGCATATGTATGAATGCTTTAATTGTTGTTTTCTTTTGTGTTGTTGTGAAATTCGAATCTCTTTTCAAAAATTTAACGTATTTCAGGGTTAAGCAATTTTGCCTAAATATTGTTCTAACAAAATTAAATAAAAACAAAAGTGTAAAATGGAACAATAAACAAAACAAAAAAATAAAAGAAAATTGTATCACGTGTGTCACGTAGTTTTCTTTTTTTTTTTTAATTTAACAATATTTATTTTTCTTAAAATTCCTCACTCTACACTAGAAATATTTATGCAGTGGCGAATCCACTGGCTTATCAACAGCGCAAATACACAATTGGACTACATTAAATTAAGTTTCAAAGTTTTATTTAGTTCCAATTTATGGACGGAGATTTGATCTCAGCTTAGTTTTATGTCTTTGGCTTGAGTTTAGTCTGTGGAATTTGGGTTTGATAATAGCCCGTTTCGGCCCCTTATGCCATTGGACCGCCGCTTTCCTAACCAAAACTAAATCTAGTTTCCGGTAAGGTTTAAGATTGACTTTTACAATATATAAGGCTGAAGCTCGACGTATCGTAATCTTGTAGTGCGTTGGCCTGCTATGCAGACTGTTTCGGAATTCAAAAAAAAAAATAAACAATTTTCCTAAACGGCACCACCTCTTGGCAGGCAATGGCAAAACTACAAGAGTAAAAATTGCCTAAGAAAAGCTTTTCACTTCACCATTCGGATTCGGCTTAAAACTGTGATATCCCTTCAGTACAAATATATATCACGCACAACATGAGTGGATGTGAAAAACTCAGCCTAGGCCTTCCATGGCTTGTGCCGCCATTAAAAGAAGAAAGAAGAAGGCTGAAGTTCGATTCCACATGGTCTGATTTTAATTGAACTTTTGTTTTGAATTTAGTTCTAAATATGATTTATGTTTGGCCTGAAGTTTAGTCCGATTTTGATTTGATTTCTTATCTGAATTTTGATATGGGTTTTGGTCTCGATTTTGTTGTAGAAACAGGTATAATTCAACAAAATAGGCTTAAGAAAAGCTTTCCAATTGAGCCGTTCAAATTTGGTATAAAACCGTAGAGCACTTCCTTTCGTGTACAAATATAGTATAATTCGCAAAACATGCATGATTGCGGAATGCTCTGCCAAGGCCCTCCATGGGCTGTTATGCTATTAAAGAGGAAGAAGAAAGAGCCTTCCACAACCCAACATAAATCCGCCACTGCATTCATATTTGTAATATTCATATTTGCGGTTTAAAAGTTATCATTTCTCCGTTGTTTTTCTGTCGTTTGTCATTCAAGCGACATTTTATAGCTTTACTTCATTCACTAAATTAATAGTTTTTTGTTATAGATTTATAGCTAATATTATAGTGCAATAGTGGTAAAGATTTTTATTATTAGGTACTAGTACAATCCAAATATTTGCAATAACTTGATTTGCCTCACCTTGCACTGCCTGAATTGATTAATATTCGTAAAATTGGTATAATTTGTGTAGAGTTGTTTCGGGAATAATTTGTAACTACAATATCTGAATCATATTTTTTGTCTTTGATATACTTGCATTTTTATAGTAAAATTGATTAAAAAATTGCATATGTATGCATTTATTTTAGTTCTATAAGTTTTTTGAATCTCTCAATGAGTCAGAGTTAAACATTTTGTGATTGTTAACCAATGATATTCACAACATGTTAGAGAATTTGGAAGTAGTCATAAAGCTGCTTCTAGACGAGACGACATTTTCTTAATGCATTTCAAAAAAGTCACGACAAACTGCATGTCGTATCGTGTGGAAGCCCTAAACAAAGGCATGGTTTAGTGATTTTATTTTTATATTTTTTATACATTCAACAGACAGGGTGTACCCCTATGAAATCAGAGCATTGTGTTGATTGGAAGAAAGAAGGAAGAAGGAGGGAGAATGATAGAGGGAATGCAATCACAGGACACCGAGTGTCGTATCTATTTTTAAGATGTTTCTAATTTTAAAAGACTTTTTTCGTGACACAGGCTTGTTTTTACAAAAACAAAAGCATAATCAGCTGTTTCCACAAATTATTTAGTTAATATTTGAGTGGCCAAAAGTTTCTCCACAGAACATGTCTTGCCTTATAGCAGTAAATATTTCAAATATTTTTTTAACATACAATATTTGACAAGCACAATGAATTTGTCTTAAGACAATGTCGTCTCGTCTAGAAGCAGCTTATTTAGTGACGTTGTTGTGTGGCGATGATTAAATCTAATTTACAGTGTAGTAAAATTATTTTATTGTTGTGGACCTATATGCTGAAAACCATTTTGATATTTTAAGTTTAAATCAACTCGAAATAAATTAAATCCATTTGCAATATGAATGAGTAAAGGCTCACTCAAGGCTATCGAGCATTTCGTTGAACTTATATGGAAAACACATATGTTGTCCGCGAATAGTTTAATATTTGACGTCTTATTTTTCGAAGTATCCTACTGCACTGACTAATAATTTGGTAGGAGAAAATTGATTGAAAGAATATGAGCCACAAGGACTTTGTAGCATGCATTGCATGAAAGAAAATAAACTTAATTTAACAGAAATTCTAAAATGTAAAGTTTTCTCTGTATTCTCTCTTTTGTTCTTGCTCGTCTACTTTACATACTTTACTTTACTTTTAATGGCACAACAGATCATGGAGGACCTAGGCCGAGCTTTTCGCATCCACTCATGTTGTTATATTTGTACATGAATGAAAGGGGCCTACAGTTTAATGCCGAATCCGAACGGCGAAGTGAAAAGCTTTTCATAGCAATTTTTACTCTTGTAGGTTTGCCATTGCCTGCCAAGAGGTGGTGCCGTGTAGAAAAATTATTTTTTCTACTTTTTGATTTTTTGATTTTGCCTGTGCCGAGATTCGAACCCCGGACACTCTGCGTAGCAGTCCAACGCACTACCACTACGCCACAACGTCTTTACATACTAAAGTAAATAAAAGTTCGATAATTTTTATTATTTCGACACGCCTATCAACTGTCTTACAACGCTTAACCTCTTAATCTATGACGCTCACCTGTTCTTCTTTCACACCAATGTTATCTGCTCTCTAGTTTCTTTAAACTATTTTTGCGGCTAATGGAACAGACCTTACCTTACTTTTCATACTTTTTTATCATAACTGAAATCCATTTTATAATTGGATTTAGGTGGTATTGATTTCAGAATTCTGGAAACCAATACAACTTCAAAAATAAAACAGTTCAACACGGCTAATTTTGAATAGATAAGTATGCAGTTTGAAGTTATTGGCTCGGTGTTTTATTTTTTGATGTTTAAGAAATTTGTTCTTCGTCTTTAATCGTCTTTAAGCCAAGAACCTGGAGATGACGAAGGTATTTTGAAGTAACCTGTCGCAATACAGTGATCTTTAAATATATATGTAATATATTCTTTCTGTGCATTGCTAATTTTTTTTTTTTTCAACAATTTTCAGATAATCAAAGAGATTATTCCAAAAACAAAACAAAAGACAAAAACAAACGACAGTTACTGCTGCAATGAAATCAAAAATGTACAATTGTCATCGTTTGTCATTTAGACATGAGTGCAGCAACATAAATTAAAAAGTCAACGAAATATGAAAGAAAAAACATTAAATTGTGCATAAGTAAATAAATAATGAATGTATAAAATTAAAATAATTGCGGTAACAACTTCAACAGAAGTATTTAACATCAAGTAAAATAAGTAAGTTGTACCCCGTTGCTATACATCAAAAATAATTGATATAAAAAGTTAATAATAATATTTAATAAGAGCGAACGCTGGAGGAGGAGTTGTGCTACGGTGACAACAATTATTAATAAAGCGTACAACACACGCACGCACTAAATTCTGCATTCACAAACTTCTAAGGTTAATATGCCGGTTAGTGTAATGTAGGCTGTAGCAGTAACGCAGCAGAGCAGCTATAACTTAAGCCAAAATTCAATTTTAAAATATCATTAAAAGCTTAAACAGAAAGTGTGTGTATCGAATCCAACAGCGTTTTCGCAGCGTTTTTCATGTTGGTGAGTGAGTATGAATCAAAAAATGCATTTGCATATTAATTTTAAGGCAACAATCATTTACATGCATACATATGCAAATATGTTTGTATGTATGTATATTTTTTCTTCAAATTACACTTGTATCGTTGCAGCTAAGCGTACACATCTAAATCAAATCCGAATAGCACAAAAAAAGTTAATTGCATTTTGCGTTCGATTCGTTTTTGTTGCGAACAGGTCTTAACATATAATTGGTTTATGATATGGTATTGACAATTTAGTTCATGTACCATACATACTAGTATGTATGTATGCGTGTGTGTGTTGTACAGATGTTGTCATTTTTGTTACTTTAATTTTGAATATACTTAATTTAATCGTACGAAACTTGCGAATGTGCTCACGCAGGCGCCATATTTTGATCTCTTCTCGAGGAAAATCACAATTATTCGCGGACAGTGGCGGATTCAACACAAGTGATTCATTCATTCATTCATTTCGTTATATTATTGCATTTGCAATGCCAGGAATGCTTATTAGCACTTTCACTTATTGCACTTTAATTTAGTGTGCAAACATCTTCCAACATTTTATACAATATCAATATTGAAATGTAAAACTCTTGGCTCATTCGAATCTAAAAAGATAAACTGGAACGAATAGCACTTGCGTAGACAATAAAACATTTCATACTTCTAAGTTTTTATTTAATTCAGTAATTGTGTAGTACTTCCATTTCAATCTGAATAAACTTTAGGCAGATCACTCAATTTGGATGCTGAAAGATCTGATCGCAGAAAGGCGATAGTAATAAGCAGTGAGCGGATTATGAGGAATATCCTCTTTTGGCTGCCTTATCCCACCTGATGCTCAATAAAATAAATATGAGTTTCAGGTTCCCCCTGATTACAAATATACTTACATAAATTTTAATTAGACTTTTTTCAATTTATCAAAAATTATGTTTTTTTTTTACTTTTTTCCTGTTTTTTAGATCCTTTTTTTACTTAAGTAATAAAAATAATATTTATGTATAATAAAACCCCCAAGGTTTTCTATCCATTACGTCTTCTTGTCATTTTTATTTTATTTTACTAATTCGATATTTTAATGTTCATATGTTTATTTAAAGTTTCCTTTTTTGTTTTCCGAAGAAGCATCGTAAAAAAAAATAAATTTGTTACTTACTTCATAACGCCGAAAGCAAAAAGCATAACATTTTTAGTTACAATTTGACACATGATCGCATGAGAATTAAATGTCGTATGTGGATTTTTAATTGTTTTGATTTGAAAGCAAAATTGACGGATAGATTCAAAAATATAAAACTAAAAAGTCAATCATTAGCTGTTTACCCTACATAAACATAAAAAAATGTATCCATTAAAAAGTACTTAGAAATAACTTTAAATTAAGTTTACTCAAACCTATCAACAACTACATTCATACGGCGCTTGATTTTCCCTACGCCGAAATACCAAAAGATGTAAGAAAATACCAAACAATTTACTTTAAATTTGCTAAATTTCTAAAAAAAATGCAAAGAAATACAAAACAATTTATTACTATTTTAAAAAATTACCTTTTTACCTTGTACCATTCTCACAAGCTTTGGTATTTTTCATACTACAACTGACACTTTGCACTTAATGACTTAGGTTAGGTTAAAGTAACTGTCCTAAACTAAGTCGGGAATCGAACCCGAAACCTCACAGATGAGATTCTAGTCCGCTACCCACTAGATTAATGAACTAAACATTAAAAAAACTAGAACATAAAAAGTTAAGCGTTTAAGTTTTCTTAAAGTTTTTGCATATTTTATAAGTTTTTTTGTGTTTTTTTTTTAAATTCTGTGCTGTTTTTTAAATTTTTTGTTGCTTAATTTTTTTACTTTTACTTTTACTTTTAATGGCACAACAGCCCATGGAGAGCCTAGGCCGAGCTTTTCGCATCCACTCATGTTGTTCGTGTTATATTTGTACATGAATGGAAGGGACCTACAGTTTAATGCCGAATCCGAACGGCGAGGTTAGTTTTCAGGTACACAAAATCCGCTCCCTGGTAATAAGAAAACAAGGAGATGAAATAATTGTTTCGAAACATGCCGCTTTTAATCTTTGAAGAGCTTGTCCGTAAATCTCTAAGAGGGTTTGTTCTTATACGGCGACAATGATTTGGTTTTTGGTTTTTGATTTTAGTGGCTGTCCAGGGACATTGAGACTATAATGGGCCATTGTGATACTACATGCTTGGACCTTCAGTTTAACGCTGGTTAAGAACAAAGGGATGGCAATTTTTTTATCACATTCATACAATTCTCATTCACTTCATATCGGTAGTAATACATATAAGAAGCTTATGAGAATCAATACCATCAGACCAAGCAGGAAATCGAACCATCAACATCCCGGGTAAAAGTCTTGTGCTCCACCCACTACACTATCGATGTCGTCGACAATATTTTAACAATTCTTAAAAAATCATTCGGCGTTGTACTGAATTCACATTACAAGAATTCCGATTTCGTAATAGTGTTTTGTTTTTAGTAGAATTCAAAATAGACACAAATCGAAGTTTAGTCTACAATTTTCTTGGAATTGCCGTTTTAAAAAATGCCTTTGTGCATCGGTAGGGCTAACCCTAAGACTTTCGTATGATTTAAACTTTCTTCTACCTTTTTAATTTTTTATTTACAAACAATTATGATAAGTAATGTTTAAATACCAAGTTTATATTAACGTAACCATGATTTTTTGTTCTATCACTCATTCCGGGTACTTTACTTGCTTTAACTTACCTCATTTTGCCCGACATCGTTTACAAATCCATTTCTACTTGTATTTAGAGCATTCAACCATTGCGCTTCTGAATTTGTTAATTTAATTATTATATTTTAACTACTTATGTAGTATATTGCTTTTTGTACGCTTGGTTAATTTATTGCAATTTAATTAATTCAGTATTTAATTAAAAGCAATTTTCCAGCTGCTCATTAAATTAAATGCCAAATTTCTGTTTACTGTTTTGTTGTGATTTAACTTTATTTATTTAAAATTTTCATTAAAACTGATGATTTTTGAAATCGTTCTTTATTTGTGGCTGTAGTTAGGCTGTTCTATGGAATTTTTTCAATTGTGTTTTTTTTTTCACCAAATTTGCTCTACCATCACTTCACCGTGTACGGAAAGGTGTGGTAAATTTATTACATATAACTTAGTGACGTCAATGTGAATATTATCAACACATTGTACTTAGTATTACGCATTATACACACATAAATTTAGCTAGGATATTGCGGAAAATTTTAAGAGGGTTTCGTAATAAATCCTTTGCTTGAGACGTGATTGGAATTCTGTAATTAACATCAGACATACTTTTCAGTTAATTTCATGGTCATGTAATTCTGATGACAATTTCTCGTATGAAAACTCGTATGAAAACGTTAAGTATGTGAGTGATTCAGTTAGGTCAAACCTAAACATTAAATAACATACATTAATTCTTCTTTCTTTTAATGGAAACCACTCATGTTGTGTGTAGTATATTTGTACGTGAATGGAACTATAGGTCCCAGTTTTTTACATACACAAGTTACATATCTCTTATAAAAATAACTTCTGTAGGTGAAATTAATGTAGTTGTAATGCCATTTATAAGCTTCCAATTACACTCTCTCACAGCGACTCTATTGAAGCCCCGATATCACTAAAACTTTCTCAAATGTTTTACATATTAATAGATATTAATTTGTTCAAATCTAATTTTTAGCAGTCGGGACCACTTATTGTTGCACTTATCAAATGTTCTCAATCTAAAAGGTAGAGAGTTTTTCTGATTTGGATATCGCAACGGACTGTTCTTATACACTGAGAATCATATCATGTCTGCATATCCCTGCATATTGTTTGGTGAGAAAAGTTTTATCATTTAATTTAAAACTGCATGAGAGTTTATCAATCGCGTATCGCTCGTTTGCTGCAAGACTGTCATGAATCAAAAAGTCAAAATTTATTTAATTAAGTATACAGAAATAATTGTTATTTAGTGCTTCCACTTGGGTGACTCTTCGTATACATGCATGCTGAACAGCACGGGGCTGCGAGTATCTATAAAAATTTCCCATACCGTGCCGCACACAAAAAAAAAAATATATGAAGAGTATTTGTCGTTATCAATTTTATGGAGGTATAAGTAAATTGAAAAGTTTAAATGCGTTTCTCTCGAAATTTATGTTTTTTGAATGTCTTGCAACCAACGAATAATATGAAACCAAATGGTGCTGATTACGAAAAAACCAAAACCAAAATAGCAATTATTTTCAAAACTAGAAACGTTCAAATGGAACATTTCTCACGAAATTAATGCAAGTTCATATATTGATGACGTCACCAGATTTAGCTTATAACTCTAACTAGTTTACAATTACTAAATACTTCACACTTTTCAAAGTTAATTTGTGTTTGAATACGTTCATATGGTATGTATGTATGTGTGAGAGTGAGTGAGTGTGTGTATGCAAAAATTAGTTTAAGCTGTAAACTTTTTGTCATTTGCAAAACTTTACAAATTGAAAAATAAAAGCAAAAACAAAATATTAATAAGTACTTAATAAATAGTAATGTACATATGTATATAAATACACCTAAACAAAAAAAGGTATTGCTTTGTCATAAAACAACGTGCTGTAGAATTCCTTATAAAAGAATTACTCATGTAGCACTTTTATTTTTCAGTGTACCTCAACTGTGACAATTTGCATGCTTAACAAAAAGAAAAGAAAACACACCCCACACAATTTTACTATTAAAAGCCATTTTTACTTCATACCTACAAACTACAAAGTAAAAGTTTACAAAAATTGCAAATTTCTTTTCTGTGGGTGTGTGCAAGTTGTGTTTATAAAATATATCCGCTGTTGTTGCTGACTTTGTTACTGTTGTTGTCACTTTTGCCTTTAGTGTTTCGTCATACCAAGAAACATGTGTTATGGTGTGTTTGGAAAACTGCAACAACACCAACAGCATTAACAACAACGAAAACAACAAGAACAACAAGAACAACAATGAAGATGTAGATGAAGAAAGCGATGGCAATGATCAGAGATTCATCACAATTCATCCTTAGGTGTAATTTAAGAAAATTTTTACCTACATAGCACATATAAATATATACTAGTACATATATACGCGCATACAATTACATGCATGTATAGATATGTGTGTATGTATGTATGTATGTATGTATGTATGTATGTATGTATGTATGTATGTATGTATGTATGTACTACTGTGGGCAAAAGTTAGTAAGACTTTCTAATTTAAATTTCGCGCGGAAACCCATTCATCAAAATATTATTTTTTTAAGGTTGGTATGACTGTCGGTGACATCTGTGCCAAATGTCACATCAAAATAATCATTAGTGTTTAGTATACGCTTGTCTTTCTGAAATACAAAAAGGGCATTCGGCGATTTTCACAATGAGTGAAATTATAAAATAAAGAAGTTCCATTAAATTTTGTGTGCGGAATCAAATTTCTGGTGCCGAAACGTTCAGAATGTTGCAAAAGGCCTTCGGTGATAATTGTATGTCGCGAGCAAGTGTTTTTGATTGGTACAAATTGTTCAAAGATGGTCGAGAACGCGTTCAACATCAACTGATGATTAACACGTCAATAAAATCAAGGAATTGGTGCTCGAGAATCGACGATTAACTAGCTAACAGACCTTACTGGCATCGTTGGAATATCGGAAGGATCAGTGAAAACCATTTTAAAACATCATTTGGGCCTAAGAAGAGTGAATGCACGATTGGTTCCAAAATCACTGCATTGGTTTTACGAGACCATTTTGCCAAAAATTCGACTGATATCGTTCCGCAACCACCCTACCACCCTATTCGCCTGACTTAGCACCGTGTGACTTTTGGCTATTTTCTAAACTCAAAAAACATAAAACCGCTTCGTGGACACCGTTTTGAGTCAATTGAAGACATTAAACATGAATCGCTAAGCGCATTGAAGGCTATTCCGGAAATCGACTTTAACAACTGTTTCGAGAATTGGAAAAAACGTTGGCACAAGTGTATTGGGGCCGGGGGGATTACTTTGAAGGGGACGAAATAGATTTGGAAGAATGAATAAAAAAATTTTAAATTATGAACAAAGTCTTATTAACTTTTGCCCACAGTAGTATGTATGTATGTATGTACGAGGGTAGAACAATAAGTACCCGTTGTAGGAATGAAGAGGCAAGTTTTTCACAAATTTTATTTTTTTTTATTTTTCATTGTAATCTCCTTTAAGTACAATACATTTTTCCCAACGTTTCTGCCATTTCTTTAACCCCTTCAAAAAAATACGATTTTTCAAACTCTTCAAAATACGCTTCTGTCTCAACGATAACCTCCTCGTTTGAGCTGAATTTTTTTTCCCCCGAACCACGTTTTCATGTTGGGGAACAGAAAGAAGTCGCAGGACGCCAAGTCGGGCGAGTACGGTGGGTGCGGCAGCAATTCGTAGTTCAATTCATGCAATTTGGCCGCGATAATTCCGTATCCGCTTGTTGTCCACCATAAGCAATCGCGGCACCCATCGGGCCGACACCTTTCTCATGCTTAACCTACCATGTAAAATATTAATTACCCGTCCGTATGACACTCCTACTACCTCTGCTACTTCGCGCACTTTCATTCGGCGATCAGCGAGAATCATGTCGTGGACCTTTTCACCGATTTCCTCGGTAACCACGTCTGCCGGGCGGCCTGGGCGCTCCTCATCAAAAACAGATGTACGACCACGTTTAAATTCGTTGACCCTATATCTTACGGTTGTCATAGATGGTGAAGGGTCCCCATAGACAGCATCCAACTTCGCTTTTATTTCTTCTCATGTTTTTTCATCGAAAAATAGAAAGCGAATTTCGGATCGATATGAATCAGTTTGAAATATAGTGTGGTATCGTGTGACAGATGGCAGTACACGACGGTAATGCCAACTTCCCTTAGCAACGCCACCTGTCTTCACACAGGTACTTATTGATATACCCTCGTATGTACTTATGTATGTATGTATTTAAGTGTGTGTATAAATATGTGTCAGCTGCCTTCTCTATTTTGAATTATAATAGCATTTTCAAGGAAAAGTCGTTACAATTTAAAATAATAATAAAATTATCAAAAATACACCCAAAACATACTCGTATGTACATAATGAAATTTAGTATACGAGTAATTGATGTATAAAACTTTATTAAATTTTTTGGAGTGCTCTTTTTATTTTTTACTGTTGCCTTACAGTTGCATACGTACTAAGTACATACGAGTATATAAGTATACAGGGAGGACCATTTATGAGTTGGAATTTGTTTTTGGTGTAAGTAAGAAACGAATAATTTGTATTCCAATGTGGTTTTTATTATTCGAAAGTGTAATCCTTCCGGTTAATTTTGGGCCACTATTTCATTCAATTGATTTCCATCGCTGACCCTGTAGTAGCCCATTCGATCAACCCAATGGTTAGCGTATCACTTATCTTTAACAGCTCCCTACAAATAATAGTCCGAAAAGATGATTTTTCGTCAAAAATGCTCATCTTCTTCTAAGCATTCCAGAGCCCAATTAGCCAACCAAAAACGTTGCGGATGGTCATGTTGCATCAATTGAACTTGGTACGGCTTCATACCGAAGTCTTTATGCTAAATTCGCCACAAAGAAGTGAAGTTAAATGTTCAATTCCTGAGAACAATAACGAGTGGATGTGGTTGGTTCTTCTTGAATATTCAGCAGGAATTTTTTCTGTTGTTCGCACTATAGAGGTACGAGAACTTGTTGTTTTATCCAATAAAGATCCAGCTTCACGGACATTGTTCACAAATTGATCCACAAATTGCGTGGATGGCGCTTCTCTTCTACCAGATTTCGAACGTAATTTTCTTACACTTTCGATAGAAGATTCACCATTTTGCAAGTAATTTCACAAAGTTGTTATATCAACTAATTTAATTACCCGCAAATATAAAACTAATTTTCCGTCACACTCAGAATATCCAGTAGTTTAAATTTCTAAATATTAAGTAGACCACCCTTTATATTCAAATATGATTTATAGTACGAATATTTTAAGATGTAGTGTATTTTAATGAGTAGGTAAGTCACTCTAATGGAAGCCTATTTAAGTTAAGAAAATTTGATTTGAAGAAAATACATATAGATTTGATGGTAAGAGAATTTCTTCCATTATTGGTATGATGGGCGTTATTACGTTAATTTGATTAAATGCATTTATGGTAATTTCGCTTAAATCTAATAAAATGTTGACAAGTTATGTAAAACCTTGAATTCTGAAAGATTACAAATACCTAGAGAAGTTAACTGCCCATTTGAAATTACAAGGATCTATGGAAATACAAACGGTTAGAGGCATTACTCAAGTTTCCAAAGTCAATTCCCGTTCAAAAGTTGTCAATTATTCTCTGTGTGATTAAAATCTTAAAGAGAACGCCGGATCCAAGAGTGGTTTACTCGATTCCGTTCCCCACACATTTCGATATCAAAGATACACTGAAAGTTAATAAGAGTAGCCGATGAAATTTTGCAACTGTTATAGTAAGATCGACACACAAGCTGTCAGGAGATAGCGACAAATCTGTCAACCACATGACAGATTTGTCGGTAGCAATCGCGCATATTTTTTATATGACCCAATATTTAAATTTTAGCAATTCAACTTTAATAATTTTTCACCGAGGCTACTGGAACTCCATTTTAGCACTCATTCACTAAACCACCGAAGTGTGCAACGCCGGATATGTGTTGACCGTTTTCTTTTATGTGGAATGTTGTGATTTAGTTAAACAATCATATTGTCTCCCATATCAAAATTAATTCTTATAGTGATTATCAGCTCAATTGCCGACAGGAATTAAATTGCTCAAAGTACTTATTGTATGTAAGTATATGTCTATTTCCAGAAGTGAGTAGGCAAGTAAACAAAAAGAGAGACCAAACTGTAAAAATTGGTAATAACATAATGTATTCTCTAATTAAACTTAAACACTTTCACGCAACAAACAACAAATAACAAAAGTGATTTCATTCCTTCTCTCATTCTGAATTCTCACTCCTTCTTCCTCCCACCTATCAATCTTCCTTCCAATAAACAAAATGCTCTGAATTCATAGGGGTACACCCTGAGTGTTGATTGAAAAACAAAAATCCTATAAGAACAACACATCAACTTGAATATTTAAGCTGCTGTTATGTCCCCCCCCCGCCCCTCCATCCCGCCCACCATTATTTCTTTCCACCAATAAAAAATTTACCAAAAGAAAAACACTGTAATATGCAGCCTCTAACAAAAAGCACACAGGGTATAAAATAAAATTAAATCCATTTCAAAGTAATACAATTTTCTTAATACCAGAATTTCACAGCAATATTGTTGCCAGCGTGTATTGTCAATGCTGATGATGCTGTGAATCCTGCAAATAGAACGGTAGAAAAAATGAGAGGAAACGGAAGTGAAACTGGATGCAAAAATATACACCTTAGAAAAGGAAAAGGAAGGACAAGGAAGAGAGAGGGGAAATTTAAGATTGGCGTTAAAATGTGTATGCTTAAAAAAATGAAGTTGGCCACATTGTGCAAGCAACTGAGTGAGTGAGTGTAAGAGTGCGAAAGTTAAAGCCAACAACAACAGCTGACAAGTTGGCAATGTTCCCGCCACCGATACTGCCACCCCGACAAAAATATGTTTTCATTCTGCACTTTCGGTTGTAAGTAAGTATATACAAAACAAACATAAGTATAGAAGAGATATACAGAGACATGCATACATACATGCACACCTAAGAACAAAACATAACAACAAAAACGATAACAAACACAATGAAATGTGTTTTTGTTTTCTTCTATGTTTTTTATTCTAAATTTTTATTTTTTTTTTTGTAGAATGGTTTAATGAATGCAAAGAAGAGGAAGAAAAGTTGAATGTATCTCAAGCGAATAATAAGAAGAAGTTTGTGTTTTGTTTCTTAGTTTACATACATAAGTACATATGTATGTCATATGTCATTTGTGCGGCAATTCCAACAAAACACACTGTCAGCTGTGTGGATTTTCAATGCTTAGAGCGGCGCACAGTGTCGCGGCAATGGACAATAATCAAAAAAAAAAACGATATTTGAAAATCTGTGCGAATTACAATATTAAAAAATTCATCTATGCATCTTCAAACCTTCTCTTCGTGTGGGATAATTTTTAAATGGGAAAACGTAATTGGAGTGCAAATTTGACGTTTCAATTGTATGTACAAATTTTATACATTTTTTGAAAATTTCGAGGGCATGGCCGATGTCCAATCCATTAATGCGCAGTGAAACACACTGATGCTTTGCATTAATGCATTTTGGAAGACATCCTATGCAACACCACTATTTTAATTCTAATTAACTCATTGAACCGGGATTGGAAATACCGATACTTTTAAAAATTATATTTCCGTTTTAGGATTAAGTTGAATTATATAATAAAATCATCTCTCTAATTATTTTTTTACGAGTCTTAGAAAGTATATATTTTAATGTTGCGCGTATTTCATTTGCCGATGCCTGCTATTTATGAGAAAAATTTATGTTTTTAATACTACTTTTACCGAAAATGATCGCATTCGCTAGTTTAACAAAATTTTTCATTTAATATGATTTTTGTCTCATTTCAAAATTTTGTTTTTGGAAATAACATGTAGCTTTACTTTACTTTACTTTTAATGGCACAACAGCCCATGGAGGGCCAAGGCCAAGCTTTTCGCATCCACTCATGTTGCGCGTGTTATATTTGTACATGAATGGAAGGGACCTACAGTTTAATGCCGAATCCAAACGGCGAAGTGAATAGCTTTTCATAGCAATTTTTATTCTTGTAGGTTTGCCATTGCCTGCCAAGAGGTGGTGCCGTGTAGAAAAATTATTTTTGCTACTTTTTGATTTTTTGATTTTGCCTGTGCCGTGATTTGAACCCCGGAACCACTCTGCGTAGCAGTCCAACGCATTACCATTACGCCACAGCGAAGCACCATTTCAAAATATTTAAAAATATAAAAAATTTAATAAAATTATTCTTGGTAAAATATCGAACATAAAGTTACTTATTTGGGTATGGGTTGGTTATAAAAAATAATGGCAATTCAATCATTTTGGTACAATGGGAGATAGGCGTGGTTATGGTCGGACTAAGTCGAATTATATATGGTAATATATGCAGCTTTATGTTAATAGTAAACACCCAATTATCAAATTTTGTTTTTCTGTCTTACATATATGAACATTAGAGCGGGTTGGTCCCCATACAAAAAAAAAAACAGTATGAAAAAACCACCCCCTTTCTGAAAGCTTATGTTGAGTATATTTTTTTTTTCTTTGGAGTTTTTGTTTATAACTTTGGCAGTTGATGTCCGATATTTATATATGATATATTGGTGTAACAGGCTCAACGATTGCTATATTTTCGTCGTTGGACACTTTCATACCGAGCGTTTTGTTTTTGTTGTACGCGAATCTGCATTTGCAGTCTCAGATGAAAAGCGTGTGGGTCATATACTAAGTAAATTGGAAAGTCGTGAGCGTTACAGCCATCTGGAACTACGTCAAAATTTATCTCAATAAAAAAATATTTATTGGTTCATAGTTAATCATTTAGTTTACGTATTTTTTTATAACTGTTAATGTATAATTTTTAAATAACAATAAATATTGAATATATTAATTGGTTTAATTAATTCTATTGGTTTTTTGTTTGAGCTACAACAAAAGATCTAAATTATTTAAGTACTTACAATAAGAATTGCACCAAAATTTAAGCAGCTATAACTTTTTCGTTTATTAACCTAATGGAACACTTCTTGGGCATTTAATGATTTTCTGAGAGCTTACAATTTTTGGAAAAAGAAATTGCCTTTAGGGGGTACAACTCTGGATACGCGACCTAACTATTACAAATGACTTCGGAGATGAATAACACCAAAGAATCAACTGCCAAAGTTATATACAAAAATTTATGTATTAAATTTAAAATTTAAGAAAATTTTTTTTGATATACTCTCCACATAAGCTTTCAGAGAGGGGGTAGTTTTTACAAACTCTTTTTTGTGACCCGCTCCAATGTATATGTATGTAGAACGAAAGTTATCTGAGTTTAACAGTTCTGTTACCATGGGAGATAGGTGGTCATGGTCGAATTAAGTTAAGTTTTTATAAATGTGTTTATCTTTTTATCTTATACATACCATATAAAAGAAATTATTATGACAGTTTAACTGTTTTGTTCCTATGGAAGGTAGGCGTGGTCACGCTCGGACAACACCAATTTTAGCTCCACGCCATTAAATTGTTCTAAAGCACGTACACGTTAAATTTTGTTGCTTTACGAAAATTTTTTCAATTTTTGTTCATAACTTGTATAGAGCCGCGACACTGTGCGGCTTATCTGAACGATGGTTTGTGTGAGGAAGGAGTTGTGTGAAGCAGTGAATTGTTATCTGAAACTTTCAAATTAGAGATTTCTATGTAACTATGTAGCGTGCATAGCTACGAGTAACGAGTAACTTTAAAATTCATGAGATTGTTTTGTTATGGTATGCTTTTTTTTGGTAAAATCTCTAAGTTTCTTTTTGTTATGCTTAAATTTAAACTTATGCATAACACGCGCGCACAAGTTTTTGTTTCCTGAAAATATATTCATATGTACATAGAACATACATACATACATACACACATAGTATGAATGTGTGTACCTTCATGTTTGAATACTTTCCATCTACTTAATACCCTTGAAAGTGATTCATTGTAATTCTTCAAGTGAATGGTTGTTGTTTTTTCTTAAATTGTGAAAAAATTGTCAGCTTTCTTACAACTTGCCTTTAACCCTATACCTCATAAGTAAAGTTTTAAATAAATTTTATGATTTTATACATACTGTTGTCCCTCGACCTTATCTTAGTTGTCGTTCATCAGGATCCACTTGGAAGTATCTGATCTCTGAGAAAATATCATATGATTTTGATCTTACTGAAAGACAGTAAGAAAATCGAAAAACCACCTGTAAAATGTAGGTCGCCAGGTACAAAAGAAAGTCATATCCTCATCGAATTGTTACTGGCGTTCACAAATGGATCTATTTCGAGAATCCCAAACGTAAACGATCATATGTTAAGACCGGTACACCGACCAAATCGACAGCAAAGCCTAAGCTAATCGGAAAGAAGACAATGCTGTGTGTTTTCTGGGATCAGCGAGGTGTTATCTGGTTTGACCGTCTGAAAGCAGGTGAAACAGTTACTGGTCAACGCTACCAATAATAATTGGCCGATTTGAACCGTGTTTTGTGCCAAAAACGTCCAGAATATCAAGCTAAGCAACACAAAGTGATTTTTCTTGATGACAATGCTCCATCATATCGAACAAAACCGACTCGGGAATTAGTACAGCTGGGAAGCCCTCCCCCATGCGGCTTATTCGCCAGACTTGGCACCATCTGACTACCACTTATTTTCATCAATGGGGCATGCATTTGCTGAGCAGCACTTCGATTCGTACGAAACTGTGAATAAATGGCTCAAAAAACGAACAGTATTTTTGGCGAGGCATTCACAAATTTGCCAGAGAGATGAGAGATGGGAAAAATGTGTAGCTAGCAATGGCCATTACTTTGAAGATTGAATGTATAACGATTTTTTCTTAAAAAAATTACCGGTTTCATACTCATACTTATATTAAATTAATCCACTTTAATTTTTTTAAATGTTTTAATATTTTAAGAGAATTTTACTTTAAATACAGAAATTTTGAGAAACGGGATGAAAACGGCGGAAAAAATGTTTAAATTCAGATGGAAAAATCTGTAGAAATTAATTAATTAGTCAAAGAAACACTAAAATTATGAGAAACGTTTCGAATACATGAGACTGGTCTGTTGCACACATGCATTCTATAATCAATCGTATGCAGTTGACTTTGCAATTAATTAATTAATGACTAAAGATTTTAGTCTACTCTATAACTTATCGTTTACAATATTATATAATATATTATAATAATAGACAACTACCTAAATAGATATTTTTCGCTCCGTATTGGATTTTCGATGTTGGATGAATAATGAGTTTTTTGGAAAGCTTCACAAATACAAAACTAATTTCTGCAATTTTCACTGAATTGTCTGCTCGTAATTAGGTACTCGTAATTAAAATTTATTTGCAAATTTGTTAAATAAGCATAAATAACACTGTACAACATCGAAATAGCAAATGTCGTTGTAGCCCAGTTTTTCGGGAGTATTTTTGGCCGCTCATCACGAATGTGTAAAAACAAATTATAATTGACAACCTGTAAAAAAAACTTTTTGTCGTTACCAAGCGGTTTTTTGCTGCTGATCACCTTACTATCACGTTACTAGCTCGGTTGATAAAGCGATCCTGTTAGCAATTATTTGCGCTACCCGTTATCGAACATATATCTTGTGCTATGATTGAGATACACTTTCTTTCTAGTAAATCTAGACATTAATAAGGCTTCGGTGCCGGATTGCATTTAAGCCCATTAATGCGAGCTTGTGCATTAACGCTGACGCGGCAGTTACGCAATTTTTTTTAACATTTTATATACTGTCGGTATATTTCGGTCTTGCTGGAAAGTTACTTAAGTTCTACACGTTTTTAAAAACGGCAAGTTGAATCGTATTTGATAAAAAAATTTATATATGATGTATTATTTAAGTTTACCCAATTTTCATGAAAATTCAGACTATTATTGGAGGATTTGAGGATTTTATATATATAGGTTTACTTCGGCATCTACAATCATTTGAAAACGACAAAACCAATTGAATCAACCAGTTTTGGATGAAATATGATGGCATTTCGTTTCGTATCTTTCATATCTGATGCGTGAGCTTACATTTCCAATTTCCCATTTTCGATTTTACTTCCTCACAAATGTGAGCAGTGTGTTTGGCAGCTAAAGTTTTTGAGTGCTTTGGCCTAAATTTTGACTTGGGATGTCTAAATAAACCCCCTTGGAAGTCGTTGCTTCAACTCCATGGTTGCAACACCAATCGCTGTCATAGAATTCTGCAACATAGCCATCAAATTCTTCTTTACCGCAATGTTTTTTTCTATCCACACAATCTGCCTTCCTTCCGAAATTTGAACATTAATTTTAGATTCATCTGTAAACAAACACTCTCTAAAAAGGGTTTAACAAGAACGTAACAATTCCCTCGTCAGATATTGGTTTTTTTTCTGGTTCTTTGTCAGTTTATCAAGAACATTCAAATAATTCATGTCACTAGTTTAGAGTGAAAAGGTTCACTTTTCCTAATTTTACAGGAGAAACAGAAAAGTTTGACAACTTGAGTGAATAAAGAGTTCATTTTTTTTGTGTGTCCTTTTTCAATTAATTTTTAAAATGATTTGAATTTTTTTTTTGCTTCACTATCTTCATGCATCATAAAAAGTGGGCTTACCGCCATTTCATTCTAACCTAGCGCTATAATAAAACTTTTCCAATGCATTCATCTATCATATTTCTGTTTTTTGTTTTTAATATTATAAACATTAAAACAAAAATTTAAGCACCGGGGTACCTTTACAGCGTTTTAAGGTTTAGGTTCTAGTTTCATCTATTTTGTTAAGAAAATATTGTAAAAAAAATAAAGTAAATAATAATTTAGACTCCGAATAAAATTTCTAGAAATGTCATGAAGACTTAGTCACGTAAAACCTATGTTTTGGGAACAACGCAGTTTAAAAGCCATTTAGGTATCCGGGTACCTTATCAGCCCGTTGAGGGATAATGTTAACAGCACTTTCTTGTGCTATTACAAAATAAATCAATCGCTTCAACACGAATTTACATATACGAATATTTTATCAAAAACATAGTACAAAAAACTATCACATTCCGAATTGAAAATGAGCTCTTAAATGCAATTTCCATGCGAGTTGGTTACTTTGGTTGGTTCTCCATACGATGACTATTTGCAATATTTCATTCGCACACATACACACTTTCTTCTTCTTTTAATGGCACAACAGCCCATGTAGTGCCTAGGCCGAGCTTTTCGTATCCACTCGTGTTGTGAGTGTTATATTTGGGCATGAGTGGAAGGAACCTACAGTTGTATGTACAATCCGAACGGTGAAGCTAAAAGCTTTTCATAGACAATTTTTAATCTTGCAGTTTGTATTGCCTGTTATGAGATTGTGCCCGTACCGAGATTTGAACCCCGCACACTACCAACTACGCCACATCTATCACATACACGCACAGAACTTATTTAACCAATTGAAAAACTTAAGCATAAAATATGATGAAAATATTTTACAAAATTTGAGAAAATAATAGTTTTACTTTAGTAGTTGGTAGCATTTAGACACAGAGAGAATAATTATGCAAATATGAATGTAAGTGTACTGATAAGTAATGCGGCATTTCTGGTGCCTCTTGATACTTAGTTGTTTTGAGCATGTTCCATTATTTATGGCTTTTAGTAAGTGAACTTTTTTGTGCCACTTCTGAATATATATAAAGTATTGTTTCGCTTATTTTATTACACAATATTTTGCCCAGTGTATTTTTTTTCGCTAGGTGCATAGAACCTGGCGCGAATAGGGTAACTGACACTTATAGGTCTTGCCCCCATTTGTAACGAGTACTACATAACTTTAAAAAGTAAACAAGAATAACTTGTCACTGTACATAATGTGCACATATGATTAGAGTCCAAACGATTACGATCCGGCTATCAGAAAAGTGGTTGCATACATGCCAACCAATGATTTGTGCGTACATGAATGCAATCTCCACAATATAACATGCACAACACGAGTGGATGCGAGAAGCTCGGCCTAGGCCCTCCATGGGCTGTTGTGCCATTAAAAGTAAGTAAAGAATGCAATCTCTTTTCCTCCATATAATAAAGAAATAGAGAGTAGAGATGGTTGCGTGAATACTCTTCGATTCATGTCACTCTCGCTCACGGCTTTAAAATTACTAGTTACTCATGATCTCTCACGTTGACATTATTCTAAAAATAAAAAATTCACGCTTAAAGAACATGAAATATATGTATGCTACACAGTAATGCCAGGTTTGGGACATGCAATTGGGACACAGAATTACATTTTAAACTACAAAAATAGATTTTTTAAAGAAATTGTAAACTTATACTCACGCGTGTTTACTTGAAAATAATTTTACGCTCACGCATGTACAATTGGAAACTATGGTAAACTATATCACGCATGCTCACGTAGAAATCCTGAAATTCTTCCACGTTAACTCGTGTCACGCCCATGTCTAAAAGAGATTCTCTCTAAAAAATACGTCGATTCTATTCGAGATTATTTTTTTTTTTTTTGTTATTGAGAACTCAACTTCAGATATCACAATGCCATATGCACAGTGGGTATGAAACACTGAGGCAATGTGGCAATGATAAATTACAGTAAGAGAAACTAAATACTACATAGTTATAAATAAACATTGATTTGTATGGGAAACCTACGTTTCTAAATAAATATAAAATAGTAATCTACGAATTTGCATAAAAACTTTTGCAACCAACACAAGAAGGAAAATATTCATAAAAATTTCAATATATCGTTATTTTAAAGGGCATCACATTTTATGTGCACGGCAGCATTTGAAGAAAAATATTATAATAATAATTACCCTACGCAAATCTTTTCTACTTTTGTCGTCTGACAAGAGGCGACAAAAAAGTTTTTATCTCAAATAAATATTATGGAAAACAACACGCAGGTGTAATAAAAAAAATCATAACTCTCGTTGTCAACAACCCCATCTTAATGTTGTTGATGTTAGTAGAATTTATTGTCAGCTTGACGTTAGACATTGCCAACAGCTATCAACATCAACATGTCGAACAGCAGCCAGCGCCATTAGCAAAATATGCCGTTGGCAAATAAAAGCACACAAAAAGCACATACAAAAATATCCAAAGAAAATGTACAGTTGTGATGGCGAAGGGTGGGAAAATTGAAAATTAATTAATATTATATTCACTTAATCATCTCGAAAGTAATTTCCTGACTATGCTTTGCCATTCCACATACATACTTTACAATTTATGCTGTGAGTACGTCTAATTTTTTTTTTATGTGCATTACACATACTTACTATACAACCGTTTTAAGTTATCGATTCGGTTTGGTAATCGTTTTCGCAAATCGAATTGTAATTGTGTCGAATCGAATTATGAATTAGATAATGATTTCGTGTTAGGAAAGCTTCAAACGATTTTAGCGTCGCATAATCATGGTACAAGAGAAACTTTAAATATTTTTCAGCTTAAACAATCTTATAAATTTAAAAATCAGTTTTCAGCTTCAGGGTGGAAATCATGTTTTACATCGGATAAATAAGGTAAAAACTTGTTCCCACTGAGCGCGAATTGTGCAGTTTCGGCAAATGGTTTCGATTGAACTTGCAATCATTTACACTGACAACTTGGTTTCGTTTATGTATAAATCAGTGAAAGGTGATTTGAATGATTTATTTTTGTTTGTTTGTTTTTTTTTTAATAGAATGAAGTTTGAGTTAAGGACTTTGTTTTACAAATCAATTGCAGAGTCATCGATATGGAATCACACACTCCATATCGTTATCTCTCCTAACAGAGTAACTATAATTACCATACTACTTAAGTATATACAAATCAGGCTTCATGTTTTATGAATTTTATAAGATTTTCATCAGCTTAAATGTTCATTGTATTCATCATTATATCTATAGTATAGCCCCGCTCTGCTTCAATTCAAATTTTAAAAAGATACCTTGAATGCACCACATTTTAAACATACTTTTGCACTAAGAACAGATTCAACTTCAAAAATTTGTTCTTCTTTTTCTTTTATTTTAAACTTTTTTAGCCAAACAAAATAAAACAATAAAGTGTAAAAGTGGCAACAAAATGAAATGTAAAATAAGAGAAAAGTATTTTTCTGTGAGAGAATTTATTTTCTATGGCTTCTTAAAATGTTGCGTATTTTTTGTGCTTATACATAAAAGTTTTATAGGTAAAAATAAAATAACTTGTATGACTTTTAACTATTCTGACTTATAACAAAATTTAACAAGTTTTGTGAAACACGTTTTCCTATTCTATTTCTTCGATTCAATTTAAGGGTTGGAACTCACGTAGTCGGTTAAATTTTCTGCTGCAAGTCTCATTACAAATAATATTAGTATTACTTAGTACCGTAATTTGTAATAATTACCTATGTAAAAAAGTAAGATTTACATATTTGCTATATGTTTTAAAAGTGGGTTTTATGTCAACTCCACGAATTTTCAATTTATTTAATAGATCAACCGGTCGTTATGCAGGCCACGCACTATGTCACGTCTCCTGCAAACACTTTTCTATTGTTTTTTTGTTTAAACTAAATGCATCTTTTAAGTGAAATACTTTTGCGTTATCTTCTAAAATCTACTAAATTTTCTTTTTATTCTTCTACTTTCTGTATACGGTCATCACCAAGTTCTGGAGAAACCATGACGTAAAAACCAAAAAAAAAAAAAAGTTAAAAAAGAATTAATCATCACAAATAAACCACTTTGGATAAAGTAATCAACTTGAGGGAAATCCATTTCAGTGTTGCCAACCACTAACAAAAGCTGCTGCCAAGTATTAATTTTACTTTATTTTTGGCTAATTCTCTATCTACAAGGAGGAAAAAATTACATTAATTTTACGGACAAATTGTCGTTTTTCATTTACTTTCATTACGACCCATCGCAACAGCAAAAACGAATACCGTCACCTCTAGGCCATTCAGCTTTATGCCATAGCGTAACTGCGAGCAGCTTATTTGACTTTTCATTCCAATTCAATTCAGTCTTTCCGTTTCCTACTCACCCGGCTCCTCAGCCCCGTCTATTTTGCCTATCGCGCTCGATTTTTCATATCCGTTTTTAAGCACTTAAAAAATGAATTTAAAATTGTTAAATGTTGATTTTTCCTGTTGGCAGAGAGAGGCGAGGTGTTTGAGTAAAGGCAGCAAGAAGATACATATCTCATACCTCTGGGTAAGTGCCCATACCAAAGCTCTTTTTCGCTTTGCTTTCTTGTGGAATGCGGGCGTGAAAGGTGGTATAGGTGGAGTGGGAACTGAGTGCGCTAAAGGAAAATGTTTGTTTTTAGTAATTTTTTGTTGGCAGAGCGAGATTGCGCGTTTGTTTATGGTATAATCGCGAATATCGGTGTGCTGAATGAATGGTTGGTTGATGATGACGACCGCTTCGGTGTAAATGGCGCTATGCCACAGTGCAATGTCACGATGCTGATGACGATGGTGGCTACACTTCATTTGACATGGCCGTCACAAGTGATTACTTATTTAAATAAATTAAGTGATTTTTCAATGTTTACTTATTTTCTTTTTTCAGTTTTCGTTTGTGTCTTTTATTGGTTGCTTTTTATTGGATTTAGTATGTTTATTTTCCTTTTCGATTTAGTTACTTTCATAACTATGACTACTATATCTCAATGCCCACGTTTACTTCAGTTTCATCAGCGATGTAAGCTCGCTCAAACGTCCACCATGTTTCCATCGTCCCTGCATCATACCAATTACTCTTATCTTATATCACCCCCTACCACAACCCCCCCCCCCCCCCACCGTGTATTTGTTGTTTAAGTAATTATGGTGCATTGAGCGGTTATTTTTGTGTGTTTTAATGGCTCCTGCTTATCTATTGTGGAGAACTTACGCCGAGGCCAACCAATTATTATTGATTCGCCAGGTTAGGAGAGACGGTCTTGAAAATCATACAGTATTTCTGTATTTAATTGTTAATTATTGTATATCGGTTTCTATTTCTAGCCTAAAAATAGCGTAAATTAAGAATATTGGGTGGAGGGAGGGTTAAGGCAAATAGTGTATTATAAGTTAGTAGAGGGGAATGAAAATTGATTGGAAGATAACAACGAGTTTAATATACACCGATAATTAATTTATGAAAATAAACAAAGAATCATTTTTATCAGAGTTATAGATTTTCTAGTTGCAAATGAAATGAGTACATGCTTGTTTTATTTTCATAAGTTACGGATGCTATAATGTGGCACAGGCGGGGAGGGGCAGAAGTGTGTTGTGATTCTTAAAACATCTAAACAGTTTTTCAAGATAATAAGTAATAGGGGAATAGAGTAAACAGAAATCATCTCCAGAACATCATTTACCCGGCAAGACCGGCAAGAGTCTCTTTCTTCTTGTGAATGCGGGACAATAACAGAGCAAATGCTCTGTAGTACCCCTTTCACCCTCAATGCAGTGTATATAAACCGTATCGGCAATGACACCCAAGTTGATCATATGTTGACCATATGTACTGTGCATCGTGATCGTACGCAGATCCTTTCTACCCACCCGGAGACGGAAATCAGCTATTTTCCTCCTGTTAGGTCTTTTCACAAAGCATTTCGTAATTTTGTTGGAATTGAGACTGGATCTTCATTCTCTACGTGTATAATTCGTGGATTCGATAAATCCATTGCATGGTTCCCGCCAAACTGACGCCTATGATTGGTTCCGGTCTAATTCATCAGCCATTATGTTGCCAGGTACGCCGAAGTGTCCTAGCACCCATATAAGCCATAACTTATTTAGTATCGCGACACTGTTAAGTTTCAAAGTGTTAGCTGGGTTTTCTAGGGCCTTTAGTTCAGACTGACTCTCAATGCAAACTCCTATCCATTTGACTCGCCACTTGATTTTCATTAGCAAAGATTCTGTTGTCCTGAAGTACCTGTTCTTATAGTCCCGATACCAACCCGAGCTGGTAGCAGGTTTTTTTTTTTGAGCCTTCTGTAAAGAATATATAAACTGCGGATGACCTCTGGATTGCTACATTTGCTTCGCTCATCATAATTCAAATTATATTTTCTATCGAATTTGATGCGGTACCTCTCCAAAAGTACTAGATAATTTATTTTTAATCCCAATCCGATTATTTGTTTTTATTCCTAAAGAAAAAAGAAACATTACTACTGGCTCAGCTTCTTACCATAAGTTAGTGTAAATATAATGTAATTATTTTACTTCCCCGAATTAATCATTTCGCCCACAATATTGAATTTCTTCCTTTCATGCCTAAGCATTTCCTACTTATTAGCAATTTAATTTCAGATTTCTACATAAAACGATTTTCAAAAGGCGCGTGTAAATGCTGCCATATTCTAAATCAAAACACCAAGAAACACCACCAGAAAACAACTTTCTTAATTTGTATCTCGTGTTTCACATAAAAAAGTAGATAAGAACGATGTAGGTGGGCATCGCTACAAGTTTATGTCAAAATCATGATTACTGAATTTGTATACAAGAAAAATAATATATTTTTGTACAAGCAAATGAGCCTAGAATTAAATTAGGAGCAAAAGAACCAACTAAAAATTTGTGTAGAAATAAATAAAAGACAAAAGAGCCCAATTTAAGCACCTGTTAAATACCACAGAAGAATGGGTGGAGGTTCATTGTTCATTTAACAACAACGCACAACGTTGGAATGGAGGATTAGAATGTGTAAAAGTGAAGCCATTAAAACAAATTACAAACGCCCCTGTCTTCAATAATTCATTCCTGTATTGTGATGGGGGAGCGCCAGCGGGTGAAAGATAGAGAGAGGAAGAAAACAAATTAAAAACAGCCCACAAATATTCTATTGAAATAATTTTTTGTATTACACGGCCGCACCGTGTCACGGCCCCATACAAACATTTGGCAAAAACTTAAAAAAATATTGCATGTCGTGGGTGGAGTGTTTTTGGAGCAAAGTTTTTCGTCCAGAGACCACAAAGCCCCCACCCAATAGTAACCGAAATTTTAAGTCAACATAACTTCGTTGTTATTTAAAATAATACAGAACAATTTCATATTTGAGCGTTTAGTTACGGAGCAGACAAATGTTCATAAAAACGGCGTAATTGTTAAAGGAATACGCCCATAATAAAAATTCCCATTCTCACCCATTTTTGTCGAAGCTTTACTCCGGTATAGTATTTAACTTTTAATTAAGTTCTTCTGCATCAAGTGTGTTGAAAAGTTAGTGGAGATACATAAACATTACCAACTCAGACATTTTATAGCTTTGTTATGCTTTAACATATGCTAATGAACAGGGATCATAGCTGGACGGCTTTTGCGAAAAGCTAGATTTAAAAATATCTCTCAGTTTACCCGACCACTGCAGTGTATTTCCGACATAGGTCATGGTAAACAAAGAAGTCACAACTTGGTTAAGGTATCGAAAGATGATATCGAAAAGAAATGAATATGTATTTACCGATAGCCAGCCAGCAATAAAATCCCTCGAATCAGTAAATAGAAGAGACGTCGACTGTAGAGCGTCTCTTAACCAAATGTCCGACTAGTTTGATCTGCAACTTATATGGGTGCTAGGGCACAGACGGCAGATGGAAACGTGCGAACTAGTCCTGGCTTCCGATGCAATAAAAATAGCGAACGAAAGGTGGACTTTAGAATGAACCTACCTATAACGAGATTCATTTGGCCAAAGCTGGATAGTCTACGTACGAAGTATCTTCTGCAACACCAAATAACATTGAAAATTATTTAATTGCCTTGGAAAAATGTTAGTTGGATGGTTTGCCGTAAGAAAACAAAAAACAGTATTTTCACAAAATTTTTGACATTTAATTCTTTAGAATTGTTTTTTATATTTATGCCGGGGATAAAAGATGATCGTCGCATGGAAATGGGAGGCGGCGCCCTCTATCAATCGAGTATGAAAAAAAACTAGATTGATGGAGGGCGCTGCCCATCATTTGAGTATGACTATTTTGATGGATATGATGATTTTGTGAAGGGCATTGCATGCATTGGAAATGCAAATGATCGAAATTAAGTTAATCCAGATGTAGTACACCTGGGATCAGAGAATCATCAAACTAAGTATACAAGGCTTATAGTTTGCATAAATCAGCACATGGTTAAAAATTCCTTCTGCCAAGCCTGTAATCTCAGCGTTATACTCTGTTTTTTACAAGTTTACTAGACCTTACCTGAAACCCCAAAACGCAAACGTTCTGAAGAAGTAAACTTCTGTAGAGCGTCGCACTGACGTACACAATTTTTTTCATATTTTATTTAATTTAATAAAAAATTTTATATTTTTTAATTAAGATTTTTCTATTTTGTCCCTACTCGACTCGAAGATCAGATGAAGCATCTAGATACATACCTACAATACAATAATAAATAATTCCATTTACAACACTTTGGAACAATAATAAAAGCAATAATAATACAATTTTGTGAATAAATAATTTGTGTCTTTCCTTTTTCCAAGAAGAGGTATTACTTTATACGTTTTCTTTGTATTTGTTAGTAACCTTTCAACGAAAATATAGAAACGGCTGGGCAGAACAAGTGGTTGTAATGCGTGCGAAACACTCATCAAAATTGTTAACAATACCCGACATTTTTTTCTGTTCTATTTTTTATACCTTAGTCTAAAGCTCACTGGTGTTGTTGGTGGCTAGTATCTTGTAATACTTACTATTCTTCTATTGTATGTAGCTTAGTGTGGAGCTTTGAAATATTTACATTTTGGCAGCTATAGCGGCAAAACGGTGACGGTAAATAGGGCAAACGTGCTTAATGCCAGTAAGCGCAGGATCCATTTCAAATGTCAGCAGAAGTGGTGGATGTGGGTGGGCACTATTGAGGGTACAGTTTCCTCTCTGTTGTATATTTGTGAACTCATGAGCTTGGGCAAAATTAAGGAGGTGCCATTTGTAAGACTTTTTTCTAATTTTATTCTGATTATTATTTCCACTTATTCTCATGCATATGGTACAAGTTTTCTATACTTCTTCCATTCGTTTGAAGGTCCTGAATTGTATGAATGTGCTCCTCGTTAACCCCAATTGTATTTCTTCGGAAAAATATAGTGTAATCCTGCTGCTTCAAGGAAGATATCAAATGTAAATCCTTTACATCTTTACATCGTCGTCTTGTTCTTCTTCTCCAATGTACTCGCCTTACATAATATGGTTTCTTGCATATTGAAGCAATGTGTTTGTGTTGAACGGAATGACTAAGCTTTAGAAAATTTTCTGAAGGTGTGAATTTTCCTATGAGGCTTTGTCACGCGTCTTAAATTTTTTATGTAAATATTAACATTTTTTTGTTGTTGATTAGTTTAATAGGGTTTCCCTTTCTTTGGTGTCTGCCTTTTAATATTTTTATTATCGGTTTTGTTGTTGCTGCTAATATTATTTTCATATTTGACTTTGTCACATTTATTTGTGAGCCTATCCTTTTTCTTACATACAAATTACATTTTCTTCTACCGAGAAATGCAAATGAATTCATGTATGTGAAAAAGCTAAGTAAAATATATTTTGATTATTTTTTATATTTCATAAGCCAATAATTTTTTTGTGCTTACGGATTTATTTAAGCCTGATAAATTGCAAATTTTGAACCTCACACCTGTGGTCTTACAACATACAATATTTTTCTAGTGACATTTTTTGTTTTTGAGGTGTGTGTATCAGTATGCATGAATAAACATATGAAGAAATTTCACAGGAAAAATATTATAATTTTGTGTATAAAATGCTTTTGTCGGAATATCAAAATAATACTTTTATGTTAACTTTCCAAAATATCTAACTTATTCAGTATGTTAACCGTTTTGAATTCTTTAAATATGTTTGTACAGGTATTAAATATGACAGATTTCGGAAACTCAGCTTTATGCCCGATTTAGAAATTTTTATTTCTCTCTACAAAGTTCGTAGTTTTTTAATTCCATACATTTTTTATTCTGTTCAAATTTTCCAACCTCGGAAATCCTGAGAGCCACTCACTTTCTTTGAGTTTCAAACAAGGTCCCTGGTACCTATATTGCTCCTTTATTTTTTTCTTTCTGCGGAAACCATTTTTGTCTTCAAAACAAATACATAGTTGATAGCCCTCCTGATAGTATTCACGACCTGTTGTTTCAACATCAGACTAGCTAAAAACTTTTTCAACCTTCTTCAATCACTTGTCTTGGACGAGTAAATAAGGTCGGTTCTGATTCTTAACTAATTAATAAGTATTAACTAAACACTTATCTAAAAGTATACAAGAGAGTAACCTCTAGGTTACCAAATAACTTATCGTACTTAAATCTGTGGTCCTTTTAATATTCTTTAAAGATATCAGATTTGCGAGTAAGACGGAGTGGATTCAGAAATGAGGGTTATTGAAAACCTCCCGTGTCTTTTGCTCAGCTTGTCAGTTTAAAAAGAAACAAACCTGATGCGGAGGAAGACAAAAAGCCAGACAAATAAAAAATTATACATAATCTCATTTACAGGCCAACAACTTGCAATTTTAAATCGCAGTTTATTGGTTTACAACAACGTACACCGACGCGTCAGGCAACAGAAAACTTGTAGTTCTCATTTTGTACCTTACTGAATTTAACATTTAAAAGCTCTTGTATACCATATATAAGTATGAACACAACCTCAATTATTGAGCACGTTGATATTCCACAAGCCATTCTCGAAACAACTTTACTTACTTTTAATGGCGAAACAGCCCATGGAGGGCCTAGGCCGAGCTTTTCGCATCCACTTATGTTGCGCGTGTTATATTTGTACATGAATGGAAGAGACCTAAAGTTTAATGCCGAATCCGAACGGCGAAGTGAAAAGCTTTTCATATGCAATTTTTACTCTTGTAGGTTTTCCACTGCCTGCCAAGAGGTGATGCCGTGTAGAAAATTTATTTTTTCTGCTTTTTTATTTTGCCTGTGCCGAGATTCGAACCCCGGACAGTGGTAGTGCTGTCTAACGCACTACCACTACACCACTGCGACCATAAACTCGAAAAAACATTACATCTAATACTCCTCGTTTGGTGCGCTTTATGGGCCGGTGGAGTCATCGGTTCATATGTCTTCAAAAATGCTGATGTTCACAAAGTTACAGGAAATGACACTATGATTACTAACTTTTTCGTGCCTCAATTGGAAGGTGATTCCAGCGGGAAAGCAATGCCTGATGTTCATCTCTGGCATTTTAAGAATTAATTTGGTTGTAACTTTTCAATATGAACATTTTTAAATAATATCAGAAACATTAATTGAAATAAGTATGTAATTATATTTGACAAATATATTGATAAAGGTTAAAAATAATATTCCACGAATGCAAAATTCAAACAACCTAAAAATTATGCAATTTTTGAACAAAAATTTATATTTACTGCACTTCAATTGCAATTTGCATCAACTCTGAAGTTAATGTAATTGCCCTCAAAATGATATTACGTAACTTATAATTTGCAAATGCATATGGTATATGCATTAAACTATGGAACTGTGTGTGTGTGTGTGTATGAGTGTGAATGTGCGCTCAAATTTCCAATAAATATTATTTTATACTTTTATATTTAGTATGTATGTATGTATGTGTGTATGTTTATGTATGTACGTGCGTTTTTATGTATTTGATTGTACAAAAAAATATGTATTCAAAGCAGTAGCCGGAGCATCAACTTCTTTGATCCTTGTTTTTATGTATTTTTTCGTCTGACAAATGATTGATGAATATTTATTTAGACGGCTGGGGCATGTACCACATTAACACACATACATACATATGCCAGTATGTAGAGAAACCCTGCAGTGCAAAAATGTGTTAGTCTCACAAATTACATAGTATGTATATTATCTAGCCAGAAACGAGCTACTTAAGATACTAGCTCAAAACTGATGCGGGACGAGTCGCTTTTCGGCTTGTATGTATTTGCAACAACAACAAAAATTCTTTCAATAATATTGTAGTATTCAAGTATTCAGTGAAAATATTGGCTTGTAATTCTCATATACTTATATGGATTTTAGAAATAAAGAATCTGTGACAAAGATAGAAGAAGCAGAGTAGATGTCTGCTGTTTTGAATTTTTATTGTATTTTTGTTTTTTGTTTTTTTTTCTGCTTATATTTATAGATGTAGCAACATATGTATGTATTTATAATAAATCCTGAAATATAAAATTGTTTTGTTGTATACTTTTGTTGTATTGACTCTGAAAGAATAAAGTCCGCAACTAGTTAGTTTTCAAATAGTTTCACACTAAATACATAAAAACATACTAGTTCCATAAAGCTACATAGCTCAAAAGTTATCCAGGATAGAACAAATTGTGTTTCCGTAGAACATCCTGATGTTGGAAAAAAAAACAGTTTGTTGCGTGTAAATACGATCGAAAAATGGTTGCTCTGCAGGAATGTCAGCCAGCATGTATTTAAATATTACATATATAGGTACATACATATGTACTCGTACATAGAATACATCTGTATTTTGATTTACGATATGGCGAAAATTCCATTAGCTAATTTGCGTTTATTTTAAGAGCTCGAATAATAATAAAAATGCTTTGATTATTATAATATGATTTACGCAATTTCTAAAATTTGTATGTTATGTTATTTTACTGCTATTATGTTTGAATAAATTCATTTTGTGTTTGCTAAATTAATTTTATGTAATAAATTTAATTACGCATAATACATATGTATGTGTATGTATATTCTTATGAATTGAGTGCGTATGTGTTTTTGTATGTGTAATTATGCATTTTTATTGCTTACATAACATAACATGAATGTTGTATTCACAATTCTACACTTTCTCTCTCCACCTCTCCATGTTCCGGTGTTAGTTTAACTACAAACACTAAATAATTTTACTGTCAATATGCTTAATTCTTGTATATTGTACGTGTGTGTATTATTGGTGCAACATGCTACATAGTAATTCAAAAAGTCTATGTTGATGCTGTAGTGTTAAATGGATAATTTAATAGATTTAAGGACCTAGCATATAGTTTTTACTTAAGTGTAAGGACTGCCGGTAGGAAATAATACAAGGTGAACCATTTATAATTTGGAATTTGATTTTGGAATTTCGATTAATATAAGAGTACGATTTTTTTTTTTTTTTTTTAATGTGGTTTTTATTAGTCGAAAGTACAGTTTATCTGGTTAATTGTGGAACACTATTTCATTCCAATGACTTCCTCGGCTGACCTTGCAGTAGCCCCCCCATACGATCAACCCAATTTTTCAGTACATTTTCAACTGTATGGAGCTGTACTTGACCGACGGCTGCAATAATTTTGTCCTTAAGAGCCTCAATCGTTGCTGGATAATGAATGACCTTTTACTTCCATGTGTTTGTATTCAAAACACATGCTAGACACATGCTAGAAACATCCGTTTATCAAATTGGTTGATATCAGTTCGGATCAATATTTCTACAATATATTAGATTGTCATTGTGTGGTCGCTGTGGCGTAATGGTAATGCGTTGGACTGCTACGCAGAGTCTCCGGGGTTCGAATCTCGGCACATGCAAAATCAAAAAGTAGAAAAGATAATTATTCTACACGGCACCACCTCTTGGCAGGCAATGACAAACCTACAAGAGTAAAAATTGCTAGGAAAAGCTTTTCACTTCGCCGTTCGGATTCAGATTCGGCATTAAACTGTAGGTCCCTTCCATTCATGTACAAATATAACACGCACTACATGAATGGATGCGAAAAGCTCGGCCTAGGCCCTCCATGGGCTGTTGCGCCATTTAAAGTAAAAAGTAAGTAAATCAAATTAATTAAACAGTGGAACATTGATTCTGCGGCATCGCATTTGTTAAACAATTTTAGGTAATTATTGTTTGAAAATAAAAATATTTTTGTTGAACTGACTCTACTTTTTTCCCTAAAAACGTTTATTTTAAAATTCTGGTTTCGTCTATTCCAAACGGAAACCTTTTTCGTCCTCCTTGACTCCAATATCGAAATGACTCCAGGCAAGCTTTACAAACTTTATGTGGAGCCAAACTTTTGCCTTGTTGTCCAAGTTGTTTTCCAAAAAATGACCGATATTTTATATTTCTTCATTGCTTTCTTGAAATAATTTACCATATATACAGCAAAAATGGTTGGGGTTATTAGCAGAAGACTTGCGTGAAGGACTCATACTTTTTGTAAAAATAACTCCCAATATATTAAGTAATATAATCAACTGGAATTTTTTAACACTCAAAAATTATGAAGAATTATGCTATTCGTTGAAACCTAGGACAACGGTAAGTATTTCTCACGTTATACTTCGAAAACGAAACGTTATTGAGGGTTATTTAGTAAAAAAAAACGTGTATATTTTATATAACAGTTTATCATGAGAACCAGAGTCAATTTAAACAAAATAATTTATAGGCTAAGTACTTCATAATCATATGTATCTAAATTGACTTTAACTTATACCGCTTACTCCTGACTCCTTTAACTTTAACTTGTTCCCCTGTGTTATCATTCTCAAACAGACTCGTACGCATACATACTTAATTGTCACAGTCAGTACAATATTAACACATACTTATGTACATACATACATATATACATACGCAAAATTTTTTGTGTGTGTGTGTTGTACTTTCATATATTTATTTATACAAAAAATATTTAAGTAATACTGCTTAAGTAATTAGCTGCAAGGCTGTCGTCATAAGTCGAAAACATAAATTCTGAGAAAAAAAACTTTAAACTTTTTAATTCGCCTATCAATACCAATTGTATGATGACAATTACTCCTCTCACTTAAGGAATTTCATAAGATTCAGTTATGATTTATGATACACAAGAACAGAAAACACTAAATAACTGTTACTTCTGTATACTTAACTCAAAATTTATATATATTTTTATTTATTACAGTCTTGCTGCAAACGAGCGGTATATTCTCATATGTTTTTTTGTTGGTACACATAAGTGTTTTTTATACATACCATACATATTCAATGTCGGTCACGAAAACCGCACCACTGACAACACTCTTTTAATATGTAAAAATTTGGGTAATATACTTATTTTTTCTTGCTACGATAAAGGCGATTTCCCGGTTTAAATTATTCCAAATGTGTTGAAAACAAAAATTAGTTATTCTAGTGCATTTGTTTAACGCAGAAGGGTTTTTTGTGAAATAAGTGCAGTAATGAGTGCAGAATATAAGCAGCTGACACATGACAAAAAAGTCGCTGCACTTACATTAGTGGACCAAGGACCGAAAAATTTCTGAAAAATTGGGTTGCTCACAATCCACAATTGTCCGTTTTTTTTTTAAAAAAAGAATACCATGGAGTCCCTGGAGAGGGAAAAAGGAACTGGTCCTAAACGTGAAACCAACAACAGAATTGATAGCCTTGTAAAAAATGTTAGCCCAAAGGAGCGATTTAAAAGTGCAGTAACTATTCGGGCCGAGCTAGAAACCTATCTTTGCGTAAATATTAGTGTTGAAACTGTACGCAGGAGACTGCGAGAAGCTGGTTTATATGGAAGGCGTCATGCAAAAAAGCCATTGTTGAATGAAAAATTGAGAAAAGCGCGTCTAGCCTGGGGCTAAAAACTAATAAAACTGGACACTGGAACAGTGGCGAAATGTCACCTGGTCTGATGAAAGCAAATTTAACCTGCTATGCGCCGATAATTTGCAGTACGTGCGCCAATGGTGAACGTTATAAAGAAAACTGTATTGTAAAAACAGTGAAATTCCCAAAGAGCCAGATGATATGGGGATGCTTTTCCTACTACATACATGGTCCTACGTGGTACGTTTTAGAAGGAACTATGAATGCTGAAAAATATGGGCAAGTCACAATGGAAAACTTAGTGCCAGCTCTTGAAGAGCATTTATCCTGCAGTATGAACGCAATTTTCCAGGACGATTCTGCGCCTTGCTACTGTGCAAAATCGGTAAATTTTCCATGCTATCTTTTGTTTTTGTGATTCTTACAGAATATAAAATTAAAAACAGAACATTTAAAAATAAAATCCTTTTTTTAAAGCTTGAAAAAATATTCACGGACATCGGAATTTCACGCCTGTCTTGGCGGGGAAACTCGCCCGATTTGAATCCTATCGAGCACTTATGGCTTATTATGAAGCGCAAAGTTGCTGACCAGAAGCCCAAAAATAAAAAAAAACATTTATTTTAGCATTAAAGTTATTACCAAAGATAACCTAAAAATTTTGGTTGATTCGATGCCGTCACGGACAATGGCTGTAATATGGGCTAAAGGAGGAGCAACATTCTACTGATATTTTTGGATTTAGCTTGATGTTAGTTCTTGAAATTCACTTCAAAGACTAATAGATATTGTTTAGTTTTGAATATTATAAAAATGAATTACAATTTCTTAAGAAATTGTAATTTTTCTTGTATTTAAGTTTTTGTCAAAAATAATACGTTTTTGGGCTCCAGTAATATTTTTCCGTTCTTACACTTTGCATAATTTTAAAATCATAACAATAAGGGTGCTCATCTAAACTCGAAAACTCGAAAGCTCGAAAACTTACACAACGCGTAAACTTTAGATGAGTGCTAAAGTGAAAATAGCGTAAATATCGAGAAAATAGCTGCCGCGGTTAGAGTGGCATTTCAGACTTCTGCAGTCACGGTTAACATATTAACAACCTTGCAGTGTCAAAAGAAAACAAATGAAAACCAAAAAAAATCGGAAATACCACATTTTTAACGTACATCGAAGATACAGCAGTAAATAATTTGCTAATGCTGGAATTATTTGGAACAAGTAATGGTAACCATTTGTGTGTATATTCAAGATTTCGAAAGTAAACTTTTCTCATTCCGTCAGGAGGAAATCAGTTGGAAGAAGAGCTCGAAATTCTTGAGGAATTAATCGATTCAACCATTTTTGTGGCCGGCTTCCGTTATGCAGCTCCTTTCCAACATTACTCCGTTCCAAGATCAAACAACTTCTTAGTCAATATTCTTCCAGCCTTGGACGTAATAAGTTTTGGAACCTTATACGTGATTTTTCGGGAACTTAACACTTTTTTTTGGTGTATATCTTGTTATTTTTTTATTTTTGTTGCATTGCTATATTTACTTTAACATACTTTTTCCGCTGTTTTGTTGTAATTCATTCTTAAAAAAATAGAATTTTAACAAAAGCACGCAAAATTTACGCGTCCAACAGAAATAAAAGCACCTCTCATTTGAAACGCATTATTTTTTTAAAAAATCTTAATTAAAATCGAAAACTAAATAAAATTTTAATCTACTTCAGCGTACTTATGTACTGATTTGGGCCAAAGGCAACCCTTACTCACGCGTATATTTTCGAGGTAGCTTTTCGCTACAAAATGGGCTCGAAAACTTTGTAAACTCTTGCCCATACAAATTTTGACAGATAGTCTACGCGCGCGTAAATTTTCGAGGTTTTCGAGGTAGTTCCGAGTTTAGATGAGCACCCCGAATATTAAAAAAAAAAAAAATATTCCCCAACATAAAAATCATTATTTTGTATGTATTAGTAATATAATGGCAAAAATGGAAAAATAAATTTTTCCCTCATCTGTGATTTCAAATACTTGTCGTACATATTCGAATTCTACAGTGAATACATAAATAATAATGATTGTACCTACAAAAAAATTTAATTTTTACATTTCATTGCTACCATGCACATAATTACTTATATTTTACAATCATGCGAATTAGTTTGAATTACTAATTACAACTAATATTACTTATTTTTCAGATACTGGCGTTACTTTTTCGATGCTTGTGAAAAGAAATCATCTACTTTATAAGGTAAGGACCACATTTTATTATATTTACCATATTATAAAATACTTATGTAAAACTAAATTGGTTTTGATGCTAGCTAAACTTTAGTACGTGAACGTGAATGAGGATGGGCGAAAATTAAAAACTTGTGCGTTAGAGTTTGTGAACATTTATTTGTGAGGCGTGCGTGATCGTGAGACAACTCTACAATTAACGTGTGCACCGAGGTAAAATTAAAAGTATCAATAAATTGTAAATTCCCAATTTATCAAACTACTTCGTTGGATCTATAAAACACAAATTTGAATCATATCAGCTATGAATGTACCCAGTAGCCAGACCAATCGAGTCCACTTAAAGATGATTTCAAGACAAGTCCATCTGATACTTAATAATTTCAATGTTATTGGATCTATGTACAAATGTACTCGTGTATGTGTCAATTGCTTAAATTTTTATGATTATTTCCCGATAATGTTCGTGAGTGAATCGAAACTTTAGTACGTGAACGTAAATGAAGATGGGCGAAAATTAAGAACTTGTGCGTTAGAGTTTGTGAGGCGTACGTGATCGTGAGACAACTCTACTATTAACGTGTGCACCGAGGTAAACTTACAAGTATAAATAAATTATAAATTCCCAATTCATCAAACTACTTCGTTGGATCAATAAAAAACACATTTGAATCATATAAGCTATGAATGTACCCTGTAGCCAAACCAATCGAGTGCACTAAATTTACTATATTTTCAAATAGTTTATCACACTTCTAGATTTAAAAGTGGTTGAAAACATATGCAAAATGTTCAACAACTTTAATATTACTATTCAGTGAAAATAATAGTAGTTCTCAACTACTCAGTAGTAATTCTCAACTACTTTACAGTATTTTCCACTTATAATGAATTTTTTAAATTAGAAAGCTGTTACAAAGATCGCTGATTTATATGAATTATAAATTTAAAAAATCTTTTAATTGGAAAAAAATTCAAAATATTTAGTACTTATGTATAAAAATACCCTTAATTTTTCCATTTAAGTCAACTGGTTAAAAAACAACTGGTTACAAAACTAAAAGAAATTTTAAATTTTCCAAAAACATTTGCCTATTGGCTAGATGATATTTGATTGGTTATCAAACTATTCCAGAAATATCCACCAACTAGTTGAAAAGTTATGCAAGTTATGCTTAGAACAACACAATGTTAAAGAAACCAGTTCGACGATGAGGAAAGACACTGAATGTGGTTCTTGTTGTGGTGTTGAGTAAGTCATATGATCGATTAACTTTACACCAGTTGGTTTCCCTATAGGGAAAAATTTAACATTTTGGGCATAAAGGCTGCACTTTATTAACGTAGAACACATTTAATACGAAAATGAAGGTTATTATGTAGGTGGTGGTGGTGGTAATAAAAATCATTTAATTACACACACACACTCTTATGTACACGAAAGTGCGCCAACAAGTGTACACTTTGTTCCAGTATAAACACATTAGCAATGGTAATAAAGACAAGTGTACTTGTGTGTGTGTTTAGGGCCAGATGTGAGGATCTGTGTATGTGTTTATTACTTCCACCTACTTCCAACAGTTAATAAAAAAAAACATGTTACTTGTAATCACATGCACACGTACGTATTGCACATACATGATATTACAACTATGTATTGGTGTGAATGAATATCCTTTTACCAGTTGAATTCACTGTCATGTTTTTTTACATTTGAATAAAACAACTCAACTCAACTAAACTCAACGTGTTGAGCAATAGTTTGTCGTTATTGTGGTTATTGTGGTTGCTGCTGCTGTTAGCTTTGTTGATTGTGTAGAAAAGAAAGTGAATGGAGAAAAGGTGATAAACCAACTCGCCATTACTGCGAAAATCATTAAGAATATTATACATAAAAATAAGAAAATACGAAAACAAGAAGAAGCAGAAAAGCTACTTCATGTTGAGGTAGTAAAGTGATTGTATTTGTTGTAATTGTATGTGCATGTACTCGTCTATGTGTAAGTATAAGTATGTCTCTCTTGGTGTTAGTTCGTACACATTGCTTAAGGCACATTTATTTACAGTTTGATAGTTAGCACTTGCATGAGTGTGTGTGTGTGTGTGTAGAATATGCGAGTATGTGATATATGTACATAACTTCTGTGCACATTATCATTCAAGGCTCAGCTGAGTATGTGTTTTGCTAGAAAGTTGACTCATTGAAAATCACTTGAAGCATTTCCACTCAAATATTCATGAGCTTATCAAAAAGGGAAACAAACTAACAAGTAAGCATAAAAACCAACTTGATATGTGCATAAATTTTTACAATATTGTGAATTCAGTATATTTACATAAGTGTTCTTCTGTGCAACTTTTACATTACATAATTCACATAAAAGTGAATCAGCTTAAATTTAAAAAATCAATTAATTTTTTTTTTTTTTTTGTCGACATATGTCGAATAAATTTACAAATTTTGTATTATTTTGGCAGTGTATTTTATTTTAATTTGAACATGACAATTAGCTTATTTTGGTCCAACCAAAATTGATCGAATTTAATATTGAAGATTTTAATGGAAATTAAAAGTTTGTTTATAACTAAACAAAATAAAGTCAATTCTTTTGAGTTCAAAGCTATGAGTTCAAAGCTATGAACTCAAAAGGTTTGACTGTCAGTTTTTGGTTTTCGCTTTGAACATCATACTAAATTATTACAGATTTTCGAGAGTTACGAGATATTCCTTTCTGGAAAAGAGACACATTAGAAATAGATTTTTGTTGAACTAGCATGATACGTTTAGCGTGCAATTCTTTTGGCCCTATGAAAACAGAAAAGTTAACTAATAGGAAATTCAGAGCTGCTACCTAATAATTTACATCGAGCTACGGATGGCTTATCTTCAGCTTGCCTTGTGTTTACTCAGATTTTTAAAATTAGTTTCATCTGATAAATATAATTCCAGAGCTATTAAGCTTTACGAGATCTGTTCCATATATGATTTCAAATCGCTCGTTTCTGATGTGTACACTCTTTAGAAACAGGTAAAATTTATATAATCCAAGAAGTATTCTATAAATTACCTACTTATTATATTTTCAATAAGTACTGCAATATGTAAGTACATATTTGAAACAAGAGAAATACGTTAACAACAATGAAATATTTTTTAAATGTTACATTGTAAAAGTTGAATAGTTGAATATATCTCGATTTTCTATTCTTGTATACATATGTACAATACATTGGCAGATATATTTACATCGCATCATACTAAAAGCAAATAAAAGTTTCTCATATATTTTTTTTTTTTTGCACACACTTGTGTTCTCGATAAATAATTGAAAATAAGATACTGTTAATACTATTCTTTCTTTTCGCCATCATTGCTATTTTCACAACAAAACCTCACACACACACACGCAAACATGCATTCATGTAAGTATGTATTTATGTAATACACATATGTACATTTATAAACACACGTGCCCACCTACTGTGTTGCAGACTTACTACAACAATATTAAGGTTAAGCTTTTCAGCTAATAAATGCAGAAAACAGAAACAACGACAACACTAGTGTTTTGTTGCGAAGACGATTCTTGAACCTGGCAGTAAGCGCATGCAGCAGTGAAAATATTCCAATGTATTATTTTCTCTGTTTCTCGTATGTGTGGCAGTTAAGAATTCAAGAAACACGCATAAACACATAAATATGTGTGTACATTCAGACTAAGGTCATAGAAATATTTATGTGCGAATTGAGGATGAGGACGCCGGAGGAACATGATGACTGAGACGTCTTTGTTATGCGTCCATCAAATTAAAAATTCAAGTGGCGAGCTATGGTTGAGATAAGGCTAACGCTTAAGGATCACAATGTCATAGAAACCAACTCACACACATTCATATTTCAATGTGTATGTGTAAATGTGCACAAGCATGCATGTGTGCATGCAAACGTCCACATAGATACAATACATATATACATACATACACTCAACAAAAAAAACAAAAAAAGTACTTGAAATTGTTGTAAGTAACATTGACAATGTAAATTGATATGAAACAATGTTAAATAAAACACAATAAACTAGTTTGTTGTTTGTTTATTAGATACCTATAATGTTTTTGTTTTTAGGAAAAACAAATAGACGAAAAAAATGTTTTCTCCATTCAGCAAGTTTTGCAAATTGCATAATTTTTTGATACTTTCGCGAAATCGGTTGCAAACTCATTGTCTGTGGAAGCGCTAACATTAATGAAACTGAAATTTCCAAAATCGTTTGCATTACTTAAAACGTAATCATTGTCTTCGCAAAGACGAAGAAAGGCAGCAAAGAATTATTTAAACTTATTAAATATTTGAAGAACCTTTTTCAAAACGATTAATAAAATGCAATACTTTACTTTAGTTTTAAAGGCGCACCAGCCCATGGAGGGCCTAGGCCGAGCTTTTCGCATCCACTCATGTTGTGCGTGTTATATTTGCACATGAATGGAAAGGACCTACAGTTTAATTCCGAATCCGAACGGCGAAGTGAATTTTTACTCTTGTAGGTTTGCCATTGCCTGCCAAGAAGTGGTGACGTGTAGAAAAAATATTTTTTCTATTTTTTTTGTTTTGATTTTGCCTGTGCCGAGATTCGAACCCCTGACACTCTGCACAGCAGTCCAACGCATTACCACTACGCCACAGCGACACATAAAATGCAATACGATTATAAAATACTATTTCACAGCTGAAAAGTATTGCCAGTCTTAATTTGTAATTTAAATTTTTGTGGGCCGTCTACGTAGAATAATAAAAATTTTACACGAAAAATGTAAAATATATCAAGAATTGTATTGTATGTAATGTTCCTTTAACATTATAATTTAAAAATAATAATATCTCCAAAATAAAAAAAAATATATTTTTAATTTTCCTAATTAAAAATAAAAACAAAAATTATAATTTAATATTAAAATGTAAACCGGCTAATGATGAACTTCATAGTTTTAATGTGAATTTAACGCAAAACATATCAGCCTGATATTTTTTTTAACGTAACATCAACGTTTTTGTATTTTACATTGAAATATTTACATAACAATATTAGCAATTTTACATTGTACTCGTTTTTTTAGTGTACTTGCGAACGAAAGCGTGATACTAAAATAACAATAATAACAATAAAAAATTGAAATCTTCATAGAAAAACGTCAACATATTCTATCAACATAAAAATGATTTAGAATAATAATGGAAAAATTCATGGATAGTGGGGAAGGAAATTCTTAGAACATATTTATCATGCAGTCATGCATACACTATGGCATTCAGTCAATTCACTACTACAACAACTATAATAGAAATAACAATGATAAAAATAACAACAGCAGCAGCAACAAAAATTATATGACGAAACTCACTCATACACACATACACTCACACAAAAACGTTGAGCACTGAATTTCATTCATTCATGGCCACTTATGTAAGTACCCTGTAGGACAACGAACTGATTTAACTGATTGTTGATCAACTGGTTAACTGAACACCACAAATAGAGCCACATTTGGTGTCTATCCTCATCGCAACATGGTTTCTTTGAATTGTGTTGTCCCAGGAGCAGTCATTCGTCAATGCTTGCATATATTTTCAACTAAGGGTGAGTTTTTAAGAGCTTGGATTTTGAAAATCAAAAAAACTCAGAAATTTTACAAAAGTGAATGAAATTTTTATTTGGATCGATAAATCAATTGCTGCCATTTACTTTTTAAAGATAATTTCACTTAATTGTTGCCTGCGACTACGCTTTAAGTGGTACATTCTGATGGTCCTATTTTGGCAAACTTTTTCACACATTTCGGGCGGAATCTCACCAATGACACATTCAATGTTGGCTTCCAAAGCAGAAATCGTGTATAGACAAGAGACTTAACATACACCTACAACAAATAGTCTAACGGGGTCAAATCACACAATCTTGGTTGCCAATTGACTGCATCAAAACGTGAGATTAACTGCTCACCAAATTCGCCTCTCAATTGATGCATGGTTTCGCATGCAGTATGGCATGTGTCACCGTTCTGTTGGAATCACATGTCGCCCAAGTCCAATTCATGCTTTTTCGGCAAAAAAAATCGTTTTATCATCGAACGGTATCTTTCTCCATTGACCGTAACGTTGTGGCCTTCATCGCCTTTGAAGAAGTACACTTAACATAGCCCCACACCCACAAAAAATATTCTAACGGGGTCAAATGACATGATCTTGGAAGCCAGTGTGGCATGTGGCACCGTCCTGTTGGAACCACATGTCGGCCAAGTCCAATACATGCATTTTCGGCAAAAAAAAAAGCGTGTTATCATTGAACGGTATCTTTCTCCATTGACCGTAACGTTGCGGCCTTCATCGTCTTTGAAAAAGTACGGCCCAATGATGCCGCCTGCCCATAAACCGCACCAAACAGTGAATTTTTCGGGATGCATTGGTGGCTGCTGAATTACCTCTGGCTGGTCTTCACTCCAAATACGGCAATTCTGCTTATTCACGTATCCATTGAGCCAAAAAGGAGCCTCGTTGCTGAAGACAATTTTACTATATAAAACGGATCGAATTTTGATAATAAATTTCAATAATTTGCAAACGTTGTTCAGGCGTAAGTCTTATCATGATGACATGACAAACCAAACGGAGAATTTTTTACTTTGACACATGTCAATCATGCGTCTGGAACTGTCTGGAATATTGACGTCAAAAACTAAGTATCCAAAAAAAACACACTTTTCACAGTTGACAGATAGATGTTTTTGGAATATTTTGTAAACCAATCAAATTTTAACTAATTAATAGGAGGTGTTTTTGAAATAAATTTCAAGCCAATCGAATTTTGAGAAAGATATTTCTTTTCTTTGTATTTCAACGAATCCCATGCCCACCGAGGGGCGCCCCCAACAACGTGTAGGGTGCCGTAGTAGAGTGACCCCGATCACTCTACAGAAGCGTGAAAGGAAGCAGAAGCGCGAGGGGAGAGAACTCCACTAAGCACAAAATGGCTGAATAGTGGAGAGAGTTAATTATCAATTTTAAGAAGAAATTTATCTTGAATGAATTTAGATGAATCGGAAAAATCTATTAAATGATAAACTACGTAGGCTTGTTTGTAGACCAACCGAATTTTTTCATTTATGTAACCAGTTGTCGATAGAATTGAAAATTAAAAGTATTTTGTTATTAAATACTGAAAGTATTTTTAATTTGGAAAAAATTAAACGATTTTTTAATTTCTTCCGCAGTGATTCTTATACAAAGATCCTAAATGATCTTGTATCGTTGTAAGTGCAAAATATTTCTGCAAATGTACTTATATAACATGTCGTTATATTTTGTATTTACAATGATACATACAACACCATTTAAAACAAAGAGTGAACTCCGCTCATATTTTCACTAAATAGTATGTATTAAGTATAAAAGTGGTTGATCACTGCATTTGAGTACAACCACCTTACAAACTAGATGTTGCATAAACTATTTGAAAAACCAATAAAGTTAGTGGACTAGATTGGTTTAGCCCTACAGGGTAAATGCTGTTTACATTTGTGTGTGTGTGTGTGTGTGTGTGTGTGTGTGTGTGTGTGTGTGTGTGTGTGTGTGTTTTCACATTGTATGTGCATTCAAGCTCGCAGAATTTGTTGGTGTTATGTTTATAAAACGCACACACGCATACAATGTCAATTGTGCTTATGTAAAAGTTTCCTTTTTAACGAGTTTTCATGAATGTTGTGGAATTTATAATTCTTCGTTTCTTCATTTACTTATATTGTATCATAAGAAGAAGAAAAGCTTTTAAAAGCATTGAGCGTCTAGCGCTTGTATGTGTGCGTTTGTGGGTGTATGAATAATTTTAAAATTTTTATGTAAAATTACTAATATGCACTTAGTAATTATAAAGTAGCAATAACAATTACTACTTTACTAAAAGTAGTAATTGTTATTGCCTACTTTTAGGCATTAACCTTATCATTATCACGGTGACCTTTCTTATGCTGCAAATATGTTCCTACTTTTCTATATATATCATGCACTATATCCCATTTTAACATCCTACTCATGTATTTTGAATAAGGCTAAATATTTGAACTTCGCTTCAGTGTCACGCTCCCGCTATACAAACAAAATAGCAGCCAAATACAGCTCTTCGATGCAATAGTAGAAACAATATTCGTAAACTGAAAGTTAAATAATTTAAAAACTATCTAAAATTTGTAGGCCAGCCTAAGAGTAAAGATTTCAAGACACATCAGATATATATATATATCTATATATTTAAAATTGAAGATATGTTATGTGTGTGATGAATGATCTCGGAAACGATTCGATTTTTTTTCAAAAATGCAACTTTCATGTTAAAGTACATGCTTTTCTGACGGACATAGGCTATTTATCCGCCCACTGCCACGCTCGCATAAAGAGTAAAATGCCTATAACTTTGGAAGCCCTCAATGCATTCACTTCAAATTGAAAACACATCCATAAGGAATGTATTTTTATTTCATATTGCTATTGATCTAGCTTCGTGGACCAATATCATTTCAGCAGTTAAGAACAGTTGTGGTAGTGGTAGTGGTCGCTGTGGCGTAGTAGTAGTGCGTTGGACTGCTACGCAGAGTGTCCGGTGTTCGAATCTCGACACTGGCAAAACCAAAAGGTAGAAATATTAATTTTTCTACACGGTACCACCTCTTGGCAGGCAATGGCAAACCTACCAGAGTAAAAATTGCCTATGAAAAGCTTTTCACTTCGCCTTTCGGATTCGGCTTTAAACTGTAGGTCCCTTCCATTCATGTACAAATATAACACGCACAACATGAGTGGAAGCGAAAAGCTCGACCTAGGCTCTCCATGGGCTGTTGTGCCATTAAAAGTAAGTAAAGTAAGTTAAGAACAGTTGATGGACATGTTTGTACAACATCTCGTGAAGCATGTAAAAGTTTAGATCTATTGGAACATGATACGCATTGGGATGACATGGATTTTACACCGGCAATTTCTAACGAGGCATTGATTATGATTGAAGATTTGTGTATTATGATGGCAAACAAAGCATTAGGACAATTAGGAATGACAGCACCAAATCGATCCATGCATGACATATTTAATCAAGAATTAGAACGTGAAAACCAATATGACTCGAATACCTTGAATTCATACGTTCAAGCAAATGTTCCGAAATTAAAGGAACAGCAAAAAAGCGTATATGAAACAATTATGCGTGCTGTTAACGATAGAAGTGGTGAATTAAATTTTTTGGATGCTCCTAGCGGTACAGGCAAAACTTTTTTAATATCATTGCTTTTAGCAACAATACGTTCCCAAAATCGAATCGCATTGGCACTTGCTTCCTCTGGCATCGCAGCAACTCTGTTGGAAGGTGGCCGTACAGCACATGCCGCGCTCAAGTTGCCTTTGAATATGCAAATCATCGGAGCACCTACATGCAATATATCGAAGACATCTGGAATGGCTAAAGTGTTGCACTTATTGTTTGGGATGAGGCCACCATGGCTCACAAAAAATCAGTTTAAGCCTTGGAACGGACAATGAGAGATATTCGGGTTAATTCCAATTTCTTTGGTGGAGGATTCATTTTGTTGTCAGGAGATTTCCGACAAACTTTGCCAATTATACCAAGATTAAACCATGCCGAAATCATCATGCTTGCTTGAAATCATCGTATTTGTGGAGACATGTAAAAATATCTTTTCTTTCAACAAATGTTCGTGTTCAAATGCAAAATGGTGCATCAGCTGTTGAATTTTCAAATCAATTGATCACAATTGGAAATGGTGCAATGCCAGTTGATGAGACTGGATTGATTACGTTGCCCGACCTAGTACAGCACTACAAAAATCATAATTGTTAAAGCGAAAGCGACATTTTGGCAGCCAAGAATAAAAATGTCAATGAATCAAATTTTGCTATACAATCCAAAATACCTGGCGTTTTGGTTTCGTATAAGTCTATTGATACTGCTACCAATGAAGAAGATGCGGTTAACTATCCTAAAGAATTTTTAAATTCTTTGGATTTGAACGGGATTACCGCTGCATAATCTTCAATTGAAAGTCGGTGCGACTATTATTATGCTTCGTAATTTGGATCAACCGAAACTTGGCAATGGTACGAGGCTTGCTGTGAAAAAATTGATGGTCAATGTTATTACTTATAGCAACTATTTTGATTGGAAAATTCAAAGGTGAAGACGTGTTAATACCACGAATTCCGATGTTTCCAACCGATTTGACTTTCAAATTCAAACATGTACAATTTCCAGTTCGAGTTGCATTCGCAATTACCATTAATAAAGCGCAGGGTTAATCTTTGGAAATTTGTGGTATCAACTTAGAATATCCAGAATTTTCTCATGGACGTAGCCTGTTCACGTGTAGGCAAGCCATCAGTAAGTATTATTAATTTATTGCCAAGATAATAAGAAAACTAAAAATGTGGTTTTCCATAGAGTTTTACAAATAAATATAAACTTTAAAAATTTAAACTGCTTCGAATTACTTTTTTAATTATCCACAGTGAAACGTGCATGGGGACCGCTAGTATGTGTATAAAAACATATTTCTAAAACGCCCATTTAGCTTTCACTTTACATTCACTACTTCTACTACTTCACTTTTCTATCTGTTACAAATGTTGCGAAAATACGCTGGTGCTTGCTTTGAAGTCATTAATTTCCACTCCAACAGAACGAGAATTCGTATAGAGAACTGTGAACTAAAATAGCAAGCTTTCATAATTACTTCGTCATACTATCTATTCCGGGATTGTCGAATTTTCGTTGACTAAATTTAAAATTTTATTTTCATAATAATAACTGAGCGAACAAGAAAATTTTAGTCCTTTTACACACGCGAAAATTAAGCTAGTTTCCTTACCTCGGTATAAATTAACAAAATTAACAACTTGCAAATGTTATTTAGCCTAAATTGAAAGACACGACCTAGTTCTTTATGATAAGTAGCTAATGATTGATAGTCAGTAATCTATTCGATTCGATTCCGAGTACGTTTTCTTAAATAATTTGCGTAACATTGCAAAAAGTTATATCTACTTTCTTCTTCATATTCACTGTATCGTTCAGTGCTCTGAACGGCATGCAACGATGCAAATTGAGTTTTATTTCTATTTTGCATTCAAGGATTTCACGTTCACGGTGTTGCTGCTGCTGCTGTTGCTGCTGCTGCTGTTGCTGCCTTTTGTTGCTTGCTACTGTATATTCTACATGCTATTCAAAATGTCAAAAGGTCAAATGCCTTGATGTTGATGTTAAATATGCGCTCGTTAGCTCGTAAGTCAATAGTGAATTTAATAGCATTGAAAAGCGATTGTGCGCATTTTTCGCACTTTTACCATACACGTTTCCCATACATATGCACATATATTTTACGCCCATTCAAATGTAATTTTTTAAATGAGTTTTTCCATTTAACAGAAGGAAAAGGATTAAAAAAAAATGATGTTTTTATTTTTTTTTTATTTCTTCATGGAACGACAAACTTCCAATTAATGTGAGACACTTTTTTATGGCAATTTTTCCTTTACTGTTAGCAGCTCGTTTTTGTCAATGTGCAATATTGTTGTATGTGCTTGCTGTTGTTGTTGTATTTGTACCAGTTTCACTGTTTTTGATGTGCTGTGTCGACGATGATGTTTAAATGTGTGCGTGTATGCAGTTGTTGCTGCTTTTGGAAAATTGTTTTCTCATTTTTGCTAGTACTCATCTTGTAGCAGATTCATTCTTATTCGTTGTTCTTCATGCACACTATTACATATATTATATACTACATATGTACATACAGCGTGTCCCAACCAAAAGCTTACATTACTTACTTAGCTGGCACTACAACCGACAATCGGTCTTGGCCGCCTCAAGCTTACATTACGTAAGTATGGAGCGCAATCGTCAAATTCTACATTTGCATTTGCATTTGCAAGGTAAACGACCTTGTGAAATATTGAGGTCCACCCAGAAAGAAGGCATAAACCTCAAACTTATATATCAAACCCTGAAAAGGTGTAAGGAAAGGGGTATTGTGGTTACCTCTACTTGGGGTGGATCTAGAAAGACTGTGCGCACCACAAACCTAGTTACAGAGTTACAGCAATGAAGGAGCGAATTCGCCGAAATCACCAGTGCCAAGGAAGAAAACTGGCTAGGCAAAATACTACTTCAAAACGCAAACGATTCAACGCATACTCCGACATGACTTTGGACTTAGAGCTTACAAACGATGCCGAATTCAAGATATCACAATCGTTCCGAAAAAAAAGCGGTACGATAGATGCCGTGTGATCTTTCTCTTATCCTATTCACTGATGAAAAGTTATTTATGTTGCAGCTAACCGTTAACCCCCAGAATAATAGGCTATACGCTGCAAGTAACAATGGTATTTCTACCAAATATTCGGGTAGATCAAAGGTTTCATAGATGGTATTGGGTGCCATATCTAAAAAAGGCAAGCTTCCCCTAAAATTAATTGAACGAGGAGTCACAATTAATGCCAGATGGTACAAATATGAAATATTGGAATATCATGTGCCTCCACATGCCACACAATTATTTAGAAATGAGAAATGAGGGTCTTCCAACGAGACTCTGCACCAGCACATACGGAAAAAGATTTTCAAGAATGATCCAAGAGCAATTTTCCTCATTTTATTTCTAAAGACATTTGTCCTCACTCGTCCCCGGATTTAAACCCAATACATTTCTGTGTATAGGGCATGATGGACTCTTGCCCGACAAGTCTTCTAACGATGAATTTGGATCAATTTAGAAATCATTTGCAAAAGATTTGGTATGAATTGCCTGAGGACAACCAGCGTGCGGCTAGCGAGAGTTTTCGAAACGCCTTCGCAGCGTTATCAAAGGCAGGAGATTTGAAATAAATACTTGAAATGTAAAATATTATATAATATATTCAATGCAAAAAACAAGAAAACTAAAAATTTAGAAAAAAAATTCAACTTTAGCTATTTAAGCTTTTGGATGGGACACGCTGTACCCCTATCTACTATACCCACATATGTATGCACACACACACACAGCCATGCATAATTTAACATAAAATTTTCATTTTCAACTATTATTTTTCTGAAGAAGACTTAAGCTTTTTGCTACTCATTTGTTATCTTCACATTTAACAAAAGAGAATGAAAACGAAACAAAAAATAAGACACTGACGGAGATCTCATGCTCAGACGAATATCTATGAGTACGCCTACAGTTGCTGTTACTTTCCGTAGCACACATACATACTACATATGCAAATACTTCCATGCAAAGGCATAACAAACAAAACTGTTGTGATTTGTAGTGTAGATTTGTACTTGGGTAGATTGTACATTTTTATGAGTGTGCATGTGTGTGTGTGTGTGTGTGTGTGTGTGTGTACGTGCGAGTATTTATGTGTATGCAGACAATGCTTGAAATTTACGCAAAAGGATTTCATTGAAATACAACTATTTAAACAAAGTCATTTTCATATGTGCTCACCCGCTTACACATACGAGCACCGACACATGTGTTGGTATATTTATACACTTACATACCTTTGCAGATACAAACATAAGTATGTATGTAGAAAGTATGTGCATTTATGTATCTAGATAATTGTAAATAAGTATTTTACAGCCCACATGCTAATCCTTTCTCCGTGCTTGTTGACTTTCACAAGTAAACACGTGCACATGTCGCAGAACTGAGGCAAACAAATGAATTCCTTTTTATGTAAACATGTGAAGAGTTGAGTTCCTATTCATTGTTTCCTATTTTTGTTATTACTTCTTGTTATAAGTTCTTAATTTCTTATTCATTTCATGGAAATTCCACTTATTTAAATTTTAAGCTATTTGACGAATGCTTGTTAGCAATTAATTTTAGAAGTAGCTTAGTGCTTTCTATTCTAGATCATATTTAAACAATCTAGAAAAGTTAATCACTGGAAAATAAATCTAACTGAATAATTGGGGAGTCTCAAATATCTCTGAAATGTACTTAGTAGTTGCAATTAAAGCTAAGCGTGCTTGAAATCAATTGTTCGGAGGTAACAACTTCATCGCTTGGTCATGGGGGTTTTTCATATTCTTCAAGTATGTACATATTACAATTTTCGAGGAAATTGAGTACTTTTGCTTACATTGTATAAAATCATCTACGAATCCAGATAGAAATAAGTTTTCAGCGGGTTTTAGTGAAAAAATAAATTTTAGAGACAGATCTTCAACCTTGCATCTCCACGTGAAGAGTAAATAAAGCTTATCGAAAGATTTTTTTTTTCTACAAAATGGTTCCTTTGGAGACACATGGTTGACGAATGGAGCTAGCGATACCCGAGATCAGTAAAAAAGCTGGAAGTTTTTAGGCTAAGTAGCTAAGTGAAGCTATGGTCGCTGTGGTGTAGTGGTAGTGCGTTGGACTGCTACGCAGAGTGTCCGGTGTTCGAATATCGACACTGGCAAAACCAAAAAGTAGAAATAATAATATTTCTACACGCTACTACCTCTTGGCAGGCAATGGCAAACCTACAAGAGTAAAAATTGCCTATGAAAAGCTTTTCACTTCGCCGTTCGGATTCAGATTCGGCATTAAACTGTAGGTCCCTTCCATTCATGTACAAATACAACATGCACAACATTAGTGGATGCGAGAAGCTCGGCCTAGGCCCTCCATGGGCTGTTGTGCTATTAAAAGTAAGTAAAGTAAGCTAAGTGAAGCAACTTTTTACCATTGAAATTCGCGTTTTTCATTAATATCAAACAAATATTAAAATATAAAGGTGCTACGAGATTTATGTCATAAAGAACTCAATTGAACGAAATATATGAATTAATATACATACTCGTATATAGAAAATTTGTTCACCGACATATGGCGTTGTTTTTCAATTGTTTAAAAATCAAATTTTAATTTTCGATTAATACAGAAAGGCTATAAGATTAGCACATTTTTTGTGATTATAAACTGATTAATATTTACAATAGTATGGCCGAATTTAAATGCAATCCAATAATTATATAATATTAAGCACTTATCTTATTATCTTATCTTATCTTATTAAGATATCGGGTGTTTTTTTTTAGAGGCGGAAAACATTAAATTGTAATTAAACACACAACAATGTTATTAATATCAATAAAATCTGCTTTATTTAAAAGATAATTTTTTGACATTAATGATTGAATATGATTTCGGGCATGTGGCTGGCGCGCCTTTATCTTAACGCAACATTGTCCATAAAGTGGATGAACACAAACTTAACTGTTGAGCACAATGATAATCTACAAGTTATTCTTGAAACACCATTACATCCAGAAAAAGCCAACGTTTGGTGAGCTTTATTGGCCGATGGAGCCATTGATCCGTATGTCTTCAAAACTGATGATGGTCAGAAGGTTGCAGTCAACGGTGAGCGGTGCATAGACATGATTACTAAATTTTTTGCGCCTCAGTTGGGAGGCAATATTGTTGCAGACATGTGGTTTCAGTAGGATGGCGCCAAATGCCACATAATTTACTGAAAGAAATATTTGACGAACGACTAATTTCAGGATATGGACCTGTTGACTGGCCAGCAGTTATTGCGATTTTTTTTTTATTGATAATTTCAACACACAGGGTGTACCCCTATGAATGCAGAGCATTGTGTTGAATGAAAGGAAGATTGATAGGTGAGAAGAAGAAGGAGGGAGAATGAGAGAGTGAACGTGATCACACAGGACACCGATAAAGAGATAGGCAGTCACTGTGGCAAGTGTTATGCCTTTACAACAATTAACTTAATTTTATCAGTGTCGAATATGACCTCTTGTTGCGCCAAAGGCCAAGCTTTTCGCATCCATTCATGTTGTGCGTGTTACATTTGTACATGAATGGAAGGGACCTACAGTTTAATGTCGAATCCGAACGGCGAAGTGAAAAGCTGTTCATAGGCAATTTTTACTCTTGTAGGTTTGCCATTGCCTGCCAAGAGGTGGTGCCATGTATAAATTTTGTTGTTGCTACTTTTTGTTTTGTTTTTTTTTTGCCTGTTTGAACCCCTGATATTCTGCGTAACAGACCCCATTAGTCCACGCCGATAGACCAGAAAAAATTTAGCATTTGGAAGCTATCATTCGACGCGCTATTGACGAAACATTAATGTCAAAAATTCTCTTTAAAATAAGACCAATTTCGTGGATAAAAACATTTTGTAGTGCTTCATATCCATTTAAAGTTCTTTGCCTCCAAAAAAAAGGCTCCCGATATATGTACAATAATTCATATTTTTCCTTTAATTGCCTGATTCAAGATTTAAGTTCTTGGTGACGTAAATCTCACAACGGTTTAATATTTTAATATTTTTATGAAATTAATTAAGGACGTTAACTTCAAGGTGAAAATGTAACTTATTATGTAAGCTTCAGCTGTATATGTAGTACCTTTTCCATTCCATATGAAAAATCGCATGCCCGAAAAGTAGTATCGCATTGCGTTATTGCCTTTGCGACGACGATTTTATTTTGTAGTCGTGTAGTCGTAGTTAATACTGAGCTGGACTGCTACGCAGAGTTCGAATATCGCGCATGAATATCAAAGTGGAATGAATGCGAGTAGCTCGGTTTAGGTCCTCCATGGGATGTTGTGCCATACATAAAAAAAAGAAAGACAAAGAAGACATTCCTCATATTTAATTGAAGATTGTCAGTCAATAGTTTTGCACCTCTGATTACAACGGATTATTTGTTAATAAGATATCCACAAAAAAAAAATTAAAAAACAAAAGAAATTTGATCCTTACCAGTAGTTTTATCCAGTCAGTAGTTTTACTCTGCTCGTCATCTTCTTTTTACCATGTGGAAACGAAACTTAATTTTCGTCACATGATGTAATGTGTAATGTGCGATACAATGTATTTTTCCAACTTAGTTGAACGGAAAGTTGTGTTGGTTTTTTGTTATATTCAAAGGTGAAAATGAATCGGGCATTTATTTTAAGCACTTCTTTTACATACATAGTATTCAATGCGATTTGAAGTGCTCTAGCATTTAGTTTATGGAATACGCAATCAGTCACTGATATTCTAAATAAATATTTCATAATTTCCCGAATACAAAAAAATATCACTGAACTTCATTGCTGCTGAAATATTAAATTACATAATTCAATTCCAAAATTTAATAGGTCATTTTATATATGTAGTTAATTGCAGCTTTTGTCTTTGCTAAAAACAACTAAATGTTAATTACTTTTCGGATTATTTAATTTGTTAATTAAATGCAAGTCCTTATTAAGAGTGGTCATATCACACACATACACACATACATATGCATTCTGGTACACTGCGGTGAATATGAATAGGCGACAACATGAATTAACAATTTTAGATACTTATGCATAATTGTCATCAGCATCACTTCTGCTGCGGCTGCTGATGCTGCATCAAGTGACAAAAAGCAATTCCCTTCCGTGATTTTCACACTAAAGTAAATTATTATGCAGCCGTTTAATTGACAGGAATAAATCCATATTGTATTAAAAAATAATAATAAAAATTAAAGCCTCCAACAAAGAAGCATTTCCACACAGACAAATGTGATTTTATATGAAATCCATGATGTTCATTTATAGCTTAATAATAATTACGTCACATCGTGAAAATATATTTCAGGTTCATTTAATTCTAAATGATTTCATTCATGAATATTAAAAATTAAATTTTCCTTCCACACACACACACTCGCATACGCAAATATTTGTGCAAACTCGCAAACACTGCGGCCATTGACAATTAAAAAAAGGCATTTCAAAATGCCATGTTGTTTTTGTAAAACGCTCCGGACTCGCTTGGATTTCGCATTAAGTATTATATACTCTCGTATTCGCATAAGTGCCACGTGCTGGCATGTGTGCGTCTGAGTAACGATGTCCATGCGTGTGTGTGTGTGCGTGTGTGTGGGCAAAAGTGACGCTAATTGGGTGAGGCTTCATTTTCATTTTTACTTTTATTGGTAGTTAATGTACTTTTTAGAATTGTCCAAGCTTTAAAGGCGAAATTCTGCGTAATGACAAAACAATATGGCAAAATATTCTTTGTCATTGATATTTCCGCTTCTTCTAAAGAAAGATATTAAATAATATTTTATAGGTTTTTCCGATGGGTGTGTTATGTGTAAACATCTTTACATTAAATATAATCAGCTTACAGGCAAAAACATAAAATGAAACACCGTGGGCAGTGTTTTTAAACACAGTACTTTAGAGACTTAAATGGAATTCGTGTACTCGTATGATGATTTCTGAGAAGTTTTTGACCTCAGTGTTAGCATGAGTTTTTTCAGGCGCGTCCAACTTAAAATCATTTTTATTAATTTTAATATGAAAAGTAGTCGGAAAGCTAAGTTCAGGGGTGACCGAACACATTCTTTGAAATAAAACAGCATTTTGCGATGAAATTTGTTTGTTTAAGTATTCCTGTGTACCAACAGTTCCTTTTATAATGGATTTTTAAGATATAATTTGTGTGGGGAATGGGTGTGGTTATTACTTATGAAGCTACTTCAACTGTGTGCACCGAATTTGTTATAGTTAGTTCCTCTCACTATTTTGTTTTTTTTTTTATATCAGGTTTTGCATTTGTTTACTGCCTGATGTTGACAATTTGGACACACTTATTTTGGAGGCTAGTTCAATAAAGTATACCGAGTTGTCAGTATCATTTTGTCACCCATATTTTACATTATTACATTTACATATTTATGTTTTGCAATTTTCACCTTAAATTATGAGATCTTGAGGGGTATTTCGTTTTAGTCTGGAGAAAATCCACTGCGAATTCAGCATCGTACATTCGTACTTGGTATGAATTTGATTTGGTCTTAATGTGTTCTTTGGCAAAAGGGACTCTTTGGCGAAAGGGACTTGTCACGATGCAGTTGCAAGTTGCTAATATAATAGAGTGCATTCACAATCATACGAAGCATTTTGGACTGAGCGTTGCCATATTTCGACATTTTAATTGGCGGTTGTAACCCACAGTTGCATGCGGTAAGTTCATATCGGTTTAAAGATAGTCTTGTAAAGGAGCAGTTTATTTTCGCAACATAATTTTGCGAATTACGATTGAGTAGCCAGAAGATACTTCTCAGTTTAAGACATAGAGCTTTGGGCTTCGTAAATATGTGCGTCTTCCAGATGCATTCCTAGGTACGTCGCATTATTTGCTTGAGTTATTTGTATTGTGTTTAATTGCACAGGTGGGCATGTATTGCGACGTGTTGTGAATGTTAATCGTACCGACTTGGTTTCGTTCGACATAATTTTTGTTAATCATTTTTGGTGTTTTGATTGAGGCAGTGACATGATCATCATGAATTGACAAGGCAGCAGTGTCGTCTGCGAAGGTGCAAAATATCAATTAAATCAGTTTGCGGCAAATCAGCAGTGAAAAGTATATATAACATTGGGTCCATAACACTGCCATGAGGAACACCGGCTCATGATGTGATATCATTGCCCTGCTTCACGAAGAAATGGCGATTTTCAACATACGATTTTAAGAACGAGTACAAGTTTCTTGGAAGCGTTTTTCTAGCTTTATATAAAAACCCCTCGTGCCACACACGTTCAAAAGCTTGTGATATATCTAGAAAAGCCATGGGGCATTATTTTTCGGATTCGAAGGATGCGTTTTTTTGTTCAAGATGTCTATGAATTTGTTCAATTGTACCGTGACCTTGCTTATTTAAATATATACATATATATATCGTTACTCGATCGTTGTTGAAAACCAATATACCCTGTACACAGTTTGTATAGGGTACACACATAGTTTCCTAAAAGGGGATGACGTTTCGCCCAGTTTATGAATATAATTTAACAACTAAATGCCAACTACACCGCTTCTTTTATTTTATATTCATTTGTTTTCTCTCCCGTTCTTTTGATATTATATTTATTTTATTTAATAAATTTCGAGCAAAAAAGAAAAAAATATTGTGGCTATATAAAATCTTTATTTGTTACATAAAAAACACATATGTACAAAATCACAACCACTTGCTCCACTACATAGCTTTAAAGTAAAGAAAAGTACGGAAAATATCTATTAAATGTCAGCGCGATAACAATGAAGTAATTTCGGACTGAAACACACAGACCAAAATCACTGAATTATTCCCTGGCGCGCGGTCGTTGTGGCATTCCATTGTTGTAAATGTCATGAAATACATAAATAAAATTGCATTTCTGCATTGCAGCACAATCTCGTCTATTCACAACAATGAATTTTTCACGCACAATTTGTCGTTTGAATGCTTAAAATTATTTCACTAGCCAAGAATGAAATTAAAATGTCGAAAAATGTATTAATTTTGTATATAAAAAATATTTTAAATGTTTGCTTTATTCGAAAGGAAATAGTAACTTTAAAGTGGTAATGGAAACAAACGACAGAGTTTAATCTCTAAAGCACTAATGGGTACACACACATATGTAAAGGGTGTTTTTTTAGAAGTGTGGTTTTCAATCTGGAAATACTTTTTTCGGATTTGGTCTTTTTGACAGCTGTCACTTGATTTATGCTCAGTTTGGTTTGCCATTTCTTAATGAATAGATTTACTCCTGAACCACGTTCGGTGGATGGGCTCACAATGAGATGGCCACCTATCCCGATTTTCACAAGAAAATTTTGTTCAGCGATGAAGGTCACTTTTGGTTGAATGGGTACGTTAATAAGCAAAATTGTCGCATTTGGAGTGATCATAATCCACACACACAAGCCATTGTTGAGACGCCGTTACATCCTCAAAAAGTCACTGTTTGGTGTGCTCAATGGGCAGAGGGAATCATTGGTCCATATTTCTTCAGAGGTAAAGCCGGTCATAATGTTACAGTCAATGGGGAACGCTATAGAGCCATGATTATGATTATGATAATGCGCATTATCGCATTATGGGCCTGTGGCGTGGCCTCCAAGATCGTGCGCTGGACTATTTTCTGTTTTTTGTGGGGTTATGTGAAGTCGCTTGTCTACGCAGATAAACCCGAGACGATTGAAGCCTTGAAAGAGAATATTCGGTGCGATATTACTGACATAAGGCCCCAATTGCTGAGAAAAGTGGCCGAAAATTGGGCCTCTCGCTTGGAATTTATTCGAACCAGCCACGGCGGCCACTTGCAAGCAATCGTTTTGAAAACATAATTGGAAATCCTTATCTTTATAATAAAGCTAAATTTTTGGTCGCTGTGGCGTAGTGGTAGTGCGTTGGACTGCTACGCAGAGTGCCCGGGGTTCGAATCTCGGCACAGGCAAAATCAAAAAGTAAAATAAATTATTTTTCTACACGGCAGCACCTTTTCACTTCGTCGTTCGGATTCGGCATTAAACTGTAGGTCCCTTCCATTCATGTACAAATATAACACGCACAACATGAGTGGATGCGAAAAGCTCGGCCTAGGCCCTCCATGGGCTGTTGTGTCATTAAAAGTAAGTAAGTAAAGTAAGTAAATTCTTGGCCATAACATTAAATTATAAGCGTTTTATTTCTTCTTGAAAACCACACTTCTAAAAAAACACCCTGTATTATAACATATTGCGCTTGTGTGTGAAACAAAGAAACACTAATTTAAATTTGACGTATTCTCTGTATTTGCTTAAGTTTGCGCAGAGAGGTTTTGCTTTAACACGCGTGTTATGGGAATTGAAAAAGTGCACATCGCTGCTCTAAAGCCTAGTGATTCTTGGTGAATCATAGATGCATCGTTTTGTATATGCTATGTTTGTATTTTGGAAAATCAAACCAATACATTGCGACATATGTTTTTGTTACGTTGAAGACTAACTTAAGTCACTTAAGTCTAGCATTTGACAGTTGTTTATTATCAATAAGGGAACTCAAATTAAGAAACAATTACAGTTTTATAAAAATGAATTCAAACAAATATGAATTTATAGCATTCTTTATAACACAAAGCGATAGCGTGCCACTTATATGATATCGTTTGTAATAAACTAGCTGACCCAGTGAATTTCATACCACCTAAATTTGATTTGATTGTAACTCTTTCTTCTACCAATCAACCTTCCGTCTAAAATTCATTGTGATCAGTAATATTGAAAGCCCTGTGTACGGTTTAAGTTTTTTTTGGTATAAAATAAATCTTGTTCGAAATTCAATTATTTACATGGAATGGGCAGAAATAAGGTTAAAATTCAATTCAAAGAATCACGAATTGGCTTAACTAATTTCAGGTCAATGCAGAGCTCTATGATAGACAACGTTCTTTGTTTTATTGTCCGATGGTTAGATGCGGACATGCCACGTACAATTGTCCGTGCGAGAAGCATGAACACACTTGCAACGATTGCCCTTGAGCTTTGTTGATCGTTATGGCGAAAGCGAGTCGAGCGGGGAACTGAATACTCTTGAAAATGAAAGGCAAGTCAATAGGTATCATTGGAATTCTCGGAAACCGTATGGGCGGTGTCACACCTCTTTGGTCAACCATCTTCGTATTGGATATGGAGCTTAGAGTTGAACACAAAACGTGGATGGGTAGTGTCAGGCCCCTTTATTCAATTCCACCCATATGTTACATGCAGCTTAAAGTTGAACACATAGAGTTCTTGTGTGCCAAATTTCGTTAAAATCTATTCAAAAGGAGCCGAGTTAAAGCATATATAGGTACAATATATGGACGGTGCCACGCCCCTTCATCTTCCAAACTTGTACTGACAATTATTATAACAAAAAAAAAATCCCCAAGTAAATCTGGCGAATCGGGCAAATCTTCCTCCTTCTTTCTCCCACCTATTAATCTTCCTTCCAATCAACACGATGGTCTGCATTGAGAGGGCTACACCCTGTATGTGTAATGTATCATTAAAAACCAAAAAATATTGATTCCAAGTGATATTTCCTAAATTTCAGAATTTCTTCAAGTACTCTCATACAAATTCCTTTTCCCGTTTCCTCAAATCCCTTTTATGATACCTCAAAAAATTAAAACGGAATATTAGGAAAAGGCATTACAATTTCAATTCCTTGTATTGGAGAGAAATTGAATTGCCAAACTATAATTAGTTATAATGAAATGGCGAAAATAAAATTACAATTTCAATTACTACTCTATGTAATTGGAAAAGTAATCAATTACATTAACATGAAAATACATAGTAATTAAAAAGTAGTAGGAACTAAGTAGTAATAATGGTAGCAGAAATAAATAGTAAAGTAACATCGCTCACTGCTGCATGATATCAAACCTTTTTCGTTTTCAAAATGTTCAATTCACAACGTCGCTAAAGAACTTTCATTTCAAAAACAAGAATGAAAACTAACTGGAAAGTTTGGCAAAAAAGTGTGTCCTGGAGATTTATTATAATTTCCCGCCAGTTAGGATGTTATCACATCAAAAGGTACTTACTTCAACCAATCAGCGTTGGAGATTTTAATGACGTGGACGATGACGAGCAGAACGGAACATTTTTTGAATGGGGAATGTTGAACCTTGTATATGTATGTACTCGTATGTATGTGATTTGTGCCACATAAACAAACTAAACAACTAAATCAATCTTGTTACCTTATAACAGTTTAAGACAATATCAGCTTTTATGATTTTTTCACGGGCCGGCCGACATACATCAGCTACGAGTACATCGCTGAAAAGTTTCTCTTTTTTGCATGCAACTTGTGGTACTTATAACAAACTTTCTACTCAAAAATTAAGAAGGTAAAAGTTAGACTTGTTGTTTGTTTGTTTCCCTTTGACTTTGACTTGCGATGAAAACAAAAGCAAAACAGAAATGTTCAATGAATAATGGCAATGTCGTTACTCGTATGCTGAAAAATTAATGGCAAATAATGATGGTATGGTGGAAAGTTCTTCTTACTTTACTTACTTTTAATGGCACGACAGCCCATGGAGGGCCTAGGCCGAGCTTTTCGCATCCACTCATGTTGTGCATGTTATATTTGTACATGAATGGAAGGGACTTACAGTTTAATGCCGAATCCGAACGGCGAAGTGAAAAGCTTTTCACAGCAATTTTTACTCTTGTAGGGTTGCCATTGCCTGCCAAGAGGTGGTGCCGTGTAGACAAATAATTTGTTCTACTTTTTTTTTGATTTTGCCTGTGTTGAGATACGAACCCCTGACACTCTGCGTAGCAGTCCAACGCACTACCACTACACCACAGCGACCACTTATTCTTCGCCCACCCATAATTCATTGTAAATTGCACAAGTGATGAGCGTGTCTGCAATTTTCGCTGCTACTAACCCACATAACGTCTGGTTTTTTGGTTTTTTTATAAACAACTTTTATTTTTATTACATGCAATGAAAACAAAACGGGTTATTGATTAATTATCGATTTTACGATTTTTTGTAAACGAACTGAAATTAAATTAAAAAAGTTTAAGGAAACGTGTTGGGCATTATTTGTTATATGGTATAAAGAAAAAGTACAATAACAAAAATAAACACTAAGCAATTGCTTCTAATTGATTCTCTTTTATCGGTATATGTTGTATTGGTTTGGATTGAGAAAAGATTGTTGGTAACGCCCACAATTAAGCGTCGTAGGTATGTATAGCGTATATGGCCTAGTTGATTTGGCTATGTTAATCTGTCACGATAATTAGAATAAAACTTATGTAAACTTATTCAATATGAAGCGATTTATTTCATATGAATAACTTTACGTTAACTAATCAAGTGCTACTGTTTAGATTTTTGTATTCCTTATTGCAAGGAAGCGATTTAGCTTCGAAATGGGCTAAATCGGTTAAGTGTATCAAAAATACTGAAGTAAATAAATCTAATTTCGGTATTTGAAGTATTTTGAAGTATTGTATTTCGGGCTTGCTGAAAAGCTGTTCTAAAATATCTTCTGATGGAAAGGTCTTAACAAATTTGCTAATGGGCTTGCTTTAGCTCCTTCACACAATTAGTTAAATCAAACTTGACATTTTAAATAAAATTTTTGTGGTTATAAACATAACCAACGACAACCTTCTTCGATATGTAAATATATGTATGTACTTACCCACATGTATTTCATAGTACCAGAACTACATATGTATAAGGGCATGTATAGTGGGTACATGAGGAAATTGCAGTTTCGAATTTTGATTTAATTAACAAAACAATGTTTTTTTTTTTTTTAATCAAGCTCTACTGTTTAGATTTTCATTTATATACAAATTTATTTGACTTTGAACCGAGGATATTTAACTTACAAATTTTTATTTCAACGGACATACACGTACTAATCCATAGCTGCATTCATTAGAATTTTGGTTAATCGAAATATTAAAAGAAAAAAAAATTATTTTTTTTTATTAATTATTTGTTTTAGCAGAAGTTCAATCGAAATGAAGTTTAGATAGAGTCTGATTCGAAGTGTGCAGAACGTTTGGAAAATGTGGTTTCTATTTCTTTGCCACGCTCCTGTTTCTAAGAGATAGCTCATCTTCTGAAAAATTAAGGTTCCAATAATGTTTTCATAGAAGTTCACGAGAAATTAAATGATAATTTATTAAAACGCAATGACTTTACAATTTTTTTAATGGCACAACAGCCCATAGAGGGCCTAGGCCGAGCTTTTCGCATCCACTCATGTTGTGCGTACATGAATGGAAGGGATCTACAGTTTAATACCGAATCCGAACGGCGAAGTGAATAGCTTTTCATAGGCAATTTTTACTCTTGTAGGTTTGCCACTGTCTGCCAAGAGGTGGTGCCGTGTAGAAAAATTATTTATTCTACTTTTTTTTTATTTTGCCTGTGCCCAGATTCGAACCCCGGACACTCTGCGTAGCAGTCAAACGCACTACCCCTACGTCACAGCGACCACGCAATGACTACAAATCGGTACTCGCTCACTTTCTACACCGTGTCGTTCCACTGTTCAACGAGGTACACCTTAAATTGAAATACATTTTCTTTTCGTTTTTACAGTGAATTGAAATTGTTTTATATTATATTTTTAAGTTGCTTCGAGCAAAAACAGAAACCATAAGTAATACACTTGGGTAGTTTTATATGAGTTTTCTCGAAAAACAGACAAAACGTAATAAACCCACACATACTACGAGTACATATGTACATATGTGGATATAAAGTATGTATGTATGTATGCATGTATGTATGTGTGACACATAATACATATTCACTTCAATGCAAACAAGCTTTATAATGCCTTGTGCACTGTTTGACATTTTTCCACATAATAGCGCTGCCATTATTGCTTTATTCCTGCCGGAAATATACTTTTGATTCTTTTGTTGGGCTTTATTTTAATACTTTTGTTAGCACGGTAAGAGTGCGCAAGTGTGTGTTTGTGTGTAGGTGTTAAATCAACACGTGCAAATTTTGCGTAACTCTAGATATACTTGATTGCGACTGTGTATGTATGTGTGTGGTTGTATGCGTGTATTTTATGAGCATTTTATTTCATTCTTTTGTTGTTGAACTTTTCGGGTGTTGACTTTTTGTATGCATAGGTATGAGTGGATGCGAAAAGTTCGGCCCGAGGCGCTACATGCGGTCATAGTCGACATTGATAAAACTGAAGTTCATTGTGGTAAAGGCATAACACTTGCCACAATGGCTGTCTATCTGTTTATCGGTGTCCTGTGATTGCATTCCCTCTCTCATTCTCCCTCCTTTTTACTCCCACCTATCAATCTTCTTTCCAATCAATATCATGCTCTGCATTCATAGGGGTGCGCCCTGTGTGTTGAATGTATCATTAAAAAAAAAGTTTATACAAATTTTCACCAATTAAAACGAAATGGAAACGGCAGTTGATTAATAAATATCAAACGAAAGCAGAAAGGAAATAAATTGCACTCAATTTACATTTTAATTTGATTTGAAAATGTGAACGTTTCCTGTGCTACTTTAACCGGTAATACTCCATAAATATGAATGTTTGATCATGAAATGAATATGCCTTGAGCCTTTTTATGAAAATGTACTCCTACATTATTTCCCTTTCAAAACAGAATACATAAATATATTCTCCAGTTATCATTTGCTTTACCAATTCGGTAAACGAAAATATAAATGGCATAGCAGAAAGAACAACCACATTCAAAAGGAAAAAGAAGCGATAAAATCAAATGAGGCAAAAATTTCATTAAAATCATGTCAGCTGCATTCCTCGGAGCAACCGTTTGTCATCGTTGTTAGCTTTCGCAACAGTAAAATAAACAGAAAATATTATTTGAAATAAAATTTTGCTTGTCAATTTTTAATACCAAGAACTGCACGCAAATCCATTCGTTCGTCAAATGTCAGCAATTCTGGATGGACAACAGTGAAGACAATAACATAAACTACAGTTGTTTTTGTATGGTAATTTAAAAGAACAGCAGGAAACAGGAAAACGGATGTGATTGTTATAGTTTTTTTCGATTCCGTTGTGCTATTTGCATATTTTTTCTAAGTAAACACAGAAACAAAACAAAGAATAGCTGCATACATAGAAGCAGCAACAGTTGCTGGCTGAATCTTTTAAAATTTTGGACAAAATACTAAGAGAAGCCTTGCCCCAAACGGAGAGAGCCTGCTTCATCCCAATATTGCAATACATATACTCACAATTCCCATGAGCGCTTGCATACTTGCATACCAATAAAAATGTAAATACATAAGTCGGCTTTTTCGTTTTTGTTAGTCAGAAAAGTAATGACAACGTTGATGTTGTTTTTCTAAAAATGCTGCACAGTATTCATATCGAAAATGATAGCATCACAATAATTGTATTCCCATCTAGTCGAAATCATGACATGTTTTGTTTTTAGTCGTTTTATTAGGTTTTCGTTTTGCGTGTTGAGCTTGTGATAATTTTGCTTTTCTCGTGCATAGATGTGTGATATATATGTATGTATGTAGGAATTGTTTGACTTTGTAATGCAAGGAATTCAGTCGATCATTAGTCAACAACTGAAATACATTCATGTCATTTTGTATGTTATTTTCACGAATTTATACCATAAACAATTAAATTTAAACTATTTTTTAAATTATAAAGTATAAATTATTGCAGTACAGATGCTAAGGAAATAAAGTCTAAAACAAACTAAGTATGATTTTTTTAGCATTCCATAAATACATTTTATAACGATTCTGGGACATATAACATGAATTGTTCGAGACTCGAGTATTCACTCTTTATCAAAATTATTTTAGAGATTCTTACTTACTTACTTTTAATGGCGCAACAGCCCATGGAGAGCCTAGGCCGAGCTTTTCGCATCCACTCATGTTGTGCGTGTTATATTTGTACTTGAATGGAAGGGACCTACATTTTAATGCCGAATCCGAACGGCGAAGTGAAAAGCTTTTCATAGCAATTTTGATTCTTGTAGGTTTGCCATTGCCTGCCAAGAAGTGGTGCCGTGTAGAAAAATTATTACTTCTACTTTTGTTTTTTTTTTTTGATTTTGTCTGTGCCGAGATTCGAACCCCGGACACTCTGCGTAGCAGTCCAACGCACTTCCACTACACCACGGCGACCAGAGATTAGACATTCTCAAAGAGTAAATAATACGAGTAGTAGGTGCAGGTACCTACATTTTTCTCTGGTCGCTGTGGCGTAGTGGTAGTGCGTTGGACTGCTACGCAGAGTGTCCGTGGTTCGAATCTTGGCACATGCAAAATCAAAAAGTAGAAAAAAAAAATTATTCTACACGGTACCACCTCTTGGCAGGCAATGGCAAACCTACAAGAGTAAAAATTGCTATGAAAAGCTTTTCACTTCGCCGTTCGGATTCAGCATTAAACTGTAGGTCCCTTCCATTCATGTACAAATATAACACGCACAACATGAGTGGATGCGAAAAGCTGGGCCTAGGCCCTCCATGGGCTGTCGTGCCATTAAAAGTAAGTAAAGTAAATACTAATTCTTTATAGCCAATTTTAGTCCTGAAAAATTTCGTTCTCCAATTTCGCAATATGAAAAAAAAATATGTCTAAATTATAGTGAGATCATGTGACTCGAGATATACCATGTACGAGTACCTAAACCAAACGAAATGGCTGTAAGCAATCGTTTGAACCTACCCAAAAATAACTTAAGCTGTTGCTACTCGATATTTTAAGAATGCTCCCAAGCTTTTATTAAATTTATTATAAAATTATTTATTATATCAGCTAAGATATAAGAATCCAATCAATAAGAATGTAAAAAATTTTTAAAAAGTAAACCTGCCAAATTTTTAAAAATAAAAATGAAATGTCTAATGAATGTATCAAAATCAATTAAATTTGGGATAATTTTAAAGATAATAATCCAAATAAGAGAACTCTGAAAAATCTTCGCGAACAAATAATTAATGTTCGTGCAGGAACTGTAGAAAAAATTTTCACAAAAATTTTTGAATATTTAATAGTTACATCGTTTTTTAGTCCGTTGAGGAAAAATTATCTGAAAAGTAAGAATTAAACTGGATTCTGCCGAAAGTGCCAGTTTCGTATTCATAATTTAACAGGAAAACTTTTTATGTTATTTTCTTATCAAAATTTGGTAATAATAATTCTGCTTTATTCCTAAGGTTAAATATTTTTGAAATTGAGAAAAATTTAAATTGATAAAGTTTAGGAAAAGAAATCAAGAAAATATGTAAAAATGCTTTCCTGGATTTTTTGCTAAATTTTAGAAGTTATCTTCCCTTACCGGAATATGAAAAATCGTTCTCCGCTTTCTTCTGACCGCGAAAAAAATTCCATTTTAAAATAGGACGTTTATTTTATTCAACAAAACTTTTAACTTAACAGCTTGGTAGCTTGAAATTATGCATCAAACTTTGCATTTCAAATTGCCTATCATTTTGGTCGTTAATCCTTTCAAAAGTTGCATCTCCTAAGAGGACACCGGTAAATCGGTTAATGATTTTATGTTTTATATTCTATTCCATAAAAAAAATACAAAAAATTCAATCAATGTTTTTTCTTCCTAGTTTTGATTAGATTTGAAAGGGTTACCTTTTACATCCTAAAAGTATGCTCTAACTTAAATCATGATGACGTTGTAGGCTTCTTCTTCAAATTGATTATCACTATTTCTGTTACCCTAAAAGTATGCAATTATAAAAGTGCAACCACCTTAACCATTAATATCACAAATTTTAAGAATTCCCGAATGAAAATGGTTGAACTTTTCGAAATTATAAATAATGACATAACTTCATCGGTCGCTGTGGTGTAGTGGTTGCTGTGGTGTAGTGGTAGTGCGTTGGACTGCTACGCAGAGTGTTTCGGCACAGGCAAAATCAAAAAAGTAAAAAAAAATAATTTTTCTACACGGCACCACCTCTTGGCAGGCAATGGCAAACATACAAGAGTAATAATTGCTATGAAAAACTTTTCACTTCGCCGTTCGGATTCGGCATTAAACTGTAGGTCCCTTCCATTCATGTACAAATATAACACGCACAACATGAGTGGATGTGAAAAGTTCGGCCTAGGCCCTCCATGGGCTGTTGTGCCATTAAAAGTAAGTAACATAACTTCATAACAAAAAATTCATTAAAACCACAAGTTTATGCCGAAACCAAACCAGGTTAACTACTTTGAAAACATGGATTTATTCTTAAAAACTGTGAAACATTAACATGGGATGGCAATAATTATGTTGTAGCTTTTAATTTAATTGGTATATAATTTTTTAGGAAGATAGCCAAAATTCAACGATATCTAAAAGCAAACATGCAAGAAAATTATATATGCGAGTATTGTAGAGAACTCCTCAAAAACAAGCAAGTATATCCTCTGAAATATAAGCTGTCAAATATCAAATATTTTAAACTGGTGTGCTTGAAAGATCCTATTTACAACTGTAGTAACTACGTCTTTATATTTTTTTATGAGTTTTCTTAAAAACATTTTTTTTTTAACTTCTGAGTTCTAATAAGTAGTAGAATTTGTCAATTGTTATATGTAGGCAGGAGGTCCATAGACTTAATAATCCATTTGCTTCTAGTAAATAAAAAAAAATATATTATATATCTGCATATATTTAAATATACTTATCTACTACATATTTAAATATAGAAGCATAGAACGAGCTTATGCAATTCCATTCATGAACAAATTGATAACAAACCAATCTGTCTGCGTTTACCCAATTTGAAATATAATTAAATAATGTGTTGATTTATGCCAATTAATATTATAATTGTATATAAAATTCGTGTGAATTGCCAACCTATTTGGAACAATATCTCTTTAATAGTAGGGCATGTTATCTCATTTAATAAAATTACACTATTTCCGCACAGATACTCACCTACTACACTCAAATTACCACAAATACTCATAGGAACAAACACTATCAAATTAGCTTGGTTTTTGTTTAGGTTGTTGATGTTGTCGACAACAGAGATAATAACGAGTGATTGGAAGTATCGAGTACTTTTGAGTATGGAGTACTTCGGTATCGATACTTCTAAGAATCGGGTGTTTTTCCAAAGAATCGAGTAATTTTTTTACAAATGTATTTTTTATACCATATGAAATATTACAGTTATCACTTCATTACCCAAAATAAATTTCAATCTGGCGGCACTTTTACCTTGCTACTTCTGCTGCCATGCCACCAAGATCTAATATCTGGGAGCATAGAGTATAAAGCTTGCTTTTTAGAAACGCATTTTAAAGACATTGGATTTGATATTTTTTCTCAGGCGACATTTTGTCTGCTAAACACAATCGACAAAGGATCGAACAAATGTGATATGGTATATGGTCACATTTCGACGCGCTGATTTCTAGGTGCCTTACAAACACTAATCCAACAACTTCTAGTGAGCTGTTAGTGCAGAAATATCTGATCATACCCCATGCCAAACTTGGTGTAAAATATATTTGCGTTCCTTTAACTTCCGTGCCGTAGGAAATAATTCTCCAATTTACGAACAACGTATTAAACTGAAAGAAATTAATAAAAGTATTAATTCAACCTTATGCTGGAGAATATAATTCGAGCTGCCAACATCGACATATCTGGCTCTATTTTCTACAAGAAAATATTAGCCACTGGTTGTTAAGAGAGGTTGTTAGGATCTTTCGAGAGGAAATACTCCGTAAGGTCTATGGTCATATATGCGTAGACGACGTGTATCGAATAAGATGGAAATGTGACCTGTATGAGCTGTCCGCCAACACTGACATAGTCAAGTGTATAAAAGACCAGCGGCTTCGCATGCTTGGTGGAGGTACATAGAGGAGAGGACGTACTAATCTCCAGTGGAAAGGTACAAAGACCAGGTTTAAACCTTACCAACTGGCGCCTCAGCACCCACAACTAGCAAAGGCGACTAGCGAAGCTTTATCCAGGCGGCCAACGCCGTTCATCGGTTGTAAGTAGTGCCAGCTAAGTAGGAAAGAAATTGATTCAATACTAAGTACAAATATCGATTCGATACTGACTACAAGCATCTATTCGATACTGAAAGGTTTTGAGTACTCAAAATCAATAATGGCTAGAATCGAGTACTACCAATTAATTATTTTGAAAATCGAGTACTTACCACTTTAAGTATCGATTCTGTCCAATACGAATAATAATTGTTGTTGTGTGATATCGCAAATTGTATGACGGCACGAGTATTTACTAAGTCAAAACCGAATAAATAAACAAAACATACATACAATCTAAAATTTTATCAATTTCGCTTTTACCAATTTAAACACATACTAAAATATGAAAAACGGGTGGTGAGAATTAACAGTGGCGTAGCCAGGGGGGAGGGGGGGAGGGAGTGCGGTCCGCTCCGCTCCGGGTGTCACCATTTTTGGGGTGACACCCGCAATGTCCAAAAAGCGGAACAAATATTATAATTACCTAAGTAGGTAAACGAGTAAATGTCTAAAATTATACTTTCATTTGTTTTCATTTGTTTTTTGCACGATGTGTTAGAGGAAGTGGATGCTACACGAAAATATTTGCAAACTCCAGGACTATGTAACTGTCGATAAAGTAATAGCGAAATCGAATGCCCTAATTCTCTTTTTACAAGAAAAGCGGGAATGTTTAGTGGAAGGTGCATTTAAGAAGGCTAGTATTATTTGCTCAAAGCTCGGAATAAGCTCAGCCGGCGCATAAGGTACAAGAAAAGAATGCCGGGTGAAAAAGAACGAGATATTGGTTTAACTGCTAAAGAAGAAAACAAGAGGGCGATGCTTGAATGCGTCGATCGTTTCTCGCCAGAATTAAAGTCTCGAACCATGGCATTCAATGATATAGCCGATATCTTTCAAATTGTGAAAACAGTAGACTTGCTGTTTTGCACGAATGAAGAACTGAATATAAATGCATAAAAGTTGGCACAACGATGAAGTTGTAGAAGAAGAACTTAAAGTAGAAGTACAAAGACTTCGTAGACAAATCAAGGCCGCAAACATTGAATTTAAAGTCGCAAGTAAATGGACTACGCTTGATATTCTAACTTTTATTGTAGAAATGGGACTTTATAGAGTCTGTTTCAAACGTATCTTTAGCTCTTCAATTGTTCGTAACAGTTTGTGTCTCTGTGGCTTCATGTGAAAGAAGTTTTCCAAATCATAACATATTTACGCTCAACTATGTGTCAATCTAGGATATGCGACCTAGCCATTTTATCAATAGAAAACGAATTTTCTAGCAAATTAGATTTCGGCAATGTTATTTCAGAATTTGCTGCGGAAAAATGCAAAATTTTTTAAATATTTTTTTAAAGCTTCATATATTGCATGTATTGCAAATTTGGTACTTTAAATATGTGCTCACATACATACATCAATTTCCTACAACAGCAATTAAATAGTCTTTTAAAAAAAAAAAGTTGTATACAAACAAATATCTTCCAAGATCTTTAAGAAGAACATGCTTTAAATAAAAATGTCCCTTATTGGTCTCATACTCGTAGAGGTTTTAACTATTTTGTGACTTAAATTAAGTACGTATTAATTTAAGTTCATTCATCTTTATGAATTCCGGTATTATCTACTTACTTTTGAATAAAAAATAATCGTACATACCTACACATAGTATAATTATTTCAAAAGAAGAGGGGGCAGGGCTATTATAGGGTAACACCATTTGGGGCCGCCCCGGGTGTCACCCGACCTGGCTACGCCACTGACAATTACGCCAATTAAGAGGCGGTCAAGATAATCGGCTGCAGGGCCATCTACATAGCAAAGTAAGTTGAGAGTTATAAGTACAATTAAAATATCAGTCAGCAGTAGAGGAAATAATAATGAAATATTGATGAATGCGTCAACAACAAAAATCTATATCACTAGCTATAAGTCACATTGGATGACAGGGTGACAATTAATAAGAGTATACATCAGTTTGGAATATAAAAGAATAATTGTAATTAAAAACGAAAAACAGACCGAAGGAAATGATAACATAATGCATGAGTAAAAATATATTCAGCCGGTTTCGAAGTGACCACGCTATAGGTCGCAGCTCTTCACCGATATTCGGTCCCATTTACGACGCAGCGACTGTTTCAGGGACTTCGAACTTTTACGACGTTATATGCTGTAATCCATCGGATTAAGACCCGGCCGCCATTTTATCACATCTTGAGATGTGATAAAATCAAGAAAGTGAGCCGTGCACCATTATTGTGTCGTTTTGGATCTGTGAGCTGGCACAGAGTCTTGCTGGAACGTCCAATCATTATCGCCAAAGCACTGTCGGGCCCAGGAGAGTACCACAGCCTCCAAAATTTCACGGCGGTACACTTATTGGTTGATTTTTACTTTTTCCTTGTTTCACTAAATTAAAGGGAGTCTTGCCATTTGCGCAAATCCCACCTCATACCATGACGGATTACGGATTTTGGCGATGTTGAATGACGAATGATGGTCACGGAGCCTCTGTTGACCAGCTTCTGTCATTTTGACGGTTATGTGCTGGTTCAACAGTAAACAGCTTTTTATCTGTGAAGACGATTTTTTCCACATCCATTTCCTGGTGCCCGGCGTTGAAGTAGGCGAAGTAGACATCTTTGGAGTCGTACGCGCTTGTTTTCATACGTAAGTAATTGGCCTTTCTGAAGCTTGTAAGCATTGAGTCCTAGTTCGTTTTGTACGATGAGTCCAACTGATTCACGATTGATGTCAGTTACGTGAGCAACTTTTCTCATGGTATTACGCAACACAAGCTTTTGAACGATTTTACGAATCCTGTGAGTATTTACGGTGGGTTTTATGCCCATTTTTGGACGATCACCTTTATGACCCAGCTCCTTAAACCATTCAGCTGCATAAGAAACTAGCGAACGAGCAATGCGAAGCTGCGCGCAATCTCATAATTGCGTTTGCCCAGCTGGTGGAATATTATAGCAGCTGTCAGTTTATTTGACTTCGTAAAATAAATATCTAAATGAAATCGAGATTACGTTTACGCTTTTTATGCTATAGCGCGAAGAAAGTAGTATATACATATTAATTATCACCCTGTACATTTACCAAATAACTAAAATAATTAGTAAACAAAAACAGCCGACAACAACGTCGGTTTTTCAAGTAATTTAGTTTTTCATAAATTCTTAGTGTAACAAAACTAGCAACCCAAAGAAGGTATACGATTGTTGCAATTGCTTTTAAACTGACCTCAGCTTTATGTTATATAGTAGCGTGTCTTTTTCTGATGACAATTGATTCCAAGCCTCTTCAGTTCAATCATGTTTGTTGTCTGGCTTGTTTAAAGGATCTCTGGCTTCCTTATGTAATGCGCAAGTGAGCTTCAGGAAGCAGGTGTATGCGTTCGTCAGCATATTTAGGATGTTGTAGGTACCTATTCATTGTTAGTATCTATTTTTCTTTATATTTCATAACAAATTAAATCAAATTCATCGACTTGAAAACCACAATAGTTTTGAATTTAGACATTATTGACCAACGATTTTGTTCATTCGATTAGTTTTTCTATCAATTTCTTCTTTGGATTTTTAGTTTATTTAGTCAATTCTAATCGAAGGTGGAAAGAACCTTTGAACAGAGTATGCATAAAAGCAGTCAAGCCATCAACCAAAGAATTTAATTGAGGAGTCTACTGAAAATTACACTATAAACTTCCAATCTTGACTAAGTTTGATTATCAGCAATACACATACAAAAAAAATTATTCAGCACAATTCATGACCTTCAAGTTACTGGAATAATAAAAGTAAATGCCAAGACACACGTGAAAGGTGCTCAAAAATTGCAGCGGTGAAAAGTTTTAACCTTACATAGCTGCATGTTGATCATGACCTTAAAATTGTTTTAAACTTTTTGTGGCACAACTTGGCACTATACCATAAATTAGCTTGATTTCTCAAGTGAATACTTCTTTCATGAAATGTCGTGAAATTTCATGTTTTTCTTGTTTCTTTTACAAAAGATAATTTAACATAGTGATCCTTAACTCAAGCTCTCGCTCTCTCCCTCTCTCTCTATCTCTTTCTCTCTCTCTCCCTCTCTCTGTTTAGTTCTATAAATTTAAACTTGTTTTCTCCATTCCGCTTTTAATAAGGAATCTTTTTGTTTATTTAGTTCTTATACCAAAAACATGAGCGCACTTGGTGTTTTTCTTTCACAAGCGCAGCATGTTGCTTGCAACTAAATTTCATTTTTAAATTAACACCCAAAAAAGAACAAAATTCAACGACGGCAGCAGGAACTGGATGTATCCAAGTGCGCGCCACAATTACGCTCTGCATGATTTATTTATAAGGCACCCGATTCCCTGTGTGACATTTGGCAAGTGAGTTGGCGAAAACATGGAAATAATTTTAAGCGAAGCAGAACTGCGAAGTTTGAGATTTACTTTATTCTAAATGTCAAATATAAATTCTTCTCTATATATTTACATAAATAATATCAATGAATGCCATCAATTGTTGTCGCTAATGAATTATTTTGTTTTGGATTTTTCCCAAATCAATCGCCTTCTGCGTTAACCTTCTCCACCCCACACCATACAATGAATGCTCGAAATATTTCGTTCGCTTGGTTGGCAATATTTTCATCATATTTCATTTTAGATTTTTCCTTTTTCCTTTCCGTATCCAATATTCACGGTCAATCATTATCCTTTCGCAGTGAAAAAGAAGATGAAAGAAACATTCACGGATAAGGGCAGGCATACGCCGGAAAAGATCGATGTCTCTACTCATCTGTTTGCATACACACGAAATTCTTCAAACCACTTTATTTGCCATTACCATTGCCATACACATTTTGTCAGCAGCAGCAACATGTTGATGGTGATATTTTGCAATTTAAAATTTTTTTTTTCCCCCCTTTTACAAGTTTTTACTTTCTACTTATTTATGGCAATTTACTCATTTCTTTTTGTACCCACTTCGATTCCATTTACAAGTTTTTACTTTTTACTTATTTATGGTAACTTAATCATTTCTTTTTGTACCCACTTCGAAAAAAATGTTCGGTTCAAAATTAATCCTTTTTTGTTTAATCAAAAATTATGTAAAATTGCTAAATTTTTTGCAATTGGATTTCAAGTATATGTCTACATGTAAAATACAACCCAGTTGGAAATATATTCAAATTAACATAACAGGTTGTAAATATATATTTACACTTTCTGGATTATGACGATAAATGTTCGAGATAAATATCGAGGATAAATACTATGTGCATAATGATTGGATTGATATGGAATCTTCAAAACTTATTCGTAAAGTAAAATAATAGAAATGTAGCAGCAATATGCATGAAGTGATATCGTTTACTTAAATCTGAGAAAAAAATTTAAGAAAGTATTAAATGTTCGTATTTTTAGTAAAATTTATTTAGGTAATCCCCTTGAGGGTTGTGCGATACTACATATTATTGTTATTAAAGAAAACGTTTTTAGATTTCGAAATTTCGATAAGTACCACATGAGCATATTCGAGCCGCTCATGTACTATATTTATTCACATCAGGTAGTCAATATTAAATATATGGTACAGTGTGCGCCCTCTTTTATGTCGGTATATAAAAATTGAATATTTTTAACACTTATCAACCGATTGACTTGAGTCAATCAATGTTTTTGAAACATCAATTCAGTACAATTTTAACCATGAAAATACTCGTTAACTCAACGTGAATATCCTCGCAAATATCGTGGCCAACAGGCACTGGCTGACAACACTATTCGCCGTTTGTTGTCGAATTTTGTGGAGCACGGTACAGTGGGAGATCGTCGACAAGCCGTTCATCAACGCCGAAGACGTTCCAATGAACCGGTTGAAGCAGTAAGAGGGAGTGTTGCCGAGAACCTACATGTGTAATATCGTCATCGCGCTCAGCATTTTGGCGTCAGTCGACCCGACTTGCGGCGCATTTTGAAGGATGTTTTGCATTTGTTTCCATATAAAGTGCAATTGTCTCAAAGAATATTGCCTACATACCGTCCACGTAGCTTTGGGTATGGCCAAACAATCGCTCGAATGTTTTGGAAGGAAATTATGATGAACGACGAGGTCCATTTCAAACTCTCTGGTACCGTTAACAAGCAAAATTACCGCATTTGGTGAACGGAGAATCCACACGAGTTTCATGAAACACCATTGCATGACCAAAAAGTGACTGCTTGGGCCGGCGTTTGTGCCTAAACCATCACTTGCGGTGGGAATCAATATCGGTGGATGTTGGCTCTTTAAGTCTGCCCACGAATGTTTGAAAAAGGTCTGAAAGGTTACTGGTTTCAACAAGACGATGCGCCATACCACACTGCAAATCAAATGGTGCACTTTCTGCAACGAAAATTAATTGAACGTATGGTGTCAAAAAATTGGCGACATTGACTGGCCACCCAAATCTCAAGATTTGACCCCACCGCACTTCTTTTTGTGGGATTATTTGAAAAGCAAAGTATACGCCAGCAAGCCTCAGACCATTGACAAGCTCAAGTCAAACATTCGTGCCAAAATCATCACTATACTGTCCGAGGTGCTCGAAAAAAAGTAATGGAAAACGCAGCAAAAAGGTACATTTTGCTTTGGTCAATAACGGCGAACACTTAAGTAATTGATGTAGTATTCAAAAACTAAACTCAAATATATTGTAAAGAACCAAAATAAATAAAAATAAATCATATATGGAAATCGGTTATATTTTTTTTTATTTTATTCAAGTTATTCAATATTCACATACTGACATAAAAAATGGCGCACCCTGTACTTCAACTGAGTTGTCAAAATATAAATTTAACATTAATTAAGACTGACAAGAACAGAAACGAAATAGAAAATGGTAAAAAAATATAACATACGATAACAAAAATCCAAGTTAGGTTCTATTAAAAAAGAGTAGCAGAATAAAAACACAAAAACAATCAAGTGCTTATTTTTTGAACACTACCGCAAACAATGACAACCTATCGGAATTGAAGTCACTTTGTTTATGTATGCACTCGTATGTGTTTATTCAACAATTGTTGTTGTAGTTTGCGTTGTTTTTATATGAAAGTGTGCGTGGTTTTTTGTGTGGGAATTGTCGACTGTATATATTATTTTAAGGTTTCTCTATCAATGTTCCAATTTACGCACATATGAATACATACATACATATATTACACATATGCATACACGGTATTTTGAACAAGTCAAATAGAAACAACAACAACTAGAACCAAAAACAAAATAATAAAAAACGCACAGTTGATGATAGCAAATACATAATATGTAACTAGTAGGTATACAAAAATACATAAAAAGTTCTAGAAGTTTTCACAAAAATTACAAAAAAATTTTCTGCCAGCCATATCGAGAAAAATATTGTTTAAGTGACGTTATGACAAAACAGAAAAAAAATCAACAACAAAAATATAAACATCAGAGTTAATAGCACTTTCGGAAATATTGATAAAAAGGGCTAGTACATATACTTACTTAGTGCATATGTATGTATATGTGTATACATATGTTTGAATATGTGTGCCTGTGTGAGTGAAAATAAAGGGTTCAAGAGCGATGAGTACCGTGCAGTGCAAAAATTAGTTAGTCTCACAAATTACCTAGTACATATATTACTATACTTACTTAGCTGGCACTACAACCGATGATCGGTCTTACCAAAACCGAGCTAGTTGAGATACTATGTACCTTAAAACTGATTCGTTATGAGAAAGCTTGAAGACTGCTTAGGCATTTCTGCTTGTCTATGCAACAACAAATAACTTCGTTTTACATCGACTGTTTGTGGTAGCTGTGGCGTAGTGGTAGTGCGCTGGACTGCTGCGCAGAGTGTCCGGAGTTCGAATCTCGGCACAGGCAAAATCAAAAAGTAGAAAAAATAATTTTTCTTCACGGCAACCACCTCTTGGCAGGCAATGGCAAACCTACAAGAGTAAAAATTGCTATGAAAAGCATTTCACTTCGCCGTTCGGATTCGGCATTAAACTGTAGGTCCCTTCCATTCATGTACAAATATAACACGCACAACATGAGTGGATGCGAAAAGCTCGGCCTAGGTCCTCCATGGGCTGTTGTGCCATTAAAAGTAAGTAAGTAAGTTTGTAAGTAAGTAAGTTAATACTTCAATAATACTTAAGTACTATTCAATGAAAATAAGTATATTCTCTACAATTCTCATATAAGTACTTTACGATATAAGCATTTCGATTACCATGTATGAATTTTTTAATTGAGAGATCTACGACGAATATAGAAGAAGAAGCCGAATAGTTGTCTGAATAGTATTGAATTTTGAGATGAAGGTAAATATTTATAAAATTTATTGTTGTACCATTTTTATGACTCTAAAATATTGTAGTCCGCAACTAGTTAATTTTAAACTAGTTTGACACAATATCAACACATACTATTGTCGCTACAATAGCTACATACTTAGTTCAGAAGTTATCGAGGATAGGACATTGCCTTTTCGTAGGGCATCAGCGTGAAAAAATCATCAGTATGCTACGTGTAAATGAGATCGAGGAGTAATGAACTATGAAGTTGAGCATTTTGCTTTCTCTTTTTTTTGTTTTGTTTTTTTATCTATTTAGCTTTAACTAGCTTTTGAGCTAGTTGATTACACTGCACGGTACAGTAAATATATTTGGTCTTTTATTAAAAACATTAAACTGGCAGAAAAAATATTGAACCACTTTAGTGTAAAGAATAGGGACAGCACAACAAGTATCTAAATAAAAGGTCAACATCAATTTTGCATTATCATGAGCATATGGTAGTTTCCCATAAAAACAAAAGCAGAAACATAAAAGCCACACCATCAACATGTGCTTATTTAAGGGCAATTTTGCATGTTCACAATGTAGTGATTAAGCTGAAAAAACGTTATTCGTTAGTAAAAGAGTGTGCGTCAAGATGACGACTTTGGGTTGTCTTTCCTGTAGCTAAATCTACATTTCTTTAACTTTAAGAAAGTTTTATATTATAAGTTTTAGTTTTTGGGAGGATAGGTACCTATATTTTACAAATTTCAAATTAAAAACCAATGCATCATATTGCTTTTCTGATGTTATCATTGACATTTCATCCTGATTCCATTGAATAAAATATCTGTAACATATCATTCGAAGTACGGTACCAAATGTAACTTTCCACATGTTTACTATTAAAATCTCAGCTTCTGAATAAAATGCTGGGGTATTATTGTTTTTACTCGATTCATATGCGTTTATTATATAGATTAGAGTGGATGAAGGAAATTATGTACGTATTTTGGATAACCAACAATTTCACTTTTCGGGAATTATGTTGTTGAAAACGATCGCTAGGGTGCCGTCTAGGGTGCCGTCTAGCGATCGTGGATGTCAAAATTTTTTATAATTAATGTGATGTTGCAGTCAAAGCGAAAGTAAGACGAAGAAAAGTTCTGTAGTAATCCAAGATCTGTGGCACTAATACCATTTATTGAAAATAATTCATACTACTGTGGGCAAAAGTTAGTAAGACTTTTTAACTTAAATTGCGCGCGGAAACCCATTCATCAAAATATTATTTTTTTAAGGTTGGTATGACTGTCGGTGACATCTGTGCCAAATGTCACATCAAAATAATCATTAGTGTTTAGTATACGCTTGTCTTTCTGAAATACAAAAAGTGCATTCGGCGATTTTCACAATGAGTGAAATTATTCAACAAAGAAGTTCCATTTCTGGTGCCGAAACATTCAGAATGTTGCAAAAGGCCTTCGGTGATAATTGTATGTCGCGAGCAAGTGTTTTTGATTGGTACAAATTGTTCAAAGATGGTCGAGAACGCGTTGACGACGAACCACGTCCAGGACGGCCATCAACATCAACTGATGATCAACACGTCAATAAAATCAAGGAATTGGTGCTCGAGAATCGACGATTAACAGTCAGAGACCTTACTGGCATCGTTGGAATATCGTTGGAATATCAGTGAAAACCATTTTAAAACATCATTTGGGCCTAAGAAGAGTGAATGCACGATTGGTTCCAAAATCACTGCATTGGTTTTACGAGACAATTTTGCCAAAAATTCGACTGATATCGTTCCGCAACCACCCTACCACCCTATTCGCCTGACTTAGCACCGTTTGACTTTTGGCTATTTTCTAAACTCAAAAAACCGCTTCGTGGACACCGTTACCGTTTTGAGTCAATTGAAGACATTAAACATGAATCGCTAAGCGCATTGAAGGCTATTCCGGAAATTGACTTTAACAACTGTTTCGAGAATTGGAAAAAACGTTGGCACAAGTGTAAAAAAATTTGAAATTATGAACAAAGTCCTACTAACTTTTGCCCACAGTAGTATAATGTTACCAGATTATTTGCTATTACAAAGCATCCAGATGTATAATATTGTTTAGTATGAACAATGCCTAAAAGTTAATATTATCAATATCCTTTCGAAAATCCATTTATGCAAATCTATCCACTACGCATGTACATAGATACATACATATTTACATACCTACAATTCACACACATACTCTTCATTTTGTTGCGGCTGTATTGCCGTATGTAAATATGTATGTACCTTTATTTTTAAAACAGTAGATAGAAAATAAATTCACAGAATCATGAAATTTGTTAAAGCAAAACTACTGCCAATGACCCTATAATTATTAGTGTTGAAATAATGATTTCTATTGGTCTCATATATGTACATAAACGATGAATTTTAAATATTTAGCCAGCAACATTCTCGTTTTGTGTATGCTGACATAGGTCCTTTGTAACGAGGATATAATTTCTTCTCGATCCATTGCTGTTCTAGTTCAAAATTCATTTACTTACTGTACCGTATCCGTATATGAGAAATGTGACTTTTGCCTTCCTTGGCGTTCTTTAATGTCTTTGATACTCTGTCCCCACTCGCCCGCCAGATAGATTTGCAAACTTTTTAATATGTTTGTATGCATTCAACATTTTATTCTACTTTCTTATGTATACATATCGCATGTTTATATTTAATGAATACTTTATGCAAATTTTAGCTTGAACTTACCGAAAAAATACCTATAACTGAAATGTAAACACCAACAGCATCACGCGCTGCACGCAATTCCATATTAGCTTCCACGTAATCGTAATAAATTTTATTGAATTTCGACACCTGAAGCGGCATGCACTTACACTCAATTCCGCTATTTAAAAACAAACGGAAAATATCCTGAAAAATAGCATAATATAAGGATCCAAAAATCTTTAGCGCCCCAACGATTATCCGAATCGCACGCATTGGTTTCTTCTCTTCTTTTAAAGCTATCTATCGTACACTTTAAATACATAAAAAATTTAATGCCTTAACTTCCAACATTCGTTCAACCATAACCCACCAAAGCCACCACCCATAAAGTTTAAAAATGTTTCATTTTACTTTCTAACAAATCGTTAGAAAGGAATATTGAGTTTCGTCAGTTTCTGGTAGTAGTTTATTGTGTAACAAGTTCAACAGGAAACGGTTGCCTTTATACATACTTTTTTCCTCCTCTTTTCATTCATTTCTGCACTTTCTACTTTTATGACTACATAGGCACTGTGCTTGTGGTATTTCGCTAGTTTTCCACCTTATGCAACATTTGGTAGCCATAAAGCCGTAAAGTAATGTAACTAACGTAAGTAATGTATGTACCATATTAAATTTAGAGTTAAAGTTTTTCAGATTCTTCCTCATGTAATTTTATAGTCGCAATTTAGCTTAAATTGCAATAAAGTCTTCCACTGAATTTGAGTTTTTCTTAAAGATTTCTCTCATTTCACATTTCACATTTTTTTCGCTTAACTATAAGTAATCGTAATATTATTCACTTATGATGATAAATTGAACTAAGTATGCATGTATGTAGTGGAAGGTATACTCGCTTCCTACATCCATCCATCTACCTCCATCTACCATCATATATGCATTTGTTCACACACACATACATATGGTACATACGAGTATACCATTTGACATATACAATTTGTTGTTTACCATATACATATACATATGTACATTACATGTTTGTATTCGCATATGAGGTTTCATTGGAGGGTATTTTAACGTGGTGGGTTCCAAGCCCGACGCACAACCATTCATTCAAGGCCATGGAGAAGCCCGCCGCACACATTAGTTAACTCACTGACGGTTGTCAGATCGCTATCCAGGGGACGCCACGAGGAGGCTGTGTGTCGACTTGAAACGTAGAAGCGCAAGGATCGACCATGGACGCACCTGCGACTGTCACGAACTTTACCTTGTGTCCTACGCCCCAGGCCCCCCTATAAATAACGCTCTATAAGTCCCTCATGACGTGGACATTGACCATAAATGATGAGAGACTTTTAGGAGCGTTCGAGAGGAAGATACTCCGTAAGATCTACGGTCCAGTATGCGTGGACGACGTGTATCGAATAACATGGAACGATGAGCTGTATGAGCTGTACGCCGACACTGACATAGTCAAGCGTATAAAACTCCAGCGGCTTCGCTGGCTGGGTCATGTTGAGCGAATGGAAGAAAGCGCTCCGGCTAGAAAGGTGTTTTATTCGAACCACGGTGGAGGATCACGCAGAAGGGGACGTCCTAATCTCCGTTGGAAAGACCAGGTGCAGGGCAACCTGACTGCACTTGGCCTTATCAACTGGCGCCAGCGCGCGCATAGCAGAAGTGACTGGCGAAGCTTTGTGGAGGCGGCCAAGACCGATCATCGGTTGTAGCGCCAGCTAAGTAAGTAAGTAAGTAAGTATTCGCATATGAGAGTATAAAAAGCTTAATACATACATATGTATATGCATTTTAAAATTTTACTGTAAAAGTAAGTATTAGATAATTTTATGATACTTTAAATAAGAGTATATACAGAGATAGGGAGGGGGGGGAGGGGGTAAAGAGATTTCATATTGCATTTTATACAATACCTACAAGTCATATTAGTTATTGATTATCACTGTCAAACAATTCATCATAATAAATAGACTAAATCTTATTGTGTACCTTGTTAGTGGTCATTCAAATGTTTTAATTATAGCATTTTGTATAGACACTCTCATAATTTTGGCTTTTTTAGCAAATAGACAAAACGAATTTGAATTACAGTAGTTTACTTCTCGGAACGTTTGCGTTATGGGTTTTAAGATTAGGTTTAGTACAAATAATGTTGGAAAATATTTGATAATCAGGATTTGATTTATTTCATATTCATTATATATATACTACCTTCAAAGTAATCCCCCCCGGCCCCAATACACTTGTGCCAACGTTTTTTCCAATTCTCGAAACAGTTGTTTAAGTCAATTTCCGGAATAGCCTTCAATGCGCTTAGCGATTCATGTTTAATGTCGTCAATTGACTCAAAACGGTGTCCACGAAGCGTTTTTATGTTTTTTGAGTTTAGAAAATAGCCAAAAGTCACACGGTGCTAAGTCAGGCGAATAGGGTGGCAGGGTGGTTGCGGAACGATATCAGTCGAATTTTTGGCAAAATGGTCTCGTAAAACCAATGCAGTGATTTTGGAACCAATCGTGCATTCACTCTTCTTAGGCCCAAATGATGTTTTAAAATGGTTGTCACTGATCCTTCCGATATTCCAACGATACCAGTAAGGTCTCTGACTGTTAATCGTCGATTCTCGAGCACCAATTCCTTGATTTTATTGACGTGTTGATCATCAGTTGATGTTGATGGCCGTCCTGGACGTGGTTCGTCGTCAACGCGTTCTCGACCATCTTTGAACAATTTGTACCAATCAAAAACACTTGCTCGCGACATACAATTATCACCGAAGGCCTTTTGCAACATTCTGAACGTTTCGGCACCAGAAATTTGATTCCGCACACAAAATTTAATGGAACTTCTTTGTTGAATAATTTCACTTATTATGAAAATAGCCGAATGCACTTTTTGTATCAGAAAGACAAGCGTATACTAAACACTAATGATTATTTTGATGTGACATTTGGCACAGATGTCACCGATGACTGTCGGTGACCAACCTTAAAAAAATAATATTTTGATGAATGGGTTTCCGCGCGAAATTTAAATTAAAAAGTCTTACTAACTTTTGCCCACAGTAGTATGTGTACACAAAAACATATTTACATCGGAAAGAAATCATTTTCATTCGCTTATCAAAGAATCATTTTCAGTATTAATTTCTTGAATAACAACGTTATTATCAAGTAATGTTACAGTGTGCTTGTGGTATCATAACACAATCGCCATTTGTTTGTGCCTTGGGTTTTTCTTCAGTCTATACTCGCTAATTCTTTCAGCTGTAAAAAATTACTAAATATTTTTGATTGAAATTTAAAATTAGCTGAGAAACAGTTGGGCAGCGCCCTCTATCAATAGAGTATGAACAAAATTTCAAGAAAAACTCATGGGCAGCGCCCTTCGCCAAAAGTAGCGTACGAAAAATTATGTGTATAATACACATCGAGACATGAACATGCATATAGTATGTATTTTCATAAATAGTAGCTAGTCGAGAAATAACCTCAAAACTAACGTATTCAACTGAACTTAACCTCAATATTCATATATTTCAGCTGCTTTCAATCTTACCATATCTGCCTATGCAACCCTGACGTTTATCATACGTCTAAAATATTATTGGTACGAAAACCACAATACTACTAACCAACTCATGCCTACTCTTTCTCACACTCAGCAATATACCAAATTCATTCAATTAAATTCATTTCAAATATGAGAGAGAGTATCAACGAGTACATGAACAGAGAGTGAGAGCTAGTATTGTGATGGACACTTTTTCATTCTAAATGTGACCAGATACTATGCACTCGGACGCCGCGGTCGCATGTAGGCCACACACACTTTTCGATTTTTGGGTGTTCGATTTTTACACCATTTCATTTTGCGCTTGTGTTTTGCAGAGTTTACAGCAAACTGAACGCAGATTTTTTTGAGATTCTCCTTGAGAGCGAAATACTTAATAGAAACCGGCAATGAAAAAAAAACAAAATAAAAGGAATCAAAAAAGGAAATGGGAGTGGTTGCAAAAATCAACAAACAAAACTGAAAACAAAAATATTGTCATATTTTCCATATTACGCAACAGATGAAAGCGAATGGCAAAGAAAGCAGACGACAAGTCTTGCGGCAAGCCCATACACCATACGAAGTCTGCTGACGCAGCCTTCTGATTTTCATATAACCGTCTGTGCAACTTGAAATTTGGCGATCGACAAGCCCACACACTATGCTACTATATTTCTTATGCGATTCGAGAAACTCCTTTAGTGCAAATACATGAATAAGAGAGTCAGAGATAGCGAGAGAGTGCTGTATTTTGTTTGTTCGCTCTTATATTTGCGCCTTTTGACTTCCCACCACTCTATGCATGGTGAGAAGTGAGTGGAATGAGGTGGTTTTATAATTTTTTTATGAGTACATAGAGAGCCAAACGATATATAATAATTCATCACACATAAAAATATGTACCTTATGGTTAATGGGTGTCACTTTAAAATTTCAACACAATAATTAAAGACCTAAAATCTCTGGCATAATAAGCTTTGGATATCGATTGGTAGTTAAAATGCATTCAGTTTGGGAAATTGTGATTTAATGATAATTGTTGTTTTTCTTTAATTTTCAGATTATTTAACAACTTGAGTGGGAAAACAACTTGATGGCCTTTTCATCTCCAACAAATGTGGATACAACAAAAAAACAAGCATATATATGTGTATGTAGTCAAATGAAACGGCAACTTCAATAAGTTCTTGCCGTTTTTCCAAAAATATTCTGCAACACAAAAAGTGAAGCAAACAATATTAAATAAAAAAGGAAGAATATTAAATAAAATCGATATTTTTGCCATAGAAATTGGCAGTGAATTAATGTGCTCGTATTACCATTTTGATTTTGAATGGCTTTCGAGCGGGAATGTGCAAGCGAAATATCAACATGGATAATATGCATAAAAGGAAAATTTGTAATATATGGTTACAAACGCCCAGCAAACTGCTACTATCGGTATGTATTATCTGGTAACAATAACAAGAGAGTGCTCATTAATAAAAATAAACAAAACATTGGCTTTATCTAGCCTTGAACAGGATACTAAATTTCTCATATAACTCAACCCTACGCTTTAAAGTCAAACCAGGATTTGACTACATGGATTGAAATACAATATTGATGAAAAATATTCATTTCACTTTCACCATAGAAGTATGTTTTTCCTTGGCAATGGATTTTATTTCAACGGTGATTGCTTAAGTGGAAGAGCTATTCAGAGCTACATATGTCCAAACTAATCTAACTATTAAACCAAAAGACTTTTCTAAAGCCGTTTTTTTCCAAAAAAAAAAACTCTTAGTTTTGTGCACAAATATATGAAGAAAAGTTTTCGAATTCAAATCATACTTACAACCAATGTACTTTTCAACTCTCAGCTGACCTTCTTAAGTATTAGTGCAGATGCAACAGCTGTACATTCGTCCCCTGCGTTAGTTGCACAGTTTATTTCCGTGTCATTTGCTGCCGACATGTAGCGCGATATATTGAAATACAAACTTTTTAGATAAACTCATACTTACCAGCTAATTTTCTGTATTGGTTGTTGCTATTAATAAAAGCCAACTACCATAAGTACATACTCAATAACATAGGGTAGCAAGGGTAAATTTTTTTTTATGCATCTGTTTTGTATGTTTCTGTTTGATATTATCGTGCTATTGATTCGAGTATGGAACTACTTACTGTTTCCGCTTTCCGTTTCCGTGCTTGATGTATTCATGCTTTTGTCATAGACGTACATAAATGAAATGCATTTTTTGCCCTGCTGCTGTTGCTGATATTTTATGCATATTCGTGCCACGATGTATGTTGTTTATGGGCGTGTGCATGGCTTGTGTGTGTTTGTTGCATTTTGCAAATGCCAATATGAAGTGTTATGCACCACGTGAATGTTCGCTGCCTGTGCTGGTGTACGCATTGGAATGAATATTGTAATCATGTGTAGTTGATTTTCAAGATGATGTGCTGAATTTTGATTATCATGTTTATTCCTGAAGCTTGCAACTTGCCACAGTTGTTGCTATTTTCCAGTTATCGCTGGTTTGAGTACAGGCATTTTGAGCATTTTAATTGAATTGTAGATTTTGTATTCAGCTGACTGAAAATAGTTGAACTTTGAAATTTCATTTTTGTATGTTTTAGCATTTTCCTTTTCTCTTCTTGAAGTTTACAAGTTATCATATGAGAAATATAACGAATAAAAATGTTGATTGGTTGTTTTTTAAAAAAGAATATATAATAAAGAAGGAAAGTTAAATTCGTTTAAGTGAAATACTCACCACACTTTCCAATAAAAGTAAGTATGTCATTTGCTTTGAACAGTAGACGGGCTATCTAATTTCGAACGTTTTCGCATGAAGTAATTTGATGTAACAGCTTTGTTAAGTATTACGGTTTTTGTATGGTTGTACTCAACAAGTCAATGATTCATATGATATTTCCGTTTGAAGTTTAGATTTAAACATGTCTATTGCTCGATGTTAATGGGGATATGGTAAAATTCAGAAAATGTATGGATTATAATTTTGATCTACTCCATTTTTCATTTCGAGAAAAATGCAATGCCAAGCTTTATTCTGCATAGTAAAAGCTAAGCTTCATGTGAAAACTATACCAAGAAAAAACCGTAATCTCTTGCTTTTTTGGTTCCAGATACACATTTTTATTCGAACGAATGCGTTAATACAAATTTGACAAAAATTCCATAACAATTTTATAAATTCGTAAAAGTTTTACCATAATTATTAGTGACTGACTGAATTAATTTTATAATTTTTTTCATTTGCATTGTCTCTATGAAATTTATTTCAAATCAGAAGCAAACATCAATGAAAACCACTTAAATCAGTGAGACACACACGCATCACATACACTGGCAAATAGACACTCGAATCCTAGCATAACTTCACACAAATGTGTTCAACTAATCAAATGCAGAGATCAATACTCACACGAACACATGCAGACATTCTGTTGTAAATGGCAGGAAAACACACACACATGGATCGATGTATGGAGAAATAATCAATCCATTGCTGGGAATACTTGCTACTGCAACACACATTCACACACACAAACACACTTACCACACAAATACATTGAGTTGGCAACAGAATTTGTAGAGAATTCTATTCAACAATGACACTTAAAACAAAACCACACAAAAGCATTTAACGCACACACACACACACACACACACACAAACACAATTATTCCATCCACCTATGTGTGTATATCCGCAAGTTAGATACATCATTACACAAACATAAATCGGATAGAGAAGTGTTTTAGCAAATACCAGCATCGTTCGAGAATGCACACATACACAGACAAACACACATACTTAGTTTTATAACCATCAGCAAATTGTATTTATAATTGACGTATCGTAACTCTTTTATCTCAAGTGCGTAAATTGAAAATTCATGTTTGGAAAGTTCCCACCTTTCTTTTGGTGCATATTCCAGAACCAGAGCCAGCAGCATTAAGTGCAAAAGCGTAAATTTTGTTACGTATTCATTGTATGTAGCACTATGTAGACGATGTTAAGTGTTTTTGCTTTTAATCTATCGCTATAAATACAACGCTCAATTTTAATTACTTAACCACATTTGGCGCCATTTGCCATTTATTCCACAAATACTGGAAATACACAGTGTATCTCTTTTAATTAAACACTTCAAATTTAACACTTTCTTTGCAAATGTTTGCCTCAGTGTTTTGCGGCGTGATTGAGAATGAATGAACAAATTAACCGTCAACGCAATGAATTTATTTTATGTAAATGCCGTTGCTAGTGCAACGGGACACACGTCGCGGCGGAAATGGCATACCTACGTACTTCATTGAGTTAAGTAGCGGAACGCTCGCATTTTTTTTTCATCTGCTCCATCAGCATTACCTTTGTGATTTGTTCAGTTTTCATTGAGGTATTGATACTGCTTACATATGTTCCACGTAAGATTGTCATCTTCACTGCAATATTCTGCTCTACTTGGCGATGTCGTAAAGGATATCCCCCGGGGAACTTTGTATTGTGTAAAATTGTTGGTGACGTAGACATAATTGTGTTGATTGTAGGAACAATGTTTATTTTGTAAGCGCGCGGGCGTACATATATTTATACGTACTTAATCAAAAGTTTTGCTTTGAAATGTAAACAGATTATTCTGACTGAGAACACGATATTTCTTCTTCAATCGTCTCCGTTGTCGTTGTACGTCACGCTACGTCGAGTTACTTTCATTAGGTCTTCCTAGATACAACGATATAGAAATGAATTGATTACATGTTTAGGTGTGGGGGAAGGAGCGTGATTATTCTGTTTGAAAGAAAGAACAGTTACGAATCAGTAGACAATTTCGTCGGTATATGAAAACGTATTGCTCCAAATCACAAGAAACATTGAAAACAACATTTGTCGTGTGAGAGATTGGAAATTACCAACCAAAATATTTACCTTTTAATTACTAAAATATATAACATCTCTTTATCGAAAATTTTCTGAAGTTTCGAGAGTTTACTTCACAACACATAACGTTGCATACTTTCAGGCTTATGTTGAATTTAGGTAAGGCCAGTTTCGATTGATATTGTTGTCTAAAAATATTTAGTTTTGCTTTAACAATTTTCAATTAAATGAAAATGATGTGCATGTCCATTCATAGACGAGTTTTTAAGTAGTTAACATTTAAAAATAAAATGTCAACTTCTACGAATGCAAAAGGAAGTGATAAAAAGAAAATCTCAAGAGAATTTTAAACCATTCCATTAATCTTCTACTGCTTCACTTTGCTAGGGATTACTTACATGCAAAAAGCCATTGTGATTGTACACCATCATAACATACAAATGCATACCGACACATATATGTGTGTGTATACACACACACACACACACACACACACACACACACACACACACACAGACACAGCACTTGATGTGAAGTGGGTGAAAGCTTTCCTTAATTCTATGGTGAATACCTTGGCTTCTGCATGGTTTTGGGTTTCTAGTTGGTTTCCTTTGCTACTCTTCTTCCATTCCTTTTGCTGTGATTTCCTGTATTGCTGTTATTAATGGACGATTACTTTAGTTCTATCATACTTGCTTCTTCCTTCACTCATTTTAATTTTTTTTATTTTTCCACATTGCTCCTTGCACTACCACAATAAAATCATTTTCCCTTGGCTTTTTCTGCAATTTATTATACCACTGCTGTGAGATATTGTAAGCGAAGTAAGAATAATAACCGGAAATGCTAGAGTGCTATAATGCGGAACAGAAACCGCAAAAGAGCGAGAAAGATTAAAAAAAAAGGTGAAACATATTCAAGGACTTTAGGTTCCCCATTTTTCAAAAAAAAATTCAAAAATTTATGGAAATCTCTTTAAAACAAGTGTCAGCTGATAAAATAAAATCAAATGTTTTTCAAAGTGAGCAATTTTATGTAAATCATTACTCTCGCCTCTCTCTTTAAGTTCAATCAGTTTTTTATTTGATTTAATTTGAATAATAAATGAATCATTTCGAAGCCATTATTTTATTTATTGATTAGTTTCTTGCCAAAAGTTTTTATACAGAAAAATATTTAGTTTTCAAAATGCATTATTGGAGTGCCTTCAGCTGCTCCAAATGCTCAAGCTTAAGCTCAAGGTATAATTGGTTCAAATATACTTTCGCACATAAGTTCGAAGCACATTTGTTTTCCAATTAAAAGGATCAACGTTCTCCTATTTGCTTTAATTATACAGGTTCTTTTAACATTTCTTTAGCTATTCAAACATTCGGATACTACTCCAAAGGACCAGAACTTTAGGATTATTGTATTTAACAAGAACTATGAGTACGACTTTGTAAGCGTTGTCGACTACTCTTTGTATAAAAAAAATCATTGCATATGTATAACTTTAATGCATCACAAGAAAATCTTTTCAATTTATTCTGCACGGATCTCTCTAAAGAAAACAAACATAAATCCAAAATGTTGTTTCATAAGTTAAAGTGTTGCTACATAAAGAAATGTCTTTTAAATTTGTTGCCTTTTTCATTAGCCAACAGAGCAGCAGCGCGTGATGCATTGACGTGCTGCTGCTTTCAGCATTATTTCGTATCTGCTGAATTTGCAATTTATATAAAAATTCATAAGTAAAACGTTGCTCTTCAACGTGATTGTCTGCCAAGCCAACGATCGGCTTTGCATGCATTCCTGCAAGACTGTGCATAAAGCTCATAAAAATAACTAACTTGCATAAACACAAACACACACACACATAATACATAGTTCTATGTTTGTATGGGCATCCAAACAAGCCCATCTCACTTATTTGGACGATTGCCACTAACTACTTCTCTTCTACGACAGCTACTGTTGATGTCCTGAATTTAAAATTTCCTAAAACGAGGCAAAAAAACCGTTTTTTTTTATGTATAAGAAAAGAAAAGCATGGAAAAACTATGAAGCAGATAACCATGAATTTTATGAATATAACTGAGAAAGGAGTGAGTGGTACAGGAAATAAATTAAGGATTTCAACACATTTAATATGCCAACCCAAGCAACCCAATACTCACACACACGCGCAAGCACTCACACCGAAAAAATATTCAAATAAAGTGAGCATCATTAAACACGCTTCCAGGTAAAACTGCAATAGCGTGAAACGTGAAATGGATGCTGAAGCTGCCTAAAATTTTCATAGTTTTTTAGTTTTCCAAAAATCAGAAATTCTAAATTTAATAATATGCTCTTGCACTTGTGGTTTTGAATAACTAAAAATAAAATATAATTTATTAGAAAACCGCACTTTAATTTAGGTAATTTTGTTGGGTTTAGCAGAAGAATCTTTTTGGTTAGGGCATTTTCTACTTCCTAAGTTGGAGAGTCCATAGTCCATAGTTTCCTTTAGCATTATCCCTCAACCCAAATAATGCTATAGAGCTTTGTTAATTAATTGTAAAATAAACTTTAAAACTCATTTCTTATTATAAATTACAATAACACACACACACACACACACAAACACGCACCACCCACAGCACAGTTTACTTTCTTTCCACATTTCCTTTCGACCCTTTTGCTATTTGTTGCGCAACTACGCTAGTACTTTTCTGCTCTCGACTAAGTATATGGTATGTACTTGGTATAAATTTCCAACTTTTCCATTACGTTCAAGTGTCATTTCGTTTTCTAAGTATAAACCTAGTGCAATGAATAAGTAGTTGCAAGAGAATCCACTCCAGAGTTTATTATGCCATTCACAAAAATGTAAATAAGATTCATTATTTTTGTGAAATTACAACTTTTTGTCTTGCAAATCGGTAGCATCAATCTTTCCATGCTTCTTGTTGGTTGTCGATTGTTAATGTTGTCGTCGCCCTGTTGCCTTTCTGCCGCCACTGTCTGTTGCAATCAGTAGGTTTACTTCAACCTTTACTTGTACAGAATTTAAATGTTTTTTTTCCTTCTTTATTTGTTACGTGTTGCTATGCATAATTTGTCTAGTTTCTACCTTGACTCGATGCAACATGCAGCCCAAGCACAAGTTCACACAAGTTCCGTCCAGCGTACCCTCATATCCCTTCACTGCGCAGCAGCATTACTCATAACTCTCTTATGCATTTCATTTGAATCAGCATCGTTCTTTAGCTTGATTTCACTGCTTGTATTACTGCAGTCAGGCATCAAAACTATTGAGAAAGTATTTGCCAGATAAATAAGTTCTTGCAGTGCTTTGTGACATTCTTGCCTGTTGTTTAACATAATAAAAGGAAAAGAAGAAGACAAATTTCTTGTAAAATTATTTCACTTTTATTCTTGTTTCTTATTCATACAATTACTGCAATTTAATTCTCTCCACTTGAAGTTTTAATCAAAAAATCACTAGAGATAGTTTTTGGTTTTTTTGGAATCAAATTGCTTACTTAGTTGGAAACTTTTTCATAAGTTTGAAAGCTGAATGATGTTGCAACAAAACCATTGTAAATTATCTTACTTCTGCATAAAGAAGTAAAGAATTTAATTAAAATATTACAGCACTTTAATCAAAAATGACAAAAAATCGGTGTCATTCAAAAAATCTCTCAAAATTTATTTTGAATACTCAGACAAGGCCCGAATCCATCTTCTTGCAAAGACAATGACCGTAGTCTGGTGATAGATGCTCAAACTATAGCATTACGTTCTCTTCTCAGTCTCAAAAATGATTCGATTTGATTCGATTTGATTAGCCATCGTTCTGTTGCAAATCGAATGCTCAAATTTCTGAGTGGAATCGGGTAGGAATATTATTAGAACTTCGGCTCACAGTGTTTGATCTAGAACAAGCTCGCTGGGCGTAACTTTTTTCTTGCTATTTTTGTATTTATCAAATTGAGACAATAAAAAACTGGTACGGGAGGCAGGGTCCCAATTGCACCCTTAAGTTTGTATAGATTAATTTAAGATGGAGCAGCTTCCACTTCATGTTTTACGATACAACGTTGCAGGTACTGCAGCGAGAGAAGTTTTACGTCAAAAATTAGTATAAATAGTAATTTTGAGCTGGACCTGCAGCAGATTTTTTTTATAATTTTCTATAATATTTTTCAACTTATCTCTGATGAATTTTAAACTAATTTCTAAAATATGCATTTTTTCATCAATTTCCTATAATTCCCAGTACAAAGTTTTTACTTACTGGCACTACAACCGATGATCGGTTTTGGTCGTTTCTATACAGCCTCACCAGTCGCCTCTGCTGTGCACTAGTCGCCTCTGCTATGCACCAGTCGCCTCTGCTATGCACGCGCTGGCACCAGTTGATAAGGCCAAGTGCAGTCAGCTCGCCCTGTATCTGGTCTTTCCAACGGAGATTAGGACGTCCTCTTCAACGTGGTACCCTTCTAGCAGGAGCGTTTTCCTCCATTCGCTCAACATGGCCCAGCCAGCGAAGCCTCTGGAGTTTTATACGCTTGACTATGTCAGTGTCGACTATTTAAGTCATACAGCTCATCGTTCCATCTTATTCGATACATGTCGTCCACGCATACTAGACCGTAGAGCTTACGCAGTATCTTCCTCTCGAACGCTCCTAACAGCCTCTCATCATTGATGCTCAAAGTCCACGTCTTTGCGCCATACATTAGGACTGCAAGAATGAGGGACTTATAGAGTGTTATTTTCGTCGGTCGAGAGAGGGCTCTACTTCTCAATTGCCTACTGAGCCCGTAGTAACACCTGTTGGCAAGAGTTAATCCCCGCTTGATCTCAAGGCGGTTGATGTTTATGCTGGATCCTAGATATACGAAATCCTTGACGACTTGAAAAGTATAATTGTCAACAGTAACATTTTTTTCAAGACGTCGTCACTCTTTGTTCGTTGGCACAAGGTATTCCGTTTTGTACTGTACTGTACTATACTGATTGCTACCGCGTTGGTGCCAATGATGTCAATATCATCAGCCTATGCTAGCAGCATGACACTCTTGTAGAAGATACTGACAGAGATGTCGATGTTCGCAGCTCGAATTATTTTCTCCAGCATAAGGTTAAAGAAGTCGCACGATAGGGAGTCACCTTGTCTGAAACTTCTTTTGGTATCAAATGGTCTGTCCCAATTTTCAATGCGCTGGTGGTGTCGGTCAGTGTGATACCAAAATCAGACATTGCGGTGTACAAGTGATTCCTAATCGAGCTGTCGAACGCGGCTTTATACTCGACGAACAGATGGTGGGTGTCGATCTGTTTTTCTCGGGTCTTTTCCAGGATTTAGCGTAGTGGGAATATATGGTCGGTGGTGGATTTACCAGGCCTGAAGCCACACTGATAAGGTTCAATCAGTTTGTTGACGATGGGCTTCAGTCTTTCGCACAGTACAGAATCTTATATGCAATATTAAGATGGCTTATCCCGCGGTAGTTGGCACAGGTCGTGGAATCACCTTTTTTATGGATTTGGCAGAGTACGCCGAGGTTCCAATCACTTGGCATGCTTTCATCCGACCATATTCTGAATAGAAACTCATGCATGGGTTTTGTGAGCTCCTCGCCTCCAGTCTTAAACAATTCAGCAGGCAGGCCATCTGCACCTGCAGCCTTATTGTTTTTCAGCCGAACGATGCCTGTTAAGACTTCCTCATGATCCACCGGCGGTACTTTACTTTAACGCTCTCAGTTTTTACCTAAAATTAATAGATAATCAAATCTTGCGTAAAGAATCCAAAAAAATATTGATAAATGTGTAAAAATAAGAAATGAAAACATTTGTGAAAAAAATTACAAAAAAAAGAATTGTTATCATTTATTGTTATTTTAATTGAGCTGAAAATAAATAAGGATAATAAATTTAACACTAATGCAAAAAACCCAGCCTGGAGTCCTGTGGTGTACTTTCATTTGATACTAATTACCTTCAAACGCAATATCCATGACTGAAAATAAACACTTTCTACCTTTAAATAATTTTAAATTAATTTTAAGTTGAACGCATAAAATTTCAGGGCGGAACTATAAGTACAAACGCAAATGATTTTCTTCCATAGCTTAACTACTCAACTTAATACCACACCAAGGTTTTTGGGAGTATTTCTAATAATAATTTCTAATTTCATAAGCTTATGGAGCACTTACCGTAGATTAGGAAGCTACCTTCACTGATTCGCCTGAATCACCTGTACGAGACATTGCTGGGTGTCTGAACTTCTCATTGACTTTGCTAAATGTTACAAATCAACGGCTTTACTCACGTCTTTTGATACCAAGCGATGTTCCAAACAATGCCAATGTTCCACAATGTCAACAATGTTAAAATAATTTTATTATTAAGGGGGATCTAGCGCTGAAATGGGGCAAGATGAAATACGTAGTATCAAAAAAAGTGAAGAATCGTGACTTCTTCACGCTTACTGATTAAATTAATTTATTATATTAAAGTCACCATAAACTGAGTGAAAAGGGTGAATATCAGCTCCATTTTACTTAGTGAGGAAAAATTTAAAAAACAGACTAGTGGCATCTATACAAAAAACTAGCTAATTTTTGTATATAAATGTTAAAATTTTCGCATGCAACTTTAATCACTAATATTTAATTTTAATTAACCTTGAATCTGCCAACATTTTATTGTTTTCTGATGAGCTTTTTATGTTAGCTCAGATGTTTGGAGGATGCTTGCATGTAGTGTATGTATTGGGTGCTTGTGTTCGTGCATACATTCATTTAATTAATTTTGAACACATACACAAACACACACACTCTCAAACTCATCCCAAACAGAAAAAGGGCAAACTAAAAATAACAAAAGTGCTTCCTCGTCAAACAAAACAAAAAAAAATTTATAAATACATTTATATAACAAATGTTGCACAGAAAAAAAGCCAAAGAATATAGGTCATGTCCGTATTATCTTCAGTGACCAACTGAGCTGACCAGCACAGGAGCTGACACATTCATGCATACAAACAAAGAAAGTTATAAATACAGCGAAAGAAAAAATTTATTGTACTTTTACTTACTACTGTGGGCAAAAAGTAGTAAGACTTTTTAATTTAAATTTCGCGCGGAAACCCATTCAAAAAAATATTATTTTTTTAAGGTTGGTATGACTGTCGGTGACATCTGTGCCAAATGTCAGATCAAAATAATCATTGGTGTTTAGTATACGCTTGTCTTTCTGAAGTACAAAAAGTGCATTCGGCGATTTTCACAATGAGTGAAATTATTCAACAAAGAAGTTCCATTAAATTTTGTGTGCGGAATCAAATTTCTGGTGCCGAAACGTTCAGAATGTTGCAAAAGGCCTTCGGTGATAATTGTATGTCGCGAGCAAGTGGCAAGTGTTTTTGATTGGTACAAATTGTTCAAAGATGGTCGAGAACGCGTTGACGACGAACCACGTCCAGGACGGCCATCAACATCAACTGATGATCAACACGTCAATAAAATCAAGGAATTGGTGCTCGAGAATCGACGATTAACAGTCAGACACCTTACTGGCTTCGTTGGAATATCGGAAGGATCAGTGAAAACCATTTTAAAACATCATTTGGGCCTAAGAAGAGTGAATGCACGATTGGTTCCAAAATCACTGCATTGGTTTTACGAGACCATTTTGCCAAAAATTCGACTGATATCGTTCCGCAACCACCCTATTCGCGTGACTTTTGGCTATTTTCTAAAGTCAAAAAACCGCTTCGTGGACACTGTTTTGAGTGAATTGAAGACATTAGACATGAATCGCTAGGCGCATTGAAGGCTATTCCGGAAATTGACTTTAACAACTGTTTCGAGAATTGGAAAAAACGTTGGCACAAGTGTATTGTGGCCGGGGAGATTAGTTTGAAGGGGACGAAATAGATTTGGAAGAATGAATAAAAAAATTTGAAATTATGAACAAAGTCTTACTAACTTTTGCCCACAGTATATATACTGTGCATTCCATTCCTATCAGCATCACGGCACATTTGCCAACTACGTATGCAACTTTTGTTGCCAATAAAGCAGAGGAGAAAGACTCAACGAATTTAGATTCAGCTGTAGTTAAGTATTACAAATACCTGCAGTGAATGCAATCATGTAAGTTTAATATTGCCACAAGGATAGCAACTATTTTGGTGTCGTTACGGTGAACATCCATACACGTGAAAGCATAAGCGTGTGGTCAGACGTCGCACTCTTGCACCCCTTTCAACCAGGAAACAGAGATGCTTTTTAGGGTTAATGCTTTACCGCACAAGTGTTGGTCACTTGTGGCTACTGCTAGCATGCAAGCGAAGCTGCTTTTATTGTTGGCACATGGAATTGAAAAGTTTGAGATTGCATTTGAGGACATTTTTCTGTCTAGTGTGGCTTAATTTTGAGTGGCCCGCTGCAGCAAAGAATAAAAATGAAAACTGAATTACATTTCACAGTAGTAATTACCATAAGTAAAAACAAAAACAAAAACACCAAGCCAAAATAAATGAGAATGCAGATTTTGTGACAGCTGCCACTAAATTAATATGCAGCAAATTCTTTTTTTTTTAAGAAAATTCCTAACAATTTGTCCGCATGCATATTCATTTGGGATATGTGCGCGTGTATTTCATGGCCTTTTAGCCTTAAATAATCTTCCACATACTTACACACATTCAAGTCAACATACGAGTAGGTAGTACACAATATATGCTTGTTTATATTCGTATAACTTAACCTCATTAGTGGTTAATATTAACAAAGTAAGTAGCTGTAAGTGTGTCATCTCCCCAGCAAAAGTATCAACAACAACATGGACCATAATTAATTCATAATCAAATTCGCATTACGAACTAGCAACATAACTATGGTTAACTATAGTACTCATATTCACATGTGACACACATACATACAAATATGATGTATTGTATGTGAGTGCTGCGTATGTATGTATATGTATTCTTGGTAGGTTCACGGTAATGTCACTAATGCCAATTAAATAGATTGATGAATAACACCATGCCTTAAAACGGCGCCTGGAACAGAAATAGCTATATACTTATAATGATGTTGATATCCTAGTTTCCTAGTCTGTTTTTGTGTGTGTATTTATTTAGACCCAGTAAACATTTTCACTAAAATTAACGAAGGATTTACTTAAATAAAAGTTTATATACTTATGTTCATAAGTTTTATTAATTCCTTCAACTTATTGATTTATACCTTCTCGTTATCATATTTTTTGAAATAATATTCTTTTAAATTTACATAAAGAATTTAAAACTTTATTAGGACCTTCTGGTCATAACGGATCTACATTTATTTTCGTTTCTTTATTTTCATTAATTTTATTTAATAATTTTTTAGGATTATTTCCTTATATTTTTACTAGAACTAGTCATTTAACTTTAACATTAACTTTAGCCATACCTCTATGATTATGTTTTATATTATACGGATGAATTAATCATACACAACATATATTTGCTCATTTAGTTCCTCAAGGAACCCCTGCTAATTTAATATCCTTTATAGTTTGTATTGAAACAATTAGTAATATTATTCGACCAGGAACCTTAGCTGTTCGATTAGCAGCTAATATAATTGCTGGACACATAAAGGAAATTACCTGAGATCAGTTAACATCAAATTGAAAAGCACATGCCTTGAATCTCATATCAAAATTTCTTCTTTCATCTTCTTCTTTTAATGGCACAACAACCCATTGAGTCCCCAAGCCGAACTTTTCGCTTCCATTCATGTTGGGCGAGTTATACATATTTTTACAACAATGGAAGGGACCTAAAGTTTTAAGCCGAAGCCAAACGGCGAGTGAAAGGCTTTTCATAGGCAATTTTTACAGTTGTAGGTTTGCCATTGCCTGTCAAGAGGTGGTGCCGTGTAATAAAATAGTTTTTTCTACTTTTTGATTTTGCCTGTGCCGAGATTTGAACCCCGAACACTGTGCTTAATTAGTCTAATGCACTACCACTACGCCACAGCGACCACCATATTAAAATTTAGTCTCATTAATTAACTATTGTATAAATGAAGATGTTCATATTCTTGAATTTTATTGATAATAAAACCACCGAAAGCCAATAAATCCAGATCTTATGCTAAAGGCGCAACGAACTGTGAAATTATTCCTAACTAAACACAGTGTCATTTCATGAAATGTATTGCATATTGTAAAACATTTTAAAATGGTTTTACCATAGTTTTGCTTGACATTTTTGCTTTTTAGAGTTTCGACATTTTATAACTTCAAATTTATTCTATCCAATATTCGAAACAACTTCTTATTATTATTTTAATTTTATTTTTGGTTCTTGTGTGCCTGGGTAATATTGAAATTGTTACTACACATACACATACACATACACATACACATACACATACACATACACATACACATACACATACACATACACATACACATACACATGCACATGCATACTCTTATCACATTACAAATTAACCTTAAAGCAAAGAATATTATGTATAGACTTTGAGGTTGTCTATGTGGTCCTGAGTTTTTCTACATAGGCCAGCCACCCACGACAATCAACGCAGAGTGCGGACAACACCCAAAGCAGCGGTGTTCTTATGTGTGTATTCTATTTCTATTCAGTTGCAGCAACAGCAGCTCGTGGCTTAGCGTTGAAGCACTCTTCCTTATGCACAAATACACACTCACTCGTCCTTACATGCATGTGCATGTTTATGTTTATCACTTGCAGCTTTACTAACACTCAAAACTCTCACCCACACAATGACAGCCCATCATTTTGGGTAGTGCATGCATGTGTACTTGGTTAGTAGCGGTAGTAGTAGTAGTAGCAGTTTTAGAAATACCTTTAAGTACCACTACCATCACAATGATGATGATGACGATGTTAATGGTTCGTTTACTCATTAATGAATTACACTGATGCTGATACTGATGCTGGTGACGTTGGTTGGTACTGATGCTAACTAATGCTGTGCTGGCTGGTCCTAGGTTTCCACTTCATGTCTTTCTACTTTGGTTACGCAGGTTTTCCTGTCATTGGTGTTATTCTCTGTTGCGTAGAAGGGTGATTTTTATGAGAGTTCAGTTTTTGAAAATGAAAAAAAACACAGCAACTATACAAAAGTGAAGGAAATTTTTATTTGGATCGATAAATCGATAATTCTTGCCATTTACTTTTTAAAGATAATTTCACTTAAATGTTGCCCGGGGCTACGCTTCAAGTGGTCCATTCTGAAGGTCCTATTTTAGCACATTTTTTACACATTTCGGCCGGAGTCTCACAAATGATGCATTCAATGTTGGCTTCTAAAGCAGTAATCGTGTTTGGCTGGTCCCTATAGACTTAACATAGCTTCACAAAAACTAGTCTAACGGGGTCAAATTACACGATCTTGGTGGCCAATTGACTACACCAAAAAGTGAGATTAACTGCTCACCAAATTTGCCTCTCAATTGATGCATGGTTTAGCGTGCAGTGTGGCATGTGGCATCGTCCTGTTGAAACCACATGTCGGTCGAGTCCAATTCTAGCATTTTCGGCCAAAAAAAGTGTTATAATCGAACGGTATCTTTCTCCATTGACCATAACGTTGCGGCCTTCATAGTCTTTGGAAAAGTACGGACCAATGATGCCGCCTGCCCATAAACCGCACCAAAAAGTGCATTTTTCGGGATTCATTGGTAGCTGCGGAATTGCCTTGGGCTGGTCTTCACTCCAAATACGACAATTCTGCTTATTCACGTATCCATTGAGCCGTATCCAAAAATGAGCCTCGTCGCTAAATGGACGTAGCTTGCGAAACACTTTTTTCACAGCGCATGCAATTTGATAATAAATTTCAATAATTTCTAAAACATTAAGTAAGTAAGTCTATTCATGATGAAATGGCAAACCAAACTGAGCATAAATCAGGTGACAGCTGTCAAAAAGACCAACTCCGAATAAAGTATTGGCAGATTGAAAACCACACATCTAAAAAAAACACCCTTTATATACTTACACGAGTGTGTGACTGTGTGTATGTGGTTCCAAATTGGTTTACGTCTCTTGGCACATTGCATTAATAAACTTCGCAAATTGCTACATTGCGATGCTGTTGTGTCGATGTTAGCGTAAAATATTGTAACACAGTGTGTGTAACTGGAACACAGTGTTTTTTTGTCATACTTTCAAATTCTTGTTTGATTTCAGCTTTTACCTATGAAATATTTTCAAAGTATTGTTCTTCAGACATATCGTGATCAATAATACCAAATATGTTCATATATATTTTCATATGTTCAACGTTTACAAACATATTTTGACTTCTAATTTTGTATGCATTATTTTCGTGTATTCGCCAAACAATCCAAAAAATCCGAAAAATATTTGTAGAATTGGTTAAAAGTTTCGAGATAATCAGTTTTTTCCCCCCATTTTAGTACTGTTTTTTCTTTGGTTTCTAGGGAAATTAAAATTATTCCGTATACGAATTCTTTACCAGATTTATTTTAACATTATTATTATCAAGGAATGAAACTAAACCAATTTACATAAAGTTCCGGTTCCGCTTTCGTTCTTCAACATCCATTGGTGTTTCGGTTTCGTTCCGGTTTCAGTTTCGTTCCGGGTAGGGTTTTGCAGGAAGGAGATCATTGCTCTCCACTGCCTTTTTTGATTTAACACTACATTCCCATGTTCGAGCACAATATTCAAAAAAATACCGAAATGGATTGCCTTTTAATGTCAGCATGTTGTGTCGCACATGAAGAACAATCAGTACACCTGAACACAATGTATTTTTTTAGTTATTTTATTATTAATTATTCACAATAATTAATAATAAAATAACTAAATTATTATTAAATATTATTTATTATTTTTTTTTTTAATTATTCACAATAAGTGTTGCCAGAAGTTCTGGATAAAACATCGCCGATGAATGGCGCTGAAATCGGCTGAAATCGGCTACAATCGCCGCCATTCACACTGGTGTCAAATTCAAATTGAATAATTTTTGAAATATATGTAGTAAAAGACAGATTCTACTCAAAACTATTTTGAAGCGGTTCCAGTGTTTCAATCGGTTTCGATTTCGTTCTTTTTCAGATGAAAATCACGGCTTCGGTTTCTGTTTCGAACAATTTAACGATTTTCAATGTTACGGTTTCGGTTTCGTTTCTTGATTATTATAATTTTTGAGTATCCATTATTTGTGAGATTTTATATGGCCTAAAGTAGCTCAGTGAATGATTTTCATATTTTTACCTTGAAACCATCTAAATTGATAAATCAATTATAATAAATCATCATAAAATGAAAGTAAAGTAAGTAAGTAAAATGAACCGAAGCTCATTTTTACAAAGGTGCAACAATAACTCGTGATTAACTTTAATGTAACTTATAAGTATACCCCAATAAGCTCACAATAAGCTCCAAAAGACAGAATTATTTAGCTCCAACAACAACAACAACAACAAAAATGTCAATCAAACTAAAACAAATAAAATTAGAATTTGCACTAACGGCGTGCATCATTTCTATTGTGAAACCGGAATGAATACGTTTACATACGTAAGTATATGGTACACCCAATGGCAACATCAAATGATCTTTCACTTTGCAGAGCATCATTTACTTTACTTTACTTACTTTTAATGGCACAACAGCCCATGGAGGGCCTAGGCCGAGCTTTTCGCATCCACTCATGTTGTGCGTGTTATATTTCTACATGAATGGAAGGGACCTACAGTTTAATGCTGAATCCGAACGGCGAAGTGAAAAGCTTTTCATAGGCAATTTTTACTCTTGTAGGTTTGCCATTGCCTGCCAAGAGGTGGTGCCGTGTAGAAAAATTATTTTTTCTACTTTTTTGATTTTGCCTGTGCCGAGATTCGAACCCCGGACACTCTGCGTAGCAGCCCAATGCACTACCACTACGCCACAGCGACCACCATCAGCATCATTTAGAAGCGAGCAAATTCAATTCGCTACATTCAAGTGCATGAAAGCGTCACAAAGGATAAATTAGCTAAAGTTTTCATTTAATTATTTATTTATTAATTTATTTATTTTCTTAAAATATGTGTAAAATATGTATTAAAAAACAACAGAAGTAAAATATTTTAGATACATTTTTTTCTTTGTATCATTTACTTATTTAAATAATACTTATCTTTTTAGGCAATTTATTTCTTGATTATGTTTAACTTTTTTATGCAGAAGGCATCTTCGTTAAAATTTTATAGTTTCAAAATACTAAACACGTCACACATGCATTTGCTTCGACAAGACACTTCCCAGCCATGCCACAGAACAACGAAGGCTACAGGAAAATTTACAAGCAGTGCTTCTGATGTGCATTTTGTTTTTCAAACATTCATTGTCAGTGTAACTTCGAACTTATTATGTAGTAATAATCGATTACTTTTTTGTTTCAAATATAAGTAATGCATATAATGTTGAATAATCATTTTTCTATGACATACAATTACGTTAAATACGAAGTAAAAACATTGAATTTCTAAATACTTACCTTGATAACAAGAGACCAAGAATGCGACAAATCAAACATGACTACCACTCTTATATGTGTGTACATATGTATGTATATAGATTTATGTACACATATTGATTTCAAAGAGTACAACTACATACATCGACTATTTATGTATAAACATTTGTACAAAACTCGTGGTTGTTGTTGTTGTTGTTGTTTATTTTATTATGGCATACAAAATGCAAAAATGATTGCATATTACAATCAATATATCACTATTTCCGATGGCTTTCCTATACAACAGAGTACCGAGTCGCAGTACACAACTAATACAACAACAACGAACGAGAATTGTTAATCAATCATTATTGACGTCACCGGAGAGGACGGCGCGTTGTTTCACTAGTTTAGTGTTGCTACCTTTTGCTAAACACATCCACATGCATACACATGTACATACATATACACACACATAAATACCTACTTCCTTCCTTCAGTCGTCCATTGAAACTTTACTTGTGGTTGCTGTTATTTGGTGGTAACGTGTTACAATTTTGTATCTTTATTATATTTATTTTTTCACCATTTTTATTTCATTTCGTTATTATGCATTTTCTTTATTGTGAATTGAATTTCAATTTTCATCAAACAAAAGGCATTTGTCCTTTAGAGCTATTTGCGTTCTTATATACCAGTTTGTAAGTATGTTGGCACATGTGGGTGTGCATTAGAAGTGTTCAAAAATGTTTCGATTTCAATGTACAAAAAGTTTCCATTGAGCCTAAATATGTGTGAATGTTTACAGACTTGATCAGAAACTGAAGTCGTCGAATTTTCTAACCAAATACCAAGGATAATCCAAATTCGAACGGCTAAGTGAAAAGCTTTCTTATGCAAGACAGAAGGGATTAGCTTGGAAAATGGATATAAGTACTACCGGCAAAGGACGAACAGCTTTTAACGCTTCAACGCTGCGGCTATCACATTTAAACAAGGATGGAAGGCAGCATCCTTAGACACATGGAAGTTTTTTTTTTTATACAAGACAAGATTGCTGCTCTTAGTTATCCTCACAGGCTGAGAAATTCTCCAAAGGAGAAGTGTATCTTTTAATAGCCGCCTACAAAATATAATTAGCACTTGCAGAATTATCTAAACAGCCCAGGCCCTCATACACTCCTGAAAGAACTAGTGTAGTCAAAGTAACTGCTATCAGTACAAATCACTGCTCGTAGGAGTTTCTGCATCATAAATGGTAATCATCGGAGAAAAATATTGTGAAGCACTTACGCTGTAAATTTTCGGCCCTCACAAGACCCACATTTCAACGTAATTGATATCGGAAAATCGAAGCAACTTCATAACCTCCATACAAAGTTGGGCATGTCTTGTGTGTAAGCACTGTTGTATGTATATGTGTGTGTAGGAGTATAATAAGTAGTTGCATTTATAAATATCGTTTTGTGGACGATTTGCCCTTGTGTAAGCATACACACTCGCTCCCACACGCGCATACACAAGCAGCACAGACATACTCATACATACTTGCATACATGTGTATTTTTATCCTTCCGCTTTTCCAAACAATATTATTTTTATTCATGTGGGAGGAAAGAGCGGAGCTATGACGAAAACAATTCTGTGGCAATTTTTTTTTTATACACTAAGTGTGTTGGTGTTGTTAGTCGATTGCTGCCTTTTTCCGTGAATGTGAATGTATTTTTTTATTGTTTTATGCATATTGATTGAATAATTTCATTTACCTCTGTAAGGTAAGTTATTATCGTTTTTCTACAGCTTATGAGGAAATCTTGTCGAAAATCCCCTTAAAAAAGACGAGCAAATAAAATAAAATATTGTTTTTATAAAACTGCGAATATTTGCTTTCAAGTGAATTTATTACATCAATTAAGCTGTAATGGTTCTTCATTCAATTATCTGTAACTCGTTATAAATCAAGTTCAAAAGAACTACTTCCCTTGCCTACTATCACAGAATTACGAGTTGCTTTCACCTTCAGCTGGTCGAATGAACCTCATACTTACTTAAGCCTGACCATAAATTATGTAAGCATTCAAGATAAAAATGTAAATCTTCTTTTCCACGCACACACATTCATATTTACAATTCCATTACATGATATAAATACTTACATAAGAGAAGGTAAGTGCATCAAGCTCAAAATGATGTGCAACCCAGTGGTTTAAAAAAGCCAATCAAAATCGCATGCTGATTAATATTTCTATAAACATTGAAGCACATCTTTTTTTCTACATCTTTTACCACCGAAAAAAACGAGATTTTTCATTTTTCTACTCTGCTTGTGCAAAGGAAAGAAAAGTACTGGCAGAAATTTATATAGGGTTGACCAAATGAGGCGCAGGAAAGTAAACGCAAATTTAAACAATAAAATCATATTTTTGAATCAAGCTGGGTTCTTTATTTTGAAGATTCATCAATTCCATTTATGTACTATATGGAAAATGATATCACTCAAATGTTCACCAATGTTTTGATGACATCTTCCAATAGGGACGTTTGTATTGCATAATGATGTTGTTTTTCAGGTCCTGAATATTGGCTGACTTATCTACGTAGACTATGCTTTTCAAAAATCCCCATAAAAAGAAGTCCAATGGTGTTAAATCGCATGATCTTGCAGGCCAATTCACATTTCCTCTACGCGAAATTAAGCGATTTTCGAAAAAAAAAACTTTCAATTCGTCGAAGTGCGCGAAACGTGTTTTTTATTTTTTCACCATTTTTGAAGTGTTCTTTAATAACTTTAATGCGGTTTTCAATCGAATACGAGTCCATAGCGGTAAATGGAAAATATTCAGCTAACAAAATGACATGAAGATGACAGAAAACAAACATGGAGTGCATGTCAAATTGACGTCTACTTTCCTGCGCCTCATTTGGTCAACGCTTTAGTTATCAATGGCTGCCTACTTTCTCAGTCCTTTTACTTCCATTGGCTCCTATTGAAATTTTAGTCATATTTTAAACTTTCTTCTTATTTCTTTTAATGGCGCCCATTAGTCCATGGACGTCGTTCGGCATCCATTCATGTTGTGCGTGTTATAGTTTTGTACATGAATGGAAGGGACCTACAGTTTTATGCCGAATCCGAACCACGAAGTGAAAAGCTTTACGCGCTATTGCCTGCCAAGGGTTGGTGCGTGCGCCGTGTAAAAAAAACCTTCAGATTTTACCTGTGCCGTGATTTGAAACCCGGACACACTGTGTGGCAGGCTTACGCACTACCAACTACGCCACGGCGACCACAATTTTAACCAACAATGGCAAATGTCTTCTTCTCTTCGTTAGCAGGTATTTTATTTTACACACATACACTTACGTATTCACGTGCTTGTAACAATGTTAGTGCGCTGTACCATACATATTTGCGTTTGCCAAATTGTTCACTGCCAGTGATGGAAAATTTGGTTTCGCCAAAAAAAATTAACATATTGATATGAAATTTATTTTCCAAAAAGGATTTACAAATTTGATTACAAAAAAAAAAAAAAAACAAAAATACCACAACGAATTTATACACAGATAGAAATGAATTCTAAATTGCTTTACAAAATTTATCAATATTTGTAAGCATTCAAAATAAAAATAATAATAAAACACGAAAAAAAAACGCGAAAGCATAAATTTAACGCTTTCCTTTACAGTTGAAAGATAAAGCTTATACATACATAAGTATGTAGCGTGGTAATAATACAAATTGTATGCTTATTACACATACATACTCATTCACAATGTGATGCAAACAAATTGCCATGCATACCTACACACACAGTGCAGTGATTATGTAAGCGGGAACGTGCACAACTTTGGTAATTTTGATTTAAGAATTAATGTTACTCATACGCACAGGCGACCCCCATTGTCAGGTCATGTCATCTTGTCACATGCTTGTGTATAAATATGTATTATGCATATATTTAAAGCTATGCTTAAGCATGAACAAAGTTAAAATGTGTTTATGTATCGTAACTATTATAAGTGACATTTACAATTTCACCTTCATTTCCTCCTCCACCATCAACTTGCTCCGTTTTCTCTTCTAATGTTGTATTCCCCTGTGTATACTCACATTTACCATAAACAAATTCCCATAAAATTTCATTACATTACATACTTTGTTTTAGTGTTAAAGATACATTTGTTTTACATCATATGACCTCCTCGACATACTTACTTATATTTACATATATCCGTACATTGTTAGCTTGCTACATTTTGTACAATAGTAAAATTTATTGCAAAGTGAAAAAGTGAACAAATTCCAATTATTTGGCTGGCATTTACGTTTGTACTCGTTCATACAATAACAAAATACCAATGGGAGTAACGAAAGTGAACTTGGAAAGTATGTATCTTTGTAGCCATACCGTACTCATTGTTGCCTAAGTAAAATGATTGCCCTTTCATGACAAAAGTTAATTAAAATTCAATTTAATTTCTCTTCAATTTAGTTTCGCTTCTCTGGTTTCAAGTACATCATCAGCACTTAGTACGTATTTATTTAGTTGTATATGAACGTTTCGTAATCCTTTGCTTTGAATAGATTTAGAAATAGTTAAATAAATGTCATGCAATTTATCATGCAAATTTACATCATGGGATTTCCTCTTCATTACACAACTTAATTTATGTAACAAAATTTGAAAAGAAAATATAAAATTGTCATCTTTATGCATCGTTTTGTTTATTAATTTATTCAGTAGTTATTAAAGACGCTAGGTTGTGGAGGATTTTTAATATTTGTACATGGAGAATTCCCTACGCCTCTTATATTATTGATAAAACTTTGAATTTTTACGAGTACACCAAAAATAAAAAAATTTTCAACGAATTCTTCAACTTCGAGTATAGGATATTTGGTTTTTTTTTTCATTTTCTGCGAAATGGTACCTTTGGGCAAAAGCGTAGCCTGGTACCTTTGGAGATACGTGGTTGACGAATAGAGGTTCTAAATCTAGAACTATTAAGAATCAAGCTAAGGAGTGAGATCGAAAAAATCGGATAACTTTGAAAGACCACTGCTTTGAAACTCTTCATCCGAATTAAAAAAATTCTAACAGTAGGCTTTGCATTGGAGAAATTCTGATGAAATACACATCAGAATCACATGTTTTTTGACTTGTGAACTTTCAGTTGAGTCATGGCATCGGAAGTGGAAAGACGCGATTTAGTTGTTAAACTATTTCGAGAAAATCCGTAGTGCAGCCAGAAAACTATTGCAAATAAGGCGAAAGTTGCCCAAAACACTGTCCCGATGATTCTTAAAAAATTTAATACAGACTTAACAGTTGCTAGAAAATATGGTTCTGGAAGGAAATGCGGTTTTGTGTCTCCAAAAAAGGCGAATAAAGTCGTTGCTCTTTTAGAGAAGAATCCAGCGTTGTCTAATCGAAAGTTGGCGGAAAAAGCGAGTTGCAGTGAGTTTTTAGTTCGTAAAATTAAAAAAGGTGCGAGCCTTAAAGCATACAAAATGCAGTCAGTACCCGACAGGAACGCTACTAAGAACTTGGTAGCCCCGAGCCGAGCTAAAAAGTTGAAGACAGATTTTTACCAAAAATTCGATTTCTGTGTTATGGACGATGATAATTTAGACGTGTTGTCTAAATTTTCTCAATTGCCTGGTCAAGAGTTTTACACCGCAAAGGAACGAGGAGGAGTTAAGGAGTTGAGGAAAGATTTAGGACCAAACAAAAGTCCAAGTTCCCAAAGAAGTTTCTGGTATGGCAAGCGATTTGGAGTTGTGGGCTAAGCAGTAAAAGTTTCGTGACAAGTGGCACTGTTAACGCCGAAATTTATGGAGTGCCTCCACGAGAGATTGCTGCCCTTCATTAGAAAGCACAATGGGTCTACTTTCTTTTGGCCTGATCTACCCTCCTGCCACTACAGTAAAGTAACCCTTAAATGGTTCGAAGACCAAAACATCAAATTGGTACCAAAAATCGCCAACCCACCAACCTGCCCAGAACTTCAACCTATCGAGAGATATTGGGCTCTAGTGAAAAGAACAAAGAAGCTAAATCCATGGAAGATTTTAGAAACAAGTGAAATGCTGCCGCCAAGAGGATCTCAGAAATGACAGTAAAGGCGCTAATGGCAGGCATTCCGGAAAAGCTTTTATTAGAAATAAAATTTTCTTTTCAAAACTGTTTACATTTTTTTATTTGCATAAGGGATTTCAATGCTAGGACAATTTGAAGTTATCCGACTTTTTCGATGTGACTCCTTATTGACTTAATCGGAAGTAGAAATAAATTTATCTTCCACTCATCTAACTTCAAACTAATGTAAGTTTTCCAGCTCACAGAATAAAACAAAAACAAAAAGCACAACGATAAAATTGTTACATCAAGCAACAGCTGTCACGCGTAGAGTTAAATGAATCCTATTTCCAACAATTTCTTTTGGACAGTACGAAAATTTAGTATAATATCTCATGTATGGAATGTGTAGGGAAGAAGTGTAAGTGTAAGTGCAATAGAAATTAAGAATTTGGTGCACTCCTTTTTGTGCCTGCTGCCCTTGCAATATGTTCGCGCCACGAATTATCCAAGAAGAACTAGAAAAAGTGAGAAAATAAACTTTAAGAGTATTTGCCAACGACAGCAGCTCTTGTTGCTATGAAATTAAGCTGAACAGCATAAAGGCCAAAAGGTTATGTTACGTATTAAAGCAATCGCCAAAAGGGGAGCAAAGTCAACAGGCACTGGCAACAACAGCTTCAGCAGCAAAAATAATAACAACACTTAATGAATGGGTTGAACAATACTATGCGCAATTTCTGCTGCGGGTAAAATGTTGAAGTTAAAATACAATAAATAAAGATTTCAAAAAAGAAAACTTACAATTTTGTTTGAAATTATTTTATCTTTTTATATTCTTCCAGCTAGAAGTTTTCTTTTAAGTTCAAAAAATATCACACTCTATTTAATTATCCTATTTTTATATCCTTGTGTAAAGATCGCTTGTTCCTATTTCGCTCGTTAGGTGTTTTGAACCATTCGTCTCTTTTTTACTTTATTTTTCTGCTGCTTTGGTCTTTGTTTTCTTTGTTCCTTATTTGCTGGATGAACTTTGCCAGATTAAAGTGCTGGGAGCAAGTGTTCTTAATGGTGGAGGAAAGAGAAGCAGCAGAAGCAATTTGGGCATATTGACCGACTCGAACAGCGGCACCATGCCCCGAGCTATGTATCTTCTATGCTATACGAGAGCAGCAGCAGCAGCGTTAACAAATTTGCGGCGTTGATGTGCGAAACTCTCAACAACATCTAGGGAATTTTTAGAAGCATATTTATGTTTGAAGAAGCAAACGAAAATGATTAAGCTACTTGTACTTGGAAAAAAATTGCAATTTACTCATAATGATTAAAATATACGAGCACGTTTCATTTGTTTTGTACACAGATTAAACTAAAATTTGATTGTTTCTTGTAATGAAGTTTAACGTTATTGGTGTTATTGATATTGTTGTTGTTGTAGTGAAGTGGGTTGAGTGTATTGGCTAGTTATATATTTGTATTTGTAGGCGTTAAAATTAAGTAATTAATTTAATTTAATAAAATTAATTACTTTAATTTTGTTATTATTTTGAAGTGCTCAATCGAACATTATTGATTTGGCAAATAAGTGAATGGATAAAATACTCGTAAACGTGAATGAAGTAAGTAAGATTAAATTTACATTTATTTGTAAATTCCATTTGAGTTGGAAATACACTTGAGTAATATATCTTCAAGGAAAGGTTTTGGAATGACCATGAATATGCACACGGTACGGTAAAGTGATATCAAAAATAAGACAATATTTGCTTTGCAATTTTAACGAAACAGAACAACTGTTTCAGCGCAAAGATTTACTGGCTGAGAAAAATTAAATTCCAAAGAATTCATCTCTTGTCATTTCTTTCTTTCTCTATAAAAATTCACTCGATATGAACTTTCAGTACCATTTTGAATATTTCTCACTAAAATTTATGTAAAAACGTCTTACGCCAAAAAATGATGGTTCTTCATTGAAAAACAGAATCTTGCTATGAAAATTTTATGCAAGTGATTTTAAAAATACAATTCGGAAGAACAGGTCGCTGCATATGCTATACTTGATGCTATAAAAAATGGTAGCAGATTGAAAAGGAAAAGAATTATAATACACATTGAGAATAGCCTCGTGAAAGTCTGACTTTCTTGAAGCCATTTCACCCTCAATGTCCCATACTTTAAATTCTTTGCAAAAAAATCGTATAACTAATTGTTGTTAACTCCTCATATACCTAGTTAGGATTCTATTAAAAATTACTTTACTTCTAATGGCACAACTGCCCATGGAGGGCCTAGGCCGAACTTTTCGCAATAAAAAAATAAGTTTATTTTATTAACTGCCAGCAGGGAACTCATTAATCCGCTTTTCTTTCTATAATTAACAAGAGATTATAGCATTATAACAAGATCCTTTTAAATTTGCCTTTAACCATATTGTTTGCCTTGACTATAAAAACACGAAATATTGCTACCACGACCGGCTTTATTGATTTCTTTAGATTTAATTACATTTTAAGGCCGTTCGGTACACTGTGCAATGATTCACTTTTAACAAGTAGAATTTCATGCATACACTTAATTTTATTCATTTTTAATAGCTGAAATACAATTTCAAAATATAGCTGTACTCCTTAAAAACAAGACCGCTCTGTTGCCTAAAAGTATACTTCACTTAAATTACATCATTAGTATTTGTGCGCATAAGTACAACTTTACAGCGTTCATTGTGTTTTCTTTCCTTTTCTGTTTTAGATTACTTTGCTTGCCTATCAATATCAAATTCTAATTAGGCAGATACTTATTAATGCCAACAGCATTTCAGCAATCACCAATCTGTCCGTAATGCGCACCCAAAAATTGATTAGCATAAAATAACTAAAATTAATTATAATTTCTCAGCTTTTTTAAAACTACTAACGAATAATGGCCACATATCGCTCAGTCAAAATACAAAAGTATGTGTGTGTGTGTGTGTGTGTGGTCTATCTATTTATGTATTGTTTAATTAGTTATAAGTGAAGTAGTAATCGTTTGCCGTTGTTTTAAATACAAATTTCTTTTCTCTATTCATTTATTTTCAGGTGGTAAACACGTACATGCATTCGCCCATCATTAAAATACCGCCATGAATGATACAGAGTGTGAGAATCTCATTAAATCTGTAAAATGGACAGAACCGGCGAATCTGATCTCATTAGCCATACTCGAATTTATAAACGTTTTAGTGATAGGTGGAAATTGTTTAGTTATAGCTGCCGTTTACTTTTCGACCAAATTACGTAGTGTTACAAATTATTTAATTGTTAACTTAGCTGTAGCTGATTTATTAGTAGGTTTAGCGGTGTTACCATTTTCGGCAACGTGGGAAGTTTTTAAGGTAAGTATGCATACTTACGCACATACATATGTACATATATGCAATACAAACTTTGCCTGCCATCAATCACGTATGTTTATGTATATGCGTGTGTGTCTCTAAGTTATGTGTATGTTTGACAGACACAAGTACTCTTAATAATCTCAGTGATATTACACTTTTATTTACATACTACATACAGATATATATCGTAGTTAACTGCTTCATAACTTTGATTTTTCGTAACGAAAAAAGGGTAGCAAACCTAACCAAAATGTTTTGCCATGATTGCTTAAGCACAACTACTTATGTGCTTATGTATGTATGTATAAAATAACCTACAAGCACAGGATTCTTTGGCAGCTGTTTTGATTCAGTTGATTAGTTAGCGTGATTAAAGACATCAGCAATGGATTTTCATAGCCTGTATATGTTTAATAATATTGCTAAGCCTTTCGGTGATTGATATTGATGTTTGTTTGTTTTGTTTTTTGTTGGGATACTACTTACACAAACTATTGTTTTTTATTTTTTTTATTGATACATTCAACAAACAGCCTGTGTACCCCTATGAATGCAGAGCATTGTGTTGAATGGAAGGAAGATTGATAGGTGGGAGGAAGAATGAGAGAGGGAAGGCAATCACACAGGACACCGATAAAGATATAGACAGCCATTGTGGCAAGTGTTATGCCTTTACCACAATGAACTTCAGTTTTATCAGTGTCGACTATGACCGAATGTAGCGCCAAAGGCCAAGCTTTTCGCATCCACTCATGTTGTGCGTGTTATATTTGTACATGAACGAGTTAATGAACGAGAGTTAAATAGAATCGTTAGAAAATTAACCTTAATGATTTTAGTTCTATGGTGCGTATGTACCACAGGGAGTATGAGTAACATATGCTATGTATAAATATGTAGTATTGTAAAGAAATTTAATTGAGTCATTTACTTAATATCGAGCTAATACTTCATTTCCATATAATAGGTATTAATTGTTACATTCCCCTTGAAGTATCATTCAAATTCAGATTTCCAAAATCTGATTTAAATCACGATTTAATTCATTTTGAGCAAATATCATTGGACATGTATAGGAAAAAAAGATTATTATTGTAAAATTCTAATTGTAGTGCAGCAGGTACGTTTGATTATTGGCTTTGGCGCTATTTATCTATAATGGAAATACGTATAAATATGTTTATTTTATTGAATACTTATACCAAAATAAATAAGAAAAGTTCATTGTTGTCTCACTTTATTCAATCCGTCTATAATTGGTTATCTTCTGCCAGCAAAACGTGATAATTCTACCTGGGAACTCAACATACCATTAGGATTTTCGACACATATACTGTGTACATACATAAAAATGCTGTCAATTCTGTGGCAAGAACGAAAGACTTGAGTTAAGGTGACAAATAAATTACACTATGCAAGAATTTAAAGATATTTTTTTCTGAACTAAAAAACGCACACATAAATTGAAAATAATAATAATAAGAGCAGAAAATCCCATACCAGGTTCTACTCCTAGACGTCACACATATTTTACAAGTTTGCAGACTTAGGGGCGTATGAGCGATTTTTTATATGTATACACATTTAGTATTAAGCTCATAAGTCCTAAATCGTTGATAATTTGTGTTTACTGTCTGCAGCAAACTAAAAGCCAAAGATCTTTCTAAAAAAAAATTAATAAGGTTATATGAGCTTTGAGGTAAAAACTTATAAAATTGTAGTTTCTTGATCTCAAGGATGTTGTGGGCTTCGAAACCCCACCAACGAGTAGGCTTACAGTTTCGCCATGTTCAAAATAATGGTGTATATCACCGTAGATTATATTTTTCCTAGAAAAAATTTCATTTTTTTTGGCATCGAGCTGTAATGCGTCCTTTTTTTGCATGGTATATTAAAAAAACTGTGACTTAGATCATAAAGTTTTACTTTGCTACAGACAGTAACGAGACATTATCAACGCTTTACGACTTATAGACTTAATACTGAATTTCTTAAGAATCGCTCATACGCCCAGAAGGTTAAATACGATTTGTACTTCTCGAATATTTTATAAATATTTTATATATTTTAATCTATAAAACTCTCACTATCACTATCTTCCTTCTTGCCACACAATTTACATTATTCCAACAGTAATATTATCAATTTCAGCTAACTACTACTATGTTATAAATCATACATTTCTAACTTTCACAAATCACTCTTAATCTTTATCTCCTCTCCTCTTTCTCCCTGATAAGGTTTGGATATTTGGCGATCTCTGGTGTCGCATATGGCTTGCTCTCGATGTCTTGATGTGCACAGCATCCATATTGAATTTATGTGCAATATCACTTGACAGATATATAGCCGTAACACGTCCTGTCACCTATCCTACCATAATGTCAACAACGAAAGCCAGACTGTTGATTGTTGCCATTTGGTTACTATCGTTTGTTATATGCTGTCCACCGCTTATGAACTGGAAGGATCCAAAGGTAAGCATGAGGAAAACGAAAATTTGTTCTACATTTTATGATAAGCGCTTATATTTTTGGTAAACAAATTTTTCGTGATAAATGGGTTTAATATTGTTGAGCAGATGCCGCATCATATATCATCGAGAAAGGTTCGTCATACCCACATATGTTCATCGCTCATTTTTCCAGCTGACATCTACTAAAATTATCACAAGTAAATTGGTAGAAAGAAGAAATGGTTTGTATTACAAGTGCGCTGATAATATTAATGGTGTTGGCGATGAAATTTTCGCAGCTATGAATTAAAAATATAATTTCTCTAGTTATTTGTATATTCCTATTTTAACGATATATTGAAAATAAGCTCTAAAGTCTGTCAGCAACCGACTCTTTAGTAATTTCTGATAGAGTAGTTAAGAGAAAAACTTAACTGACTTAGGATTTCCAAAAGACTAACAAATTATTCTGACTCCTGACCTGATGTAAATTAATTCTTCTTTGTTGTTGGTCTGCGTGGAGATTGGGAGAAGTATGCATTTGAATCATCCAGCTCTTGAAGACACTCTACCGCGATTCAGAACTCGCTGTTCTTCACAACGATAACATCAGCACTCCATTCACATCAGCATCAGGAACTAAGCAAAGCTGTCCACTTTCGCTTCTCCTCTTCGCCGCTGTACTCGACGAAGTCATGCTCGAAGTCGTGTAGAAAAGTAAAGGCATTAAATGGACACTTTCTCGGGAGCTCCACGACCTAGATTACGCCGATGATATCTGCCTTGTGTCAGACAAATTGTCTGACATGCAGTACAAAATCGACCAGCTAGTTACTGAGGCTCAAAAGGTTGGCTTAGAGATAAACATCTCGAAAACCAAAGCAATGAGAGTCAACAACACCAGCAACAATAGTATCATCATCGGAGAGCAAGCAGTACAATTCGTAGACAGCTTTTGTTACCTCGGCAGTATAGTCCCAACGAATGGTGGAGCCGAAGTAGATGTGGAGAATCGGCTGCGTAAAGCTAGATCGGCGTTTGGACGATTACAGCGCATGTGGAAAAGCTCACAGATCTCAAGAAGAACCAAACTGAAGATCTTTAACGCATGCATAAAATCTGTACTGCTATACGGTAGCGTAACCTGGTTAATTTCAAACTCCTTCACTCAGAAACTACAGGTATTTGTAAACAAATGTCTTCGCATAATATGCAGGGTGTTCTGGCCGAATACCATCAGGAACGAAGAACTCTGGCGATTGACGGAGCAGGATCCCATTGCTAAACAAATAAGATTTCGTAAATGGCGGTGGATAGGTCACATACTGCAAAAGCCGGCCGAAAGTATCAGCAGAACTGCGTTAGACTGGAACCCTCAAGGTCACAGATGGCCTGGACGCCCGCGCAACACCTGGCAGCAGACCATTGAAAGTGAAATGAGAGCAGCTGAAGAATCGTGGAACGTTGTCAAAAGAATACCTAACAATAGAATAAGATGGTAATGTTTTGTTGAAGTCCTATGTTCCCAAGCGGAATAAAAAGGGAAGAAAAAAAAACAAAAAATGCATTTGAATTAATCTTAAATGTAAAATGAAATGAAAAGTAAGTATTAGAATTAATGGCGTCTAAATTATGAGAATTTGCTATTAAAATAATTGCTTTTAATTTGGGAAGCATTCATTGTGGTGCCATCATACGAAATGGCGTCTGTCTTTTCACTTCGATCGAAAATAGAGCAGAGGATGAGTAACACAGCCAATGACTGAAAATTGAGCTTAATGCTGGTGCTTTACACTTTTCACCAATAAACTCATACACATACAGACACACTCACACACGAGGAAATACATGTATAAATATGTTTTGCAAACTGAATTGTGTTGACTCGGTTATTGTCGCCCCGAATATTGAACGCGCCGCCATTTTGTTGTTGTCATCGTCTGACTTCATAAATAGAAAGCAAACAAAATCATATTGTTATTTAGAAAATCTACATACATGTCAAATTTCGTACTTCAATAATCATATTCACTACATGATTTCGCATGTGTGTTTGTGTGCTTCAAAAGAATTATTCCATTTTCACAGGATTTCTTTTTTTCTCTCTCCCATCCTTTCTTTTCGCTTGTTCTTTTGTTTGTTATATATTTTGCTTTTCTATTTGTTATTATGGTTTTTGTAATTGATAGTCTTATTTATTTTTATACATGTTGATGTCCTTCTCGTGTTGTTGATTTGTTTGTTTTGTGTTACTAACGCAAACAGCACCACTAACACTACCTATCTTAAATATGTAAGTATATGTAATTCAATAGAGCATATGAGTAACCATATTTACTATTCTCTACATATTTTATGGGTATATGGTTAATTACTTATGGTATAGACACATACATTTCTAAATATGTTTCGATGTTTTGTGTATACGAGTATGTATCTGCGCAAGTGTGCTCGTGTATGTTTACTAACATAAGAACATATTTTGGATGAATTATTCATTTCTATGCATGGTATACTGTGAAATTTGTGTGAATATAAGTGGTTCCCCTTTCACATAACATACACGACTTATTCAAGAACCTTTATACGATTCTGAGACATTCATTTAAATTTGGTTTGTTTTATACTTATTATACCACGTAACAGATACATGCATAAAATGCAAGATGATATCTAAAAAATTCACACGCTGTATTATTCGACATCGTAGCTTGTCAGACATTTCTTCAACTTTAACAATTTTTCACACAAAATTGTATGCTATCATAAGAAGAAGGGAGAATTGGACAGCCTTTAAATGGGCCAATCGATTATACACTAGTAAATAAAAGGGTTAGTGGTCGCTGTGGTGTAGTGGTAGTGCGTTGGACTGCTACGCAGAGTGTCCGGGGTTCGAATCTCGGCACAGGCAAAATCAAAAAGTAGAAAAAATAATTTTACTACAGGCACCACCTCTTGGCGGGCAATGGCAAACCTACAAGAGTAAAAATTGCTATGAAAAGCTTTTCACTTCGCCGTTCGGATTCGGCATTAAACTGTAGGTCCCTTCCATTCATGTACAAATATAACACGCACAACATGAGTGGATGCGAAAAGTTCGGCCTAGGCCCTTCATGGGCTGTTGTGCCATTAAAAGTAAAGTAAAGTAAGTAAATAAAAGGGTTTTAATAGATACATATATTTTTTGTTGATTCGTAACTACTTAATTAAGCAGTCGCTCCCGTTTATGTTTATAGTTTTTTAATACTTAATCTAAGTATTTGGAAATCAATAAAGGTATTTCTAATTTAAATTTATACTACCCAAACACCTTTACTTACTGAATGAGAAATGCAATACGACCGAAAAATCTCCACTCAGAACATCACAGATAGCTCAAAGAATTAAGTTGGTGATATGGTTTTGGGTATATGGTATACTATGAAATCTGGTATCAATATAGTTTTCGTCTGTCTAGTCACTTACTTTTTCTTTTAATGGCACAACAGCCCATGGAGGGCCTAGGCCGAGCTTTACGCAACCACTCATGTTGTGCGTGTTATATTTGCACATGTATGGAAGGGAACTACAGTTTAATGCCGAATCCGAACGGCGAAGTGAAAAGCTTTTCATAGCAAATCTTTCAATTTTTACTGTTGTAGGTTTGCCATTGCCTGCCAAGAGGTGGTGCCGTGTAGAAAATTTATTTTTTTCCACTTTTTAATTTTTGCCTGTGCCGATATTCGAACCCCGGACACTCTGCGTAGCAGTTAAACGCACTACCACTACGCCACAGCGACGACTTCAATGATAAAAGTAGATTTCCTTATTACTTATTTCTAAGATATTCCTCGACTGATGCACATATCTAACAAAATGCCTGTTCTACGTAGTCTTCAAAGCAATTGTGATTTTTAGCCAGGATATTATTGAGCAAATAGTCTAGTCTCCTTGATACTACAATTACAATGCGCAAACTATCACAAACCACATTCTAAGATTACAAGGTGAAGTACTCCTTGGGTATACTACTCTCAAGTCAGTATCGGCAAATTTCTCAGCTGCAAACATAAATTAATGCAAATAGTTTATGTAACAATTGGGGTGGGCCCCTTAATCCACGTAAATTACAATCTTGCAATCAGCCAACATCATTAATCTACTACATGTTCTCAAAATAATATGATCAGTATCAGTTTGCTTTAAAAAGACGGTAAATTATTTAAACTTTCACGATGTTTAACAAAAGATTCAATCGGGATCCTAAGCAATCACGTTTTCTTTCGAAATATCTAATTAAATACTAATAATACTAACAAAAATCTATCGCAATGTGATGTTTGATTTTGAATTTAGATATTTTGAATGGCTGCTAAGATTCGAAGAGTCACAGTTCGTATTAAAACTTTTCATTATTTACAATTGATTTGCCATATAAAGAGGGTAGAAATTATAAATTCTCTTGTGGTGGCAACCTTCCCTAAGTGTGAAATTGAATATATTTGAAAAATATTCGAAATTTGTCCCAATTCATTCCATTGTTGTTATTAATCAATTGTTCGAACTGCGATAAAAGTGTTTACTACGCAGAGACTGTGTTGGAATTAGAAAATCGAACCACAATCAGCTTGCTTCAAGGCAGTTGCCTTTAGTATTAATAAATTACAATGCTCGCAAATTGTATTATAAAGAAAATACAGATAACTATGAAAAATTAGAAAAAGAAGCATTTGTCAACAACAGAAAGCAAAGTGATAACAATGAAACATAAGAAATTAATATAATCTTCTTGTCTGCACATAATACCACTCCTCTGGCAGCCCTGTAACCAACCGGTCTGGTTTTATACTAGTTTTATACTAGCCGGCGGGGGCCACAACTGGTTACATGCTTAGTCCAAACACACGAGAAGAGACTAGTTATTTTTGTACATGGCTTGTCATTGGACAGGACCAGTACTGGTCCCACACTATCTTTATATACTAGTCCAAAAAGTAGTTATATTAAACCATTTTGCTGCTTCAACGATTCTGTGTACAGCTCCGGTAACTTCCCTTCACACACACAAACACATATATACTTACTTAGTGACACAAGAAATAGAAAAATGATACCAAATATTTCTTGTTGCATAATTTTTGAATGGTGACATTTTATGAATGAGTGTGTGTATGTGTAGCAGTAAGCTTCGCTGACAAAATAAATAAACACTCTCATATTCACACACATCGTACATACATTCAAATCCTTTTCATGTTATACAAGGTGATTTTTTTTAGAAGTGTGGTTTTCAAGAAGAAATAAAACGCGTGTAATTTAATGTTATGGCCAATAATTTAGCTTTATTATAAAGATAAGAATTTGCCATTATGTTTTAAAAACGATTTGGGGCAAGTGCCCGCCGTGGCTGGTTCGAATAAATTCCAGCCGAGAAGCCAAATTTTCGACCACTTTTTCAATTTGACCACAATTGGGGCCGTATGTCAGTAATAACACGCCGAATATTCTCTTTCAAGGCATCAATCGTCTCGGCTTATCTGCGTAGACAAGCGACTTCACATAACCCCACAAAAAATAGTCCAGCGGTCTTAAATCGCATGATCGTGGAGGCTACGCCACAGGCCCACGACTCGAGATAATATACTCACCAAAAGTTTCCTTCAATAATTTGATTGTTTCATTGGCTGTATGGCATGTAGCGCCGTCTTGTTGGAACCAAAGATCGTCCACATCAACATCCTCCAATTCAGGCAGGAAAAGTCATTAATCATGGCTCTATAGCGTTCCCCATTGACTGTAACATTATGACCGGCTTCATCTTTGAACAAATACGGGCCAATGATTCCCTCTGCCCAGAGAACACATCAAATAGTGACTTTTTGAGGATGTAATGGCGTCTCAACAATGGCTTGTGGAATATGATCACTCCAAATGCGACAATTTTGCTTATTAACGTACCCATTCAACCAAAAGTGAGCTTCATCGCTGAACAAAATTTTATTGTGAAAATCGGGATCGGTGGCCATCTCGTTTTGGGCCCATTCACCGAACGTGCGACGCGCTTGATGGTCGTTGGGCTTCAATTCTTGCACGAGTTGGATTTTGTAAGATCGCAAACCAAGATCTTTCCGCAAAATCTTCCATAAAGTGGTTGGGTACAGCTCCAATTGTTGCGCGCGATAGCGAATGGACTCATTCGGGTCATCTTCGATACTCTGCTCCACAGCAGGAATAGCGTCTTCGGTGCGCACTGTACGGCGTCTCTGAGGATGCGCATTATCCACTAGAGTAACCGTGGTGCGAAAGCGATCCATGGTTGCTCGAATTACCGAATCTGCTGTGCGATTATGTCGACTGAATATTGGATGCGTCGCGCGAACCGAATCATTATTTTGGTAATAAATTTGAACGATTTGCAAACGTTGTTCAGGAGTAAGTCTATTCATTATGAACCAAACTGAGCATAAATCAAGTGACAGACCAACTCCGAGAAAAGTATTGCCAGATTGAAAACCACACACACTTCTAAAAACACCCTTCCTATATAAGAAAACGATACCGGTTAGCGTTGTGACCTTTTCCTTTCTTGAAGGAAACGAAATCCCTAATGTTGATTTTTCAGTTTTTCAGTATATTTACATAAATATGTGTGAATATGTTTAAATACAAAGTACGGCTAAAGTAATATCATAATGTGAATAACCTTTCATTTTGTAAATAATTAAAAGAAATTGGCCTCGGTTTTTACGGAAAGTTTATTCGAAGGTGTAAAATCGATAACATTAAATTGGAAAAATGATATCGGTCAAATGAGCACCTCCTGTATTGATGCACATTTGTGCCCGTTTTACAGAATTTTGGAGGTATGTGTCGCTCAATTGCTTATCTGTCTACAACATAAATGTCAAATCACAATGATATTCGCAAAAACTATGGTACATTCACATTACGACATTACTTTTGCTCCACCTTGTATATTTCAATCACTTGACATTTGCTTTAAATTCGTTTCATTAAATTTAACTATAATAGTGTGGCATTTAAGATTTTTCATTCAATCTAACTATGTCGGCATGTAGACATCGCCATTGACACCATTTGAGGTTTGCCAAAAAAAAAAAAAATTACAAAAAGGAAGAAAAGGTATCAAAACTGCTACTTGTTCCACGTGACTGCGCACTTAATCTTTCTACAATGCTTTTATTCGTAGAGAATAGTAGAATATATATATATAAGTATATGTATTTAAGGATTGTGCCAAAATTACCTTGAAATAGGGATTTTTTGTACTGTTGTTCTCCTTGTTGGTATTATTTTATATTGCTACTTCACAAACAATACATTTCAGTTTACGCTGTAAAGCTGTCAGCAATTCATGTCGACATCAGCAGCAAGTGGCAATGGCTGCAGCAATAGCAGCAAATATTTTGCGGCCAAGTGAAATTATTATTTAGGCGTGCAAATTGGAAAGGACTTTTTAACTTTTAACTTTTTTCACATGTCTTTTAGTTTCTGAGCCGAAAATTATAAGATCGCTGTGGCGTAGTGGTAATGCGTTGGACTGCTACGCAGAGTGTCCGGGGTTCGAATCTCGGCACAGGCAAAATCAAAAAGTAGAAAAAATAATTTTCTACACGGCACCACCTCTTGGCAGGCAATGGCAAACCTACGAGAGTACAAATTGCTATGAAAAGCTTTTCACTTCGCCGTTCGGATTCGGCATTAAACTGTAGGTCTCTTCCATTCATGTACAAATATAACACGCACAACATGAGTGGATGCGAAAAGCGAGGCCTAGCCCCTCCATGGGCTGTTGTGCCATTAAAAGTAAAGTAAGTAAGTAATTGTTGGACTAGCAAAAAGTTCCGTATAAGCTTTGGTATATTGTAGAATAATCAATTACCTGATTTCTACAGCTCAATTTTAGCTTATATAAAGCTAATACATGCTTAGAGATAAGCTTCTGTGGTATTTCATTTAGAGAACAATCCGTGTAACTTGCAGTAAAATTTACCAATTTGATATGACCTTTTCACATTGCCCGTTAGGTGGGCGTGATAGCTGATATATTTTTATAGTTTTTGCATAAAATACTTTTCGTATTCAACTAAATCACTATACCGACCTTTGTTGCATTCATATCAATATTTCCTGTAGTACCGGTCTTAAGAGATTTTACTTGCAAGGGAGATGCTACGCCTACTTATTACATTTTTTTTATTTCCAAACTATTTAAATCTCCTTAAGACTAAAAGGTATATGTGTAGAAAGTTTAATTGCCCAAGTTTTGTTGCTATATCGCAGACACAAACAAACTTTGGCCTAAACCGCATTTTAAAATTGACTTCAAACCCAAGTTAAATAATTTTGTACAATCGTTTTTGGATCGACGGTGAATTGAAATTGCGATTTTCTCAAAACAATTTTTTCAAGCATAAGCTACTCGCAATGTCAAATTCCAAAGGATAAAAAAGTACGAGTATGCCACATATGATATTTATCGCTTTCTTTCAGTAATGAAACATAAAATCGCATGCAATTACGGCATTTCTTTAACTCTTCCTAAGGAATCCAACGGGGTAGAACATTTTCACTTTTTCACTTTACCATTTGAAAGGTATTTCAAACTGCTTCAAAATGTGTGTGTGTGCTAGAATGGAAAACTAAGGTGTGTAAAAAAAATGTTAAAAGTGAAAAAAACTGTTCAACAAAAAGTTGAGTGCAATTTGTAGGATTTGCACTCTTCGTGGTCGCTGTAGCGTAGCGGTAGTGCGTTGAACTGTTACGCCGAGTGTCAGGGGTTCGAATCTCGGCATTTTTAAAAAAAAATTAAATAAAATTAAAAAAAATCCAACAACAACAAGATTAACGGCACCACCTCTTGGCAGGCAATGGCAAACCTATGAAAAGCTTTTCACTTCACCGTTCGGATTCGGCATAAAACTGTAGGTCCCTTCCATTCATGTACAAATATAACATGCACAACATGAGTGGATGCGAAAAGCTTCAACTTTAGCGCTACATGCGGTCTTAGTCGACACTGATACAACTGAAGTTCATTGTGGTAAAGGCATAGCACTTCCCACAATGGCTGTCTATCTCTTTATCGGTGTCCTGTGTGATCACGTTCACTCTCTCATTCTCCCTCCTTCTTCCTCGCACCTATCAATCTTCCTTTCATTCAACACAATGCTCTGCATTCATAGGAGTACACCCTGAGTGTTGAACGTAACAATAAAAACAAAACAAAAAACTTTGACTCCATTCTCCTCGTACCACTTCATGACCAATTTACCACAGTGACAGGTTATTAAATCTGGCCAAAATATGACAGGATCTTTTTGAAGGCGTATCATAGGCAGCAGACGTTTCTGAAAGCATTCTTCTTTCTTTTAATGGCACAACAGTTTCCGTATTCACTCACGTCGTGCGTGTTATATTTGTAGATGAATGGAAGGGATCTAAAGTTTTATGCCGAATCCCAACAGCGAAGTGAAAAGCTTTTCATAGGCCATCTGTAAGCATTCTTCCACGTAAATTTGTTGGTTGGTTGAACCAGTAGTGACAAAAATTGTGCTTTTAAAACTACCTTTAAAAAATTGTTTGCCAAACTAAATATTTTTTTGCAACCATGTAAATTGTTTTTTTTATTTTCCTTAAACTTCGGTACAACTTCTCCTTTCTGCTACGCAGTCTAAAAAAGTTGACCTGGAAGCTTAATGAAATCCGCTTTGATGCAACTTTTGTCGTCCATGATGTGGAAAATCTTGCTCTTTGCGCTCAATTAATTCCCGCACACTTCATACTGTACAAATTTCTTAAAAAAATAATGATTCAATAATTCAAAAAAGCAATAAATTCTCTAACAATTGCGATACCATTACACGTGCTTACACCGTTATATTTGACGCGACAGCGTGTGTTTTTATGCGAACACTTTTTTCATCCTTCGCCCTCAAAAAAGCAAAGTTAATTCTTAAATAAGTTGAAAGTAAAAAATATCACTTTTAAGATTTTTCTTTAAATTTCAAAAGTTGTGTTGAACATAGACTGGGCTACCCACTTAAAACACATACACAATCACACTGGAAATAGCGGTATATTTCTATCAGAGACGACTATCACTATGTCCTGCAACTTACATTTTACACAATAATTACATTTTTTCTTTATGTGATTTATGGAGATATGGAAAAAGAAAAGAATAAAAGTAGAATAAAACAAAAATAAGAACATTTTAAGAGTACCTACGAGTTTAAGTAAAATTTTGCAAAAAATATTGTCAAGTTTTACGCAGCAATGAGAAATATAAGTATGTGTGAGTGCGTTGCTTTTCATCTTCTTATATATCACTACAGCTCTTTAAGGGCTAGACCGAACTTTTCACATTCGTTCATGTTGTACGAGCCAAGAGGTAGTACGAGTTTCGAATCTGAGAACCCTACCAACTACGTTACGGCGCCCGGCAAACTTAGAAAGCAAGCAATCTGAAAAACTAATAAACAATATTTACGTTTACTGCACTAACACCACCATCTCAACACGCATACACACTCATACATACATATTAAAAATGAAACACACACTCAAACTGGAACTTATATGATTTATGATATTGGTTGGTATTTGCCCCTCGTCGCTTCCTCCTGTGGCTAGCCATGAAGTTGCCGCTATCAATTTCTTATTTCTTCTTTTTTTGTGTAAGACTTTTTCTCTTTCTTATTTTTATTAATATTTATTAAAAGCCAAAGTGGCAAGTTTGTAACGAAGTAGCAAAGTGGCAAAATAGCAAATCAAATGAAAATGCTTTTCCGGGTACTCATAACTTTAACGGTAAAATCTATTTTATCACTACTACATTGACATTGAAGTAGAAAAACGGCAAAGCAAAAAAATAAATAAATAAATGAAATAAAGAAACCAAAAGAACAACGAAAATCCACCACACAGCAATCAAACACGCAGCAGCCAATAACATTGCTCGCAGCTTGTTTCTGGCACGCCGGTTCCCCTAAAACTAAACACAAATTGCTTACGTTAACTGTGGTTTAAGTTGTAGCCTTTTTGTGTTTTAATGTGTGTGAATGTTTGATTGTGTGTGTGTGGTTTTATTTGTTTATTAGGGTATTAATTTATAGCAACTTCTACTGTGTGTGTCCATCTACAAGGTGGGGCAGAAGTAATGTCATCATTTTGGCAAATGGTATCAAACGTCATTGCGCTTTGACCTTTATGTTGAAAATAGATAGAGGCTTACTTAGTTGACAATAAGCAATGGAGCCATACACACATCGGGCAACGATGTAGATTTTGAAATACCAATTTTCAGAGCGTGCGACTTTCCCTTTTAGCGATTTGAATTGGCTAGCCAGAGTGCCAGACTTCTTCCCTTGGAGTTTACCACAACAAGCCACTAACCTTGCAAATCTTGAAAGCCAACATTGAAGAAGAAATCAGATATTTTGCGAGCAACAATTGAAAATGCCGTAAAACGAGCATAAAAATGCATGAACTCAGAAGGTAATTTTACCTTCAAATAAACTTGCCGTGAAAACAGAAAAAAAAACATTTTTCAGTTCTAACAAACTAGCAGCCAATTCACATTAGGACATTACTTTTGCCACACCTTGTATATACTACATATGCATTTGCAGTTACGATGATTTGCTATTAAAATTATCTCATCTCGATGTTTGGTACTCGTATATACTTTTGTTTGTTTATTCTTACTTTTTCTTTTATTTGCTGATTGGTTTTACTTTGATTATGTAAATTGACCTACGAACTCGATGTGATTAGAAGTATTTATATTTATCTTTCCATGATGCTAAAAAGCTTTGTCCATAAATATCAAAACCAAAATATAAATATCAAACAAATTCTTGTAGCAATGCGCACAGATTCAATTAGTTAATTTAATGGTATGTAAATGTATGGAGTATCTTAAAACTGGGATTTTGAAACAGAATCCTTGGAATCCTTAATTTTGTGAGGTTCGATGAAAAAATGTGAGGTATGAAAAATGTATGAGTCAAAAAATTGGAAAACTCAAATTTGAAAGCAAAAAAATTCGAGGAAACACGTCAAATTACTTAACAACTGATCAGAAGTCACTCCTAGAGGTTCAGATCTACGACTCGGCATCGATTCGGCCCAAAAAAATCGTTATCTATAGAATTCTAGTTGTTGTTGAAAGCAAAATGTTCAACCTTGCCATAATGAAATGATAGAGATGACAGGAGAAAGTTTAAGTTTTCACGGTCCGTCCAAATAATTAAATTGAATGAACAACACAAATCTTTTTAGCGAACTCTCAAATCGGTCTTTTCAAGTTCTTATAGAATATGAGTAAAATTTTGTAGGATATAAATATAGTTTTATTTATAGACATCATATAATTGCAACTACACTGTTGCTATTGCGCTTGTACCATATTTCAGAAATATGTTCGGTTTTGTAGTAAAATAAACTGATTGACCTTTTTGAAATTATCAAAAAAAAATAGCAAGAACATTTAAAAGTTCCCCTCGTACATAGAAATGTATACATATGTACCTACATACATACATATGTGCATATATCAGAACAACACATACACAAAAAGGAAGTACAAGTACATTCTAGCATGATTATCACAAATATTGGCTGAAAATGTCAACAGAAATATTGCACCAGCAAATAGAAAGTAAATACTAATGCAATGCAATTGCAAATATAATCCACACCCTCACACGCACACACACACACACAATCGCATATAACTACGTAATATGAAAAGCCAATAAAAATGCAACAAAAAAGGATATACTACGATAATACCAAAGAACGTGTTGAGAATATTACAATTGCACAATATGCCAGCACTTGGTGGGGAGTGAAGAAGAGAGCAGGACAACATTGCCAGCATACAGTTGAAGCAGAAGCTGAATTTTGCAGCAGCGGCGACGGCTCCCATTGTCACAACTGCTGCGACAGTAATAGAAGTAGTAAATGATGGGTTTACATGTATCATTTCTTTCATATGCTGCCATAATAAAACGAGTTCATTTTTATTTTTGTTATATCAAAATCGAATACAGTGTCAAACAACAACAACAACAAAAATCAAAAATTGTATTATTGTTAACAAAATAGTAGTAATAGAAATGTGTAATAAATATCAATATCAATGGCATTGGGATTGAGAATATACGAGAATAGTAGTAGAATAGTAAGATCACAGCAACAGAAAAATTATTATGTATGGTAATGCTATAAAAATAACTTCTGAGGTATACACACACACACTAAATATAACAGCATAAAGTCATTATGGCCAAATCACATCATAGCAATAACATCAGCATTAAAAAATGCAATAACAAGTGCGAAAAGAAAAAAAGAATAAAAAATGAAAACTAATGAAAAATAACACTAAAAGAAAGAAATTTAAATCAGGTCGCCGCTAAAATCGATATAAGCTTTTCGCAAAGCGAATTTCAATAAAGCAAAGCATCCTTAACACTACACACACACACACACACACACACGCGCACTCATGCATGCAAATATTCGCAACGAGAAGCGAAACATATTACATTTATAAAAAATCAAGTAGGGATAAAGTAAAAGATAATACTTACGTTCCGCAAGCTCTCGAATTAATGTGTGGGGATGTGACTTTGCTGCTTGCAAAGTTTCGCAGCGGCAAAAAACTTAATGCCTACATCATTACAAAGAAACTAGTTACTTTGGATTCAATCTGAAATTTCTTTATAAAGTCAAAGAAGTTCATGGGAAAAATCACAGAAAATTTATCGCAGGTTGAGTATCATTTCATTGAATACAAATACACGAAAACAACTTAAAAACAAAAAATAAATAAAACAAAGTGAATTTTTCAGCTGAGGCGAAGGAGTTACCAGGTACACTATGGGTTCTAAACTTTTGGCAAACAGTGGCACATCGTCAAGATTAGGTACTGCCTCAGGAAAGCTTAGGACTTTCCTTTACTCTGTGTACAAATATGGTTCCCACAACATGAATGGATGCAAATGTTGTGGAGTTAGGCAGTTAGGCTCTCCATGGGGTGTTGTGCCATTAAAGAAGTAAAGTTTCATAATTTTTAGAAAAATAATGACTTAAGATACAGAGAGTTGAGAAGGGACAAGTAACGTCTTTTCAGGCGCAAGAAAAGAGATGAAGAAAGACGCGAGTTCAATGATATCGAAATGCTGCGGGACAGGAACGAGGTCCAAAAATTCTTCGAAAGAATAAGACGCCTGACTGATGGTTTGAAGACCTGGGCCTCTTTCTGCAAGGATGAAGACGGAAATCTGGTGACAGATGTTCAGGGCATAATGAAATTATGGAGGGAGCATTTTTCGCAGCTGCTTAATGGCGATGACGGCAATAATCCCACCACTGCGGAATCTACTCCGGAAACCCCAATCACTGACGGCATTGAAGTACCGCCGCCTGGCTATGAGGAGGTCTTAACAGCCATTGCTTGGCTGAAAAACAATAAGGCTGCAGGTGCAGATGGCCTGCCTGCTGAGTTATTTAAGACCGGAGGGGAAGAGCTCAAAAAACGCATGCATAAGCTTCTATGCAGAATATGGTCAGATGAAAGCATGCCAAGTGATTGGAACCTCAGCGTACTCTGCCCAATCCCAATCCCAACTTCTGTGGGATAAGCCTTCTTAATATTGCATATAAAGTTCTATCGAGCGTACTGTGCGAAAGACTGAAGCCCATCGTCAACAAACTGATTGAACCTTATCAGTGTGGCTTCAGGCCTGATAAATCCACCATCGACCAGATATTCACACTTTTTTTTATTAATTCATTCAACACACAGGGTGTACCCCTATGAATGCAGAGCATTGTGTTGAATGGAAGGAAGATGGATAGGTGGGAGGAATATTGAGAGAGGGAATGCAATCAAACAGGACACTACGCCAAATCCAAAAGAGATTTCAGACAAGGTGACTCCCTATCGTGCGACTTCTTTAACCTTATGCTGGAGAAAATAATTCGAGCTGCGAACATCGACATCTCTGGCACTATCTTCTAAAAGAGTGCCATGCTGCTAGCATAGGCTGATGATATTGATATCATTGGCAAAAACGCTCGAGCAGTCAGTGCAGCATTCTCCAACCTGGAAAGTGAGTCTCGTCGAGTGGGTCTAGTGGTGAACGAGGAAAAAACGAAATACCTTGTGTCAACAAACAAAGAGTCACGGCTTCTTGGGCAAAATGTCACTGTTGACAACCATACTTTTGAAGTCGTCAAGGATTTCGTATACCTAGGATCCAGCATAAACACCAACAATAATGTCAGCCTTGAGATCAATCGGAGATTAACTCTTGCCAACAGGTGTTACTATGGGCTCAGTAGGCAATTGAGAAATAGAGCCCTCTCTCGACCGAAAAATTACGCTCTTTAATACACGGCGCAGACACATTGACCATCAATGATGGAGGCTGTTAGGGGCGTTCAAGAGGAAGATACTCCGTAAGATCTACGGTCCAGTATGCGTGGACGACGACGTGTATCGAGTAATGATGAGCTGTATGAGCTGTACGCCGACACTGACATAGTCAAAAAAAAAACTCCAGCGGCTTCGCTGGCTGGGTCATGTTGAGCGAATGGAAGAAAACGCCCCTGCTAGAAGGGTACCACGTTGAAGAGGATGTCCTAATCTCCGTTGGAAAGACCAGATACAGGGCGACTTGACTGCACTTGGCATTATCAACTGGCGCCAACGCGCGCAGAGCATAGGCGACTGGCGAAGCTTTGTAGAGGCGGCCAAGACCGATCATCGGTTGTAGTGCCAGTTCAGTAAGTAAGTAAGTAAAGACTTATGATAGTTGTAGACGCATTTTTCAACGTGTATCCTATAAATGCCTGCATATCATTACCTTAATGTAGAAAGGAAATAACTAACATTTTTCTTCTAAACAGATTTTCGACAGATTTTGATGCAGTTCATTACGGTCCTTACTAATTAACGAAAAATTTGATTCAAACAAAAAATATTTTAGTTAGAGCATTTCTACATTAAGGTATACATATATGTATGTTTAACGCATTCAAATACACGCTTCTCTCGAGTTCTGGAATGGTACAATCAAACAAAAACATTCATAAATGTTAAATACAATCTGTTGCATATGAAAATGAACTCCATTCAATGTGGCGCAGGAGAAATGTAAAGTATGTACATATGTATGTACTTATCAATAGAAAAGCTTTTAGATTTATGAGAATCGATGAGTTTTGCCTGAAGCTATAAAATATTGCAAAATATTTGGGTCGATTTGCCAAGTTGATAAAATGAAAAATGGTCTCTTTTACGTTAATCGCTTATGGTCTCTACTGCGTGATACCTTGGTAGGCTATTGAACAGGGTTAAATAATATTTCATACATACACATTGCTACCTCAATTTGCTGAAAACCTAACAGAACAAAATTTCAATATTTTAACCCAGGCACTGAAAACTTACGATTTATAGTTTAAGTTAAAAATTTTTTAACATTGAGGTTATTAAATGTCTATTGCAATTCTTGTTTAATTAATTGGTGAGAAGCTCACGAACATTAACGAACTCGAAATTGCTAACGTTACGGCAATGGTGGAAAATTAGCCCCAAAGAATCGATCGCTACAAAAGTGCTCGCGGTGGTCATACACGTCATATCGAATTCGATACTTAAATGTAACATCTGTACTACACGAGGTGTTTTGAGCGCGGAGGCAAAGAGAGGCGAATTGAGTAGTGATGTTCGAGTGCAGAGGAAGAGAGAGGCGAATTTAGTAGTTAGTTTTAAATCAGCGGCGAAACGAAGTGGTCGTGCGAACGGCGTAAAAACATATATTGAGTCAAGCGCATCAATAAAATTAATATTAATTTTAATTTTTTCATTTAGCTTAAAGCGAAAATACCTTGAATAGATTTCAGCCCGATGTCTCAATTATTCTGTGTTTAATTTAAATACAAAATTGATGTGTCCCTATTGAAAAACCTTTGAATATTCACTCCAGTAATTAAAAAATGAATTAACAAGAAATTTTTGAACCAATAATTTTAGGAAGAAGAAGCAGATATTTTTTTTAGAACTATTAGTTTTAGTATTAAATCCTTGCCCTTTAGCTTGAAAAGACGTGGTGTGCCAATATCCACAAGTGAAAGTGCGAGGCGATAAAAGAAAGGCTTTGTGGGTTTGTAAAATGAATTCACGCAGAAAACAGAAAACAAGATACACACACTGGCAGTCATCAAGATATTTTAATGCCATATCAGTTTTAAATTATTGAAGCTAGAAAATCTTCTTTTTAATACACTACACTACACTACGACCGCTCTGTTGTAAAAACTCATTGAAAGTGCTTTTGCATTTTCATAAATCTTAGTATGATCACAAGTATGTTTTCTCTCTCTCTATTTAATTGATTTATTTCTCGTTTACTTACAGCCAATGGTACAACCGACCTACACTCGGGGAAATTATACGCTTTTTTATGCTGCAAATGCATCATCATCAGTACATCATACAAAGTATCAGCAGACAGAAGAAGTGCACCAGCAGCAACAACAACATCATATGCTACCATCTAGCTCAACTGGAGCATCAGCAACAGAAGCAACAACATTAACTTCGTCAGAGTCATATAATAATAGTCCTTATAATCCTTATGACCCTTCATTTGCACCCATCATAAATGACGATACCGCTTTCGAGGCAATTGCGTCTATTGCCGCAGCAACAACCACAGCAGCAGCACTTGCAACAGGAGCGGAAAACGGCGATGATATACAAGCGATTGAATACAAAGGCTCTCCCCTACCATGCCCCTGGAAATGTGAGCTAACAAACAATCGTGGCTATGTGCTGTACTCAGCACTCGGCTCCTTCTACATTCCGATGTTTGTGATGCTCTTCTTCTATTGGCGAATTTATCGTGCTGCTGTGCGGACGACCCGCGCAATTAATCAAGGCTTCAAGACAACCAAAGGTGAGTTTCCTTTCCAACAGTTTAACATAACCGTTTCTACGCTAACCTCGTAACCATAACTTAAACAAAAATTTTAATTTTAGTTCTTAGAAGTTATGAGATTAACGCAGAAACTAGACGATTTTTTTGTATTTGTGATCATTTCAAGTAGAAACCTTCTAACTATGTGAATCTTTTGAAAGTCACTCTCATTTCTCGCATTTCTTGCATATATTTTTTGTATCATAACTACTCAATTTGAATTTAAAAGTGCATATGTTCATATGAAAACGTGTGTCAAACATTTATATTCATAGTGTACTCGTATGTGTAGTGTGTAAAACTAAAAAAAGAGACAAAATATCACTAGTTTTCTTTGTAGCGTCTCATGTACTCGTAGTTTTATTTTGTATTTATTTTGTAGCATAATATTTTTCAACTTTTTCTTCGTGTGTAAAAATTATAAATAACCAAATTCATTTTCAAATTGATTATAATCTGGCAAAACAATAATCACCAAAAATGTTTGTAACTAAATCAATTCGGGTTCCCCGTGAGTAATTTTCTAAAAGTATGTAAGTAATTTTAATCTTGTACTTGTTAGTTTTACTTATTCTCATCCATCTTTTCTAGCCACTTACGTGAATACATAAAGGTTTTAAAATTGTAAAGGGTGATTTTAATAAGAGTTTAGTTTTTGAAAATGAAAAAAAACATAGAAATTTTACAAAAGTGAAGGAAATTATTATTTGGATCGATAAATCAATTCATGCCATTTACTTTTTAAAGATAATTTCACTTAAATGTTGCCCGCGGCTACGCTTCAAGTGGTCCATTCTGAAGGTCCAATTTTGGCACATTTTTCACACATTTCGGCTGGAATCTCACAAATCACTGGTTCAATGTTGGCTTCTAAAGCAGTAATCGTGTTTGGCTGGTCCCTATAGACAAGAGACTTAACATAGCTTCACAAAAACTAGTCTAACGGGGTCAAATTACACGATCTTGGTGGCCAATTGACTACACCAAAACGTAAGATTAACTGCTCACCAAATTTGCCTCTCAATTGATGCATGGTTTAGCGTGCAGTGTGGCATGTGGCATCGTCCTGTTGAAACCACATGTCGGTCGAGTCCAATTCTAGCATTTTCGGCCAAAAAAAGTGTTATAATCGAACGGTATCTTTCTCCATTGGCCGTAACGTTGCGGCCTTCATAGTCTTTGGAAAAGTACGGCCCAATGATGCCGCCTGCCCATAAACCGCACCAAAAAAATGCATTTTTTGGGATGCATTGGTAGCTGCTGAATTGCCTCGGGCTGGTCTTCACTCCAAATACGCCAATTCTGCTTATTCACGTATCCATTGAGCCGTATCCAAAAATGAGCCTCGTCGCTAAATGGACGTAGCTTGCGAAACACTTTCCACAACGCATAAATTTTGATAATAAATTTCAATAATTTGCAAACATTGTTCAGGCGTAAGTCTATTCGTGATGAAATGGTAAACCAAACTGAGCATAAATCAAGTGACAGCTGTCAAAAAGACCAACTCCGAAAAAAGTATTGGCAGATTGAAAACCACACTTCTAGAAAAAACACCCTTTATTTGCAAATATTTATTGTTTGTGGTATGTTCTTTTTTGTTCTGCACTAACAACATATTACCATAAAATTAAAACATTACTGAATAATGAATGCAGGTTGAAGCAACTCGTTTTATAAAGAAGATCATTGAGAATTTTATGTGCAGTGAGTTTCAGTGGATCGGAAGAGCGAGCAGAATAGACCGGTGCTTCAGGTCGTGCTGTTTATTAACATTGGAAAGAATTCATAACATTACATTTTTGCGAATTTTCATATTCGGCCAAGTCTTTCAAAACTTCTTTCTACCTTTCTACCTGTCGCTGTGGCGTAGTGGTAGTGCGTTGGACTGCTACGCAGAGTGTCCGGGGTTCGAATCTCGGCACAGGTAAAATCAAAAAGTAGAAAAAATAATTTTTCTACAAGGCACCACCTCTTGGCAGGCTAACCTACAAGAGTAAAAATTGCTATAAAAAGCTTCGGCATGAAACTGTACGACCGTTCCATTCACGCACAACATGAGTGGATGCGAAAAGCGAAAAGCTCGACCTAGGCCCTCCATGGGCTGTTGCGCCATTAAAAGTAAAAAAATCAAGTTTCTAGCAGTCTTTCGATTAAGAAGATCATTTCAAATGGAACAAACTAGAAATCAAATTAACATTTCGAAACTGTCGGAGAGGAACGTCTAAGTACGGATCATCTTTGTTTTGCTCAGATTCATTCAGTATTCCTGCAAAACCGACAATACTGACTTTAATTGTATAGGAGACTAAAATAATTATCCAAAATAAGATTTATTTACAAATATGAGTTGCATCAACCTCAACCAGAAAAATTATGCTTTTAAACATATATTTACAATACAAGTAAAATTCAAACATTCAATCAAGTTAATTAAAATATTGGCATAATAGTTACTTAACCAAATACTAAAACATACATTTGTATTTTGTAAAAACTTCACATACTTATATGTAATACAGGTACATAAACATAACAAACAATTAAAAAAAAAAAACCAAAAGTACTTTCATAAATATTTATGCAAATTTTAGTTGTAGTTAAAGTAAATAGTTAATACCTAAAAGTCCTCTGTAAATATTAGCTTAAATAGTTTTAAGCTTTTATTTTTATTGCATAATCTGATTAAAGTCAAGGAAAACATTATTGGTAAGTAAATCTAGAACATTTATAGCTTACTACTAAGCCACCTCCTTTCGACATATGTGGTCGTATGTTTACCCATAGATACAGAACTGTGGTGGCCACCAATACAATCATGCATTGTTTCAATATATTGAAGAGCTTTCCAAACTTGCACTGCAAGAAACCGTCGAGTTAATAATGTATTATTATTTGGAACTTTTCAATTTAAAAATGTATCAATAAAAAAAACAGCATTCGGGTTCACCGAAAAAATTTTCGGCAAACAAAAATTTAATTTTCTTTCGATATGGAGTATTTTTTTCTGTACATACATAAAAAAAATGCCAGCATAAACCGGCTCGTATGATTAGTGTGTTCCACAGATCTTCTTCTACATATATGAATGTATGAACATTGTGAATATGTGAAAGCTCAGAAGCTCTTCGGCACAACAACTGTCATGAGTCATGCTGCAATGATGGGTACCCTGATATATGCTATATACACACCTGGACAAAATAATAGGTGTGAACCCAAAAACTTTTAACATGAACGAAAAAAAATTAATTACCAAATTTGGAAGTTTGGTGGCACTATTTTGGGGGAATCCCCGCAACAAAAGTTCTTTTCGACAAATACTTATTGCGGCTTGTTTATTTGTTCAACCTTCAAATTGATCTGGACAATATAAAATAGGTGTGTTTTGGTAAAAATTAAAAGTGAATAAATTTAAAGCGTTATTTAGTTCCACAAGGTAAGATTTCGATGAAAGTGAACTAAATAAAGGTTTAATTATAATTTTTAATAATATTAGATGGGTGGGAGGAGTTCATTGCACTACAGAGGAGAGAAGACTTGTTCATCAGCTCCGAGACAAAGGAAAAACCTACAAATTCATTGTCAGATCGATGGAACGGTCTCAGAATTTCGTTAAAAATGCTCTCAAGCCAGAAAAAGCTATTGAAACGTGTGGAGCACCTAAAGAAACTTCATTAGTGACCGACAATCGTATCGTTACATTAGCAAAACGCGACCCGTTCAAGTTGCCCAGAACAATTGCAAGCGAAATTGGGAATTTTGTATCATCACGAATCGTTCCAAGACGATTAGTAAGCGCAAATCTACCCGGTAGGATAGCTCGCAAAGTTCCTCTGCTGAAAACTGCAAATTTGAAGAAGAGGAAAAATTATGCATTAGTTCATAAAATGTGGTGCAGTTCACAGGGAGAAAAAAAATGGCGCAATAATCTTTGGAGCGATAAAATACAAATAAATTTGTTTGGTAACGATGCGGAAAGAAACATTCGTCGCCCGAAAGCCAAAGAATTCGACGTCCGGTTCACAAATAAAACAGTGAAGCACGGAGGTGGCAGCTTAATGGTATGGTGCTGTTTTTCTTGGCGGCAAGGTATTGGCATTGTCCGATACATCAAATTAATGGCGTTATGGATAGATTCGTGTATAAGGATTTGTTAGAAACGGTAATCTTACCATGTACCGAGGATAATATGCCGCTTTTGTGGAAATTTCAGCAGGACAATGATCCTAAACATTCACCGCGAGTTGTCAAAGCATGGTTCCAAGAGAATAATGTAAATGTCCTTGAGTAGCCAAGTCAATCCCCAGATCTTAATCCTATTGAGAACCTCTGGGGAAAACATAAACGCTGAAACAAAACGCAGTTATGGGAAAATATTCAATCCTGTAGAAACTTGTCGTTGTCGGAAGTTGATATCGTCAACGGCCAGAAGAATCGAAAAAGCCATCAAGAATAATGGTGGATATTCTGGGTATTAATGCGTTCTTACTAATTCAGTAAAATACGGGATCTAACTAGCAAAATTTCAATATTTATTCCTAAGTTTTTTGTGCACACCGAAGTATTATTCTGTCCAATCAAAAATCTGTGTATTTTATGAAATAACGAAAATTTAAGTTTTTTTTTAAAGTTTTTAAAACATTTTATGTTTTGCTATAACCCTGAAGGATGTTTATGCTGAAAACTAATTTATTTTTTGAAGGATAATAAAAAATATATGAAAGTCAAGCTTTTTTGAAAAAAGGTATGTTCACACCTATTATTTTGTCCAAGTGTGTATAAAAGCTTTTGGTACTCGTGATCTTACAGTTTTTATTGGATTCTTAACGTCGAATCGTAAAAATTTTTTGTAAGCTAAGTATTTTGATTTGTGGAGTTATTCAAAAACATTTAATTTTTCTATTTTCGATTTAATTTTACTGGACTGCATCTGAAGGAAATTGATTATAATTTCGATTTAATCTTCTAAAACGAGAATTAAACGTTAAAGCAATAATATGAAATTCAACTACTTACAAGAACGCTGTCGTGATAGCTAACCCTTCTAGCTTAGTTTTCTATTAAGTATATGCTACTTACATAAAATTCCAAAAGTAAATTTATTCGTAAAATAACGAAAATTGTAAATGTCTTCAATGTAATGATTACTCCTGATTTACCCATAATGCTGCTTGCTCACCTTAAGTATGCATACCGCAAAGAACTTGAAAACCTTGTGCCAACATCAGGTGCGCTCATAACCCGCATTTACGCCAGCAATCAATCTCTCCTTAAGATAGCTCCGTTTTTTGCTCTCTCTCTCATTCATGATTTTGTTTGATAATATTGATTTTAAAGATTGTGCTCACTCACTTACTTTTTCTAAATCCGAAATGCTTTCTATTTCCGATTTCCACAGTATAAGACAAATAAAAAGACTAAAACCATAATATAAAAAAAAAGAAGATATTTGTAAAGAAATGCAAACCAAAAAAAAAGCTCTCCTTGAGCTACTTTTATCTTTTGCTTGTGTACGTGAGACGACGATACACTTTTCCTCACTTCCAACCGTTTGCCAATTTTCCGTTGACATTTTGTCTTGGTTCTTGCTGTTACTGGATTTGTTTGTAAGTACTCCATTGTAGTCTGTATTTTATTTTGACTATTGTAAATTTGTTTTACCTCTATGGCATCGTCAGGCTTTAAGCTTCACTGCATTGAAGCACATGTGCATAGTGTTTGTTGGTACGAATACAAACACAAATAAGTACATACTTACTTAGTAAAAGTACACACATACTCCATTAAATTCTTGAAACAAAGGGAAGGTCGATCGCTTAAGTTCTTGTGTTTGTGTGTGCTGAAAAGGATATTGAATATATTTTGGAGGTTGAAGGTATCGTTTGCAGTGATTGAGAATTATTTGAGAGAAGTATTTGGCCAACTGAAAGTCAATCACTTAAAATATATTAGATAATATAATTTAGAAAAATGCAATTGAACTATTCAAATCACGTGTCGCTCATACAATTGTTGACGAAAAACACTCTGAAGAGTTCAGAGTAGATGCAAAACGCTTGGCCTTTGGCGCTACACGCGGTCATAGTCGACACTGATAAACTGAAGTTCATTGTGGAAAAGGCAGAACACTTGCCTCAATATCTGTCTATCTCTTTATCGGTGTCCTGTGTGATTGCATTCCCTCTCTCATTCTTCCTCCCAACTATCAATCTTCTTCCCTACATTCAAAACAATGTTCTACATTCATAGGGGTACACCCTGTGTGTTGAATGTCTCAATAAAGAAAAAAAACTAAAAAGATATAAGATAAAGGACTATATAAAAGTTCTTTCCGTATATTTAATTTAAATGCTTCCTTATTTATTTGTTGCTGCAAACGAGCGCGATTTGTAGGTCTCGTCGATATTTTTAAAGCCGCAAGTCATTCTTAGTAATTACTTTCAGACTTTTGTCACGTCTAACATTTTCCAAATGTGTGAGACTATCCATATTTCGTAGTTCCATTTCTATCTATGCTTTAGAACTCAAAGACGCTCACAATCCAACGATTGAATCTTTGATTTACCTGAAAAGTAGCTTACAGGTTTTCAACCGTCGGCTCACGGCCTATTAGCTCACATACTTAGATTACTGCCTAAACACCTTAAACCTACGTTACAGGTAAAACTTCCTCTTGCAAGACGAAGGATACTCGTAGAATCCCTGCCCTGATATCAATCACGGTTTATTTTAGATACGATCCGATGAAAAAGTTTTCGTACAATATAACAGGAATATTCAGTTTTGATCACTATTTATTCAAGTTTAAGAAGATTCGGCCGACATTTAATTTTTCGCCTACCCAACAAAAAAGAATAACAACAAAGTTTTCTACATGGCACCACCTCTTGGCAGACAATAAAAATTGCTTAGTTAAGCTTTTAACTTTGCCTGCCATTCTGATTCGGCATAAAACTGTTGATCCCTTCCATTCATGTACAAAAATGTAACGCGCACAACGTGAGTGGATGCGGAAAGCTCGGCCTAGGTCCTCCCTGGGCTGTTGTGCCATTAAAAGAAGAAGAAAGAAGAACTTAATTGATATGAATCTAGAAAGGATTACTCGTACACATTTGCCTAAAAGTATGCTAATATATGTATGCAAAATAAATAAATTAATGTCAACTCACATTATGTAAAATCGTTTATGTCATGCTGACATAATTGTCGTACATAAAAGTCAAAATTCCACAGAGGAAGGAAAGGATGAAATGAAAGAAAAGGAAAAGACGGAAGCTTAATAAGGAAACGACATATGCGTGTACCATTAGGAATAATTTAAGATAATAATAATACGTAACAATGACAGTCTGACAGTGTGTGTATGGTGAGACACAAGTAAGTGTGCCAAATCACATTGCAATCGTAAATTAATTTCCTGCTGCAAGAGAGAAACTGTGTGTTTGATTCTTTTATTGTTTGTGTATTACAACAGAAAGTTAAAATAAAAAAATAAATAAATATTATCCTGTGTTTAAAGACAATATTAAGAAACAAAAATTTATTATAATTTCTTCTCATTGATAGCGAAGAAGAAAACAAATTCAAATATTCCCTAGAGCACACATATTTAATGCTTGCCTTTGCAATTTAATAGTCTTAAATTTTAATGCCCATGTAATTGCCTTCAAGATTTTCTTGTTTGTTTGTTTTCTTATTTTTTTGGCATTATTTTGAGTGAATTTCTGCGCGTCATGTAAACATTGGCTTACATTACTTAGGTTTGTCCATTTTTCTTTGAGTTGGCACAATTGCAACTTCTCAGAAACGTAAGCGGTTTTTTCTGCATTTGTGTTCTTGTTCATTTCAGCATACGTAAGCTCTGCAGCTCATTCTATACTTTCTTTTACAAAATTCTTCGAAATTACATTAAAATAGTGCTGCTTTGTTTCAATTCAATTTTTTTTTTTTTTTTTTTTTTTTATTTACTTGAAAACATCATGTTTCCCTAATACAGCAACGAGTCAATTTGAGCAACGAGCTGTTTACAGTGGTATTAATTATTTATGTATACTTATAACAATAACTTCAAAGGAATATTATTGCGTTCCAGCTACCAGTTCAAAAGGTTTTACGCGTTGAAGTCGTCTCCTTAGATCACTTATGTTAAGCAGTCGGGAGGCTTCCTCATTTACATGTTGATGTCGTCTAGCTTGGTGTGATTCCGCCAGTTTAGAGATTTCCCCGTTTACAGTTGGTACTATACATTCAAATCACGATGAAGATCGCTATTTCGGATATTGTACCATGGAACATTTACAATGTTTCGAAGCACCTTATTCTGAAAGCGCTGAATAACTGCTACATTTGATTTCTTGGTGTATCCCCAGAGCTCTGCACCACATGACCATACAGGTTTCAGAACTTGATTATACAAGATGAGCTTGCAGTGAGTAGAAAGGAACGAGTTCCGCCCAATAAGCCAATAAAGATTTCGATATTTAATGTAGAGTTCATCTCTTTTTATTTTAGCATGTTCACTCCATTTGAGCTTGGCATCTAACGTCATACCTAAGTATTTAGCTGTATTAGAGTAAGGTTTCTGATTCCCAAGAATTTGAATCGGAATATACGATATCTTTCTATTTGTAAAGTTGATTTGTAAAGACTTTGTAGTGTTCACCGATATACCAATTTGTTGTACACAACCCGATTTCATTTACCTCATTTTGCAGACGCTGTGACGATTCCAACTCAAAATCAGCAACGGTGAGAATCGCTGTATCGTCGGCAAAAGTAGCTACCACGCAATTTGTAGGAATTGAGATATCACAGGTGTAGAGTACATATAAGGTAGGTCCCAATGTACTACCTTGTGATACTCTTGCACTAATAAGTTGGAAGTTCGAATAACTATTTTCTTGTTTGACACGGAAGTAGCGCTCAGTCAGGTACGACTCTAGAATGTCACAGACGTTCGGTGGTAAACTGCATCTTAGCTTCCTGATGATACCTTCATGCCAAACCTTGTCAAAAGCTTGGGCAACATCAAGGAACACCGCGGAGCAAACTTTTTTATCTTCGAGACACTTTTCTACTATATCGGTGATTCGGTGGACTTGATCTATAATTGAATTTTTTTCACGGAAATTCAATGATATTTTTTTATTTTTTTGATTCTACATTCCAGTAATGAATCAAAGATTCACTCGTAAAATGGAATTTAAAAAATTTTGTTTTCATTTTTACAATTTTTATTATCTACTTGATTCTTATTTGCGCTTGTATGTGTATTCATTTGCCATTGATATTGAAATATTATCACGGGTTAAAGAATATGCTTGAAGTGCTCGCAATTGCATGTGTTTTTGTACATACATTTTCAGTTTCAATAACTCGTTGATTAATTCCAATTCTTATTTTTCTACAAAACTATGAACAGTCTGTTTTCATACCAAGGGCAGTTTCCATTTTTTGTCTCTCCTTCTTTTTTAGTTTTTTCGAAAACAGTCCGTCTCACCTATCTACATTTTCTTTTAGCGGCAAACAATATCTACTTAGCTGCAAGTTTTCAACCTACCCAGGGTAGGCAGTAACCCTATTTGATTAATGAAGGACATGCTCTACATACAATATTTCGATAAGAATCACACTACTTTGTCTAATACAATCCATTTGATATTTATTAAAAGGACTGGCAAACTGTGCCAACACACAAAATGCATACATTCTCACGATATGGCTCTTGTGGTATGCAGGTTTATTAAACCACAGTAGTATTTGAACTGCTAAAATGAAAATCAATATTAAATTTTAACAAGAAATAAAAAAAATTGACTTTGAGTCTCTAAAAGTTCTTAAAGAGATACACAACAAGGACAATGCTTGCAAATGCATGGAAAACTCTTGATTTATATGAATTTTCCGGCACACGCGCATACATGACCACATTCACATGTTGCTGCAGCTATCGAAATAGACATTTTCGCAGTCAAAGTCATACAAGCGAGTACACATGCATACGCATACTCATGCATGCATATCCATTTATATTCGTATTGGTATATATTCGCTGTTGATGAAGCAAAAATTTGTGTTTTTTTTCGGATCTTTTGTAGTGGAATTTATTTGCTAAACTATAAGTAATACATACCTACATGCACTCGGATAAGTAGCAGAGAGCAGCACTGTATGCATTAGTTAGCGAAGCCTTGAAGTATGCTTTCAATTTGGCAGACATGCATGCACATGTTTATGGATGCAGTAAACCCAGGTTTAGTACCTCTCCCCTTAACAGTTTTACTTTTTTCTGTAAACATCCATAGAAATTTCACCTTTTAAATGCCTCTCGCTTAAGTATCACTTAATTTTTACTTTTGCTTTTAATGGCACAACAGCCCATGGAGGGCCTAAGCCGAGCTTTTCGCATCCACGCATGTTGTGCGTGTAATATTTGTACATGAATGGAAGGGACCTACAGTTTAATGCCGAATCCGAATGCCGAAGTGAAAAGCTTTTCATAGGCAATTTTTAATCTTGTAGGTTTGCCATTGCCTGCCAAGAGGTGGGTGCCGTGTAGAAAAATTATTTTTTCTACTTTTTGATTTTGCCTGTGCCGAGATTCGAACCCCAGACACTCTGCGTAGCAGTCCAGCGCACTACCACTACGCCACAGCGATCACACTCTTTTAATAAACACTAATTTGTATGTTACTACAAAAAATTTTTTTTTAAATTGCTCCATTTATGTGCTACTTGAAAAAATTAACGAATTATCTATGTTATAAAAAATTTATACAAATATATATATATACACAAGGTGGCACAAAAGTAATCACCCAGTACAAAAATAATCATTCAATAAATAAATCAGTTCTATTTACGCATAATATTCTCAATAATAACTAACATTATTCACAAATCGAACAGAATTGTTATCATTTAAAAAAAAAATGTTATATCCTCATATTTATATAAATTTTTATCAACATACATAATACGATTATTTAATGGACCTTACTGAAGTGATGAACTAAATGTGAAGCTGAAGCGCCGCAGTCTGGTAAAAGCTTAAAACTCTGGTTCACAAAGAAGTCTCTAGACAGCCGTCACCAAAACGAGTGTGTAATAAACACCAGAACAGTACAATTTATCATGTCTTATAGTAAACTCTCCAAGCTTCCAGTATTACAGCCGCTGAAAGCAATTACATTATCAAAAATGTTCGAAAATCTCGAGTTTTATTATTATTTACTTTAGTTTGAGAATTTTGATTAAAAATAGAAACAAATAAATATAATTCTACTTCCCGTGATACTAACTATATATAAAATAGTCTATGACTAGCTAGAAATAATAACTTTTAATATAAAATGTTTAGTCATTAAAAAAAAAATTGCAAACAGGCTCAAACAACCACAATTGCTTTGAGGGATCCCGACTTCTTGACTTCATAAATCCACGCCAATTAATTCTTTTAAGCTTTTGAGAACAAGTCTGAGTTTTTGACAACGATATTTGTCTAGTATCATTTTTTTAGGTTAATCAAAAATTTGAGAACTAGAAGGTTAATGTACGAGATATGATAAAAAAAAAACCGTTATTTTCAATTTTTTCAAAAAGTATTTATTTATTCATCAACAACTATCTTGTCCACTTCAAAGTAATCCCCCTCAGATATAATACACTTATGCCAGCGTTTTTTCCAATCCTCGAAACACTTCTGAAACTCGCTTTTTGGTATCGCCAACAGCTCCTGTTTCGATTTTTCTTTTATCTCCTCAATCGTAGCAAAACGCTTTCCTTTCATCGGTGTCTTCAGTTTTGGGAAGAGGAAAAAGTCACCGTCAGCGGGGGCCAAGTCCGGTGAATGCGGTGGTTGAGGCTTGATAACGGTTTTGTTTTTGGCCAAAAACTTACGCACAAGCGACGCTGTTTTTGCTCAAAATTTAGCAATTTTGGAACAATCTTCGCTGCCGCACGTTTCATGCCTAAAACATCCGTAAAAATTGCTTGACATAAGCCGAACGATATGCCAACATCATCAGCAACCTCTCTGATAGTGATTCGACGATGATCCAAAATCATTTTCTTCACTGCGTCAATGTTTTCATCGGTTGTTGCCGTGCTCGGGCGACCAGGACAAGCATCGTCATTGACATCTTCTCGGCCTTCCTTAAACCGGTTATACCACAATTGAACTTGTGTTCTGCTCCTAGTAGACTCGCCAAAGGCCACAGTCAACATTTCAAATGTCCTTGCGCATTTAATTTAATTTTTTACACAAAACTGAATACAGTTTCTTTGATCCATTTTTTCGAATAATAAAAAATCGAAGAGCACACCAAAACACGACTAACCTTTTTATCTGTCAAAAACAAACTGACAATCCAAAATGGTTGCTATTGCCAACATATATAACAGACATGTGTACCAACATAACAGAAAAAAAATGCGAAAATCGAACATACGTAACTCACGAAATTTGAAAATAACGGTTATTTTTGGATCAAACCTCGTATGTATTTCAATTACAAACAAATGCAATATGCGTATTCTCTAAGAGTAGCATATGTCCTTGCACGGTGTAAGAGTAGAACAATTCCATAGCTTTAACATCATACAACGGAAAAATATAAACATAGTCTTAGAGAATCAGAGAATCCTTCTAATATGAAGTTGCCGCTGCCGCTGAAGCTGAAAATGCCGCACAACGTGGAAACTTTTTACAGTTTTTTGTCGACAACAAAATACAAAAAAAAAAAGGGATACGAGGAATTATTTACTAAGTTCAATAAGAAAAGCGAAATGTTTTGAAGTTGTAAGAATGCTCAACTTGAATTTTTCCAATTTTAATTTTTCATCAAAATTTAACATGAGCTTCAGAGCTGCATATATTGTGTGAACATTGTTTCCTTGTCTTGTTGCCACTTCACGCTTCACGCTTCAGAAAGGACTTTTTGTTATATCATTCGATTTTTTACAAGTTTTGTAATACAAGTGCAAAAGAAAGGGCAAGAGATTTCAGCTTGGACCACTAGGCAAAAAGTAGAAATTTACATATTTATTGACCAATATTCGATTGAATTTAAATATTTGCAATTTTGATTGCATCCAAATAGTTAAGTGAATTTGTTCGTAAGTACGTCGAGTTAGCTTAAATGCCTGGGTTCCTTTTAAATGCCTTCCGCGCTTAAGTACATCAACAGCCTGACATCTTCAGCTGAGATACTTAAGCGGGTTTTACTGTATATGAATGTTTATGTGTGTATGCTGTTTTTAAAACCCTACATTATTTTTCATTTTTTTTTTTATTAAAAGTGGCATTTTGTGTGTGTGCTCGCACATCAACGTTTTCTTTTTAATTTGCTGCGGCATCTTCTTCCATTTACTCTTTCCTACCCCTGTTTGCCGTCTCCTCCGATACTTTCATCAAACTCTTACATAGAATGTTGAGGTTCAAGTTCAAAAATGTTTGTATAGCTGTTGGAAAACCCTTATTTCGTGTGCCTTTGACAAAAGTTTATTTATACTGAAACTAATTGAAGTAGTTTATGTAGGTACTATGACCTAGCCGTCCTTGTGTCAACACACAGAACAGAGCTTTTGGAAAGTTTTCACCTTCAAATTCGACACACACACACGCACGCAGCCATGCACAACACTGAACACTGATGTATTGTCAGAGTGCAGCGCAAATGAGTGCCTTTACTTATTCCACTCTTTGTTTTTGTTTTACTTTTCACTTACTTTCCCCTTATTAAGCAGAGATATATATACGAGGGAACTGTAGAATGAGGCTGAATAAAACAAAAGGCGTTAGTCAGTGAGTCGGGAAGTAGAAATTGCTTTAAACGATAGGTGCGGGAATTTGACTACTTATAATGGTGCTCTCTCTTACATCGAAATGTCAATTTCCGGATTCACTGTTGGTATTCCAAGCTGAGAAGCTTACACACGCTGCTCACACCGAACATTAAAGAAGATTGACTTGACTGTGTAGATAATTGATTGGCATTGTAGTGTTACATACGAACATTTTATAAAAAGGTTTTGTTTTTGCTGGCAGATTTATTTGCACGCGATGACAGTAATTTTAAAATGTCAATAACTTAAAGGAAAAAGTGTAAGTAAATTAACATTGAATTTATTCACAAATTATTGAAAAAGTATAGTACTTATAAATATACCCGCCCTTCATATAGCTGCTGTTTTCCCGTACGTTTATCAATACCTTAAGCATATTGTATAGAAATTTAGTTTTATTTCAATAAATTTTGTAAGCATGATTTCAGATTTCACCCCCTTTTCACCCCCGAAAACCCATAAAAAAATTACTTTTCACATTTTGTAATGGAAATTTTACTAAAATCCCATATCAGTGCTTACTTGTATAGTATATACTAAATCTTCGGCCCCTTTACATTTGATTTTAATACTCAATCATAATTTAAGAATATTAAGTAAGTATGTATATAAAATCTTAGTAGTTTTTTAATACAGGATTATGTAAATTATTGTAATTTAAAAAAAGTATTTACATAAATGTTATTAATTCCTAAGAACACAAAAAATAACACAATACGAGTTACAATCAGATCGAAAATGTATGCATTTAAATTTAACATTTGCATTCATTGCATTAAGAACACATTTGCATTATTTCGGAAAGCATATACTACATACACATGCACGTGTTCACTGACACACACACCCACATACTCACATCTTTATAAATAACACATTTATAAATAAATTATGAAGTCTACAAATGATGTAGAAGTTATACGACAATCATGATAGATTTTTGAGGACATCTGTGTTTAATACTAAACTTGTTTCAAGACACTCGCGTCACACCCAATGAATATCATCCTCATTGAAAAACATGAAAGTGCTCATAACCAGCATTTCTGATGTTTTGTTAGAGACACATGCTCAGGATATTCTTCGTTATTCTATAAAATGTTATCAGAAATGCACTAGTAAACAGCACCTGTCGGACTGCCTCAGTTACACAAGGCAGCGGCATCTCAAAGATTCGTTTCTTCTCAGTATCAGCATTCAGTTATTGACCATGTTTCTGTTTTATACTTAATGTAAAGTTAATGTTTATTACTAAATTAAGAATATGACCGAGTACCGAGTTTCTGGAATCAGCAAAATAAATTAGAAAATGATTAATAAACACTAGGAACTTTTATTCAAAATTTTTTTTTTTTTTTTTTTGCATAACAATGGTGTTTTTTTTAGAAGTGTGGTTTTTAATCTGGCAATACTTTTTTCGGAGTTGGTCTGTCACTTGATTTATGCTCAGTTTGGTTTGCCATTTCATAATGAATAGACTTACTCCTGAACAGCGTTTGCAAATCGTGCAAATTTAATACCAAAATAATGGTTCGGTTCGCGCGACGCATCCAATATTCAGTCGACATAATCGCACAGCAGATTCGGTAATTCGAGCAACCATGGATCGCTTTCGCACCACGTTTACTTTAGTGGATAATGCGCATCCTCAGAGACGCCGTACAGTGCGCACCGAAGACGCTATTCCTGCTGTGGAGCAGAGTATCGAAGATGACCCGAATGAGTCCATTCGCTATCGCGCGCAACAATTGGAACCACTTTATGGAAGATTTTGCGGAAAGATCTTGGTTTGCGATCTTACAAAATCCAACTCGTGCAAGAATTGAAGCCGAACGACCATCAAGCGCGTCGCACGTTCGGTGAATGGGCCCAAAACGAGATGGCCACCGATCCCGATATTCACAACAAAATTTTGTTCAGCGATGAAGCTCACTTTTGGTTAAATGGGTACGTTAATAAGCAAAATAGTCGCATTTGGAGTGATCATAATCCACACATACAAGCCATTGTTGAGACGCCGTTACATCCTCAAAAAGTCACTGTTCGGTGTGCTCTATGGGCAGAGGGAACCATTGGTCCATATTTCTTCAAAGATGAAGCCGGTCATAATGTTACAGTCAATGGGGAACGCTATAGAGCCATGATTAATGACTTTTTCACTTTTTCGTGCCTGAATTGGAGGATGTTGATGTGGACGACCTTTGGTTCCAACAAGACGGCGCTACTTGCCATACAGCCAACGAAACAATCAAATTATTGAAGGAAACTTTTGGTGAGCGCATTATCTCGCGTCGTGGGCCTGTCGCGTGGCCTCCAAGATCGTGCGATTTAACACCGCTAGACTATTTTTTGTGGGGCTATGTGAAGTCGCTTGTCTACGCAGATAACCCGAGACGATTGAAGCCTTGAAAGAGAATATTCGCGCGTTATTACTGACATATGGCCCTAATTGTGGTCAAATTGCAAAAAGTGGTCGAAAATTGGGCTTCTCGGCTGGAATTTATTCGAACGAGCCGCGGCAGCCACTTGCCCGAAATCGTTTTTAAAACATAATGGCATATCTTTATCTTTATAAGAAAGCTAAATTCTTGGTCATAACATTAAATTATATGCGTTTTATTTCTTCTTGAAAACCATACTTCTAGCAAAAAACACCCTGTAGAAAGAGGGCCATAGATTAGATTTCCATACTACTCAGTCGGTTGTACTTTTTCCTGATTGAACCTACAGTTTAACGCCGGTTCCGAACGGCAGAGTTGAAATTTGTTACCACTTGGTGGTTTTATCATTGCCTACACTTGTACTTATACACTTTCTTATAATTCTCATTCACTTCATATCGCCTTGAATGTAAGAAGGTTATGAATAAAAACATAGTGGAACATTTTTTCAACACCGAAGCAAATCCCAAAAAAAAAATTAAAGGGCGTTGCCTTGAATAGGGAATGGGTATTTGGTTTAGCCGTAATTGGTTAAAATGTTTGGGATATAGCATTGAGAAGGAAGTAATTTAAATAGTGCATATATTTTCAATGAGGTACATAAAGGTAGTGGAGGTTTAGAAAAATAATAAATATCAAAAAATGGATTTCTCCACCCACAAAACCCTTCGATACCCACTTTGTTGTACCTCCCACTTTCCACTTTCTCAAGGCAATATCCCAAAATTTTTACCACATTTTCTTCTTTTTTTTGGATTTGCTCTGGTGCTGGATCTGAAGCCTCAAAATATTATTCTGTGGAATTAACCACCAGACCAAACCGAGGATCGAATACGCAGCCTCCCGGGTGATAGTCTAGTGCGCTATCCACTAGACTATCGAGGTCGTCAAAGAGTAGTGTCGCAATAAAAATAAATAAATGGCGGAGATGCCATGCCTTTTCAATATTTCAATGTAAATACGGGGTGGACCATTTATAATTTGGAATTTGATCTTGGTGTAGAAAAAAACGAATATTTTGTCTTCAATGTGGTTTTTATTATTCGAAAGTGCAATCCTTCCAGTTAATTGTCGAACACTATTACATTCAAATGACTTCCTCGGCTGGCCTTTCAGAAGCCCATTGCTAAACCACCCAATTTTTTTAGTACATTTTCGACTGGTTCGAGCTGTACTTGACTGATGGCTGCACCAATTTCGGCCTTAAGCGTCTCAAGTGTATCACTTATTTTTAACTGCTCTCCACAAATAATACTGCACAACTGCGTGGAGGTGAAGGTACATTGCCAAAACGGTTAAATATTCGATTTTCAAACTTCCCACATAAAGATTGATTCAGGCACGGCTTGTCCTGTGGGAACAAAATGTTGGTCAAGTCCATATCTTCCGAAATAGGCCACAAATACTCAGTTATTTTTGTTCAATTCGTGAGAATGATGGCAAGTTAATATGGTTGGTTCTTCTTACACATTCTGGGCAATAGCAATAATTTTGTAAGTTGTGAGCACTGTAGGAATACCAGAAAGTGTTGTTTTATCCAATAAAGATCCAGTTTCACGCACACGTTTCACAAATTGATCTTCTACCAAATTTTGAACGTAATTTTCTCACACTTTCTGTAGAAGATTCACCATTTTGAAAGTAAATTTCTAGCATTTCCAAATGTTTTGTCAACATATTAACCACAAGTGTAAAACTAAATTTCCGTCATAATACGAATGACATTAGAGTTCCTGCACTCAAAATGACCAGTCGTTCAAATTTGAAATTTTAGATGGACCACCCATTATTTTCGCAATATGAAATTCTCTCGAACTCACCATTCTTTCAATTGATTAAGAAAGCTTTAAAGCTTTATATTGTTATTTAGTCTTAAAGGATATCGTAATCCAAAGACGTTATGAAATAAATAAATAAATAAATAAATAAATATTATAACGATTTTAAGTCCACAAAGGACACCCTTCTGGTATAAACTTTGATATTCGCTTCATGAGCTGCAGCTGTAATAGAAATTATCTTTCAAAGTAATTACTGAGTGTTTGGGAAATGTTCTTAGGATTAGATACGAGTACCTACTAAATTCGTATCCTACTCGTACATATAAAACACAATTAGCGAATTCAACTTGAATACCAACACCCGTGCATCACAATACATACACAAAATTAACACGAAAACCACAATAGTTTGTATTTATTATTAATCTTTATGTATGTATGTATGTGTGTGTGTTTTTAAGTCACTTTTTTCAAACATCTTGTTGTTGTAATATGCAATTGTATTTTAACCCATTTTGTAAAACAAAAACAAAAATCATTATTTAAGCATATACATATACATATCAATATACTGTATGTACTGTATGTGTATATAGTATTTAATTAATTACTTAATTTGGAATACTTATTTTGCTTAAAATCTCGTATCTAACACAAATTCGATTAATTGTATTTTACCATACATCCCTATCCACCCTGTCTACCACACATACTCTAAATATCTTTTGAAATTTTCTGAATGACAAAATTGTTTAATGTCCTTAAATGCGCAACCTGAAAAAACACGAACACATTTTCTGTTAAGTTGAATTTAACAAATTTGCACTAGTTTGAGTTACCTCACCTCAATGAATATAAAAATTGAGTTCCGTGATATTTCGTTCCGAACTACAAAGCAAGAGTGCATTCAAGCAGCTGATCGCTGTATACAGTCTTGTAAAAAATATAACAAAAGTGCAATATTAACTTTAAAATCTTCAATTAAATTGGAAAAATTTAACCATAGAATTGTTTACGTAATGAGTTCATAAACAGAAACAAAAAACATTTCCTTGACCAACTAAGTAGTTTCATTAAATGCCTACATCTTTCATTAAATTCCCAATAATATTCAATAGTAAATATTAAAAGTTTTCCAAAAAAACCAATTCCGCACTCGAATCATAATTAAATATTCGAAATATTAGCTCAAACACTTATTTTGCTAGTGCATCCGCATTATTCTCCCATTACTTTACTCCTCTTCTTACACATTAGTCCGCTGTTTAAATATTTTTCGAATGCAATTTGAATTCACTTTCACTTACACACACACACACACACACACACACACACACACACACACACACCTGAACACTGTCCAACACCTTGGCTATAACTATATACAATGTATACCAAACAAACAAAAAAAACCTACGACTTTCGAATAATTGCAGGCAGCCCTCGAGAGTCTGGCAGCAATCGAGTGGATGCTACGCAACTGATTCTACGTATACATCGTGGTCGTCCATGCAACACCCCACAGCGCACACCAATCTCCGTGCACTCTATGTCCTCGACACTGAGCGTGAACAGCAACGGTGGGGAAGAGGCTTATCCGCTGCATCACAGCACTACCATTTCAAGCACACCAAAGCGTGCCGCTTCGATGCGCGTCAATCGACAGCGACACGAAAAAGTCGCCATTAAAGTGTCATTTCCATCGTCCGAGAATGTACTCGAATCGAATTCGGTGACATCTCCACCGCCATATGCCGTCGTTTCCACTACTGCCCGCAGCAATAAGCCGCCGCTATCGAATGGCCGTCGGTCATCGTTCAAGACAAGCCTCTTTGAAATTGGCGAAACGACTTTTAATCTTGACAACACCACCACCAGCAGCAACGCGAATATTAGTATCGCTGGTAGTCAGCGTGATATTCATGTGCCAGCATCAGCATCAGCATCAGCAGCGGCATCAGCAGCGGCATCGGCAACAGCAACAGCTACCACACCGTTCTTGAAAGATAAGAAGCGCTCCAAGCGCAGTGCAAAAATTCAAATCAAACGTTTTCGCATGGAAACGAAAGCAGCCAAAACGCTCGCCATCATTGTGGGCGGCTTCATATTGTGCTGGCTGCCATTCTTCACGATGTATCTGATACGCGCATTCTGCGAATCGTGCATACAGCCGACGGTCTTCTCGGTGCTCTTCTGGCTGGGCTATTGCAATTCGGCCATAAATCCCGTCATCTATGCACTTTTCTCCAATGAGTTTCGTATCGCCTTCAAGCGCATCATCTGCCGCTGTGTATGCACGCGCAGCGGTTTCCGCGCCTCCGAGAATTTCCAAATGTTTGCGGCACGTGCGTTCATGGCGCCCGCCACATTCCACAAGACCATCTCAGGCTGTTCCGATGAAGGGGACGGCGTCGACTTTAGCTGACTAATAGGAGACTATGAAAGTGCACTGCAGCGTACCGTATCACTGCCGCCACAAAAGACTGAGTCGATAAAACGTGAGCGGCGCGGAGGTTTCTGTAAGGGTAGAAACATTTAAACAAAGACAGCGACGACGATGACAATGAGGACAAGCGCATAATGAGCATGGAAACGTTTGATAATAAAGAAATATTTTTGCCCACGGCACATGGCAAACAAATTGCAATAATCGTTTAGTTGTTATGCTGCTTTTTTCTACTTTTATATGTATATTGTATGTACGTACGTAATGTAAAAATATAATTTGTATGGATTACGCCTAAATGTAGGCAAAGCATTGCAGTTGAAAGCGTATTGTATTGATGTTGCTCGAGAAACTGTTGAACAATGATGATGGATGATGACGTTGTACTCGTAACTATGGCAATAATTTTAAAATATTTCCAAGAAATAATAAAAGGAAATAAACAAAAAATTAAAACATAATGAGCATGAATAAAAAATGTAATTTAATTTAATACTTCTGAGTTTAAGTACATACGAGTATGTAATTATATTGATTATAAGATTAATTTTAGTTAAAATTTTACATAAGCAACTAAGTAAGTACTTACTATACTACATACAATAAATATTATACATATATAAATAAGTACATAATAGAAAAAGATAAATAAGTATGTATTAAATGTACATGATTTCAACTGCTGGGAATTTGTAATTAATACTCAATGTACAGTACTATATGTATGTGTATATAGGTATATGGTATATACTTGTAAGCAAAAATAAATATATTTAATGAAGGAATTTACAATATTTTCTGCAGCTAAACTCCAATAATAAATGAATTAACTTCTTCGATCAAATGCCAAAAGCAACATTTTTCTTTTGTTTCTAGAGGATAAAAAATGCAAATTGTAAGTTTTCAGGGTATTTAAACATCACACTTTATGAATTTTTTCAAGTTTATCGTTATTTGACACCATTCCTCTACACGACTAACATTTAAAAACTAGCACCAAATTCCTTGAAAAATGTTTTCTGAATTAAAATTATTAAAACTGCTAAACAATGTAGCTCCATTCAACACAACGGCGGCTTATTGACCTGAGCTGTCATCGATATACTATAGTTTATCATAGTCGTGGTACATTTTCACACCACTGTCACACCACTACTGTTAATGGATTTTTCATTTTCTGCACTCAGGTTATATAAATTCAATTAACATTATTATTATTTATTAAACAATTATTAATATAATCATGCCTTTGGCAAGTTGTCCCATGGGTCTACAAACTTTCCTGCGGAGAAGAAATGTTCAAGCCTTGACCTCAGCAAGTGACACAGACCTTTATATCCAAGTAAATTATTGGTTAAAAGTTATTAAAGTCGTCGAAAGTAATTATCTGCACGTACAATATAAATAAATATACTTAAATCTGGTATGTGTCGAAAGTAATAAATAACAAAATTTCGACAGTTAATATAGCTTCTCCTTCGTGCCACATTATATTGAAACGTTGTTGTTTACGTATTTTTTATATTTTTTCTTTAAATATCTTCTTTCAAATCAGTACTTTCGCCTGAATTTAATCTAAATTCCTTTTACCCGTATGCCTTTTTCATTAACTACTTCTTAATAAATTGCCAAATATTTCTCACTACACATATTCCAGCATTGGTGTCGAGAAGTGTATGTGTGTGTGTGTGTGTGTGTAGGTATGGGTGAGTGAGTGTGTGTGTGTGTGTGTGTGTGTGTGTGTGTGTGTGTGTGTGTGTGTGTGTGTGTGTGTGTAGGTATGTGTGTGTGTGTGTGTGTAGGTATGTGTGTGTGTGTGTGTGTGTGTGTGTGTGTGTGTGTGTGTGTCTCTGTGTGTGTGTAATTTCAGAGTGTGCCTACGTAGTCAGGTAGGTGTGTTAATTATTCACTATTACGACTTTGCATGTGAATTTAGGAATCAAATTACCTCAAACGGTAATCAAAGGAAAAACAACAATAGAACTTGATTCTCTAACTTAACTTAAGTTAAGTAAATTTCTTTTCATTAGCTCGTAATGATAACAACAACAACAACAACAACAACAACAACTAAAATAAATAATCGATACACTAAACTACTCATAAATCCTGAACAAACGAAGGAAAAGAAGCTTGAAAAGTTGCTACAAATATACACACAGACTCGCATACACATACGTGAACTACCCAGTAAGGAATACTATTACTAACACAATACCAACCAAATGGTTAAGCTCTTTATTGTGAACAACAACAAAAGCATGTTTTATTCCAATAAAAGCTGTGTTTTATTCGCCAACTCATTTAACATGTGCGAATAAAACGATCAAGTTGCTAACTCTCTGCTTCATTGTGTTGTTATTCAAAATAAATCTACTTAATACCAACTGGTAATTGAGGTGATTTTCCAGCACATGAGCATAGGCACTTCTCTCTTTTATTTTACAGTTGAGTTCGTCCCTTCGCGCTAAACAAAAAAAAAAAAAACATTTTTAATTGAACTTGTTAGTTACTTCTTTTCTCCGGCGGACATTTTGATACATTTCTTCTTTGATTTTTGCCAAACCAGGGATGGTATATAAATAAGTACCATAAGTATATAATATGAAACCAGGGATGGTAAACAACATGCTAGTTACACATAACATTACACATTATTTCTGCACTTTTTCTTCCAATTTCCCATACGATTATCAGTAACTAGCAGTGCATACATACATAACTAGCAGCGAGTGGGGAATAAAACGCAGCTAATATTTCAATAGAAGATCTTAAGCTGCAACCGATTTTTCTATACTATACATTTTTTCTATGCAGTACACAGAATGAAAGTGAAAGGATGCGCAAGATAATCAGCTACAGGGTAAGGGTAAGGGCTAAGATAAAAGATAAGAATGCTACAAAGGCAATTTATTCATTTCAATCCTAGTTACAGATTACGTTCTGTATACTGATCATACTTTGCAACTATTTGACAATTTTTCTACGACCTTTCTATTTGTAGCAAAAATATTTCACTCAGTATATTTCACTGTCAAAGTTGTATCTTCCTTTCTTTTTAATCCTCTTGGGAGCTTACAGCTTCTACACAGCAGTTCCTTGTATTATCTTCCTTAATCTGTAGTTTTTACCATTTGGATAGGTGACTGACCTAACGCAAATGGTCATGAGTTAATGTCAGTGTCTTGTGCATTCTCTAAATAAAAATATCGTACAGATCTCCGAAAACATTAGATGCACCAAGTCGGATAAGAAATTTGCCGAGAAGAAATTTAGTTTTCTTTAGGAAAAATATATTTTGAAATTTAAAATTTTGAATTTTGCAATGAAGACACTTGATCATATTTGAGAAATGTTTTCATTTGAAATGTATTTTCAAGCCCAATTAATAATTAACAATTTATATGCCGACTTATTGCCATTCGAGCAATTCCCTATTCGTTTATATCAGTTTAGTAAGGACTGAGTTATAGATATAGTATCCTTGCAAAAAGCTCATTCGTCTTTGCAAAATGACAATGACGGAAGCCACCAGCGCAGTGAAAATTAGTACAGACATATCCGCGCTACTTGATACCAAAAGAGGTTTCAGACAAGGTGACTCCCTATCGTACGACTTCTTTAACCTTATGCTGGAGAAAATAATTCGAGCTAACATCGACATCTCTGGCACTATCTTCTAAAAGAGTGTCATGCTGCTAGCATACGCTGATGATATTGACATCATTGGCAAAAACGCTCGAGCAGTCAGTGCAGCATTCTCCAAGCTGGAAAGGGAGTCTCGTCGTGTGGGTCTAGTGGTGAACGAGGACAAAACGAAATACCTTGTGTCAAAAAACAAAAATTCATGGTGTCTTGGACAAAATGTCACTGTTGACAACTACACTTTTGAAGTCGTCAAGGATTTCGTATATCTAGGATCCAGCATAAACACCAACAATAATGTCAGCCTTGAGATCAAGCGTAGACGAATTCTTGCCAACAGGTGGTACTACGGGCTCAGTAGGCAATTGAGAAGTAGAGCCCTCTCTCGACCGACGAAAATAACGCTCTATAAGTCCCTCATCCTTCCCGTCCTAATGTATGGCGCAGAGACGTGGACATTGACCATCAATGATGAGAGGCTGTTAGGAGCGTTCGAGAGGAAGATACTCCGTAAGATCTACGGTCCAGTATGCGTGGACGACGTGTATCGAATAAGATGAGCTGTATGAGTTGTATAAAACTCCAGCGGCTTCGCTGGCTGGGTCATGTTGAGCGAATGGAAGAAAGCGTTCCGGCTAGAAGGGTGTTTTATTCGAACCACGGTGGAGGAACACGCAGTAGGGGACGTCCTAATCTCCGTTGGAAAGACCAGGTGCGGGGCAACCTGACTGCACTTGGCCTTATCAACTGGCGCCAGCGTGCGCATAGCACAGGCGACTGGCGAAGCTTTGTAGAGGCGGCCAAGACCGATCATCGGTTGTAGTGCCAGTTAACCGAGTTAACCGAGAACCGAGTTATAGAATATTTAGTAAATCGATATTGACGATTTCGGCAATTGGGTCACTTTCGCATTCTCGTAGCTCCAATGAAAATAGTGTCAAAACTTCATCATACACATTTTTGATCGGCGCGACCATGGGCAGAGTTTGAACCAAATCTAAAACGTTATGAAAATTCGAAACATTTTTGTTCTTTTAATCTGGAATGGAAGAGATGTATCATTTATTTATATTAAATCCCATTTTAAACTTTAAAAAGCTCCGATTGTAATATTTTGTTCTTTGAAATTAGAACAGTTTCACATGTAGATACTCCAATAATTGTTGAACCCTTCCCCTTTGGAAACCCTGGATCAGCCCTTGAAAACATATAGATTCTAAGAAACCGGAAGCTTTCAATTGTAGAGTTCTTCTTACTATCGTTTGTAGCTTAAGCTTTGGCAAAAACTATATATTTAACAAACGCTACGATACTTATTGCTCCTATTGTTTGATTTCAAGCATAAAGTATCTATTCAATTGTTCTGGGATGGCTGTTGAACAGCATTCAAGCATAAGCTTTAGACTGCATACATTTTCATTGCTTCCTTCGATCATAATGGCAGATAGTTTAGTTAATTTCTTAGCAACGTAGAGAAATATAACTAGTGGAGAAATTTGAGATTTCCCATTTAATTCATATTACGATACTGGGAAGTAATACACACTCACACACGAAGACGTATATGCACATACACACATATGCAGGCACATGTAATCATGTGTGAGTATTTAAGAGCTTATCACGTAACCGAACCACAAAGCCATTTATTACTAACTAATAAGCGCAAAATCCAACAAAGAACTTCAAGGATTTCCAATTATTATTATTTTTTTTTTCCGACCACTTCTTCTTCAAAACTTTATCGCTTTTTGTTTACACGAAATGCTGCTGGCGTCCGCGACAATGCCGTTTCGGGGACTATCTCACCAATTTCACATTACTGCTCTTGGCATGTTTTTGTATAAGTATGTATGCAAGTGTGCATGTGTGGCTGTGTCAGGGGGGGTGTGTGTGTGTGTGTGTGTGTGTGTGGATTGTTCGTACTTAATGTGCGTAAACATTTGATTGAAAATAACAGCAATTAGATTAGAAGTAGCAAAGAAACGATTTCTTTGACAGAATTCCCAAAAGCGTATTAAGTACAACTTTAACTTAACACACATATCTTATGCATACATATAAACATACTACTGTGGGCAAAAAGTAGTAACTTTTTAATTTAAATTTCGCGCGGAAACCCATTCATCAAAATATTATTTTTTTAAGGTTGGTATGACTGTCGGTGACATCTGTGCCAAATGTCACATCACAATAATCGCAAGTGTTTAGTATACGCTTGTCTTTCTGAAGTACAAAAAGGACATTCGGCGATTTTCACAATGAGTGAAATTATTCAACAAAGAAGTTCCATTAAATTTTGTGTGCGGAATCAAATTTCTGGTGCCGAAACGTTCAGAATGTTGCAAAAGGCCTTCGGTGATAATTGTATGTCGCGAGCAAGTGTTCTTGATTCAAAGATGGCCGGGAACGCGTTGACGACGAACCACGTCCAGGACGGCCATCAACATCAACTGATGATCAACACGTCAATAAAATCAAGGAATTCGTGCTCGAGAATCGACGATTAACAGTCAGAGACCTTACTGGCATCGTTGGAATATCGGAAGGATCAGTGAAAATCATTTTAAAACATCATTTGGGCCTAAGAAGAGTGAATGCACGATTGGTTCCAAAATCACTGCATTGGTTTTACGAGACCATTTTGCCAAAAATTCGACTGATATCGTTCCGCAACCACCTTACCACCCTATTCGCCTGACTTAGCACCGTGTGACTTTTGGCTATTTTCTAAACTCAAAAAACATAAAACCGCTTCGTGGACACCGTTACCGTTTTGAGTCAATTGAAGACATTAAACATGAATCGCTAAGCGCATTGAAGGCTATTCCGGAAATTGACTTTAACAACTGTTTCGAGAATTGGAAAAAACGTTGGCACAAGTGTATTTGGGCCGGGGGGGATTACTTTGAAGGGGACGAAATAGATTTGGAAGAATGAATAAAAAAATTTGAAATTATGAACAAAGTCTTACTACTTTTTGCCCACAGTAGTATGTCTGTAAGTATGTATTTATCTCTATGTAGTAGTTGTTGCAAAGCCACACATACATGTCGCATTACCCAGTACAAAAATCAATAATTATTCTCCAATTCGTGGCTGAAGCCAAAATATAAATTTTGAGAGCCTTCCTTATCTATGCCTGAGTTTAGGACTGAAATTTGAGGCAAGAAAATTCAGATCTCTTCCGTTCGAAATACGAAAACTTTCAGGTTATTTGAATTTTAACAATATGTTCGGCAATCGGTAACACAAACGTAAACAGTTACTGTTTTTTCTCCTGGGTGCATATGCTACCAACGATGGCGTTCTTAGATTTCACATCTAAAATTTCTACCAATTTGACTGCTTTCTTTCGAACATTCAGTTTCATCAATAGGCTTTGGTAATGGCTTTCCAATTTGAATTCAAAACTCTACGTTCAACGTTTTTCTATTGGGCGCAAATGCGTACCACATTCAAGAGTTCACTACTATTTCACTTTTCAGACACAATGGCCAATTTCACCGCATTAATTGGAATTTGTGTGTGGGTGTGCATTTAACGTTTTGCAGTAGATTAAGAGGAACTGAAAGCTTCGGAACGTGAAGGTGTACAATTTTAGTTGTGTGCATACATTTGCCTGAATATTCTTTGGTATTTAAATTGAAAATCATAAGACTTTGTAAAATAAATTAATATTTTTAATGTATTTAATACTTCTTTTGAAATTGTTTTAACATGCATAACTCTTGTAGATGCAAAAATAATCAACATCCACAATACTTACATTGGTCTTGTCTTCTGACAGGATTAATATTCTTTTTAATTAGCTTTCTTCCCCAAATAAGACCAGAACATTACGTATTCCTTTCTGGGGTTTTTTTTTTGGGTTGGCTGCAAACAGATGTCAGGACTTTAGACAGAGAATGTCGCAAAGAAGCTGTATACTACTTTACAGCAAAAGAAAGCAAATATCGAATGCAAATATCATGCATTGTGTAACCAGGAATGGGGAGGAACGGCTTAGGATTAAACGAAAATTGCAATGAGTAACATTATATCATTTAAAATTTCATTGTATTCTAACTATTTAAAAGAAATTCCCTGGCCAATATCTGGCCATTAGTCTCACAAACTTATTCTAGCGATCATAAATTTAAGTTTAAAATCCAAGCTTTAAAATCACACGTTCAAAAATAGAAATACTTATTAGGTAGGTATTAAAAAGTACGAAGTTGCGGAAAATGATTTCATTTTTAAGTTCAGTAATATTTTCGTTCTATAAAATAATCAACTTAACGTTATCAAAGAAAATCTAATTTCACAGAATTCTTTTGTAACAAATTAAAAGCTACAAAAGTAACTCATTAATCAAGACTATTCAATTGTAAAATTGACTGCATGCCAAGCGAAACCAATGAGGAGCACTCAAATAAAAGTGAGGAGTGAGAGGATACTAATAAAGTAGGCTCTTTCTTCTTCCATTCTCCAATGCCATGAATGGATGGGCGCCAACACATTGTCGCGTTCGCTCGGCACTTAAACTTATTTTGTTAACGCTTTAGCATTTGGCTGCGAGTGTGTATACGCTTGATAATAATGAAATAGCAAACAGTGTAGTCGTCGATGTTGTTCATCATTTCATTGTCGATGTCTGCTTGTGTTGATTGTATACATTCGTTCTCTTCTTCTAGTGCTTCTGCTCCTTCTTCCTAACAGAGGCAATCTTCCACCTCTTTATGCTCAAATTAGTTGAAACGAGCGCGTAGCATCTTCGTCTGTCTGTTCAGGATTGGTTTAATGAGCCATTTTTGTATTCGCATCACTTTTTTCGCTTTTTTCTCGCTGATAATTTAATAAGCTAGCATGAAATTGACACTTTCCCAGCGTAGGCCACCAACAGAGCCCACCCTCGACCCTCAACTGCTTTCGCAATATTTTCTAGTCTACTTTAAAGTACAAATAGCATGAGATAAAATTTACCAGAAGATTCGTTTTCTTTCCTGTAAGAGTAATAAGTATGTGTTTTAATTAAAGTGAACTTAACGCACTGTGCTGTGCATTTTCTATATGCCCACATTCTTACGCTTTCAATTCTGTTTAATGTCAACGTTCACGCCATATTTCCCTCATCATCTACACGCAATATCATCCGCATCAGGAGCTACAAAAGTCTACATTTGTACTTGAGACAGCAATCCCTCTAATATGCGACGAATATTTTCTATACTCACTGTAGCGCTGTGGGCTTAGATCTATATAGCTTCAAACTCAAACTCATATCAGCTATTGCAAGAAGCAATCCAGAAAAAAAATTTTAAATACTGCGAAATAAATTAGCTAAATGTTTTACTTGCAAACAATACTCATACAAAGAGGGGGGGAAAAGAACAAAACATCGTCAAATGAAAGAAAGCCTCTTTTTACATATTATCTGCCGGAGATTTGCAGGCAATTTCTTACAGTTTAATGCTTAAAGTACTTAGGAGTTCATTCTGCAAAGTTTTTTACTTCCCCTCTCCCTCTTCTTCGACGCATGTAGGAGGGAGTTGAAATGTCAAGTTCTTTTTCCCCATTTTAATTTCGGATTATTTTCAATTATCGTTCAAGTCGAAAGCTGAAGGTAATTAGTGATAAGTTCCTGCATAAAATATCTGAAGTACAAGAAGGAAATGAGGAACTTTTTCAATAGAGAAGAAAAGGCAAATCTAAGTAAATACGCTTAATTGTATACATATTAACATTTTAGTTCATGCAGTTATATACTTAACAATTTTAGGTATTATATTGGTTAATCCAGGACAAAGAGAAGATAAATGTTATATATGTTCAGGCTGCAACTTGGGGGAAAGAAGTAAGGGGTTCGAAAAACTGCCGAAACCTGAACTTTATGTCTCTAGTTAACCCTAGTTAACCTGTAGACTGTGTAGTGGTGCTGAAAAATTACAGGCATCGAAATTTCGAAGACAACGATCCCATATGAACCGATGATTGGCAAGAGATTAACTATCTTGATGTCAAGGCTGACATTATTGTTGGTATTAATGCTGAATCCCAGGTAAACGAAGTCATTGACAACTTCGAAAGTATAATTATCAACAGTGACATTTTGTCCAAGACGACGTGACTCTTTGTTTGTTGACACAAGGTATTTCCTTTTGTCCTAGTTCACCACTAGACCCACACGACGAGACTCCCTTTCCAGGTTGGAGAATGCTGCACTGACTGCTCGAGCGTTTTTGCCAATGATGTCAATATCATCAGCGTATGCCTTTCAGCATGACTCTCTTGTAGAAGATAGTGCCAGAGATGTCGATGTTCGCAGCTCGAATTATTTTCTCCAGCATAAGGTTAAAGAAGTCGCACGATAGGGAGTCTGATACCTCTGTTGGTATCAAATGGTGCGGAGAGGTCTGTCCCAATTTTCACTGCGCTGGTGGTGTTGGTCAGTGTCATTTTGGGATACCAAAATCAGACATTGCGGCGTACAAGTGAACCCTAGTCGTGCTGTCGAAGGCGGCTTTATAATCGACGAACAGATGGTGGGTGTCGATCTGTTTTTCTCGGGTCTTTTCCAGGATTTGGCGTAGTGTGTATATCTTGTCGATGGTGGATTTACCAGGCCTGAAGCCACACTGATAAGGTCCAATCATTTTGTTGACGATGGGCTTCAGTCTTTCGCATAGTATTCTCGATAGAACCTTATATACGATATTAAGAAGGCTTAGCCCACAATAGTTGTCGTAGGTCGTTGATTCACCTTTCTTATGAATTGGGCAGAGTACGCTGAGATTCCAACATAGAAACTCGTGCGTGTGTTTCGTGAGCTCTTCACCTTCAGTTTTAAACAAATCTTGCAGCATCTGCAACTGCAGTCTTATTGTTTTTCAGCCGAGCGATGGCTGATAAGACCTCCTCATAGTCGGGCGCCGGCACTTCAAGATTCAAGGTACCAGATTCCCCAGTGGCTGGAGTATTGCCGTCATCGCCATTAAGCAGCTGTGAGAAGTGAACCCTTCATAACTTCACAGTAAGGTTACTGTGGCGTCTTATCATTGAATAGTTATTTACAAACTATGAACACTAGAAAGTGCTTCGAATCGCATAATATTGGCATTTTCTTATATTCTTAAAGCCTGTATATTTGTGGTTAGTTTTCTTTAAACTTTGCGTGTCTCTGATTGCAAAAGTGTGAAAGGATATTTATTAAATTAGTAATTACCTACAAGCATGCATTTAAAAAAAGTACTTACGTTGAAAAGTGTCCTTGCTAATGCTGCCAATATATATACATACATATACTTTGAAAGCACTTACACACGCTAATTATGCAAATGTATGCGTTAATGAAATAAAAGTTCGTTGCGGAGCTCATTTTTGATTTCACCCCGCACTGACTACTACTCATGTATATATATATACACATGCATACATATACATACATATACTGGCATACAAATATGCTATGCAACGCATGATGCCGTGAGCATGTGTCATTAAGTACCAACATTTTTGCTGTTTATAAACATTTTACCTTAAGAGTGTATGTGTGTGTGTTTGTGTATGAGTAAATGCGAATGAATGCTTATGAATGCTTATGAATGCTTATGAAGTGCATTTACAAAGCAGGCACATGAAGAGGGGGCAGAATTGTATGAGAAGAAACACTTTAAGTGATGAAAACGCATAGTAAGGTAATTAATGAGTTAAAGGAATCTCGCACACACACACCCACACATACAAATTTTTAATGTGTCGTTATTGTCGTAATTAAATAATGTTACTCATACGACAGCGTGTATGCAACGATCATATTTTTGATGATATTTATAATGATATTTAATTCGTAGCAAAAGAAACATGGAAAATAAAATTAACATGGTGCCTTAATTTTTTCTCTTACTCCCCCTTAGGTTCCAAAGGCATTGGTTCACGTTTCGAAGAAGAACGTTTAACGCTGCGCATTCATCGTGGCCGCGGCTCGAATCAGCACGATTCGACGACCAGCAATGGCAGTACACAAAGCACAATCACCACGCTCGGCACTCCGTCGCCCGAGCGTCTCTCCAAGTATTCAACACGCCGTCTGCAACATCACGATAAAATCAAAATTTCAGTATCATACGCCTCCAGCGAAAACATTAATGAACTAAACAATGGTCCCAACTCACATCACAATGAACAACACCGTCCCTCAGGCTCGGGCAATGCGAACTGTGCAGTTCATTATAGTTCAGCGAATGGACGTGATTCCACCGAAACTCAATTGTACCGGCAGCATCGTGGTGGCAGCGGTTGTTATCTGCAGGTGGGTAAAAGCATGCCAGAGATAGCCAATCGCCGCCAATCGAGTGTCAGCGACAACGATGCTGCGTCCAGCCAGCACCCAAGCCAGCACAACCAGCAACAAAATAGAAATAAAAAAATGGGTCGGCGCAATATCAAAGCGCACGTGAAACGTTTCCGCATGGAAACGAAAGCAGCCAAAACGCTTGCCATCATTATGGGCCTCTTTATTTTCTGCTGGCTGCCATTCTTTACCATGTACATAATACGGCCATTCTGTCAGGATTGCATCGACCCGTTGCTCTTCTCGATACTCTTCTGGTTGGGCTACTGCAATTCAGCGGTTAATCCCATGATTTATGCCCTCTTTTCCAAAGACTTCCGTTTCGCCTTTAAGAGCATCATTTGCAGTTGCTTCTGCTCGAACGAGAGTGCTTCGTTGAAGAATTCACGTCGCGGCTCCGATATGTCTGCCGCGCGTATACGAGCGCGTACGGCCAGCATTACGCCCAGTGCGGCGGCACACTCGTTCGACGAGAGTGAAATGCATCATTCTGAGACCAGCATCGATCCGAGATGACGTTCATTCGGACCCAGTTCGAGTTCGCAAAGTAGCTTGGGGGTCCGAAAGTCTAGTTTGAAAGTTCCTGTTTATGAGATTTGTCATCCATTAGTTATGGAATCGCCATCATATTCATACATTGACAATTGTGACGGCGGTGGTCGAGCAGCGCGCACGCAATTGTAGCCGCAACGTGTCGTGGCACTCAGAGAGATAAGGGGTAATTCAATACGCTTAAAGCACTTTGATGCGCTAGAAGATAAGAATAGCAAAGAAAATTTGAATAAAAGTAATTTGTAAAACGCAAATATGTACTATAGGGGAAATTGTTGTAATTAGAACTAACATTAATCGGTGTTAGTATGTACTATAATACATACATACTTACTAGTTACTAGCTATGAAATATAATATACTTATAAATATACTATACATATTGTAATTACTGTGAAATTACTGTGAAATTACTGTGAAATTACTGTGAAATTGTAATTGCATAGCACTCATACGACTGGTATGTGGTTTGCTGGAAAGTAGGTTTTAGTTTGTCAAGGAATTCACGGTGCGACTTTTGGGGCTGTTCAAAATATAATTATTAAGTGTCCTTGAATAGAAACAAAACAAATAAATAAATCGCAGGTTCTCATTACACTTATATTTCCTACATTTACATACACACTTTGTTGGACACAATATACCTATTTGCACATTCTTGAAATATCCTCTAAAATATTATGCATGATTTTTCTAATGTGTAAGCGTCTACAAGGATTTCATATAAAATCTTAAATAATCGAAATAATCGAATTCACAATATTTTATTTCTTTAAGAAATTAATTTAATAATTCTGGAAATGAGATAGCATGCACCAGTCTAAACTAAGAATTATTAAGTATACACCTACAAAAATAAATTATAATTGATAGATTTATTTGATATTAAAGAGTATTGCGAGTTGTATCATGTTGTGTATGTAAATAAACCAATTATACTTATAGATATACTTGTACACATATAAAGTAGAATTAGACAAAATCTTTGAAGAAAATTTCTCTTAAAACTATGTTCGATGGAGATAATATTTGTCTGCCCACAGCGCCATCTTCAGGCTATGAATAGGATACATGATAGGAGACAGTTAGTACATGAAAACTATTTAAATGATATTTCATTCAATTTGTTTTCGGGTCCTCTAAGCTACAGATTAAAACTGGGTTAATGGAAGCAAGAATGGAAGCTAAATAGCTTAACATAGAAACAGAAAAGTAGAACATCGGAGAAAAAATGAAATTGAAAGCTAAAGGCATACAAAAAAAATGGCAAAAAAAACAAACAAAAGAGAGCGCGTTTCATCGACGTCGTTTTCTTTTCAAAGTATAAGCAATCAAAACAAAATGTGAGCAAACGTAAACTGATATTCCTTATACTTTCTTATTGTTTTCTCTCCTAAACTGCGCTCAACGCAACACATGGCCTAGCTTTCTTCATCTTTTTGGTATTCGATGTTTACAAACGGCTCGACAGGTTGGAACGTTTCAACGTAAAATCTCCTTTTTTGGTGTGAATTTACAAGCTTAAGTACTTAAGAATTTAAAATATATGTAGTATCTATTTTCCAATTGCTGAATATTTTGAAATGAGAGTCATAAACATTACATATGACAACATTTTGAGAGAACTCTAAGTACCTAAACAAAAATCTGAAATTTCAAAATACATTTGTAAATATTCTGTAATATTAAAGACTATCTCAACTATGATGCCTAAATAGACATAGGTAAAATATGTACGTTTAAAAAGTAAAGTTAAAATATACCCACTAAATAACTAAATGTATTTTGGCTTAAAAGTAAAAAAAAAAACTAAAACACTTCATTAAGTAAATTGAAGTGCAAAACAAAAACAAAATATAAATATTGCTATAAATTTAAATATTTGTATGTATGTTGAATGTTAACATAAAATACTTACTTACAGTTTCAAGCAAATGAAAAACTAAAAGCATTCGAAGAAAAAAGTACGAAAATATGTTGTAAATAAATGTTTAATTTATTATTTATTACTTATATAAAACAAAAACACAAACAGGAAAAAGTTTCTCCATTTTTTTACGTACGTTTATTTTTAAAATTATGAATGAATTTAAATGCAGGATAACAAAGAGTGAAAAAATGGCAAAGTAAAATGAAAAATAAAGATAATTCCACTTCCCGTTCGAAAAAAAAAATTATCTTTTGCCCAGTTGTGTTTTATTCGCGTGCAACTTATTATAGTCACAGTATATTTTACACAAATTAAGCTTATAAAGTGCACACATACATGGACAGAAAAAGCATTTTCACGTTTCTAGCATTCATTGAAGCTACCCAATTGCTTTTGTTGTTGTTGTTGTTGTTTTGGTGGCAGCTATTAGTCTTGTTGGTGGTCGCTGTGGCGTAGTGGTAGTGCGTTGAACTGCTGCGCAGAGTGTCCGGGGTTCGAATCTCGGCACAGGCACAATCAAAAAGTAGAAAAAAATAATTTTTCTACACGGCACCACCTCTTGGCAGGCAATGGCAAACCTACAAGAGTAAAAATTGCTATGAAAAGCTTTTCACTTCGCCGTTCGGATTCGGCATTAAACTGTAGGTCCCTCCAATTCATGTACAAATATAACACGCACAACATGAGTGGATGCGAAAAGCTCGGCCTAGGTCCTCCATGGGCTGTTATGCCATTAAAAGTAAAGTAAAGTAATGTTAGCCTTGTTGCTTTGAATGGCATTTTTGGAATGAGGTCGGCTCGGCTCGACTCGGCTCGGCTCGGCTCGTTCATGCATTTTCAGTCTTTTGTTTTTGTTGTGATCAAGCACCAACAGCAGCGTAATTAAAATGGCATTTCAAATTGCCTGTAAAAACAACAATGACAACAACAACAACATCAGAAATATAAAGCAAATTAAATGAGAGCCAGACAAAGGCAGAGAATGGAAATTAAAAGAGAAAAAAGAAATGAAAGCACACCAGACATTACAGCACTGCAAGATTAATTGATGCATTCAATTACTTTGCGTTCAAAAAATGCCAACAGCCTCTCCCAATCTCTTACTCTCTCTCACTCTCTTTCATTGGATATCATGTTGCTCCCTCCCTTATGCACGCTATTAAATTATGACGTATCAAGAAAACGGTTAAAAAAAAAAATAACTCATGTACATAACATGTACATAATTGTTGCTGAGGCTGGTAGGGAAGGAAGAAATTGGTATAAGTACAGTAATGAGAGCAAGAGAAAAATTTCATTGAGATGACATAATGAAAACAGCTCAAAGAATAATTTTTTTAACGCATTTAAAACGTATTTTACTCTAAGTGGCGCACAGTATCGTTCTCGGTTTCACATTTTAGTTAAGAAACTGCATTGGCGAAATGAAAACTACACAAAGAAAATAAAGAAAAGGCATTACTTACAAATGAGGACGGGAAATTCACATTACACAAAGAATAAGTGATCAATATCACCAGGTTTATAACTATATACACTAGTAAAAATTATACATAGTTTGAAATCTAAAATTGCTGCGATTTCGATGTGTTACTCGCAATACTAGAAATTTGTAAATTTTAAATATTATAAATAAATGGTCTCTAAACAGCATTTTTCATATTCCTTATTTTGGATTTGGACTTACACCTTAAAAAATACAAAGTATCTTACTTTACTTTACTATTAATGGCACAACAGCCCATGGAGGGCCTAGGCCGAGCTTTTCGCATCCACTCATGTTGTGCGTGTTATATTTGAACATGAATGGAAGGGACCTACAGTTTAATGCCGTATCCGAACGGCGAAGTGAAAAGCAAAGTATCGAGGTATCATTTATTAACTAAAAAAAAAATGTTTCCCAAAATATAAAGCATCAGCAGACAGTGCCAAATAAATAAATTCAGATGTTATTTACTGAATAATTGCTACTTTTCATAGATATAGGAGTTTCAAGGAAATTAAGGTGAGTTATTCTACGAAACAATAGAATCTCGTTTGAGATTTTGGATTTCCACATTAAAAGTCATTCAACATTTTGCCAATGAAAGCGAATTCCCGAAAATACTAAAGTAAGTATCTATATACAAATGAGTATAAAAAGTTATTATTGGCAATTATAAAATTGAACTAAACCAGTGGAAGTTAAAAAGCATAATATAAATTTAAATTTATTCATATTGAAAAGCATAATTTCTCCATGAATGAGTTCATGCGAGTTTTTAATTGTTAGTTTCCATGAATTTCAACTATGCTGCATTTATGGCTGAAAGCGAAATAACTTTATAAGCATTTTATGCTTTATTTGAAAACTTTTCAAAGCTAAATAAACGCAGAAAACACTTAAATAAACTGCAAGTAAACACACGCAACGCAATACAACACATCCTAAAAGTATGCAAGCAAGATTTATACGCAAATTAATCAGATGTGGAGATAGGTTAAAGCCGTTATGTTTTACTTTACCACTTGCATTCAAACAGTAAACAAAGAGATCATATGAAAGAGAGTGTGGGAGAGAGAAAAGAGTGAAAAAGAAATTGAAAGGAACGAAAATTACATCAGTAATTCTAAATAAATCTATACTTTTTCAATTCCAAGCATTTAGCTTAGCTAAACGAGATTCCTTAATCGTATGAATTTAGCTTTGTCTTTCATTCAAGTATGTAAGCTTAATCTACCACACTTTAGCCTAGTCTTATATGTGGCGACGACAGCAGCAGCTGTATTAAACATAAATATGCTAAAAGATGGTATGATATCTTTATTTTTTTTAACTTTGTGCTCAACTTTGCACAAGACGCACATATGCGCACACGAAAGATAATCTCATGCCGAAGCAACAGATTGGAAGCAAAATCGTCTAAGCACCCATTGTAGGAAATGTCGCAAAGGAATTAAACTTGTACGAGTATGCATAGCGTTGAATTGTGTGCACTGTATTTATTTCCTTTAATAATGTCGTCGTATTTCAGTGAGTGCTGCACATCTGTGACCATTGACTTACTTTACTTTTGTGTACTTCCTCAGCTTAACGCACTCAGCTTTTCCCACTCCCACTTCTCTTTGTCTTATTTTTCAGCAATCGTTTTCTTCCTTTAAAGACATTTGAATGCATTCCCATTTGGTCGCTTAACGCTTTTTCTACTTGAAATCATTTGTGTTTATATGAAAAATGTTTTGATGCTCCGTAGGCATTATGTGTCAGAAAAACTGATTTTTAGCAATCTATTACCTAAATGATTAGATTCCTTACATTCTCCAGATAAGGTTTGTTGTAAATATAAGCCAGACGCAAATTTTATAGCTGCAACGAGCATTTCCTCTTCAAATGCAATTAAAAAAAGTGAAACAAGTTTCCATATTATAATTGAATATAATTATACAGTGCAATAAAAATATGCAACATCATAGGTCTTAAAAATGGAAAATCCGGAATTTTTGGAACTTTTAGATGAGGATATCTCGAAAACTTGACGTAATACACATTTTATAACTATGGTAACTAAAGAGCTAGAAAACATTCTTCAAAACAAGTAGAATGAAGACATTTTTGTGAGACAGTATTACTAAGCGCTAAAGAAAAGATACCCTTATGTAAACTATACTTTTACTTTTAATGGCACAACAGCCCATGGAGGGCCTAGGCCGAACTTTTCGCATCCACTCATGTTGTGCGTGTTATATTTGTACATGTAGAATCCAAACGGCGAAGTGAGTACATGAGCTTTTCATAGGCAATTTTTACTCTTGTAGGTTTGCCATTATTTTTTCTACTTTTTAATTTTTGCATGTGCCGAGATTCGAACCTCGGACACTCTGCGCAGCAGTCCAACGCACTACCACTACGCCACAGCGACATCACTATAAAATATCGTTTTAAGTTGACATCACTAAAAAAAAAGTATTATGGCGGTGCACCAACCGCAACCAACTTCACTTGTAAAAACTATTTCCGAAAAGGCGCACCGAAAACAGCATGGTGTGAAAAATCGCTTCTATATATAGTACATCGTTCAATAAAAAGAAAATCTAAGAAGTTCTCACTGAGCATTTTTTTCACTATTGAATGTTATGCAAAAATATCTACAGCTGTCATGAAAAGAGAAATATTTATAATTCTCAATTTTAATGCAAAATCAAAGAAAAACAAAATAGAAAAGAAAATAAAAATTCAAAATTATCCCTTCATAATATTTTTGCATAATCTTTTCAATTTTTGATATCACTTGATTGCACATTTACGAAGAAAGAACTACTTGAAATAAAACATATTTTGTGAAAATAATAGAAAAGAGATAAAAAAAAACTTTGAAGATTAATAATTCTCATTTCTCTTGTTGTGAATATGTGTGAACAAAAATATTATCTAGATTATCTCAATACGTAGAATTTAGGTCACATTTTATTTATAGTTATACAATAACATAAAATGTTCACAATCTCGTTCGTTTTAATTCATACTTTCCGACATGGCGACGCAACGAAACTTTAGATATTTCGCTAAATATGCCATTGTGGCGCCAAATGTCACTCACCATACCGTCTTCTTTGCAAAGTTGCTCGTTTGCAACCTTTCTCCTCCCTGACCCTAAAACAGCAATTGATTTGATACAATCATTTCTTTTTCATCTCCCAAATAAATAAATCTTTTCCTTTTCTTTTCTTTAAGGCTCAATGAAAATGATTCATGATTTATGAATATTATAAGCAAAGGGACAAGATGGTTGCCACACGAAAGAATATATGGAGCAGTGTTTTTGCGATGACGCCATTTTTACATTTAACTAAAGTTATTTGGTGCGTAACAATGCAATATAAAAAAACACAAAACAGGAAAAGTCTTAAATTATAAATATATCGCCTTGAAAATAGAAAAACAAAACATTTCGAGTTAAATATACTAAAGTAGTAATTGTTATTTTTGTAATACTGTATCTTATGAACTGTTCACGTGAGAAGAGTATTTGTCGTCTATAGTATCTATAGTATTCTATGGAGCGATAGATTAATTAAAAAGTTTAAATGCGTTTTACTAAAACTATTTAATATTTTCAAGTTATGCCAGTGGCTTGCAGCAAAGAGAACGATATAAAAAATTATAAAAGTGGTTGAGCAAAAAATGTTACTTATATGAGCAGCATCATAATACAATACAAGTAGCTTTAACCTATCAGTATTTTGGAAAGGATCTACGAAGGTGTTTCCACCGAATCAAAGACGCCACAGGGTTTTACTCTATTTGCCGACTCCACGATATTTCCATTTTAACATGTGACAGATAGAGATAAACAAACAAATTTTCATTGATGAAATAATTTTATTTTGCTGGTTTATATACTATCCCTTTGAGAATAAATAAATTCCATTTCAGTCGCAAACAACATGACAACATATTTCTGATGCAGCTATTCGGTGCACAGTGTTAATCAACAGAACACAACTTCTTTCTTGTAACTATTAATTAACAGCTTTGGGCTGAATCAATTAATAAAGTAGTAAATAGTAGGTAACTATGTATGTACTATATATTAGAGCGGGTCGGTTTCCTTAGAAAAAAAAAGGTATGAAAAAACCACCCCCTATCTGAAAGCTAAAAAAAAGATAAAAAGATAAAAAAAAACAATAAGAATTGCACCAAAATTTAAGCAGCTATATCCTTTTCGTTTATTAACCTAATGGAACACTTCTTGAGCAAGAATTTAATGATTTTCTGAAAGCTTCAAATTGTTGAAAAAAAAAATTGCCTCTACAATTATGAGTACGCGACCTAACTATTACAAATGACTTCGGAGATAAATAACAACAAATGTAGCAATCGTTGCGCCTTTTACACCAATATATCATTTATAAATATCGGACATCAACTGCCATAGTTATAAACATAAATTCATTTTGGCGGTTTATAGGGTGGTTCAAAAAAAAACAAAAATTCTTTTGAAATACTCTCAACATAAGCTTTCAGATAGGGGGTGGTTTTTTCAAACTTTTTTTTGTAACCCGCTCTAATGTACGGTGATGGAAAAAATAATAGAAACGACCTATTTTTCTTTTAATGTTCAAATTTTCTTTTGTAAAATGAATTTTCTTTTCAATGTCATAATTTTTATTTACTACTTATTGCATTATATTTCAAAATAAAAAAAGAGGGTATTTCTGAAAGTTCATATATAAAAAAAATTAACTCATTTATTACGCTTGGAAAAAAGTTAGAAACAAAAAACTTGAAACTAAGTAACAGTAAAAGTCTTTGATAAAAATTAGTGTAATGTTTTTTTTTTTATATTTAGTAGTTCTACCACGATTTTTTACAACTTGGACACACCGACGATCCATGGAATCCACCAGTTTGGCTCAAATTGATGGATCAATGGCGTACCATTCAGCCTGTACTTTTCTCCATAAATCCTTTTTATTTTTGGACTTAAACCCAGCAATTCGTTTTCTTAAGACTCCCCAAAGATGTCCTATTGGATTCAGGTCTGGTGATTGTGAAGGCCATTCCGTCAAAGAAATTTGGTTGTTTGACAAGTTTTGATGAGTGTTTGGGCTGATTATCTTGCATGAACTCCCACTTTATTGGCATTTCTTCCTCTGCATATGGCAGCATTATACTATTTAGTATGTTAACGTAGTCGGTGGCACACATTTTACCTTTCATTTTTGTGATTTCCCATGACTTCTCTCTCCACATCTGTTCAATGCACTCCACGACCCATTCTGAATCTAGAAACAATGCAGAAGGACGAATTACGCAAGAATTGCTATTCTGACACTTTTTCCTTTTTTGAATGTCCAAAAACTACCTCAATTAAAATATTTCACACGGTCTAGGAAAATATTTTGATGAAATTTAATCGCGTTTCTATTTTTTTTTTTTTAAGGCAAAAACGTGGTTGATTGTAAAACACTCAAATGCAACAAGTATTTATGCCGAAATATGCACAAAATTGAAAACAAAATAAAGTACCGTTATCAGCAAATCGTGTTGGTCGCTGTGGCGTAGTGGTAATGCGTTGGACTGCTACGCAGAGTGTCCGGGGTTCGGTATGGTTAGAATTGTTAAAATGTATGTCGTTTCTATTATTTTTTCCATCACTGTATATACTCGATTATAGAAAGAATCGATTTTGAGTACTCAGAAGTGCTCGGTATACCAGGTGTACAAATATGAAACCGGTTATATTTTTAAGAAAATACATGTTTATTTAAGAAAAAATCTTATATATTAAATCTTCAAAGTAATGGCCATTGCTAGCTACACATTTCTCCCATCTCTCATATCTCTGGCAATTTGTGAATGCCTCGCCAAAAAAAACTGTTAGTTTTTTGGGTCAAACCAGTCATCGAGCCATTTTTTCACAGTTTCGTACGAATCAAAGTGCTGCTTAGCAAGTGCGTGTCCATTAATGAAAATATGTGGTAGTCAGATGGAGCCAAGTCTGGTGAACAAACCGCATGGGGGAGGGCTTCCCAGCTGTACGAATCTACCAGTTCCCGAGTCTTTTTTGTTCTTGTTCGTTCGATGTGATGATGCATTGTCAACAAGAAAAATCACTTTGTGTTGCCTAGCTTGATAATCTGGACGCTTTAAGCGCAAAGCACGGTTCAAATCGGTCAATTGTTGTTGGTTGACCAGTTGACCAGTTAACCAGAAGTACTCGGTATATATGTAGTATTGAATTTATACGTTCCTTAACTTGATATCAAGTCATCAACAGTCAGTTTTTAAACTTTCAAAGTAAAGTTACTACATTGAATTCAACTTAGTAAATGTTAAACCAACTAAAAGCCCACGCATACAAAATTCGTATTTAACATATGTTATTATGTACATATATTGATGAATTGCAAAGATATTTTGCAGCTGATATACGACTCATGTGGAAAATTCTTTTTGTTATAATTTTAAAAGAGAAAATAATAATATGAAACTCATCATTCGCCGTATTAAAATATGCTTACTTTTTACTTTACTTAAATCAATTCTTGAATTGCATAAATGGTGACAAGATTTTAACAACTGAAGGACACATGTTGGCTTCCGGGAATAAGTGGTTCAAAGGTTTAATTAAAATGTTAAAAGCTCTAAGTCCCAGACAAAAACTTAACTAATTCTTTATCTAATATTTTCAAAAACGAACATCCGGAAATTTTAATTTTTGCATACTGACCAAGGTAATTCCTTTTATTAAATTAATTAAAAGCATTAAAATCACGATTATATATACTTTTTATACTAAGTACAGTTAACAGACAGAGTGTACCCCTGTGAATGCAGAGCATTGTATTGATTCGAAGGAAGATTGATAGGTGGAAGGAAGAAGGAGGGAGAATGTGAGAAGGGATGCAATCACAGGACACCGATAAAGAGATAGGCAGCCATTGTGACAAGTGTTATGCCTTTACCACAATGAACTTCAGTGATGTCGAATATGACCGCATGCTGCGCAAACGAAGAGCATAGGAAGGACAAGGAAAAAGTATCAAATCTGCTGTGTAGAAAATTTGTTTCTTTTTACTTTTTTTTATATTTATTTTGCCTGTTGCGAGATTTGAAACCCGGACACTCTGTGTAACAGTTCAACGTTAAAAATAATAACTGATATTGTTTAATCATTAGTTTGGATCATGCATACTTAGTCTCTCATATCATAAAGCTAGTTGTAAAAAATAGTTTCTTTTTATTAAGGTATGCCGAATAATGCAAAATGAATAAAATATTTACTCAGAACATCTAAACATGCCCTACGGCTCCTTCAACTGGGTCAATGAGGTCACCTAGGAGGTAGGTAGACGTGAACTCTTACATTTACCACTAGAGTAACCATCCATCCACTATACGAGGTATGATCAAAAAATAACCGTTATTTTCGCTATCTTGCCCCCCTTCAAAGTAATCTTCCTCAGATATAATACACTTATGCCAGCGTTTTTTCCAATCCTCGAAACACTTCTGAAACGCGCTTTTTGGTATCGCCAACAGCTCCTGTTTCGATTTTTCTTTTATCTCCTCAATCGTAGCAAAACGCTTTCCTTTCATCGGTGTCTTCAGTTTTGGGAAGAGGAAAAAGTCAGCGGGGGCCAAGTCCGGTGAATACGGTGGTTGAGGCATGATAACAGTTTTGTTTTTAGCCAAAAACTTACGCACAAGCGACGTTGTTTTTGCTCAAAATTTAGCAATTTTGGAACAATCTTCGCTGCCGCACGTTTCATGCCTAAACCATCCGTAAAAATTGCTTGGCATGAGCCGAACGATATGCCAACATCATCAGCAACCTCTCTGATAGTGATTCGACGATTATACAAAATCATTTTCTTCACTGCGTCAATAGTGGACTCATAGTAGACTCGCCAAAGGCCACAGTCAACATTTCAAATGTCCTTGCGCATTTAATTTCATTTTTTACACAAAACTGAATACAGTTTCTTTGATCCATTTTTTCGAATAGTAAAAAATCGAAGAGCACACCAAAACACGACTAACCTTTTTATCTGTCAAAAACAAACTGACAATCCAAAATGGTTGGTATTGCCAACATATATACATATGTGTACCAACATAACAGAAAAAAAAATGCGAAAATCGAACATACGTAACTCACGAAATTTAAAAATAAAGGTTATTTTTTGATCACACCTCGTACACTAAGTTACTTTTTCCGAACGAACCTAATTTTGCCCATACAATTTATCTTCAGCATTTGCTCCCCTCCTTTATTTTAATAGTTAACAAAAGCGAGTAATCGCAAGTTATTAAAATATTATGTAGATTTGTGGGGTTTTTCTTATTGTACTTGAAAATGTTGTTTTATAAGTTGTATTTAAATTAGAATATTATTTTTTATTACACATTTAATTTGTATTGCATTATTGTTTGTTTGTTTACTTTTAAATTTATGCAATTGCTAATTGTTGTTAATTGCGCAGTGCAGTATAAAAGATTCTAGTGAGTCTTGAATACGAATACATATTTATTAATAAAAGAAAGCGAACCACGTAAATTTGGTTCTAATATCCTCTTATTTATGACAAGATCCGTTCTGTTAGTCGAAATTGAATTGCAGCTTTCTACGCAATATTCAAATGCTAATTCTGAAGTGAAAGTTCTAATTTGGAATTTTTCACTCATAAGCTGTACTTAGTGGGAATCTTTCTTAGTCTAACTTAACTTATACCCTATAAGTGATTCACATGCTCTTTGAATGTCTAGAAGAAAGTAGTTCTTAAGTGAAATAGAAAGTCTAAGTCACAGTTGTGAATATAAAATTTTCAGAAAATGTTTAGGGAGGGTTTTAATTAATATTAACTATCATCGCATTCTCACTACCTTCACCATCAATTTCTTCTTCATCACTTTTACCTCTGCCTTCACTTTCCGCGCATCTTCTTCTTCTGCGTGCATCAACTCCAGCCCCGCCACTCGTAGCCGCTCCAATACCTCCTTGATTTCCACTACCTCCTGTTGTACCAGTTCCTTCTGTACCTGCTCCTCCTCCGGTTTCTGGTCTTCCTCTTTTACCATCACTACCTCCTGCTCCTCCACTACTGCCACGTTCAATACCCCCTTGACCACCACTCCCTCCTGCTCCTCCATTACTGCCTTTCCCTTCACTACCTCCGCTTCTTTCCAAGCTTCTACTACTTCTCACTATGTCAACTACTCCGTCTAATCCTAATTCATCGGTCTCTGTTTGCCCTTCTACTTCATTACTACTAGCTACATCGGCCACTTCACCTTCACTTACTCCCCGTTCTCCGCCACTTGGCTCTGTTCCTAATCCGCTATTGCCCGCACTTCCGGTAGCTTGTTGAATTTCACTCCCTTCTATTCCTAAAACTACTGCACCAAGTTCTCCTCCTGCTATATTACTACCAACATCGAAATTTGATAGCCCAACTGGTTCTACTTCTTTCTGGATGCCAACTCCGTCGTCTAATAGACCCACATTCTTTTCTGGTCCACCTAAAAGGTTATCTCCTTCATTAACCTCAACTCTTGCATCTTTCTGACTCTCGCTACTTCCTGCTTCTGCGTTCCCTCCACTTGTTTCTTCGTCTGCTCTACTACTGTCAGCTCCGACGACTACTTGATTCGCACTTGGTTCTTCTGCGACTCCGACAGCTTCTTGACCTTCATCATCTTGTGGAATGGCTCCCGCTTCTATTTTTCCTTCACTAGCAACCCCAGCAACTTTGTAGGTCTCTTCACCTACTGATACTCCGAAGCGTAATTGGCTTCTTATATATTCTTCTCCGTCGAGTTTTGTACTCGTTTCTTCTTCTTTTCCATTGCTATCAGTGGTTGCACCTCCTGATTCTTCTTCTGCCACATTGCTACTTTCTCCGGTATCTGCACTACCTCCTGTGTTCAATTCTTCAGCACCCGCTTCTCCCACTGCTACATTGTTTCCAACTTCTGATACTCCTCCACTACTACCAACCAAGGGAGCTACTTCTACATGACTAGCAATTCCGGCATCTATATGACCTTTTATATGTTTGGCTCCTGAACCGCCAAAGTCTGCTTCTCCCTCTGCTTTATTGCTACCAGTTTCGGGGCTTACTTCACCAGCAGTCTTTGCTGGTCCTGCAACACCTTCTTGATTATCAGCACCTTTACCTCCGGATCCTCCAGCATTTAATCGACCTGCATCTCCTGCTCTTCCGCCTACTCCAATGCTATTAGCTTTGCCGACTTTCTGACCTGCACTACCACCTGGTCCGTTATTTTCCGATCCATCCGATTCGTCGTCCCCATCGCCACTATATTCTCCGTCATCTTCACTTGATTGCTGTTTGTATGTACCATCATCGGTACCTGGTGGTGGCTTCCCAAATCCATAACCGACACCTGGTGGTAACCCCCAAGAGCCATAGCCACCACCTGGTTGTGGCCTCCAAGAGCCATAACCGCCACCAGGTTGTGATTTCCAAGAGCCATATCCTCCACCAGGTTGTGGCTTCCAAGAGCCATAACTGCCAATTGGTGGTGGCCTCCAAGAACCGTAGCCACCAAATGGTGTTGACCTCCAATTCCCGTACCCGCCACCTGGTTGCGGCCTCCAAGAACCGTAACCGACGCCTGACTGTGGCTTCCAAGAACCATAACCTCCCTCTGGAGAATCAGCAGGAGCACCTGGCGGTTTCGTTACAGAAACGGCAGTACCTTCTCGCACTGGAGGGTATTTAACAGCATACGGATCATAAGGATTAACATACGATGGAGTTACGCCTGCTTCAATGCAATGAAAGATATAAAAGAACACTCCAACTACGATCAGTAGCAGAATCTGCGTATAAATAAGTGAAGAAAGTATGAGGAAAGTCATTAAGTGTGAGGCTTGCCAAAAATTGCGAATTACTTACCCTAAAAGTTCTCATCTCGCTTTATTAAATTTAGCTCCTCTTGATACGTTTTGCCTATGATCGAAACACCATAAAACTGAATCGCGATGCGGTTTTCCAACCTGTTTTATATTGTAATTTCAATTCTACTGATTTACATAAACTCTTTAGTACTGTGTTTCAACAACAACAATAATTGCAGCAACAACCAAGCAAAGCGCTAAAGTTAACAATATTCGCATTTAATATTAAACGTTGTGGCTAATTTTCCTTTAATACGTTATTTTAAGAGCGCTTGCGCTTACCCAGCAAAAAATGTATGTGACTATTCTAAAAAATAATCATCAGTCAATTAATAAGTACAAAGAACTAATTAAATATAAAACTAGTTTCTGAGTCTATTCTCGAAAATGCAACGACCCCAAAAGCATGAAATATCGCTGTACTACACTTGAGCGATTCTCGCCACAAAATATTATTCTTTTAATTGCATATTGCACTTCCTGGATTCTCTAAGTGGTTTCTGAAACGATTATTTGGAATTGAAGTAGTCTTTAGAGGCGTCTCCAAACACTTTCTTACTGGATTCAGGCAATGACGCATAATTGCGTTTTATTATTACTAATCTCAATCTATTGGCGATTCTGCTTGTTTATTTGCCCAGTGCCAATACATTCTTATGTGTTATTCTGACGTTTTTCGTTTTAATTTTGCATTATTACAATTGCATGATGATTTAATTAATTGTACTAGTAATTATACATCTTTTTGCCATACTTGTTGCACTTACACTGCACTGCTAGAAACTTACATATTTCACTCTACACGATTAAGTATTGGGTTTCCCAACTAAGTGACAATGCTTATCATATTTTTACAATATTTCATGCTCTGAAAGGTATTACACACATTATGAAAAGAAAATTGAAAATTATGCAAGACCCAACAGTGAGCGCATCTAAAAAGAATTTGTTTGCACAGCAACCCATGGAGACCCCAGCCCGGGCTGTTCGCTTCCACTCATATTTTGTGTGTTATATTTGTACATGAATGGAAGGGGCCTAAAGTTTTATACCGAATCAGAAACGCGAAGTGGAAAGCTTTTCTTAGGTGAATTTTTCTCTGGGAATTTTACCATTAGCTGCCAAAAGATGGTGCTATGTAGAAAAATTTTTATTTGTTGAGGTTTGAAACCCGGGACACTCGACGCTTCACTCAAGAATACTGCCAACTACGCTATGGCACACAAAACCAGAGATCCTTTTAAAAATCATTTCTAAATCAGTTATCTTTAATTTTTTTGCTACTTGGTTTTTGACGTTCATATTTCTGACAGCTTACGCGTGATTCTTGACATGTGTCAAAGTAAAAAATACTCTGTTTGGTTTGCCATTTCATCATGAATAGACTTACGCCTGAACAACGTTTGCAAATTCAAAATTCAAAATTCGTGCTCTGTGGAAAATGTTTATTATCGCAAAATTGTCTTCAGCGAAGGGGATAATTTTTGGCTCATAAGCAGAATTGACGTATTTGGAGTGAAAACCAACCAGAGGCAATTCAGCGGCAACCAATGCATCCCGAAAAATGCACTGCTTGGTGGGGTTTATGGTCAGTCGGCACCATTGGGCCGTACTTCTTCAAAGACAACGAAGGCCGCAACGTTACGGCCAATGGAGAAAGGTACCGTTCGATGATAACACGCTTTTTTTTGCCGAAAATTAAAGAATAGGAGTCGTCCGACATGTGGTTCCAACAGGACGGTGCCACATGCCACACTGCACGCAAAACCATGCATCAATTGAGAGGCGAATTTAGTGAGCAGTTAATCTCACGTTTTGGTGTAGTGAATTGACCACCAAGATCGTGTGATTTGACCGCGTTAGACTACTTTTTGTGGGGTTATGTTAAGTCTCTTGTCTATAGAGACCAGCCAAATACGATTGCTACTTTGGAAGTCAACATTGAATGCATCTTTGGTGAGATTCCGGCCGAAATGTATGAAAAAGTGTGTCAAAATTGGACCTTCAGAATGTACCACTTGAAGCGTAGCCGCGGGCAACATTTAAATGAAATTATCTTTAAAAAGTAAATGGCAGGAATTGATTTATCGATCCGATTCACTTTTGTAAAATTTCTGTATTTTTTTTGAATTGGTAAAAACCAAGCTCTTAAAAAATCACTTTACTCGTATATAAAAATTAAGTCATAGCTCCCTCTGTTTATTTCTATACCTGATTCAGTTCACATACCAAAAAGCTGGAGCTACCGGTGTTGATCTAAAAATGCATTTCGTTTTCTTACGAATAGAATATGGTCTTTAAAAAAAGGTCCTTCTTCCATGAGCATAAGAGCTCATGATGGGCTTAGTCCGAGCTTTTCGCATACAATCACATTGTCTAACTAAACTAAACCTAGAACTAAACCTGAGGGCAAGCACTTTCCTCTTCGTAATTTATGAAATATATGTATGAACTGTAAATGCCAATTAACAATATTACTTATTAAAAACAAAATAGAACTATAAATTTATAGCTTAGTATCGGGCAAATGAAATCACAGTAAGTAATTACATTGTTGTGGAATCACGATGGGTAATAGGACCGGCTTTATTCCGCTTTAAATAACAAACAACATGCTTAGCCATGCTGATGATAGCGCAGTTGCAAAAGCTTCATAATTTAGATTGTGGCAATTTTTAATTCGATTCAAAAGTGCACAAATAATAAATAACGTACACAATTATTTTGGATATTCATTTTCGTCGTGAGTGTAAAACTGTTTGAATCGAATGGTGTAATTAATGCGCCCTTAGGCTAAAATTCAAACAACAACAACAACTTTTTAGGTTTATTGTTTATAATCACACTTAAATGAGAGTAAACATCATCAATTGCTGAAAATGGTAATCTCAAAGGTATTTTAACCTGTATTTTGTTTGTCAATTTGAACTATACTTAAATTAAGAAGTAAATTGCGGCTCGTTTATTCTATTAATTTCTTTATAATTGTTACGAGCGCCTGAGGTGAACTCGATGCACGTTTTACAGCCTTGCCCGCCTGCTAGGTAACTAAGTAGTTAAAGTAGGGGGAACAACCTCAGATGTGCACAACGTATTTATGTACATTGTATGTACGTACACAAGCAAGGGATACTTTACCATAAAAGAAGCTAGCTACAAAAAGTATGAAAACTAATTTAAAAAGTGGTGCAGGGCATCAGGTATCATCAATTAATATTTGTGTAGGTAAATACTATTAATACTTATATAAGTATGCACCATATTTATAATAGCTTGTGTCTGTGTGTAAGTATACAACAATAATTGTATTAACAACAGTTAACTAGAAATAGGTCTATACCAATTGAAACCCTTAACACGTCCAGGCAATAAAATTTCACTTGAAAGAAGAAACGACGAAAAGGTCTCTAATTTAGTTGAGACTTTCCAATTTCATTATTTCTGTGATATCTAACCTCCCTTTACAAGCAGGCATACAAAGTTCCTGCTCGCTGCCAATTTGTTTCCTCTTTTTTTCTGGAATAACAACAAATGTTTCCCAATCTAAGTAGGCATGTACATATTTATGAACGATCCAATTTAGGAACAATTAAATATAAGTAAGTAAGTAAGTTTATTTTGTGGCAGCATATTTTCCAGTTCTACAAGCGCAATCCAATTTTCAGTAATTTCATATTACAAGCAATCGTAGCTGCACGCAGCCTCATACGTAGAAGCACTCACCTTTCGACCCACTAAAGCCTTCTGCGTTCACTTTTCATTTTTCTTTTTTCTTCTTTCTTCTATTTTTTAATATCTCTTTTATTTTATTTTATTTTATTTTTTTTTTTGTTTATATTTCTTCCACCAGCATTTGACGTTTTTTCTTTTGTCTTTATACTTTTGGTTTTTCCTTTCCTTCTGGCAAATACCATTTTTGTCGGGTGGTAATGTTCAAAAAGGAAATTAGAACATAATTTGTAGTTGCTGCTGCTTGTGTTCTATATTAAACAAAGCTGAATAAGTAGCTTTCTACCAAAAGGCTAGGCTGCCAGCTACAATGTTAAGAAGTAAGTAGCTAGTGATAGTAATAGTTAGTGCTAGCTGCTGCTGGTGCTATGAAAACAACAAAAGCGGAAGTTAAGAATGAAGGTTATCTTCACTAATTTTGTTTGCCTTTATCTTTATGTAATACGAAAATTGGTTTTTTGTAACAAAATCCAAATTTAATCTTCTAAAATAAAAATCTATGTATGCCATCAAAGGATGGATGTGAAGATGGATGTGAAGAAGGCCGAGAACCTGACCTACGAGTGCAAGACAGTTCCTCAGGCACTCAGGCTATGTAGCCCATTGTACTTAGCCATTAAAGGAAGAAGACCACATTATGCCTCGACAGATTTTATACTTCGTTAATTTCTAATAATTTTAAGTTCTCTACAAAATTATATGTAAAATCTACTTATAAAGCCTTGAAGTTAATCAATGGACCAACACTTTGAACAGTCGAAGGGCGCACTTAAAACCTGAAGCGGCAGCAATTCATCATCAATCGGGTTTCATTGTTATTTGAAAATTTATTTTGGCGCAGGTCTCAAAAGTAAAAATTGCCTTTGAAAAAGTTTTCACTTCGCCGTTGTTCGGATTCGGCATGAAACTGTAGCACCCTTCCATTCATGTACAAATATAGTACAACACGCACAACATGAGTGTGAGCGGCCTAGGCTTTCCATGAGCTTTTGTGCCATTAAAAGAATATGAAAACAGGTTCCATTTCCATTTATTTTGATTAACCGAATACCACAGTAGAAAGAATAAAATGACAAAAGATAATTTACACTTTCAGGTTGCGTCACATTCACGGGACTCTTACTATTTGATTCATACAAATTCCACTAAAAAAATTAACCTAGTATAACTTTCAACACCTTAAAGCTGCCCTCAGCTAGGTGCTGTAAGTTTAAATTAAGTACACATACAGAAATCGGGAATCGAGCCTATTTTCATAGCATCTGTTATACAAACTGGAGTATGTCTAACAACCTACATATTCTATTACATATAACAACACACTTAGGATGTTGAATGCCGTGGCGTTAATTTCTGTCAAACACATTCATATTTCCAACACATGAGACACGAATAGGCACAAGCTCCTACGTTACCCTTTTCAAATATTCATGCACTAAAGAAGAATAGGAAGAAACGGAGAAGAAAAAGAGAAAGAAGGGAGATATCGCATCGAACGAATTGAGTGCTTTTTTTAATATTTTTTTATTTTTTTTGTATTTAACACAAGAATACCCTCACTAAACATGTCTGTCTTAATGCGATAAGCCAATGCTTTAATTTCTTTAGGACTGGAAATTACATTAAACAGTCTCATCCTAATATGGCAAAGCATACGATGTGAATGTTAGGTAGTTTTGGAAGAAGTGAAAAGATAAAGGTAGAGAAAGCAAGGTAACGATAAAGAGAGAGAGAGAGAAGCACGTTCTATGTTTTGATTATAAATGAAAAAACCGCATCTAAAGCTTATCATTGTGTATGCCTATCGAAATATATTCCGATTTAAGCTGAATACAAAATGGCCAAAAGCATTTGGAAATTTTAAAGAAAGTTTTATTTAAAATTTAAATAAATATCCTGGCAAGGATGGCATTGATATTTGTTCAATTTTTGGCATTATTTCATTGCTTGTTGTTCTTCTTTCAAGTAGGTTCGGTTGGGTTTTGAATACAGAAATTTTTTTGTTTTTCATATTCAAACATACGAGGGGAAGGAGGACATGCTTTTGAAATTATGTTAATTTACGAGTAAGCTATTTAAGGTTACATTTGATGTGGTCGCTGTGGCGTAGTGGTAGTGCGTTGGACTGCTACGCAGAGTGTCCAGGGTTCGAATCTCGGCACAGGCAAAATCCAAAAGTAGAAAAAATAATTTTTCTACACGGCACCACCTCTTGTCAGGCAACGGCAAACCTACAAGAGTAAAAATTGCTATGAAAAGCTTTTCACTTCGCCGTTCGGATTCTGCTTTAAACTGTAGGTCCTTTCCATTCATGTACAAATATAACACGCACAACATGAGTGGATGCGAAAAGCTCGGCCTAGGCCCTCAATGGGCTGTTGTGCCATCAAAAATAAAGTAAGTTGATGTGATGTGGTTACATAAACTTCTTGTGATTTTTTGCAGAAAAAAACGAAAGAAATGAAACTATCAGAATCTTTCATACCTAATATTTTCAAAGATAAAAGGACAATATAATCCTTTAAATTGACATAGGTTGGCCAGGCTACGCTAGAAAAGCCAGATATGTAAGAGAATATATTTTAATTTGAAATATTAAAAAATAATATGAAGGCCAATAAGTAATAATCTTCAAATTTACATAACCAGCCTTTTAGCTTTCATACACTTTAAATTCATAAGGAATACACCAAGTAGTCCCTCATAATCCCTAATACAGTAATTTGAATACTTTAATGCCAACTTAGTTATTAAATTATAATAGACCGCTTAATTATTCCATCAGGATTTTAACCAATTCGTCGCCTTTATATCCTTGCATATTTTATGCTTCACTTGCCGCCCTTACAATGATATTCTTATATACACACAGATACACATGCACACACACACACGCACACACAGGCATACTTCAAATATTATTACAATTCCCTTCAGCATCGGCTCTCTTCTGCCTCACTGGCTGACTGGCAACTTAACTGACGACTTTCACCTCCCAACCACTTGCAAGTGACAGAAAATATTTGCCAACCGCTTGTTTTGTCAGTTTTCGCCACACAGATTTATGGCATTCACAAAGTCAAAGTAAATTACTTACTTGAAATCTCAATTTATTTTGATTTAATAAAGTGTAGCAGACTAATTGAATACTTAGTTTAAATTTTATTTAACAGCAAAAGTTACGCGAATAAATATTTAATTAAACGATTTAATTCGATTATAAAGTGTTAATTTATGTATTTATATTTAATGAAATTATATTTGGACTAAGTAATTACAAAAACGCAATATCACTCCGAAGTAGAACTTATGTACATACACAAATATACGAGAATGTGTGTGTTCATATGTTTAATTGGAAGTTTAATGTGTATGTTGCTGAATCACAATTCTCATGCCATTCTCTTTTAACATTAGAAAAATCGAGAGCTGTCAATTGAAGGTTTTTAATTTTTGATCGAATCAATACGTCTACCTGTTTCTCTCGCACAGTCTTTCCCGCTTGCACTAGTGTGAGCAGCCTCTATCTATGAACTTGTGTGTAGCTGTACAGCAAAGTAACATGAATTAAGTTTTCTTGTTGTACATAGACGTAGACTTGCCACTTTATTTCTGTTATTTCTTTCCGATTTGATAATATTTTTAACTAAAATTATATATTATCTTTACTGGAGTGTAAATGAAGAGACTGTAAAAGTTCAGTTCTCATAAAATGACTTTTTCTCATGTCACTTAAAAAAAACACCCCACTCCATCTAAAAATCATTTCGGAAATTTTTTTTTAATATTTTTTTTTTTTTTCTTTTAATTATCAGATATAATGAATCAGGAAAAATATTCAAGAAATGACTTACTGATGGCAACTCTGAATGCATTACAGAGATGATGCTGGTTTTTTCTGCCTGTTATTAATTTCAGTTAAGCTAAAATCTACTAATATTTTTAAGCTATCGGCTGTTCCGTTTCCTTTACGAGGGTAGATCAATAAGTACCCTTGTGTGGCGACAGGTGGCGTTACTGAGGGATCACCGTCGTGTACTGCCATCTGTCACACGATACCACACTAAATTTCAAACTTATTCATTGGTTAGTTTTAATTTGGTAGCCATTAGTATCAAACGTGTTTAGAGTTTCTCGATAAAATGGAAAAAGAACAGTATCGATCCGTAATTCGCTTTTTATTTTTGGATGGAAAAACATGCGAAGAAATAAAAGCGAAGTTGCTGTCTATGGGGACCCTTCAACATCTATGACAACCGTAAGATATTGGTTCAACGAATTTAAACGTGGTCGTACATCTGTTTTTGATGACAAGCGTCCAGGCCGACGTGGTAACCGAGGAAATCGTTGAAAAGGTCCACGACATGATTCTCGCTGATCGCCGAACGAAAGTGCGCGAAGTAGTAGAGGTCGTAAGAGAGTCGTACGGATGGGTAATTAATATTTTACATGGTAGGTTAAGCATGAGAAAAGTGTCGTCCCCATGGGTGCCGCGATTGCTTACAGTGGACAACAAGCGGTTACGGAATTGTCGCGGCCAAATTGCATGAATTGAACTAAGAATTGCTGCCGCACCCACCGTACTCGCCCGACTTGGCTCCCTGCGACTTCTATCTGTCCCCAACATGAAAATGTGGCTCGGGGGAAAAAAATTCAGCTCAAACGAGGAGGTTATCGTCGAGAAAGAAGCGTATTTTGAAGAAATTGACAAATCGTATTTTTTGGAGGGGTTAAAGAAATGGCAGAAACGTTGGAAAAAGTGTAATGTGCTAAAAGGAGATTACGATGAAAAAAGAAAAAAAAATTGTGAAAAACTTCCCTCTTCATTCATAACACGGGTACTTATTGATCTACCCTCGTATACCATTTAGAACATGAACGGACAATTGTCCGCTACATGTAAAATGTATGGGAGTATACATGAGATCAAAGAATTTCTGTAATTGTCTTGAATAGTAAAAACATATGGCATAATGCAAAAACTATGCATTCAACTCTTTTCTCTCTTCTATTATTTTTTATATTTATTAATCGTTTCATTTTATTTAAACAAGGAAACATTCAAAACAAATGTTAGTATGAAATTTTTAGTATGGTCCAACATTGACGAAATAACTAACTCAAAAACTAAGGAAAAAGATTTTAAAAGGCCACGTTGCCCTTTTCCTAAATTAAAAAGCAGTAGGAAAACGATAGAGTATGAAACCTTTAATTGTTACTTACTTACTAAGCTGGCACTACAATCGATTATCGGTCTTGGCCGCCACTATAAAGCTTCGCCAGAGATTAGGACGTCCTCTTCTGCGTGTTCCTCCACCGCGGTTCGAATAAAACACCCTTCTAGCCGGAGCGCTTTCTTCCATTCGCTCAACATGACCCAGCCAGCGAAGCCGCTGGAGTTTTATACGCTTGACTATGTCAGTGTCGGCGTACAGCTCATACAGCTCATCGTTCCATCTTATTCGATGCACGTCGTCCACGCATACTGCACCGTAGATCTTACGGAGTATCTTCCTCTCGAATGCTCCTAACAGCCTCTCATCATTGATGGTCAATGTCCACGTCTCTGCGCCATACATTAAGACGGGAAGGATGAGGGACTTATAGAGCGTTATTTTCGTCGGTCGAGAGGGCGCTCTACTTTTCAATTGCCTACTGAGCCCGTAGTAACACCTGTCTGCAAGACTTAGTCTCCGCTTGATCTCAAGGCTGACATTATTGTTGGTGTTTATGCTGGATTCTAGATATACGAAATCCTTGACGCCTTCAAAAGTATAGTTGTCAACAGTGACACTTCGTCAAAGACGCCGTGAATTTTGGTTTGTTGACACAAGGTATTTAGTTTTGTTCTCGTTCACCACTAGACTCACTCGACGATAATCCCTTTCCAGGTTGGAGAATGCTGGACTGACTGCTCGAGCGTTTTTGCCAATGACCTTTAATTGTTACTAGGCTTTAATCAGCTGCCAGTAGACCAATTCTATTTTACTGTGCAATAGTTAGCTTAACAGCTATTCAAAAGAAAGTTTTCAAGAAGGCATTGGGCAAGAGCGGCATCATTATTGAACACGGGTATCTTAAAAACAATCTTTTAGGCTTATCTTTTCCGTCTGCCTGATGACTGCAGCGTTTATTAGAAGTAAACTGGCTGAAATTTAATAAAATACCAATCATGAATTATTCAGTTTTCAGTGATAGCTAATCTACAATCAAATCCCTGGCTAGGGACGCCAAGGTAGCTTTTGATAGTCGGCTTTCGCTCATTGAAGCAGCATACAAAATCAACGTACATGTTGTTTATGTTCCAGTGCATAATTACAAGGTGACAATTAATAAGTGTATACGCGCTATAGAAAAAGTATTTTAAGTTTTCTGCAGTCGAGAGTATGGTATATCTGATTTAATTTTTGTATGCCGAGATATCATTTAGATATGTATATAAATAGCGAAAACGAATCTTACTAGGGCAATAAAATGCAGTTTTCACAACAAAAACCTGAGTTATCGAAGTTTAAACAGCTATCTTGCACCTGGCAAATATGAGATTGCCTAACAGCGCCGACATGCGTAAATACCAAGGATATGTGTCTGGAGAATAACTGCAAATGCAGCAAGAAGCTAATATACATTTCGTTGGTGGTCCAAGTAGAAATACAGACAACACTAGCCTTTCTGGTGTTAAAATGATAAAAATTTAATTAAAGGCAGTGAAAGTACAACGAATGTGGATGATGGCACATGTGCTATACATATGCTATGCACCTACCCTTAGTCAATGAGCTAAGATAAATGGAATTGCAACGAACTAGGCTCGAAAAAAATTTCAAAGGTCATGAAATCATTTAAAATACTACATACATAGTGCATTCTTATAGTTTAGTTTCTAGAAAATGATGATCATTTAAATTTCCAATGAAGATATATTTAATGCGCCTACCCACGGAGCCAGTAATAGCGGCGGTTTCATCCATCGACACCATTTTCCCAGAATATGCCACCAGACCAGTGCACCACATAGAAAGCATGACATCGTAACGGCAATAAATAAGTAACGCCAAGTAAATGTTCTAGAAAATATCAAAACCTACAAAAAACTAGAAAATTTAAACTAAAAAGTTAAGAGAAACTTTTTCTTTTCACAACTTCATAGGTATGTGATATTATTACTACGATATACAAACAAACATCATACTTGCATCTTTATTCCTTTTCTACTCCTAATTAAATTCAAACTGCACCTACTATATGGTACATAAAATATAAATTTCAGTTTATTTGTTTCTCATTATGATTGCTTTTTCTTATTATAATTTGCTTTTCAGCTATTCATGCATTTAATTTTTCTGCCTTTGCAGGGAACGCTTTACATTTATTGACATCATTTTCATTCATTACTTTTTATGTGAAATATTCTAAGCACGTCGAACTTTGAATCCGGATATACGTAATCACATACAAATAGAAATATGGACATATGTACGTATGTATGTGTATATGAATGTTTGTGTAGGTATAGATATAATGTAAACTGTGGTCGCTGTGGCGTAGTGGTAGTGCGTTAGACTGCTACGCAGAGTCTCCGGGGTTCGAATCTCGGCAAAATCAAAAAGTAGAAAAAATAACACACACAAGTAAAAAACAATAACTACACGGCACCACCTCTTGGCAGGCAATGGCAGACCTACAAGAATAAAAATTGTCTATGAAAAGCTTTTCACTTCGCCTTTCGGATTCGGCATTAAACTGTAGGTCCCTTCCATTCATGTACAAATATAACACGCACAACATGAGTGGGTGCGAAAAGCTCGGCCTAGGCCCTCCATGGGCTGTTGTGCCATTAAAAGTAAGTAAAGTTGTGGCAACTTTCAACTACAAAATTATTCTGGCACTCCTACAAAAATTGAAACTGGAAGCGGAACAATTTAAGTAGTATTTCAAAATTGTGCTTTTCAACTTTGATTAAAACATAAAATTTGATATTGCAAAGAGAAAAGAAAAACGAACAAAGAACCACACAGCAAGTGAACTTCATTCAATGGAATGAATTGAATATTTTTCTCATTAATTTGCGAATTCGTTTTCGGTCAAATTTTGCATACAGTCACAGTCACAGTCACTTCGCTTTATACAACTTTGAAATTTAGTCGATAAAATACAAGATAAAAATAGTAAACAATATTGAATATTGAATCTTGGCAGACTTCAAAGTAGCCTATCTTTAATAATGTGATCTTTAGTCATAAGTACCTGTGGGCGGGACAACAGCAACTGGCAACCTTTTCTGTAAAAATTTTTTAAATTTTAGTTCTTAGCATATACATAAGTAATATTTACAAAAATTTAATAACAAACTGTGTGAGAATATAGCAATCAAGCCATCATAGAGAAGGTGTGGTATTTGGGATTTCATTATTAAATTAATTTTGTCCGGGATAAAGTCGACTGTGGATTTTGTTTGAGTATTTTATTGAACGATGTATCGTGGTATGATGGATTGTGTTCTGTCCTGAGTATTGTGGATCTTGATGTTGGTGCTTCTGCCTGCGTGTTGGTGTTCCTTTGTTATTGTTATTTGAATGTGGGTTTCTGGGTGCTTGTTGCGTTGTGATTTGTTGATCTTTATATGTTTGTGTAAAATGTTCACTTTGTGTTTCACTGCAAAAGGCATAATGGAGACGATAGGATTGGCGTCAATAACGAACCCTACCGTATTCAGCAGTTCAGCGGATAACGCAAGGTTGTTTTCATTTGGTATGAACACATTTCTTAATTTATTGATTCATTTACTTCTTTGTTCAAAATATGTATGTAAATGTTTTGTATGTACATATGTTTTAAAGAAAAAATTCAATTCAATATGGTACATACATAAGAACAAACTAAATTAATGTCACTCATACGCACAGTAAATTCATATATGTTCTTTGAAATTTGTTTCTTAAATACAAATTATTTGCATAGATTTAAAATAAATACGAAATAAAACTGTAGTCACCATGACGTAGTTGGTAGTGTGCTGTGCTGGCTTGATGTTAATAGTGCCCGGGGTTCAAAACTCGGAACAGGCAAAATGAAAAAAAGTAGAAAAAACAGTTTTTCTGCACTGCACCTCCTCTTAGTAGGCAATGGCAAACAAAACAAAGAAAAATGCATAAAGTACATCAAAAATCCTGAATAAATAAAAACGAAAACTGATTTTTCTCCTATATATGTATATACGAGTATGTATTTAGTATATCCATCTGTCTATGTAAGTAGGTATGTAGTACATTTAAATACGACATTTGCATTAAGTTCGAGTATTTTCAAATTTATTCATGCATAAATATATCAAAAACCAAAAACAAAAAAAAACAAAACCTTAGACGAATGAATGTGCCATGCGAATGGAAAATTATGTAAACGCATTGAAAGCTATGGCGTTGAGATGCGAGCTGGAAACGCCCTGCAGCATCATTCTTCAATAATGTTGGCACTATTAATGTGGGAGTATAAATATATTGTTTGTATAGTAGCATACAACCAGCTGGCACAACAACAGTGGCAAAGAACAGCAGCAGCAGCTGCTACCATTTAACGACACTGAACTTCTTCCATTCAAAGGAATTCTTGTTATTAGCTGGCAGCAATGACGGTAATGGCAGCAAAACAACAAAAACATTCTACATTCAATATTGTAACAATGGAAAGCGTGCAGCATGCCGCATCTCGATGCTACAACAGACTTCCCTTTATCTACATATGAATGTATGTGTAGTTGGTTAGATACTGCATACATTTACCACATGCAGACACATTCTATGTGTGTATGCATTCAGCTTATAAGCACACATACAAACACAGGCGTATGCTTCAATGCACGTTTTCAACGGCTATATTGCCAACTTGGTTTTTCGGTACAAGTATTTTTTTTTTTGCACTCATTTCATTAATTTTTCCCCGTTTTCTTTTCGAATGCAACCATTTTAGGCAACTTTCGTGGAATTTTAAACAGTTAATACATTGCAGGCTATTTGCATTTTTATGTTTGTGTTTATTTTAGTTCATGAGCAGACAAATACATCCATAAAATTATACGTTAGCGTATACTCTGATTGTTTATTCGTGTGCTGTTATACATGCTCATGTCTTACATTCATCGCTATGTACATGCAAAAACCATATATGCACATATGTATAATATACATACATATACATAAATATATATATTTGTTTATGTGCGCGGAATATTAAATACATAAGCATTCACAATAAATAAAACATGAGTACAAATTTAAGTTAGATATGAGCACGGTTGCCACTTACTCATTTTATTTAGGACCAATGTTTACAAAAACATTTACAAAATGGGAAAAAAAATTTACCAATTTTTTTACATAGAACTTTTTGACTTTACTAAAACTTTTTGCCAGTTTTATATAAAACACTATTCATTCATTTAAACAAAATACGAAGATAAAATGTCAAATTTGCCGAGAAACTGATGAACAGCGCCCCCTATCGATTGAGTATGAAAAAAATTTAGATGTAAATGAGTGTAGCTGTTGCGTCATATCCACGGTTGCCAATTCTACCAAATTAATGAACTTAAATTGTGTTTTATTTCTTTAGGAAATACTTAACCACCAAAATATAGAAGATTTATTGTATTTCATTTTGTGTGACACTTCATGAGAAAATACAAGTTGTCAACTCATTATAATCAGAATTTTTTTTAATTTTTTCAATGGTTATCGAAAGATTTTTTCAAAGAATACCTCCCGCTAAAGATAAACTTTCGATACTCGCTGTGAAATATACATTCTATCCACTTAATTTAGTTTGTTTACAGTGCTCGATTTTGTCAGTTCTTCTCAAGTGTGTTTTGCGATTTTTACTATGAATAAAAATATCGAATTTCAAATTTCGTGTGTCGAATCGATGAAATTGTTACAGAAGGCTTACAGTAAATCGACTTTATCAAAAACTAATGATTATGAGTTGTAAAGTGCATTCAACTGGTGAAAGTGTGAAGTGTGGTGAAAGATTTGCCCCACTCTGGTCGCTAATGTTGACTGTTTTCTTTGATTATCGCAGTGTTGAACACTCGGAAGGTCAGACGGTTAATAATGAATATTATCTGGATGTGAAAGATTTGCCGCACTCTGGTCGCTAATGTTGACTATTTTCTTTGATTATCGCAGTGTTGAACTCTCGGTAGGTCAGACGGTAAATAATGAATATTATCTGGATGTTATGCGGCATTTGAGAGCGCAAATTCGTCGAAATAGGCAAAGTTTGTGGAGAGAAAACTCATGGATTTCGCAACACGAAAAGCACCATCTTACAAGGCAATCATTGTGAACGAGTTTCTGTTTAAAAACTCAACAAATATCATCGAACAACCACCGTAGACACCTGATATGACTCCGGCTGACTTTTTTTCTCTTACCAAAACTCATATTACCACTTCGAAGCACTCGTCTTCAGTCAATAAGTAGAAGACATAAAAGAGAATTCGCGGCGATATGTGAAGTCGATTCCGGAAAATGCGTTTGAAAAATGGTTTGTTCTTTGGATTATTCGTTGGCATAATTTTATTACCCTCCTTTCAGGTACAAATCTAACACGCACAACATGAGTGGATGCGAAAAGCTCGGCCTAGGCCCTCCATGGGCTGTTGTGCCATTAAAAGTAAGTAAGTAAGTAATTTTATTACATATTTCGGAAGGAGCCTACTTTGAAGGCGATGTAATAAATGTTGAATGAATAATAGATATTTTGTGTTTTAATGATAAATTCTGGGTACTTTTTTGAATGCATTTGCTTTGTCAAAACTTGACATCGCTTGAGATTTCAAATTCAATTATTTTACAAATTTAAAATGTAATTTTTAATATCGGCCGATTGGCGTTTTTAATTATTTTATTTTATATTTTAGTTTTTAATTTTATTTCTTAATACCAGCAAGCTTTTCTAATTAAAACAACCTGCTGATAAAGTAAATAGCAAAGTAAGGGACAAGAAAATGCAAGAGTTCAAAGGAAACTAAGATTCAAAATGGAAGGAAATATCATCCCAAGAAAGTTGCACTGTCGCTGTGAGGTTAAGTTAGCCTTGCAACCACACACAAGTACACCTCCCTTCACAGTTCGCACAAGTACAACTTTTCAATTAAAAAATTTAAATTCTCCATCTAGTATTCAAATAGTTTCAACTACTTAATCATTAGACCTTCAAATATGTATTACCTTACCTTACCTTAGTTAAGACAACTAGAAAAAAAAGTAACTTGCATACATGAATACATTATTTGTTTGCCACATGCATTTCAAAAGGCTCACCATATCGTAAACTTCTACCTACTTGTTCTTATTTGAATAAACGCACACACTTAAATATGTAAATTGAAATTACCATATAATGCAATTAAAAATTTCTTTTCATCGAATTGTGTGTTATAAAAATGCAATATATTAACTGTTCTTAAAGCAGTTTCCCCTTTATTTAATCTATTCTTAATACTACATACTTGATACTTGTGGTTGTGCAATTTGAACATTTGTAGATGCTTAAAATAACTCCGTATGTATTTATTTATATAAGTGCATGCTTACTATTGAATGATTCGTAGATAAAGCTGCTTTGAATTGGCATCCCTTAAAATTTCATTTGTCATCTATGGACGATTCTTATAATTTAATAACTAACGATCCGATAAAGAAACGATCCTTAATAAAATTTAAATATTCACTTCATGATTGTAGCGTTGCGCAACAAGAGTATGCATGCAGGTCGTAAAAGCAACAAAATATGTAACTACCTATAGTACATACAGCGGCTTTTTCATTATATTTTAAGTTCAACAACATGAATGTCAACTATATTCGTTTTTTTTTTTAACATGGCTTTCCTTTTTTATTGCCAACAATACAAATCGTCTTTTTATTATCAATCAACTGTGCGTGCTTTCGTTACACCGCACCGGAAATGAACGCACTTGAAACGGAAGTGTGTGCGCTGTAGCCATCATATTTTGTTACCGTGCGTTTCTCGCTACTTAAGCGAACAGTGTAGCCCAATGCATTAAAACTAGATTAAAATTGGAGAGCTTGTAGTCCTAGTTCGAGACCAAACTCAGCAAATAAACCATATAAGTGTCATGAAGAATAATATCAACAGATGAATTAGCGAAAACTACTGCTGTCAATCCTCCTACTGTGAATAGAAAAACAAATCCTAAAGCTCAAAGTATAGCTGGAGAGTAATTTATTTGTGTACCCTGTACAGTTGCTAATCAACTAAATATTTTAATATCTGCAACTTTACGAGTACGTAAGTAGATACTTCAAATCTGACATAAACAGAGTAAAGTAAAGTTTGATGTTTTTAATGATACGCGTGCTCACAAAGTTTTTTTTTAAACGAAAGATTTTCTGTTGCTTATAGTGACTTAAAAAATTAATATTTGCAAAAAAAATGGAATTAAATCATAAACATTTTCGTGGAATCATTATTTCATGTGGATTAACTCAACAACAGGGTGCCGATCAACTCACTTCGTCCTTTTGTGAAGAAGCACCATCCTCGGTCAACGTGTTTCGCTGGTTTTCAGATTCAACAGGGTGCCGATCAACTCACTTCGTCCTTTTGTGAAGAAGCACCATCCTCGGTCAACGTGTTTCGCTGGTTTTCAGATTCAACAGGGTGCCAATCAACTCACTTCGTCCTTTTGTGAAGAAGCACCATCCCCGGTCAACGTGTTTCGCTGGTTTTCAGATTCAACAGGGTGCCGATGAACTCACTTCGTCCTTTTGTGAAGAAGCACCATCCCCGGTCAACGTGTTTCGCTGGTTTTCAGATTCAACAGGGTGCCGATCAACTCACTTCGTCCTTTTGTGAAGAAGCACCATCCTCGGTCAACGTGTTTCGCTGGTTTTCAGATTCAACAGGGTGCCGATCAACTCACTTCGTCCTTTTGTGAAGAAGCACCATCCCCGGTCAACGTGTTTCGCTGATTTTCAGATTCAACAGGGTGCCGATCAACTCACTTCGTCCTTTTGTGAAGAAGCACCATCCTCGGTCAACGTGTTTCGCTGGTTTTCAGATTCAACAGGGTGCCAATCAACTCACTTCGTCCTTTTGTGAAGAAGCACCATCCCCGGTCAACGTGTTTCGCTGGTTTTCAGATTCAACAGGGTGCCGATCAACTCACTTCGTCCTTTTGTGAAGAAGCACCATCCCCGGTCAACGTGTTTCGCTGGTTTTCAGATTCAACAGGGTGCCGATCAACTCACTTCGTCCTTTTGTGAAGAAGCACCATCCCCGGTCAACGTGTTTCGCTGGTTTTCAAATGCATTCAATACTGCTTTAAAATATAGTGGTTGAAAAGATATGATCGATTTGGATACCGCATAATTTGACAATCGCTCAAAAAAATATAAACTTGTGTCAATTAGTCCAAGGAAATATTGGCAAAATTCAATCGCGCTGCTTCAAAAAACGTATAAAGATCTTGAAGGTGACGAATAATTAATCTATGAGGCCGAAACTAGACAGCAGTCGACAATGTAAGTCTATCAAGACGAGCCAAACCCAACAAAAGTTTTTAGCGCACGAAGCACTTCAAAGAAGAAGGTGGCTTCTGTAAACTGATGATTTTTTTAAAGAGCACACTACCCAAATCAGTGCCTCCGAAGACACATATAGACTGCTACATCACGATTTTTATGGCCGCTTCAAACACACGATTGCGATCTGATAAAAAACTATGGGTATATTTTTTATTTGAAGTCCTACCGCTTTGAAGTCTAATGTTCATTCTTCAACTCTTGTGGAAAGCTAAACAGTTTCTACTTTTTCACCAAACCTTTACTTTCTCCATAGACACTTATTATTGAAATTTTTTTATGATAAGTTTTTAACATTTTCTTAAAGTACACATACTTTCTTCGGTAAAAATTTTTCTCATAATAAGCGAAAGGACTCCTGACTCTATTAACTGGAAATTTTTTCGGACATTTGTTTAGAAAATCTCTGAAAAGAGAGGTAAAGAGGGAGATGGAGATGGAGGATTGGTATAAAAACCAAGGTTGTTCAGCTACTCATAATGAAAACACATCAGAGCTGCAAGACTTCTAAATAAAAATCTTTCTCACCAACTCCCATCAACCGTACAGTTTGAACTTAAACTGCTTATGAAAAATGTTGACGTGGCAGTCCACATGTGTCTTGAGATTGATCAGAACAGAGCCTTGTATCAAAAAATATTCTATTGTTGTGTTATTATGTTGACATAATTCAAAAATCTAGGAGTCTAGCATCAGTTCTGTGATTGCTCATTTACGCTACAAGTGCGTAAAGCTTCATCGCAGGATTTATTTCAATATCAAAGTAAGTCCAGTTGCCTTAGAATAATAAAAAATCGATATTTGAGCTAGGCGTGTCCGACTAAGGCAAGAAACATGCTCAGAAATTCAATGCAAATATAAATTTTAATTAAAACTGTAGAACTCTTGGAGTATCCGCTATGAAAATCTTGCTTATAATACTCAGGTTATGGAAAATTTCTCAAATCTAAACATTTTTTAATTTAATTCAGATGTCAGCAATGCCAATCTGTGCATTGAGACAAACACAAATGTTTTTGCTACAATAAAAAGTAAAAGCGTAAAAGAAATAAGAAATTATAATTGAGTTATCTCTATTTAAAGTTGTTTGGCTTTTGCTGTACATGCTCGTAGAGTACGTACTGTAGTTTGACAAAATACGATTTATGTGATACTAGAAGCATTGATAATAAAAACGAACGACATAATATTGATTTGATTTATGAACGAAATTCAGCATATGTTGTAAATTATATAAGAATCTTTGGCCAACTTACAAATTTACTAGTTTTTTGTATAGTTTTTTCCAAAATTTTTTTAGTTTTTACTTTTACGCACCAATTAATTTTTGTGGCATATACATATATAGTATGTATAAACTTTATTATAACTTTCCTTACAACCTTACAACCTTCGGCATCTAAATTATTATAAAAGTAATTCTGCACGCAATGCCAAAGTTTACTAGAGAAACTCAATGTGATTTACGCGACATTACTTATTTCTTCATACTTTTATTTTTAATTAGGCACAACTAGGGTTTCCATTTTTGCTAACCAAACCCGGTTAACCGGGGCAGTTAATAACCAGTCCCACCCAAATTTACGGAGGTATTTTATTTTAGAGGGTGTTTAGAGTATATATACTTATATTGTGGATCGCTATGATATAGTTGGTAGTACGCTGACAAAACCAAAGTGTAGGAAAAACTATTTTTCTTTGAAAATGTTTTCACTTCGCCGTTCGGGTTCGGCATAAAACTGTAGGTCCCTTGATTCATGTACAAATATAAAACGCAAAAAATGAGTGGGTGTGAGAAGCTCGGGATAGACTCTCCATGAACTGTAGAAAGAAGAAGACGAAGCAGGGTATATCTTGTTCATGACTAGCTTGCTTCCGAGCATATCCGAAAATTTGTTATAAATTGTCAATCACTTAAAAGCAAAAAACCAATACAGTGCACGCTCGGTTAACGAACACAATTCCCTTATAAATCAGCCGATAAAAGTGCACTCTTAAATATTTAAATTTCAATTTTTATTGAAAGAACGTTCCATAACATACATAAGTACTTACATATATGTATCAATATTTTTGATGCATTGAATATATGGTAGGACGGAAGAAGACAATCTGAAATGGAAGAAAAGGAAAAGTTTGAAGAAAGTAATTTTTTTTTGATGATACCCTACATACCTCGTTCCTCTTTGACAGAGAGCCGATTAGAGTCGTTTTGTTTTTGGCGACACTTTAAAATTTGTTGAAAATGCGACACCACATTGCCAGAAAAATGTAAATTAAAGCGGTCTTTCATTGGCTTGTGGCCAGCCATTGCTTCTCCTCTGCTGTTATATATGTAGGTTCGCTTGGGGCATCTTTTTCCAAAAAAAGACCCGTTTCGGCAAGTAACCCTCTTTATCCACAACCTTCTTGAAATCGCCAACGAAATTTTCTGCTGCCTTAGCGTCTGAGCCTGCCTCGCAACGCTATGGATGCCAGTAGGTTTTTTTTTAATTTTCGAATCATTATTTGCTTGCTTTAAACACTTCTTCTCTGGCTGTTGATGTTAATTAAGGTTTTTTTTAACAAGATCGGCAAATATTGTTTTAGCATTCTCACAAACTACATACATAAGTATATTCTACGAAATAGTATCACCTTGCCTTTGCTTTTCGTTAATCTATAGAAGAAGTAATCTTTCAACATCATAGAGGATACGTGGCCGTTACGACGATATTCTAGGCACTCTCTTTGAAGCATTTCCAACCTTAAGCTTGTTTTTATTCTTGAGAATGGTGGAAATCTTTGATTTTGATAGGTGGAATAAACGCTTCATTTCTATAGATATTTTGGCTATACTTCTCACAAAAATAAACACATACTCGTATGGTATGTATGTTTCAACACGTCTTGTTAACTCTATGAACAAAAGTGTCCACAATTCGGTATTTCCCCTCTTTCGTTGATGACTAACGTGTTTCCCATCTTTTAAAAATTATTTCGTCAGTCACCAACAATACGACAATCCCAAGGTAAATTTTATATGAAATATCGTTCGTTAAGCGAAACACTTTTTTCAAAAAACGTTTGTTCGTTATACGAAATGTTCGTTAACCGAGGGTCCACTGTATATAATTTTAAAATACGAGTATTAGGTACTTTTTAAAATATGTAACTGATCTCAATTAACATTGATAATGAAACCACTTGTAGTTTTCTTAAAATATGAGGTAGAAACCGATTAATTGCTACCATTCGTATTCGAAAATAAGCTATTAAAATTTGTCGAATAATATTCGTATTCTATAACCGGTTATCGAAAAGATCGAATAATGGAAAACTCTAGTCCCAACCCAATCAAATATCTTTGAGCTATGAGTAATATGTTAAAAAGGTAACTTGGTAATATGCCGAAATTTCAACAACATCATAAGGGCACTGGAATTCAATATTAATTAGCCCATAAATGGTTAGCACAGACATACTTTATTAGTTTCACAAATATAATCAAGCATTTTAATAATCTCGTTAAATTATTTTTATGAAAAGCAATTCTGTTATGCATTTTAAATATACATATTATAAAAATATAAATGAAAAAAAAAAACAACACTTACAGTAGTTTCAACAAGAAAGCAATCGGCTTAAGTCACTGAAAAAATTAAGGTATCTTAAAAAAAAGTCCACAGCATCTTGAAATCATTAATTATTCATGGCGCAAATATATTAATATGGCGTCCAGTCGCCACCATTCTCTGCAATTTCATTACAACGGAAATGCATGCTATCGACTAATTTTTCAGCATATGAACGTGTTAAACTTCGCCACATTACCCTAAGAAGCCGTTTCAAATAATTAATTGAACGTATCTTTTTTCCCCGTAGTTTTAACTTCATAAGAGCCCAAACATTTTCGATCGGATTCGCATCTGGCGACTGTGAGGGCCAATCCAATGAAATTATGCCGTTTTCCTCTTTCCAACTGCTACACAAGCGACTGCGATGTTTTGGGTCGTTGTTCTCTTGAAGAACACAATCTCGGCTTCCTGCCCCAAACCACATATCCGTTGATGGCAGAAGTCCACGACGGTATATCGTGGTTATGAAGTTGGCATCCAAATTCCTCGTGAACATGATTAATTTGCCAAATCCTTGTTTTGTGAAGCATCCCCAAACATGAACCTTTCCTGGATGTTTCACTGATCGCTGGAGCATCTTACCGTCTTTAGTGGACCAAGCACGCTTAATAGTGTTTGTCATCCAAAAGGAGGATTCGTCTGTGAACACCACTTGGCTCCAATTGTCATCCACATTTTCAGTTGCCCACTCTTGGCGTTTTTTTTTATTTGCTTTGCAGTTAGTAAGGGTTTTACCGTCGTTGCTCGAAATTGGATCTGAAACTTCCTCAAACGGTTTCTTATTGAATTTAGGGAGACATTTATGCCCTTTCGAGCCAATTTTTGTTTAGCTGCTTTCAAGGATATGGCTGGATTAGCTTCGAAAATCCTCTTTATAACCAAGTCCTCCTGTTTCGAGGTGGTCGCTGTGGCGTAGTGGTAGTGCGTTGGACTGCTACGCAGAGTGTCCGGGGTTCGAATCTCGGCACAGGCAAAATCAAAAAGAAAAAATATTTTTTCTAGACGGCACCACCTCTTGGCAGGCAATGGCAAACCTACAAGAGTATAAATTGCTATGAAAAGCTTTTCACTTCGCCGTTCGGATTCGGCATTAAACTGTAGGTCCCTTCCATTCATGTACAAATATAACATGCACAACATGAGTGGATGCGAAAAGCTCGGCCTAGGCCCTCCATGGGCTGTTGTGCCATTAAAAGTAAAGTAAGTTTCGAGGTAGCTCTGCAAATGCCGCGATTTGGCAAGTCGTCCACATTTTTGTGCCCCAAAAAGTGTTGGCTCCAATGCTGGACAAACGCCTTCGACTTTTTAAAGTACTTCGAAGCACTCAAGTGGGACATCTTGGGACTTTTTGGATGGGAACAAAGAAAGACTGCTTCAAAACGTTTAGCGTATACGGAACTCATTTCTTAAATATGCTCTTGAGACGAAAGCGTCTAATGGACTGTTGCTACAATTACATTGCGAAATTTACAATGAAATCAAGTTTTTTTGAAAATCAAGGCCTATGTATTTATTTTATATATATAGGTATATATCGCTCATTTGCTGCCAGACTGCCATAACTCAAACATACTTAAATGTTGAGAAAAATGCATTTAAACTTTTCAATTCACCTATCAATTTATAGGTACAATTGATAACGACAAATACTCTACTCACGTAAACAATTCACAATGTACACTTTTACAAATTTTTATGCACAAAATTAAATAATAAAGTAACAGATATTTCTGTATACTTATTTAATTCATAGAATTTTATTTTTGACTTCTGACAGTCTTGCAACCAACGAGCGATATGTAGGTATGGTAATTTAATGTTACCCGATAACTGATGATGCTACTGCTACTTTTCATATTTGTATAATAATTTATTATTGTATAAATTCTAATTAATAAATAAATAAATAAAATATGGTATAAGTATACTGGAAATATTGTAAAATCATTTATTGTTTTTGGTTTGCATATTTGAAAAATTATAAATAAGCGTGATGTATTATTGCTCTTCACTCATACACTCTCAATTCGATTTAAAATACGAACTAGTAAATAACATTTAGGCACTGCGTTGTAGAAAAATCGTTCTAATCGTGTGTTTAATGTTGAGATCAACCTTCGCTACACCAAAGATTTTTATGTACGCCGTCTGCCAATACCCACAGGGGTTATCCAGTGGAATTTTGTACTTCTTTTTTTCTAAAGCTTTGTGAGTTTAATGTTTGCTGTTATAAGAGCGATGTAGCTGTCAGCAGTGAGAAACGGCACCTACTTTTTTGAATATTCCAATCAAATCTTCAAAATGTTATCGCAGTACTCCACCAAGAGAGCAACACTGCGCTGGCCCATGGCGCGGTTCTCAAAATATTTTGGGCACTTGCTGCATTTATACATAAGGAGTGAGATCGAGAAAATCGGATAACTTTGAAAGACCACTGTTTTGAAACTTTTCATCTGAATGAAAAAAAATCAAACAGAAGGCTTTGCGTTGGAGAAATTCTGATGAAATACAATCACATATTTTTTTTGACTTGAGTCATGGCATCGGAAGTGGAAAGACGCGATTTAGTTGTTGAATTATTTCGAGAAAATCCGTAGTGGAGCCAGAAAACCATTGCAAATAAGGCGAAAGTTGCACAAAATACTGTCTCGATGATTCTTAACAAATTTAATACAGGCTTAACAGTTGCTAGAAAATATGGTTGTGGAAGGAAATGCGGTTTCGTGTCTCCACAAAAGGCGAAGAAAGTCGTTGCTCTCTTAGAGAAGAATCCAGCGTTGTCTAATCGAAAGTTGGCGGAAAAAGCGAGTTGCAGTGAGTTTTTAGTTCGTAAAATTAAAAAAGATGTGGGCCAAAGTGCAGTCAGTACCCGACAGGAACGCTACTAAGAACTTGGTAGCCCTGAGCCGAGCTAAAAAGTTGAAGACAGATTTTTTCCAAAAATTCGATTGCTGTGTTATGGACGATGAAACATACGTGTTGTCTAAAATTTCTCAATTGCCTGGTCATGAGTTTTACACCGCAAAGGAACGAGGAGGAGTTGAGGAAAGATTTAGGACAAAACAATAGACCAAGTTCCCGAAGAAGTTTCTGGTATGGCAAGCGATTTGTAGTTGTGGGCTAAGGAGTGAAAGTTTCGTAACAATTGGAACTGTTAACGCCGAAATTTATGTGATTATTCGCCATATATAAATACATGGCGAACAATTCAGAGGGTTCTGTGAATAGATCCGAAAGAAAGCAATTCATTGAGAACATGGGCGGAGAGCATTGTCATCCTCTAATACCATATTGGCTAGATCAAGGAACACAAATATTACTAGAAGGTTTAAAATCAGAACGGAAATAGAATATATTTTACTTAAGTACTTATGTACATATGTACGTGTATATTTATAATATGAAACTTACGAAGACGATGAGTTTGAGGTGAATGGGGAGATACAACTGGTCGTATAAAGAACAAGGGCAACAAGGGCTACTTATATTTGTCATTCAACCCTGCGAGTTAAATGTATCAAAAAAAAAAAAAAGAAAACAGAAAAGGAACACATGTCAAACTTGCATAAAGTGTCAAAAACCTATTTGCGTAGAGCACAGTGTTACCCAAACTAAGTGAAAAAATTGCCATGCCTGGGCCTACTCCACCATACTATTGCTTAATTAATTCCATAATTAATTCATATTTATATTTTTTATAATTAAAAAAAAAAAAAATAATACAATTTCGTTTAATGGCACAACAGCCAATGGAGGGCCTAAGCCGAGCTTTCGTATCCACTCATGTTGTGCATGTTACTTTCATTTCTTTTTTCTTTGTTTTGATACGTTCAACACTCAGGTTGTACCCCTATGAATACAGAGCATTGTGTTGCTTGGAAGGCAGATTGATACTTAGGTGGCAGGAAGCAGGAGGGAGAAGGAGAGATGGAACCACAGGACACCGATAAACAGATATTTCTGTACATGAATGGAAAGTACTTTCAATAAAAAGCTTTTCTTAGTCAATGTTTACTCATGTAGGTTTGCCATTGCCTGCCAAGACATGGTGCCGTGTACTATAGAAAAATTTAACATCGGACACTCTGCGTAGCAGGCCAACGCGCTACCAATTACACCACAGCGACCACAGATATCTACATTTACATTATTTACTCGTTTCAATAATTTAGAAGAAAGTGGTGCAAAAAGAAATATGGACAAAAACATGGAGGAATATGGCGAAATAATTTTTATTTGTTCAGTGAGTAGAATTAAAACTTACTGAGTTATTCACAAATTGGTAGAGGGAAATTTAAATAGTAAAGTCAAATTGCCTACTTACTTTACTTTTAATGGCACAACAGCCCATGGAGGGCCTTGGCCGAGCTTTTCGCACCCACTCATGTTGTGCGTGCTATATTTGTACATGAATGGAAGGGACCTACAGTTTAATGCCGAATCCGAACGGCGAAGTGAAAAGCTTTTCATAGCAATTTTTACTCTTGTAGGTTTGCCATTGCCTGCCAAGAGGTGGTGCCGTGTAGAAAAATGATTTTTTCTACTTTTTGATTTTGCCTGTGCCGAGATTCGACCCGGGACACTCTGCATAGCAGTCCAACGCACTACCACTACGCCACAGCGACCACCACAAATTGCCTACATAATTGAAAATATAAGATTGTAAGGTTTACAACTTAATCATTAACTAATTGAATTAATTAGTTTCAGAATTGATTATTTGATAATACAAGTTTGCGTAAATATGACTGAATATTTCCAAGTACTTATAAAATTCGTTAACTGAAGCTAGGCACCTTCACATGAAACCAAACTTTATTATCAGCAATTTAGCAGCTTCAATCACAGCCAAAGCAGCCAACTTTTCATTTGTTTCCTTGTGTAATGAGTTGAATAATTATTTGCACAAATAAATTGTGCTAAGCTGCCCGATCCTTGCCATAGAAGATTACAGTAGTAAGTTTATTTAAATCGGAAAATTAATTCACAAAATTTAACTTTAATGTTGTGCAAACGTTCATCGACGTTTAGCGGCACAGCAACAACAAAAATTATCATCAAATTGTAATTCAATTAGTGGTAAATTCGTTTTTAGATTTACTTTGGTTTAAAAGTTTTTGTCAAGAGAATTAATCAAAGTTCTTAGAAACTTTACTAAAATTTTTTTTTGTTTTGTAGTTCATCAGGGCACCATACCTCTACCATCGATTATAATTGTACGTATGTACGTGTTGGGGCTGTGTGTGTGTAATGTGTGTGTGTGTGTGTGTGTATACTCGTAACTGTGTGTTTTTGTGCTTACTAATGTAAGTTTGTCTCCACATTGTCTGCTACTCTTTATGGTTATCACTAACTTGCTTCTACCCCATTTACCCCTGCCGCTCACTCCTGAAATATATTGCTTCATAATGTCAAGAGCTTGTTCCATTCCTAACAGGTCTGTGATTTTAACTACGATACTTTTTTGCAGCATTCTGAAATAGAATTATTGATGCCGTAGAGATTTTGCTGCGGTAGACATTTGACGCCGCAGTAATACTAAAAATTAAATGATTTTCATTTTCATTTCCATAAAATATTTCTTGCTGCTTGCGTTTTGATTACATTTTCTCTGCGTTCTTACTACAATTGCTGCCAATGGTTCTGCTGGTTTTATTCGATAGGGTAAACATGTGAAAACTTAATAGACAAAATCACTAAGAACCAATGTCTCAAATAATAATAACTTGTTAAATATTTGTAGTATTTGTAATAAAGTCGTTTCAATATTTAGCCTCATACAATGTTGCTAAGCAATAGCTTTATACCCTCAATTTTCATAAAAACTGTGAAACTTTGCCTGCCACGAGGTGCTGCCGTATAGAAAATTAGCTTTTTCTACTTTTTGATTTTGCCTGTGCCGAGACTTGAGCCCCGGGAAAGGGCACAACCAAAACGGCAACCACTTAGAACTATACAAATTCTAATAAGCGAATGCAGAAGCAATTTCAATCACCGGTTCACAACAGACATTTGTCACCAAACTACCACAATAAGCAGTGATTAAATACGCCTGTGGTTGGCACATTTCCGAAAAAGCAGTTGGGTTCTGTCATAACATTTCGTTTTGCTTCGCAATCCTTAAGAGGTGCAAACTCAGCGTTATTTGTGAAACTAATAATTTCATCACTAGCAAAATATTGTTCATCTTAAAAATGTTCTTGTGAGATTTTGGGTTTACCCCATTTCTTTTTCCCCCCTCTTGCTATTTTTAATTTGAATCGTTAAAGTTTATCTTACGAGAACTGTGCGTTGGACTGTCTGTCTTTTAGCTGATTTTCCAATATAATCTGCTAGAGTTTCTGCTATTTCTATAGCTATTCCCATTGATGTTGTTGTTGTGATTGTTGTCGGATTTATACAACAATAATGACTGTCGGCTACAAGTGATAATTGAAAGTGGTGATGGTAGGGCAATAGGAGGAAAGAGTAAGAAATATGGCATCAGTGTCTACTACTCATAAACAGATACCATTTGTATTTATGATGTTGACGCAGAGCGCGTGTTATTGAATATTATTGACAGCGATGACGACAGAGAGTTGGTTGCTGTCGTCAATGCGGCTCTATTGCGATTTATTCTTATACTGAAATATTTTTCAAGTCGAAATTGAACAATTAATTTAAATAAGTTTTCCTTTTCAGTTCAAACTGGTTGAAATATATCAAGCACTTTCTTTTACAATACTGTAGCTACTTGATTTATTAAACCATCAGTAAAACAAATCCATTGCAAACAATATCAACATCTTTATACTTACCTATATGCAAATTCAAACTTACAGAATATTGCAAAAAATATTTAAAACTACTGCATATCCATAAACAGCATCAACAAGAAAATCATTAACCTGTTTCGCTGACGCTCCAATGTACTCGTACATAAGATGTATGTATGGGTGTATGTATGTATGTATGTATGTAAATATGTATGTATGAATGTGTGTATGTTTGAATGTATGTATGTATGTATGTATGTATGGTATGTAGGCAAGTGCAACAACATTTGACAACATAATTGTGATTTCTCAAGAAATCAGACAACTTGTACTAGCTTCCATAAATATTCTTAAAGCTTTAAGTACGACAAGAAGCTCTAAATAAACCAACCTAAAATTATTTTCTTTTGATTTCCATTTTTGTTTATTTTTTTTTCACACACAAACTGTGGAAATGTTGGTTCAGCTCAAGCACAACTGCAATCTCGTATAAATATCGAGAGAATATCGTTCGCTAAATACCGCCTCTTGCATGCGCTTCAAATATTAAGCAATTTACTGCTACACTACATTGTTGTAGCGGGCTGCTTCCTCATTCATGCGCACGTACGCTTCATTGGTTCCACAACTCACGCCTCATGTCGTCAGGTCGACAGACATGTATGTACTTAAATGGACGGAAACGGACAGCAAAAGCACTCGCACACACACACACACACACACACACACACACAGGCAAAGCATTGCTAAAACTAAACGTTGCTTTTATCTTTATTGCAATACGCATATATATACGCATACATACATACGTACATATACATATAGCTAGGTGAGTGACGCAAAAGAGAATGATGAAGTTATGTGCATTTATGGTATGCTGCTCGTCCATGTCCATGTTGGTATGTATGTATGTACGTGTGTGTGTGTGCGTGTGTGAGCACAAACATCCCCACGCTTACATATAATCGCCATGTCAGTTCGCCGTCAATTGTGTTGTTCAATTTGATTAATCTTCCTTCCTACGCGCTCCGCTCCGGTAGATGCCGGTTTTCAATCAGGCGAACTGAATTGATTTCGAATATTGAAGAATGCAACAATGTTAAATGCGGCAGCTGATTCGATAGTTTAAGTTCTCAATCTCCTGCAGTGTTGCAGGTTTTCAAGTAGCATGTTGAAACCGCAACCATAAAGAAAAAAGTTAGAACAAATTGGGTAGGGATTGTCATAAATTTGAAACCACAACCATAAAGAAAAAAGTTAGAACAAATTGGGTAGGGATTGTCGTCAATTTTAAGAGTCTACATTCTTTGAATGCATGATTAATACATAATAAAGCAAGAAGCTCTATGTTTAAGCTGGATGCAATAAGTCTGTATTGAGCCAGGCAACTTGACAACTAGGAGCTACCGTGTAGGCATGTGATGCTTTCAAATCTTTCCTACTCGTAATGTGCAGTATTGAATTAATAATTATATCTCAATAATTAATTAGGAATAACTGCTTATATGTATTATTTTAATGTATAAGTTTTGATAGCCTTGAATGAAAACATCATAGAAACTATTGCTTTATTTCAAAGAACATTTTTAAATAAGTACAATATATAATTTTTTTAAATTCGAACCAGTTTGTTATTTACGTATAATCAAAAACAAGTGATCTAATTTTTTCAATCTTAAGTCGATTTAAGCAGTCTTTCCTTTTCACCACAGATAACTAAACGTACGTTTTCTAATATGAACATTCTTATTTATGTAAGTATATTAAATATATATTTCCAAAGATCCAACTGCAAGCTCATTTTACGAGCATAAAGTAATCACATTGTCGTGGCGTAGTTGGTAGTGCGTTGACCTGCTGCACAGAGTGTCCGGAGTTCCCAGCTCGACACAGGCAAAAACAAAAATTAGAAAAACTAATTTTGTTACTTGGCACCACCCTTCGAAGGCATTAGCGAATCTACATACATGAGTAAAAATAGCTTAACAGAAGCTCTTCGGAATGGGAAACATTCTGATTCGGCATAAAACTTTAGGACCTTCCATTCATGTCCAAATATAACACGCACAATCTGCGTGGTTGCTAATAGCTCGGCCTAAGCCCTCCATGGGCTGTTGTGCCATTAAAAGAAGAAGAAAAGAAGAAAGAAAACACATGGCCGTTATCTGTAATTTTATGTGCGTCATAAAAGTATCGAAACTAGCAAACTTTCTGCATATTGAATAAGACTGTATGTATAATTTTTGCCCATTAAAAAGATATGCTTTATATAAAAAATATGAATATCACCAAACAAGTTTTATGGCCAATGTAAATATTTTCAATGAAACTTCCTCCCTCGTACAATGTTTAGCTTAGTGATAGTTTATTTTTATTTTTTTTTTATTTTATGTTTCAATGTGTATGTATTATCACTGATAAAGTTTCACACATGCTGAAACGCAACTTCTATCCTAATAACCTTCTCAATTACCCTCATTTCCATTTCCATGACCTAATTCATGCAACAGATTCATTCATCATCGCTCAGCGTATTTCTGCTTACATGCTGTTGATTTAAAGATTTAATTTCTGTCATGATGGTTAGTTAGTTATGTAAAAGTGTAAGTGTGTTACGCATAAACCCACACATATATTGTACATACTTACATACACACACATATGTGCATACGTATTTTGTAACACATTGTGCATATATCACAAGTAAAATGTTTGTTGTTTTGACTTGTAATATGTAATGGCGCCTTAATTGATTTAGTTGAAGCCATTTAGTAAGTTGCTCCATAATTTATGCTCGACTAACAGAAATACAAGTATCTGTCTGTGTACCAGCCAGTAACATTAAATATCCAAGTAGAGGATGCTACTCCTTCAGAGAAAGAAACAAATTGGAGGCATGCTGTTATGTTCTGTTTTTTTTTTTTGTTTTTTGTTTTTCTTTTGTCGCACTGGATGTTGCATGTTGTGCTAAAGGAAAATGCTCCTTATTGGTGTTGTTGCTGTTGTTGCTGTTGTTCTTGCTGTAGCTGTTATTGTTGCTGTTCATTTTGCTATGCAAGTTTCATTATTGGCTTTCACTGACGGGAAGAGACAATTAGGAAACGTGACTTTTGTTACTAGAAATGTGAGAGGGAATTTTTGAAGGCTGTAGAAATTAAGCACAATTAAGTACTCAAACTTTAGCTTGGGCCTAAAGATGGGAACAGCACCACTTCAAGCTTATGATCATCGAATAATAACTAAAAGATAATTACAAACTTTTTTCTCTATGCTAAGAAAAATAATTCATTCATAATTGAAAATACTATGTAGCGCTACTGTTTTATATCATGTTTTCAGTTTCTAGTTGCAGTTTAGTTTTATCTTATCCACCACAAAATGCATTAACAACTTTGACACTTATAAAAGCAAGCAAATGCAAAATTCAAAATATGTTAAAGTATAAAGATAGAATCAAATAAATAGTGTGCAAATTTGTATCGTTTAAAGAATAACCCTAGCATATCTCCTGTACTCATGGGTTCTTAAATTTCGGCCATCAAATTAAAGGTCTATCTGAATCTCTTTTCTCCATTACTCTCTTATACAAAGTATTTTGAATTTCAAATTTGTTCAAATTTGTTTCTTGTAAAGAATAACCCTAACATATCTCCTGCACTTATGGGTTCTTAAATTTCGGACATCAAATTAAAGGTCTATCTGAATCTCTTGTCTTCATTACTCTGTGATATAGGGTATTTTGAATTTCATAGTTGATAACAAGAAGAAAATTATTTTCAGATGGCAGATGAAAAAGGTTTACTTGTTTATCTTATTAACGGGGTAGTACCGCCTAGAAGTCCCGAAAAATCGAAGTTTCATGATTTTCTCTTTTCTGTTAACCCCTTAAAATATATTGTTCAAATATATATGTACTACTGTGGCAAAAAGTAGTAAGACTTTTTAATATAATTTTCGCGCGGAAACCCATTCACCAAAATTTTATTTTTTTAAGGTTGGTATGACTGTCGGTGACATCTGTGCCAAATGTCACATCAAAATAATCATTAGTGTTTAGTATACGCTTGTCTTCCTGAAGTACAAAAAGTGCATTCGGCGATTTTCACAATGAGTGAAATTATTCAACAAAGAAGTTCCATTCAATTTTGTGTACGGAAATAGCGGAATCAATTCTGGTGCCGAAACGTTCAGAATGTTGCAAAAGGCCTTCGGTGATAATTGTATGTCGCGAGCAAGTGTTTTTGATTGGTACAAATTGTTCAAAGATGGTCGAGAACGCGTTGACGACGAACCACGTCCAGGACGGCCATCAACATCAACTGATGATCAACACGTCAATAAAATCAAGGAATTGGTGCTCGAGAATCGACGATTAACAGTCAGAGACCTTACTGGCATCGTTGGAATATCGGTGAAAACCATTTTAAAACATCATTTGGCCCTAAGAAGAGTGAATGCACGATTGGTTCCAAAATCACTGCATTGGTTTTACGAGACCATTTTGCCAAAAATTCGACTGATATCGTTCCGCAACCACCCTACCACCCTATTCGCCTGACTTAGCACCGTGTGACTTTTGGCTATTTTCTAAATTCAAAAAATTGAAGATATTAAACATGAATCGCTAAGCGCATTCAAGGCTATTCCGGAAATTGACTTTAACAACTGTTTCGAGAATTGGAAAAAACGTTGGCACAAGTGTATTGGGGCCGGGGGGGATTGCTTTGAAGGGGACGAAATAGATTTGGAAGAATGAATAAAAAAATTTGAAATTATGAACAAAGTCTTACTACTTTTTGCCCACAGTAGTACTCGTATATCAATTTATTAGGCAACTAACAAATAGCTAATCAGACAACTTCTTCTCCTTCTTTTAATGGCACAACAGCCCATGGAGGGCCTAGGCCAAAGCTTTTCACATCCATTCATGTTCTGCAGCTAACTTAATCAGAAATACTTCTACTTTATCACACCGTCTGTGGCTTTGAATTTGAGGCTTCCGTCTGAAATTCCTTCAATGGCAGGCACGATTGCTGATCCTAGAATGATTTAAAAAATATCAATATGATTCATAATCTGTAAAAGTGCTGCTGTGCAATGAACCAGAATCACATTTTTTTCCCAAAAATTGGTGAAACGACACACTTGGGTCATGACGGTTTTTGGGCTTCTAAAATACATAATTCTTAAAATAAAGAATCGTTCAAGGTCCATAGCACAGCGTATCATGTCTTGAATAACAGGGTGAAATTTTAGATTGATCGTTTCAATAGTTTATGTTTATTTTTTATCGTGCCCCCAAATTGTCGAAAGTGGAAATCGAAAAAAAATCTTTTATCCGAGAACTACCTGACCGCTCTGCTTTTAAAAGATTCTATAACGTAAACTGCCACGGATATTTGGATAATTTCGGTAATAATTGGACAGTAAACAATGAATCATTCAAAATTTGGAAAAATTTAATTAAAGTTTTCGTAATTTCTAGACTACCCGCTTAAATCTATATGTCACTCCGTACAAAGTAGACACTGCCATTCCGCAGGTATGGAACAAACCGTATTTCTTTGATATTTTTATAAATAATTTTATTCAGTGTCACTCGAAATTTCTCATTAGGCCTTTCCAGCGTAGCTTATCTGATCTACTAGGTATTAGGTTTGAAATACTTACTATCATATATTTCGCATAGTATTTTCAAAAGTAGACTTGGTAAGGGTAAAGCTACGACCAGACGACTTCGGACTGATTATTATAAAGAATTCCGGAGGCGTGGAAAGACCGGACAACAATTCATATTTATTTGAAAAGAATTTATATAATTAAATTCTGAATTTGAGTATGGTGTAGAGTGTAATTAATCTACATAAATTAAATAACTACGCTCCGATAATTGCAGCAAGTGAGCCAAACGTCTTTACAAGAAAACTACTGCAATAAATTATTATTCACAAATAATTATGCAATTGCAATACTGCAATGTTGCATATGTACGTACGAGTATAAGGAAAACATCAGTGAAGCAGAAGAATGCAGAATTGATAGCTGCTCGAGCGAATGTCTATTGGACGCAAATTCCAAGTTCAAGTTAATTAAAATGGTATCAAAATGAGGTAGCGTCGAACAACAGGTTTTTATACTTGCTAAGGCACTTGCATGGTTACTAACTGCAAACGCCTTTTGTTCTTATGCATTCGAGTTCATAATTATTGCTATTATTTAAAATAATAAATAAAGTGGCAGTGCCAACACATTCTACCATATGTAAGTCAATTAAAATGTCATTTCAATATAAAAGCAGAATGCAGAATTTTATGTATAACAGTTTTATGGAGTTTTGAATAAAAGTCAAACGTGTCAGCAGGAGCTGAAGTTGTAATTTAAAATGAGAAGTTTAACGGTAAGTGACTAATCATCTCTAAAGGATACTAAAGCATTTCCTTCAATCAACAACAATTGTGGTATTTAGTACTTGCAGGTTCTGTTGTTGACCGTTGTTGGAGCACTTTATTGCAGTCATTACATCAATGCAAGCATTGTGCCAATCTATCCACATGGCCTGACACACATACTGACTTATCCAGTTGTGCATCCCGGTATAGTCTATATAGTTCAACCTGAAGATGATGGTTCCTGGAAGCCTACTCCAGGCGCTGATGATGGCTCCTGGAAGCCTACACCAGGTCAAGAGGGTGAATATGTGGAAGTTGCTGAAGCTAGTGGTGGTGAAGTAACAGTAGGAGGAGCAGGAGGTGGGGGAGTATTAGCTTCAGGAGCAGGAGGTGCGGAAGGTCAAGAAGACGCTGGAGCTGGTGGTAGTGGAGGAGCAGGCGGCAGTGGAAGCGGCGGTAGTTCGGGAGGAGGTGAAGGTGAAGGTGGACTCGGTGTTATTGGTGGAGGAGGAGGTGGTGGTGGTGGCGGAGGAAGCTTAGGTGGCGGAGGTGGTGGAGGAGGTGGAGTGGGTGCTGGAGGTGGAGGTGGAGCAGGTGGTGGAGGTGGAGCAGGTGGTGGAGGTGGAGCAGGTGGTGGAGGTGGAGCAGGTGGTGCAGGTGGTGGTGGTGGAGCAGGTGGTGGAGCAGGTGGTGGAGGTGGAACAGCAGGCGGTGCTGGAGGTGAGGCAGGTGGCGCTGGAGGAGCTGCAGGCGGTGCTGGATTAGGAGCAGGAGGTGCTGGAGGAGAAGCAGGCGGTGGTGGAGGAGCTGCAGGTGGTGCTGGAGGAGCAGCAGGCGCCGCAGGGGCAGGGGCAGGAGGCGATGGAGGAGCTGCAGGCGATGCTGGAGGAGCTGCAGGCAGTGCTGGAGGAGCAGCAGGCGGTACTGGAGGAGCAGCAGGCGGTACTGGAGGAGCAGCTGGCGCCGCTGGGGCAGGGGCAGGTGGCGCTGGAGGAAGTGCGGGCGGTGCTGGAGGAGCTGCAGGAGGTGCAGGAGGTGCGGATGGAGCAGCAGGTGCCGCAGGAGAAGGTGTCGGTGGCGGTGCGGGTGGTGCAGGAGGAGCCGGTGGAGCTCCCGCACCACGACCACCACATGCAGTGGTCGTCAATGATTTAATCCACAATATTCTGTAAGTACTCATTCATTGCCCAAAATATTTAGACTCTGCACTTCAACTTCTCTTAATTCTTGGATTATTTGCATGTACCATATTTCCTTTTATTTACAGTGTCGTGTAACTTCAAACTTCTGACTCTATAATTTCATCTTTAACATTTTCAATTACATCAATCATAACTTTTAGTCATTCAGAGAGAATATAAATAATCTGTTAAAATACTTAGCCTTAAGTTAGGCTAAGTCTAGTCGCAAATTACAATAAAGAACCAGCATGTGGATAAAAAATCCAAAACCTAAAAATAATCGATTTTTAATTCAATACAGAACCATGGATCAAGTGTAGTTATGAAAAATACTTAAAATCAATCCAGTTAGAGTAATATGTTTCTTATTTTGGATTGTTGCAAGTGAGAACATCAACATCTGGAAATCAATAAGGAAATAATACCTGCACCTGACGCACTAACATCACGAAACTGTCTGGCGACAACTTAAAGCGATACCATGAAAAGTTCTAAATGTAAAGTAACAAATTTATTGCACTACGCTCCAATTCCTACCATGCACTCACAATTCCAAATTGTAAGTACATAATTTGAATTGTGAAATCAAAGTATCATTTGAAAATGAATCGTGTGAATTCCAACTGAATTTCTTTGTCTTTCCTTCTCCACGAGCGTTTAATTTCTATTGAATTTAATGCTTTATAATTTTTTTCCAGCAGTTTTTGTGTGATTGCATATGGTTTGACGTCAACAACGTTTCGTTTTTCTTTTCCTATTTTCTCGCCACTCTTTGACAATTTTTCATTCACACGCAAAACAAAAAAGCAATTTAAACTTTTTCAAATTATAATAAATAATGTTGGCATATTTTTCTGCTCTACCAGTTCAGACTTTCAAGGTGTGTATGTGTGTGCCTGCGCTGCATGCGGTGTATATGTGTGTGGTCAGCATTTGTGCTCGTATGTTTGCGCGTCATTAAAACATTTATGTGTTTGGAAAAATGTGGTGACATTAACATTTATGTGACTTCTCAAAAATATCCACAAATGATTTCATAAACAATTTTTTTATTGTTGTTAGCATTTGTTGTTGAAGTTGCATAATTTCAGGCGGAAAATTAAGAAAGTATATTTTGCATTTATGTACATACATTTGTTTGCACAATCACATTTTAATGTGAGTCAATGAAATGAGCTTTAAAAGCTCAAGTATACAAGTATACAAGTATTGAATAATAAATCGAATAGTAATTACAATGTTTATCTGAGTGAGAAAAAAAGTAATTTGATTCATTAATTAAATATACCAATTAATTGTGAAGTATGTTCTTCTCGAATGCTTCCAACAGCCTCTCATCTTTCGTGGTCATTATCCACGTCCCAGCGCCATACATTAAGATGGGAAGAATGGGTCACAATGGGTTATAGAGCGTTATTTTCATTCATCAGGGTTCCGTCCGACAGTGAGGCTCTGCTTCTCTACTTCTCAACAAGGCTGACTGATCTCAGGGCGGACAATACGGTTGACATTGAAGCTGGACTTAAGATTAACGCAATCCCTGGCGACTTGTAAAATTTTGTTCAAGTCACAGTTCACCACCAGATCCACTCGACGAGACACCTTTTCCAGGTTGGAGAATGCAGCACTAACTGCATGCGTATTGTTTCCAATGATGTCTATGCCATCAGCACATGGAGCGGAGAAGTAAGTTCCAATATTTTATTCGCTGTTGTTGTCGGTCAGTGTCATTTTGCAAAGTTAACTGAGTTTCGCAGGAATGCCAAAAGCAGATATTGCTGCATACCACTTAAAGGAAGATATAAGCGAAACTTTTCAATATAATTTAAAATATGGCTACAAGTGCTTTAGCAATTTACTTACTTTTAATGGCACAACAGCCCATGGAGGTCCTAGGCCGAGCTTTTCGCATCCACTCATGTTGTGCAAGTTATATTTGTACATGAATGGAAGGGACCTACAGTTTAATGCCGAATCCGAACGGCGAAGTAAAACGCTTTTCATAGGCAATTTTTACTCTTGTAGGTTTGCCATTGACTGCCAAGAGGTGGTGCCGTGCTGTGAAGGAAAATTATTTTTTCTACTTTTTGATTTTGCCTATGCCGAGATTCGAACCCCGGACACTCTGCGTAGCAGTCCAACGCATTACCACTACGCCACAGCGACCACTGTGCTTTAGCAATGCTAAAACAAAATTTCCACTTTTCTTTTTTTTAACATTAAAATGTTAAACGTTAAACGTTAAATCACAGAAGTAAAGGTTGTAGTAGAAATTATAAATAAATAAACGTTACAGCAACATCAAGTTTCAATAAATGACAAGTTAGTATCTGTTGGGTCTATTTCAAATTGAGAATCATCCTAAAACTATGCAATATTTGTGTGCACTAAAACATGTAAGTCGAATGCACAACCTACGAACCCGAAGTACTTCATGATTTACGTGTACAATTCTAGTATGGTACAATTAATCAATCTGTCAATTAAACCCCTCGCGGGCACAATTCCGTCACCCTTCGAGACTATAAATGTTCATAAGTGCAAAACAGCGATATTTTTGCTAATGAAAACAAAATTATGAAGTTAGTACATATGTAAATATATAAAATTGTCGCACCGACCCCAAAATTTAATTAGATGCATATTTTATATGTGACGAAAACGTATTTTTCTCTGCGCTCACTTTTTAAAAAACCGCAGGAATCATAAGTAAAATAATACGAAATTGAAGCAATTTAAAACACTCTCATTTACATACATACATATGTATTTATTTCGCATATACTCATATACATATACATATGTATGCATATGTAAATAAATGAAGCGTACAACAAGCCGTACGGCTTTTTTGTTTTTGTTTCACTTTTCGCTATACTCACACACAGTCCCGCCACTGCAATTCACCTTTGCTACTTTTGCTCAATTACACAAAGTGTTTGCGTTCATGTGCACATGCGGTTGCAGCATTTCATCATAATCATCGTTGTTGTTATTAAATATCATTGAAATGTGCCACCTTTTTCACTTTTCATCGCTCTATTTTTCGTTATTGTTTTTCCAATTCTTAGCGTTGCAATTTTGTAAATTTACGCCAAAAAAAGATAATTTTCCATGCATTGCAGAGATTTAGTTGCAACGTGCAATGTGTATCGTGCAACGTGCGCTGCCTGCAATTTGTGCTGCTGCATATTATCTTTGCTTTCGCAAAATTGCAAAACTTTTGCTTTCATTCATATTTCTCATTTTTTCACTATACAAGTACATAGTTATTATTTTTATTAAATTTATCCAATAATAATACTAACATCAGCATTACGAACAAAAACAATAGCCAAAAAAACTAAACATTGATGACAAGGGCAACAGCGGATTAAAGCGATATTAAACCGCAGTTCAATTTAACGCATTTTGCAATTGAATTTTGACTTATAATATTTCGGGTAGCAAGAGGACGCACACACATACACATATGTATGTACGAGGTATGATAAAAAAATAACCGTTATTTTCAAAAAGTGTTTATTATTTTTCATCAACAACTATCTTGTCCCCTTCAAAGTAATCCCCCTCAGATATAATACACTTATGCCAGCATTTTTTCCAATCCTCGAAACACTTCTGAAACGCGCTTTTTGGTATCGCCAACAGCTCCTGTTTCGATTTTTCTTTTATCTCCTCAATCGTAGCAAAACGCTTTCCTTTCATCGTTTGTCTTCAGTTTTGGGAAGAGGAAAAAGTCAGCGGGGGCCAAGTCCGGTGAATACGGTGGTTGAGGCATGATAACGGTTTTGTTTTTAGCCAAAAACTTACGCACAAGCGACGTTGTTTTTGCTCAAAATTTAGCAATTTTGGAACAATCTAAAACATCCGTAAAAATTGCTTGGCATGAGCCGAACGATATGCCAACATCATCAGCAACCTCTCTGATAGTGATTCGACGATTATCCAAAATCATTTTCTTCACTGCGTCAATGTTTTCATCGGTTGTTGACGTGCTCGGGCGACCAGGACAAGCATCGTCATTGACATCTTCTCGGCCTTCCTTAAACCGGTTATACCACAATTGAACTTGTGTTCTCCTCATAGTAGACTCGCCAAAGGCCACAGTCAACATTTCAAATGTCCTTGCGCATTTAATTTAATTTTTTACACAAAACTGAATACAGTTTCTTTGATCCATTTTTTCGAATAGTAAAAAATCGAAGAGCACACCAAAACACGACTAACCTTTCTATCTTTCAAAAACAAACTGACAATCCAAAATGGTTGGTATTGCCAACATGTATAACAGACATGTGTACCAACATAACAGAAAAAAAATGAGAAAATCGAACATACGTAACTCACGAAATATAATGAAAATAACGGTTATTTTTTTATCACACCTCGTACATATATATTCGATTTATGGTGTGGAAAGGAAAATTATGGTCAATAAGAAAATAGGAAAAATATATAAAAGCGATGATTAATGCTAAATAACTCTTCCCCTATTTTGGCATTTAATCCCTCTCACCCAAGGACGGATCTAGTATTTCGCAAAGGAGGTAGGCCCAACAATTTATGGAGTGCATTGTGTGAAATGAAAATGTTCCGATTTCAATAGTTCAAATATTGCAATCGGTATTTTTCAAACTTTAAGATGTGATTTAATATAATTAAATGATACATTTCGGAAAATTTTAAACATTATTTGCCCACTTTGCATATTGGCAGCCATCATCCACTCTGACATGAACTTGCATATTTTCATGAATTATGGCTAGATGAGAAGCTATGTGAAAGAACTTCACATGAACTTAAGCTCAATATTCATACAGTATATTTCAGCTGCTTTCAATCTTATCTACCTATGCAGCACTGACATTTCTCATACGTCTCAAAATGCTGGTTGCTGTGGCGTAGTGGTAATGCGTTGGACTGCTACGCATAGTGTCCGGGTTTGAATTTCGGCACAGGCAAAATCAAAAAGTAGAAAAAATAATATTTCTACACGGCACCACCTTTTGGCAGGCAATGGCAAACCTACAAGAGTAAAAATTGCCTATGAAAAGCTTTTCACTTCGCCGTTCGGATTCGGCATTAAACTAATCCCTTCCATTCATGTACAAATATAACACGCCGTCCATGGGCTGTTGTGCCATTAAAAGTAAGTAAGTAAAAATGCATTGGTTCGAATACAACAATACTACTACTCAACTCATGCCTACTCTTTCTTACACTGTCAGCAATATACATATGTACCAAGCTCGTTCAATTATATTCGCTAATTTTCTCGCTCACATATATCCAACTGGCAGTTTATGGTAGTCAAGTAGTTTGTCATATACAAAAAAATTATTCAAGTGCGGTTGACTTTTGTGGTCGCTGTGGTGTAGTGGTAGTGCGTTGGATTGCTACGCAGAGTGTCCGGGGTTCGAATCTCGGCACATGCAAAATCAAAAAGTAGAAAAGATAATTTTTCTACACGGCACCACCTCTTGGCAGGCAATGGCAAACCTACAAGAGTAAAAATTGCTATGAAAGGCTTTTCACTTCGCCGTTCGGATTCGGCATTAAACTGTAAGTCCCTTCCATTCATGTACAAATATAACACGCACAACATCAGTGAATGTGAAAAGCTCGGCCTAGGCCCTCCATGGGTTGTCATAGTAAATAGTAATTTGAAATATACAGAATACCTTATACTATAAAAATCGATATTTAATATTAAATTTTTTCAAGGAATTGCATTTTTGAAGAGTTGAGGTTTTGCTGTGCCAAAAACGGGTAAAAATTATAATTTGGGAGCCATCAAGGAGGAAACCATCAAGGATGATCTATCCTCTGGAATAGCTTCTTCTCATTGTAAGCTCATTAATAAAAACTATAGTAGTCGTTGAAATGCTTAAAGGTTTCTCCCCCAACGCCCCCTCCTCCCCCCCCGTGAATCCGCCCATGCTCTCACCTTCTTCTCATTGTGAGCTCATTGAGCAAAACTATACTAGCCGTTGAAAAACTTAAAGGATGTTTAAATAATTCTCAAAAATATCTTTAAATTATATGTATGATAAGTAGATATTTTTAGCACTGATGTACAGAAAATATACAATCGAATTTTGCCTTGAGGAGACAATAACTAAACTACATAAAAGGATTTTTATAAACCCTATTCAAGCTATTTCACTTCGTAACGTTTTGCAAATAAATAATAAATCGCTTCCATAAGCCCTTAAGACCATTTCTTCATTATCCAATTCCAAATCACAACGAAAAAATGCCATAAAATTCCATCCCTATAAAAAAAAAATATGGTCTTTGAATTGAATCACAAAAGGAATCACTCCAGACTGTTGACATATACACGAGTATGCATAGCGTGAAGCATAAAATCTACTGTGTAAAATCGTAAAGTGAAATCGTTAATATAGCGTAAACAGAAAATCGCTTACAGCGCATAAATTTCGCATAGAATGCAATAAAGTGACTTTATTTGAATGCGGTTTGAATACATTTTGACAAACTATGAAAGGATTTGCGGATTTTGTAATCTATTTTTTCTTGTACTTCATGTGCATACATATTCATTCATAAATCGAATGCAATGACATTTTTGCGCAGTAAATAATAAATATTACTTCTGGGTGCATACAGTTCATATTTGCGAATATGTATACATAGGGAATGTATTATTTATGAATAGAATGAATACTAAGCTCTATATGGGAAATTGAGAACCTTCAAGAAGATTTTAAAAAATGATGTGGAATTTTTATGTGCATCTGGGAAAAACCATGGGAATACTTTGTAATGGAAATTGCATCTGGCTGACAACTCTTTGTTTTTTTTTTCAGTTTGAATTCAACAAATCTAAATCACATCAATTAATTCATAAATTAACTCCCAAGCAACCTCAAATTGACTTCCAAATGTTTTTACGTACAGTCTGTTGAACAAAAGACGTTACTCTCTTAACTCAGTTGACTTCCAAAAAAAAATTCTAAGTGTGCTATTTTACATAAATACATGTTGTTGCGGTTGTCGACGCATCCATTTTAACTTAGTTCTGTTTGTACTTTCCACTGTAACACGTGTAAACAAAATGAGTGCGCAGTTCAAGAAACGTTTCGAAGCGAGTCTTTTAACAGATCATACTCAAGGGCCTAAATGGTCAGTTAAAAAAACTGCAAAATATCTTAAAACTACTTGCATATTTGTTAAGAGGTGGTCTGAATGTTATTCAGAAACAGGAAACGTTGACGACGAACCAGGAAGAGGCCGAAAGCCTACCACCTCCAAGCGGCAGGATAAAGTAATCGTTGGGCTTTTTGAAAAAAATTCAATGATCAGTTTAAGGCAAGCAAACAAAATTTTATCGGAGGAGGGGTTGGATATATCATTAAACACGATTCACGACAGACTTCAGCAATCAGGCATAGAACCTAGCAGTACTTTCTCAAAACCATTGCTTTCACAAAAGCATGTTGAAAAGCGTCTACAGTGGGCTTACACAAACATCGATCGAGATTGGACCAAAGTAATATTTACAGATGAATCCACTTTTGTGGTTTCTAATCCAATGTTTAGTTGAAAAATGGCGAAACATTTATTCAACGAAGTGTAAAACATCCGTAGAAGGTTCATGTTTATGGATGCTTCTCTGCCCAAGGATTTGGCTTTCTTAAGGGCTTCACGGAAAATTTAAATGCCATTAGAATGCTGAATTTGTATAAGGATTGTCTGAATTATTATATGGGAGAAATGACATCGATTGGATATTACAAGAAGATAACGACCCGAAACACAGAAGTAAACTATGCACTAAGTGGAAAGAGGATCACAATATTACAACTTTGTATTGGCGCTCTCAGTCACCAGATGCAAATCCCATAGAGAATGTGTGGGCTCTAATGAAAGCTAAGATAGAAATACTTACTAAGAAGAGAAAAGAAAAATAAAATCATCAAAACATTTCATTCGATTGCTCAAAAGTACGTGGAGGTCTCTTTCCGTGGAATACTACTGTGGGCAAAAGTTAGTAAGACTTTTTAATTTAAATTTCGCGCGGAAACCCATTCATCAAAATATTATTTTTTTTAAGGTTGATATGACTGTCGGTGACATCTGTGCCAAATGTCACATCAAAATAATCATTAGTGTTTAGTATACGCTTGTCTTTCTGAAGTACAAAAAGTGCATTCGGCGATTTTCACAATGAGTGAAATTATTCAACAAAGAAGTTCCATTAAATTTTGTGTGCGGAATCAAATTTCTGGTGCCGAAACGTTCAGAATGTTGCAAAAGGCCTTCGGTGATAATTGTATGTCGCGAGCAAGTGGCAAGTGTTTTTGATTGGTACAAATTGTTCAAAGATGGTCGAGAACGCGTTGACGACGAACCACGTCCAGGACGGCCATCAACATCAACTGATGATCAACACGTCAAAAAAAATCAAGGAATTGGTGCTCGAGAATCGACGATTAACAGTCAGAGACCTTACCTTAAGACCTTAAAACATCATTTGGGCCTTAGAAGAGTGAATGCACGATTGGTTCCAAAATCACTGCATTGGTTTTACGAGACCATTTTGCCAAAAATTCGACTGATATCGTTCCGCAACCACCCTACCACCCTATTCGCCTGACTTAGCACCGTGTGACTTTTGGCTATTTTCTAAACTCAAAAAACCGCTTCGTGGAGCGTTTGACCGTTTTGAGTCAATTGAAGACATTAAACATGAATCGCTAAGCGCATTGAAGGCTATTCCGGAAATTGACTTTAACAACTGTTTCGAGCATTGGAAAAAACGTTGGCACAAGCGTATTGGGGCCGGTGGGGATTACTTTGAAGGGGACGAAATAGATTTGGAAGAATGAATAAAAAAATTTGAAATTATGAACAAAGTCTTACTAACTTTTGCCCACAGTAGTATGCTGAAATTCTAGCTGCCAGTTTTCGCCAAAGATGCCAAGCAATTATAGACAATGCAGGAGATTGGTTTCCTGCCGAAAACCACAATAAAATGTATTTCACAAAAATAAAACACACTTTTTCAAATAAATGTCACATACAGTCTGTTGGAGCAAAACGTTTTTTGTTGAACAGACTGTATTTTATTTGTTTCTTGTTTTTGATATATTGCAATCGTATTTGCTTATGACGTCAAAGGAGTCATGTTGAAATTGGCACCTTGCACACGAACGACATAGAACAAAGTCAAATAAATTTATTATAAAAAAAATTTACTATAGTTAATTCTCATTCACAGTGGTGTACTAAGTAAGCAGAAATGAAATACCTGTGAAAATTTGTAAGTATGTCTGTCTGCAACGAAATATTATAAATACTTACTTAAGTAATAAGAAAAGCAATCAGCACAATCAACAAAAATACTGCAATCACATTGAAAAACACGAACAATCACCACCATACTCGTATAGTGCATATCTACTCTCGTAAATGTAGCAAATACATATAAATTAATGCGGCAACTCCCCTTCAGCAACAACAACAGTAATAGAATAAGCGACTGCGAAAAAAAACAAAGAATGCAATAAGTTGCAAATTCAAATTTTCAACTAAAGAAACCGGCAACAAAGAGAAAATTATAACTAGTACAATTGCTGTGAAAACGATTTGTTAACTACATATGTAAGTTTGTACATTTGCTGATGGCGCTAGAATCGTTTTGGGGTACTCATCGAATCAACTCATATATTGTCGACATCGACTAGTTTACACTAGTGAGCAAAATACCAATAACAATTAGGTGCGGTTGTGCGGTTAATAGTTTAAACAAGAATTCTGATTAATCAAATGTTGTATTAATTTAAATATTATTCGATTAATTAAGATTTTGATTATTTCATAAAAACGCAAATTATTCGAATTATCAGATTTTTGATTAATCAGCAAAATTTAAAACATTTTAATTGTTTTTTGAAGCAATTTTGAAATACAATTTTTAAATGTGTTCATATACTTTGTTTTTTCGTCCTGCTTAAAAAAAACAGAAACTTACTTACTTTTACTTTTAATGGCAAACATTAAAAGTAAAAAACAGAAAGATGTGCTGAAAAAAGTCCAAGCAAATGAAAATAAAGAAAATATATTTAGAATATTTATGTATACTTACTAAAAATACTAAAAATCTTGATTTTCTTATAGCTCACAGTGTACTCGATGGGGTATTGTGGCAAGTATCTCTCAATTATTTCAATTTGTTAAGAATAAAATAAGTGGCAAGAGTGTAAATTTTTCTTATTTTTTTTTTTTACAATCAGCACGTAATTTTACATAAAGCTGAAATGTTGCATGTATTCTTGCAAACTACATACATACGTACATATCAAGGTAAGAACACAATGCCAGCGACAGCGTCATTGCGCCATGACAAGCAAATGTAGTCGCGACTGGAACACAATGAACAAAATGACTTTAATTATATTCTTCACATTTTCCACACATTATTTATTTTTTTTTATACCGATAAAATAATAATAATTTTTAATAGAGCATTTCATTAATGTATTTATTGTCAAAAAAAAATGGTTGATAATTTCATTCGATGGCATGCCAAAATAGAAACAGATTGAAGTCGACACAGCTGCAATTTGTACATAGGAGCAAAAAAAAAAAAACAAGCAACAACAACAAAATTAACGGCACCACCTCTTGGCAGGCAATGGCAAACCTACCAGACTAAAAATTGCCTATGAAACGCTTTTCACTACGACGTTCGATTTCGGCATAAAACTGTAGGTCCCTTCCATTCATGTACAAATATAACACGCACAACATGAGTGGATGCGAAAAGCTTGGCCTTTGGCGCTACATGCGGTCATAGTCGACACTGATAAACTGAAGTTCATTGTAGTAAAGGCAGAACACTTGCCACAATGGCTGTCTATCTCTTTATCGGTGTCCTGTGTGATCACGTTCACTCTCTCATTCTCCCTCCTTCTTTCTCTCACCTATCAATCTTCCTTCCATTCAACACAATGCTCTGTATTCAAGGGTGTTTAATGTAACAAAAAAAAAATATAAAAAAAATAATGCAGTGTCGCACAGCGATTGTGTTCGCCTTAATAAGAAGGGTTGACAGAAGGCGTAATATCGCTGCCGCGTTCATTGTGTTTGTACCTTCACAGGATGTTATTAACATTTAAATGTTGTTGTTGAATGGCGTAGTTGTTGCTTTCAGCTTATTGATTATGTGCACTTTGTGATTTGTTAATGCTACCTGCTAGCTATTTAAATAATTATTTCCACTTAATTTATGCTGTTAGCTTGATACTTCTCGAATCGCGGCAGCACACATTCTATAAATTTAATAGAGCAGAGCATACACCTCTTGCTTTGGTTCGAGTACTCGAGTACCTGTGCTACGGCAGTGTAATTCAAATACTTACTTAATTTGGGTGGCACTACACAACTGAGATTCTTTTAACATCAAGTTTATAGTTATTAAGTTATGTTGTTTTTTATAATTGGCGGGGACACTACAGCAACCAGCGCCTGCAGGTGGTAAATGCAATTTGATTTTAATAACATTAAAACAAAAAATTCCATTAAGTTAATTATGTCAAAATGGAAACAAAAAATTTGCTATCAATAAGCGTAGTAAAATTCAAATTTTTCCTTTCATAAATTTCAATAGGAAAATCTAAAAAGGAAAATACTTATGTAAAAAGAGTTGACTAAATATAAGTATCCGGTACACTTGTGTAATGCGCTACATTTAATCTTCTCAAGAGCTCGTGTTTTCAGAGTTCAAGTGCCAAAAAGATCATCCGAAAAATCTGAAATTTGATAATTAGTTATCTCAGGAACCATTTGTAGTACTACGATTTGGTATGAAGTTATTATGTATAAGTATTTCTCACTAGCTTGCGGTGGGTTGGCTTGGAAAAGTGGACGTACATCTCCAGAACTACTTATGAACAGTACAGTGCTGAGCTTTAATACCAGGACGTTAGTTGGCAATGCCATGCTACAGGCAAAATATAAGTGGATTTTAAGAACGGGGTGTGGAACCTCTCACATAGTCTGGACTTCCATTAAGGGATATCTCAGAAACCACAATAGATGATTGATCTTGATGTAGTTTTCGTGCGCTACTACTATAACTATTTTCTACTACTTCTTTACTACAAATTTCTACTTCTTTTGTACTACTTTTTTAATACTATTTCACCTAATATTTCTACTATTTTTTACTACTATTTCCTACAAATTTTCTACTACCACTTGCATACTACAATTTTGTACTACTTACCACTAGATTTTTATTTTTTTTCTAAGAAAAATTTTTTAATCGAAATCGTGTTTTTTTCATCAAAAACTCAAAAATAAAAAGTTGTTTTTTTTACATATAGTAGGTATTTTACATCTTTTGGAACATGGGAAAACAAAAATATAGTACACATCTCCGATCACGTGTCCCGCTGCACATTTAAGTAAATAATTTTTACATTTATTAGTGTAACAACATCCTAAGATACAGAACTAAGTATATACTATACTATATATACTATCATTTATATATCACTGAAGAGCTAGACAAGTAGGTTTGCCCAATGTTAACAAAGTTTAACTTAGTTCAGCCAATTCTATAATATTAGCCTCGGAGGTTTTTTAAAACTCAGTTATCAGTTTCAGTTATAGACCCAATTTTGAGCACCCAATGCTGGCACAGGGATAATAATTTCTATCTATTTAGTATCGATTCATCAATCGGATAGCGGGCAAAGTTTTTGGAATTTGTATTGAAACAACGATCGATTCATTTACAGGATTCTCCAGAATTAATCGATGATTTCCAAGGATTTACCATATCATTATTTAAATTTTAGTCAATGCATCTTGTATCGTCTAAAACGTCCATTCTCACTTGCCAGAACTGAATGGAAATTGAGAAGCAGCAGTGTTTAAGTTATTATTGCGGTTGTCTCAAATAAGTTAAGTTGCATGCTCCCAAAATGGTAGCGCATGAAAAATTGCAACAGTTTCCGTTCTGCCACGACTAAAGTGCTGCTTCAAAATTTATTAAGTGCCGCCTGAAAATATTACACATATTACTACATGTGTGCAGCACGACGACCGTATGTCTCGTGTGGTTGTGGGTGTGTGTGTGTGCGCGTGTGTGTGTGTGTGTGTGTGTGTGTTTGTGTGTGCTTTATGAACTTCATTGTGTTGCAGAAAAATAACAATGTAAAAAAACACCAGCACTCTCAATTCAATTGTGGTAGCCACGTTCTCCTCGGCACACCGATCACCCTTCTTCACTCTGCTGCGTATGTGTTTGTATGTAGGTATGCATGGAGTCCGTTATTGCTATAATGACGTTCTTTGTTGCGTGCATGACGTTCAATGTCATCAATGACGATAAATTGAACGTTATAAATTTGTTTTGTGGTTGCTCTTGTTGCTGTTGCTGTTGCTGTGCTCGTACGTGTCCTCTTTTATAAAAACTTGTTGACATAACTCCATTTTATGTAGTAATTTTTGTTGTTTTATTTTGTTTTTGTATTTAGTTCAGTAATACATACATACAAATTGCATGAATAGAGAGACTTATTTTGAACTTTCCAAATGCATTTGAGTGAAAAAGTGAAAAATCGAATTTTAAGGAAATATTTTCTTTTCATCGATGACCTTCGCGTGTTAGGTCAACCTGTTAGTTTTTAATGGCTTTCACGAATTCATAGAACATATACCACCATTTTATATGTATGTATGTATGTATATCTGCATATATTTTCTTCTGATAAATTATAGATGCATGTACATAAAAACCATATGCACTTAAATATAAATTTTTCCATTTCGAAAACTTGAAGGCAATGTTCTTGGAAATATTAAAAAATTATAAATGGAATTTATTAGTGTAAGAGTTTTACTGTGAATGAGAAGCTTTCAGTTTGAAAAACGGACTTGTTGTACTCCTTTAAACAATCGGAATATTTAAGTACTATGCCTCATTGAAAGTTTCGAATGTGGTCACATTAAATTATGTAAATTAAACTTTATGACATTGACATGGGATATGGCAGCTTCTGAAAGCTGGAAAAGACCACTGCATAATCAGTAACATAGGGAGGGATCAAGTGAAAAAAAATGTGTTTTACAAAACTTATTTAGTATTACTTTCCATGTTTGAATTAATTGTAATATGGTACATTGCATCTATCACATACAATGTCTTTGGATCAAATACAATACTTAAATTGGTACATATTCTTAAATTATAAAATTGGAATTAGCTTAGAATTTTAAGATTTATTAATATTATAGTTTTCAGGGTCCTCCATCTTTTATGTGGCTATGTAAACATTGAATAATTTTAACATGTATGAACCGATTGACTTGAGTAAACATGTTTTTGAAACGTCAATGCAGTACAGTTTTAATCATGAATCGCTTCACACCGAAACAATGCCCCGAAATAGTGACACTGTATGTCGAAAATAGTCATTCAGTTGTGTTAAATCAACGTGCATATCGTCGAAAATATCGTGGCCAACAAGCAACATCTGACAACACTATTCGCTGTTTGTTTGGTCTCGAATTTTGTTGAGCACGAGACAGTGGGAGATCGTCGACAAGCCTTTCATCAACGCCCAAGACTTTCCAATTAATTGGTTGAAGCGGTAAGATAGAGTGTTGCCGAGAACCCACATGCGACGTATCGTCACCGCGCTCAGCATTTTAACGTTAGTAGAACCAGCTGTAGGTCCCTTCCATTCATGTACAAATATAACACGCACAACATGAGTGGATGCGAAAAGCTCGGCCTAGGCCCTCCATGGGCTGTTGTGCCATTAAAAGTAAATAAAGTAAGAACCAGCTTGCGACGCATTTTGAAGTATGATTTGCATTTGTTTCCATATAAAGTGCAATTGACTCAAAGAATATTGCCGACATACCGTCCACGTAGCTTTGAGTACGGCCAAACAATCGCTCGAATGTTTTGGAAGGAAATTATGATGAACGACGAGATCCATTTCACACTCTTTGGTGGCGTTTACAAGCAAAATTGCCACATTTGGGTAACGGAGAATCCACACGATATTCATGAAACAGCATTACATGACCAAAAGTGACTGTTTGGGCCGGCGTTTGCGCCGAAACCATCATTGGGCCATTTTTCTTCAGAAAAGGCGAAATAGTCGGTGGGAATCAATATCGGTGGATGTTGGCTCATTATGTCTGCCCACAAATGTGTGAAAAAGGTCTTGACGGTTACTGGTTACAACAAGACGGGGCACCCTGTCACACTGCAAATCAAACAATTCAGTTTCTACAACGAAAATTCCCTGGACGTTTGGTGCCTAAAAATGGCGACTTGATTGGCCTCCCAGATTTCTAGATTAGACCTCTCCGGTCTTCTTTTTGTGGGATTATTTAAAAAGCAAAGTGTACGCAATCATTCGTGCCGAAATCATCGCAATACCGCCCGAGATACGCGAAATGTGATGGAAAACACAGAAAAAAGGGCACATTTTATTATGGTCAATAACGGTGGTCATTTGATTGATGTTGTATTCAGAAACTAGTCCAAATAAATTGTAAAAGGACAAGTTAAACAACATTGCATTTGAACACATTTTGATAATGGCCTCATCTGCTAAGCACTTCGTTCTGTACTGCTAACATCACCAGACCATTTAAACACTCCTTGATAAGAAAACATGATAGCAATACAAAAAAATTTTATGTGAAAATATGTTTAACTTCTCAATGTAACATTTTTACAACTTTTTATTTATTGAAAATTTTCATTCAACTAAACCTGATGAAGAGTTGTTTCTATTACCTATTGGCTTTTGGACTCAAAGTATTAACGCCTCAAAATTTGGTTTCTGCCGCCATATTAGTACTTTTAATATTATTTAGTTATTAAAACTTAGCCAACTCCAACAAATTATTTTTGTTTAAATTATTTAAGAATAAAGCAGCAAAGCTGTAACCTTCTTATTCGCAATCGAGTATCTAAACAGCTTTCACCAAAACTGGTGCAATAACCACCAGAACAGTCTGGAGGTACAATTTATCATATCGTATAGTGAATTCCCAAAACTTTCATACGAATTCCTTCGGCTGTGAGTTGTGATGTGTAGTGTTATAGCCGCTGGAAGCAGTCAAAGTCGAAACTGTGCGAAAAACTAAAATAAAATTAATTAATTAAATAAAACACTTCCCGGGACCTTTATTATAAAATGTTATAATAATAAAAAAAAAAAAAATTGCTAAAAGGTCCATACAACAACAACTGCTTAGAGAGATCTCCACTTTCCGACTTCATAAAACAACGCTCTTTAATTTTTCTACGTTTTTATCTATGTACTATAATTTTTTTTAGGTGAAAAAATTTACGAACTAGAAGGTAGATTTTTGGAATAATTGTACATTTTCCAACGTTTTTGGTCTTCAAGGTACTTTAGACATGACCACGAGCATTTTAAGAACAATTTAGAATCATTCCGATGAATGTTTGTGTTCTTACTGCTGTACTATTTTTTGACTTATTTTCGTGAAATCTTGCACTGCAATTTCGTGGATACAAAATTTTTAATTTTACCCGATAAACAAGTACATAAAAAGTTCAAAAAATTCTAAAATCGTCTACTAATCCAAAATAAATAGAGTAAAAGAACAATAGTTTTTCCATGTTTTGATAAAATTTTTGAGAATACAATATTTTATAAATAAAATTTATTATGATTTGGTCTCCATTGCGTAGTTAGCAATGCGCTGGCTCAAATTACGTTACATTTTACATAAATAAAAAATTAGAAAATTTAGTTTTATAAGCACCCACCTTTTGACAGGCAACGGCAAACCTCCAATAGTAAAATTTGCATTTCCGCTATCATTTTCACAATGAAAACGCGTTTTTCCTTTGTTTAGCATTCCATTTTTATTAATCGGAACAATCATAAACGACTCATATTAAATTTCAGAGCTGCACAGAAAAATACGGCACAACATTTACATCGTCTAGTCTTATTGGGACACCCTATTACTTTACTTTACTTTTACTGTTAATGGCACAATAGCCAATGGAGGGCCTAGGCCGAGCTTTTCGCATCCACTCATGTTGTGCGTGCTATATTTGTACATGAATGGAAGGGACCTACAGTTTAATGCCGAATCCGAACGGCGAAGTGAAAAGCTTTTCATAGCAATTTTTACTCTTGTAGGTTTGCCATTGCCTACCAAGTGGTGGTGCCGTGTAGAAAAATTATTTTTTCTACTTTTTGATTTTGCCTGTGCCGAGATTCGAACCTCGGACACTCTGCGTAGCAGTCCAACGCACTACCACTACACCACAGCGTTTTTCCTTTGTTTAGCATTCCATTTTTATTAATCGGAAGAATCATAAACGACTCATATTAAATTTCAGAGCTGCACAGAAAAAGACGGCACAAAATTTACATCGTCTAGTCTTATTGGGACACCCTATACATATAACAAAATATACACAACTTTGTTTGCTATTCCCTGTATGCAGTACATTTTCTTAAAGATGATAGATAGAACATAACAATAGGCAAAAATATGCATCGTCGCCTTAAAAAGCTGTAACACGTGTTTTTGAAAAAATATTTCGAAAATTTAATATAACTACTTGAAAAATTGTTTCAAAACATTTTAATTTAAAGTTAAAGAAAAATGACGTAAGTTTTAGGGGTTTTAGGGGTTGCCAAAATTATTGGAGGCTTACCCCTAAAACTTATATCATTTTTCGTAATCACAATTCATTAAAAACTCAAATTTGTAAATTTTGATGTTAGGGCTTTTGCAAATTAAGGCAGCGATATGTAGGTAAGTATGTACATGTTTATGACGTTTTAAGTTTACATATTTACATATATTTCTGTACACAACACAACAACATTAAACTGCATCAATTTAATGTCCTCAATTTATTCAATCTCCGCTATGCTGCTGGTTATACTCTGCTGGTTATACTCTCATATTTTACTCTCGTGCTGAGTGTAGTGGTTACATTGGTGTCCGTTACAGAGTTGCTTTTTGTCGAAATTCAGTTCTTTTTGTAATACAATTTTTTTGCGCAACGGCAACACTAAATGGTATACCAAAAAACTTTAAACGATTTTATCAATATGGACCGTGAAATTAACAAAATAATTGAAAAATTATGAAAATAAAATGATATTTCTTCAATAGTTTTATGAATAATATATTTAATGTTCACTTTTAAAAACTAAAAACATTCGAAACTTCGCTTTTCTGCATATGAAAATAGTGATGTGTCGGTGTGCATGTTTTCCTTAAATTTTACATACATATTTGTTCCTTATTTGTAGAATAACTCATTGCTAACCCTGAATACTCGGCGTGCTCGGTGTACCTTTCACCCAGCATATCGTGGTCGGTGTGAGAGTGAGTAAAGGCGCTTTTTTTTCGTGTTCGGGCAACAACAATTGCATGGTGTTCGCCGAGTAAACTTTGAATATAACCACAGCCTAAGAAAACAGAAAAGCTCTATAATTTATGGTAAATTAAAAATGTGCGATTTATGTATACATAATAAAATAAAAGAATATAAATACATAAGTATGTTGCTGCAACAGCAACATCACCAGCAGAAACAACAATAACAACATCAACAGCTGTGAAACATCAAACACCCTCAATTGTAACATTAACAACACCAACGAAAACAATAAATCCACCTTTTATATGTAACCATAATTTGAGGGTTACTTTGGGTGAAGTTTACCAGACTCGTACTTAAGTAAAAGTTAATATTTTTGTTTTCTTTTTTTCTCTATCTCTTTCTCTCTCTCTCTCTCTCTCTCTCTCTCTCTCTCTCTCTCTCTCTCTCTCTCTCTCTCTCTCTCTCTCTCTCTCTTCCTCTTTTGTTTTTATTTTTCCTATTGCTGTTTCTTTTGCTGTTTTTGTCTTTGTTGCTGTAATTCTTGTCCGCATTCAAAGTTTTCAGTCAAGCGCTAAGAAGCGGAAATTTCATATGTATATTGCTAATGAAAAGTCCTTGCATTGATTGCGCATAGTTAAAACGGACACGGACACGGTCACTGAGAACAAAGTAGTCGAGAAAGAAAAAACAAAGTAAAAAGGAAAAATTTAAATAAATAAAAATAGAATTGATTACGATCGTCAAATGTTTATTGACCTTTTCTGAACTCATTCTGGGTGTTTCTAAATTAGCAAAAATTCTGCATAATATTAATTCGACTTCGCAAAATTTGTATGAATAAAGGGGGACACAAGAGGAATCGTTTCCATTTAAAGATACTTAAATACTATTCGATAGTATAATATTTGAGGTAACATTAAAAATAAATATTCAAGTAAATTATTTCGCTGGTTTAAGCAATGATTCTTTGAAACCACACTTCGTGGGGCCTATAAAGAACGGCAACTACTTTAATCTCGTTCTCATTGTGTCTTCACGTCCCAGACGAAAAATTTTCCTAGTTTTGTCTACGCCAATATTTCAATCGTCCTTGTTGATCTGTAACCGTGTGTAAAACTGATGAGAGCACAAATCTCATATATTATTATTATTATTATAATTTATTACTCTTACAATAAAGTGTAAGACTAATTACAACTTATGAGCACTGGCTATCAGCTCACAAATCTCTTATATTGTAATATAATTGTGCAATATTTTTAAAATCAACCTAAATTGCATTTTTCAAAAACTTCTACCATATGGTATCTAAAATAAATAAATGTGATGAAAAAACTTATTATTTAGTAAATTGATTAAATTTTGTTCATTATATACAATTCTCAAAAATTTAGTTAAAACTTTGGCAATCCTCTGTGTATAAACACACTGACTCACTACTGCACCACATTTGGAAAGCTGATAATGGCATTTGAGGTTCTTGAGGGTTTATTTCTGCATATGTTGCATGTAAAACTTTTAATGCATACACACACACATACAGACTTACAATACTTAACTTCAAGCACATATACTGATATACTCTAAGTATGTATTTGGCATAACTTTTTTTTGAGATAATATGTATGCTGCCACGTTTAAATTGTCCTTATTGATTTATTTTACTGCATATTTTTAGGGGCATATGATGAAATTGCTGGTACAAAAATTCAATTAAATCAATAAATTTTGCTTCATACTGCAAATACCATTTAAATGCTAACGTAAATATGTATGGATGAGTTTGTGTGTGGGTTTATGTGTGTGTATATGTGTGTGTGTATGTGTGGGTGAATAAATTGAAGTACTATAATATTTCAATATATTTTTTCTTTACTCAAGCATTAAAAAAGTATACTCAAGTGCTTTTTTATTCAATTTAACTTATTTTTTGTTTTTGTAGCAAATGGAAAATGAAATGAACTGGAAATTCTATTGTACTTTGATGAGTCAAATTTTAAGACGATTCCATACTTGAAGATAAGATAATGATGATTTTTATAACAACATTAAAGTCAACCCTTTGCACAATATTTTTTTGTCCAATTGTGCAGCTCCTTCCTTAAATTCTTCAAAATATTCTTCTTTCGTTTTCAACTTGTTGCAACATAGACTTCAAGTTTCAGTTTAAATAAATTATTAACTAAATGAATTGCAATTCACTGAGGCGCTTAACTGTATTGCTCACTTGCTACTTAATGTTGTCAATTGGATGCGTTGATACTGTTGCTTGTTATTCTCCCTAGTGTCAACATCCTGCTGGGTAAATGTAGTTTAACTGCTTCTGGCACTAAACGCCCGCACAGCAACATGTCGCAAAGTTGCTTACTGATTGGGGAATGTGAATTTGTATGCTTATACTACGTATGTAGGAATATGTAGGTTACATGCTCGGGCACCTAAGGGGTAATTCTATTCATTTCTATTCAATAAATGGAAATATGTACAAATAATAATGAAAACCTTCTGTTATTTAGTTTAATAATGAGTCGTAGATATTATGTTGGTCCCATTCGATTAGATTTAGAACTAGTCAAATTTTCCTAATTTTTTTCTCCTATCGCATTTCTTCTATAAAAAAAAAAAAAAAATAGTTGTATGAGAGCAAAGTATTCACTAAAGAGGATTGGTCCTCGCGGCTCCATTGAATGTCCTTATGCATATGATCTAATCTTTGTCAAGCAAACCGAAAAGATATATCTAGAGTAGCGAAGGTCATTAATAGCTTTAGGACCATCGATGAGCAAGCGGCCGCCAAAAATAATGGTCAAATCTGAAAACTTTCCGCAGGGAAAACAGCCCGAGTGAACTAAGAAACTATTTAAAGTATGCAGAAATGAGCTAATAAACTTTCTAGGTTAGATTAGTTACTTACTTTACTTTTAATGGCACAGCAGCCCATGGAGGCCTAACTTTTTGTATTTTTCTAGGTTAGTTCTAGGTTAGATTAGGTTGTGTGAACTCGCATGTGGTGCGATTTTAACGTCCCACATACTCGTAGACTCGAAGATTCATAGTACCACCGTATACATCTGACTCTGTTTCGTTATTTCTGAACTAAGCCCATTGCTACTGCATTTGTTGTTTGAGAAAAGTAGTAAAACTTTTAGAAAAGTTTCCGCCAAATCATATAAAGCGCTGATAAAGGCACTGTCTAAAATGTTCAACCTGCATCTAACAAAAGCAGGGCAATGAGACAGGACGTGTTCTAATGTGTTACCCTCATCGGAAAAAGAATATTAACAGTAACAAAGAATGAAAAGTGATAAGCATATATGTATTTTGTAAATAACCATAATATTGATAATCAGCGCCGTTACAGTATTTCATAGCACTCCTGTGCTGTACTGGAGTTCCTCATTTATACATTTTTGAAGCTTATATTTCTGCTTAATTTTGATCCATCTGTATACATCTTGACACTGTTTTGTCCAGTAATCATCGGGATGGACCAACGATCCCTTGAAGAAAACCTTACTTTAAGCTTATATCAAAACTGATCAACTTCCTAAACCGATAGATAGAGGTTAGAGTAATACCTGAGAACGAGGTACGCAACCGGCCAACAGGAAAATCATATAAAAAACCAGTCAACCGGTGAATGCATTCTTAAAAGTAATTAATCGGTATCTTATATTTTTGCATACATACATGAAAGTAAGTAGTTACGAAATGTTGGTGGGACTTACACAATTCTAATTTTCTGATTGTACCTATGCAGAGAGAATGACCTATGCAAATACTTATATGTGTTTCTTGTCCTCATTGTAGCCACAAACGTATAGATACTACACAAAAGTGTAGATACTACACTTTTGACGTTATATTAAGAACAAATATTTAACATAAGGACTCTGATAAATATACGAGTACATCGTGGGATAATGTGTGTTACACAAATAAGGTTAAAAACATGTGTGTGTGTGGGTGTATTTCATTCCACGTTATTTTCTTATTGGCAATATTGCCTTCACTGTGCAAATATTTGTGCTAATTCAAATGAATTCTTTGATCTATTTCTATGCCAATGTTTATGAAGTACAGTAGAGTCGGGATAATTCCGACCCATACATTTCGTTATCCTCGTTCATTATAATGCATTTTTCTCTTTTATCAACATAAGGTCTGTTTAATCTCTTAAAAATCGTAATTGGTTGTTGACAACCTCTTACAAATCGTAACGCAAAAGGAGAAAATATGGAACTATGTTTGAAAAAAGTCAATCATAGTACTGCCTACTACGGCTAAGTTTAACGTTCACTTTTTTTTCGTAATTAGTTCATTCGTTGCTTTACCAGAGGTGTGTGAAAAAATAGTTTTTATTTTATGTTTTTTTTCTATTCAATAAATTGAAAAATCGTATTTTTCTTACCTTCTTCTTTTCTTCCTTTTAATGGCACAACAGCCTATGGAGGGCCTAGCCTGAGGTTTTCGCATCCACTCATGTCGTCCGTGTTACATTTGTACATGAATGTACAATTATCTAAGATTATAATAATCTCGCTAAACCGAAATCTTGTCATAACGAAAACGCCTGTAATTCGTAAAAAAATTAGTGGTCTCTAGCGATTACGGATTATAGGGATTCTACTGTAATAATAAAACGAGTGGTTTTTGACATATGTAAGTACATGCATAAATATCCCACTAAGCAATTTTAGGAGTAAGAGAATTATAGCAGTCCTAACATGTACCTTTTAATATGATTATCGAAGAGCTCCAATTAATGACACTTGAAATTATTTTAGAATCGTATCCTATAAAATTAGAATTAGATGCTTTTTTGGATAAGCTTGGATTTCTTTCCACTTAAACATGCAACCTAAAATTGGCTTTCGCATAGAACAATTTAATTTATAAGCAAAAATCTAATTTTACTTTACTTTTAATGGCCCAACAGCCCATGGAGGACCTAGGCCGAGCTTTTCGCATCATCATGTTGTTCGTGTTATATTTGTACATGAATGGAAGGGACATACAGTTTAATGCCGAATCCGAACGGCAAAGGGAATAGCTTTTTATAAAAAATTTTTACTATTGTAGGTTTGCCATTGCCTGCCAAGAGGTGGTGCCGCGTATTTTTTCTACTTTTTGATTTTGCCTGTGCCGAGATTCCCGGCACTCCCCGGACACTCTGCGTAGCAGTCCAACGCACTACCACTACACCACAGCGACCAGCAAAAATCTAATAGTGTCTTCAAATTGATTTTTGGCGAATTTAGGAAAAAAAACTTATGTGACTTAATGGAGACTTAATATATGCTGGAATGTTTTCCCACTGCTTAAAATTGATGCGTCTTCAACACTTTTTAATAACCACTTCAAAGCAGTTCCAATTCGTTAAACAACATTCACATAACAAATTTAGTCTCAAAATATGTGTAAGAAGTAAACTGATTTTCAGCCGACCTAATTTTGAACCGAACAAATTCGGAGCCGAACCATCAACAATTTGACTTTTGACTTGAAGCGAACCATGAGTCAAACCTTTTTTTTTATTTCACTTGAACCCAACCAAAGCCAAACCAGTTTGATCGAAAAAATGATTTGGTTCAATCCAAAGAAATATTACCATTATTAGCTAATCTTTTCATCCATAATTTGTTCTTCCATCTTAATTACGTTTTGCCACCACGAATACTGCACTTCATTAAGTGAATCTCCAAATCTGTAGGTCCCTTCCATCCATGTGCAAAAATAACACGCGCAACATGAATGGATGCGATAGGCCCTCCATGGGCTGTTGTACCATTAAAACAAGAAGATGGAAGCGATTGTAATCTAATAAAAATAAAAAATTCAAGAAAAGTATACATTGCATAAATGTACTCAGATTTATTTCATTGAATCCAAAAATGGTTCTGCACTAGATTTTCGCCAACCAATGCCTGAGCATTTGTGCACAAATCTACAACAACAACAACAAATTATTAAATAATTTTGGGGGCTTTTGAGCAAACCATTTTCGATCCGAACCAGCGGTTCTAAGATGCGGAAAACCCGATTCATTAACCAAACAAGTGGTTCAGAGAGGCCGTGAACTTTTGAACCGAATCATACTGCAAATTGTGTTCGTTCATCCCTGGTAAGAAGTCACCAAATGGGGGAAGAAGTGTGAACGTTAAATTTCTGAAATGTTCGAAATTGAAAACATCTCATTATATTGCGTTTCGCCATAATTATTATCTGCGTACGAAATGCGCACGATTTTCTGGAATGCGTTTTGGTAAATTGGTAAGGAAAAGCTGCATTTACATATTTCCATAAAGGCTATTAATTCATTTCAATCAGCCCCTGGGATAATCACTAGCTTTATGTGTGTGAGTGGTTAATCGCATGCAGTTCAATGCTTTTGCCTACAGCGAATACATATTCGAATACATGATTGAAATTGTAGATATGGCTGTGGCAAAGAAAATAATATTTTAATCTTACATATAATATTTACTTAAACATGTACAAATTAGTTTTGAGGTCGCTTACGGATAATTTAAACAAAACTAATGGGATTTTCAATAGGACATATAACATTTTTGTATTTAAATATCAAACGCACTTTTAAACTAAATTTTGTTCCTTATTTTTTTGATCTGGCAATGTTAATACGTTATTCAAGATTTGCATATTTATCATGGTGAAGCGAATTATTATAAATTACTACCGAAATTCTGAGTCAGTGGTCGCGACTTTAAGTTTGAAGAAAATCCTGAATTTCATCGAAAAGCCATCTTCAGCAATAAAGCTCATTTTGGACTTAACGAATTTGTTTACCTATACCTATATATACCAAATATACGTTATTGAACAGCAACAAATGCGCATGTGCTTCAAGAGATCCATCGCATAAACAAAAAGTGGCCGTATGTTGTGGATTTCATGCCGGAGGTGTGATTGGACCGTATTTCTTCCTCGATGAACATGAAAATGATCGCCATGTTTCGGCCAATGTTGTGAGACTATTGAGTATATGTGGTTTCAACAAGATGATTTTACGTGCCACACAGCTGAGAATATAATTTATCTATTGAAGAGGAAGGTGGTCGCTGTGGCGTAGTGGTAGTGCGTTGGACTGCTACGCATAGTGCCCGGGGTTCGAATGTCGGCACAGGCAAAATCAAAAAGTAGAAAATAATTTTTCTACACGGCATTACCTCTTGGCAGGCAATGGCAAATCTACAAGAGTAAAAATTGCTATGAAAAGCTTTGCACTTCGCCGTTCGGATTCGGCATTAAACTGTAGGTCCCTTCCATTCATGTACAAATATAACACGCACAACATGAGTGGATGCGAAAAGCTCGCCCTAGGCCCTCCATGGGCTGTTGTGCCATTAAAAGTAAAGTAAAGTAAATTGAAGAGGAAGTTCAGTAATCGTGTAATCTCGAGAATTAGTCCGGTCATGCAATTTGATGCCATTGGATTTCATTTTATGGGGTTACGCTATAACCTTGGTTTATGGCAACAAGCCAACAACGTTAGAGGAGCTCAGGAACAATGTCGAACGCGACATTGGCAACGTTCCGGCCGATATGTGTGGAAGAGTTGTGGAAAATTGTCTTCAAAGAATCGAACGCTTAAAACGTGCTCGCGGTAGTCAATGAGCGATATCAAATTCTAAACTCAAAAGTAAAATGTGTTGTAGTACAGGAATAAATTTCAGCCCAATATCTCAATTATTCTGGTGTATTAAATACAAAGTTGATGTGTCTCTGTTAAATACCCCCCGCCCCCCCTTTACAAGAACTAATCCCAAAAACGTTATTTAATTTAGAGTTTCTTTGGACGTGACGCCAATAACGAAGTATGTACATCATGGGAATGTTCACTTTTGATTATAGGTAGATAAACTAGTAGGTAGTAACTAGTTAAAGAAATATGGTGAAAATTACAGAGAGGGGATCTAAGAGGATTTACAACATATGATAAAGTTTTGACGAAACTTTTACATATTTTGTTGTAATGTCAATCGTCCACGATCGTGGAACTTATTTATACATAAACTCTCGCAGTGCGACAATTTTTCCATAATTTCCCGATCACCTCAAATCTTTTGAAGTTGAAAAATAATATTACTCAAAAATATGTTGAAAATTAATATTCCAAAATTGAAAGTGTCAAGAGATAAATATTTTACAATTACCTCACATTTGGATGAATTTCTCACAAGCTTCGCTGTCGCTGACTGTGTTGTTATACTGCATTGGCCGTCACCAAATAAGTTCGGGACGCTGTGACATTTGGAAATCGGCTAAACTAAATCGGTTGTGCGTTGGAATATTTCCCAAGGAAGCGTTTTTTAAGTACCTCGATATAATTGCAAAACCAGGACAGCCTTATGCTGTCTTCAGTCTTGATACTGGAAAGTCTAAAGGATATTTTGTTTCGCTTAAACAAAGTAAAGTGATTGCATGTAAATCGCTCCAAATAATCGATGGGCTCAAATTTGCGTGTTTGGATGATGGCGATTTCAAGTTAATCTTTACTCCTATAGGGAAAGTGGTTTGCATGAATTTTCACTTCCAATATGTAGACGATTTGCTGGGTATGTGTCAGGAACAAAACGGTGGGACTAGGAGTGTGGTGCCTAGTGCTGTCGCTTCAATACACTACGTAAACTTAATACCAGATGGAAGAAGCAGCCAGAGCAATCTGAAAATTTCCTGTTTCCTCTTATTGACATCGGTATTTGTTGTAGAGTTGATTTCATAACGAAAATAAAAAAAGGTCAAGACAAAAAATAAATCGCCTTGATTGCTTCAATTTTCGCCAGTGTCTAAGAAGGAGTCACAAGAAAAGCATCTGATAAATTGTGTTATTGAACTCCTCACAAAAAAATCAACAAACGACAAATTCAATATATCCGCTGTTCTTGCTTTCGAAGCTACAGCTGCTGATGTATGAGGGTGAAATAAAAAATGCAAAAGAGAGAGACAAGTTTTCAATATATAAACAAGACGGAAAAAAGAAGAGGGTGACAAATCGCAAAATGCACTATTAAACCATTTGGAAAACTGTCGCGTAATCGGAATTAAAAGCTGAAAGATCATACCCTTAGCAGTTGCCGTTTCTAAAAATACCCTCAAAATGCAAATCACTTACATATGTACATATGTAAGGTACTTGTACGCTCCAAAAAAGAAAAACAACTTTCCTTCTCTGCACTAAATGAAAATCAAAGAGATATGGTGAAGAAAACTTAATTTTGTAAAGACAGCCTAGCAAACCCTTTTATACTCATCCTCACCCTCACACTCCACCCAGCACCATTTTACCGCCATGGTGAATTCATACTCATACTCTCTCAGATAGCGAAATAATATCTTTCGCCTTTATTGTCATCGGAGGCGGCAGCACATTGAAATGAATTTGCCAACTTCAGTAGCGTTTACTTTGGTGGCAAAACTTCAGCTTCTTTATTCATTTAATCAGTCATAGCGTAATTTCTTCATCAATTTCAAATTTTTTTTATGTGAAATTCAATCCAAATATTTCCTTCCTATTTCTTACAAATTATCCTTTTTTTAGTTTTGCCATCGATACTTTTTACTGCTATTGATTTGATGATTTCTTCCCGTCGTTTTTGTTTTCTTGTTTGTCGTAATTGGAATGGAAACAAAATTTGTTCGGCTTTTTACTTCGATATTTTGGACAATAAGAGCTCATAATATTGATTGAAATCATTCATGGAATTTTCAACATGAATTCAAAGACTAGAAGCGTTCTGGTAATTCATAATTTGAGCATGGATATTTTGTGCAACATTAGCGTGTTTTTGCCTTCTCGACAAATTATAGATATTGTAAAGATTGGATTATTTAACTTGAGGCAACTAAAAGTTTCTGATAACAATTAAAACACTCTTAAATTCCTGTTTGGTTTGAAATAGTTTGGTTTTATTTCTTTAGATATCTAGATGTAATATCATGCTACACAAAAGAGTAAAACAATTTCATAATGCAACAAGTTCAAAACTCAAAAATTTTTTTAATTTTTCGAAAAAAAACAATGAGTTTGACCAATTTTCTGGAAAACGCATAGTTTTCAAAATATAATAGTATTTAGCTGCTAGTATAAACTGCTTCACTCGATATTTACAAATATTTTTCTTTGTTGGTACAAGTCTATCGTTGTTACAGTTTTATTTCAAAAAGTCAATTTAGAGAAATAGAAACGTGTGTATATTGCAGTACAGAAATTAGAATAAATTCTTAAAGTAGTCGGTGCACAATTCTCCAAAAAAATCTACTGCACTTGAGTCTAGAAACGATTGCTAGTACTCAAAACTGATAAGTATTCAGTATCTAATCGATACATGTACTCACTATTAAAATGCTACTTGTACTCAATATCAAATCGATATAAAAAATTGGCAGCCAACATCCGATTAGAAGAAATTAAGATAGTCTAATGACTACCATAACACTGCCTGTTCTACCTTCACCGTGATTTTAGCTAATAACTTTTCGCACAACTTTTTTAAACATTACATGTGGAGAAAAAGTCAAACAAAATGCCGAGAAAGCACTAGTAGAAACATTTAGAGGTGTCTGAAATCAATAAAGTTCTAGGCCAAAAACTGAGTAACTGATTCGACCCTAGGCACTAAAATATCTTCTTAAAATGCATTTCTTTTCTAGCATTTTACATTCAAAGAAGTGGTGGCTAGAGATATTAGCTACAATCAAACACAAACTATGCAATTTGTCGGAGAGCAAATTTTGGGCGCGGCCAGACTTCATATATCCAACGCACACTCTAAAATAAAATACCTCTTTAAATTTAACGGTAGATTAACGGCGTAACTATTATCTGACAGTGAAGATTTTTTAATAAAATGTTTTTTCTCGCGTAAGTCTCTACCTAATTTTGTAGGCGTGATTATAGGCCAAATTTACAGAGAAATTTTTATTTTGATTTCTTTACACTTAAAGTTTGCCACTAAATATTATGGCAAAATCGTCTATAGAGGTCTCGAGCTTTTTGCATCCATCATCCATTCAAATTGCACGTATTATGATTAATTTTCCATCAGCATTGGCAGTGTAAAAAAATTAATATATTCTTCTTTTTTTTGAATTTATTGTTGTTTTTTTTTTTTATATTGTGCTGGGCAACGTAACCTACTCTGGTTAGTTCAACGTAAAATGCCCACAACTCAAAACTAGTTCCGTGTGTGTGTTGATACGTTAATTAATAACACCGCCTGTGCAATTCCAGTCTATGCTATAGATTAAGTTTCAGGAAGCAAATATACTGAGTCTTCAAATTCTTTACAAAAGCAACAATTTTAATCTCAAAAACATTCTAACATACCAACCATATACTTGATATTTTTCATTCTCTTTATCAGTGTTGTATTTTGCATAATTATGGTGTAGTAGCAATTATTAGTTCATTATTTTCGTGAAATATACTCCATATTTTGAAAATTTCAAATGAAGGTATGACGGTTAAAAGGTTAAAATCTTGTTTTTTGTGATCAAATACTTTTTCAGTTTATTTGTCTGCTTGCAGTTAGCTACATAGTAATAATAATATTTTTTATAAAATATAAATGATTAAACATATTAACTTTATATAATTATTTACAACAATTCAATTCACATTTGTATAAAAATTATAAAAAGTAATAAAAAGAGAGACTTATGAAGAGATTCGATTCAATATCGATCGATGTGACAGTAAAATCAAAGTCAGGCATTGGTATTCGTTGGCTACAGTAGGCAATTGATTGTTCGGCAAGTAGGGTTTCAAAGAGTATTTTTCGATTACAACAGTACACGTTAAGATACATATGAGTATGAGAGTAGGTGGAATATACATAATAAGACAATTAAAAAGTATTAAGAAATAGTGAGAGATAGAGACAAGAAGTGGCAGTGGGTCTGTGTGTCCGCTAAGGTTGAAATGAGAGCTATAAAAGTTACACGAAAGTTTAAAAATAAAGAGAAAATAGTTTTAAAATAGAGGTAAATTTGAAAGAGTGGAAAAAATTTAACAGTGAACAGTGAACAGTGAAGAGAAAGAGAAATAAGTGAAAGTTGAAAAATGGATTTAACTTGAATTAGCTTCATAGAAGTACGTATAAAATGAAAACAGGCAAGAACTTCTGTGAAAGTTCATCTCCCGTGCAAGTGAGTGTGTAATTTCATAGTTTCCTTTGTTGAGTGTGTGAGAGAGAAAAATATATATAGAGCGTGTAGATGTAAATGATCTAAATGATTATGGGAGAGAAGAAAATCATATACGAGTACGCTAGAAAGTAAAAGTAACAAATCATTTTAAATTTCATCCATATCCCTACATTGAAAATGTTTTATTTTCACTTTTCTAGGCTTCCATTTCCACATCTGGCTACCTTCAATAATGATGATCATAGTGCGAATGATATTGTCCATCATCTACGTGTCCACCGTGATAACCGCCATGACCGCCATGGCTTGCGGCAGCCACAGCATTCAGATGAGCAGCACGTGCATGTTGCACCTCTGGTGGCTCTACAGGAACACCATTATGAATAACCGGAATATGAATAGGACCTTTGTGTTGATAACCGCTAGCATAATGGCCACCATCCCAAAGCCCGTCATAATGACCACCGTCATAGCGGCCATCGTCATGTCCACCATGTCCAGCGTGGGCTGAAGCCTCAGCAACAGCAGCATAATGAGCCGCCTTGGCATGTTGCACTTCAGGTGTATCGACAGGGACACCATTGTGAATCACAGGTACATGATAGCCATGGTAGCTATGAGCATGCGCAGCAGGCGCTCCTGGATGACCAGAACGAGCTGCGGCATGAGCAGCAAAATGTGCAGCCTTGGCATGGGCGACCTCAGGTGTATCGTGGGGAGCTCCATGGCCATGACCAACATGTCCCAATGCCTTAGCGTGTGCAGCAAAATGTTCAGCCTTGGCAGCTTGTACATCGGGAGTATCTACGGGTACGCCATCGTGCGTCAAAGCAACATGATGACCACCACCATATGCCCATGGCCCAGCGTACAACGAACGCTTATACAAGTGGTGATGGTAATCATGAGGATCAGGTGATGCTGCAGCAGCATGAGCAGCGGCAGCGTGCGCAGCGGCATGCTCTGCCTTGGCGTGCTGCACTTCGGGAGTATCAACTGGAACGCCAGCATGTGTCAAAACAGGCACATGATGAGCGGAATGATGATATGGCACATAAGCATGAGCGGCAGCGTAGTGGGGATGTGCAGCATGATGAGCTACTTCGGGTGCCTTGGGCAAGTTTGTGCCTACGGCGTTGAAGCCATGATGTGGATCTGCATGATATGAGACGGATTGCACATGGCCATGACCATCGACGTAGGAGTAAGAGCCGCGTGTCACACCATCATGTGAGCGTGATTCATGCTTTTGCGAATTGGGATCAGCATAACCGTATGAGTATGTATGGCTGTGTGGATCCAAGTGCTGATACTGTGAAGAGACAGCCCCGTACAAGGAGGCGGAGCAGGTCGAAACGAGCAGCGCAGCTAAGAGTAACTGCAAGAAATTAAATGAAATAATATTACAGATTAACTCTTATGTAATCGTAATCATTTTAATATAATATTTATTATAGATTTAAATATCAAGTACATGCATATAAATATCAGCGCTTTCACGCAATTTCGATTTGTTTTCGTTTTGCAACAGCATAAATGTGCAAATTGTGTACATTTCTAATGCAATGCAACAAGTTATAAAAACAATGAAAAACGGGGGTCTACTTCGCAACTGAACCATATGTTTTTTTCATATGATCAAGTCATTTCGAGTCAGTTCGATTCATTATTATTATAGCCCACATTCCGCTTCTTCTTTGTCCCACTCTTGCAACACTTTCTGCATCTGTATCGTTTGTTTCCATCACAGCAATACAGCTGTTGCTGCTACTTTTATATGTTGCAGCTGATAAGCGAGCATGCATGCAACAAGTTACATTTAAATAAATAAAATATATACTCGCATACAATATATCGATCGATGTGCATTCATATAAATTTACTATTCTTCTTGCGGATGGTTGCTGCTAGCTGCTGCTAATTGTAGCTAGCCAGTTTAAATTCATTCAACTGCAACTTAAAATGTTACCGCATAATTGTTTTTGATTATTTTTTCATGTTTTGTTGAATTTAGATTTTGAGCGATTGCTCCCATTTCAAATGCTGGCAACATATTGCAATTAATATGCCACGCCATACCGTAAAATATCATCAACAGCAACTTTATTCAACAAATCGAAAACTGACAGTTACATGAATTTTGTTTGCTATAAAAGTATAAATTTTGATGAAAAGTTGCGCATGTGATTATTTAAGATTCGTGTAATTATCTTAAGTAATAAAATCACTTGAAGATTAGACTTTAAAGATATAGTGTAATTGGAAATACATATCATATCTATATCTGAGCCCGTCATGTGCACTAGTAATTGTTGTAAAACTGTATGTTGTTCGCAATATTCTCTACGAAATTTTCCCTTTATTTGATGTTTGTGTGATTAGCAATTTTTCCAATTATGCTAGCTAGATAAAATTATACAGTAATGGCTGCAGCAATAGCTTTCACGCAATCATTAGGATTAGCTGGGAATCTTCACAAAAGTTCATAAATAACAAGAAAAGGTTTTTTTATACATCACGGAATTGTATATTCTTCTGGGTATAAAATATTATCCGTAACTCTTCTATCCTATTTTGTTTAAATGTAATAACAGAATGTTAAAGGCTTCGCTATCTTCCTCTCCTTCTAATGGCGTAACACCCCATGAAAGGCCTGGGCCGAGCAGCTCGCAACTAAACAGTTTTATGGATTTTCTTAGGAAAATTTTACTCTCGGAAGTTTGCCATTGCCTTTCAAGAGGTTTTTCTGATTCTTTTTTGGTTTTTGCTTCCCACCATGCAGGAAAATGTTGGAATTGTAAAACTTATGAGAATTGCAAAACTTCATTTGTACGTCATGACACCTTAATGGTTCCTCCAATTTATAGAAGCTGCTTAGTTATGTGATACTCTCAATTTCTTTTTAACGCTTTAGCTAATACAGACGTTAAGTAAAATGATATATACTCTTTCATTTGTGCTGATTATTCTGTCAAAGTTCCTTTTTACAAAAACTACTTTTTGTTGAATATTAAATTTAGGCCACTTGATGTAATTAACACTTTTTCTTGGGTGCCAAACGAGAAGCATTATTTGTACTTAGTCTCCAATTCTAATTGTTTTCTGAAGTACATATTGTAGGGCATTTCAGATAGTCTAGTATATTCTTTTCTAAAATTTGAACCTCTGTCCTGCTGTTTACATAGTGCGAGGATCATCTCATTTCCTTTGAAGATACTTTGTCCAGAAACCCAGTAAAATGTTAGGATAAGATGTACAATCATTATGTCTCAAAATTTCAAATACATGTATGTATGTCAATCCTCTGACAATACCCATTGTCAGAAACTTTACATAACACTTGACGAAGATTAGACTTTTAGTTTGGGAATACCTGGCAAAATGATGTTACAAGATGTGTTGACTCTGAAACTCGAAATTCTATCAATCAATTCTTCTAATTTCTTTTATAATTTTTAGCCTCCAACCAACACCTCCAGTGAACTTCTCTATATACATAAAATGTATGTTTTTGCAATATGTCTCTACTCTGAAATTACAAGCTTTACATTTTTCTGCGCGCTTCATGAAGTTTAGTACAGCAATTCGTGTGTACAAAAGAATATTAGAATATTGTAGTATTCTGAAGCTGATTATTTCCATCTTTATATTAGCTGCGTTTTATTCGTTACTCGCTCCTAGTTATGTAGAAGCAGCGATAATTGTATGAGAGGCAACAGCAAAGCTGCAGGGTTAACACTTATGTTTATAGCTGTTGTGTGTAGCTAACATGTTGATTAACAGCTCTGGTTGCTATAACAACCCTACAGTGAACTGTTTACAATGAAAGAAGAAGAACAGTGTGGGGAAAATAAAAAAGGAAGAAGAGAAATGCTTATTGCTTGTGTGTGCTAGCTCACCTTATGATTGACAATACCGCGAAGAAGAGATATAACAACCTCATCATTTTATTCGCACATGAGTGACTATTTGGCGAATAAAACGCAGCTACTACTGTCTTATGAGATCACTTGAAATTCTATCAAGTTATTATTATCATAATAATTTTGGCTTAGAAAAATTATACAAATAGGTACGAATAAAATAAAAAATTGTATGCTATGAATATGTTATTTTAACATCAAAATCAATTTTCTGATAATTGATCTACTAAATATTCTAAATTACTATAAGCCCGACATCCCATTCTTTTGTAAAAATAATCTCTTTTAATGAAGTTTTGAGTGTCTCAACATTTACATATGAGTAATCCACTTCATGCTCAATGCTCAATGGAATACGAGCACGCTTTTGTCATTGAATATTCAATACTTTTGAACATATACCAATTATTCAGTAGGCCCTAACTCACAATCCTGAATCAGAAACGCATCCCATTGCACTTATTCCAGAACACATCGATGCACGAAATTCTATTGACTTTTCATATTTATTTTGTATATGTTCTCATCATACAAATCTTCGTTGTTTGAAATACTTTTAGTTTAATACTTTGCACAGATATTAATTATGTGTAAAAATATTACTTACAAATGGTTTCATTTTCTTAAATCACAATTGAGCGCCCGTTGAAAGAGTTCTCGAAACTTAAAAACGAAGAGTTACAACAGAAAAAAAAAGATCACAATGTTTTTGCGATGCAACGGCAGACAACTTCCTTTATCCTTAGATGGTATCGAACGAAGAAACTTAAAAATTAATAGATACGGAAATTCACACACACACACTCTGCCAAATTGTTTTAGCTGGTTGAACCTCCTAGAATCGCGACTAGGACTGTTAACGAACTGTGCTGACAAGCAGCGTGTTGCTCCAATATATACGCCAAAAAACGCCAAGCCGAAAGACAAAAGCGAGCGCGACCACCACCAATGAAACCGAAAGCAATGCAGCAGCAGCACCAGCAGCAGCAACAGCAGCCAAAGCAACAAAAGCTAACAATTACCAACAGCAGAAACAAGAGCAACAGAACACTACCACTATAAAATAATCGAATTACGATAATCGGTTGGAAATTGCAAGTTATTGCGTTTAAAATCGGGTTTCAAACGAAGAACGAGCAACGAGCGCGAACAAACGATTTGAAGAAATACTTAAATGAATTAATGAATGAAAGAAAAATTTAATTGAATGCAGCAAATTTTGTAGCAACAAGTTGTTGTTGGCCGACACAGACGCCAATCTCAAGAATCAACGTAAGTAGGTGCGGTAGAAAAAAAACAAGTGCGAACCAAAAACAAGACTTGTATTGAAAACTAAGTCAGCAACATTTTGATAACAACTTGTATAAGTAGTTAAAGCATGTGCCGCAACATGATGCAGCAACACAAATGCTGCGCTATTTATACCATGACCTTGCCTCTTCCATTCAATGTTTGGCAACAGTTTGTTGAGCAAAGAAAGTTTGAGCTGTGCCCCTGTTATTTATGTTGTAGAATATTCAAGTGTTATTGTATTACATAAATATTGATTGACACTGTCGTTCAGTTTCAACAGCAAAAGCAGTAACATGCTGCTAAATACTTTTACAGTGGTTTTGTTGCTTTAACTTTTAATTCGAATTTTTTCAGTTTCTTTCTATTTTGCACCCACATATATTTACATATATACACACACACAACACACACACACACACATACATACACATACAATAACAACAACTTTATAAATTCCAACATACAGTTGCAGGCAGGCAGCAATATTTAAATACAATATTTAACTGCACTTTTACATTTGCAGCAAAAACAAAATGATAAAGCAACAACCGCAACAACAACAACATGAAATTGGTAACAACAATTTTTGGGCGTTTGCTTCGCCACAATCATTGAACTGAATCACAATAATCACAACAACAATAACTGGACTGTCAAATGTTTAGTTACTTGCTCTGGTTGCTTCACGGCGCATGCGCGGCCCGCGCTCGCTCACCCAAAATAAGTAAGTGTGTGCATATGCCAGTATGTATGAATATTGCACATTGCTTGCTTGTTGCCTTCTAGATGCTGACGTGATGGTGGTGGTGTTGGTGGTGCTGCTGCTGCTGCTGCTGCTGCAATTGCAACAATATTCCGTTTTCTATATACATATGTATGTACCTACAATAACGACTCTGAGATATCTTGATGTTTCGGTTGCACTATGCGATTGTTGGTGTGTTTGTTGTTATTATTGTTAACAATATTTAATAATGAGTTAAGCTGCAAGATCATTTAACTTTGATATACATACATAAATCTACAAAGCATACATAGTAAGCAGCAATGATTCTGTAATATTCACATAAGTACTTATGTATGTATGTATAGATAAGTATACCAGCAATAATCACTAACGGCAATGAGGCATGTGGCAATAGCCATCCCCTTGCATCGCAAAATGTATGTTGCACAGCAACTTAATTTAGCGCAGTATTGCTATGTAATGCAAATAGGTTCAGAGCAAGCAACCAGCAAATAGAAAATAGATTTGCCAGCGCAGAGTGTCAAAGTGCAGATACCTACAATATTGTTATTTGAGAAATTGTGCTGTTGGGATTTTTAATCCATTTTTGTTTGCCTCAAAAATTCTTACTTGCTGTTTTGACAATTGTTATTTTATATGTAAGTATGTATTTTGTGTGTGAGTGTAGGCAATTCAAGTGTGATGTATGCACTTTCTTGCCGTTGTTGCTTTTGTTTGTTGGGTGGGTGGTTTTCTCGTTGCAACATTATGCAAATGCGTTTTTAAACGTTTTGCAATAGTTTTGATATCTTAATCATAAAGGGTGTCCCAATTTGAGTGCACGATTTAATTAAAAAATAGGATGCATATTTTTTGAGCGATTGGTGAGATTTTTATTTATTATATTATAAGTTAGATATGTTCCGATTAAGTATGGAATAAAATTTCCAGCAAAAGGCTCCCGCGGCTCTGATCACAGAGCATTGCTCTTTGAATGAAATTTTCGATGACCGATGGCGCGTTGTATTTCGGCCTTGAGCTCAGTAATTGTATGTGGTTTATTCGCATAGGCCAGGGATTTCACAAAAACTCACAGAAACAAATCGCTCGGCGTTAAATCGCACGATCTTGGTGGCCAGTTGACATCGGAATTTCGGGATGTGATTCGGTCTGGAAATCGTTGCTCCAATAAATCGATTGTTTCATGCGCGGTATAGCAGGTGGCGCCGCCCTGCTGAAATCGCATATCATCCAGATCCGTACCGTTCAGTTAAGGCTACAAGAACTCCGTTAGCATATTCTTGTAACGAATGCCATTCATAGTCAATGCATTCCCGGCGTTCTGCATTAATTTTCACATTGATAACGCGTTGCTCTCTTGTGTAGCTCTCTATTTTTAAGAATCGGAACAATTGTAAAATAGTTAAATTTCCGGACTGTCACTTTCACAAAAAAAAAAATGCCACAAAATGTAAATCTTTCACTCTCATTGGAACACCCTCTATTATGATGAAAGATATAATAAAAAAAATACAGAATTAAAACTTATATTTGCACATATCTTTAGAAAAAACATGTTTTATAATTTTAGAAAATTTTACAATGAAAATCATTTTTCACTTTTTAAACATAGCTTACAATTCCCATTTTTCAACTCCTATGTTATGTATTAACGAATTTTGAAATTCTTACGTTCATGTCTAAGATTTTTATCACTCAGAAAGTAGTATAGACGCAATCAAGTTAGACAAAAACATAAATTGAGGTTATAGAAAATATGATACCTAAACTGGTTTTTGTTTTCAGTCTTTGTAGCATACTACATACATACATATCATATTTTCGATTAGAATGTGCATAGAATGTCAACATTTCAAAATTCCCATATTTTATTCAGTTTTAGACTCTAATTCCTCCACATACCGCCCATCGATATACATAAGTGCGATATCATTGGCGTCATTATTCCAGCAAATATTTACATTTTATCATTACGAATTAAAACATTAAGTGACTGTGGGTGCTGAATATGAATTATAGTTACGAGCAGATTTCAAAATATTGTAATGGTTTTCTTTTACCTTCTTATTCATTTGGAGTTATGGTCTTCGAGTTTTAATAGACAAATTGTTCCAATCGCTGAACATAAATCAATTTTTATTAACGGTCGTTTTCTCGTCGTTTTTTCTGCTCGTTTCAATTTATACTGTGCTAAAAATTGTTTTATAATTAAATTGCTAGCAAAATTTAAAAATTTAATTTTATATATGTTTTTATATGGTAAATGTCATTATTTCATAATACTAATTATTTGTCAATTAAAAAATCTAATATAATAGCAAAAATAAATCCAATTCATGTGGAAAACATGGCAAGAATGTTCATTGTTGTTGTTGTTATTGTCGCTGCTGTCACTATAATTATTTAACTTCGCGAAACAGGGGGAGTTCAGCAACACCCATTTTAGCAAAATATAAATACTTTTAGATACACACTTTACACTTGAATCTGACATGTTTTCCATTTTTATGACAAATTTTTATTAAACCATAACATGTACAAATATAACACGCACAACATGACTGGATGCGAAAAGCTCGGCCTAGGCCCTCCATGGGCTGTTGTGGCATTAAAAGTAAAGTAAAGTAAGAATACTTCCACTATGACTCCCAGACTTTTTAAAGAATTCCACAAGAATCGAAACACCCGAGAGATGCTGAGATTCTTTAACTATTACGTACCCTGTAGGGCCCAACAAATCTAGTCCAGCAAAACTACTAATTTTTAAAATAGTTATGCGACATGCAGTTTTTAAATTGGTTGAAAACAAATGCAGGGATCAACCACTTTAATAATACTTTTTCTTTTTTTGTGGCACAACTCCCCATGGAGGGCCTAGGCCGTGCTTCTCGCATCCAATCATGTTGTGCGTATTTTATATGTACATGAATGGAAGGGGACTTACAGAAGTGAAAAGCTTTTATTAAGCAATTTTTACTCTTGTAGTTTCGCCATTTCCATGTCACCAAGAGGTGGTGCCATGTTTGAAATCCTGACACGTGCTTAACAGGCCAACGCACTACCAACTACACCACAGCGACCACACAATACTATTCATTGAAAATATTATCTTGTAATTCCCATCTACTTTACAATATTTTATACTTAAGTATATTAAATGTCACAAAGATCACTGATGAATATGAAAATGAAATGTGTAGGGTAAGTTGGGGTAATTTGACAAGCGTCAAAAATTCTAGGTTAGTTTTAAATGTCAGATCTGTCATTTAGTATAACATGATGCAATGGTAACACGCAATTTATTAATTTTTTTTTTTTTTTTTTATTATCTTACGACAAAATTTTACATATTACCCCACCTCAAACGTAAAGTTTAGGAGCGACATCTAGACAGCTTTTAATGACTTATGACATATCTAATGATATCAAAAGAAAGATCTCGACTCACTCTTTACTGTGGTATGTTGGGACTTGATTTAATCATGGTCTATTTGATATTTATTAATTTGAGAATAAAACGTTGGGCAAATTACCCAAACTTACCCTATTTTATGTATTGTTTGGAACAACTAAACAAACTTTAGTGTTTCCAAATTTAAAAATAAATATTTTTAATGGTTAATTTTTTTTATAATGTAATTATCTTATAATGAAATGTATTTATTTATTTTTATTTTTTTTATTGATACACTCAACATGGGTGTACAGGGTGTACCCCTATGAATACAGAGCATTATTATTATTATTTATTTAATATAGTAATTATTACTAGTACAACAACAAACATTTTTAAATTATAGCTCTTAGGTACTAATCACGAACGGAAAAATGCCTTTAATTTTTCCATTGGCAACTGCTTGCAATACTGAAACAATTCGATTGGTTTCCAAACTAAAACCAAAACTATGTTTAATTCAACTATATGAAGATTGACTGATTACAAACTATTCCAAAAACATCTATCTACCAACTACTTGGTTGATAAATAAAACAAACCAATTGACTCCAAATGTGGTATTAATTGTGTTGTAATGAGGTATACTAACAAATTGGGTGCGTCTTAATTAGGAGTGTGTTACGCTCCACATATTACTACTACTCTAATGACCACTCACTCTTCAAGATGATATTTTTTTTAATAAATGAAAAAACTATTCATTTGTATACCCAAAGAATTTAAGAATTTTAAGACCGGTGAGAAATGTAGGTGTCTCTTTCAAGGCTTGATATTAATTATGGTAAAAGACACATTTAAAGTATTATGCAAACTCAAAGTATTCTATGACATGTGACGTTAATCTTTTAATTCCTAGTGCTGACGTTTGTACAATTTTTCCCATCAAAACTTCATACCCAACTCAAAAATATCACCAAAAACAAAATGCATATTTAGCAACAACAACAACAGAAACTAATTTACTAACTAACCATAATAATTATAATAACGCATATCAAACGATGCAATAATTTTAATCGGCAATAATTTTGTTAATTTAAACAATCGCAAGTCTTTTTCACATTTTTCTTGCAAAAACAACTACAAATACATACATACACATACATACATACATACATACATACTGTTGTATATGCAATTGCTGTTGGAACAAGAAGAGGAAAAAACTGTAACTGAAATTGTAATTTTGTATAATTGCAAACAGTTCGATTATTGGCAAATAATATATAAATCAATATCTGTAGCGAGTAGAGGGTTGCGGCGATTTATTTTTTCACGCCTGCAAGTGGGCGTGCATAATAAAAATACTAGCCCAGGTGCAGAGCACATTGAGCAAGTGCGGCATACATAGTATGGCCATCAGCCAACAATTGAAGCGCGACTGTGTAGTTTCTTCTGCTATTTATAGCTGCATTTACTTGAAGTGGTTTGCTATTAAGCTCGCCTGCATTCTCGAACTAGTACTATGTAGAGCAAAAAGCTAAAGCGACAGAAGAAGCCAACAAGCCGGCATGGCATGGTAGAACTAAGTAAGTACCTATACAAAGGAAGAAGTGATTGGAAGAATAGAAATGTTATGAAATCAAGAGTTGGCCAAAAGAATTTCAATGCCAATTTGATTTTGATTTTTTAATTTTTATTTATTATTTTTCGCCGGCAAACAAACACCTTTCCATGTGTATCGATGCGTATTTTATGTTAATCATATTACACACTCGTAAAACTTCTGTTTAATTACAAAAATATCTTAAGTACTTACATATGTATGTACGAGTAGGTACATGTTGTGGACTTAAATATTACATTTGTTTTTTAGATTAAGATAGGTTTTTAAATGCTGCAAATGTTGTTACAACATTTGCCTAATGAGTATACATTTATTTATTCGTAATTATGTATGTTGTTTATCACTCGGTCTGATTGAACGAGTCGAGACCAGCTGACGGAGACTAGTTGGCTGGCAGACTGTATCAGTTCTGTACGGCTGCTTTTAATTACCCTTATTTGCTTGTATTTGTAAATTAGAATATCTACATATCGTTACACCTAAAAGTAGAAAGGACCTAACTAACAGATTTATTTTTTTTCCAAAATCAATTTGTTTTCAAATTCGAATAAACCGTAGTCAATTTCATCAGAATCTACCGAAAACCCGTATGTGAAAACAAATGGAAGTTGGGGCCTCTCTAAATAAAGGTAACGATATGCATATGAGCATATTTACTCGTAGGTATTCATTCCACTGCATTATACAATGTAAGTGCAAGCTTTTCTATGGTTCTTTTGATGCTGGCGATAAATGCAATTAGAAAACAAGTGTAATTGCCACATCAAAATCAGTTCCCGTTTTGTTTATACATGGTAATTTTGTGAGTTTACAGAGTTTTACATATGTACATAATTATTATTTATGATAAATCACATATTTATGTATGTAATTAACTATGGATAGGAAATTCCGTGTATTTAATGTCCGATAAATTAAGTATGTCCGACCAAACAAAAGTAAGTACTTTCCGATATATTTTATGGTAATATGCTCTTTGTTCAAAATCCACCTTTTTGATTGTCTTTCGCTACATTTTATTTATAATTTTTCGATTTATTTTCAATTTGTAATTAACTCGATTCACGCCCATGTTCTGTAATAGCGTGTACTTCTACAATCAGACACAGACACACACACACACACACACAGACCTAAAGATATATGTTGGCATGTACACTATATACCTGTGAAATCGGGAAAATTCATTTTACTAAGTAGCCCGTTCGCGCAAGCCTATATTGACCTTTGGTATTATACAAAATTCCAGCCAACAATACCATTGGGCAGTTCAAAAAATCATAACACAGAAGTAATAAAATTGTGTCCGTTGAAACAGTGGAGGTTGCTGCGGCGTAGGCTGCTGAGGGACTCATTGCTTTTAAATGTGTGTATTGAAATGTATTCAGTATTGTGTGTATTTTTTGGTCGATTTACATTCAACGTTTAATAGAGCAAATTGTGTGTGTGTTTTGATGTGAATAATTCGAGGTCTTTTTTGTGGTGTTATTAAAATGGTGCTAAGAAAAATGGCACCAAAGTTCTCAATAATAAATTATTTATTTATTTATAGAAAATATTTTGACGGTTTTATTATTAACTCATATTTTTGGACATAATTTACTTCAACTTTCAAACATGATTTAACCTTTTCGCATAAATATTAAATGCATTTGTGCCATGTTAGTGTATTTATAATATATAATATTTGATCTATGTACAGTAACTTGGCACATACAATTTTAATAGAAACCCAAACCAAGTAAAAAGCCTCTGCACTGTGTGATTATTTATAAACAAAGAAAACAAAATCCTCACTCCAGCCTTCCACTCTTCAGCCACACACTCACACACACAACCCAGGCACCTTTTAGCGCCGAAGCTCTATAAGTATACTCCGCACCAATAACTATTTGCCATATTAATTCGAGCATTTTTTTTAGTTGGTTGTTATACGAGGGTAGATCAATAAGTACCCGTGTGTGAAGATAGGTGGTGTTGCTGAAGGAAGTTGACATTACCGTCGTGTACTCCCATCTGTCACACGACACCATTCATAGGTTAGTTGTTATTTGGCAGCCATTAGTATCACACGTGTTTCATGTTTCGCGATAAAATGGAAAAACAACAATATCGATCCGTAATTCCCTTTTTATTTTTGGATGAAAAAACATGCGAAGAAATAAAATCGAAGTTGGATGCTGTCTATGGGGACCCTTCACCATCTATGACAACCGTAAGATATAGGTTCAACGAATTTAAACGTAGTCGTACATCTGTTTTTGATGACGAGCGCCCAGGCCACCCGGCAGACGTGGTAACCGAGCAAATCGTAGAAAAGGTCCACGACATGATTCTCGCTGATCGCCGAACGAAAGTGCGCGAAGTAGCAGTGGTCGTAGGAGTGTCGTACGGATGGATAATTCATATTTTACATGGTAGGTTAAGCATGAGAAAGGTGTCGGCCCGATGGGTGCCGCGATTGCTTACGGTGGACAACAAGCGAATTGTCGCGGCCAAATTGAACTACGAATTGCTGCCGCACCAACCGTACTCGCCCGACTTTGCACCCTGCAACTTCTTTCTGTTCCCCAACATGAAAACGTGGCTCGGGGGAAACAAATTGGGCTCAAACGACGAGGTTATTGTCGAGACAGAAGCGTATTTTGGAGAGTTTGACAAATCATATTTTTTGGAGGGGTTAAAGAAATGACAGAAACATTGGGAAAAGTGTATTGTGCTAAAAGGAGATTAAGTTGAAAAAAAGAAAAACAAAATTTGTGAAAAACTTCCCTCTTCATTCCTAACACGGGTACTTATTGATCTACCCTCGTATTGTTTGACTTATACGCTTAGTATGTTTGTAGTTATTGAAGCTCGGCAAGCTTGAATTTTAATCCATGTCCAAAAGCAAAAAACAAAATAAAATTGTTGCAAAAATTGTTGTGTTGTTTTTTGGGTTTGGTTGCAATTTTGTATGCACAATTCCACAATTTTGTGGTAAATGGTCTAAATGAAAATGCTGCATCTACAATAACCACTTCAACCCCAACAACAACAATAGCAATACTAATAGTACCTGTTTCGATCCAAAATCGCATAGTATGGCATAGCAATGGAAACGCTTGGAGCTGAAAAGATTGTATAAGTAGAACACAATGAAACAATTTTGAGCAACAACAAAAAAGCTAAGAAAATGGAACAGTTGAAGCAGAAATGTTACAGGATCACACACAAATCACGTAGGTACTCGTATAGCAAAATGCAATCCAGATAGGTACTTTGGATGATATTAGACTAACATAAATAAAAAATTAAATTCAAAACTTAAATTTAAATTTATTATATTAAAAATTTGTTTTATTGTAGGTGATAAACGATACTCGTACTTATTTTATTTGGTTATTAAGCTAGTATTTATTTAATAGTCAGATTAAAATCTACAAATGGTTTACATATTATATACATTTTTTTTTATTTTTATTGAAATTTTTTCAACACATTGATTGGAAGGAGGATTGATAGGTGGGAGGAAGAAGGAGGGAGAATGAGAGAGGGAATGCAATCACAGGACACCGATAAACAAATATATCGGCATTGTGTTAATTGACATAAAAAGAAGATTGTTGAGAGAAATAACAAATTCACATTCATGATTATGAATTCACAAAATATGTATGTATGTATGTTCAAACATGCACATTCTAAAACTATGCATACATACATGTGTAAATAAATCAAATTGAATTGATTGATTTTTTAAGATATATGCACCTTTTAGCTACAAATTAGAGACACAAGGCCGGTTCAAATTATTTTAAGTAAGCGGTAATCAATAATAATTTACCGAAGTATGTAATAATAGTTGCTCTTGAAATAATGTTAATACCAAGAATGTCAGTTTGTGGGGAATTCCTCAAAATGCGGCGAATAATAGCTCGTGTGGTGAGATGAGTAATTTTAAATACCTGAGGCGAATTCTCTACATCTCATATATTATTGACCACAATTTCAGATTTGTTCACCAAAATGTTCAACAATGAACGTCCAAAAAAAAGAGAGCTTAGGTACAGCGGATAAAGTCAAAGAACCAAAAGGGAAAAAAGTTGTGTATATGTAGTTATGTAAGTTCAACTTTGGGTTGTGTGATTGTGATTAGTCAAAAATCGTTGCTAAAGCAGAGTTGTGGCTGTGATATGTTTACCAACAAAACCGAAATATTTTTGGGTATACAAAACATCTAGAAGGTTTTTCAACAGTTCAATTAAGTTCAATTTAATATTTTTACTGCCGTTAAACAATTTCGCTAACCTTGAGCCCTGTACTTCGAAGTTCATTTCAAATCATTGGTTTAACTGATTTTTTTAATTGTAAAATGTCTGCATCATTAAAGTAATATTTAATTTCTATATTAAGTTTGCTCTTGATAGTTAACTGCTACATACAATAAATTGTTAATTGTTTTTTTTTAATCATTGAAAATCATTAATTAATATGTTGCTCGCTGCGATAATTGAAAAATAAAAGCAAATATCAGCCAACCAATTCATATTCAAATGAACAATGATGAATGGATCATAAATATACAAGTACATACATACATATGGTATATACACACACACATGCATGTGTATGTATGTATGTATGTATGAATGTGAATACAGTTACACCTATAAAAATATAAACTAAGTAGTTACTGCAGCTGCAGAAACCAAAGGCGGAAAGAGCAACAAAACTCGCATGCCATGCACGCACATTTTGAAGCGGCCTCGACATTGAATTCGCTCACCGAAATTGGAACGCAAAATGCGGCAGCAAAGTGTGTCTGCCACTGACACTGCCAGACACACATACATGCATACACACACAGAAACTCGGGCACTCGAGGCCAGTTTTATATCACAATTAAATGTTGATGCTTTTGTTTTTGTTGCTGCACTTGATCTTGTTGCGTAATCGACGTGCAACATGCGAATTTATAAATGTGCCGCATGCGTGCGACCAGCTTTCTTCTTCTTCATGTAAATGCTGTTGCGTATACTGCTGTTGTTGTTGTGCTGTTGTCTGGCTTTTAACTTCAGTTTATCTTTTACACAAATATTTTTTCCTTTGATTAGTTGCATTTATGATCGTTTTCGACATAATTATGCAGAATGCGCAAATGTGCGGCGTAACTCTAGCAACCATTCGTAGCAACAAAAGTGATTTGCGGCGCTTGTCAGCATTTTTGATATGTTGCGCCACTGGTTTCACCCCAACCAAACGTTTTTGAGCAATACTCGCGGATATCTTGATTTGCTTTGCTATTTGAAGGCGATTTCGCTACAATGTTTCAAATTCTCCCAATTAAATGCGACTACATTGCATAGTTAATTATTAATAACGAATTTGATTTGATTGATAAAGTGATCTGTTAAATTTTGATTTAAAATTCTTTAGACATGCATAAGTTTTAGATACTTTCCATGATTGAGTAAGTCTATGAATTTATACACTCTTATTGCAGTTGTCATTGGCCAAAAAGCACATTTTTATAATAATCTGAAATAGATTGGCATTTAGTCACGGTGAGGAACGATAGATCAAATGAACACAATGGCTATAATATAAACAAGAATTTCGGTTGCAAAAGTATATATGCTGTATTTGTTGCAGTTATATTTGATATTACAGAAGAACAAGTGTCGCCGTGGCGTTGGTGGTAGTTTGCTAGGCTGATACGCAGAGTGTCCGGGGTTCAAGTATCAGCACAGGGAAAATCAAGAAGTAGAAAACACAATTCTTCTACACGGCATTCTACATGGCAATGGTAAACCCAAGAGAGTAAAAATTCCATATGAAATGCCTTTCACTTCGCCTTTCGGATTCGGCATAAAATTGTAGGTCCCTTCCATTCATATACAAATAGAACACCCCCTCCATGGGCTATTGTGCTATCCTGATTCTTAGAAAATAAAATTTGTCATACATTGAGTGAACTGTAGCTATCTTAAGATTTCCAGAAATCACTTCTGATAAAGGTATATAAAGAGCCAAATGAAAATGAATAGCTTAAACTGGGATAGATAACTACAATTGGGCATAAAAAAAATCTCAATGAACCCTCTATATGATGAAGATAGTAATCCTATAATCTGAAATTTGATTTATTATAAGATAATACGGTAGCTTTTTTAATAGAATTTTCAAGTGTATGGTTTAACTATGGAAATATCTATGCTTACATCCCATATCAGTGAAATCTTCAAAGAGCTATATCAAAAGAAATATTGGTACGAATATAAAGAAACTCGATATTAACCAGTAAACTATTTTTTAAAAAGACTACGCCTACTTACCGACCATTATAAAGATGTATTTTTAAGGAGGTAGGTATACAGAATAAAATTTAAGTATTGAAGGATTGGTAGGATTTAAGTATTTATGAAACACATTCTTTTATAATAATAGGTCTGCTTTTCTTCTCTTTCTTCTTTAATGGCACAACAGCTGACTTATTTCTTTTTCATCCCTTTCTGATTTTGCCGAGATTTGAACCCGGGCACACATGCCATAGCGACCACCTGTTCAGATTTGTTCACCTTCATAAAATTAACACAAATTGTTACTAGTCTTGCTAGAGAGCCAAAACGAAAGCGTGAAATATGAGTACAAAAAGGAGTCAAATTTGTACTTGCAAAAATTTGCAGCTGAGAAAATAGCTGATGATGTCAAGTATTCAAACAGCAAAATGAATTTTGTTTGTTAGGTTAAGTGAATAATGTTTTTTTTTTTTTCAATAAAAATTAGTGCAGAAAGGAATATTAGTGATGTTTTGAAAAATGTGGTCGCTGTGGTGTAGTGGTAGTGCGTTGGACTGCTACGCAGAGTGTCCGGGGTTCGAATCTCGGCACAGGCAAAATCAAAAAGTAGAAAAAATTATTTTTCTACACGGCACCACCTCTTGGCAGGCAATGGCAAACCTACAAGAGTAAAAATTGCTATGAAAAGCTTTTCACTTCGCCGTTCGGATTCGGCATTAAACTGTAGGTCCCTTCCATTCATGTACAAAAATATCACGCACAACATGAGTGGATGCGAAAAGCTCGGCCTAGGCCCTCCATGGGTTGTTGTGCCATTAAAAGTAAAGTAAGTTTGAAAAATGTAAGAAAATACAAGAAATAATTTTAACAAATTATTAGAATTAAATAATTTCTAGGAACAGACAAAACAAATCTTTTATCGCGCTAAGATTAGCTGTCAAAATAATTGATAGATCTGTCTTACTTAACCCTCTAGCTTCCACGCGAATCTGTAGATATTCTTCACCAATGTGTATGTATTATAGTCGCTGGAACCAATCAAAGTCAAAATATGCAGAAATCTAAAAAAATGCGGTATTCACAATCTAGTGTACCAAATTTGTACTATTTTTCCAAAAAATTTACAATTTTTAACATCAATTGTGAACGCTGTTGTTGTGAAGTTTTTATTTGTGATATTTGTTGTATTATTTAGCAGAAGAACATGAAATCTCTCAATTTAACCAGAATAGTCATGCATATTTATTATATGTTTCTTTGCGATGAATTTGAAGTGCTGCCATAGCAGAAAACTTAAATTCACACAATCGTATTAAATGTATTTTTAATAAAAACTATTTCAACTATTATCTAGACAAAGATGTGGGACAAAATATATCAAAATATATAAATATATCAAAATGGCTGCATTACATTTTCGTTTCAACTGATTGGCAAATACACTGGGCTTCCGCCGTTGTATTTTAAATATTTGTAGTAATTGAGATTTGCTTGTGTTTTGTTTTTGTAAATATATCAAATTTACTACAAATATCGAATTTATCAAAAATACAGAATAAACGACCATTTACCTTTAATCGTGAATACCGCTATTAATTATATAGATTGGATTTGAGGGTTTTAGTTAACTAAATAATAACGGTATAAAATATTGTCTATGGACAGCAAAGAATAGGAATTTAAATATAAAATATTTAATCACTTAAAAAAATTGCTAAAAGGCTCATACAACAACTACTGCTTGGATGGATTCCTACTTTACGACTTCATAAAACCGCGGCCATTTACTATTTAAGTTTTTGAGAACACAGATCCGTACCTTTTACACCAATATTTATCTACTATAATTTTTTAGGGGCAATTAAAAAATTGAGAACTAGAGGTTTAATAGATTCTACTGGTTTTCTATTCAAGTACCTTTTTGCTATTTTTTCTTTTGCGGGAATTAATTTTGTCAATGTTATTTAACGTTCTCCCTGCAAGTTTCCACCGAAAAAGTACGTGAACATACCTAATAATTTATGTATGTACTACTGTGGGCAAAAGTTAGTAAGACTTTGTTCATAATTTCAAATTTTTTTATTCATTCTTCCAAATCTATTTCGTCCCCTTCAAAGTAATCCCCCCCGGCCCCAATACACTTGTGCCAACGTTTTTTCCAATTCTCGAAACAGTTGTTAAAGTCAATTTCCGGAATAGCCTTCAATGCGCTTAGCGATTCATGTTTAATGTCTTCAATTGACTCAAAACGGTGTCCACGAAGCGGTTTTTTGAGTTTAGAAAATAGCCAAAAGTCACACGGTGCTAAGTCAGGCGAATAGGGTGGTAGGGTGGTTGCGGAACGATATCAGTCGAATTTTTGGTAAAATGGTCTCGTAAAACAATGCAGTGATTTTGGAACCAATCGTGCATTCACTCTTCTTAGGCCCAAATGATGTTTTAAAATGGTTTTCACTGATCCTTCCGATATTCCAACGATGCCAGTAAGGTCTCTGACTGTTAATCGTCGATTCTCGAGCACCAATTCCTTAATTTTTTTTGACGTGTTGATCATCAGTTGATGTTGATGGCCGTCCTGGACGTGGTTCGTCGTCAACGCGTTCTCGACCATCTTTGAACAATTTGTACCAATCAAAAACACTTGCTCGCGACATACAATTATCACCGAAGGCCTTTTGCAACATTCTGAACGTTTCGGCACCAGAAATTTGATTCCGCACACAAAATTTAATGGAACTTCTTTGTTGAATAATTTCACTCATTGTGAAAATCGCCGAATGCACTTTTTGTACTTCAGAAAGACAAGCGTATACTAAACACTAATGATTATTTTGATGTGACATTTGGCACAGATGTCACCGACAGTCATACCAACCTTAAAAAAATAATATTTTGATGAATGGGTTTCCGCGCGAAATTTAAATTAAAAAGTCTTACTACTTTTTGCCCACAGTAGTATGTACCATATGTATATAACTTTCCTCACAATGCACAACGGAATTTAATTAAAGTAATTTTTTATGAATTTAACAAAATATTGCTCTTGTTCATCAAACAACATTTTTTTAATCCTCTTTTTTACATCATAATATCTTCACCTGCTATCAAATTAAAATTGTATAATCTGAAGAATATTAACGCGAGCCATACTGACGACGGTCGATTATAAATTGTTGCGTAGTTTATGAGTCTATGATGTTCATTCTGCTCACTTTGCGTCATTCCCTTTGAATATTTATGTGCTTACCATATTCTCGTACATAAAGTTGCTTCATTTTATGTCAGTACATATAAGCATGAGTACACATACATACTTACATACATATGTATGTAGGTAAGTGTGACATTGTATGTGCATATGTGTGTACTATGTAATACTAATGTAAATGCTGATAAGCCGCGAATGCAATTTATTTGCGGGCGGTGCTACTTTCCGTTTCTCACTTCTCACTCTCGCGACTCTTTGCTACTACATTCTCTTTCTCCTGCAACTTTACTAAAGTAGCAAGTAATTAGTTTTTAATCTTTTTAATTCATTTAAATGATCGTAGTGGTTGTTGTTGATATTGTTACAATTTAAATGCATACTCACTGTTGTTGGTGGTACGAAAGTACTTAGTTGAAAGGTGTTTCTTTGAAAATGAAAATATGTTAAAAATCATTTTGGTATTTTTTTTTTGTACTCATTTTTTGTATTTACATTTGGCAAGTTTAAGTTAAGTTTTCCAAGCAATTAAGCCCAGAGAATAGGGATTTTTCAATTAAACGGATAACTTTCGTAAATTTTGAAATGTACCTACAAAAAAAGCATTTATGGTAAATAAATGTTTTTATTTTTATATTACACCATACTTATTTTATTCATATATCTATTTAGGTATGTATTTGTGTAGATTTTATATATTAACTTTGACATTAACGCCACGTATGTGGCGTAGTGGTAGTGCGTTGGACTGCTACGCAGAGAGTCCGGAGTTCGAATCTCGGCACAGGCAAAATCAAAAAGTAGAAAAAATAATTTTTCTACACGGCACCACCTCTTGGCAGGCAATGGCAAACCTACAAGAGTAAAAATTGCCTATGAAAAGCTTTTCACTTCGCCGTTCGGATTCGGCATTAAACTGTAGGTCCCTTCCATTCATGTTCAAATATAACACGCACAACATGAGTGGATGCGGAAAGCTCGGCCTAGGCCCTCCATGGGCTGTTGTGCCATTAAAAGTAAAGTAAAGTAAAGTAACCTTGAAAAAATATTTTAAAACGAAATGAAAAGTGATTGAGCCTACCTTAGATCAACTTGCCTACGTGCCAATGCGTGCGGCACTTGCTTCAACTACCCTCATCAATCAATTAGAAGTTTTTTTTTTGTGACACAGAGAAAACCTTTGTTATCGCCTTATATCACAAACAAATGAAACTGTCATCCGCAGATGAAAGCCAGCAGAAACCAACAGCCGCAGACGCACGCGCGACAAATACACATTAAAAAACCAACAAACATATGTAAATCACAGGAAACATGCTACGTGCAGTCATAACCGAATAAGTACGAGATCACTCGCTATTACTCTACCAGAAGTTATTAGGAGATTAAGAATTTTCCATAATTGAAGAGCTGACAACTGATTCTAACCACTCAAATGTTCAGTTGAGAACATAGAATGAGCTCTGCCAGGAAAACAGCGAACATTCAATATCGATAATCTATAAGCAAACAAATAAATATTATATTTATGATTTGTCAAAGCAAAAATCATTTATAAAAATCAGATTATTAACTATTAGGTATCAAGGTAGGTAGGTACTATTAACATCAGCTTACCTTTTTGTCGTAGGTAATCGTAGGTAATTGAAAAAAAAGCAAAACGAGAAAACCCATTTAAAATGGAACTGAATTTGAATTGGATGCATTATTCGTAATAAAAACACTTGACTGATCGGTGACTGTAATTGTCACTTGGTGCTTGCTTTTTGCCTCCCTATTGCTTGCTGGTTGCTTATTTCTGTCTGAAGTGGTTAAAAAAAAAATGTAATAAAAATACAGCAGCAGTAAAAAAATGAAAGTATTCTAAATTTTTTATACTTGGATTGATATTCGAATCAAAAATGCAACAAAGTCATTAAATATGAAATATGTGTTTAATTAATGCACTTATGTGCAAATGACAATGCTCGTAAAATGCCATTTCATTTCAATACTGGTTAAAAGAAAAAAAACCCAACAACGACGACAGCGACAAGAAATCAATTTTCTTTTTCTTTCCATTTCTTTTATATATATATTTATATTTGTTATGTATGTGAGTATTTGTGTAGAGAAGTTGACACACCTTGGGCACACAACGGAACAGAAAAATTACATGCATAAGTATTTCTAAATTCATAAAAAATAGGGAAATGCTTTGAAATACGATATGAATTTAAGGAGCTGCAGATACTTGTATCTTACTAAAATTGGAACATGACAGAAAATTCTTTGACGCTCTGCAGATCTCAAAAACTCGAATCTTGAATTTTTTGCTTACGAGCTTGTTTCGGGATATATGTAGATTAAACTACAAAATATATTGTACTGAGCTACAATTTAATTCACGCAAGTTTATTCATATTCCTACATATGTAAGTGCATACATATGGACGAGTATGTTTTTATTTTTTTTAATTGATACATTCAACGCACAGGGTGTACCCCTATGAATGCACAGCACTGTGTTGAATGGAAGGAAGAAGGAGGGGGAATGAGAGAGGGAATGCAATCACACAGGACACTGATAAAGAGATAGGCAGCCATTATACATTATGTAGCCATGCATTATGTATTAAGAAATGTCATGCGATAAAATGATATTGATCGATCTACGTATCGTACGTATGTACAATAAATCCACTCACTTTATTAGAATTGCCCGCAGCGAATATTAAGTTACACATTCTACAGCACAGTACTGTACTGACTCCCACTAACACAATTAATATTTGTATATACATAGTTCTGTATGTACATATGTACCATATATTGTGTTTATATCGCTGATACACTACCATCACCATCACCATCACCGTCACCATCACCGTCACCATAATTAACAGCAACTCCATTAATTTTGGCACATAACATAAATTAAGCTAATTACAATCGCACCCACAACACAAAATGCTCGGAGGAATTTCAATTGCATTAATCTAAAATGCATGCACTTTGAAATGCTCCAATGAAGGTGATATACTATTTTATTTTTTGGTAACAGTAATAGTGTTGGTGACGATGATGGAGTTCGTGGTGGCAGAGGTGTCAGTGTATCGCACAATCATCTGCTGGTTGAATTGGAGCTTTAATATTCAAGTTACCAAAATGCATTTGGGAGTAATAAAATTAGCCGAAATTCAAAAATTTCAAAGTGGAAAAACTTGCAACGTGGATACACGAAAATTATGTACTCATACATTGAACAATGGGATAAAAAGAAAACAACAAATCAAATTTATACTTAAATTTAACAACAACCTTCAGTAGATTGATAGATGAATAGATGATCTGTGGTCGTTGTGGCGTAGTTGGTAATGGGCTGGACTGCTATGTAGAATGCTCAGGTTCAAATCTCGGCGCAGCCTAAAGTTTAAAAAAAAAAACCTTCACTTCCCCCTCCCTGGGTCCTAATGTTACAACACAGTATAGCTTTTATTTATAAAGCTATACTGTGTACGTACACGTACATCTATGTGAAAGATTTAATTATAATCGAATCGATTTCTGGACATATGTAAAAGCTTTTCACCTTCAAGCCGTTTAACTTAGTCCAAGTAGCCTCAGCCATCGAAAAATCTCTTAAATTTCCCATAAAAAGTTAAGCATGCCTAGTGTACATATGTAAAAGGTTGATCTGCCCCACCGTAAATATGAAATTTTTCTTATTTAGCAACAATTGCAATCTGCGGCTAAACGCAACTTTTTGTTTAATTTTTTTTTTTTTTTTTTTTTTTTTGCATACCAACATGAGATTTTGTTTCTGCTCTTATTATTTTGCTACTTTTTATTGTTGTTGTTGATAGCGTTACATACTTTTTAATGCTAATGGCTAAAAAAGCAAAAATTTCAGCATTTCGTGCAATTTTCCAATAGAATTGGAAAAAGAAAACAAAAATGTAAACAGTAAACAAATTAAAAAATTTGCAAACGCAATATATTTATTTTCATAAAAAATTACAAGTGGCAACAGTGTTGGAAACACTGGGCTATATATTGCCACATTCGAAACGAATGAGCAAAGCTAAGCAGCAGAAGGTGCACCGTCGCGCCGCTGACCACAGCAGTTCAATTGCATGTGGAAGGGGCCAACGAAATTCATTTTCAATTAAATCGATGAAGCAAAGTTCCACTTCCATGTAAACATGTGTGTAGTGGCCAGTGGCCAGTCGCCAGTGTCTGGTGTTGGTCACTTCTGCTTTGTAGTCGAAGTGTGTAAGAACAGCTATCGTCATGAGCGCGCGCGCGCGGCAATGCTACGCGATGCATTCATCCATGACTTTGCATTTTGGCATTTTTGGAGTGCTGCTGTCGCTGGTGCAAACGCCGAAATTCCCGCTGCTGCAGCTACAGTTGCTGAGCTGTGCTCGTGTTTCTAAATTGTATTGCGAATGCGCGAAGGTGTTTTAAAATCCGACATGGGCTTGTGCGATTTGGACAGTAGCTTTTTGAATATGCTGCTGTTTTATTGGTGATGTGGTTTTTTGTTGTCATGCTGCGCCACAATCAATTTTGGTTTTTTTTTAATATTATTTTTGTTTCTGTAGCATAGTTTATGGTTCAAATATTCATGTGGATTAAAGGCAAAAGTGCGATAAATACTATTTGGCACACTTTAGAGCGTTTGACTACGAATGCAATGCAAAACAGAAAGCTCATATTTCTATTAAAAATTGTGAAATTTAACCGCTTTGGTATTTCGTAGGTATTTCATTCCTGCCCTATTCATAGTTTGCAAGCTTACCTACTAAGAAAGAAGTCTACCTTTTTCCCATTTAATATAAAAAGCTATTTCAAAATCATTTAAAAGGATGGCGTCAATGGCGAACGCAAGCTGTTTATTTTTTTGCTCAAGGGAAGTTTCTTATGAAAACGAAACGGAAAGAAGAATAACTTCCGTTAAGAATAAAGTACGAAATAATAGAATGCCATTGTGCGAATGCCATCATGTGTTGAAAATAAAAAGAAAAGAATATAAAATAATAAAAAGCTGCTAAAGCCTATGCCATAGTGTTTAAGGTTGCCATGATTTTTACCATTTTTGTTATACATTTTAGTTAATATTTTTTAGTTACAACTTTATATTTAAATTTGTATGAAAAAGATTTACCATAACTTTATGTACTTCTAAATTTTTTCTAATTTCACCCATTAATAATAATATATTTTTCGATACTGCTGGCTTAATTAAGTTTCTTTCATTTTTCTGAAGGAGAATATTTTGGTTTGATTCAAAGTGGATAATTATTTCAAAATCAACTGTAATTTTTTACGAAAGTCACTTTTACTTCGAGAAATGATAATGAAGCATGTATTTTTCCTTACTAAGTAAAACTTAGCAAGAAAATTTTTCTTCAGCATTTCTGAAGCACATTAAAAGCTGGAAACTCCCCTTGAGTTAAAAATTTCAAATCTGTCCAAACTTTTCCTATATTGTAAAGATATTTAAAAGTCAAAGGTAAGTAAGTATGTAAATCAAATAATGCATACTCCATTGCTTAGAAAAGCAGCCGACCTGCTCAAGCCATCAAAAAATAAATGCTAATAGAGTCGTCGATAAAATTATAAATCACAAAATGAAAAACATGAAATTGGTAAATTAGTGGCAAAATGCCTGAGTGTCAGCTTCAGAGCTCAAACTGCTTGAATCTTACACAATATCAAATAAAGTGTCAATGGCTGAGACTTACATATGTATGTTGGTATAAACAATAAACAGGAATTATTTGTAGAAATTTCAGAAAATTTGGGAAGGCCAGGACGCTCAGTCTCAGCATTCAATTGCTCTACAATTTGTTAAAACTAATTGCATTAAATTGCCTGTCATTTCCTCCTCGTTTTTTGTTAGCAATCATTAATTAATTAAGAATTTAAATGATTTAAATCATTTTTGCAATTGATAATAGCGGAAAAATTAAATTAGGGGAACTATAAAATTGGGAATATGAAGTTGGTAATCTCAAAAATTCGAAAGATGAAATCTGGTATTAGTACGTAACATATGAAATCATGAAAATACATATGAAAACCACGCCTCCCTATAAACCTTTCAATCGACCGGTAGCTAATAATGGCAATGCACATAAATGTACACTAAAAGTGTAGGGCATAACAAAACCGCAAACATTACAAAAAATAACTTCAATTATTTAACTTAACTTGTTTACAAAGGCGTTAATTTGCAAATTAACCACTACAAAAAAAATATAATAATAATTTTTCAAAATTTTACAAATTATATGCTCAATCTTACAATGCCAAAGAAAATAGATAAATTAATCTATACACTATTCATAAACAACATATTGCTCGTTTACTGCAAGACTGGCATAAATAAATAAAAAAAAGATTCAAGTTAAGTATACAGAAATAAGCGTTAGCACCAAATGCTTTATCATGTGTAAAAAATCATATCTGCATCTTATGAACTTTCTACGTGAGAAGAGTAGTTTTCCTTACCAATTGTATGGAGTGACAGGTAAATTGAAAAGTTTGAATTCATTTTTCTCAGAGTTTGTGTTTAGTTTGAGTTATGACTGGCAGTCAATATGTCTAGGTACATATAGTATCTATGTAAGTATACATACATGTTTAATATACATGTTTCTTCCTAGATACATACTGCAAAGAGATTTCGTCCGGTCTGTTAATTTAGGTGCGGTTGAATCAATCCATTTAGTTACGCATAACGTGTTATGAGAGGGCGGTACAGCCATAATCCCATCATTTCATAATTTCATATTCAATTTGAATAAGTAAACAACAAACACAATATGTAAAGATGTATGCACATATAATTTAGATTTTATACAATACATTATTTATACATGCCGCGCACTCATTGTCAAACAGTCATTATACAAAGCATAACATTATTGGGCTGTAAGTATTTAAAGTTCAGAGATTAGGTAAATTCCTTGCTGATATTTAGTCGTAAAACGAAACGCCTCAGGTAAATGATGAAGCCATTGTGTTTGATATTTTGGCATAAAATTAATATTCATCAACGAATTGCAGATGGCGTCAAAACATGCAAATAGTTAAAGATAAATTTTGTATAGTGACGGTCTGGTAATCAATGTGAATACGTAAATATCTATGCATGCACTGTAATGTAGTGATGTAGTTAGCATTGTTATATTCTTGTCATTTGATTTATTGCTCAATTAGAAACGTAATTCAATTTGAATATTAAACGGATCCTACTATTGCTTGCTGTTTGTTGTATGTACGGACTTAATTCCTACAGTTGTTCAATTCAGGTTGTTTTTATTGCGATTGTAAATATTTGAAATTAAAAAAAGATTTTCTATTGTATTTACTTGAATTTAATTGAGAAAAATCAAAGGGTGTGATTAACATGTCTGTTAAACAAATGTCAAAAAAATAAAAAAATAAAACAAAAATATTTTGTCGAGTTCGACTTGATTATACTCTACGCTTGTTTAAGTTTATGTAGATTTTACCTTCCGGTAAGTAGTGAGTAAGTAACTAGTACCGAAAAATCTAAATAATTATAATTGCGGAGTCTGTGTAAGATTTAATATAAACAAATATCGCTATGTCATGAGTTCAGATAGACATGCATACCTAGTCTAGCCACTTTTACCATTTGTGTTTGATATTAGATTGTTTTGTGTCTTACAGTCGTACTCAAATGGGCGAGGAAAGTACTTTTTTGGTCAATTTATTTATTTATTTTAGTTTTTTGTAAAAAGCTACAAAACATACAAATTCGGGATTATATTAGAAATCCAAACAGAACAATGCTGCAAAAGACGAAAGGGTAACGAAGAGTTTTAGGTAAATCCCCTTGTAAACTAGGCCATACTAAAGGGTGATTTTTATAAGAGTTTAGTTTGTGAAAATGAAAAAAACACAGAAATTTTACAACAGTGAATGAAATTTTTATTTGCATCGATAAATCAATTCCTCCCATTAACTTTTTAAAGATAATTTCACTTAAATGTTGCTCGCGGCTACGCTTCGAGTGGGCCATTCTGAAGGTCCAATTTTGGCACATTTTTCACACATTTCGGCCGAAACCTCACAAACGACGCATTCAATGTTGGCTTCCAAAGCAGTAATCGTATTTGGCTGGTCTCTATAGACAAGAGACTTAACATAGCTCCACAAAAAAAATCTAACGGGGTCAAATCACACGATCTTGGTGGCCAAAACGTGGGATTAACTACTCACCAAATTTGCCTCCCAATTGATGCACGGTTTCGCATGCAGTGTGGCATGTGGCATCGTCCTATTGGAACCACATGTCGGCCGAGTCCAATTCTAGCATTTAAGGCCAAAAAAAAGTGTTCTAATCGAACGGTATCTTTCTCCATTGACCGTAACTTTGCGGCCTTCATCGTCTTTGAAGAAGTAAGGCCCAATGATGCCGCCTGCCCATAAACCGCACCAAAAAGTGCATTTTTCGCGATGCATTGGTAGCTGCTGAATTGCCTCTGGCTGGTCTTCACTCCAAATACGGCAATTCTGCTTATTCACGTATTCATTGAGCCAAAAATGAGCCTCGTCGCTAAATGGACGTAGCTTGCGAAATACTTTTTTCACAGCGCATGAATTTTGATAGTATATTTCAATAATTTGCAAACATTATTCAGGCGTAAGTCTATTCATTATGAAATGGCAACAAACCAAACTGAGCATAAATCAAGTGACAGCTGTCAAAAAGATCAACTCCGAAAAAAGTATTGGCAGATTGAAAACCGCACTTCTAGAAAAAACACCCTTTACATAGAAACTAAATTATACTTTTAGCTGCGTTTCATTACGCCTGATGTAGCGTGTGAAATAAAATTATGTTAAATACTTACGCATTTATTATTGGGGACCACAATTCAATTTAAATAAGTGTAATCGATTTGACACTTTTATTGATTGTAGAAGGCAATATCTCTTAAGTTTATAATAAATATTTTTGTTGTTCTTGTATAATTTGAATTGTTAACACATTGTCAGATTGTGATAGAAAATTCAACAGTTGCATTTCTACGCACCTGTCAAAATTAAAATGTTTTTCAAACTAAGTACTCAGATATAAGTATGTACTCGTATGAATGACCCGACCCGTGTCTCCATATCGTAATATTTCTTACATTTTACTTAATATTTTGATTTTGATTCATAAATTTCTCTCAAACTTAAATTACAAATAGTTAACCATGTGCGAATAAAACCATTAAATTGCTAAATCTCTCCTGCTCTTTGTATTGTAATTCACAATTCAACAGCTCAACAGCACTGGCAGCTGGAGGTGATCTTCCAGCGCATACCCAAATTCATTTTTTTTCAATATGTACATATATGGATGGATTAGTTAATGCGCATTCGGTAATATTTAGCTAACCACTTTTCTTCGGCGGACAGATCGAATTTTTATATTTTTTTTACCGTCTCTCCTTTTCATTATTGACGAATCACATTAGGGTTGTTACAGATATCAGCGATGTTAAACAATATGCTAACTACATAAATATGTATATTTATTGGGTCATATCTGTCATGAGGTTGATGTTAAGTACCTCCTGACAGCTTGCGTGTCGATACTGCTCCACCAGTTGCAAAATTTCATCGGCTTTTTCAGGGACTTTCAGTACATTTTTTCAGTGCACCTTTGCGTTCACTCACAGCATCCTCACCGTAAACCGCACAAATTTGTCGGTTTGTTTTTGCAGCTGTTTTACCTTTTCTATGGTAATAAAGCACAACATAGCGTATTTCGTCAGATATTTCACTCATTTTCAAATCAATGTAACTTTTTACACTAGCAACGAATTAAACAACTGTCACAAAATGTAGCCTCAAATAACACTTGTCAAACAAGTGTTCTTTTGATATTTTCAGACTAGATTTGTGGGTAACAACTCAAAAAACCGTGGATACTTTTTATATTACCCAATACATAACAGTTATAGTCTGCTAGCTGTTCATAACTAGGAGCGAGTAGCGAATAAAAATCAGTTAATATTTGCTCAAACTTCTTCGCAATGGCAATGACTGTGTCTGCTTCTTCACTTTTTCCATTTCATCAAATTTTGTTCTAAACTTTTGCACGTACTTAGTATTCTAAAAAATTTTAATTTGTACAAGATATCAATATTTTTGTTCAATTACCCCAAAGCTAAAGCCCTATGCAAAAAGCGTCTTAAATCTGTGAAGCTCCAATCTCTCCTACTAAATAAGCATTTCCATATGACAAACGACCAGGATGTTGAGATAATTTAAGATTTAAATTTCGTCTGCATCTTGTAGAAGTGGCCGATTTTTTATATACATAATGACCAGAAGAAAAGGTCGCCCTAGGCCCTTCATGGGCTGTTGTGCCATTAAAAGTAAGTAAATGACCAATCATGATTATTTTCCTGATTTCATGTGCTACTCACAAAATTAGGACTACAAAAAAAAAGTAGAATAAAGTACACAATTTTGAAGTTTAATTTGCTAAACACTTACTAATATGGAACTATAAACAAAAAAGTTTATAAAATATAAATAAAAAATCAATAAACGATGTAAATTTCATGCAGTGCTGTAGAAGTTTATTTGCGGGTACGATATCCTATTTCTCGTATCCAGGATAAATAATTTCGGAAAAAATATTTTTAATTTTGGATTGGATGTACATTATTCGATACAATCGATGTGAAGAAATTAAGACGATATAAATGAAAAAATTTAAATTTCTCAGAATGATTTTGATGAGAACATATGTTTCCTTGGTCGCTGTGGCGTAGTGGTAGTGCGTTGGACTGCTACGCAGTGTGTCCGGGGTTCGAATCTCGGCACAGGCAAAATCAAAAAAAAAAAAAAGAAAAAATAATTTTTCTACACGGCACCACCTCTTGTCAGGCAATGGCAAACCTACAAGAGTAAAAATTGCTATGAAAAGCTTTTCCTTCGCCGTTCGGATTCGGCTTTAAACTGTAGGTCCCTTCCATTCATGTACAAATATAACACGCACAACATGAGTGGATGCGAAAAGCTCGGCCTAGGCCCTCCATGGGCTGTTGTGCCATCAAAAGTAAAGTAAGTATGTTTCCTTGGAAGCATGGGTAATGTCAGTATCTGTTAAACTTTGTTATTAAACTATATACCATACTTTTATAGACTAGAACATTGGCCTTCAATCTGTTTGGAGCGGGAATATGTTCTAATTTTCAGTGAGTGAGTTAATTTGAAAATTCATGTAAAATGTAACTACAGTTGGCTACTACTTTATTGAAACTTAAAAGTTCTAAACACAAACCTTTTACTTTATTTTCGAATTTATTCTTAAGTAAGGTCTCCACAAATTCGAATGCCAGAAAAAAGGTTGAAGAACACTGGCCTACACCATAGAACGATAATCAAGTGGAACGCATAATGACAACACCTATATTTTGAAAAGATATTGACATATATTCTCTCAGGAATTTGTGTCTTTTATAATTTTCGATTGTTTAACTCATTAACTCCATTCATGTACAAATATAACGCGCACAACATGAGTGGATGCGAAAAGCTCGGCCTAGGCCCTCCATGGGTTGTTGTGCCATTAAAAGTAAAGAAAGTAACTCATTAATGCCTCTTATAACAGAAAAGGGCATTACAGAAGGGTGGAAGGAACTCCAAAGTGCACAAATTGGATATTGTCATATTTGTAATATGGAGAGAGTCTGTCACATTCATCCATTTAACTTGGTTGCCTAGAAAAGATTGTTCAAGATGCGTATTTGACAACAGGTTATTCTTGCAACTAAACTGATTAGCGAGTGGTCGAACTCGATTATTTAAATAAATTCAAAGAGTTTACCTTTTCTCAGCGAGCTTTTGTTGCCACTATATTTATTCTCATCTTTACTCTCATTCTCAATCATTTTGAATCAATCACGATGGTGTATTGATTATTTTAGTTTACATAAACAAATTTCTAGCCTAATTTCGTTTGTCGATTTCAACAGTGATCACAAGTAGAAAGTGGCTTGTTTACAACATTGTGAGTTAGGAGCCTACTGTTTTGAAAGCCATGTCAAATTTCTTAAATAATTCATTTAAAGTACACATTAATAAATACTTTCAATTTGAAAGTTTAAGGCACGGATCCACAGTCGTTAGTTAACCAATTTGTTAACTAAAATGGTGACTAGAGTTTAACTAGTGCTTTGGTTAACCAAATTAATGAAGAAGAGAAAAATATGGCAGTAAGGTAAGATTTGTGAGAATTGTTTGTGGAACACAGGAAAAGCATAAGTTGTTTGTTTATCTTTCGATTTTTCATTGTACATAGGTAGTATGCATTCTACCACTTGTCACACAACATCTTTACTAAACCGAAATTCCTTGGCGTTGTAGTTTTGAAGAAATGCGGCTCATTTCAAAAATCTTGTTAAAAACCATTAACAACAATATTTAGTCACTTTAAATTACAGACTCAAAATTGTTTAGGTCTGAAAACATGTTTAGACCTTTCACAAAACGAATATAGATTCCATTTCATCATCATCAACCTTTAGTTAACCAATGGCGCTTGAGGGTTTAACTAATGACTGAATTAAATTGTTATTAGTTAAACCGTTGTTGTTTGTTAAGTAAATCCTAGTCTAGGTGAAAAAATACTAATTTTTTGTTTGTTGCGTATTTCTTTTCTTCAGTCATTTGATACATAATACGTATTTAGTTCCATGGCAATGGCAAGCAGTAATTGATATTTAAAGTCATTCCAAAAGCTTTTCATCGTTATTATACCATCAAATTGTATTAAATTGAAAAGTAACTAAAGGATATCTTAGCACAAAATCAGCTGAAAACAATATTGATATTTAAATACTACCACAGATACACATACAAAGTGGCTGTTTACACTTTCACAAGCATGCTTGCGCCAATGTAAACAACCACATAATAAATATTGTTGATGCTGTTTGAGTGGTTGTTTCCATCTGAAAAACATAATTAGTTCAAAGCATCGTTTTACCAAATAAGCGAAGTCTTGCTCTTGCCAAACCTGGGCAGGCACATAAATAGTGAAAGAGACTTTCCATTTCTCCCTCCTGGTGACTACGTCACTAAGTATTGAATTAAAGATTAAGTCTTGCTGCATATTCTGCCACCTTCCAGTGGCCTGTGAGAACAGCTGTAATGCGTGAGATACTGAGACGAGAACACTCTATCCATTGTTTTGTCTAAGGTCATTATAAACTGGCGACGTTTTTCTAGACGTGGCGCAGGTAGTCAGTCGTTTCCACTTCTGCCCGGCAATAGAAAGGTAGTTGAAATTTGTGCTCGTTCAGTAAGAAGACGATTGGTGGAAAAAAAATGTATGGGAGAATAGCACGAAGAGTACCAATGTTGACACAGAGACATCGAAAGTATCCCATAGAGTTCGCTGAAGCTCACATTGAGTGGGATGGTTCAATTAATGCAAAAACATGGCCTAACGTATTATGGACAGACGAAAGCAAGGTGAATCTTGTTGGAAGTGATGTCAAATTTTGGGTTAGACGCCCGAAAAATGCTGAATTGAGCCGAAAATATACTAGGAAGACATTTAAGCACGGAGGTGGAAGCATCATGGTATGGGGATGCTTCTCTTGGTATGGTGTGTATGCTCTGTATTGGATAAAAGAAACGATGGACAGATTTCTTTACGTAAACATCCTTCAGGAGGTGATGCTTCCTTATGCTGAATGGGAAATGCCCCTGAAATGGCAAATGCAACAGGATAACGACCCAAAGCACACCTCAATCCTTGCGCGAGATTTGTTTTCCCATAATAGATTTCCCGTTATGACCTGGCCTTCACAATCTCCTGACCTTAATCCAATCGAGAACTTGTGGAATATTGTCAAAGAGAAGATTGGCAGTACCAGAGCTACACACAAAGACGAATTGTGGCAAAGCATTCAAAGAGCATGATATTCCATACCCCAGGCTACTTGCGCGTCTCTGGTGGAATCAATGCCTAGTAGGTGTAAGACGGTTTTAATTAACAAAGGCTATTCCACAAAATATTAGCATTAGTGAACAATTTGAGTCAATTATTAAAACAAAATTTTTTTTTTAATTGTTTAGTTCTTATGTTTTTGTCCTTTTGAAATGTGATTTTATGTATAACTTTTAAATTTCTTTTTTGACACTGAATTGATTTTGTTTTTGTTTTAAGAAAAATGGTAACTTATGGAATAAATTAATAAAAGTAAATACCTTTTAAATTTATCATAAGGCTAGAGAAATATTTTTGTAAGGTTTTTGGTTTCAGAACAAGGTGTTCTTATTTGATTGTCCGACACTGTATATCAACCAAATCAACTGAAAACGTTCCTGATATTTAAACACTGCCACAATATATTTGGAAAATTCGTTATGTCAACTTATGTCTATCTACGTCAAAAATCAATTTGAATTCATCAGAAAATTAGTGTCATCAAAAATAATTATATTGTTATCATAGTGAAAATAATAATAAAACGTAAAATAAAAAAACAAAAACATATATATCGTGTGTGATTTTATTTCCTACAATTTCTTTTTATTATTGTTTCTTTATATTTTGCATTCGCGAAATGTGGAATTTTGTTCTGGGTACTTCAAGAAGAGTGTGCATACAAGCAATTAATTTATTTATTGATTGATGGTAATTAGTTGAATTTTCTACATATGAGCATTCAAGTTACCTACTATGTACATACACACATACATACATAAATATGTTTGCACACAAGTGCAGCAACATCAACCGTTTAGCATCATCGAAAACATCAGCAGTACAACAATAACAATAGCAGCAATAATATCTTTGCATTTTTCTATACTCGTTAAAATAAATTTTTAATAAATTTGCATTTTCAATTCAGTTCCAAAACGTAAGCGACTTTCAAAGGGCGCACTGCGAATATAAGCAGGGGAATCAATTACTCACTTCCCAGAATAGGAAAATCGTAAAGAAGTTGTTAAAGCAAACGATATTTATATAGCGTTAAAAGTGAAGCATGTGAACTATTTTTATTTTTTGATTGGAAATAAGGGAGTGAAAAAATTAAACTTCATAAAATAAATAGAAACAGAAAACCTTCGGATGCATTTTACATTACAAAAAGGAAGCACAAGTTTATTGATGAATTCAGTTTAGAAATAGCAAGTTGGGTAAGTTCCACGTTGTCGTTAAAATAATTGTAAAGAAGTCGAATAATTAAAATTTTGCTGCCGGTTAATTCATTTCTACTTATATACTGCGGAAATCCGCGGAATTATAAGCTCAGAGCATATCAGTTGCGTGTAATGAAATGAAATGAAATGAAATGAAACCGCAATTCAAAGGGTCGCCTCAAATACTCGTAACGTTGTTAGCACCAACATTGAATCAGTGAGCGTTCAAAACGGATTTGTAACTTCTGCTAATACAAGATTTACCCTAAACTAATGTTTTGTTATGTGTTGGGTTGAATTTGAACTGCTCAAAACTAGCTTTTCATGAGTTAAAGGAAATCAGATTAGGCAAAATAAATAAGTAAATCGGAAAAATTCAGTATTCAGTTAAAAATAAAACTTTTATAGTCATACCTTCTTATAAAACTACCACCAACATTCAAGTACATGTGTATATGTCTATCTATTTATCTAAGTACTATATTTAATGGGTACAATTAGTCGCTACAAATATGTGTTATAAATACAATAAATTGATTTACAGCTGTTGCCACGAATTCAAAACACTATTTTCTAAACCTATTTATATTTTTATCACGTATACAATATATAACAGATAAAAATTCGGTTATATCAAACATCCGAAAGTGGATACTACATATTAATTTAACAGTCCATGTCCTGTTGTTATACATTCAGTGACAGTTTTGTTTTTGACACTTTTGACTGTGAATGCTGTTAAAACAAGCGAAGTATTATTTTTATGGAACTAACAATGAAAACTGTCAAATGAACTAAAATTCTGTTGTTTTAAAACCATTAGTAGAAACATTGAAAATGAAAAGCGAAAACTGTTAAAATAAATGTAAGCCTTTTAGTATAAAAGGAAATACCATCATTTTTAATTAAATTTTATTCGTGTTAAAAATAATTTTGAAAAACATTTACCATTCCACGTCTAGTATCTATTAAATAGAATCCATTCTTAAAATAATTTATGCAGTTCACTGCTGTGTTGCAGAAGCTAAGATAAAATATTAAATGAATATTACTCTATTACTCCCGCAAAACAATCAAACTTTTAACGTATAAAACAGTCACACTTACGTAAAAAGCGCTCAGATTGTTTTTGTAAAAGTTCAAAGTGAGCTTCTGACTGGTGGTCTTCTCTGATTAAATTGTTTGATTTTTAAAAGCGACAAATTTTCCGAACATAACAGACATCAACCACATTTTTATAAAATACTAGCGGACCCAATGCACGTTTCACTGTGCATAATTAAAAAAGTAATTTAAAGCAGTTTAAATTTAAAGTTTAAGTCAAATTACCGGCATTGGAGCCACCTCCAGAAGCATTACGCTCATTGGTTTTAGGTGGTGCACCTGAATCAAAGCATTTTTTGGCAAACATTCAATCTTACAATTCATGTTTCCAAATGACTTCATTCGGTGCAACGAATATTATTCGTGACAATTTGGTATATCACAATCTGATAATCTGATAATCACAAAATTGTAATAAAGGCCGATAGAGTACCATGTGGAAAGCATGCCAGAAGATTTAATGCTCCAACAATGGATGAAGTTGCAATAGTTATAGTTGGTGATGAATTTAATTATCGAGATATTGTGCTCCAATGCCGGTAATTTGACTTTTCCATTAGAACAACATAAACCAGGCGGCTCAGTTTTAAATTTGTACGCTTTGCAATGATTACATACGTCATCCATAGCACCAATAACTACAGTTCGATGTAAAGTGTAATCAATCGTCGAATCATAATTGAACGCAGCTCGCTTAAGTGAATGCGTTAAAGGGTTCAAAAGTTGTAGGCATTCTACTCTTTTTGTGGGCGTGGCAGTGGGCGGATAAATAGCCTATGTGCGTCAGAAAAGCATGTACTTTAACATGAAAGTTGTAATTTTGACATAACATATCTTAATTTTTATATATATAGATAAAAGTTTTAAAATTTTGTTCTTTTATTCACAAAAAAATCTTTATTTTTTTATTTTTGTTTTTGTATGTATACGAAAAAATATTCGACAGATAATTGTAATTGTTAATATAAAAACAAACAATTTTGAATCAAACAAATTGCGTTCAATACAATAGATTTCGTTAACAACAGCAATGAACTGTTTAAATCACTTTTTACTTTTTCACATCCTAGGTCATTCTGGAGAGGTAAATAAGTCTTATTTGCATAAGTCCACCATAGCAAAATTTTGCAAATTCAGGTTCTTGCTTTTCTTTTATATGAAGTGTTTGGAAAATCAAAAGTTTGATATATTTATATCGACTAATTTTTATACATATGAATAACACAATAAAATCATGTATGCTAAATTCATGACTACCACTGTATGGTCTAATAATCTCAGCACATGATGGGACAACGTTCATACAACTTTCCACAACAATAGCAAAATTAAAAGTAACAATATGAATATGAACTTTATACAAGAAATAAATTGTAAAAAATATAAACGGGACCACTGCAAATCAAAGCTGGTCTCGCTCGCACATTTATGCAGACGTTCATTTAATTCTTTGTAGTTATTTATTAATTGATTTACGATCGTACTCAATTGGCAAGTAAATATGCGAGAGCATCAACCTAAACATATGTTCAATTCACTATATGTAGACCTATGTAGTTCATAATAGACATAACATAGTACATAAGTATGTACAAATTACGCAATGATAGATGCAGCAGTGAGTCGTATGGTATCTAATATATAATAATAATGTAATTCTTCTGTTCTTTTAATGGCACAACTGCCCATGGAGGGCCTAAGCCGAGCTTGTCACATCCACTCATGTTCTGCTTGTACATGAATGGAAGGGACCTACAGTTTTATGCCGAATCTGAACGGCGATATGACAAATTTTTCTTAGGAAATTATTGCTCTTGTAGGCTTGTCATTACCTGCCAAGAGGGGCCGTGTGGAAAAATTTTTTTTTCCCCTTTATGATTTTGCCTGTGCCAAGATTTGAACCCCGGACACTCTGCGTAGCAAGCCAACAAACACACTACCAATTACTCCACGGAGACCACTATAATATATAATAATATAATACGAGTAATTAAAAAATACTTAAATTTGTGAATGGACACAAATTTAGAGTATAATGATATCTGTATAAAAAATAAACAATTTATCCAAAAATGGTCCAGTTACGATTAGCTTAAGTCCGAAATTGGTAGTGGTTGTATACTTATTATTATGAAAATTCACTTTTGGCTAACGTCATTTACAGTGGGTTTTTTTTTAATTAGGAAAGCACCTCCACTGATATCACGACCCTGCATCTACTTAATAATAAAAATTAAAATGTGCTTTATTTCACAGACCAGCATCAATGATTTAAACCAGATGGTGACTTAAACTGGTTTTAGCATGGTTTTAGTCAAATAGCTCTGAGCGTTAAAAATTCGTTATACCGGTTTTTTTTTTAAATCTAATGAAATTATATAATATTTAAAACTGGGGGCATTGGTGAGTTTTCATTTATTTCACAGTTTCGTCCAAACGACGGGAAAACAAGTCGGAAGGTAAGTTCCGAACTCTACACACCCTTTGATATAAAACACTTTTTTGCATTCCATCATGGGTTAAATTTGTATGGTTTTTGCATGAGCCTTACTCATCACTACATATATACAAATTGTGTTGTAGTTGTATCAGTAACTCCTTTTTCATTGATTTCTGAGGTAGGTATGGTTTTTGCCCAATTCTGGAAATTTCCCATCAGTTATATTTTAAAATTTTTGAAACCGAATTAAGTTTCATTTGCTTCACTATTTTCCTGGATATTGCCCTTTGAATATTTCACTTGTATGGGTAGTACTTAGGTGTCGTTGTTGCCAAACGTTGACAATTTTTACAGCAATTATTCAGAAGACTATTTCAAGTATACAGTTTTGTTTAATTCGTTTAAAGTAGAATTCCCTCCAATATCTTCTTTCTTTCTTTTAATGGCACAACAGCCCATGTTGGGCCTAGACCGAGTACTACCAACTACGCGACAACGACCACACTCCCTTAATTATCACTCTTTGAAAATTTTACTTGTATGGGAGTTACCACGCTCACTGGAGCAATTTTGCCCATTTCAGAACTTAACCTCTTTCTTCCTGAGTGTAAGGAATATTTGTACCAGATTTGGTTCAGATTACTAAGGTTTTACTTGAGTTATCGTGTACACGGACATGGCTAAACCATGGTAAGTTTAAGCACCTCCATTTTCAGCCAAAATTGCGAAAAAACGTCGAACCTTCTTTTTCGCTCAAAATCTTATTTTAACTTATTTTAACAAAATAAAATGTAAAAAAGATCAAAACTGGATTATAGGTATCACTGATTCTCAACGTTAATGCTTTGTTATTCTTTTCCTGAGCGTTTAATTTTGTTGAGCCGGATATGCTTCGCCAAATCTCATCGAAATATAATGGGCGTGCTAACGATCAAAGTCACCTCTGAGGAAAAGAAAATTCTGTTGGATTTTACAAAAGTTACCATATTTAAATGCTATGAACATCTGCAAGCTTCAACGTGGTTTAACCCGGTTTAAACCAGAAAAAACAGTTTTAATCGATTTTACCACCTAACTAGCATGGACAACACCAAAAAAGCCGGCTTATTGCCAACCCTGGTTCTAGCGTTGATGACATAGTTGTACCATTTTTATCTTGTGTTTTAGAAAAATAAATACCAATACAAATACCAATTCTATGTAATATGGAAATTTATATAATTAAAACTAAATAATATACTTTTAAAACCTCGGACAAAACAACACTCGATTAAAAGGTCAGGGTTAAATTCTAAACAATAGTGCAATTGTACATTTATATATAGTACATTTATGATACAAATTAAATTAGATCATCTTCACAAACAAAGGGTCACTCTGAGTTTCTGTATATGGGCATATGTAAAATGTTTGTACGAGTTTACTCATATGTAGTACTTATGTCATCAAATTACCATTTAAATGAACCAAACAAAAAAACGACAAAATAAATACATAACCTCATATATGTATACATACTTGTACCTTTGTGTGTATTGGATTTGCGCACCGCATAAATTTTAAAAACTAATCTCATTGGGGCTTAGTCATTATTGCACATTGTAAACTCACATGTTCGAGTAGGTTGGGTTCCAAGCTTAAGTAGCGACTAAAGTCTGCTGAGTAACATCGAAGTTCTGCAACTTAGCCTGTCGTTCGCATTCAGATCTTTTGCGTTCCATTTTGACTCATAAATTCACTTGCCAACTCGAAATTCATCTGCAGTACAATGCAGTACAGATGTGCAATACGATTGGGGATGTCGATAAACTCGAAATTTATACATTAGCTCCGTTTTATTCGTTACTCGTCCCTAGTTATGTATAGATATGTAGCCGCGAAACTTGTTGTTTCCCAAAGTTATAGTTGTTATGTATAGATAGCTTACTTTTACTTTTACTTTTGATGGCACAACAGCCCATGGAGGGCCTAGGCCGAGCTTTTCGCGTCCACTACTCATGTTGTGCGTGTTAGATTTGTACATGAATGGAAAGGACCTACAGTTTAATGCCGAATCCGAACGGCAAAGTGAAAAGCTTTTCATAGCAATAGCATGTTTAGATAGCATGTTTTTTAATATCTCTAGTTTGTACAGAAACCCAACTGCGAACCGTAAATATGTAATGAAAGAAGGGGACAGTAAGGAAATGTGTTAAAATGCCCGCCGAAAAAAAAACAAATGAGCTAAAAATTTAATTAAAATTATTATTTGGCACCCATGTAAGAAACAAGAGTCTCTTCTATTGTGTTCAAAGGCCACCTCCAGAGCAGCAGGTTACTTGAAAAGTTTCTATCCTAAATATGAAAGCACAGTTATTTTGGTTTGAGTTTTGGGTTTTTATTCAGTATAATCTCCTAATAGTTCAATACACTTAGTCCAGCGCTCCTCCAATAAATCTATCCCATCATTAAAGTACGATTCCGGAAGGTCTGCAAAATATACCTCTATGGCTGCTATAGCTTCTTCATTCGACGAAAAACGCTTTCCACGAGGGAACTGTTTCAGGTTTCGGAACAGGTAGTAGTCGCTGGGAGCCAATTCGGGTGAATACGACGGATGGTCAAGCAATTCGTACTTTAATTCCTTGAATTTGGCCATTGTGAAAACACTTGTGTGAAAACACACGTGCGTTGTCTTAATGAAAAAGGGTTTTTTCCTCTTCTTTAAACCGGGTCTTTTTACGCATAGTACTGCATCCAGTTTATTCAAAAAGTTACAATAATATTCTGAGTTTAATGTTTTACCTTTCAGCAGATAATCAATCAACCTAACACATTTACATTATCGATATGAATTTCTTGTTCAGATAAATGTTTTTTAAATGTTTCCATTTAAAGAAAAATACACTGTGACACGTCTACTTCAAACAGCTGTTAAACAAAGAATGGATTGCCAGATTGATTTAAAACTTTATACGAAAGATGAAATCATATATTGAACATAACTGCTCACTGCTCCACTAGTGCTATCTATATGTCAGAAATGCTAGAAACTTTTCAAGTAACCTGTACAATGCTGAAAGTGACAGAAAAATTTTGTTATTAGTAGTAATAGAAATAGTTGCATGTTATACAAATAGTAGATATGAATTATAGTTTGGGCATGTAAAACATTAGAAATCACTTAGACGTACTTATATCGCATGATAAATTATACGTAATTTTACTAATTTAAGGCAATGAAATGCCTACTACTGTTTGCAAATGTCCATATCTTTGCAATACTTGTAGCATGGGAGGGCGGCGCTTATCTTCGCATTTGTCAGATTATTTTGTGGAATTGACTTAAATTGACTTAAAAATATGCGCTCAGCTTTTTTAAGTATTAATACTACAAGTTTTTTTGTCAAATCTGTGGTGCGTATCATAAATTGTTGTTCGGTTGTTAACCAAATGTTGTGATGAACAGATTTTTGTGGATAAATCGCAATAGAATTTTGACTGTTTACATACAGTGAGCTAGAGTAAAATTGACAAGACGTTTTAAGTATGTACTTGTCTTTAGAACAGTACATAAAAATACAAAATAAGCTCTTTGGGGAATTTGGGGAATTTACTTAGACGCAGCGACCCCTATTCTATGTATATTATAGATAAGATAGGGATAGCTAGCTATCTTACCTGACTGATAGCTGACTACAATACTATTAATTTTAGTAAATTCGATCAAAGAATTATTTTCGGATTTATACGTGAAGAATTTAAGTATATTTGCACCACAACTCATCCAAGGTTTTGTTTAAAAACTACATAGTCTATTAGAAACCTTTTAATTAATAACATTTAAATATGGGTACAATTGATAACTTATTATTAACTTAATCAATCTCTTTTCAAATCTGTGGTGTACTTACAATTAAAATTTCCCAGTCTCAGTTTAAGTTTAAATATATATGGACTTACTCTTCGAAGAGTTTCCAGCATGTTACGCATGTTACTGGATACACTTTTTGCTAAAATTAGACATTTACTTACAATTAAAAGCACACTTGGAAGGTAGTTTGATTATTTTGATTACACGCCCACCACCCAATTATGGTGATTGTCATTGACCGTAAATACAACTAATTAAGTCAAATTTTTTGAATTACGGGCAACCAAAAATAGATTTATGCTGTGTCTCATGGCTTTTCTTTTACTTTTAATTATCTCCTTAGTCTGCTGTTGCAATTATCGAAATAAAATTTAAAATTTATAAATCTGAGCAAAGAAAAACCATCAACTATGTATCTAATATCATAATATGACGAATTTTAAAATTTTCCCACGGTATAAAATTTCTTAGTGATAAGAGGAACAAAATGACTGCAACATACCATATTGAATTAAATTAGTTCGACTTTATCATCAATAACAATATTCCATCAATTCAGTCGTTGAAATAATTTTCCAATAGAATTATTAACACTGCGTTCTAGTAAATGAGAGACTCATAAGTTCACTTAAAGGTCAAAAGCCGCCAGTCATTTAGTTATCACCAACTTGAAGAGAGAACCTGATTTTGAATCATAACTGGCAACAGTTCATTTACACTATAAATTTAAGAATAACTACTCAATAGCATGCAATACTATGCTCTGCTGTGCTGCCACAACTATTCTGTAATGATTTTGATAGCGCGCGACAAAAATTCAAGCGAGATATCAGCGCTAAGCTCCTCCGTCGCTTACAATAAAAACCCAAAACATTTATTCAAACATTGGAATTGTTTGCTCGTGCAATTACTGAAAAGAACCATTGTTGAGCAAGTGCAGAGCACAAAACTATCTGACTAAGTGGATACAATTGACCATCAGTCTGTCCAATTCGATCGTCAGCTCGTCCGCGCATCCGTCCGTCGTCTGTGCGTCTCCTCAACGGTTCATCCACTGCGTCGCAGTGATTGCTGTTGCGGCTGCCGCTTCTATGGTTTGAAATTTTTGTAGCTAAACAGAATCTACACAACACACGGAGTGATTAAATTTATGATACTCGCACATTTAGTTCGAAATGCGCGCGCGACAAATGCAGCCGTCACGGCAGGCATACGTCCAATTTTAATCTACATATTTGATTTTGTTTAAGTATTTCCAACACAGTGATTTTCACAAATTGGCCTCAATTAAAATTGAGAAAGATTTTAATAAGCCTTAGTGACGTCACTTAAATTCGTTTCAATAATTTCGTTGTTAATGTCTTATCCCCATAACGCCTAATAACGGAGAACGGTAACGGTGATGAGCCAAAATTCGCATTTAGATTCGGTAAAAATTTTACAATCGCACTCTTATCCTTTGCCTCAAGTGCATAATTCAATTAGCCACAATGTCACGGCGCGCTCAAATCCCAAGCATAAAATATGCTTGGGCATTAACGCGAAAACTGGACGGTTGCAATGGTGTCCTGGATTTACTTGTTGTAAATTTTTCATTATTCTTCCAGTTGTGATGCTGCCCGTATTGCTAGTGCTTATCCTGTTAATGCGTATGGATGGTGTACTAATGGCACTTCGACTGCAAGAGCAGCAGCAGCAGCGAGAGCGACAAGAAAATCCAAGCTATATCGATGATTACGACAGCAGTATTAATGATGGCATGGCGGATATTATGAGCGAACAGTTGATATTTCCATTTGAGCCGCATGTTGAGCTAAGTGAGGAAGAGCGCATGAAGCGCTGCATATCCTTCAAATTCGGATGGAGTGAGACAATCGATGTAGAGGATCGTGATATAATGAAGGATGCACGCACGTCTTTTCTACCGTTTGATACAACAGCAATACCGCGAGAATGCTTACAGACTTTAGATTATGGTAAAAGAGATGCCAGTTCCGAGGAGCGTGTGGAAAATTATTTGAAAAAACGTCTGCGTCGCACATCTGGTGATACCGGGGACGATGCTTCCGAGCCCGCAGATGACGGCGAATCGGAAAGTGACGAGAATGATGATGCCTCGGACAACGCCAATGCAGATAGCAGCTTGTTCGGCTTAACTTCAGCTTTGCAATCTTTCTGGAATGAACAGGGCACCAAAGAGAGCATACGCCTGGCACAAGCGAAAACAATGCAAAAATACATGGACACAACTATCGATCCCTGTCAAGACTTTTTCAAGTATTCTTGCGGAAATTGGGAAAAATTACATCCCATACCTAAAGATAAAGCAGGATTTGACACTTTTGAAATGTTACGAGAAAATCTCGATGCAGTGTTGAAACAACTGCTGGAATCAAATACAATCGACGATTCAAATGGGCTTAAAAATAAAATTGTCGTTATCAAAGATAACAACTACGAACACAACACAGAATCAAAAGCGGATATCGTAAAGTCTTCAGAGGTGTCGATAGCTAATGCTGCATCGGCAGCAGCAGCAGCACCAGTACATCCCGATGATCCAGGAGCTCAAAAGGCGGCAGAACAAGAACAACTTAAAGAGAAATCAGCCCGGCTACGTCGACATATTGTTAGTCGCCGAAATGTACTCAGTCGCATACTGAAACGATATCGACGGCAGACAACAAGCACTAAGAGAAAACGTTTAATCTCCATATTTGGTTTTGGTGGGTCCATCACAAGGGATACTGCGTTTTTAAACACAAACGATGCTCAGACAAAGGCTAAATACTTGTATCAGTCGTGTATCAACAATCGCCTACTAAAGAAACGTGGCGTTCAACCGCTACTGAATTTGATCAAGGGTCTTGGCGGTTGGCCTGTGCTGGACCCACATTGGAATGCAGAAAATTTCGACTGGCTCAATTTAACTGCACAGCTAAGACGTTACAACAATGATATCCTTATTGTAGAGTGGGTGGGCCCCGACATTAAAAACTCTGATGAAAATGTTATACAATTTGATCAGACCAGTTTGGGACTGCCAACGCGTGAATACTTTCTGCAGGATATGAATTCCAGATACCTGGAAGCTTATCAACGCTTCATGTCCGATATTATGCAGAAATTGGGCGCAACCAGAGACGAATCTGAGAAGACGGCTGCTGAGTTGGTCTTCTTTGAAACACAATTAGCTTCAATAACAGCTCCTGCGGAACAACGATTAAACGTTACGAAACTTTACAATCGCATGACGCTGAAACAGCTGCATCAAATCGTGCCAGAGATCAACTGGCAACGTTATCTGTCAATACTCCAGCAACGAAATGTAAAGGACTCGGAGCAGGTGGTCATCTACGCTTTGGACTACATGCAAGAATTGGTGTCCCTACTCTCTCAAACAAAACCAAGTATTGTCTCCAATTATTTACTATGGCGTTTTGTGCGTCATCGTATCAATAATGTGGACGATCGTTTTGAGGAATCCAAACAGGCATTTTATCATACACTCTTCGGACGTGAGGAGAGCCCATCACGTTGGAAAGTATGCATTGCTCAAGTAAATACCAATATGGGCATGGCTTTAGGCTCTATGTTTGTGCGAAAGTACTTCGATGAGAACAGCAAACGGGATACACTGAAAATGACCCACGAACTTCAGCAAGCTTTCAGAGATATACTCAAAACTACTGATTGGCTAGACGCAAGCACAAAACATTTAGCTGAACTGAAAGTTAATGCGATGTCACTTAAAATCGGTTATCCGGATTTTATATTGAATTCCTCCGAGTTGAACGAGAAGTATGCAGGCATTCAAATACACCCCGACACATACTTTGAAAACACGCTAAATGTGCTGCTACACACATCAAAAACGGAACAGATCAAACTGCATGAAGCCGTCAATAAAACCACTTGGCAAACTGCACCCGCCATAGTCAATGCGTACTACAGTCGCAACAAGAACCAGATTATGTTTCCTGCTGGTATATTACAACCACCTTTCTACCACAGGCACTTTCCGAGATCGCTTAACTTTGGCGGGATCGGCGTAGTGATCGGACACGAGTTGACGCACGGGTTCGATGACAAAGGTCGTTTGTTTGACCGCAATGGTAGCATACACAAATGGTGGACAGACTCCGCTATAAAAGGGTTTGACGAACGAGCGCGCTGTATTATTGCACAGTACAGTAATTACACAGTGGGCGAAGTTGGTATAACACTCAATGGTGAAAGTACCCAAGGTACATTAACATTTCGATATATACTCGCATTTAGCGACTACATATGTACATACATACATACATATGTATGCATATTCATTCTCTGCTACGCTTTAATATGACACATAGTAAGTATTGTTTTAATCATTCCAGGTGAAAATATTGCCGATAATGGAGGTATACGTCAGGCATTTCATGCGTACAAACGGTGGCTACGCGATAATCCTACGGCCGCGATCGATGAACGATTGCCCGGCATCAATATGACTGGTGAACAATTATTCTTTTTGAATTTCGGACAAGTCTGGTGTGGTGCGATGCGGCCCGAAGCAGTGCGGAATAAGCTCAACACCGCTATACACAGCCCAGGTCGTTTTCGTGTGATAGGCACAGTTTCGAATTCTCCCGATTTTGCACGCGAATTTAAATGTCCTGTAGGATCACTTATGAATCCAGTGCACAAGTGCAGCGTTTGGTGAATGGAATGGAATGGAATGGAATGTAAAAGAAAACATAATAAAAACTTGAATATGCGCATACATACATACATACTCGTACATTCAATCATACGCATGGAAAATGATTTCACGCCTCCTAATCCAAACATCCAAAGTACCCAACACACGCAACCCAGCATCTCATTGTTCAGTTAATTGTCATCAATTTATCTACTCGTATATTGTTGTTATTATTCCTCCGTTGTTATCCCAATATAGGGGGTAAGTTCTATTCACTGATATTTTCTTCCATTCGCATTCAACTAATTTATTATTTTTTTTTACTACAAACTAAGTAATTTCATAAGCATCAGTTCAAAAAATTCTCACAAAGTGCGTTTTGTGACGATTTTTAAGTGGCAGTTTTCAATGCATAAGTAGACATACAAGGTGGGGCAAATGTAATGTCATAATGTGAATTTGCCTTAATCTTTGCAAATGGCGTCAAATGTCAATGTGCTTTGACATTTATATTTTAGACAGATAGAGAATTAGTAGAAAACAACCAATGGTGCGATACACACCAAACGAACGCCGATTTATTGTTACTGCTTATTTGACCAATTTCTGTCGTTTTCCTCGTCATCCTAAACCATGTGCGAGAACAATTAAGCGTTTGGCGGAGCGTCTCGTACAGACTGTGACCAATAGAGATCTTGCGTTTACAACAACAACAAACCACAAGTCTTGAAATTAGAGTTAGATGTTTTGTGAGCAACAATTCAAAATGCCATAAAAATACAACCAATGTCAACCAATCAACCCTGGAGGTGGGCATCCTTTCTCCAACTCAATGTCATCAATTTTACACCTTCAAACAAACTTTTTGTGAAAATAATTCACAATTTTTTTCATTTTTTAATAAACTACCAGTCAATTCATATTACATATGTCATTACTTTTGCCCCACCTTGTACAGATAGTGAAAATACTTTGTTATGATTTATTAGACAAGGTTAAAATAAAGCGCATCTCACGCTTAAACCTAAATATGAATGTAAGTAAGTACGAATCTCTTTTCGCTACTCAGACCCAATCAGAAAAATTTTGATTATAGGTATGTACAGTTACCTAATTGAAAAGCCACTACTTTAATGTACCCATTTACTTACTTCCTTTTAATGGCACAACAACCCATGGAGGGCCTAGGCCGAGCTTTTCGCATCCACTCAAGAGGTGGTGCCGGGTAGAAAAATTATCTTTTCCACTTTTTGATTTTGCATGTGCCGAGATTCGAACCCCGGACACTCTGCGTAGTAGTCCAACGCCCTACCACTACACCACAGCGACCCATAACCACGTTAATTTATTTTACAAATATTGCGAATAGGAGTTACACATTTTACATTTAAGACTTTTATTATTTTTATGTATAAAGTAGTACAAATAATCATGTAGCAAAACTAAAAACGAATATTTAAGGTCAAATGTGTGGAAAGAATGATATTAGTAGAATTCATAATATAATAAATACATGGTTGCCGTGACGTAGCTGGTACATAGTGTTTTTCTAAACGGGTCCACCTTTTGTCAGGCAAACCCCACTTAGCCGTTCGGATTTGGCATAAAACTGTGGGTCCCTTCCAATCATGTACAAACATAATTCGTACAAAATGAATGGTCGTTATGGTCTGGGAAAAGTTTTTGGCAAATGAAAATTCGGAAAAAAGGAAAAATTTTGGAAAATTGGGAAAACCATAAAATTGGATATCAAATTTGTGCAAACGGTCAAAAAGCAAATAAGCAAGCTCCAAGCAAAAGCTTAGGGTTTTCGTCTCTAGTTATCATGAATCCTCATATTAAAAATAATATAAATTTGACAGCGCGCCCTTAAAATATTTCGTTTCCTTTCAGATTTTATTAAGCAAATATCCGAATATTCACCAGCATCCGGTTTACTTTCTAGTTATGTATTATACTCATTAAGTGTATTCGTTATTCGATAGCGATTGCCTTTGAAATACTCATGTGCCAAATATTGTTATAAATATCTATAAAATACAAAACTTTATTGTTTTCATTATGTACAACTATATTGTATACATTTAATTATATTTGTGATAATTTTAATTTATATTTTAGCAAAAAAAAATAAAGAATTATTATAAAACAAAAAGTACAAACGAAAATGGAGAACACTTTAATGAAAATTAGCTCAGTTTTTAAACATTTCCAAAGCTTTAAAGCTTTTGGACAAATAAAATAAAACAAATACCCTGAAGAAAAAAACACAACACAACATATGATAAATTTCTCCAACTTACATTTAGTTAAGATTTCCCCCACATTGGAAAAACAACGAAGAATTTAAACGCATATAGTTTTGAAAAGTTAAAAATAGATAAATTATTTTTAAAGTGAAATGTGCTCAAATGTATTACAGTTAAAATGCAATTTTGGAAAATCAGATTATTTCATTTAATAAATGCTATTGCATTTTCTGCTACAGCCTATTCGCCTCCCTTGCCACATGGGGCTGGTATTAGCGATGGCCCCGCTGAGGCTATTCCTATTGGTACATGGCAAATATTAATCTTAATGAAATGCACTCAAGTGTACTATAAGTGTACTTACTACATATATCAATTCCATTAAATTCAGGTATAATTTGTGACCATAATGCTGAAGCATTAAGCAAGACCTTCGATTATGCAATATCGGTAGTAAATGCTGATCTAAGTATACCACTTCAGGGATACAATGACGAAATAAATTATGGCAATTCCATACAGGGATATGGTCGTGTATGTAAGCTAATGAAGGTTTGTATTAATTGTATGAATATTTACTTCCGGCAATTTTATATTAAATTGTTACTTGTATTTAATTCACACTCAGAATGGTATTGGTGCTATTTTTGGTCCATCATCCAAACAAACTTCTGGACATCTAATGACTGTCTGCGATGCCAAAGATGTTCCCTACATTAATTCGTATATGCGTGAAAACTCTGAAGTATTTAATTTGCATCCACATCCCATGGATCTGGCAAAAGTTTTGCACGCTCTTATTCAAGAATTTAAATGGAAACGCTTTGTCTTCTTATACGAATCATGTAGGTTCAATATTAAGTATATTGCATTGATATATTTGGAGAAGGACTAAAGAAGATCGACATATTGCGTTATTTGGTTGTTGATCCTAATCTTATATAAAACACATTCTTGGTGTGAGTTTTAAATCAACAAGAAATAAAATTCACGAAGAGTGAAGTGGCAGGAGAAAACAATTGTGGTGTTCACAAGGTGTCCTATGTTGTTGGATTGTTATAAAGTCGTAGAGTTTTATATGAGAAATGAGAGACTATTACGACAACTTCGATAGATACGACACTGAATTCGAGGCCTTGTGAATCGGTCAATTGATCATCTAACATCAGCTATACGCTTTTGTTTAGGTTGGACTGTTAGATGCGTTCACTCTCTGAGCCAAAACTTTACTCTACATAAAAACTGAATAGGCTGGAAAGTAAAATTTATGTTCAAAGAGGATCAAATACCTATACATGTACCTACACAATCTGCCTACATGCAAATGTAACAATGACAACAGATGGAACAATGAGTTTCTAAAATTCTATCTAAGTATTCGCGGTAATGATACCATAAATACTCGCATAGTTAATCTTGTCTGCCTGTTTTCAATATTTTAGCCGATTATTTGACCATTTTAAATGGTCTCATGCCATTTTATCGCGCCGAAGGACCTGTCATAAATATATTGCGCTATGATTTGAAATTAAATGGAAATTATAAAGCTGTACTAAGGCGCGTACGTAAATCGGCGGACAACCAAATTGTTGTTGTGGGCTCTACACCGTCAATCGCCGAACTTTTAAGACAGGTAAAAACGTAATTAGATTAAAACTGTTTGGCTTTATTTGTAGAAAAAGGTTGTATGTATGTATGTTTATACAAATAAGTATTATCTGTAGGCACAACAAGTTGGCATCATGAATGAGGGTTATCAATATATTATTGGTAATATGGATTTGCATACATTTGATCTCGAAGAGTACAAATATAGCGACGTTAATATAACCGGATTGCGCATGTTCTCACCGGACCAACCAGAAGTCCAAAAACTAATGTCCAAATTGCTGAATTATGAAAATGGAAATGAAAATATACAGGATGGTATGTTCAAAAATTTCAACTAATAAATACGAACTAACATCGCATAATTTTATGGCTTTTAACATTTGTTCAAAGGTTCTTGTCCCATCACCTTAGAAATGGCTTTAACATATGATGCTGTACAAATTTTTGCAGAAGCTACAAAACATTTACCTTATCATCCAGAATCTCTGGACTGTTCCGATCAAAACGATAACGTGCAGAATGGTGGTTCAACATTTCGGAACTATATGCGATCGGTAAATACATTTTTATTTCCTTTTTGGCTATAAACACGCAACAAATAAGTAGTAAATAAGTTATTCATATTTCTGTTTAGCTTGATATTACTGAGAAAACTTTAACTGGCCGCATTTTCTTTGATGGCAACGTACGTAAAGGTTATGTCTTTGATATTATCGAGCTACAACCGCATGGTATTGTGAAAGTTGGCACATGGGATGAACGCCAAAACATCACATTCGACCGAAAACCAATTATAATTGAACCGCCAGAATTTGATGATAATTCCTTGGTGAATAAAACATTTGTAGTACTAATATATGTGCCGGTAAGAACCCCAAAACAAGATATCCATATACTAAGTTGTTGGAGACTTACATATCGCTACCTCTATTCTCCATTCTTCAAGCACGTATCTCCATTTTGAAAGAAATTTATTTTCTTTCATATTGTACATTGTATAAAATTACTTAAGAATCCAGATAGAAACATGTTAGTTCTCAGCCAGTTCTTCAACTTCGCATCTCCACTGAAACAATACAGTAAATCTCATAAAGTTTATCGAAAGTTTTGGTGTTGTGAAAAATTGCACTTTTGGAGATACGAGTACGTGGTTGAAGAATAGAGGTAGCGATATACTCTCCCTTGTTTCCGCTTGTGTGTACTAATGTTTTTATGCATATTTCTTTATATTAATAACAAATTTATTTGCAGAATAAACCTTATGCTAGTCTGGTTGAAAGCCACAAACAACTTGATGGTAATAATCAATATCAAGGTTATGGAATTGATGTTATAAAGGAACTAGCAGATAAATTGGGGTTTAATTATACTTTTGTAAATGGCGGTAGTGATTATGGTGGGCATTAGCCTGTATATTTGATTATTTATAATGCATTTCATATTTTGTGTTTTTTAATTGAATGTAAAAGGATCCTTCAATAAGACAACAAATACCACTTCTGGTATGCTCAGGGAAATTGTAGAAGGTGTAAGTAAAACATAATACATTATATACATATGTATGTACCATATATATTTTGAACACTTAAACAGAATTGAAATTTAACTTTTAAATATCTAATTTATATTAAGCGTGCTGATTTGGCTATTACTGACTTAACTATAACCGCAGAACGTGAGCAAGCTATTGATTTTTCTATACCATTTATGAACTTAGGTATGTCTGACAAAGTTTTGTATATATGTGCTTAAGTGTAATAAGTTAACAACATCTTTCACTACAAAAGGTATTTCAATATTGTACATCAAACCTCAGAGGGCACCGCCTAAACTTTTCTCATTCATGGACCCTTTTTCCCTTGACGTTTGGATGTACCTGGGATTGGCTTTTTTGGGCGTATCATTATGCTTTTTTATATTAGGTCGCTTATCGCCCACTGAATGGGATAATCCATATCCTTGTATTGAAGAACCAGACGAACTAGAAAATCAATTTACAGTAAACAATTCTTTTTGGTTTACAACGGGTGCTTTACTACAACAGGGAACAGAAATAGCTCCGAAGTACTTACATATATGCCATATAGTATACATATATTTATAAGTAGTACATATGTATATCGAGCGATGATCGGCGAATTATTGTAAGCAACAAAATTCGTATTTTACGAGTGGAAGTCCTTTTGTGCTTTTATTTTATATAACGCTACATTGTACATATATAGGAAATATGTATATAAAAGTACCCATCTGATTATACAAAAACCTGACTAAATTCGTGGTTCTAAAATTTAATTGTTGACAAAAAAACGAATTTAAAAAAACTTCCATTTACGACCATTTGGCGATCATAGCTCATGGATATGAGCAATAATTTCTCCTCTTAAATTTATAACCAATATAATATTTTATGAAATTTTATTAAAGATCACTTTCCACGCGTACTCTCGCTGCTATTTGGTGGTTCTTTACACTAATCGTCGTCTCATCATACACTGCCAATTTAGCTGCTTTCCTTACTATCGTGAATCCAGCTGGTGTTATAAATGATGTAAAAGATTTATCTCAAAACAAAGGTGGTGTCAAATATGGTTGCAAGAGAACTGGTTCCACTCGTAATTTCTTCCTGGTATATGTGGTATGCCAAGCTTTATCTAATTTCAATTCACAGTATTTATCGTTTAGACCTCAGATGATAAAATCTTTGAAGCGATGAATAAATATATGACAGAACATCCAGAACTATTAACCGAAGACAATAAGGGCGGAGTTGATCGTGTAAATGAAAATTATGCATTCCTCATGGAGTCGACATCTATCGAATATAATACGGTGCGGAATTGTAAACTGATGAAGATTGGTGAACCACTTGATGAGAAGGGTTACGGCATTGCTATGGTTAAGGGTTTGTATCATTTAAATTTTGAATACTGTCCAACCACTGTCCAACGATATCTCATATAAATTGCACTGCTTACAGATTGGCCCTATCGTGGCAAATTCAATAATGCGCTGCTCGAATTACAAGAACAAGGCGTTTTAGCAAAACTCAAAAACAAATGGTGGAATGAAATGGAATCTGGAGTTTGCAATGTAATGCAATTACGTATTTATGTAATTACATTATCAATAATTTAATATGTTTTCTGTTGATCTGCAGACAAAGAAGACCAGCGATGAGGTCTCCGAATTGGGTTTCGATAATTTAGGTGGCGTGTATTTGGTGCTTGGAGTTGGTACTGCTTTTTCTATGATATACGGAATTGTAATGTGGTGTATTTTTGTAAAGAAGAAATCAGGTTACTACCAGGTTCGATTTTTAATTCCCATACACATTAGGGTGGTCGAAAAAATCATGTGAAAACGTAAAAATTCGAAGCTGTTAACAGTTATTTTCGACAACGCTAGTATACTTAGCATATAGCATCCAAAATACTCTGTTGAACTAATCTCAAAACCTTTGTTAGGTCCCCTTTCGTGCTGCATTTATTGAAGAATTCAAAATTGTACTCAATTTTTATAACAATGAACGTATTTTGAAAAGCGCTCAATCGGTATATTCACGAAGTCGAAATTCTTTAACTTCCATTGATTCGATTAAAATGGATTCAGATTTGGATGATTCTACCGACAGTATGGAGGATTAGAAGTGAACTTTATTAATATTATTAAAATGAATATTTGGATGAAATTATAAAATATTGTAATAAAATATCTTTAATCAAACAACCAGGTGTTTTTTTTTACATGCAGACAACACACAGGAGGTAAATGCAGAGCATTGTGTTGATTGAAGGAAGAAGGAGTGAGAAGTTGTTATGAGCCTTTGCTTTAAATGTGCAAGAGTCATAATAAGCAAGAAAAATATTTACATGGAGCTTATTCTATATTATAATATGCACGGTACGATAGATAAACGAACTTTCTCTGTAATGTGTAGTGCAATAGAACTCCGTGTTTGCGTGGAATGCGTGTGTTCCATTTGCTGATTGTGTAGTTCTGGGGAACACACGAACTGGCGTCATTAGCTTACGCATCTCAGCAGAACATCTACCATGAAAGTATCGGTTAAACGGAGAGACTCAAGCCAAGTTTCGATGATGTTCCAAGGAGTCAATAGAACTGGAAACTCTACTGTCTCCTATTATCTTTATCGCTCGATGTTGGATACGGTCCAGCAGCTCCAGTTGCGTTCGTACTTTAATTTAGGCATATATAGTATAGGTAGTGTAGATCATGCGGAGATCAGTCGGAGTGAAATATTTTTTACACTGCCTAAGAAAGCCGAGACACTTGGCTGCTTCTTTCGATACGTCAAAAATGTATTTATTCCGACGAACATCACATTGGATGGACATGCCCAGAAGATCAAGATATCTACCCCACCCATATCTAGGGGGTTTACGGGGGGCTGGTAAACTCGTTTGTGAGACAACAGGCAACATTGGGTCTTACGCGCATTGAACTCAACTCTATTCGGAGATTGTCTAAAGATCTTTATTGAGTGAGTCATTCATGACATGCTTTTCCTCTCAATCTCCAAAGTGTTAGGCTGTTTTGAACAGGATAATGAATGAGAAATTGTGCTGTCATCGGCAAACGAGTAAATGGGGTTCCACGGTAATGACAGAAGGTCATTAATGAAGATAAGAAAAAGTATAGGGAAGAGGACCAAACCCTGCGGTACTCCAGAATTAATAGCATGATCTTCCGAAACATGATCTTCACGGATAGAGAGCCCGCTTGGAAAGATCGTGATCCATCGTGTGAAGTTACTCCCGACTCCATGCGCCATCAGTTTTCACAGCAGTGCTTTATGCCACACTCTGTCAAACGCCTTTGAAATATCTAGAGCAAGCGCATTGCTCTCACCGAAGCCATGGACACTATGGTACTAGTGCTAGAAAAGGAAAAACGCGGAAAAAAAATTTTAACAATTCTAAAATCATAAAAACGCAAAAAAAATAAAATTTAAATTAAAATAAGAAAACAAAATTTAAAAAAAGAATGGAATCGCAGTCTGCCACGTCGTAAATCTGACAAAACTAAGAGTAGACGGACAAAAAAAATGGCTAACACCTTGTTGAACACTGTATGCCACGCCCCTGCTATTTACATACATAAATCAAGAGATACTCGATCAAAATTGGTCCGCAGTACCAATACAAAAATTTAGCTGCTTAAGAAAACTTTTGAAAGTGTTTATATTTACATAAAATTTCCTAAATTTTAAGCTGCTAAATCATTAAAAATTAAATTCAGAAAAGCATCAGATTTTCTAAATGCTTTGTTTCAGAAATTGCGGCTTACCTTTGTTATTGGTTAGTTGAGTGTTTCCGCCGGTTCCGAACGAAGCGGTGGAAATTTTTTATCACTTGATGGTTTTGCCGTTGCCTACCAAGAGGTGTACTTGTACAGGTTATGAATGAGAGTTCCGGGTCAAGATTCCATTATAGTGACGTAAGAAAGAAATGACGTAATAGAAATTTATAACTCAAGATTCATAATACCTGTTATTGGTTAGAAGCAAGAAGAATAGTTTATTTAATAAAACTTTTCATCAATAAATCTGTGGTAGAACGGAAAAACAGCTTTAGTTGATATAAGATGGCAAATACTTTAGCACATATTTTTAACTATATAATAATAACTGATTAGAAATTTTAAAGAATTTTGGGAATTATAAATTTATATACATAATTTCAAGAATGGCCTTTGACTTGAAAACAAAATTTTCTGATATTTTATAGTTTTTATAATATAATATTTTCATTCGAGGCTATCAAACTTGCTCAACAAAATAACAGACCTAAGGCGTTATTCCTTTTTACAACAGAAACATTTACAATCCAAATTAAATATTCTTGTAGTAAAAGCTCTCCAACAGCCTTTCAAAAGTAGCTCAATTTTCCAAAACTTTGAAAAATTGCTCACTTCCAATATGTATTTCCCAAAACAATAAGTATTTTGGAATCCAAGTGAAACAGTCAGTCTCCTAATTCTATTCGACAACAAAAGAACGTAAAAGTTTTCTGCTTGATAATGTACAAATTCTTTATTCTCATACAATAAATATAGAAAAAGTGAATTCCTGATTTGTAAAAGCATGTGCCTTGAAATTTTAATATATTCTTAATAATATATACTCGTACTTGGTTTTGGAATATGACAAATTAATGTTTATAGTTCCATAAGCAAAATGCAATTCAGCAAAAAAGTTCTACGTTTTCTTATAATTTTATTATTAAATTCAATATGCTGGGCGTACGAATACCAAAATTCATATACTAATGATCGTGTTGGTACCACCGCTGAACAACAAATACCCATCGGTAAGCACTGAAAAAGCAAGTTTGTACATATTAAAGTGTCGCGTGTGAATATTTTCAAAATAACAAAATCTTTTCGGCATGTATTACAAAATAGCGTCAAAATTTTTTTTACCAACCGAAAAGTTTATGTATTTTATTTTTAAAACATATTTTCTTCTTGCATACATAAATTAGGCCTGTTTAATTTTCAGAATATTATTTTTAATTTGTCATACATTTTTTTGGACAGGTCTAATGTATCTACATGGTCGGTATATTATATTATATTATTTGTAAATTTCATATTTATTTTGACAATTTCACAACAATTATTCTAAAGGATACTTCAACGAAGTGTACTGAATTTGCAAATTTCACTTGGGTACCACGCCCACTATTTTAAATCTTTACTCTTCCTGCGTTTAAGAAGCTTATGCATCAAAATTGGTTGAGATAGCTTGAGTTTAAATCGAGTTAATACGTTTTTTAATCTTTGCAATATTTATGAAGGTCTCATATCAGATCAATATACCAATGAAATGGAAATAATCTTCGATAGCGCTATCGAAGTGGCCAATGAAGTACTTGAAGTGAAACTTAGACCTATTAAAGATGTTGTTAACTATGGCGATTCATTTCAGGCCTATGGAAAACTATGCAAAATGTTAGAGGTAAGTAAATTTATTTACAGTTTTAACACGAATCTAAAATATTGATTCCCAAAAATTTCATCGTCGTTCAAATTAAGATTGGTGTCGGTGGCATATTTGGACCTTCTTCTCAACATACAGCTGGTCATCTTATGAGCGTTTGTGATGCCAAAGATATACCATACTTTTTTTCGCAGATGACCGAAAATTCAGAGGGATTTAATTTGCATCCGAACTCTGTGGATATAGCGAAAGCTTTGTACGCGATTCTTCAAGCATTCGAATGGAAACGTTTCATAGTTTTATATGAATCTGGTAAGTTACCGCTATAAAAAGCAATTTTTATCAGACATATTTTATTACATTATATTTTTAAGCTGAGTATCTGAGTATATTGAATGGTCTACTGGAACAGTATGGTAATAATGGTACCATTAATATATCGGTGCTACGATATGATCTGCAATTAAATGATAATTACAAACCGGTGCTTAGACGTGTACGTAAATCGATGGATAACTTAATTGTTGTTATGGGTTCAACAGACACAATGCCAGAATTTCTTAGACAAGTGAGCCGAGCCAATCTTTTCTCTATTCAAAATTTGAAGCTAGCATTTCTTTTACTAGGCTCAACAAGTTGGCATTATTAATGAAGACTATAAATATATCATTGCTAATCCGGATTTCCATGCATTTGATTTGGAAGAGTATAAATATAGTGAAGCTAACATAACAAGTATACGCATGTTTTCACCAGAGCAACCAGATGTACGAGAGATTATGATCAAACTAGGTTATTCATATTTGGAAGAAGATTTTAGAAATGGTATATACGCTACACTCTTTAGTTAACTGCAATAAATGTAAGATATCAAATTTGTTTTACAGGTTCCTGCCCCATTACGCTCAAAATGGCACTGACCTATGATGCCGTGCAGCTATTTGCCGAAACTAGCAAGCATCTCGCTTTTCAGAGAAAGGCCATGAATTGTTCTGATAGAAGTGATAGTGTCAGAGACGACGGTTCCACATTTAAGAATTACATGCGTTCTGTAAAACTTCATGCAATTTTGGTTACCAAGTTTGTAATTTATAATATGTTATTTTGTTTTCAGATGAATATAAGTGACAGAACCATAACAGGGCGTATTTATTTTGAAGGTAATGTACGTAAAGGTTACATATATGATGTCATCGAATTGCAGCCATCGGGTATAGTCAAAGTTGGCACTTGGGATGAAACAAACAATTTAATTGTTCAACGTGTAGCACAAACTAATTCCTTTTTCAATAATTACGACGACTCATTGGCTAATAAGACTTTTACCATTTTACTATCAGTGCCGGTATACATACAAAAAACGACCTTAAATTGGCGGTATTCAAACAACTAAGCATGCAATTCTTATTCTTTCATTTCAAGAACAAACCATACGCTAGTATCGTCGAGACTCATAAAAAACTTGAAGGTAATAGTCAATATGAAGGTTACAGTGTGGACTTAATCAATGAATTGGCTATAAGACTGGGGTTTGCTTACACCTTCAAGAACAGTGATGAAGATTACGGATCCTTCAATAAGACTACGAATGAATCTACTGGAATGTTGAGAGAAATTATCGAAGGAGTAAGTTTTAATTAGATTTCGCTTGAAGGAATACGTAGGAAAATTAAATATAGATGAGTCCCCAAAACTCCCCTTTTAAACTTCTGTTTTAAAGGCTGCCTAGAATTGCGGCTTAACTTCTCGATAATTTGTCGGACTTACACGATGTCTAAATAATCTATTCCAGAAGATTTGATGAAATTGAAATTTAAATGAACTTCTAAATTTGTCTATGACGTAAAGTTGTTATAAAAATTTCGTCTTGAGAATAACGATTAAAGTAGCCAGAAAAAAACGTTCGGGGTGTCCATCCCTCAACAATAAGGTATCTTAATTATTTCAATTATAACTCGTGTTAAATTATAACTTTGTTATGAATCAAAATATCTGATATGTAATTTATTACAATGTATTACATTTTTTACACAGTAAATTTGTTTTCGAAAATTTTTAGAAGCTTTTTAAACTAAAAATAATATGAATTTTAACAGTTTATAAGTTGCCTTTGGAGCGTGGACAAAATTTTAGAGAGAATAGAAAACAAGTCTGATTTAATATTTGAATAATTTTAATTTCCATTTTAGCGCGCTGATTTAGTTGTTACAGATTTAACTATGACGGCGGAGCGTGAAGAGGCAGTCGATTTCACTATACCATTTATGAATTTAGGTTAGTATTTATGGTACAAACCTATACCAAATTATTTTAAAGATCTGAACATAAGTCGATGTATGATATGTATGTATGCATTTCCCTTCAAATTTCAAGGCATTGCTATTTTATACACGAAGCCAAGAAAAGCCCCCCCAAATTTATTCACATTCATGGATCCATTTTCTTCGGGCGTATGGTGGTTGGTTGGACTATCATTTCTCTGCGTCTCTTTTAGTTTCTTCATACTGGGCCGATTATCACCCACTGAATGGGATAATCCGTATCCATGTGTTGAAGAGCCGACAGAACTAAAAAATCAGTTTACCATAGGCAATTCATTTTGGTTTACTACAGGTGCTTTGCTGCAACAAGGTTCCGAAATAGCACCTAAGTATGTGAACATGCTCGTATAAATATCGTCGTTGAAACTGCAAAACCGCACATGGCACATTTTGTCTGAGAAATATCGTACTTACTATCAGTACTTAGTATCACGATGGTGTATACGTAACGTGACCAACTTTTTCAGTGCTCAAAATTGTACAGAGCTTAAAGTTCCAAAACAGTTCAAAATCATATAAAAGGTATACCCCCTAAAAATTACCAAAAATTATCCAAAACTAAAATTTAACTATTACTATAGTAATAAAAAATACCAAAATTACATTAATAGTAGGAACTTGAAAACTGACTTAGAAACTTATTGCAGAAAAGTTAAATAAATAGATTTATAGACTTAGTACGTTTAATTTTTTAAATTTGGGTGATAATTTTTTCTATGTCAATCTTGGTGATGGTTTTAGTCGACTTTTTAAAACATATTTTTCCATGTTACCGATTTGACGCAAAAGTATAGGATGTTTTTGAAAAAATTATAAAAGTCAATAATGTCATTCAAATAACCTCATAAATGCCTCATTATTGTATAAACTTGTCAAAATTATTCTGAAAATTAAAAGTTTTCTTACGAGTTTATAAGTTTATACTGTTTGTGGAGGCATTTATTAGCTCATATGAATCCCACCAATACATTTCTAGTCCAACTATACTTCACATCTAATATACATTTAAATGTTTGCACTTGCAAACGAGTTTTTTTTAACGGTCCATTCTTTGTTTGCCCGTAGAAAATACACGCTCTACAGGAGCTGATGAACCCGTTAATTTTCTTTCGTTCTTGAAGAGCGAACAACAATAGAAAACAGTGTCTTGGGTTGTACTGCGCAGTACACAAAACAGTACATTTTCAAAATGAAATGAAATATGTTATAAGCTGTTTCGCAGTTTCAAGGACGAAATGTAACAACATTAAAGTTCTTAAGCTTAGAGTACTTATATATTGTGATTTATATTTGCAGAGCTCTATCAGTTAGAACTGTTGCATATATATGGTGGTTTTTCACCTTAATCATGGTCTCATCTTATACTGCCAACTTGGCTGCTTTTCTTACTATTGAAACCCCAACCAGATCTATCAACTCCATAGAGGATTTAGCTAACAATTTGGACGGTGTGAAGTATGGAGCTAAAAAAACTGGGTCCACTCGTAATTTTTTTTTGGTACAGTCACGGACCGAAGGAGGAGAAATGTATGCTAAAATGAATTCTTACTTAGAGAAGCATGGTGATTTGTTAGCAGCATCTAATCAGGAAGGTGTTAATCGTGTTAAAAACGACAATAAATATGCATTCTTAATGGAATCTACAACGATCGAGTACCATACAATGCGTGAGTGCAAGTTGAAGAAAGTTGGTAATCCTTTGGACGAAAAGGGATACGGAATCGCTATGAGAAAAAGTATGTATGTATAGTCTGTAATGAATATGGATTTATGAAATGTGTATTTGACTTGAATTTCAAGATATTGATTGTACTTACCTATTGCCAGATTGGCCCTATCGTCCTAAGTTCAATGCTGCCATGTTGGAACTCCAGGAACAAGGAGTCTTGGAAAAAATGAAGAACAAATGGTGGAAAGAAGTTGGTGCTGGCATTTGTTCTGTAAGCACACATAGATTTCCTTTTTCAGACTATACTTTAAGAAAATCTTCGTTTAAGTTACGTTATTTCCTTTGTGTATAGATTTTCTGAATTTTCTGGAAAGTTACACGGCCTATACGACAAAGCACTAAAGACATAAGTGTTTCATATATGTGGTTTTACAGTTTCAATAACGAAATATATTGTTTCATATTTGTGGTAAAGAGGATGCGAACTATTAAGTAGTTTTTGGAATTGCGTACCTACATAAGACTGGTTTTTGACCTGAAACAGAGTCTTCTGAAATGTTGACATACTTACTTACTTTTACTTTTAATGGCACAACAGCCCATGAAGGGCCTAGGACGACCTTTTCGTATCCACTCATGTTGTACGTGTTATATTTGAACATGAATGGAAGGGACCTACAGTTTAAAGCCGAATCCGAACGGCGAAGTGAAAAGCTTTTCATAGCAATTTTTACTCTTATAGGTTTGCCATTGCCTGCCAAAAGGTGGTGCCGTGTAGAAATATTATTTTTTCTACTTTTTGATTTTGCCTGTGCCGAGATTCAAACCCGGACACTCTGCGTAGCAGTCCAACGCACTACCACTACGCCACAGCGACCACAAATGTTGACATAGCTTTATAATATTTCCAACCAAAGTTATCAAAATGTCCCAACAAGAGAATGTATGTATCATGCATTTAAGCTGTTAAGTATTACTTTTAACCACAGATATTCTAAGTCCCATACTTGTATCTTAGGGATTGGCTTAAAATATTATTTGAAGAACAACCCTTGAAAGGCCTCTTCTATAATTTTCCATTCATTACTGTTATGCAAGTTATATTTGCACGCTAATGGGTGCGAAGTAGAAGATTTTCATATGCAATTCATACTCTTGGTGGTTTGTTTGCATTTCCAGCCTAAACGTGGTGTGGAAACAATTTTACTTGATTTTATTTTGTATGCACCGGGCCACAAACCCGGGCACCTTGCATAGCAATCCTGCTTATTACCACATCGGCGCGCTGACCGCAGGAATGAAAGCAAAACCATTTAGAAAAATATTTACTGGTATTGCTCGGCATCAGTGGGTATTAAAAAATTGGTAATTTCCGTTTTAATATATTGCAAGTTTACCAAAAAAAAAAAAATTCAATTCCTCTGAAATGTATGAAGTAATTGCTTAAAGGTGGCAATTGTGGCATTAGATTAATACATTATACAATTTCTAATTGGTTTCAACTGACTACATTGAATCATAACGATTTGGACAATTAATTTAAAGTATTTAATAACAATGTATAAAAAAAGAATATACTTTATAACTATGTATTCAACGTTTTTCATCTTCTTAAACTTATTTCAAATTTAAACAGTCGAAAAGTGACCAACCTGATGCAGCTGAATTAAATATGAAAAATTTAGGAGGCGTATACTGGGTATTGGTTTGTGGTAGTGCTTTTTCTTTGCTATATGGAATTACTGGCTGGATTTTATATGTGATTACGAAGGCCAAACATTATCGAGTATGCTCTAGTCTAGTTTCTACTCAATTTGTAATCCAATAAAAACTGTTTTATTTTCAGGTTTCACTAAAAGATGCATTCAAAGAAGAAATTAAATTCGTGCTAGATTTTAATGCTTCTACGCGGATACTTAAAAGTTCAGTTTCTATCTATTCGCACAGCAGAAACTCCTCTCTATCAATTGCTTCAATTGAACCAGATACAAACACAATGGAAAGTTAAAACTGCGTTAATGTAATTTCAGTTTTTATTAAAAGCTTTAAAAAATTATTGTTTTTTACACAAAAAGAATTAAAGCTAAAGTTGCGTTTTTGGAATGTACAGTCACAATAAGCAGCAAAAATAAAATAAGATTATTTTAAAAGAAAAACATATAAAGAAAACCACACAAAAGTAAATATATAATAAATAATGTATGTGAGCAGTGTTACCAAATCTTAGATTTCAGCATCCATCAGAACTCCTAAAAAAACGCGATTCTTTTTTAAATCCAAAAGATTTTTAAACAAATCTTTAATATTCAATTTGAATAAATAAAAATCTATTAAATAAAAATCTACAAGATGGAAAAATCACTGTTGGAAAAAGCACTGATTTGGCAACACTGTATGTTAATCAAAATACTTAACCAAAGCATTAGCTAATATATGTAGCATAGATATTATTCAATACTGTTATAATTATACAGACAAATCATAATTACATGTATTAAAGCAAATAAATAGCCATTTTTTGTTCAAAACTAATTTGATAATAATACGACACAACTAATAATACGACACAAAACAAAAACATATTTTTAATAAATTATGTCCAGTTCTTGGCGCGCCATAGCAAACAGTGTATATGACTGTCTACATCCGCTGGCGTTGTTCTGCTATGGTGTTTGCTGTTGTATTCCATATGTGTTGGAGTAGCCGCATGACGCGACATACTCTCACCTCCGTCCATATAGCGTGAGATTAGAGAACGATAACGTCTGCCAATAGTAGCTATCAATGGTATATTCTGATTTGGAACCACAATAATTGTCTTGATCTGTAATATAGGAATTGGTTCCTCATAATAACAAAATACTAATAATTGCTTAGCTGTGTTCCTACTATGTACCTCATTTTCATATGGCCGAAAGACAGTAACCGGACGCAGTGAATTTACTTCAGCTATAATCAAACAACCCCATGTAGTGCCTAAGTATAGCTCATTGCCATGGATGGCCAATGCAGATATTTGACATTTAATCAAACTCAAATGCTCATCTATAGCGATACTCTTCAATGACTCCGAGCATGGCAACAATTTGGAACAATCTAATTTATTTTCAATTTGCTTGCTTGCAGCATTCCATTGATAGACCATAAAACCAGGATAGAGGCACGTAAAAACGTATTCATCAGTGGAGCACATACGTGCCACTTTAACATCTTCGATGGCATCCGGCTCATCGCTGTGGCATAAAGCTTGATGGCCACAAACACCTGATGTACTCAACGGGAATACATTAATTTTGCCAGCCGTTTCTCCGCACCAAAGTTCATAGGTGCTGTAACAAAAATTGAAAACAAAAAACTCAATTTCGTTAGAAGTACGAACAATTATAGAAGAAGAGTAAATGACTGAATATATTTAATATTCATCAGGCTGCGAAAGCCAATTTCATTATTATCTTAGTACTATTTTGATTTCAATATCATTCAAAATGTTTATGGTTATGAAATTCCTATTGGAAATCTGTGGTTAGTAATAGATTTTTATTTCAAATAACTTACTGAATATTTGGTGGCAATGAAATTGAACTAGAATTAGCATTTAAATGTTCAATGTGAATGAAATGAAAACTTTAATGGCATTAGAAGTCAAAACTCATTTGAAATTACCTAGCATGTGCGCTTACGAAATTATGTTCATTTTATTTATGGCACTTACTCTTCCAGCAAAACCGAACAGGCGCTATGCAATATCAAGCCTGAGCAAATTTCCGTTAATACAAATGAACCCTCAGCAAACGCGCAATTTGTCGGTATTTTCGTTGAGTCCACCAAAAAGACTCGTCCATTATGCAGACATACTGCAACGCGTTCTATTTGACGTAAATAGACCAGACACATCACAGGTGACTTTATAGCAGGATCAAGCATATAGGAGAATATATGTGAATAATTTGATGTGCTAAATTCAAAATTAAAATCAAAATATTTTACCAACACATAGCAATACATATTGTAAGGTTGTTTACCTATATACGTGTAAATCACCAGCTGCATCACCAATCCAAATACAATTTTCAATTATGCAACAGCATAGCATATTCACTTTACGCGCACGTGTTTCTGAACGTGAACGCGCGTATGCTGCACTACCACCACTCGTCACCGCTGACTCAAGACGCGATGATTGTTCCATTTGTAGTTTATTTGGGCAAAAAACACTGCTACATTGAAGAAAATTCCCAAATGTACTCGTATCGAGTACATCAATGCGTGAATTATATGCAGGCAGCCAAAGCTCAAAGCCGGCACTTTCATCTGTAAACAAAGTTTTGTGCTTTTAATAGATTTCACAACACACCCAAATTTAGTTAATAAGAACATCAGATACCTTCTGTTGTTGCCAACGTATTAAAGGCGCCACACACGATCTTCTCACTATGTGGTAAGGCAATCACATCAATTAAATGTATGCACTCGGGTGCTGTGAGAATCGAGACAATTTGACTAGCAGATGGTCGTTTTTTGGGAAGTTCATCCCAGCAAAGCACCATCAAGTCCAAACAGTATGTTGGAAATTGTGTTTCTCGTTGCGTTAACGGCGGCCGACTGCCCTCGAGAATGCATTCCTTTATGGACTCATGTCCTTCAAAAGGTTGTCGTAAACTAATGTTCTCGTAGATGAACATTCCAAATGAAAAACAATCCACCTGGGTCAAATTGAAGAAAAGAAACTTTGAGAATCATTAGGAAAATAAATTTATAAATTTTTCCAAAATAGGTACATTCAGTCCCTAGTGGAATAAATAGAATAGTGCAATAAATAGAATATTCCATAAATAAATAGAATAAATGGACATCTTTCCTCGAGCTCTATTTTACTTCAATAAAAGAAACAGGATCACATAATGATGGCTAAAACGGTTGAAATACACACATAACATATTTGTAATGTTGTATTCAAAACTTATTCAAGTACAATATACATATGTATGTATGTATGTATGTATGTATCTAAATATGTATATCCTCAATAAATACCTTTTCTGTGTATTCTTCTTCACCATTGTAACGTATTATTTCGGGTGCCATAAAACCTTCGGTGCCACCAAAACCTTTTGAACCACTTGGTGCAGTTTGACGGCTAATGCCATAGTCTGCTATTTTTATATGTACACAATTACGTGGGCTGTCTTCACTGAAAAATATTTACAATCAATAATCCAACATTACTAAAGAGAACTGAGAGATACTAACGCATGTGGTTGTGGAAAATCCCAAACTAAAACATTTTCTGACTTTAAATCACGATAAATAATACGCCTACGATGCAAGTACTCAATAGCGCGTGCTGCCTGAAGCACCAGAATTTGAAATGTGTGGGGACCAATGTGTGCACCGCTGCGACGATATTGACGTAATATTGAATCTAAACCACCCATAGGTGCCAACTCTAAAACCAGTGCCAATGGTTTTATACAAATGCCAACCAAAGGTACAATGTTGGGATGCTTCAGTGTGAGCAGTACTGCAAGTTCCTGACGCGCCGTACAGTAGGCTTTGCATGAATGCTGCAGAGGATCACGATCCCATTTCCCCAAAGCAACTTTATATGCCATTAGAGCACTCTGTAAGAAAACGAACGTTTCAATGTACTGCACTCTTTAGAATATGTAGAAGCTGTACAGAAAGTCGTACCTCTTTCGCCCTGGGTCCCGGTGGTACTGGTTGCAACATTTTCATAGCAACAGATTTAAATGAACGTGACCCCTTTATCTTGCAATTAGCTTTGAACACAAAACCAAAAGCGCCACGTCCAAGCAGTGATCCTTTAATAATACTTTCTGAGTTTATTGTGTATTTATCTGGGATATCAGCAAATATAACATCGGGCGCCAATTTCGGCATATTCATTTCCAGATGCACAGGACAGCAGATTTTCGTTTGGTTGTACACAGATAAAATGCATTCTTCGATCATCCAGCAGTAGCATACATTCGATATGTCTGGTATGGCATTATACAATGGATGGCCATCTACTGAGGTATTACGCGATGAACCAGCCGAATCGGGACCAACACCAGAGTCAGCATCAGACAGACAAAGGGAATCCTATAAAGAAAAGACAGGCAGAAATATAAAACCACTATCGAATCCGTTTCGTGTTATTAACCCACCTCTGAGCGTCTTTCTCTGCGTTGAGTTGCATTTAAATACGCGGAGAAAACATTGAGACCTGCACCCTCATCTGCATCACCGGCATGCATTAACAATGCTCTTCGACCTCCACTAAGAGCGACACCGCCACGATGTCTGCTATTGCCTGCTGCAACCCCAACCGGGTTTTCACCATCACTTGCATCCTTTCCACTGCCATTACCATTTCCATTAATTGCCAATTTACGCAGACACTTGGGGCACATAACCAAACGAGTTATAAGAAAACGGCCCTCTGATGTATGAACAAAACGTGTGCCCAACGATGGATACCAATCTTCGAGTAATAAATCAATATGATCCACAGATAACGCCAACAATTTTGAAATAATTGCCATATTGGGCTCAATTTGAGCCAGGAGCTCACGATTGCCTTCGTCTACTTCTTGACTGATATTCACATTAAGCAGTGGAAAATATATCTCTAATATGCTCGATGCCGTTAGATTCACATCACTCCAAACTCCGTCAAGTTTTAGTTTAAAACGATTTGCTGTACTGCGAAACGGTTGTATTGTTGCTGTAGTCTGAAAAGGTACTTCCCAAATTTTGAATAACAAAACGGGACCGTAGTATAGAGAGAGCCCAGTTTGCCATAAATTCCATTGTGTGTCTTGCTCAAGTGAAGTGCGTAAATCAAAATCAAGAAATTTCTAGTATTGGTAAAATACAAATTACAAATTACAAATAACACAGTATCACAGTATCACAGCCCCGACAGCAATAAATAGCATTTTCTCAGCACTTACATCATTTGCAGGTACATAAGCTGATTTTATAGCTTCAGTAATTTGCTCATCTGCCAGCAAACGTGTTATTAATCTAGACCAAAAGCCAGATGGGAAATAAGTCATCAGTAATATGCGTCTCAAGCCCATTTCTAAAGCGTTTAAATCAGTCTCAGCAGCACTTTGGTGTTCGTATATTAAATTATTTAAGTTGATTTCATTCGAAACGGAACATCCTAAATTTAAATTACGTCCTCGTGTACGTTGAGAAATCTATAAATTTAAATTAAATTAAAGTACTACGTCGAGTACGCGAATGCATTGAAAAATACTTTGACCGTAGTTCCCGCATTCGGTATAGCATCTTCATTTTGAGGTAACAGGGAGGGAATTAAGAGCGTGCGTGAGTCCCATGTCAAAGCAACTTCAAATTTGTTCAAAAGACTCACAATATAACTGCAAAACAATGGAGATAAGCAATGGAGATAATATGCTTTACACGCTTTAGCTATCAAACTTACCTTCGATTGCTGTTACCACTCTGTGTATTCATATTGCGAAATAGTAAATTCAGATCATCCAGTTTCATAATGCCCGTACGTGCAAATGGATTAATTTCACGCACTGTGACCACATGTGCCAATTGATCGCATAGCCATTGCGGATCGAGAAAATAAAAATCTCGTAGCGTAGCATCATCATAATGCAAAATAACACCATTGTCGTGCAGAAACATTGTGGCCTGGTTCAGCTCGGCTGCATCCCGAAAGCTTTTATAATTATGCAGACGCATTTCTTCGGTCACACATTTTCTATAACGTTCCGCATCGAGCACTGGATCCATGCCCGCAGCCCGTAAGTTACACGATATTACACTTACAATATCTTCCAAGGCAATATAGCTAGCGGGAATTTTTTGCAGTAGCAATGGTTCTTTTGAGCCCGGGGAACGTAGCATGAATGCGGTATCGTAAATGATGTTGGCAAGTAGACGTATGTTGTGCATGGTGCTGCAAATAATTTGTTTTTCGTAGAATTTGTACAAAAATAGCATATATACGAGTACATATGTGTGTAGCACGAATTTTTCATATTTTACTGAAGAAGCTAAAATATGTACTCGTATATCACAACATTTGAAGTTTTTTTTCAACTAAAAGAAAATGATGCAATTTTTAGATGAACGATTCCAAAATCTTTAGTAAAGATGCAACTGTATTCGCTTACTTGATGTTACGACTTTAGCAAATTATGGTAGCGTTATTTAGTAAGTACATACATAGTACTTACCATATATATAGGTGCTTAGTAGGTAGGCAAGTGGGTCGGTATACTTACCGGCAGCTTATTTCAATTGAATCTATTACACGTGGCAATCCTATTTTTTCAGCATCAGGAATGGCAATAAACTTTTCACGTATGATTTGTTGCAATTCCTCCGCCTTCTGTGCTGAGAATGATTCGCCAACTGCATCAAAATGTGTGCCCACAATTATGACTGGTGAATTGGGTGCACGAGCCTAAATGGAAAATGGAAGATGAGGTTCACTTCATATAATTTTAATATTTGGCCAACCTGAATGTTTCCCAGCCATTGCAATATTTCCGCTAGTCCTTTGTGTCCGTCGGTTATTTTCCAAAGTACCAAATATAAGCTACGTTTCGACAGGAAATACTGATGTGTTGCATAATATCTGCAAAGAAGGCAATCATTGAAACAGTTAATATTTTCTCAGAGAGAAATAGGTGTAAACATACTCTTTCTGACCGCCAAAGTCCCAAGTACGAAAAACCACTGGCCCGTGTGAACCCGGTGCCTTCTTGCGCTTCTCACATATCCATGTACCAATATCGACGCCAACGGTCGATATATTCCCGTTTCGATTAGATTTAGATAAATTTTTACCATGACCCATACGCTTGGCCCAGTGATTTTCGGAAGCCCGTGTTTTTTGAGAGCCAGCACCTTGTCGCAACAAATCCAAAAGCGTTGTCTTACCAATACCCTGCACTCCCACTACCATTAATTTCATGCGTGCATATGGGCTTGCATCGTCGAAAATTGATTTTAGGTAGCCTATAATATCCATCGTTTTGTATTTTTTACTTTCTATCATAGACTTCAGCGGATCCTGCAGCAAGCAACCCCGAGTATTCAAATTCCACAAGCGAGAAAGTAAGCCCAAGTGTGGTGGCAAATCAGTAACATTAACGTTGCCACTAATATTTAAAACGCTCAAGCTGCTGAGCTCATGCAGCGAAGTGGGTATTTCTTTTAGGCAATTGTTACTGATATCCAACATGGATAAATTAGGGAATATCAATTTCGATTTAGTTATGCCCACGACACTCCAATCGGCATCATCGGATTCATTGAACAACGTAGTCACATCGTCAGTAGAAAGTTGTATGCGTGTCAGCAGATTATCAGCTAGAATAAGGGTGCGCAATGATTCCAAGCGTAAATGCCGACGATGACGACAAACGCTCTTGAGCACTGTGCTGCGAAATGAGGACGCTTTATTGCTTGCTGTTGGTTTTACAAATGATGGTATTTCATCTGATGCAGAATCCGTGAGAGAACGTTCCACAAAACTATAGCAGAGTAGGTGAGGATCTGATTCGGTAATACGTGGCAAACTGGGCCAACAGGAGATTTCATTGTGGCTTAAATCAAGCTGTTTTAATGTTGCCGGATAGCTAGTAACGTGGCCCATAGATCTAAGTACAAATATTTGAATGAGATTGGAGAAAAATGTATTAAAAACAATTTCCGAAACCTGCTGCATACCTTAAACTGTTGTACGACATATTAAGTCGCGTTAAATTAACCGCCAAACATGGTAAGGCCGCCGGAATGCTTGTAAACAAATTATTGGCAATGTTGAGACTATTCAATTGTGAGACACCATCCTCCTTTTTACACTCACTCCATTTCATATCATTATCTGTGACTTCCAATGAGTTCGACCATATGTTCCGATGTATGAGTGGATGAAAATTCAAGCTGCGCGGCTTACTTTTGTATGATTCGGCCGAATCGAAATTAGCGAATGGTTCTAACTCTAATTTATCCAAACTTAGTTGTGATGTTGAAGTCTGAAAAGTAAATATAAAAAAAGAAAACAGTTTGTTATTAATACCTGTGTGTAATACATACAATAAATAAATTTGTACCTGCATAGGTGGCACTGGCAAATCTTTGAGTAAATTAAAAGCAATATTTAATTCACGTAATTTGGGAGCTTTCCACATATCGAACGGCATTTCTTGTAATTTATTATTTGAAATATCTAAAATTGTAAGCGAAGCCAAATGAAATATTTCAGCTGGAATTGATATCAAGCGATTGTCCTGTATGAAGAGCTCATCTAAAACTGGGCAACTATAAGCCGGCTTGCAACCACTCGCCGAAATAGGAGGTATTGGCAAATTGGTGATTTTATTTTGCGCCACATTTAAATACCTATAGCAAGATGCATTTAATTAATACTTCAATCAAATTTCTAATATATTATAAATGGCGCTGAAAAGTTGAAGTTGTATGGTACTTACTTATTTTGTAAATATGTAAAAACTTGAAAACTTAACCTACCTTAAGCTAACTAAAGTGAATATCTCTGCAGGCAGGCTTGTTAAGTTATTATGTGAAAAATCAATTCGCGTTATAGCAGTTAAAGCCACTTCAGTGATTTTCGGATGACCGTGCAATTTGGGATTTAACTGTAAGACCGCATTCACCATCCAATTAACGCTGCAATTTACAAAGTTAATTTTTATTGAATTCACCCAATATTTTCTGGAGGAGACTTCCGTACCGCACAAAAGGTAATTGCACATTTGAGTTATTATGCCAGTCTATAATAGTCGGAACGTTTGGGAACATAGCGCTATAAGAGATATTTGTGGCAGACGGTAGAAAAACATTCACTTCTACAGGCGTGGGCAGTCCTTTCTTATTGATTTTATAATCTGAATCTGGATGTACACGTTTCGCAAGTAAGCGACTTAAGATTGCTTCATCTTCGCAGGCAACAGCAACACTCAAGGCAGCACCATTTTCATCACGTGCACCATATCTGCGATACAAACATATAATTTTTGTAAATATGTAATCGAAGCAATATATTTGGTATATGTTATTACTTTAGTAAAAGCTCCACCATGGGCAAGGAACGCTGCTTGCACGCTTCCGCAATAGGCACATTGCTTAACCCATAAATTTCTTCGCTACATTTCGGATCGTTTTGATCCTCTACTGGTTTGGCAACAATATTCGGATTGGCGCCATGCTGCAGCAATGCAGTAGCCACATCCACAAAACCGCCGCGCACAGCGGCAAGTAAAGCAGTTTCACGTGTAGCACCACAAAGTAAATTCAAATTTATCGGGCATTTTTCGCATTCATTTTCTTCCTATTAACACAATAATTAAAACTGTAAGCGCTGGTCAAAATTCAATCTTTTCCCACTCACTTTGGCCAGATTTTCTCCCTCAGCAGATATATTCAACTTGGACATAATCGCTTGGATACCAAATGAGATGCGTTTACGTGTGGGCGTTATTGATGTACTCTGCGGACTTTCACAGCTGCTGGTTTTATGGCATTTAGTACGCCATTTCAACAGCATATTTACCAATAATTTATTGCCTAATATACTTGCTATGTACAGACTGGTTTGCCCTGTGACATCTTGTGCATTCGGATCGAATGGCAGACGCCATTCCCACACGCCCTCTTCATCGCGATAGGTCGAATAAAGATATTCAGGATATTGAAAATTGATAAGCAGCTCCAAAACATTAATATGACCGTTGATGCAAGCAGCATGCAAAGGAAGCCAACGTTCAACAGTTGGTTGCTGGAAGATACAAGTGCACAATACAAATGCATTAAAGATAAAATTAATTTAATTAACTAATTAATTTATACCTGTATTAAACCGGGAAACTTATCCAGCATTAATTTGGCTATATTATAGTGTCCATGATGAACTGCAGCGTAAAGCGGCGAATATTTAGTAACTGCGTGTGACCGTCCATCAGCGCTAGCATCCAGCAAACGCTTCGTAATATTCTCAAATCCAGATTGAACAGCTCTAATTAAACATACATTTAAAGCTATAAGTAACAGAAGCTTGGTATTTAGCATTCAAGGATTAAATAAGTACGTAAGTAGAGTGGCCATTTCCTCATAAGATCCATTTTGATAAAACTTCCCATTATGGTTTAGTGTGTTGCCTAGCTTTATTTTTGAGATCTTAACAAGGTCATTCAAAAGAGTGAAACTTCGTTAGTGTACTGAACAACCAAAAACAAGTTTCTTAATATTTCTTAAATCGCGTGGGTGATTCTCCTAAATGATTTTATAATCTGAAAACATAATTCTGAATATGAATCCGCAATCGTGAACTTTATTTGTCGCTGTGACGTAGTTGGTAATGCGCTGGCCTGCTACGCAGAATGTCCGGTGTTCAAATCTCGGTAAAGGTAAATTCAAAAAGTGGAAAAAAAATCCTCTACACAGCACCACCTCTTGGCAAGCAATGGCAAATCTGCAAGAGTAAAAATTGCCTAAGAAAGGCTTTTCACTTCGTCGTTCGCATTAAGCATAAAACTGTAGGTCCCCTCCATTCATGTACATACAAATATAACACCCATAACATGAGTGGATGCTAAAAGCTCGGCCTAGGCCCTCAATGGGCTGTTATACCATTCAAATAAAAACAAGAATAGATCCACTGAGTAATGTGCGAGTTATGGGCTCTGTACTCGCAGTGGCACTGTAACATTAGAAAGTTATACATACATAAAATGGAAGTTGTTAGTAAATGGACATATAAGCTATTAATTTTAAGATTTATTGAGCTTGTGGAAGTATTTTTTTACTCTATAAAAGTATCACAAAGTTCTCTGAAAATGGAATTTTCCGATTTTTGTTCTCAAATTCCTATTTTCAGATTAGTGTTCAGCATCAAGAAAAAAGCTATAAGAATCACCCTGCGGTCTCAGTAGCAAATATCGTGTTGTAGAGTGTTATCGGACCCTGGTATTACAATATTTTCTTACTATAAACAATTAAATGTTTCGGCGAGATGTGTGTGGTCAAATATGCTTCCCATATATTTTTGATATTACACCCCAAAATGCCCTAGTCGAGTCTGGTGGGCAAAAAGCTTTAAATTTTAGTTTGATTGCTTTCAGGGGAAACCTAAACCGATATAAAACGAAAATATTACGTGTTTGCTAGTTTAAACTCACAAAAATAATAATGCATTTGCACCAGCCGGAGACATATTGACAATAATTTGTCGCTCGCTTCCCAATGCTTCAAGTAGCACACGCACGGTGCGTTCATCACCGCTATTTACAGCCTGACGAAGTTCTCGATGCTTTATCACACGCACCTGTTCACGTGCATCTGTAAACAAAAAAAATATGTACATAAATTTACAGTAATAAATTAACAACTACTATGTCCATAACAATAGGAAATTATTTATGTATTTATGTATGGTATTAGTTAGCACACATCGTTGGGAAGGTGACAAGGTTTCGCATGTATGTATGTACCTAAACATTTTGTTACTTCAATGACCTCATCCACAAAATAATCGCATGCATCTAAAGCAGTTTCGGTGCCCGATTTTGGTTTTTCAACAAAATTCCATTCCATATTGCTATTGAACGATTTACAAATATATCAATTATACACAATTTAGAGCGTAGAAAATAACGCAACTCTTTTAAAATTCAATTTAATTCAATTTAAAAATCGATAAAATATTAATTAAATGCAAGTCTTTGATATGTGGTGAAATATTTTCTTGCCGTGTTCTATCCAACAACTTTCCGATTCGCTTTTCAATTCCACTCCCATTGAACAAAACTATCAAACTAATGTCGTCGCAACAGTTTCCAGATACGAATGTGTACAGACAATAACGAACACGAGTGCACTCACTCAGATCTGGTTGAAAAATCAATTTCCATTCTGACAGAATCCTGGCCAAAATGTCAAAATGTCAACAAAATATGAACTGTTACACGCCCCACCAGAAAACTACACACCGCCGACTACTTGAGGGAATATGTGTACTATTCTGCGCAAGACGCGAAATCTAACTGAATGCTTGCGCTTTAATCCTCTCTGATGAGTTAATGGCACTTGCTAATTTTCAACTGCTTGAACTTGCTTTATGGGCAAATAAATAAGATATCAATGCAGATAAAGCCGAATGCACTGATACCGTTTCTCTTCTTCCTCCTCCTCTTGCTTTACTCACACTCACTATTCACTCATTCAGTCATTAACCCATTCAGACAACAACTTCTTGAAGATTGCGAATTGGGAAATGATGCGTAACTTGTAAGCCTTAGCGTCAATTGTGTACTCAAGATATTGCTTACATTTGCGGTTGTATTTATGATGCAATGATACCTTAATTTGCAGCAGCCCTAAACAAACATTTTTCAAATTCTTCGAGAGGATCAAAAAACATTTTGAAACTTTAATAATTTCAGAATTGTTTTCAAAATCTGTTCGTTTACTTATTTACATCTTTATACTCCATTTACTATTTTTTTTTTTAAAGAATTTCGGGTTAAAAATAGTAAATCGAGTAAAAATAGTAAAAAGTTGCCAGTAAGTTGCTAGTCCTATTGTCATTTGAAATTTAAAAAACTATGTAAATTTTTGATATCTATCAAAAACTCGATTTTGAAAAATTGCATGTTATGGCTTCTTAAAATGAAGCCAGCCATATGTACAAGAATGTAGGTATGTATTGAAATTAATACCTAACACTCGTATTACATGCATACATAAATGATTTGTATGAAGTTTTAATCTACATACATACATATGTGAATACATAGATACTACTTATGGTATGTACTACTGTGGGCAAAAGTTAGTAAGACTTTGTTCATAATTTCAAATTTTTTTATTCATTCTTCCAAATCTATTTCGTCCCCTTCAAAGTAATCCCCCCGGCCCCAATACACTTGTGCCAACGTTTTTTCCAATTCTCGAAACAGTTGTTAAAGTCAATTTCCGGAATAGTCTTCAATGCGTTTAGCGATTCATGTTTAATGTCTTCAATTGACTCAAAACGGTCAAACGGTCCACGAAGCGGTTTTTTGAGTTTAGAAAATAGCCAAAAGTCACACGGTGCTAAGTCAGGCGAATAGGGTGGTAGGGTGGTTGCGGAACGATATCAGTCGAATTTTTGGCAAAATGGTCTCGTAAAACCAATGCAGTGATTTTGGAACCAATCGTGCATTCACTCTTCTTAGGCCCAAATGATGTTTTAAAATGGTTTTCACTGATCCTTCCGATATTCCAACGATGCCAGTAAGGTCTCTGACTGTTAATCGTCGATTCTCGAGCACCAATTCCTTGATTTTATTGACGTGTTGATCATCAGTTGATGTTGATGGCCGTCCTGGACGTGGTTCGTCGTCAACGCGTTCTCGACCATCTTTGAACAATTTGTACCAATCAAAAACACTTGCCACTTGCTCGCGACATACAATTATCACCGAAGGCCTTTTGCAACATTCTGAACGTTTCGGCACCAGAAATTTGATTCCGCACACAAAATTTAATGGAACTTCTTTGTTGAATAATTTCACTCATTGTGAAAATCGCCGAATGCACTTTTTGTGCAGAAACTTCAGAAAGACAAGCGTATACTAAACACTAATGATTATTTTGATGTGACATTTGGCACAGATGTCACCGACAGTCATACCAATCTTAAAAAAATAATATGATGAATGGGTTTCCGCGCGAAATTTAAATTAAAAAGTCTTACTACTTTTTGCCCACAGAAGTACATAAGTATATTGTTAACATGGCTGAGGCTCAACAATACTTGGGATAAATATTACATTGCGATTTTTAGGAGAAAAAATATCACAAAAACTTAAATGCTTCCGCCTGCACTGGCACACGTTTCCAATACACGTGAGATTTATCAATAGTACAAGGTCAATGTGAGGCTAATTAAGCATGTCAACAAAGAAACTTCCGCTCAACCGAGTGGAAACGTCGGTTTAAATTGGGAAAAACCACAGGATCTTGTCATTTGACATAAGCGTAAGCATATTTCTTGTAAATACTTATAAATCTATTGTACTCGAAACAAATTGCTCGTTAGCTTATTTAATGTAATAACTAGTTGTTATGTAAATAATAAAATAATTCTTATAAGTATGTCATCCATATATAACTAACTCAGTTGGACTATTACCCCGTTTAAAAAGATGAAACGTAGAATACTAGTTTTCTTACAAAATAATCTAGATAAGGAGTGAGATCGAAAAAATCGGATAACTTTAAATTGTCCTAGCATTGAAATCCCTTATGCAAATAAGAAAATGTAAACAGTTTTGAAAAGAAAATTTCTGATAAAATGATCAATAAAACTAATTTGTTTTTTGTTTTTTACAGAAGTCGGACAGCTTTTCCGGTATGACTGTCATTAGCGCCTTTACTGTCATTTCTGAGACTCTCTTGGCGGCAGCATTCCACTTATTTTTAAAAATCTTCCATGAATTTAGCTTCTTTGTTTGTTGCCTTTAATATTCTTTTCACTAGAGCCCAATATCTCTCGATAGGTCGAAGTTATGGGCAATTTGGTGAGTTGACGATTTATGGTACCAATTTGATGTTTTGGTCTTCGAACCACTTAAGGGTTACTTTACTGTAGTGGCAGGAGGCTAGATCAGGCTAAAAGAAAGTAGATACATTGTGCTTTCTTATGAAAGGCAGCAATCTCTTGTGGAGGCACTCCTTCACATAAATTTCGGCGGTAACAGTGCCACTTGTTACGAAACTTTCACTCCTTAGCCCACAACTACAAATCGCTTGCCATACCAGAAACTTCTTCGGGAACTTTTGTTTTGTCCTAAGTCTTTCCTCAACTCCTCCTCGTTCCTTTGCGGTGTAAAACTCTTGACCAGGCAATTGAGAATATTTAGACAACACGCCTAAATCATCATCGTCCATAACACAGCAATCGTATTTTTGAAAAAAATTTGTCTTCAACTTTTTAGCTCGGCTCTGGGCTACAAAGTTCTTAGTAGTGTTCCTGTCGGGTACTGACTGCACTTTGGCCCGCATCTTTTTTAATTTTACGAACTAAAAACTCACTGCAACTCGCTTTTTCCGCCAATTTTCGATTAGACAACGCTGGATTCTTCTCTAAGAGAGCAACGACTTTCTTCGCCTTTTGTGGAGACACGAAACCGCATTTCCTTCCAGAACCATATTTTCTATCAATTGTAAAGTCTGTATTAAATTTTTTTAAAATCATCGAGACAGTGATTTGTGCAACTTTCGCCTTGTTTGCAAGGTTCCACTGTTTTCTGGCTCCACTGCGTGTTTTCTCGAAATAATTCAACAACTAAATCGCGTCTTTCCACTTCCGATGCCATGACTCAACTGAAAGTTCACTAGTCAAAAAACATGTGATTCTGATGTGTATTTCATCAGAACTTATCCAACGCAAAGCCTACTGTTAGAATTTTTTTAATTCAGATGAGGATTTTCCAAGCAGTGGTCTTTCAAAGTTATCCGATTTTTTCGATCTCACTCCTTAATAATAAATATGTCATCCAGTTTTAGACTAAAATAACCTGATAAACTGCAAGTCATAAAGAGAAGGCTATTATCATTAACAAAATGATAGGATAGTGATACTGTTTATATCATTAAGTCGATTTCAGAGTTTGACTAACACATACATACCTACTCTATATAATTTACTATACCAGAGATATGGTAAACTTTGAGGCGGATGTCCTCCGAATAATGCGTCATCACAGACCCACCTGTGACGATTTTGCTTTCAAATAAAACCCCAATTCAATCAAAAGCGGCAACGGTGATCCACTCGAAAAAATTTAACCCTTCTTCAACTTTCCGCCCTTGTTCGAAAATACGACGCAGTTTAAATCAAAGGCTTCAATAAACCACTATATCCATCAGCGGTATATTTTATGTCCAAAAATGGATGAGAAATGGTGGCACTCGATCTGCAGCCACCTACTCGTGGTACTTTTAAACTAGCTAAGAGGTAGAAACTCACTCTTCCATTAAAAGCAAAAATTCACGACTTTCTATGCAAAGTAATGCAATACGATTCTTAGATACGTGTTGAATAATATATAAAAAAAACTAATTTTTATTCTTTATGCTAACAATATATGTACATGCGAAAATCTATAAAAATTATAAATATGTAAAATTCAAAACTCAAGATATTGTTGTCCTACGATGCTGCTATTTCTCTAGAATAATAAGGTGGTTGTGTGGGGTAGTCAGTAGTGTGCTGGAGATTAAATCTCGACACAGACTAAAAATTAACGACACGACATCACCTCTTGACAGGCAACCTCCAAGACAAAACTGTAGGTCCCTTCAATTTGTGTACAAAAATATATCCCGCACAACATGAATGGATGCGAAAAGCTCGGCCTAGGGCCTCCATTAGCTGTTGTCTCACTAAAAGCAGAATAATAATACTGAGTACTTGTACATGTATGATAAGTACCTAATTGTTGTGTTACTTGAAATGCAATTCAAGCTTAGTATGAGTGCTGAAACATGCGATATAAATATGAGAAAAAATGCTGACATAGAACCCACAAAAATTGGTCGACATAATTTAAAACAGAAGAGTTTTAGCGCTTCAATTGCAACTCCAATTGAAAAAAGTTGGTTCTGTTGTGTGGTTTTTAAAATTTCTTATCCAAAGTGTAAATGAATACTCCACATGAAAAATACATTTTTTTCAAAATCACTTATGATTAAGCGTAATTGCGTCTATGCCAAAAATTTTTAAGCCATACACCAAAAACGATTTTAAATTAGTACAATAATTTGAAAACAATATTAAGTCTCAAAAGGTTTTTGGCTCTTCTGAAAAATGTTTAAAATACGTGTTACGGCTTTTGCAAAATAAGGCTGCAGTTATGTTAATAATGAATTTTTATTAGCTGGAAGGAATATTTATTTCTTATATTCTTTCTGTTTCTTCTGGCCAAATGGATATGGTTTATCCAATTTTCTTGGATCCGCTAATTGTGGTATTGGCGCTAATTTATTATCAATACCATAAAATTGTCCATTCAGTATCAGTTTCCGTATGGCTGTTTTCCTGAAAGTTAACCATCAAAAGTATTGTAATATAAAAAAAAAAAATTGTTTCGTACTTTTTATTGTAATCTACATATAGCTTTAAGCGCACATAACTATCAGGAATGTTGTCCAGAAATTGATGCCAACGGCAAAGCAGATAATCATTATCTCTAAGCGACAATATCGACTTCAAATAATCAGTTTTATTCGTAAATGATGGCAACACATTATATTGTTTGGGTGCTTCGGAATGTTTTTGCTTCTCCGCAATGGTTTTCAATTCAATATCTTGTGCTGCAAAATATGGCCGATCCGACTTTCGCATCGAATCAATATCAATTTTTTGTGGTAAATTGATATTGGGTTCACAGAACATTTTGACAAATTTATATTAATATTATATCAAAATATTGTAAAATAGATGCAATATGTTCAAGTATTCTTAACAAATAAAATTATTTTTTTTTTTTCGATACTGAAGCAATCAAGTAACTATTTTTCTCGTGAAGGTGAAAACATGGATCTGTAAGTACTTTATCGAAAATTATTTGAAATGATTAATTCCATATTTAAAATTACAGGAGTAAATGATATTTTCTTCTATTTCTGTTCTATTTGTATTTATATGCATACATCAGTTTAATAACGTTTCTTTGTTTCCTTGAAGAAAAAAACAGAAATTATGCCAATGCATTCTGGATACTGTTAATGTAGCAGAATCCAGAATGCATTGGCATAATTTCTGTTTTTTTTTTTGGCACTACAAAGCCGGTCTGTGTAACAAATATTTACATTTCTACATGCCATATGAGGTCTTGCACTCGTAGACTGTTTTCAGTGTTTCCTGGTACTTACAAACTATATAATTCGTTTGCTGCAAGACTGTCAAAACTGTGTGTTCAGGCAATGGCAAACCTACAAGAGTAAAAATTGTCTATGAAAAGCTTTTCACTTCGCCGTTCGGATTCGGTTTTAAACTGTAGGTCCCGTCTATTCATGTACAAATATAACACGCACAACATGAGTGGATGCGAAAAGCTCGGTCTAGGCCCTCTATGGGCTGTTGTTCCATTAAAAGTAAGTAAAAGCAAGACTGACAAAACACTCAGAACACATAAATTCTGAGAATAACGTATTTAAACTTTTCAATTTGTCTATCATTACATACAATTGATAACGACAAATTCGCACAATTATAATTCTTTTACAGAAGATAAAACCATGGCAGTTGTTTCTGTATACTTGCTCAAATGTTTTGTTTTTTTTTTACGAGAGCCTTGCAACAAACGAGCCATATGTAATATAATTATATTAAAATTAAAACTGTTCCTGTTTCCCCAGCAATTTATTTTGCTATCGCGAGTTGTCATTGATTAGCCATTCTCGAAACTTATATTTACATTTCGAAAATCAATTGCAAATTCCTTTACCTTTTAGGTTTTGTTCTAGTTAAAAGGTTTTCTCAAAAACTATTTTCTAATACATTGTAATACTCAACAATATGAAGGTATGTGCATATACATATACACTTGTAGATATTTAAATTTGTTTAATACCTATTATAAATCCTATGAGCTTAATTTCTGTTAATATGTTGAAGCACTTGGAGATGTTAAGTGGATTAAAAAGTAAATATTAATACAATTGCACTCTGGAAATTTTAATAAGATAAATTTGAGTATACAAATAAAATATTATTAGAATATTACTTACCCTCGTCTGAGTCGCTCATTTTGTTTCTAAAATATTTATTTTTTATATATTACCATTACAATGATTTATGTAGCTATTTCATAAATACACAACTTCTCTTCCTCTTGTTTGTATTCTTATTCACAATAGAACTGCACAACTTTTACGCACAATACCATGGCAGAATTATACAAGATGGTGACAGAAGTGTTGCCAGCTTAGCTATTTTGCTAGCTATATTGCTCTTTTTTCTCATTTAGCTACAAGTCTTGTGTTTAACTAGTAGCTACAGTTTAAGCTACAAATATTTTACTCGGATTATATACATAAATATTTTCTGTACTTTACTTTACTTTTAATGGCACAACTGCCCATGGAGGGCCTAGGCTGAGCTTTTCGCATCCACTCATGTTGTGCGTGTTATATTTGTACATGAAGGGAAGGGACCTACAGTTTAATGCCGAATCCGAACGGCAAAGTGAAAAGCTTTTCATAGGCAATTTTTACTCTTGTAGGTTTGCCATTGCCTGCCAAGAGGTGGGTGCAGTGTAGAAAAATTATTTTTTCTACTTTTCGATTTTGCCTGTGCCGAGATTCGAAACCCGGACACTCTGCGTAGCAGTCCAACGCATTACCACTACGCCACAGCGACCACTATTTTCTGTACGACATCTTCATATTTCGCGTTAAGGAATTTTAACCGATCTTATTGTTTTTGTTATGTGAATTTTACCTTTAAGCAATATAGAAAATGAAAGGCTATATTTTAATATACTCGATTACCACAAAACAATAAATTACCGTGACGTTTGCGTTTCTGCGAATAATTAAAGCAAATATCTGCAATAAATGTAAAAAGATATATTTTAATTTACCTGTGTGTCCATATCATTTAAATTTTACTAAATCAGTACAATAATCAGCTTTATCAAAATTGCCATTCACAGTAGTAGAACTCAAGTTTAATAATTCAATTCAATTGCTTATTAACACAACACACTTCGCATTTTTGCGACGATTAAATTTCAGTAGCTTTTAGAAAATTCGCAATATTTTATTCCAGAAGCCATCTTGTTCAACTACGCTTTTTTAATATTTTCTTTGTAGTATTTAACCATTTACACCGCCTTAACATTGTTCCTGAACATTTTGTAGCCAACACAATGTTCAATGCTAAACCATTTACAGCGACCAAACGAAACGAATGAATTTTCTTTCGTTTGTGCAAGAGATTTGAATGCAGCGTTAGCCGCTTTTGGGAAGAGAATACTTTAATCAAATTAAAAATTAATTTTATTTTCAAATGTTCATGGAAAGTCCAATGCGTATTGATACCACATTTCCCCGCCAATGTAGAATGGATATTTTCTATACAGCATTTAATTATATCTAGTGCTACATCTTTAATAAAAACCAAAGACCAATTAAATCAACACATAGTTGCTGTTTCTCTGTACAAATTAAAAACCATTTATTAGTCAATGATGTACCTAATATTCTTTAAGAAAGTGGTGAATAATCAAAGTAAGTATTTTATGACCTATTACTTATTAATGTTTTTATTTAATGGATATCTTTATTTTTGCCAAAGATTTAAAAACTTTTTCTGAGACTGTGAAACTTATACCTAGTAAGAGAATATGTTTAACATTGATATTTTTTTATACAATTCTTACAAAATATTACTCGTTGTTTTAAAACAAAGAAGGAACATATCAAATAATGGTACTTTTTGAAAACATTTGCTTTTGATTTGGTATTTTCTGATTACGTAGTACAAAATGGAAAAACTTATTTACCATCCCTGCGTCAAACGTTTTACTTCATATTGCCATACTAAAATTTTATTATTTCAAAGCTCTTTGGAATAAAAAATTTTTTGTAAACAAACGCTATTAATTTAATTAGGCAGTTCTCTTAATTTATTTGTCATGAACTGTGGTGGAGAATGACTAAAGGCACGAAATTGCGGGATTCATTAAATAAATATACTTAGATGCAAAACGATGACTGATGAAGAACTTATAAAAGGAGTACGGAAACACAGATGCTTGTACGCGAAAGACAGTAAAGAATACAGGAGCCAAGAGAAACGTGCAAAAGCATGGCAAGAAATAGCAGAATCAATTCAGGCACCAGGTGGGTGAGACCAAGTAATAAAAACATTGCGATTTATAAGCTTTAACTGCTTTGTATTTAATTAACAGAAAACGATTGTAAATGTCGTTGGCGAAGTATCAGAGATAGGTATGTACGGATACACAAAATATTGTTGGCTAACAGTGAAGTCTCTATAAATGATATTCAGTGGCCGAATCTTAGACATCTGGAATTCTTATATGATCATGTTCGGCCAAGTAGGTAAGTCCGCGACCACTTCAAGATCAAAAAAGCATAGATAGAACTTGAGAAAGTTACCATATTATGCATGACATTAACATTGTTTTCAGGAAACCAATAAAGAAAACGGTTTTTGCGAAAACAGAAATGATTGATGAGGCTTTCGAGGATGCTGAGATGTTTTCTCCATTTGAAGAGAAGTACATGGAAGACACAAACTTAGAATTTACGTTTAACTTGGGTGAACCGGAACAGTCAAGTTGTTTTCAAGCAAGTTCTTCCCAATCGAGCACTCTCTCAACTAACAAAAGAGAAAATAAAGGACTAGAAATAGAAAAACAGCTTACTGATTTATTGATTAAAGTAGAAAACTTCAAGCAACAAGGAATCTCCAGCAATTACCAACATGACGTATTTTTTAAACTGCTGGAGCCAAAGTTGAATGCACTCCCTGAAGAAAATCAAGATGAAGTTAAGCTGGCAGTCATAAATTATGTTTTCGAATATGTTAAAAACTTTAGAAATAATGAAAGCACTGAACATTTAAAAATGTGAGCCGTACTATTATGTGTCTAACATTTTAACTTACTTCAGTGAAAATAAACTAAATTTTCAATGACTATTTGTAAGGCAAAATTAAAAAGAAAACAAATTAGGTTCATCCTTCTGTGTTCTTCTTTGTGCGAGTTGGACGACGTTAATCCTTTACCCAAATTTTTTTCGCTCCAAAATCAATTTTGTTTAAAATCTCATTTATGTTCTTAATAAACCAATTTTAAGATATTTTGCCAAAGCCTAATGATAAAGAAAACGTATGTTCTGATCTTATAATTGATTTTGCTACACAATAACGAAACAGATTACAACTTCAGACAGATTATCCAAAAATTTTTAAATACATTTTTGTAGGTATGATTTAACACCAACCCGTTGGTGCCCACAATTAGTTTTTACTTGCACTTCCCAATCGATAATCACCATGAAATTATTCATGCTTTTGCCACATTGATACATAAAAATTATATTGCAATATATTAACATTATCCGTTAATCAATTTTTCAAGTCACTTTCCATAAGCCAATCAATCATCTTAAATTTGTGGACACGTACGCGTTTTGTGGCACAGTAACATAATCTGTCTTCAGATCGGAAACTACTAGTTACTTGGTTTTGTTGTTCTATCTTTTTTTTTTTAATTTAGGGCGACAAATATATTGGGGACAGTTATCCACTTATATCTGTTTCCTGAACCCGTTAATTTGAAAACTAAAAATTAAATGGTTTACAACAAATCCAGTTACTTAGGTATTTCATTTAAAAAAAATAACTTATACGTAAATTATCATCAATAAGGGCAAAAAATATTTTACGCAAAAACCATACAAATTTAACCCACCGTTGAATGCAATAAGGTTTTTTATTTTAGAGTGTGTGTAGAGTATATAAAGTTCGGCTGCGCCCGAATGTCGTACTGTTGTTTTTGCCATCTGATTTTGATATAAGGACTGATCCACCTCAACAACAAAAATGTGTTCTTATAGTTTTTGTACTTGTAGTAGTGCTGCTTTCGTCAGCTGATCTTGACATTTATACTTTTCCGCCGAAACAAATAAGATGTGTCCATGGTGGTATACACACATATATGTCGGTGATAGGACAACATGGCAATAACACAACTTCTTGTTTGTTGCTGTGGCGCAATCCTTATGTCAAAATAAGGTTACGAAAGCAGCGAGTACAAAAAACAGTAACAATAGATCTTTGTTTTTGCGAGCATAATGACGGCAATCTGTGAACGCCAATGTCTGCTGATGAAAAAGTACACAATATGGGTATTCGCGTCAGCCATGTAAGACTTGTAAAGCGTGTAAGTTTGCATTACCGTGACATTTTCCACAATTTTTGTATGAAAATTTGTTTACCCCTCACTTGTAAATTTCTCAGGCAAATATTAGGTGGGAAGCATAAACAAGCTGTGCGTCAGCGAAATATTTTACACAAATCCATTCTTAGGGGCGTTTGTATTAGATTGGGGGGAATTTACCCAATTACGAAAGAGAAACAGGTAGAAAAGTAAGGTAGTAAGAAAAAGACGAAAAAACTTCTATCTCTTACTTAAAGAAAGAAAGTAGATAGTGAACATTTGTTGTGTGGACAATTGATGGTAAGCTATGAGCATTTATAAAATGGCGTCAAACAAGAAGGTTCGCTGCATTAACGCCTTAGAGAATTTGAAAAATAAAATTTTTCAATTCAATGGCACTAAACTAAAGACACTAAAATTGCCTGCTGGTTGAGACGGGGTGGATGTAAATACATTTTTGAGAATATATTCAAAGCCGACAGTGCTGTCGTTTCGGAACTTAAAACTGAATTAAAAGTTTAAAAAATTTATTGAGTTACGAAATGCCACCGCAAAATGGTCCCAGTCCTAGCACTTAACCAATTATAAATATATGTTGTAAAAAAATCACATTTTTGGGTAAAAGTATTTATTATAAAAGTATATAACACCAAAAATTTAATTATAAAAATAAAGGAATATAAGTTACAATTTATGTTAATTCAGCAGCAGCACATTTTTTCAAACAATATGGATAATGGAAGTGCGTCAGTACAGATAAACACAGTACGTTTTGTTTTCGGGTCCTTTGCGCATATTTTGATTGCATTTTCTTTATTTACTAATTCATGGTCAATTGATACATGTAGAGCGTACAGAGAAAGACCAAAAGTCTTAAGCGAATACAAAACTAAAACATAGTACGAAAAAAGAAATGAATTCTTTCGCTATGACATTTTCATATAAATGAAGTCAGTTTTAATTTTCGTATTTTTGGTACCCCTTTTGAACCCGTTTTGTAAATATGAGAAGTAATCAGAGTGTTTTTGCTTGTAGAAAATTTTTATGTACAAAAAAAATAAAAAAAAATATATATAATAAAGACACTAGTACTTTTTTTTATTTTTAAAGCCTGTTTCATTTCTTACTTCAAAACTTTTCAGTGCAGTCAATGCAACCCTGGCGCAGGACCTAAGGTACTGCCAAACAAATTTCTTAAAAATTTCCCATTTGTATAAAATCAACCACACTGGGTGTGAGTGTGAAACTTAAATTTTTTACTCTATGAAAATAGTGGTTGAGAGCTAATTTTAACATACATATTTTTGACAGAGAAAATTTTACATTTCACGTTGAGATTGTTATCAAATTTGAATTTTTTGAATAGAATTATTTGTTTAATTATTGCAATGAAAAACATAGAGATCAAAATATTCCATTTTTATTGCAATAATTGTGGAAATAGAGGAATAATAAATGTTGGTGGTTTTATTACATTCCCATAAAAGGCGGAGTCACCGGCTTTGTTAAAGCTGTTTTAAATTTGCACTTTCAAGTTATTTATTTAATTTCCATTTTTTTTCTACTTTTAATGCCACACAACATTTAAGGAGGGCCTTGGCCGAACTTTTCGCAACCACTCATATTGTCCGTATTATATTTTGGAGAGAAAAAAATATATAGAAAGTGTGAGATTATTATATATTTTATATTTTACAAAAATTTCAAGCCAATCAAACATTGCAGATTTGAAGGTACGACGAAATATATTTCCTTTAACGGAAATGCCAACCATGGCAGCTATATATATTGCTGCGGAATATAGGGGATTCAGTTCTTTCTATTCCTATAAGATGTCTTCCTTATTGTTTCGTATTATATGAATTTTATAGCTTTATTCACGATCTGGAGTACTAGAGGTTGTGAAAGCTGTTATTGTAAATTTTTGTATTTGTTATATTTGTTGTATTATTTAGCAGAAGAACATATAAATCTCTCAATGCAGTCAGAATCATCGTCCTTCATATTTATTATATGTTTATTTCCAACGAATTTGAAGTGCTGCCACAGCAAAAAAGTTAAATAACTAAAACCATTTCAACTATTTTCTTGCCAAAGAGTTAAACAGAGTTATTTCCCAATACTGACTTTTAAAAATCTTCAAAATCTATCAGAAATTAATAACAACATTCAATTTTCTTCTCAACTGATTGGCAATACACAAATACAAAAGTTACAATGCCCTATCGCCGTTGTCTTTGATTTTTGTAATATTTGTGAATTGCATGTGATTTGTTTCTGAAGCATATGAAATTTAGCAAATATTAAACTTTTTAAAAGTACAGAATACAAAACCATTTACTCTATATCGTGAATACCGCTAATAAATATTTGTTTTTATATGCGTAAATATTACAATTTATGTACATGCGATATAGGTTTTCTTTGCCCTTTTGATTTATTCTGGATTTTCCATTTTTTTTATAACTTTACTTTCAAAAATTTTATTTAACGATAAAACTCAACTGTGCATGTTAAGTAACATACAAAATGCTTACTTTGTTGTTATAAACATTTCAATTTGTACTGCCAAAATTAACAGTAGCCCTCGAGGTAGTGAAAATTTTTACAATTCATATTCATTTCAATAGTGTTAGTATTTTCGGGGGAATTGTCAATATGTGCATTTTCGAGGAAACCGAGTTACCGTTTCACCCACACGCACGGCGATTTTAACAAGTTGTTGCTGCTAGCAACACGCTTCTCTTCTTCCTGATTTTGTCTGATTTTGACAGTCTTATTATATCGCAATTATGGCCGCAACAACCCTGGTGCCCTGGTGAATTTGGCTGTACTGCTGCTTTTTGAGAATATTTTTCACTTATGAATTTAATCAACAATTTCATAGACTTCGTATAAAATATTTTTCCATAACCGTTTCTACAACAAAATTGGACATATATAAAACATAAGAAGGATAATTTAAATTGAATTAAAAATATTGCATATTACAAACAGTTTTTTTAATACAGTTTAAGTTTAGTTTTTATGAATTACTTACTTTACTTTTAATGGCACAACAGCCCATGGAGGGCCTAGGCCGAACTTTTCGCATCCACTCATCTCGTGCGTGTTATATTTGTAAATGATTGGAAGGGACCTACAGTTTAATGCCGAATCCGAACGGCAAAGTGAAAAGCTTTTCATAGCAATTTTTACTCTTGCAGGTTTGCCATTGCCTGCCAAGAGGTGGTGCCGTGTAGAAAAATTATTTTTTATACTTTTTGATTTTGCCTGTGCCGAGATTCGAACCCCGGACACTCTGCGTAGCAATCCAAAGCACTACCACTACACCACAGCGACCAAATTTTGAATTACTCTACCGATAATCCAAAAGATAACTTTTTGAATTTTTATTTCAAATATTTCAATTTTATTTTTTAATGAAAGACCAGCAAAAGTTTAGTTTACGAAATTTTTAAAATTATTTGGCTTATAGATTTGCAATAACTCTAATAGTTGATAATTTATGTTTCACTGATCTCGACCGACAGAATGACAGGGCTCCTTTAAGCGGTAAAGTTAATTGCAGTAAGATTATAAAGAATGATTTTTATACAAATTTACCATTTCATCACTTCAAATTATGTCTTTTACCTGTTCCAAAAAAATAACTCAAAATTACCCTTTTTTGGTAAATTTACTCTACTCTGGCAACAGTGCCTAAGGTACCAATTGGCACAACATCTCATTGTTGAAATGCAAGTTTAATTTCGTGGTGTCAGAAAAACCATTCGTAATATAATAACAAATTATCGTAATAAATAACAATTAAAAATTAGTAATTTTTCTAAATAAAATAGTGGTAAACAGTATTCAAATAATATTTGTGCTAGAGAAGCGTAACATCTTGACGAAATTTGATAAAAAAAAAAACTTTTAAGTTCTGGGAAGACAACGTCAGACATTCGCTAGACGCTGCTGCTGCGATAGACAACTCGAAAATAAAAAGAGTGGTCTGGCAGTGAGTGATAGAAAGTGTAAAAAAGAAAAAATTACAAGTTTCTAAAATAAAAATTTGGAAATCCCAGGGAACTCTGTGATTTTAAATTATTTATATTATTTGGTATTTTTGAGCGTGTGTGTGTGTGTGTGTGTGTGTGTGTGTGTGAAAAAAGGCCCAAGTGCCCCTTCAACTGCGCAGCTCACACCCAAAGTGCAGAGTTCAGAAAAACAAAACAGAAAAACGAATGAAAATACACAACAACAAAGTGGTGAAGTAAGTAAATTTACTACTACGCAAGGCGGATTTATATAAGGTGATAGCAGCAGTACAACAAAATTCACCAGGGCAACAACAACAGAGCTTGTTGTTGCGACCATGACTGTTCACCACAAACGAAGAAGAGGAGCTTGTTGATAGTAACAAAACCTTTTTTAATTCGCCTAGAATAATACGTTAAGAGTTAAGAGTAATAGAAGGTTTACGCCTTCAATCACCATCATTCTCTTACTCCTTGTCCCACCATTGATTACGAACAGAAATATAAACAACGATATCAGCAACATCGTCTGCAATTGTGCTTCATATCACAAAATTTAGCGTGGAATCGCAACGCATAAACAACTAGCCAGTCAGTCAGGAAGGCTAGACTTGAGAAATCAAACGCTTAGTGCAAAAACATAAACCGATAGACGAAGTGAACAACTTCACCATGGCGCCGTGTTCCGCCTCTACATACTCAATTGACTTTTGGAAAAATGATCCTCCCGATATAGCTGAATTTGCATGCCTTATGCCAAATGGCATACTTATTCTTATCGAATTGTCAACATCGGCCACAATACGAGATATTAAAATGGTAAGTTTTATATTTTCATCAATCAATTTTTCAAGAACACATACCATAATTGGTTTTTTGTTGGGTCCGTTAGAGCATGAGATATAATTCATCTTTTATTTTTTTTTTTGAGAAGTTATAGGTTACACCAGCGATTTTAATTGCACCATCGGCAGGTTGAGTTACTTGAACCGAACTAGGAACCAACTCAGAATTAATTCAATTATGTTTGAAAAAATGGTTTGGTTCAATCAACGTTTTGCGTAACTGAAAAGTACATTTTATTAAGTTTCCAAACTTACAAAGTGCTCTTAAAACAAATTGAAGAAAATGTCAGTAGTGTCTTAATTGATTCGATGAAAAAATCAGACTTCGTATTAAAACAAAAACTGACATAGTTATTCAAATACTGCCAAAATTATCATTTAAGGAACTCAAAATTATGCATTAACAGTTTCGCTGTTCCTGCGATGTCAGTTTCAAGAGAAATATCACTTTCTACACTTAGAAATGTTAGTTTTCGGAGGTGGTTTCCGCAATTTATATCATTCTACCAGCAGATTAGAGCTAGTCTTATAGTAGAACACGATTAGGTCAGAACAGCCCATAGTGGTACCACAATGGCTGGGTAGCAATTTTTTATTACTTGGTGGCAAGAGGTGTATTTGTTTACTATCTTATAAGTGGTGGTACCAAGTGGGTACCACCACTTGGTAAGCAAATTAATATTTAATCCCTATTAATCACAAAAATAATATGATTATATTGAGATTTATTTGTTATTGAATAAAACCGTATGTTTGTTTGTTCAGGAAATGATCAAGGAATCAAAAAATTTCCCACTTCATAATCTAATAAAGAACGCTTGCGATTATGAAGTTAGTGGCATTTCGGCTTATGCAAATTACGACTCCTATACCGACGAAACGAAGCGCCTTAATGAAATAGCACCCTGCTTCTGTTTGCTTCGATTGGGGGAACGCAGCAAGAAAACAGTATCAAGTACCAGAGATTATGAACTCTCCAAACTGATGAACAATATGATTGGAAAGTCTTTCGAAGAGTACAGTGCTCAACAGAGCCCTGAAGTCGATGACTTCCGCCGCCAAGTATCTATATTAAGTGACGAAATCGAAATAAGTCGCTCAAAATTTACATGGTACGAAAAACTGCTATACGAACATCCAATGCGCTTGGCGAATACGTCCACGATGCCTGAGTTAATCAGGAATCGTTTGGGGAAATCGAACTTTTTAATAGTCGTGAAGCTGGAGAATGATGATCACACATCGTATACCATACAAGTCAATGAGCCCGATACATCAACGGTAGTTATTGAATCGGCGCTAACGAAAATGACCCGTGCACAAATAAAAGTGAGCGAACGCTCGTCGGACTATATACTGAAAGTACATGGCCGGGATGAATATCTATTTGGCGATTATCCATTAATACAATTCATATACATACAAGTACGTTATACATATACTATATGTAGGTTTCACATAAAAATACAACTTTTCGAACAAAAATATTTTCTTTATTTCATAAAAGGAAAGTCTTTCCGGCTCTGATGTTCCGAATGTAGTTCTCAAGCCCATCCATACACTCCAATCCTATCTTTCCTACAAGCAAGATGTCAATTCAGCGCCTAAGCTGCCGCCAAAACCTTACGACCGTCGCCGAACATCGAGAATAGATCAGCGCATAAAGAGCATATCATCTTGGACCATCATTAAGTGCTTTCGCTTGAGGTTGCATTGCATTGACAATGTGAACTGCGATTTAACGCGTGCCATCAAAGTGGGCGTTCATGTTGGTCTTTATCATGGAGAGCGTAAACTATGCGCACAGCACTCAGTTGATTTGGCTAGCAGTAATAATCGCTCGTTCACATTCGAAAAAGACATCTCATTCGATATACAAATGCAGAATCTACCACGTATGACGCGACTCTGCATGGTCATCTATGAAGTGACAAAGGCATCGCGTTCGAAGAAGTCATCTAATAGTAAGGATAGCATATACAAAGATGCCAACACATATGTAAATATAAATCCATTGGCCTGGGTCAATACAACAATATTCGATTATAAGCATCAGTTGCGCAATGGTTGTCTCAAACTGTACACCTGGACTTATGCCGATGACATACAGTCAGATGATATTTTCCATCCATTGGGTACAATCGAGCCGAATCCAAACAAACAGGAATGCGCTGTAGTGGAACTGACATTCCAAAAGTTTGTGTTTTTAATTATTTCGATTAGAGTTTAATAGTTTTTTGTGTTACAGCAGAACCTTCATTTGTAAACATTTCTTTCTCTTTCAATTATAGCTACGGTTGCGAAAACATTCATTATCCTTCTGAGGATGCTGTACTCAATTATGCCACTCAGCTGGCAGACAGTGAAACTTTAAGTCGAGGCAGTTCCCTAGATCCCGCAAAAGTTGTGGAAAAGGTTTTGGCAAAATATATACGCAGCAATAAGTTGTATGAAATGCACGATCAAGACCGAAACGCAATTTGGTCGAGAAGGTAAATTATTTGAAGTTGGTTGTTAATTTTTTATTGTTCTTGAATTGGCTGCATATATGAGACAAGCTTAACAACTTAAAAATTGTATACTCTATTTTCAGATATGATGTTAAAATTGAAGCCCCAGAAGAGCTTTCAACCCTTTTGCAATGCGTAAATTGGAACGAGCGCGATGAAGTAGCTGAAACATGGAATTTACTTAAGCAATGGCCAACAGTATCCGTGGAAAGGTCGCTGGAACTACTCGACTATGCTTACCCAGATCCAGCGGTGCGCAATTTTGCAATACGCTGCCTACGTTTACTTAAGTAAAATGATAAACATACTTAACTAAATATTTGTGCAATCCTTATTAAGCCGTTGTTTATTACTCAATCTTTACCCACAGAGATGAAGAACTTTTGCTGTATTTGCTGCAACTGGTGCAGGCCATCAAACATGAATCTTATCTCGATTGCGATTTGGTTATATTTATACTAGAACGTGCTTTACGCAATCAACGCATTGGCCACTACTTCTTTTGGCATTTACGCTCTGAGATGCAAACACCGTCTGTACAAATACGTTTCGGCTTGTTACTCGAGGCATATCTAAAAGGCTGTAAACCGCATGTGCCGCTTCTGAGCAAACAGTTGGAAGTATTGGAAAAACTTAAGCAAGGCTCAGAGCTGGCGAAAAAAGGCGGCAAAGAGAAAGTGCGCAACTTGCTTCAGGATTTTTTATCGAATCAGCGCAATAGTGACGTGTTCCAAAGCATACAAAATCCTTTAAATCCGAGTTTTCGCTGCAAAGGTGTAAAGCCGGAGAAGTGCAAAGTGATGGACTCGAAAATGCGTCCATTGTGGATTGTATTCAAAAATGCAGAACAGAATTGCAATGATATTTATATAATATTCAAGAATGGCGATGATTTACGGCAGGATATGCTAACGTTGCAAATGCTGCGCGTAATGGATCAATTATGGAAAAATGAAGGGTGAGAAATATTACATTTACTTTATCGTTTGACAATCGGCTGCAGGTTCTAATGGCTGCTTTATGTATTATTTGGTTTGGTTGCATGGTTGGTTTTAGCATGGACTTCCGAATGAATATTTACAATTGTATAAGCATGGAACGACGTTTGGGCATGATAGAAGTTGTACTCAATGCAGAAACAATTGCCAACATTCAGAAAGAGAAAGGAATGTTCTCGGCAACATCACCATTTAAGAAAGGATCTCTATATAGTTGGCTCAAGGAATATAATAAAACCGACGAGGAAATGAACAAGGCCATCAATGAATTTACACTTAGCTGTGCAGGCTATTGTGTTGCCACTTATGTGTTAGGAGTAGCTGATAGGCATTCAGATAATATTATGGTTAAGCGTAATGGACAGGTATGAAAAAACAGATTATAAGAATTTCTCCTCAGTTATCAAATATATTATTATTATTATTATTATATATGTATATACATATTTATACATTTTTTACGTGGTCAGCTTTTTCACATCGATTTCGGTCACATACTCGGCCATTTTAAGGAGAAATTTGGGGTACGCCGCGAAAGAGTTCCTTTTGTGCTAACGCACGATTTCGTCTATGTCATAAATAAGGGGCGTGCTGACAGGGAAGCGGATGAATTTCGATATTTCCAAAATATGTGCGAACGGGTAAACACTAGTTATTGTTATGAAGCAATCGCAATGAAATGAAATCGTCTTCCTACTTTTCTATATTTCCACTTTTTCAGGCATTTTTAGTTTTACGCAAACACGGCTGCCTTATTTTATCCCTATTCTCAATGATGATATCAACTGGACTGCCAGAATTGTCATCGGAGAAAGATTTAAACTATTTAAAGGAAACATTGGTATGTATCATATTTTTCATTGTACTATTTTTTCTCGTTTGTAATTACTACTGTATGTATGTACTACTTATGAGCTCTCTAAACTCTGTGTTTTTACTCTTTCAGGTTCTGGAATATACTGAAGAGAAAGCACGTGAGCATTTTCGTTCCAAATTTAGTGAAGCATTAGCAAACTCATGGAAAACGTCGTTAAACTGGGCTTCACACAACTTCTCAAAAAATAATAAACAATAAAGAAAAATGGAAGAAACCCAATTATATGGTGCAAAAACAACTTTTAAAATTAGTTTTAACTTTACGTACATATAGTAAAAATTAACATGAATTATAATTTGATGAAGCAAACTGTGCAACACATATTTTGTATAAAACAAATACACACACACACATACATGAGAACATGCCCTCACATACAGAAAATTCTATTTAGTAATTGCATATTTTTTCTTTCAATTGTGTTTACATTCATTTTTGTTCCAATCTATAGATTTAAGCATGTATTTATGTTTTCCTTACTATTCTATTCAAAGGTTCTCTAGTGATTACTACATATATACAAAAGAAACTTAAATTTTCAAAACATCCTAGTAATGTTACGTAATACGTGAATTTCCGAGTAACCCTCGTTTTATTTCGATAAGTTTATATTATTCGATTTGTTTTAAATTCAACCATTGTATTCTTAAAAGTAAATTTTCAAACAAATACATTTTTTTGATAATGTTAAACATCAAAAACAACCCAGATATCCAATATTAATTTAGAAATTAAATAATTTTGTGTTTTTACAATAGACTGCAAGGCATTAATTTTTTTTCACTAAAAAATTTATCCGTAAAACATTAAAATGGTTGTTTTTATTTTATAACATAATAACTTTTAATCTGCATGCGATTAGGAACAACAATTAAAGTTTATTTTTTTGTTGAGTGAAGTGAATTTTATTGCTTTGAATGGAATTATGGAAACAATGGCGATATTCCAGAAGACTCTCATTATATACAGTGTCGGACAATAAATAAGACCACCTTGTTCTGAAACCAAAAACCTTAAAAAAATATTTCTGGAAACACGACCGAGGGGTGCATCCACATAACGTATGCATCGGTGACCGACGCAACCGCTTTACACGAAAATATGTAATAAGCCGCGTATATCCAAATAGGCATTCTTTACAACTACAGATATGAAATCATCAGCTGTTTATTGATTTAATATGATAAGTAAGTTTGTTTTGATGTGTTCCAGAGAATCGGAAATGCTGAATAAATTATATTGTTCATTAAAATCTCTACATATTCCACGAAAAGGATCATTTTGAGCATAATTTGTTTTGCATATGCTAAGTTTAATAGGAATAAAATAACGTGAGCTTATACAGGGTATATTAAAGTTTATTTCATTTAGTAAATACGAAGATGATAGAATGGTATTCAAAAGCTTTACAAGAAATGTTATATTTTTTGCATTTTTCTTCTGATTATAAATGTCGGTAGATTAATAAGCTTTAATCGATGTTCATACGGTGGAAGCTTCAATAGAGTATTCCAACAAAAACACTTCAGTGCAAAAACAAGAAATTGTTTTTGAACCGACTCAATTTTACTTATGTAGCAATTATATTGAGGATTCCAGACAGGAGATGCATACTCAAGGATGGGTCTAACAAGTGAAGTGAATAGCGTTTTTATTGTATAAGGGTCGTTAAACTATTTTGACCAGCGTTTAATAAATCCTAACGAACTTTTAGCTTTGTTCACACACAAGTTGATATTTAAGTTAAAACTTAATTTGGAGTCCATTGCCACACCCAAATCAACAAATATCAATACATGACTCAGAGTCTGATCCTGTAAAGAATATTTAGCAGACATAGGTTGTCTCCTTGTTAATGTCATAAACTTACATTTATCCAGATTGAGTAACATCAGGTTTAATCGGCACCATTTTGAAAAATTATCTAGATCTTCTTGCAGAAGTTTTTGTTGGATTATAGAGTTGTAAGATAAGAACAACTTTACATCATCAGCATACATTACAATTTTGCAATTTCGAATAACAGATGGCAAATCATTGATAAACAGAAGAAATAATAAAGGTCCCAGATGGCTCCCTTGAGGAACTCCGGAAGTAACAGCAATGCTTTTTGATACTGCGTTTCGGAAAATCACTTTTTGTTTCCTGTTAGCGATATATGACTCTATCCATCTCAAAAGCAAGGGGGGAAATCCAATCAAACCTAGTTTTTTAATAAGGAAGCCATGATTGACTTTATCGAATGCTTTGCTAAAATCAGTATATATAACATCAGTTGGTTGGTTATTAATATATCCATTCATTGCACATGTACTGAATTCTAAAAGGTTAGTCGTAGTAGATCTCCCCTTAAGGAACCCATGCTGCGATGTGTTGATCAATGTTACAACAGAGTGCATAATTTGGGTAGTAACAATTAATTCAAATAACTTAGGTATCACACTTAATTTAGCAATACCTCTATAATTTGATATATTAGATTTAACACCATTTTTATGTAGAGGAAAAATAAAAGATTCTTTCCAACAATCAGGGAAATAACCTGATGTTAAACATTTGTCAAAGATTATGGCAAGAGATTTATATAAAAGTTCGGCACAATTTTTTAATATGCAACTCAGAATATTATCGGGCCCAGATTTAAATGTGCGGCATGATTAGAGAAATCTAAAAATTGTGAAACCGATTGTAAAGAACTGTAAAGATTTTTATAGTACAAACCTTATGGTGGTGAGACTAAATTAAAAAAGGTTACCCAGGGCTATTAAATTGTTTGGAAGCGTCCCCCCCCCAAAAAAAAATGCTGATAGCTCATCGTTAGCGCAACTACTGAAAGTACGAGTCATTCGTACTAGTTTTTATTTGGATATAGCTTTTGACCTATAGCTGCAAATAAAAAACGTAGTTAATACATTTTCCTTTTAAAATGCATTTATTATCATTTCTACTTTTCTTTCTTTGTTGTTTTAATGGCAAAACGGCAAATGGAGGGCCTAGGCCCATGTTGTGTTGGTTATTTTATATTACAATTTAAAACATACGAGTAAGCTCATATTTTAGCGCACATTTAAGGCAGTAAACTCAACCAGTATATGATAACTATTCTTCTGGACGAAACACTCTCGTACTAAAACTGAACTGTTGCACTCTCTTCCTCGCAAATAATGCAGTTTATTGATTGGCCTAGTTTTACTGGACATTACTTTATGAAATATCCGCCCAAAGAGCTTGGTTTTGTAGAAAACAACCTATGCAGGAACTGCAATGACTCTGTGACTAACAAGACTTCGGAACACATTCTTTGCCATTGCCCAACACTAGCTAGGACTAGATTAATGACGTTAGGGAAAGCATTCTTTCTTTCCATAAATGAATTAACAAATATACTACCCAATATATTTTCAAAACGGAAACAGTGATGGTGCATGTTACTCGAAATTCTAATTCTAAATTTCATCATAAAATCTCCCTTAGCAAATAACACTGCACAACATCAAAATAGTAAATGAGCTGTCGGCAGTGGCGTAGCCAGGTCGGGTGACACCCGGGGCAGCCCTAATATACCCTATAATAGCCCTGCCCCCTCTTCTTTTGAAATAATTATACTATGTGTAGGTATGTACGATTATTTTTTATTTAAAAGTAAGTAGATAATACCGGAATTCATAAAGATGGGTGAACTTAAATTAATACGTACTTAATTTAAGTTACAAAATAGTTAAAACCTCTACGAGTATGAGACCAATGAGAGACATTTTTATTTAAAGCATGTTCTTCTTAAAGATCTTGTTAGATATTTGTTTGCATACAACTTTTTTTTTTTAAATGACTATTTAATTGCTGTTGTAGGAAATTGATGTATGTATGTGAGTACATATTTAAAGTACCAAAGTTACATTGAAATATATGAAGCTATAAAAAAATATTTAAAAAATTTTGCATTTTTTCGCAACAAAAACTGAAATAACATTGCCGAAATCTAATTTGCCAGAAAATTCGTTTCCTTTTGATAAAATAGCTTGGTCGCATATCCTAGATTGACACATAGTTGAGCGTAAATATGATTTAATTAGATTTAACTTTGAAAAACTTCTTTCACATGAAACCACAGAGACACAAACTGTTAAGAACAATTAAAGAGCTAAAGATACGTTTGAAACAGACTCTATAAAGTCCCATTCTACAATAAAAGTTAGTATATCAAGCGTAGTCCATTTCTTCATTTGTGCAAAACAGCAAGTCATTTGTTTTCACAATTTGAAAGATATCGGCTATATCATTAAATGCCATGGTTCGAGACTTTAATTCTGTCGAGAAACGATCTTTCGTCTTTAGCAGTTAAACCAATATCTCGTTCCGTTTCACCCGGCATTCTTTTCTTGTACCTTATGCGCCGGCTGAGCTTATTTCGAGCTTTGAGCAAATAATACTAGCCTTCTTAAATGCACCTTCCACTAAACATTCCCGCTTTTCTTGTAAAAAGAGAATTAGGGCATTCGATTTAGCTATTACTTTATCGACAGTTAGTCCTGGAGTTTGCAAATATTTTTGTGTAGCATTCACTTCCTCCAACACATCGTGCAAAAAACAAATGAAAACAAATGAAAGTATAATTTTAGACATTTACACCTACTTTACTTACTTTTAATGGCACACCAACCCATGGAGGGCCTAGGCCGAGCTTTTCGCATTCACTCATGTTAAATTTGTACATGAATGGAAGGGACCTAATGCCGAATCCGAACGGCGAAGTGAAAAGCTTTTCATAGCAATTTTTACTCTTGTAGGTTTGCCATTGCCTTCCAAGAGGTGGTGCCGTGTAGAAAAATTATTTTTTCTACTATTTTTGATTTTGCCTTTGCCAAGATTCGAACCCCGGATACTCTGCTTAGCAGTCCAACGCACTACCACTACACCACAGCGACCACTACCTACTTTTACACCTACTTAGATAATTATAATATTTTTTCCGCTTTTTTGACATTGCTGGTGTCACCCCAAATTGGTGACACCCGGGGCGGACCGCCCCTCCCCCCCCTGGCTACGCCACTGGTTGTCTGCCTGTTCTTTTTAAGTATTATTGGCAGCTATTCACAAATCTGTAAACATAATTTTCGGATCACGTCAGGTTTCGTGTATATTTAAATCTTCGTCTTTTGAAAATTTTATAAGGTAGAGATGAAATTTTAAATACTGTTTTGTTTTTTTTAAATATAATTAACACACAGGTGGTACCCCTATAAATGCAGAGCATTGTGTTGATTGGAAGGAAGATAGATAGGTGGGAGGATGAACGTTTGCTTTAAAGTTGCAAGGATCATAATAATTGGGAAAAATTGTTGCAGGGAGCTTATTCCAAATACGCGCGGTACGACAGATGAAAGAACTTTCTCTGTAATGCGTAGTGCGGTGGAACACCGTGTTTACGTGGAAGGCGTGAGTTCCGTTTGCTAATCGTGTAGTTCTGTTGAACACACCAACTGGTGGAACTCAGTTTGCGCATCTCAGAAGAACATTTACCGTGAAAGTAACGGTAGAACAGTGAGACGCAAACCACGTTTCCAAGGAGTCAATAGAGCTGGAAACTCTACCTTCTGCTATTAGATTTATCGCTCGATGTTGGATACGGTCCAGGAGTTCCAGTTGCGTTCTTGAAGCTCCAGCCCATAGGTGCGAATTAAACTCCAATTTTGGACGTATATAGGTGGTGTAGATCATGCGGAGATCAGTCGAAGTGAAATATTTTTTACACCGCCTAAGAAAGCCGAGGCTGCTTCTTTCAACAAGTGTTAATTTTTGAAAATTTAGTAATCCTAGCTTACCAAATTAAAACAAATTATTTGACAAGTTGGAGTTGGATGAAAAAAATGGAGAGCCTAGGCCGAGCTTTTCTAATTACTAATAACCCTAAATCAGAATAGCCAAAGCATCGAGTTGCTGTACCCTTGCAAAAACGAAGTCAAACGGAAGAAACATTTTAATGCCAATAATGCATGGGAATATGATAATGATATAGCTGAAAGAGCAATAAAGCTAATTGAAAATTTTAACCAATTCACAGAAGACGAGTCTGGAAAATAATTTAGTTTACAGGTATAAAAGATGTATTGAGTATCGATTACGTAGAAAATTTATCAGACTGTGAAAGACTTGTGGTCGCTGCGGCGTAATGGTAGTGATTTGGACTGCTACGCAGAGTGTCCGGGGTTCAAATCTAAGCACAAGCAAAATCAAAAAGTAGAAAAAATAATTTTTCTTCACGGCACCACCTCTTGGCAGGCAATGGCAAACCTACAAGAGTAAAAATTGTAGGTCCCTTCCATTCATGTACAAATATAACACGCACAACATGAGTGGGTGCGAAAAGCTCGGCCTAGGCCCTCCATGGACTGTTGTGCCATTAAAAGTAAGTAAAGTAAGTGAAAGACTATCGCACGAAATATCCAACATGTATCATTATTTATAACTTGCAGAAATATTTGAGCGAGCAATAAAATACTAAACATTTTTCATTTCCCAAAAAAAAATCAATCTTTCCCAGGGGGCAAAAAGCGGTTATTAAGCGATTTGATTTTCCATGTCATCACTTGCCAGTCGCAATGATTTTTAAATAAACTAACCCAAGTTTATAATAGTATTTTATTCTATAAATTGTTTATAATGATCCAGTAAATTACCGTATCTAAGGGAATCTTTAGGTATAGCGCATGATTATGTATGTGCAGATGCATTAAGAAGTGAGATCGAAAAATTCGGATAACTTTAAATTGTCCTAGCATTGAAATCCCTTATGCAAATAAAAAAATGTAAACAGTTTTGAAAAGAAAATCTAATTTCCGATAAAATGATTAATGATTAAAACTAATTTGTTTGTTGTTTTTTACAGAATTCGGACAGCTTTTCCGCTATGCCTGCCATTAGCGCCTTTACTGTCATTTCTGAGACTCTCTTGGCGGCAGCATTCCACTTATTTCTAAAATCTTCCATGGATTTAGCTTCTTTGTTTGTTGCCTTTAATGTTCTTTTCACTAGAGCCCAATATCTCTCGATAGACCGAAGTTCTGGGCATTTTGGTGCGTTGGCGATTTTTAGTACTTACTTAAGGGTTACTTTTCTGTAGTGGCAGGAGGCTAGATCAGGCCAAAAGAAAGTAGATGCATTCTGCTTTCTAATGAAGGGCAGCAATCTCTTCTGGAGGCACTCCTTCACATAAATTTCGGAGTTAACAGTGCCACTTGTTGCGAAACTTTTACTCCTTAGCCCACAACTACAAATCGCTTGCCATACCAGAAACTTCTTCGGGAACTTGGTCTATTGTTTTGTCCTAAATCTTTCCTCAACTCCTCCTCGTTCCTTTGCGGTGTAAAACTCTTGACCAGGCAATTGAGAAAATTTAGACAACACGTCTAAATCATCATCGTCCATAACACAGCAATCGAATTTTTGAAAAAAATCTGTCTTCAACTTTTTAGCTCGGCTCTGGGCTACCAAGTTCTTAGTAGCGTTCCTGTCGGGTACTGACTGCACTTTGTATGTTTTAAAGCCCGTATCTTTTTTAATTTTACGAACTAAAAACTCACTGCAACTCGCTTTTTCCGCCAATTTTCGATTAGACAACGCTGGATTCTTCTCTAAGAGAGCAACGACTTTCTTCGCCTTTTGTGGAGACACGAAACCGCATTTCCTTCCACAACCATATTTTCTAGCAACTGTTAAGTCTGTATTAAATTTTTTGAGAATCATCGAGACAGTGTTTTGTGCAACTTTCGCCTTATTTGCAATTGGTTTTCTGGCTCCTCTGCGAAATTTCTCGAAATAATTCAACTAAATCGCGTCTTTCCACTTCCGATGCCAGGACTCAACTGAAAGTTCACTAGTCAAAAAAACATGTGATTCTGATGTGTATTTCAACAGAACGCAAAGCCAACGCAAAGCCAACGCAAAGCCTACTGTTTGAATTTTTTTATTCAGATGAAGAGTTTCAAAGCAGTGGTCTTTCAAAGTTATCCTATTTTTTCGATCTCACTCCTTAATTGCATATTTTTCCAAACTTTGAAAGCAAGTAAAGTACATACTTATGTATTTCCTGCCTTTTCTCCTTAAGTAGATTCTATGAAACAAATATATTTTGATTTTATTTTTATGTATATTTATGTATATTTTAAATATTTTCGGTTGACATCAATCATCATAATAATATTATATAATATATGTATATATTTTTATAATTTTTAAAAAATATAATTTTGAAAACTTGCTTGTTTGTTCTTTACATTTATATTAATAATTATACTTAAGATATTTGTAAAATTCTAAAACAAAAAAAAAATTGGTTTCCGTTATTATAAGAAAAAAGTATCCAAAAATTTACATACATTTGAAAATAAGCTTAAGCTTAATGAACGTTAAAATTATTATAATATATACGGAATATGAATGGAAATTTAAGTTAATTTGTTATTTATAACAAATTTTATACAAACAGACAAAAAGTAGTACATGTATAAATATTTATGAATTATATATACATATATTTATATTAGATCGGATTGATTTGTACGGAGTAGTTTTGAATTCGAAATGGTCATTTGGGAAGATTTTAAAAATAAAAAAGTGGCACCATCTTTTTTATTTATTTTTGTTTAAGATTTACAATTTAAAGTGCCACTTGAAAGTTTAAAATTTTCTTCAAAGTGAAAAACAGTGAATGCAAATGTTTTGCTGAAAGTATGGATAGAAATGTTTGCAAAACAAAATGAAAATGAATTGATTAATGTGTGTTTTTTTTTTACTTTTTATATTTCGCAATAGATAGTTTTGCATCAATTATGTCTCCAAGGTGTTAAATCGAAATATCGAACTTTCAAATAATGCCAAACTTCTTTATCCAAGATTAGTTGTGAACATTTTATAAGAAAAAAAATCAATCCACCCTAATATAATATAGTATATTTTTTTTTGCCTTGTTAATGGTTATGCGTAAAAATAAAAATCAAAAATGAAACATTCACAATTGTGCGACTTTATTATTAATTTTTTTTTTTTCTTATTATGGAAATATAAAATTCATATGAAAATACACACTCAAGTTTTTGTTTTTTCTTCTCCATTTAAATAAATTCTATAATTATTTAAAAATACTGTACAATATAATTACATATTCATATATGTAGTATGTCGGTATATTTATATAAAATATCTTAAAATCAAATGGGTTATTTTAATTTTTGTTTTTTTTTTTAGTTTTTTTATTTTGGGGGGAAGTATATCTTCTATGAAATATATATATATGTGTGTGTGTGTGTATATATTAACTGGAGAAACCTTTTGATTACTTCACTTATGGTTCATTATTTGCATTTGTAGGAATTTAATTCAAGTTTCAATAAAGTTTTCAATTTATTTGTAGTTTCATTTGTTTTTATTTTCTTTCTTTGATTTTTTGTTATATACTCGTATACTTCCATTTATTAAAAAAGTGTTCTTTATTTCAATAATGAAGAAAAACCTCCTAAGCAATTTCAAATTTTGTACATTTTATGTAGTAGAATTAGTTGTTTTATCATAATTTACCGCTCTCTTCAAGCTGTTCTAATTCAGCAAATATTAAGGTAGTCTTCATAAGAATTTCTTTTTAAATGTTATATTTGTATATATGTAGGTATTAGGTATATACTACCATACCTAAATATATAATATTTTAGTATTTTAAAAATTTACAAAGTAACAGATACGTATGTAAGTATGTATGTATAAACTGCTTTAACTACACGCAATTTAATGCTTTCAAAACAATTTGAAATAATTCTTTCAAAAGAGTTCCATTTTCTGTGAAGGAGTGAATTGCTTTATCAAATACATCATTGCAAGTCTAAGTCAGTACGCCACATCAATCAATCAATATTCAGATGAAGTATCACACATGCGGTTTAACAGTTTCAACGACAACTTATATTTTTATTTCGGTTCCTATTCATTTGGAACAACACGATAAATCTGAAAACATCATTGAAAAGGTCACGTTGTGGTATCACACGAATGAGATTAAGTTTAATTCAACTTTTGATATGATTTTGCTAACTGACTTTTCTAAACTATGTTTAAGCTAGCACTGAAAAATGAGTGCTAATAATTTTTTTCAGAGATTGAAAAACGATGGATTTTCAAACTAAATGGTGTCTCGAGCAGAAATAGCTACATACATACATACATACTCGTGCATATATTGACAGTTGTCATTACAAAATATAGGTTACAAGAAATATTAAAAAATTTAGTTGCATAATTGATGGAATTTAAAATTTCAACCGCATTTAAATTTTTCTTTAAAAAACAAATAATATCAAATGCGTATGAAATTTTAATGAGCTTCACATTATTTAATCTACAATGACACAGGCTTGCTAAAAGATAAAACTTTAAAACGAACAAATGCAAAATAATTAATTTTTTCCATCTTTTTTGAAATGTTACAAATAAAATTCACTTCATTCGTTAACTTTTCACTTGATTATTTTCTTAGCAAATGCGTTTTGCTTTGCTGACATTTATTGGCAATGTAAAAATATATGTTGACAAAAGTCTCAATTTATTAGCAAACTTTAGTTTGTGGATTTATTAAGAAGAAAATTTATATTTTCAAAAACAAAGTCAACTCATTCGAAAGATTCTTAAAAATCGAATGTCGAGCAAGTTAAGTTGTTTTAATACTTGTTAAAATTATTATTTAAATGCTAATTTGGAAAAAGATAAAGTAGCAAAAAAATGCAATCTTGAAATATGAAATTATTTGGGAATTCAAGTACAACTTTCTAGGAAATTTTCCTTGTCAAAATCCGATATCGGCAATGTGTTGATCTTCGAAATTCTAGCAACTTGCCACAGTTCTACCTGAATATCACTAAGTGCATATGTATTTCAGAAAAGCATTTTTTAGTCTTTCGGCAAAAGATAAATTCGATTGAAAATACACAAAATCACATTTTTAGCATTTAAACTAAAACAGTCAAATTGGATATTTCGAAATCAACGAAAAGCAATACGAATTTTGCTCAGCAATAATTTTAAATGTTTTTCTTTACAAAGTTGTGTACTTATATGTCGTTCAATCTCAATTATATATATTTTTTGTTTGTATAAATTTATTGCGCCTGCGCTTATGTTAGAATTTTGCTTTATAAAATCTCCTTTTTGATTATATTTTTCGTTTGTTTTATTTTAAATTGTACGCCAGTTGAATTTTTTCTTTTATATAAGTGAGAAAATCGGTTAATATTCAGCAAGAAGTTAAAATTTGTAGCAGTTTTTCTTCGATCATTTCTAAAGGCACGATGATTTTAATAAAAATTAAAATTTTGTTTCCACTTCAAACTTTGCTGCTTGCATTATTTGTTTGCCAGGTAAATGCTTAAATGTTTAAATGTTTTACCATAAATAAAAAGAAAATACTTTGGAATTTGTGTTAAAGAAATCTATAAACATCACAAGAATCGCTTCAAATACTGTTTTACATAAATGGCGAAATTCGAAATAAGTATTGTATTACAATTTCTACGTTTTGAACTGTGCATACATATATTTCGTGATCTTAAGATATGAAAAACAGAAGAATTGGCGCTGGTAACACGATTTGAAGCGACTCTGGCTCTTATCAAAAGTTTTTAATAAATTACACTTACTATTTGTTTGCATTTTAGTAACTTTTACTTTCAACTTCAGTCTGTTTAAAAAATCCTATATATGCTTGAGATTCCTTAAAGGAAGAGTATACAATCGAAATAAAACTAGCAAATGGTATAAAATAAAATTTACAAAACTCTTCCTTCTTTCATTCAAGAAAAAACTTTCCAAAATTTCTTCAATTATTATTAAAATATATGTAAATATACTTGTTATATTAGAAATTTTAAATTATTTTAAATTCTTGGCTTTACTTGTTCCTTAAAGAAAAATAATTGTTCTCTGTAATTGTTACAAACTTTTATATATGAAGTGTAAATGTATATCTATAGTTTTTTATAGTTTCTTCGTTTACAATATACATACATATAAATAAGATATTTATTTATATACGCGTACATAGTACATTTGTAAATAGGTTTTGTTTCGAATAATGTACTTAGTGATACATGAAATAGTATTTGATTAGATTAATATTGGTTTTCTGTACCTACTTCTGTACTTCTAGACAAATAATCGGTCTCTAGCAAGGGATTTATTTGTAAATGTCGATTGAAAATTTTAATAAAATATGTCAATAATAAAACATAAATTTATATATAGGTATAAGAACTAGTATAAAACTAAGATTACATTACATCATTTATTATTATGTTTTTCTTCCAGTTTGCATTGTGAACTAAAGTTAAACACTTACACTGCTATAAAATGGAAACCTGTTTCAATGCTTTGATAGGTTTAGTGGTACATCTAAAAAGTAAAACCAAAACAAAGGGTCAGCGTTAATATAATATATATAATATATATGTGCAAATAAAACATTCCGATTCGATGTAAAGGAACACTTACCGGAACTAAGTTCATCTTTAATTTCAATTGATGATGCTGCTGCTTTTGTGTTCGAGCATTTTGCTGCTACAGTGTTATCAGTCAATTTGGGTGAGTGTGTTCTACCACTAACAGTAGGTGGAACAGTTAAGCTCATGCCACCGCTGTGGAGCATTGCCGCCGCCGCTGCTGGTCCAAACATATGTGCTGCCATAGCATCAGCAGCTGCGCCCACACCTCCACTTCCTACTCCATTATATGGAAAACTATGATATGGTGGAGATAAACGCGCTGCAGTTGATGCACCTGGATGATTTGGCGTTAATAAAGGTAATCCTGTTCCTGGATAATGATTCATCCACATGGGATTATGTCGCAACGCTGCCAATGTCGAAATGTAAGGGTGATAATAGGAAGGTGAGACCACCGTAGGAATGTACGCGGCGGCAGCAGCCGCAGCAGCGGCAACAGCGGCCGCAGTGGCAGCAGCTGAACCACTATTGGGCGAACTTTGATGAGCTGTGGTTGGATTGGGGGTGGAGATGGCTGTGTGTGGACTTGATGATGACCCATTGGGAGGAGGCGGATACATATAGTAGTGTAGTGATGATGCAAGCGCTCCCATGTTGGTGCTATTGCTGCTGTTGGGTGAGCCGCGTTGGAGCAAGTGCTGTTGCTGCACATGATTGGCTGCTGGAGTTTTACGATCTTGCTGTGCTTCTTCATTTGAGCGATCGTTGGGTGAAGAGCTACTGCTAGTTGTGCTGGCAGTGGGCGATGCAAATTGCCTACGAATGGATGCAGTCTTTTTTGGTACAGTCCGTGGCATGCTTTCGCGAGGCGAAGCCGTCGATGATCGTGGAGGTGAAAGATCTCGAATGGCAGCAGGCATCGAAGAGCTGTTAGAGTTTGGAATGTGTGTGTGTGTTGATGGTACAGCAGCTGCAACAGGAGTAGTGGCAACACCAGTACCAGCAGTTGTGGAACTAAACACAGATGCTGAGTGGCGCGGAGAACGAGCAAAACTCGAAGCAACACAGCCAGAATTTGGCGATATTGAAGTGCTTGGTGGTGGTGCAGGCACATATTTCGGTGACATCATATATGGTGAGTAGAAACCCTGATGTTGTTGCAGATGATGACTGGGTGATTGCGAGAGTGAGTGCGGATGTACTGTATTTGGCGACACGCTATATTCTGCTGAAGCAAAACGCATTTTATAATTGGAAATGTTACTTTCGGGTGGTGTTGCACGCGGAGAACGTTGTCCATAATCATTTCCTCCCGTATGTGAGACGGTGGGACTTCGTGAATGTCCATCATGAACGGATGCAGCGTATGGTGGGGAACGCTTCTTATTCAACGAGGTTGATGATGACTTTCCACCACCGCCGCCGCCACTACTGGTACACTCCGGTGACTTTGGTGATGCTAACATCGCTCGTAAATATGAAGGATCCGTATAATGATTAAGCAGTTGTTGTTGATGATGGTGTTGCATTTGGTGATGGTATTGATTAATATTACTCACAATCACCGCCTGATCGTTGGCTTTCTTTGTAAGTGCAGTTGTTGCTGCAGATGATGAGGAATTGCTGCTAGTGCTACCACCCAGCAATGAGTGTATGCTATACGAGCTGTAGAGACGTGTTGGTACAGTTTTAGTTGTTGCTGTCGTTGCTATAATTGTCGTTGGTTTTATTTTCGTATTCGCAACTGATGATGCATGATGATGGTGATGGTTACCATTTGAAGCCAACACATTAGACAGTGGTGGTGATATAGCGTTAGATTGAATTCTATGTGTGCTTGGAATTGAATTGCCTTTGGCCCGACAGCGTTTTCCACCTGCCACATCAATATTATCTTCCAGCGAAACCTTCTCAAACTCACGCAGTATTCGCTTACGTGGCGAGACATGTTGTTGATGATACTCGACTAGACGCGTAGCTGCCGATGAGGATGGTGGAGAAACCTAAAATAAAACCAGAACCACTTATGTTGATAGAAAATATATGTATATGCATGCATATGTGTTTGTTTGTTATTTTTACAAAATACAATTCTTTGAGTCGTTTTATTGCAATGCATAACTTACCTTATGCGACAGCGAGTTGTTAGAATTGATGCTGCTTCCGCCAATATTTCCGCTTGCTGCTAGTAGCAATGATGCCTTAGACAAGTGAACTAAACGTGCTGGCATTTCATCGATTAGTTTTTGTATAATTGTCGTGAGCTTGGCTCGAGTTTTATGCTTTTTAAGTCTTTTGTCTTCTCCTCCTTCCTTTTCGATTTTTATAGTTACTGAATCTGCAGATACTAACTTGACTTCTTTGCCCATTTTCTCGCAGTTTTCGATTTTAATTTTTGTTAAATTTGCATCTGTTGTTGCTAGTTTTGTCTCATTTTCATCCAGCTTGGCTCCATTTATGGTTCCGAGATTTAGGTGCTGTTCATCCGCGGATGTCACCATCGCTTCATCATCATCTTCACTGGTATTCATTTTTTCAGCCGTTCCAATATTCTCATTCTTATCGCTTGCAACAGCAACAATTTTCTTTAGTACAATCACTTTATCATTTCTCGTTTGAAGTTCGCTTGATGTTGGTGTTGATGCTGAAGGCGATGATGGTGTTGGAGTTTCACTCCCAGTAGAAGTAATCGCATCTGTGCAATCGTTGCCCGTGAGTGTTTTTGTTGAGGAAGAAGACGAGTTGGAAGAACTTCCATCATCATCGTTCATTCTGCTACTTCCACCATTATTCGTTGATTTAATTTTGTTCTTTTCCAATTTTTCTTTTTTCTCTTCCAACCTTGATATTCTTTCTATTTCAATTTCTATACCATGTTCTTCTGATGGCGATTTTGGCTTATCTGCTTCTTCATTCTCTGTTTCTTCTTTCACTTTAAGTATTACATCATTCTCGAAGCTTTTAGGCAACTTATCTAATCGTTGAAACAATCGAGCAAATTCTCCACCTTCGATTCTTGTGACATCGTATGGTCTTCTACGTTTTCTGTGCGCTGCTAACAATCCGCATTTTGTAAGCGTAACTTCCTTTGGTCGTCGATATAGCAGCGACATCTCCTTTGATGAGCCTCGACGTGGTGTTGCTTGCTTCCAGCAATGATCGCGTTGCCATGGCGATGATTGTATCGAGCTATTGTCATCCGAAACTGGCGGCAACCAAAAAAATACATTATTGTTAATATTTAAAAATTCGTTTCATACAAATCGGATATATCTTACAGCTTAACGATGTTGAACTTTCGTTCTTTGGATACGCTGTTGATGTTGCTAAGGTTGGTGTTACGGTGGATGATGTCGCTGATGGAGGACGAAAAAGTTTTCGTTGCACCGAAACCCAACCACTCTTTTCGCCATCCTTTGCTCGCGCCAATTCCAGTATAAACTTTCCATCTGTAAAAATTTACGGGCATTAAAATATATTACACAAGTTAATACGAATATTACGCAGTATACCTTTAAAGAACTGCAACCTGCCACCAAAATTGCCAGAGCCACCTCCGGCCGGTATTGAAGCTATTGGACTTCGACTAAATAGTTTATGATTATTGTTGTTGTTGACTGCTGTCGATGACGACGAAGACGAGGATGAAGACGAAGACGAGGACGATCCAGAAGCGCTAACGGTATAATCAATAACACCAACCAGTTCCGCTTTTACGCCCGCTGTCGTTACACCGATCATGTGTGCTGAAGGCGGTGGTGGTGGGGTTGGAGTTGTTGCAGGCATCGCTGTTGTTGTCTTGTGCTTTTGCGAAGTCGTCGATGATAATCCATCATTCGCATAACATTTTATATTTGCGATGGAAATTTATATCTGTAATGGAAATCATATAATTAATGATTTAAATTTAAGGTGAAATTTATATTTGTATTAGTTATACTACGAAAGCTTAATTTAACAACCTAATCTGGAGCCTATTTTTTTTTTTTGTAAACGAAATAAAATATGCATCAAATATTTTCGATTAATGTCTAAAGCGCACCAGGCTCATCTATCTGCGAGACGATCGAAGTCTTTTGAAGCTCTTTAGTCAGGTGCCACTTCATATCCTCTTAAAATATTAATAAATATGGTTTTATGAAGAAAGGTTGAACCTCTAAAAACAATTGTTGTTGAACGAGCGTTTTATCAAGTTTGTTATTAATTAAAACCTTGCGTTTTCTTTTCTCCGTTAATGTCAAAGAATATTGAATGAAATTCTGAAGCAAATTAAACCAAATTCAGTAAACTTTATTGAAATAGCTTCTAGAACTGTTGTAAAAATTGTTAATATCGGCCAGAGCCACGCTTCCCCTCCTACAATTAGTTATTTAACGGGAAATTTTTTTGTTCATGTCAACGCACAGCGTGTGCCCCTATGAAGGCAGATCATTGTGTTGATTAGAAGGAAGATTGATAGGTAGGAGGAAGAAGGAGGGAGAACCTGAGAGGGAATGCAATCCTTTACCACAATGAACTTCAGTTTACCAATGTTGACTACGACCGGATGTAGTGTCAACGAAAGGGATAGGGAGGATTAGTAAAATGTACTGATGCCTAACGAGGTGGTGCGGTGTAGAAAAATGATTTTTTTTTCTACTTTTTTATATCAAGATTAAAAGTGCAGCAGATTCGGTGCACACGGTTAAAATAGCTTCATTAATGGGCAATTACCACGCCTAACTCCATACAATTGAAATCGTTAAACGATATAAACGGGAGTACACAAAAATACAACACAATTTAGTATAGTAAGTTAAGCAAGAACAACATTTAATTTACAAACTATATAAAAGTCAGATAATGACCACGCCCACCTCCCGGTAAATGTAATGAGGTATTTTATTTAAGTGGTTGTGCAGGGTATTAACACTATGAAAAGCTAAAATCAGCTCAGCTTTTCACCTGTTTTTTTTTATAAAAATGGGGGGTATTCCGGAATCTGATTACGATTTACGCTATGAACACGACAGAATTGGTATTCTCGAATTTATCGTAATCTTAAGAAGAACGGTAACGGTGAAATTGAAATAAAAAAACTATTTTTTTTTAGTAATTTTACTTAATTTTTCGCTTTTACGCTTTACGAAGTAATTTAAATTTTATTTAATTTTTTTATTTGGTATCAGTATCTCTTGTCTTCTGTTAGAACAGACGGGCGAGCAATGCGACTAGAGCGTGTCTTGGAGAAAATGTCACTGTCAACAATTATACTTTTGAAATCGTCAAAGACATCGTTTACCTAGGAACCAGCATTAACATTCCAGCGGAGATTAACTCTTGCCAACAGATGTTACTTAGTAGGCAATTGAGAAGCAGAACCCTTGACCGTCCAAAATGACGCTCTACAAGTCCTTCATCCTTTTCTTCCTAATGTATGGCACTGAGACGTGGACATTGGGCACCAATGATGAGAGGCTGTTAGGAGCGTTGGAGAGGAAGATACTCCGTAAGATCTATTGTTCAATATGCGTGGGCGACGTGTGTAATGGAACCATGAGCTATATAAGCTGAACGTTGACATAGTCAAGCGCATAAAAATCCAGCGGCTTCGCTGGCAGGCTCATGTCCGGCTAGAAGGGTATTTTATTCGAGCCACGGTAGAGAAACATGCAGAAGAGGACGTTCTAATCTCCGTTGGAAAGATCATGTACAGGGAGACCTGACTGTATTTAGCCTAACTGACGCCAGAGCGCGCATAGCAGAGGCGACTGACGAAGTTTAATCGAGGCGGCCTAGATCGATAATCGGTTTTAGTGTAAACAAATCTTAACTTTTGTTGCAGTATGGATGCATCATAAAGCATCAAATTAAAATAAGTTTGATAAGTTTTGTTTGATTGCAATGATGTGGGGTGCCAAAGAAAACCACATAGCGATAATTGACTTATACAAAAGCGGGAAAAGTGCTTCACATTACTGAACAATTTTGGAATATTACTGAATCGTCCAAAGTAGAAGACAGGCCAATAAGTGGTCATAGCAATCGTAAAAGCTTTAGGAGAATGGATTCGCAACAATCACCTTCGAAAACAGAAAATAATGACGAGAGAGCTGGATAATTTCAGATTCATGTCTTAAGCCTTTCGTCTGTTAACCTGGTAACACCGTGGTTACACGACTTAGGCTTGAAAGTTGCAAATGGCTCTTGTAATAGCACGCGTACAATGGCCTTAACACATACTCTTCAATGGAGAAAGATATGTTTTGCAACAGGATTCTGTTCCTGCACACAACGCTAAACTGGACCAGAGTGGCTAAGAATTGTTGGTTGTGGTGGTCAGAGTTAGATAGCTTGGCCTGTAGGATACCTCATCGAAATTTGGAAAGCCTCATGAAAGCATTGACTATCTATAGCCGAATGACCGAATGAACATTTGCAAAAGGCGATCATTTCGAATGAACTTTAATTTATTTATACATATATATATAATATATGTAATTTAAAGTACAAAATATTCCTTCAATTAACGTTAATTAGGTTTTATAGAAATCTCTCGAATTTTTGATAACGAAGCATGCAGCTTAACCGAATATCGTTGCCCCCAGAATCCGGCATCATGTTTATAAGCTAGTTAGCTTAATCATCTATTCTTATGGCATGCAATGGACATTTGGCTTCTCCAGTCGCAATAATCTCCCTTCTATTACTTTTTTCCATATGAAAACGTAAGTTATAAGTGGCGCAAGGCCACACACAGCAATGAAGACGTTTTCCCAAACCTAAACAATTCATTCTTAGAACAACTGATTTGCTCTTGAGCAATTTTTGGCTTAGTGCCCATCAACTCTTTAGACATGCAACTAAAAAACAAGCATTTTATCAAACATTCAAAGTATTTTACAATTCAGTAGAGATTAACCTGACTTTGCTAAATATGTCACTTGGATCACTTCTGTTCCATGTATGTTTACACTCTAACTTTATCACTCTCTTTATTTTATCATTTTATTCTCACTCAGAAGAGCTGATTGCAGACGTTCCATTGCCGATTCGTTTCGCTGAGTACTTCGGATGCGAGTCTAGTTCATTCACACCCATCAGCCAGCCAGCAGCACCAATACAGCAGCAGTAGTAGTCAGTCAGCGGTAAGGAAATTCAACGGTATACAACATTACACTCAACTAAACTTACTTTACTCAACTGCCATTTTGTTTTACGACTTAGTTATATTGTTTCGTTCAAATGTTGAAATTGAGTTAGAAATATGTTGGTGATATGACTGTTGTTATCGCCTACTGATTGCAATAATAATGTTGATGGTGAATTAAATGGCTATGGTCCACTGTGTCGACGATCATATATAACACTGTACAACAAAATCGGACTTTCAAACAGTATCTGAGTTATGGCCCGGGTTTTCTCGAGTATTTTTAGCAGCTGATCACGAATCTGTTTTTGGCTGTTTCTGGCTACGTCAGTTTTTAAGTACTTCCATTCATGTTGTGAGTGTTCCATGTATTTGTACATGAATGAATCATACATTGTTGTATGCCGAATCCGAACGGCGAAGTGAAAAGTATTCCTTAGGCAATTTTTACTCGGAGGTTTGCCATAGTCTGCCAAGAGGTGGTGCCGTGTAGAAAAATTACTTTCCTACTTTTGGATTCTTGCCTGTGCCGATATTTGAACGCGGGCATTCTGTATAGCTGTCCAGTACACTGCCAACAACACCACAAGGACAACGTCAATTTTAAAAGTTTAAAACAAAAAAAAATCTTAAAATTTTACAATACACTTATTGGTAAACTTCGTATTATACTGGGCCACAACTTAGATAATATTTTACTGTTGTGCAGTGTAATTAATGAATTTGTGACGCTCTTCCCAATAGGTCTGTTCGGGTACTTTACTAGTATCAAAATTCAACAGCGCATGAAAAATATTCTCCGAAAAAAAGAATAATCTGAAAAAATGCGCGAACGAAAAACTTGTAAAGTTAGTAAATAAGCTAACTGTCTTTTCAAAACAAAATTTATTTCTAAATTATTAAAACAGTAAATTTTATATGCATCGATTTTAAATACAACTAATGGAAAACATAAAATAATAAGCAAAATGAAAAAAACAAAGTTAATTTACTATCTTATATTTGAACAAATTTTGAAAAATATTTAGAAACATAGATAAAAATCTTTGTCAGTTTGTTCTTGTTTTTCTCTTCATATTTTTAGTAGAAATTGCTCCATTAAAAATTTGGTGAAATTCCCCATCCGTTATACTCTCTTTTACTAATGTGAAATAAGTAGGGTGTGGTATAGTCATAATGTAATAAAATTTTTTATAAAAAATAAAGATTTTACGAAACCTGAGAGAATACGACAACTTGTGAATCACCTGATTGATTATTTTGTAAGGACAAGGCCATAGCGTAGGACTCCTCCAAATATTCCGCAAGTCAATACAAAAATTTATACGGATCTAGTTAGATTATAAGAATATCAAGTATTTAATCGATCGATTAAAAAAATAAATATATGGAACAAAATGACGGCCGGTCAAACCCAAAAGTTCGATTAAAATCCAAAAGGCTTTCGTTTTATAAAAATAAAAGATCTCATCAATTAAAAATTGGATTTTTATGCATGAAAAAAGCGTACAAAATTTAATACAAATAGATTTAGTTTTAAATTTTTTCATTGAAAAAAGGTAATTTTCATTGAATCATCTATTTCACTTTTTACTTTTAGAATTTTGAAATATTTATACAATAAGAAAACAACGAAAATTTGTTCATATTAGACTACAAATATCTGTAAGAGACAATTGGATCAATAAACAAAATCTTATAATAGTGCCTTCCTCTTTCTTTTAGCATAGTCCATGGAGGGCCTAAACGGAGGTTTTTATATCCGTTCATGTTGTGCTTGTAATATTTGCACACGAATGGAAGAGACATACAATCGTATGCAGAATCCGCACAATGAAGTTAAAAGCTTTTCTTAGGAATTGATTTTAGCATGTGACGAAATTTGAACTCTTTAAACTCTGCGTAGCAGTTACCATATGCATTTGTGTTTTAATGTGCATATTTATCTAGTTGTGGTCTAGGATTTGATTATTGGTACCACTGATTGTACACAAAGTTATCCAAGGTAAGGTTATCCCTACTCTCTCTAGCTTGGGAGGTAAAAGCCTATTCCCCTGTAATAACTATGTATATAAATTTTTTGTGATTTTTAATAACGGTTGTATACTCCCCTGATTACTCCATGTGCAATATTTATGGAATATAGATTAAAAATTATAAAAAACTTAGCATAGAACACTGTAAGTAAATGTTTTTTATAATTTCTCAAATAAATGGTATATGCATGCATACATATGTATGTATATCCCAAGAAATATGTGACGTCACAATTGTGATTCAATACAAAAACACGAAAGGAAAAATAGATAAGTAAATATGTGGAAAGATGTGCATACCTTGTCAGATGTGTTTTTATTTAATTGCTCCCTTTTAGTTAAGCCTAATTCAAAAAAAAATGAAGTAGCAATAACAGGAACAATAATGCGTGCGACAGAGATAAACAGTAAAAGAAAACGATATAAGTACAATGAGAGAGAATGCATAAACCTTTTCCTTCCGTCTTTAACTATTTATTGAATTTTTTTTATAATTTCCTGTCATATTACGAAAAATTACACAATAAATTTGTGTTCAATACATTATACTGAATCTCATCAACTTATATTTTTATAATTGCTGTAATACTCAATTGTACGTTTATTAAACGCCAATACTAAAATATTGAGCCGTCTAGTTGATTTGAGGAACTGGAGTAATGAAACACAAACGTTTTTATGATGGGAGCACAAAGTGGGGAGAGTAGATGAAACCAAACGAACGAACCAGCGAGCGAGCGCGAACGACAGATGAATGTCGTGCAGCAACGCAAACGTCAACTACTTTCAATTTATTTGGATTTTATTTTTAATATGTCTCAAACTCTACAACTTTAAGTTGAATATTTATATTAAATGCACATTTTTTATTTCATACTTGTCCTTGCAGTACCATAAATTTTTAATTTACATCTGTTCAACACAATAGAAACAAAATCATATAAATTTACACATGAAGCAAGCACAGAAACCCCGAATGAATTGGACGGGCGCGAGCAACAACAGCGCAGCGACAACGAATATACAGAATAAAAAAAAACGTTGTGTGGAAGATGAAAAAAAATTAGCAATTACCAGAAATGTTTTTCACATTTTTAGCCACAAATCGCACACGAATGCATACAGTTTCGGTGAAAAATTAATCTTAACACTTTATATTATACTTTTTAAATAATTTCAAATGAAGAAAAACACAAGTGAATTATTAAAAACCAATTAGAAAAAATTATTAATAAAAATGCAGAGCGCAACGCAAAGAATGAAAACCACGAACGAGCAACGAATAAAATGAGATATTCGAACTAGCTACGTACAAAAAATCACACAATTCACACTCATTTCGTGAAACGAAACACTCGCTCCTATGATAAAGTCGTTTCATTCTCGCCGCGTTCTATTTTTCCCATTGAAGAAAGTTTTTTTTTTGCTAGTTGTTTTTTTTTTGTTTTTAACGAGCGGCGTTCGTGTGAACTCTGCTCACAGAGACGTCTACTGCGCTGCAATCGGCGTGCAGCCACGATTGGTAAATTTTGTTTTGTATTATAACTGACTGTGCTGCCTCATGTACGCCGTGGGAAAATTTGAGCGTGGGAAAAATTGATTTAATACATTTGTCTCTTTCGCACTTGTTTATTTTTCTTCTTGCCGCACATGGGATTTTTTCCCACACTAGAAAAAACGGATTTCTTCAAATATACAAAATAATTGAAATTGGATGAAAAGATTAGAAACTCAAATTTAGAAAGTGTCAACTGCAATTCTCCTTAATGCTAAATTTATAAGTAATCATACTGGCAACCTCAAATATTATATCAATTTTTTTTAATGCAATTTTTGAGATATTTATAATAAAACGGAAAATGCAATTTTGTATCTGATACTGACATTATTATTTCGGATTCAATAATTTAAAGTATTTTAAAGGATTTCTCTCTGTATAAACCAGTAGCATTAGTGTCTTTTCTATTAAAAAAAAATATGCCCAGACACTCTTTATCGCTTAATTTGCAAAAGACTTAATACGTTAGTAGAGATGCAGTTGACAATCTTGTAAATCACCAAAAACTTGAGTTTGAATTAAGGTAGCGATATATATTCTTAAAAGTGTATTCTAAAATTTGACTATAAAATTCACACTATCTTGGTAATACTCACAAATATGAGATAAATAAAAATAAGGTTTATGGGACTAATACCTGATTATCCAAAGCCATGCCTACATTTGAAAAAAGAAAAACAACTAGGTGTATACCAATTCAATTTGAATTAGTTTTAATAAATAATCTATTTCTGATCACAAATTTCAATTTGACGATAATTGTATAGTTTTTGAATAGAAATATCGCTCATATAATAACAATATTTATTCTAAATCATACATTGTCGCCTTTAAAGCAACATAATATAAACAGCAGGAATTTGTGATTTCGAATTATTTCTAGTATTAGCCCTAGGGACTTTTTGCTGTGAATTTAAATATATACAAAAAAAATTTTATAATTGCTTAATATATTTTATGCATTCCTAACAAGCTCAACATTTTTCACAAATTAGTTTAATAAGTTTAATTTTCTTTCTAATCATTTACTATTTCGAAGAGAATTTCCTTATATTTCAATAGACATGAAAAATTTTGAAAATAAGTAAACTTCAATATGTATTTAATGAAAGAAATATAAACAAATTCTCTTCGAATAGTTAATTAGAATATAGTTTTCCACTGACATTTAAAATGATGAAATCTAACAGTAGTTAAGAACAGCCTTGAACTTAAAATTTCGCTTGAGCTAGGTATCTTAAACTACAGAGAAATGTTATAGTGTTTTAAATTGATTCGTAACTAAGCACGTTGTACTCTACACAAATTGTTCTTGACTATTCGCCGATAGTTCCATTAATCGCCAGGCTGCCTTTGGATTCATCTCGTTCGGATCTCGACACAGCACCCAAACATAATTTACACGCATAACCTTTTCCGGATCACCTTCCACCACTTTATTCAATTGATCGCGTACGCTTATTATTTGCTGTGCTTGAAATGTAACTATTAACACAGGTCCTTGCTCCATCACCTTACCCATCGCCAAATCAATATTTTCAATATCCAGAATTTTCGAGTCTAAATGCAGTCCACTCTTGATGGCCTGACTAATTGGCGTGGCAATGATGTTGTATGTACTCTCAAAACACCAGTCTTTCAAAATCTCTAAATTACCATGTACCATAGCTTCCAATATATTAGGGATGATGTCTATTTCACAATCGCGAAGGAACTGTTTTTGATCAAAACTGGGATCAATTTTACATATTTCGGTAAGTGTTTCAGATAATTCCGTCTTGGAGAATAGGCCACCCATCACGTCGGATACTTTGTCAGTAAGGAGTCGTGAAGCGCGTATCATAGGATTTTCCGATTCTTCGTATTTCATCTTCCAGTCCAGCACTTTATTAACGTAGGCATTATTGTTTTTGAAATCCTCCCAGGACTGGTAGAATTTAGAATCTTTATGTAGCTCGACACCTAACATGGAAAAGCAATGTAATACATTTCGCATAACAACGGTAATTATTGATTATACTATTTACCTGTGGCATCTATATTAGGCTCTACAACACGCTGATCGGCTGTCGACTCAATTTCTACTCGTTTTCGCAATTTTGTCGGTGATCGATATACACGTGAATTTATGCTCTGCGAATCGATTTCTTGTTTGATCATTTTTGTTGTGTCTGATATGGCTTGGAAGGCAGTGGTCTGCCCAATTTTTCCACCTTTCTCAGATATACTATCTGTTACACCTTTTGCCGTCTTGGAGATCTCTTCTGTTATTTTGGTTGCTTTTTTGGCTATATCCGACTTACTCGCCTCATCAATGGCATCACTAACCTTTCCCTTGATCGTACCTAATTGTTCCCTAAGTATATTGGATGATTTTTGAGCTTCCGATTCGACAATATTGAATTTCTGCCTGGCTGATTGCAGCGCCTCCGATTGTTCTAATTTTTGAGCTTCTTCGCGAAATTTCTTAATATTTTCCTTCATTTCTTTGTTTTTATCCATTTCATTTCTGATGTTATCAATGAATTGCGAAAAGAATCCAGTTCTTCGTCCGGGTTGCGAATAACAACGCTGAGTCAATAAATTCGAATATTTAATAAACATTAAACATAACAGTGTGTAAATACAATTCTCACTCACCTGGACTTGAAATCCTTGTACATAAAATTGAACTGGAAGCCATCTATATTTACCTCCTGATAGTGCCAAGGCTTTGTACTGCAAATACAGAAAACATTAACACAAAATTGATAACCTCGTATTTTTTCAAAAATTCACAAGTTATTCTGTGTTGGGATCTCATGAGTGTATTGTACCACTTACCATTTTGACAAATTTTTATAAAAAGACAATTTTGAATCAAGAATATAATTATTTGAAATTTCTGGTCGAATTTATGTAATTTTCCTTATAAAAGCGCGAGCAAATTTTTGCGGCGCGACTGAACAAATCATGCTGTGTTTAACTGTCAAAAATTCTTTCAATTGAAATGTCAAAATCGGCTGGTATAGTTTTCCTACAATTTAGCTTGCATAAATGTAAATAGAAGATATGTGTTATTATTTTTTTCTTTTTGTTAATTTATTTTTTGGCAAGAAAAAGTATAACGTAGTTCTTTTTCACAGCCAACTAACTTTGTAAAAACAAATTTTAAATTACTTGAGAAACAAAAAAATATTTTTTTAAATAAAGTACTTTTTAACTACGTGAGTTACAAACTTATATAAGCTCCTTCCCGTACTATACAGTTTTAGCCAAATTTATGTGTTTTTACCATTTTTACTTTGAAATCGCTGTACACCAGAAACAGATTGGGCCTACGCCTACGACACGCGTAACAGGTTTGAGAGATTTTTTCATACTCTCTCAAGTTTGACACTTTTACTGGTTTTAAGGCGTATCGTAGCGTGCGTTACCAAATCAATCAATATGTGATATCAATATGTGATATGAGTAGCGCGTGCAATTGATTGCATTGATTTTGTAAGATAGCGACATCTAGAAAATAGCGATAGCGACATCTAGAAATCTAACCTAGATAGAAAGAAATAGCATATGCATATTTTTCTTAGTACCTTACTTTTGTACCTGTTTCTCTCGCACAGTCCTTCATGTTTGCGCCAGTATAAACATCTACTAACACAGCGTAGAGTGCCATCTTCTATACACTGTTAACGTCACGCTACGTTACGTTATAACACTTTAGCATAATCAAGACTAGTCCAAAAAGGAAAGGAACAGACCCATACAACACAGTGTTGCCGAGCTTTAAATTTCAAAATCCACCAGAACTTCTAAAAAACGCGTTTTTAAACAAAGAATTTAACTTAATTTTACACCAGAGTTTAATGCCAGCTTTTTATATACAATACATTTAATTAAAAAAAAAACGTAAAAAAAACACCAGATTATTTATTAAAATGAGAACTATTCGAAAATTAATGAACTGTGCACTTTTAAATGCTTTCTGAAATGAACACACTTGGACGCCGCAGCGACATTGCGCCATCTGTCAACCCTTTTATACCATGTATTCTTATGAAGACGAACATAATGAGGCACTGCATCATTGCGCCAATCTGCAAATTTGCGCTGTCGTTGACTTCAATCTATTTCTATTTTGGCAAGCGACAGAATGAAGTTATCAACCATGAAATTACACAGTTTCCTTGTTTATGGTATTTTCTTTGAAAATAAATAAATGAAGTGTTCTACTAAAAATTTGTGTTTTTTCGGTATAAAATAATGTGTTGATAATGTGAAGAATATAATAGTCATTTTGTCGTTGCCGCGTGCATTGTGATCTAGTCGCAGATAAAATGATAATATTTTCTGTGCACGCCATCTTGTTGTCATGATACAATTACCCGGTCATGGTGTTCATACCTATACTGAGCTATGTTCGTACGTTTAAAGCATTGTAAACAATATTTTCAAGCAGAAAAAAACACACTGCCACCAAATTAAACATTAGTGTTCATATAAAATCATAAATGCCTCGCTAACCGTATAAAATTTTAAACCTATAAGTAAAATTTAAAGTTTCATAGAAATTTCGACATGTTTATGCACTTATAAACTTATAAGGCTTGTATGAGTACATGTTAATCCCTCTAAAAAACCACTGAAAAAAAAGACTGCCATCAAATGAGAACGTTAAATATCGACAATTGTAGCTTCTTAATGGTTTTTGTCGATACTAGAACACGACGACAAGTGTGGCAGTAGCTCATGTACATCTATTTCTATTTGGCAAGCCGCTGCCAATTTGATTCTTTTCTTAGTTAGTCTTTAAGCCTTCTGTTTGTAATTTTGATTTTTTGGTTAGTGCCATTTTTTAATTTTTTAGATTCTTTTTTCTAGATAATAAATGCCTTTTTTGGGATTTTCTATAACTTCCTCCACATTTCCTTCATTTTTTTTTACAAATTTTATATAATAATGTTCATATACTTATCTAAAATTTTCATTTCTGAAGAAGCAAAACAAACAATAAATAATGTCGTTGCTTAAAAATACCGAAAGTAAAGAGCAAAACCGCAGGAAAATGGTAGATTCTATAAATTTTTTTGGTTTTTTTTATTTTAGGTTAGGTTATTTTGGGTTAAAATTTGACAACGGCCCTTTTGGCTGTACTAAAACCGAAACAATTTACTAAACATTTCACAATACAATTTTATTTCCATTTCTAATTTTTCTTAATTTTTTGCGCTGTTTTTATTTATTCCTTTTTCCTGTTTTTAACATTTTAACACATTTTTTCTTGCATTTTAATTTTTTGTTTGTTTTAGGACCATATGCAAACCGTAGCATCAATATATGTAGCCAATAATTTGTATATAATAGTATTATAAAATAATACAACCACTTAATATTTCTACATTAGTTGGTATTACACTGCCAACAGTTGCCATGTGTTCTGCATTAAAATTGCTCTCTACTTTTCTTCTTTCTTTTTAACATAAAAAACCGAAAAAAAAATTTTGTTTCCTCGGCGTGCAACTGCTGCCAGTGTAATCTCGGCCTAACGGCCATTTAAAATGAAAATGGCAACACGGTCACCCTCACTTTTGAAAACGAAAACCGTTATTGAACCCGAATTGGATAACTATACAAAAACAAATTTGAAAGCCGAACGTATTGCTTTTCCAGGAATTCAAAGTCCAACAAATTCACTTGAGCCGTCATAAACGCTTGATTGAGAAATTAACGACAGATGTAATAAAGTTAACTTGTTGCGAAATAAATTATTTAAAATAGCTATTTGGAATAGAATCTGTGGTTGGAGCTGTGTAAAAATTGTGAAAATTAAAAGAATAAAGTATATTTGCAAAGAGAAATTTGCAAAGCTGCTGATAGCAAAAGATTAAAATTGGTAACGGCGTTTTGCTCCATAATTTATTCGTCTGACACTTGCGACATTATGTATCGTCGCAACAACATCGAGAGCAAAAGGGTATTTTAAATCAAATATCCTGTTATTAGATATCATGATGGATGAAATAGTGACTAATAAGTTTGTATTTTCAGGAAATACACCCATCACTTATAAATCTAAACACGAAATACTTTCAAGAAATGTATTTGGATACCAGTTCGCTAAGTTCCTCCAGTATATCCCCAACGATATCAAGTGCACCATCTTCTCCACTGAGACTAGGAGCTCCATGTTCACTGACGCCGACAAGTACGACTTCCGGCACATCTACATATAATGAATACCAATATGGATTAACCGTTGATGATAGTGCTAATATCGGCTTTGCATCTTCTGCAGCCTTGTCTTCTATGATTGGCCCTGAGACAACAACTAATAATAGTCCCGATCAAAATTGGGCTGTACAATATTATAACGATTATCTTCAACAACAATATATTCTATATTATCAGCGACAATTGGCGGCTTCTGCAGCTATTTTTACTCCGCCAGAATATACTTGCCCGGCCACTACTGCCGTAGCTACTGAAGACAACAGTAGTCAAAATCAAGATGAGATTTCCAAGTCGTTAAAAATGTTTGCCTTGTTGACATCACACAAAACAGGTAATGCCAATTTTTTAAGATTGAAATTTTGTATAAGAAAATGATGAAAAGCTAGATTTAATGTTTGAATCGTTTCCGTTTGCTGTATTTAAATATTATAAGAAAAAGATGAAAAACTAGATTTAACATTTTTCATAATATTTGATTACGTTCGCTGTATACTCTAGTTATTGCGTTTATTTCTTATAATTTTGTAAAAGCGAAGTCTTAGATTTATGGTAATACCGTTTCCTGGCATTTTTGAATTATGCTTTCAATGATGGCGCCGTCTAGACTATGTACATATACATATGTATGTATATATTTTGAATGTTTGAAGACTTGGCGCCATGTCTCTACTGCAACAAGTCTCATGACATCTGTAAGTGCATATAACAAATACACTTTTCGATCTCGTACATTTTCGTGCAGATTTTTTTTTTGTGGAAAAAACATCGTTTTCTTTTTGTTTTTTACAGCGGGAATCAGCTGATGCGCAGGGACAAAATATAATGTGGGTATTCAATCAAATACGTAAATGCACCAATATAATGCAAATTATGATGCAATTACGTCTATGATTGAATACACATATTTTTTTCAATCTAAATTGTTATATATGTCATTTAACTGAAATTTATTTTATACAGAACGCTCACAGTTGGTCCAATCGCCCGTTGATGTAATTATGCAAGATTTTGCTAATAATGGCAACATTTGTGATGAACTTAAATATAACCAACAATATCATCAATATCAAGCAGCATTGAATTTTGCCAGCAGTCACCACAACTTCACTACCAACAGTAGCCACAGCAATATTACTTGTAACAATATTGCGGCTGCCAACGCTACCATTAACAATCATAATATACAGAAAAATTTGTGGATGTTGCCAGCACCAATGCAGCATTCATCAGGAATGACATCTGCTGCAGCAGCTGCTGCTAATATTGATTATAATAACAACAGCTATAATCCAAATAAGAAACCTCAGAAACGTTATAATAACTACAAAAATGATAAATTTGTAAGTACTGTATACATACTTATGTAATTTGTAAATGCTTGCATGTACCAAGTAAACTTTTAAATTACAACGTAATCGAATGAAATTCGACGAAATTTCATTCGAAATAAACACAATTTATATAGTATACATACATAATATATACGAATCCCCCATACAAGACATTTATACTGAACATGTTTGAATCTATTAATGGTAAAACAAATAAATTTGATGCAGTTTGCCAATACCGATCTACATATGTACAAAAACGGACAAATCATTTGCAATAGGGAAACATAATTGCTGTCAGATACAAGGCTGATATTTAAATTTAAACCTTTTTTCATCTAATTTTATCTTAAAAAAAGGACCATTCAGTAATAGAAATTGAAAGGATTTTCCAGATTCAACCATCTTTTATAAAAAATATGAATAGAATGCAAAAAAAACAATTACAACTAGAACATAGTCACTTCATTTTATATAAAAAAGTTAATATATTCTAACAAATCCATTTTTTTAATGACTGCCTACATGGCCGAGGCCTGGACTCAATTAAATTGTAAATTTTATGTGGAATATTTTCCAATTCATCGTGGACTCTTTAAAAAGTCGTCATCTTTCGATATATTAATGCCATCAATCGTCTTCCTAACGATCACCTATACGTTTTCAATAGGGTTTTTGGCCCGGGGATTGTGATTACATTGGTTGCATTATTTTGGAACCACTGTTTTTTTTTAGCCTTTTAAGACAATAATGTTGCTGTAGTCCTTTACCTCTAATGTGTCGGACATGTCATCACCTCCAATTACATGAAATTTAGGCTCGTAGCTGAATAGGACATTTTACACTTGCTTCCTAACGATCACCTATACGTTTTCAATAGGGGTTTGGCCCGGGGATTGTGATTACAGTGGTTGCATTATTTTGGAACCACTGTTTTTTTTTTTTTAGCCTTTTAAGACAATAATGTTGCTGTAGTCCTTTACCTCTAATGAGTCATCACCTCCAATTACATGAAATTTAGGCTCGTATCTGAATAGGACATCTTACACTTGCTTTTTAGCTAGGTTGTGTGGTCTTTAGTGAATTGCAAACGCTTTTGCAAGTTTTGTTCAGTGCAAGATGAAAAATGTTTCCTGTAGAACGGAGGATTTGCTTTAAGTCAGGAATTTTTCAAAATTTGTTAAAATTTCAGAAGATTATTTGGTTAATTACTATTAGCTTCAATTAAATTTAAAAAACAGACGGAAATAGTACCTACTTGGTCCAGCACCATAATCAGAATTTTCGGGTTATTATATTTTGTGCGATAGTGTACGTATGTACAAGTATACATGCTTGCATACTATATTGGAAAATAGGCCTTTAGTTTTCAGTCGGCGAAATAATAATAGTTACATATCTTCTCGTATCTAAAAATCGTTGTCGGTACATTGTAAAGTCGCTAACTCGAAAATGATTTAAATTTATGGTATATAGACCTGACACTAATTGTACCCGGGATTCAATTTTATTTATGATATAATGCATTTAAAGTTCGTTCACAGTTAATCCTAATTTTTTCCCATATAGTCGGCGAAGCATTGCGTATTTTGTGAGAACAACAAAGAACCCGAAGCGGTTGTCAAAAGCCATGCTGTACGCGATTCCCTTGGACGTGTTCTCTGTCCAAAACTGAGAACCTACATCTGCCCGATTTGTAAAGCATCTGGCGATATGGCACATACAGTCAAGTATTGTCCACAAAAACCCATTATCACTATGGAAGATGCAATCAAAGCGGAAACATTCCGTCTAAATAATAAAGGTCATTACTATAAGCAGCAGACAAAAGTCTGAATTCTAAATTTAGTTATTTAGTTTTTTTGTTGTTGGACTTTTATAATACATATATAATTAAAACAAAAATTATGTTAAACTTATTGAGTTTTTTCGGTTTTCTGTTTTAAATTATTGTTAAAACTAACAGCAAATAATTTTATTTTATAATTAGAGCTCTATATTACGATTGGAAAATGTGCGATTTCAATGATATAATGAAAAAAGTAAATGAATTTGAGAGGTTTGAAATTTTCGAAATATTTTGCTCTAAAATTGATGTACTTCTTATAATCAAGTTTATCGGTATATGGTAAATCGTTTATCTTATAGTTTATATATCTCGATTCGATATGTTTAAAACACGAATTTTCTTTGTTTGAATTAAACTCGGTATTGTTTACATACTATTGAGTGTATTAATGTGAATTAAAAATTTTTATTTTGAATATTGGCGATCGCTATGTTTATTGAACTCATGCGGTTACCCACAACCACTTTACTTACCTATGCTTATCGAATCCAGTGGATTTAAATATTTTAAATGTAATTTTAATCTAATTGACTATTAAATATAAAGAATTTCACATTTTCACATTTATTATAATTACAATTAATTATCAATTACTTTTAGTTGTAAGAGTATTCGAATTTTAAAATACGATTTTGTCTCATATGCGAGCTACACTCATTTCTATATAAATTATTTGAAATATACTTATGTAAATAAAAAAGTGTACCACTAAATCGTACTAAAATTAATAATTCGCATATACGTATATAATATTTATGAATTGTGTTGTTATAGTTTTAAATGAAATTACGATTTTGTATCACAAACAATCAAGTTTTATCGAATTCAATGTATTTTTTACTTATACTAAAAATCGGCTTTTTATTTTAAACTCTTTGGTAACCGTAAGATCTATTCTGAACAATACTTAGATTGTCTTGTTTGTTGGCATTTTGTACAAAATGAATGACTTTATTGTACCATAATTCCTTCGGATCCGATTGGTTGGTCTGGTCTCTAAGTAGGCATACTATACACTATTTCTCATTGCTATTTTATCCAGGATCAAAATACTTTTTTTTCTGAATTTGCACTGCACTTTATCGACTCCTATATGTACAGACATGGCCAAAATATTAGAAGAACCGCCTTTCGTTCTACATAATGACATAAAGGTATAGTGTATATAACTTCATCCGATTCATATAGCTAGTTCACAATACTTGAACCAGTACGCTATATATTTCTAAAAAATTAGTAATTTCACTTGTTGGTATTGTCTACTATAACCGTTATTTACCATGTCAACAACATTTATTTGGACAAAAAAATAGAAACACATCGTTTTTAAAAGAAAGCATTATATTTTTTTTATTAAAATTCATCAATGTCATTAATAATTTATTGCAAAGCCTCTATTTCTGATAACCTCGCTCAATCTTCTTGGCATAGAGTCTACAAGTTTTTACATTTTGCAATCGGAATAGAGTACCATACTTCCTGATTATGTTATGCCTTCTCAATCGGATTTAATTCCGGCGATTGAGACGGCCACTCCAAAATGTCGAGATTTTGTGTTTGAAACCAATTTTTCGTATACTTGGCTGTGTGTTTAGGATTGTTATCTTGTTGAAAAAGCCATTTTAGCGACATATTTTCCTCAGCCCATGGTAGCAGACATAGTATTTTGTAAAATTTCTACGTTAGCTCTCCTTTCGCATAATTACTTCAATTCGAAAAACTGGTCCTATTCTGTACCAGGAAAAGCAACCCACCTCATAGCATCAGGCTGCCACCTCCATGCTTTACAGTAGGTTTAGTATACCTCGGATTGTAAGACTGGCCTAGGGGACGACGAACAAAGGTTTTGCCATCCATTCCGAACAAATTTATCTCATCGGTCAAAAGTACATTTCGCCACTGAACTTTTGCTCTTTAACGGATGTTTTGGTATTTGCTGCTTGAACCATGTAATTCGAACTTTTCTGGGAAACCTAGCGCGGAGATTATTCTCTACTGGAACGAGGCGAATTGTTCTGGCACTGACTTCTTGTGATGTCCCATTCTATTTTTTGGCCACCTTGGTTTTGTTGGAATGGAAAAAAATGGTTATAGTAAACACTTTTTTTTATGAAATAGGGTGTTGCTCTAGTGTTGTAAAACAGCCTTATGAATAGAATGTAGAATCAAAGGCGGTGTTTCCATTATTTTGGCCATGGCTGTACATACCAATCATGAACACTCCTATTAAAAAATCCGTCGTAATAGTTAGTCCCATCTACTTCTTTCAAGACTTTAACGTTATGTTTTGAGTTTCCTGTCTGCAAATTCAAAATAGAGTAGTAAAAAACCGAATGTTTTTTGAAGTCTTGAAAGATGTAAAGATTTGTATTAAAAGTTTTTTCCGGAATGCCGCTCCTTTGCGTCTGTTTAAAGTGATTAAAACCCCGAAAACAGAAACTCACACTCAACAAAATTTTCAAAACAAAATTTTATTTGTTTACAAATCATATTCAGTATTATTAAGTAAAAAACTATGTATTAATTAGGTTTGTACCATTCCAGTAGATTATTCATCTTGATTACGACGCTTCTCAAATATTGCTATAAATATGCCATCAGTGAAATCCTCTTCTGGTTTTGCATATAAGCAATTTTTGCCGATTTTTTTATAATCTGGATTTCCAACATTCGACCATTTGTTACGTAAAGCCTTTTTAGCGCTAAGCAACTTAAACTGTGGATTCAATTCTAAGCAACGTTGTACGACCTACAAATAAAATAACATCAAAACTCAGCTTAAATTGGATGTTGCTTATTCAAGTTATTAATGTTTAATAACCTGTTCGTTTTCCTCTTCATACAGTGAGCAAGTAGAGTAGGCAACGCGCTTAACATCAGGATATGCGCTCATAGCATGAGACAGCATTTTGATTTGTAGCCCAGCTAGTTTCCTGAGACGCGCAGGATCCTTTTCATCTGGATCGAGCGACATGCGGTTTTGCATACCCGAACCAGAACAAGAAGGATCAACAAGTATATATTGTACTAACGGGCAACGTGTGTTATCTGAAAAAGAAATTTATCTTATCATAGAATTCAAAGTAAACGTATAAAAGTGACATTTCTCTCAATGAGTCGAGTCTTACAACAAGTTATTTACCAATGGTTAAAGCATCTGCATGTATTGGATCCACAATTTCACAACCAGCTGCTTTAGTCATACTGCAAAGTAAGCGATATCGTTCGACACTTTGCTCCACAGCATATATTGTTCCTTTATTTTGCATCACATTGGAAACATGTATTGTTTTCATGCCCGGTGCTGCACACATATCAAGAACGACTGACCCAGGGGTTGGTTGCAAAAGTTCAGCTACAAGACAAGTGCCCTAAAATTAATTTAAGAATTATATTTTGTAATAATTTTTTGTAAGTTGCACACTTGTGCCCATGTACCTTATCCTGCAGCATAAATTTTTTTTCCTTAGTATATGGATGACATGCCCAGTAATGTTTTTGTTTAGCATGAAATATTAACAAATCGTCCAAATGAATATCCACCATGAATTCGTCTTCCTCAAGTGCATTGAGTGCAGCGAGAAAATCGCTGTATGTTTCAATTGAAGAGTTATCCTTTCTACGCCAGCTTTCTGAAGCCAATAGCTCGAAAGCTTCTGCCAAACTGATCAAGTTTGTATTGACTCGAACGTAGCGTGGTTTGACATCTGTGGAAGGTAAAAACATCAATTAAAATGCAGAGAACAATATACATAATTAATTAAATAATTCTTTATTATTTATTTTGGGAATGAACAGGAGTACATACATATACTATTTAAGTAAAGTGAATTGGGACATTGTTAAAAATTAGTGGTTGAAGTCTTTTATTTTTAGTACAAATATTACGAGAAAGAACATCATTTCTCTTTTTTTTGTTTCTGTTTTGCCGGTGTTTGATTGTCATCTTCTCTCCATGCTTTTAGGACAAACAAACATATAATGAAATTCACCACCAAAACCGATGCCAATACCGACCAGCAATTGGTTTGGAAGTTACCGAGCGCAAACGACTCCTGCAACCATGTACGCACACCGTAAAATGTTAAAAACGGGAAGGTGAACATGAGAATGCTAAAAACTAACAGCCACAAATATGCCAAAGTACTTGTGTCTTCTTGTTCCGAAGTTTTCGGACATTCTTCTACGTATTTGACTTCGGCATTCTTTTTCTCTAACTGCTTTACTTCTTGTGTCGTTGCTGCAACAGCAGTAGCTTTAGATGCAACATTTAATTTGTTTTTTCCCATTGCTTATGTTATGAACTCGATAATGCTATTCTTGCCTTTCTTTTTCTCGGCGACGTTGCTTGCACCTCCTAAAGCTTCTAGCAAACGATCGCGATAAGTGCGTACTGTAGTTACTGGCTTGCTTTCACCGTTCAACTGCTTGCGTCCAAAAATAAGTTCTGTGACAAGAATTTTGCAAAGTGCCGGACAAAGACGTGAGTTTTCCTGAAGAATTTGTGTTTGATCAATGGCGTTATCGATAGCTCCACGATTGTCAATGTATTGCTTTAACACTGCTTGCATTCCACGCATACGCTGAGGAATGGAAATGAATTTCAAGAGAATAATTGTTGATTTCTATGCGATTTTATATATAATACTATTTACCGCATGTTTTTCCTCAAATATTAAAGTTTTCAGAGACTTTTTACGTTCCAATGCAGTCTTCAATACTGCAGCCACCCGCCTGTATTGGGTGGGAACCTTAACAGAGTGATTAAATACCATTATTATATTTTCACACGTGATTGCCCAATTGCGTTTAAATAGTAAGATAGCTAAAAATCGTATAACGAAATAACGTAAAATGAAAAACATACACAGCGATTCAGATGAATTAAATGTTTGAAAAGTAAATGCGGATAAAAATAGTAGGAATTACACGAAGTGATGAAAATATAAAATCTCCCACTATTTTTGCATGACTCAACTACGAATACAATGGACGCGGCAACGAAATTGCGCCATCTGTCAACACTTAAATCCCATACATTCTTGTACCTCTTGTGACTCTGTCATCGACTTCCATCTAATTATATTTTGATATGTAGCAGAATGAAGAAAAAACAAATTACCAACAGCTATATTATACAATTTGCTTGTTTATGTTATTTTCTTAGAAAACAAATATTTTAAAATGTACCTTCAAGGTACGACCACAATGGCTGCGACAGTGTCATTACATCATGAAAACGAGATGGCGTCCTTAGTGACATGTTGCCTGCGTAGCCTGTGTAGCACAATGAAAGCGGCAACGACAAAATGATTTTAATCCTAATATTAAAAATTTCCACAGATCATTTATTTTATACCGATAAAAAATAATAGAGCACTTCATTGACCATGTTCACATTAGCCTGAGTGAGTCAACTAATTTTGACGTCTACTGGCATAGGGGGAAGTGAAGAGAGGATAAGTTATGCGAGATATGTTGTTAAAAATTTCTCGACTCATTTTGAAATTTGTTGAAATGGCATTTCAATCAGCTGCGAAAAAAATGTTAACTGTACAAAAAAATAAACGAAACTTATAAAAATGAGTAATTGAAACTTCCGGGGGGCCTGGGGCGTAGGACACAAGGTAAAGTTCGTGACAGTCGCAGGTGCGTCCATGGTCGATCCTTGCGCTTCTACGTTTCAAGTCGACACACAGCCTCCTCGTGGCGTCCCCTGGATAACGATCTGACAACCGTCAGTGAGTTAACTAATGTGTGCGGCGGGCTTCTCCATGGCCTTGAATGAATGGTTGTGCGTCGGGCTTGGAACCCACCACGTTAAAATACCCTCCAATGAAACCTCCAAACAAGCCTCGGATAATGAACCCCTCTAATATTGACGACTCCCGCAAACGCCCAAAGGACAACGATTTACGGATATGCACCTGGAATGTCCGAACCCTCTACAGGGAAGGTGCCTCTATCCAGCTGGTGGATGTCCTCCAAAAATATAGAGCTGACATCACCGCTGTACAGGAAATGCGATGGACGGGACAGGGTTGCTCCAAAAGAGCATCCTGTGATATCTACTACAGCTGTCATGCGTCGAGACACGAATTTGGTGTTGGATTTGTGGTTGGGAAGAGACTGCGTCATCTAGTCTCGAGGTTCACAGCGGTGAACGAGCGCCTAGCCACTATCCGCATCAAGGCAAAATTCTTCAACATCAGCCTAATTTGTGTCCATGCCCCGACGGATGAGAAGGATGAAACGACCAAAGATGACTTCTACGAGCTCCTCGACAAAGCTTATGAGCATTGCCCCCGCCACGATGTTAAAATCGTGTTAGGCGACTTTAATGCCAAGGTGGGCAAGGAGAGTCTCTTTGGTCCGACGATCGGAAAATTCAGTCTCCACGACGAAGCCACCGATAACGGTATGAGACTGATCGACTTCGCCGCGGCACGAAACATGACAGTTAGTAGCACCAGATTCCAACATAAGGATATCCATAAGGCCACTTGGCTGTCCCCTGATCAAAACACACGAAACCAAATTGATCACGTTGTGATCGACGGAAGGCACGCTTCCAATGTACTAGACGTACGCACAATACGTGGTGCAAACATCGACTCAGACCACTACTTGGTTGCAGCCAAGGTCTGCACACGTATATGTGTAGCAAATCGCGTACGGATAGGTACAAAGAGAAAGCTGGATGTCGAAAAGCTGCAATCACAACAGACAGCCAAAGTCTTTGCCAACCAACTTGCACTTCTCCTTTCGCAAAACACCCCTCAACTTGATGATATATGCGCACAGTGGACGCACATTTCCCGCTCTATGCGTACGGCTGCCGAAGAGGTGCTAGGCTACCACCGTCGACGGAGAAATATGTGGTACGACCAAGAGTGTCGCGATGCTACTGAAGCAAAAAACGCAGTATACAGAGCCACCCTGCAGTCAGTTGCAACGCGAGCTGCTAAGGAGCGATACAGAAAGTTGAGGAGGGAGGAGAAACGTCTTTTCAGGCGCAAGAAAAGAGATGAAGAAAGACGCGAGTTCAATGATATCGAAATGTTGCGGGACAGGAACGAGGTCCGAAAATTCTTTGAAAGAATAAGACGCCTGACTCTTGGTTTGAAGACCGAGGCCTCTTCCTGCAAGGATGAAGATGGAAATCTGGTGACAGATATCCAGGGCATAATGAGATTATGGAGGGAGCACTTTTCGCAGCTGCTTAATGGCGAAGACGGCAAAAATCCCGCCACTGCGGAACCCACTCCGGAAACCCCAATCACTGACGGCGTTGAAGTACCGCCGCCTGACTATGAGGAGGTCTTAACAGCCATTGCTCGGCTGAAAAACAATAAGGCTGCAGGTGCAGATGGCCTGCCTGCTGAGTTGTTTAAGACCGGAGGCGAAGAGCTCAAAAAACGCATGCATGAGCTTCTATGCAGAATATGGTCAGATGAAAGCATGCCAAGTGATTGGAATCTCAGCGTACTCTGCCCAATCCATAAGAAGGGTGATTCCACGATCTGCGCCAACTACCGTGGGATCAGCCTTCTTAATATTGCATATAAGGTTCTATCGAGCGTACTGTGCGAAAGACTGAAGCCCATCGTCAACAAACTGATTGGACCTTATCAGTGTGGCTTCAGGCCTGGTAAATCCACCATCGACCAGATATTCACACTACGCCAAATCCTGGAAAAGACCCGAGAAAAACAGATCGACACCCATCATCTATTTGTCGATTATAAAGCCGCCTTCGACAGCACGATTAGGGATCACTTGTACGCCGCAATGTCTGATTTTGGTATCCCTGCAAAGCTCATTCGTCTTTGCAAAATGACACTGACCAACACCACCAGCGCAGTGAAAATTGGGACAGACCTCTCCGCACCATTTGATACCAAAAGAGGTTTCAGACAAGGTGACTCCCTATCGTGCGACTTCTTTAACCTAATGCTGGAGAAAATAATTCGAGCTGCGAACATCGACATCTCTGGCACTATCTTCTACAAGAGTGTCATGCTGCTAGCATACGCTGATGATATTGACATCATTGGCAAAAACGCTCGAGCAGTCAGTGCAGCATTCTCCAACCTGGAAAGGGAGTCACGTCGTGTGGGTCTAGTGGTGAACGAGGACAAAACGAAATACCTTGTGTCAACAAACAAAGAGTCACGGCGTCTTGGACAAAATGTCACTGTTGACAACTACACTTTTGAAGTCGTCAAGGATTTCGTTTATTTAGGATCCAGCATAAACACCAACAATAATGTCAGCCTTGAGATCAAGCGGAGACTAACTCTTGCCAACAGGTGTTACTACGGGCTCAGTAGGCAATTGAGAAGTAGAGCCCTCTCTCGACCGACGAAAATAACGCTCTATAAGTCCCTCATCCTTCCCGTCCTAATGTATGGCGCAGAGACGTGGACATTGACCATCAATGATGAGAGACTGTTAGGAGCGTTCGAGAGGAAGATACTCCGTAAGATCTACGGTCCAGTATGCGTGGATGACGTGTTTCGAATAAGATGGAACAATGAGCTGTATGAGCTGTACGCCGACACTGACATAGTCAAGCGTATAAAACTCCAGCGGCTTCGCTGGCTGGGTCATGTTGAGCGAATGGAAGAAAGCGCTCCGGCTAGAAAGGTGTTTTATTCGAACCACGGTGGAGGATCACGCAGAAGGGGACGTCCTAATCTCCGTTGGAAAGACCAGGTGCAGGGCAACCTGACTGCACTTGGCCTTATCAACTGGCGCCAGCGCGCGCATAGCAGAAGTGACTGGCGAAGCTTTGTGGAGGCGGCCAAGACCGATCATCGGTTGTAGCGCCAGCTAAGTAAGTAAGTAATTGAAACTTCCTCTATCACTCATTGCTTAATGTGGTCCTGCAGTAAATATTTGTGCTGCGCAAAAGAGCTGGTAAGCGTCAAAAATGAGGCGAGGGTGTTCAGACCACATTTTAGTACTTACGAACATGAGAGAGTGGACTATTGTCAAACTAATGTTCTTCTTCCTGGAGTTCATTTTAAATTACACAAATACAAATTTTTAATTAGTAATTTTTTTTGTAAGATTTAGTTTTTTAAAAATTTTGGTAACTACAAGTGCATTGGGAAAGAAGCAGTTAAGCCCCATTGAAAAGCAATACTTAAAAGTTGCAGAAAAATTTAACTCATATGCAGATCCTTTTGGTTCAAAACTTATTAGTGTTTTCCATTGAAGTTGAAAGTTGCACGGACTTACCTACTACTTAATAAGTACTAAAAAATTACTAGTTTGGTACAAAATATTACGACGTTGGTTTTTCTTCAACAGCAAGCAGTGAGTCAGGCCAGTTTCTTAAGACATAATTGTGCAGAATTAATTTCGTTTAATTTTAAATTAAAAATCAGGATTTATACAAAATAAAATGTCGACAGTAGCAAGTCCTTTGTGTATTGCAGGCACCCGTCAATCGGGTGCTTCTGTGCGCACACAAAATGGTAAGTAATAAAAAGTGTTAAAAACAGATGCTCTTGCTATGGGGCTCTTCAGCATCATGAACAACGTGGGCCTGTAATAAATAACTCCAGAACTTTCCATTCAAGTTTCCTTTTTAAGAGATTTTTGATTCATAATACGAATTGCTTTGAAAATGCTAATGCATGAATATGAAATCCTAACAGTCTTATTAGTTAAAAGCTTCTTATTAGAAAAGTGAGGTTAGTTCGATATAAATTTATGAAAAAAATACAGTGGGGGGAGTGATGTCTGGTAAATGCCGACAGCATGCGACAGATTATGACTGCAGATGTGTAATGACATGAAATTAAAAAAAATTCGATTGTAGGTGGTCTTTTCGTTAATTTAAATTAATATGTTTGTAGTAATGGCAGCCAGTTCCATTGCTAACATTGTCAAGAGCTCATTGGGCCCAGTGGGACTTGATAAGATGCTTGTCGATGATATTGGTGATGTTACAGTGACTAATGATGGCGCTACTATTTTGAAATTGCTTGAGGTAGAGCATCCAGCCGCAAAGTAAGTTTGCAGTATGATAAATAGATTCCAAATCCTAATGCAATTATTGATTATTTAGAGTTCTCGTTGAGTTGGCTCAATTGCAGGATGAAGAAGTTGGTGATGGTACAACATCTGTTGTAATTTTGGCTGCTGAACTGCTAAAGGTAGAGAAGCAATTTATATGTAGTCACAATGTGATGTAATTTAAATATTATTCCACCATTAGAATGCGGATGAATTGGTAAAGCAGAAAATTCATCCTACCTCAATTATTGCTGGTTATCGTCTAGCCTGTAAGGAAGCATGTAAATACATTTCCGAGCATTTGACAGCTCCCGTTGATGAATTAGGCCGCGATTCGCTTATAAACATTGCTAAAACATCAATGAGTTCTAAAATTATTGGAGCAGATGCAGATTTCTTTTCAGCGATGGTTGTTGATGCCGCTCAAGCAGTTAAAGTAAGTATTCAAAGAAGTTTTTACGAAAAGCCCAAATCATATTTTCCCGTTCATAGATCACCGATACCAAGGGTAATCCTCTCTACTCGATTAAAGCTGTGAATGTGCTCAAGGCACATGGTAAATCGGCTCGCGAATCTATTTTGATTCCTGGCTATGCCCTCAATTGTACTATTGCTTCGCAGCAAATGCCCAAGAAGATTGTAAATGCAAAAATTGCTTGCTTAGATTTTTCGCTGCAAAAGACCAAAATGAAAATGGGTGTTCAGGTGCTCATAAATGACCCCGATAAACTAGAGGGTATACGTGCACGTGAGCTGGATATAACAAAAGAACGTATCAATAAGATTCTTTCAACTGGGGTAAATGTGGTGCTCTGCTCTGGCGGTGTAGATGATCTTTGCATGAAGTATTTCGTTGAATCGGGTGCTATGGCTGTGCGTCGTGTAAAGAAAAGCGATCTAAAGATTATTGCAAAGGCAACAGGCGCTGCTTACCTGACATCACTCACTAATATGGATGGCGAAGAAAGTTTCGATGCTTCGATGGTTGGCGAGGCCGCTGAAGTATCACAAGAACTTATTTGTGATGACGAATTAATATTGATCAAAGGAACCAAGGCAAGGTGAGAGTATGCCCAAGCTAAAAGCTATTTACTATCACTTATTATACAATCAAAGTTAACTAGTGCTTAGTGTCCAATCTAACCGCATTACGAAGATCTAAAATCATTACTCATTGTTATTTAGAGCTGCTGCTTCGATTATTTTACGTGGTCCTAATGATTTTTATTGCGATGAAATGGAACGTTCTGTTCATGATGCTTTATGTGTAGTTAAACGAGTATTGGAAAGCAAGAAGGTAGTTGCAGGTGGTGGATGTGTCGAAGCTGCTCTGTCTATTTATTTGGAAAATTTTGCCACATCTCTTGTAAGTTGTATTGAAAATTCATGGTATGTAGTATATTGAAATTTGTTTTTACAATTTATTATTGCTTCTCTGCAGAGCTCCCGCGAACAATTGGCTATTGCCGAATTTGCTAAATCGCTATTGGTCATTCCCAAAACTTTGGCAGTGAATGCTGCCAAGGATGCTACCGATTTGGTGGCTAAATTGCGTGCATACCACAATTCAAGCCAGACAAAGACAGAACATGCTAATCTCAAATGGACCGGTTTGGATCTGATTGAAGGTGTAGTACGGGATAATAAAAAATCTGGCGTGCTTGAACCAGCGATGTCCAAGATTAAATCGTTGAAGTTTGCCACGGAAGCTGCTATTACAATTTTGCGCATTGATGATATGATTAAGCTCAATCCTGATGAGAAGCCTGGCAAGAGTTACGGTGACGCTTGTGCAGCTGGTGAACTTTAATTTTCCGCCTAAAGATTTAAACTTATTTCTCCTTAATGTATTTAAATTACACATTAAATTCTATAAAATTTATCACATTCAGCAGCGCCATCTAACAGTATCATCCACAAACAAGGACAAAAGTTTGTCTTTATTATTTGTTTAAAATTTAGGCAACTTTGTAATGTTCTTTCTAATTCATATTTCCAAGCAAATATTTCGTATTAATACAAACACTAAAACACAATTAAAAGCTTTTTACTAAAAAGTTTTATTTATTTATTTTTTTATAGCAATTCTATATTTTTGAAGGTCGAGGAAATGGTAAATTTATAAACTGCTTCTCAGGAATTTTAAAATATGTATATACATAAAGTGTTGCCGCCGTAATAATAGGGTAACTTAGTCGTAATTAACTTTATATAGAGATACTTTAAATAAATGACATAGACCCAAACTCCTAGTGGGTACCCTAAAGTATAGGATTCTCATAAATATGATCAATCAATATGGTCACAAATAACGTCATATACAAACTAAAAGCAGGAAGCGAGCATTATGTTTGTTTACGAGCATGTTTACTAAATGCTAGCTTCAAACGGACAAAATAGCTGTTTAGCATCTTGTGTGCGCAGCGGTCTGTGAATGGATATTATGACTTGGACGGTTTTTATTTGAGTCGCATACTCTCGTTTATAACAGTTTGTCGCGTCGTGTAACGTATCTACCAAGTAACTAGAGGGAATTATGATCACAATAACCATATAGGATTTATGCCACAGAGAGATAGTCGTATTTAACTATATGTACATATGTATTTTGTCAAAATTTGAAAAAATTTACCGTAAATTGGTAAAATTCTAAATGTGTCCACCTAAGATCTATTTTGGTTACGACCAGTTGTCCACATCTGTACATAACATTTATGACAGAACAACAATAAGTTTGTCTAATTCAGGGTAGTGAAGAGAAAATAAGGGACCGAGGGGAAAGAAGACTTACAGGTTCCACTTACCTGTCTGTTTCAAATTAAATTTGATTTTAGATTTTGTCTGTTTCAAATTAAATCTAACACATTTTGAACTGGTACCAGAAGTCGTGATACGATTGTGAACATTTTTTGAAAATCAATTCATATGTCATAAAAAAAATTTGTGAATTTTCGAGGGTGAAAAGTTTTTGGCATTAATACTCTTACATAACTAGCAATAATATTCTCTGGTAAAATCAAATACTGTTAGAAATTATTTTAGAAATTACTGATTAAAAGTTAGTCATCTAAATGTAAAAAATTCCAGTGTTGTTGAAATGTTCATATTTTTGCATGTTTTTTTTTTTACAAAAGTTTTGTCAGCTGTAGTCTCTGAAACATATATGGGAAGCTGCGAGACTATAATTTCTACATCAAGAATGATATTTTGTCTAGATGAAGTTCACATTATAAATGCATTATAGTTAAATTTACTATTTTTTGTTGGTTTTCAAAACCACTTTCTGAAAAACCATGCCTGCTTGCCTGGCCGTTGATCTAGGTGAGACCCAATACGTTTGAGTTCTGTAAATGTAGTTTTAAAGCCAGCATTGGTGAAAGTATTAAACAGTTATTACGTTTGGGAAAAGTTTTTCAATTTATTTTTGCCGAATTTTTAAAGCTGTACGAAAAATCGTGCAGATGTTCAAAATGGGTGGAATAATTTAAAATTGTTAGGTATCACTTTGCTAAGTGACCTTGTAAACATGCTTATTTGAAAAGTTGATTGGAAAATCAATAAAAAGTAGTAAATCTAATTGTTTGGCATTTGAAATTTAATTTAAATAATATAATAAAATTGATGCAGAAATAATAAACCGACAGCTCCAAAGTTTTACAAAGCTTAGGGAAAAATAGACATTTCTCAAAAGAAGTTATTTCTAAAAATTTCGGCCTGGCTCGGCCTTATTCGAGGAAGAAAAGTATGGTGTTTAAAAATATAACGAATAATTTTCAAATTTCTAAATGAAACACGCTAACGTTCTAATTTTTATTAACATTGTGCACACTCTGCGTCACATCGCGTATTTTTCTAAAAATAAATCATGCATCTGTAAATCTATAAATACAAACGTATAGAGAAAATATTGTAAAGGAAACAGTCGTAGAAGAAAATCACGCAAGAAAATTTAATAGCTTTTCCAATTTAGAAGTTATTTAAAATGTCTGAACATGATGTTCCGACACCTAATGAGGATCTGAATAACAATCAAACTATCAATGATGAACCACAACAGCAACAAAATAACAATGAACTACTGGATATGGTGTTCACATTGGAGGGTGAAAAACAGGCGTTAATTGAAGAATCACGAAAACGTATTGGCATACTGCGTAAAGATTTGGAGGTTAGTTTTGAAATTTAGTGAAGATTGTATAGTATACAATTTCACACACAGTGTACGATGTATGGTATGTACATACATATTGACAAAGAGGATTTAAATTTTCTTTAGGAATCGTTGTGCGAAAATGAAAAGCTTAAACGTAAAGTTAATCAATTAGAACAATCACTTAAACAATCGGTAATGTTGGGCGGTGTGGATGCACCGAAATCACGTCAAGAGCAAGATGAACTACTATTGAAAGCGAAGACGCTACTTTTTGAAAAGACCAAAGTAAACAAGCAACAAGAACAACAAATCTCAACGTTGAAAACTCAAGTGGAAGCCATGAAGGAAGTGGTGCAGGTTACGAAAGATATGCTAAATTTGAAAAACGCAGAATGTGAGCACATGCAAATGCGTTTGGAAAAGTCACAGCTGTGGATAAAAGCTGAAAGGGATAAGTGTAGCATCACTGAAAAAAAATTGGAGATATCGAAAGGGGTTTACGATAAACTGCGAGCTGAATACGACATACAAGCGCAGATTTACAAGGTATTACATTTTTTTGTTGTTGTTCAATATACATATTAAGATTATATATATATATATATATATACTTATATTTTTCTATTTACAGGACCTAAAGGAAGTTTACAAACAAAAAATTCAAGTGCTAACAACTTCTTTAGAAAAGTCAAAGGAAAAGTAATTCCAACAAATTGGCTGTCTTATTATACATTTTTATTATTTCTACTATTGCTACTGAAACCGTCTGTTTCGCAATAGCGAATGAATGATATGGTGTTATACTAAATAAGGTTTAAATAATAATTTTAAAGTATGAAATTCCGTATGAATTAGTTATAGCTGAAGCTTATTTATTGTTGGTATTTGTATCTTGTTTGCAATCATCCATGACAGAATTTCGCCATGCATGCATCTTTTTATGTTTTAAGAACATTATTTAAATAATTTATACATTCGATTTGTTTTGTTTGTATTGTTCTTTATTTTTCTTTTTAAATTTCATATGTGTTGATGGTATAAAAATCAAGTTTTTATACAGCTTGTTGCTTTACTGTTGCAACTTGTTTTATTTCGATGACACTAATTACTGCATTTAGAAAACGGCTCTTCTGTATTTGAATCTTTTCGATTTTCTCGATTTGCTCTTGAACATATTCGACTCGGCGTTTAAAGTAATCTTTAGAACCTTCCAAGTTCTGGAAAAAAGAAGATAAAACTGATTAAAGCGTGTTATAAGGTTTTAAGTAGAAATGCAACTCCCTCAGTTTTTCTTTAATTTGAAGTAAGACCTTGTGTGTATGTAGCTTGACAAAAGCTGGCAGCTTTTGCGTAGCATTGAAGCTAGTCCGTACTTACTTTACTTTTAATGGCACATCAGCCCATGGAGGGCCTAGGCCGAGCTTTTCGCATCCACTCATGTTGTGCGTATTATATTTGTACATGAATGGAAGGGACCTACAGTTTAATGCCGAATCTGAATCCGAACGGCGAAGTGAAAAGCTTTTCATAGGCAATTTTACTCTTGTAGGTTTGCCATTGCCTGCCAAGAGGTGGTGCCGTGTAGAAAAATTATTTTTTCTACTTTTTGATTTTGCCTTTGCCGAGATTCGAACCCCAGACACTCTGCGTAGCAGTCCAACGCACTACCACTACGCAACAGCGACCACTAGTCCGTACCATTATTCAAAAATACCAGGAAATGTAAGCAATCTTTTGACATTTCATACTTCTTTATATGATCAAATATAAGAATAATACCTTCTTCCATTATTTTGTGATAAAATTGGTAAGAAACAAATTGTTTTTGTTTCAAAATATTTCTTTCTTTCTTATTTGGGAACTTTCCTGCTAACGAATATAACTACGAGATAGTTTCTGTGTTTCATAAACTTAGGGGACTACCAAGTATAAAGTAAATGCTTCTGACAACCAAACAAAAGCTAATAGCTGATTGCCCAATGTGGGCTTGCATTTTTTTAATGTCTTACCTTTTCCACATAGTATCCTGTACCCACATCAATAACAAAATTATCCAAATCTTTAATGCGACCGGGTACGTACATACTACTTGTCAATGGCACAAGTATTTGTCGATTTTCCCACTCGGGCTGAAATGATTCTAAAGATTCCTTGGAGCTTGCATATTTAGCTTTGCAATTAAAAAGCGTTTGCATTGAATCTTGAATGCTGTTAATCTCCTGAAAAACATAAATCATAAATCATACATATATTCACACCCATGCGTAAACGAATGAGAATATTGACTCACCTGCTCAAATTCTTGTTTTATTTGAACCAACTGTTCGACAGTCAGTTTTGCCAAATCAATTTGTTCTGGTTTATCGCTCGCACCACTTGCCGACATTTTCAATTTTTACTTTAATTTACAATTGTCGCTTTTATATGATAAATTAGTAACAACTGCTTTGCCAATGATAGAACAGATTTTAACACGATGAAGAGTAGTCGCCGCAGCAAGTTAAATTAAGCTGTCAATTATGTGTTTGATGTTTCACATGTACTCAAGCACAAGCCTAGAGCAGTGTTGCAAGGTCTTGTCAAATCTATTCTATTTAATTGAAGTTTACCCTGTAAGAACAGTACTGGCTATTTGAGTGTAATAAGTTACTGAATTTTTCACAATTGCGAAAAATGAGAAACCTCAAAATGATTATGACTATTCAAAAGACTGAGACCGAAATTGCTAAGCGATTTGGTATATATTCGAAGTTACTTTCGAAACAGCTGTTTGGCAAATTACTTACTTAATTAACTGGCACTACAACCGATGATCGGTCTTGGCCGCCTCTACAAAGCTTCGCCAGCCGCCTCTACTATGCGCGCGCTGGCGTCACTTGATAAGTCCAAGTGCAGTCAGGTTGCCCTGCACTTGGTCTTTCCAACGGAGAGTAGGACGTCCCCTTCTGCGTGTTCCTCAACCGTGGTTCGAATAAAACACTTTTCTTCTTCCATTCGCTCAACATGACCCAGCCAGCGAAGCCGCTGGAGTTTTATACGTTTGACTATGTCAGTGTCGGCGTACAGTTCATACAGCTCATTATTCCATCTTATTTGATACACGTCGTCCACGCGTACTGGACCGTAGATCTTACGGAGTATCTTCCTCTCGAACCCTCCTAACAGCCTCTCATCATTGATGGTCAATGTCCATGTCTCTGCGCCATACATTAGGACGGGAAGGATGAGGGACTTATAGAGCGTTATTTTCGTCGGTCGAGAGAGGGCTCTACTTCTCAATTGCCTACTAAGCCCGTAGTAACACCTGTTGGCAAGAGTTAGTCTCCGCTTGATCTCAAGGCTGACATTATTGTTGGTGTTTATGCTGGATCCTAGATAAACGAAATCCTTGACGACTTCAAAAGTGTAGTTGTCAACAGTGACATTTTGTCCAAGACGCCGTGACTCTTTGTTTGTTGACACAAGGTATTTCGTTTTGTCCTCGTTCACCACTAGACCCACATGACGAGACTCCCTTTCCAGGTTGGAGAATGCTGCACTGACTGCTCGGGCGTTTTTGCCAATGATGTCAATATTATCAGCGTATGCTAGCAGCATGACACTCTTGTAGAAGATAGTGCCAGAGATGTCGATGTTCGCAGCTCGAATTATTTTCTCCAGCATAAGGTTAAAGAAGTCGCAGAAATAGTGAGTGTTTGGCAAATTATTGTTTTTAATTTTCCGCTTATTGATTAAGAGAGACTGAATCGAACAGTAATGAGAAATTTAGACACCTATCCTTCGAGATCAAATTATTCCAACCATAGTTGAGGTGCTCCATAGACAATGTATACAGGTTGTCGCAAAATTCAACGTTATTACTTGGAGTGCTGATGAAGCTCATAACTGACCAGCCTTAGTAAAAATATAAGTTTTCGCGAACAGATAAAAAAAACTCAGATCAGCAATTAGTCCCGTCTGTACTGATCACATGATGTTCACCCATTATGTTTATTTTTTCAAATATTGTTCGAGGTTGTTCTTCAAATGGATCTCTATATGAACAGCAGTGATGAAATGGCGATTGTGTTACGATAAAATCTCCAGCACCGAAAACTGCGGTTGAAACACAGCGAGAATGTGGACTTCGTCAAAAATGGAGGCCCAACAAAATTCAGATTCAACTATCGTGAAAAAAACCCAATAACCACCATCGAGAGATCGCGATAGTGTAGATTTCGCAAGTAACTTGAGGCACAACAGAATTCGAAGTTCATTGAAAAACATCTCGAATATACTAATGAGGAGGGACAGCATGAATGGCAAATGAGTTCATTAGAGTCAATAATTGCAACAACACTCATGTCACTGAGTCCCGAAGAAGGTCTTCGGATTATACAGCACCACTGAGGAGGCCGAATTCCCAGCTTCTCAATGACAGAGAAGAGCAGAAGATTTACTTGAAAATTTGCCAGAAAATCTTTCCTCCTTGGAAAGAAAACAAAAAAAAGAAAAACGATTTTTTTTTGCTATTCTTCTACAGAACTGCCTACTTTTTTGCATTTGTTCTGTAGGCTTATAATTATTGATCAAGCGCACGTGAGTGGTTCAAGCATAATCAGCTGTGCGAACGATGTTGTGTAATTTGGAAGGTAGAGTGCTTTTGGTGTAAAAACCTCGGAGTATGGCTTGTGTCCGAAATTTCCTGCGACTTAATCCAGCAAATATCATCAAGAGAAATATTGTAATGTCGGCACAACTTCGCGCCGAGAAAGCTCTGGAAAAGATAAAAGATAAAAATCCGTACTTTGAAAAATACGCAGAGAAAATAGCAAAGTTGCAACAAACTTCACCGGAAGAGTTTTTAAATCGTGTGGATAAAGTTGAAAATCCTATTAAAGATGGCAAAAGTCAAACCAGGTAGGTTACAGACTTATACATATATTGTATAGTTGGTGCCATGGTTGACATAGTTAATTCTTTTTTTAAGAACTTACTCCGAACTACTGAATCCAAAGCAGCCACGCGTAGATGAGGCTGCAGCAGAGATACCATACAAAAAATTGTCAGATATTATGAAAATTGAGTTAGTTCAAGACAAAACGGCTGAGGAAATAACAAAAATTTGGTTTGAATATCACAAAACAAAAGATGTACTTACCGCAACTCCAACCGTGAACCAGTTTGAGTCATTAATGGAACGCGCCAAAAAGCATCCCGTCTTCTTGTTGCCAATACCACGCAGTGAAGGCTTCGAATTTATTATGCTGCAATTTGCTGCAAATACTGTGCATTTTACACCATTGTTGGCATATCAGGTGGGTATATTGGGTGTGGGATTACAAATTGCAATGTGAAAGTCGATCTGCTTTGCTCGAGACATAGTGCATGTTGTAGGTCTAGTAAAACGTTAAAAAACTGCATACTCGAAATTTCTCATACTCCGTCAAAATCTGGACTGGAAGCACATTTTCGGTATGATGTTCTTATAATATTATATAAAATGTCTTGAAGCATTATAAAAGTGCCAAAATATCAAGATTATATATTTCCCCCGTTTTTTAATGCTGTTTTAAAACTATATTTAATGCAGTTTTCAATGAGTTAATGTTTTTGCAAATCTATTAAGATATGGATGAGTTGTTGAACTTCTAGTTCTTGCACATAAAAAACCTTTTACGCGAAATTGAACGCAGTTTTCTTCAAAGTAGAAACAAATTGTAGATAACAGTTTTAAGATTTTTCACAGTATTATAATATGTTATACTAGACTAACTAGACTCTCATCCGTAAAGTTTTGGATTCTCATTCATAGCCTTCTTATGTTCATTCCTCTGAACTGAAGTGAATCAGAATTATATTAAAGTGTACAAGTGCACCACTTCGCAGGCAATGTCGGAACCACCAAGTGATATTAAACTGCCACACTGTCGTTCGGCACCGGTGTTAACCCGGTCTAGGTCCAACCATATGATATCACACTGGGCCGTTGTGTCCAACTATAGGAAAAGTATATTTGAATTTTCTACTATGCAGCTATTTTAAGTTCAACTAGACCTACAATTTGTAGTAGGTCTCGTTCAAAGTAAATTTTCACTGTATCACAGTGTTATTTTTCGTTTTTTAATGAACTTTTGTTTTTTGAGTAGGTTCACAAAGAAAATGCTCCTGAATGTCTCACAATTGTACATTATACCGAAATGAAGGATAAAGGTATTATACTCATGCGTGGTGAATATGACAAAAATGTCTTAACTGCTCAAGAGGCGCAATGTTTAGTTAACCAAATGCAAATGTTTTACTGTAGAAGTGATGAGAGCAAAGTGAAACTAATGGAAACTTTTACAAAACGACCTGACGAATTCAAACATATGGATCTGATTAAGGAAGTTGAAAACATCCAGCTAATCTAACTACAAAAAAGTCTTTCGAAATAAACTAAAATATCTTCTTATTTAAATTTTTTTATTTGGATGTACTATAGCGGTATTCACTATGTGATGAAAATGTTTTTACATCATTGCAAATTTAAATTTTTATAACATAAAGATATATTTGTTGTGTTAGCAGAAAAATTTTGCATTTGCAGCGATGCAAGACCATTTGCACAAGATTGTGAATGCGTCTTATATAGGTATACATACTTATATAATACCTATGTTTGAAAGGACTACCGTTTGAAAATATTGGTAGGTAGGTAATTCAAGAGAAAAGTAATTAATTAAGCTTGTTATATTATAGTATTAAACTAGTATTCACAAAAATCATGTTGGTAATCAATATACTTGTTCTATACATTTCAGGAATTCGTAATATTTTTCACATGTTGCATACGTTGCAACAAATGTGCATCAGTTATAGTTTCTGTTAGTTAGTTGGGTTACGAATTAAGCTACGAACACAATGGAGTAGCGAGCGAATGTCTGCGACTGGTACACAATGAATACGGCAACGACAGATTGACATTAGTTCTGTACTTCACAAAGTGCTATATACTCTTTACCCATCTCTGGGCTAGACATTTTTACTATGATTGCATTTGCTTGGCCATTTTGGAATTGCCGCAAGTTTTGCTATCAATTTCAAGTCGTTCGTATTGTTAGTGTATTTCTTCTTTTAAAATTGTCATTTTAATGAATCAGAACTAGGAAGATATGTATGTTGTTTTATAGCGGGAAAAATTTAAATATAATCTGAAATATTACGATTTTTAACGCCGATGGGATGGGGTCAGTCACTATACTATTTTATTTAAAAAAAAAACAACTCTTAAAATATTTTTTATGTACCTATTGCTTTTGAAAAAGCTTCAAAATATTTGTTTACATAATATTTGAATTTATTTAACATTCAACATAATGGTTGAAACTATAGAGGCCACTAAGTTAAACGATATTTTAACACATATTGGTAAAATCGAATTTAAGTATTCTTAATTCAATTGCACGCTAAATATTTTACATAATTATACTCTTAAGGTTATGGAAAAGTACAATGGTGCGTTTTGTTTACTTGCGGGTGCTTTCTTATGCTGGTAGTGAATGAATCGATGGGCATAGCAATAATATCACCAGCAAGTGAATGTGATTTGAAAACGAGCTCCAGGGATAAATCTGTATTGAAATCGGCTGTTTTTCTTGGTACGAATGTCGTTATAGAAAAATATCGAGTATTTCGTTTTACGGTTTTCATTCTTTCAGGATTGATTTCAACATTTTTGCTTTGGGGCTATTTAATTGATTTAATAGGACGTCGCAAAATTCTTTTGTATAGTGTTTCAATGACTATTCTTTGTTCTCTGTTATCGATGTTTATGGCTACATTTTGGCCATTTTTTGCATTGCGGTTCCTAACAGGTGTATTGTAAGTGAAATTGGGGGAGATCAGTTAAAATAACGGAATATGTTGATGATTTTTTTTACTTTGCATTCTAACTAAATCAATGTTGATAAAGAAACTATTCTACTGATAATGATGAATAAGGGATACGTAAATTACTTTGTCTAACACTGGTTTGGACTCATGATTACCTACATAGTTAGTTCGTTCTTATCATTATAACTTAACGATTTTATTGTTCAGAGGGAGGTTTTTGTGTTTCTTAAGCATTTAACTAAATGTATTTCGATGCAACTGATTTCCCTTAAATAGTGAGACAATACTTGCCATAATTCTTATAATAAATATTTATTTATAAATTAGCATGACAGGTCCGAACATTGCATCTCTGGTATACCTTAGTGAATTTTGTGCGGATAAGTATCGTAGCGTAATTATCAGCTGCATGTTCATGTTTAATGGTTTCGCAATGTTGTATTGTCCAGGTATGCCAAAATATATACTCACCGAGCCTTTTCTATCTTTTTACATTTGAACGAGGACTTTACACTGGATATTAGTACAAAAAAATTCATATATGTAGATCTGAATAGAGAATTATTATGTTTATGTAATTTTCAAGTCTTATTGAAATTCGCAATTGAGAAAAATTCTCTTTAACTGACGATCAAAAATGTCTTTATTAGTCAAAATTTTTGTTTAAAATGTAAAACCTGAAAATCAGTTGGTTCTATGCTGAAGGCACGAGTAAGACGATGTTATGCAGACGGTCATATGATTGTCGGTCACTAGTACGTTTTTGCATTCTTTTAGTACTTTTTATTTGCACTTCGTAATTATTATTATTAAAACAGAAATATGTGTAAATATAACTATATATATTTACGTGAATTTTTTTCTAACAAACAAAAGTAAGTGTTACTACTTATTTCTTTGTTAATACATTTTCACCAAAAGTGTACTATCTCACTCCTAAAAGTGAATTATTACAAATAATTTCACAACGTATCCCTGTCTTGAACGCGTGAAATTATTTGTTGACCGTTGCGGTCAAGTTTTACTCTCTCGTTCTCTCTCTCTCAATTTTTCATTTTATATTAAAGCAGCAATAAATCGTGCCCGTTATCTGACTGTGACCGTCTGCATAACAAGGCACTTGCTACACGGTACTACCTCTTGACAGAGCTACCAACTTACAAGAGCAAACATTGCCTAAGAAAAGCTTTTCACTTCGCCGTTCGGATTTGGCATAAAACTGTTGACCGCTTCCATTCATGTACAAATATAACACGCACAACATGAATGGAAACGAAAAGCTCGGCCTAGTCCCTCCATGTGAGGTTGTGCCATTAAAGAAGAAGAAAACTAGTAATGTTTTCTGTTGTGACATTATAGACATTTGCTAAGAGACTGCTTAGAAATGGCCATGGTCTGAATTTATATTTCATACCACTTTCTTAAAAACTTTTAACTAAATAACGCAGGTTTGGCACAATGGTTGGCAAATAAAAAGTGGCATTATCCGATCTATGGTAATCTTGAATATACTCCGTGGCGTCTAATGGGATTTATGTTCACTTTGCCAGGTATCATAGGTTTTTTGTTGCTTCTGTGGTTGCCAGAAAGCCCGAAGTTTCTTCTTTCCGTGGGCAGAGATGCAGAGGCATATGCTGTCTTAGAAAGGGTTTGTGAAATAAACACTAAAAAGAGTTTAAAAGCTGATTTTCAAATAGTCGCAATAGAGCCGATTCTTATGCGTGAAGAAACAACAGAAAAGCGGTCAGTTGGAATAATTTTATGAAATAAAATTAACAGAAAAATTACGTTTACATTTTAATTTATTAAATATTTAGTTGGTGGATGTTGATATGGAGTGAATCAACTCCATTATTTCAACCGCCATATGTAATGCAACTTGTCATCATCTACATAATCAAGTTTTGTTTGTTTTCAATGTGAGTATGTTTTTTGTTTTTTTTTTTTGGAAATTATTTGAATTTAATTTTGTTTACATTATATATAGAGCAAATGGAATGGGCATTTGGTTTACCGAATTTCGCAATCGCAAAATTGAAATCGACCACGTGATAATAAAAAATATTACCATCTGCAATACAATAACTACCTGGTTGCCTAAAAACTTACATTCTAATCAATTTGTTAGTTAAATTATTGTAGATCACTTAACACTTATGGAATACTATATCTCCATATATCTATAGAAAGGTTTTCCTAAAAGTTCTCGGTTGTGCTCTTCTTATCTTTTTTTACCTATAAGGTAATACCCGCACACGCGCTAACCAGGTTTGGGCGATGCCTCGACTATTATCCAGTAACCAAACGATCATCAGAACCGTAGGAGCAAAACGGGTACGCTGTAAATCACGAATACCAGAAGAAACTCGGGGTACTCGGATACACAGACGCAACTAGAGTAAGCGGGTTTCAAGAGCACTAACTTTAATTTGATGGTAACGCAGATGCTATATAGGACATACAATTTAATTTTGTACATTTTACGCTATATTTTAAAATCGTGCCTCAAAAGTAATTAAAAAGTTCGGTTTACTGCATGTGTGCAGATTGTCGTTTACGAGTCCGGCAACATTTCCAGTCCATTAATATTTTTTTAGGTATTTAAATTCGGACTCTACCGCTTAAAATTACTTACTTACTTACTTAACTGGCACTACAACTGATGATCGGTCTTGGCCGCCTCTACAAAGCTTCGCCAGTTGCCTCTGCTATGCGCGCGCTGGCGCCAGTTGATAAAATTAAAATTACTTATAAGCTAAAATAAAAACAAAAAAGTAATCACAAGGTGTATTATTCTGTCGTATTGTTATAATGTCGCAAAATTTTGTATGAGAAATGAGAGAATTTATATCAATTGAGAGGATACTACATACACTGAATACGACACCTTGTAAATCGGCTAAATGTTTATATTTAGAATTCATATCCTCTCAATTGTTTCACTTTTCTTAAAAGATTTTACAACATTATGACAATACGACATCATACGATTAATAGCATTTGGCACTTGAAACCTTGTAGCCAAAAGTAGTGCCAATTTTGTACAATACTACATCACATACAAGAAATGTTTTTTTCGTTTATGAAGTAGAAAACACAAAAAATTACTGAGATAAGATCGGCAGTTGAATACAAATATAAAATTATTTCAAATTTTAAAGGAACATCGTTACCATTCTGACTTTTTGAGCAAACAGATTCATAGTATGATAAAAGTCTTTCGGCTAGATAAATTTAAAAATTCTAATTTGCTCCAACAATTAGGTAATTTTTTTCGGAAACTATGATATTTAGTCGTTTTATTTCTGCTACAGATTTCCATCATTTACAGCCATTCTGCTTTTACAGCTTTTGCGTGCAACAACAAATTATGTGATATTTCATTACCTCACACTACCTCACCTCACCAAAGTTGCTAAAAACCATACATAATCGTAGAAATAAACATTGTAACTGCCACACACTGTCCTAGGTTAGGTTAAGTGGCTATCCAGGGACGTACTGAGGCCAGAATAGACCATTATTAAAAATTATAGACGATATTATACCTTTACGACAGTACAGCATTGTACTTATGCTAGTGAAATACTTAGTACAGATTAAATAATACGGGAAAAATTACTGAGTAAATTTAATATTAATATTTTCTATAATTATAGAGCTCGAGAACTTTTAGAACACTCTTATATATATATATATTATATTTAATACATACGTAGATATGCATCTAGTTATTATTGATAATTTCAGGTTTGCATTCATAGAGTTATGAGCTTTGGTGATTCCCTCATTTTGGGTGGAGTTAACATTTTACTCTACATTATGCTCGCCATCATTTTATTGCATGTACCACGCAAAATTGTTTTCATTATACCACTAATAATTTGTGGTATCTGTGGCGTCAGTCTTACTTGGATTAAAAATGGAGACATTATTCGTATTGTGTTCATATTGTTTATTGCATTACCCACAATTGTTTTAAGTTTACTTGGTGGTGCTCTCGTAGAATTTATACCTACTTATTTAAGGTATGTATTCTCGAATATTTTCGTTAAATATACTGATTTCACACAACTAACTATCCAAGTCGATTACTTCGTTTTGAGGTTTTTTATTTCAATGTTATCTATCTATATATTCTACATATCAAAGTTACCCACATCGCTAGCTTAGAGTGGAAAGGTGCTAAGTCCACTTTTTACAATTATGCAGGAGAGACAGACAATGTCCCAACAATTGTTATTGTGAATTTAAAATATTATATAAAATTCAATGTGAGTGAATTATCTGATTGTAATTAACTATTTGTCGCTGTGGCGTAGTGGTAATGTGTTGGACTGCTACGCAGAGTGTCCGGGGTTCGAATCTCGGCACAAAGCAAAATCAAAAAAAAAAGTAGAAAATATAATTTTTCTACACGGCACCACCTCTTGGCAAACCTACAAGAGTAAAAATTGCTATGAAAAGGTTTTCACTTCGCCGTTCAAATTCGGCATTAAACTGTAGATCCCTTCCATTCATGTACAAATATAAAACGTACAACATGAAAGGATACGAAAAGCTCGGCCTAGGCCCTCCATGGGCTGTTGTGCCATTAAAAGTAAAGTAAGTAAGTAATTAACTATTTGTTAATTTTTGTGTGACTTAGGTGCGTACTTTTGGCCTGGCTGCTTCCCAAACAAAAGAAAGCAAGCACATATTTCTTACTGCATCAAAAACTAATTTTTTTTTTCATAAAAAGTGGACTTAGAACCTTTTCACTCTAAGCTTGCTACTTAAATGAAATATATACAAATCCATACCGTCAAAATATTTTAAATACCACATTTGAAGTAATCGGTATTAAACATATTTGTATATCGATGATTGAAAGCACAGATATTGTATGTCTTTCCGATATAATCGCTTTTCGAAGACAAACATTTTAGACTACTTGAAGAAAAGTGGACATATGTACATACAATAAGAGTATTTTATCATCGATATATAGTTTTATAGAAACATACTACTCATTTTAATTCTAGGGGCAAAGCTTATTGTATTTGCGTAATAATCGGACGTTTAGGGGCTATTTCAACTGTGAATTTGATTGGTAACTGGGTGGATACAGATTGTGCCGCAGTATTTAATACAATTGCTTCTCTTTCATTTTGTAAGTTTTAAAGTATAGTATAAACACAATTGCAGCATATCGGCATAAATGCATACAGTTTACGATGTGACGGGGCACGATGTGCCACTTGTGGACAAACATGAAAAAATTTAAAGTTACAACATTAAAAAAAAAACAATTATGCCGATCGATAGAAAATACTTCAGTTAGAGAAAGTCCAAAATTTAGCTAACAAATCCCGTTTGTATATAGATCAGACTTGTGTTCAATTCTAAACAATCATGCTCAAATGCAGTTTTTATATGAAGTTCGTATTCAAGTATTGACAATATATATATATATATATGTGGTATCCTGTATCCGTACACAATTATCCAAAGTAAAAAAGCTCACTCAAATGAAAGCTTTTCATTTGTTTATAGTTTTACCGTTTTAGAAGTTTTATGTTTTTAAAAGGCATTGCAGCAAAGATACGATCATTAGCGTTTCAACTGCGGACGTTGCAGCATACAATTAATTAAGGGAAGACTACTAAGATTAACAGTAAATAAAAACTAAATGTATATCAAAAGAAAATTTTGAGTTATTCCAATAGGACAACACTAACAATTTGTTAACATTGCTTTCATATGTCAAGAACTGTTACATTAAAAAATTTACTTTTTTGAGAGTTAAGCAAATTAATAAGTCAACTTCACAGGCAAAAAAACGTTTTTTCAGTATGTAAAAGTGATACAATGTGCGGCGTCGCATATCTGTGCCATCCCAAATGATTATAAAGGGTGTTATTTTTAGAAGTGTGGTTTTCAATCTGGCAATACTTTTTTCGGAGTTGGTATTTTTGACATTTCACAATGAATAGACATACTCCTGAACAACGTTTGCAAATCGTGCAAATTTATTACCAAAATAATGGTTCGGTTCGCACGATTTTCACAAGAAAATTTTGTTCAGCGATGAAGCTCACTTTTGGTTGAATGGGTATGTTAATAAGCAAAATTGTCGCACTTGGAGTGATCATAATCAACAAGCCATTGTTGAGACGCCGTTGCATACTCAAAAAGTCACTGTTTGGTGTTCTCTATGGGCAGAGGGAATCAGTGGTCCATATTTCTTCAAAGATGAAGCCGGTAATAATGTTACAGTCAATGGGGAACGCTATAGAGCCATGATTAATGACTTTTTCGTGCCTGAATTGTGAATTGGAGGATGTTGATGTGGACGACCTTCGGTTCCAACAAGACGGCGCTACATGTCATACAGCCAACGAGACAATCAATTTATTGAAGGAAATTTTTGGTGAGCGCATTATCTCGCCTCGTGGCCTGTGGCGTGGCGTCCAGCAATGTGCGATTTAACACCGCTCTACTATTTTTTGTGGGGTTATGTGAAGTCGCTTGTCTACGCAGATAAGCCCGAGACGATTGACGCCTTGGAAGAGAATATTCGGCGCGTTATTACTGACATACGGCCCAATTGCTGCAAAAAGTGGTCGAAAATTGGGCCTCTCGGCTGGAATTATTCGAACCAGCCGCGGCGGCCTCTTGCCAGAAATCGTTTTTAAAACATAATGGCAAATCCTTATCTTTATAATAAAGCTAAATTCTTGGCCATAACATTAAATGATATGCGTTTTATTTCTTCTTGAAAACCACCTTTCTAAAAAAAACACCCTGTATGACTTCGCATTTGGCAGCGTGTATACGCCGATACGCTATAATTGTGTTTATTGCTTTATAGTAGCTAAGCATAATGAATTATTTAATCATTATCATTTTTTAAATAAAAATTCCTACAGTTGCAGTTTTATTAGCTACAGCACTCCCATTGAACGAAAGATTCTTTTAAGAAATGGCATATCAATAAATCATATTCATTCAAATGTTTATCTAGTTAATTGTTATACAATTGTAAATTTAGCGACAATTATTATACTAAACATGGTAACGCAACTTGATAACAAATAAAACATACTTATGCCTATACAATTTTTAAAATTACCAGTGTTAATATTTAAGGAAATAAAATGTTTTTTTTTTCAAAAGTAGTACAAATGTCATTTACGACTTGAATAAATATTTTCCAATAAAAAACTTTTAATGCTATTTGTGAAAAATGGTAAGTTAAAAAAGGAGAGAGAAAAAAAACTAAAATGATGATCAGCTGCGATGACATTAAGTTTAGTATGCTTGAAATTTTGTACAATACAAATTTAATAAATCACTTTAGTATATCCAGGGCAAGGCAAAATATTATTTTTACCTATTAATAGTTTTGTTTTTGGAAATGGGTTTTTTTTTTTTTTGGCGAACATCAAAATTTTAAAGTAAATGTTTTTATCGTAAATATTTAACATAAACATTTCACTGGTTTTTCGTAAATATTTTCCCTCGCCCTGCTTATATCATATAGGTATATCAAAATCTAAAGTACGATAAAATATTAAAATATTTGAGTGAAACTTACTACAATGTGTCTCATTAATTAATTTGTCATACTAATTTGATCCTTAACACATTTACAAACTTTTTTATAGCCTAGTGTTGCCTTTATTATAAATATACTTTGGAAATGAAATTACCATACCTTTAACAAATTTTATGGCTCTGTACCATCACGAGTATTGGAAGTCCCTACATTGTAAGTTTATAAAGTTAATAACTTTAATTTGCACATTATAAAGTATTTTAAATCCTCATAAAGTCTCTTTTGAGGCAATTGCGCGAAGATATAATGCTTATTAGCTTATAAAGGGTGATTTTTATAAGAGTTTAGTTTTTGAATAGGAAATAACACACAGAAATTTTACAAAAGTGAATGAAATTTTTATTTGGATCGATAAATTAATTCCTGCCATTTACTTTTTAAAGATAATTTCACTTAAATGTTGCCCGCGGCTACGCTTCAAGTGGTCTATTGTGAAGGTCGAATTTTGGCACATTTTTCACACATTTCGGCCAGAATCTCTCCAATGACGCGTTCAATGTTGGCTTCCAAAGCAGTAATCGTGTTTGGCCCTATAGACAAGAGACTTAACATAGCTCCACAAATAATAGTCTAACGGGGTCAAATCACACGATCTTGGTGGCCAAAACGTGAGATTAACTGCTAACCAAATTCGCCTCTCAATTGATGCATGGTTTCGCGTGCATTGTGGCATGTGGTACCGTCCTGTTGGAACCACATGTCGGCCAAGTCCAATTCTTGCATTTTCGGCAAAAGAAATCGGTTAACATCGAACGGTACCTTTTTCCATTGACCATAACGTTGCGGCCTTCATCGTCTTTGAAGAAGTACGGCCCAATGATGATTATTTATATTCTGGAATATAAACTGAATCATTTTAAATGTTTCCTCATTGATAACAGATCGTTCTTTAATTTTGATTTTGGGATTTATAAATTGGGTTACGAATTCGTAACTGTTTCGACGGACTCTGGAATAGGGGTTGAATAGTTAATCCGTTGTCATTAGTAGACTCATGACTGGTAATCTGGGAAAATCTGCGAAAAGTTTAGTTTAATTCGTCCTAGGCTGTTGTGCTAAAATTAAAAGTTTCTTCCTTGCATACCCTTTCCAATCAGGAACGAAAAAGTATTTTTCGAAAATGATTAAATTTTTATACATGCCAGAGAATTAAATGGGATTAATCGGGTTTTATGATAAGTTGACATTGCAGTTTACATTTGAACCATATTCAAGTAATTGATTACCTAAGTAATTGAAATTGTAATTTTTATTTTTACAATACTTTTTATTATAAGGAAGAGTAATTCGAAATTGAAATTTTTGATTCCTCTGCAGCGTATCTAATAGAAAGTGGAATTTCACTACTAACATTTGATACAATGTAAGGTATTATTACTATCCAGTTCTAATTACCACCAACAATGGTAGAAAAATCAGAAATTTATGAATTCCGTCAATATTTTCCATTATTCATCATTCCAAGTAAGAGTCAGTATTTGAAAGTACATACTACTTATCATTATTACTGACCGTGTAAGGTCGGCTATAATGTAAATCAATGCCCACTTCCATTAAATGTTAAGTGGCAGTAGATTTTGAAGCCGTAATCACTTAATCTAATTATAACTGATATGTACCTACTTTTTATAAGAATTTTGTACTAGATAAAATTAATTTTTTTTGTTATTGATACATTCAACACACAGGGTGTACCCCTATGAATGCAGAGCATTGTGTTGAATGGAAGGAAGATCGATAGGTGGGAGGAAGAAGGAGGGAGAATGAGAGAGGGAATGCAATCACACAGGACACCGAGAAAGTGATAGTTTTTGGATGGATATCTCCAATATCAGTTAACGCAAAAATTTGTACAGTTTACAACCACAAAATCAGGACAGGCATATAAATGCATAAAGTTACATATGAATACAAAATGAGTCTTCAAAAAGTATTGCCTGTAACGGGTGTTTTTTTTTAGAAGTGTGGTTTTCAAGAAGAAATAAAACGCATGTAATTAAATGTTATCACCAAGAATTTAGCTTTATTATAAAGATAAGGATTTGCCATTATGTTTTAAAAACGATTTAGAGCAAGTGACCGCCACGGCTGTTTCGAATAAATTCCAGCCGAGAGGCCCAATTTTCGACCACTTTTTGCAGCAATTGGGGCCGTAGTAATAACGCGCCAAATATTCTCTTCCAAGGCGTCAATCGTCTTGGGCTTATCTGCGTAGACAAGCGACTTCACATAACCCCACAAAACATAGTAGAGCGGTGTTAAATCGCACATTGCTGGACGCCACGCCACAGGCCCACGAGGCTAGATAATGCGCTCACCAAAAAGTTCCTTCAATATTTTGATTGTTTCGTTGGCTGTATGGCGTGTAGCGCCGTCTTGTTGGAACCTAAGGTCGTCAACATCACATCAACATCCTCCAATTCAGGCAGGGAAAAAACATTAATCATGGCTCAATAGCATTCCCCATTGACTATAACTTTACCACCGGCTTCATCTTTGAATAAATATGGACCTCTGCCCATAGGGCACACCAAACAGTGTCTTTTTGAGGATATAACAGCGTCTCAAAAATGGCTTGAGGATTATGATCACTCCAAGTGCGACAATTTTGCTTATTAACGTACCCATTCAACCAAAAGTGAGCTTCATCGCTGAACAAAATTTTCTTGTGAAAATCGCGCTAACTGAACCATTATTTTGGTAATAAATTTGCACGATTTGCAAACGTTGTTCAGGAGTAAATCTATTCATTATGAAATGGCAAACCAAACTGAAAATCGCGCTAACTGAACCATTATTTTGGTAATAAATTTGCACGATTTGCAAACGTTGTTCAGGAGTAAATCTATTCATTATGAAATGGCAAACCAAACTGAAAATCGCGCTAACTGAACCATTATTTTGGTAATAAATTTGCACGATTTGCAAACGTTGTTCAGGAGTAAATCTATTCATTATGAAATGGCAAACCAAACTGAGCATAAATCAAGTGACAGCTGTCAAAAATACCAACTCCGAAAAAAGTATTGCCAGATTGAAAACCCCACTTCTAAAAAAACACCTTCTACAATCAGAAAACTAACTTATTTGAATACTTCGTTGCTAAATAACAACAATTAAAATAAATTATTGCCATAATTTAACAACTTTAATACTACCATAACACGTATAACTAACTGAAGCAGGCATATGGTTGAGTTCTGATAACGTTCAATGGTTGTCTTTTAGTTGCTTTCTTCTCACAATAGATACGAAATACTATGAACATGCTGATACTTATGCATGTACCCCAAATGTCTAAATGCCACCACTTTCCGGTATCGATGCACTTTTAAATTACATAGTATACGTACGAGTACATACCTACTTTTGATTGTTTGATAATAATTTCGATGATAAAACTGTCTTATCTTTATTTGAATACTTTTGAGCTTTGATTGCTGTTTTAAAGTACGAGTGTCTTGTCGTATTTATGACAGAAAGTATTCTTCCTCTTAAGTAAAGGTATTTTTCCCTTCTCATTAAGAACTTACAAAGCTAATGAGATTCAAATTCAGTTTCAGTTATACAAAGGCCCTGGATTGTCGCATCACTATTCGAGAAAAATGTCTTTTTGAAAGATTTGATTTGTTTAATTATTCTTATGAAAATGTCACCAAGAGAAGATGTGCAAAATGTGGAATTGCATGCAGAAAATGCAAATAGCAAAGAAGTGCCAATGCAAAATCGTAAACAGGGTGTTATTTTGGAAACGGAAGTGCGTCACGATTATGAGGATGTTCTAAATTTAATTGGTAAATTTTAATGTTAATTAAATTAAATAAAAAGTTGACATAAGTAAGTGTTGGTTGAAAAATGTTGATACTCTTTTAAAGGTTTTGGTATGACACAATGGATAGTGCTAATCACCGCCGGCCTGTTTCTGATGATGGTTATAAATGAGACGATGGGCATGAGCATCATAAATATTGCATCACAGTGTGATTTTGGTACAAGTTCTGTTGATAAAGCAATATTAAGCGCATCAAGTTTTGTCGGTATGTTGGAGTGATTTTTTTTGTTGCACTTTTTATGACGTAAAATCTGTCAAATATTTGCTCAAGAAAAGGTGTTTAATGTGATTGTGCTTAATGTGATTAATTGTGATTGTCGTAAAACATCACTTGTTTCATTAGGCATAAAACAAACAAACCCAATTAAATTGAATTTCTAGACAACATATTCTTGAAAATTTTTGCGACGAATCTTAGACTTTTCCCCCGGAACAATGCAGCAGATTTAAATTTTACAGAAATTATTTTTGGAATAAATAGAACACTTTTTAGTTCCAGCCAAAATTAAAAATCTACAGATTTTAGATAAGTTCAACTGATATGTTATTATTATATATGGTATATACCGGGTGGGCCATTTATAATTTGAGATTTGATTTTGGTGTAAATAAGAAATGAATAGTTTGTTTTAAATTTTATTTTTTATTCGAAAATAGAATCCTTCTGGTTAACTGTGGATTACTATTTCAATCAAATGACTTCCTAGGCTAGCCTTGCAGTAGCCCTTACGATCAACCCAATTTTTCAGTACTTCACCGATGGCTGCACAAACTTCATCCTTAAGAGCCTCAGTTGTTGCTGGTTGGTTAGCTTAACTTATCTTTAACGGCTCCCAACGTGGTGGCCAATGCACGTTACCAAAACGCCTAAAAACGCCCACGCAAAAGATCGATTGTTGCACGGCTTGTGTGACACGGCGCGGCATCTTGTTTGAAACAAATGTTGTCTAAGTCCATATCTTCTAAAATAGGCCACTGTGTGTGCACTGTAGGAGTACGAGAATGTGTTGTTTTATCCAATAAAGATCTAGTTTCACGCAAACGTTTCACCAGTTGATCCACAAATTGCGTGGAAGGCGCTTCTCTTCTACTGAATGTTGAACGAATTTTTTTACACTTTCGGTAGAAAATTCACCAATTTGCAAGTATTTCCCAACATTGTTCAAGCGTATAGAACTATTTTGTTAACCACAAATATAAAACTAATTTTAGGTCGTTCTATTAGGTACACCTCCCAAAGTTTAAACAATTGGGAATTGAAAATTACTAATTGGTAATTTCGACCCCAAAAAAGCTGCCTGTTGCCTTAAGCTCCACAATAACCCACTCAGAATAATCATGGATAAACTGGGGAAGCACATGAAGAACATAGGCATCGGTCAGGACATCACCTGTAGATTTTGCTAGGGTAACGGGGGGACACCAGTACACATATTTCCAATCACTCGCAGGAGGAAGAGACCTTTGGGAACATCATAGCCTTAAATCTTCCACAGAAAGATTGGCTTGTCTGATAGCTTCTAACCAATCTACTATCGGGGTTACAATAGACCTTTAAGGTCGCAGTATACATCGTCCTCGTAATCAATCATTCATCCATACACATATTTAAAAGCCAAATAAGAGTCCTGCACTCTAAGATGAGTGATAAAACCCTCTTCTTTAGAACACTTAAGCTCGATCCTAAGTTATAGAAAGAACTGCTAAAATAACACTCTAAAAGCCTGGTTCTCCTAAATTTCAGTCATACTGGAATATTTTAGCAGCCTTATTGTTGGCTGGGAGTTATTACTATCAAATATAGCAAAAACTAATACTAATCAATAAACCTATTAATTTTTCTGTATTTAATTTGAATGTGTTTACCATATACATAGTTTGGGAAATGGGTTTGTAAGTTACCTAAACATATAAAGACCTTCAAATTATTGTATATACTCAGAACTGGGCAGAAAATCATTAATCCATTAATTGAAATTAATGAAGTTCGATTCTTGGTAAACCTTTACGTTAATTTCGAAGACCATTAACGTTTCGATTAACTTCCGTTAAATGTCTTCCGTTAAATATAGTCTGTTATTTAAAGTATCAATGTCAGCCAGCTGCTGCCTTCCTCCCTAAGTGGAAGACAAGTACAACATTCCCAAAGTCGGTAAAGTAAAGAAAATTAAGGTGCTTACGTACCGTAAGGAAGCCAAGGTCTCGATGAGGAACGATTTCGATATTTTGTGATGACTTGTTGGAGAGCAACTCCACGGAATTGGTGACAGATGTTGCCTTTTCGGGCGAGAAAGTGTTGGTGAATTTGTTTATCAAACTATCTCCCCCAGTGCTGCAGTTGAACGTCTGTTCTAGTACCCACATATAGTATGTAATCGGAAGGAACACTTTTCTTTTAAGTGTTTTGGAAAAAATATATATTTATTTTTATTCCATACAAAAAGTTTACGAATTTGTCTTTTTGATTAACGGTTTTCAGTTTAACGAATTTAATTTCTTGTTAACGTTATTGTTATTGCTGCACAGGTAACAGCGCTATATTCCAATGGCATGGCGAAAGAAACTCATGGTATACCAGTGGTTTTCTAACTCGTCTTAAATCGATACTTTTACCTGAGTTGAGATTGTATAAAATCACATTATTCTTTTTATTAATACACTTACCATAATTACCATATACGATGCAGTATCAAGTATGAAATGAATAAGTATCTGTAGTTTGTATTGACATATGTAATATGTAATACTTACTATTCATTTTAAATAGTATGATTTTACCTAATCCACAGGCATACTTACCTCTTCCTATTTCTGGGGTTACTTTAGTGACACCATTGGACGACGAACTGTTTTGATATATTCCACATTTGGTGGTAACATTGTCTCGTTCATATCGATGTTTATACCATACTATTGGATTTTTGTAGTTTTGCGTTTCGTTGTTGGTTTATTGTAAGTATCACAAGATCTATGAAAAACCAAATCGTTGTATGAATGCACATACATACATATTTACTTTTTCAATCCATGAAAAATTAGTATAGCCGGAGCATCATCAACTACATACGCATACTTGAGTGAATTTTTTGTAGAACGACATCGTCCTGTAGTAATTAATTATGCCAGGTATAGAATCAATACGTTTTTCATTACCTATTAATAATATAGAATTAATTTCGATTATTTACAGCATGTTTGTCGGTATTTCGTTGGCATATATTCCAGGTACGTTGAATTTACGAGTTTCGGTTGAACAATTTCGATTTAGGGTTGAACAATTCTTTTGAAACCCGAGTGTGAAACGCGTGTTATGGAGGTTGACCTTTTCTCGTATTCGTGCGAAAAGTTGAATCAGTTTGTTTTTTTTATATGAAACAAACTCCACGACTTGCCGTCGGAATGCGCAGAAAGTGCAAAAGTCAGAAGAGAAAAAATTAATGGAAGAAAAATTAATAGAGGAGGTGAAAACACACAAAGCCATATATCTCTGGATGTGTGTCCGATGCACACAAAATCAAATTAGTGAATTCCAAGAAATCTACAAAATCCTTTAGAGATGCCATTTTATTGCAAAACGCCGAATGCCTCGAAAGCGCATATACCAGAAAAGCATTGCGTCCGAAACGAGTGTTATGGAGTTTGACCTTTATTAGGCTTGAACAATTCTTCAAACCTCCAAATCACCTGTTCTCTATTCTCTCGCTCTCTTTTTTTATAGCTGTAGCGTGGTTAATTTTAACTATGGACTGGTCGCTCACCATCTCGGATGTGTTCGTCTTCCGTCCTTGGCGCCTGCTTATTGTATTCAATATTTTGCCTGGCTTCATAGCTACTCTTATACTATTGAATCTGCCAGAGAGCCCAAAATTGTATATTGCCTTGCGCAAGGATGTGGAGGCTTTATCTGCTATCAATTGGATATGTGTGCGTAACACTGGAAAAAATCTTGATAGTTTGAAAGTTTACAAACTAAAGAATGAAATGAAAATAGAACATGAAAATTTATTAACAACAACCAAAACTATGTAAGTTATTAAAAAAAAAAGAAGTTATTTGAAAAAATACTGCTATTCCACGAATATGGAAATATTTTGTTATATTATGTTTTGAGAAAATATTTTTTTAAGGTTTATACATTTGCAAAATTTCATGTAAATCAAAAATATTATATAATAAATGCACATTCGTGGTTGTGGTGGATATTCCACGATATACTTATACATACATACATACGTACATAATATGTATAAATATTTTTCTATTATAGCAATGCTGGTTGGAAGAAAATGTGGTTGGAAACTATTCCACTGTTGAAGCCTCCACATGTCCTCAATTTTCTAATATCTTGCATAATAATGTGCGGTTTGTTTTTGAGGTAGGTATGAGAACATTTTGAGAAAAATTATAAATATCTTAACAAGAATGCACATTTTTCCGTGTACAGCCAAACACCATCAAACTTGGTTGACACATTCCTTATGAAAGTCAGAAAGAGGTTAAGTTCAAACGGGAGTGTAATATGGTATTCAAAAAGGAACATCAGAGGAAATATTTAAGCAAGAATGTTTTCGAAGAATAAGATAAAAAAATTGTGTGCGTCAGTCGGATGCCCTACAGAAGTTTAATTCTTCAGAACGTTTAGGTTTAATACATCTGTCAAAAATTAGAGTCTATCGCAGACATTACAGGCGTGGCTGAAACGATTTTTTTATGATGTGCTGATTTATGCTAACGATAAGCCTTGTATAGTTCAGTTTGATGATCTGGATTAACTTCATTTTGATTATTTGCATTTCCAATGCATGCAAAGCCCTTTGCAAAATCATCATCCCCATCAAAATATTCATACTCAAAGAAAGCATGCTCATACTCATAACAATAATCATCATCATCAAAATATTCAGGTTGTATGATCTCAGCATGTGCAAAATTTGCCACTTGCCGGTCTGACAACTCGCGAATATTATGAGACAAATCTCGTCTATGTTTTGTAGTGCTGATGCGAGTGGTTTTCTTTCCACGGAGGAAAGCTTTTCAATCAATTATAAATAAATCTTCTGCCCTTCTCTTTCGTATAGAAGCTGGAATTTCTAAACCTAAATGACTGCCTAGTGATGTATAATCTGAGGGCTCAATGAGATGAGTTTTGATGCAATTATTGGCTCTAATGAACTCATTTGCCATTAATACTGTCTCTCCTCATTAGTCTTTTCGAGTTGTTTTACAAATAAACTCGAATTCTGTTTTTGTTTGCAAAGTCTACACTCTCGCGAACCAGCACCGAGACCTTTTTGGTTTTTTTTCACCATCGCAGAATCTGAATTTTGTTGGGCTCCATTTTTCGACGAAGTCAATAATCTCGCTGTCTCTCAACCGCCGTTTCTGCTAGAGATTTTATCGTAACACAATCGCCATTTGTTGTTATATTTTTTCAGTCTATAGTCGCTCATTCATTCAGCTCTAGAAATTTCTAACGATTTTTGTTTGAAATGTCAAATATTACTAGAAACTGATGGGCAGCGCCCTCTAACATATGCATCCTCATTTTTAACATACTTGATTGATAGAGGGTGCTGCTCTTTCTGATATTGCCACGATCATTTTTTACCCCCTCGTAAATATAAAAACTATTCTAAAGAAGTAAACTTCAAAAAATGCAAGTTATTCGAAGTTATAGCCGGTTTTGTTAAGGAACTTTTTAAAGCTTTTAAGAAGAAAAATAAAGATCTTTTACTTTTAATGGCACAACAGCCCATGGAGGGCCTAGGCCGAGCTTTTTCGCATCCACTTTCATTTTTTCAAGAATATGCAATTTTTTGTGTTTTTCCACTAAGTAATTACGCGTGTACTTTTAATTCAAAATGATTTATATATTTTTAAAAATGAACAATGAATGCTCATTTGTCCACACATTCTTTCAATATTTTAACGCGAACCAATCCAAACTCTCAGAAAAATATTTTGATATGTTTGGTAAGAATGTAACTGGAGTTTAAATACCTACAACAACATTCCAACAAAAGACTTGCTTTGAACAATGTTATTTATTATATACATAAATATTTATTCTAGCTTAAAAATTAACTGTGTATAATTTATATTTTTTGCTAAGACAAATTTGAAAATTGACTAACACTTAAGCTCATATAAGTATATACTCGTAGTATAAGCATACACATATATATTTTTTGCACCAGATTGTTATTTAACCCTTCATTTCAGTTCATCTGGAATGGGTCTATGGTATCCGGAAATACAAAATCGGGTTGACTTGAACGACGATCAAGAATTACTGACTGTTTGTCAAGTTATAGATGCATCTATGCACCAAAGTTATAATTCGAACATTACTGTACGAACGTATACTTTATAAAAATCGCCATTCATTTAGATTTTAAATAAAAATCTACTACTCTCTTTACAGGTCTGCAACGATAGTATTTCTCAAAAGAGCTATATCGATTCAATAATTTTTGGCTTTTCTTATATTGTTGGATATGTAATTTTGGGTATTGTTATAAACCCTCTTGGACGCAAAGCAACTATTATTGGCTGCTTGTGTTTATCAATACTATGTGGCATTGCACTACATTGGATGCTAGAACCAATCGCGATTGTAGTAAGTTTCTGTTTATTTCTAATGCTGCCTGGTTTATGTATCTCAGTGCTAAGTGGCGCTGTAGTGGATTTGGTACCAACACATTTAAGGTTTGTTACTTAGATGCTAATGATATTGGAAAAAGATAAATTCATTATAATTCCTTCGTGTGCAGAGGAAAGGCAGTTTGCATCTGTCTAATGTTGGGGCGATCAGGCAGCGTCATTGGTAGTAATATTATTGGAATATTATTGGAATCTTATTGTAGTTTGACATTTAGTTTATTTTCTGGATGTGTGTTCGGTGAGTATATAAAAATGTGCAGCCATCGTATATTTATTTAATTATTTCTTTTTTAGTTTGTGCAGTTTTAACCTTTATTCTACCCATTTAAGTTTAATTCTTTTGTAACTCAATATTGCTTCTACATTTTAGCTCTTAAGTTAATTACCAGTTCAAGCATTTAAATTTAAATAGTTATTTTTATATGAATACTTTTTAAAAACAATAAAGTAGCAGTGACAATTCAAAACAAACCAAAATTATTTCATCCTTATCATCATATTCTATCCCATGGTTTCAATGTTTCAGAAGTAAGATTGTCAGGTTCATTCTTAAGATAAACAATTAGAAAACAATATTTTTTTGTGTTTGGTATTATTTCGCCGATAGCATAGCAGATTGCAAGAAGCAACAAATTAAATGCTACCATGAACAACAAGATGATATTGCAGATTACTAGATAATCTTTGTTGTAGTACGTAGCAATATTATGTACATTCTAAAACATTTTAAATGTAGATAAGTATGACTAAATAAATTAAATCGGAATCGTCACCATGTACATCTCTAGGGCTTCCACAGATAAATGAGCGAACATAACACTGCTTTTCTGTCTCAATAGGGCAAAATTTTCAACAGTTTCATTAATATATCCAACCGAATGTAAGAATTTGTGGTCAACGTTATGTTCATCTGTTTGCAGAATTTCGCTTGCAGTGAGTACAGAAAGAACAGTATCTCCAAAACATCCTCATGATCAGAATTTATTAAGGTGGTGGTGTTCAAAACATATTTATATAAGGTGACGGCGGTAGTACAACAAAATTCAACAGGGTAACAACAACAGAGCTTTGTTGTTGCGGCGTAGATACAAGGTGATAACAGCAGTACAAAAAAATCACCAAGGCGGCGTAAATGACGGTACAATAATAATGTCAAAATCAGCTGACAAAATTAGTAGTAAAACAACTAAACACATATATGTACTTGTTTTTGTTGCCATAATGGCGGCATAATTAGAATATCAAAATCAGTTTTTCACCACAAAGGAAGAAGAGGAGCAGGTTGGTAGTAATATCACCTTATTAAATTCGCCTGTAAGGCTGTGGTTATATTCAAATTTTACTCGGCGTACACCATGCAATTGTTGTTGCCTGAACACGAAAAAATAGCTTTTACTCACTCTCACAGCGAACACGATATGCTGGGTGAAATGTACACCGAGCACGCCGAGTATTCAGGGTGTCAATGAGTTATTCCAAAAAAAAAATAACAGAAATGTATGAAAAGTAGAAGGAAAACATGCAAACCTGTATATCATTATTTTCATATGCAGAAAAGCGAAGTTGCGATTTTTTTTTGGTTTTAAAAGTGAATATTAAATATATTATTCATAAAACTATTGAATAAAAATCATACGTATTATTTTCATAATTTTTCAATTATATTATTAACTGCACTCTCCACATTGATAAAATCGTTTAAAGTTTTTTGGTATACCATTTAGTGTTACCGTTGCGCAAAAAATAGTATTACGAAAATAACTGAATTTCGACAAAAAGGAACTCTGTAACGAACACAAATGTAACCACTACACCCAACACGAGAGTAAAATATGATGTGTTCGTCGAACAGTGAACACCAGTATAACCAGCACCTTATAAAGCTGTGTTCCTTTTGTTGCATATACTGAATTCAACAAATTTTTGTACTGGAAATTAATCCTATATGCATATGTTTATATCGCGGCGATATCTACCCCTACGAAGAACTAATAAACGGAATAAAAATGAGTAGCTAAGTCTAGTTATTAATTTTGACATTCGCCGGTTTATTTATTTGTACTAAATGACACCACATCTTATTGTTAGCATGGATGAAGGCAAATAAGAAAAAGAGTGACAGTAAAAAGGTTGTATGAGAAGTTTGTATGAGAATTTTTCTAATTTAACCATTTTAATTTAACGAAAATATTTATTTGGAAAGCTTGTATTTTGAATACTGGAAAACAAAATCTTGTCTGAGAAAGGAAACAGTTCCTTTTTGAATTTTGGGCTGCTTTATGGATCAAAATTGTATTTAAGTTATAAATTTATTTAAATTTAAACATACTTTTGCCAAGTTTTGTTCACAAAAAATTAAGTAAAGATTCTTTTGTCACTGCAATAAATTTCTTATATAGGCGTCAAAAGAAACAGAGCTTTTGCTTACAGCATTTGCCAATTTTAACCCAAAATTTAAATAAAAATAATATTTCTTAATCTTATTCTTAATCTGCTAGTTTCCTGCAATTTTGCACTTTGAGAAACACAACGCCTTTAACAATTTTAATTTACCTAAAACTTGAGATGAGTTTTTCAGAGAAGCATCGCCAAAGTGCAAAAATTTAAAAATTATAGGTATTAAAATATCAAATTTAAAAAATAAATAAAGGCACATTTGATGGGTTAACCCGAAAAAGGTATTTACTACTTATAAAAAAGGGACTCAAAAATGGGAAAAAGCTGTAACCAGTACAAAATGCAACATTTTTCAATAATAGTAAAATAAGGGGGTATTTAAACTCATATACCCCTGGTCAAATTAATAGTTACACTGAAATACTTTTTGTTCGAATTGGTTTTTGCAACCATTATCGCGCAATTAAAGGTAAAATTAAGTGTTTTTATTAATTAACGCAATATGGCAATGCTATTGCTGGCAAAGTGAAACGTGTGATTTCCCTAATTATTGTGAATTGCTGCTTTGCGTGAAAAAAGTCAAAATCTGCTTGCTCAATATCGTCCCCTCAATAAAACAATAGTGTATACGCATGTACACCATTATTTTTTTATTGCATAATAAGAATCTACATAACTGATTTTAAATGTGGTAAAAATTTGGTGAATTTCTATTCCACAAAGTGGGTCAAAAGATCAATTGAAATATTAGCGTATAATTGCGTGTTCGAAATTGTTCATTAATAATTGTGTAAGTGCAGGTATGGTGTTTTAATTAGTTGTTACTCTGAATATAATTTCAAAGAAAAATAGTGTATAAAAAGCATACACTATTTTTATTATTTAAATTTCAATACACTATTTTATATATCATACAAAATCTTCGGACGATTATGTTCGTAAATTGAATTTAAATACAGTCCGGAGACCGCCACACACAAATGGAGGCGGATTGTATGCACTCCACAATTAAACGGGCCGAAGAAAACAACCATACATTGTGGAAAGAATGTTCTGGTACGACATTTATGATATCAAGGAATGGTTCAGCAGATTAGGGCACACTTTCAAAAAGAATAACGAAAACAACTCAGAGAATTGAAGATTAAACAAATTAAAGTGGAGAAAGTTAATCCTAATTTGCTGCTCTACAAAGAGCCCCAAAACTATTCTCGAGGAAGGCCCAAAAAAACTAACGCAAATCTCAATCGTCACATTGTTACTATCTGTAAAAAGGACCCATTTAAGTCTTCAACGGTAGTAGCAGCCGAAATTGGAAACGTAGTTAAACGTGGTGAGTTAACCTACCAGGACGAATAGCCAAAAAAGTTCCTTTGATACGAAGAAGCAATTTGAGCATGAGGTTAAATTTTGCAAGAAAACACAAAATCTGGGTGGGGTCTGAGGGTGGAAAAAAGTGGGGAAATATTTTATGGAGCGATGAAACAAAAATTAATCTCTTAGGAAACGATTCTCTTAGGAAACAATGCTACCCTATGCGGAGGAAAACATGTCTATGGGACATGTTGGGTCAATCAGGAAGATAATGACCCAAAGCATACCGCTAAGTTGTTAAAAAAAATGCTTTGGAGACCATAATGTCAATGTTTTGGAGGGCCAAGTCAATCCCCGGATATAAATCCAATAGAAACCCTGTGGGGAAACACCTGTCACCATAGACACCTGTTGGGATTTGATTAATAGTATGCCAAGTAGAGTAGCGAAGGTAATTCAAAATGGTGGTGGATACACAGGATATTAGTTAAATGATTCAAAATATCCAATAATTTTTTAGTAACACTTTTAATTATCCTTTTTTTTTGTAATACCAGAAGTTAATTATTTTTTTGAGCAGTCGAATAAGCGCCTTAAAATTTTTATTGATCTCAGATTCTTTGTTTTCTTTAGTTATATCCACTGAATTAACGTGCATTTTTTTTTTGTTTATTAAAATATTGAATAAAACCATTATTTGTTATGTTAAAGTTGAAAGTGTGCTGTGCACCTATTATTTTGAGCAAGGGTGTATATATATTATCGATCATTAAGTATAATTAACCGTTATGTGGCTGATAAAAAATCGCCTTCTCTAGGCTGTGAAGATAAGCGGGTACCTAATATGCAATGTGTTTAAAATCCGATTTTATTTAATTTGAGAAATTAAATTAATAATTATGTCAAATTAAATCTATTTGAATTAATTAAATTAAGTTTATTTTGAAAGCTACATATCTAGGTGGAAAAGTAGGATAGTAAGAAAGAGATAGAAGTTTTAAGTCTTTTTCTTAAGCGTTCAACAGAATGTGTAGCGGCTGCAGTTGCCGCGAAAGTTGAGCGTTAATTATAATTAAGTATACTGATAAAACTTAAAGAAAGTGCTTAGAATACAAGCTATAAAATTTATAAAACTATTAGATAGAAGACCGGAGCATTGAAATACATTCTTTAAACATATATTTAATTTGTTTTCTATAAATTGGTATTTGGCAACATACCATTCTATACATTTTTTGTATATGCTGCGCTACAAACGTTGAACAGCTGCTTTCTTTATTAATATAAATTTTTTCTTAATAGTTCTTTCGAAATCATTCATGCTTGCGCCAGTGTAAACAACCACATAGAAATTATTGGCACCTTCCAATCAAATCCAATATTTACACCGGAATATCTAAATTTATTCTATATGCATATATGGTATTTAAATGAACATACAATTTCTTTTTCCAATTATTTCGTAGTAGTAAATTTAAAAAAGGAATCTTTTTTTAATTAATTTATGTTTATTAAATTTTTAAATATTTTTACATTTGGAATTAATTAAACTATAGTGCAATATGATGTTATGTTTCTATTTTCATTCAACTTAAAATCAAATATATAGGGAAATCTAAAAACAATATATGTATGGTAAAATTTCCTCAAAGGATTTTGCGCTGAAAGCTATGGAATTTTGAATTATGTATAGGTAGATTTAAATTTATGCTGGGATTTTTCGACACATTTGCGTAATACTTCTTAGCATGTATTGGAATACTAGAATTTTGTTTCTGAAGAGGATAGACAAAACAAAATGTTCTACCAAATAGATATGTGTAAGTCTTCAGAATTAATTATCCTTCTTCATTCTTGTAGATGTCATACGATAAATGATAGAGTCTCTGCCGGGATCCATATCACCGATAGCATAGCAGATTGCAAGAAGAGATAATCCAAATGTGACCATAAACCACAAAATTATGTTGAAGATTACCGGATAATCTTGGTTATAGTACGTAGCAAGATTGAATTCATTCTACATAATGGTAAATGAAAATTAATTATAATAATAAACTAAGAGTTAGTGGTATACCTGTGAGTTTCCGGTAATGACTTCTCGTTTGCGGCGATTGCCATCTGCCAGCTTTTCGGTGATGACCACAACAAATGATTCATCAGTGTTCGACTCCTTTACTGCTTTGTTCAACTTGTCAATAGCTTCGCTTGCCAATTTGGAAGCCGCTTTTATAGCTTCGGCTCTATCACTATGTGATTTACTAATGCTTTCCACAGTCAGATGGATGAAAATCACTTCGCTTTTCCTTTTCATGAAATTTTCAGCAGCTGCATTAATATAACCAATCGATTGTAAGAACTCATTGTCACCGTCTGGTTTCAGAATATCGCTTTCGGGAGTTATGGGTTCTATATTTTCAAAACATGAATGAAACTCATTGACCTGTAATGTTTTAAGTAAACTGTTAAAGATATCCTTCTTAACAAATCATAAATAAACCTTACAGCTTCATTAAATTTGATGAAATTTAAATTACAAAGTGGAACATTATTTGTCTTCAAGATATTGCTTAACCCGCTGAGTGAACCTTCAACTGAACCACCGTTCAACTGGTAGGTCTTAGCATCTTTAGGTTTAATATGCTCTATGCCTTTCAGGACGACCACAACCGCTTTGTTGACCAAGCTAAAGGGATCATTTATAAAGAGACCATCCCACTGCGCATTTTCGGTTGCGGGATTTCCCATTACTGAATTCATCACGTCTCCCACATATTCGCTATCAATAGCAGTTTTACCCTTGAAGGCAACGGCTTTTGGAATGCTAAGTACTGAGAAATCGCCAGAAGCGTGACCTGAAAAATATTAAGAAAAAGTAGTTGGTCGCTTGAAGGCCAATTTTTTTTATCACGGTCAGCTGATAATCACACACTGGTGCTGTACTGCCCAACAACAACACATAAATCAATATCTGTGTTACATATTATCTACAATTTTTAACCAACTTTATTGAATAATGAAAGTATTTCATAACTTTGATTTGGATTTTAATTTTTTAAAATGTTATTACTCACTTGCCACTAAGCACAGAGAAAAAATCACGAAATTCCGCAGCATATTTATTCCTTCGATGAAAAGTTGATCATATGACAAGCAGAGACGAACACACAGTACGTTTCAACGAGTAGAGATGGTACATGTGTACAGACTGTAGTGCTGCCAAGTTAATATTAGTTGGGCAAATACCGAGAGTTTTCATGAAATGTGCTGCCAAATTTTGGCATTTATAAATGGGTACCCACTTTTCAATTAGAGAATTTTAATTGGTTCAATGATTCCTTTCCAACAAATTCTAATAATTTTTTCTACTCTGAACTTACATCAAGCAAACAAATGATTTTTCCTCACAAATTAATTTTGTTCAGGCTGATTCTTTAAGCTGGTCTGTAATACTGACAGTATTGATACTGCCCAATTCTGATGGTAGTTTCAGTATCTTTGAACAAAATCAAAACTTAATGACAACATTCTCCATTACTACATTACATTATTATATTTTTGCGATGAATCTACAAAAAATTCTTGTCTATATATATACATAATTATGGCGCTAGTTTGACCTACATTTGTTTGTATGTACAATACATACAAGTATAATAACTTCAGTTGTTTTTAACTTGATGAACAATTGTTTTTATAAATATTGAATTAAATTCGCAAATTAGTAGAAAATTTATTCTGTAAATACTGATTAATTTACCTTACATGATCAATAATACTGACAGTATAATAGTATTTTCATAATTAGAAAATCCAGAATTCCATCACTATTTCTATCATTCCAATTACTGATAGAAAATTTTGCTTTACAGGATATGTAATACTGTCAGATTTTACATTACTGGTGGCAACTATTGAAGATGAAATGACAATTGTAAAAGAATATAAGTATAAGTAAGCAAAATAGAGAATGAATAAATGTCTATTGAAATAAAATGTTGAACCATACACATGGGTGTAAAAACTGTCAACCGTGTATGGTTACTTTAGAGTTCGGACTTATTGAACAAAAACCATGCTAGCGAACAAGATCGGTAGCACACTGGAAATATTAGCGGAGGGGCCAAATGTGTTCTACACCCTTGAACGTGTGCAAATCTGTCACTCTCTCCATCTCCCTCTTCCTTTTTTTTGCCTCCACGGTGGCAACTGTTGCTATTGTGCTATCAGCCTAAAGTATAAACACAATTGCAGGGCAACAGTGTATCAGCTTATACACGCTGTCAAATAAGAACACATGTAATCACGTATTTACGTCGAATTAAAACTATTTCTATTTTATTTGTATTTATAAATATGTATGTATGTGTACACTTTGTATGTATGTATATCGAGCAGAAAATAGTACAGTAAGCTGCTGGTTATACTGGTGTTCGCTGTTCGACTAACACATAATATTTTACTCTCGTGCTCTTTGCCGAAATTCAGTTTTTTTGTAATACTATATTGGTCGCAATGGCAACACTAAATGGTATGCCAAAAAACTTTAAACGATTTTTATTAACATGGAGCGTGAAATCAATAATATAATTGTAAAGTTATGAAAATAAAATGATTTTTCTTCAATAGTTTTATGAATAATATATTTAATATTCACTTTTAAAAACTAAAAAAATTCGTAACTTCGCTTTTCTGCATATGAAAATAGTGATGTACATGTTTTCCTTCAATTTTACATACATTTTTGTTCCTTTTTTGTAGAATAACTCATTGCTAACCCTGAATACTCGGCGTGCTCGGTGTAAATTTCACCCAGCATATCGTGTTCGGTGTGAGAGTGAGTAAAAGCTATTTTTTCGTGTTCGGGCAACAACAATTGCATGGTGTTCGCCGAGTATACTTTGAATATAAGCACAGCCTAACTGTTTAAACGAGTCGAATTGTGAGATTGTTGAAAGTGCGAGATAGAAAACAAGACAAGCTAAATATTAAATTGGCCGATAGTCATCGTCGAATATTGTATTTACAAATGAAAATTATTAGACTTTAATTTTAAATAAAACGTTAACAGAATAACTAGCATTTTATTTTGATATTAATTTACTTTGTTGTTTCTTTTACTTTCAATCCAAAAAATTTCTTCAATCTTTGCATCTGGCAACCTCGACCATTTTCCCAAATTAATTTGATTGTGAACGTTAAGTGAGAGAAACAAAATAGTTAATTTAGAAATATGTTCGAGAAAAACAAAGTGGAATGTGTGAAAGATATACTGAAATCTTGTTTCCTACCTGAATTGCAGCATGATCTGGACAGCATCCCCCTGCAAAGCGTAAACTTTTCAGAATACCAACGTGAGCTGACGGCAAATCTTCCAATACTTTACGATTTTGTGCAGCAACATGAACAATGGATATTTTTGAACGATGAAAATGACAACCAAGAGGTATATATTGATATTTTGGTCTTAGTTTTATTTTAAAATCATGTTCATTTATATTGAAGATACAAGCGTGTTTGATTGTGCTGCTATGCGAAGTAACTGGCACGCAAAGCGCAATTTACAAATTGGAAGATGAAAATCTGCTCAAAAATGCCAATCGATTGTTGCGAAAATACACACAGCTTAATGATAAAGTGGAACAAGCTATATTTGAGAATTATCAAAACAAATTGCGTAAAGATTGTTGGAAACGGCAACTGGGATCTGTCCATGGATTTCAGCGTTATTTAGAAGTATACATCAAACGAAAACTAATTAAAACCGAAATAAATAGAAATATATCTTGTTTTTAGTTTCGACACAATGAATCCACAATAACATTGTGCGAAATGTCTGCAAAGTGGTTGACATTTTGTCTTTCCGTTGGCCTAATCATACGAGAATCCCACGAACCTGCGTATAAGCAAATGGGCATCAGAATTTTTCAATTGATGCTGCACTATGGGGTAATTATTCTTACGCTAGGATTAAGTAATACATTTTGCAATTGAGCTGAATTACAACTCTATCTTATCCATTCATTAAATTTAGTAAATGAAAACTGATGTATAAATGCCATATTGTTTAGTTGTATATAATAAAAATATGCTCTTACAGAATTTCACTGATGTGCAGAATCTGAATATCAACAGTGTTATATATGATGCTGTTTTCAAAGATGTTTATTTTATGGATTCCATTGTTGCTACTGTAAATATATGGAATTGCCTTTATAAATGCTTGGACTACTTTCATGAAATCGATAGCTTTACCGTATGTATAGATTTGATATATTTTAAATCAGGTTGTGACTTTCGAAAGGATTCATTCTTCCTATTTTATTTACATTTGTATGTACAGTGGAGTTGTGTGGACGATATGATGGAAATATTAATTCGGAACATATCATTGGCAACGGACAGTCTTATTTCAATATGCATGTTGAAATTTATTACGAAATTAGGGTATTATTTCACGCTAAATCGTCATTATATCGAAGAAAAATGCAATGCCGATTTAAGAATACCAGCAGAACTTGATAAATTTCGTAATGCCTGCGGTGAGAATTGTTCATATACAATATTTCGTTGGGCTAAAAGCATTATGAATATGTTTCTTATTGAATCATATAAACTGATGCAAAGCCCAAATATTTGTAGTCAATTTTTACAAGTAAGTATAAGTGAATCATACAATACACATTGCCAATACAATAGTAAGCATTCAATATTTTCAGGAACTTCATAAATGTTATATAGTATGCATTTGGCCAATAAGTTTGAATGTAATTGAACCCCATTTGTACACATTTTACCAGAAATTCACCGCTGTTTTAATGGAGGTGATTGTGGTTCAAAAAAGAGACAGTAACATAGTAAAGGTAATTTTACAATGAATTATAAAAATAACATAACGTAACACTGACAATTTACCATTAATTTTTTAGTTAGTGAAAGGTATGTTCGATACATTTAGTCTGCAACTGGGCAATTACCATGGCTCAAATAAGAATGCAAATCTTTTGAAATTTCGAGAAGCCTATACTAAGTTACTGCACCATAATTTGTTTGTTTCTATAAAATAAATAATTGTAATGATTTTATTTGATAGGTGGCACAAAATAAAATACATCGAAAATAAAATAAATTTAATATTTTATGATATTATTGTATAGTGTTTAGCTTTCGTTGAATGTTTCATGCTGTAAAAATTACATTAACGTTATTTCAGTTTTACGTATACCTAAAATTGTAAATTAGCTTACTTCGGGTGACGTTGACTGATCATCCATACTGCATTGACATTGTTCGATAATGCACTCTGTTACAACATTTTGTAGTTGCCTTTGAATGTTCACCGCGTGCTCATTTGCATTCGTAGCAGCTGCGGCCGTCACCTCATCTTCATTGTTCTCATCGACTTCGTAGCATGTATATAGTTTTTGCTTTTCAGTAAAGTCTTGTAAAGATTCTGAAAAAGAACACAAAACGCCTATTTAGTAATCATTAATATATATATAATATAGCCAACTGCTCTTCATCTTGAAAATGTTGTTAGATTAAAAAAAAAAAACTTATTATTTTTGGGAAGAAATTTGCTAGAAATTCAGATGAAGGTTTTTTTTTTATTTTTGCTTCTTAAATTTATATTCCGATCGCGGTAGAGCCTCTTAAGCTTCAAAATATTTAAATTAGTTGAATTGTATAAAACATTAACAGTGTATCTACTTATTTCTGTTTTATCTGCTGGTAGTACTCACCACCATTTTCGATACCTTCCATGCCCTCGGCTTCATTATCAATCTTTGTCGAACTATTAGCATTTAAACCTTCGTTACTACTCGATGATATCACAGCGTCAGAGAAATTCATATGGTACGAGTGTTTCTCTTCTTCGATTTCCATTTTTAAACGTTGCATTTCCTCTTGTAATTTCTTGCGACGTTCTTCGAGCTCCAATAATTTTGTTTGTTCATTCTCCAACGTTTTGCAGAGTTCCTTGAAAGTATTATTGGCAATATCCCCCAGCGATCGAGAATTGTCGTACATTGCAGTACCGATAGTTTTCTCCGTGTTGTCAATTTCAGTGGTAACATTCTCCGCAGAGAATTTTGCCAAGTTGCTGTTGTCGTTCGAGCTATTATCAGCCATTATATTATGTGCGTGTAGATTTTATGTAAGAAAAGTGATTAGCTTGTCGAAAGCTCTTGGAAATAGTTTTTAAAAACAATAAAATTTTGTTTGAAGTATTTTGCAAGGAAGAGTATTTTTACTGTTTATGCAATGAGATCTGAAAAGTATTCTACATATTTTCAATATGTATGTACGAGTATGTATTGACGTATGTTATCGAGCCAGAAAAATTAGTCAGTTGGAGGAGAATGAAGAAATATCTCTGGAAATGGGCGAGTGTCTGGAAAATGAAGTTCATTACTTTCGGTAAATGTTAATGGTTTTGACTGAATACTAGAAATATGTATAATTAATATCTTTGGAAAAGTGTTTGAACTTTTTCAAAATTCCAGGTAAGTAAGCATTATAAAATTCGATTCAAAACTACGTCTACGCCGTCATCGGAATAAAATGCATAGAAGTAATAGTAATCTATTTTGTTTTGGTTTGTGAAACGAGTATTAAAATATTTAAAATCTAATATGAAGTTGAACAGACAACGTTTAAATTAAACATACGATGACGATATTTCCAGAACAACAGCATTCGCAATAATGCATGTATACTTATAAAGGCATACAGGCAACCGCACATGTTCATGCAAAAGTATGTGCAGTGGTATGCACACACATACATATGTGGCTATTTTTACACATCTACGCCATCTAGCGACTTCGGAGTGTATTAGAATAGAAACTCCGAAAAAGCTGTTGGCTGTTAGGCAGGTTAATTACTCGTGGCTATGTTATCTAATGACATAAAACATCGCATCATCTGGAAACTACAAAGAGCTCTGGATGTTCGTGACAGCGATGAAATTTGTGCTATAAACACGACTATTAATGCAGCAACAGAATACATGGAGTCACAGTTCGATAGTTTTGTTAAGTGGTGAATGTAACAAAGTTGCACCAATTTGCTTTTATTGAAAATAAATAAGCAGAAGAAACTATATGTGTAACAATACAAATTACCCTTAGACAATTTCCCAGTAGGAAATATCGTAAGGTACTTACAAATTAATGCAAGTTTTCTTTTAGCTATTGGCGGCGAAAACAGCATGATACTAAAAGTAAACTGTTCGTAAGTTATATTTAGAACACCTCCTATTGAAGCTTATGAAAATAAAGTATCAAATAATGGATGATCAAAGTAAATAACTTGAGATATCGAGCTGAATGATTGTGAATAAACAAATTTGTTTACATAGTTATGTAAGTCCCCTTTTCCACACCGCAAGTTTTTCTTCTAAACGAGTTTCCAAATCGCTTTTGGTCTTGCCACTAGCTATTCCATTTTTATTTTTCATTTATTTTTTTATTTTTAAATTTGTTGATCAATTCTGCTTTTATTTTGACTCTTTGACATGTCAAAGAACGAACATCACAAAAGTAAACTTGCCGGTACGTTAAAGTCTGTACTCGTCTCGTCTTCCCTCTGTCTCCTACAAACTTAACTTAATCTTCTCTTAATGTCACAATAGCCCATGGAGGGCCTAGGCCGAGCTTTGGTAGGGACCTACAGTTTTATGCCGAATCCGAACGGCGAAGTGCAAAGCTTTTCATAGGCAAATTTCACTCTTGGAAGTTTGTCATTGCCTCCCAAGAGGTGGTATCCCATAGAAAACGTTTTTTTCGGTTTTTTTTTTTTGCCTCTGCAGAGACTTTAACCTGGCCGCTCAGTGTAGCAATCCTTCACACTACCAACTACGCCACTACTCGCTTGTAATTCGATTTTTTGTAGGTCTATAAGACTCTTAAGAGCATTACATTAAATAGGTAATATGAGTCTAGATAATCTTGAAATGTGTCATATCAAACAAAGTTTTAAAAACCTTTATAGGCCTAATTATTCTCAATTATTTTAACTTTGTGGATATTTTAATGAGTGTCTGCAATGAATAGTATGTTGAATGGGGTCTTTTTAATTAAAATTGATCTACATTACAAAAATTTCCAGGGATATTTTATTAATTTAAAATTTGTAAATGACATTGTCTCGAAGTGGTAATTTTAGTTTTGGAAAGTCAGGTGAAAACGATGGTTGTTTGATGATATTTGTTGAGTTTTCTGCCAGAAATTCATTCACAATGGTAGCCTTGTGAGATGGTGCGTTGTCGTGGTGCAAATTCCATAAGTTTTATTGACACAAACTTGGCCCTTTTCGACGAATTCGCTTCGTGAGATACAGAAAGTTCAGCGGCTCTCTCTCAAACTCTCTCAAGTGACGATTTTCCGTTACCATTTCCATCACTTTATTGATGTTAACTTCAGTTGAAGACGTTGGATGCCGACCAGAGCGAGGCAAATCTTCCATCAAAACTCTCGGTTTTGAATGCACTGTACCAATCATATGCTCGTGTTTTTGGTAAAATCGATTCCGTGTAACATTTAACATTTCAGAGTAACATTTTCAGCGATTCGGCACACAAAATTTGAGAGAAATACTTTGTTTGATATTTTAATTCATTGTATGTAGAAATCGCAAAACACACTTGAGATAAACTAAAAAAATCGAGCACTGTAAAACTAAATGATAGATCGCGCCCAAACTTCACGCTCGGATAGAGCGACAAAAATAATTTGTACAACTCCTTTAAGTGGGCTGTTTAAATGATGATTTCCCGGTATACACATACATATATAGAATGGAATAATCTAAAGTAATTATGTAAATTTATGTACAAATATAACACGCACAACATGAGTGAATGCGAAAAGCTTGGCCTTTGGCGCTACATGCGGTCATAGTCGACACTGATAAACTGAAGTTCATTGTGGTAAAGGCATAACACTTGCCACAATGACTCAATCATCCTTCCATTCAACACAATGCTCTGCATTCATAAGGTTACACCCTGTGTGTTGAATGTAACTATAAAATTTTTTTTAAAAAAATGCGAAAAGCTCGGCCTAGGACCTCCATGGGCTGTTGTGCCATTAAAAGTAAGTAAGTAATTATGTAAAGTATATATACTATTATGAAAGTAAATATATGATTAATTTTTAATTTAGTCTTAAACTGTCTCATGGCGCGAAATCGTTCAGTGCATTCCTCTTATCCGCATAAATGACAGATTTCAAGTTGCTAACAGAAGCTATTTTGCGCATCTTAAACTACTCAAAAAAAAAATTCCTCTCATGAACGTTCAAACTATAAATCTACATATATGACTTTTATAAGACCAATAGCAACGTTCGGATGCGAACTGTGGGCTCAGACTACTAATATAAAAAAATCAACTACTGCGCTTTGAGTTTACAATCTTGGGGAAAGTTTTTGGTACCCTTCGGGCCTTCGGGTACCTGATGTAAGACCCATCCATAGAACGAGATATAATAACGAAATCAACCAACTGACTGCCAACACATTGTGTGTTTCGCTCAAGCGCCATGGTTAAGGTAGCGACGACATCTACTAAAAATGGACGACAACAGAATTATGAAGAAGACCTTCAACTCTAGCATAATGAGCAGTAGAAAACGTGGAAGACCACCAAGAAGATGGACAGATTACGCAGAAGAAGACCTCGCAGCGTCGACTTTCGAAGAACGTAACTGCTATGATGCTAATGACATATGTATTTGTTTAAATAACTTGTTTCATTTTAAATCTTAACGTTTGTCACATGATCATGTATAGCAAAATGTAAACACAATTGCTCATAAACCAGAAAAGTTAAAACAGTTTGAGGTACAATACGTAATAATGAGAATATTAAACCCTTATAAAATCCCTTAAAACCATGCAGCTGTGCAATGCGATTTGTCACATGTCCACATCCTCGAAATTCGTTCATCTCGGCATTCATACAAATCATTTTGATCACCTCAATCGGCGTTGAAATCACAGTCGCAATTATAAGTGAAGTGCCAGCTATAAGTGAAGCTACGAAACATGTTTTCCAGTTGTCCGAAAACTTATAAACGCCAATTAAGTTTTCTTTTACCTTCATAGATACGTGACAAAAGAAAAGAATTCATTATAAACTTTTAATTTAAAGATTATTAAGTAATCTGAACTTGTGAAGTAAATTGACCAAGTGTTAAAAGAAGGCCCTGCAATGCAGAAGGTACATGCTACATTGTAGAGATTTTGGATACCACCTTTTGCGTATAAGGTCAGCGTGCCATGTTCTGCATTTTTATAACAACGCACTCAATACATACATCAAGTTATAAGTAAATACGTAAGTCATACATTAACACAAAGCATACCCTCTTCGTTTTCCTGCTGTGCCCGTATGACATTCACGTGCATCTGAACGTGAACTTTTTCCATTGTTGTGTTCACGAAACCACATGCTCCTTCTACTACAATGTTACTCTAGAAGCTATTTACCAGTCCATACTCTTTTTATGCGTCGTAAAAGTCACAGTATAAGATACTTGCCTTGCCTCGCTGTTTTAATTCCAAAATATAATCCAGTTATACCTAAATGTCAATGGTATGAGTTGAAGATGTCGACAATGAAATGGGTGTTCGCCTTTTCACCTCGATATTTGATAATTAGCTTAATCACTTCCAATCTATAAAACTGATGCAAATGCGCTTGCTTTTGTATGCGTACTAGATCAATCGGATGTGTTAAGCAGATAGCGCAGACACTAGCAACTCCACCATAATACCAATGGGCATCAACGCTGTCTTCATCTCTCATCAATGTATTTGCATAGGTATCTATTTATATATTGTTTTCCTCTTTCCTTTTAAAATTCGAATTTATGTGTTTTGATTTATTTTTACTGTTAAAGCTGCTTGTCAAGTTGTACAACCTTTTTGTTCACCAGCTTTCATATAACAAGTCTTTCGATTAAAATCTGGTGAATGGAAGTGAAAATTAGTTTTTTCGATCGTCAGTCATCAGTACCTAAGTAAATAACAAAACTTCTCTCCATAGATTACAATTATAGTTACTAAAACGTACGTAAATAAATAAGTAATATTAATTAAATGGAATGTTCTGCTCGAATTTCCATTCCAACTTGATAGCCAACATACCAGTAGTTTGCAAATATCGCATCAAAATCGATGAAGCCCGGTGAAGCTGACACGATATTAGTGAAGCGATTTGTTTGAATTGAACGCAACGTTTGAAGGCTATGGCCCTTGGTAATTGAATAACTTTCAACAAATTTTAATATGAAAAATTCTTTAAAAAAAAATAAAATGTTCTACTTTTCGATTTTGTTTTTCTTTATTACATAAACATATTCGTTACATTGCAATAAATTTTGCTCCAAACGACAAAAATAAACACAAAAACATTTTGTGAGTGATTATATTTTATTTACTGTATTCTTGAAATTATATTTTGATGAATAAATTTATTATAAGTTGTTTTAATAAAAAAAGAATTTTGTTATTGTGTGATGGAGAGGTCTTTTGTATGTATACATATATATTTTATTATATCTTCTTTTTATAAAATTATAACTATTTCATTATTCTAAAACATTGAAGCCTAAAATTTTAATTGTTTCGCTTTTATGTTTTATTCTTTTTATGGTATTATGAACTAGTTAAACATTGATTTTTCACGATGTAAGTAATTAAAATATAAATTCACGAATATGAGGAAAAAAGGAGGTCAAGTTTGTTTTTACAATATCAATATCAATTTTTACTTCATTTTTCTCGTTTTTTTAATAATATGAAAAAAAAACAGATGCAGTTAATTTAGAATAATATTAAAGCAAATAGGAGGAAATAAAACTAATACATATTAAAAATATTAGGTGTCCTCTTTTACCACTAAGAAACTAAATGAAAATGCAACGAAAAAACTAGAAAAAAGACTTTTAATGATATTTACTAATTAGTGGTGTGTATGTATGTATGTATTACGATGACAGCATATATAATAATATACTTATATATGTGTAAGCATATTTATGCATATGTATACATGCAAGTGCGTAGTATTATTGCAAAAATTTATACTTCACGCGACGCATATCCAATACAATTAAAAAATAAAAATAAAAACGCTACGATAACTTTATTTTGGGTTATTTTGTTGATTAGCCAGACAAAGAAACATTAAAAAATATTTAATTGCGCGATAGCTATTGATAAAACACGGTTTTTAATAATATGTATGTTGGTGGTTAGTTTGTGATTCCTGTGTAATGCATGAGGATTTTTTAAACAAATATTCATCCCCGTAATTAATGCATTAAATAGCTGAACAAAAAATATTGCTTGAATATTAAGTGTTAATTTTCTTTATAATTGAATTTCATTATTTTTTTTTTCAATAATTTTAGTTATTGTTGTCAAAATCTCAAATGAAAATAAAAAAAAAATATTTTTTATATGATTAAATATAAACTTAAGGAAGCCTTCAAAGCTGAGGCTGTTCACATGCTGTATGATTTCGTTTGTATTTTATTTGATTAACGGCAACGGCCAGATTACAATTTTACAAATGTTTCATATGCAAGTAAAGCATTTCTTTGTATTAATTTAAACTTAAAAAAAAAACAATATAAAATGTGTATCACATTTTTTACTAAATATTTTTTTATGAAACTGAAAAATTCTCGCAAATATATGTTTGCACCTTAAATAAAAAATTTACTTTCTGTTAAACATAATTACATGCACACGAAAATATTGTATTAAAAAACGAGTCAGCATATAAAAGCTTCATTGTTACATAATGCATAAAATTCAAATCGAAATAAGTTAAAAGGTATGTTTTTTAATAATCAGACAATAATCAAAATTAAATTATGTTTATAAGTGCGATATGCACTACCACTGTCGTTCAATCTAAGCCATTATAAAACTTATAGTTATTCATTCTAATGCACCTGCGCAAATTTCGCAGAAGCCACTGTAATGATGACCTACGGGTACATGGCATCATACACCGTTATTGAATGCCAAAGAGAATATATCTACGCCTACCGCGTTTAGATCAGAAAATACCATTTTAAAATCGGGCATCTTTATTTCAAACCAATGTCAGATTTTAATTAATTTTAAAGTAAATCTTTCAAATGTTAAAAATAAGATCTGATTTAAAATTGGAAAAACTGTAATGTTGGTTATATTTTTATCGATGGTTCAACGGTTGACATTGGTTCAGGACCAATTGTAAATGTAATGTAATGCTTTTACTTAGACCCATCGTTTCAGCATTAACCTCGTAACTACATTTTCACCAAAGTTTTAGTTTATATAATTAGAAATTGTAAGAAAATGTAGTTATGACATTAAATCAAAAAGGGTACAGTATATCAAATGAGTTACTTTCCAGTTATTTTGACAATGGGAACGGTGATATCCAATCCAGATATACTTTGCCCATTTTCTGTAATCATATTTTACGTCGTCAAACTTTCCAACCAAATAATTGTAATCAAGTTATGCATATATCAAAGATGGTTCGTTTTCAAAGTGAATGAAATTAATATAGCAATTTTTCGTTTTGATTATTTGTATTGTTTTTTTTTTTTTTTTTTTTTAGTTCAATCGATGAATTATTTTTATCATTATTTCCATATTCATCAGATTTTGTAGTTCTCTGTCCAACAATCTTTTCATTAAGTAAAATTTAGATCCTAAACGCTAACTTGCTTTTATAAATATTTACAAAACACCAGAAAATAAGCATAAATACATAAATTAAAAAATTTAGATACTTAGCAAATCATTTTAAAATAAAAAGCTCAAGTTTTCCAATCGCCTAGTTAAAACTATTATAACATTGATTTTTTTTTTTTTTTTTTTTTTTTTTTGTTAAATATTTTATAGCGTACATATCTCTTTTTCATTCTTGTGTTAACAAACTATAAATTAAAAAATAAAAAATGAAATACAAAATCCAAAATCCAATTATAAACATATTCAAAATGAAAACTTTTTCCAAATTTCAAGTACACATACCTACATAATCATTTCATATATATACTTGTGGGAAAAGAGCATATTCTTTTCATACTTGCCTATTAGCTTTTTACTTTTTGTCGTGTGTATTACAATTGCTTGCTTATCCTGCTTGTTGTTGTGGTAAGTGCGAATAATTACAATTGAGTTAAAGTTACGAGTTAGTTCTTCTAGTTTAGAGTTTAGTTAATCTGCTGTTTGGCTTCGGTTATTAGTGCCAAAAGTGAATCCAATTTTAAGTCTTTGAAACGTGCGAAGTGATTCATCATTGGTTGTATGGAATCCGATTCGATGGCGGCACAAATTGTATGGTTTTGAATAGTGCGATTGAGTGAGGTTGCCACCTGATCTAAGAACTGACGCCAGCTCTCTCTGTTGTTAATATTACTGAACGTTGCGTCATCGTTTGCAACATAAATTTGTTCAGCTTGTAGTATTAAACAAACAAGAGATGAAATTGCAAACTAAATAAATATAAACAAGTAATACAATACAATAAAATACAATACAATACAAAAATGAAATATGTATAAACCTTTTGCACATTGATTACCATAGAGAAACTTTACAAAACACACTCACTTCAGTTCAAAGTTAGAGCTAAGGACGTACAAAATGGCGTATCGATCGTAAGATCAAAGTTGTCTAACTTCGTATAGAGACGGTATGGTAATCAATGTTCGATTCGAAAAACTTACTCTGCTGCAAAAAACACTGTTTGACTTTTTGTCATTTAGTGGTATAGAAGCTGAAATTCTGACAATCGTCTCAAAGTTCGCCTGTTTTATCTGTTTTCTAAAATCTGCATAAAGCGCATAGAGTATTCCTTCTGTATCTTCAGGGTCCTTCTTAAAAACATTTTGCAACGAGGCGAAAATACCCATCCACACCTGCCAGCGAACCTCATGATTCTCGATATAGGGCATAATTCGTCGTACCAGAGCCTAAAAATTACAATAAGATATATGCAAAAAATCAAACAATCTCTTGAAGATTTTAAAAATATGCTGCCCACTAATGTTCATTGTTAATAAGTAAAAAGTATTATTTTGAGAAATCATAAAACTCCCTTCCCTTACCAGCCTACAATAATATGTTTCCGTTTCCTTAAATACTAATAATCCTTGTTACATAACATACCTTGCCCTTTCGCACAGTTATCATGGCAATGACTTTGTCGTGCGTCACGCCGGCTATTAACTTAGTAATGAGTACCTCCTTTTTTTCAATTTCGTAAGCGAATTTGTTTTTCAAAGCCGGATTCAACGTTGAAGGATTGGCAGCTTCTGCAGCTTTTTCGTCAGGTGTTTTATTAGCATTCTCCAATTGCTCGAGAGCAGCAATTCGTTCGCTCTCCTTTTTCTTCTTCATAATAATGGTAGCAATAGCATTCGGATTGTCCAGATCCTCGAGCTTCAAAACAATACGATATAGCGTCTCGATGTGAAGAAGAATATGACGCGATTTGCGCTGCGCTGATGAATTCATATCGCCAATAGCATTACCCCCTGTAGAGCTTGTCAGAGGTGCAACTAAAGCAGCCGCATTCTTGGGTTGTATCAGTGCACCTCTATTTTCAGTGGAGTTGTTGCTGCAATTTTCGCTGGCGCTAACACTTGTATCACCACTCATGATTTCAGCATCGATTATTTTGCGCGGTGCTGTTACGCTGCCATACTGTAGCTTACCTAGCGAATTTTCGAATTTTAGAGGCGTAAAGACATACGGAGCCTTTTGGCAATCTTGGCCGCTGTTACTCCCAGTGACGCCGCTGGATTCTGAATTACGACGATCGCGGTGCTGGCCGTTGCGTGTCCCGTTTTTGTTGCCCAGTTGCACGAGTATGAGTTGGGCGTGGCCCTTGGGCTGTGTCAAAGGATGATTCAATTGGTTGTCCTTGTGCGCTTGGCTGTGACGTAAATTACCGCTAAGAGCAGCTTTGCGCTCCCGATATACCGTGTAATAGAAGTCGTCAATATAAGGTGTATCCGTGTTAAGTTGCGACAGTTGTATGCCGATTAACCAATGTTTGTCTCGTGTGCTCATCAGGTTCGAATATTCATCGAACTCTTCGTGCGGCAAATTTCCATTCGCAGTAGCGCTACCACCATCCCGCCGATGACCCTGCTTCATACCTACTCCGCCAACGCGCTGTTGCTGATGATGCAAATGGTTGTTGGGTCCACCAGTAATGTTATGTTGTTGCTGCTGTCCCTGACGAGCGGCATTTTGAAGCAACGGATGATTCTGTTGAATCTCCTGCACAAGCCGCATATTGAACATGTTGAACATTGAATTTGATTGCTGATGATTAAGCATTACTGCCGGTGTTGGCGGATGGGGTGGTATGCGTGCCTGTTGAGGTGTTGGCACCAATGCAGCAGGGTGTATTCCAGCTGCCGCTGCTGCTGCTCGCATAGCATTGAAATTTGGATGCATAGCGAAATTGTTGAGAGCAATTGGTAGATGTGCACTAGGCAGTGAACGTTGATGTGGATGAGGAAAATTTGGTGGTAACCCGTGCTGATTCAGTAAAGGGTGTGGCGGCAATTGATGATGTCCCTGTTGTTGAAGATGCGGTGCCAGACCAGGCGGATAAATTGGGAACCCTGGTGGGTAACGATTCCCAATTGGATTTCCCTGATGCTGTTGCTGCTGAAGTATATTGCTTAAGGGATGTTGTGCCAAATTGTTTCCGAAATTATTTGTAGGTCTAGGAAAACCTGGTGGACCTGAAATCAAATTAAACTATTATTTATTTTTTATTCTTGTAAGTGAAAGTTAATTGCCTTATCTGAAAAATTATCTACAGGTTAAAAACAACAATTGCGTATTACAGTCAACTGGTCGCTGTGGCGTAGTGGTAGTGCGTTGGACTGCTACGCAAAGTGTCCGGGGTTCGAATCACTAAAAATCTCTAAAATCTATAAAAAAAATAATTTTTCTACACGGCACCACCTCTTGGCAGGCAATGGCAAACCTACAAGAGAAAAATTGCTATGAAAAGCTTTTCACTTCGCCGTTCGGATTCGGCATTAAACTGTAGGCCCTTATCATTCATGTGCAAATATAACACGCACAACATGAGTGGATGCGAAAAGCTCGGCCTAGGCCCTCCATGGGCTGTTGTGCCATTAAAAGTAAAGTAAGTCAATATGAAATTTTTTTATGGCAATATTGTGGCATTTGCCGATAATTTCCACATTTTGTAAGGTTGTTCAAATAAATTATTATAAATTAAAACCAACTTCTCATTAAAATGAGAAGTTGGTTATTTGGTTTTATGTTAATTTTTATTTATACATATCGAATTTTTAATAGATTTGTTTATTAAAATGTTTATTATTTTTGTCTTTTTAGATGTTGTATTAAAAACACAAAAAATTTAATATTTAAAAAGTTTATATTTAAAAAATTTGAGTTTCGGAGTAAATATGATAGTGCATTTTTTTTTTTTATTCTATATTAGTGTAATATTTTCAACACTTCCTTTCCAGTTGTATAGCTAATTTTAACTTCTGTGCATAGAATATTAAGCTAAATATGAAAACTTTCCATGTTTCTTACCTTTAGGCGGTGTCTGCTGTTGCTTTTGTAACTGTTGTTGTTGTTGTTGCTGCTGCTGATGTTGCTGTTTTTGTTGATGTTGCTGCTGTTGCTGGTGCTGTTGTTGTTTTTGCATTGTCTGCTGAATGATTAGATTACGTTCAATGTCTTCCAATGTGCAAATTTTAGGCGAATTCGTTGAATTTGGAATCTGTGCTAAACCAAAAGCAGAGTTTGTGCCCATAGCCATATTCATATGTTGCTGCTGTTGTTGTTGTTGTTGATGCTGCTGGTGGTTTTGATGCTGAAATGGACTTGAAAAGTGCTCACGTAGAAAATCAACAGGATTTGGTGTTATGTTTCTGTTCATCCCTGCATTATTATTTGCATTTCCGAATATAGAGTTTCGTGACTGATTAGCGGCAGGTTTTAAAGGCTGTGAGGCCCAAACGCTAGGATCCAAGTTAATACCTCCCCCTACACCTCCACCGAGACTTTCACTATCGTCGAAGCTAATATCGACGTCGTCCATATTCAAACACGATAAATTCAATTGCAAATCAGAATCAGCCATATATTGAATACGACGAATGCGTGAATTTATAAGAGCCGGTGTTGAGCCACCCGAAGAAGGTGCAGACGACATCATACGTTTATTGTCACAGTCGTCAATTCCACCGCTATCCAAAGCGTCACCACCTCCACCAAGGTCACAACTGAAGGTGTCAGTAAGTCGAACCATATTTTCGTGTGCCTTCTCCCAATCACCATTGATCGCTGAACCGAAAGTTTCATCATTTAGGGCGTCATATTCTTCCTCAGATGGCTCCGCGATTTGTCCTCCGCCATCATCGTCCAACTGCAGATAAAAATAGAGAAATTATAAAATAAACACTTAAATCGTAAATAACTAACGACGTAATTGAAAACAAATTGCCACGGTACGAATGATGGGCCTTTATTCCCACTCATTTTTTATGAGAAAACGTTGCCACTATTACTAGCCCCGTGGGCACAATTTTTACATGAGAATTCGAATCTTTAAGAACGTATACCCGGAATATACAAATGATTCAATTAATTAAGAATATATTTAACTCACCGGAACTGATGTATCAAATCCAAAAAACGAGTCTTCCATCGAGAAAATTTGTTTATTTCACACAAAATTGTCATTTGTCACACATTTGCATTTATGGCCACCATATTCATTTGCAAGAAGGGTTTATTCATTATTTCATTTTAATAGTATTAAATTTACTCCTATTTTGAAAGGGAAATTCAGATATGAATCCAAAACAGCGGCAAAAGTAATGTCATAATGTGAAGGTACCAAAATAGTTGCAAATGGAGTGAAATGTCGTTTGTTTGACATTTATGTTGTAAACAGATAGACAACAAGCAATGGAAAGATACACAACTCGAATGGCGATGGAGATTTTGAAAAACCAATTTTCGGGCCATGTGATCTTCAGTTATGGCGATTTGAACTGGCCGGCCAGCAACAATTCGAAATGCCAGAAAACAACTCAGGTGGTGGTCATTTGATCGACATAATTATTTCAACTTAATGTGATAAATTTAAACTTTCAAATAAACTTTCTATGAGAACAGAACCTAATCCATTGGAAAATAAAAAAAAATCGATCTTATTTTTACATCTCAAAGCAACTCTGAGTGTCATGCACTTGGACCACTTTTTTAAGTCGACACCGAAAGAAAGATGTCAAAATAGTGGGAAATAAGGAATAATTTAGGGCAGACGACTTTAAAATATATGTGTCCTAAAATTGCTGTCATTGCTAAAAAGCAGAGCTGCATAATGTTATTAACTCGAAAAGCGTTGACGTTTACTTTGTTTATATAAAAATTAAAACAACGAAATTTAACGGTAGTTAATCAAACCGTTAATAAAAATTTAACGGTGTTAAATAACGATTAACTTCCGCCCAGCTCTTGTAAAGAACATTGGCGTTGAACATTGTGTTCGCTACAAAATGTTCACAAAAAATGTTCAGGCGAGGTATATGGTTACATACGCCGAACGAATAAAAAAAATTGCGTTGGATTAAGTTCGATATTTTTTGCCAAAACAGTGCTGCTGTTGTTTTGTATGTATAATAGTGAAAAAGAAGTAAAAAAAAATGGAAAAGATATAAAAGCGTAGTTGACGTGTAGTCGAACGCAATATTGACAAGTTATGCTTATTTTCTGTGCAGTTTAATTAAAAATTTAAACTGATGTTTGCGATAATTTTTTTAATTAATAAACAAGCAGTCTTAAAAAGTCTTTTTATTAATTTTAATCCACCTGAAAATAGTTTAAAACTAAACTTATTTATATGGTCACTTGAAAAGTTTCTAGCCTAAATATGATAACACAGTAATTTTGGTTTGAGTTTTCGTTTTTTATTTAGCATAATATCTTAACAGTTCAATACACTTAGTCCAGTGCTCCTTCAAGAAATATATCCCATCATTAAAGGACTATTCCGGAAGGACTGCAAAATATGCCTCTACGGCTGCTACAGATTCTTCATTCGACGAAAAACGCTTTCCACGAAGGAACTGTTTCAGGTTTTGAAACTAGTAGTAGTCGCTGGCAGTAAAATCTGGTAAATATGGTGAATGGTCAAGCAATTCGTACTTTACTTGAATTTAACCATTGTGAAAACACTTGTGAGAGAACGTGCGTTGTCTTGATGAAAAAGGATTTTTTTCTTCTTTAAACCGGGTATTTTTTCGTGAATTACTGCATCCAGTTTATCCAAAAGGTTACAATAGTATTTTGAGTTTATTGTTTTACCTTTCTCAAGATAATCAATCAACAAAATCCATTTTGCATCGCAGAAAACAGTAGCCATAACCTTTTTTGCCGATCGTTCGTGCTTTGTTTGCTTTGGCCACTGTAAATGTTGCTGTTTCAATTTAGAATCATCCACAGTTGTGAAACGACGCTTAAAATCCGTTTTATTCAGCTTAAAACATTCGAAATATTCGATCGAGTTTTTCCAAACAGCTAAAATGTTTTTTACTCGTTCCTCTAAGATGTCTATGGTGTCAGCTATTTCATACATAATCGCACTTGGATTTTCACAAACAAAAACATGTACTTTTTCAATGATTTCTGGTGTTGAGGCATTTTTTGGACGTCCAGTGCGTGGTTCATCTTCAATACTTGTATGACAACGTTTAAATTCAGCAATCCAATTTGTTACTGTTACATATGCAGGAGCACATTCACCTAACACATTTACCATATCGGTATGGATTTCTTGTCCAGATAAACGTTTTTTTTTTAATAAATACTCAACAATGGCACGATTTTTCAATGTTTCCATTTTAAAAAAACACTATGACAAGCCAACTTCAAGCAGCCAGATTGATTTGACACTTTACACGCGTTCATACGAAAGATGAAATCATACATTGAACATAAATTCACTGCTCCACTGGTGCTATCTATGTATCAGGCTAGAAACTTTTCTTTTTACATATATTTAGTGCATTAAACAAGCTCAATGAATGTTAGGGTTGCCATAGCGAGATAACATCAATGTATATAGAACAGGCTGACCAGTGATCTTGGTGGATATTCGAAAAGGTTAACTAGAATTAATATTACAAGAATTCTTCTAAACTTATTTATGTTATTTAATAAATATTTAGTGTTTAAACATTTTTGTCTAATCTGTAAGATTTATTATCAGTATACTAAACAAATCAAATAATAAGAGTATTTCCAAAAGGTACTGATAATGGGTTTCCATTACATGGGAAAACCCTCTGCTCGATAGATGAAGTTATTTATGTATTCAGAACTGAAACATAATGTGTTTTTTTTTTAACATTAAAGCAAGTTTTTCAGGTATGTAGAATTGGTGGGGAATAATTTGGTATAAGTCGGGGAAATTTTTGCTTCAATTTGAGGAATTTGAATATTGTTGTTGACATCCCTGAATACAACTCTATTCTGAAGAATTTCCCAATATGTTTTTACATTTGTTGACATTTGGCAATTGATTTTCTTTTAATTCAGTTTTTGTAATATTTTGAAAACGTTGCGAAAGACGAATATTAAATAAGAATGGATTTGCATAATACGAGGTATTAAGGAGAACGGAAGCAGCAGCAGTTTCGTTAATGTTATCACCGCTGCAGAGCGTTTGTGCGTATCACCGAACGCCGGTTTAATAACGGAACGCCGATTAATAGCTCAGTTTCATTTCGATTGCGCGAGTGTCAGGTGTAGATGTGCCGAAGAAGTTTAAATATCAGCTAAGCTCGTGATATAATACATATAATCTTTTAATAAATTATATGATTTAATTGGAACTAGAGATTTAAACCGTTTCACAAAAAAAAAACCTCCAACTGTTTGTAATGACACCAAAAGAAGAAAATGATAAAAGCACTTATTTGGGTTTGGATTTGAGCACTCAGCGGGTGAGTTTGCCAAATATTATTTAAGAAATGATTCATTATATTTTTGTAACGTTGTTCTTCAATCATTAAAGGCAATTAATATGAATTTGTTTATTTTGCATCGCATCTCAGAATAATGGTGAGGCAATGACTTAAAACGTAGCTACATAGGAATAATAGTGTAGGGAAATGTGTGGGCTTTAAACAAATTTATAGTTTTTTCGGTGTTTAAAATTTTGGCTACTGGTGAAATCAATAGGCTGACAAAATGGAGTCTAACTTCACTTTAACCAAATGCTTATGCACGTGAACATTATTTAAAACTAGGATAATAAAAAATAATAGAACATGAATTAAATTTTCAAGATACTAAATGCGAAAGATAGTAGATATGTAAATTATTTTACTTCATTGCCGGAATATAAAATCTTACCGTCTTTTGTTGAATGTTTACTTTGTTTATGAGGCTTTCGCACGATATACTAATGTAATTGTACTACATACATTCGTATGTGTATACTTAGTTACTAGTTTTCTAGATGAGCTTATTGTTTATTGCCATTAGTTTCGCAAGCATGAAGTATAAAGTGTTCTTCAGAAATTAATATAAGGTGAAATTGAGCGTGAGCTTAGGTTAGTTTGTTGTAAATATTTAGAAAGTAAAATAAAATTATATCTTGTAAAAAAGAATAAACAATCTATTATACAAAAACTTTACTTAAATTGCTCAATAAGCTTAGAACTTAAATGGCACAACAGCCCGTGAGGACCTAACGCCAATCTTTTCGCATCCACTCATGTTGTGCGTATTACATTTATATTTGTACTTGAATGGAAGGGATCTACAGTTTTATGCCGAATCGGAACGGCAAAGTGAAAAGGCAATTGTGATTGCCTTCAAAAATTTGGCAGGAGAAGACATATTTCTCTACCCGTGGTTTCCATTTAATTCAATTAAAAAAACGCACTTAGTGCGTTTGCAATGAGATCTGATAGTTCCACTTTCGTTATCTCGGTTAGGCTTACGAAAAACGTGACCCCAAGCAATTTATTCGTTTGATCTGTATCCTTGGACAACTTCTGACATTCTTACTTTACTTACTTACTTTTAATGGCACAACAGCCCATGGAGGGCCTAGGCCGAGCTTTTCACATACACTCATGTTGTGCGTGTTATATTTGTACATGAATGGAAGGGACCTACAGTTTAATGCCGAATCCGAACGGCGAAGTGAAAAGCTTTTCATAGCAATTTTTACTCTTGTAGGTTTGCCATTGCCTGCCAAGAGGTGGTGCCGTGTAGAAAAATTATTTTTTCTACTTTTTTTTTTTTTATTGATTTTGCCTGTGCCGAGATTCGAACACCGGACACTCTGCGTAGCAGTCTAACGCACTACCACTACACCACAGCGACCACTGACATTCACAGGCTAGCAAATATGTGAAGCTTTCCAATGCGACTTTGATTGCACTTTTTACCCAACGCTTTCCAACATACGAGAAAATGATTGTCATATACATTCCAAATACACGGTCAACAGTTGTCGCGGCGATAAATTCGTTCTACTCAGTTGAACGTGTGCAAACCTGTCGCCAGTGATTAAAATAAATATCTCTCTTTGGTTTTTCATTTCATATAGAAAACAACAAAAATTTAGACTCCTTGGTGGTACCAACTGTTGTCAATATGATACCGCCTTAACAATAATGAGTTTAAAGGGATCTTTACAAAAACTTATAAACAGAATATATGCTTGCAAGACCCTGTGAGCGGTTAGTTTCAAATTCTACTTTATGTAAATTGAAGATATTATCAACCGCATTCTTTCAGTATCTAGGTATCTGTATAATGCTTATGCATAGTGGCCGAAGCGTGGTATGACAAAAGACTTATTTCGTCATTCGGATTAGACATAAGACTGAGACCTACAGTTCCATGTGTATATCAATAAAACACGCTTAGTGTGAATGAATGTGAACAGTTCGTAATAGGCTTTGCTTTGCATTATACAATGAATAGCTTCTAGAACCCCCCAGAGAATGTTGTGTGAAAGTGTTCATAGTTTAAACCAAGTTTTCCATTAGTGAAATAAATATTTGCTAATTAAATTCACAGACCCATTTAAAATGTACATATTTTGTACGTGTGCTTAATTATTAAATTTCATTGCATTTAAAACACTTCTTGAATGTGACTTTCAAGGTCAAAATAGTTACTGCTGTATTGAATTATATTTGTGATATTATTGTGATCATTAGGTGATAAGCTTGCGAAAAGTTATCAAATAAGGTTAATGAGCCAATGCTCTGGCGATTTTAGTTTGTTTTGTTTTTATGAATGTTACCATGTTAGTAGTTGATGGCATAAAAATAAATTGTTAAACAAATCATTGCTGGAGTGATAAGCTCACATTTTATTTTGAAGATTCCTTATTCAGTCTACAGTATTTAAATTTACAGATTAGAAAACGTAGTAGTTATCTACTAAATTAAATTACAATAATTAAATCATTTAAATAAACTTAATTTGAATCTCGAAAATGTAGCTGGGAAGAGTGTTGATTATTGATGATAGGCGAATGATTCTTGCAATGGATTCATTATATGAATATGAAGCTTAACATGATGCTCTATTGCAGAAGTCACGTGATTGGAAATGAGTGACCTTAGATTAGATTAGAATATATTAGTGACCCTAGATAGAAATGGTGTAATTAGAGGTGGATACATAATTTTAATAAACTTGTTGGAAAAATGAAGCAAATAAAGGGTGTGTTTTCTAGAAGTGTGGTTTTCAATCTGGCAATACTTTTTTCGGAGTTGGTCTTTTTGACAGCTGTCACTTGATTTATGCCATTTCATAAGTAAGTCTAACGCCTGAACAATGTTTGCAAATTATTGAAATTTTTTATCAAAATTCATTCGCTGTGAAAAAAGTGTTTCGCAAGCTACGTCCATTTAGCGACGATGCTCATTTTCGGCTCAATGGATACGTGAATAAGTAGAATTGACGTATTTGGAGTGAAGAGCAGCCAGAGGCAATTCAGCAGCTAGCAATTCATCCCGAAAAATGCACTTTTTGGTGCGGTTTATGGGCAGGCGGCATTTTTTCATCGTACTTCTTTAAAGACGTTGAAGGCCGCAACGTTATGGTCAATGAAGAAAGGTACCGTTCCATGCTAACCGACTTCTTTTGCCGAAAATGCAAGAAATGGACTGGGCCAGCATCTGATTCCAACAGGACGGTGCCACATGCCACACTGCACGCGAAACCATGCATCAAATGAGAGGCGAATTTGGTAAGGGTTAATCTCACGTTTTTGTGTAGTCTTTTGGCCACCAAGATCGTGTGATTTGACCCCGTTAGACTATTATTTGTGGAGCTATGTTAAGTTACTTGTCTATAGGGACCAGCCAAACACGATTACTGCGTTAGAAGCCAACACTGAACGCGTCATTTGTGAGATTCCGGCCGAAATGTGTGAAAAATGTGCAAAAATTGGACCATCATAATGGACCACTTGAAGCGTAGCCGCGGGCAACATTTACATGAAATTATCTTTAAAAAGTAAATAGCAGGAATTGATTTATCGATCCAAATAAAAATTTCATTCACTTTTGTAAAATTTCTGGTTTTTTTTTCATTTTCAAAAACTAAACTCTTATAAAAATCACCCTTTACATTGCATGTTTCTCGTAAATTATTAAAAAAAAAATCAATGGAATTACATTTAGAATTGATACAACACCAAAAATTATATGGATTATGTTTTAAATCACATGCAATTTTAAATGAATAATTCTTAAAAAAGTTGCATATGATGAAAAGTCTGTTAAATTCTCTTTGTAAACGTTCGAAATTAAGTCGGTCTTTTACTTAGTAACTGAGATCTTCTAAATCTTTTTAATGGTTTTTTTTTTTTGATATTTTTAAAGAGCAAAGTTGTAGTTAAATTAAGGAAGTTCATTACTTAGAACAGGTGATTTTGATGGTACAAATCTTGAGATTGTAAGAGTGAATTTATAGCAAATATTTTTAAAGATTATCTCTGGATCATCAATTAATTTTAGAAAGTTCCAGTCAAAGGAATCGAAGGCAGAATTTATAGCATCGAAATTAGCTCTTCTAAAACCTAAAGATTAGTAAGAAAGACATTGACAGAGCGCGCTCAAATCTAAGACTAAGTTAAGTATTTTACCATTTCAGAAGGAATTATGGTAAATTGTAGAAAGTTATTAGACATGAGAAAGCTAATAATAATAATAATTTCAATATCAGATTTTATTTTAAAAGCTAATAACATTAGTTAAATTAAACTCACGCATAACAATAACCGATGATTACAATCAACAGAATTAATTATAAGATTAATATGTATTTTTAATATGCTCTTCGTAAACGTACAAACTAGAATCAGGCGGCATACACGATACTATAAAGTAAACAGAACTGTTATACGAAAAATTTACAACTACAGAAATTTGTTCAATTAGCTTATCAGAACATATTAAGTAATTTAATGATTTCACTCGTTATGTTAGCTCTTACTGCTAATAATAATCCACGTTTACATCCACTTGCAATTGAGCACCTATTGTGACGGTTCATAGACTAAAAGTAGATTATGAAACCAGGTTTCAGTTATAGCTGTGTGTGTTCATGTAAAGACATGTCTTGTCGAAACTCATTAGATGTAGTTCTGATTTCGCTTGCGTTTTGATAATAAGTAGAAAATTTTTCGACACATGTGAATTATGTAGATGTAAGAACGGGGACGGTTTGGAGAGTAGCTACATCTAATTGCCTGCTGGACTCAAACAGTGATTCGCAAGAAAACTTGAACGATTGCACTTTAATGAGAGTAAGCCGCCACAACCTTGAGTTGTAGACATCATTCGAAAAGCATGGAGAGACTCATAGTTTGAAATTAATGCTCTTAAAAGTTTTCATGTCAACATCGAGTTTAAAACAATGTGCACCAATTTTCGTGTGTTTGGTAATACTTATAAGAAAGAATGTTCTCCTCTGGGTACTCCTTTTGTACTTTTAAATGAATAGAATTGTAACCATTTCATTTTAATGACAACATCGAATTCAGAATTATCGTTCTGACCCACTACAACAGTAGCAACACATGATGACTTTGTCCTATTAAGTATAATATAAAATCCTCCAATTATTTTGATTTAGTGCAGCACCGGGCGTTGTATTTATATTAGAAGAAGCAGGCAATTCAACAGCATTATCATCATCAGCAATAACAACAGCAGCACGTGATGATTTTACCCTATTAAATATACCATAATTTACACTCCACCAAATATTTTGATTTAGCATAGCAGCGGACAGTGAGTGCGTTTGTATTAGCAGGCAATTCAAGAGCATCATTATCAACAACCACAACAGCAGATACAGATCTAGTAGCGTTAGCGGTGTTCTGTAGAAATCCAAGGGATCCACTTTCAGGCATTTCTCTATTGTAAGGGCGAGCATTAACATTTTAAAATGACACTGAAATAGATGCAGGATTATCAAAATATCGACTACTAAGGAGTGAGATTGAAAAAATCTTTACACACGTTTTACCTAATAATTTTTTTTGGGTGTAAAATTTAAAAATTTCTTTGATCTAGTTATCTTTGAAAAATATGTCAGTTATAATTTTTAATGACAAACATGTTGATTTATTGTGAGTTTGATCGAAATGAGTAAAGAAAAAGAAGTACGTCTTAAAATTGTTAAAAATTTTCAAAAAAATCCAAATTGGTCCTACAAAAAATTGGCCAAAGAATTGAAGGTCTGCCGTCAAACTGTTTCCAATGTTATTAAACAGTTTCAGGAGAATTTGACCATAGATAGGAAACCTGGTTCGGGAAGAAAACAAGGACCTCATGATATTGGGAAAGCCAAGAAAATAGAAAGCATATTGAAAAGATCTCCAAACACATCTGCTAGAAAAGCTGCCCGGTTAGCCCAGTGCTCTGACTATTTGGCGCGAAAAGTTAAAGCCAATGCAGGTTTGAAATCATACAAAGTCCAAAAAGTTCCAGACAGGAATGCTGCAAGAAATTTAGACGCCAAAAGTAGGGCTCGGAAATTAAAAGCGAATTTCATGCAAAAATATTCATGTTGCATAATGGACGGCGAAACGTATGTACTGGCAGATTTTACGCAGTTTCCGGGTCAAAATTTTTATGTTGCTGATGCTCGAGGAAATGTCGAAGAACAATTTAGAATCCAAAAGCAGACAAAATTTCCTAAAAAATTCCTGGTATGGCAAGCTATATGCAGTTGCGGCAAAAGAAGCAAGTCATTTGTTTTTGTACCAAGAGAGGCCAATCCTCCAAATTGTCCGGAGCTAAGACCAATGGAGAGATATTGGGCTTAAAGAGCCAACTCAAAGAGCCGAAAAAAGGTGTCCCAAAATATCGAAGATTTTAAAAGGAGATGGGCAAACTGCTCCAAAAAGGTGTCTGAAACAACTACCAAATCTCTAATGGAAGGCTTACAAAAAAAGGTCCACGAGTTCATAAATAGTGGTTAGAACTATAAAAGTTATATTTTTCTGTAATTTGTAAAATATTATCAATTAAATAAAAAAATAAAATCAAACCGTTTAAAAATTATTTAGTTTTATATATGTTAAGATTTTTTTAGTATTAATAGTTGCAGAAGAAGCAAGGGGCGAAGCTACAGCTACCATTTGCGCCCAAGTTATTATTATTAGCGTTGTTGTTAGCAACTGTATGTAAAGTAACAGGTGAAGAGAAGATAGACCTGAAACAGCATGTGATATCATATCTGATTTAGATTACTTTTAAGTTCACATAACTCTGCAGCAATATTAAAATTTGCCAGCATACTCTTTGTTGATGGTGAAGTACTTATTCACTTTCAGATTTCATAAACCCTTTTAGGTCAGTGAATTTATCACTAATTATTTTAAGTTTCAACTTGGAGATATTAATAAGTATATTAAATAAAACCAGCTTTTAGTGGTACCATAAACGAATCATATGCTTTGGGCAGTTTAGCTGGCATCCCAAAGCAGTCTTGGCAGAAATAACCCATGTGTGTGCTAATTAGCTTTGAGCAATTTTATATCATAATCGGTTAGTGGTTAGCCTATAACAGTATGTACGATGAATTAAGTAACTTTAGAATTCACAAACAAATTTCTTTGCTGAATGCCCTTTATATCGTACATGTTTGTATGTGTGTATGTATGTACTATCTAAATAGCAATAAATGACAAAATTAAGGTGTGCAACAAATATATACTATACATATGAATATTTACGAGTAGTGTATGTATGTATGTATGTATATGGAGCAAGCATGTATGCACCATGCTATGTACTTGTTGTTTAATCGTTATTTTAAAGGTGTGTGTTAAGGGCGAACTATTTATTAGGTTTTTTTTTAAAATATTCATTAATTATTGCAATATTTAATGCTATGTAGACTTACACAGAAAATTCGCGAAAGAAAATTAATTTTTAGTTTTAGTTGAAACAAGTTGCACCAAGGTGATTATAACATTGAAATAATGCATAACTTGATAGGCATTATTAAATACAATGAAGAAACAAAGTTCTATTGTAATAGTAAATGGCAAGGAAAATTGTATGCTAATGCTTGTTCCATTTTATTACTAATATTAATGTTTATTAATTTTCATTAGCTCTGAAAAAACGTTGGTAAATTCTTCTGCGGCTCACTGAGATTACTTGAGAATCTAAATCTACTAAACTAACACCTTTTCCTTTGTAATTGCAGCTGAAAGCCGTTCAGCTAAGTGCTAAACTGGATATAATTGCCACTGCCGAGGTAAAATTTGATACTGATTTACCGGAATTTCGAACTACTGGTGGTGCAAATCAGGGGCCTAACAAACATGAGTATGAGTGCTGCAATGTTTTTAAGCTAAAACTATTGTATGGACATTGAATTGTTCTTATTTTTCTTTAGATTTTTTGTTCAGCCAGTTATGTGGGTGAAAGCCGTTGATATTGTGTTAGATCGCCTGGTAGTGCAAGGAGCGGATTTGAGTACATTAGTCGCCATTGGCGGCTCAGCGCAAGTAAGTGATACAATTACATAACTAGAAAACTGCAATACAATATAAAATTTAATTGGCAGCAACATGGTTCACTTTATTGGTCACGCCATGGAATTGAAACACTTCAAGATCTTGATTCCGATAAATTCCTACATTTACAAATCGATGACTCTGCCTTCGTGCTTACACGCACGCCAATTTGGATGGATGGTTCTACGGAAAATCAATGTTTGGAAATGGAAACAGCCATTGGGGGTCGCATGGAAATGGTCACAATGACAGGCTCGAAATGTTATGCACGCTTCACCGGTCCGCAAATACGTAAAATATATCAGCAACGCACACGTGCTTATGAAGATTGCCAACGTATCTCGCTGGTCAGTAGTTTTTTGGCGTCGATTTTCCTTGGCGATATAGCGCCAATTGATTATGCCGATGCTTCTGGTATGAATCTATTTGATATTAATGCCAAAAAGTGGTCACGAGCGTGCTTAAATGCGTGCGCGCCCGATTTGGAAGAACGTTTAGGTGTACCGGTTCCAACGAATTGCATTATTGGGAATGTGTGCAACTTTTTCGTGCAACGTTTTGGTTTTCCTAGTGATTGTAAGGTGGCAGCGTTCACGGGAGACAATCTTTCGGCACTCTCGGGCATGTTGTTGGAGAAGAATTGGTTGGTAATGTCGCTGGGCACTAGTGACACCATTATGATGAATCTTAAAGTGCCGCCGAAATTAGAAGAAGGTCATGTGTTGTGTCACCCAATTGAGGTGGATGAATATATGGGTTTATTGTGGTAAGAAAATTGTAATATAAAAATTAATATTTTAGTTTCAAACGATTTGTTTCTTTACTACAAGCTTCCGTAATGGATCATTAGTACGTGATGTTTTCAAAAAGGCTGAGGCCAATAACAATTGGGACTTTTTTAATGAATTGCTGGACTCTACACCTCGGGGAAATTATGGTAACATGGCGTTACATTTCCATTCTGTTGAAATTATACCACATGCCAAAGGTGTACTTCGGTGGAACAAGGATCACTCTTCAGCATCACCTGATGCAGTGAAGGGTGTAGTGAAGTACTATTCATTATATATTATATTTATGTTTAGGAATCTCTTAATATGGGATAATTTAACAGATTCTCTTCACCACAAACTGAAATACGCGCTTTAATCGAAGGACAAATGCTTCATCGCCGCGCAATTGCATCAGATATGGGCTTCAACTTCGGCGAGAATACCAGAATTATTGCCACTGGTGGCGCCTCTGTGAATAAATCAATTCTTCAAGTAGTTTCGGACGTTTTCAATGCTCCCGTTTATATGCAAGTCAGTTTTACAGCATGTTATGTGTATTTTTCTGCATTACAGTTAAATTAAATTGCAGAAAGAAAGTGAAGCGGCTTTATTAGGTTCTGCCTACCGTGCAAGATACGCACTATATTTACATTCACAGTCATGCAAATGCGAGCCAGAATGTCCAAGTCAGAATAGCAACGGCAATATTTCCGATAGTAATGTGCACAGCTATAACGACTACATTGTGCAATTCATTCCTAATCACTTGCAGCGCGTATGCGACCCAAGCAAGGACAGCGAAGACATCTATGGACCAATGCTGGAGCGATATCGTGAGATGGCACGCATTTTGGAAAATTCTAATTGAAAAATACTATGCAAAATTTGATTCTAACAAATGGAATATTATATTTCGAAAAATATTATAGAAGATGCTACCATATTTGATATAAATATTTTCAAAAATTAATATATTTTGATATTATTTTTTTTTTTATTTAAAGTGCAATTTATAAATTTTTTACTGTGATTAATAAAGAAAGTGAAATAAGACACCATTATCATGATACAATAAATAAAAAAAATAAGATGGAATATTTGTTGCATTGAAATTTACTTTAACTTTACTTTACTTACTTTTAGTGGCACAACAGACCATGGAGGGCCTAGGCCGAGCTTTTCGCATCCACTCATGTTGTGCGTGTTATATTTGTACATGAATGGAAGGGACCTACAGTTTAATGCCGAATCCGAATGGCGAAGTGAAAAGCTTTTCATAGCAATTTTTACTCTTGTAGGTTTGCCATTGCCTGCCAAGAGGTGGTGCCGTGTAGAAAAATTATTTTTTCTACTTTTTGATTTTGCCTTTGCCGAGATTCGAACCCCAGACACTCTGCGCAGCAGTCCAACGCACTACCACTACGCCACAGCGACCATTTACTTTAAAGGAAATACATTTTAGAGCTCGCTCCCAGCAGCTGCGTGGGATCCACCCTACTTTTCTTTTTGGTTTCACTTTCTTCGGCCCCCTTCTTCTTTCAGAGCCAGCCCATGGGGGGACTAGGCCGAGCTATCATTTCTTAAACATGTTCGAAAATAGGACGTACGTAAGCACTGTTTGTAGTCTTGTTTAGACTTTTTAGATTTCTTTTCAAAAATAAAAAATTTCTTTTGTGTTTTTGCAATTTTAAGCGTAAAGTATTATTATTTAATGGTAACTACAATTCCTCATATTAAAAACATCTATTACTAGTTTAATATGATATTTTACTTCATTCTTTAAATTTATTTTTTGCGACCGCCACGCTCCTTTACTTGCAAATGTACCGTTGCACCACTGAGCAAATTATAAAATGCCATTGTGTTGCTATCCTTGAAAAACATGCCCTAAAATATGTAAATGTCAATATCAAAATTATTAGGCAATATGTACACCCAAACTAACCTCATAGGATATTTTCTGCTTGGCAGGTGGCATGCCGGTTTCATCTTGAATTTTAGCTTTAAGATTAGATACGGAATCAATCAAAGCCAGCGACACAGCAATAGTTTGACCATTGAGTTTCCATTCCGACTTGTCGATAACATTCGGTATTTGCACTTGGATAGTAATGGGACTCTGAAACATTTCACGATTACAATAAGTATTATGTACATATTGATGCTTTATTTGAAAGAATACGACACCCACCTTATGCAGAGCAATGAATTCGGCTTCTGGCACAAGATTATCTTCAGAGCGCATTTTCTTATTCGGCGGCTCATCATCAATTGGAATTGGTGGTGGCATCGGTATCATACCTTGATCCATTACAGGGGGCGCTGGCGAAATTTGTGATGGACCACCCGGCTGCATTGGGGGAATGTACCCACTTACAGGAAAAGCTGGAGCTGTTGTAAAGAATAATTGTTTTAAAAATTTACAGAAGCGATGTAATAAAGAAAATGCAAACGTACGTATCATTGGTGGAGGCCGCATTTGCATCATCATAACTGGTGCCGCTGGCGGCATATTATGATGCTGCTGCTGCTGCTGTTGTTGTTGTTGTTGCTGCTGCTGTTGTTGCTGATGATGATGTTGGTGATGTGGTTGATGTTGCTGATGATGCGGAAGCTGTTGATGTGGCTTTACCGAGCCTTGATGAGGCTGTGGTGGTGCGGATAAAGTAGTTTTATTACCAACCGGCTTAGGCCCAATTTTTTCCTTTTCTTCATCCGGCAGAAGACCCTTAACCTGTAATCAAAATTAGAAATCAATTAATATGTAAAATAATAAGTTGATTCTTACTTTATGAATTTGATGAATTTGATCCTCCAATGTAATGTTGGCACGTGCGGCTCTTGTGGCTGCCTCAACGCTTGACGTATGACCATCCCAGGTAATCCGGTCATCTTTCTTTGTTTCTTCTTCACCCAACTTCTTACCGATAACTGTTTCCTCATCGCCCACACCAAAAATGTCAGTACGTCGTTCTGCCAATTGTTTAAGGGATGCTTCGATGGCTGTGCCAGCCGCGTAGACAGTTTCCTGGTTGATCTTTTCGACAGTGTGTTTGTCACGTTGTTCCACCCAGCGTGGATCTAATAAACCAATACGCATGTGTTCCGCCACCTTCGACGCTGGAATCTTTTCACCAGTAATAGGTGAAATTAGATATTCATCCGCAGAAGCAGGTTTCGGAGGCTTCTGTTGAGCAGCTTTGGGATCGTACTTTTTGACGACAACTTTGTCGTGTGTAGGCGGCAATAGTGGAGCCACTGGTGGCTGCATTTTCGACCCTGTTGGTGTTTCTTCATCGCTAGATGCTTCATCCATATCCTGTACTTGTGTGTTGTCTTTCTTTTGATTGTACGCGGCTCCCTTCATTTGAATGCCAGTACGGTTCTCCATATGAGACAATTTAATTACGCTACTAGGTACGGCGTCTTGGCTATCATCATCGGACTCAATCTGCATTTCAATGTCGCCGTCTTCTTCCATCATGCGTTCTTCCATGAGAACGCGAGCGCCAACTTCTTCTGGCGTCGTGGGTGGTGGAAAATTGCCAGTTTCGAAGGGTTGATAATCAACAGTTTCCACCACAACAAAATCATGCCAATCGATTTGAGCGTATGCCACTGTAAAAATTAGGTGTTAAAATTTATATTATTAAATAACACTGATGTTTATATACCGCGTTCTTTCTCAATTTTTTCCTCTTCACGGCGACGCTGTGCCTCTTGATGTTTCTGCCAATTTGCACGATACTTTACTTGATCCAACACTATATTCATGCTTCCGCGACCCGTAGCGCTCTCGTTACGTAGTTTACCCAAGAGATCCTTGGGCGGAATCAAGACCTTTGTATATTGTTCCAGTAATTTTGTAAAATATTGAAATAGAGAATGTTGTGGACGTAGAAAATCAAATTGAAAGTTGCGTTGTTCACGATTCATTAAGTTTGTCAGGAATTGACGGCCATTACGTGCCACAAATTGTGCAGTCAGCTTCACAATATCCCTTAAGAAATAAAAGAAGTGTCAAAAATTTTACATTATAAATATAAATTATATTGAAAATTTTGCTGGGCGAACACCATGAAATTGTAATTGCATCGAACACGATATTCTGGGTGAATCGCACACTGAGCACAGTGTTCGCCGAGCAAAATTCTAATATTGCCACGGCTTTACAAATCTAGCGCTGATATTGATGGTGGGTCGGCAATAAATTCAAAGTCAGGTGGAGGCTCCTTGGGTACAAATTGCTGTTCAGCAACTTGTTTTAGTAATTCTTGCTGCTTCTGCTGAGCTGCACTGGTTACAGACAGATTTTTAATTCCCGAAAGAACACTTTGTGCCGAAGCATCTGAAAAGTCAATGATGATGTAGATGCTGGTAGTAGAATTTTTCATTAAAATTTACCTTTTCCTTCACGGAATTCGTTGACCTTGTGTCGGTAGTAAGCATGGTACGGATCCCCGGAACTTAAGAAATTAAATTTAGCATTACCCAATTCGTTTTGTCGAATACGCGCCTCGAATTCAGGTCCATTGCGTGCCACAAAACTTGCTGTCTTGTCAACGATATCTTTTTTTTAATTAGTATTTACTGAGCATAGAAAATATGTAAAAATGGAGAATATTTTGCATATATTTATTTTTTGGAAAAGGATACTTCTAACCTCTGGAGGAGGGTAGATGATACCGATGATTGGCCCCGACATGGGCTTCGACTGATCATTGCTTGGCTCAGATATTGGTTCGGCTTCCAATGCAGGCATTTTATTTCAGCTTTTTTTAGGGTAATACTGCACAAATTATTTATATTTGAAAAACGTTTAACAACGCTGCGGAAACACAGTAAAAATGAATTAGTGAATTAGCGTCACTTTGACGTTTGCATTATTGAACCTAGGGTTGTATTAATATGTACTATTAGTACTTTTTTTTATACAACATTTATCATTTTAAATACTAATTATAAAACTTATCTCTGTAGTCAACATTTCTGATTATCAATATATTGACATTCACCCAATAGCACATATTATATACGTGGTGGACATCAAGCCGTATTTGGTAGAGCGGAGACTTGCTACTCAGAGTGTCCGGAGTTGAATCTCGGTGCAATTAATATCGAAAAGTAGGAAAACTATTTTTCTACACGGCATCAACTCTTGGCAGACAGAGGCCAATCTACAAGATTAAAAATTGTCAAAGAAAAGCTTTTCATTTCGCCGTTCGGACTTGGCATAAAACTGTAGGGCCCTTCCATTCATGTAAGAAAATATGTCCAGCACAACATAAATGGATGCGAAAAGCTCATCCTAGCCCCTGCATGGGTTGTTGTGGCATTAAAAGAAAACAAATGAAATATGTACATATGTACATAGTTTACCTATTGTTGGATTCTTGATATTTCAACTCTATATGTACAAAAAATTTAACAAACTACAAATTGCAAAAAATTGCATGCAGTCCTGCGGAAATGAGTAGAATAAGTTGTTGGCAAAGAAGTACACCTTTAAAAATCACAATCTATTTTTTCCTTAAGTTTTGAAATTTTTTAACACTTACATATTGTTAAAAGATCTAATATTCGTAGTGGATTTAAAATTTCATGATTGTTGCTACAGATATATTATTGATGAAAAGAACTTATTCTCTATTCAATGCCTTTTTGTCGGGTGTTTTTTGTTTTTAGAGGCGGGGAACTTAAAATTGCAATAAAACACAGAAAAATGTTTTTAATATCTATGAAATTGGTTTTGGTCATGTGACCACCACGGCTGGCGCGTACATGGCGTATTCTGGAAATCCAAATTTCACACAAGTTGAATCTCGTAAGCACGTAAAGCAAAATCTTTAAGCAAAATTTTCCATTAAGTTGATGGACACCAGTTTAATTGTTAAAGACGATGATAATCTGCGAGCCATTGTCGAAACACCATTCCAGAAAAACTGGAAATGATGATGGTCAAAACGTTACAAGAAGATTTTTATTCCTGAAATGACTAAAGTCGTTGAAAAGTGCGTAGTACCTGCCATCAAAAAAAAAAAATATCCGAGAGAATAACTTGTATAATTTGTCAACACTGCGCAATATCCACACCTGTCTTCCATACAAGAGAAATATACAAAGACTAATTACACTAGTTTACAAGGTTTTCACACCAACTTCTTATTAACTTGTTTTTAAAAGTATTTTTGCCTCCTAAACATGAATCTGAAGTCAAACAAATTTTAGCGAGTCGCATTGTCGCAATAGGACACAATCTTACTTACTTTACTTTACTTTTTATGGCACAACAGCCCATGGAGGGCCTAGGCCGAGCTTTTCGCATCTACTGATGTTGTGCGTGTTATATTTGTGCATGAATGGAAGGGACCTATAGTTTAATGCCGAATCCGAACGGCGAAGTGAAAAGCTTTTTATAGCAATTTTTACTCTTGTAGGTTAGGCAATGTCAGTCGCGTAGAAAAATTATTTTTTCTCCTTTTTGATTTTCCTGTGCCGAGATTCGAACCCCGGACACTCTGCGTAGCAGTCCAACGCACTACCACTACGCCACAGTGATCACAATAGGACACAATCATTTTTCTAAAATTTTAGTATTGAATTAGAAATGTATTCAACCATATTTTAAACCAGAAGCAAATAATCTCTGAACGATTGATTGAATGAAAAAAGTTTAAGTGGCTGTCCAGGAACACACAGGGGGCCCGTATGGTCCGTTATGATACTACATGGTTGGGCCGACAGTTTAACGCCGGTTCAGAACGGTTGGGTGCCAATTTGTTATCACTAGATAGTTTTGCAATTGCCTACCAAGATTTTTTCACTGTTTCTCATTCTCATTCATTTCATATCGGTAGGAATATAAGAAGCTTTTATGAATTAAAGGTGGAATTACATAACAAGCGTTAAGGTGCTGGCACCTAGAATCCGCTGTGAACTTGAGAACGAAGTATTTATGTAAGTGACACCTGGTGGTCACTGTGGCGTAGAGCTCGGCCTATGCCCTCCATGGGCTGTTGTGCCACTAAAAGTAAAGTAAGACACCTAAGACAACTTATTATGAAATAGTTATCAAAGTATAAGTATGTTGAATACAGCTTTTGCTGAACGTTGAAAGTGAGTGAAACCATTTAAGAACAACCCTAATATACTTGTGTACATATCAACAATGTATAAATAATACGATACGAATCACTTTGTAAATACGTATGTACATAAAAAAGGTTTAAAAAATAAACAATAATATTTGATTAGAAAAAGAAAACTAGATGTGCATACAGATTGTATGTACTCATGATCCCGAAAGCACTTGGCATTAAACGCATTTCACATATGGTACATTCCATAAATGTTCTTCCACGCTTCAATCGCAGTTTTATATGTATTATGTACATTGTGCTAGTATGCAAGTAAATGCGTCATATTCGTAAAACGTTATCGTTTGTTTACATCTTTAGAATTCTTATTGACCTGGGCCGAAGTAGACGGAATATTGAACATTTATTTGATTAGTTGAGTACTATTCACAGTACAATAAGCAGCAATCATAATCTATCTGAAATAAATAAATATAAATACATATCATCATCTACTGTGGTTGTGATCACAATGACCAAAACCCCGACGTTCAGTTTCTATTAGCTTCTGCGGCGGATCAGATCGGAATTATATTATTTTCATTTTTATTATTATTCAAATGTGGAAAATGAGATTTAATAGTCTGTATGTATGTGTGTGTGTGTGTAAAAACTGACTGAGTAAGAAAACCGAATAGACTTAGACAAGTTTTTATTGAAAAATATATTAGTGAATATAAAGCATCAAAAATGTTCACACGTTCTTCAAAAGTTCCGGTTAAATTTTTAATTAGCGCATTATTTATTTGCACATTTAATTATGTTGTGATTGGTGAAACGTTTGATTTTCCAAAACGTAAGTGAATAACAATACTAAGTAATACTAAGTATCTACATAAGTAATACTAATAACAATACTAATTTACAATGCTAGGAACATTGCCATTTTCCTACAAACATGTCATGCACACGCTAAAGAAAGCTGACAGCCTCTTTTATTATTTTGATAACAACATTTAGCTTAAGTTGAATGAATGAAATAAAATAAATTGGTGTTCTTTAATCCCGGAAAAATTTCAATTGGTATTGCACAATGAAACTGACTAAATATCAAATTAAAGCTACATATATGAGCAACAATCACTAGATTCACTAGACTGGTAAATTTCCGATAATCATTTACAATTAATTTACGGTACAACAAATAAGAATATGTAAAACACGAATAATATAACGCAATGAAACAATTATGTACTTAGGTATATAAAAATTGTTTGTTTTATTTGTATATATTTATTCAAACTAAAACATTGGCTATGTAAATTTTTCTTTAGACAGGCAGCAATTCTAGAATATAGCATATGGCGAAATGAAAGGTTACGCCCAAAAAACTAAAACTTTTGTGAGTGTATTGAATTTGATTAGTGAATGATACTTCATTTCTTTTAATGACACAACAGCCCATGGAGAACGTGGGCCGAGCTTTTCGCATCCACTTAAGTTTTGCGTCTTATATTTGCACATGAATGGAAGGGACCTACAGTTTTATGCCGAATCCGAACGGCAAAGTAAAAAGCTTTCTTTGGCAATTTTTACTCTTGTAGGTTAGCCATTGCCTGCCAAGAGATGGTACTGTGTAGAACAAATTTCTTTTTGAACCCCGGACACTCTACAAAGGAAACTAGCACACTACCAACTACGTGAATGATGCATTGTAATTAGAATTACTCCACCCGCAAATGGAGTGTAATTTAATCCTTGGAGGGCCTAAAAGTACAACTTATCTTTAAACTTTAAAAATACAAACATTAAACAAATTTTCTCCACTATGTCTAGGGTGTCCGAATAAGAGTGCACAATTTAACTTAAAAATAAAGCGCATATTTTTTGAGCGAGTGGTGATATTTTTATTGCTTTGTAAAGTAGACATGTTGTGATTACTTAAGTATGAAATAAAATATCAGGCAAATGGCCCGATCGGCTCTTCTCACAGACCATTGCTTTTTGAATGATATTTTCGAGGAAATTTTGAGAAAGTGTGGGTGGCTCTATCTCACCGATGACGCGTTGGAACTCGGTTTTTGAGCTCAGGAATTGTTTGTGGTTTATTCGCATAGACCTGGGGTTTCACAAAACCCCAAAGAAGAAAATCGCACGATCTTGATGGCTAGTTAAAATCGCAATTTCGGGAGATGATTCGATCTGGAAATCGTTGTTCCAATAAATCGATTGTTTCATGCGCGGTGTGGCAGGTGGCGCCGTCCTGCTAAAATCACATGTCTTCCAGATCAATACCGTCCAATTGAAGCCACAAGAATTCCGCTATCATGTTCCTGTAACGAACGCCATTCACAGTCACTGCATTTCCGGTTCGTTCGTAAATAAATTTTTTATTTTCAATTAATCGGATCATTAAAAAATTTTCATTGGCAATGAAGAAAATTATTCTCTCTAACAGTAACTGTTATGAAAGTAGTTAACTTCGAAACAACTTACTATAAATATTTGCTCCTCATCAATATGTTTTGTTTTTATTTTTAGCCAATAATAATTTAAGTAAAGCTGATCGAGATTATCTGAATAGCATACTCACAGAGGAATGGGAGGAATTCATTAAATATGGAACTGACTCAGTGAATAAACAAAAAAGGTTTGTACACGCCATAAAACTATGTACTACAATATAATCGGAAGACCAGAAAAAATTATCCAAGAATCTCCACTTACAGTGTTGAATAAAACAAAATTACGGGACTAATCTCGGGATTCCGGGATTGCATTGTAAAATCCCGTAAATCTTAATATTAGTAAAACCTGTCGATATCGCATCACTAGTATGTGATAAAGAAACATTTTTTCAGACTTTTTTTTTCGTTTTTAACTAAGTTAAATAATATTTATGAACTTAAATAGTTATGATTATGATTTATATGATTTTCTGAAACTCCATCAAAAAAGCTCGAGAATATCTTTTATAAATAAGAAAAGGAGCCTTGTCACAAAACTGATAATACTGACAATACAAGCACAACGAAGAAAATTGATGCTATAAGCTTGAAATTAAAATTACATTCAGTTTTAACTAAAAGTTGACAATGTCTTTTAATAGTAAAACTTAATTTTTTTCCGATGTATTGATGAAAGAAATTAATGTATTTTCTAATGGTGGAGATAGAAGGTATACCTCTAAAAAGCTTTTAACGACGAGTGCCTTTTAACAATTAATTAACACGAGTCGAGACAGAATGGAATTCTCATCTTCAGACTTTATATGCAATATATTTAGGTCCGGATTAGAAGATACAACCTTAAATGCTTTAACTATTTTATATTATGATAATATTTTAACAATAATAGAATTTAATATGTAACTAATACACAGGCTGACTCGTTCTATCTTAACATTATTGAATCACCTTGTTTTTTAATTAACTTTTCTTTTAAATTTTTTTATTTAACTAAAAAAAGTTGTTGTTGTACCTTTCTAAAAATTCACGTCGGTTCCAAAAATATTTCAGCTCTAGCGAAACCGTTTGTATGCGTGCTGGAACGTTTTGATAAAAATTTAAAAATCGTATTTTGTACTTATTGGAAAATAAAAGTATGCAAATAATAACAAAACTCAGAAATGATTTGGCCTTGCATACGCGTGTCGGAGTAAATGGAGGAATTTTGTGTTCACAAAATATTTTTTTCTCTTTCCACTCAACAATTTGCCTATGGGCACCAAATGTGATAAACCTCAAATTCAAAATGTTCAACTTAGTTCAATTTTTTAAATGCCATTTTTCTTTCTGATTTGACTTTAACTTTAGTCTTCAGATTATAGCTCTTTTTTCTTTCTTTCTTTTTAATGGCACAAAAGGCCATAGAGGGCCTAGGTCGAGCTTTTCGCATCCTCCCTTGTTGTGTGGAAGGGACCTACAGTTTTATACCGACACCGGTACTTTTTGATTGTGTCTGTGCCGAGATTCGAACCCCGGACACTCTGCGTAACAGTCCAATACACTACCACTATGCCACAGCGAACAGGTTAGAGCTCAGTGACCCCAAATACTTAGCTCTAAAATACAAGTAAAATCCACATTCCGATGAAAAAAAATGATTTCCTAGCACAGTGTTATTATTGTTGTTTCAAATACTTACTAGGCTCTTAAAATAGCATTCGATCTATGTACATATGTAAATAATTATCGTACGTTAGATTATTTATGTACTTAGTGCGCATTCCACATCTCTACATTTTGCATATTAATTATTTACCTACATACATATGTATATAATGTTTAAGAATATTTCTTTTGTTCTTATAAGTACATAAGACGCTGCTTGAATATAAATTTGTATTTGTTTATTATAGGCTGGAAGAGACTCTAATAAACTCGCAGATAACTGTGGAAGATGGTAGCTTGTCACATGCGCAATTGCTGGACACACTACCGAACTCAGAAGCTAAAGAAGATAATGAAATAGCTAAGAAGATATTGAAATCAAGTCAGTACGTATATTACACAAAATGTATGCAGCATGGTATACACGGTGTGGATTGTGAAGCATATCTTATGGACAAACCACTGCCAGCAGGCAGTGAATTAATGGAAGAATGTACGAAAATAGTGCAAAGTAGACGCGATGGTCATCATTCCTTTAGGAGACTACTACCACGAAATTATGGAGATGGTTTCTATGAGGTATACGAGTACCTTTTTAGAAAGAGTTACTATTTGTCTATGTTAATTTGCACATGTCATTTGATCAGATGCATTTCGAGGATAAATTTGCTTCACCATTTCTAATAAGTAGCAAAGGAGTCAATGGTCGGAATTCAACAGTCGATGACAATGATCGAAGTTTGGCTATGGTACAGTGGACTCAATTCATAGAACATGACCTAAGCAAGCCTGTAGTTTCTTCTATGAGTAAGTAACATCAATAATTTGATACGATCAATATTTTATGTTTATGTTTTTTTTGTTCTATTTTCAAGGTAATGGTAAACCAATAGAATGTTGTAATAGGGAAAACTATAAATTGGTACCACGTCATCGCCATCCCGAATGTGCTCCTTTACATGAAAAGAATTCGGAGTATAAATATGGTAGGGAGACTTGTTTGAATTATGTTCGAAGCGCCTTGGCGGTAGGATCCAAATGCACATTTGGAGATGTGGAACAAGTGAGTGATAAATAACATTACCTATGTTATAACAAAGCATTTCTAGCCAATTTACATACATATAACATTAAATTTATAGCTAAATCAAGCTACTGGATATTTGGATCTTTCTCAACTCTACGGCTTTACGGTAAGCGCTCAACATCGTATGCGTTCCCATAAGAATGGCCAATTAAAATCAAGTACAGCTGTGAAACTCTATCAGGAACTGTTACCAATTGCATCCGACGATTTACAAGCATTTTGTGCTTTCAAATCAAATGCTAACAATTCTAGGTGCTTCATGGCTGGCGACTCGAGAGTAAATAGCAATCCATTCTCCATTGTTCTTTACACAATCTTTATGAGAAGTCACAATCAAATCGCATCTAAATTAAAATCAAAGTATCCCAAATGGGACGATGATCAGTTATTCGAAATGGCAAAATCAATCAATACCGATATTTATCGTCGTATTGTCTTTAACGAATGGTTACCAGCAGTTGTAGGTGATGCATTTGCAGCGGAAATTAATGATGTAACATCAATTAACACAAGCGTACAGAATGAACTTGGTAATAATTTCCAAATTTCCAATGAGTTCGCTGTGGCAGGGATACGCTTCTACTTCTCAATGATGCCAAATTCGTTACGTAATTTTGCTGCCTCTAAAGTAGAGGAAAATGGCGCCTTCTCTGTAATAGTCAATAAGTAAGTAAAGTTACAATGCAACTTAACAAATTACCATAAATTATATTATCAAATTACAGTGATGTTCTACCAGATCCAACAATTTTTATACTCGAAGATCAAATTTATAAGCCAGATTTAATAGACACATCAGCAAAAGTAAATTTAATCTTGGAATCATTGCTGCAACAGCGAGCCATGAAAATGGATTCCGCATATGAAGATAGTGTATGTAACATTTCCAATATTAACTATTACATTCTCTGTAATTTCGCACTTTTAGCTCATTGTGAACAACTTTGGTAGTACGAGACCAACCCATTCTGATATTTTGGCGTTCGATATCCAGCGTGGGCGGGATCATGGCCTACAAGGCTATGTTAAGTATTTGGAAATATGCAGTAACGTTAAAATTAACGAGTGGAAGGATTTGGAAAGTTACATTACAAAGGAGGTTAGCAATTCCACGAGTGTCTCAAATATCTGTAAACCAATTCGTTTTGAATTTATAGGATATTAGTAAGCTGATGAGTGTGTATAACAGTTCAGCTGAGATTGATTTGATAGTCGGAGGAATATCAGAAATACCAATAAAACACGCTACAGTGGGCCCAACTTTTGCCTGCATTTTAAGTGAGTACTTAACTAATTAATAATAATTTTATCAGTGTTATAAATGTAAGTAATAATGCACCCCAAGAAGCTAGCGCCATTATTTGTAAGCACTCGTATATGGTAAGTAGTTTTAAAGCAGCTCCATTATTATTGCTGCAGTAAAACATGACAGATTGATCGCGGCTAAATTAAATTATTTTAAACATTATATCAATTTGGAAATAGCTTTTTTAATTGAAACTAACAACAATGCTCCACTGAGCGACACCAGACCTGAAAATCTGAAAATCGCGCGGATATGACGAAAACGCAAAGTATGCGATAATTAATAGAGTGTGTTAACCAGCTACAAAAGCTTACAAAGTGTATCTCCAAGAGGTATCCAAACGAAACAAGAAACAAACAACCGCAGATGCCGTGCGACATTGTGTTTATCCATTTGTCAATTAAGTTTTGCGAAGAATACAACGCGAATGTCAGTCAGTCACTTACCGCTTACCTGTAATTGCCATTAGTTGTTCATGGGCTGAACGACGTCGTTGTCGTTGTCAAAATGCAATTATATATGTACATACCAACAACATATAATCGCATACATTCATACATACATGTTGGCATGCATGTGTACGATATACATAAATAAAAATTGGAATTTTACAAAATATTGTATGCATGCACAAACAAAAAACGAAACACAAAAACTAGCAAAACATAAGTACGAGAATGTACGTATTGACAATATTTGCGTTATGATTTAATGCAATCAATATTTCACAAGTTAAACGAAATATGGTTTCGATATTGTGTGCATGGCGTAGATATGTATGTATATTATGGCTGATATATACTATAACTAAGTAGTTATATACATAGATACCGATTTAAACTAAATACGCCTACTTGAGTACATGTGGATTTACCTTGCTATTCAGTTATTAAACTAGAGGCCAAACATTACTTTTTAACAAAATATTATATTACTTAATTTTATCAAATTTCGATGACGTTATTTTAATTATACCTACATAAATATTTATGCATACATATATTTAAAAAAAGCTTTATTTGATTTTGTTCTCAAAGCAATTATCAATTTATTTAGAATTTGCTTTAAAGATAACATTTTCAAAGCGATAAAGTTACCAATGATTTGTGCAAAGTATATGGAATGTATGTTTGTATTAAGCAAACATTATAAGGACGAGACTGAAGGGAAAAATGCCATTAACCATACGAATAAAAAAATATTGTGTGCGTCAGTGGGACGTCCTACGGAAGTTTACTTCTTGAGAACGTTTGCGTTTTGCGTTTTGGGTTTTCAGTTTAGGTTTAGTAATGTTGTAGGAACCAGAGTCTATCGCAGACTATACAGGCGTGACCGAAGGAATTTTTAACGGTGTGCTGATTTATCCAAACGATATTCCTTTTATAGTTCAGTTTGATGATTCTCTGATCCCATGTGTGCTGCATCTGGATTATCTTAATTTTAATCATCATCTCCATTAAAATATTAATACTCAAATCGTGCTAAGTTATTTGCTACATCATTATAATTACATATAATCTTACCATCATCATCATCATCATCTTTCGTTGTGAAACTGGGAATTCGGCCACCTCAATAGTCATTGAGGTACAGCCTGGTGCTGTATAATCTGAGGACCTTCGTCGGGACTCAATGACATAAATGTTGGTGCAATTATTGGCTCTAATTAAATCATTTTCCACTCATGCTGTCTATCCGCATTAGTTTTTGCGAGTTGCCTCAAATTCCTTGCAGTTATTTTTTCCACGATAGCAGTCTCTGAATTTTGTTGGGCTTCCACATTCTCGCTCTATCAATCGAGTATGATTCATATTCAGCTCTTGATATTTCTAACGATTTTTGTTTGAAATGTCAAATTTTACTAGAAACTGATGGGCGCGTCCTCTACAAATCGGGTATGATTCATACTCAGAGCGCCCTCTAGCAATCAAGTTTGAATCATACTCGTGGATTCATGTGGATGCATATGTGCTGCTCATCGTTTATGTGCATATACAAATGCATCGTAATTTTTTTTAAATTTCCTTTATTTCCGTGACAATTTCCATTTTGCTGCACTTATATTTTACCCCTTGGTAAATGTAAAAAAGGTTCCAAAGAAATAAACTTCAAAAACTTTAGTTGTTTGAAATTGTCAGTTGCTAATTGATTTCATTTATTTTATTTTTAGAATAAACCCCGTAACTACTTTCGCAACACTTATTGTACAAACAATGTTTGTCCCGCACAAATTCAATATGATTGTTGTCATATTTACTTTTCAGTTCCTGATAAAAATATCTTTTACATAATTATTCAAAGATTTTGGAGCCTAGGTTTATTACTGATTTAAAAAGCTTTTCATTTCGCCATTCGGAATCGGCATAAAAAGCTACAGGTCCCTTGCATTCATTTACAAATATAACACGCACAACATGAGTGGATCCGAAATGCTCGGACTATGCCCTCCATTGGTGTTGTGCAATTAAATGCAAGAAGAAGAAGCTGTGTAGGTACCCCAATTATCGGATATTATAAATAGTAAATAGAGAATCCCAACCAATATTAAAATCTATCTAGATGTATGGGAATGTGTAATTAATCGCGGATACCAAAAATAATTATTCACGTTCTAACTTTATTTTTCAACTTTCAGCTGAACAATTCAAAAAAATACGACAGTGGCCGAACATAATGAATTCTAAATCAGAAGAACTTAGTAATTATAAAACCATAACAGCTGCCAATGTACTTTGTGCTAGTTCAGAATTGCGAAATGTACCAAAGAATATTTTCCAAATACCATCAAAAAAGTAAGTTGTAAATAATTTTATTTGATAGTTTTGTCCTTTTTACATGTAATTTACTGTCAAATCTTAAATACTTTATCTTGGCATTTTTGAACCTTGCTCAAAAAGCAAAGCGTAAAGTAATTGATAATAATAATTATCCCATATATGCCTATTGGCGGCCTATACTCGAATGTGGTAAACTTAAATTATGTATGTTTGTTTTTGACAAAATTAATATAAATTCAATCTAAATCAAAGCTTTCTATAGTGTTCTAAAAATAAGCCATTGATCATATCTGGGTTAATATGTACGAAACTTTTAATTTATGGTATTAAAAAATTTATAACTTAATCAAAGGCATTTAACACAAGATACAACATACGATGAACAATATTTTTTGTTTTCTTTTAGAAATCCATTGGTATCATGCGGCGACCGACTAAAAGAGTTCATATAATGGAGTAAAATTTTCATTATCAATATAAAAACATTTAATACATTAATAAAAATACGTAAATTGATTTTGTTATTGAAAAATTTGATTTTTATTTAATTCCATAGAATGAATCACAGCAATTTAGCAAATGTGTTAGTAAATATGTATCTTTGTATGTATGTATGTAAAGAACTTTATACCATGTCCCCGTTGAGTAGTTTCGGTAATTTTCATCGTTTCGGCTAAAACTATTGAGTTAAAATTAGAATTCAACCCTGATTTGAGGCTTACTTACTTACTTACTTAACTGGCACTACAACCGATGATCTGTCTTGTCCGCCTCTACAAAGCTTTGCCAGTCGCCTCTGCTATGCGCGCGCTGGCGCTAGTTGATAAGGCCAAGTGCAGTCAGGTAGTCCTGCACCTGGTCTTTCCAATGGAGATTAGAACGTCCTCTTCTGCGTGTTTCTCCACCGTGGTTCGAATAAAACACCCTTCTAGCCGGATCGCTTTCTTCCATTCCTGATTTGAGGCAGTAAAATGAATATACATAGAAATGCATTTTGTTGATGTTTCACTGCGAATAGCATATTAAAGAAGAAGAATTTTATCTGAAACTTCTATTGCATTTTCTTTTAAATAAAATTGAATTTATATTTGATTGATCCATTGATTTTTATATCACACGTAAGTATTTTAATTATTTATATAATATAATTACCATCTTCCAACACACTCTTTGCCTTGAATGAGGCTACAATCGTCGCAAGCATCATCCATTGTCTCTGTAAATTCAATATATTTACAATTCATGCTTTCTTCTGATGCACTTTTATATCGTTGCTAAATATTTCGTCTATCATTTTGATTCTACTCGCTTTTAAATGGTAAAAACCGAACTACTTCCCAATAATTAAAATGTTCGTCGACATTTTACACACAAGAAATAAACAATGAACTGTTAAACGAAACCAAGTTGCCATTTCAAGGTTGCATTTTCAATCGATATCATTTGCCGAAACTACGCAATTTGTATTAAACTGTCCACATTTTCTTTGCAAACAACTAAGATCCTTTCATATCCGTCTCTTTAAACTATCTATACAAAGAATTTTTACAACTATGCTGACGACAGTAAATAGAAATTCCTTACACTTTATAAGTTATAGGCCAAAAACAGAAAAAAATCGCACTTAATTCGACTCTAGAAACAAAAAATTTGAAAGTATCACAAATTGGATTGATTCGTTCATAGACTCCAAAAAAGAGAATCAATAAATTGCCTGAAAGATGGCAAAATGACATAGCTTCCGATTGACACTATTTTGTATAGCATCACCCTGTAATACGCGGAGCATATTTCATAAAAAAAAATAAATTTGTATGGGTCCCATTTAAATGGATTTTGGGGATCAGCTGAGGGATAACTTGTCGATTTTCTCCGCTATATCGAATTTTGACCTCGATGTGACGTTACTTACCCTCACCCCACTCCTCTAATTTTTTGGCTAACACATTTTTCATTATATTTCACAGAATTAAGGATTCAAGCGTATTAAAATCGATTCCATAGCTAACTTACATACCTACATATAATAAAGGGTGGTCCATCTAACATTTGGAATTTGAAATGTTGGTTATTCTGAGTGTGGCACTGTAATGCCATTCGTATTATCACGGAAAATTAGATTTATATTTGCGATTAACGAAATAGCTCGATATACACTTGAACAACGTTGGGAAACACTAAAAATTTAATTGCAAAATGGTTAATCTTCTACCGAAATTATATTCAAAATTCGGTAGAAGAGATGCAAGAGATGCCTTTCAAGCAATTTGTGAAAGGTGTGCAATCGATATTTTTCTAGGGAAGTCTGAAAATCGCGTTATTAGCCTTTTGGTGACGTACATCGGCCACCACGCTTTGACTTCGTTGGACTATTATTTGTGGCAAGCCGTTAAATATAAGTGTTAAGCTAACCACCCAACAACGATTGAGACTCTTAAGGACTTAATTGGTGCAGCCATTGTATCAAGAATAGCTCCATATCGTACATTCGAAAATATACTGAAAAATTAATTGATCATATGGGCTACTACGAGGCCAGTCGAGGAAGTTTTTTCATTAATGAGTGTTCCAAAATTAACCGGAAGTATTATACCTTAGTAATAAAGAAAACAGATTGAAAAAATTATTCGCTACTTATTTAGATGGTCCACTCTGTGTATTAGAGTATATTAAAATTAACGTCGTACATCGAATTTTGAAAAAAAAAAACTAATACAAAATCTTTGGCAACATTCCTTTATAAAAATTATATCCATTTTCGTGCTTCATCGTATTTTGGTTGAAAAATGTAATTCTGAAAATACGAATTCTGAATAAGGAATGCATATTGTTACACACATTTTATGTTCTAAAATTTAAAATAATTAATTTTTTTGGACTAATTTTTTATAATATATTTATTGATATATATTGTATACAAAAAGCAATTACTCATGCGAAATGCTCGCCTTTGGTCTTCACGCACGCCTTAAGTAGCACTGCCCAAAAATCAATAACTGCACGCACCTCGTGCATTGGAAAAGTGCTGGCAGCACGAATCAAAGCAGTCTTCAGAGAATCAATGTTGGGGTATCTTTTGTGGTAAACCATGTCCTCTGCAACTGTCCATAATTTGTAATCCAGTGGGTTCAGATCAGGGCTTCCAAACGGCTATTCTTCAGAGCAAATGAAAGCTGGCAAATTGTTTTGAAGCCAGCTCTGGGTCGTCTTAACCTTATGGGCTGGCGCAGAATCCTGCTGGAAAGTCCAAGTCTGGTTTTGGAACAGGGAATGGTTAAGTGGCTTCACAACAGCTTCCAAAAGGGTTTCTTCGCAGAAATGCAAGTCAGTGACCCCATCGTAAGAGACACCCCACCAAATCAGGACTGAAGCTGGGTGATGACCCTTTCCCACCCGTGGGATCAGTTCAGATGCTTCCTTAGATGACCGTGCATGCACCCTATCATTTTGCTTGTAAATTTTTCCTGCACCGTAAACATTTTTTCAGCCGTAAACAAGATTTTTCTGTGTAAGTTATCAGCGTGCTTCACCAAAAGACGTTTGGATTTTTCTACCCTATATTTTCCCAAAGCTGCAGTCAACAAAGCGACGTTTGAAGGCACCAAGTCCTAAGTCTTTTTTAATATTTCGACTCATGGACTTTTGCGTGATATCTCACGGGCCATGATTTTCTGTTTTCGGAGCGGATTTCGCTGAATTCTTGCTTTGATGACTTGCGGCGTGCGAACTGTACTATACGTGGACGGCACAACCGGTGGCGGTCTTTGATATCTCCAGTCTCCTCAAACAGTTTTATGCACCGATAGACGAACATACGACAGTCAATGCTCGCCTTTTTTCATTTCACACTTAAAAAGTGCTATAACAGCGATACGGTTCTTATTATAGGACCACTCCATGGTGAAAGCTGACACAATTTTGAATTCCCGTTACAGACTAACGCTTTCGAGGTCAGCATTCATAAATTATGTGGTAATAACAGGGTATGTTCAATTCTACTATTGGAATGGGTGTGTTCAATGTTGTAACAGTATTTATGTTCCTACTAAGTATAATAATAAAAACAAATTTAAATAATAGGCACAATAAAGTAGTTACAATTACATTTTGTAATATAAATAATTTTGCAAATCATTGAATCATGTCGTGCATGTGCATTGAGTTGTTTGTAATAATTGAAGTTCGTTGTCAGTGTTATCACTTGAAAAATTTAATTCATCGTTGCTTGTACTAATGGAATACAATGGAATAAATAGTAGTATTTTTGACAATGGTCATCCACAGCTGTGGCAAACTGAACAGATTAGATGCTATTCCCCGTGACAACAAGGCAAAAAATGTAGGCACAATTTAGTAAATTGTACATGAGTGTTCGAGCATCGATATCGAACCGAATATTAATCAATGTTTCTGATTGTCAAATTTTGCAGTAATTACACTTTCACTCACTCATCTGAAGATTTTAATATTTCTTTATTGTCTGCCCCATACAGAGTTTAAAATACTTGTTGATATATTCATATTTAGTAAACAGAGTACACAGAGGTTATTAAGACGTTACATTGAATAAATGCATCAAGCTTTTTCTAACTAAAATATGTAGATTGTGTAATTTCTTATGTATTAATAGTATGTAAATAATGTGGCGGCTACATGTATGGTAAGCTACAAATGTGTTATAATACTTTAACAGTCAATGCTCGACTTACAAACGGGTTTCGTTCCGCAATAGTTGGAATTGGAAATTCATCAAAGATTAATAATATTAAAATAGTGATACAAAATTACCTTTTTTTTAATGGCACAACAGACCATGGAGGGCCTAGGTCGAGCTTTCCGCCTCCAGCCATGTCGTGCGTGTTATATTTGTATATTTGTATTTGATATCTGTATATGATTGGAAGGCACCTACAGTTTAACGCCGAATCCGAACAGAGAAGTGAAAATCTTTTCATAGCAATGAATTTTTACTCTTGTATGTTTGCCATTGCCTGCTAAGAGGTGGTGTCGTGTAGAAAAATTGTCTTTTCTGCTTTTTAATTTTGCCTGTGCCAAGATTCGAACCCTGGACACTCTGTGTAACAGTCCAACTACCACTAAGCTACAGCGACAAAATTCCACCCGTCTTTAAACCGTAAACTGTAGGTTAAGATGTATTGTCGCGTAGATCCACGTAATATACAAAATGAAACTTTTACATCACTATACATAGAAATGGTATAAGCCTTCCGCCTGATCGTAAGTCAGGAACTGACTGTATCTTGTTGTTAGTTTTAAAGAAAAACTGAAATGGATTGTGCAACTTCTTGTAGATTTACAATACTTCTATTGTCTTCGAAATACCTAGATATTGTGCTGGCTGCATGTAAATTACAAAATGTTTTATAATAATACATAATATGAATATTCGTTAAAGGTTAAATTGCCAGAAAGCATGCAAACAAATATAAAATGATTGATGTACATAGTAAAGGCACTGGTAGTTGTAATTTTTGTGCATATGCATTGTTGATCCTAAAGTAATTTAGGCGCGCAATGTTAGTCATGCGATATTTATATTATTTAGGTTCATAATAAAAGTTTTAGAAGCTTCAACTGATATCTGATAATAAAATTCTTACCGTAATGAATTATGCAAAGAATTCCTTCTTTGTATTTTGCAACATTTGATTACAATTTAGTGTAGAAATTTTAAAGATTTTTGTTGTTACCACATTCACGTTTATTCGTTATCAATTATTTTTTGAATGTTAATGAAAGAGGCGACGGGGTTTATTGTGTTTATCTATCGAAAATTGTTTTTGATAATGTGCTTTGGTTTTTTGTTCACCAAATTCATTGATAAGATAGGCAGATGAGAATGTATTGAGCGACAATTTCAATAGCCCACAAATACAAACAAGCACTTGCCACGATAATAATTCTTGTGCTGTTTTTCGCATTTCGATAAGAATTCACCTGTACCTATTTTTAAGTAATGAATTAATAAGTTTTGGATACTGCCAACAGTTCGATTTCTATTCACGGTCGATAAAGTAACGAAATTCGAGTTCGAAGAAAACAGTTGAGTTTTACTTAACATTAACATTTTTATGTAAATTTCAATTCGATTGGGTAAATTGTTGTGGCATATATAAATTTTAACTATTCAAAACTACTACTTCTTTCGAGAAATAAATTTTTTTTGTTTTTTTCTTTCTTTTCAAATATAATTACTTCATTCTGGAAAAATTCAATATGATAAGAATACAATACAATGCAATGCAATACAATAACAATACTTCTTCAATAGAAAATCTTCATTAAATCATATTCTTTATCTTATCGAAACGATATAAAAATTAGTCAAAAACTCCCTTTTAAGCATTAATTGGAATTTTAGTGGTATCTGTATCTGTATATTAGAAAAGCTTTCAAAAATTAAGAACTTATGTTTTTAAAAATGTGACGTATTAATAAATGAAATGTGAACTTAGTGAATTATTGAAAAGTGAAACCAAAACTGTAAGTGAGCAGACAGTTTCATAAAAAAGCGCTTCATACATACTACTTTTATTTTTGTGTTAAAAAGCAATTCTTTCAAATATCTCCGAAACAACAAGTAAAAACTTGTTTGTAAGTATTATGTACCTGTTTCAAATTGGAAATGAATAAAGCGGCAATCCCTTAACGAACTATGAACAAAATTCATTCCGAGCTCTGGTTAACTCGACATAGAATCTATCGACATAAACATTTGGTACAGTAGGGCCAACGTAAAAAGATTGTTCTTAGTTTTTTTTTTTTTTACGATATTGTAAAATCACAAAACATCTTAAGTACACATATTCGTACATTTTATGCCTATTTATGTATGGTATGCATAAACTACTTAAATAGTTATGGTAATCAGAATTCTGTTCCGTATGGGAGTTGTTATTGAACTTCGATTAACCTTAATGCGCAAGACCAAGCTCATCGAAAATCCCGCTTACTCGAATTACACATTTTTATCTTTGCATTACGGAAAATAAAGTCAATCACGATTAATAGAAGCAAATCGAGAAACACCAACAATTTAAAATTTATTTCATCAAGTATAATAAAGTCAATCAAGGTTAATAGAAGTAAAAAAATATACGAAAAAATTGCAAATACCTGTACGATTTATCGTACAGCAACTTGGAAAATTTAGCAAAAAACACTTTCAAAAGCATTACCCAAAATTAATCACTGTTTAATATTTCAACATATGCTGATTTTAAAACTATTAAGTAGGTCTCTCCTTAGTAAAGGGTCAGGCAAACAGACATGGGTTTTTTATAGGTTGTTTTGAAAATCAAGAAAAAAAGTTAAATTTATTAATAATAATTTTACATTTAAAAGACAAAATATCAAAACTTGATGTAGAAATTAGGTATAATCTTACAGGTTGCCATATATTTTTTCAAGACTAATGCTGACAAAACTTTTGTAAAAAAAAATATGCATAAAACAGGAAAATTTCAACATTGATTTCACATTTCGCAGACTTTAACTTTTAATAACTTTTAAACAATCTTATAGTATGTAGCATTGGATCCAGGAAATACTTATTGCCAACTACATACATACTTACTTATGTTACGTATCAGTATTTATGGTTTTTGCACACTTGGTCACCTCATTTCCTCGTTATAGGCCATACACTTTTACTTTTTACATTTTACTTTAAAGTAGCACTAATACCATATACTTTTTTACTTTTATAAAACGTGTAAATGCCACCTTATCATATTGTTTAGCAATTTCATAAAACATTTTTAAATATGAACAAATTTGGGACAAAACTATTCTATTATTTCGTCCCATATTACTTACATACATTCTTTCTGATAATTAAATTTTTACTAAAAAAAATTAATTAGAAACTGTCGCCATGCGTCATGCAAATATACGAACAATTTCTAATCTTACTAAACGTGTGTTAAATTTCAGATAAATTCATTGAATAATTTGTCTAGCAAAAACTTTAGTAAGCGATATTTTTCAATATCATTACTACTTATTAAAAATAAATAACAGAATGTAATTGCTAAGATAATTCAAATAGATACACAAAGAGGGAATAAAATTTATTAAAAAACGCATACAAATTGACAATTGCATTATAAATTCTTTAACTGAGCTGAATTTTGTTCTCTCCAATATAATTTCTTAATTTACTTAATTTTCTTAAAGAAGTGATTAACAAAATTGTAGTCGCAAATTTTTCTTTCAACTCTTAAGACTAACCATGCAGAATGGTTATGACAAGGGCGTGGCAGAAGGTCAACAGAAGCTGGGGGTGATGCCGAACGGAAGTTCCGAACCAGAAGATTTCAAGCCCACATATGCACTGGAGCACTTGGCCACTTTCAAGGTGAAGAATGAAGCTGAAATACATAACCCCAAAGAAAAGATGAAGGTCCTTATTGAATTAGATAAGAGTGGAGGAATTTGGCCTCAAAAAATGTACATGTGCTTCAATGGGCAATGGCTCGTTATGCTCGATAGCGATATGAAAGAGATTGAAAATTTTCCTGGCTCATTAATAGCCGAACCAACTGCATTTATCAGCGATGATCCATTGGAAACGTTTAATAACATTTTGATGTTTGCAGTTCCTGGTATTTCACTGGGAAACACAGAAATGCACATTTTCCAGGTCAGCAATATAATATCAGATAAAAAGGAAATGATGATTCTCAATAAAATAAGTATTATATATTTTACATTTATAGGTTACCGATGTCTCGGCAGTTCATATGGTTGAAGATCTGAAACAACTAAGCAACGGTAAAATCATCACTACAGATCGTAATAAATCTCCAATCAAATTGCCGAATTCTAAGAAGCAAGCGCATAACAGTAAGGATCAATATGGAATTGCCGTCGCAGCTGCAGAGGTCGCAGCAGAAAAGAATGCACACGACAGGGAGCAAACCGAACGCGACATTCAAGTTCTAAATCATTGTTTTGAGGACATTGAGCGTTTTGTAGCACGATTGCAGTATGCAGCTGAAGCTCTTCGCGAATTGGAGTTACGTCAAGATGAGCATAACCCACATGGCGAAGGGTTGCTTGTGTTGCGTTCGCGTCCTCCTATTGAAAGTGAATTCCATGATATTCTAGCAAAAAACAAGTTAGCTTTAAACTACATTTATAAGCTACAAAATCACTTCAACAATGTTACGGAACCCATTAACAATATATTCATTTCACTACAAACCATTGTGAATGTATGCAATGACGTGCATGTCGGTGCAAATATTCCGGAAAATGTAGTGAATCCTCTGTTAAAACGCGAAACAGTTACATTCCTCAATGCAACGCTCAATGCTAGAGATAGAGAGTTCTGGCAGTCACTTGGAGACAATTGGAACCTGCCCAAGGACCAGTTTAAAGATCACAGAGGATCATATCATCCGATATTTTACGATGATTGGTCTCCGGATTGGGTTGTTGACGAAGAGGTACCATATTTACCGCCTGCCATAAAGAAGGCACACACACAACCACAATCACCAAGACCTGTCAGCAATGCGACTTGGTTGACGCGTCTCCAATCGAGAAATGTTAAAATCGCAGAAGTAATTTACAATAAAACAGCCAACAATGATAAGGAATTAAATGTAATGAAAGGAGAATATCTTGAGGTTAGTAGTTGATGATGAAATGGAGTATAAATGTTTAAAAATTGACTAACTGTACGTAGGTTATCGATGATTCACGCAACTGGTGGAAGGTACGCAATCATTCTGGTAACATTGGATACGTTCCACACACAATTTTGGCGGCATATAATTTTGAGCAGCCGTCCAACTATTCTGGAAAAGATACAGACTCATTGTCTTCCTCAGTGCTGGATCAAGGTGTTGTTGAAAATGTAAATAATACCAATATATATCGCCACACCCTAGCCCCTTATATCCCGCCTGGGGAACGGGAATCACAACCACTACCACAACAGCAAGCTGCAGCGAACATGGCACGTTCATACAGTATGCCAAACGTACCAATCCCACCACCAATGCCACCACCAAGTGAGAGTTTACCCACAACGCCGAGTGGTACACTTAAACGTAATATGGCCGCTGCTGGAACTTTGGCAGGTAAAGTTACTTCGACCAATGAACAATGAAGGAAATTGTGCAATTATTTAAGCTAGAAATTTGTTCTTTTATTCCATCACCGAAATAAAGCGATGCGTGCACGCAACGATTCGGAAATTAATGACGAAGCATTAATGCTACAAAGTACGGTGCACGATGAGCTCAGACATATATTGCAGCAACGCGAACGTCGCAGGGATCTGGAGATTTTGAAAACGCCAGAGATCTATATTAACCAATACTCGAAGCCGAAAGACATTGAGAATTGGCTACGCGGCAAGGGGTTCTCTGATGTTATTGTGCGAAAATTGCATAACTTAAATGGTGAAGAAATATTTGCGCTATCACCGCACGTAATTGAAAGTTATTTTGGCCAAAAGGAAAGTCGACGCCTAGTTTCTCAAATCGTGCTACAGAAAAATATTTGTGATGTATGTAGTAGCTATTAAGTGCTTTCAATCAGTCACTCTTCTCTAAAAAATTAACATCTATTATATTTACAGTATAAAACAATTCGTTCATCGGAGTTGAACGCCAAGTTAGCTAAAGCCAGACAAAAAGCGGATCAAAGAAACAACGACCCCAATGAGATATTTTGAGACAGAAACATTTTCAATTGAAATATGGTACATTGTGTGAATGTATGTACACTTTTTATCGATGCAATCTAGTAAGACAATTACTTTTTCTGTTAATTTAATATTATTGTCATAATAATATGAGTATTACTTGGTATATAGATATGTATAATATATAAAGTAAATAAAAAAAAGCAACTGGATCAGCCAATTTCATTAAAGGTTCATTTATTCTGTTGTTCTCAACGCTTCTTAAGCTTTTAACTTGATATTAAAACATTTGTATCTACAAATTTATTAGTTGATCGCAAAACTAGTTCATTAAAAATAATATGAAAAAGTAATTTATAGCATTTTTAGGTTGTGGCTCGAAAATAATTTACTGTGAATAAGATGGAAACGTTAATTTAAAAATATTATACTTTTATTTAGAATATTTTATTCGTTTTAATACAAGATCACGGGATCCAACCGCAGCGAAGATAAAAAAAGTTTCAATGAGCTAATTTAAGATGTTCTAATAGAAGCCGAAAAAACCAAAAACAACCTTGTAACTTTTTAAACGCGCCGAAAATTCAACTGATGACAAAACGTTTACCTGCTCTAAACTTACACGTCCAATTGATAAAGTTTTGGCTAGTCGCTGAGAGCTATATGTTTTTTCTGCATTTACAGTGTGTATTACTTATGCGGTTAGTTATAATGCAACACAATGTTCGTTTTACCATCAATAGGTTAACTGTGATGTTAAGAAGCTAGAATTTATAATTCCGACTGCTTCAATCTTAATTTGTATGCTACATGTATATAGTATATCCAGATATGTATAGAAATTCGAAAATGATCTCATGTACATACTTATGTATAAGTAAGTATACTATGGGCAAGTAACTACTAAGGAGTGGATCCCGTGTGATCCCCCGATTTACTTCTTTATTTTTTATCATAAAATTGGAAGCTATTCATACTCTAAATTTATTCGTTCCTAATGCAGCCCTGAATTTTAACAATTGTTTTTGAGTTTCCTTTCACGAAATCTCACTTAACTTCAATGTCACTTGTAAGTCAAACTAAATAAAAAAATAAAAGTCGAAGAACAAAACTTTTGCACCAGCAATTTTTGGTGGATTAAATTTCAATTCTTATTTTTTTTTAATTAGTCGAATTATATACATACATATGTACATAGAATGAGTTATTGTCAAAATGTGATGAGCGACGTGATTTCAGAAATTGGGTTTTTCAATGTGTTCTACCACTTAATAACAGCAAACGATTTTGGCTATATTTCAATAAATTTATTTCACATATGGCCGAAGTTTACCTTCACGAATCACGAATGCCATGATTTCCATATATTTTTTAAAATTTCAAGTTCAATTATCTCGACTTTTTTACTTTGATGCTTATCTAGTTTTACAATAATCCTATCACACAAATTATAATATAATTGAATTAGCTGATATTTTATTAGAAATGAAAAAAATAGGGCTCTGTTTTCACGGAAAGTATATTTGAAGGTGTAGAGGTGTAAAACTGATGCCTTCAGTTGAAAATAAATATGAAAATATTATATCGGTCAAATGAGTTTATAAAAAATTGTGCTCATCTGATCTCTTCATCAATGGTGATTTTCATGATTTGCCATGTTTGTGGTTAATTGTGGTAAACGCAAGGTTTAAAAATCCCCAAAGGAAGAAGCCTGGCACCGTCAGATCTGGCGATCTGGCCGGCCAAATCGCCAAAACGGGAAAAAACGCGACCCGGAAATTGGTATTTCAAAATACCCTCGTTGTGTGCGCTGTGTATCGATCAATTGCTTGTTGTCAACTAATTCTCTATTTGTCTAGAAGATAAATGTTGAAGTACAATGACATTTGATGCCATTTGCAAGAATTATGACACATTCACATTATGACATTATTTTTGGTTCACCTTGTATAAACTAGGGTTATGCGAATAATTCAATATTCGCATTCCCAATTTTTTATGCGAATAATTTCTGTAAGAAATTTTTTGCATGTTCGAAAAAACTATAGTAAAAGTTGGCATCTCTGAAATTATGTTAGATTTTGCATTTTGTTTTGAGATTCTTGTCTTTATTTTAAGACAAAAAAGTCACTTGCATTCGAAAATTTATGTTTTTATTATTCGTATTCGCATTTGCATCCGCTTTTTCATTATTCATCATTCCAATATACATAAACATGGTCGTAAGTATACATTAAAGACTAATGCGATTTTTTACTCATTTTAAATGATTTTAATTTAAAGAAAAGTAAATAAGATACAACATTAATATTTGTAAAATCTCACTTTATTCCATATATTCAAATCGGTATTCCGAAAAATCCCGATATACATATAAATCCCCATAATACATATGTCCAATTACTATCGACTTGCCCATAAATTTTAATAATGAATTTATAATTGCGATAATATTTCATTTCTCTCATTATTTAAAAAGCCGAAAAAAATTCATATCAAGTTACAAAATGCACGAATACACGAAATTTAATAATAAGTTTATTTTTATTTGAATTTTAGTAATATTTTCTATGTAAAAGCCTTTTGGGTCAGTGTTTCGTGAGACTTCACGCATATTGAGTCTTTTGAAACGAATATTTTTTAAATGCAACCTTCACAAATAATAATAACTTTGTCACTTCTTTTTGGCAATGCACAAATGTTTTCATCAGGTTTAATGGGCTTCTTACTTTTAATGGGCTCACTTTGTGCAGTATACATATGTATATGTGAATTTTCAGCAATGAGTGAAAATGCTATGAAAAAGCTTGCTTGCTTCCGTTCCTTTGCTAGTTAGCTAAAAATCGACGATGAATGAAATGTTAAGATACTTGGTAAAGTGTTAGAGTTAAGTTTGTTATTTTTTATTTTACTATCAATATATTATAGCACCACGAGAAACTTTTCGTTCAATGTGGAGCGTGAGCGAGAGCTTTTACAGTAGAAGACAAAAAGTTGATATCACAACTTTGTTTTGAACTATTTGATGTAGGAAACTATATCAGTTACTATTGCTAAAACGATTGTGCTTGTTGTAAAAACTCTCCTCCATTGAAAATTCATGCACGTGCATTGTATGTAGGTATATGTATATACATATATACTAGTAAGTAAGTACAAGTAGGCTTAAAAACACGTACCGGCGTTTCAAATTGAGATATTCCAGAAGCTAGCCAACAAACGCTTTTGCACATGTGCAAGCACAATGTTGCCATCGCCCGATATTTGTTATAAAAATCCACGAATTCAATCAGAAAGAGTTAGTACGTCGTTGTCAGTATCAGTGTGGTTAAGCTTAAATATCAATTTCAACCGACCGCGGAGTTGTTTTCATTATTATTCACCGATATCAATTAGAGATTTTAAAAATTTAACGGTTAATGAGTGAGAAATAAATACTTTTTTCCAGTTGATTATTGCGTGGAATATGAAATGAGTTTGAATTGTAATACTTTGGCAAACGTTGTAACAGAAAAATTTCTTTGAGGAAGTGTACAAAAATAAATTGCAGAAATTATTCATTGTTTGATTTGAAAATTAATATTATTGCGATAGAAAAGAAGAAAAACAAAATCAAAAAAATAAAAAAGGAACTTGAAATTTTCGCATTTATTATTAGAAAAAAAACGAACCAAAAATATAATAAATGTAAGTCTAAAAATATTATTAAAATATTAACTTATTTATTGCTGCAAAGTTTTCATTAACAATAGTTGAACTTTTGAACATATTTTTGGAGGTCAATAAATATTTATGATGCAGTAAATCAATTTGTTTATCACATATTTGCACCTGAAGTAATTAAATATCTTTAGAAACGAATCTATACCGACAGTTGGCTGAAAAATTATAATGCCCGAGTTTAGTGTTTGAAAATAGAGTTCAGATCTGAGCTCTAAAACAAACGAAACGAAAGTTCAATCAAAAGGAAAAGCTGTTATAGTTTAAGAAAAATTAAAAAATAGAAGGGCGTAAATAAGTATAAATCTCAGAAAAGAAATACTCTTTTTCAAAATGCATAAATTCGAAATATGTTCCAAGATTACCTCCATATATATTTTAATATTATATATTTAGATGATAATACTGATTTAGCTGCAATCATAGAATTTAGATGTGAGTAAAATATTTTGAAGAGATTGTTTTCGTATATATTTCGGCCGTCAGTCTTAGAAGTAAATAGAATAGCAAACCAGAAATATTCTTTTACATCCGAATTGAAGCTGGAAATATAGATTAACTGATTAAAATTGTGCAGTATGGTAATTTGAAATTAGGTTAAGGCTTTACTTTTTGAGATAACAGACTAATAGAAATCAATTATAATAAATCCTCTACTTACCATACGTCGTCGATGTTAACATCGCACAGGGATTCGCCTTATACTCAGACAAAATTCAAAAAGTTCATAGGGTCAAAAACAAAAAATTTTATGTAATTTTGAAGGTACTAACTACTCCAATTAAGAAAAAACCTAAACAAATCTTAGCGAAAAAATAATTAGTGTGGTTGAAAGAGCAGCTAAAAGTCGACAAATTTTTCACAAAAATTTAGGATCCTTCGCTTTTAGTCCCAGTTTTATACTCGCCAATTTACCTATCAAGAAAACGTTTGGTGTTATTTTTTATTCAAGAAAATTCTGCATTATTTCTAAAGTTAAATATTTTTGATAATCAAAAACTGAAAATCGACGAATTTCAGAGATGAAAATCTACAAAATGCTTATGTTCCTGAATTTTTTTCTCCATTTTAGAAAGACCTTTCTTTATTCCAATATGCAAAATTAATTCAATTTGAAAATAAGTTTGAATACGTTTTATTCGAAAAAAATTAGAATAAAATACTTTTTGTTCACCCTAAAAGTATGCAAACATGCTGAAAAAGAGGGGGCAAAATTAAAACTGCAAAAGTTAAATTCATTAATATCACTTTTATTCCAACATTAAATGATTCCAATTTATATTGTTTCCGAAAAGTTCAATATCAAAAAATTATTCTACCAGAGCTCACCAAATATGAGGAAAATGTTTACTTTAACCTTAGTTTGTGGCAAAGCCAAAACCGGTGATTTAAAACTAACTTCAGATCTGAGCACTACTTCTGATTTTGTCCCGCCATTGCATGGGATCAAATCATTGCGCATCGTCTCTATTTAAATCGCAAAAAACCTCAGCAATTCTCCGTTTACGTTATTCAAATATTCAACTTATTTCTTTAGATTGTCTGCCACATTTCGACTTTTTTCTTTTGCCAAAGGGATTTTCATAATTTTATTATACTTTCTTTAGTTGCAGTCTGCTTGTTAGTTGTCAATCAAATTAATTATTTTCAACCAGATCTGTTGGATTTTTGGTGTCAGTGTTTTGTTTTACTCGAAGACACTGTTTCATTTCGTGGCAGTGTTTTTTTTGGGCTTGACAACACTGTTTGCGTGGCTCAGTGATACTTTTCTCTTATGGTTCTTAAGTATGATGCATTTTCATTTCCTCGCCTGCCTCATCAGCTCAGTGCTTATTTCTGAAAACAACAATTAAATTATAATGACAATAAAATTTCAGCTTGTAAAACTGTCAAATTCAATAATTTTCGAATAATTCACTTTTTATTATGGAAATAATCTGGTGGATTTTTTTGAACATGATTTTTTTATTAAAATTGTACGTAACTGGTATAAAAAAAATTTGTTAAGCTGGTACTAAAGATCTGGTGGATTTTTGACAAAAAATGCATTTTCAAGATGTCTGGGGTATTTTTAACTACAAGATTTGGTAAAACTGTGGGAAGGGTATTATAAATTAACAACTGTGTTTTATTATGTCATTTCAATTTAAGTCGCCAATTTTTTAACAAATCTATATATTACTGTATAATGTAATTTATTAAAAAATAAGACCTAGAATTATGTAGAAAAGAAGTACTCAGAGTAATTCCGTGTGGAATATTTAATGAAATACATAATGAAATATGAGCAGTAAATTCTTGATCCTTTAAACATTGGATAGCAACATTTAATTGCTTGTTATTAGCTCAGCGTTAAAAAAATTAAAAATTGGATTACAGCAGAATGCGAAGTAGGAAAAACCATTTTTCTACACGCACCACCTCTTGGCAATGGCAAAACTACAACAGTAAAAATTACCTAAGAAAAATTTTCATACGCTGTTCGGATTCGGCATAAAACTGTAGGTACCCCATGTGCTAGCCCATGAATAAAAATCCACACCAGCGTCTTATTAAATAAGATGACTTTATTTAAAGCAATTTTTCCAATAATGTAGATACTCGCTTATTCATACATACATACATACTTATATTGCTTAAGAACTTATTGTCCTCGATCTACGTTAATTTTTCCATAAATTTTTGAATCACTTAAGTGCAAGTCTGCAACAATAGTGCAACCAACACCTAACAAAAATTCAAAATTGATTGTTTAATTTTAACGAAAATCTGTTATTGTTTTATTGTTATAACAAAAATTTACCACTTATCTGATATCAAGATTGACCCATGGCCGTTCATATTTTGTAATTAAGTTTTTTTTTCGCAGTAACGCACGCTGTAAAATTTATTCACTTTTGACACTTCACTTGATTGAATACGATCGATTGCTTTTTAATATGTAGTAGTAGACATATACATTATGTATTTGGAAACGTTAAAGATTAGATTAATCATAGTTTGAACTTGGGGTTTAAAATCACACAATCAGTTAAATATTTGTGTACTTATCCATGTGTTAGTGTGTGTATCTGCATAAATCTATACATATGTATAGGGACGATAATTTAGTTCGCTTGATTTAGGAAGTTTGGAAATAATTCGATTACGCCTTAAATTCATTAAGTAGCAAATATGTAATAAAAAAATACATATCTGCATCGTATATGTATATATGTATGTGTATCGTTTGAAGTTGGTAGCAATTTATGTATGTATGTATGTATGTATGTGGATATTATATTTAATGATCATGCTGATGTATTAATTTAGTGGTGAACGGGAAATTGAGTTAAGTGTTGCACAGTTTGTTTATGAAAGGTCATATTGTTGGACATTATCACCGCTAATATACACACATAATTTGATATATGATTATGATAAGTAAACATGTATACAAACATACTTTCATGTGAATATGTATATTTAGTGCTAAATCCACATACATATGATCATTTGCATTTGTTTCCGGACAGTCGCTCAAATGGTTTAGTATACCTGATACCTGAACCTGATTTTTGGGCAGGAAATTCGGATGACCGAAGAGGCCCATTTCATACTCTCTGGGGCCGTTAACAATCAAAATTGCCGCATTCGGGGAACGGAGAATCCACACGATATCCATGAAACACCATTGCATGACCAAAAAGTGACTGCTTGCGCCGCCTGATAAATGTTAAAATTTTTCAATGTTTACATACCGACATCAAAGATGGCGCACCATGTATATTCTATAGAATAAATGCACAATTAAAATTGTGTATAAATATGAATGTACTCGTACGAGAATATGTATATTTTTTAACCCTGGAATATTAACATGAGTTAAATTTTCCGAATATCATAAAGTAACCCAAGGTTAATTTTTAAGAGATTATGGAAAACAGATTTTTTACGGACCTAACGTATGTATGTTCAAAATGCAAAAACATTTGGTAAAACTTAAAAAATAAAAGAGGATTAGAAAAGTTTTACAAAACATAAATATCCATATTAACATATTTCCATATTAACAAATTGAAGTAGGAAGATTTCATAAGAAATGGAGGGTAACGCATTCGTAATTAAACTAACTACTCTTAAATTTTAGTGATCATACATTTTTGTACTGTGTTGTTTATTCTGTGTTTATTCTGTTTTTGAGAATTAGAAATCCAGAAAGTGTTCTGAAAACGTAGCCACAAATAACTCGTTTACAACGTATACCTTGCAAGTTTGCAATGTGCATATCAGCTCAGTTCTCTTTCTCCAACCAGGCAATTTAGTGTGCAAGCCTGGTATATAGTCAACTTTATTTTCTCTCCCTTTATTTCACATTTAATTTGCAACACTTTTGTAAAACAGCTAATTTACTTTACTTTTACTTTACTTTTAATGGCACATCAGCACATGGATGGGCTAGGCCGATCTTTCTCACATCCATTCATGTTGTGCGTGTTATATTTGTATATAAATGGAAGGAACCTACAGTTTAATGCCAAATCCGAACGGCGAATTGAAAAGCTTTTCATAGCAAATTTTACTCTTGTAGGTTTGCCATTGCCTGCCAAGAGGTGGTACCGTGTAGAAAAATTATTTTTTCTACTTTTTTCGACAGCTGATTAACATTGTCTAAATTTGCAGAGTGTGCTCATGAAACGATGTATACAAACTTGCGCAAATTTAAATATGCGAGATCACTAGAAAGTACAATGATTGATTTATTAAGAGTATTTCGGAAATCATCAGAATATGAAAATAACAGATTTTTACTTTTCAAAATCGGTTTTCCTTTCACAATGAGTCATGGTCCAAGCATGTGAATAACTTTCGACGAGTAAAGTAAAAATATGAAAATCATTGAATAAACTGAATTTCACGATTCGAGTTTTTGTCGCAATACTTTTGGAAAAATCCCGTAGTCTAGTGACTTCCGAAAGAATGAAAAAGGCTTACATTCAAACTTAAGTTTCACTTCTGCAGCCAGAACCAAACTTTTGAGGAACTGATTTCTTTAGAACAAATAGTTTTCTTATATTTTTGGCGTTTGCAGCAGTACATATTTGAATTGCAGCACGTATTAAAATGAAGAAGTAGCCATAAATTTTTGTGTCCTCAAGACCAATAATTTTCACTTTTGCATGCGGTATCGATTTTCTGAAACAATATTTCCATATTTGTTTTTTCGGTTTTCTTTTGGTATATGAAAGACGTGGAAACATTTTTTTAAATACAATTTGAGAAATGTAGAAAATAATTTATCAAAGCACCTCTGCAGATTTCGGTAAATGTTCAACGTTCTTGTATTAGTACAAGTACAATCCACCATTTTGTCTATTCATTTTAATTTGTTTATTATACGATCCTTTCTCTACTTGTCGCCTACAGTCGTATTTCGTTTCACAACTTCAAATTAGACTGAGATGTAATTAAATAAATTTTATGGTCCAATTCGTTTTGAAAAAAAAATTTTATTTCTTTTATTTTGCGGAATGTAATATTTTTTCATTCCAGTTCACCTCATGTCATGTGGTACTGAATATTATGTATGTTTCTAATGACGTGCAATATTAAGTTGTCGTGAAATCAATTGCAAGATTTATATAATGCCACAATTTTAGAAAGTGTTAACTTGCTTTGGAAACGTATTTACGGTAAATGTTGCTCTATTAAACGGTCAATTTGATTTAAATGGGCACAACTTCTTTCCAATATTTTTTATGCAAATTTCGTAACATTAAGCGGATTTTCTTATAAACGGATATAAACATTTCATTGTGTCACCAGGTGCGAACAAAGTCATTCAATTGCTGACACGCAATATACTCAAACGACCATTATATAAGAAACAGTTTTTTAGTGGAAATATCTTTGTGTATGGACGAGTTAGCATACTATTTTGATATTTATGATGTTTTTAATGAACTTTACTTTATAGTGGATCCATTCGAATTGCAAGGTTCAATATTTCTAAATGAATGGAAGAGCTAACTTGTAACGATTTTCATATTATTATCTGCTGAAAGAAAGTGAGTTGTAAATAATTAAATTTTCAATATCGACTTTTTCCTCCGAACCGAGTAATGATATCATCCCACACGAACTTTACTCAGCCTTACAACGTCATTTTCTCATAACGCAATGTAATTTATAGTAATTTATAAAAAAACAAGAAAAAAATCTTAGCGATCGAAAAGTGAATTAAAGATTTTATAAAGCAGCCCTACTTTGCCCTCAGTTATTCCATTTATGCTCTCAAACATTTTTTTATCTATGTACGTTTCCTTCGCTACAATTGTTTACCTCGTTTGCTACGAGGCTGTCTCATATGCACTTAAATATAATAGTATCATGATATTTTTTAATTAAAACATGTAATTTGATTGCATGTCTTTTAACTTCAAATTTTATAAATTATATCTTCATATGCATGTATGCTATTTTATTACAAAAATTATAAAATTGCAAACAACATGAGATTCTTCAATTTTGTTCAAAAAAAAAAACGTACATACATAACTATGTAGACACCTTCTTTTATTATTATTTTTCTAAAAAAAACACATACATACACATACTATACTATGTAGACACCTTCTTTTATTATTATTTTTCTTTTCCAAAAAATTACTCCCATGTAATGCCATGTAATGGAATGTGAAATGAAAATTGTGTATGTACTCTTTCCTTAATGAACTTAATTTAAATCGGCTATGATCGACCAACATGTAATATTTACGAAATATCCATAAATTATGCCTAATGTGATGTACTCATACAACCTACAAGTGTTAATATGAAAACGAGCGAAATAAAGGCGTTTCTTTCACTTTTCCTTGAGAAATATTGTTGTTTTGCTAAAATTTTATTTGTTATACTTTATTATCGTATTCTTTTATTATAAAATTAAGTTTACTTTAACGACTTAACAATTATAGCTGTTATTTAAAATAAATGACATTAAAGTGGTGCGGAAAAAAGAGGTCATGTTCATGCAATTGATACATCGGGCCCTTGCACCATAAGTCGTTTTTTAATTGTAATTGTCGAAAAAGAAAAACGAAAGGGGAAAATGTCTGTTTTTGGTTTTACTCCATTGTAATTTCGAATGGAAGAGCCAAAAAAGGTCATGTTCATGAGATTGATACATCGCGTCATAAGCCGTTTTTTAATTGTAATTCTCGAAAAAGAAAAACGAAAGGGAAAAATGTCTGTTTTTGGTTTTATTTCGATGCAAGTATATCAGACATTTTTTAAACTGATTTTGTTATTTAAGGGATTGTTGGAAATATCTCATTGAGATCTTTTTATTGGTATCACAAACGTTTCGATATTTGAGAAGATAATGATTCGATCATTGTCGCTAAACTTAAAAAAAATATATTTTTTTTCATTGACTCTAGACTCCCAGTGGTCGCTGTGGCGTAGTGGTAATGCGTTGGACTGCTGGGGTTCAAGTCTCGGCAATTTTCTACAATTTTTCTACACGGCACCACCTCTTGGCAGGCAATGGCAAACCTACAAGAGTAAAAATAGCTATGAAAAGCTTTTCACTTCGCCGTTCGGATTCGGCATTAAACTGTAGGTCCCTTCCATTCATGTAAAAATATAACACGCACATCATGAGTGGCTGCGAAGAGCTCGGCCTAAGTCTTCCATGTGCTGTTGTACCATTAAAAGTAATTAAAGTAAGGCTCTAGACTCCCAATGACCAAATGTATCAATGTCGGGTGGCAAAAATTCAATATTTTTTTTTGATCATACTAGTGTGCATAATGATAATTTCATTCAAAAAAGTCATGAACTCTTCAATTTGATTTACTTCAGGTTATTCTTCAATTTAGGTCAACTGTTGAAAAGAAAAAATATGCTGGTACACACTTTTTTTTATTTGGATAGAAAAAACATTATTATTAATAATCCCTTATCAATTTAGAAGTCAAATAAGTAAAACAACCGATTTAAACTTTTAATTTGTGAAATGCCTACAAAATTATACACAAATTATGTATGTATGCATGTATTGGAAAAGTATGATTTATACAATTTACATATGTACATAATTACATACATATACAGATGGCTTCAATTTGTTTTTGCTAATTATTTTTAAGTATATGAAAATTTTGGACAAACTTTCGCTATACTGAAATTGCTGCAACAAAAATGAAGTTGTTTGAATTTGTCTAGAAAAACTTACTCGTAACATATGTAGACAAAACATTCCACGCAATGCAATTAACAGCTTTATATGGAAAATGATTAAAAACGTAAAGATTTTAACAAACTAATACGATAAATCAATTCAATTTAATTTGTAGTTGCCTAAATATGTACGAGCATTTATGTTCATACATATGTGCATGCATTATAAATGTACATACTCGTACTTACTTATTACATACATATGTACATATGTATGTATGTATGTATAATCAAAGATCGAAATGTTGATATTAACTTCACTCACTTAAATTTAATACAAATTTCAAAAATGAATGGGATTTTTTTCTCCAACTAAAATCAAGCACAAATATAAATACATATACCAAACAAATGTATTACACTGTTGTCTTAACAATCTGCAAATTCACTCTGTGCTATAAATCTAATTTACCATAATTTCTGGGGCATTGCCTTAAATGCAAGTATAGATTATCGTATGTAGTGGCACAAAATATGAGTGGTTGGTTATTTGTTAACAACGGCCGTTGATGTGAAAAGAAGAAATAAAGATATAATATTAATAAAAAAGACATAATGATGTAATAAAAACAAAGAAATATGATAATAGTAATAATGAGGTAACAAGTTGCTAAAGTCAAGGTCTATCTTGTTATATGTACACAGAAATGTATGTATGTATAAGTATTCGTTTTCGAATGCGATTATACTCAAATGAATGAGTATGAGTAAGTACACTTTTATTTTTATTTCATTTGAAGAAAGTACAAAACTTTTCATTGCCATCGTTTTTTCATCATTATCATCGACATAGGAATTCGACCGAAAAACGAGTATTGCAACTATTAGACATATAAATATACATAGTACATATAAATATATATAGTAGTACATGTATATGTAGATGTACATATGTCGATATGCATACATATGTACCTAAATATATTGAAATTTATGAACGCATGGCATGGCGTTGGTACTGCTAACTAAAACGCATAATTATTACAATTACAAAAAAAAAAAAAAAGTTGAAATACAAAATTTATTGTATTATATTTGATTTGTTTAATGTTTAGTGGATGTTAATTATGCCGGCGTTTAGCACGAGCAGGTTTTATACTCAGCTCAATCATTCACATAAAACTTACACAATATGCGGAAATTAAAAATAGAGAAAAACCTAAAAAATATAAACAAAAAAGTGCATAATACGAATCCATGAACGACGAATAACAATCGAAACCAAATTTTAAAATTTACAGTAATATTTTACTATAAAAAAGCAAATTTGGTTTTACCAAGTTAAACATAAGCATAAACATTGCATATGTATTGAAATTATATGTATGTTGCTGTTTCATATTCACAAACATATCTACTTACTTACAGAACTACTACTATTTTGGCACAACAGCTCATTCAGGGCCTGGACCTAGACCTAGCTTTCGCTTAGATTCATTCGGTACGGTTTTCTTCATTATTGTTCATCATATTAAGGGTGAGTGCCAAAAGGTAGCGAAGAACTATGGTATATTGTGGTGTAAATACATTTTTGACAATCATATTCACCTCACAAGTGTGAAAAATGTACACACTCGATTAATACCGTTAATACCATTTGGCACAGGCTCTTTGTAAATAAATAAATTTTATTTTAAGTCCCACGCGTTTAAAAGAAAAATTGTGTATTATGAACAGGTAAGAAGAAATTTATTTGAACAAAACTACTATAGGTTCAAAACAATATATGTAGATTAGATTAGATTGAAACAGGGGCTGGGTACAAGGCACCAAATCACTGCGACCCAAAAAAGGCTATTGTGAAGAGCTCATTGAATATCCTAAGATACACTTTCTAGGCTTATAGAATTTAAAAATGCTAAAATATCCCTGGGAGTTATATTGCCCACTTCAACCGTAGTTGGGTTTGTAATAGTAAGGTGACGAAGTCTAAGCCTTGTAAGCTTGTCACAGTGGCACAGAATGTGCTCTGCTGTTTTCTCGTCTTTGTCACAAAATCTACAGAATTCGTCCCAAGTTATTCCCATGTTAGCAAGATGTTTCCTAACTGGACAGTGTCCAGTAAGAAATTCTGTGACAGCTCAGATTACGTTTGTGTTTAACATCAAGAGTTGTTTTGTTCTTAACTTTGATATACTTGGCAGCCTGGACTTTTCTGTTCAGCCAAGTGTTAAGATTGAGCCTTATAAAACTCCATGGCGGGCCGCAGAGTGAGGTTGGTCCAAACATGCGTTCGGATACCCCTTTTCTAGCTAGCTCCTCAGCCATTTCATTGCCCTCAATACCACTATGTCCAGGCATCCAAATTGGGTGGACTCTATTTTGAGACGCTAGCTTGATCAGTAGTTGAAGGCACTCCCATATAAGTTTTGAACTAATTTTGAAGGAGTTTATGGCCAGTAGATATATGTAGATATATATTTTATTGTATTCTTTAAAATTTTCAATTTTAAGTTGTGCCCCTTCTGTAGTTTTTTGCGATTTGTTTAACAAAATATTTCAGCAAAGACATATTAATTAGGTAGCTACTTTTAGTTTCCCAAAAATCGAAATAATAATTACACATACTTAGCAGAAAAAATGTTTTTGTTGTTTTATCTACCATACATATCTACCATACGAACTTGAGTCGAAGAAAAATTATGCCAAAAAGCGACGCCTCGCTCTATACAAAATTATATGATCAATTAGTCTCATTTCCAAATAGTAAATGTAACATATATTTTTTTGTTATTAATTACTGCAATTATGTGGAGTATGCCAAATATATGTGGTCGCCGTGGCATAGTTTGTAGTACGTTGGCCTGCTACGCCGAGTGTCCCACGTTCAAATCTCGGCACAGACAAATTCAAAAAGTACCACCTCTTTTCAAGCAATGGTAAACCTACATGAGTAAAAATTGTTTATTCGCCGTTCTGATTCGGCATAAAACTGTAGATCCCTTCCAATCATGTACAAAGATAACATGCGCAAAACATGAGTGGATGCGAAAAGCTCGGCCTAGACCCTCCATGGGCTGTAGTGCCATTTAAAGAAGAAGATGCCAAATATAAATTTAAGTATTTGTCTCTTAACACTTCCATTTAAACTTGATATTGTCAAACTGAAATACCAAAACCAAGTCTCGAAATAAGTAGTTTTATCCAAATTATTTATTGTATCAAATTTCTTACGAACTCATGTGCTTTTACCACTTCAATGTGCGAAATCCGGACTGTGTATATATATATGGTATGTACATTAGGGTGATTCTTATTATTATTTTTGTTGTTCGCGCTGTATAATATATGTATTTTCTTGTGGGACCACAAATAAGTAAGTATGCTCTAAATGCATGTGCATGTTATCTTAAGATTTACACACAGGCAAAGGCGAATTTTCCTTTTTGTCGCTTGCAGAGATAGGGAATAAATTTAAAATAAAATACTTTCTGTTGCTGACGCTAAGCTTATTGATTGATTTTAATATCAATTTCATAATAAACAACCGAGATATCGGAAGTAAATATGTAAATATGAAATTGAGTTATTACATACATAATAAAGGCGAGCGGTCAAAAGCACGATGATTTAAATATCTCGGTTTCTTTTTTGTTAAATCCATATTGAATCAAACAACAAGCTTAATCTCAGCAACATAAAGTATTTTATTTCAAATTTATTTCCTATCACTGCCAACTTCCAAGTTAATACATGTATTCGAATTTTCCAGTTTAAATCAAACGGGGAATTATCAAAAACGATAAAGGCACCACTGAATCTTCAGATGACATGCTTTTGCTTCTAAAGCATATTTGTAAAGAAACATTATTGACAGCGAACAAAAACAAAAAAGAAAGTCACCCTAATGAAAAACCATTCATTTATTCATCCTCTCGTATAAAATACTACGTACATATACATATACACAATGTATGTATGTTTTGTAGTTTTTAACACGAAAACATCATTATTTAGTTAAAGAAAAACAAAACAATTATTTTATCATTGACCATAACCCTCGTCGGAGTAGTTGATATACTTGTTTGCCAACAATCAACTTTGCGAATTCAGGAAAATGCTATAATAGAAATTATGTGAAGTGTATTTTTGAAGCTATTATACGGAAAATTGTGCTGAACGTCATTGCGCAAATCAACAGCTACTCGTAGTATTAAAATTACGAATGTGTGTTTGATGTTGTGTATACATATAAAACACAGACAGTTTTAGACTACCTCATGTTCAATATGATACTTTTCTAATTAGCTGCATACATAATTGCATTTGAACACATTGTGATTTGTGATTTTTCCTTAGCTGAATTATGTACGAAGTGCCAACACTAAGTACCGTATGTATGAACAAACTACATTGTACATAAGTATACGAGTGCATATGTATGTATGGTATATATATCTTTTCGTATATATCTTTATAACTACCATATGAATGTAAATATTTTATGCGACACAATTACACAGCCCGAGAGTAACAACATAATTGTGTAAATTTAATTAGTCACGGTAATATAGGTACTCGTATCCATCAAATCCAAACAAACCAAACTCATTGATAATAGCAGAGTGACAACTTTTAAAAAGATGCCATTGCACACACACCGTCGTCGCGTGCAATTGTACAAAATTATGACAATGACATCAGGATTTCTTTCAGCAGCGATTATGGCAATGATTTCGCAGTCGATATGATATGAAGCGGCAGTGGTGATAATAAAGTCATTGTCCAATGATTTGATATAACACAATGCTATCGTATCGATGCTGCGAATAATATATTTAATTCACTCTCTCTCTCTCTCTCAAAAATTGTAGAGTTAATCATTTTGATTGTACAATTTACTTATGTACGTGCATAATCTTATTATATGCGGAAATGTTTTTCTTTCAGTTGTTAGTCTCGATTAGTTTTCCCTGCTACGGCAAATTAATTAAAGGTAATAATAATTAATTATATTATTTATGTCTGTGAAAATTCCATTTCAAAATGTTGAACTCTACTTTCTCATAATAAAAATATCAAGTTTAACGAAAATACCATATTTCTTACATACATCAAATTCGATTCGCAAACTATAGCCCAAAATTGTACTTAAAAACAAAATACATATGGTACCATTTAGTTTGTACCACTATTTTTTGAAGATCATTCATATGTAAAATTGAATAAGGCATTACGGCAAAGGTGTTAAGTTGGTAAAGTTGAATCGGATGTTTTTATCTTTTTAAAAAATATATTCAATATTTCTCTACATTTCGCATGTTTTAGGGTCAAATAATTTAAGAACAAAAACAAATAGTTTTCAAGACTTATCATTTTTTCAAATGATCTAAAAAGCCACAGCAAATTTTCTAGTAGCAAAATAAGTGCATAAAGAAAGAAGAAAATAAGTGCACTAATTGAGCCATCGCACTTTTTACTCTTGTTTAAGTCATCCTTACGTACCTTTTCTTTCCTTTTCATTTCTATTTATTTTCCCTATCCTTGCTTCTTTTCATTCTATTTCTTTTCTTGCTATTGCTTTCTGTTAGTTCTTCTCTAGAACACTTTCACACCACTTTGGTTGGGCTCTTCAATATATTTATTGTACAATTTTCATTCCAATAAATTTGTAAATGTTGTTAAATATTAAATACGAATTCTCAGTGTTTAATTTTCAATCTTTCCTTTAAATAATTCATTTCTGAATTAAACAACTCTTCCAAGATATCTACATTTGTACATAATTGGTACATAAAACCAAAAATAATTTATTATTCATTCATAATTTATTGAATCGACTTCAACGTAGGCCCTACGTTCCTAAATAATACATAATCGCCAACGAATAATCCAATCATCAAAACATTTTTCAAACGCATTTTCCCGAATCAACTTCAGTTCACAACACGAGTTCTGTTTTATGTTTTCTATCGACTGAAAACGGGTGCCTCGAAATGGTAATTTGAGTTTTGGAAAGGGGAAAAGTCATCCGGGGCCATATAACGATGAATTCGATGGTTGTTCGATGATATTTGTTTATTTGCTCTCTCAAACGCCGCATAACGCCCAGATAATATTCTTTATTTATTTAATAACTAATATCCGTCACCATTTCCTTTACCTTATTGAAGGAAGATAATAAATTAATTTTGAATTCACTGTACCATTCATATGCTCGTGGTTTTAAGTTGATTCACTGTAAACCTTATATAACATTTTCAGCGATTCGGCAATACACAATTTGAGATAAATTTTTTGTTCGATATTTTTATTCATTGTATGTAAAAATCGCAAAACACACTTGAGATAAACTGATACTTAAAATAGAGCACTTTAAACAAAATAATTAGCAGATCGCGCTTAAACTTTACGTCGCTATAGATGACAGTGGTGCCAACTAAGCGACTAACATTTTTACAATCCTTTTAAACGGGCATTTTAAATTATCATTTCCCGATACTTTTTTTTAAAGAATGTAAAGAATGTTTTGTAAAATTCGCGTTTATTTATTACAATAAAATAAAGAAAACGTTGTATCAACATAGAACTAAATTTTAATATTTTTTATGTATATTCCTTTTAAATGTATCAGGATTTATTTTATTTGTTGAATAAATTAAAGCTTTAATACTCCGATTGAGAGTCAGTTTTGATAGATTTACAGATGCAAATAGCGATTATTTTTGTAAGAGTTTTAAGAAAAGTATTTTATTATGAACCAAAATTATTATAATTTTCTTTCATTGCATAATTTTCTATTAGTAATTTGCCATCAAAATTATTGCCACGACCAAATTTATTGTTATGAAAAACAGACTGGGTATGGCCATCCATACAACTTTGTTATTAAACCAAGGATGTGGTAAGATGTTGTTCCGAGTTCTGCAAAACAACGTTTTTAATATATTCATATAAAAATAAGGTATTTAGTGTGCATTTTAGAGCAGAAATGCAAACCGGTTTTGAACCGAACCATCAGCAATTTGAGTTAAGCCAAACTGTTTTTGTGTTTATTTTTTTTATTTGAGCCCAACCAAAACCAGGTCCTTCTATCTTCTTTTAATGGCACAACAGTTTATGGAAGGCATAGGCCAAGCTTTTCACATTCACTCATGTTGTGCGTGTTATATTATATTTGTACATGAATGAAAAAAACCTATAGGAACCAAAAAACCAGTACTAGCATTAATATTTTTCGCTGTTACTATTATGCAAGCTTTGGCAGAAAGAGCATTTTCTACCAATAAATTTTTAGGCATTATCTGATTTGCGTGACGATTTATTCAATAAATTTTATCGTACTAGGCTTTCGTCGCAAGGGTCCTGGATTCAATTCCCGGCTAGGGCATGGGCTTTTCATTTCTTTATGCACAAGCACAATCGACAGTAAGAGTCTGATCAATTGTAGAGAAATCAAACTAAACAAAAATTTTAAAAACTAATAATTTTTTGGGTTTTTCACCCAACTATTTTTGAATCGAACCAATGGTTCGAAGGTCCGATAAAACTAAAAACCGGTAAGCCGAACCATACTGTAATATTAGAGGTGAACAATATTCTGAGTGGTAGCTGCTCAACTGATTTGACGCTATTTTCACTTACTTTCATGACTAGTTTATAAAGTGATTTAATATAAAATATAATCGAAGAATTTTAGTTTATTAGTCTATGGAAATAGACTAACATGCTCATCCTCATGAGCAATTTCTATAATTGGATAAGTGCTATTTAAACTGAAACAATTTAAAACTTAGTTTTGAAATGAACAAATTTTTTAAATTTTCTTCATGAATTTTACTAAGGCCTGGTAAATTGTTGATTTAAGGTGTAATTAATTTAAGCTAAGAGAGAGTTAAGCTATAAAAATCACATACATATGTAGATGCACATTCACAGCAGATAGTACTTCAAGAGTAATGTGTTCTAATAATAATTCATAATAACAATTCTATCGGGGGTGGCGTTCATTGAGGCCGTACTATAATTTATTTGCTATTTGGAAGTTAATAACTTTTCTAAATATGTATGTTTGTGCTGAAGTTTAAATTTACACATACAAGTACACAAATATGCACTTATGATAAATTAAAAGTATACATACATAACATATAGTTTATTGGTAGAATAATGGGTATAGTTAGTAGAAACTTTTTATTGTTGGATGTAATACTACATTCGCGGATTTTTGTCTTTTACGTACTTTTACACAAATCTAAAAAATCCATTTAGCAGGTAGTCTTATGATTATTATTGTTATTATTAAAAAAAACAAAAGGTATGCCACAAATGCGGTGATATTAACACAGCAGCAGCCAATTATGTTAGGCCAATACACAAATGAACCGCAAACAAACGCTTTAGTCATAATAAATTTAAGCTACTACATTTTTGCTTGTACACAGTCATAACAATTGGGGTCTTAACTAACGCAGACGACGACGAGCGCTATGCATAATTTATAGTCTGTGAGACACGTTCTTTAATTTATTGCAGAAGTGAGCGACTTAACCTTAAATAACAGAAAACACATACACAGGTACTGTAATGACAACCGCACTAAACATACATATAGTAAAACAAAAAATGAAGTGTTTTCAATTGCAAAACGAATCGGGTCGCGATGCAGGAGATCAAAACAAAATGCATTTGGAGCAGCGATGCAAGTCGTGATGTGTCAAATTAAAAAAAGAAAATCGACCAATGAAAAAGTCACAGTGTCGCGACCAAGGAACGAGCTTGGTTGCAAACAAAGCGAGAGAGAGAGGTTGCCTTCAGCATATATATATTTACTCGTAGCGATAACCCTATGGCAAAATAATCACAAGAACAACAACAACAAAAAAGCAAAATACAAATAAAATTTGTTTACATTTTCATGTACTCTCGAGTTTATTGATATTTTAGCTGCTAGCAAAAATACTCGTACGTAAGTAACTAAGAGCATGTATCGATGAAGTATGTAACGAGATGAATGAGTAGGTAATTAAAATTTGTATTTTTTCGAAATGTTGTTTACAAACTCGGATGCAGACGCAAGATAAGGACACATTCGCCGAATGGACATACGTACTGCAACATTTCAACGTCAATTTCAAGTGACAAGCAATTCACTTACCGCAAAACGATGATCCGTTTTTGTTTTCTTTTTTGATTAATTATTATTCACATATTCCATTAGCTAAACCGGATAGTGATGCACATACATACGTTTTCATAAATAAAGCCTGTTTTCACATTTTTAATCTAATGTAGTTTTACGGGTGAGTTTACTAGTATAACGACCAATAAATTATCCATAAAACATTAACTGAAAATTAGTGTAAGCTAGAAAAAATTACTTTTCTTGATCCGTTTTTGTAAAATTTTGTAACTTTTAACGTTTTCTTTTTAATTGCTCATTTAATTGAGCAATCCACAAATTTTCCCCATGGATTCGACGGAATATGATAAAAGTAATAAAAATTTTGTGTTTCTATATCGACATTTATCGAATTATGTATGTCTATTTTCACTACATAACGATTCTGCCCGATAATGACATTTTATATTCACAAAATCCCTGTTCAAAATCAATCTACGCAGTCTTTTCGGAACGGTAAGCTTTAAACATCAGCTCAAATTTGCCAGATGTGGAGCAGTTATATGTATCTCATAAATAAATGGAATCAAGTACTAATTTGGAAAATAGTATAATTTTTTTATTACAGTGATTAATTTTTTGGTGACATCTCTAAATTTTTTGAAAAATAAATGCATAGTATGTATTTTAATTACTTTAACTACCTATTTTTCAGCAACAATAAAAAAAATTACATGCTTGTATAAAAATTCTGATGTAAACATGTCCATGCTCATTAAATATGCAAATGGACAATTTGGATATTTTTCAATTCCTCTTTATAGTTTTCCAATATAGGTTCCACCTCTTCGGTAATGAACTCGTCTACTTGACTGCTGGCGCGGCCAGTGAACGTTTTTGCATTGAGAATATCGTCCAAATGACTCAGAATCGGTTTAAAATATGGATCAATGCGTACGCGTTCAATCATATCATTATCTTTGCCATATTGTTTTACCTGGGCTGCCGCTTCCTGGGACAACACACGAATCTTTTCATGGCACACCTGACGATCGCCGCCCGCCTTAACCATGGCCATGATAATGTTTTCAGTAGACATAAATGGAAGCTCCTGTGAAATATGTCGCTCAATAACTTTCGGATAGACCACCATACCTTGCGATATATTGAGAAGAGTAAGTAAAACAGCATCCGCTGAGAGGAAAGCTTCCGATAGTGTAATACGGCGAATAGCCGAATCGTCTAGAGTGCGTTCCAACCACTGAGTAGCATGTGTATTGGCTGCATTGGAAAATAATGTTATAAGATGGCGTGCCAAGGCGCAACAACGTTCAGAACGCATAGGATTGCGTTTGTATGGCATGGCCGACGAACCGATTTGCGTTGTTTCGAAAGGTTCCTCTAATTCTTTACGCGAAGCAAGAAGTCGCAGATCTGAGCACATCTTATGAATTGTGCTGCCAAGACTAGAGAGTGCCCCCACAACTTCAACGTCAACTTTGCGCGAGTACGTTTGGCCAGTGACCGCGTAAGGCTTATCGAAGCCAGCAAGCTTTGTAACTAGCATATCCAATTCTTTGACTTTCTGTCCATCGCCGTTGAAAAGTTGCAAAAAGGAAGCCTGTGTACCAGTAGTGCCTTTAACACCGCGACAACGCAAGTCATCACGACAACGGCGTAGAGCACGTTCATCCATGATTAAATCTTGAATCCATAGGCAAGCACGTTTCCCCACTGTAGTCAATTGTGCAGGCTGTAAATGCGTGAAACCCAATGTCGGCTGCGATTTATTGGCTAATGCAAATTCTTTCAAACAATGAATGACAGATGCAATTCGAGGAAGCAAAAGATTCAAAGCATCACGCAAAATTATTAGATCCGTATTATCTCCCACATAGCATGACGTTGCACCTAGATGAATTATGGGCGCTGCGGTTGGACACTGTTTTGCAAAGACATGCACGTGTGCCATTACATCATGACGCGTGAGCCTTTCTTCAGCACCAGCAGCTTCAAAATCTATGTTATTCACTTGAGCTTTCATTTCGGCAATTTGCTCAGAGCTGATTTCCAACCCAAGGGACTGCAATTAAAATAGTTAATATTACACACAAACACTAATTGACTAAATTTTAACCTGTTCTGCTTCAGCAAGCCATACCCACAGGTGGCGCCAAGTGGAGAACTTGTGCTGATCGCTGAACAAAAATTGCATTTCTTTGCTAGCATAACGTGTGCTGAGCGGCGACTTGTAACCTTCATATACACCGATACTGCTCATTTTGCTTTTTTGCACGTTAGCGAAGAACTGAATCACGGGTTACAAACAGAAACAGTAAAACGTCTTTACAAACGTAGATCAGATTTCTTTCTTCTATACACTTTGCAAAAAGAAACCCTTGTGCTGTCATTGATTATAAGTGGAAAGAGCACGAACACATGTAATCAGCTGATTGCTACTTTAATTCTAAATTAACTGAACACACCCAAAATGAGTATAAAGCAGTCACAGGGTGATAATCATATTATTTTTTTAACCATAGCTTGGTAAAATATTATTAATTAAACATTTATTACAGTACAAAATTATAATAAATTACCCAAAAAAAAAAAAAAATAATCAAAAAACATATTATTTCTGGTTTTAAACTTGAAATCGTTATTGTTTTGCAGTTAATCATCTTTGTTTGTGTCAAACTCATGATAATATTTTCATTGCCGACTTTTAAAGCACCTAAAAGAAAAAATTACATCAGAATATTTATTAAGTACATACCATACATATATGGATAAATTATACAAATTGAACGCTGATGGTGTCTTTCGAAGTCTTTCAAGTTCTTGAAGAAAATCAAAAGAAATTATGCCTTCATCTTCTAATATTTATTGCCACTAAAAATTACACTAGGCTACAAGAAAATATACTACGCGAAAAGTGAGTTTCTAGACTTGTTTTGGGTAGCTGAAGAAGATAATGGCACTAATTTAATTTTATAATGTTCCAAAAATTTGTTATCTAGTATTGTTGAAAGTACCTATTGATAAAGACGAAAGACACTATGTGTAATGACAACTAACAATTATTGCCTTTTCTCAATATGACATTGTTTTGCAGTTTGAAAATGCTTGTTTTTCTATGAATATTTTGGATAAAAATTGCTAGAAAGATGGAAGATTCATTGTCGTTGCCAATGAAAAAGTCATTTGAAAAACTCCCAAAAAATCATATTTTTAATATATAAAATCACTAACTCCCGTCATATTTTCTATAGTTTCCATTATTTTTGTGCATATCAATTTACTTAGCATAAAATGATTCCGCATTATTGAGTACGGTATCCACTTAAACGGGCTTCTTTTAACTGAGTCAATGGAACAATAAACCGAGTATCGATTATTGCATCGAAACCTCTGAACTTTAGTCGGCTCAACTGTATCCTGACAGAAAAATAGAATATTGTTAGCCAAAATCGGCATTTTTCTATATAATAATGAGTGGTGCATTCACCATTATATCGAAATATAAACCCTAGCTAGCCCCCATTTGGGTATAACTCGATTGCCAAACTATTGGTATTCAACAGTTCCCAAAAATCATTATATAGAGTGGCATTATAATTCAGATCATGAAAATGTTAACAAATATTTTAAAAATGCATTTTTAACATGTGGCAAGATATTTTTCTCTGAACTTATCACAGTCCGCACTTTTAGGAGACCAACTCCTAAAAGCCACCGTTGGTGTATATTAACATTATGATTTACTCTTGTCGTTAATATTACCTGATTTACATATGCACATAGGAACATTCAATTAAACGCATTATACAAGATTACATACTTTGTAAATACTCAATCAATGTTTAAAGTTTATTTTTCTTTGCATATTCACACACACAAGTAGTTAACAAAGTAATAATTGCTTTCATGTGAGCCAAACATTTCGTCAGCCTGATAAGTGAAATCCATTACATAAATGTGTTAAACAGAACCGTTGACTAACGAAAATTGCATCGTTGCAGCTCGTTGTAATACTTACTCAGTAAGAAATAAACTGAGCTGACATTGTTGTTCAGTTTCACTGAACCTTTGGTTGTACTTTCAATCCGATAGTCGGCCATGCTCTCCAATACCTATAACCATTCACCGAAATAGCAATAATCTAGCATAAGTGCATAAATTGGTTAAGATAGCCAGAGGAACCAGTTTGGTGTCACATGAAGCTTAAAAAATATCATATTATGCTGCGAATATTTTTCGCAATTGAAATCAAGTAAATTTTCTACTGGATAAAGTATGTAAGGAAAAAAAACAGTATAAAAAATACACAGCATTGGAAAATCACCTGCGTTCACGTAGGCACCAGAATTGGGGCCATTGTTTAGAGGATAAGTTTCGCAATTACTTGAATACCTTTGCAATCAATTATAGTAATTTAATTAGCGAGAAGGACCAGAAAAGACAATTACTTATGCATTAAGTAATTAAATCTCATTAGTGAAACACTGCAAAAATTGCGTAACTTCGTTTTTTTTTGACACAAATGTTGCTTCAATGTTTGATTCTTACACTAATATGCTCCTACTTAGCTGTAATTATTGTGTAATTTCTAAATCAAAATTAGCTAATCTTATTAACTTTAATTCTTTTACGACATCCTGACTATATTGAAAGAATTAAAACAAAATTAGTGATTTCCGAGAGCGTTTAACTATTTGGTGATATTTACCCGCGAGTAAACTATCTTATTCAAAATGTCTATTTACCAATTTAGATCTTTTACATAGACAAATTTTTATATTTTCCTAACATTTATTTCCCTCAAGCAAAATATTTTCAACGTTTAACGATTTAATAATTGTAGTTTTTATGTCAATTTAAAAAACATAAAAATAACGAATCAAAAAACGAATCATATGCAACAAACAGCCTTGCCATTTCACAGATACAACATAACTGATCTAATTTGGTGCAAAAAAGTTAAGAACACATTACATTTTAACGACTACAATCTGAATAAAAACAGTGTATATAAACATAGTTGCTTAAGTGTGCAGGCTTGAAATCAATTTAGTTTTTCTATTTCAATTTACGATAAGTGTGAAAATATCTAAACGGACATGTGGCCAGACTGCAGATTTTTGTTGTTAATGTTGCCCAAGTACCCACCAGAATACAAGCGACCAATAGCCACTATACTCTTGGTATGAAAAAACCTATGCACACAAGTAGTACATTTGAGTTGCGGAATACATAGCCACGTGACTGCAAAAATTCCATTTTAAGTTTTTGCATCGTTTTTACATATACTTACATATTTTTGAATCAAACTTGATCATAATTAATATTTTAATGAAAACCTCATACGTGCAACGTCTTAATTTGTGTAAATGGATATTGTTTTAAAAAAGTATCATTAACGTGAATGTGACTTGAACAAGAAAAAATCATTGTTGTGCGCAAGACCCTACTCACCTAATGTCGCTTAAATCACTCACTCAATATGCAAGCGTCCACCAGCTAGCTATTAATATTTTTTATACAATACCAACATCGCCTAGACGCGTCTTCCAATCGTTGTAGTTGATAGTGACGACTGCCGCAAAAACACCACTCACTTCAAAATGGCCATTTCAATTAGTTCTTATTAAATTTGGCATCTTTGCTGACATTTCAAATCGAAGTACATACATACATATGTAAGTATGTATTTCTATCTCTGTGTATCTGATGTCTGTAATCCACATTCAATTTGTAGAATTGCTCCAACCAATTGGCTTACCAAATAACTGACTGACGACGATTCCTTTATTCGCCACTTTATCGTCATCTGTTGTGACTGTTAATTTTATCATTTTAATTCAATGACATGTTTGCAATTCACTATACACATTTCTGTGTTCCATTTTATGAGGTTGGTACTTACTTATGCTCTTTAATTACTACCAAATCTTTATGATTTATTTTTAATTGATTTGGCAGAAATCGGCTCACCTTATTATTGCCTTACTTATTGTTGCATCGGTTTAAATACCGTACACAGTATAAATAACAGATTTTGGTTGAGTTTTTGCGTCTGTGCAATCTCGATTCGTTGACTATTTATTGGCGACAGATTTCCAAAATCTGCACTTTTAACCACTTTTATATTTATTTTTTATAGTTTTTCTAGTTTATACAAAATGTGAGCAGCAGCACAAAATAACAGCGGCAACACATAATTAACAACATACACATTTTACGAGATTTTTAATGATAAATAAAATAAATTTAGGAATAAAGATAATAAATGAAAAGCGTGAAAAATATGAACCGAAATAAAAATAGATAAAAGAAACATAAATTGATACAAAAGATATTATCTCTTCGATAATATTAATCGATTATCAAATCACTAATGCCAACAACATAAACAACGACAACAACAATAATAAAGCAAAGTTATTTTGCCAGTCCGCACAATTGAAGTCCAATCCAAGTCAAGCCAAATTGTGTAACAATACATATACAAATAAATACCTATTGTAAACAAAATAAAATAAATATTACCTATAAATTGTTTGTTTGTTTAAATTTATAAAGCTTGAAATTGATTTAATGCGATTCAGATAAAATATACCATAAAGCAGTTGCATGCGACGTCACGAAATCTTCACAATTATTAAGAAGTACCATGGAATATTAAAATGTTGTTGTAGCATTATAGAAAATTTTTAAATCATATTGCAAGTTCTGTACTACTTATGTAAGTTGTTATTGGAAAAGGTGTGACTTAGCTTTAGATTGTAAGATAGTAAGTATCCTAGTCAAGGCAATATTTACATATATATTATTTATTTCGATTTACCGAAAACAAAGACAAATTTTATCAGTGCATGATTATGCATAATTTTTATAAATTATACCTACAGTTAACTTTGTATACTTAAATTTAGTTAAGAAAAATATCAAGTTAAGAAACGAAAGCTAGATGAAATCTGTTGTCAAATGTTACAAGGTAAAGGAAGAAACTTTTGAATATTAAGGTCTAGTGTCCAGATCAGTGTTTCTGCACATATTAGTCACCTAATTGACACAAAATTATTTATAACTTTGTATGCAAAATCTTTGGAAAGCTTAGCAGAGTTTAAAATAAATCAATTTTGTTTTACTATTTAGTTATTTATTTAATTCCTGTAGACTGTTCAAACTCTTATAGGCTAGAAAACATAAATAACTAACTTAAATTAATTGAATTACTTAGATAAACTTAATTTGAGTGTGTACGTATTGTGCACAGGCCAATGATTCTTGCAACGAAGTCCTATTAGTAGATTCAATGAACATTTTACAATTTCTTAAGATTATTGACGGTTCGTAAGCATTAGAATCCCGCTAAGGATTTAGAATCTCAAAGCAAATAATATTCCATCCCCAAGAGTGGTCAAGTTGTGCATTCATTTTTGCAAATGGCATCATTTCGTTGTCATTGTGCTTCGAAATATATGCTATAGGCATATAAAGAATTAATTGACAACAAGCAATGGAGCGATACACAGCTCAGGCAACAACGGAGATTCGGAAATATCAATTTCCGGGACGTGTGATTTTCCGTTTTGGCGATTTGAACTGGCCGGCCAGATATGATGGGGTCAAGTTTTGACAACCACCATCGAAGAGAAAAAATAAGATGTTTTGCGAGCAATAATTGAAAACACCGTAAAACGAGCACAAATGTCCATCAACTCAGGAGGAGGAAGTCATTTGACGCTTAACATTTTTGCAACTTAATTTCATCAATTTAATTTCTTCTTTCAAAACACTATGCATAACAGCTCATGGAGGGCGTAAGCCGAGCTTTCACAATCAATCATATTGTGCGTGGTATATTTGTACATGAATGGAAGGGACCTACAGCTTTTTGCCGAATACGAACGGTCTTTCTTATGCAATTTTTACTCTTCTAGGTTTGTCATTTATTTTTTGTTTTTTATTGTACACAGTACAATAGGGTACACAGGGTGTACTGAATGCAGAGCATTGTGTTGATCGAAAGGAAAATTGATAGGGGGAGGAAGAAGGAGGAAGAATGAGAGGGGGCATGCAATTACAGGACACCTAATAAGAGATAGACAGCCACTGTGGCAAGTGTTGTGCTTTTACCAAAATGAATTTCAGTTACATCAATGTAGACTATGACCGCATGTAGTACTAAAGGCCGAGCTTTTCGCATCCATTCATGTTGAGTGTGTTATATTTGTACATGAATGGAAGGAAGCTACAGTTATATGCCTTCCAAGAGGTGGTGCCCTGTATAAACATTGTTTTTTCAACTTTTTATTTTGTCGGTGCTGAGACGCACTACCATCTACCATCTACACGGCGACCAATTTTTCACCTTCAAATAAACTTTCTGTTAAAATAGACCACTTTTTTTTCATTTCTAACAGAATGGCAGCCAATTAAAATTATGACATTACTTTTGCGCCAACCTTGTACAAATACCATATAAACAGCCTTTAAACTTTAACAATACCGATGACCGATGATAATTTCCACAATGAAAATATAACAATAACGATTTCAGCTTCATTCCATTCTACCATCAAATTCATGCTAACAACTATAAATCATAATCATTCAACTGAACATCAGATTACGAAAAATCTTTAATTATATCTGAATACACAACGCTTACTACTCCTAGGAATAATAAAGAAATAGATTATAGCCACCACTGAGCAATGGTTATAATAATTTTGTTGTACTTCAATCTAGATAATGTTCTGAATTGTTATTGTATTGTTAGCATATTTTATGATTTGGCTAAATACCATACACATACAGATTTAGGTGGTAAATAAAAATAAATCCGCGTTTTAGCAGGAAGTCGATATGAAAACATCTGCTTTCAAGGTTAAACAAGTCAATTGTTCGCATAGATATTGAAATCATATCTACGTACTACTACCATACTTACACGTTCAAGTTTCTATATTGTATAAAGTTGTGGCAGGTAACAGCAGCAACAATTGTTACAGAAGTGAATGTGTTGAGTATGAACCGAGTCAAATTGCTCCCATTAATATTTTGCCTTAGTCTTCTCTCCAAATACCTACTTACAATGTTCGTAGGTACCATATGTACGGGTAATTGATATTATTATTTTTTTTTTAAATTTTTTTTTATTAAGCAAATCACTTGCAAATAAAGCATAATTTTGCATATTTAACAATTGACAATATGCGAAGTGACTATCTTGCTTTGTCATGGCTGTTATGTATGAATATAACTACATTGATACATACATACCTTACGTACACTCTCGTCATGCAAAATTCCTACATACTACCTAAAGTTTAAGTCTAGAAACTAGTAAACAATTAATTGCATCAATTTAAATATGTTGTGCCGGATTTTGTGTTTGTTTTCATTCTGCTTCTGCTTCTGTTTCTGTTTTTTTTTTTTTGTTTTTTGTTTTTGCTTTGTCGGTGTTGATTTCTAGCTGTGAAATATCTGAATAATTAATTCAATATCATTGATCCTTTTATTTATTTTCCGACATTACTTCATTTTAATTAGTTAGCAAACTACAATTGCACATCATGGCCAATTGCGTGCAAATGTTGTTGGTAGCTGCTAATAGCTAAGACCTACCGACAGTAATTATGGTACTATTATGAATATCTCACATTGAGTAGGTATGTATTCAGATACGAGATTTATCTTTATCTTGCTCATGGGTTCGTGCAGGAGGTCATTACACAAAAAATTCACATTCGTGACGACATAAAGGAGGGAGGAGGTATGTACTTACATGTCACTTTACGAGCGCAAGCATAGTAAGTGCATACATACATACATACATACATACATATGTATGTAGCTCAAATGTTTAATTGTGAGATTTTTATTTTTATTTTGTTTCTCAGTTCTTGAGTTCTTGTAAGCATGACTGTATGGCAAATGTTTTAAAAACTAAAATTCACTACGGACTCGAACACTCGTAACTTAAGTTCAATAAATTTCCACCCAAATAGCACATTGTATGGCAGCGATACATTTTAAACGTGACAATCTACACTCTCGATTCATTGGTTCTTTTGCAATGTGAAAGGTTTGTGGGTGGAAAACGAGATTATCTAATAAACGGGATGTATTGTAGCTAGATTTGTTTAACGTATTCGTAACATTGTTTCGTTGAGTGGATGATTTATGTTAAAACGATATAAAGGGTGGTCCAACACCCGTCTAATATTTGGAATTTGAACTACTGGTTATTTTGAGTGTGGCAACACTAATGTCATTCGTATTATGGCGGAAATTTGGTTTTATATTTGCGGTTAACGAAATGGGGCGATATACACTTGAACAACGTTGGGAAACATTAAAAATTTATTTTCACTTTCTACTGAAAGTGTATGAAAATTAAGTTGAAAATTCGGTAGAAGAGCAACGCTTTCCACGCAATTTGTGGTTCAATTTGTGAAACGAGTGCGTGAAACTGGATCTTTATTGGATAAAACAACACATTCACGTAAACTTACAACCGAAAAAATTGCTGCTGTTGGTTAGAGGAAGGAAGATGCGTTACAGTGAGTGGTGTGCGCTACCGCAAATTGATAACTGATTATTTGTGGCCTATATTAAAAGATATGGAATTAGACAATATATGTTTCCAACAGGATGGTGCGCCGTGTCATACAAGCCGTGCAACAATCGATCGGTTGGAAAATTGCGTTATTAGCCGTTTTGGTGATGTACATCGGCCACCACGCAGTTGAGATTTGACTTCGTTGGACTATTATTTGTGGAAAGCCGATAAATATAAATGGTACGTTAACCAGCCAGCAACAGTTGAGGCTTTTAAGGACAAAATTTGTGCAGCCATCGGTCAAGTACAGCTCAATATAGTCGAGAATGTACTGAAAAATAGAGTTGATCGTATGGGCTACTGCGAGACCAGCCGCGGAAGTCATTTGAATGAAATAATGCTACACAATTAACCGGAACGATTGTACTTTCGTTTCGCTATTCGTTTCTTATTTACACCAAAATTAAATTACATATTATAAATGGTTCACCCTGTATAAATTCAAGGGAATTCAGATCACCATTATATATGTACATAAACAACGCTGTTGTTGTGTCTGAGTGATGTCGCCCATTGGTTTGAGCATTGGAGTTGTGTGCATACTTTTTACGTTTCAAAGTTTGTGTCCGGTGTAAGACAAATAAGTCTGAATACCACTGGAAAAGAACTAATACCTTTAAAAGCTATTCTTATTACCACATAAGTAAATACAAAATTTTATTTTCTACTTCCGATTTTTTCGCTACTGAGAAAAATAGAGATATGTAATCCTGAACACTTATCAGTGCCTCATTGTTGGCATGAATTCTACTAGGCTAATTTATGATTAACAAGAACTCGAAAAAGTAAAAACATCGACAGAAATGCGACCGAAAGTGTTGTTTACGATACACGAATCCAACTTTGTTCTTAAATGTTACCCGTTAAATTCATCCACAGATTGTTAGTAGCAGGCTCAGAAACATTCTTGTCTCAAATTATAGTTTTATTTTTTGAAGATAGAAATTAGGGTGACTTCTGATTAAGCAGGCAGATTGCCTGCCGGAAATGAAAAATAATCTTGAGTCGAATGATAAATTTAATACTAAAGTCTAAAAATGTATTCTCGAGCATAGGTAGGTAAAAAAGAAAGTTCAGAAAAGTGAGAAAAGTTTAACCAATTTTTTTTTCATATTTCAAAATAACATTATTGAGTCAAATATTTTCCATTGTTATTGACCACGTCTGGCCATCTTTCGGGCAAAGCTTTAATACCGTCCTTAAAGAATTCCTGGTGTTTCTGTTCAAAAAACTCATACAAGACCTTTTTGCAGTCCTCTTGGGAATTCAACTTTACCCCATTAAGATAATTCTGCAACGAGTGACACAAAGGGTAATCCGAAAGTGCAAGGTCTGGGCTGTGTGGTGGATGCATTAAAACTTCCCAGTCAAGCTCCCTCAGTTTCTGGTGGGCATTAAAGAAGTATGTAGTCTAGCGTTGTCGTAATGAAAGACGACGCCCTTTCTGTTAACTAATGCCAGACGTTTTTCCTTAAGCGCTTCACTCAAACTTGTTAATTGTTGACAGTACAGTTTCGAATTAATCGTTTGGCCACGAGGAAGCAGCTCGTAGTACACAGGACCCTGCAATCCCAACAAATACTAAGCAAACCCTTCCTTGGCGTCAGTTCCGGCTTAGCGACGGTTTAGACCATGATCGTTTTGACCATGATCTTTTTCGCACGTTATTATCATACGTTATCCACTTTTCGTCACCAGTAACCAATTTGGGCAAAAATGGTTCGAGGTCATTCCGTTTCAGAAGAGATTCACATACGGAATTGCGGTCAGTAAGATTTTTTTCACTCAGATTATGTGGCACCCAAATGTCCAATTTTTTAGAATAGCTTAAGTGTCGGTCTTCGGATCTAGGTGTGTCTTTTACATTAAAATTACAAGAGCGGAATCGATCATACCATTTTCCAACTGTCCTTTCCGATAAAGTAGTGTTTTTCGAAGAAATTACTCGTAAGTAACGAATTTTGTCCGAGTTTTTCTGGACTCATTTTAGTGACGTTAAAACAGTTGAATAAAGAAGAAATGTAAATGGGTAAAAATTGTTTATGATTCTCAGAGATGTGAACTACCTTTAGAAACAAATAGTTGCCAGATCGGACCAGTACTTACAGAGATATCGTACTTTGAACTTTGCTATTTCACTTTTCTAAACTTTCTTTTTAGCCTACCTACTCGTATATTAAGTTTTTTTATTACATTATAATATAATAATTATAACAGAATAACTACTGATGAAACCAAAAAAGTTTTTTGATTTTTAAACAAGTTTAAGGTCAAACACATAAAATGAGAAGGCAATTTTATTATTGTCTGCAATATGATCAGATCAGTATGATATTCTCTAAATTAAAACACATATACAAAATAAATAAATCACAGCATAAACAAATGCAAATGCTGTGGCCATCAAAAGAATTCCATTTATTTTAATGGATTACACCATTAAAGTATATTAACGTGAGTGGCATTTCTATGCTGCTAAAACTGTTGTACATATTTGATTATCACTTTACACATGCGCATGCACAGACACTACTCGTATTCTGCAGACGACCACAAGAATCTGCTATTAAAGTGTAGGTAGATACCCCATTGATCACATATGATCACATTGACTCGTTCACTATCCGGCTGCTGATATTTGCTGCTATTGTAAATGTTTTTGCTGTCAGCAGAATAGCGGCAACATGTTGCATTTTTTGTTGCAACTGTAAATCGTAAACCACAAAAGAGCATGCAACATTTTGATAAACCTTTTGTTTTGTTTTTTTGTTCGCATTGCGGCGTTTGGGTTAAACAAGTCGTTGCTTTGGTCGTACTACCGCAAAGAGACTATCGTACACTACACACTGTTGTTTACTCAACCTCCCCCCCTCCCCCTCCCCCTCCCCTACCCCCCTCCCATTCATCTTAAACTAGTTTACTGAAATTAATTGCAATTCTCATGCATGTTGATAGAATACAAATAATATTTTCAAATGTAGTGCAACATGTGTCGATTGTTTGCAATGCTTGCAATAAATTGTACAATCAGAAAATCGGCTTTATGCTCAATGTAGTTAAAAGGTAAAACAATTTTGAAGAAGTTGTGTGTGTACGAAGTTTTTGCTTCAATTTTTAACGTTGTGGACAAAAAAAATAATGGAATACGTCCTTGGATCTGATTTTGTCGACAAAAATTTATTAACGAATCACATATAAATGACACTTGACACTTTTGCGAGATCCAAATATGTACTTGCATCTGAACAGAAATAAAATCGCTTATTTACTCGAATAGAATTAAATGGACACTGACCGTGCTTCTCGATTGCTCTATTTCTATTACCAAATAAAAACTAACTGAAATATTTTTATCACACCACCTCCAATGTAAGGTTCAATTTACCACTTTTTTTAGAAGTGTGGTTTTCAAGAAGAAAAAAACCCATATAATTTAATGTTATGGCCAAGAATTTAGCTTTATTATAAATATAAGAATTTTCCATGATGTTTTAAAAAACGATTTCGGGCAAGTGGCCGCAGCGGCTGGTTCAAATAAATTCCAGCCGAGATGCCCAATTTTCGACCGCTTTTTGCAGCAATTGGGGCCATATGTCAGTAATAACGCGCCGAATATTCTCTTCCAAGGCGTCAATCGTCTTGGGCTTATCTGCGTAGACAAGCGGCTTCACATAACCCCACAAAAAATAGTCCAGCGGTGTTAAAACGCACGATCTTGGTGGCCACGCCACAGGCCCACGACGCGAGATAATGCGCTCTCCAAAAGTTTCCATCAATAAATGGATTGTTTCGTTGGCTGTATGGCTGTATGACATGTAGCGCCGTCTTGTTGGAACCAAAGGTCGTCCACATCAACATCCTCCAATTCAGGCACGAAAAAGTGAAAAAGTCATTAATCATGGCTCTATAGCGTTCCCCATGGACTGTCACATTATGACCGGACCAATATCGACCAATGATTCCCTTTGCCCATAGAGCACACCAAACAGTGACTTTTTGAGGATGTAACGGCGTCTCAACAATGGCTTGTGGATTATGATCCCTCCAAATTCGACAATTTTGCTTATTAACGTACCCATTCAACCAAAAGTGAGCTTCATCGCTGAACAATGCCAGATTGAAAACCACACTTCTAAAAAAAAACACCCTTTATATTTGTTGCAAACATGACATAGTGCGTAAGTGGACATAAGCGTTATAAGTTATAGGTATAGGATTAATGCATCTGAGCTAGTTTTTTAGCTTAACCGCATTTTAAAAGAACGCTTAAAACCCAAGCTATAAACATCGGACATCGGCTTAAAATTGTGATTCACTGAAAACTCTCTCAAAATTATTATTATACTGTACAAATTGTTTATTTTACTAAATTTATTTAAGCCGTTGTTCATATCTTTCCAGATGGTTTGGAGATTCAGCATATTCAGTTTATTTTTATTGCTATCAACCGTACAAATAATCACAGGAGCTAAAGTGTCCAGCTCTGGTTATCACATCGTGCACAACGAGCATCCTAGCGACTTGTTTCACGGGTTCCGATATCTGCAAGGCAATGCACCACGCTATCATAGTCCTCCTCCGCCTCCATCGCTATTAACAACAGAATTTCATGGGTAAAGGATAGAATTTCTTAATTTATTTACAAAAAATTAAAATGCATATTTATCATCATTTGTAGGAATGCTGTCACCGGTATTTCCTCACCAGCACTAAGTAATCCGTTTGCGCCCTTCACTAGTCCAAATGCTATTTACGGAGCGCACTTCCCGATAGCAGGAAGTGCCGTATGCGCTATGCCGCCAGCAGCATGTGAAAAGACCGCTTATCGCAGTTTGGATGGATCTTGTAATCATCTTGATAATCCACAATTGGGTGTTGCCAACACAAGGTGCGAATATAGTTACCTACTCAATATGCATACACACATATAGTATAGTATATGCAATGTATCATCAATACTAGTCATATTGATTTGAAATTGGAATAATTGAATACACACGTTTGACATTTTTTGAATCTTAGATTGGAAATCAAACTAAAAAAATTATAAATCCAAAATTTGCCGTGATCGAACATTTAAGTATTCAGCAGTATTCAGTCTCTCAAAGTATTCAGCCAGCCTATTTTCAGTTACAGAAAACCATTATTTCAGACTTCCATCAAAGTAGAGACAGTAGGATAGGATTAGAAAAGCTCCAAAGTAAAGGTAAATCTGTTTTCTTATTTCCAGATATGGACGTCTTCTCTCTCCCAAATATGGTGATGGTGTTTCGTCACCAACACATTCGATTACTGGTGACGAGTTACCCAACTCTCGTTTAATTTCACTGGTCGTATTCGGAGAACTGGACGTTCCCGATCCAGATTTTACACTTATCAACATGCAGTGGGGACAAATTATCACACACGATATGAGCATGCAAGCCGGTGGAACGCAATCGAGTAAGTTTGTGTGACCAATGCAACGACACTGTTCAGTTATAACCACTTTCTTATATATACAGAAAAACATCCAACGCGTTGTTGTACCGATGATGGACGTCTAGTCGCATCCGATAAAGCTCATAAAACTTGCTACGCAATCATAGTACCTCCACACGATCCCGCTTATTCACAAGTCGGTACCGAGTGCCTCAACTTTGTGCGCACTCTCACTGACCGTGATATCAATTGCCTATACAACAACGGGCCGGCTGAGCAGCTCACAGTTGTTACAGCGTACATGGACCTATCACTAGTCTACGGTAACTCCATTCAGCAGAATAGTGATATACGCGCCTTTCAAGGCGGACGCATGACAGTTGATCAGCGGAACGGTGCAGAATGGTTGCCACCATCCCGAAACACAACCGATGAATGCGATGCCGCACAGCCAAACGAAGTCTGCTACATGGCCGGCGATATTCGCGTCAATCAAAATCCAGGTCTAGCCATATTACAGACAATATTATTGCGTGAACACAATCGCATAGCCGATACACTGGCAAAACTGAACCCACATTACGATGATCGCACACTTTTCCAGGAGGCACGCAAAATCAACATTGCCCAATATCAACACATCAGTTACTACGAATGGCTGCCGATCTTTTTGGGCACCGAAAATATGCTTAAGAATCGCTTGATTTACAGAACCCATACGGGAGGTTATGTTAATGATTTCGACTCGACGATTGATCCGTCTGTTCTGAATTCACATGCCACTGCTGCATTTAGATATTTCCACTCGCAAATTGAGGGCAGATTAGAGTAAGTTAATAAAGAGAGGGGATATTAGCCATTCAAAATGCAAACACTTTTCGTGAACGTGCAAATATTTTTGTGGATCTGCTTTCATTTCAGTCTCATATCGGAATTGCGATCTGTGCTTGGCTCTTTGCGACTAAGCGATTGGTTCAATCGGCCTGGCATCATTGAGGTTGGCGACAATTTCGACTCACTTACTAGAGGGCATGCAACACAGCCAGAAGAGCTGACAGACATAAACTTCGATCGCGAGGTGAGCAATTGGGCACAGTGAATTCGATTTGATTTGATGTTCATTAATTACGGTTTTTTTCTACCATTTGCATTTGTTTTTGCTCCTTTAACGCAGATTAAACATTTCTTGCTAAGACGTAACATGCCATTTGGTGGAGATTTGCGTGCCATTGATATACAACGTAACCGCGATCATGGTTTGGCGTCATACAATGACTTTAGAGAATTCTGCGGGTTACGGCGCGCAAACAGTTGGGAAGACTATGCGGATTTGATCGATGCAGAAGTTAGTAAGCGCAACATTGTGCCAAACTATTGCGAAATACTAGCTACTCAACCGAACTCCTAATTTTATACTGAAATATTCATTTCTATGTTTATATAGGTCATTGAGCGAATGAAATCACTTTATGCCAGCCACGAAGATGTCGATCTGACTGTGGGTGCCTCCGTAGAAGCTCATGTAACGGGCGCGTTAGCCGGCCCGACTTTCCTATGCATCCTCACTGAGCAGTTCTATCGCACACGTGTTGGTGATCGATTCTTCTATGAAAATGGCGATCATTCCACTGGATTTACACAAGGTTTGCACAAACAAAATCAATATCGCTTGTATCTTTTTGTATTCCAAGACATTTCGATTGCTTTTTTATATTCAGATCAATTAGCTGAGATACGTAAAGCCAGTATGGCGCGTTTATTATGTGAAAACGGCAACCAAATATCATCGATGCAGCCACGCGCGTTCACCACTATTTCCAAATCGTACGTACAATTTTTAAATATTTATGTGCTCACCATATGTACAAAAATTAAAGCAAAACATATTTCTCAGTAGTTATGTACTTATGTATGTATGTGTGTAAACTTTCGATTTCAATTTTAGCAATCCCGTTGTGCCATGCTCGGATATTCCACAAGTTGATCTGACAAAATGGATCGATCAGAAACCATATGTAGCAGCAGCTGCGACTCCATTGCATTATGGCAATTAAAATTGCATATGAATAAATTGTACTTCGTTTACTTATAGTCCATTTGTATTTCTTCATAATTTCGTATCGTAAAATTGCCAGTAGATTTATAGCAAATTACACATTTTTGTGTAGTTAAATTTTGTATATATTAATTTTAAAATAACAATCAAATAAATATCATTTAAATAATAAACAAAATTGTATAAAGAAATTATTTATTATTTATTGAAATTGAAATTGAGCACTCCCTGATCCTCCATAAGTAAAGGCAACCACCGAATTTACGGAATTTAACATCAGGCCTAACGTGAGCAAATGTTGCCGTAAACATTTTCACTTGCCAGCAATCTAAAATGTTTTGCAGGTAGTCAGTCGTAGTCGTTTTCACTTCTGTGCAGCTATACTGAGGTAGTGAAAAGCAAGAGTGACAAGAGTGAAGAGTGCTAAACGGAATTCCGACAGATTCCCGTTTTTTTTTTTTTTGGTTCAAGAGTTGAACTCAATCTAGCTAGGTTGTCTGCCCTTTCATCACCCTCGATGTTCCTATGGCCTGTTACCCATATCATAGTAATTTCTCGCCCTTGACCAAGTAGAGCGTGATCCCCCCTGCATTGCAGAACTAATTTGGATTTTATAATGGAACAATCTAAGGATTTAATAGCTGGTTGATTGTCTGTAAAGATTGCTATCTTGGTCCCATTATTCCTGATGTCATAAAGTGATCTGCACTCCTACCTTTTTGCTATTAATTAATATTGCCTGGAATACACTGGATTCGTTGGGGAGGCGTAGGGTTGAGGATAATGGGAGAGACCTGCCTGCCCCTACACCGCAGCCCATTTTGGACCCGTCAGTGTAGAACTCCACGTCAAAACCCCCTATTTTTCCTCCAATCCGCTCTGGATGGGGAAAATACAGAAAGTTTAGGTTAGGTGTAATGTAAGTATGCAGTCAGTGTTGATGTTGTGTAGCAATGGACACTGTAGGAGTATTTTGCTGTGGCTTCCTACTTCTTTGAGTCTGACTGCGCTACATGAGGTGATTGATATGTGTAGGCCTATCAGATATGTGAGATGATTTTAAATTAAAAACTGATTTCACACTTCTCCACGACAAACAATATAGTTCTGTAAAATAAGTGACAAGGCTATGAATAAAAATATGCGTATCGCAGCGTTTAAAAACACTAACTTTTTATTTGCACAATGGTTTGAGGTTTTTCGCAAGTCTCGTACCCGGGAGCCTTGCGTAGCAATTACTGAAGAGAAAATGTACATTATTGTCAGTTTTAAATGACAGTTTAAATTAAAGGAAATGTCATACAAAGAAACGGATTATATTAATTACCCAATCTCGGCACTTCGCTAGAAAAAAGATATAGTCGACCACTATTCAAAATGTTACTTAACTTTTATATTAAAAAAATTAACAATTCAAACTTTCGCTTGGTACCATGGTTTTGCTCTAGTTTTATTTAGTTCAATAAAAGTTAAACGAATTATATAGTTGGATAAATAAAAATTAAATAAATTTAGACAATTTATGTATTAAAAATGATTAAATTTTACACTTGTATTATCAGGAAAACGTTTGTTCATAAAAATTTAAGTTTGTAATAAATAAATAAAATAAACATTATTTCTTCAAAGACTATATGTGTGTATGGGTACGTTAACTGTTTGTAAAAAATATATGCTAATATTAGCGTACATCTACATACATTTATCTAAAATATGGGAATGTGAAAAATATGGGAATGTGTCAAGAAAGTCGAATCTCAATTGTTATTCAATCTGTATGCATGATCAGAATAAAGTGAGTGATATACACTATGTCACCAAGTCATGTAAATATCCATAAGTAACTCTGATTCTTATCCCATTATATGGATAAATAGCATATTCTACATATATAGTATGTACATATGTATACAGTATAGAGTAAAAAAAATTTTAACTTTAAAGATAAACCAAACTTAAAACCAAAACGTATTAAAGTTAAAATAGTGACAACAATTTCAGAGGTCGTGAGCAGAAATCTCTTAAAATGACACATTAGATTTCAGTAGGCGAACTTTGAACAACGGCACACTGAAGACATTTAAATTAACGAGAAAACAAAGTAAAAAGCTGACAAATACAGAAGTACTAAGTATTGACATTGATTTTACAATGTTATTAAAAAACATCATTATAATGAATGCTCTATTTCATTGACATTGAAAATCTTAATGCTAATGGTTGTTAAACTTCATTATCAGTGAAAATTTTAATGCTAGTTACTTTTATTTTTAGTTAAAATTAATTAGGTTGACGTTAATGTTAACGGAAAAGAGTCATTAGCATTAGTATTAAATTCTTTAATGATAAGGAAATAAGAACTAACATTGAGATTAAAATTTTTCAATCTTAATACAAATGAAATAGAGCTTTCAACGTTAATTTAAAATAAATATAATAAGTAATACACTTTTAGTCGTTTCGTATAAACACGTAAAAATAAATAAGTTATACTTAAGTGTTAGCACCAATGTTAGCAATCTTTACAGAATACTCTATATTAATTCATTATTGGCATTTGTTGGTAATCTTTATTTTTAATATCAGCATTAGGCTGACACTCAAGGCTGCAATTACTTTATTCAACTATTATGTATTGCGATATCCATAATTAGTATTTTTTTCCTCCATTGGTTTAATTGTTTAATTTCGGCCAAAACTGAAGGACCATAGCTATCAAAAATCTCACGCAATTTAATGTCATCGCTTTGTAAATTAGTAATTTTTAATCCAATTTTGCATAGCTGTAGCAAGTAAGCAGGCGCAAGATGGGACAAACTAAAATTAAGAAACAAAACTTTTTTTTTTGTATAAACACAATTAAAATTTAAACTAACTTACCGTTTGTCAAGAATATTGTGGAAAACTATGTTTATAACTTCCAATATCATAGGATATAATGAAAATAAAATTGCACTGACGTCATAATAAATGTTTAATTTAGTGTTGACTTCCATAAGAATTTCACAGGATTGTGTCGCAAAATCTTAAACAAGCAATAAAATATTATATATCATATGTATTTTAATAAGTATGTGTAAAATTGTAATTGCGATATATGTATTTTAAACATTAATTTTAATACTTACTTTTAAGAGCCAAAAATTTAGCGAAGAATAATTCAAAATATATTCGGTACTCATTGGTGGGTGTGAAATGATTTCTTATATAACGATTGGCAATACAATGGAGCATGAAATGAGTGCGTTCTTTGTAATCGTCTGAAAACATAGTAATAGACATCATTCACAAACACTGTTATCATTTTATCTCAAAAAGTAAAAATTCCCCTGGAAAATCCGGTCAACACAAGAAGTAATTTTATTTATTTAGATGTAAGATTTGAATTAAGTCTAAAACTTTAAACACACTTAATACATATTACATATGTACATACAAATTCAAGTAGCAATACAAACAAACCTTCAGTCAAAAAATGTGATTTAATTTCTATGTCCAGTATACTGATTTGCTGTTTATATTTAAAAATTAACTCATCGTAGGTTGTTCTGCATTCCGCGCAATATGCTAATGCCGGTGTTAATTCCCCTCCACAATTGTCGCAGTAAATTCCAACTTGTAAATTCTAAAATTCCGAATATGCATAAGTACATATAAAATTTGGATTAGTAAAGTTCTTGCAAACAATCTATTTTCACCAGTACTTCATGAGAAATATTTGGAGCCAATTACAATAGAGTAAGTAGTGCCAATTAAATTATTTTATAAATATTGGCACTGATAATCTAAACACTCACAATTGGTTCCTCACGCTCGGGCATTAGACAATAAAAGCAATCACATTTAACGCCAAGTTCTTTCAAAAATTGCATTCGTTCTGTGCGAATATGTCTCTTGGTTGTTGCTTTATGAGATACTAAAAGTTCTTCGTCTTCCTCGATATCACGTATGGCTTTCCCTATAATAACACCATCGTCAGTGACACTAAGAAAAGAAAATATTTACCATAACTAATATCACTACAAAGATATCAGATATCCATCGAACATACATGACTTCGACATTTGACTTGCAACAATGACTGAATTTACTTAGAGTTGGGCAGTAAAATGACATTATCGATTTAGTATCAGACAACTCCTCAAAGTATTGTTGGAAAATACATTGGAATCTACTCGCGAAGCTCTTTACAAAAATAAAACGATCCACTGGGGTCATTTTCGAGATACGTCCACATATAATAGAAGGCATGCTTTTCGTTAATTCATAACTTAAGTGCAATTTCGTTGTTTTCGGATAGAAAATCGTCTCAATAACATAATCTTTGAATATGGAAAGCGGACGTTGTATATTGTTACAAGGCTCTGAGATACCAAGTTCCAGCTCGTCAATTTTTGAATATGATTCCATATTAGTTACTTGATTATTAAGATTTGAAATTTCATCATCATTTATCTGATAATGCTTATAAGCGCTACCGGTAGTTTCACATCCACTTAAAGGCTTCATCAGATCAGACATTCGATCAATTTCATCCAAAAATTCCTCAGCTGGTTTAATCGAATCATTAAATGAAATTCGTTCAAAATCAAAGGTATTTGCTAGCAAATGGCCATGAAGACGCATTAGTATTGAGCCAACCACTAACATTTTTTGTTTATTGGAAAGATTTCTCAGCTTCTTGTAAAACGATTCGATGATCAAGGTTTTCTTCTCAATGAATATGGTTAAACGGAAAGCTGTGGCAACTAAAGTTGAATATTTCATATCAGCAAATTGATGATAGTTTGGTTTTTTATTGATCAAGGTTATATACTGAATGTCTGTGTAGTCATTTTCATCAATAGCGTCAATTCGGCTTAGAACCATTGCTGCTGTTTTTAGTTTTCTAAAAAGTTCAATAAATTATGTAGTAACTTCCATTGATTTTTGTTTTATCGGACTGCTTATGGCAAACAAATTTTATAGATAAGAAAATGGTATGGTATATACTTTATAAATTTCTAGGTGGCAACACTACATTTAAATATTTTTTATTTATAATTTAAAAAGAAAACTTAAATTTGTTTATAATTTTTACTGGTAAGCATTTAAATGGTAGCATTGGGGGTAATTCAACAAATTAAATGTAAACTATTCCGTAGTGTCACAGCAAAATGGGTCGAGCAAAGCACTGTAGTAAGGAGGAGCGTGATTTGGTAAAAAAAAAACTGCGAAATGAGGGACAAAGCATTCGCCAAATAGCTAAAACTATTAGCAGATCCTCGACATTTCTCTACCAATCTTTATTACCTCAAAAATCTCATTGCAAGAGAGGTAGGCCCCGCAAAACTACAAGTGTAGATGACAATCGCATAAAAGTTTTGGCGGCATGCGATTTATTTAAGGCAGCTGCCGCAATTAGAGAGGAGACAGAGGTTCAAATTTGTGCTCGATCAGTAAGGAGACGGTGGGAGAACAGCACGAAAAATACCAATGTTGACACTAATGCGCACATTGAGTGGGAGGGTTAAATTAATACAAAAAAATGGCCTAACGTATTATGGACAGACGAAAGCAAGGTGAATCTTGAATCTAGACGCCCGAAAAATGCAGAATTGAGCCCAAAATATAATTACTTTACTTTTAATGGCACAACAGCCCATGGAGGGCCTAGGGCGAGCTTTTCGCATCCACTCATTTTGTGCGTGTTATATTTGTACATGAATGGAAGGGACATACAGTTTAATGCCGAGTCCGAACGGCGAAGTGAAAAGCTTGTAATAGCAAAATATACTAGGAAGACGTTTAAGCACGGAGGTGGAAGCATCAGGGTATGGGGATGCTTCTCTTGGTATGGTGTGGGCCCTGTGTATTGGATAAAAGAAACGATGAACAGATTTCTTTACGTAAACATCCTTCAGGAGGTGATGCTTCCTTATGCTGAATGAGAAATGTCACTGAAATGGCAAATGCAACAGGATAATGACCCAAAGCACACCTCAATCCTTGCGCGAGATTGGTTTTCCCATAATGAATTTCCCGTTATGACCTGGCCTTCACAATCTCCTGACCTTAATCCAATCGTGAACTTGTGGAATATTGTCAAAGAGAGGATTGGCACTACCAGGGCTAAAAACAAAAACGAATTGTGGCAAAGCATTCAAAGAGCGTGGTATTCCATACCCCAGACTACTTGCGCGTCTCTAGTGGTGGAATCAAGGACTAGAAGGTGTAAGGCGGTTTTAATTACCAAAGGCTATTCCATAAAATATTAGCATTAGTGAACAATTTGAGTCAATATTTTATAATTTTTTTTTTTTAAATGAATTGTTCGTATTTTTTTGTCCTTTTGAAATGTGATTTTATGTATAACTTTTAAATTTCTTTTTTTACACTGAATTGATTTTGTTTTTGTTTTAAGAAAATATTAAACTTATGGAATGAATGAATAAAAGTAAATACCTTTTAAATTTATCACAAGCCTAGAGAAATATTTTTTTAAGGTTTTTGGTTTCAGAACAAGGTGTTCTTATTTGATTGTCCGACACTGTATATATGTATATAGTACACAAGAGCAAAGAGGATCAAAGAGGATAAGTGAGACGAATAGATAATGCTTCAAATTAAGGAAAAATTTGTATCAAAAGGAATTAATTCGTTTGAAGATTCGTATGGCACGAGACCGTAATTTTGCAACATGACAAAGCTTGGCCTCATGTTGCTAGACCGGTTGAAAATGATTTGGAAAATAGTGAATGGGAAGTTTTGGCTCAGCCGCCGTATTTACCTGACCTTGCTCCGTCTGAGTATCACTTATTTCGATCGATGCCTGAAACATGGTAAAATGTCACCTTCCGATGGACTTACTTTACTTTACTTTTAATGGCACAACAGCCCATGGAGGGCCTAGGCCGAGCTTTTTCGCATCCACTCATGTTGTGCGTGTTATATTTGTACATGAATGGAAGGGACCTACAGTTTAATGCCGAATCCGAACGGCGAAGTGAAAAGCTTTTCATAGCAATTTTTACTCTTGTAGGTTTGCCATTGCCTGCCAAGAGGTGGTGCCGTGTAGAAAAATTATATTTTCGACTTTTTTTTTTTTTTTTTTTTTGATTTTGCCTGTGCCGAGATTCGAACCCCGGACACTCTGCGTAGCAGTCCAACGCACTACCACTACACCACAGCGACCACCTTCCGATGGACACTACTTTGAATATTGATATTATCGATTTGTTATTGAAATAAAGCTATGTTTTTGTAAAAAAAATACTAATTTTCAAGTTTTCAAGTTATAAAGAAATTATGTAACTAAGGAATTTAACTATTAATTTTATGAAATTTAAATTGGAAATTTTGTTAAATAAAGAACAAATAACTAACTCACTAAATAAATTATAATTACTTCTAAACATCATTGAGTTTGATGTTGTGCTTAAGCTAACATCAACAATGTTGATCAATCCGAAGATGCTAAATTTTCTCTGAGTAGCATTATATATAAATTTTAGACGGTAACTTTTTCAAAAAAAAAAAAATTATAAAAAAGTACTGAAAATGCTTTATCCTTTCGTTTAACTAAGTACAGAGAAACAAAAAATAAAATAAATTATGTTAGGAACAATGAATGTACTAACCGAAATGATTTATGAGTAAAAATGTGAAAATGTAGAAATATTGAAATGTGTATAAAGGTGCGAAACAAGCATCTCGCATCCAGGTGAAGCAATAGCAGATTCTGATAGCCAAGGCATTCCATCAGATGAAAAGGTTTATCCCTTTCTATACATTTAATCGAACAGTATGCTTTATACCGACATTCAAGGCAAGTAAAGGTCTGATCACAGAACTGAAGACAAAACTCGCAATTATTGTATGGCGTTGCAACTTCCTTTGCGGTAGGCTGCTCCAATAAAACAGTGCTGCCTTTGGGTATTTTATATTTAGCAAAAACTCCAGCTTTTATAAAAGAGTTTGGTTCTTGTGATCTAATTTGGAGTAAATTAAAGATTAGTAGATTAGTTCATTGTATGAAAATTATATGATAATCATACCCTAACTACTTACATGTAGTAACAAGCCGCCGAAGATGTTGGAATATCCCTGATAGTGTTATAGCCTTTAAACGGGATTCTAAACTGTTTGCTTGCATAATAATTTGGAGCAAAATGAACTATAGCATCCAGCTCATCCCTATAAAACTTCATGTTTTTATCACAAATTCCTGTAGGATAAACTTATATAAATATAAACTATCCGCATGGTTGATCGTTAATAAGTTTGATGCATACCTAAGGCTGTGGTGTTGAAAACTTCAAGTGGTACCATTGCTTTAAAATAACATAAAAGTAAAAATTTCAATTTTGTACAATATATGTTATACAATTTTAAAGTGCGATACAATATATACTTACATTTACATCTATCGTAATTTTCCAAGTAAGTTTTAGATTTTTCATATTGTCGCATCATATACGAACTTACAATCAACTGAGAATATATATGGCATAACTCAACGTAATCTGTCGAATTTAATTGTAATGAGAGATACATTTCAAAATCATTCCTAGCACCCTGGAAATATAACAATTGAATATGTTCAGGTATAATCAGAAACAAACTTGCAGACACTATAAAAAAAAGCATGCGTGACTACACACAGTAGGTAGAAAAAGCAGCCAACGATTTCTAAAAAGCTCCGACATTTTTTTCTTTTAAATATTAATTATGTTTGCATGTTTAGAAAGTGCAGCTATCATAGACAGCTATGCAAGTATTTTTAACGAATGCTTGTCTGGTGTAAAAGTTGCATTGTATTCTATAGAAGCACTCAGTGATATAGCGTGGCAAAAGTAAGTTATCAACTAAAACAATCAGGGTTTTGTTAGTAAAGTTTACATTTAAAATAAAATTCAGGTCGCAATATGGGAAAGTAATTGCTGGCTACATTGCAAGGCATGGTTTATGTATGTATGTATGTATTGCGCAAACCCAAGGAAAAACTAACATACAAGTGCACTTTACCCACAGTGAAGTCGGTGGAGAAAGGCTTAATGGTGTGTGGGTGCTTATCTGCAAATGGCAGTGGTAATATTGTGATACTAGAAGGGAAGGTTAGAAAGAAAGGGTGTTTAAATATTTTAAAAGAGCATGCTATTGCTGAGGCCAAAGACTAATAGGATCACATACAGCAATAACTGTTACAGAATACCTCAGTAATAAAAGTGTACGTGTGTTGAAATGGGCCCCATAAAGTACTGACTTATCACCGATGGAGAAAGCTTGGGCAATCCTTAAAATACAAATAGCTGAGAAGAGGCCTCCAAAGCCAAGCCAGCTGATTCAAAAGATTGCATATACAAAAATTTATCCAATTTACAACAACGATTGGGCCAATTAGCAATGCGGAATTATGGACATTGTGGGTATTAAACAGTTTGATAAATTTTTATGCTGGTTTCTGTTTTTCGCCTGTATAAAATGAATGAATTTCCTTCTTGTTTGAATTTGAAATATTAACTTATTAAATAAAATAATATTGTATGAAAAAAATTTAAATGTAAATTTTAATACGAATTGTTGTTTTATAACTTAATTTTTCAACATGCTGTACACACATAGTCCTGGAAAAATTAATATAATATTCTTTTATGTTATCATCCCATCATTTGATAAAAGCGACTCTAAGTTGGTTGTGGTCGACGTGGGGTACTTGATAGTGCGCAGGCCTGCTACGCAGAGTGCGTGCCCGAGATTCAAATCTCGACACATGTACAAGAGTAAAATTTGCCTAAGAAATGCTTTTCACTTCGCCGCTCGGATTCGGCATAAAACTGTATGTTGTCCCTTCCATTCGTGTACAAATATAACAGCACAACATGAATGGATGCGAAAAGCTCGGCCTTGGCCCTCCGTGTGCTGTTGTGCCATTAAAAGAAAGAAAAAAGTAGAGTTACATTATCTAACTAACAGAGCTTAATTTAGAAAAAATACTAAGATAGAAGCTCTATGTGGTCGCTGTGGCGTAGTGGTAGTGCGTTGGACTGCTACGCAGAGTGTCCGGGGTTCGAATCTCGGCACAGGCAAAATCAAAAAGAAAAAATATTTTTTCTAGACGGCACCACCTCTTGGCAGGCAATGGCAAACCTACAAGAGTATAAATTGCTATGAAAAGCTTTTCACTTCGCCGTTCGGATTCGGCATTAAACTGTAGGTCCCTTCCATTCATGTACAAATATAACACGCACAACATGAGTGGATGCGAAAAAGCTCGGCCTAGGCCCTCCATGGGCTGTTGTGCCATTAAAAGTAAAGTAAAGTAAAGAAGCTCTATTGAATATGCGTACATCAATTTCCAGCTGTACAAAATATATAAAGTTCCTTAGACAAATAAAGAGTGAGATCGAAAAAATCTTAACATACTACTGTGGGCAAAAGTTAGTAAGACTTTGTTCACAATTTCAAATTTTTTTATTCATTCTTCCAAATCTATTTCGTCCCCTTCAAAGTAATCCCCTCCGGCCCCAATACACTTGTGCCAACGTTTTTTCCAATTCTCGAAACAGTTGTTAAAGTCAATTTCCGGAATAGCCTTCAATGCGCTTAGCGATTCATGTTTAATGTCTTCAATTGACTCAAAACGGTAACGGTGTCCACGAAGCGGTTTTTTGAGTTTAGAAAATAGCCAAAAGTCACACGGTGCTAAGTCAGGCGAATAGGGTGGTAGGGTGGTTGCGGAACGATATCAGTCGAATTTTTGGCAAAATGGTCTCGTAAAACCAATGCAGTGATTTTGGAACCAATCGTGCATTCACTCTTCTTAGGCCCAAATGATGTTTTAAAATGGTTTTCACTGATCCTTCCGATATTGATATTCCAACGATGCCAGTAAGGTCTCTGACTGTTAATCGTCGATTCTCGAGCACCAATTCCTTGATTTTATTGACGTGTTGATCATCAGTTGATGTTGATGGCCGTCCTGGACGTGGTTCGTCGTCAACGCGTTCTCGACCATCTTTGAACAATTTTTACCAATCAAAAACACTTGCTCGCGACATACAATTATCACCGAAAGCCTTTTGCAACATTCTGAACGTTTCGGCACCAGAAATGGAACTTCTTTGTTGAATAATTTCACTCATTGTGAAAATCGCCGAATGCACTTTTTGTACTTCAGAAAGACAAGCGTATACTAAACACTAATGATTATTTTGATGTGACATTTGGCACAGATGTCACCGACAGTCATACCAACCTTAAAAAAATAATATTTTGATGAATGGGTTTCCGCGCGAAATTTAAATTAAAAAGTCTTACTACTTTTTGCCCACAGTAGTATATAAAACTCAACAATTTTTAAACGGTTGATCTTAGAGTTTTGATTTTTTTTTATTTAATTAATAATATTTTACAAAAAATATAACTTTTATAGTTCTAACCACTATTTATGAACTCGTGGACCTTTTTTGGTAAGCCTTCCAGTAGAGATTTGATAGTTGTTTCAGACACCTTTTTGGAGCAGTTTGCCCATCTCCTTTTAAAATCTTCGATATTTTGGGGCACCTTTTTTGTGCTCTTTAAGTTTCTTTTCACAAGAGCCCAATATCTCTCCACTGGTCTTAGCTCCGGACAATTTAGAGGATTGTCCTCTCTTGGTACAAAAACTATGTTATTACTTTGGTACCACTCCAGAGCTTTCTTGCCGTAGTGGCATGATGCCAAATCGGGCCAAAAATATGTGGACACATTGTGTTCTCTTATGAAAGGAAGAAGCCTTTTTGCCAAACATTCTTTGATGTATATTTCGGTATTTATAGAGCCCACTGTAACAAATGACTTGCTTCTTTTGCCGCAACTGCATATTTGGAGCTTGCCATGCCAGGAATTTTTTAGAAAATTTTGTTTGCTTTTGGATTTTAAATTATTCTTCGGCATTTCCTCGAGCATCAGCAACATAAAAATTTTGACCCGGAAACTGCGTAAAATCTGCCAGTATATACGTTTCGTCGTCCATTATGCAACATGAATATTTTTGCATGAAATTCGCTTTTAATTTTCGAGCCCTACTTTTGGCGTCTAAATTTCTTGCAGCATTCCTGTCTGGAACTTTTTGGACTTTGTATGATTTCAAACCTGCATTGGCTTTAACTTTTCGCACCAAATAGTCAGAGCCCAGTGCTCGGGCAGATTTTCTAGCAGATGTGTTTGGAGATCTTTTCAATATGCTTTCTATTTTCTTGGCTTTCCCAATATCATGTGGTCCTTGTTTTCTTCCCGAATCAGGTTTCCTATCTATGGTCAAATTCTCCTGAAACTGTTTAATAACATTGGAAACAGTTTGACGGCAGACCTTCAATTCTTTGGCCAATTTTTTGTAGGACTAATTTGGATTTTTTTTGATAATTTTTAATAATATTAAGACGTACTTCTTTTTCTTCACTCATTTTGATCAAACTCACAATAAATCAACATGTTTGTCATTAAAAATAATAACTGACATATTTTTCAAAGATAAATAGATCAAAGAAATTTTTAAATTTTACACCCAAAAAAAGTTATTAGGTTAAACGTGTGATAAACATTTTGATACGGTCAAGTAAACTTGATAGATCTGACCGATATTTATACAAAATGTGACTTGGAAAGCATTGTTCAGAAAATAGAGTGAAAATTTTTTTTTTTAAACTGATTATTTAGTGAAACCATATGAAATATAGTATAGTGGAGTGTTCATTTCCACTTTACACCAGACTATTCGAAGAGAGCTCATTAGCTAGCAATACGTGTCCAGAAAATGGAATAATGTGAATTTTAAAAACAGATTATAAACTTTAGTGTCTTAAGAAACAAAATAAAATGTATCCGTCCTTATAAGGCTACAAGGAAATAAGATTTGTTTAATTATTAATTAATTAATTAGATTGATTTTCTGTCTATATTTCCTATGTAGTGTGTAAGAGTTTATACTCTGTTGCATCAGAATTGCGCCATAAAGTACGCAATTATCGACAACAGCGCTGGTTTGAAACAAACTTGTTTCATTCGGTGTGTGTTGGCCGTATGCAAAGATATATATGGTATTGTCGACAACCACTCGAAAAACACATTAAAACAAAAATATGTGTTTTGTTTCGCCTGCTTTAGTATACAGTACAATGGTACTCTTGCTCCATAAAACAAAATAAAACATTTTCACTGACCCGGTGTGCTTTCACCCTAAGGTCGTAGTTATGTTGGTATTCGCTGCTCGACGAGTAGATCACATTTTTCTCTCGCGCTCGGTCTGGTGATTACATTGAGCTCGTTGCACAGTTGCTTTTGGTGAAGTGAAAAGCTTTTCATAGGCAATTTTTACTCTTGTAGGTTTGGTATTGCCTGCCAAGAGGTGGTGCCATGTAGAATTCTTTTTCTACTTTTAGATTTTACCTGTGTCGAGATTTGAACTGCGGACACTCTGCGTAGCAGGCCAACGCAGTACCAACTACCCCCTGGCGACCACAACAACCAATACTTGATCAAAACCAATATACCCGTACCCTGTACGCAGAGTGCGTAGGGTATTAAAAAAGTTTCGGCTAAAAATTAACATTGCTCGCGTTTCGCAGACGCAATTTGATTCGCCACAGCTACATTTCTGTTGAATTTGTGCTACTGAGCTTCTTTTGTGTCTACGAAACGGCTTGCATATTTGAGCGAAAATATTTTTGACAACTTTGTGAAAATTAAAATTCTAAAAAAACAAAAGAATTAGGGATTATGGACAGCATATGTAAATGTGATTTATTACTAAATTTTATTTGTAGCAAATTCAATTTCACATAATATTTTCTTTTTGCCCGTCAGCTGTTGTGAACTGTCAAATTTATTTAAAAAACATGCTCAACTAAAGTAGTAGAAGAAATTTTCTTCAGTTCATTTTTAATAAAACATACCACTCATTGGTTCGAAAAGTAGGAAATTGGTATCAAGGTTCTTCGGCACCTTTCAACTCAACAAACAAATTATTCTTCTAACTTTACAAAATTACTGTTGCAGTCAATATATGAAACGCTTAGCGGAATAAGGGTTTAAATCCAAGCTTGACAAGAGGGAGTGGAACGTGGCGCGTGATTCAGTGCTTCAGAAAATACGATTTGGAAATTTTAGAAAATAAAATTTGTAAGTTGTTTAAAAATATGTAACATGTGGAAAGTTTTTTTTTTAATGTATTGTATACATATATTTTATACAAAAGTTTGTTCAGCTGTATACTCTGAAAAGTACATATGGACCTGTGTGGTTATAATTTCTTTATCAAGTATGTTAATTTATTTAAATGAATTTTTCATTTCAAATACAAAATATTTAATCTCATTATTTTCTGAACTACTTGCCAAACAAGAATGTTTGTCTACCTGACCTCTTAGCAAGGTGAGAGCTAATAATTCTACATACATCTAAAATCCAATTTGAAAACCAGAATATGTGGAAATTTTAAACAATAGTAGTTACTTTTGGGAAATGTTTATAAATGCAGTTATAAAAAAAATTAGAATGTTGCCTGAAAAAAAAACATCTGTATGTTGAATGGGTTAAAATATAATATAAATATCTATAAAATATAGTATAAATATATAAATCTTGAACTCAGATTAATGTGCATGTTTCAAATATAAGGTGTCCGTAAGATAAACATACTTTCCCCAGGGGAAAGTAATTTGGACATTTTATGGAACTATTAATGTAGTTTGTTCATAGAAATTGGTAATTAACTAGTTTGACAAAAACTGAGCACCTTCTTTTCCAAACCGTTTTTTCTGATGAAATGCAAATTTTATCTTGTCTGCAATTGAAAGGCTTCTGTTTTCGACAATTTTTCTAACGATATTCCCATCTCTAATAGTAGTATACCCTAAAAAAATGGCGACCGCTAAGCAAAATTTTGTAGAGCACAAACGATGGCAAGTTACGTTTCTGTGACACTCATAGAGCAGTGGCTTAGCATAGCTTGAGCACTTGCGTCTACGAAACGGACGTTACTGTAGCACACTTTAATTTAATTAAGTCTAGTCACGCGAAAACAATATGCTAAGGAAAAAAAATTTTTTAAGAGAGGGGTGAAACTTTTGGGAATATACTACGCCAGGCAGAAACCTAGTGCAAAATAGTGATGTGCGAATCGTTTTCGACTTTTAGTTAAAAGTTTATATAATCGTCTTGAAATTGTCAAACTCAACCCAAATTCGACTTTTAAAGCAAAATGTTTTTCACATTTTTTTTCTACATATTTTTTTTTTGTATATGCAACTGTGGACACTAGTAAATACTGTAATTTTATTTTTAAATAGTACATTAATTTACGTTTTTCGATTTTTTTCCATAAAAAAAAAAATCTAAAAAGTCAGTTTGCTAATGACATTTAATTTCTGATCAATCCAAAAGCCGAAAACTGACTGTTGCACACCTCTAGTGCAAAGACACTAAGCGCAATTGCTTTCGTGTGGCTAAGCTCATTCACTAGATATATATTTATTTACCTCTAAACACAACTGTCTAGTATACCAGAACCCTCGCATCTTGAAAGCAAATGCCAATGCTGGAGAATGCTTCGGCGCTCGTAAAATAAGACTGTTAAATATCTTAAATAACTGAAGGAAGAAAATATTATTCAATTAATTAAATATGTACATGATCGTAAATATGCAAACCGTAATATTGTTATTCGAGCCATGTTTAGTTAAAAGAACTTGAGCACGCGAATGTTGTGCCTCCGCCCACTTCACATTCTGACTCAAATATGTGTTGCTCTCGTTATCAAGAATGGTCAGAAAACAGTCCATTTCTCTGAAAAAAAAAAAACGGATTTAAATTAAAATATTTGAAATTTATCGCAAAACTTACATCACATTTTTTTGGTTGAGGGTTTGATCGAATAACGCGTATTCTGGAAGATTACGATCCCAAAATATTGATGGAGTCTTTAGCAGCAACGGAATACGATGCATTTTTATTTCCAATTAATTAAAAGTTTAAATTGCATTGAGGTGCCAAATGCACACAATTATGCAGCAGAAATATGAACTAACGGGACTTTTTAAATTATGCCTGAATTGCCAACTACATACATACTCAGAATCTTTTATTATATTTGCTAATGACTATATTAGTGATGCCAGTCTGTCATTTTGATTAATCATGTTGCCGTCTATCTCCACTTTATGTTACAATGGAATTCAGGTCAGTGCTATCCAAGTCACTCCAATTGGAGTTTTTCGCTCCGGTTTAGAAGCCGCCACTCCAGCTTTCACCAAATCACTCCAATTTTCAATCTCTTGGTTTCTTTAATTTTTTTCGATGTTGACAGCACTGAATTGTTATTGATGTAATACAGGAGTCTGACATTAGTGGCCTTAGTGCTAAATTTTGTACCATTACATATAATTGTTGCAGCAGTTACGACAGCAAACAAATGCACGAAATTTGACAGTACCGAAAAACTAATATATTGGAAACATTCCCTTTTTGATTTTCCTTTTGTGTTTGATTTCTTTCTTTTGGATTGCGTTAAAATTTGTAAAATCATGGTGATGCTGGTGTTGACTGTTCGCCGAACAAATAATATTTGTCTCTCGCCCTCGGTGTGGGGGTTACATTCGAGTTAGTTACCGACTTACTTTTGGTCGAAATTCAGTTATTTTTCAATACTGATTTGTTCGCGACGGCAACACTAAATGGTATTCCAAAAAACTTTAAACGTTTTTATGAATAAGAAGAGTGAAATTCATAATATAATTGAAAAACTTTGCAAATAATATTTTTTGGTTCCTTTTTTACAGAATAACTTATTGACACCCTGAATACTCGGCGTGCTTGGTGTACATTTCACCCAGCATATCGTGTTCGTTGTGAGACACTTCGTCTTCGGCGCAACAACAACTTCATGGTGTTCGCCGAGCAAAATCTGAATAATAATTAGAATGTGTGAAAAAAAATAAACTCATTATATACATACTTCTACAGCAATTTGTATGAAATATTTGGGTAACAATGTGACAAACTTGGAGCGACATGGTAATGGTGAAAGACCAAAAAAAGTAAAAAGTTTAAAGAATTTCGGTAAAAAAAACAATTACACTAAAACGGCCACTACCACGATCACACCAATAATTGAACTAATTAAAAGTGTTGGACAAGAACTTTATACCATTAAGGAGTTAAAATGTGGTAATACAAAAGAAACTGAGACGAAGAACACTTTACTACATGAAACTTGTATTGAGATTCTGAGTGAAATTTTAAGCAATAGTAAATATAGACGACTGATATCACCTTATTAAAATGGTCGATACTTCGACCCGCAGAGCGGTAATTTCCTGGCAGGTTTTTGAGTTTAATCGAATTAAATATTAGTGAATCAAACTCCATTTTTCTTAAAAAAAATGAATATTCCTATTATAAATGAACGCTTTTTATATCCAGTTAATTAAAAATTCAAGATAATTTAAGGTGGCAAATAAACCTAATTAGCAGATTAATGGTGGTAAAAGTGGTCGCTGTGGCGTAGTGGTAGTGCGTTGGACTGCTACGCAGAGTGTCCGGGGTTCGAATCTCGGCACAGGCAAAATCAAAAAAAAAAAAGTAGAAAAAATAATTTTTCTACACGGCACCACCTCTTGTCAGGCAATGGCAAAACCTACAAGAGTAAAAATTGCTATGAAAAGCTTTTCCTTCGCCGTTCGGATTCGGCTTTAAACTGTAGGTCCCTTCCATTCATGTACAAATATAACACGCACAACATGAGTGGATGCGAAAAGCTCGGCCTAGGCCCTCCATGGGCTGTTGTGCCATCAAAAGTAAAGTAAGCAGATTAATATAAGAATTAACAAGATTTTTAAAATAATGCCTGAACTGCCAACTACGTTCATACTCAATTTATTTTATATATGCTAATGACTATATCGGGGATGCCAGGACTTAATTTTGATTAATCCTGTTTTCGACTTTCTCCATTTTATGTTATAATGGATGTCAGATGTTATTACCTGAAGTAAGTAATGCTAACTTTTTACCATGAAAGTACTGCATGAGAGTTGTCAAAAATTAATATAGATTACTTCAGGGTAATTGTACAAATGTGGCTTCGTATCCTGAGTTAATTAACGCTCTTGCTAAGTAAGAGCTGGCGTTACATTCCACGTTGAACAAGGCAGTTCCAAGTAAAATGTTCTTCATACGGGTTGGGGTATCTGGGTAGTGTAAGCTTGGCGTGGAGTGTTATTTGCTTGTGAATTAGCTTGAGCGCTAGTACTGAGAGGCGAGTCTTCGAGTTTAGTGTGTTTTGGGAGAAAAGCATTGACCGCTTCCATCCACTGGATAAGAAGGACTCGACGGCTTATAAGAGTTTGCTTTAAGGGTATAGCCTTTAATATTGCCCAATAATTTATAATATATTATTTTTTGCGAACGAACGAATCCCAACGTACCTACGAAGTCCCCTGCCGACCAATAAGACTAAGGGGCGCATCTGTATAGCGCACTGAACGGCGACCGATGCAACCGCTTTACAAGCTGCATATATCCGAATAGGTTTTTCATACAACTACAGATATAAAATCATCAGCTGCTTAGTGATTTTATATCTGTAGTTTGTTTCGGTGTATTTCAGAGAATGAGAAATGCTGAATAAATTATAATGTTCATTAAAATCTCGGTTCGCTGTGCTGTAGTTGGTAGTGCGTTTTCCTGCTACTCAGAGTGTCCGAGGTTCAAATCTCGGCACAGGCAAAATCAACCTGCGCCTTTGTAGGTCCCTTTCATTCATGTACAACTATAACACGAAAAGAATCATTTTGAGTATACTTTGTTCTGCATATGCTAAGTTTAATAGGAACAAATAACTGAGCTTCTACTGGGTATATTAAATAAAGTTTTGCAAATACGAAGATGATAAAATGCCATTCAAAACATCAATAAAAAAATTTTATATTCAGCACATGAAAACCCAAAACGCAATAGTTCTGAAGAAGTAAACTTCTGAAGGGCGTACCACTGACGCACACAAAATTTTTTTTTATAGAGTTGCCGGAATCTGCTGGTAAACTTAAGAGAGTCTTTAGCTGATAAACTAAAATTCTCCAAGCTACTTATTATATAACCATCGTCTGTAAGTGGAGCACTTTTTATTATAACCCTGGCCTCTTCACACGTTTTTTGGTTAAGATGGAAAAGCTTTTCCACAGTATGCAACTTAGAGTTGTGTGTGTGGATGTATAATGCTATAAACATATTACGAAGTGTGGGCCAGGTGACAAAATCTCGAAGAAAAATATCAAAGTCACACGGTGGTAAGATACTGTTACGCAGAGTGTCCGGAGTTAGAATCTCAGCAAAGACAATATAAAAAAAAGTGAAAAAAACACAAAACCTTTTGGCAGGCAACGGTACATTTTCCTTGTCCTTCCTATCCCTTACGTTGACGCTCCATGCAGTCATAGTCAACATTGATGAACTGAAGTTCACTGTGGTAAGGGCATAACACTTGCCACAACGGCTGTCTATATCTTTATCGGTCCTTCTTCCTCCCATATATCAATCTTCGTTTGAATCAACACAATGCTCTGTATTAATAGGGGTACGCACTGTGTAAAACATAAAAAAAACAACCCAATTTTTCAGTACATATACGACTGTATGGAGCTGTATAATAATGAGCCATCAATTGTGCTTAAGTGTGCTTTCATGCAGAAGGCAATCACTGCACCCTGTGTCGTGGTGCCATGTCGAAACATTGTTTTTTATCAAATTAAATTCCAATGGAGTAAAATCACAAATGCGTGGTGGCCGATGCACATCACCCAAACGGCTAATAACGTGATTTTCAAACTTACCACGAAAATGATCGATTGTTGCACTGCTTGTGTGACACGTTTAGCCTTCCTGTTGGAACCAAATGTTGTCTAAGACCATATCTTCTACAATAGGCCACAAATAATCAGTTATCACTATGTGTGGTAGCGGACACCTTTAACTGAAAAACATATTCTTCTTTCCTCTGAGCAACAGTAACAATTTTTTCGGTAGGAGTACGAGAATGTGTTGTTTTATCCTAAAAAGACCCAGTTGCACACACATGTTCGTAATTTTTTTACAGTTTCTGTAGAAAATTCACCATTTTGCAAGTACATTTCTAGTGCATATTTCCCAACGTTGTTTAAGAGTATATTAATTAACCCATTTCGTTAACTGCAAATATAAAAATAATTTTCCGTCATAATACGAATTGCATTAGAGTTGCATATTCAAAATAACCATTAGCTCAAATTCTAAATATTAGATGGACCACCTTTTACACACTTTCATTTTGTTGTTGTTGTTTTTCACTTCGAAAAGTTAAGTTTTGTTATAGCTAATTTTAAATTTGGTTGTTTCTTTTTGCAAATTTATAGTACTCTTAGGCTCAATTTAAATTTTCAACTTTGGGCGACCATCTTCATTAAATCCTTTTTTGGATACTACTCAAATTGGTTAGTTTTATGGGCTTACTTACTTACTTGCCAAATACGGCCCACACAATATGTATGAACCACAGGGTTCCAATTTTGTTTAATATGGGGCGTAAACAATAATAAATCGATTGTTATTAAAGAGGGCTTAAGTGTTGACCACTTCCCTGCGATAAATTTCCTTTATAGTCGTTATTTTATTGATATCGTTTTCACAAGACCATTTACCACATTTATTTATTTTTTTCATGAGCCTGATGACTTGCTCCATTCATGTACAAATGTAACACGCACAACATGAGTGGATGCGAAAAGCTCGGCCTAGGCCCTCCATGAGCTGTTGTGCCATTAAAAGTAAAGTAATTAAAGTGAGATGACTTGCTTCTCAACAAAATATGTACTTCATGGTATTACAGGCAGGCTCGCATATCTTTTGCACGTCGACATCCTCTTTGTGACCTAAACGACCACAATTATTACATTGCTTCATTACCAGCAAAATCCTTTTTTACCGGAAAAGTTCGAATGAATTTATTGAGATCAACAAAATATCTTCTGCAAAAACGTTGAACTGAAGTAACTCTTAACTTTTTAATTTCCGGATCAGATATGTTTAATGGAACATCACGAATGACGCCATAATTTTCCATCAGTGGTAAAAAGATTGGCACTTTTAACATTCTCAAAACTCACTTTATAAAGTGTAACACTAATTACCATAACTGCTTTCATCGATTTAATACCGATTAAATAATTAAATTCTTAATTTTTTAATATACATATATTTATTAAATCCTCCTCTGAGTCTTCTAAGAATTTACTTTTGTCCTAGTTTTTTGAAATCCTGTTTTCCTGTTTAAGAAGTGGCTGATGAGTTGAATTTCAAATTCTTGTGTCCCGTTGGGGCACAACGCATGATTTTGACGTAATGGCGCCGCTTTTTATTTTAGCCACAGCAGGCACCTCGCACAAAAGAAAAACTTACCTTACCACTTATGAAAATAAGATTATTTAAATATTATTAAGAAAACAAATAGTTATTTGAAGCTAAAAATTTAATAGAGTACACCGAAAAAGTTTTCTATTTAAATTGAAAGAAATATTAATTTTAATTTAACCAAACGTTTTTTTTTTAGAAACGGCAGCACCTCTTGGCAGTCAATGGCAAACCTACAATAGTAAAATTTGCGTTAGAAAAGCTTTTCACTTCGCCGTTCGGATTCGGTATGAAACTGTACGTCCCTTTCATTCATGTACAAAAATGTAACATGCAAAACATGAGTGGATGCGAAAAGCTCAGCCTAGGTCTGAGGGCTCTTGAGCCATTAAGAAAATGAAGAAGACGAAGCAGAAGAAGGGTAACCTAAGCTTAACCATGGCCGAACTTAATACTGACTTCTTGTTTATTATTCATAACAAGACGAAGAAAATTATGAATTAAACACAATAATAAATAAGAGAATAACATTTATAAAGAAAAGCACACACATTGCGTGTTTACTTCCGGATACTGTGTGAACGTGATGAATACCAAAATTGTTGGAGAACTAATGAAGAAATTTATTTCAAGAATTTTAGTACTAGTGCTGTGCAGAACATATAGAAATTTTTAGATCTCCATGCGACTGATATCATATAAATAAATGAAAATGCGTCTTAAGCTCATTTAAGAATCGCATTAACGAGTAAACTAACTTAAGCACGCTACACCGTTATGATTACGCCACGAGATGTGTTGATTATAATCGGAATATTTTCATGGGGAATATTGAGTGAAACCACGCTAGTGTTTGAAAATGATCATAAGAAATGGTAAGAATTTAAATTTTGTATTGCAATTGTTACAATGATCGATAATTATCAAAATGCGTTTTTGTCAGCTTATTTGCAAGTCATAGCACGGGGGATCCGCTGCCCGTGCCGCTGCCATTGCAAGGATATTTACTTCCATCAGCAGCTGCATTCTCTGAAATTGAAGCATCTGAATTACACAGACCATTACCAAGAGCAACAGATTCTTTTACTGCAAACTCCATTCATCATTTAGCGTCATTTGGAATGTTGGATGGAACAACGCAAAAGAGTGGTAAACTTCAATGTGCAACTCCTCCTATAAATTGTGCAGCGAATGGGACAAAAGCTTACTATTATAGAAGCTATGATGGATCATGTAATAATCTGCAACATCCAAGCTATGGAATGGCCAAGACCAAGTAGATAATTCAATGTTGTAATTTCGCATTTGTGTATGCGTGGGTGTGTTTGTGAGTAGTGAAATTTAACGAAATTTTTATAATTAATCTTCAGGTACACCAGAATAATGGTACCAAAGTATGGCGATGGATATTATTCGCCTAGCGTATCTGTAACTGGGGCACCACTGCCAAACGCACGTTTGTTGTCCTTGTCTCTGTATGGCGATCGCACATTTCTCGATACGTTTCGTACGATGGCTTCATTGCAGTGGGGTCAAATTGTAGGCCACGATCTAAGCCATTTTACAAAGAATGGTGCTCCCGGTATTTGAATGAAATTAATGTATGCCATCCTCTTACTATAATTATTCCCTCTACAGATAACTGCTGTAATAATGTTGATAATAAACTATGCTATCCTATTGTTCTGCATCCTAACGGTCCTATTTCATCAAATTCTAACAAAAGGTGCATAGATTTTGCGAGAAGTATTTCCGATGAAGATGCTATCTGTGCTAAAAGCGGCTTATCCTATTCGGAGAAAATCACACTAGCCACCGCTTTTCTAGATCTATCATCACTTTACGGCAATGACATTGAGCAAAATCATAGAGTTCGCCAATATAAGGGTGGCTTTTTGAAAACAGCATTTATAAATAATCGTCACTGGCTGCCAATTTCGTTGAACGCAGATGGTGAATGTGGCGAAGGCAATTATCAATGCTACAAGATTCCAGATATGCGGAATCAGTTTATACCAACTATAGCTGTGTTACACACACTTTTAATGCGCGAACACAATCGTATTGCTAAAGTTTTGGCTATATACAACCCGCAATATTCAGATGAGCTCCTTTTCCAAGAAGCAAGAAAAATTAACATAGCACAATATCAAAAGATTACTTATTATGACTGGCTGCCATTGATTGTGGGCCCTTCGCAGGCGTATGCGCACGGATTGATACATTCCGCGGGCAATCATTTATATGTTAATGATTACGACCCAAGCGTTAATCCGGCCCCGTATGCTGAATTTGCTGCGGCCGCCTTCCGATACGCACACAATCAAATTCCAGGATGGTTCTCGTATGTTCATAGACGTGTTTTTCTTCATTATTATTTCATAATAATGCTTCGTTTCTCTTTATATGCATAGATTGGTTGCTCCGGGACGCAACTACAATGAAACTATGCGCTTAAGCGATTACTTCGAGCGCCCAGAAAATGTAAACTTCCTAACAGAGGGGGACAATTTTGACTCATTAATTCGGGGCTTAGCTACTCAACTTCAAAAACGACCAGATACTAATATCGATAAAGAGGTATGTTATTATTTTACATTATACATTTCTATCTCTCAAGTTTCCATCCATCCATTAAATCAATTAAGATTAAACATCATTTTGATCGCAAAGCCTTTGAACTATTTGGAGCCGACCTAAAAGCAATCGATATACAGCGAGGACGTGACTATGGTCTTTCTTCCTATAATGATTATCGACAGTACTGTGGCTTACCGCGCGCTTATCATTGGTCGGGATTCCACAAAGAAATCTCAGCTGAGGTACTTATATTCCACAGATAAAAAGCAAATCAGTTGTAGCATTGTTTTATTTGTTCAGAAAATTGCTAAAATGCAGCAAATATATGCTTCGCCAGACGATGTAGACTTAAGTGTGGGTGGTGCTTTGGAGGCGCATGTGCCCGAATCAATAGTTGGACCCACATTCTTATGCATTATAACCAAACAGTTTCTTAAGGTTCGCACTGGCGACCGTTTCTTCTTTGAACATGATGACATCTATAGTGGATTCACACGAGGTCTTTATATTTGCTTTCGCCTATCCAAGTCGAAAATTGCAGCAGATTTTATCTATTAATTTATTACAGAACAATTGACAGAGATACGCAAAGCAAGTATATCGGGGCTTTTCTGCAAAAATGCTGATTACTTACGATCAATTCAAACTAACTCATTTATTTTTCCAAACACAAGGTATGCCCAAGTCTTATAAGAACTACCATAATCATACTTGCTTTTTATAATACAAATGCTTTTACTCAAATTACAGAAATATTTTGAGAAGTTGCAACAGCGTTCCAGAAATAGATCTTAGCCGTTGGAAAAAGTTACAATAAAGAAATATCTTTTTAATGTATGATATATATTTATTTTTTATTAAACAATAAATATAAAACACTGTGTTTTACTTCCGCAGTTATTTTGGATTCTTATTTTACTTACATAAATCTCCATTTAAATTCATTAATTAGTGTGCTGCGCGGTGTCTGTCGGTTAATCACAAAGTAAAAAACACATCAACTATTGGCCGGAAATCTTTTCAAAGGGGTCATCACCGTAACAGTGATATTATTACAAGCAATATATTTTCTGGTATGCGCTATATTCCCTTACTATATTCCTATACTGGAGCGACTAGAGACCGGCCGAGATTTTGTTGAAATTATGTGTACCATGATATGTGTCCCAAATAAAACATTTTCGGCCTTCATCTCGATCGTAAAATAACGCGGCTTCGGAGTAAAACTTCAGAGAATATATTCTTATACTGCATCGTCATCTATGGAACGACCGATTTTGTTGAAACTTTGTGTAGCATTTTTTCTAAAGCCAGGGAACATATTTTTCGCTTTAATCATGATCTAAAAATTATCTCACAGGAGTGAGCTGGAGCAAAAGTTGGTAAAATCGGAAAGAAATTGAATTTTCTCTTCTACTGGAGACCGTTTCGGTTGAAAGAGCTTCGTTTAGTAGAGCTTCTTAGGCCAATGAATACATTTTTGAGCTTTGACCTGAACTTAAGATTATTCCTGAGGGGCCTCCGGAGCACCGAAGCAAAAGCTATTATATAATTTTATAAAAGTAAAAATGCGGCTACGGGTGGTAAAAAACAAATTAATATGTCAGACAGTTTATATTCAAACCCTTTCCTCAAAAAGCGAAGTCATGATGGTGGTTACAAGAGTCCTCTGTAGGTCGGTCGATCCACTCTAATGTATAATTGTTTTGTTTTTCAAGCTGTGAATATTTCATTTTTTTTTGTTTGGGTGAAAGAACACGAATTAACAATTAACCATAAAAACAAACACACTTAAATGTTATAAATAGTCAGTAGAAAGTGGTGTTACATGTTAAACTGCAATTTTCTAATTTATGAAGTTGCATAATTACATATTTTAAATATTTAATTCGTCATAATTCGAAGAGCATAAAAGTCCTTGTACTATTAATAATAGTAGCATTAAATAAGAAATAATTTAGAGGTGCAAATCAAAACGACAAAAATCAAAGTTAACTTTAGCGCAATAGGCATATTTTATTACAAAACAAGATCAAATAAGTAGTAGTGCCCACTGACTGCATCACAATAAGGAAATTCGTGAAAGTTTCAAACAGAAAATAATAAATAAGAATTGATTTTATATTATAGGCTCTTTTCTCGATTACAATAGTTAACAAGAAAAATGTACCACGAGAAAATCGTTTTCTAGACTAATTCGCTGAAAGAGAGAATGATGCTCATTTATTTCTCCAAAGAAGAGTTTTCAAAAATCGTGTTTTTTGCTTTTTCATCAGTTACAGAAAACTTACAAACATGAACTATATTATTCTGCTTTCGCACGGTATACTGCTGTCAATCGAATTAGAATTTATTGACTTACATTCGATGAAAGTCGAATTTCCGAATTTTTTTCAAAATCACTTACTTTCATTTTTTCTTTTGGGATTAACAAAATGGTAAGAAATATAATATGAATAAGTGAATGTCTGTTGAATTTGTCTGTCTACACTAAATGCTTTATAATGTCTACATTTTTACCCCGAGTTGAGCGGAAGTATTAGAAGTATAATTATTGAGCTTATAAAAAGTATTTAAATGAGAAATACGATGCCATCGGCGACCATAATCTGATTGTCCTCAGTCATGTGATGCATGGCAGCTTCGATTTCACCATCCGAAAATTGTTCCATATTATTTTCATTTATAGCAGCAGTGATGCGAGTTAGTGAAAGGCTCTGCTCACGCGCCTCTCTGAACAATCTCTGCAGGCTGTTCTTGAAAGCACTCAAACGCTCATTTGAAATAATTGTAGGTGTTGCTGTAGCAATGGTGGCAGTGGTTACAACATTTGAGCTGTCCACACTTAACTGCGTCTGTGAAGAAGTGAGTGCATTTCTCCCAGTTAGAGAGCGGCGAGTATCACGAAGTGTTAAATCACCAGCATCGGGTTGTGGTGTTTCAATCTCTTCATCCGTATCGTAAATTGTTTCGGTGCGAGTTCGTTTGCTACGACGCGTTGGTGATTTATTTGAGTCAGCGCCACCATCCTCTTCGGTTTCATCTTCAGATAATGCACCGTCACGTCGCCGTTTATAACCTTTTTCTTTTTCCAATACCTTTTTGAAATAAGCAAACTGCACTAACTCAATTGCTGCCTGAGCATCATCAACAGTTACTGTTTTCGACATGCGTGCACGTGCGTGCGCCGTTGATAAGCGAATTAGTGTTTCCAAAGTACGCGCCGTCACCGGTTGAGTGCGTGCAACGTCGGATTGGACGCTCTCTTGGGAGCGCAAACGGGAATACTCATTGGCGATGGCTTCACAAGCCTGTTCACTCAGTTTGGGTTTCATGCATTTTGCAATGTGTATATATTTCCGCATAAAGTCAATTGACAGAATCTTTTCATGACGCTTGCGCGATTTTCCATGTAACAAAGCGTCGTATTTTTCATAAACATCAGTTTCTTTTTTCTATAAAAATGTGCACAAGTATATAAAATCAATTTAGTTTCTATCAAGTATTTTGTTGAAAGTACCTCATCTGAGTTTGAGGAGAACGAAAGTGAATCTGCATAAGAGCTACCCATTGACAGTGGTTCACCATCTACTTCTTTTGGGTTCCTATTATAAAATTCAGTTAAAATTGTATACATATTTAAATTTCCTTAATTTACCTATAACGATGCATGCGTACAACATGATCGGAAATCATTTGGTCAGTATCGCTATCGATAACATCCAACATGACAAAGAGTAAATCGAAACGTGACAGCAAGGAATCCTGCAGGCCAATGTTCTCCATGGGAGTTTTATACTGATCATACTGTAAGATGAATTTGATATAAATCAACTGAGTTGACAGGAAGCTATATTTAAAACCTACCCTGCCATAAACTGGATTAGCTGCCGCCAACACTGAACACCTCGCATTTAACGATGCATGAATACCCGCTTTGGAAATGGTGACGCGACCTTGTTCCATAACTTCATGAATCGCAGTACGATCTATGTCGCTCATCTTGTCAAACTCATCGATGCAAACTACGCCCCGATCGGCGAGTACCATAGCACCTGCCTCAAGACGACGTTCACCTGTTTCCTGATCTGTAGTAACAGCAGCAGTTAAACCAACACCACTGGAACCGCGACCAGTAGTGGCAATAGCACGTGGTGCTGTATTCAAAACATATCGCAATAATTGCGACTTGGCAACACTAGGATCACCAATCAGTAGGATATTAATGTCACCGCGCAATCGTGTGCCATTTGGCAAAACTTTCTCGACACCGCCAAGCAACAAACAAAGAATCGCCTGTTTAACATAAGTATGGCCATGAATTGACGGAGCTAAACTTTTAGATAGCAGCTCGAATATGTCATTATTCTTAGCTAGCTTTTTGCACAGTACGATATCTTCACGACTAATGTCCAAATTGCTCTCCTTGTTTAACAATGATATATTATTTGCCAACAATATTGTCCGGAAAGTGCCCGATGTGTAACCACCATATTTAGCTGGCAAGCAGCGATAGTTACCTACAATTTGAACGCGATCACCAGGTTTACAACGATCAACAAGATCGTCATCGCATATAATGTCAACAGAGCGTGGCAACTGGCCAGCAGGTGCCTTCTCTGGCATTTCCTGTATAGTCAGTGTTTGATGATCTTTATAGACTGACAGGCCAAATTCTGTCTCCAATAAATTGCCTTCATCATCTTTTGTGGGATAAACTGCCCCAGATGGTGTTCCCTCAAAAGAAGTAAGGTCTGTATATTTTCTTTCCATAACCTTGTGTGTTGTTGGGCAGTAGTGAACACTACGAACAACCTTGGGGTGAATTAGCGACACTTTGGTAACGATACCTTCGACACACACAATATTCCCCAAGTATCTAAAACAGACATTGCAAAGCATCAAATAAATTGATAATATGAATTCAATTCTATCACAAATCAGCTACTGCTGCACACTTACACACAAGTCAGCGAACGTGGCGTTACATGGCGATTGCCAAAACAGCCCTCAAGACCAACAAAGAAGTCTTCATGTTGTTTCGCGTACGTAGGATCAACTGTGCCCACATATTCCTTTAAAGCTCTCCCAAAAGCTAGCTGCTCATCGGAAGCATTGCTCAATAGTCCTAGCGCTCGCTGAGGATTTTTTCGCTTCAGATCATTTATGTTTACTATCAGCCGTATGCTCTTTTCCGATATCATATCCTTAACATGACCCACATAAATCCCTTGATCTTCCTCATCATCTAGGAAATCAACGTACTCTCTCTGTATGTCATTGATATATTGCTCAGCGTCCGTCATATCTTCAAAGTTTTATTTAACAAAATTTATTGTACATTCACTTTGAAACTTATGTATAGTACATATATAATCTACTTCTATTTAGAATCCTCCAAACAGAATAAACTAGCAAAGCGAACATGCATCGATTAGATTTGGCGGGAAAATCAATGTTGCATTAAACGGTACTAAATTCAATAATGTAAAGAATTCACGGTCGCAATTTCTGGGATGACATTTACTCTATGTCCAATGTTGGCATCAGAGGCGCCGATTTATTTTTTTGAGTGAAAAAAATTGCTAAAATATTTGCCAAAATAACTAAATTTCTCAGAAATTTACACCTTCAGATAAACTTGCCGTGAAAACAGATAATTTTTTTAATTACTAGCAAATGTATAGCATTGCTGTGCGGTTTCTGGACAAAGAAGGTGACACAGCCGAGAAAATTACGAAAGTACTCCTATCCGCTGGAGTTGCCACAATCACTGTAAACTTAATTTTATTTGTTATTTTCTTTCCTTTTCAATGCCACAATATTTTTAAGTGGCCTTGCAATGTTTAGTTCTTACTTTTACTTTTAATGGCACAACAGCCCATGGAGGGCCTAGGCCGAGCTTTTCGCATCCACTCATGTTGTGCGTGTTATATTTGTACATAAATGGCAGTGTTTAGTTCTGTCTTAATCATTTCCAAGAACTTTGTTATTTAGTCTTTATCCAGGCAAACGATTACTGTGTTTTTTTTTCACAGTATTTTCTCAGAAAAATATTTTTCATTTTCGAACATAGTTCAAAGTAGGAGAAGGATATAACGGCGAAAAATTTTCAAGGTTTTTTTTTTTTTAAATAGAAGTATGGGGAAAAGTTGACTTTTTCCCAGGGAGTTTTTATTTAGAATTGGGCTGATTATGACATTACTTTTGCCTCATCTTGTACATCTTCGCTACAGGAGAAATGGCAACGGTCTTCCTAACAGAGATGTTTGCTATTTTGAATGTAGCTTACTGGATCATCGAAAACGGAGTAGTTGATGAATTTGGGCAATCGGGGCTCTACGGCAAATCCAATTTGACCGGAGCCAATCATTGGCGTCAGTATGGCAGGAACCATGAAATGGATCTACGAATCCATGAGTTATGTTCAAAGATAAAGATGATCCAATGGCAATTACTGCAAAACTACGAAGTGCTGCTTGAAATGACGTAACAGGAGAACAGCTGACTTTGTTCTTCACCATTTCCTCTATCTGGGCAAATTACAATGGTGCAAAATACTGAGTGCTATGAAAGGTCTATATCCTCCTTGAGCCCACCTCCAAATCTAATATAATCACTAAATCAACAGAACTCTAACTTGGAATAACCACATAAGTAACACGGTTGGGAAAGTCTACAGCATGCTCCGTGTTCTTTGGACGACGCAGTACTTTACTCCTCTTCATATACGAATGCTACTTGCTAAAGCATATCTCATACCAACAATGCTATATGTCTGCGAAATATTTGCAAATTGTGATAGTCTAAGTAAAAATAAATTAAATATTCTTTTCAATAACATTGTTCGTTAAGTGTTTGGACTAAAACGAAGAGATCATGTTTCCCAGTATGCTAAAAGAATCCATGGCTTAACCTTTGATAACTTACTAAACTATCGAACGCTTTTATTGTTGCATAAAATTATATGTAATGCAGGACCTAGTTATTTGTTTTCGAGATTAAACTTTTCTATATCCAATCGAACTAATATGATTAACTGTTTACGTGTTTCTTGTTTAACGTCTGAAAGGCAGTTTTTTGTACACTCTGTTCGTCTTTGGAATGCACTTCCTAATAGTTTAAGATCTGGTAATAATGCTGTGCAATTCAAAAATAAACTAGCTTTATTTCTTTCTTCGCTGTAATAGGAAATAATGAAATATATCATGTTATTAAAATTTTTTACGAATAGATGAATAGATGTTTAATTTTAAAGTAAAGTTTAAATTTGTATGTCATGCAATATATATTATAAGTCGTATTTAATCTTGTTTACGCTACATGCTGCCAGTACTGCTAATAAGGTTTTAAACTTTGTTGTGCCGGTTTTCGAAAAAATAAATAAATGTTTAGTGGCAGTGGACACCAAACCATACTGCCACTAAACGTGATAGAAAAATTCAAGGACATCAAAGATCTACTGGTAGTGAAAACTATGGTGCAGTTTTTTATAAATCTCATAATATCCTCAAGACTTACTTACTTACTTAACTGGCACTACAACCGATGATCCGCCTCTACAAAGCTTCGCCAGTCGCCTCAGCTATGCGCGCGCTGGCGCCAGTTGATAAGGCCAAGTGCAGTCAGGTTGCCCTGCACCTGGGCTTTCCAACGGAGATTAGGACGTCCCCTTCTGCGTGTTCCTCCACCGTGGTTCGAATAAAACACCCTTCTAGCCGGAGCGCTTTCTTCCATTCGCTCAACATGACCCAGCCAGCGAAGCCGCTGGAGTTTTATACGCTTGACAATGTCAGTGTCGGCGTACAGCTCATACAGCTCATCGTTCCATCTTATTCGATACACGTCGTCCACGCATACTGGACCGTAGATCTTACGGAGTATCTTCCTCTCGAACGCTCCTAACAGCCTCTCATCCTCAATGCTTGTCAAATAAAACAAAATTTTTTTAAATTTCATATATGTATTTGTTGACGCACCTTAATAATACTACTTTCTTGTTATTTATTTTTATTACTTAGACTTATTTTAAATAGTTTATTTTGATAAATATTATGTATTATTACTGAAAAATATGTCGTCGATCTACGAGTATTAGATTTTTGTAAATTTACTTTTGTGCGAATTTTCTCAATAAGACCTAACTTATTAATTTACATATATGTACTATGTACATATGAATTTAAAATGAAACGGAACGTGGTGTTACCTTTTTGTAAAATAGAATTCATAATCCGCATTTAAATGTAGTTATAGTTTTTCTCTCTTGTGGAGAGTACAAATAAAACAAGTAGCTTTAATTAAATAGTTTTTTTATTTTTATTTTCGGTTTCATATATGTATGTGTTATAAATGTAATTGTGTATTGATTTTGTTTTTTATTTTATTTTTATAAATAAATTTGTAATTAAGTTTTAAAGTTTCTGTTTACATGAAAATTACCTGCAATAGAAATTGATTTCTTTAAGTTGCTATTTATATATTGTTATATTTCTTTTGTGATTTAAGAAAGATTATGAAGAAGAAGAAGAAAGATCTAAAGAAAACTTAGCCTTAAATGAATGAGAACTAGGAAAGATGAGTAGGAGAATACTCTTAAAGATTTAAGTTGTATTTTTTGCGAATCTATAAAAATCAAATTTTTAAAATAAATTCTGTAAAAGGCAACGTTTTGTAAAATTTCCAAAATTTATAAATTAATTTGAAAGATGTATGAATGTATTGCATGGACATGATGTTTTGTTTGTATCGCTGCAGTGGAAAAAATTGATTCCAAAATAACTGGAGCCATTTGACGTAAAAAAATAAATAACATTAAAAAAGAAATTATAAAATTTTTTTTAACTTCAACTGCAGCTTTGCATTGCGAAATTAGATTGCTATTTTGCCATACAATTTTAAATAAAATTATTTTGTTATTTCTTTATATTAATTAAATCTTAATAGATTTGTTTCTTTTGTTGTTCAACCTGTTGCAGCATTTTATAAGTATGTATATGAATGTTAAATAGTAAATGGTACTATTATTTTAACATCATCATATTTTTCATAAGTCTAAAATTATCATTTAAATTATATATGAGTCGATATTTAATTATGATTTTAATGCATACATTTGATGTTTTGCTTATTTCGTTTCTTGCTTTTGTTTTAGAAATCTTTTTAGTAGTCTATATATGTATATATATATATAGAGAGAGAGAGATGTGTAAGATTGTTGTTTAGACTTTACGCCAACTATTTTTCTTTATTATGTTTTCTTGAAAAAAAATAAACTACATTTATGTTATTTTATTAATGCTTAAGTTTTGCACACAGCCGCAGCATAGATGTAAAGTGCAGCAGGACGTGCGCAGTCATCGCGATGTAAAACCGATGCAAAGCGCTGCGGCATCGGAGTCATGCTTGGGACTTGACAAATGCGCTGCGGTTGCATTACTATTATACCTTAATATTACATGATCTTTTTTAATTTTTACTTTTAGTATTTTGTTTTAATTAAGTTACTTGCTTGGTATTTTTTTATTTTATTACTTTTTTTTGATGTTTACATTGTAGTATGTTTTTTTAATTTTTCGTTTTTTCAACTTTTTTTTATAAACGTACGAACATTTTTTATTAAGTCTTTCTTTTGCTTTTTTTATTGCATTTATTTTTTTTTTATTTTAATTTACGGTATTTCTACTTTTCGCGATTTAAGCTAAAAAGTTTTCTTCAATTTGGGAAGTTATTATAATAATTTTATGTTTTTTATTTGTTAAATTAAAGTTTCAAATTTAAAATACATAATGTTTACGGAAAAATTAATTTGTTATAAATTAAAATATCAAATAAAAAATTTCCATTTCATTAAAAAAACAATGAACTAAATTTTGTTACGTAAAAAAAAAAAATGGTGTGAGGGTGAAGTACATATGAAATGTATAAAGCGAATAGTGATCGAGCAATATAAACAAGGGGAGGGAAGGAAGAACGAAATTAATGCAATAATTTCAATGAGAATTTCAATAATAATTAAAATTTCGCGTATAAAAAATAGCAGGTTTTCATATTTTTGTTTCTTCTTCAAACTAATTCATACAACACTTCTTTTTCTTCATCTAAATACAAAATTAGTACAATTGCTTTTAGAATTTTTACACTAGGGGGCACATTGCAAGAGATTTATTTATCTCGCAATCTTACATTGATGACGCTACTACGACGGCGGCTTTGGCATTTGACAGGCAATTTGAAAATGCTCAAAATCAAAGTCTATAAAAATCACCGCCATCATAATGAAAAGTAAATATCAAGACATCGTAATACAATCAGTCCATGCCCCACATAACTACTTCAGAAATGAGAAAATGAGAAACTGTACAAAAAAGTTAAAATTCAAAAAGATGAAAGAAATGAAAGCTAAAAAAGTAAAAAAAAATATGGTCCTCAAATAAATGAATTGAATTTCATTGAAAGACAAAAAAAAAAACAACTAAAATTACAAAAATCTTATAAAGATTACTGTTGTTGTATAGGCGGCGGCGTTGTCGTCGTAGTTGCTACTGTCGCATAACGTTTTTGTGTTGTTGTTGATGTTGCTGCTGCTGTTGGTGGTTGGGGATGATAAAAAAATATTAATGGTTAGCGACGACCGCTGTAGCTGCCACCTCCGGATTGTGGGTTATTGTTGCCGCCTCGCACCTGTGGTCCACCACCATTTGAAGGGCCGCCACTCCGGGTTTCATTGCGATTAAATGCACCACCAATCCGCGGTCCACCACTGCCGCCGGTCGAACCACGCGACATGCTGTTTCCGCCAGCATTACTGCCGCGCATCATATTTCCACCTCCTGAATTAGAAAGTGAACGCGGTGGTGGTCCACCGCCCATTTGACCGCGTTGTGAATTGTTAATATTACCATTATTATTCAAACCACTGTTACCACCACCCATAGATTGACGGGGTGGCATATCGTTTTGACGCATACGGGGTTTCTTTTCTTCCACATTGAGTTTTTGACCATCGGTTGAATTTTCAGGGAAGTAAAGAGGCTGTGAGAAATGCCAAATATTAAAATTGTTCAAATGAGTTTAATAGGATTTACTTACACAATTCGACAAGCAATTTTGCACCGATTCGGGATCTTCATAAGTAATAAAGCCGTAATTCAACGGATTTCTCACACCCGGTAGCAATTTACCTCCTGGTTTTGATAAAATTCTTAATTCGACAACGGTACCAAAGCGTGAGAACAATGATTTTAATTCTTCTTCAGATGCATGGTGTGGTATGTTTCCCAGAAACAATTGCTGATTGTCTCCAAATTGTTGAGGATTACTTGAACGACGCTGCTCGTAATCTATGATATTAAAAATAAATTTCATTACACTTTTGCAAATTTTCAATCCGTAGAACTTAAAACACATGCGCAATAATACCTAATTTTGAAGCTTTGATTTAAATTGCGCCGCATTTTTCATCGAATGCAAATAATGTACAATTAAAAATGAACGCTTGTGATTGCAATATGCGACAAAATTCGATATATTGTTTAGACAAGGTTTAACTTTGAACTTTAAACGAGGCAGTGCTACTGGGCAGTACTGTAGTATTTCTAGTTTGGCAAGTCCCTCTGAACTTTGGTTTATAACTTTCGACGTGGAGCTGAGTTGAAAGTTTGAAAATGAAATCAATCAAGCAACAGTTAAAATATTTGAAATTTTCCATGTGCAATTCCATGTTGAATTCAATCTTAATTTAAAATCGATAGGTTCCTTTTGTAAATACACAATTTGGCAACCTTTATTTATAATTGTATGAACATATTTTTTTAACTTTATAAACTGCGTCGCAGGATAAATAATAAAATTAAAAAATAGAAAGTCATTCATTAACTTTGAATGAATAGAATTAAAAGTCAAAACCATTGTCAAAAAAATCTATTGCAAACTATTACCATAATTATATTTCGATATTCTAACATTTATTATTCAGTGTGATAAAATGTTATATTTTACCGCTGTGCGAGTATAACAACATATAGCAATGTACAGAACAGTGTTGCCGATTGGAATTTCCAATCCAATTGGAATTTCCTTTAAGACTTGTCATACTACAAATTAATATCAATACAACAACAGTTTTCTCTTATATTGCTTCATATCCACTACATATTAGCCCATGTCATACAATTGATGCAAATTACATTAAATCTTACATTATGATTTATTTTTTTAAAACATGAAAAACTTCCTAAATGTCCACTAAATAATTAGTAGAGGTTTAGTAGAAAAACACATTAAGAATTGTCCAAATAATTTTCTTCAATCAAAAATCGCACGTATTTGTCGTTCGCCGAAATAATAAGCATTAAATACTGTACATAACTTTGTTTAATTTGTATGTAAGAATTTGTAAAAAGTGTTTTTTTATCGATGGTATTTTATGGTTGTTGAAAAGCATTGAAGTAAAAATATGTGTTTTAATACAAAAAAATGTTTTGTGGTTGAGAACGATTTTGGTAGGAAAACATTTTCTTTCGTGGCAACACTGTATGTAAATGAATTATTGAAATCTCATTTTTCACCTACCCTTATTTGTCCTTGTTGTGTTGGTGCGTTGCGGCAATGGACCTTGTGAGACACTTCCCATGTTGTTGTTGTCCAAACGCAATGAGTTGTCACTGTTGCGATTGTTGTACGCAGACATTGACGAATTGGAGTTTGATTGGGAGAACGTTGTAGTTGAAATCGTAGACGAAGAGTGGTATGCATTGTTCGATTGTTGTTGTTGCAATTGTTGTTGCTGTTGCATAGCAGCATTTACAAAACCACTGGGCGAGGAAGATGTCGACTTGAAGAGATTTGCATAAGTTTTTGGTTCGTTCAGTTGTTGTTTGGCAGCCTCGTATTTCTCCTGCTGCTGTTGCTCATTAATTGTTTTGAAATCGTCTACAATGGGCGATGTTGTGGTATCGGATGAATGTCCAATAATGTTGGAATTTGGGGCTGTAGATACATTACGCAATGACTGCTCGCTTGATGAGACATTCGACATGTTGACGGTATTGGTGCTGTTAATAACTTCATCGACATCTACATTAACAATGGCGCTAGTGATCTGTGTTGCTTGAGTCTGCAATAATTGTGGTGTGGCATTGGACAAAGATTGTTGTTGCTGCTGTTGAAGAATTTGTTGCTGCATTAGCTGAGATTGCTGAAAGCCTGATATAGCGCCTGATGCGTTCAGCTGAATGGTTGCCGCAGGAACAACCGGCATGGCAGTCACTCCAGCTCCTGTTTGAGCAAGCACCGCAGCAGTCACTGGCACACCACTAGCAGCTTGTTGTGGCACAACAGGTGTGTTCGTTTGCGACACCAAAGCTTGTTGGCCAGCAGCAGCGACAGTTTGCTGCATTCCAGCCAGCAAATCATCATGAGCAACAACACCATTCAGTTGAGTAACGGTGGCCTGCACCTGCTGAGGAGGTACACCAGTAGCCGTGGCACCTGCAGTTGCGAACTGCGCTCCCAATGGCACTGCAGCGCCTTGAGGTGTTGTTAAAACAGTCACCGGACGCCCTCCAGCTGTCGGCAATGAATAGAATATTGTGGGTTGTGGCTGCGGAGCATTTGCTTGTGCCTGCTGTTGTTGAGGTAGAACACCTGCAGCACCGGCAGCAACAACCTGAGCTGGTAGTTGCTCTACAGTAGCAACAACGGCGCCAGACACAACACCACCACCAGCGACTTGCGATTGTTGTTCACTGCCAACTACTGTAGCAATCTGCTCATGCTCTTCATCATTCTCCGAACGCGATTCACCATCGTTCTCTTCATCAGAATACAGATCCTGATAACGAAAGATATCATTATGAACGTAGTATTTCTTTGGCGATTGCGCGGCCAGCACAAATGTCTGAGTAAAGCGACGCATTGGTTGACCATCGTTCGATAACTCGCCAGTCACTTGCACTACCACACCATTTCCCAAAGTAGCTTGGGCATCCACTTGACTAATCTTAGCGTGACAATCATGAAAGTTCAACTGCTGAATCCGGTTGTGGATACTTTTCTGGCCCACAACCAGCGTCGACTCACCATGTATAAACGATGAAGTATTATTGTAGAAACGGTGTAAATGGTTAGGAGCCTTATTCAGGAGCGTATAGTATTGGCGGACAAATTCGCGTCCAACCGATTGTGGTGATGGTTGTTGGGGTTGTGTTGCATCCATTACCATTTCGTTTTTTAGGCTTGCGTGCGTATGTTGTATTGGTATCGTTTAGTTAATGAGGTGACAGTTGAGTATGCGTACTGCTTGGATGGTTGGTATTCCTTTTATGTTTTGCTATGTTGTATTTTAATGATTGCTGCAAAAAAAAAAAAACCAAATTGATTTCTTTTCTTTAGTTTTTTAACAAATAATTTTTAAAGTCAAAGACAGTTCTTTCAATTTTTATTCACACAGTTTTGTATTTCTTTTTTAGAGACAAAGTAGAAAGTTCTTATTTACATAGGAAACAATTGGATAAAAGATAGCTGAGTTTCATACATTTACGTTTTACAGACCGAACAGCTAAAAGTCTTAATCCAAATTTTTTGGTAATTTCTTCTTTTTTGGCGGAATTTTAGTTGCAACAGAATATTTGCAAATATCCCTTTTAATTTCCTATAATCAAACAATCGGATAAGACGATTATAAATTTAAATTGACCTTGATATTTCGTATTAATTTTATACATACAGTGGTGAGCACGAAAAGATACAGCAGCCAAGAATGTTGAGAAATCAAAAAGAAACAGCGCAGAAAAGTTTATACCCCAAAGTTTAAACACCAAAATTTATATTTTTCACACAATTTTTGCAGTAATTTGGGAAACCTCTATGCCTTTGAACCACTTGCAGGTTCAATCAGGTTTAATGCAGGTTCATTATTCAATTTGGAAATTGATTTTTCAATATATTTGTATTTGCGACGGGTTTGGAACTCACCAGGTTAAAACAATCCCAATGAAACTTCAAAAAGGCCTCGGATATGAAAACCCCTAATGTTGAAGACTCCGCTGACGTCATAAAATAATGATTTACGGATATGCACCTGGAATGTCCGAACCTTCTACAGAGAAGGTGCATCTATCCAGCTAGTAGATGTCCTGTCATCATCGCTATACAAGAAATGCAATGGACGGGACTGGATTGCTACTACAGCTTGCCTGATTGAAGACACGAATTTTTTGTTTTTTTTATTGTTACATTTAACACACAAAAAAGGGTGTACCCCTATGAATATCATTGTGTTGAATGGAAGGAAGATTGATAGGTGAGAGGAAAAAGGAGGGAGAATGAGAGAGTGAACGTGATCACACAAGACACCGATAAAGAGATAGGCAGCCATTGTGGCAAGTGTTATGCCTTTACCACAATGAACTTCAGTTTATCAGTGTCGACTATGACCGCATGTAGCGCCAAAGGCCAAGCTTTTCGCATCCACTCATGTTGTGCCTGTTATATTTGTACATGAATGGAAGGGACCTACAGTTTTATGCCGAATCCCAACGGCGAAGTGAAAAGCTTTTCATAGGCAATTTTTACTCTTGTAGGTTTGTCATTGCCTGCCAAGAGGTGGTGCCGTTAATTTTGTTATTATTGCATTTTTTTTTTATTTTAATTTTTATGCCTTTACGGATGAGGACAAAACGACCAAAAATGACTCATACGAGCTCCTCCACAAAACTTTGCATTGACCACACCACGATATTAAAATCGTGTTAGGCAAGTTTAATGCCAAGATGAGCAAAGATAGTCTCGTCTCTTTGTTCCGACGATCGGAAAATTCAGTCTCCACGATGAAGCCAGCGACAACGGTATGAGACTAATCAAATTTGCCGCGGTACGAAAGATAACAATAATAGCACATGTCGATATTCAATAAGGCCAATTGGCTGCCACCTGATCAAAACACACGAAACCAGATTGATCACGTTGTTGTCGACGGAAGGCACGGAAGGCAGTGTACTAGCCGAACGCACAAGTGGTGTAAACATAGTTTCAGACCACTACTTGGTTACAGCCAAGGTCTGAACACGAGCATGTGTAGCACCATCGCGTACGGATAGGTACAAAGTGAAACCAGGATGTCAATCAAAAGGGACAGCCGAAGCCTTTGCCACTCGACTCGCACTCCTCCTATCGCAAAACACCCTTCAAATTGATGATATATGCGAAAGAATATGACGCCTGATTAACGGTTTGAAGACCGGAACCTCTTCCTGCAAGGACGAAGACGGAAATCCGATGACAAATGTCCAGAGTACTATGAGGTTATGCTCCGGAAACTACAATTACTGTTGACAATTATACTTTCGAAGTCAAGGATTTCGTTTACCTTGAACCAACAGATGTTACTACGGGCTCAGTATTTACGCAGAGCCCTCTCTCGACCGACGAAAATAACGCTCTACAAGTACCTCTTCCTTCATGTCCTAATATATGACGCTGACACGCGGACATTGACCACCAATCATGAGATACTGTTAAGAGCGTTCGAGAGGGAGATACTCCGTAAGACCTATGTTCCAATATGCGTGGATGACGTGTATCGAATAAGACCGAACCATGAGCTGCATATGCTGTACACCAAAACTGACATAGTCAAGCGCATAAAAAACCAGCAGCTTCGCTGGCTTCGTCGTCATGTAATTCGAGCCATGGTGTAAGAACAAGCAGAAGAGGACGTCCTAATCTCCGTTGGAAAGACCAGGGAGACCTACTGCATTTGGACTTTGGTAGTGGTAATTGTTATGAGCAACTTAAAAACAGGTAGAGAGACCCACTCATAATAGTTAAAGATGATGTTTCTTTTAAATCACTATTACTCTCGTAACTTTTTGCCTACTAAAGAAAAATAATTATTTTTTTGGGTCCCTGCCAAAAGAGAACTGCTTTTGCACAGTAGGTCTTATGCCATGTACGAACCAAACTATTTTAATGAGATAATTTCAGTGAATTCGTAGACCCCTTGTTCCGATTCAATATAACAGATAAGAGCGTTTGCCAGTTCAAACTTTCGGGATATAGTACACACCTTTATATGAAGATAATTTACAAACGCAAAACAATCGGCCGTAAAATAGGAACAATATCAGATTGCTAAAGTTTGTAAACATATGTAGGAACACTTTAGTTAGAACCCCCTACGCCAAATATTCAAAATGATATATTATGTAAATGTAAGTATTGTTACTGCTGTTCGTTTCATTATGCTCATTATGATATAGTATCAATATAAGTTTCAATAGAAGTACCAGCAGCAAGCTAGCTATTTTATGTATAACAGTCGACTGAAGGTGTTGGCTGACATCGAACGCCTCAAATATAGAATAGACTGGTTGGCTACTTGCCGTGTGACCCACATTGGTTTTTATGCTGAGCTTAATTTATTTGTCATGACAATTACCAAATTGTCCAAGCGCAATAAAACTTGCATGCAACATACTTCCAAATATTTTCCATTTCCACGTTTAAATAATTTGCAATCATTGTTATACTTAAAAAGTGGGTGACTCCCCATAAACAGTGGCAGTACAGAAAGTTACTTCTTCAAAACTTTTGCTTTTTGGGTTTTCAGGCTAGATTTAGTAATCTTGTAAAAACTAGAGTCTATCGCAGACTCTATACTCGCTCATTCTCTTAATTGTAGAAATTTCTAAGGATTTTTGTTTAAGAAGTAAAATTTTTTTGTAATGTGGAGGGATAGAGGAGTCCTTTATCGATGTATAGAGGCGCATAATGGAGGCATATGTGTTACCCATTATTTATACATCCTCATTTTTTCATTGTCGATTGATAGAGGGCTCTCCCCTTCATTTCCGGGACAATTTCCACTTTGCCACTATTATCTTTAACATCCTCGTAAATTTAAAAACGATTCTAAAAAGTAAACTTCAAAAATAAATATATGTAAAGAAGAATGCATTTCAAATTGAAAACATAGTCATTGAAATGCTAGCAACGACTTTTAAATCAGTGTCGGGCAAGTTTTGATTTTCCTAGTCACATGTGAATAGGCACACATTTTCTGCAGACGCAATGCAGTTACACATACACTATAAACTCCTTGGTGTAGCCTACGAACTATTGACGAACAATGGAATTTGGGAGAAGTTTGAAAGCCATTATGTAAATTTTTTAACACAAGCATTGAAAAAAATGTTTCTCATGAAATTATGAACGCATTATTTGTCCTTCTATTGTAATAAAGTAAAATTTATAAACGTCAAACATATGTCATGCATTGCTAATATAAGCGTCAATTATTTCACATTATCAGAGCATAAGAAATTTACAATTTATTATTTTTTTTATTACATTTATTTAATTTACAGTGTAAATAACACGAGCAGCGCTGTGGCTCTCTCAGATACAGATACAAACATGCATGTTTATGACTCTGTATTAAATCTTTCATATACACACAAACACGTGGAGTTTTACATGCGAGGACACATGATATTTATGTTTGAAATATTATTAATTTAAATCAATGATCTTTACCTCATTTTAAAATATGTAAGAATTTATTTTTTCCTTATAAAAAGTTTAACACTACTGCTTATGTACCCTGTATTTTTTCTTAGACCAAATTATTTGCAACAATGCGTTCAACTTATTTTGCTGAATTCACACGCACCAACACATGCTCAAAATAAAACAATACTTGCGGTATGCGTGTTTCTTCTTCGAAGAAAAGGAAGACAAACTGAAAAAAGTTGAAAGCAACAAAACTTTCTGAAACCAATAAAAAAAAAAATCATCAACCATTTTAAGGTTAGCCAATTCTAAATTTGATTCCATAAATGCCGGAAGAGATTATAAAATACAATAAAAAATTAAAGAAAACAATCTGAAGTACGGAAGATATTTTCATTAATTTCATTGTAACCTCACTTGCTGAATCTTTCACAGAAGAGTCGCAAAACTTGTGAAACTGTGAATGCCGCCACAATTTATCGCACGCGTAGGAAAAACAAAGAACCTACATATATTTTCACACCGAAAAAATTTAAAGAAAAAATATATGAAATATGTACTTACGTTTATTTGCTATTGTTGACCGTGTGGAGATGTATTTTGTTACTTCAAAATTTCTGCAGGTTTTAAAACAAATTATGCATCAAGCATCAATTTGGATTAAAAGTAAAATTTTAAATAATATTGAAAGATTTTTTTAAAAATTATTTTACGTCTTTCTCGGTGTTTGGTATTTGGGCTTGCTGCGCTCCTTTTTCTTTGCTTCTTTTCGTCGTGGTGGTCGTCGTCGCCTTCGTCGTTCTTCACCGTCGTCTGCTTTGACTTCAAAATTTTCTCGCTATTCTTTTGTGTATATTTTGGCAAATTTTTTGAAATTATATTAATACAATTTCTTTTTATTTTTGTTGATCACAGTTTCAATTTTTTTTATTTGTATAATTCTATATTTAATTTAATAACGCGAAAAAGAATGCAGCCAGCAGTATTGTAGTTGAACAAGTGTTGAATTGAAATGAAAACCTTCTAGTGTTCTTGATGTATGTTCGTTCGTATGTTTGCTTTGTTCGGTTTTATTTAACTTCTATAACATATAGTGGTCTCTTTTTCACTATATCACTTCTTATTGCTGACTATATATAGCCGCTGAGTCACTTAACTCGTGCATTCACTCAGTGGCTTGCAAATAATAGCTGTAGTGACAGGCATACAACTGTTCGCAACAGTTTTTGATTTTGGTTCTGGATGGACAAATCGTTTAGACCGCCCGAGCGAGTCGGTGTGTTCTCTAAAAAATGGTCAGGAACAATGGTCAGGCGGTGTGAACGGTTACATACTGAGTTCGATCATCTTTTTTGACGAATCCAGTATTGCTGTTGTAGTTTAATTGTGAAAATGAAGTAAAAAACGGAAAAAACAACTGGAATAGAAGTAAAAACTTAGTGGACGTATAGTGCAATGCAATACTGACAACGTATGGTTATTTTCTGTGCATTTTTCTAAAAAGTTTAAATTGAATTTTATTTGTAAGTACATTTGTAAATATGGAGTTTCTAACATTAAAAGTTTTCTAGCTTATCGATCTTTTGCATGGAAAGCCATGTCTATAGAATACATTACTAATTTCAGAACTAATAAATAAATAAATGCTATGTTTCTTACCTTAACATATTCTTGTAAAGAATCAATTATGGCTTTACAAACTTCAGAAATTATATTGGAAATTCAGCCCTTTGATATTCTGAACAAAAACATCAAGCTACCATAAGAATCGGCAGTTGCCAAATACCGTAGTGTTACGGTAAGCTTCTGCCTAGGTGAAATTGCTTCCCGATAATTCGTATCATCTTTTTTAATTTTGTTTTCAAAGAGTTCAAATGATTTTTGAAAAACTTCATCATCAAGGTGGCAAAAGCTTTTAAATGTCTTATCCTTCATTTCCTGTTCAAGTTCACTCAAGAACACTGAGTGTTCTGTGTACTCTTGTCTCTCTCCAGCGCCGCCTTTCTACTCTTTTTTTAGTATACCTGAAATTACGATAAATGCAGCATTTACCATTATTTTATCATCGCTTGCGCCCATTTTATGCTTTTTTTGTTGTGTTTAAAATTACTCGGTTTTTGTATTCTTTAGTCCACAATTTCTAATTTACTGCTAAAAAAATCACAAACAAAAAAATATCAACTCTGCTATGGGTGATGTTTGGGAACATTATAATTTGCCACCTACATCGGGCGCGCGAACAAGATGACTTCTGATGTTTGTTCGGAGCATATGTTCGGCTTGTAATCGGTTGCGCGAATAAAAATTTATTAGATACAATTTCTTAACGAAAAAGCCTTCTTTCGTTGGGGCGGTCTAAACGTACCAACAATTTTCTATGTTACTTAAGGTACGAACACAATGGCTGCATCATGACAAGAAGAAAGCGTCCGCAGCTAGTTTCGTCATGTTGCCGCGACTGGAAGACAAAGAATGCGGCAACAAGAAAATGACTAATTCTTATCTTAACAATTTCCAATAAATACAATAGTATTTAATATTGAGAACCCGTCATTACTTACTTAGCTAGTGCTACAACCGATGATCAGTCTGGGGCGCCTCGATAAAGATTCGCCGGTCGCCTCTGCTATGCGCGTACTGGTGCCAGTTGTTAAGGTCAAGTATAGTCAGGTCTCCCTGTACCTGGTCTTTCCAACGGAGATTAGGACGTCCTCTTTTGAGTGTCTCTCCACTGTGGCTCAACATGACCCATCCAGCGAGGCCGCTCGATTTTATATTTTGTTTATGTGCTGATTTATGCAAACGATAAGCCTTTGATAGTTGAGTTTAATGTTTATCAGATCCCAGGTGTGCTACATCTGGATTAACTTCAATTTGTCGTTTGCATTTTCCATATCCATACTCAAAGCATGCGAATTTATTTGCTACATCATTATAATTATAATCTTACCATCTTTTCTTTCTTTTAATGGCACAACAGCCTATGGAGGGCCTAGACCGTGCTTTTCGTGCTATATTTGTACAGTTTTATGCCGAATCCGAACGGTGAAGTGAAAAGCTTTTCATAAGCTACGTCTACTCTTGTAGGTTTACCATTGCCTGCCAAGAGGTGGTGGCGTGCAGAAAAATTGTATTTTCTACTTTTTTCTTTTGCTGTGCCAAGATTCGAACCCCGGACACTCTGCGTAGCAGTCCAACTCACTACCATTACGCTACAGTGACCATCATCATAATTATTATCATCATTGTAACAATCATCATCATCGTCATCATTATATTCAGGCTGTATAATCTCAATAGGTGGAAAATTTGCCACTTGCCGGTCTAACAACTCGCGAATGTTATGAGGCAAATCTCGTCTATATTTTGTTGTGCTGATGTGTTTTCCAGTAAACCGTCTTCTCTTCTCTTTCGCTGGGAAATTCGGCTACCTCAATGACTGGCTGGTGCTGTATAATGTGAGGGCCTACGTCGGGATGAATGTTGATACAATTATTGACTCTAAGGAATTCATTAGCCATTCATGCTGTCCCTCCGCATTATTCTTTGCGAGTTGTTTTTAAATGAAATTCGCATTCTGTTGTGCTTCAAGTTGCTTGCGAAGTCTACACTCCCGCGATCTTTCGGTGCTGCTTTTTGGGTGTTTTTTCACGATAGCCGAATTTGAATTTGGTTGGGTCTCCATTTTCCAATGAGCTCTACATTCTCGCTGTCTCTCAGCCACAGTATTTGCTGGAGATTTTATCGCCCTTAAATTCGTCTTGCTAAGAAAGAGGCTGTTTACAACAGCAACTCGGAAAGGAAGGTAGAAAAGTAAAGTAGTGAGAATGAGATAGAAGTTTTAAGTCTTTTTCTTAATACCTTACTTTTCTACCTGTCTCTCTCACTCAGTTTTTCATGCTTGCGCCAGTGTAAGACCGAGGTTATATCGACAAAACACTTTGTGCATATCCAGCATATCGTGTTCGATGCAACAACAATTTCATGGTGTTGGCCGAGCAAAATATTTAATATAACCACGGCCTAAATCCACCTCCATGCTTGACAATATTTAACGGTGAAGTCACTGAAACATCATTAATAACATAAGTAGCACTAGAAACTATCGATGTTTACCGATGTGCACGACCTAACAATATAAATCGATTGTTGTCTATGTTTTTCCCAGCCCTATTACACATTTTGCTCGTCGAATGTAAGAGTAAAGTGCTCTCGGAGTAATCGCTGTTATTAAACAAATACCCTTCCCTAAAATAAGCATTTGTATAAATACGAAAATGCCACAAAATTCAATATGCCGCAATAGTAAAAGTTCACGGAAATCTCAAAAGCATAAAGAATCCAGAGAAATCGACGAACAAAATCATGTGCTTATGGCATTTCGTGGATATGCCACTGAACTGGATGACAAACATGACCGCCATGAACGCATTGTTAAGCTTAGCCGTGACATTACAATCGAGGCAAAGCGGATAATATTTCTTTTACATACTATCGATGCTAGAAAGAATAACAAAACAAAGGTGCTGGAAGAAGCACAGCAACGGCTCAATAAAGTGATTGAAGTTAATTTCAAAGCTGTTGCTAAGGAATTGGTCGGTCAGGATCCGTATCAATATCGTGGCGCATACTCGCCGGGCTTGCAAGAGTTCATTGAGGCATACAGCTTTATGGAGTACTTTCAGAAAAAAGAAGAAGAAGCTGAAGGAGGGGACAGTGGTGGTTCGCTATCCGATTGGAATGATCTGCAGCGAAAAATGCAGTATGAAGAACAAATTCGAAAAACGGAAGAGAATGAGGACAATTTCGCTTCCGATTTTGCAGTGGTAAAAACAGAAACTGAGGGAAAACCAGCGCCGTCGCCGCCTCCCCCATTCCAAACTACTACAGAGGGTAAATATAATCAATTCAGGTGGATGAATGTGAACATACTAAGTCGATTTTCACTTTTTAAAACACGGTAGCATTTTAAATTTGACTATATTGCAAATATTTTTGATGTATTAATAGCTATTGGTACAATCTTTGAAAACACCCCCTATAAAACTTTGTAAATCGACATAGAATAATATGTGGACTTGTATTACAGTGGGCTTGTCTGTAATCGACAGATATTTTGTGAATTCTAATTACTGATATCATTTTAATATAGAATTAGAAGTACGTAAATTTAAATTTAATGTGGATCCTACTGAGTACATTCTAGGCGTATCAGATTTAACTGGTGAACTTATGCGTCGTTGCATTAATTCTTTAGGCAGTGGCGAGACCGATACTGTCACAGAGACATGCAGAGTATTGCAGAACTTTTACACTGGGTAAGATAATTTTACTAAAAATAAATTCAAATTTATTAAATTTAATATTACATACATAACTTTTACTTTTTCAGTTACATCAGCCTCGTTGTACAGCGCTGTCGAGAATTGTCGCGCAAGATATATACCATGCGCCAAAGCGTCCTAAAAGCAGAAAATGTTTGCTACAATGTTAAGGTGCGCGGCGGTGAGGCGGCCAAGTGGGGCGCTGTGTTCGACAGCAAGCCCACCGACGATATAGATGAAGGTTTTTATTGATATTCTATACAATTTAAACACACATTTCCATAAATGTTTTCTTTATTTTTAATAATAATAACTATGTAACGATACAAAAATATAAAACTTGAATAAAAAGCTGACAATCTTTTTAATAAGTATGCACATATGTAAGTATCAACGTTAAAAATTAAAATTAAAACAAATTAATGCAAATTGTGAAGGTACATTGTTTTTGTGTATTGGCAAAAATTGTCAATTACAACTCCTGGCTTTCAACTTCGGTATCGTCTTCGTTGCTTGGTATATAATCTATGACAGAATCGCCGTCATCGATAAACGGATCATTCAAATCATAGTCATCTAAATCAGAGTCATCGTCATTGACAGGGTCATTATTTTGCGGACGATTACGACGTTGGCGCAAACGCATGCGGTAATTTTTTTCAAAATCGGCTTAAGGGAGATAAACCAAAGATGAACACCAACAGTTTATTTTGTTGTTATATGAATAAATGAAGGCAGTGAAACAGAAGAAGAGACAATGATTTTTTGTTTTAATCTAAAAGCAACATTTTTGTTGTGGATAACACTCAGAAAACAATGAATGAAATGGATTGCATAAAATTTAAACTTACTATCTGGAGGATGATTAAACTGTCGGAAATGTATTGGATTGCGGCGATAGCAGCTATCACCAAATGGACAGTCAGGTGTTCCTTTGGGTGGGGCCGGGAAGTTGGGTCGCTTATAATCATGATCACCAGGATGCGCCTCCTCGGTGCGGTGCATAGGATTGCGTCTGTTGGGAAAATGTTTGCAATTAGAATAACAATAAGTTAATGCCTTTTCACTTTCAACCTCACCTGTAACACCGTATACCAAATTTACATGACTCGCGCGACGTCGAACTAGCATCGGCTTTCTCCACCTTAACGGCAGGTTTGATATCAGTGGGATTTGTAGTTCCAGAGCTTGACGGTAAAGTGTGATCGTCATCATTATAACTGTTATTTTCTTCTGTTTCGGCAGGTTCGCTTTTAATTTGTGCTGGTGGAGCTTTAGCACTTATTTCTGTAGAACAGGAAGGTGCTGCATCGCCATCCTCCTCCCTATCTTCATATTCATCATCCTCTTCAGCATCACCACCTTCATTTAGGTTTTCATTAGTGTTGTCGGTGATTTTAAATTTCTTAGACACACTTGCAGCTGCTTCTGTTTCTGAGTCTGCTGCCTCATTTTGTGTTAGCATCCATGCCGGTAGTTTTCTTTTTGGTGCTCCAAATCCTCCACTTGTTTCACCACAATTTGTTGATGACGATTCAACATCACCATTAATTAAATTTAAATTCACATTAATTTCGGAAACTTCTCTGACTCGAAATTCAACGCTTCCAACATTGCTTGTGGCGCCAATGGCATCAGCCTTCGTTTCCGCCCCTACAAAAATGTATTGTTCTTTTATAATAAACATATAATATTTCTTTTATAATTTACCTTTTATTGAATCTGAGAACATTCTTATAATTTAGAAAACGTATTTGCAGTTGGTAAAATATCCGTTGTGAAATACGCTCTAGCGTTGTTTTTTCGTTTTGATTTGCAAGGTCTTTAATGTTTTTATTCGCTGACTAAACGAGAAAGCAGGGTTGCCAAATCTTAGATTTCAAAATCCATTTTATAAAACACTATTTAAAGAAAATAAATCCACCAAATTGTTATACCAGCTATCCGATTTGTACCATCTTACCAGGAAGTGATTTTCAAACAATCAACTGATTCAGTGTTGCATTATCACATTCAAAAATGTTAGAGCGCTCACTGTTATCGTATTTTATTGTAAATCGGACATATAAGATGAATTACGTAATTGATTCCCAAGACGGGGAATTATTAATTTATTTACTATATTGCAATTAGCAAAAAATCCGATCAATTGAATATTACCGGTTCTATGTTAAAATTGGGCAAAACAAATTCTTCTTCTTATGCATATTATATGCATATGTACGTAAAGTACATATACTTATATAATGAAATATGTCTTATCCAGCAAAAAAACAAGGAAAAAAACTATCAATCTGGCACCGCTGCATGAATCATATTTTCAATTGCGTTTTAACTTTGGTTTTAAGTTATAAAACTGCGGGTATTTATCTCAAATTACTAGTTATCGCTTTGGAACGATTGAATTCGATGCAATTGTGATCTAGGTGGAAGAGGAGTTTGAATTCATTGCAAGAAAAAGTGAGTAGATAAAATTAAAGTTGTTTTCTTATGATATTGCATTTATATATTTTTAGAGTCTTTGATAAAACTTTGATAATTGGTACTTGCCGTAATCTAGGGTGTATAGGCGCAAAGTTCAAAGTTCTTGCCGTTTAGGCAAAAGAAAAATAATTCGAAAGGGTTACACAACGTAACGGGATAGATTGATAAGCTGAAAATTTTCTTGTGTACGAAAGCACGCGTTATTATTTCGAAAAAATTTAACTGCACAGAGGAGAAGGGAAGAAAATGACGGAGAAACTAGATGTGATTATATTTGGAGCTACGGGGTTCACTGGCAAATATACGGTGTACGAGGCCACCAGCGTTCTGAAAAATCTACGTTGGGGAATTGCTGGACGCAGTCGTGGCAAATTGGAGGCAGTACTACAAGATATGGGTACCAAAGCTGGAAAAAACCTAATGAATACACCCATTATTATTGCAGATATCGAAGATGAGGCTTCGCTGACGGCTATGGCGCGCCGTTGTCGTGTAGTTGTTAACCTTTGCGGGCCGTATCGTTTTTTTGGTGAGGCTGTGGTAAAAGCATGCATAGAAGCTGGCACGCATCATGTTGATGTTAGTGGTGAGCCACAATATATGGAAACAATGCAGTTGAAGTATCACAAAATTGCACAGGAAAAAAATGTGTATGTGGTGTCTGCTTGTGGATTTGATTCGATTCCCGCGGACATGGGCATCGTATTTATTGAGAAAAATTTTGATGGCGTCGTCAATTCAGTGGAAACTTATTTGAAAAGTGGCTCGAAAGGTCCGAAAGATGATTCATCGAAAGTCGGCGCTAAAATTCATTATGGCACATGGGAGAGCGCAGTGTATGGCCTGGCACATTCCAATGAATTGCGCGACATTCGTGCTAAGCTTTATAATGAGAAGTTACCAAAATTTCATCCAGTTCTAAAACATCGTCCATTAATGTTTCGCTCGGAAATTGTCAATAAAGTGTGCTTACCGTTCCCTGGCTCTGATCGTTCTGTAGTTATGCGTTCCCAACGTTTTCTCTATGAGCTGGAACACAAGAGACCAGTGCAAATGCATGCTTACGTATGCTTTGGTTCTTGGGCAATTGCTGCACTGGTTGCTTTATTCGCTGTCATTTTCGGTACCATGACAAAGTTTGCATTTGGACGTCGTATGTTGCTTAAATATCCGAAATTCTTTTCTCTCGGTTTCACATCACATGAAGGACCCACCGAAGCTACAATGGAAAATGCAACATTTTCTTTAACAATGAAAGCTCTTGGTTGGCCGAGCTCAGAACGACTTGCGGAACCTACTGATCAGTATAAGACTCCACCTTCGAAAAGTCTAATGGTTAAAGTGTCTGGCACAAATCCGGGCTATGGTGCCACTTGTGTCGCTTTACTTTGCGCTGCTGTGACAATTTTAAAGGAGAGTGCAAAAATGCCAGGTACTGGTGGAGTTTTACCACCAGGTGCTGCGTTTGCGAAGACAAGTTTGATTAGTGAATTGGAGAAGTATGATCATGGCATGAAGTTTGATATTATGGCTAACAAGTAGTTTATATGAAAAATTTGTTCTCATTTTTTGTTTACTTACATATTACTCGTATACATGCTCGAGATTTAAAACCTAATTCTATGGCTTGAGATAACAATGCACTCAATGTAATTCCATTTTTAATTCTTTTAATAAAAGCACATTATTTCGCAAAATATATAGCGAGGATATTGTAAATTATTGTTTTAGGGCCTCATCAGGAAGCATGTACAAGTTATTAATGTTTTATTAAAAATCATTGTATATCATCGCTATAAAATACAGAAAAACTCAGTGCACTCAATAGAATTGAAACTCCAGGAAAGAAAATCATGTATTTAGTATGCAGCTACGTAGAAAGTCCACAATACATATTAACTTTTGGCAATTCTGTTCAGCTATCACAGCGAATCTATTCACCGCTTTTTACACTGGCGGAATAATGAAACGCTTACTCGTTGTTTTTTAATAGAATTTTTTGTTCTGCAGATATGACCTGTTGTGTGGTGTTGTTTTATTAGAAAATCAAGGTATTATGCAAGAGATCAAGTTTTACATTTTGTTCTTGTTACCCTAGTTTTTCAACTGTCTCTTTCGCACAGTCTTTCATACTTGCGCCCGTGTAAACAGTCTCTAATACCACGTAGATGCATCGATTCTTACATTCCATCCAAATACTATTTTATGCGACCGTGTGGACTGGAGCAATAACGTATGGCTTTTAACAATCTGTCATACTTATATATTCATTCCTTTCTCACACATCGTGTTAACCACCAGTAATGTAGCCGAAAAAGACAGTATACTTTTGGGAATGCACAAAATTCGAGAAGCTAGCAAATTTAAACACATCGTTTGACATATTTCCATTTCAATTCTTTCTTTGCAAAGTGGCTGCCTTCCAGTTTAGTTTACCCTAATAGCTTCAAACATTTCGTGAACAGTGTAAAAATATAATTAAAGACTGTTTGATAGATAGAATAGCTTTTTGGGCTATAAAAAACTTACTGCCATGCCCTTGTATGGATTTCCTTACGAAGTTACAGTTTTATGCCGAATCCGAACGGCGAAGAGAAAAGATCTAATGATCCCATGGTTAGAATTTTGGCGTTACGATTGGCATTGATTTTAATTACAAATTTCGCCCCATAGTGCGCGGTGCAGCTTTTTAGGGGAAACACACATTGTTCATAACAACACTGATTTAGACAATAACAGTGAAATAACTGAAATTGACAATAACAGCTGATATACTTCAAAGAAAATAAATTTCTTAAAGGATTCCGTGTTCAAATCATTTTCCGTAATTTAATTAATTAAAAATCGCAAATAACAATAGGTGAGTGTGATCAGCGTATGCATGCTTCGTTTTCGCCGTCCATACATTGGAACCCAGTCGAATATACATTAATATTCCTTGTTCCAGTCAAACATGTTTATGTTAAAAAAATTGGCAATAATGCGACGCATTGATTTCTGCCGTTTGATTGGTTCAAAAATTAAATCAAGTGGATCTGTTCCACCGACAACATCTAGGTCCAGTAGCGGCAACAGCAATGAAGTACAATGTAATCGTGTCGTAATTGAACCGCTATTAGAACGTGGTCTGGTGCGCGTGGAAGGTGAGGAAGTAGTGCCCTTTCTGCAGGGACTCATTACCAACGATATGAATAATCTGAAGGTGGCGCAGCAAGATTATCCGCTTACTGAACTTGCAAGCAACACAAAACTCTCCTCCATGTTTACAATGTTTTTGAATAAGACTGGGCGCGTTCTTTACGATTCGATTATATATCGTGATACAAAGCCCAATGCATACTTCATAGAATGCGATAAAGATATTACAAAGGAGTTGAGTCGACATTTGCGTCTCTATCGGGTGCGTCGTAAAATTAGTATAGATGACGTCGGGCAAGAGTATAGTCTATGGATTGCCTTTAGCCCAGAAGATGATACTAACGTGCTTATTAATGCAGTTCGACTTGATGGGAACATCAATATAGCAAATGATCCACGTGTACGTGGTTTAGGTACACGTTTGATTACAACCGCAGATCAAACATATTCCGATTTGGCTGAAGCTTTCTCGAGAAATGGCGACCTTACTGTGGTGACAAATGCCGCGAAATTTAACTATCGATCGCATCGCTATCGCTACGGCATAGGTGAAGGTGTGGTCGAATTGCCACCTGGTAAATGTTTTCCATTCGAAGCAAATTGTGATTTTCTACATGGTGTGAGCTTTGACAAGGGTTGCTACATAGGACAAGAGCTGACAGCGCGTGTCTACCACACAGGCGTCATACGCAAGCGAATTATGCCATTGCGCCTAACATCACCCATTCCAATGGGAGTTACGACAGTGCAAACGGAGGCGGGTAAAAATGTTGGCACCCTTCGTGGCAGCAGTGGAAATCGAGCTTTGGCTTTGTTGCGCGTAGAACAGGTGTTAAATGCACCTAAATTGCTGATAGATGGCGAAACGTGCTTTGCCGAAAAACCGAAATGGTGGCCGCGTGAATTATTCACAAAGCATGCAAGCATGAGTGAATTCTAATAGCAAAAATGTTTCGGAATCGAATGTGCAATTGTTGATTATTTAGGAGTATTTTTGTTAACTTTTATTTGACTATTATTACGATGATGTTAATTTGTAGTTTAAAGGTCTTTTGACCCAAATTCATAGTGTAAAAATAATTATTTTTCAAAAATATATTTGTGCTTTAGGACACATTGAAACACAAGTGTTTCCAATACAAGTGTTCCACTTCGTTCTTTTCTATTTTGCAGCAATGAGTACATCGACTTCACCACAGCCCAGCACATCGAAAGGCAGCGCTCAGAACACGACACCGGATGACGATGATCTCACATTGAATATCAAAGACGAAGAAGCAGAAATAGCACGTTTAAAGCTGCCGGTTATCGAGGTCTCTGATATCAAAATAACGTCTGAAACAAAGGCGGAAGCCAGTGCCAATGATGAACGTATACCGAAAATTGAATTTAATTGTTTTATGTGCGATATGAATGAGATGGTGCATTATTTGGGCAAGAAACCACCTTTCGTTAACGGCTTAAGTTTTCTCGAAGACACTTTCGTTATGCGGGACCCGTTTCAACCACCGCCACTACGCTGGAAGCCGAAAGCCGAATATTTTGTTGCTTTGGGTGCAAATTGTATACAGTGCAATCGCACGGTATGCAAAGATGCCGAATGCAGTTTTCATTATACTGCAACGTTTTGTCTGCGTTGTGCCCAACAAAAGTTGAATAGTTTCCCCATCGAAGTTCAACTGAAACTACGTAAGCAATTGGCGGCAAAATGAGAAACTATTGTACATTCAAATTGTATTTTTAATTCAATTAAATCTTTCAATTTGAAAAAATATAAACGAACAAATTCATTACATACACAATTGTTTATTGTGATCAATAGTAAAATAATTATTTTACTATGATTCTGATCATGATTAAGTGCGTGAAACGGAATGTAAGAATTCTTACTTACTGCAATGTGGAGCATTATTATGTTTTAACAGTTCTGCGCCAGATTTTTGCTGAGAATTGGGCATTGGGACGCCGAGAACGTTGAGGTTTCCAGCGTAGAGCTTGGCTTGCATTCCATCTATATTTTCGCCTTTTGACCTCCATTACTATCATTGCTTGACTTGTGCGGCTTAATATGTTTTCATTGAAGATACGCTACCTTCTCATAAAACTGCTGATAAACACCTGGATATGTGACTCTATGCGGTTAGAGCATTTCCACGTCTCTGAACCATAGTATAAAACAGATTTTACATTTGATTGAAAATGCGTTATTTTGTTCTCAATGTAATTATTCTCAGATATAGTAAACGTTCAAGCAGCAGTTTTAAAGTAATTTTGTAGTATATTCAAGGCACGGTGCGCAATTAAAACTTGCATTAAGTCCACAGATTTTTTTTTAAATGCATGACATTTTTTTATATTTGTTTCAATTATAGGAAAAAAATAATTTTATGTGAATTTTAAAGCTTAGTATCAGACCTAGTGACTTCTGTTTGGCCGCCCTCGATATATCCACAGGTTTTGTGGTTCTCCGGAAGCATACACTTATGCTAAATACGGCCCGTTGTGATACCGATATATTCATTCTAGACATAAATTCCCCTAATCACAATATTGCAAAAGAAAATATAACATTAAGTTTTAAGAACTAAGTTTATTTGGCAAAATATAATAGAAACAAAACCATGTTCAGCAAGCCACAATATTTCATTTTTGGGTCATAAAATTATTGAAATTTGTACATAAGTTTCTCAAATCTTACATCCGGTTGCTTACTTGGTTTTGGGAGCTATTTTCTTTGCTAGTTTTTGCATTTGACTGCTCGCTTTCTTTTTCTTTTGCTTCTTCTTTATAGCATCTACCTTCACGCCGCGATATTCTGACTTCTTTTTCTTATCGTTTCCTTCGCTCTCAACCTTCTTGCCACCCTTTTTCTGTTTCTTATCGTCCAAGCGCTTTTTAGCACCCGTTTTTGTATTCTTCTCCGCAGTGGCTGCTGCTTCATCGCGCGCCTGCTTTGCACCCAATTTCTTTACCGAATAGCGTTCAACGTGTATTGGCCGTTCGTCCAAAATCGTTTCATTTAGCTCCATTGCGAGGCCAACTGCATCAGGCTCTTTAAAGCATACATAGGCAACGCCTTTGCAGCCCTTTTCACCCTCACGCAGACAGCGTACGTATTCTATGTCACCACAGCTGGAGAATATTTCTCGTAACTTTTCCTCTGAAGCGGCTGCAAACATCGAATAAGTAATTTTTTTTTAGTGATTTGTATAAGAATTTTTTTTGTGCATAGACTTACTGTACTTAAGGTTTCCAACGAAGATCATACGTTTTGTATCTACATCACCGCCATCGGTGCGGTTATGTGAGTTTTTATCAGCACGTGTTACACGCAAATGATTACCCTTGAAATTCGTTCCATTTAAGGCTCGCGCACGTTCGGCTGTCTCAGCATCCTTTAGCACTACATATGCATTTAATGTACCCGCTTCTAATCGGTGTTTATGCTTAAACATCACTCGGCCTGAGGCAGTACGAAAGCGTAAGGCATTAACCGGCGCATAATCTTCGAAGAGACGTACTAATTGTATACGTTTTGTATTTACAGGTAAATTGCCAACGAATACAGTAGCTGCTTCCAAATTGGAATCCCTTGGTTTTAGTTCTATGAACAGAAAGTTGCAAAGAGTTATGAAATGTTTACTTGTCTGAACCCAGTATATTTGTTTATTTTCTTACCTTTATGCTGTTCTTTTAGCAATTCTTTTTGTTTCTTCTTCTTTTCTGCTTTCTGTTGCTTTTTGACTCCTTTTGCATTGGTTTCTTTAGCACTAGTTCCATTTTCTTTAATTACATTTTTTTGCTTGTTTTTTGCCAAAGGTGCTTTATTTTTATTTTCTACTTCTACTTCTGCTGTATCTGAAGTCTTCACCTCAGATTTCTTCTGTTTTTTCTTCAGCTTTTGGGCCAATTTTTTTGCCTTCTTTTTTTCAATTTTAGCAATATCTTTATCGTTAAGTTCCTTGGTTTCTTTAACATGGTCACTTTCGTGCACGATCGTTATCGACTGGATCTCTGATATGTCCTTAAGTTTCATTTCACTTTTCTTGCTCTTTTTCTTCTTCTTGGCGCTTTTGCCATTATCATTGGGACCTATTGATTCGTTGATCGCCACCTTCAACAACTCTTTAGAGGCTGCTGGGGTATCTTTCATATTCTTCACTTTATTCTTAGCTTTCTGGACATCCTGTTTACTCGTTGCTGAAACATTTTTCAGTTCGTCCTTTGATTTTAATTCATGTTTCTTATCCTTTCTCATAATTTTCAATTTGTTTTTAAATCTTCACGTGTTCTTAACGAAATATCTATTAAAGAAAAATGTCAAAAGTGCCGCCATGCTGCTGCAAAACTTCTAGGTCTCTTTGGTTAAACGGCGATGCATGGCGATTTGAAGCCGATTATTTACAGAGTTGTCAAGCTCGTAACTCGGCATTTTTTGTTCTGTTTCAGCATTGTTAATTACGTGGCCTAAAGATTATGTCTTTTGTCCATGGGCTATCTGCTTTTCATTTAGAGCTTTTACAAGTCCTACCCTGCAAGTTCCTTTTAATATTTTTCACGATTGACAAAATCATATATGTTCAAATGTTTATTTCTTCGTCTATGTCGCATATGCCAGACTGACATTTGCATAACTTTGTAGAATTGTAGAAAATTACTTTGCCAAAGCATTGAATAACCAAATAAAATATTAAATAAAAATAAATTGCAAAAACAAAGTGAAACTGAAAGGAACGTTTGGAGAATATGACACCGTTTTAAAATAAAAATCATGTAGTATGCTTCATTATTTCTTGACTTTATAGTTTTCTACATTAGTTTTGGTACTATTGTTAATTTGTGTTCGCAGGGAGGGGCATAAATTTGAGAAAATTTAATTAAGGGCGAGTTTAGCCACAATATACGAGGTACGATTAAAAAATAACCGTTATTTTCAAAAAGTATTTATTTATTCATCAACAAATATCTTGCCCCCTTCAAAGTAATCCCACTCAGATATAATACACCTATGCCAGCGTTTTTTCCAATCCTCGAAACACTTCTGAAACGCGCTTTTTGGTATCGCCAACAGCTCCTGTTTCGATTTTCTTTTATCTCCTCAATCGTAGCAAAACGCTTTCCTTTCATCGGTGTCTTCAGTTTTGGGAAGAGGAAAAAGTCAGCGGGGGCCAAGTCCGGTGAATACGGTGGTTGAGGCATGATAACGGGTTTGTTTTTGGCCAAAAACTTACGCACAAGTGACGTTGTTTTTGCTCAAAATTTAACAATTTTGGAACAATCTTCGCTGCCGCACGTTTCATGCCTAAAACATCCGTAAAAATTGCTTGGCATGAGCTGAACGATATGCCAACATCATCAGCAACCTCTCTGATAGTGATTCGACGCTTATCCAAAATCATTTTCTTCACTGCGTCAATGTTTTCATCGGTTGTTGACGTGCTCGGGCGACCAGGACGAGCATCGTCAATGATATCTTCTCGGCCTTCCTTAAACCGCTTATACCACAATTGAACTTGTGTTCTGCTCATAGTAGACTCGCCAAAGGCCACAGTAACATTTCAAATGTCCTTGCGCATTTAATCCATTTTTTCGAATAGTATAAAATCGAAGAGCACACCAAAACACGACTAACCTTTTTATCTGTCAAAAACAAACTGACAATCCAAAATGGTTGGTATTGCCAACATATATAACAGACATGTGTACCAACATAACAGAAAAAAAATGCGAAAATCGAACATACGTAACTCACGAAATTTGAAAAGAACGGTTATTTTTTGATCACACCTCGTACTTACATATATGATATAATGTACTACATTAGTAATTAAAGAAAATAATATATGTTGTGTGAGTGATAGTTATTTGACTGGAAGATTGAATGACCAGTTAACTGGTGATTTGAGTATGGAATTAACTAGTAGTTTTAATTTGACATCTGGATTTTGGCATTTATCTATTTGAAAATGGTTGAAATATAATTTCATAAGTATTTAACAGGAATATGAGTGTTTGTTGAATTACAAATGTGAAAAATGAAAAAAGACCGACTTAAAATGAAAAGCGTGAGACGAATTGAGCTGCATGGGAAGGCATCTTTTTCGTCAAAGCCAGTTTGAAAATTAAATGGCTTAACAAAATTTGGCTGCCATCAGCTGTTCTGACATGAATATGCACATTATTTTGAATTGTAGCTAGTCGAGAACCAGAAAGTTGAAACGTAAATGAATACAAATGAGTGCAACTCTGTCATGCATACGAAAAATTGCGATAAACCGAAAAAATACGAACGGTACATTTCTTTCTTTTTTTTCTATTGCGATATTTTGCCGGGTGTTGCCAGCCATTCTTTCTCCCTCTCGCTCAGTGCATCGAGAGCAGTTGAAGTGGCAATAAGGAGTCTCAAGTAAACTGTGTAAAAGTTAATTGTAAAAATTGAATAAAATAATTTGTTTATGCAATTTTTTACTTTACAGTTTGTGTAAAAAAGACTGATTAAAAATAAAAAAAAAATTATTTTTAAAAAAAGCGAAGAGAAAACAGAGTTTGTACTGAGACGAAAGAACAATTTTCAAATTTTCAAACGAAAAAGGTGAATCACGCTCACTCATTTTTGAATTTTTAGCTCTTAAATTTAGTCAATGTACATAATTTTCTATTGAACAAAAAAAAAAAACAAAAAAAAAAAAATAGAAGCATTAAGATTTTGACAAATTAACGAAAACGAACACATTTTACAGCGAACATTGTGTGAAAAAAGAAGACGAAGAAGAAGAAGGAAGGAAGGAAGGCGACATAAAAAGGCAGGGTCGTTAAAGGTATCAGCTAGCAGTGAAAAAGGACTAAAAAAAAGAAGCAATAGTACCAAAAATAAAAGATTAATAAGAAAAAAGGAGACAGTTTGTGTGAAAAGAGACAACCATAAAATAAAGCAACAGCACAAGAATAAGTAAAGTAACGAAAATGGAGCACGAGGATAATGCGCACTTGGATAACTTTTTGCAGAATTCACAAAATTTAATGGATAACTTGCAAATTGCTAGTGGTGGAGGTGTCTGTGGAGAAGTTGGTGGAATGATGGTTGTCGGCGAAGAGATCGGTGTTGGAAGTATTAGCGGAAAGTTTGAGGAGCATGAAGAACATGACGACCACGGAGAATGGAAGTATATAAAAGAAGTGCAGCAGAGCGAAAAGCAACAGCAGCAAACGACGATGAAAGTCGACGATGCTGGAAAAAATGTATACGGCAACGATGGCAACGAAGAAGGAGTTGGCAACAGCAATAGCAATGGCAACGGTGATGCCGGCGAACATGAAGAATCAACTGCTGCTGCTAACGTCGACGTTGATGCCATGGATGAAGAAGAAGTGGAGATAATTAAAAATGATGGCGATTTTTCAACAACTTCAAATACCACGTCAACAGTAGGCGAAGACGAAGACATTGTTGGAAGTGGTGCTGGCGGTGTTGATGATATGTTGCAAGTGGAAATGAAAATCGAAACACAAAACGAACATCATCAGGATGCTTTGCATCCATTTGGAGGTGAAGAATTGGAAGAGGAAGATCCAAGCTCTTTGGCTACCAATACTACGAATGGGACAAGTAGCCTAAGTGAAAATCCACCACCACAAGATCAACAACAGCACGAACATGAGCAGGGACAGAATCAGGAAGAAATAAATTTCGATGTTCACGAAGATAAGGAAAATGCTGATCCACTAACAGCAACATCTGATAATAATTCACGAACGCACCCAACTGATTTTGATTTCGAATTACATTCACAGCTTAATCCCGACGCCAAGGAGTTTGTACCTAGTTTCGGCTCTAGTCCAACGTCGCCAACTAATGCGAATGCAGTTGTAACATTCGAAAGTCTAGCTGCAAACGTTGGCGAACCGGCTAACATTGAAGCTGATGTTGAAGCTGCCGCAATATCGTCATTTTTTGAACAACAGCAACCACACCCAGCACCAGCTGCAGCAGGTATTGTAGCGCGCCACCTGATTGGCGCCGACGGCGTCGATGATGACTTTGTAGCACAGAGCCCACGCAAGGGACGTGGCTCGAATATGGATGCAATTTCGTTGCCAGCTGAAAATGAATTTGAGCACGAAGTTGCTAAGCGACCGCACGAATTGGAGCAAGAAGACGATATAATTGCCGTCAGTTTGCAGCAACAACAAGAGCAGCAGCATCATTCGCATGAGCAATTCGAAAATGGCAACGTCGACGTTGATAATTTGCTAAAAAATAATGATACTACTACTACCAATAATACTGAAGATTGCTTGGACTTTCAGGGTCAAGCGTCAACTGCAGCAGGCTTTGTTGACCATGGACCCGAAACCAGTGTTGATTTGGACCTTGACATTGACTTGCAGTCAGATTTTATGAAGCAATCGCTGTACTTGGCCAACGAATCAGCTGAGGAGCCCATTGAGAACATACTCAATACAGTGCAACAACTTCCATCTGATTTTGGTGATGAAATTATAGCTGGTGCAGGCCAGAAAGAACTTTTAAATTTCGAGGAGAAAGAGAATGTCTCACATTCACCCTCCACCGAAGAGATGCAAATGAATTTACAAAATGATTTCAATTTATCGGCTTCTGCCAGGGATATACCACAAATTCCTATTGATATGGACAATGCAGCACACATGCAAGGATCATTCTACATGGAAAATACTTCTGCTGATACATTGAAGCAAGAGCATGAACTGGAACCAGGTTTTGAACCGTCTGCTATAACTTCCACTGATGAAAGCCTACTCATCGACACCACTCTTCCAATAGGTGGTAATATCAGCGATATATCATTTGAGACTGTGCGCACCTCAGGCAATTATGAATTGCAAACGGATGAACTAACTGTTTCAGCTGATATTGCAACAGAAGTTACTGCTGATGCAGCTGATGATGCTGCTTCTTTTACTAACAATGACGCAATTTCATCATCTCTCTCGACCGAAGAGAAACATCTCATTGAAGATACCAAGGAGAAACAGTTGCTAGCTGACAGTGCTGCTCTCGCAGATGGCTTGCATGAAGTACAACAGCAGATGAATGATCTTCTTTTGACAAATGATGGTAACCTCTCACAGGTAAGCTGGTGGTGACTCATTTCCCCTTCTAGAAATAGCTCATATATCGTAAGGAATAACTATATTAATATTACATGCAATTTAAATTATTTCGACTCTGTCATTGCTATTTTTCTTCCTCCTTTGCTTTCTTTTTCTATATTCACCTGAGAAATCATTAAATTTGTTGGTATACTTGATGTTTAAGTATTAAGTATATGTATGTACCGATATTGCAGTTTAGTTGTTGGTTTGTTCGTGTTTTTTTTCGTATGTTTGGCTGTCTATCTATCGTGTGTCTGTCTCTTCAAGCGACCTCGTCCTCGTCAGTCTGCTGCATGTGGGGGTTGGGGTGTGCTCTTGTTATCATTGTTCTTGTTGTTGTGAGTGCATATATGCATGTACATTTTTATGGAGTTGCCACCATTCTTCTCGCTTTTCCTTTTCCGTTTCTTGCGTTTTTCTCTTTGTTAAACAATGACGCAAGGGTGACGGTGACTCAATTCTAAATTGTGTGTAAGGAATAATTTTGTTAAGGGTTGTGAAGAAGAAGAAGGTGTGTGTGCCAGTGTTTTAATTTGTATACTCTACATTTTAAACACTAGGCATGTAAAGTATATTGGTTGCATTTGCCATCTCTTTGTTTTACTTTTGAAAAACACGAATATTGTATAGTTACTATATACATACCTATAATATTATTATTCAGCTAAAATTTTTAAAATTATAGTATGTAATTTTTGCTGTCAAACCAAAATCTTACTTTCTAAAAAACGAAAATCTAATCTGACCCAAATTTTTTTTGGTTTATAACCTTTTCTGCATGTCTAATTGGAGGCTTAAAATTGTTTTTTTTTTTTTACCAATCTCACTCCATTGCGCACTGCTCTTTCAGAATTTTTATTTTACGGGAATGGTACATAATAGTACCATGAACTGCTATAGTTTAAAAGTGAGATGTGCTTTCTTTTTACTACTTTCTTTTAATAGCACAACAACCCATGGAGTGCCTAGGCCAAGTTTTCTTTTTACTACTTTCTTTTAATGGCACAATATCCCATGGAGGGCCTAGGCCGATCTCTTTCGGATCCATTCATGCTGTGCGTGTTATATCAGAATCGGAACTGCGTTTGAAAAGCTTTTCTTAGGCAATTTTTACTCTTGTAAGTTAGCCATTGCCTGCCAAGAGGTGGTGCCGTGTAGAATAATTATTTTTTCTACTTTTTGATTTTGCCTGTGTTGAGGTTGGATCTCCAGACACTCTTGGTATGAGGATAGCGCACTGCACAACTACTCCACGGCGATCACTTCCTTTCTTTTCAAACTATTTTTTTATTATCTTAATTGTATTTTTCATCAGACTATTCAAGCAACCTGACTGGTAAGTAAAGTCAAATTGCAGTTTTTGTTGTTGTCCTCCACGCGAACAAATTGTGTACATATTGCAATATTGCTTTAGTGAAATTTACATATCTTTACTACTAAACACTTTAAAAGACAAACGATGTAAGAAGGTGTTAAATTATCTAATATTTTCTGCAATTGCAAAAATGGTTGCTTACTTATACATATATATAAAACAAGTTCTCGATATCGCAGGTTAACATAATGAACCGATACACGGCTTTGCAGATTAACTTTAAACGTTATTGTAGTATCACCGACCTTATGTTTGTGTTTATGTTTGCCTCTATCCATTACCCATTTACCATATGCTTCACAATTTCGCAGTCCAACTTTAATAGAAATTTCAAGTTTTATTTCAATATGCAAAATGAATTCTTATAACTCATTCATGCTTATGTTCGTTCATTTAATTGGGTCATACATATATTGCTGTTATCAAACTTCCTGTAAGGAAATATAAAGAAAACATATAGCTGGCTGTATGTTTTCCATGTCATCCCTTTCCTCCTCTCTTTTCTCTCTCTGTCTCTGTCTCTGTGTCTGTCTCAAACTGTCTCTGCATACATTGAAATTATATCTCGTTCACACTATGTATTTGTGAATTAATGCTTAAGTGCGCAGCTTGCCGCTCATTGTCCGTCCGCTGTTGGTTTTATCCGATTACTCAGCGTAATTATTTTAAATATTTTAATGATGACTTCACTTTTCATTACACATTTTCATTGAGAGTTAAATATGCTGCTTCAATTACAAATCTTGATATCTTCTGTTTTGTTATTCTGCTATTATTGATAAAAAATAATTGTAAAATTTAACAACAACAAAAAACAATCAAAAACATTTAGCAGCGGGTGTGTGCGGGCGCAATACTTGACTTGAGTTGTTGCTATGATACCACTTTAACAAGGCATTGTGGCGTCCTTTATTGTTTATAGTTACGAAAAAAAAAAACAAAATATGTACACGTATTGTAAAGAATAAATAAATATAAACAACATTGAAGCGGTTTATTTGGTATCATAGTGAGTGAGGTACTTACGTTTTGTTTTGGTTTTATATAGTTTTTATTTTATCTATCGAATGTTTTAAATGTTCTCATTTTTGATAAGCTTATTTATTTTTAAGTAGTTGTTAAGTATCTTGATATTTTTTGGTTGATTTAATAGTTAACAAATTTATGACATCATCTAGAGAGTGTTGGAGCACTTACTACCAGCTATTACTAATAGCTGAATTTCTTTGATTTGAATTTTAAAAGATTTTAAAGATGTGGTTTGTTGAAAATCGTGGGTATATACAGGGTGGACAATTTATAATTTGGAATTTGATTTTGGTGTAAGTAAGAAAAGAATAATTTTTTTTCAATATATTATTATTCGGATATTATTTTCATTATTCGAAACTATTCTCATTCCGGTTGATTGTGGAATACGATTTCATTCAAATGACATCCTCGACTAGCCTTGCAGTAGCCCATACAATCACCCCAATTTTTCAGTACATTTTCGACTGTAGGGTTTATGACCTATGGCTGACCCAATTTCGTCTTTAAGAGTCTTAATCGTTGCTGGATGTTAAGCTTAACTTGTCCTTAACGGCTCCCACAATTTTTTAAAGATTAAGATCTTCAGAAATTTGAAAATCAATGTTATATTTTGTGTATAAGTACGAATGCAAAGCATTGAGTGGGTTAGGAAAGAAATATGTACAGTAGTTTCTACAAGAAAGAAATCGGCTTAAGTCACTGAAAAAATTAAGGTATCTTAAAAAAAAAGTCCACAACATGTTGAAATGATTAATTATTGATTGCGCAAATATATTAATATGGCGTCCAGTCGCCACCATTCTTTGTAATTTCATTACAACGGAAATGCATGCTATCGACTAATTTTTCAGCATATGACCGTGTTAAACTTCGTCATATTACCCTAAGAAGCCGCTTCAAATGATTTATTGAACGTATCTTTTTCCCACGTAGTTTTAACTTCATAAGAGCCCAAACATTTTCGATCGGATTCGTATCTGGCGACTGTGAGGGCCATTCCAATGAGGTTATGCCGTTTTCCTCGTTCCAACTGCTACACAAGCGACTGCGATGTTTTGGGTCGTTGTCCTCTTGAAGAAACCAATCTCGGCTTCCTGCCCCAAACCACAAATTCGTTGATGGCAGAGGTTCACGACGGTATATCGTGGTGATGAAGTTGGCATCGAAATTCATCGTGAACATGATTAATTTGCCAAATCCTTGTTTTGTGAAACACCCCCAAACGTGAACCTTTCCTGGATGTTTCACTGATCGCTGGAGCATCTTACCGTCTTTAGTGGACCAAGCACGCTTAATAGTGTTTGTCATCCAAAAGGAGAATTCGTCTGTGAACACCACTTGGCTACAATCGTCATCAACGTGTTCAGTTGCCCACTCTTGGCGTTTTTTTATTTGCTTTACTTGATATTCAAATTATTTCATGCGAAAAAGCCGAAAGTACTACTGCTCTCTTCTTGAAAGTACTGTATATGCATATAAAAGGGAACAATAACAATGAACGTGTGCAAAGATTTCAATATAGTACATATGTATATATAATATATATAAATACATATATTTGCTCGTCGTTCCTAGGTGGAGCATTGTGCCTCAATAAACAAGTTATAATTTGATTTATTTAAAGCTAGGAATTTTATTGCTGCCAAGTACTGCCTACTTGTAGCGGTTCTGTTTCAACTAGTCGCCTCCACGTGTTGGATGACCTGCCATAATGTCATAATATATTTCAGTAAAACCATTATTGCAGTGGACTTATTCCATAAATTACAGAGAAAACTATACGTGAGTTATGTATTTCAGTTCGTATGGTTCTGTAAATCAAATTTTTGACCATGTTTCAAGGAGTCGAAAAAAGTTAGAAACCCCACTGCCTCCTATTAGCCTTACCACTCAATATTGAACAGATTCCAGCAGCTAGAAGGCTAGAAGGCTGCAATTACTAAGTATTTCCTATGTATAATTATATAAATGACCTGACCGTTCTCTTAACTTTACTTTTCTCATTATGTTCGAGTATTTTCCCATCTAAAAAATTCAATCATATGGTTGCTTTTATTTTCTTTTCCTTTCTATTTTTTTAATTTTTTATTTATTATAGTTAAAAACCTCATCTATTTAAATTCTGATAATTCACATCGCTTCCAATGCCACACACACCGTAACAATTCATTTTTGTTTTTGGTTTCAGTTTTATTTTTCAAATTTAAATTTATGTTAATTGAACATTTTTCTAATTAAACAATATGAAAAATGTACCAGTATTGTATCAAGTGTCTGTTTCCAGTCATTGAGTCGGTCCATACTCTTGTCATGCTTATGATAGACAATAATTCAAATCCCAAAACAGTACAGTCTAATCTGCATACACCAACATTTTGCATATAGTATGAGAATTAAGCTTATCGCATTTGAAAAGAAATGTATTGAACGAGTGAACGAATGAATGGTGCAACTGAAGCGAATACAAGTAAAGCGCTTTTGGATGATTATGAGTCACGGCAACAAATAAGTTTCTGTATAAATTATCAGTAAATATTATGGGTACATGGGTACATCTATAAATAATATGATTGTATACTTAAAAAAAGCTAATTTAAAAAATAAAAAATATATAGCGCGAAAATAAAAGAATAAAACTTATTAATATTTATACTCATATACTGTGGGCAAAAGTTAGTAAGACTTTGTTCATAATTTCAAATTTTTTTATTCATTCTTCCAAATCTATTTCGTCCCTTTCAAAGTAATCCCCCCCGGCCACAATACACTTGTGCCAACGTTTTTTCCAATTCTTGAAACAGTTGTTAAAGTCAATTTCCGGAATAGCCTTCAATGCGCTTAGCGATTCATGTTTAATGTCTTCAATTAGCTCAAAACGGTAACGGTGTCCACGAAGCGGTTTTTGTAGTTTAGAAAATAGCCAAAAGTCACACGGTGCTAAGTCAGGCGAATAGGGTGGTTGCGGAACGATATCAGTCGAATTTTTGGCAAAATGGTCTCGTAAAACCAATGCAGTGATTTTGGAACCAATCGTGCATTCACTCTTCTTAGGCCCAAATGATGTTTTAAATGGTTTTCACTGATCCTTCCGATATTCCAACAATGCCAGTAAGGTCTCTGACTGTTAATCGTCGATTCTCGAGCACCAATTCCTTGATTTTATTGACGTGTTGATCATCAGTTGATGTTGATGGTTGTCCTGGACGTGGTTCGTCGTCAACGCGTTCTCGACCATCTTTGAACAATTTGTACCAATCAAAAACACCGAAGGCCTTTTGCAACATTCTGAACGTTTCGACACCAGAAATTTGATTCCGCACACAAAATTTAATGGACCTTCTTTGTTGAATAATTTCACTCATTGTCAAAATCGCCGAATGCACTTTTTGTACTTCAGAAAGACAAGCGTATACTAAACACTAATGATTATTTTGATGTGACATTTGGCACAGATGTCACCGACAGTCATACCAAAAAAAAATAATATTTTGATGAATGGGTTTCCGCGCGAAATTTAAATTAAAAAGTCTTACTACTTTTTGCCCACAGTAGTATTTATGTATGTATGTATATGAAATCTATTATATACCGTGCGATTTATTCACTCACACACTTATAAAGAGTTGATTTTCGCTCATTTTTTCTTTTTCTTTTTATCATTTTATCATTTCTGCTAAATTCAAATATGTATATTAATGAAAATTGTTGAATTGATGTCAATAACTTTAATTAATTGTATGCACCGGTGCCGGTGCATGTAGCTGTTTGTGGCAAGCAGTTTTCCAACTTGCCACCGTTTCTAATGAATTTCTATGAAAGTTTCTGCTGATTTGTTTTATACAAAGCGATTTAATTATGACAAATTATTATTATTAAAAGTTGAAGCCAACACACGCATTCATTTGTAATAAAGTGTAACATTTTTATATTTGCCCTAAAACCTTTAATTGTTAACAATGGGTGTTTGTTGTTCACATGGATTCTTGTATTAGATACGCTGTTGAAGAGGTTTTTTTATTTTTATTTTTATTTTTTTCTAAATACAATTTTATGTATTAATTTAATTGTTTTCAACTTATCTTCTTAAATGATTAATTCTATTTAATTTTAGAATTATACTAATCTTAATTAACCTTATTTGATAAGCTAAGCTATACTCTATCTATGTATGTATTTACATTTGTACATATACAGGGTGTTTTTTTTTAGAAGTGTATAATTTAATGTTATGGCCAAGAATTTAGCTTTATTATAAAGATAAGGATTTGCCATTATGTTTTAAAAACGATTTCGGGCAAGTGGACGCCGCGGCTAGTTTGAATAAATTCCAGCCGAGAGGCCCAATTTTCGACCACTTTATGCAGCAATTGGGGCCGTATGTCAGTAATAACGCGCCGAATATTCTCTTCCCAGGCGCCAATCGTTTCGGGCTTATCTGCGTAGACAAGCGACTTCACCACAAAACATCCCACAAAAAATAGTCCAGCGGTGTTAAATCGCACATTGCTGGACGCCACGCCACAGGCCCACGAGGCGAGATAATGCGCTCACCAAAAATTTCCTTCAATAAATTGATTGTTTCGTTGGCTGTATGGAGTGTAGCGCCGTCTTGTTGGAACTAAAGGTCGTCCACATCAACATCCTCCAATTCAGGCACGAAAAAGCGAAAAAGTCATTAATCATGGCACTATAGCGTTCCGCTTTGACTGTAACATTATGACCGGCTTCATCTTTGTAGAAATATGGACCAATGATTCCCTCTGCCCATAGAGCACACCAAACAGTGACTTTTTGAGGATGTAACGGCGTCTCAACAATGGCTTGTGGATTATGATCGCTCCAAATGCGACAATTTTGCTTATTAACGTACCCATTCAACCAAAAGTGAGTTGAGTTTCATCGCTGAACAAAATTTTCTTGCGAAAACCGGGATCGGTGGCCATCTCGTTTTGGGCCCATTCACCGAACGTGCGACGCGCTTGATGGTCGTTCGGCTTCAAAATTCTTGCACGAGATGGATTTTCTAAGATCGCAACTCAATATCCTTCCGCAAAATCTTCCATAAAGTGGGCACAGCTTCAATTATTGCGTGCGATGGTGGATGGACTCATTCGGGTCTTCTTCGATACTCTGCGCATTAACCACTAGTTGCTCGAATTACCGACTCTTCTGGGCGATTATGTCGACTGAATATTGGACGCAGCACGCGATGCGTCGCGCGAACCGAACCATTATTTTGGCAATAAATTTGCACGATTTGCAAACGTTGTTCAGGAGTAAGTCTATTCATTATGAAATGGCAAACCAAACTTAGCATAAATCAAGTGACAGCTGTCAAAAAGACCAACTCCGAAAAAAGTATTGCCAGATTGAAAACCACACTTCTAATAAAAACACCCTGTATTAAAAAGTGACTCTATCATAAACAATACAAATATGGTACAACAAAATTATGTAATTTCAAATCATTCAACCACAGCTATTACTATTTTTATAAAAGTAATGTGATTTATTTTTTGTAAAATGACACAATAATTTAACAGATTCCCCTTTTCATGAATATTATGATATAACAGATCTGGTTTTGGAATTATATATCAGCAAAAGAGTTTTAAACTCCAAGCAAGTTAAATTCAAATTCTTTTTTATGGGACGGAGTTACTAAGTTGTGGTCGCTGTGGTGTAGTGGTAGTGCGTTGGATTGCTGTGCAGAGTGTCCGGGGTTCGAATCTCGGCACAGGCAAAATCAAAAAGTAGAAAAAATAATTTTTCTACACGGCACCACCTCTTGGCAGGCAATGGCAAACCTACAAGAGTAAAAATTGCTATGAAAAGCTTTTCACTTCGCCGTTCGGATTCGGCATTAAACTGTAGATCCCTTCCATTCATGTACAAATATAACACGCACAACATGAGTGGATGCGAAAAGCTCGCCCTAGGCCCTCAATGGGCTGTTGTGCCATTAAAAGTAAAAGTAAGTAAAGTAAGTTACTAACGATTTGTTTGGATTGTCATATAGCACATTACTGATAATGATGCACGTGCTACAGATAAGACATTATTATCTTTTAAATTCAAGAAAGACATAGTGCATAGTACAATACATTGCATGTTATATTCTATATATTGAAAAGAACTACATTTTTGACACAGGTTAAATATCCTTAAAATAGAAAAATTAGGGCAATGAGCCAAAATATAACATTTTGTTTTTTGAATCTTTTATTGAAGGTACCGAAGTTTTGACAAAAATTTCCTAATCAAATTAATTTTGGTATTTATGTATAATAAAATGTACAGTAAATTTATTTAATTGGATGTAATACTGCGTCCAATATTCATGAAGAAGTTATTAAAAGTGGATTTGATAGGAATTTAAATTCTGTAAGTGCACTTTATAAATAGGAACATAATGCAAAAGGAATTTTTCAAATCGGAACATGTTATAATGATACCGTACGTTGGTCAACATGGTAAGAAATTTTACCCGAAACTTTTACCGAATTTCTGAAAACTTCGAAAAAAAACTTCTGAAATATTCTGTCAAAAAAGTAAAGTAAAGGAAATTATTATTTAAAAAGCCCGCTTAGAGATATTGTAAAAATTTGCCGTTAAGTTGGCACCACTGCCCTCTATCCTGACGTGAAGTTTGAGCGCGATCTGCCACTTAGTTTGTTTACAGTTCTCGATTTTGTTAGTTCATCGATTTTTACAATGAATAAAAATATCGAACAAAGATCAAATTTCTCAAATTTTGTATTCCAAGTGGAATTTTGTATGACGAATCGCTGAAAATGTGAAAGTGAATCGACTTTAATAAAACACTTGCATATGAGTGTTATAGTCCATTCAAAAGCGGTCGAGTTGTTGTGGAAGATTTGCCTGCTCGGCCAACAACGTCTTCAACTGAGCTCAACACCAATAAAGTGAAGGAAATGGTGATGCAATATCGTCATTTAAGTTTGAGATAGATAGCCGCTTAACTTTTTATGTCTTACGAATCAATTCGTACCATTGTACACGACAACATACCATCTCACAAGGCTATCATGGTGAACGAATATCTGGCCAATTCTCAACAGATATCATTGAACAGCCACCGTATTCACCTAATACGGCTCCGGGCAAACTCAAATTACCACTTGGAGGCATTGATAGAAAACATAGAACAGAATTCGCGGAGAGAACTGAAGTTGATTCGGGAAAACGCCTTTGAAAAATTCTTTTGATGGTTGGACTATTCGTTGGCATAAGTGTATTATTTCGGAAGGGATGGCCTACTTTGAAGGCGAAACAATAAATTTGAATGAAAAATATATATTCTTTTTGACCAATTCCCGGTCCTTTTTTGACCAGAACGTATAAGCTTAGTATAGTAATAACTTATACTACAATAATCTATTATATCTGTAGGTAGCTACAACTTCATATTCTACTTTAATGGCATAACAACAGCCCACGATGGGCCTAGGCCCTGGGCCGAGCTTTTTGCATTCATTTATGTTGTGTGAGAATTATTTGTTTGTACATGAATGGTACCTGAAACTTGTAATATCTAAAAATTTACAAGAATATGGCATCGCTTGCAATATGGAAATACATACATACATACATATAGTACATACCTATGCAACATTCATTAAAATACATTTCTGCAAAATGACAACAGCAATAGCAACAAGAGCAGTCAAATATGAACCAATTTTTAATCCGAATGAATGTGCCGTACATACAAGCCATAAATAAGTGAGTAACAAGAAAAACCCCACTAACAAACCCCAACTACCCACCTAAAATCAAGAAAAGATATTGTACATATTGGAACACATGTATTGGTACGGTATGGCATACTCGTAGTCGCAGTATACATATGTATGTACTTAGAATGATGTGTGTATGTATGTGCGAGTACCAAAATAACTGAAGCCATCAAAAAACGAGTTTCATTTGTCGCTTATGTACGCTTCACTTGTTTTAAAGTCCCAACAAAAAGTTTCAAGTGTGGGTTAACTGGATTTGCGTTTGTGCTTGCTTGCTCTCCTTTCATTAATTCCACTCCTCCTTCTCCTCTTAATGAGAGCAGCATGAATGTGTTTAGTGACAGCTTTTTATTTAAAATGTTTTTTCTTGGGGTTTTCGGTTTTAATTCTTGTGTATTTTTTGTTTTTGGAAAGTAGGCACTAAGTATATATAATATAAAAAGTACGCAGCACACATAACAACAAAAAAAAGGTTAAAAACCACATTGCAACTTTATACTTAATGGATAAATTTAACGCTTCTTTAGAATAATTAAAATAAAGCGAAATATATAAGTACATACCCTACATATTTACTCGGATATCATTAACGAGCTTTTGAAGCGAATGAACGGAATTCATTGTAGTTAATATAAATTATTTGTATGTACTCATATCATTTATGTATGTACGAGTATGTGATGCTGCAGTAACTACACACAAACAGTGATGTGCAAATCATTTGCAACTGAGAACACATAGAGCTAAATAATCGATTAACGGTCACTAAAAAAGATGCAAATAAAGAACTTGGTATGAGGGTTCATGCCATATTCAGTGTCGGACAATCAAATAAGAACACCTTGTTCTGAAACCAAAAACCTTAAAAAAAAATTTCTCTAGGCTTATGATAAATTTAAAAGGTATTTACTTTTATTCATTTATACCATAAGTTTAATTTTTTCTTAAAACAAAATCAAATTCAATTCAGTGTAAAAGAAGAAAAGAAAAGAAATCGTCTTTGTTTTTAGCTCTGGTATTGCCAATCTTCTCTTTGACAATATTTCACAAGTTCTCGATTGACTTAAGGTCAGGAGATTGTGAAGGCCAGGTCATAACGGGAAATCCATTATGGGAAAACCAATCTCGCGCAAGGATTGAGGAGTGCTTTGGGTCGTTATCCTGTTGCATTTGCCATTTCAGGGGCATTTCCCATTCAGCATAAGGAAGCATAACCTCCTGAAGGATGTTTACGTAAAGAAATCTGTCCATCGTTTCTTTTATCCAATACAGAGGGCCCACACGATACCAAGAGAACACCATACCAAGATTGTAAATAAAAAGTACATATTTCACTAATACAAAAATCTCAGTTGCAAAGGTTATGCACAGAACTGTGCATAATATCCCCAGCGGTGAATATAACAATTAAGAATCTTAAAATGCATTAGCCTTATTCACTATGCGATTTAATTTAGTCTTGTAGTGTGTATTTTTGATAAATTTAACATTTTTTCTTGTATACCAATTTTATTGTAATTTGATCAAAAATACACAATACAATACCAAATACGTCAAATCGTGAATAGGCTTTGTTTTGAAAGAAGTGCTCACAGTTCAACCACGAACGCACGTGTGAACGTCAAAATATAGTATGTAATTTACTCAGATAGTCAAGCCGGTATCAGAGCACCGGATTCCGTTGAGATATCCTCAAAATTAGAGTATGAATTCATAGAGTTTCTGAATACATTAGGCAAGACAAAGAAGGGCCCATATTATGGATACCTGGACACACATTTACATATTTATCTATGGAAACGAGGTAGCCAACCACCACCTAGCAAGGAAAGCAGCTGTCATTGACCCAGAACCGATGATAGGTATAGGGAAATAAACCATAAAGAACATTTTAAAGGAAGAGGGAGGGAAGATTGGGTCATCCCATTGGACACATCTTCTAAAGTTTAGACAATCAAAGCTATTAAAGATTGGCTTGTCTGACAGGTTCAATAGACCTTTAAGGTCGCGATACACATCACGCTCTTAATCCATCAAATAGATGCTTTTTAAATGCGCTCTTATGAAATTGCGTTGCACTGAACTTGTTGTTACTCTCACCCGAACACGATAATGGTGTGTGCTTTGCATACCGACCAAACGAGAAAAATGTTATGTATTCGCCTAGGGGGGTTGAAATTGATTATGCACCGAACAACAAAAACAAGAATAAATTGGGAATGGTTTGTGGTTTTAACCTAAAATCTTTCCTTCAAAAATAACCAAGAGAACAAAAAAAAAAAAATTTATAAAAATTTTGCAAAACTTCGAAATGGAAATGAGCACGAATGCCCTTATAGTTTTGCTTTTTTACTAGTCTCTAGCGTGTTTCCTTTTTCGCCTACAGTCCATCGCTTTCTAGTCGAGTAAAATATCTTTTGAAATCATCTTATCAGCTACCAGTTTTTATGTCAAAGTTGAAGCGCTGTCAATTGAGCAAACACTGATAAATTAATTTCAGAGTAAAGTATCGATTCCTGTCAATTTTCGCTATCACCTATTCAATCCGAAATTACCAAACAACATAGAGATCTCACTTGGCTTTGTAGCGGGCTGCAATTACTGCTCGCTGGGAGTGTTTCCTTCTACGTACGACTATTACTTTCTTAGCTTCCTGCTGTGTGTATTCTGTGTCGTGCATGTAATTAAAGCAGAAAGAATATTTCTGAGTTTGCATTTATATTTTTATCTATCTGTATAATACATACCATAATACATGCATGTATAAAGTAGGAAAACAAATTTATTTTGTAGATACTTTATATATTTTTTTTTTTTTTTTTTGCATTTCAACGCGTTTATACTTTCGACTATTGTACGCGAGAGTACAATATTTTATGCTGTTTCTCCCTGCTATCTTAACAAAATTTAATTTTAAATTCAACAGACAGCAAGGCACTTATGAATACATTGCACTTTGCTATTTCCTACTGGTTTGCTTGTGCATCTAATTAATATGTATGTATATTTTTATACTTTACTAGTACAAGTGCCAAGTTCAATAGCTGCAAAGAACATCATGCCGCTGCTAGGTTTTCTATTATTTATTATTTGTGTTTTTTTTTTAATTCATTTGTTTGTGTGAATTTCAAAATTAAAAGAAGCCGAATTCTCGAAATGTTTTGCTTTTTGATGCACTCACTATCCTTTTTAAAAATTCAATCAACAACAAACTCAAAAATGAAGCCGAAAAAAAAACATTTCTCTTTACGAATCTTTAAAACTTTTACGCACATACGAGTAGATATACATACATACATATAAGTATAAGTATGTGTGTGTGTGTGTTTGGTATCTATTACCTCCTGGAGAGAAAATTGCACATAATTACAAAAATATATAAAAATGAAAAATGAAAAATGAAAAAAGAATTGGTAGGTTCTAGGTAGTAAATAATGACAAAGATAAGTTGGCAGCAACAGTCGCCGTAGCGGCAACAGCAACAGCAGCAGCATCATCACCATCAACTCAAAGTGCACACTAAAATACTAAAAATTCCAAAATAACTTTGTAGCGCATAGCTAATGCGTGCATAGTACATACATATTATACATATTTATGGCCAAGTATATACCCGTTTTCTATCTGTCGATACTTATCAAAGTGTAGAGAATCCATTTAGAAAGAAAATTCTTATAATTGTCAAGAGTGAATAAAACAAAAAATAATTACGTTTTTTTAATTTCATCAATTGTTCAAGCCTCTGTGTTTTTCTTATTTTTTCTCTTGTAATTTTACTTCGCTTTCTTGGCGCTTCTTCTTTGGCCATATATTTTTCGTACTTTTAACGATTGATGCATTCTCAAGTGCATGGTGCATATTGTATTCAAAACGCTATAAACTTGGTTTACTATCAATCGGTTTACGGTTTGCATTAAGCAATTTTTCAAACTTTTCTTTCTTGTTTTTTCCCCCGTTAATTTTTGCACTTTGTTTTTCTGTTCTCTGAAAATTATGTAAAAAAGTAAAGAATTTTTATTTTATTGTTTTGCAAATTGGTGTTGTGTCTCTCGGAATTTTTATTAGGCTAGCTAGCTGTATGAGTGGCTTGTTCGACACTCTGAAATTTTAAAGGTTTTGAATCGATTAAATTTCATTTCAAAGCACCGTAATCATATTGTCGGTGGTTGAGTAGCTTATGACACCTTTTGGCTAGCTTGAGAAGAAACGACTCTGAAGTTTTTTTTTTAGTATTCGTTAAGTTTGTATTATTTGAATTGTTTTTGCACATTCTACGTATTCTGTGTACATGTCGAACGGGTTTTAATCGAGCAACGGTTTTAATGCCCATAAAAATACGATAAAAGGAGCAATAATCACGCCTACTCCTGTTACAAGTAGTATATTCATACGAATACATCAAATTTTTGTGCAGTCAGTTCGACTAAAAAAAAATATCAAATCGATTAGATTCGAGAGTATAATTCATTAAAAATGGTTTAGATTTAGCAGGAGCGAGGGTAATATTATGTCCGAGTTTTTCCCAAACTGGTTGCCGTGGGGTAGTTGGTAATGCGTTGGCCTACTACGCAAAGTGTCCGGGATTCAAAACTCGGCACAGGCAAAATCAAAAAGTATAGAAAACCATTTTTCTACACGGCCCTACATCTTGGCAGGCAATGGTAAACCTAAAAGAGTAAAAATTGCCTAAGAAAAGGCGTTCGTATTTGGCATAAAACTGTAGGTCGGTCCATTCATGTACAAATATAACGCGCAACTTGAGTGGATGCGAAAAGCTCGGCCTAGACCCCATGGGCTGTTGTGCCATTAAAAGAAAAATAAAATAATAAGAAGCTAATTTAAAATGGAAAGTGGGCGTGGTATTTGTACATATATTTTTTGTATATACAGGGTGGGCCCTTTATAATTTGGAATTCGATTTTGGTGTACGTAAAAAACGAATAATTTTTTTCCAATGTGGTTTTTATTGTTTCCGGTTAATTGTGGAACTCGTATTTCATTCAAATGACTTCCTCGGCTGGTCTGGCTGGTCTTGCAGTAGCCCATTGCCAAACAACACAATTTTTTAGTACATTTTCGACTGGAATCGAGCTGTACTTGACCGATGGCTGCACCAATTTCTTCCTTAAGGGTCCCAATCGTTGTTGGATGGTTACCGTATTACTTATCTTTAACGGCTCCCCGCAAATAATATTCAAACTCAAACGGAGTGATTTTCAAACTTTCAACGCAAAAGATTGATTGTTGCACGACTTGTTTAACACGGTGCGCCATCCTGTTGGAACCTAATGTTGTCTAAATCCATATCTTCTAAAATAGGTCACAAATAATTAGTTATCATATTTCAATTCCAGAGAAAGATGGCGAGTTGATGTGGTTGGTTGGTTCTAGCACATTTTGAGCAACAGCAGCATTTTTTTCGGTTATGCGCACTGTAGTAGTACAACTGGTTGTTTTATCCAATAAAGATCCAGCTTCACGCACATGATTCACAAATTGATCCACAAATTACGTGGAAGGTGCAAGTAAATTTCGATTCATTTCGTTAACCGCAAATATAAAACAAATTTTTCGTCATAGTACGAATGACATTAGAGTTGCCACACTCAAAATAAACCAGTAGTTCAAATTCCAAATGTTCCAAAATTCCAACCTATATGTATGCATATGCATAGCTTTTACGTCCAATAAAGGGGCTAGGCCAAGTTTTTCGCATGCTTTGAAACTTTATAAAGCAATGAGTGAATGGGTTTTTCGTAGGCAGTATTTCGAAGTTTTGATTTTCGTGTATAGTAATCCAGCTACTACCACCAACTAAACTATTGACCTAATATAGGTACACAGTCACACAAAAAAAAGTAGGTTTTCCGACGATTTACATATAACCTTAAAAATCATCGAGAAAATTCATCTTTTAGTGTTATGTTAATGGAGTCGATACATTTGGATCAAAAGTGCCTAAGTCCATCATAAATAAAATTTTGCATTATTCAAGTTCTTGTTTTTCTTTCAACTCAATAGTTTGCTTCGAAAGTTTGGAAAATTTCCGCGAAGGGATAGGCGGGTCGCTGTTACGTAGTGGTAATGCGTTGGACTGCTACGCAGAGTGTCCGGGGTTCAAATCTCGGCACAGGCAAAATTAAAAAGTAGAACAAATAATTATTCTAAACGGCACCACCTCTTGGCAGGCAATGGCAAACCTACAAGAGTTAAAATTGCTATGAAAAGCTTTTCACTTCGCCGTTCGGATTCGGCATTAAACTGTAGGTCCCTTCCATTCATGTACAAATATAACACGCACAACATGAGTGGATGCAAAAAGCTCGGCCCAGGCCCTCCATGGGCTGTTGTGCCATTAAAAGTAAAGTAAGATAGGCGGGTTTGATCTGTAACGACTCAATTATAACATATTTAAATATGCAAGTATCTACTACCCATACTACCCATTTCTACGACAGTATGTAGATACATCTGTGGGGTGATGCGAAGGAAGATCCCTCATTGAAATCCATATTACGTACATACTTATTCGTATGCACATGTGTACGTCTCGGAAACGTCTTTAATAAAGATTGCGCATCAAATACATGTACAGGTTGGGGCAAAAGTAATGTCATAATATGATTGTCTCATAATTTTTGCAAACGGCCTCGACAGATATGTAGATAATTAGTTGACCACATGCAATGGTGCGATGCACACCTCCAAATCACCAATTTACAGCCAAACGCCGTAAAACGAGCACAAATGCGCATCAACTCAGGAGGTGATGTGATGGTCATTTGGCCGATATAATTTGTTCAACTAAAGTTCATCAATACAATGGTCGCTGTGGCGTAGTGGTAGTGCGTTGGACTGCTACGCAGAGTGTCCGGGGTTCGAATCTCGGCAAGGGCAAAATCAAACAACCAAAAAAAAAAAAAGTAGAAAAATAATTTTTCTACACGGGGCACCACCTCTTGGCAGGCAATGGCAAACTGACAAGATTAAAAATTGCTATGAAAAGCTTTTCACTTCGCCGTTCGGATTCGGCATTAAACTGTAGGTCCCTTCCATTCATGTACAAATATAACACGTACAAATATAACACGTACAACATGAGTGGATGCGTAAAGCTCGGCCTAGGCCCTCCACGGGCTGTTATGCCATTAAAAGTAAAGTAAAGTCATCAATACAAAGCCTTTCACACCTTACGTGAAAACAGGGCCGATTTTGTTTTCGTTTCTAACAAAATGGCAGTCAATTTACATTGTGTGTGACATTACTTTTGCCCCACCTTGTATTTATTTGTATGCTAACTACTTTTATAATTTATTTTCTTCATTTTTTTCCAACAACAAAACGGAGTGTTTTTACTCATATTTATAATTATTTGTATGAATGTAAGTATGTTTGTATGCATGTGTGTATGTATGTAAGTGTGTATGCGTGCATGCATGCCAAGTGTATAGACACCAATATTTTAATATACATATTTGCAATGAATCAGCATTGTGGCGACTACGTCGGCGTTGATATTGATGGCGGCGGTGGCGGCGGCGGCGTCTACAACAACAACAGCCGGCCTGGTTTTGCTTAAGCTAAGCTTAAGTTATTTCATATTTGGTTTTTCACGTAATGGTAGGTATTTTATATTTTTGTAGTATTTTTTTTAATGTAATATTTTGTTTCTTTGTTTGTTTGTGCTTATAAACATTTTTCATACATATCAATGGTCTTATTTTGTATGCTGTGGTATGTGTGTTACTGCTCGCTCGTTCGCCCATTCTCCCAGTCCAGTTCAGTTCATTTCAGATTCAATGAGGATGAAGTACATAGAAATAGAAGTAGATAGGAGTGGAAGCTAGTGGCGGCAAGTACGGTACACATTTTCTATTTATTTGTTATACATATGTATGTATCTGCATGAGTGGCGGTGGCCAACAACTACATACATATTACCACGTAGTATGTTTTGTATATTACCTACTACCACTACTACTGCTACCATCATCATCCATCTGAACGTAGTATACGTACTATTACTAATATCTATTAAGTATATGTATGTATGAATATATTTTAGTGTTGTAGGTATAGTATAACTACATATTTTTATTTATTTATTATTGTACCAAGTTAGAAGCGAAAAACCTCATAAATATGATTTACACAATATGTATCCACAGCAGAAATAGAGGTAACTAAAAAGAGCATGAGAAAAAAAAGAAGACTATGCACAACGACTAGGAAAATTGAAGTTTTTTTTATTTTAATTTTTCTTCATTTTTTGTTTTTGTTTTTTGTTGTTGTTTTAAGTCCACTTGATTTGAGTCAGTTTTAGTGGTGTTCTACGTCCATTGTACTCTGATTGCTTTGTTGCCTGAATTTGGCTTCTTGGCTAGTTGGCTGGCTGCCTAACTAACTGACTTGCTGCTTGTTTGTTGTTGGCTTGCCAGGTGTTTTATTACCATTTTACCATAATTTTTTCCTTGCATATATGTTTCGAGTATTATGATTACTTTTTCGTTATGTACTCGAACTTCTTGCTGTAGCTGTGTTTCTATTTTTTTTTGTTTCTTTCTATTCTCTACTTTCACAAAATGCAAAAACGGTTAAGTTTTATTTCATCGATTGCTGCTGCTGCTGGTGCCTGCGAGTCAGCAGTGTCTAACTAAGTCAGTTACTTGTAGTTTTTAACTACAAATACTTTTTGAATTGGTATCTATTTTTTTTTCGCCTTTTTTTGCTTACTTTGTCTAGTTTTACATTCAATCTTCATTTTTAACTTCTCTCAGTTGTGGTAATTTTGTATCTATAATTTATTTTTGTTTTTTTTTTTTGTTGTTTTGGTTTTTTGGTTTTTGCAAAATAAAATAATTTTTGCAAATTTTTGTAGCAGCGCCGCTCTTTTCGTTGTTTTGTTAGCATCTTGTTTTGCATACAAATTACTTGTAATTAACTTTCTATTCTGTGAATTGTTTTACTTTAGTTAAGTTTCGAGATACTTAACTTTAGATATATAAAATTTGTTTTTCCATCTTCTCCGCAATCAACATTTTGTTAGTCGTTTCGCAATTTGAAGCCATTTTGTTTGCCTCTTTGCTTTTGCAATGTGATTTTTTCATTTATTTCGATTGTTTTTTATTCGCAATTCGACCACGTCATTTCGCAAATATTTATGTTGCAGCAGCAGTCTGCTGGAACAATAGCAAGCAACGCGTTGCAAAATCAAATTTAATTTTATTGTTGCTGCTGTTGCTGCTGTCATTTACCACAATGCGTTTCAATTTTTTTTCTTTCACAGTTAAGACATAATTAAAAATTGTCTTTGAAGGTTGTTTTTTTAATGCATATTTCACTTCTTACTTTCAGCTCTTAATGGTCTTTTTTTCATTAAATATTTAACATTATTAAATTGACTTGACTCAATTAAATTGCTGAAAGTAATGATGACTATGATGTTGCGCTGGCTTCATTGATCTTTTTAACCGTTTTCCATATATGATTTCTGTATATACGATTTAGTTTTTATTCCAAATTTCAAAGTAGATATGTACAGGATGGAAGTACATAGTTCAACTAACGTTTTTTCAAATACATTTTTATCAAGGATTTTGCGAAGAGATTTTTGTAAATGATTTTCCACTTTTCTACTACTACTCCTCTAAAGAAATACGTGAGATAATGTAAATCCGTTGGGATACTGATGAAAACAATAAATGTAAGCAATTTTTAGTACAATAAAGATCTTGTCTAAGATTTTGGCTACCCGCTACGAGCTACGAGTATTATCTCATGAGGGTTTAGGATTATAAATGGGAGCTTCTGCAAATCAAGTTTTGTACAAGACGACCTGTTTGTGTTCCTTTTTCTCTCGTTTGACTTCCCTGCGGTTTCCACTCTCGAAAAGAAAAAGTCCGACGTTCATGAATGTTCGATCGCATTGTAGTTTTCTCAATAGCAGACACCCTAAATTTCTCTCAAATCTTTAATCTTTTTATTTTTAATACAATTTCTATTTCTAATCATGTACATACATACTATTTCACGAAACCATTTAGAGGAGAGTTCATTGTATCTCTCTTCCGACAGTTTGTAATTTTTTTAATTCATAGCTTTTTAATCATTAATCTTTTATTTTTTCTACATTATTATTTTCCAACAATGAATAGATGATTTGGAGTTTTTTCGTTCATGTTATATCTTGCTTTAAAATTTCTTTAAATTATTAAGTAAATCTTTTTTTTTGGTTTTTTTTTTCAATTCGAAAACGGCACGTAAAAAAATTTCCGGTTCATTATAAAATTTTTAACCAAAATATAAATTGAAACATAAAAAAAGTTTTACCGCTTTTTTATAGAAAAGTAGGTAACCTTATATAAAGTAGGCATTCCCTTTTTTGGTGAAGTGAGATATTTTTTTTTCTCATTTGTTTAAATGTATTTCCTACTTTGTTGTTTTGTTGATGACTTTCGATTTGATGAAACGATTAGCAATTTTAGTTTTAGGCAATTCTAGTAAAACATGTATTTGTTGCAGTAAGTTTGTTTAACTTTTCACACTATTTATTATTAAATATTTATTAGTTAGTATTAGGAAACCGTATTTCGTTTAGTTTTGTAATTTTGATGATGTTTCTTGAAAGCATTAAATTAAATACAGCACACAAAAATCATTAGTTCATGTGGAATTAAAACCAAAACCTTTCAACTTGAATTTAATCGGTTCGAAATTTAAAGTATTATTATTCAGTTTTTATTATTGAGAAAAGTTGTGAGCTGAAATCGAAAGCGATAAACATTTAAAGGCCTTATTTCACAATAACTTTACAGTGTCGTTCCGATTAGAGAAGAGTATAGACCGCATTAACACAAAATTTGCCGGTAAATTATTCTCGAAATATATTTATTTGAATTTGCAGTTAATTCGTAATATGCTCACCAAAATAAAAAAAATACACCATGGACTTAATCCGTGTCGGTTGGTCAAAGTCAACACCATATTACTTTTCATAATGAGTATTTATTGCCAACTTTCAAAACCAATCAAAGTAATAAAATTAAAACAAAACGAAATAAGAAAATGATTCTCCTTCCTTATTTGTAGTTTACTTAGTAGGGACATAAATACTGCTACACACATTTGATGTTATACCATAAAATTAAAAATAATTAATAATTTTTTTGAACCAATTTTTTAAAATATATTTATTGATATACGAGTATATTGTATACAAAAAGCAATTACTTATTCTAAATGCCTGCCTTTGGCCTTCACGCACGCCTAAAGTCACGCTGGCCAATCATCAATAGCTGCCCGCACCTCGTGCATTCGAAAAGTGCTGACAGCACGAATCAAAGTAGTCTTCAGAGAATCAATGTTGGCGTATTTTTTGTGTCAAACCATGTCCTCTAAAGCTGTTCATAATTTGTAATCCAGTGGGTTCAGGTCACGGGTGCCAGAGTAAATGAAAGTTGGCAAATTGTTTTGAAGGTAGGTCTGGGTCGTCTTGGCCTTAGGGGCTAGCGCAGAATCCTGCTGGAAAGTCCACGGCTGGTTTTGGAGCAGGGAATGGTTAAGTGGCTTCACAACAGCTTCCAAAACGGTTTCTTGGAAAACTTTGGCCGAAGTTTTGACCCCTTGTTCGCAGAAATGCAAGCCAGTGACCTCATCGTAAGAAACACCCCACCAAACCATGACTGAAGCTGGGTGATAACCCTTTTCGACCCGTGGGATCCGTTCAGATGCTTCCTTAGATGACCGTGCACAGACCCTATCATTTTGCTTGTTACATTTTTCGTGCACGGTAAAAATTTTTTCATACTTAAACAAGATTTTACTGTGCAAGTTATCAGCGTGCTTCACCAAAAGACGTTTGGATTTTTCTACCCTATTTTTTTCCAAAGCTGCAGTCAACAAATATCCGGTGCGACGTTTGAAGCAGGCACCAAGTCCCAAGTCTTTTTTAATAATTCAACTCATGGACTTTTGCGTGATATTCATCTCACGAGCCATGATTTTCTGTTTTCGGAGGGGATTTCGCTGAATTGATTTGATGGCTTTGATGACTTGCGGCGTGCGAACTGTACGTGGACGGTGGACGGCCCAACTGGTGGCGGTCTTTGATATCTCCAGTCTCCTCGAACAGTTTTATGCACCGGTAGGCGAACGTGCGACTAGTCCCGAGTGGGCGGAGCGTTTTGAAATTATCGCCTTTTTTAATTTCACACTTAAAAAGTGCTATAACAGCGATACTGTTCTCATTATCTGACCACTCCATGGTAAAAGCTGACACAATTTTGAATTCCCGTAACAGACTAACGCTATAGAGGTTAGCATTCATAAACCATGTGGTAATAACAGGGTATGTTCAATTCTACTATTGGAATGGGTGTTGTTGAATGTTGTAACAGTATTTATGTCCCTACTAAGCATATTTCAATGGCACATATTCAAACCGAAATAAGAAATGTACACAAACAAAGTTCAGAACCATAGCAATTAACAGCGATATTCTGACATTTGTATCCCTCACAAACAAACTTTTTATTTGTAATGTCTGATGTTTGTTCTTTCACTTGTCATAAAATTGTTATTCTTCGTAGTTTGCAAGTGGCAAGTAGAAAGCACACAATACTTTCCCACACAGCTTGTTGACCAGCTAAAAACAGCTCTCATCGTCATTTATTAAATTATATTAAATACCTAAATATTCTACATAATTTGTACATCATTCACGGGCTTGCTGTCATATCTTTTCAATAGCCCCAGCGTGCAGGCAGCTGGAAATCCGGAAGTACAAGTTTTTGTTTCTTAAATTTATTGTATTCAGCTTTTGTTAAACTAAATTGGTGCTATTTCTAAGCATATATTTTTTAACAACCAATTTTTAGCTTGCAATATTTTTATGCTTACTCAACCCTGTAGAGATTTTTAGATATCTTGTTTATATACTAACATAAAGAAAAACAGTTCCAAATAGATTTGGATTAAGCGGTAAAATGTCGATGAGAAATGACTTCATACATACTTTGGTTCTTACGTATGATAAATGTTGGACGTGTTATGAGCTTAAAAATAATGTTTTTAAGATTTTTCTCAAATAGTAATTGTTGAGTTAATTCTTAGTCTCTGGGTGCAAATAAGAAGAAGCTGCAAGCACAGACTGCACTTTGCAGAACAAAACGTAGATGATATTCAATAAGAATAAGTACTCGTAGAAATGGCATCTTCCGAGCAAATCTTGAAAATTATAAAAGTACAAATAATGTAATTTTATTGGGTAACTAACTGGTCGAAAAAGACAAAATCTTTTGATGTATGTAGATAAAAATGAACTTTTCGTTGGAGAGCGATAAACTCAAAAACTAACGATCCGATTGAAACTTACTTTTCCTTTTATACTTATAGTCATTAATGACCTGTCATTAACGAAGAATCCCATTTACTCGTTTGTAGATGACAGCACAATTTCTCAGTCATATATTGGTTCAAACCGCCCTAACTCTTTGGAGATTAAGAGTAAAATGCATGTTATGAATGACTCACTCAATAAAGATCTCTAGTCAATATCCGACTTTAAGCGTGCGTGAAGGCCAAAGGCGGGAATAAGTAATTGCTTTTTGTATGCAATATACTCGTATATCAATAAATATGTTTAAAAAATTTGGTCCAAAATATCGTGAGACCCCGAATAGAGTTAAGTTCAATGCGTAAGACCCAATGTTATCTGTTATCTCACAAACCCTCCATTAACCCCTTATATAAGGTTTGGGTAGCTACTGCGGAGACAGCGACTCCTGATGTCCATCCAATGAGATGTTCGTTGGAATAAATACATTTTGACGTGTCGAAAGAAGCAGCCAAGTGTTTCGGCGTTCTTAGGCGGTGTAGAAAATATTTTACTCCGGCTGATCTCAGCGCATGATTTACACCACCTATTTACATCCTAAAACCTTGTGGTCGCTGTGGCGTAGTGGTAATGCGTTGGACTGCTACGCAGTGTCGGGGGTTCGAATCTCGGCACAGGCAAAATCAAAAAAAAAAAAGAAGTAATTTTTCTACACGGCACCACCTCTTGGCAGGCAATGACAAACATACAAGAGTAAAAATTGCTATGAAAAGCTTTTCACTTCGCCGTTCGGATTCGGCATTAAACTGTAGGCCCCTTTCATTCATGTACAAATATAACACGCACAACATGAGTGGATGCGAAAAGCTCAGCCTAGGCCCTCCATGGGCTGTTGTGCCATTAAAAGTAAAGGAAGTAATATGCATCCTAAATTGGAATTTAATTCTCACCTATGGGCTGGAGCTTCACGAACGCAACTGGAGCTCTTGGACCGTAGTCCTTTGAACATCATCGCAACGTGGCTTGCATCTGTCTGTTTTATCGTTACTTTCACGTTAGAAGTTCTGTTGAGATGCGCATGCTGATGCCGCCAGTTCGTATGTTCACCAGAACACCACGAACAGCAAGCGGAACTCACGCTTTCCACCGCACTACGCATTGCAGAGAAAAATCTTTTATTTGTCGTACCGCGAGTATTTGGAATAAGCTTCCTACAAATATTTTCCCCCATTATTATGACCCTTGCAAAATTTAAAGCAAACGCTCAATAACTACTTCTCCTTCTTTCTTCCTCTCACCATTCAATCTTTCTTCCAATCAACACAATGCTCTGCATTCACAGGGGGTACCCCTGTGTGCTGACTGTATCAAAAACACAAAAAAAAAATTTATTTGTTATGAGTCCTGAAGTGGTGCATGTCAACATTCATAGAGACGATTGTAGAAGTGGGCGTGGTACCTCCCATGCAAACCTGAATTTTCATCTCAATAATTGTTTGTAGTACGGTACTAAGAATTGGTACAAAAGTAATATTTGTTCACGGCTTTCTGTGGGAAAAATTAGGGGAAGAGCTTGGAAAAGTGGGGGTGGTACCTCCCATACAAATCATATGCTTATTTGAGTATATCTCTGGAACCATGCAGGATATGGTACTGGAATTACTGTAGTACTGACAATGCCATACTACAGAAAAGATTCGAGTGGTATTGGAGAGGGGGTCGTGGCACCTCCGAAGAAAGCATTTGCAGTACGGTACTAAGATTTGGTATGCAAGTATTATTTATCAATACCGAGGTTATAGTGGAGTGTGAGTTCTTAATGTCAAGAGGAGGGCGTCCCATACAACCTGAATATTCATGACGAGTATCTCTGGAAGTATTTGTAGTATGGCATATCTCTGGAACCATATATGTACAGTCCAGTACTGAAATTTTGTAAAATGACTTTAATACTATTTTTTTTTTTACTAATTTTTTACTATTGTTATTACCTATTACTACCTACTATTTTTTGTTACCACTTTTCTTTTTTACTGATATTTTCTATTTATTTGGTATGAAGTAAGATTTTGATTTACGTGCACTTAAATCAAAAGTTTTCAAGTAAATCTTTTCTTTTTAATAAAAATTCGTGTTAGAAAGTCAAAACAAACACACAAGTGTCATCGATACATGTATCCTTAATTACAATCGCAATCACGTTGTGTTGTGTAAGTTAGAATTTTTGTCATTTGAGAAGTGCCCACAATTTTGATATTCAAAATGCAAGGATCACCGAGATTGTACCATTTGGCTTTAGGGGTGTTTTTTTTGTGAGAATTACGCATTAACAACCTTTGTCAACTGACCGGATAGCGGAGCTGGACAAAGCCCACCTAGTACTTAATATTTGATATGTGTCTGGTTTTATATCTCTTCTGATATTTTAAGCTTACAATCCTTTTGTATGTTGTTTGGTTGCTGTTGATATTATCGTATTTCTCAAGACAGATTGTGGCAGCGAAGTTTCGCCTTGCCACCTAGTTTCCTATGAACTTCATTTCAGAAAGGCCTATGATGACTCACAAATCATCATTATTTCATAATAAATTTATTCAAACATTATGTCCAAAGTACTTAGTCATCCGGCAATAAATATTAATTTACATTAACATATTTGCAAAAGTGGCGAAACAAAGTAATATGGTAATGTTTTAAAGAATGTCTTGAATTGCCTATCGTTTATCTAATATGGTAGCAGCAGTAGCGGCAGACATAAACTACGATTACACATGAAGTATGTGCAAGTTTTGGCAATCAAAATCCACATATTTAAAATATTTTTCAAATTGAAATATCGTTTATTTAATGTTTAACTAAGAGTGACAATAGCAATAGTGGCGTTTGTGACATACCTACACACACACACACACACACACACATACATGCGCATACATATGTATGTACTTCATACTTTACATACATACATATGCTTGCACACTTCTATGTAAATTTATTAGCAAAATGACTAACGCATTCATTAATGCCAAAAAGCAATACCCCCCAAAATGAATGAAAAGACACAAATACAAATAAAATCAATTTTAAACTTAAGGAAAAACGGAAAGAGAAAAAACTATAAGTAAGAATGAATGATGTACGAACAATCCAAATCAAACTAAAAAAAAAAAATATAAATTAAAAGAAAAAGAAAGAGAGAGAAAAGAGGCAAAAAATACATTCCCAAATTAAGCAGCGGAATATCGTAATTTCTATTTTTAAATTTGCTCAACGTTAAAGTATTCGAGCGAAGAACCTAAAAATTAAAGCAGCACTACAACACGCTAAAAGACACAAGACACATGCAAGCAGCAACAAGCAACAGCAGCAATAGCAATAAATATTATAGTCAAAGCAGCGAGGAGGAGGAGGAGGAGGAGGATACAGCAGCAACAGCAGTAGTAGCAGCAGCAGCAGAAGAGAAGCGCATGAAAAGAAATTACAATTCAATTGAAAAATTTTTCTACACTACTCGCACACACATACACAGCAAAGTACATAACTGTGCAATGTTAGTTTGTATGAATTGTATCTATGAAATACACAGTATCTATCTATATCATATGTATGTATCGTCATCATTTACATTATTATTATTATTGTTGTCGCTCGTCATCATAATCGTCTTCATGATGATGATGATGATGATGAATTTGTGGTAAACTTTTTAATTCAATATGCATGTATAATGCAGCAACAATGACAAGCAAGCAGCAGGTAACCAAACTGTGATATGCACGCAGTTGTTGTTGCAATTGAGTTGTTGATTTTCGTATCAAAAATTTAAAATTGTTACAGGTTTTCTTTTTCCAATGAGGCTTGCAACTTTTATGCCACAAATGAAATACACATTAAGAAAGTCCGTTTATTTTCAAATACTCTCTAATAATTAAGATTTATGATTTTGTAATCCTTAAAATCTATTAATTATTGAGTATTTAACGACAATATCAATTGGTGGCAAAACCTCCGTGGTCGCCGTGGCGTAGGTGGTAGTGCGCTGGCCTGCTACGCAGAGTGTCCGTAGTTCAAATGTTGGCACAATATTTCTACAGGTCATCACCTCTTGGCAGGCAGTGGCAAACTTACAAGAGAAAAATTGCCTAAGAAAAGATTTCCCTTCACCATTCGGAATCGGCATAAAACTGTATGTCCATTAATGTTCAAAAACACAACAAGCACAACAATACTGGATGCGAAAAGCACGGCCTAAAACGTCCGTGAGCTTTTGTGCCAATAAATGAATATCCCATACATTTTGTTCGTTGCTCATGAATCAAAAATATATTAAAAGTGTCGAAGTTATTAACGAACTTCCACATTCTTTCTCAATCTGTAGTTGGGCTAGTGGTCCAGACATTGCTTAGAGGTAGTCAGGAAGAGGTTAGGTTCTGTATATGCCCATTTCCTGGCCATAATACTTAGTGGACGTAGTACAAGGGAAACTTATAAAAAGTGCTAGTATAGACAAGGTTCCACTCAACGTGACTACTAAAACTACCATAACGAAGTGTTAATAATTTCTTCCTCTGAATGGAAATGATGAGTTCTATTCTATTGTATGCTGAAGGTCAAAACCACCTAAGTAAAATTTAATTTGTAAAAAATTATCGAGAAATTTTTTTTTTTTTTTATTTAAATTATTCTATAATTATACTACTGTGGGCAAAAAGTAGTAAGACTTTTTAATTTAAATTTCGCGCGGAAACCCATTCATCAAAATATTATTTTTTAAGGTTGGTATGACTGTCGGTGACATCTGTGCCAAATGTCACATCAAAATAATCATTAGTGTTTAGTATACGCTTGTCTTTCTGAAGTACAAACAGTGCATTCGGCGATTTTCACAATGAGTGAAATTATTCAACAAAGAAGTTCCATTAAATTTTGTGTGCGGAATCAAATTTCTGGTGGCGAAACGTTCAGAATGTTGCAAAAGGCCTTCGGTGTTAATTGTATGTCGCGAGCAAGTGTTTTTGATTGGTACAAATTGTTCAAAGATGGTCGAGAACGCGTTGACGACGAACCACGTCCAGGACGGCCATCAACATCAACATCAACTGATGATCAACACGTCAATAAAATCAAGGAATTGGTGCTCGAGAATCGACGATTAACAGTCAGAGACCTTACTGGCATCGTTGGAATATCGGAAGGATCAGTGAAAACCATTTTAAAACATCATTTGGGCCTAAGAAGAGTGAATGCACGATTGGTTCCAAAATCACTGCATTGGTTTTACGAGACCATTTTGCCAAAAATTCGTTCCGCAACCATCCTATTCGCCTGACTTAACACCGTGTGACTTTTGGCTATTTTCTAAACTCAAAAAACCGCTTCGTGGACACCGTTTTGAGTCAATTGAAGACATTAAACATGAATCGCTAAGCGCATTGAAGGCTATTCCGGAAATTGACTTTAACAACAACTGTTTCGAGAATTGGAAAAAACGTTGGCACAAGTGTATTGGGGCCGGGAGGGATTACTTTGAAGGGGACGAAATAGATTTGGATGAATGAATAAAAAAATTTGAAATTATAAACAAAGCCTTACTAACTTTTGCCCACAGTAGTATATAGTAGTATATATCGTTAATTTGGTTAAAATCTAGAAAAGAAAAAATGCATAATTTTTGGGTAAGCTGTTCTGCCATTAAATGAAAGAAAGAAGAAGGCTCCACAGTTTTTGGCAAAGATGCATATGAATACGCTTACTTAATAATAGTTCATCGAAAGCTCGATTTAAAAAAATTAAATAAACCGGCAGAAGAAGACCGAGTGTTGTTTTTCCAATGATTACATCATTCTAATTTTGCTAGTAAAAATTAAAATTTTTGGTTTTAACAGTCATTAACAATCTTCTTGTTGTATGCCCATAAAGAAAAGGTACCTACATATTCATATTTTATAATAAAAATATTCACATGAGTAGCTCAGTAATAGCTAGTGCCACGAAAGAATTTATATTTTTTTTAATCAAATTTCTATGGTAAGTAATTAGTTTACTCGTTTTCCGCAAATTTTTGGCTTTGACTGCTGTAATACACACCATAACTCATAGCGGATTAATTTTTATAAGAGTTTGGGAAATTTCACTGAATGTTATGATTAGGTAGCTACAGAAAACTGTTGGGTGATAGATGAACCCGTTTCGGTGAAGATGGTTTGTGGAGGCACGCGTAGGAACTTGAAGGTTTAGAAGTGTAAATACTTATGTATTTTGAAGAATTGCAGCTCAAAATATCAACATTATACAGTACCATTACTCAATAGCCCTATTAAATACAAAAGAGCTAAAGTGCACTGCATATACTGCATGACGTCATCAGCAATGACATCATTCATTTGAAGTTTGATTGACTCTTTTCTATTGTTGGGTTGTACGATGCGTGCTGCTTTAATGCTGTTGCTATTACATTGAGTGCGTGCATATGTATGTATATGCGACATGTGGTAATAATATGTAGTTGAATAAGAAGAAGCATGCCATTTTATATTCAACAACTGTTGCTGGCTGGTTCGTTGGCTGGCTGGATAGCTGGCTTACTGCTGCTGCTGCACCCTGTTCGTTTGTCTGCTTCATCATATGTATGTACTAGCGCTCATGCAGCTTTTGCTGCCGTTGCTGTTACTGCTGCTCCTCTTCAATGCGTTGGTAGTTGATGTCATCGTTTAAGCAATTGCTGCTGTTGTTGGTACTGCTGAGTATGAAGTGTGTGGAAAACCGACGTATGATTTCACAAAACATTTTTGTTTGATTATGAAATTTACCGAAAAAGCGCAAAAAAAGGAAAGAAAAGAAAAGTACAAAAAATGAGTTAAAGCAAAAATATAATAATATTATTAAAAGTATTTGCACTGGGCAAATAAATGTGGAAGGCACATTGTGTAGGTATGATGCATGATGGGTGTGCTTGTCTCTGCGTATACCCAAGGCTCTTACTTACTTACTTACTAATAGATAGATAAAATGTTTTGTTGTGTTTATAATTAGCAGTTATCGCAAATATTTCTACTGCTACTAATTGTTATTTTTGCGTAGTATGTGAAACTACCAAAAATTTTGCAAATACATTTTTTCTCTGACTTTTCCCATAGGCCAAATAAACGAAACAAAAGTGTTATATTATATAATTTATGAAAAGGCGTGTAATTTTTGTTTCAGTTTTTTCTTTTTGCTTTTCGGAAAATTAAAAGCTAGCTACTAGCAGCAAAGTGTTTATGATTAATTACATTCACTTATTTTTCGCATATTTTCTGCGCAGCGCATTCACTGCTGCTTGCTTACATTTTAGCCCAATTTTGTAAGTTATTAAAGCGCGTTCGAAAATTCAAGCGTGAGCGTGACCTCATTACACTTGGACTCACTTCGCTTTACATTTTTATTTTTATTATTTTATTTTGATTATTTTGATTGGCTTGGGTTTTGTTTTAAGTGCCACTATTATTTATATTACTGCCACTGCTGTGACCGTTGTTTTGTTGTTGCTGCTGCTATTGTTGTTGTTGGTCAATGACACTTTCAGTGGCAGTAGCAGCAGCAGCAGCAGCAGCCGCAGCCGCAGCAACAATACCCCAAAGTCGAACGTCTCGCCGTTTTTGTTGTCATCATTTTGCCATGGTTTAAAATACATATAGCCAAAAAAGAAAACAACAAAACATGTAAAGAGAAAGAAGCAGCGAAAACTTCTCACTTGCATGTGAGAAGTTTGGTTGTAATTTTTGTTGTTCCTGTTGTTGTTTGTGTTGTATATTTATCGTCAGCCGTCCTGCTCTGCTCGCCCCACTTTTTCGTTCGTTGCTGCAGTTTAATGAGTTTAACAGCCAAAGTATCTCTTGCCGGTCGTTTCTATACTTTTTTTTTTTGCTTCTTGACGATCGACCTCCTCGGCTTCTTCTTTTGGCTTTTGTTTTTGTTGTTGTTGTTGATTCTTTGGCGTGTTTCTATGCTACGTGTGTACGTTCGTACTTCGGCTGTTGTATTTTTATAACTTGTGGTTGAGTAATTATGAACTTCTCTTTTGTGTAGAAGTGTGTGTGTTTGTTCCCTCGTACATTGCTTTAACATTCTAGCAAAACTATAATGTTACTTTTGCCCCCCGTTCATCACCCCCTTTTATCTAACCACGTCCTCTTTTTTTTGTTTTTGTTTTTTTTTGTTTTACATACTCACGGCACGTTATGCATTCACATACTCACACTCATACAAACACACACACATACACAACCACATTCATGCACATAAAAACTCCATGGTTGGCATTCTTCTTTTGGTTGTTGTTGTTGTTGTTATTGTGCTTGTTGTACATACTTACTACTTGCATAAACTTTAAGCATTAAAATTGTCTCTCATTTCAAGCACTTTCCAAAATTATAATTCCTCCTTAAATATCTTCTGAATCATATGCGGCGATGATGATGGTGTTGGCTGGCAGCAGTAGTTGGGCGGCTGTCGTTATTCTATTTAGATTGCTGTCACTTATTTCTCCAGTTTTTTGTTGTTGCTGTTTTTCTTTTGTAGCTGCTATTCCTGTATTACCATCACTGCCGCTTAATACTTACACATATGCATAAAATTCTATTTATTTATTTAGTTGGAAGTTTGTCTGTTTTCTAGCATAAATTTCTGCTCTTGTTGCTGCGTGATTTATTTATATATTTACTCTCATTTCATTATAACATTTTATTTTGCGCATTAAGTCTGGGGTCTTCTGTATTTTGATGAATAATATTTTCCACGTACTAACGCATTCACGTTCATCCATTCCATCTTGTATCCGCCACATTATTCTCATCACCATCGCCGTCGTCATTTTCTTTCTCAAAAAAATAGAAACAGAAGACAACGGTATTTTCTTGGAGCATTTCTCCATCTTGTTCTTTGTTCGCTTACGGAATCCATTCATATATGATATGAATGCGTTGCAGACAATTATCAAATTATTGTTATTATTATAATTTTTTCAGCTTAACTTTGTTTCTGATGCTGTGTTCGTTTTTCATTTTTAATTATTGGTAATCATCAATAATTTTATGTAATAATTTTTTTATGCGAATGAAAGATGTTAAGTGGTTTGTGGTTTACAATCATCATATTCTTTCACTTTTTAAGAGTTCTTGTAATTCTTGCATGTAATAATCATCATATCCATGAGCTGGGTAGGGTTCTTACTGTTTATTTCAATTGGAAAAATATTTTGGTTTATAGCTGAAGCGTACAAGAGTAAAAGAATATTTTTTAACATGTCCGTTTTCAGAATATTCGAAATTATCACAGTCGCTACTGTACTACATAGCATTTTATACTAAAACTCATCTATTTTAGTGATATGGCGATTATCTATCTTCAAACTCGTATTTTGATTTATATAAACCGAGCCATGTTGTTCTCATTCTGATTCTAATATGGGACTGGAACCGAAATATATTTGTATTAAAGTCTAACGTTGTTAAAACTTTAATTTTAATATTGATTTGTCGTATACGTCATTGCAACATTTAAAAAAGTAGATCAAACCATTACGCAATTGAGAATTACTTTAAGAGCGGATTTGTAGTATCAACGAGGATATGCGAATATTATAACAACAACAAAAATTTGATGTGGCAGCTCATAATCATTATCTCACATTATACTCACAGAAATTGTGGCCTGTGAGAGCGCAACGTTCATATTTATGTATGTAGCTATTTGCTCTCGCCAACTTTTCAAGGCCTGAGAAGCTCTTGTTAGAAGATCCACCTTGATCTCATCCTAGGAGCTAACGAGATAACCTGTTGCTTACTTTGACAAATATTTCATTTAATTTCCACATAAATGAACTTTTTTTTTCAATATAAAGAAAAATCATTCGAATTCTCAAACATTTTGATAGGAAATGTTCAAAATTGAAAATGCTGAACTTTTCTCCTTTCTGTTGGTAAGGCTGATATTACTAAAATTTTAAATAAATATTTAATTTATTCATAAGTTATAACAATCCGTCCTAAAAGTATTGTTTTTATCTTGATATTTGCAGATAGAGGAAGTTGCTCAGACTGCAACCACCATCGTTGATAATTTAAATCCATTCTTGTTGCAAGAAAATGTAAAAGCTTTCGATGCGGAATCAGAAATTATAGATCAACACGCTGAAGAAGCACAACAACCCTTGGAAGAACCAGAACAACTCGTGGAAGAACCAGAACAACACGTGGAAAAACTACAAACACACGTGGAAGAACTACAACCACACGTGGAAGAACTACAACCACACGTCGAAGAACCACAACAGTACGTGGAAGAACCACAACAACACGTGGAGGAACCACAACAACATGTGAAGGAACCACAACTACACGTAGAAGCACTACAACAACACGTGGAAGAACCACAACAACACGTGGAAGAACCACAATACGAACATGAACATCAATTGCAACCTGATGTACTTCAATTCGAGCAAAATTATGAAAACGAACAACAACAGCAACATTTCAATGTGCTATTGTTACAAGACGAAAAAATTTCACATCCCATTGAAGAAGCCCCTCAACAAGTCAAAACGCCCGAAGTTGAATCAATAGCACCAACACCAGAAGAAGCTTTTATTGAAAAGGCTATAGCTGCAGCAGAAGAAACAACAGAAGCTGCTCCTATTGCGATTGAAGCAGCGCTCATTGTGGAAGCTGCTGCTGCAGGTGCTGCTATAATTGGTGCTGTTGCCGCTACTGCAGCAGTGGCAAAATCTACAACTACTGCCACCAAGAAAACGGAACCAGCTAAGAAACCAAATGCTAAAATTGGTACTGCTTCAGCCAAACCAAAGGTTAGCGATGCTACGAAGAAAGCTGCTGGTGGCACCACTTCGAGAACAGCAATGGCAGCAACTACTACAGCAAGGCCACGCACAGCCCCAACTAAACCCACTACACATACTACAGAGAAGAAAACTACAACCGCTGCTACTACTGCAGCAGCTTCCAAACCAGCTGCAACTACTAGAAAACCCTTGACTTCATCAACTTCACATACTACAACCGCATCTAGATCGACATTATCCAAGCCAACAGCTGGTAGACCTACAACTGCACCCACTTCAACTGCTTCCAAGACATCAACTGCGGCTCGATCCACAGCACCTACAGCAGCACGCACTTCGACACTTGCAACCGCACGCAAAGCAACTGCAACTACAACTACTAATGGTACTGCTCCTGCAGCCAAACCACGTCTCTCTACTGGTATTTCGGCAGCTCCAACTAAACCAACCACTCTTGGCCTATCGGCAACTGCAAAGCCAAAACTATCACCGCGTGCCACCTTAACCTCGCAATTACGTAAAGTCAGTGGTCCGCTAACTGCTGTCAAGAGCCCCAACAAGGCTACAGCGCCCACCACAAATGGCGTCACTAAGAGTTCGACTACTGCATCGGCATCGGCTGGAGGTCGCACTATGAAAACTAATACTACTACATCAACAACGACAAAGACTTTCACTGCACGTCCAGCACCCAAAACTACTATCACCACGACCACAGGACGTCGCACCACATTGGGCACATCTCCAGCTGCCGGCACAACAGGCAGCAATACTAACAACACCAAGCTCACCACTACTACGACTAAGAATACTTTGTCAGCACGATCACCCATGAGCAGACCAGCAAGTGGCAGACTATCATTATCGCCTACTAAAGCTTCGACACTTAAGTCGAAAAGTACCAGCACTACCACCAAAGACGTAACTAAAAAAGCAACACCTTCAAAAACCACGACATATGCTGGATTAAAAGGTGGAAAGCAGCCAACCCCAACCCAGCAGAAGGATAGCACCGCAGTGCCCAAAACAAATGGCACTGTTGCTGCCGTCATAATGGAGGGAGAGGAACTTCAGAATAAGGAACAAGTAGTGACACCACATTTGAATGGTGGCGGGGATGATGTTGGTCTTGGTGGTGCAGGCGACGGACAACATTTGCTATTAGAATTTGAGAATGGCAACCACAACGGCGGTGGCGATGCACGAGATGAAGAGTTTAATTTATTGTTGGAACAGCAAAAGGCAGAGGGTGCATTGATTGATGACTAAATCGAAATAAAGTGCGAGGGAAATTTAATTTTTTAATGATAACTGCGGAGGTACAGAAAAATTAAAAAGGAGATGAGAAAAAGGTGAAAATTTCTTTAAAACGAAACATATACTACGAAAAATCAATTCATTTCAAAATAATATAAAGGAAAAGTAGATGATGATGATAATGGATGTTGAAAAAAGAAAATATTACTAATATTATTAACATATTAAAAAGTAAAATATTTTATATGCGAAGTTACACTTAGAAGGAAAGAAATAACATTAAAATGAGCGACAGTAACAACATGCGATTTATTTAAAGAAAAAAGCTTCATATATGCGACTTGAAAAATATGGAACTTTTTTGATTTTACTTCTTTAGAATAACTACATTTTTTTTATTCAGTCTTCTGCAATTTCCTGTAACTCATCATATTTGCAAGTATATTTTTTTGTTCGTTGTGGAATGCAGTTTCTTTTTACTAAATTATTTTTTTTTTTTTGCTGTTCTCAGGTGTTTCTCCTTTCTTGTGCTTTTACCGAAATAATTTAGTATTTTTTCATAGAATTTAGCATTTTGAAAATGGTTTTGGTAAGCAGCAAGGAAAAACTAAATTTTCTATTTATCTCAAACATTTTTGATATTTTGTTCTTATTGTTTTTTATACTCAAGTAGTCATTAATATCAAACAAAAGCCTATAGTTTTGTTTTCTTTTTGACAGCATAACAAATTATATAATTATTTTTGTTATATTATTAATTTTATCTATCGTTTTTTTCTGTTTTGTCTTGTGTAATGACTGTCCTTTATTTTATTTATTTTTTCTCATAACATTTTTTATATGCTCATTGTTTTTATACAAGAAAGAAGAAGTAAGAAAAAATTATAAAAGTCTAAAGAAAATCAAATATGAACAACAAAATAAAAATTAATTATTATTATAAACAAAAACAAAAAACATCAGAAACCCATGTGAAGCCAGTAAATTTGGCCTATAATATTTACACACACTTTATTATACTAGAGTACTAAAAACAAAACAAAAAATCAAAAACGAAGAACAAAATCTGAAGTAGAAATGAATAACAGAAAAAGAAATTTTGAAACATAGCGAGCATCGAAGAACGAAGAGACGCCAAGCCGCAAATATTTAAATATTAATTATGATTTTCGTAATGCATGATGATTATTAACATATGCAATTATGCATTTCATTATATTATTATATTTTTGTACTTTATTATATTCTGTTCCTGTTTATGAAATGCTAAAGAAAACAACAAAAATACGCCCTAAAAACAAACAAAAAAATATATACTTAAAAGATTACTACTTATAAAAAAGAACGAAAAAAAGATTTAAATCTATACCCAGTGTATTAATTATTTTTTATTTTAAATAAATCTTTTATTTTGTATTTTTTGTTTGACTGTATTATTTTTTTTTCTTTTAATTTATTACCTACAAATTTTTAATTTAACGCATAATTATAATTTTCTCTCAAAACAAAAAAAACAACATTTTTTTTATTATGAACTTGTATGCTGCAAATATTAAATTAAAAACTACAAAAAAAACGTATATTATAATTTGTTTCATTTATTATTTTTATTGTTTAGATATTCGATTTTTGAGTTTTCTTATATAATTTTTTTTTTTGTCAAGTGGATGCTGACTTTAATATTTGGTTACATTTTGTTTTCGATGCAGAAAATATACAGTGTCGATCAGAAATAAATGAACAGTAGCAGTATAGATATATTTAATTAGCATATTTATAATAAGAATAACTTGGAAATATGTCAAATTTAATCACATGGGATCTTTGAATCACAAATTGTATTATTCATACTTGGCTTCGAGCAGCAAGATCATGAATTCTGGATAATCAGTAATGAGAGATTGGGCCAAATCCGAACAACTATAATCTGCCTTAAAGTCATATAATGGTCGCTGTGGCGAAGTGGTAGTGCGTTGGACTGCTACGCAGAGTGTCTGGGGTTCGAATCTCGGCACAGGCAAAATCAAAAAGTAGAAAAAATAATTTTTTTATACGGCACCACCTCTTGACAGGCAATGGCAAATCTACAAGAGTAAAAATTGCTATGAAAAGCTTCTTACTTCGCCGTTCGGATTCGGCATTAAACTGTAGGTCCCTTCCATTCATGTACAAATATAACACGCACAACATGAGTGGATGCGAAAAGCTCGCCCTAGGCCCTCCATGGGCTGTTGTGCCATTAAAAGTAAAGTAAGTAAGTAAGGAATATTCAAAGCTAATCTTTGATTTATCGATCGTTTCCCCAAGTGGCTGGTGTCTACATACATACATATATAGTATATTAGATTTAGCAAGTTTTCTTTTTCGTTCATCTACTTTATAAAAACATAACTTTGAAAATTTACTGTTGTTTTGCATGTAAAGTAAATGGCCGACGTTAAGTTAATAAAGGAGAATGAAATGCGGAAAATGGTGGCAAAACTTTCCTTGATAGTGTGAAGTAATCATCCTGAAAGGGTCTTTTTATTTTTTAATATTTTAAAATTTTTTTAAATTATTCTAACTTATGTATATTTATGCTAAATATGCTTACTAGAATTTTTTTTCTGTTAGTGTTAAAACACTAACATACGTTTTCAGTTCTCTCTGAATTCTGGTCGCCACTGTATTTGAGTATCAATTTGAATTACAGTTTTTATCACAACGCCACCCCAAAAGCAAGATTTTTTCTTTTAAATTAAAAACGATCATTATCACATACAATTCGAATTTAACTAATGCCTGCTTTTATTATAAACTATCGACTTATACATATGTACTCTTAAATACACATATTCGAGTATATATATACATACATACATACATTTGCATGTATGTTTCAAAAAAAAAAAAAAAAAAAAAAAAAAAAAAATTAGTTATAAAAATTAATGTTTTAATATTTTTGAATATTTAATAATTTTGCTTGCCTCTTTCAGTAGTGCCCTTTGCTCTAATTTGCCTTATTGTTAAATTAACAAAATAAAACAACAACAACAAAATAAATAAAATTATAATTATAATTAATAATATAAAAAACCACAAAAAACGAACAAAAAATTTTGAATTAAAGTAATGCCTCTGATTCATTCAGTTTGTGCTTGAATTTTTATTGCCATGAGACTGATGCGAGTTAGATGTGAGTTTATATCGTTTAGATTTCGATTTTTGATTTACATATACGATTGGTTTCTTTTGTTTTTCGATTAATAGAGCTTGTGCCGATACTTTATGCTTTGCTCAACATTTTCTTATACTCAAATCCGTTGCTAGTATTAAACTGATTCAGAGCTGCTTACTTAATGCGATTAATATGCAATTGAAAACAGAAGAGTTTTGATTAAAGCCAGTTTTCTCATTTTTTCAGGAGAGTAGTCTAAAATTTCGAACCCTCACTGAAAAATCAGGAGTCGGCTTGTTTTTGTTTTTGTTTAACTTTAACTTACAGTTAAACAAATTACAAGCATGAAGAATTTATAGCAAATAGATTTAGACAATCTGAACACGATAGCACTAACTCGAGTTATGCCATTATGATTTGTTTGTTGCCACTGAGATATAAAATGCAAATATTCGTGAGTATTATGTACAAATTGAATCAGGTTTATCCAGAATCATATTATTTTGAAAATGATTGTTGTTGGTGGTTGTTAAAATTTGGACCTTTTGAGTTATCTACATACATACGAGTATGTACTGCGAGAATGTTTACCCGTTGGTTATTGAATTTTAATTCCTTGAGTGCATATCAAAAAATGTAAATTTGCATCTACAAGCTCAACGGCTACAGTTACTGCTTCATAAACGTATAAGTTGGAGCATTATTCTTTATTTTGTCAAGGTAACCCCACAGGGATTATAAAATCTGTGACGTATAACACTTATTACGCGTTCTTCTTTATTAACTCAGAGCGAGCAGAGAAGGAGTTGTCAAAAAACAAAATCGTGTTTCTTTTTTTAACTCTGAGCACTCGGAGCTAAAATTCGCGTTTCTTTTTGGGCGATCGGAGCGTGCTCTCAGTGCTCAAAAGCAAAGCAGACAGTGCACGAATAAAAAGACGTTTTGAAAATACGAAAGTTTAAAATGGCGGCAACCGCTGGAAAATTTGTTCATATTTTAAATAATATCAATAAATTAATAGTTTTTTTATATAAAATAAAATCTATTTCCTCTATTTCACCTGTTGACGGACAGTTCGTGCTCAATGCGTTTTATAATTGACCCAGAGTTGCCAACTCTGCTCCATTCCGTGCTCTGATTTAAAAAAGAAAATGTATATTAGGTCTGTTCCCTTACTACATTGCAAGGTCAAACACCTAAAATATTCTTTTTGGTGAACGCGTTCAGTCAAAACAGCCAGAAAAGCGTTCCCGTACTTGAACGGTACTTTCTGCTTTCACTATTTAACGTATTGTTTCGGTTTTTTGCATTCCCGTACTTCTGTGTAGTTTTGTCTCTCACAGAGAGTAGTTTTTTGTTTGCACTCATTTAACCAGATGGCAGTACTGGAACGAACCTATTAAATTAGATTGTGATGCAGAGCACATTAGGAGGAAAACTTACAATCTTGTTTTCCATGAAGTACTGCATCTTGAAGCCTGTGTCTTCCTCTACGGTATTTTTCCATCTTAGTTTTGGGCGTCTTCGTTTTTTATTTGTGACGAATAAATTGCTGTAGTTTGGTGTTTGGTGAAGTTTGTAATTTTAATTTCGTTTAGTTCGCACCAGCATTCTTTGTTGTCTCGTTTTCTATATGTTCCTTTTTCTTCTTTAATGGCTCCGGAAATTCTTCACAGCACCTTTTTTTCATAGAATCCTAGTGTGTCTTCGTTTTTTTTTTCGCGCCTCCCACGTTTCGCCAGCATATGTAATGGCAGTGCGTAGTATAGTTTTACTTTTGTAATTTTTGTCATGAGGACAAATGAGCCCAGCATCTTATAATGGGGAAAATACGCCCTGTTTCCTGTCTGTATTCTTTCGCTGACTTCATATTCGCCGGTTGCTTCAATGGTTACTGTTGCTGCTAATTATTTAAAGGATGATATGTTTTAAAATTTGTATGGTCCAGTTGATAAGGATTTCTCCTTATTTCTGTGTTTGCTGCTTGTGTGCATGCCCAATTTGTGGCACCGCTGCGTAGGAAATCTTTCTTCAAACTATTGATGTTTCAGCTGACCAGATCCATGTCGTCAGCAGATACGAAAAGCTGTGTAGATTTGGTGTTTAACGTCCTGCTAAGGCTTTTGCCACACAAACGTGCTATTTTTCCAAGAGTAGTCTAGCATTATGCCGTTTCCGCTGTTTGAAGAACGGTCTCACAAGGCTGACTAGCTTTGTCGGTATTTAGAACTCCGAGCAGCACAGCACGCTGCAAAGATCGTTTCCGTTTCGAGAGTTGAAGGCCTGTTTTCAGCCTATTAATAGATGGTATAAGTCTAGTGGTGTTCAGGGAATTTCTCCATTGTTTGTCTCATGGAAAAGATCTGGTGTATAGTAGATTTTCCTTCGACAAAGCCCCCCAGAGGGACAGAGTCCTACAACTTCGTGCGCATATATTTTCAATCTTGTAAAAAGTATTGCCGAAAATTTTAGCTGATGATGGAACTCATCTTTTATGTCTTTGCTAGGGACATGTACAGAAATTATGGATATAGATTGAAGAGTTTTGTGTGCAGTCTATGATTTGATTGTTGATGCTTGAGGCGACTACAAATCCTGTGCCAAAGTGATATTTTTTTATCTTTGTTCCATATTTGAAATCGTAAGTCTATTTTTTGTTGCTATGTCGTTTTCATTTACGGCTCAGTTGCTCTTATTTTTGAGTAAGCATAATAAACTTTGACTATTTTGGACCATTTTCTCCAATCTAGCCGGTTCACCCTCATTTTCAATACCACTTCAGCTTAGAATTAACTTCTCCTACTTCAGATTTTTGCTGTATAGAGTCTAATCCTCGCCAAGATAATTAGTTTTGATTAATTAGTTTTCCAAAAATTGTTTTAAACCTGGCTTGTGTTAGTTCTTCTCTGAACCTTTTCAAGTCTACGATTTTCAACTTTGATGCAATATTGGAATGTGATATATTTGTGGACTGATAGGTAATATCCTATAAGGGCTTCTGAAATTGTTCAAAAATCTTCCAAATACAAGTTTGGCCAAAAACCTCCCGTATAAAAGGTTTCGTAAAAATGGATTGGCCACAGAATGACACAGAATGTAGTTAAGATGCTAAAATCGTCGTATGTTGCATTTGTCCCAGATAACTTTATCTGTATGTATTACCATCTATATTTTGTTTTTATAGGTCCAAAATTCATCTTTTTAAGTATTCCCCAAAAATCGTCAACCTAGAGAGAAGCTAGCGCAAGATCTTTACACTGTCGAGTATCCATCCCCATTCCGATAGGCAGGGTAGAGGCCGTAACTCACCACAAACACAAATTGGTCTTTTACAGTTCCAAAGTTCTCTTACTCTTGTTATGTAATATTCTCCAACTAATGGGGGATGGGTCTTGCTGGAATCATGGCTTACTACGTAAGGGTTTACTTAAGAGGGCTTACTAAGAAGACGGTTATTGTTTGAATGGTTTAGGAACTAAACTAAGGATAATGTCACGTAATAGAATACCGTAGTAATTTTAATGGAAACCCGGATTTGAGTATATCTAAAAAACTAAAAAATTAAATTATTTACATTATGCAAATTTACAAGCTTAATTAACTTAAGATTCATTTTCAAAAATATAAGAAAAGTAGAAATTTTTTACTATTTTTAATTGACTTTTTTTCTTTATAGGAGATAGGTTTTTACTATTACGTACTTATTAAAATTTATGATATCTTTCGAATAATTTTTATATTTACATATATACAATTATACAAAAGGTAAACAATTAATCTTAAACCACACAAAAAAAAAAATTATCAAAAAATACAATTTTATTAAAAACACAAAACAAAATATTATTCATGCATATTTAGTGTGTGTATTAACAATTTAACAACAAGCAAAAATCAACAACAAAATATGAACAATATTTATTATTATCATAATGTGGATGTAGAAAAAATCAAACAACAGAAAAATTAATAAAATAAATGTTAAAATTCAAAATATTATTGTTATTATTTTTTAGCATTTTCCTTTGCAACGCAGTTTAGCAGCTAACGAAAAGCAAAAACAGCAAGAGTCTACAATAATAATTTAAGTGACACGAAAACAAACCGGCATAAAATCGTTTTTATTTTGGCAATAAAATATTAGCTAAAAGAGCAAAAAATAAAAAGATAAGAAAAAACAAAACAAATAAAACGACAACAACAAAAATGGCTCAAACTCAAAAACTGTTGATTGTATCTAGAAAATCATGAATCGCATAAATATCTTGAAAATAAACACATCACAAATAAACATTTTTAATACTCGTACAGCAATAATGTGAAAGTCAAATTGCAAAGTAGAATTAGGAGAAAAAGAAGAAGAAGAGGAGGAAGTTGAATGTGGTGTGAAGTGATTGTATGCGAAGAAGTGTGTAGAAGATGTAGTGGAAGAAGAAGGTTGGCGCTTTAATGCCTAATGTGCCAAATAAGCCGCTATTATTTTGGCATACACACAGCTCACCTACACACACACACACACACACACACACACACACACACACACACTAATGCAACATTAACAAGTATGAATATCTATTGTAGCACAACAATCGCCCCACAATGACGAACAAACGAATGAATCACGCGATTGCGATGATGACTTCGTCTGAGTTGGGTACATGCACACATACGTACAAGTACTCGTGTAGATGGATAAAGTGATTCACATATACATACGTAGTTAGCATGCTGTCGTTGCTTGAGGCTTGGTTCAAAATAATGGCGTCGAGAGCGAGTTGGGTAAAATGAGCGGCGATACACGCACACAAACACTCATGCATACAAATAGATTTTTAAATAAAGTCCACACTCATTTTTTCTCACCATGTACTTCATAGTTACTGGTATGAACAGTGGTGGCCATATCATAGTTACATATGTATCCTGCATATGTCAATATGGTTGTTGTTACCATAAGTAGGTATCACGATTTTTTATTCGAATTTTGCTCATGATTTCTTGGTTGCAAGTATCTGTTATCTGTTTCTGCAAGAGTGAAGAAATGAGGCTCGTAATTTTAGACCTGAGTTTCGTCTCGCTAATTCATTGGCCCTTTTCGTCATGTCTTTTATGTTTCTATAACCTGTTATCTAAATAAAACCAATTAAAAAGAAAAGAAAAATTATCATAGTCTAATATTGAAGTATGTATAGTCAATGATTTACAGGATTTTCTGATTGCTGGAAGTACGGCCTGGAAACACTGGTTTCGTCCTTGACATTTTAACAACATTAGCGATATTCTAAGCACACCTGCAGTCTATTTTGTGTCGAAGTTGGCTCTTATATGATTCTCTTTTATTGGAAAAGATCTGTCGGCGGGAGAGTATTCTCCTGCTGTTGGAGTGGGTCCCTTATATAATGTGAACAGTATTATGTATGAACCAATAAATGTTGCACATGATATGGCCATGACTGTACACATGTGTGTATGTTTATTTATGCATCATAAAATTAAATAATTTGCAATTCTTTTGACGTTTTCGGTTGACGTTGTTTGCGCATTTAAATATTTATTTTCTTCTTCTGGAAATAGTTGTGTTCTCATCTTTGTTGTAAAAATACTTTTGGCCACTTACATGACAAATATTTAGTACCTATTTAGTTGCTTGGCAGCACACTTGGGGTGTGATGTACGTTCTATATGCAGATATAAAAGCGAAAAGCAAAACATTCCGCAAACAAACAAATTTAATATTTTTGTAATCATTATACAAATCACTCGTATAATTTGAGTCTTAATTTTTATACTTAATTCCATTAATGACATGTAATAGAAAGAATTATTTAGTGGTAATATCAACAGTTTCTACTAACTCTTTGGCGATTGAGAGGAAAAGACATGTTATGAATGACTCACTCAATGAAGATCTCCAGTCAATCTCCCGAGTTAGGTCTCACGAATAGAGTTCAGTCCAATGCGTGTAAGACCCAATATTGACTGTTATCGCACAAACGAGTTTCCCAGCCCCCGTTAACCCCTAGATATGGGTGGGGTAGGTATTGCAGAGACAGCGACTCTTGATGTTCTGGGCATGTCCATCCAATATGATGTTCGTTGGAATTAACACATTTTTGAGGTGTCGAAAGAAGCAGCCAAGTGTTTCGGCGTTCTTAGGCGGTGTACAAAATATATTACTTCGACTGATCTCCGCATGATCTACACCTATCTACATCTATACGTCCTAAATTGGAGTTTAATTCGCAACTATGAGCTGGAGCTTTACAAACGCAAATGGAGCTCCTGGACCGTATCCAACATCGAGTGACAAAGCTAATAGAAGACAGTAGAGTTTCCAGCTCTACTGACTCCTTGGAACACGTCGAAACGTGGCTTGCATCTCTCTGTTTTACCGCTACTTTCACGGTAGATGTTCTGCTGAGATGCGCAAGCTGATGCCACCAGTTCGTGTGTTTATCACAACTACACGAACACCAAGACGAGAACACACGCGTGCCACGTAGACACGGTATTCCACTGTACAACGCCTTACAGAGAAAGTTCGTTTATCTGTTGTCCCGCGCGTATTTCGAATAAGCTCTCTGCAACAATTTTTCCCGATTATTATGACCCTTGATAATTTAAAGAAAACGCTCATCAATCTTCCTTCCAATCAACACAATGCTCTGCATTTATAGGGGTACCCCCTGTGTGTTGACTGTATTTAAAAAAGAAGAAGTTAAAATGGCATTAGATAAGCTAATTTTACTATACTCAAGCTTGGTTTAGTTTGTATTGGAAAATTCGCTGTACGAATATGTAATTAAAAGACATTATTTGTCACATAACTTTCACAGTCATGGGCAATAGAGAAATTAAGAAGGCAAACAAAAAGGCTTGGAATGAATAATTACATTAGCCCCAATCTTTTGTGAAACATTTGAACCAAGGTTTGGCGGCCCTAGTAACTTTTGTATGTTTGTTCTTTTCTCCGAAGCCATGTTGATACTTTTCCGTGTGGTTTTCGTAATTAGGTGATACTCCACAAAATTTAAAAAAACACCTCTGAAAGGGGGAAGGAGTAAAAAAATGTGTTTAGCCTCCTTAAGAACTTTATCTCATACACCACAGTCAACGGAGTTGCCTTTCTTTGACCTTGAAGGGTAAAAATCTCAAAAATTGGACGTGTGTTGGGTGATAATGGATTTTGCATAGTGTTATGCTTCTAATTTTATGGCGAGTACTGTATCTATACATAATTCACCTACCTCACCTTTATATGAATTCACCCTCAAGTAAAAGGGATTTCGATCCCGAAGAACTTTTCGAGATTTAAATTTTAATCACGGAATTAATTAATGTATTTGGTATATAACATAACTCAATCAGCGACGATTTCTATGCTGATGATATCGATAACAAAGATCAAAGGCCATGCATCCATGTTTTTTAGCACTGCCATGAAGGGGGCTGGTCAGTTTTCCAACCTTTACCTTTACTGTAATTTAATCTTATTTCAGAAATATCCAATGCTTTACTCTTCGGGAATATTCCCTCTCCGATGATTATTCTTCAGGCAATAGAGAACCAATGAAAGTAACAAACCCCAATACAAGTTAGGGACTGGTATCAATTGAATAAATCCAATTTTTTATTTTGATTAAAAAAGGAAGGAATACACAAAAGAACATTTCAATTTTTAAAATACATACTAAGAAAAAATATGTAGTGTCCAAGCATTTCCATATTATTTCATTTTCTTTTGATAACTCTTCTTATTTTTATTGAATGATCTTTCGTTCTTTTTGAATGGGAAGGGACGTTTTTGTCCAATTGATGGTTGTCCGGGCCTATTAAAGTTGCTATGCTGATGCTGTTTCTTAAGTAGGCCTTGTTTCTTATCGGAGTATGGTTCCAAAAAGACAATTTGTCCTTGCAGAAATGATTCGTTTAATAAAAATGCTTTGCAAAAACTTTCAGTATCCTGAAATTTAACAATGGCATAACCATTGCGAATAAGAACGCTATCAACGGGCCCAGTGTTTGCGAATAGTTTACGAATTTCTTCCTCTGTGACACCTGAAAAGATTAAAAAAAAATGTAAGTATAAGAATTTGATTTTTGTTATTCTTTACTGTTTCTGCTTACCTGGCTTGACATTTTGCATAAATATTTGCGACTTGTGTTTCTCCAGGGGAACCTTATATTGCTCAATATCCAATTCCAAATCTTGGATGGTGGATCCGCTCATTTTGAATGCTTTTGGCACGCTATCTTCGCTGACGAATGTTACAAATGCTAAAACGGTTTTCCTGCATAAAATCTCAATATTCTCAATTTCACCACATTTCTTGAAAACAGATGATATTTTCTCGATGGGGCAGCCTTCTACAAATGTAAATGTTCAAAGGTTATTACTAAATATTGCATTCTTGCAGCTGGCTTCTTTGAACTTACCTAAATTTTGTGTGTTTTTCAATAAAATCGTGCGCTTAGGATCCTTTTCTGTATGTGACTCGCCTCGTTCTTGTTCTGCTTTGGGCGCTACTCTTATATTCACACCATTGAGTACGCTATTGTTCAATTTTTTGGCAGGCTCCACTGCGCTCACATCGGTGAATGTTACAAAGCCAAATGCAAATTTTTGGCGTACAATCAGTTTAACCATTTTAATAGTGCCACATTTTTCAAAATGGTTTCGGACTTGTTCTTCGGTGGTGCCTATTTTTAAGTTTTTTATGTACATAGTGCGATCAACGTTTTCTTTGATTTCCTCATTTGCCTTTTGCTTAGCTTCCGCATTCTTTAGTTTCTCCTCCTTCTGTTTCTGTTTCTTTAGATTTGGTTTCCTAACGAAAACCTTAATTCTTGAGCCTTTTATCTGTGCTTTTCCGTTGGTGGCTTCTGCAGCGGATGCAGCCGCTTCCGGCGTTGTAAATCCAACTTGCACGCTACTACCTTTCTCAGTATTTTGTGGATAGATGCAAATAATTTCACCAAATTTGGCGAATACTTCGACAATATCGATTTGCTTGAATTCTGAAAAGCAATGTTATAAAAAACACTATTATTCATGCTCAGAAACTCGAAATCAAGTAAATACTTACTTTTGGGCAAATCTCTAACTACAATCAATTGCTCAACTGGAAAATCTAGAAAGATATTGAATTTTAATACAGTGTGCATTAAATATACAACTAATGAAGGTAATACCTTTGTGAGGAACTGTAGTAAGAATTTTGAAAGCTCCGCCTTTAGTTGGAGATTCCGTTATTTTGGATTTCTTTGCGATAGGTGCTTCTACAGGTTCCTCGTCGTCTGAGTCATTATCTTCGGACTCAACTTGCTCTTTCTCTTCATCCTCTGAGTCCTGCTCGTCAGCTTCCTTGTTGTTAAAATCATTTGAGTCTCCATCCGAGCCTTCTTCATCATCGTCATCACCATTCCCATCTTCTTCTTCGTCTTCATTTTCTTCCTCACTTTCATTTACCCCAGATTCATCCCCCGAATTATCTTCATCATCCTCTTCGTCATCCTGTTCCTCCTCCTCTTTAGCTGCAATTTTTGGAGGCACCACTCTTGCCGGCGTCTTTTGTAGCTTCTTTGCCGATTTGCCATTGCCAGCCACTATTATTTCCTCATCCTTCACAGCTGCTAACTGCAACTTTTTCGGAGTTTTAACATTTTTTTTATCTACGCCATTTAATGGCGATTTAGCTGGGCTTGTAACCATTTTTTTCTTCATATTTAATAGATTTATAAACTTCGATTATTCTACGATCCCACAATTTTATACCGAACGCCACAAAAACTCTTTCGCTCTTGTTTGCGATGCACGTGGTGGTCAGTTCGTTTCCAGGGTTGCTAATTTTTATAACGAGTAGTTTTACACAATCTTGAAACCAACTTGGTTGTTCGATTACAATATTAAATCGGCGCATGTTGTTGAACTAAGTGTGGCGGTTCAAGGCTGCACAATATCATTTATCCGCCATACTGTTTCAAAAAGTTTTTTTTTTTTTAAATTTTTTTTTTTTTTAAAAGCATATTTTTTTTTGGTAGGTTAATTAGTTAATGAACGAAAATATTAAATATTATGTACGTGTAAAAGTAATTTCAACACATATTTAAAAATATATTTATTTCCCCAAAGTCATCTCCGTATATTTTGATTTCGATGAAATTTAGAATGTAATTGCAATCACCATATTTTCAAATTCACTTTAATGTTGAAAATGGACTTTCCTAACTCGAGTTTCAGCTGCCTTTTCTTTGCCGTTCATGTTTTATTCATTGCAGCAAAATCTCTCTAAATGGAAGAAGTTTAACCTATTTTCTACTTAGTAAGTGCAATTCTCGGTGTCCGAATGAATCTGTGGCTCTGTGAAACGAAGGTTTTAGAATGGAAAAGTAGGTTTTCCGGAACGCCCTAAAAGGTTAGCCATACTTACAAATACTCACAAAGAGTATTATAAATCATGGGATATAGAATAGAACACGACGGAGAAAAATCGTCCTTTTTAACTTATTCTCTTGCAATATTTAGTGTTAAACCAGATTATAAAAGCCGTGAGGTGAGGTAACATAATATAAGACAAGTCACATTTTAGCCAAAAGTACCTATTTTTGGGCATGTTCTTGAAATACATACATATCACTGGTAGAAATTAAGAAATGAGTCTATCTACGAAACTGTCCACAAATTTCTTTTTCCCGGCATATTTGCTAAATGATTAGGAGGCTTCACTGCTGATACTCTGGCGCCAAGTCAACCTAAGTCGCCCTCTATTTCTTACCCCTTGAGAATGGCCTTGCATGTTGCCACATGAGGTATTTCATCTACCCCGATCCATCGGTATTTTCTGCGTAAAACTTATTTTTCAATGAGTCTCCGATTTGTCAGTTGCCACAAACGTTAATTTGATATACTACGTGACCACCAGACTCAAATTCTGCGACAAAAGCATCTGCCTAAAAATGTTTGAAGTTTTGGTATTGTTCCATTGTTCAGATGCCATGTTTTAGCTTACGTTTAAGCCCATTATTTGTCTACACTCGCGACAGCGATTCGAAAGTACATTTAGAGTTTGAGTTTCTTTTTTGTATATCTACAGCATTACCTTTTTCCGAAGTCTATATACATTGGTGGTCACGAAAACCGCACCACCACAAAATAACATGAAAATTTAGATTTTAAAATTATGCAAAGTGTAAGAACGGAAAAATATTACTGGAGCTCAAAAACGTATTATATTTGACAAAAACTTAAATACAAGAAAAACTTTTCGAAAATGTTATTTTTTTTTATAATTTTCAAAACTAAACAATATCTATTAGTCTTTAAACTGGTTTTCAAGAACTAACATCGAGCTACAAAAAAAAAAAAAATATCAGTAGGATGTTGCTTCTTCTTTAGCCCGTATTATAGCCATTATCCTTGACGGCATCGAATCAACCAAAATTTTTAGGTTATCTTTGGTAATAACTTCATACCAAACTTTATTTAATGCTAAAATTATTTTTTTGTATTATCGGGCTTCTGGTCAGCAACTTTGCGCTTCATAACATTCGATAAGTGCTTGATAGGATTCAATTCGGGCGAGTTTCCCGGCCAAGTCAGGCGTGAAATTCCGATGTCCGTGCATATTTTTTCAAGCTGATAAAAAAAAATGACTTTATTTTGAAAGGTGGGAAAGCGCAGAATCATCCCGGAAAATTTCGTTCATACTGCAGGATAAATGCTCTTCAAGAGCTGGCACTAAGTTTTCCTTTATGACTTGCCCATATTTTTCAGCATTCATAGTTCTTTCTAAAAAGTACAAGAGAACCACGTACGTAATAGGAAAAGCATCATGAAATCATCTGGCTCTGTGGAAATTTCACAGTTTTTACAATACAGTTTTCTTTATAAGATTCAACATTGGAACGGCGCACGTGGCGCAAATTATCGGGGCATAGCAGGTTAAATTTGCTTTCATCAGACCAAATGACATTTCGCCACTGCTCCAGTGTCCAGTTTTTATAGTTTTTAACCCAAGCTAGACGCGCTTTTCTCATTATTTCAGGCAACAACGGCTTTTTTGCAGGACGGCTTCCATATAAACCAGCTTCTCGCAGTCTCTTGCGTACACTAATATCAACACTAATTTTTTCGCAATGATAGGTTTCTAGCTCGGCCTGAATAGTTACTGCACTTCTAAATCGATCCTTTGTGCTAATATTTTTTATAAGGCTATGAATTCTGTTACTGGTTGCATTTTTTTTTTTTAAACGGACAATTATGGAATGTGATCAACCAAATTTATCAGAAATTTTCCGGTAGGAAAGTCCTTGGTAATGGCGATGAAGGCAATAATTCCGCCACTGCAGAACCCACCCCGGAAACCCCAATCACTGACGGCGTTGAAGTACCGCCGCCTGACTATGAGGAGGTCTTAACAGCCATTGCTCGGCTGAAAAACAATAAGGCTGCAGGTGCAGATGGCCTGCCTGCTGAGTTGTTTAAGACCGGAGGCGAAGAGCTCAAAAAACGCATGTATGAGCTCCTATGCAGAATATGGTCAGATGAAAGCATGCCAAGTGATTGGAATTTCAGCGTACTCTGCCCAATCCATAAGAAAGGTGATTCCACGATCTGCGCCAACTACCGTGGGATAAGCCTTCTTAATATTGCATAAGAGGTTCTATCGAGCGTACTGTGCGAAAGACTGAAGCCCATCATCAACAAACTGATTGGACCTTATCAGTGTGGCTTCAGGCCTGGTAAATCCACCATCGACCAGATATTCACACTACGCCAAATCCTGGAAAAGACCCGAGAAAAACAGATCGACATCCATCATCTATTTGTCGATTATAAAGCCGCCTTCGACAGCACGATTAGGGATCACTTGTACGCCGCAATGTCTGATTTTGGTATCTCTGCAAAGCTCATTCGTCTTTGCAAAATGACACTGACCAACACCACCAGCGCAGTGAAAATTGGGACCGACCTCTCCGCACCATTTGACACCAAAAGAGGTTTCAGACAAGGTGACTCCCTATCGTGCGACTTCTTTAATCTTATGCTGGAGAAAATAATTCGAGCTGCGAACATCGACATCGACATCTCTGGCACTATCTTCTACAAGAGTGTCATGCTGCTAGCATACGCTGATGATATTGACATTATTGGCAAAAACGCTCGAGCAGTCAGTGCAGCATTCTCCAAGCTGGAAAGGGAGTTTCGAGTCTCGTCGAGTGGGTCTAGTGGTGAACGAGGACAAAACGAAATACCTTGTGTCAACAAAGAAAGAGTCACGGCGTCTTGAACAAAATGTTACTGTTGACAACTACACTTTTGAAGTCGTCAAGGATTTCGTATATCTAGGATCCAGCATAAACACCAACAATAATGTCAGCCTTGAGATCAAGCGGAGACTAACTCTTGCCAACAGGTGTTACTACGGGCTCAGTAGGCAATTGAGAAGTAGAGCCCTCTCTCGACGGACGAAAATAACGCTCTATAAGTCCCTCATCCTTCCCGTCCTAATGTATGGCGCAGAGACGTGGACATTGACCATCAATGATGAGAGGCTGTTAGGAGCGTTCGAGAGGAAGATACTCCGAAGGATCTACGGTCCAGTATGCGTGGATGACGTGTATCGAATAAGATGGAACGATGAGCGGTATGAGCTGTACGCCGATACTGACATAGTCAAGCGTATAAAACTCCAGCGGCTTCGCTAGCCGGGTCATGTTGAGCGAATGGAAAAAAGCGCTCCGGCTAGAAGGGTGTTTTATTCGAACCACGGTGGAGAAACACGCAACGCAGAAGGGGGCGTCCTAATCTCCGTTGGAAAGACCAGGTGCAGGGCAACCTGACTGCACTTGGCCTTATCAACTGGCGCCAGCACACACATAGCAGAGGTGACTGGCGAAGCTTTGTAGAGGCGGCCAAGACCGATCATCGGTTGTAGTGCCAGTTAAGTAAGTAACTTAACGCAACGTAAATTCAAATATCTACACACTTGTATATGACATGGACTATCAATAACTTCATTTGACGTCAATTATAACTAAGAAGTTGACTCGGCAAAGTTTGTTGTGTCCAATTTGTGAAATCTTTTTTCAATAAAAAAAATTTTGTTCACATAAAAACATCGTTCCTGATGAGCAACACATCCCTAAGGTTTCGTTTTTAAATTTGTGCATGAGAATATTCAAACTCAGGATCAAATTTAAATGCAATGCGATTAAATGGTTATAATGTGAATGGTTTAAAAGAAAAGGAAGTCAATATCATCAGCGTATGCTAGCAGCATAACACTGTTGTAGAAAATGGCGCCAGAGATGTCAATGTTCGCAGCTTGAATTATTTTCTCCAGCATAAGGTTAAAGAAGTCGTACGAAAGGAAGAAACTAAATAAATAATTATCTAAGCGTAAAATGGCTAACGTGGCAGCACTGGTGGTGGTGAGCGCGATTTTCATTCGTTGACAGTTACAAATGATGACGTCACAGTATACATAAAAAATTCCATGGATTCGTTATCTCGAATTTGCAGTCAGAAAATGACGTTTCGTTCGTGTCATTTTTTTTCATTCGTTGGACGATAGTTTTTGGGCTGTGGTGGCGCCGCAAATTTTTATTTTTTGAATTTGTATAAAATAAAAGAAATTAAATTGAAAGTGCGCGAAATATATATGATTATGTGTAAAGAATTAGAATAATAATCCAGAAATTTGCAACGAACGAAGCTCCAGCAGGAAAAGCTAAGAATTAAAGATAAAACAAGAAAAGTTCCGGTTCCTCCACCAACTAACAATATAAGTGTTGTAAACTTTGACAGCGAAAAGCGAAAGCGAAATATAAAAGAAGGAAAATATCACTGAACCATCGCACAATGAATGCGTTAGCCGCTAGCGGAGCCTCATCAACTGCCACACCTTCTGCCGATGAAGCAGAAGCTGGCAACATCGGTGGCAATGATGGCGATGCTAATTCCAGGCGCCAGGCAACGCGTGTCTTCAAGAAAAGCTCTTCCAATGGCAAAATAACAGTATACCTGGGGAAGCGAGACTTTGTCGATCATGTTCGATTTGTCGATCCCATTGATGGGGTTGTATTTATTGACCCAGAATATGTGAAGGATCGCAAAGTGTTTGGTCAAGTGTTGGCAGCCTTTCGTTATGGGCGCGAAGATTTAGATGTTTTGGGATTGACATTTCGCAAGGATTTGTACTTGGCACACGAGCAAATCTATCCGCAGCAGCAGGCTCCACGTCCTCTAACGCGCTTGCAAGAGCGACTGATCAAGAAATTGGGAACGAATGCATATCCTTTCTATTTTGAAGTTCCTCCATATTGTCCGGCATCGGTGTCGCTACAGCCAGCACCGGGTGATACGGGCAAATCATGTGGCGTTGACTATGAGCTGAAGGCTTTTGTCGGTGAGTGAGTTAAGGAAATGGATTCTAATGCGTGCTTGTGGGTATTTATGTATGAGTGTACGATATTTACCATTTACATATAAATTTACTTCTTTTTATGTAATTTAGGGCGTCTACAAACAACATAAACAAACAAACAGTAGTTGTAAAAATGCAGGTCGTTTCCAAAGTCATATTCATTTACCAGCAGATTTGATAAACTCATGTCATGTGGTTAATTAATCTGTAAGCAGAAAATACATTGATACTTAATTTTCATTGGGAACATTTTAAAATGTGTTAAAAGTTGATGTAATTAGGGCAAGAACCAAATCTCAAGCAAGAATATTTTGTGCAATCATTTCGAGAAACAACAAGCAAATGGCCTCTTATAATATTGCGTAACTTAATTTCGCCTATTCAATATTATTTTCATTATTTTCGAATCAGAAATGACTCCTCATTTCAAGGGTTTCTCCATAAGTAACCTCACATATTTTTCTCAAAAAAACTATTATTTTTTGAACCTCCCAGTCATGCCTTATACAAATGTGAACATACATAAGTAGTTGCCGCTGCAGCTACTGCTACTATAAAGCTCGATGTGTCACGCTTGATACTTTATGCTTTAATGGAAGCTAAAGGGGCGACGATTAAAACTCATCATCATTGATGATGGCAGCGGCACTGAGCGTTTTTTTTTTAAATTAATTATAGCATATAGAACAAAAAAACGACGGCACACATTTCTATACTAGTTGTGCGCTTAAATATTATTTGTATGCATTTTGGAATTCAATGTAGGTATATTTTGTTTTCGCATAGTGAAAATTCCTGCGCATTCAATAGCACTAGCGTCAGTAGCACTCGTTCACCTTAAACCATTAATTAATGCGCTTTTTGTTTGTATTCTTTCCTAATTTGTAATTTTATTTTTGTTTATTCATGAAGCAAGGCTTTTTTTTTTTTTGCTTTTTTGCGTTGAATTTTATTTCTAAAATAAGTAGAAAATACCCAGAACGTGCAATTAGATTTTTTATTATTATTGCAAATAAATTAACAAACGAACAAATTTTTATAAACAATATAAGAAAACAAGATTTAAACACTACTACGTTGGGAATATGTAATCGGGTGCGAGAGCGAGGGTATGAAAGAGTTGGGCACACGGGAATGGAGACCTACTGAGTGATGTTAATGGACAAAGCTAAATTTTCGATATTTTTCTATTAATGTTGTTGTTGTAATATGAGTAGTTATTGTTTGTATTGCCTTTTTGATGAAACGCATTCACACACAAACATACAAATGTAACCAAATTAAGGCTTCTCAATTCTCTATAATTCTCAATAAAAGAACGAAACAATAACATTGTTTTGTTTTGCCCATACTCTCTCTCGTGCCATGTGTGTTGCTGTGCGCCTAACCTCTCTCCATGCTCGATGCCTACTCTCGGCCTCCCCCTACTATACCAAACATGATTGGGTATGGACACATTAAATTTTTATTTATACATTTGCGCATTGTCTGCGCTATCTACTAACTATCGGTTTATGCGGCTGTTCCTTCCTTTCCACCTTCCATGCGTTGTCCGTGTCGTCGTCGTCCGTTCGTCTGTTGCTTACGTTGTTAATAAAATATGTTATATTATTTTCTGTTTCTACTTCTGCTTCTATTTGTTATTACTGTTGTTTGTTGTTGGGTGCTGCCGATTTTGCTGATTTTTCTTTATTTAAATTTTAAATTTTTTTTCTTTGGCCACTTGACTTCATTTTCCATAATTAACTTTGAGTGTCGTTTTCATTATTGATGATTTCCGGTGCTTCTGCCCCTTACTACTCTAAAAAAATAGGAATCCATAAAAAAGAATTTTCGATTCCCATAGCTCACAAAGAAATTATGCATGCGTATTGTACTTAACTTATGTTTTTGTGTGTTTGGAAATCTTTTCAATTTGAAATATTCATTTTATTTATTTTCATAAGAAAATTGTTTTGTAATTTCGTAAAATTTAATGAACTATTTAAGTTAATGTGATTCCCATGAAAATGTATTTATTTGCATTACTTGCCGAAGAAAATACATGTACCTATTTTTAAAATAGCCAGATGAGTTCAATAATTTGGTGTTTCTGTTCTGGTCTGCTCTGTTGTTTATTTAAGTTCGAACTATTTTTATACAATAGTGTGTAGTTGCAGTAGTTGTTTTTGGTGCGAAATTATTGATGATGTTTACATATTACAGAATTGTATTATTTGATTTCGAATTTTCTATCAATTCATCTGGAAGAACAATAGGAACATTTATAAAAGTCACGAGTTAAAAAAATGCTACCAAAAAAGTTATTCAAGAACTCTAACAATGTAATACCAACTATTTACTCAGCCTTGAGTTCAGTTTGTGATTAAAGTTGAATCAAGTTTAAACCACACACATTGATTTGCTTTAATTTATTGTGGTGACACTTGCAAAAGTCGGTCCGATTAATATCAAAAGTGGAATTTTGATAACAAAAAGCCTTAAGATAATTAAATCGAACTTTACTTAGGCTTTGTTATATACATGGGTCTGTACAATAAATGTTTCCTAGTGCATACCCAATTTAGCTGCATAAGCCCCTATTGGTCAGTAACCTATACAGGCAAAACTTTACTTGATGAAGTTGGCGAGGTTTTACGTCCAGGTGAGGAGGTTTTCAACTCATGCAGGGCTGGCGGGTCCTGTTTTCGGATTCATTTTGTATCTGAGATGAACCTTGCCTTGCGTAGTTATTTAGTTAAACTTTCCTTGAACGGCCAGGCTATGTAGTTTAGATTAATAACAGAGTTGAAACCTGAGATTCGCCACTTGACTATTAGAATATCTTCTAGATTATCACTTCTATCGGTGGGATACCAGACCAAGAGAAGAGAACCTCCCTGGGTTAAGCAGTTGAAGGAAAGCTTTTTAGTTCTCTACCAACTAGATTGATACTATTGAGACAGCATGTCTTAAGGGTATTGTTGTGTTGACCGTGCTTACCGTATCTTTGTTTGATAGTGGGGATAATATTATTAAGAAGTTCTATTTTTGTTTTCACATATTTTTCAGCAACAAAGTACTATTTCGTCCAACCGAAATAAGTGCAATTATGGAGAGCCTTGGTGTCACCCAGTAAATGGGCTACTGGCTGTGGTGTAAGCGTGAACCCCAGTTAAAACGAACTAATACTTTTTACCACTAAGAAAAAAGTACCTACCTTCAATAATAAATTAAATTGCGTAAGACTTACGCTATCTCAACAACAAGATGCTCCTACAGGGTCCATTGCTACACAACATCAACACCTACCCTAAACTTAAGCGAAGATTTTTCTGTATTCTCCCCAACCAGAGCGGATTGGAGGAAGAATATGGTAATTGGGGGCTTTGACGTGGAGCTCTGCACCGACGGGTCCGAAATGGGCTACGGTGTAGGGGTAGGCATCTACGCAGAGTCCCTCCAACTATCCTCATTCATTCGCCTCCCCAACGAAGCCAATGTATTCCAGGCTGAATTAATGGCAATATATGAGACGTGCAGATCACTTTATGACATCAGGAATAATGGGACCCAGATAGCTAGCTATCTTTACAGATAATCAAGCTGCTATTAAAGTCTTATATTCTTCCATTACAAATTCCAAATTAGTTTTGCAACGCATCGAAGATCTCGCTCTACTTGGTCAAGGGCTAGAAATTACTCTAATATGGGTCCAGGCTATAGGAACATCGAGGGTAATGAAAGGGCAGACTTTTTTGAAGAGCCCGGAAACTCAATGTAGCATACAGCACACTACCAACTACACCACGGCGACCAAGTAAAAAAAATAATCTCCATGAGAAAATCTTTATACATTTGTCATTCGGATGCGGTATATGAGTCAAATTAACAATCACAAGATCACAGACCAAACCTAAGCCAACAAACAAAATATTAAGTATTCTAAGTCATTTTAATAGTAATTTGCGTATTTGTACTTGTAAAGGCTTTGAATTAGTTATAATGAAGAAAGCAGAAATAGTGAAGTGAGCAAAATATAAAAAAATGCAATATTTGTATAGCTTCGTTTATGGTATGTTATCTTCTCTGATACTCTGAACAAGGAATTCATAAGCAAACAAGTCTATTTGCGGCTGGGTGATAAAAAGTATGAGTTTCACAATCGGAAGTATGCTCAAGCACATATGTATGTACGAGTATATACATAAATAGAAGCCTTTCATATATTTAGTGTCATGATTTCTTTATCTTGAAATGAATTTTATGCATTGCAACAAAAGACTGCTCGTGAACTTTTGTGAAAATGTTGAAAACAGGATATTGAGTTGTTATATTTATGCACAATGAATTCTTTTGTTGTTCAGCTTATTCTTACAGCATTTTAGCAACATTTTATATTGCTAACATATTTACGTTTTCTCATTCGCATGCGTACAGGTGAAACTCACGAGGACAAACCACACAAACGCAACTCGGTGCGCCTGACCATACGCAAAGTGATGTACGCCCCATCTATAGTGGGCGAGCAGCCATCCATCGAAGTGAGCAAAGAATTCATGATGAAACCTAACAAAATAAACCTAGAAGCGAGCTTAGATAAGGAGCTGTACCATCATGGCGAAAAGATATCGGTGAATGTGCATGTGGCCAACAATTCGAATCGTACAGTGAAAAAGATAAAAGTTTGCGTACGCCAATTCGCAGACATCTGCTTGTTTTCGACGGCGCAATATAAATCAGTTGTAGCTGAAATTGAATCCGAGGATGGAGTGCAAGTGCAGCCGGGATTTACACAATCGAAAGTATTTGAATTATGTCCACTATTAGCGAATAACAAAGATAAATGGGGTCTGGCGCTTGACGGTCAACTGAAGCATGAGGATACCAATTTGGCGTCGAGCACAATCATATCGAATCCGGCACAACGTGAAAGTCTTGGCATAATTGTGCATTATAAAGTGAAAGTAAAACTGTTAATAAGTGGACCATTGCTGGGCGGCGATTTAGTAGCCGAACTGCCATTTACACTAATGCATCCGAAGCCGGATGATGAAGAAATACTCCTCTTGCCCGGCGATAAGTCACCGCGGCAAAGTATACGTGCGAGCGGCAGTGGTGAAGCGATTGGCGCGGCAGGCGGCGCTACAGCAGAAGCTATAGAAAATGCTGCGGCGGATGTACCCACCACAACAAATCTGATACAATTGGACGACGATGAGGCACAGGATGATGACATAATATTCGAGGATTTTGCACGTCTGCGTCTGAAGGGCGCCGAAACGGAAGCTTAGGATTCGGAGTAGAGATGTCGAGAACAATCGATGCATTTCTTCTATGTACTGCTGAAATTTACTTTTCATTTTTTCATTACCTTTTAATCGCTTTCAAAGAAAAAACCAACTGAATATCTAAAGTGGGAAATTAAAATTAAGAGTGTAATGTTTTTTTTTTTTTGTTAGGATAGATATTTTTCACATTTCTCGTAGCGGTTAGTTCTAGTAACTCTATACTTAATTGTTAAGCGGAGTAATTATTTGTACGAATTATATTATATGATGTAGAACATCCATTTTCGTTGCTAATATTTAATGTGTTCTGAGCTGCAATTCATATTTTCGAAACGAAAAAAACAATTACTAATATTTATCTATTATAGTTTTTAACTTATTACAATTCTTTCATTTCTGTTTTTCTGTGTTTTTCTTAGTTTCTATCTCAACTATTTGTTTAATTTTTTGTTTGTTTAATTATAAGTTTACTTTTTTCTATTTCTACATACAAAACAATACAACAAAATAAGCTTTAATGTTTAAATATTTACACACTATATACAAAAACGTTTTGTGGTGAGAAAGATCAACATTTATACTTATGAAGTTTCTTAGCTATGAGCAAGAAATCACATTAAATCCACAATTATTGTAATTTATTAATAAACTATTAAATTTCTTCATTTAGAACTCATTTACACAACACATTCCATAGACTTGTTTCTTTTTTATACATTTTTACATGATTAATATACACTTAAGTTTTGAGAGAGTGAGTGAAATAATGCACAAAACTACTGCACAAAGTAGTTAGTCGTGTTCAAACAAAACATACGTTATGCAATTGTTTGACGATCAAATACAAAATCTGATAACTAGATTTTCTTCCCCGCGTTTTTAACTCTGATTTTGTAAGAAACGATACACACGTTTTGTGTGAAACATATTCTGTAGGATATGGTATTTTTTGTTTGAACACCATTTAAATCATGGTATAAGTTCGTTAGTTAACTCTAATTCGTTAATTTTGAACGTGCGCAGATAGCGAATATCCTCATGTCTCATGATATGTTTTAATTTTGCTTTGATTTCCATTGTATTTTGGTCACAATCACACATAAATCCTCTCATTCTATGCGGAGAAGTATGTACTTGAATTTTTTTATATACAACTACAAGTACCGTTAGCGCTACTTAAAAAGAGACCTCTGAAATTTCAATTACATGTTCTTTTATTCGTACTTTACTCTGCGGTATTAGTACTTGAAACTACTCCAATACTAGTACCAGTATTTTCAAGTATTTCAAATTTTCAGAAAATGTGTAGTCGAGACACACTCGACTAGTGTGTGTACACTAGTCGAGTGTAGTATTTGCACTTGTAAATAGTTAAGTACTAACTTAACACGCAAAAAATACTTTTTAGAAATACTTCTTAAACATGAAGTACTGAGTATTGGCACCAGATCTATTTCAAGTAACTATTCTGTAGTACTGAGTATCAGGCTTGGTACTTGTGTTGGTCCTTTACTTGGTTTAATTTTCTACTGCGTATATAACGATTATTTTACACGAACAACTCTCACTTATTTCAGTGACCGTGACTAAAGATGTTATGTTGGTATTTTGTCCGTGCGTCTGATGATGAAATTTAAATTCTTTAGAACGAACTGTGTACATTATAAAAATATAACGTCATCATTTAGAAAAGAGACTGAGTGATATTTTTAGCTAATAAAAGTTTCAAAAACATATTGTTCTAAATAATTTGTAAAAGCAAAAATTCTAAACCAAATGCTTTTTTAAATTTAATAACATTATGCCATTTTTTTTTTCTTTTTTCGTGTAAAAAAAATGTTATTTAGGACCTTTCTAAATGATTATGATGTTAGACATATATTTATTTAATTTTATTATTATAATTGTAAGCTCGTACATAAAAGCAAATCATTAGTAAGTTAACATGTTTTGGCAAATTATTTTCGTATTATTTTTTATGTGTTGCGAAATAAAATGAATTATACTTACTTACTTACTTAGCTGGCACTACAGCAGATGATTCATGACGAAATGGCAAACCAAACTGAGCATGAATCAAGTGACAGTTGGCAAAAAGATCAACTCCGAAAAAAGTATTGCCAGATTGAAAACCACACTTCTAAAAAAAACACCCTTTACTAAACAATTTTCGACTTTTCTTTTGCGTGCGAAGAACAAACTACAGAAAGAGACACAGTTCGATTTGAACATGAAAGTTTCAATTCTCATTATTTTTCAATAGAAAATAATGGTATTTTATTGGAACATGGAAAGTTTTAAGCGAAAATGTTGTGAATTTTTCATATGGAATTGTAATTGAAGACTGTAGTTTTTTGATATCTCTAACTTTAAAAAACTTTTGTAGCTATTTTCTGTATTGAGTAAAAAAAAGGAAACTTTTAGGTACCTTTTGGAAATATTTGAGCATCTCTTCATTTTCTATATATTTTTATGGTGTCTGTGGTATATTAAATCTGAATTTACTTTATGATTGTAAATTTTTCAAAACTAATTCTCATATTTACTTTACTTTACTTATAATGGCTCAACAGCCCATGGAGGGCCTAGGCCGAGCTTTTCACATCCACTCATGTTGTGCGTGTTATATTTGTACATGAATGGAAGGGACCTAAAGTTTAATGCCGAATCCGAACGGCGAAGTGAATAGCTTTTCATAGCAATTTTTACTCTTGTAGGTTTGCAATTGCCTGCCAAGAGGTGATGCCGTGTAGAAGAATTATTTTTTCTACTTTTTGATTTTGCCTGTGCCGAGATTCGAACCCTGGACACTCTGCGTAGCAGTCCAAAGCACTACCACTACGCCACAGCGACCACATTCTCATATTATAAGATATAAATCGATTAACTCAACTTTTAAAACTGTTGTCTTGACATTTTTAATGTACATCATTGAGAGAATTTTACTCAGTGGAAACCAACCACTGTGCTTGGTCAATTGAAGTCGGCCAGTCATAGGGTATTTGGTTGGTCAATTGAAAGCATTTACATGAGGTATTTTTCTCTCTGAGCTTCAATCTAAATATTAATTCCATTGAAACAAGTTTTAGCTTAGAAATCATCAGCAATTTGTGTACGAGCATTTATTATTATTTTTTATTTTACTAAATAATCCTAATAATTCAACAATTTAACGACTATGATTCGATTTATGAAAATGTTGGGCTAAACAAAAACACAAAAACCAATCAACACGAATATGAAAAGCAATAATAAAATATATAATATTTTCGTTATTTATATTGGGAATTTTTTTTTAAAAACATAATAACTAAAAATTATGAAATTTAGTTTAGATATTGAAACTAATGAAATTTTTTTTCTTATTTAAAATGTTAGGTATATAAATTATGTTTCTAGAGAACTATCTAGAACAAGAATAAAATATAATTGGCATAAAAATATTTGTTTGTGTCTTGCAGGAAAGGAAGAAAAGGTGTGCATAAATTATGTAGAATTTATTGAAACTATTGCTTTACTTTTTTAATTTTAAATTTCTTTCGGCTAACACAATTTAAAGCTTAACACATTCATTTGCAAATTACCAAAATTTTAATATATAAGTGAATTATTTTATTTAAATTCTGCAAATAAATTTAAAGTTTTTTGTTCTCGTTCAAAACTTAAATATAAAATGCTCAAATACTATAATCTATTATATATTTTTTTTTTTATAGCGACTTTTTTATAATAATATGTAAATGTAAATGAAAAATAATTGCATACTTTGAAACTTGCCAAACAAAAGCTTTAATTGTTTAAATTACAAAAAAAAAACACATAAAATATAATCGCTTTAATTCAACATATACATTGATTTTTTATTTAAGTAAATTGCTTTTATTTTCCAAAAATTATGTTTAGAGAATGCAAATTATTGCATTTTATAAAAAATTATTCATTGAATGTCTATTTTAATTATCTATTATGTAATTATAATTATCAAACTACCAAATCGATTTTTTTTATTATTTATTATATGACAACTATAAGTTTATTTATCTAAAAAGTTATTTTAATAACACTAGCATTATTTTTGTTTACATTTAAATGTTTTTTCTATATTGATTTTCACTGGTAAAAAGGAGATTCAAATCTATACTGATCACTTGTTGTTTACTACTCAAAAATAGTCACTGATTGCATTTACCTAAGAGGAAATATATTTGTTCATACATTATACATTATTATTGGATTACCTAATTACTTTTTGGTTGCTTGAACATTACTACTACGTACTTAGTAGTTAATTACTTACGTAAAATCAATAAGTGGTTGCACACATTTGAGGAGAATCAAAAAATTGTTCTAATCGAATACTTAATTCCTTTTTGGTTTGTTTTTATATACATATTTTATAGAGAGTCAAATTAAAGTTTAGTACTAAGTACTAAAAGTCCACCAGAAACAACAACCAGACAAAACAATGAAAGTGTAATCAATAGGCATCACAGATGATAAGTGTTTCTTTCATACTTAAATTACACAAATTAACATACTCGTAAAGTCAGAAAGAAATCAAATAGTCTAAAATTCTTTTGATTACTTTGTTATTAACTTAACTTAATTGCATTATTGATTTGTATTATTGATAGAATTTCTAATAAAAAGTAATAAACTAAAATGAGAAAATATTTACATATTATGGGTGAAATACTGTGATGTATGTATGTAAAACTAATAAGCCTAAATTACATGTGATTATTTTTATACAAAACTGAGTATATCAAAATGGAAACGATTCTCCTGAGTGTAGCCGATTGGTTTTGTTTAAAGTAATCTACTAACGCTTAAAATAATCTAAAAGTAATATTGAAGTAATCAAGACGTAATTGAGTGATTTGCAAAGAGTGATGATGAGAGCAAAGAAAATACTACCTGTAGCTTCTTTGGTTTCTGGTTCAGCCAAGAGATTAATAAAGTTAAAAAACTAAGTGAGTGTAAGAGCCATATAATCTAAATATAAGGATTTCAAAGAATCTACGATACCTTGAAGCTTATGGAATCCCTAGAATACGAACCATTAACCCTTGTGATGTTATCAAATCTACACGTTGATCTAACTTCATTATAGTACCAACGTTAAATTCGTAATGAAATGAGATCTATCTATTGTTTTTAAAACTTTTTATATTAACTAACTTAATCTTTTGAGCATTCAACTTTTAGTTTATGCCTAACTTAAATGCTCTAGACTACATTTTAATTGCAAAAATTTGTGTGCCATAAATAATACCTAATAAAAAAAATATACATACATAAAATAAATCACTACAACAGCAACAATATTTGAAACTACAAATCATGAACCTAACAGTGCATTTTGAAAATCCATTTTTTTAATTAAACTGAAAAGACATAAACAAATAAAATAAATAATGAACTAAAGAAGAAAATAGCGCAAATTAAATATTAATGTTTCAAGTTTTACACAAAAACAAAATCAATTAATGTATGCTTGTGTATATTTTTGTTCTAATTTTTCAACGAACCTAACGAAGATAGTCTAAAATATTAGCAAAAAAGAAGAATTGAGTAGAAGTAAATCGATTTTATAAACGTATAAAGTAAAATATTTCTAAGGAAGCTTTTTAATTAAATGAAAAACAAACAAAAACATGAAATAAGTTTTATGTAAAAGTTAAATTTATGCAATTGCACTAGCATACATGCGTACATTTATTCAAATGTGTGTTTGTATTGTGTATGTGTATGCATATATTTACATATGTGCAAGTGAGTATATGTTTATGAATTCTTAGAGAAAACGAAAATTAAATAACATATGTGCAAATATTTTGTGTTTTTCTTTTGTTCTTTCATCAATTTATTAATAAATTTTTTATATATTGATTGTATTTACATAAATGAAAATTGAATAGAGCAACAGAAATTAAATAAATTAATAAAAAATAAAGGAATGTGGAGTTTTGGATAACTAAATAATGAGAAAAAGAAAACGTAGTTAAAGCTATACAAAATTATATACAAAAAAAAAAAACTAAATTATATACATAGTAAATAAACTTTATATACATGCTTACACATATAATTCTTATGTACATATGTACTTACCATATGTATGTGTTTATGTGAAACAAAATAGTCACTTATACAGAAAATACCAATTCGAATACAATAAAATGAAACAAATAATAAACAACATACACACACACACAAAACTTTCATATACAAAATCTGTTACTATGTACTACTTATATAGTGTTCGTTGTGGTGTTTTCGAATTACAGAAACAATGATTGCGCTATTTATAACTGTTCCTTTTGTAACTTTTTACCCATAATTAGAGTATATTGAGCCTGACAGTCTCAATGAGCGCACAACGGCCTAACGCAGTATCGGATGAAGCTGTACACAAGCTTTAAGCTTTAGGCCTTTTCAATTATTATTTTTCCCGAACAGTGTAATTCTCGACAATGAATGTATTGAAAAATTGGTCACGAACTTTAAGATCTTTCTAGCTTGTTCTTTATCCTTGATAATAAGATGCGTTTCATAATTATAACGCCAAATGAAAAGTCTGAATACGATGAAAACGAATATTGTTATCAATAAACAAAGTTTTTGTTGTTAGCATTAATAGAAAATTATTGCAAATATACTGTCTCATAATTATAACGCCAAACTACTTAACTGTAAGAAATCCGTTTTGAAATAAGAAAAACACATGTTTTTTTTTGCATTTATTTTAAATAATAATCAAAAATTCTGGTTTGCATACTCAAAACTAGCTTTTATCAATGCAATATCAATTTTATCCCATTGCCTAATGATAGCTGCTTTTTATTCGGGAACTGTTTCATATTGCACTTTTCGAAATACACTCTTCGAACTGAAATTCCCCATACATTTTCAATTGGGTTTAGGTCCGGGGAGCAGGTTTGCCATTCCAAAATTTCCACTTTAATGCTCGTAAACCAACTTTTAGTTTCTCGATTCACATGAATCGCTGCTTTTTATGCCTGTCGTTACAAACTGTATTTCGAGGCATCATTCGAATGATATCGCGCCCCCCAAACCATCACTGAGCACCCACCCAAAATATCGTTTTGAAAAAATTAGTGGCTCCTTCCCAATGCCCCTCCAGTAGCCACAATTACCATCTGGGCCATCAAGATTAAATTTTTTTTCATCGAAAATGAATAAGATTCGTAAGTTTAGTGGTAAAGTGTGTATTTGAAAAAAATTATAGCTTTCTAGTTTCCAATATGACGAGGAAGCAAAATTGGAGCAGCCGTAATTTTTGAAGCAACGAGTTTTATGTTGTCGCGCCTTTTGGTAGATTTCGATACAGTTAGCTTACAAGCACTTTTTATTTGGTTCAAACTTTTGGCACAGTTGCTGGCTTGGTGCACTATGTGTGACTCAGCGCGGGAATCCTAAAGTGTTTTGCGTGCCGAATGTTTGGTTGTTTCTTTAAAAAGTTTTATTACCACTCGCTGGCCTCAATTTCGCGAACTCCAATATTTTTTCCAGATTAGAAAGTGTTTTTCCGCATTGCATTTTCAAACAGATACTCTTTTTTTTTTAACTGTCCAAGCAATGTGTACTTTGAAAAATAATATACACACCAATGTTAATTTTTGCAGATTTAATTTTCGATTCATGCCAACAACAAAAACATTGTTGAATTTTTTTTCATAGCTGAAGTGCAATTTGAGCAAGCATTATTTTGTCCGAATACACTCTATTGATATCAATATTAGTTTTCATGGTATTCAGACATTTCATTTGGCATTATAATTATGACGCGCAAATGTGATATGTGCTTAAATCTTTTGACTGCCGACGATGAAATTGTAGATTGTAGGCTTTTCAGTATTTTCAGTAACTGAAGCAATGGGTACGACCTTTTTCTTTTAACGCTCGGGAATGAATTTCTCAGACAGCGACATCAAAACTGTGCATTTAGTGGTTTTTCTGGCCTTTGGTATTTGTATTCTGGTTAACAACGTGCATTAATGTGACCGAGTTAAAATCTGTTCTCTTTATCGTCGATGATAGTTTTGTCGGGAAAGTTCTTGGAAATGCATTTCACATGAGAAATTTAAGTAAAAATAAGTAATGAACACACCAAACGACAAAAAGCAAATCACACAAACAAACGAAGTTTTTATTTAGGCAAAAGTAAAACAAAATAAACAATAAATAACAAAAACGAAAAAAAAAATGAAATGAAATAATTAAAACAAATTTAGAAACATTGAGAAATAATAAATGAGATTTTTTATAAATGTTTAAATGTAAGCATACATATTATTATAAATATGTATACTTAATTGTATTGTATATTTTATTTGTACCTATAAATGGAAATTAAATAAAAACTAAATACAAAACCATGTTAGAACCACCCACAGAAAATAAACGAGCAAATAAATACAGTAAAAAATATACTGAAAACGGAAAACAAAGAGTTAAAAAATACAACAAATACAAATTATTTATTGTTTTGCATTTAATAGTTTTATAAAACAAGAACGAAAACATAAAAAAAATAATGTAATATATAATTACAATAATAACAAAAGAGCATAAATTTTAACAAAAGCAGAAGAAAAAAAATTATAATAATAAAAAAAAGTAGTTACACAATAAGCCAATTTGCAATTCAACAGCTTTATTAAAAAATAATATGTATTTAATAAAACACCCAAAAGAAACGGAAAATGTTAAAACACAAAAAAACACAATTAAATATTTTTTTTATTCATGTTTTGTAAGTTGTTTTACAATAACTCGTTTCCTCTTTACAATAATTCTCTTTTAAATCAATCAAAGTGTATGAAACACTCACCACTCCCACTTTTTTTCACATCCATAATATATCGTCCATATGTATGTATATTTATGTACTTGTCGTTCATGTTATGTATGTATGCAGATATAAATCTATATAAATTATGTATGTATACATCTATGTAGAATAATGAAAATATTATCCTGATTGTTGCACCTTTATCACCAATACCAATTGAATGAACGCATTTTTTTACATGCATACATAAATATATGTATGCATATTATATGTATATAAATAAGTATAATATTTTTTTTGCATAAATTCTTATTTATGTAAAACTATCGAAATTAATTAATAGTAATTAATAAATAAAAAATAAATAACATTATAAAAGAGAACAAAGAATAAATCACAAAAATTTATAGTATTATGAAATGATGTCAAAAAAAATGGTTTTTATTTTTCCTTGTTATAGGTTTTTTAGTGAAGCTTTCGCCACCAAGCATAGGGTGGCGGTCACGCGACCGTAGTTGAGTCAAATATTAAGCGACACAGTGGGATGAAAGCTGAAATTGGCTGGACATTAGTTAAGTGATAAGTTGGTGCCGCTGAGGTGTTCATAAAGGTGGGGTGGAAGACGGACATAAATATTGCAACACTTGAACTAATCTTTATGAAATTTGGCATAGAGATTGTCTTATCAAAGCTAAGGCACTCAGTGGGTTGCTGGACTAATAGTTGCGATTCTGGTTCAAGGTGGGACAAAAGCAATGTCATAATGTGAATTGGCTGCCATTTTTTAAGAAATTAAAACAATTGGACTCTGTTTTCACGGAAAGTATATTTGATATCTAATATTATTGACATTAAGTTGAAAAAATTGTGACCCAACTCCTGAGTTGATGCACATTTGTGATCGTTACAGGGCATTTTGAATTGTTGTACGTTTTCTGTTGTTGTGTGTTTTCTCTTCAATGGTGTCTTTCAAAACTTGCAACCTTTGGTTTTGTATGGTAAGGGCGAGATTACGAAAAAGTCCCAAAGGAAAAAGTCTGGCTTTGTCAAATCTGGTGATTGCATTCCCTCTCTCATTCTTCCTCCTTCTTCCTCTCACCTAACAATCTTCCTTCCATTCAACACAATGCTCTGCATTCATAGGGGTACACCCTGTGTGTTGAATGTATCTATAGAAAAAAAAAAAAATACTTTTTGCCAAGTAATTCTCTATTTGTCGAGGACATTTGACGCCACTTGCAATAATTATTGCAGTTATGACTGATTTAAAGTAAGAGTTAGTGATGAGGTAGGAAGAAGGAATCAAATTGGTAGACTTTGAAAATGAAGCATGAAAGCATTTACTACTTACTATATGTAATTTTTACGGATAATCGATTTTTACAGCACCATGCACGAAAATTATCAAGTTCAGATTGAATCTTTAAAGCGTCTACTGCCTTTCTAATGATGTTATACATTTTCCGATCATCAACGATTATTGTACCCAACTACTTATACATACTTATATTATAATTAATGAAAAGTATGAAACGGAGAAGCAAGGCCCCAAAATACTGCCTTGGGGAACTACCGAAGTGGCAGTAAATGGCTTCGACCGAACATCATCAATAACTACTGAACAACAACGATTGTGGAAGTGCGAACATTTGGAGATCAATATACTATGAGTCACCCTGTGAAATGAAAACTCTGTATAGACTGCATTGACTTGGAATCCATCATGAGAAGCATCGTCGTCATCTGTAAAAATCGCAATATTTGAAATACTTAGTAGATCGACCTCAAACAAAGCCATGTTGGTTTGAGCATATCAAACTTTTTACGGCAAAATATTATTTTTTTTCTTTTATACTCGTAATGCGTTCAAAAAGTTTGGAAAAAGGCTTATAATTTTTCATATTGCCACTTTTAAATATTAGAGAAATACTTGCAAGTGATACACTAAAAAAAATAATTGTGAGCGGGGAAACAAAAGATTAACAATTTTTAATGAACGTTGCAGAGAGACCATCCGCATCTGATTTGAGGGAAGGCCTAATGCTCTGAAGATAGTGTTAGAGATCGTAAGTCAATGAACGTCGCAAGCAAAACGGCGATGTAAATTCGATTAAGAGAATTAGCAAATTTATCATTATGAAATACAGCTGAGGAAATACTTGAAGATGACTGTGTTGTCTTGATAAACCATCAGAAAGCTTTCGGGTTTGATTTAATGTCGGTTGCATATTTTAAGATATACACAGTTTCTATATAAGAATTTATCAAGGCAGTTAAGCTCCCTCATATAATGTTTATATTTAGCCAGACGATCTGAATTCCTGGAAGTATTGCATTTTTTAACCCAAATTTTTCAGATTTTTTTTTAATGATTTTGTATACCACAGAAGTATATAAAACCTTTTTTTAATCAAAGCCAGATGCAACATCTAATTCAAAAAACAAAGTCACACAAAAATGAAAGCAAGAAAAGTGGTTATTAGGAATGAAACCAATTAGAGAATCAAAGGAACATTCTGCATGACAGCGGCGAGAGACATTCCTTTCTTTCTTTCTTCTTTTATCGGCACAACAGCCCATGGAGGGTCTAGGTCGAGCTTTTCGCTTCCACTCATGTTGTGTGTGTTATATGTTTGTACATGAATGGAAGGGACCTACAGTTTTTATGCCGAATCCTTGTAAGTTTACATTGCCTGCCCTTTTCCCTACTTTTTGATTCTACCTGTGCGGAGATTTGAGCCCCATACACTCTGGATACCAGGCAAAAGCACTACCAACTACGCCAAAGCGATCACGACATTCCACCAATTTGGAATTTATATTACTTCTAATAAATACTAGCTTCAGAATTTTATATGATATTATTCGTAAAATTATTAATCTGAATCAAATCAAAACTAAATAAACTTTCTATCAAATCAAATTCAGAGAGACTAGTTACATTATTTGGAATAAGAGTATTACTAATATCTAGATGAGATCAAGAAATAGTATTTAGAATATTATCCGCACTATTTGGCGGAATATATGAAGTTTGAACGACCTTCGGATTCACTTAAAATATGTTGTTTCATCAACTTTTGAACACAATATCTCTTTTGTGATGAGTTTTTACAATTGAATCAAATATGTTTTTGTTTAAATTTTCCGTTATACGTTTTCTCTCACAGGAAATCGTCAAAATTTATGTAATTTAAATATTTGCCCTCATACATGAAATTAAATAAGTTTTATCCATTGTGCTACCTTTATTCGTACGATTGTAACTAACTGGGAAAACAATCATACACACATGCAATTATTTCTTGAACATCACTTTGAGGCACTTAACTCAATTTTGCTGTTGTTGTTGTTGATGTCGCAGACGAAATCCGCTTAAGTAAGTATGTAAGTAGGAGTATGTGACTGTGTATGTGATCGGAAACCGGAAATGAAAACCATTCACATACCATTGTTACGAAGTCGCGCATTATTTTGACCGATACACACACACACACACACACACACATATACAAATACAAATCCTTGAACACCCAGTGTATGAACGATGTGTGTCAGCAGTGTTTCTATCTTTGCAATGCTTAACTAAATTATCGTAGAAGCCACAGGACAAACAAGGCACAAGATTCACTTTTGTGAAATTATAACAAAGTCACGTACTGAAGACAAAGTAGTTGTCATTCACTCGATTATCTATGATAAATTTAAAGTGCTTCCGAAGTGCTGAATCGAGCACTTTAGATGAGCAAATATTTCGGCCAAACATTGTTTTTGACGTTGGGTCCAAAAGAACTGCACATATACATACATACATACACATTAACAATTACACACACATACATACATATCAACTATGCTGCTTCCGATGTAAATGTTTCTTCTGGCCGTTTTTTGTTCTTTAAATATTCCAAAGTAAAAGAAACAATGGAATAACGAACGAACGAACGAACGAATAGTTGCATAGATGGACGGAGAGACGGGTCGAAGAATGTATGGACGGACATTCTTAAGCTGTAACGGAAATGAAGAACCGTTGTTGCTGCTTCTACTTTGTTGATGCTATTATTGTTGAATTTCTACAATGTTAAAGCTACATCAATGTAAAAAGTTGCACTGAAAAAGCAACAAGAACAAAAAGATTTTTTCCTTTTTTTCCCAGGTAAAATGTACCCACATTGCTACATACATTCTGTCATAAGAGTACCAGGGGAATTAAAATTTAAAAAGCCCGCTTAAAGGGATTGTAAAAATTATTTTTGTCGCTAAGTTTGGCACCACTATCCTCTTTGCTGACGTGAAATTTAAGTTAGAACTGTCAGTTCTGTCTGTTAGTTGGTTTACAATGTTCGATTTTTTTAGTTACATATCTGAACAAGGAATTTATCTCAAATTTTGTATTGTAAAAGGAATTTTTTGTGCCGAATAGCTGAAAATGTTACAGAAAGCGTACAGTGAATCGACTTTATCAAAAAGACGTGCTTATGAGAGTCACTACGAGGCACCCGTTTTCAGTCAATAGAACACATGTAGGTCCATGAACACATGTATGGTAAAAGAGATTTCGCGCCGGGAACTAAAGTTGATTTGGGAAAACGCCTTTGCAAAATGTTTTGATGATTGGATCATTCGATGGCATACTTAAGTGTATTATTTCGGAACGAGCTTATTTTGAAGGTGATACAATAAAATGTAATGAATAATAAATGTTTTGTGTTTTATTGACCAACTCCCCGTACTTTTTTGAAGAGAATGTATACTAATGTCGTTCTTCCTTACAAATCCATTATTGCCATTATTATGCAAAATATTTTAGTAAATTTTGCACATAGATTGTGGTATCTGTTGAATGCATTTATGAGAGTATGTTTCAATGCAGATTTGTTGAGAATGTAAATATTATTGTTTTTTTTAACTGAATACTAATCCATATTCATATACCGATGTACAAATAAGCAACAAAAATTTGAGCTGCTTCACTCTTGGGAGTAGTTGAGTGTAGTGGTATTTTTGTATTTGATGTGATGGTAGTTTGTTTAATAGTTTGTCCAATGAGCACCACAGTCACACACACACACATACTCGTATCCTTGTGTAGTCATTTGCTGCATGATTGTTAGAGTGGATCAAAATACAGTGGACTTATGTAACGCCCATCGTGAAGATGCTTTTTGAGAATATGCCTATGTTCTTGCGCTGGAAAATCGCCTCCAGCTGCCAGTGCTATAGAGCAGATTTATTTTGTGAACGACAACGCAACGAAGAAGAGAGTTAACAACTTGATCGTTTTATTCTTCGGTTTTTTCTCTTAATGACACAAACAGCCTATGTAGGGCTTAGACCGAACTTTTCGCAGCCACTCATGTTGTGCGTGTTATATTTGAACATGAATGGAAGGAACCTACAGTTTTTATGTCGAATTCGAACGGGGTAGAGTACTCTAAGGAGTATTTTTGGGCAAAGGAACCCTTTTTTGGTCTTCATATTGAGTTTAAAATGTTTTCTGAAGAGGCTCGCTAATAAAAGTTATAAAATCAGGCTTAATTTGAATTTTTCTTACACTATTATATCTTCTATGGACCTATCGATTTGAAATTTTGCAGAGTATTTTTAGTTCAGTATAAGGTAACACATTTTTGGCCATAATCGTGATACAAAAATTACCAGAGTACTTATGTTAAAGTAAGTAAAATCTGAGAGAAGTCTATTTTATTTTGTACTAAAGCCTCTTAAATTTCGTTTATCAGAGTTTCATAAGACAAGGAAATATAATTTTGAGTTTTGTACGTTAAAAAGTTATGAAAATTGTAATAAAAATTTAAGGTAACTGAACGTAAAATTTTGCATGCATTAAATTTTTCGAAAATATGCAAAAATATGCACTAACGATTAAATGCCATTTTAAAGGAAATTTCATGATTCGTAAAGGAAACCTAACCATTTCACTTTTGAGAAGCCCAGTAAAAATATGCATTTGCATGTAATTCCTGGCCCTTGTTACATCTTACTATTTTCTGGGATGATGGATGGATGTGAAGAAGGCCGAGAACCTCACCTACGAGTGCAGGACAGTTCCTCAAGCACTCAGGCTATGTAGCCCATTGTACTTAAGGCCTAGGAAAATAAGAAGGGGTGACAGCAAGTAAGGGGTTAGAGAAAAAGAGGGAAAAATTTGAAAAAGGGGTTATAAGAGTACTACGTTCTCTTCCGCAAATTTTCCGGATTCTCTCACAAATCTCAGAAGATCGCAGAAGGAGAAGGAGTGAACTTTGTCCATGCCTGTGATATCGAACCGCAAAATGCGCCATCTCGTTCTGGCAAAGGCGGGACATGTCCAGAGAAAATGCTCTGTGCTGTCCACCTCCTCGAGACAAGATGTGCATGTTTTCTGGGAGTTTCTGAGAATTGGTAAACGTTCTGCAGAATGAACGGAGTGGGATTTGATTCTGTTGAACAATTTTAACAACTGCTATCATTAACTCCATGACTTCATCTCTATGCCTTAATGTTTCAAATATCACTCATACGCAATGTAGCTCAAAAGTGTTTAAAATCACAGAAAATTTATTCATTTTATGAGTATTATTTATTTTTATTTATTGTTTTATATACTCTTGTTTACTATTTCAATTAACCTGCAGCAAAAATATTTTTTAATTTTTTTATTATTTTATTTTCATTATTATTGTTTATGGAAAAAAGAAACAAGGTGACTGCATAAATAAGAGCACAAGGTTGTATATATTTTATACAAATTCTGTTTTCATTGTTTGTTGATTATATTACTAATATATATAAAAATACAGATTATATTGTATATAAAATACTTATATACACAATATACACAAGATTAAATGATGGAAAAATGCTAAAAAAAAATATACCTACACAAAAATAGTTCCCAATTAAAATATAAAAAATAAATACCTTACATTATTATTGCAATATTTTATGATACAACAAAATGAATTATAGAAAAATTTGTAAACCATCGGTACCCTTCTATCTTCTCCATAGAGAATAGAGAAGCAACAGCCTTTTATCAAAGACCAGCTTTGTTTGTCTATGAATATAGAAATATTATATAGATTGTCTTTATATTCAAAGCTTGAGGCTAATATTTTGACCCGGCTTAAATGAGGTGAGGACCTGGAGGCGTAGGACACAAGGTAAACACAATAATGGTGTGTCCATGTTCGATCCTTGCGCTTCTCCGCCTCGACACACAGCCTCCCCGTGGCGACCCCTGGACAGCAATCAGTGAGCTAACTAATATGTTCGGCCTTGATTGAATGGTTGTGCGTCGGTCTTGGTATTGGATTTGTGGTTGGAAGAGACAGCGTCAGCTAGTCTCGAGGTTCACGCCCGTGAACCAAGGCAAAATTCTTCAACAACATCAGCCTAATTTTTCTGTCCATGCCTCGACGGGTGAGAAGGATGAAACGACTAAAGATGACTTCTACGAGCTCCTCGACAAAACTTATGAGCACTTATGAGGTGGCAAGAGTCTCTTTGGTCCGAAGATCCGAAAATTCGGTCTCCATCGACTTCACCGCCGCACGGTAAATGACACGAGATATCAGCATAAAGATATTGATAAGGTCACTTTGCGACGGAAGGCACGCTTCCAGAGTTCTAGACGTACGCACAATACGTGTTGCAGACATCGACTCAGACCATTACTGGGTTGCAGTCAAGTTCTTCACACGTGTATGTGTAGCAAATGTGTACGAATGGGTACAAAGTGAAAGCTCCTCAACTTGATGACATAATATATGCGCAGTGGACACACATTTCCCGCTCTATGCGTTCGGCTGCCGAAGAGATGCTAGGCTACCACCGTCGATAGAGAAATATCTGATATGACCAAGAGTGGCGTGAAGGGTATTACGAGATCATGGAGGGAGCACTTTTCGCAGATGCAATAATCGCGCCATTACGAAATTTGCTCCGGAAACCCCAATCACTGACGGCATTGAAGTACCGCCGCCCGACTATGAGGAGGTCTTAACAGCCATCGCTCGACTGAAAAACAGATAACCAACTAACGTGGGATAAGCCTTCTTAATATCGCGTATAAGATTCTATCGAGCGGACTGCGCGAAGGGCTGAAGCGCATCGTCAACAATTTGAATAGACCTTATCAGTGTGGCTTCGGGCTTGGTAAATACACCATCAACCAGATATTCATAATAGCCCAAATCCTGGAAATGACCCGAGAAGCTTTATCGAGGCACCCAAGATCGATCAGCGGTTGTAGTGCCAGCTAAGTAGATAAGTAAGTTTAATGAGGTACTTAATTCATGTTTGCATTCTGCCCCAAAACTATTTCTATAAAAGAAGCTACAATTTCAGTGTAGAATATAATAAAAAATTACTGCTTTTTTCATGCAAGAAAGAGGAAAACTTTCGACAACATATCTAATTATTTTTGTTTATTCAAGGATTAATGCAAAAAAATTTCCACATACATAAGAAACAAGGGAACGAGTAAACTGACAATGCTCGAAAGGAAAGAAACAATGTTTCATGTTTCGCTTACACGGAAAAGTGGAATCCTGCCGCATTTGTGCTTTTAATATTCTCATGATGTTATTGTTTTTATAACATATTATTGTTGCGGTTGCAGTTGGATGTTGCTGCATTGTTGTTGTACAATGTTAGCGTTATGGATAATTATTTAATGTGATGATAGTAATTAAGAAATTATATTCACTCTCAGTCTACACGGAAGGGATGATTAAAAGGGAAATCTTTATGATTGTGAAACAGAGATTGTCACAGAGAAAATGATTTATTATTTTAATAGTATTTCTTTAAATGAAATGTTTCATACTACGGACAATTGATTGAATTGAAATTTTCACTGATATTCACGAAGTAATTGATTAGCATTTGCATTGAGACACCTTGCAATGCACGATTAACCAGTGGCACGATCTCTTGTTGGAAATAATAATCGGGATTATATTGCTCCACAAAAGTTGCGATTGCTTCACCAGCCCATTTATTGAGGAAATTATTCAGCGAATTGTCCCATTTTTTATTCCAGTTGCGATAGACAGCATTACCCAAATAGATGTTCATATGGAAATTGGACATTTTCAATTTGGAAATTACCCACAAAACGCAGATCACGCACCAGTGTATCGATGATGCCATCACCGGAGATTTGGACAAGGAAACCAGCTAAAATTACGCGGATTTCTGTTGAATATTCAGCAAGGTATTTCAATTCGGAGAAGTTGAGGTCATAGCTGAGAGTTTGACTGGATGCATCGTAATTAATTTTCAACATTTGGAAATCACTTGAACCGGAAATTAGAATGTCGGAAACGTTGCCAGTAATGCTATAAGTACACATAGATTACGAGTTAGAAGCTATTGAGAGTTAGATGAATACTTTGATTAGCAATCTACTACTTAAGACTTACTTGTAATTGGCATTGGTTATATCGAGTACATAGAGGTCAACTGTTAGAGGTGCTAAGACAGGCAGATCTAATATGGGAAATCCACATGGCATTATCCTTTGCAACGATTTGAGGTATATCTTAAAAGCTGTAGCAAGATCGATTGATTGTTCACCGGAGGACGCCTGAAGATTATTCAAGTATCCTTTAAACAATGTAGCAGCTGTGTTGTGTTCTGAAATAATGTTCATATGATAATTTGTAATTATGTTTTGTGTTTTTAATTTAATATTGCAACTTACTAAAGGAGTAAGCATTTGCTGAGAACGCCAAGGTGACCAGCAGTACCAATAATAAAGCAGACTTCATGTTGTAATTTTAAGATTGTTTTATATTTTTGAACGAGCTCCACTTTACTTGTGTCATGGAACTAAACTAATTTCTTTTAAATTGTTTACCTTCTTTTATATGGTCTTACTTATTTAAAAACATTTAAACATACATATAATTTTTTTTTTTATTTCCACTTATGATTTTGATCGATCACTTGTAGTGTGCTATAAGAAATCTATTTTTATTCTTATCATTATTCAAGATCTTACACTAACACTTTGCGCTTACTTACTTACTTACTTACTTACTTACTTACTTACTTACTTACTTACTTACTTACTTACTTACTTACTTACTTACTTACTTACTTACTTACTTACTTACTTACTTACTTACTTACTTACTTACTTACTTACTTACTTACTTACTTACTTACTTACTTACTTACTTACTTACTTACTTACTTACTTACTTACTTACTTACTTACTTACTTACTTACTTACTTACTTACTTACTTACTTACTTACTTACTTACTTACTTACTTACTTACTCACTTACTCACTTACTCACTTACTCACTTACTCACTTACTCACTTACTTACTTACTTACTTACTTACTTTCTTACTTACTTACTTACTTACTTACTTACTTACTTACTTACTTACTTACTTACTTACTTACTTACTTACTTACTTACTTACTTACTTACTTACTTACTTACTTACTTACTTACTTACTTACTTACTTACTTACTTACTTACTTACTTACTTACTTACTTACTTACTTACTTACTTACTTACTTACTTACTTACTTACTTACTTACTTACTTACTTACTTACTTACTTTCTTACTTACTTACTTACTTACTCACTTACTTACTTACTTACTTACTTACTTACTTACTTACTTACTTACTTACTTACTTACTTACTTTCTTACTTACTTACTTACTTACTTACTTACTTACTTACTTACTTACTTACTTACTTACTTACTTACTTACTTACTTACTTACTTACTTACTTACTTACTTACTTACTTACTTACTTACTCACTTACTTACTTACTTACTTACTTACTTACTTACTTACTTACTTACTTATTTACTTACTTAGCTGGCACTACTTGCAACAGATGATCTTGGTCGCCTCGAATAAACTACGCCAGACGTCTTTGCTATGCGCGCGCTGGCGCCAGTTTGTAAGGCCAAATGCAGTCAGGTCGCCCTGTACCTGGTCTTTCCAACGGAGTTTAGGACGAGCTTTTCTGCGTATTCCTCCACCGTGGCTCGGATAAGACACCCTTCCAGCCGGAGCGCTTTCTTCCATTGGCTCAACATGACCCAACCAGCGACTTCGCTGCGTGGGTACTGGTATCTACGACTACATACATTAATTTGAAAATTATTGTGATTGAAGGAATATATGTATCTTGTCTTTAATTGTACATACACACGTTTTATTGATGAATTGTGGGCATGACTCATGTGCTCGTACTAAGTAATCTTATAATGATTCATTAACGGATATATTCAACTTGATGATTGAAGACCACCTGCCTAACTTTTTTCCGGAAATGTTTATTATCAGTTCAGTAAACTTATCTCTATTGGAATCTGATAACTTTTTTCTACTTAAGTGATTTATATTTTTCATATTAATTTAATGTATGCATTTTATTAAAGCTGAAAGTATGCAGAATATATAATTTAATATATAATTTAAAATTAGAAATTATGAAAAAAGAAAATTTTCACGATGTTACTGTATTTGCAGATATGAAAACGGCAAGTTGACAAAAGAGACGACACTTTGACATAGCAATCTTGGGTCATTGAGTTTAGCCTCATAAAACGTTTTTCGATTGCGAACACTCCTCGTGAGATGGATGTTCTTAAAATTGTACTTTTCTTTTAGGTTTACCGGTAGTAAAAGGGTTAATTTTCTCAAATATCAAAACCTTTCCAACAAGACAATAAAATTTTTCATATAAATTGCGGGTGTCAAAAAATCTTAGAATCTTATTAATCTTATTAATCTTACTTCAAAACTTACAGAGCTTCTGTGGACGATTAAGCAATGATAAGCAATCTTTATACTACATAAAAAGAAATTTAAATTAATCTGCAAAATCCATTAACGAAGTTCTCTTTATTTGGATCAAGTAAAAAACCAGTTAAAAATACTCACAAAAATTAATTTCCGATATTTTTTAATTTAACCTTCAACTGTCATACTCTAACTTGAAGTCTTTCTTCTCCTTTTAATAGAACAATAGCCTATGGGGGGGGGGGGCCTAGGATCAGCTTTTCGGATCAATTCATTTTGTGCGTGATTCATTCGTACATGTTTATTTTACTTCGGTCTTAGAAAATTTATTAAAAAATTTTAAATTTTTTGGAATATTTGGGAGTGTCTGGAAAGGAGACTCCCAAAGTTTGGAAGATAATAGTATCGATTCAATAAAAGTCTCCAAATTCAGGACGTCCTCCTCTTGGTTTAACTCTTTTACATTTTCTCAACATATGTGCATATATAGAACTTAAGATTCTCTAAAGCAGATTATCATTTCCAATAGTAATTGTTTGCACATTCTAAACTTAAAAGTTTTTCTTAACAATTTCATTTCATTTAATTTTATTAATTTATTTTGAATGGTATGAAATGGTAAAAGTTCTTGATGTTTATTTGTAATGGATTGTACACATTTTATCACGAATTTATCTGATTTTACCCTAATCGATAATTTTTGCTATTAACTACTTCGAGTTTAATCTGCATCTATTTGAAAGATTTATATCATTAATACAGGGGCGGTTTGCATATTTTCAGTTGGAAGCAGCAAAAAATGTTGAGCCCCTTTTTCAAGAAATAAATTGGTTAAATTTTACTAAAAAGTTCTAAAATCCATTTTACAGAAATCAATAAATAAGATTTAATTATTAGGTATTTCATCAGAATTTCTGAAATCCAAGCAATTGCTTTTAATATGAATACATGAAACGGAATCTAGCCTAGCCTCTCCTGACCTTGATCCTTAGAAAGTATCCACCATTTAATAACATTAAAAAAAACAATTAAAACCTCATCACATGCCACTTTCTTCATAAGGTTTGGAAATGGTTTACTATGTAGTATTTAAAACCAAATTTTTGAGAAAAACGAAGAAAATGCTACAAAAACTTTCGTTGTTTCTGTTTTAAATACTTCTGATTTTTGTTAATTGTAATTGTTGTTTTGAAATAAGTTGAGTTTAACATACCACGCGTCGTATGTTCAACGCCGCGACATTTCGTTATGCACCCCTCGCAGTTTCACTTGGATTATTAAAATATTTAAAAATAAACCAGAAACTACTCGTTAGTATTCTAAGGCACATATATGAATATTTATATGAATATGCTTTATCAACAAGGTACTTTTTGCTACTTTGGACAGTTATTCATTTAATTTTTTATTTTGTTGGAATCGATAATTTGTATATCTTTCGTATTCTTAGATTTATATAGATTTCCACAAAATATTAACGACACTTTATTTAGAATATGGAATTTGAGGCCTTGTGCCCGATACCTTACGAAGAATTAATGAGTATTGTAAGGGATGCATGTATCTAGTAAACCCCGTCTAACTGAGTCTCGTTTTCCTTGAATTGCATTTCCCGTTGGAAATTACTCAACTCTTTATTTAGTCAAAAGCTTTAATCTCAGGTTTTTGTTTTTAAGTGTGCCTGGGGTAGTTTCATAAAGTAAGAAAATATTGTTTAGCTAGAACAATTCTTAGATATGAAAAATTTTACATTGAAAAAGTTGGATGTAAAGAATAACCTTACAACCTTAAAAAAAAGGTAGAAAAGCAGAACAATAGGAGAAATGAAGTAAAAGGAAAATATCTGTAGAGAAAGTGGAGGAACTTAAAAATTTGTATTCAATTTATTCCCAAATGGCTAGCAGACATTTTCTTCGACAATAACCAGTACGGAGGAATGTTCCTGACAGTCAGTGCGCCAGTGCAGAAATGCAAATACACACACACACACACACATGTTGTATGTTGTATGTATTTAGTGCCTAGAAATACAATTCGAATATGCATGCGTATTTTTGAGGTTGGCAGCCTTGCAGTTGAAGTTGCATGCGGAATGCTTCAGAGACTGTACACAGTCCAATTTTCCATATTTTCTGTTTTTACTGCTTTTTGCACGGCAACGAGTTTATGTGAGTGTGTGTGTAATATATCGCTACCTTAATTTGTTAAAACCCTTTATCTAATCTTACAAAAACTGATTAAACCTACCCATCATGCTGACTCAACTCAAATTTTTGGACCACGTTCATCGAAACTCAAGATTTTATTCTTTTAGTTTTTAAATTGTAAATATCGGAAACAATTCAACGAATTCCGAATGCTAAAGCATTTTCAAGTATCTTGATTTTCCTGTTAAATTTGAAAAAGGCATGTTAGGGCTTTAGTAAATTAAGGTAGCGATATGAAGTTTGCATGAGATGAAGTGGGAAGCAGCACCTTGAAGGTAAAATTCCTGTGTACTCCAGACACATACGCACTAAAAATATACGCAAAAAAAACATAAATCGGCAATGATTTGATGAAGAATCATTTTTACAGCATACGCACTCACACACACACACACACACTAGAGCACTAGAGAGTATATCAAAGAAATAAGGCACAAGTTCTATAGAAATTGAATAGGATGGACATTTTTGGACTTGTTGTTGTTGTAATTGCTGTTACAGCCATTCGTTCATGCTCGTGCTTTCGGTTTTATGAATGAATGTTTTTGATGCAGGTAGAGAATTGCTGCATAAAACTGTGCTGCGTTCGCAGTGTTCGCTATCGACGTAGGCAGTATGCACATACACTCAAAAGAAGAATTTAGTAAGAATTCAATTAAAAATATATAAGTGATATACAAACTGAAGCAATCAATAATTTCATATTTTATTTTCGAAATTCTCACAACTATTCAAGGATCTAGAAGAAATTTTCAGCAACAGTCTTGGATAGATACTAACGTTCTAACTAACAATAGCTGCTACTGGCAGCTGCTCAGCAACTCCACGATGGAATTGTGATCAGATTTACGACGAAGATACATGCGAAGTGAATTAGTAATAATGATGTACTCAGATCAAGGAATAATTTTGATGAGGCTTAAGACGAGAAAATACACAAGGGTCAAACATGTTAGAAATCTAGTTTCAGAAAATTAACACCCTTTAACTGGTGTAACCGCCTCCTTCCGTTGTTATCAGGTAATAAAGGAGTTTCGTTAACGCCCCCAAAAATATTACCCAAACCACCACTTTTTTCTTTCAGTGTAACATATGCTCGAATGTAAATATCAAAAATCAATGTTGCCAAGTTGCAAAATTTGTTATGAGTGCTTTAAGCTGTTTCAATTTTTTGAATTTCTGGATATTGTTTGCTTTTCCATTGGATTTGCGCGTGTAAATTTGGTTTTGCATATTAATTCCCCCGCGGAATTTTACTTTTCTAGGTGCACAACAACAAGTACAAAACAAAAAAATTACGTAAATGGCAACAGTTTTGCTTTCTTGTTTTCTCGAATTGCATTGAATTCGTTTCGGGTTTTTCATTTGGAAAATGATGATTTTCTGTTATAATTAAATTTCTTTGGAGTAAATCAGTTGGGCCGGTACCAACTTAGTTCCCATATAACTCCATAAATTTTATTTTATTTATTTAAGCCGAAATAGCTTGAAGTGAATTTTTACGGTAATGAAGCATTTCAGAGCTTTGAGAGAGCATAGTTTTCGATTAGGATCAACTACGAATTTAAATTATAAGTTGTTTATAAAAGCTCAAGTCGAAAATTAATATTCATAAAGACCTCAATATACCCATGGCGGCTGAAGATATATACAACTTTTGTAGAAAATATACTCTGAAATTGAAGAATCATCTTCATAGTTTGGCAAGAAGCTTACTACAACGCCAATATCGCAAGCGTTTAAAAAGAAAAGGATAACGTAGTTCTTGATTTAAAATATGGTTTACTGGCAGAATTAGTCTGGGTCTATACTGAGCAGGAAGGAGGCTGAACATTATTTCTTCGCCAGGAGTTATTTTTATAATTCTTTCTTTTTCCAGCTTGAATATTGTAAAGGTCGCTAACCTCTTCGCCATGTTTTTCGACGAAATTACGATCGCTTAGGTACTCCTTAATAAATAGATAGAAGTTTATTTATAGAATTTGCTCAATTTTTTATAGAAGGCCTTTGTGCAATATTCTATCGAAAGCTTGGGAGTTGTCGAGAAACGCTGGTGTGCAATATTTCTTATTTTCCAGACAGTAGTATATTCGTTCTACTACGTTACTCCTTTCTTTGGTAATTCTTTGAAAATTTTGGCAGTTATTAAATCATACGCTGGAGCTTTTCCAAGTTTCAGATGATGTATGACATTTATTACCTCTGATTTACGGAATTTTTTGATTGGTAACTCTAACTAATAAGCTTAAACCAGCTAGGAGAGTGTGAGTCGTCGTATGGATTTGGTTCGAATACTACGCTGAGATGTTTTGCAAAAAAGGTCAGGCTTTTCGATATTTGTTTTCGCTCAAGTGCCGTCTACTCTACGAAAAGGGGGATTGTGTAGAAATAGTCTTTTGAGTTTATTTTTTTTGCTTTTCACAACGAATAATTTGTTTTCACAGTAGCGTCCAGATACTAAAATACTAAGTCTGAAACCCATGATTTCTTTCTTGCCTCAGCTGACGTTTCAGTAACTGAGTAATTGTATTTAAATTTCTTTTTTATGGCTTGGAGACTAGCTTCCTTGCTCGGCGTTTGTCTGCTATAATCTCTTTTATTGTCACGGAACATGTTGAGGAGGGTTGTTTTCTTGTTGAAGGCATAGAATTCCAAGGCGTGCTTTATATCGTAGAATTAAAATGGAAGAGGAGGTAGATATCCACCTCCTCCGTTTTCAGCGACATTTTAATATCCTATGATTTTGTTAGTAATTCTCTGAATGATGTCCAATCAGTGTGTCTGTTATGCAATAGGCCACGGTCTGTTTTCCAGCTTACATCCAACCAGAATTTGTACCGGCGAATGATCTGAAGACAGTGACTTACACTGTGTGCTTTGTTTACGAAGACCATTTATTATGCAGAAGTCTATCAAATCAGATGTTATTTTTGGGGTCAGAAGGCCAGGCATGGAAACAGGTTTAAGATTTTAAAAACTCATTGTTAGTTTCTAAGTATAAAAAGAGACGATGAAAAATAAACGATTAAAAAAAAATGAATCAAAAATATTTGATTTGACAACAATGACTAATTGGCACTACTTAAGTATTTTGAAAACAATACCGTATTCTGAGTGTCAATCATTTTAATGAGACGTCACTGGCGCATCTCTAGTGATACGAGAGAGATGGTTCGGCTTTTCTTTCAATTTTCTTGAAATAAATTCTTTATTTCAGGGTTCGGTGTTTCTTTCAATTTTCTTGAAATAAATTCTTTATTATGTTTATAGGAATCATCCATTTTGGTCTCAAAACCCGCTCCTTAGAGCACACTACAGAGAGTAACAAACACATTTCCATTAGCACACATTTTTGGTAAATATTTAATAAGTGTTCCCTTGTATTTACTAAATAGAAAACTTGATATACATAAACATTATGTTTAAATTATAGATGAAACCTCAGTTAAATATGGTACTTTCATCTGTATAAATATATTTATTATACCTAGTATATAAGAATTTACCACAGTAACCGCAATATGTACTGGCGTTTTCAGTTTATACGCTATTTAAGCTTTTACATATGCATAATATTTCGAATTGGAACTTTTAAACTCAATTCAAAGTTACCACAAAACTTTTGCTCTTGAGCCCACATACACAAGTACATAGTAAATACGAGTTAGTATATGTATGGTGTATCTAAGGATGTATGTATGTGTGTGTATTGACTAAATTAATATACCTCAATTGAAAACTTTTATAACAATAGGTTGGCAAACTTGTGTAATTCGTAAGTTGTACACTGTGAAAAATAGAAATATTTAAAATAACTTAACTTATGAGGAAAATCAAATAAAATGTAAATTTAAAGTAACAGTGCCATCTAGTGAAACAGCTTAGCAATGTATTCTTGAAAAAGTAAAGCGTAAGTATCTAAAGTCAACATTATCTCTCAGTGCACTAAGTGAAAACCACGATATTAATTGGAATATTTACAATAAAGAAAATAATATATGTATACAGTAAAGTGTCTGCGGCTACAATCTAATATAAGGAAATTACAATCGGCACTAGGCACTCCGGGCATATACACAAACAATGTCGGCGGATGTATTAACATAAAAGAGAACTTGTCATTATCTTCTTGTGAGGTGAGGGCATCATTTAACCGCACCGCTTCTCTTAAGCAGCCATCTATGTACATAAGATTATATCGTACCATTCGTCCTCTACCACTTATCCTCACATACATACTTACACTATGATATACATACATACAATATAAATATTTTTTTTTTTTATATAAAACTTTTTGAATAGATTATTTGAAATTATCCAAACTTAATTTAGATTAAGTTAAGCGAAATGCAAAATATGCGGGTTTCTTTCTCTTTGGGTGCTTGGGTGCTTTCATACTTTTCTCTTTTTTGTATGCGAAAATGTTTTATATTACTTAGAAAAGCAGCTCATTTAGCAGGTGACAATCAACGAGGAAGCTGGTTGAACAGGGAGTTCTACGCTCTTACCACCAGTTGGGGCATTTAAAAACGAATACTTTCATCTTTTGATACATAACCAATTGTTATGGATGTGGCGATATGTCGTGCTGTAGTGGTGTAGTGGGGCGGAAGTAGTTGAAATTTTATAAAAATTAATATCTTTTGTTAAGTTTAAATTATTAAAATATTTGCTACCTATTAAGTAATTATGAAAACAAGAAGTAGACGTATTTGTGTTGCCCTCCTTTTCCGTTTTCCTTCAGTTGGTGGGAACTGATTTTGATAGAAAAGAAAGTTCATTAAATATTAAATATATAGGGTGCATCATCTTTTATGTCGGTATGTAAACATTGAATAGTTTTAACATTTATCAACCGATTGGTTTGAGTAAACATGTTTTTCAAACGTCAATGCAGTACAATTTTAACCACGACTCGCTTCAAACCGAAATAACTCGCCGAAATAGTGACGCTGTACATTGGAAATAGTCGTTCAATTGTTTTAACTCAATCTGCATATTGTCGAAAATATCGTGGCCAACAAGCACCGTCGAATTTTGTTAAGCACGGGACAGTGGGAGATCGTCGACAAACCGTTCATCAACGCCCAAGAAGTTCCAATGACCTGGTTGAAGCGGTCAAGATTGTTGCACCAACATGTGTCGTACCGTTACCGCGCTCAGAATTTTGGCGTCACCTTGTGGTGCATTTTGAAGGACGATTTGCATTTTTTTCCGTATAAATTGGTACTGACTTAAAGAATATTGCCTACTGGCCGTCTACGTCGCTCGCCACCCATATCTCCAGATTTGATCCCTACGGCCTTCCTTTTGTGGGGTTATTTGAAAAGCAAAATGTACGCCAGCAAGCTTCAGACCATTGACGAGCTCAGGCCAAACATTCGTGCCGAAATCATCGCTATACCGCCCGAGATGCTCGAAAAAGTGGTGGAAAATGCAGCAAAAACGCATTTTCCTTTGGCCAATAGCGGCGGCCACTTGACGGATGTTGAATTCTAAAACAAGTCCAAATAAATTGTAAAGGGCCAAATAAAGTAAAAATACCTCATATATGGAGATCGGTTGTTTTTTTTTACTACCCTGTACTAGAATTGTAGGGTGGGTTAGCTGGTGGATCGCAAATATGCCTTCAATGGTTTTTAAATATCTTCTCCTGGCGGTTGCCGGTGCATCAATATTTCAAGCAAAATAAAAACATTATGTGAGATTTAATGAAAAACAAAAGGAACTACAGAAAATAAAATCTAAAATCAAATGGTAAACCAAAGAAAAATCAGTCCAATAGCAAGCTCAAAAGTCATATCAAAAGCATATAGAAGCTCCAGGATAAATTTATATAAATCCATAATCCAATCCATAGAAGCGAAAAGCTCGGCCTAGGCCCTCGATGGGCTGTTGTGCCATTAAAAGTAAGTAAGTAAGTAAATCCATACAAACATTTCTAAAAAATTCTATGCAAAACTCCGACCGAGATTCAGAGCAAGAGCCGGACCAATTTAAACCAAATTCGGATAAAGAATAAAATCAAAATCTACTATAATAAAAATTCGTACCAAGAGTCAGACAAAAATTTAGACCATATCAAGGCCAAAAAATTAATCACAAAAATTGGACCGAATATTAACAAAAGTTCAAAGTTAAACTCAAACCTAAACGTCAGTACAAATTGTGCCCATAAATTAACTAAGTTCTGACCGAAAGTCCGACCAAATACAGACCAGAATACAGTGCAAAAGAAAGACCGATACTCTTTTCAAACGACAGACCAAATACACCCAAAAACCAGACTCGTACTTAAGTACATCAGTTTAGTACAATTTCTGATCTGAAGACCAAAGCACAGACCATAAACATTGATACCTAATATAAAACTAAGTCTAGACCATAAAATCAAAACTAACAACAGATTGAAACCGTGCCGCAACCAATTTAAAGCTCTCCAAAAGTAGAATATCTACTATAAGCCGACCCTAAAATTTAGAAAACTCCAGAGGTGTTATTCCTCTTCCACGTTAACAAAACATTCCCTTTTTGCACCGTAAAGTAAAGCCGTTCCATTCATGCACAAATATAACATGCACAACATTAATGGATGCGATAAGTTCGGCCTAGGCCCTCGATGGGCTGTTGTGCTCTTAAAAGAAAGAAAGAAAATACTCCCGGGGAGTAATCATAATTGGTGTCAATATATTTGCTTCCCTGTTGCTTTGTCTAAAGTCACCGAAAGTACGGGAGGGTTTATTTTCACATTAGCAGGAACAAGTGAATATATGTAAGCCAAACAAAAAGGGGTCATCTCTCATTTAGAATGCAAAGAAATTACAAACAGTTAATAAAAAGCTAAAATACATAGGAAATAAGTGAGTAGTAAAAACAAAGACACCAAATAATTTGTTTCGTAAACAAATAATTACTCTGCGTTGGCATCTTTAACATTTGCTACGTCCATTATTTGTCTATATTCATTTTAATTAACTTAAAATGCTTCCTCAACTTGTCGATTTTAGTAAAAAAAAAAAAAAATTTTTAATTACAAGTAGAAGAAACAATGTACGAGTATCTTCAACATGTTGCACATACTTACGCTTTTTAATCTAACATATCGAGCGCACCTACGCCTTAAGGCTTAGAGAGAGCTCATTACGGTTTTAAAACACAGCAGTAGCAACAGCAGGACAGCGCCATCATAGATAATGACCAAAACTCTGCGATTACAATCAACAGCAATAGGCAACTAACAATGGGCGAGATGTGAATTCAAACTCCCACTGAGTAATTGACTTCAATTAAATAATGCTCAACACCTTTAATGTGCAGGTGGCAATAGCAACTGTATCAACAGCAGCAACAGTTTCAGCGGCTCGTCACCCTAGGTGCTACTGCAGCTATCCGTTTGCATTAGTTTGCCATTCAGTGGCAGCTACAGCAGAAGCGGTAGAAGCAACAGCATTAACGGGATCCCACAGCTTAAGGATTCCGGTTTTGCCCTTTCGCCTCCCCCATAACACCATTCATTTTGTTCTTTTTGTTGTTCTACTTCCTTTACTTATTCCACGCTATGCTAAAGCGCATTTAAAGTGGCGTTAATAATGAAGCAACATTTTGCTACCTTTACTTTGTGAATTCATGCTGCTAGCCAACAAAAAGAAAACAGAAAAAATGGGAATAAATAAAAATAGAATGAGAATAAAATGTGTGTGAGGCGATAATAACACGGAAACGGAAGTCCAATTAGATTCAAGCAGCATCCGAGTTCTGCGATAAGAAAAATAAAAGGTGTTGGTTGGCAAGAAAGCAGGAAAAAGTAAAATGAATTGAATAGAAAAAAGAAAAAGAAAAATTTGACGCATTTCAAACTGCAAGTCAAGCGACCAACTTCAAAACCATCATCTTCGCCTTTAGCACCACCGGTTGTGTCCACCATCTTAAGCACCGTCAACATCCACACTAACTATTGCAACTTTAATTGTGCGTGTCTCAGCTGGTGGGTAGTTAGATTGCCAATATAACCTCATCATCCGTCCAGCCGGATATTATTAACATTTTGCTGAAGCTCAAACTGCTGCTGCTTTCTGCTCCATGTGACACTGACATCTTTCAAAGTTGCGCCATTGCTATTTTGCCATCAATTGCAATTGTGTGCTTCAATGGATTTGTTATAATTTTGATCTGAAATTATTGTTGCAGCTTACTTCAGTAATCTTCTACTAATGAGCATTTTTCCGGATAATTGAACATATTCTTACGAACCCATACGAGTACTTCCGCATATGTGGGTACAGAATGTCATTTACATTGTGCTTTGCAAATGATGCTGCTGAATTTAGCTTTTGAATAATTTTCAAATTTATACCCACACTTCAGCAATTTGCTGCTTTTCCTATATTTCCATATTTATCTATTTTTTTTTCTCCGCAGCCATTTACACATGGACACGTATATATGTTTTTCCAATAAGCGTTTGGGGTAACATTTTAAATTGGCTTTCCTTCGTTCGTTTTTAATCAATTCATATTTATGCATCTCTATGTTTACGAGTACACCCAGCGGGAGAGTATGAGTCTGATGAATTCTTCAATAAAAGTGAATATATTCTAAGATTGATTCGCAAATTACAATTATGAGAATTATATGAGGAGGAAATACTTTTTGATTCAATGGAAGGCAATGAAATCAGAACTTCATTCTTAAGTAAGCGAAAAGAAAATCTTCTTTCTGCACTGCAACGTAACTGAAAATAGTGCACTTCTTTTCAAATTCATTTATTTCAGAATGTGTAATGCGAATTGTGATTCTTTTTTCACTAACCATAAGTATTACACATTTTCCCGTTGGGTAACAATGTAATGATGTGCCTGATTGTGTTTGTGAAAGTGATAATCGAAACCCAATATATCCATAGAAAATCCTCGTGAATACGGAAGAAGAACAACAAACAATTTACTTGTTTTCTTCTTTTACATGCATAAGCTTTTCTTCTACGTCTAAGATAAGTCAATTCAACTTTTGCACTGGTTACGGATTTTTGAGAAGCAACAATTTCGGGCATAAATTTCATACATGAAGCCTATGTGTAATGTGTTGCATTTATTGAATTATAGCATGTAGTAAGTTGGTATGTATTAGGTAACCCATTTGATACAGTGGTTAAGATTTGTTTGAGGAAATGCTATATTTGAATATTGAATACTATTGTGTCGATTATAATCGGAGAGCCCTTGAAAATGGTATGGCTGCTGAGATATTTTCTTATCCCTATCTCCCTATAGTTGGTGGTTGCTTTGGATAATCGAGTCTAACAAATTGCCTCGCGGCTGACATATTTACATATCTCTATCGCGCTATTGTTGGTGGTTACCTTGGATAATCGAGTCTACAGAGCCCAGAAAAAAGGCCTCGCGGCTGAGATATTTACACATCTCTATCCCGCTATTGTTGGTGGTTGCCTTGGATAATCGAGTCTAAAATCTAGAGAGCTCTAACAAATGGCCTCGCTGCTGAGATATTTACATATCTCTATCTCCCTATTATTGGTGGTTGTCTTGGATAATCGGTTCTAGAGAGCCCTAACAAATGGCCTCGCTGTTGAGATATTTACATATCTCTATCTTCCTATTATTGGTGGTTGTCTTGGATAATCGGTTCTAGAGAGCCCTAAAAAATGGCCTCGCTTTTGTTGGTGGTTGCCTTGGATAATCGAGTCTAGAGAATTTACAAGTAATTACAGTGAGACGTAGTTTATACGAGCTGGTTTTGGGTTTGATTGGCAGAGTTCTAAAGTATGTATCAAAATCACTCAAAATATATACAAATATTGAAAGATAATGTTAACATATCAAATGAAATAGGATAGTTCATAGATTTTTGAAAATATGTTATAGAATTTGTCCACAGAGCTCGTTTTTGGCGCTTTTTGATCTTCCGCAAAAAATTATCACAGTGAACATATACATAAGTTCACATAAAACCAAAAACCCATTCTCAACCAATTATCACAGATTAAAAAACAGCAAACAACAACAACCAACCAAAATCAACAGAACGAGAACACCTATCACAATATCACGAGAACACCAACATCCAAATAGGAGGTACCCAATACACAGGACCAACCACATACCGCATTATACACATCAAACATGTCTCATTCAAACAATTAAACATTTGTACATTAATATAAAAAAGTGATCGCTGTGGCGAAGTGGTAGAGCGTTGACTGCTACGCAGAGTGTCCGGGGTTCGAATCTCGGCACAGGCAAAATCACAAAGTAGAAATAATAATTTTTCTACCCGGCACCACCTCTTGGCAGGCAATGGCAAACCTACAACTGTAAAAATTGCCTATGAAAAGTCTTTCACTCGCCGTTTGGATTCGGCTTAAAACTGTGACTTCCATTCCATTGATATAAAAATATGAATAACTTGCACAACATGAATGGATGCGAAAAGCTCGGCCTAGGCCCTCCATGGGCTGTTGTGCCATTAAAAGTAAAAGTAACATTAATATAAAACTAATACACATAAAATTACATTAAGACCTGCACTAACCCAAGTTTGTATACCCTACACCCTAAAATTGCCTATACATACATATTATAAAAACATTAAAATCTTGAAGTACCCACTATAAACCTGCACTCTTTTGAGAGAAAAATATATAAATATTACATTTTCATTCTAAAATATTCTTGAAAATGTTAGATTTCATAGATTTTTATTAATAAAAACTCATAAAAAGCCTGAATGCAAAGTTCGGGTCGGGCCCCAATACTAACACACACGGACATAACTAAATCGACTCGGCTATGCACACTGATCACTTAATTGTGAGCTTTACCGGCAACCGTTACTCGATCAGAACTAATATAACTTTGGGTATAAAAATGCGATTGTGTAAAATATTAGTATGTAGAACTCGGGTGTCTCTATTTGTTTTCACGGGTCATATTTACAGTTCGGGATAATTGTTTTAAAATCGCACTGCTAAGGACCAATTAGCTTGGCAGGAGTTAATCTCCGCTTGATCTCAAGGCTGACATTATTGTTGGTATTGATGCTGGATCGTAGGTAAATGAAATCCTTGACGATTTGAAAAGTATAATTGTCAACAGTAACATTTTGTCCAATCTTATTCAATCTTTCACATAATTGACGAAGTTCTCTTTGCGATAGTTGAAATAAAGCTTGGGATCTCAGTTCGTGTGAATTAAGTAGAGTACGCAAAGATTTCAGTCCCTATGCTTTGTATGCTTTGTCTGACCTCACTTATTCTCAACAGAAGTTCCTCAGATCAATTGTACTTGCTTTTATGTTTAATGATTCTTATAGTTTTGCCATAGTTGAGTGACAAAAAACATCGATGTAGTCAATGAATTAGGGTTGGTGATATCAACTTCGTTTCTATCTTCCTGCTGTAAAGGGTGTTTTTTTAGAAGTGTGGTTTTCAGTTTGGCAATACTTTTTTCAGAGTTGGTCTTCTTGACAGCTGTCCCTTGATTTATGCTCATTTTGGTTTGCCATTTCAAGAATTGAAGCCGAACGAACATCAAGCGCGTCGCACGTTGTGTGAACGGAACGAGATGACCACCGATTCCGATTTTCACAAGAAAATTTTGCTCAGCTATGAAGGAAGCTCACTTTTGGTTGAATGGGTACTTTAATAAGCAAAATTGTTGCATTTGGAGTGATCGTAATCCACAAGCCATTGTTGAGACGCCATTACATCACTGTTTGGTGTGCTCTATGGGCAGAGGGAATCATTGGTCCATATTTCTTCAAAGATGAAGCCGGTCATAATGTTTCAGTCAATGGGGAACGCTATAGAGCCATGATTAATGACTTTTTCGCTTTTTCGTGCCTGAATTGGAGGATGTTGATGTGGACGACCTTTGGTTCCAACAAGACGGCGCTATATGCCATACAGCCAACGAAACAATAAATTTATTAAAGGAAACTTTTGGTGAGCGTCGTAGGCCTGTGGCGTGGCCTCCAACATCGTGCGATTTAACACCGCTGGACTATTTTTTGTGGGGTGTTTTGTGGTGAAGTCGCTTGTCTACGCATTATTACTGACATACGGGCCCATTTGCTGCAAAAAGTGGTCGAAAATTAGGCCTCTCGGCTTGAATTTACTCGAATCAGCCGCGGCGGCCACTTGCCCGTAATCGTTTTGAAAACATAATGGCAAATCCTTATCTTTATAATAAAGCTAAATTCTTGGCCATAACATTAAATTATATGCGTTTTATTTGTTCTTGAAAACCACACTTCTAAAAAAAACACCCTGTACTTAGATGAGACCTCAAATGTTATGTTGAAATATTACAGGTGATGATCTAGCAGGTATTTTCTGGCACAACAGCATTAAGAGTATATGTATAGTTCTGAGAATATATAAGTATATATATACATACCATACTTATTTGATGTCAATAAGTAGTCTCTGCGAATTGATTTTTGTGGGTAGATATTATTGGAAAAAACGCGTTTACTTTTTAAAATACATTTTCACACGTTGCTCCATTGTGCTTTAGCTTATAATTTTCTTTTCTTCGGATATGGAATACTCGTATCTACATTCATATATCTTTACTGCACACTCGTATATCAATCTTGTAAAGCATATCTACAACAAACAATCACATACACATACTGACATATGACTACCACAAATGAGCAAAAAATAAAAAATAAAAAAATAAAGCAGAAAATCTAAAATACATACAAGTACGAGTATTATAAATGTTGGTACGTATGTACGTATGTGTGTGTGTGTACGTTTGTTTATATGCGTGTTAAAATATATCACGGATAAAATTCAATAAAGGATTTGCAGCTTAGGAATACTAGGTAATGTTGCTGTTTGCGATTTTTACCTTCATGCTCTTGTTCATTTCGGTTTTTTTTTACAGTGGCTTCTGCTTTTTTGCTACATACATTCACGGCGCTTGCCTTACCTTCTTTTCATACAATTCGCCTTTATTTCATCGTAGACATCATGTCACTGTCAATGTACATACACCTACAAACATACATACATACTCACCCACATACAATGGCATAAAAAAAGGTGTAGCATGAAAAGGCATAAACATCAGAACAAAGAATACAGAGAAGCTGTAGGAAAAAACGAAACAATAGCAATATGTGAATGTATTATATAAATATACATACATATACATATGCTTGTGTATGGTGTATGTGTGTTGCTAAAGGTAGAGATATTAGTAGGAAAAAAAATCGTATGAAAGTAAATATTCTATTACAAATTTTTGATTCAATATTTTACTCGAGGGTATAATAAGCTTTCTCTTTTTACATACTTACTACCTTCAGAACCATATATTTACCTTCGACTGCCTTCTATTACCTATCTACCTACCTTCCTTCCTTTGTGCCAATAATTTGTTTTGTTTTTTTTTTCGTTACATTTCTTAAAAATTATCACACATTGGAAAAGTGTTTACCTTCCATTTTTGTACGAAATATTCAGCGCTTATATTATTTCAGTTGTTGCAGATGCTGTTGCTGCTACTGCTGCCGCTGCTATTGTTGCAATAACGTAGCAAAGACTATTACCAGTTTCAACCCTCCATTTTTGTGCTGTTTATGTGGCAATTTTATAGAAGATTGCGGTTACATTTCAATTCTTCTTTCTTGCTCTTTATTTTGTATACAATTTTTGTATAATTTTTTTCTTTCTTTTTCGTACTAAAAGTAGAATGAAATTTAAATTGATTTTGCATTGTTTTGTTATTTTTGTTTTTGTTCCTTATAAACAAAATATTATAAGTTTCAATTTGTGCGTCATAAATGCTCCTTAGAAGCAAAGTTCATTTTACACTCATGGTTTACGATAGTAGTGCGCACTTTTAGGCGCGTTTTAGGATGGATCGAAAATTAAAAGAAATGTATGTACATATAGTATAAAGAGATCAGAGTATCGTTAGTCGATACATCGAAGAAATTAACCGTGGTTATAAACTTGAAAAATGTTCGTGATTAATGAACAGAAACAAAAGCAAAATAAATTTTGTGCAAGAGAAAACGATTAGAGTCAATTTAATTTTAAGAATAATTAATAAACGTCATCCAGGTGCAAGGAGCTCCATTCATGTACATGATTCGATGCGAAAAGCTTGGCCTTTGGCGGTACATGCGGTCATAGTCGACACTGATAAGCTGAAGTTGATTGTGTTAGAGGCATCAATAACACTTGCCATAATGGCTATGTATCCCGTTATCGGTGTCCTGTGTGATTGCACTCCCTCTCTTATTATCCCTACTTCTTCCTTCCACCTATCGATCTTCTTTCCATTCAACACAATGCTCTGCATTCCTAGGGGTACATCCTATGTGTTTAATATATCAATTAAAAAAAAAATTAAAAAAGGATTTAGTATATATTCCTCATTAAGATGATGATAAATGAGTATAACTACATTAGCTGGCAAGCATCGAAAAAGTTTGTACAAGAGCAATCAGCAACTTTGTAGTCAAAAACCTAAGGCACTTTCCATTATATCGCAGATTTATCAATACTTTTATCTTTGATTTCGTCCCAGAATTGTTTACACTATAATTCAAAGCCATAGCAAATTTGACTATACTTCGCGCTGTCTTTCGGTTGCCAGCTATAAAATTATCAGTTATTCTGACTGATCGTTATTTCCTATGCTTCCTCAAATAATTGTGTTTTACTTTCTAGCACCCCTACTTATACTGGAACGCCTTCTTAAAATTTAAAAATTTTAGTCTATTCGTGTTTGGACTGTACCATGGACACAAACAAGAATAAAATCGAGAGCACAACTCTTTTAATGTTGGACCTTTTCATTTCACCCTAGAGCGCATATCAAAAGTTGAATCATGAAATTTTATCTCGTTTTAGTTTCAGTTTTAACATTTTTATTTTATTTGGGTATTATTTTATTTTCATTATTTCCCACTACTCTTCCTACTCTTCCTCCCACTCCCCTTCCTCCCCTCCCCCTCTCCCTCTTCCACTCAATACAAAAATACACCAATGTGATTTCAATTGTTTACCGATTTCTTTTCGACAATATTTTCCTTTCGATACTACATATTTCCTTCCACACGTTCTCTAATTTTTATTTTTTTTTACTCTTTTTCTTGCATACTTTTAGGCATGTGTGTATTGCGTGTTTCAAACAAAACAGGGTTAAATTGGAGTAATGTAATCGTTTGGAAATATGTATATGTATATTTTCTGCTATGCATAGGCAGGCACACTATCTTGAGTGCTTAAGAGTGCGAGTATGTATGCGTGTAATTGAATTTATTGTTTGACATTTAAAATACATACTTTTGAGTCAATTACCCTCGAAAATATTTACGATATGCGTTTATTGCATTATAAAAGATAATTGCATGCCAGATCAAGTGGAGTTAAAGAGAGTTAAAGCGTGTTAGTGCTCGGGTTAAAGGGTTAGGCATTGGATTTTTAGATTATTACACAATACATAAATCATTTTTATTCAGATTGATTGAGTTTATTAATAATGGAACTTCTCATATACATTAAGTATATTACTGTGTATGTATATGCGTACATACAAATACATATGTATAGTGTTTAAATAATTTAACATAATTTACTAATTCATTACAAATGTCAACAGCTAGAAAATTACCACAAATTAATATCAAACGGAAACGGAAATACATACATACTTGCGGTGGTATGCATGCATTCATATATGCCGACCATTGTTCGTTTATTAATTGGTCAATTTTGAATTCAACAGAGACAAAAACAAATACATCTAAGTATGTATAGTGAATAACACTAGTTAACAAAATCGTTATATGTTAAGTTCTTCTTCAGAGGCATATTCAGTGGCTCTGGTTTGAAAATGATTTGAATTAGTTTATTAATATATACTTTCCAGAAAAAGGTATTGTGAAAATAATTGCGAAAGTGGAAGAAAAAGAAAGTGATAACTTTATTTAAGAATATGGTAGTATACGACTGAGTGTTGGCCGAAACATTGGCGCATTAAGGGAGAACTTGAACCATAAAGTATCCCCTAAATAAATAATATATGTAAAATAAATTTACAATAGAAAACAAATTAATTTTATAAATTCTAGGCAATAAAATATCTTCTACGTTTTATTATATCCAGCTTCCACAATCAAATCCTTGATTCGTTATTCAGTATTTATTTTTATTTTTATATAATCAACAAACAGGGGTTCCCCTATAAATGGAGAGTATTGTGTTGATTGGAAGGAAGATAGATAGGTGGGAGGAAAGAGGAGGGAGAAGTAGTTATGAACTTTTGCTTTAAACTTGCAAAAGTCATTATAATTGGGAAAAATTGTTGCAGGGAGCTTATTCAAAATACGCGCGGTACGACAGATGAACGAACTTTCTCTGTAATGCGTAGTGCGTTGGAACACCGTGTTTACGTGGAAGGCGTGAGCTCCGCTTGCTGACCGTGTAGTTCTGTTGAACACACAAACTGGCGGCATCAGCTTCCGCATCTCAGAAGAACATCTATCGTTAAAGTAACGGTAGAACAGTGAGACTCAAGCCACGTTTCGACGATGTTCCAAGGAGTAAATAGAGCTGGAAACTCTACTTTCTCCTATTAGCTTTATCGCTCGATGTTGGATATGGTGCAGGAGTTCCAGTTGCGTCCGTGAAGCTCCAGCCCATATGTGCGAATTAAACTCCAATTTAGGACGTATATAGCTGGTGTAGATCATGCGGAGATCAGTCGAAGTAAAATATTTTTTACACCGCCTAAGAAAGCCGAGACACTTGGCTGCATCTTTCGACACGTTAAAAATGTGTTTATTCCAACGAATATCACATTGGATGGACATGCCCAGAACAGCAAGAGTCGCTGTCTCCGCAATACCTCATATCTAGGGGGTTAACGGGGGGTTGGGAAACTCATTTGTGAGATAACAGACAACATTGGGTCTTGCGCTCATTGAACTCAACTCTATTCGTAAGACCCCACTCGGAGATTGACTGGAGATCTTTATTGAGTGAGTCATTCATAACGTGCCTTTTCCTCTCAATCTCCAAAGAGTTAGGGCGTTTTGAACAGGCAATTCGTTTTGCTCAAGATATTTCGCAGGGTCTGTAGTCTTGCCCTTTTTAGGAACTGGTTGGACATTGGCAACTTTCCAACAAGACGGAAATACACCAGTTGTGTATGAAATGTTGAAAAGATTGCACAACGGTTGCGCAAGCTCGCAATACGTGGGCTGGAATGTCATCGGGTACCGGCCTTGTTTATGTTAAGATTTGCAAGAACTCTTTTAGTTACTCGAGTTCGAAAATGTATCTCAGGCATAGCCAAGATACAGATTCGATAACGTGCAGTGGTTGATCGCTAGCTGGCAGAGAAGAATTCTCTGCGAAAATGTTAGCTAAAAGGTTCGCTTTATCAACCGTGACGAGGCGATCACCTGTAAAAAGAGTTGGAATTGACGAAGTCGTTTGTTCTTTACTCTCTTTACAAATGACCAAAAATTCTTACCACCCCTATGGAATTGTAAGACTTTGTGCCTCAAGCGCTGTTCGTGTAGAAACTTTTCGCGCTTCAGAGTGGCATTGCAGCGAATTCTTTCCTGTTTACGCAACTGTTCAGTATTGACATTCTTGTTAGATTGCCAGTTTCTGAAAGCGACCTCTTTGGCCCTGACTGCTTGTCTGCAAGTCGCATTAAACCATGCATTGTCTTTGGGTTTAATGCTAATCGTTTTATTGGGAATGAAAGACCGCATTCCTGATAGAATTAGTTCTTCTACCATTTTAGCACTGGTTTCTATGTTTCTGCCGGTAAAACACAATTTCCAAATAAAGTTTTAAAAAACTTATTGAGACCATTCCAATTTGCCTTTTCGTAAAGCCACGTTAATTGCTTTGGAGCAACTGTCAAAAGATTGTGGATTCTAGAATACGGAAAAGATGCTAAAATGGTACATTGGTCCGAGTTTCCAAGAGGTGCATGGACACTTACATCATATTTGTCATGATGAGAGGTAAGAAATAGGTCAAGGATGTTTTGTGTGTCAGTTCGGTTACTAATTGAGTCACGTCGTTCGACTCGGCAAATAACTCGACATACAGACCTTCGGGTGTTGTGTGACTTGAGTGGCACAACCAATCCGAATTGTGAACACTGAAGTCACCAGCAACCACAATTTCACTGCACGGATATGATTCCAAAATAGAAGCGATCAAATCGGAAAGGGAATCTAACTTATTAGAAGTAGAATCCCTATCAGAATTCGGGTTTCTATTTAGTTTAAATGAGAGTGGACATTAATAGTCATGGATTTTGAAGATCCAAGGAGGTAGGGAACGATTTGGTAATATACTTTGCGAGTTAGATCTGTTGAGTTATTCCAAAAAATTAGCGTTTGTATATAATCTTCATATTTAATATCTAATCTAGCTAGTATCTAATGCAGTATAAGTGGCTTAGCTTAAGGCTGCTAGTTCTTGTAAAACTTGGAGTACATAGGTTTGAGTGCAGTTTGGTGACAATGTTCATCTGGTGCTAATGCTTTGGAGAAGACAAGGTGTAGCTTATGGTAGACTTCGGTCGGTCCACCGAAAATTTCGGTGCCTGTTGTACTAATTGTTTTAGAGCCATCTCTATTTTAAACAAAAGAAAGAATATCTTTAGTATCGTCAAGAGCACAACGAATCCAAACATAGCCGGTTTAGGGATAATAATAAATCAGTGATATTTGGCGACTCATTGAATACATACATATGTATTCATGTACTAGGGATTTTAATTATGTGCATGCTTACTTATTTATTTAATCAATCCAAATCTCTTGAAGATTTGTCTTAAACAACCATTACATTACGAGCTAAAACATTAATTTAAAAAATATTCTAAAATATAATTATTCAAAGATGTGAACTTGTGAATAGACTCTTTTTTTCCTTTTTTAGTTCTTCGAGTTTGATTATAAAATCTTAGTTATTCCTCAAAAAAAAAAAATAAAAAAAAATTCAAGAGCATAAGCAATTCTGGTGAATCAATTCTGTTGTCAAAAATATCTTTAATGGCAAGAATGCCTTGTATTTCCATTCTATACGAAGGCATTGCATCACAACGGTAAAAATTCCTTTGTTGACTAGTGTACTTTGTTGTATTGACTTAAAACAAATGGTAAAAGGTCAAAATGCAAAGTCAGCTTAATGCCGACTTTGCATATGCATTTTCCGGTTTAATAGACTGAAATAATGGAGATAGCTGCAATGGGAGCAATGATAAAACAGCATAAATTAGTACGAGCGTATAAAATTGGTTGCTATGAAAAATTTTGTAATTCAAATGACTTTCTAAACTATTATAACTTTACTTTACTTTACTTTTAATGACACAACAGCCCATGGTGGTCCTAGGCCGAGCTGGTCGCTGTGGCGTAGTGGTAATGCGTTGGACTGCTATGCAGAGTGTCCGGGGGGGTTCGAATCTCGGCACAGGCCAAATCAAAAAAAGTAGAAAAAATTATTTTTCTACACGCAGGCAATGGCAAACCTACAAAAGTAAAAATTGCTATGAAAAGCTTTTCACTTCGCCGTTCGGATTCCACATTAAACTGTAGGTCTCTTCCATTCATGTACAAATATTAATATTATAACTAAATCTTAATTTAACTCAAATTAACTGAAAAACAAACAAAAAAATATACAAATAAAATGTAAATTACAATATTTTTTGCTGTAATTCAAGGGCTGTTGATTAAATTTTAAGCATTTTATTGCTTGGAAAATTAAAGTGCCGACCTGATGCTTCACATAAAAAACGATATAGTCAACAGTTTTTCACCACATTATTTTGTTATTGTGCATGGCATTGAATGAATGCATCCGTTCCGTTCACTCAATCGGAAAAACGATTAGTGGCTTTTTAGGTGCTTTCGATTATCAATACAACAAATTTACCATAATTTGGCATAGGTTGCGCCATACACCTTTACTATCATAAATTACATTTGAAGTTGTGCAGTAACCGGAACGATCACAGCTTATCGTGGCACTCTCTCTCTCTCTCCCTGTTACTCAGTCTCATTCTATTCTCTTTTTATACAGCAACAGTTTTAGGTTATAATATACAGTGTTTATTTTGTAAGCTTAGAAGAAAATTCGTCTGCCTAAAAGTATGCAATATTCTGTGTGTGCACGTCCAATATCAGAAAAGGCATGTTCGTGAATGTGTGCATACCTATGTATGTGTGTGTATGTGTTACGTTTTTCATTTGTTATCGTAATTTTGTAATTTTATTTCTAATTTAAATTAATATTACGTTATATGATGTGATACCCATTCATTGTATGTGACTATGGTCTCGAATGCATACACATGCATATGTGCGTGTATGGGTGCATTTATTATTATTACATATTATTGTTGTGCTATACTATCTAATTTGTATACTCATACTTTGTAATTCAATGCATGATTTCACTGAAAACTGCAGGTAGTATTTTTGACGTTGCTGCTTCTGGGGCCGTAACTTCTATTGATGATGTTGATGATGATAATGATGCTTTTTGCCATTTTTGTTAACCACAACAAAAACCACACACAATATTGGCTTACTTTGATGATGCATTGAAAGGATATGCATGTAGCACATACACTTAAACGCACGTAATTGAATATAGGTGCGTGTGTGTGTGTGTATACATTTTGCATACGAAATGCACTTTCCTGAATGTGTATGTTTTTATGTGTGTATGTGTGCTTGGGTAATGTATTCAATTTCAAATCCATTATCAATATGAACGTTATTGAAACTATTATTTTGTATTCGTATGTTTTCGTTGTTGAGGCCGTTTTTTGTGTATGAGATAAAAAAAATTTGTCTAAACTCTAATTTCAGTATTATTTACATAAATTACATGTGTACTCGTATTTATTTACATTATCACAAGCAAAAAATAAGAAATATTATTGAGTATTTATGTATTTGATTAGCAAAAAAATTTGGTACTGGTAAGGAAACACTTACGTATTCAAATAAAATTTGTTAATATTATAAAAAGGATGATTTTAGAATAAGGAAGGCCTGGGGGCGTACGGCACAAGGTAAAGTTCGTGATAGCCACACAACCTCCTCGTGTCGTTCCCTTGGATAAGGAACCCCCTAATGTTGACGAACCTCTGCAGGGTTTCTATCCAGCTGGTAGATGTTATCCAATAATATAGAACTGACATCAGCGCTATACAGGAAATGCGATGGACGGGACAGTGTTGCTCCAAAAGAGCATTCTGTGATATCTACAGATGTTATTGAGTCGAGACACGAATTTTGTGTTGGATTTGCGGTTGGGAAGAGACTGCGCCAACTAGCCTCGAGGTTCACGCCCGTGAACGTACACCTAGTCACTATCCGTATCCAGGCAAAATTCTTCAACATCAGTCTAATTTGTGTCCATGCGCCGATGGAAACGATCAAAGATGACTTCTACGAGCTTCTCAACAAAACTTATAAGTATTGCCCCCGCCACTATGTTAAAATCGTGTAAGGCGACTTTAATGCCAAGGTGGGCAAGGAGAGTCTCTTTGGTCCGACGATCGGAAAATTCAGTCTCCAACGGTTTGAGACCGATCGGCTTCTCCGCCTCACGAAACATGATAGTTAGTAGCACGAGACTTCAACATCTAGATATTCATAAGGCCACCTGGCGGTCCCCTGATCAAAACACACGAAACCAGATTGATCATGTTGTGATCGACGGAAGGCACGCTTCCAATGTACTAGACGTACGCACAATAAGTGGTGCAAACATCGACTCAGACCATTACTTGGTTGCGGGACAGGAACGAGGTCCGAAAATTCTTTGAAAGAATAAGACTCCTGACTGATGGTTTGAAGACCGGGGCCTCTTCCTGCAAGGATGAAGACGGAAATCTGGTGACAGATATTCAGGGCATAATGAGTTTATGGAGGGAGCACTTTTCGCAGCTGCTTAATGGCGATGACGGCAACAATCCCGCCACTACGAAATCTGCTACGGGAACCCCAATGACTGACGGCGTGAAGTACCGCCGCCTGACTATGAGGAGGTCTTAACAGAAATTGCTCGGCTGAAAAACAATAAGGCTGCAGGTGCAGATGGCCTGCCTGCTGAGTTGTTTAAGACCGGAGGCGAAGAGCTCAAAAAACGCATGCATGAGCTTCTATGCAGAATATGGTCGAATAAAAGCATACCAAGTGATTGGAGCCTCAGCGTACTCTGCCCAATCTAAAAGAAAGGTCATTCCATGATCTGCGTCAATTACCGTTGGATAACCTTTCTTAATATCGTATATAAGGTTCTACCGAGCGTACTGTGCGAAAGACTGAAACTGATTGTCGACAAACTGATTGTACATTATCAGTGTAGCTTCAGGCCTGGTAAATCCACCATCGGCCAGATAGTCAAAGTATGCCAAATCTTGGAAAATACCCGAGAAAAACAGACTGACACTCACCATGTATTCGTCGATTATAAAGCTACCTTCGACAGCACGATTAGGGATCACTTATACGCCGCAATGTCTGATTTGATTTTCGTATCCCTGGAAAGCTCACATCGACATCTCTGGCACTATTTTCCACAAGAGTGTCATGCCGCTAGCATATGCTGATGATATTGACATCATTGGCACCAACGCGTGAAAAATCAGTGCAGAATTTTACAATCTGGAAAGGGAGTCTCGTCGACTGTGTAAGACCTTGTGTCAACAAACAAAGGGTCATGGCGTCTTTGGCAAAATGTTACTATTGACAATTATACTTTTGAAGCCGTCAAGGATTTCGTTAACCTGGGATCCAGCAGAACCCTCTCTCGACAAATTAAATTAATGTTCTATAAGCCCCATTGAATCAAGAAGGGTACCCTCATTACTTTTGATACTTGCTTAGTTCTCAAATTTTGCCTTATAATTTAACTCGGTACTCCAACTCTATTTATTTCACAAATTAATGACATCTACAACACAAATAAAATTCAAGCTTATAACTTTTACATTAGTACAAAGTAGGGAAAAATCTAAATGATTTTACTTATAAATTACATGAACTTTAAAATAGCATTTCTAATAGCTTTCGACTTAATTTAAAAAGCATGTACAAAACTTAAGTATACCAAGCCAAAAAGCACTAAATAAAATACTGCCTAAAGCACATTTTCATATTTTTTTCCATCAGATGATTGGAAAATAAAAAGTGTGTTGCTTCCTGATAGTATGAAAAGAATTACAAAATGAATGCGTAAAATAAAAACAAAATGACCAAACCCAATTTCAAATACTCTTAAAAAACGCATACAAAGCACTTTGGAATAGCCCAATAAGCACATACGGTAGTAGATGCGCGTGTAATGGTACTTACTTACTTACTTAGTTGGCACTACAACCGATGATCGGTCTTGGCCGTCTCTATAAAGCTTCGCCAGTCGCCTCTGCGATGCGCGCGCTGGCGCCAGTTGATAAGGCCAATGGAGATTAGGACGTCCTCTTCTGCGTGTTCCTCCACCGTGGCTCGAATAAAACACCCTTCTATCCGGAGGGCTTCCTTCTTTCGCTCAACATGGCCCAGCCAGCGAAGCCGCTGGATTTTATACGCTTGACTATGTCAGTGTCGGCGTACAGCTCATACAGCTCATCGTTCTATCTTATTCGATACACCTTGTCCATGAATACTGGACCGTAGATCTTACGGAGTATCTTTCTCTCGAACGCTCCTAACAGCCTCTCATCATTGATGGTCAATGTCTACTTCTCTGCGCCATACGTCCCAATGTGTGGCGCAGAGACGTAGAAGTGAAGGATGAGGGACTTATAGAGCATTATTTTCGTCGGTCGAGAGAGGGCTCTGCTTCTCAATTGCCTTCTGAGCCCGTAGTAATAAAACCTGCTAGGAAGAGTTAATTTCCGCTTGATCTCAAGGCTGACATTATTGTTGGTATTAATGGTGGATACTAGGTAAACGAAATCATTGACGACTTCAAAAGTATAATTGTCAACAGTAACATTTTGTCTAAGACGCCGTGACTCTTTGTTTGTTGACACAAGGTATTTCGTCTTGTCCTCGTTCACCACTAGACCCACTCGACGAAACTCCTTTCCAGATTGGAGAATGCTACACTGATTCTCGCACGTTGGTGCCAATAATGTCAATATCATCAGTGTATGCTAGCAGCATGACACTCTTGTAGAAAATAGTGTCAGAGATGTCGATATTCGCAGCTCGAGTTATTTTCTCCAGCATAAGTTTAAAGAAGTCGCACGATAGGGAATCACCTTGTCTTTTGGTATCAAATGGCGCGGAGAGGTCTGTCCCAATTTTCACTACGCTGGTGGTATCAGTCAGTGTCATTTTGCTAAGACGAATGAGCTTTGCAGGGATACCAAAATCAGACATTGCGGCTGTACGCTCTTTGATCCCTTGGAATGGTACAGTGAAGATAAAAGCATAGTAGTGAAGATAAAAGTATATTTTTATTTCGTAAAAACAGACACCACTCGATATTTTTCTCAACTTGTCTATAATACAGGGTGCGTTATTTTTAATGTTGGCATGCAATCATTGAATAATTTTAGCATTTATCAACCGATTGTCTTGAGTAAACATGATTTGAAACGTCAATTCAGTACAACTTTAACCACGAATCGCTTCACTCCGAAACAAAGCGCCGAAATAGTGATGCTATACATTGGAAATAGTCGTTGAGTTGGTTAACTCAACGTGCATATCGTCGAAAACATCGTGGCCAACATGCACCGTCGAATTTTGTTAAGCATGGGACAGTGGGAGATCGTTGACAAACCGTTCATTAACGCCCAAGAAGTTCCAATGAACTAGTTGAAGCGGTAAGAGAGACTGTTGCCGAGAACCCACATGTGTCGTATCGTTACCGTGCACAGTGGAACCATCATGCCGCGTATTTTGAAGGATGATTTGCATTTTTTCCGTTTAAATTGCAATTGACTAAAATATTTTAAACACACCGTCCACGTCGCCATCCATGGAATACGGCCAAACAGTCGTTCGAATGGTTAACACTGAACCTGAGTTTTGGAGGGTAATTTTGATGACCGACGAGGCCCCTTTCACACACTCTGGCGCCGATAACAGGCAAAATTGCCGCATTTGGGGAACGAAGAATCCCCACGAGGTCTTTGAAACACCATTGCACGGCCAAAAAGTGACTCCTTGGGTTGGCGTTTGTTCCAAAATCATCAAATGTATGACCACAAATATATGAAAAAGGTCTGGACAGTTACTGGTTTCAGCAAGACGGTGAGCCATGCCACACTGTAAATCAAATAATGCAGTGTTTGTAAGGAAAATTCCCTAGATGTTTGGTGCAAAGAAATGGCGACATTGACTGGCCACTCAGATCTCTAGATACAACCACTACGAACTTCTTTTTGTGGGGTTATTTGAAAAGCAAAGTGTACGCCAGCACACCATTGACGAGCTTAAGGCAAACATTCGTGCCGAAATCATCACTATACCGCCCGAGATGCTCAAAAAAGTGATGGAAAACGCAGCAAAAAGGGCACGTTATGCTTTGGTCAAAAAAGGCGGCCATTTGAATGATGTTGTATTCAAAAACTAGTCCAAATAAATTGTAAAAGACAAAATTATATAAAAATACTTCTTTTATGGGAAACGGTTGTTATTCAATATTCACATACCGACATAAAAGATAGCGCACCCTGTAGTTGTTTCAGTATTAATACCATGGATAAACAAACCTTGAATTAAACGATGAATATGAAGATATTACTTACAGGCCTTGGCTGCATGATTTATTCCCTCTACCGTTCTTATAGCATTTGCTCAGTATGAAGTTGCTGGCGTAGCTGTACAATTTATATTCCTCTCTGATGCTCCGTCGCCCATGTCGCAGCAGGAATATTATTTTCTTTCGTCGAGAGAAAATAACTGATACTCAGTTACCTGCTGACACCTCGTAGTAACGCCATCTAGTTATTACGAACACAAAATCAAGTGTTAATGCTTATCGGGATGTATTGTACATACGGACCCACAAATGCATGTTTGTGCATAGTAGAAGTGATTGCAAACAAACTTTGAACAATATTAACATTAATAATACGCTTTTGGTGGACAAAAAAACGCGTGTGCGCTCTCGTCAATTTAATTAATTAGTAGTATGAAATTTTCTCCAATTTCAGCAACAATATTAATGCAAACATTCCCCCCTCTACGGCGTTATGCATTATACTCCGACTATTTGTCAGTGCTGCACATTTGCGGCAGTCACAAGTAGAAATTTTGTTTCATTTCCTAATTAAAAATGTTAATTTTAATGTTTAACTTTTTTCTAACGCAATTATGATTTAAATGGTTTTTTTCACTTTCATATTTCATTTCAAGTTGCTTTTATTATTAGGTAGGTGCTTTCGTTGTCATTTAACATGAAAATTAAGTAAAAGAAGAAATGTCATCAACAACAGCAACAACAAACAGTGTTGCCATTGGGGAATTATTTTCTTAACATGATTTTGTAAAAAAAACAACAGCGAAAACCATTTATCATAACGTTTGTATTGTTGTAAAATGTTGTGCATAATTTATATTCCTTTCTTCTGCATTTCAATTTCTTTTAATTTTAACTGTAATTAAGATAGACAGAGAAAATGAATGTTAAAATATAATAATATTAATTTGACGTTTCTGCTGTCATATGAAACAATTTTATTTGATTTTCTTGTGCGTATGTAAATGCGAATTTGGAAATATTTTTTTGTTTTTCTGCTTTTATAGCCCATGGCGATATTTTGAAAAATTCATCCATTCATTCAATTCCGGTTTTTGTTGGTACTTCTATTGTTTTTGGTGGATTTTTGTGGTACCCAAATTATACACCTCAGGATAATCGACATTCGAATTGCAACAATGAATCTTTGGTGAGCATGATTGCATGTGCTCTTTTGGGATGAGAAGAGGGTGAAGTTTTAAAAATAAAAATCATCTTAAAAATTCGAATAAAACTTCCAAATTTGTGCATACTTTTAGGATTTATGGAAGTCAACAACAGAAGCGTTGAGCAAATGTACAATATTAAATTACAAGGAAAACTGAGCATACTTTTAGGATTGAATTAAATTATAGCGTAACATTTCAGTTTTACTCACAAAGCTGAAAATACTTGAAAACGCCATAAGAATTTTCACTTCAAAATGTATTATCGTTACTTAAGCTCTAATGGCAAGTTCAATACATACGAGTATTCCGCTACTCCCGCTGCATATTGCTTGTGCCAAACAAGTCAGTCTGTATAGGGGTGACCAGAATAAGAGGAAATTGAACTTTTACTAATATCCCTCAGGAAGAATTTATAGATCATGATTAAGGCCAAAAATCTTTCACCTAGCTTAAAGAATAATGTTCTATGTAGTATACCATAAGAAAAAATTGAAATTCGTTCCGATTTTCCTAACTTATGAAAAATTTTAAGGTTAAGCTGAAACCCATAAATGTGTTCTCTCGAGCTGGTACACAAAATTTTAGAATCAAATTTTCAGCCATTTTCATGCTATTTTCATGATTTTTATCAATTTTGAACAAAAGATTGTAAAAACTTAGTAAAAATGTGTGAAGGTGAAGAGGAAAGGCATATTTAACCTCTCTTCTGAAAAAGTGCTATTAAGTGGGGGGGTTACAATTTCGGACTACCTTAGTGTAATGTGGTGTTAGTATGAATGCAACTATGTATTTCTTTTCCTGATTTTGATTTTTTTTAGGAATAAGAAGAGTCGAGCATTTTTTTAAATATAGACAGTACTTCGGTATCTAGCTAATGTTTAGCAGTTTTCCACTTCTGGAAATAGTATCTAATTTTTCTTTTCATTACTGCTGTTAGTTGGGACTTGCGCGTTTCTAGGTGCGTTGAATTTTTTGTCTTCTTTTTTTTTACAGATTTGAATTCCTTACAGTGAAAGATACTTTAAGTTGAAATAAAGAAATGTAGATTTTGTTAAACTAACTTTTATTGGCTTGAGAAAAGCTTAGTAAAATTGTCGAAACTTTTGATTCGATAGAGAGCACAAGTATGGATTCAATACTGGGTGCAATTATCGATACTTTCTACACATTCGAGTACTAACTACTTTAGGTATCGATTCTGCACCAACACTAACTTTTACTAAATGGTGTTCTTTCTAGAAGTGTTGTTTTCAATCTGGCAATACTTTTTTCGGAGTTGATCTTTTTGACAGCTGTCACTTGATTATGCTCAGGTTTGCCATTTCATCATGAATAAACTTACGCCTGAACAATGTTTGCAAATTATTGAAATTTATTATCAAAATTCATGCACTGTGAAAAAAGTGTTTCGCAAGCTACGTCCATTTAGCGACGAGGCTCATTTTGTCCTCAATGGATACGTGAATAAGCAGAATTGCCCTATCTGGAATGAAGACCACCCAGAGGTAATTCAGCAGCTACCAATGCTGAAAAATGCACTTTTTGGTGTGGTTTATGGGCAGGCGGCGTCATTGGGCCATACTTCTTCAAAGACGATGAAGGCCGCAACGTTATGGTCAATGGCGAAAGGTACCGTTCGATTATAACACTCTTTTTGGCCGAAAATACTAGAATGTGGTTCCAACAGAACGGTGCCACATGCCACAGTGCACGCGAAAACATGCATCAATTGAGAGGCAAATTTGGTGAGCAGTTAATCTCACGTTTTGGTGTAGTCAATTAGTTTCCAAGATCGTGTGATTTTACCCCGTTAGACTATTTTTTGTGGAGCTATGTTAAGTCTCTTGTCTATAGGGACCAGCCAAACACGATTACTACTTTGGAAGCCAACATTGAACGCATCATTTGTGAGATTCCGGCCGAAATGTGTGAAAAATGTTCCAAAATTGGACCTTCAGAATAGACCACTTGAAGCGTAGCTGCGGGCAACATTTAAGTGAAATTATCTTTAAAAAGTAAATAGCAGGAATTGATTTATCGATTCAAATAAAAATTTCATTCACTTTTGTAAAATTTCTGTTCTAAAACTTCTGTTCTGTTTTTTTCATTTTTAAAAACTAAACTCTTATAAAAATCACCCTTTATTTCGAATTGAAAATTAAAATGTATTTAAGTAGTTACTTTTAAAAATAGAATAAAAATACCCCATATGAATTATTTATGACATAAGCATATATATTTTTTTTTATCATTGTGTTCATCAAAGTGATTTAAAAATTTTTCCTATGCGTGCAAAGAATTTTCTTGCTCTAGAGATTGAAAAACAAAAAAGAAAAAATGAAAAAATCAAAGAAAATCACATCCATGAAATTGTTTCAACTTAAGGGCAGCTACTTAAATTTAATAAGTATGTGCCGACACCCACTTCCACTGCCCCCTTCTTCAAGTTGTGGCACAAATCAGCTTGCTCCAGTAAGCAGCAGCAGACCCTTCATTATTTTCGCTTCAATGCATTTAATTTCTTCTTTGTTAAACATTTGTTTTCCAAAGCAAAATAAAATTAATAATTCAAAGATTTACGGTTAAATTTAGGAAATAAAGTTTCAAGTTTTCGACTTTTGTTTACTTACATATTTAAATTTCCAAGAATAATATAAAAGTCTATTTTAAAATATTTATGTAGTATATCACTACACAGAACGAAAATGTTATGTTATCTAACTTAAGGTCATTCGTATAAAATGTTTTCTACAAACACATAAAATTTAATTAAATTAATAATAAATTTACAAGTCATTTCCATTGTTGCAAAAAACTTAATTACAACAATCAAACTTCATTTAACTTTACGATTATAACATCCAGCTAAAGTATTACATAAATCAATAAACATAAATTTTAGAGTAGCTTACATACGAACAAAGGGCGAAAGAAGTTTAAGCAAAATGTTCAACGTTCCGTAACTGTAGCGACTGATAGCAGAAATTAAATCGTCTACTGTGACGTGCTATAAGACAAGATTTCGGTTGGTTGCCCAATGGAAACGCCTTCCTGTATGCGAGAGTTGTCTAATCATCGTCATCGTCATCGTCATCATTATCATTGTAATCATATTCATATGCAAACAAAAGATGAACATCTTTATACCAATCAAAAAAACAAAAAACAAACAAAAAGCCACGGAAAGGATAACAAATCCGCTTTCACATATGTATCAAGTCAGTCAGTCAGCAAAAGCAAAACGCTTAGACGCTTAGACGCTTAGCAGCTATGCACACACTCAGGTAGAGTGAGAAGCACATACGAAATTTATTTACATAGTTCGTTTAGTTGAGTATCAAGGAATCTGCATGTAGAGAAATAAAGTAAATAAGCTTAGGTGAAATGTAATCAAAACCGTGAAAGAACATTTTTACACGTCATTAAATATGAATTTAACAAACCATAGCAACACAAAGACAGCCAGACAGACACATGCCAAAATACTTTCATGCGTATTGATATACAAAGTATTTGATATACGCTCACGGAAAAACATTTTCATTGGGATTACACTTTTCTTTCTATTTTTATAAATTTTTCAAAAGTTTTGAACAGGCAATGACAGCTCTCGAAAATAAGAAAGACGAGGGTGAATTTCGCATTTTTGCAAGCGCTATAGACTCCATTTTTCATAGTTCACCTTTAGGAGTAGCTCTTTTCGAAGCCAGCTCTTTTAATGACAATTTCTTAAGTACTCAAGGTGGATGTGTTTTCCGGTTCACCTATCCGCCCTTGGAATTGCACTGGGCATACCGCTAAGCTGGGATTCAACGCCGTGACGTAAGTGATAGGTTTGAGGGCTATTCAGCAGCATGTCTGGGTTTGATACTCGACACAGTATTTTTTTTCCTGGCATTGCCGCACCCCCAAGAGAAAAATTTACAACACGAATGAATGAAAAAGTCCAGCTTAAGATTTGAAGGGGGTGAGTGCTGCTTATTATGTATAAGTGGTTATACTTCACCCAAGGTACCTACCTATCACTTTACTCTGTTCGAATATCTGGCCTCAAAGTCTCTGAAGTTTATCTTTATTGAGTGCAACGCAACTGGGGAAGTGAAGAAAAATAGGTGGAGCCCGAAACAGTTCTCACTAACAGTAAGACAGTTCTTACTGTTAGTGAACAGAAGCTTCACAAGTCCAACTTGTAAATTATGTAAATCAACTTTAGTTAAAAGTAACAGAAAATTATGATATTTACATATGTTAAAAAAATATCTCAATGAAGTTGTGTTAGTCAATGAAACCAAATGTTTGTCTTATAGAAATCGGACATGGCAAAATTAATTTATAATTTCAATAGGTTGCTTTTAACAATCATAGCCGTAGAGACGAAAATACGGGTCTCAGGGGGAGGAGACGGAGGAAGATGATGATCTGCTACGGTCCCATTATTTTTGTGAACTACAATTGGACATACATAAATGACTTAGCTGAAGCGAAAAACTATAAGTATTATTGCACTGAAGAGTAACTGGTATGGGCTCCTATAAAAACCATGGGGGTTGGAGGAGTCCCCTCGTTCTCCCCTCACTCCTCACTCTTCAGACCTATTGACAATAGGAAAATAAAATTAAAAAGTTAGTATTCTGTTTAACTTAACAAACTTTTTTTTAACATTAATTAAATTGAGGTTAAAGGAAAGGTAGTCGAAGAAGGAATTACAAGTTGAGCTAAAGTTAAATAAATTTATATATTCCTAATGGAAATTTTGACTACATATGCATGCAAATGTATGAGTAAGATGATATACATAGTAAGTGCAGCAAAGTGAGCGGATTAAGTGGTAACATTTTTCAATAGTTAAAGTTTTCTGGCGGTTTTCTTTTGTAAACGGCGTTGATAGTTTGTCAAACCTTTCCCTGACAATGTTTTTACACACACACTGTCGTGTGTGTAAAACGATATGAACGATGGTAGATGACGACTAGAGGATGGGGTTAAATGTCAAAATTAAACTTAGCAAAAACTTGTTGGCTGGCTGGATGGCTGGTTGGATGGCTGGCTGGAAAGGTATTGCTGTTACTCTACTGTAAGTAATACATTGTCACATAAACATCCTACGTGCATGCGAGTGTGTATGTCAACGATAATCGACATCATACTTATGTATGCATGAATACATAAATCTCAGGCATAAGGCAACAGAACCAAACTTCTAATTACCATGTAATTATAGTAATTTACATGATAGCAATCTCTCGATGTTGTTGCTGCTACTGCTGTTGATGCTATTGTTTGTTGTTGCTTGCCATCTCCTGTTGCTCTAATGATGAATATGAATAATGAGTTGCGTCAAATTTTAAATTCTGATGAAATTTACATTAATTTGCGCCGTTGAAAACTGCCTGCAAGGAATTCGACAATTGACAGCAACAACAGCAGCAGCAGCAACAACAGAAGTCAAAGTGAAAGTGTTAAGAAAATAATGGAAGTGATGGAAGTTTGTGTAAGGAATTTAGGAGGAGTTAAGAAAAGAAAGGCGACAGAGAAGTAAACAAACGGCTGCTGTAACATGCTATTAATGTTCAAGTATGTACATAAAAGTGTTGGCAATATGAATGGATTATATTGCAAACCACATACGAGTATGATGGCCACTTGATTACCATGATTTGCTTGAATATGATGTTGCGATTGCTTTCATATATAGGTGCATACGGAGGCACTATATTCTTATTTCGATTAACAGCAATAAATTTTTCATTTCATTTCATTTGATATTTTAATTAGTAAAATTGAATTTCACATTTATTTGAAGCATCCAAGTTCTACAAGTTGAAAAGTGAAAAACACACATGAGACTTTAAAATATATAAAAGAAATATATGAAGATAGAACAAATTATTGTTGCAACAAGTTGATTGCAATTTGTATTCCTTTTTCCTTTTATTTTTGTTCTTGTTGATTCTGGTTGTTGTTGTTGCTGTACTACTTGCATTTTACTTAAGTATTATAATGGCAAAACTTGCTTAAAATAATAATGACAGCAGCAACACAAATTCCCTGTTGACAATGGTAAGTTTTTTGCACACTTGCTGCTGTTTTTTTCTCTCCCTTTATAGCTGCAACAGTTGCTATTTTTACTTTTCGTTTGACTTATTTACTGGTAACTCCTGCCACAAGTAAAGCAGCAGCAACAGCAGCAGCAGTAACAAAACCAAAAATACTGTCCTATGCACAAAACAAAACACAAAAATAAAGCAGGAAAATATTTACTTGTAAATAAGCAGTAGGGTAAATGTTACCAATATTTATAATTAAAAAATTTAATAAGTTGATACGAAAATAAAAATGCTTGAAGCGAGAAGAGAGCGAAACGAAAATTCCGTGTACTCTCATCACAATAGCAATTGAACTCACCTGTCTCTATATATACATGTGCGCGTATATATATGTGGGTATCGACAGGATGCTCAATAATGTACGATGTTGACTTAAAGCAGCTGTTAAGAGAAGATAGATTGACAGTTCCAGTATTAAAGAGTTTAAGCCCGAGAAACAAACAAATGGCTATTGTATTACGATAAAAGCTCCAGCAAAAATAGAAACTGAGAGACAGCGAGAATATAGCCTTCGTGGAAATATGGAGGCCCAACAAAATTCAGATGTAGACTTACCAAGCAACTTGAATTAGAACAGAATTCTAATTTCATTAGCAGCATTTAGTAGAGACAGCATGAATGGCAAATGAGCTTATTAGAGCCAATAATTGCATCAACACTCTTGTCATTGAGTCCCGACGAAGGTCCTCAGATTATACAGCACTTGGTAGTCATTGAGATGGCCGAAATCCTAGCCTCTCAATGAAAGAAAAGGGTAGAAGATTTACTTGAAAATTAGCCTGAAAATCTTTCCTACGTGGAAAGAAAACAGCACAACAAAACATAGACGCGATTTGCCAAGTTTCTAGTCAACCTCATAATATTCGCGAGTTCTCAGGCTAACATGTAGCAAATTTCCCTCCCATTAGGATCATAAAACCTGAATATTTTGATGACGATGATGATTATTATTATAATGATGGTAATAATGATGATGAGTGGTCGCTGTGGCGTAGTGGTAGTGCGTTGGACTGCTACGCAGAGTGTCCGGGGTTCGAATCTCGGCACAGGCAAAATCAAAAAAAAAAGAAGAAAAAATAATTTTTCTACACGGCACCACCTCTTGTCAGGCAATGGCAAACCTACAAGAGTAAAAATTGCTATGAAAAGCTTTTCCTTCGCCGTTCGGATTCGGCTTTAAACTGTAGGTCCCTTCCATTCATGTACAAATATAACACGCACAACATGAGTGGATGCGAAAAGCTCGGCCTAGGCCCTCCATGGGCTGTTGTGCCATCAAAAGTAAAGTAAAGTAAGTAAATAATGATGATGATGGTAAGATTATAATTATAATGATGTAGCAAATAACTTTGCTTGCGTATGAGTATGAATATTTTGATGATTTTGCAGAGGACGTTGCATGCATTGGAAATGCAAACGATCAAAATGAAGTTTGCCTAAATGTAGCACATCTGTGATCAGAGAATCATCAAACTGAACTGTACAAGGATTATCCATTGCATAAATCAGCACATAAACAATTTCAAAACATGTTCTTTAAAAACTCTTTCGGTCTTTCGGCCATGCCTATAATGTCTGCGATGGACTCTGGTTTTTACAAGATTACTAAATGTAACCTGAAAACTCAAAACGCAAACGTTCTGAAGAAGAAAACTTCTGTAGGGCGACTCACTGACGCACACAATGTTTTTTTTCTAGTATAGTTTGAGTTTTATATAAAGGGCGATTTTTATAAGAGTTTGGTTTTTGAAAATTAAATAAAAAAACACAGAAATTTTACAAAAGTGAATGAAATTTTTATATGGATCGATAAATCAATTCCTGCTATTTACTTTTTAAAGATAATTTCACTGAAATGTTGCCCGCGGCTACGCTTCAAGTGGTCTATTCTGAAGGTCCAATTATGGCACATTTTTCACACATTTCGGCCGGAATCTCACAAATGACGCGTTCAATGTTGGCTTCCAAAGCAGTAATCGTGTTTGACTGGTTCCTATGGACAAGCAACTTAACATAGCTCCACAAATAATAGTCTAACGGAGTGAAATCACACGATCTTGATATACAAATGTTATCTTTCCATCGAGCAAAGAATATCTTTTATTTTTTCAAAAAAAAACTCTCGGACCATATTCGTTCTACTCACACTACAATATATTTTGTACTAGTTTTATTGCTTTGCAGAATAGCTAGCAAATAGTACAATATCCTACTTACATACATATAGTAAACCTACTACTGCTGGTTATGTAAGCACTTAGTATGTGGGAGTAGAGTAGGAAAAGTTATATTTTGTTTTTATTGTTGTTGTTGTTTCTGCTGTTGTTGTAGCAGGTGGCTATATTAGTAAAAGTTAAACAATTGCTTAAGGCATAAGTTTAAACAATTGTGACAATTGTTTTGTAGATAAACAAATAAATATAAGAAGTAAATAAATAACATTTTAAGTGTTAAAGTTGTTTCTCTAACAAAAAGTGCACATAATGGAGAAAATCGTATTTGTATAAAAGTGTAAGTATATTTAGCAAGAAGAAATTGTACTCGAGTGCATTTCAAAGATTATTTGCTGAAATGAGATTGTCGTATTTACAGAATTGCGATTGAACTGCTCAAATGAAAAGGAATACATACTTGAAGGAATAATAAATGATTTTGAAAGATACTGATTTACTTAAAGAGGATTTACAATAAATAAATATTATTTTATGACTTTAAGTGTGAGGCATTGCAACTAGATATTTACTTTGGAATAAGCAGGAATCTCATAGGATTACACTTTTCTATGGGGATTAGTTATTTTATTAAAGAAGAATGTTATCGAAAAGGGTCAGATTAGTTTTATTTGATGACTGAGTACATGTCAATTGATTTTAATATGGATAATGATTTTCCGCAAAAGTAAAATACATTTAATTTAGTTCTTCTTCTTCTTCTTCTTCTTTTTTAATATCAAAACCACTTACATGCTAATAAACCCTTTTCAAAATACGAAAATAATATTAATATCGCACACTTTAGTTGAAACCACAAATTATGGTTATTTAAATGCAGCACATTTAAATATAAATAAATGTTAAATAAAATATAATAAAATAAAATAAAGTATCTAACTAAACTTTGATGGTATTTTTCCAACTAAAACCAGAAATTAACTTAACTGCCGAATCCACAATTACACACACACACACTCACATGCACATATCGTAACTTTCACTCCTGCGCTCTGCCTCCATGTCCCTCACCCACTCATGCCTGATACACAGCAGAATTTTTATTATTTCACTTTTTAGAAAACTAATGCACACACATTAATGCAGAACAAAAAAAATTCAACATTCAGACCAACCACAATTTCCAGCTGAAATTCCGAAAATGGCCAGCAATTAGGACAACATTGTATCTGAATGGGAGTGAGTCTGTGTGTATGTGTGTGTGTCCCTTCCTTGCTATGCCTCAAGTGAAATCCACTTAATTTCACATTTTGCAGGATATGAAGGCCATTTCGGTCACATACATACTCGTGCCACACCCACCAACACATACGCGCACATTTGTGTGCATTGCAATACGAGCAGGTAAGGCGCCGGAAGTACGCCTATTTTTTCTAGGCCTATTGTTACGTTATTGTTATTGTCGTTGCATAAAATGTTACAGGCGATGTACTCGTAAATGTGAGCCATAAACGTAGCAGTGAAGCAGCGATGCCCCTTGTCCACACAATTAAGCGTTGCAATTAACGTTAGTTAACCTGTTGTTGTGTTACACATTTTTCCTACACAAACACACACACACACACACACGCATACATACATACAATTTATGCAACTCGAATATGGTATGTGCAGGTTACAATTCTCTACCTTTCTCTCTCTCTCTCACTCTTTTTCTCTGTGTTACCGGATATTCTAAATTTTAATGCTCGTCATTTAATACGCAACACACAAAAACTCCATTCATGCACGACCATTAGCGGCTCTGCACGCTGAGCGAATGATGGGGGCGGGTGGTCTGAGGCTCACTCACAATCACACTGACGCTCCTCGTATTCTAGCTGTTAGCTTGTTTTAATAACACTAATCTTTTTTCATTTTGTAGTAATTTTTATCATTGTGGTTGCCGTTGGTTGTCATTACTACTACTTGCGTTTAGTACATATGATTTTAGTACATACGTGATTCTGCCTACAATGCTCAAATAAAACGCACCAAGAATTTTAATTGCTGCAATTTAATTTGGCAAATAATTGTGAAATATTAGCGTTATAATTTTACTGAAGCTTATAGAATATGAAAGGCCAAACTATGTAAGTGCCCATGCGTGTTTTGAAAATAACCTCATTTTTAATCTTTTTAAAAGATAGTCCTAAAATAAACTAAGTAAGTAGGCACTATAGTTCGCATTTTAGCAGAGGAATGAGTGCTTTAAGCTGCCTAAGCTGTTTACTAGCTTTTAAGTTCGAGTTATATGAATTTATAGGTATTCCAGCTGGAAGTATGTAGGTGCAAAAGAGCAGAATAAAACTAAGGGCTATCAGAGGGGTTTGTTTGCCGAGTGTAGGCAAATCTACTTGAAGTCACTTCAGTTTTGCTGGTTCGATTTGGGCAAGATTATGTCTCTGCCGGATTTCCTTAATTCATTTTCATTCACTACGAGCAGCTTACCCATTGCCAAACAAGTAAGTGATGAAACATTGTACAAAATTGTCTTGTTTTTGATTTTCTATTAATCGCAGAATTAAACCGCATCTATGACGACCATTAACTACCATGTAGATCCCAGATTGGTTTGTCCAATAAATTTACTAGTTTTTCAAATAGTTTATGCAGCATCTATAAGTAGTTTTTAAAGTGGTTGAGAGCAAATGCCATAATCAATCTCTTTAATTGAAATAACATAAATAATTCAATAATATTATTCAGCGGAAATATTGTTTTGGAATTCTCATCTTACTTTTAATGGCACAACAGCTCATGGAGGGCCTAGGCCGAGCTTTTTGCATTCACTCATGTTGTGCGAGTTATATTTGTACATGAATGGAAGGGACCTACAGTTTAATGCCGAATCCGAACGGGGAAGTAAAAAGCCTTTCATAGCGAGTTTTACTCTTGTAGGTTTGCCATTGCCTGCCAAGAGGTGGTGCCGTGTAAAAAAATTATTTTTTCTACTTTTTTCTTTTTGATTTTGCCTGTGCCGAGATTCGAACCCTGGACACTCTGCGTAGCAGTCCAACGCATTACCACTACGCCACAGCGACCTACTTTCTACTTTCTCATCTACTTTATAATATTTCTCACTTTTATGGATATTGAAATAAGGGAGATTTCCCAAAGATCATTGATGAATATGAATATTTAATTTGGAGGGAATCCGAAATTCTTTTATCTTTTTTCCAAATTAAGAATATTTAATAATAGAAACGCTATCAATTTTACCATGACAACAGGAAACAATACTAAAAAGCAATTCGATTGGTCTACAAAGTAGTCCAAAAACAGCTATCTTTCTTGAAATTCGATTGGTTTACAAATTATTCCAAAATCATCAGTCTATTAATTAGTTGAAATTTAATTGATTTACAAATTATTACAAAAACATCCATCTGCTAACTAGTTGAATAGATATGCAAGCCTGGTACATTGACTTGCGCCTAGGACAACACATTGTTAAATCAGTTCACGATGACGAAAGATACCAACTGTGGAACTACTTGTTGTGTTCAGTAAACCAGTTGATTGACTAACTAACTTTAAACCAGTTGGTTTCCCTATAAGGTATTTAATGAAATTAATATTTCTTGCGTTACGCTGCATTTAGACCGCCCGAATGAACGAAAGCGTTTTCATTCGGAAGGTCTAAATGCAGCGTAACGCAAGAACGAAGGAAATAGTTTTAATTTGTTCGGCTGGAGTAAATGGCTTAGCGTTCAACATTGTGTTCGCTACAAAATGTTCAGGCGGTGCAAATGGTTACATAAGCCGAAAGAATGAAAAAATCTTCGTTCAGACTGATCGGAATGAGAAGCCAGGGTTGCTGTTGTTGTTTAATTGTGAAATTGAATTAAAAAACAACTGGAAAAGAAGTAAAAACATACTTTGACGTATAGGGCAATTCAATATCGATAACGTTTGCTTATTTTCTGTGCATTTTAACGAATTTAAAATGATGTTTGGGAACATTATAATGAATGCGTGAATGAAAATTTACTAGCTGCAATTTCTACGCGAACGAATCTTCATAGATGTTAAACAACTCCGTTTTCGTCCTCCCGGGACAATCGGGAGAACAACATCAAAAAAAACAAACTTTCTCTTTAGATTTCTTACTTTCTTGTTCTCTTTATCTCTTCCTTTATCAGTTTTATATGTTTACCTCGAATCCCGATATTGTGGTTTTTTCATAACATCAGCGATATTAATATTAATAATTCGGGTTTAATCGAAAAATATAAATAATTTAAAATCTCTAAAAACTTCTGTTTACCCAACCTCCTCAAGTTATCAAAAACTTAAATCGAAGGTACTTGAAGGAAAAATATGAATGAATACATATTTTCATTTCGCTGCCAGATGAGAATACTTTAATCATTGGGTTGTATTTGAATTGTTGTTTAAATATTTTACCTCAGACGTGTAAATTTATCAGTCGATTTTTAGGTGTAATACACTCTGTATTGGGTGGAAATTTACACAATTTACGTTCTCAGGCAAAAATTGTGAAAAATTACAAGGTAACATGGTTACTTGGTTTATCAGTCTTACATGTTTACCTCGAATGTCGATATTGTGGTTTTTTCATAACACCAGCGATATTAATATTATTATTTTGGTTTAATCAAAAAATATACATAATTAAAAATCACTAAAAACTTATTTTTCCTCACTCTCCTCATATTTGATTGTTTGCCTCCGCTTGGGATATATATTTTTCATTTTAAAACTTGTACATTTGTAAAACCAAAAAACATTCAGTTCGCCAAAAAAAAACATATCGTGTGTCGCCAAGTCGCAATGACATAAAATTGGTCGCCAAATTAGCAACTCAAATCGCCAAAATGGCGACATACAAATGAAAGTTTTATTTATTGTTTTCTTTAAAAAATAGCAAATTGAAATTGTTTGCTTTTACAAATGAAAGTTTTATTTCTTTTTTTTTTTATTAAGAATTACACCGTCGCTGTTTAGAAGCTTACTGCTACTAAGTTTTTTATACACATTAACATTATAACATTAACTGCAGTGGGACTATGTCACTTACATATCTCCTATCTGGCAGCTCTGTACGAGAATGATTATTGCGTGCGAGTCAGCTTTCAAACCTCATTCTTCGCGTAAAAATCAGGTGGATAATATTAAAGAAAATAGCTTTAACTAATATAAGTATTTGGTTAAACGGTATTGTGGAGGGTGAACAAAGAACAGATAAGGTGGTTTACATATCGATGGTCATACGTAACTCAGAAGTCTTGCAGTTTATGAAAGAAACAATAAATTTTATTTACAAATAATACAGTTTGTTGAAAATATGTTGTTTTAGGTATTACTTAGTTTCTTCATTAAACAAAAAAAAATAATTATAAAATAATATATAAATAAAAATTCTTGAAAAAAAGTTGTATGCGTCCGTGGGACGCCCTACAGAAATTCATTTCTTCAGAACGTTTGCGTTTTGGGTTTTCAGGGTAGATTTAATATAAATAAAGTTGGAAAATATTTCATAATCAAGATTTGTTCGATTTCATATTTATTATATATACTTATATGTAAATACACAAAAATATAGTCATATTTACTTTACTTACTTTTAATGGCACAACAGCCCATGGAGGGCCTAGGCCGAGCTTTTTCGCTTTTTCGCATCCACTCATGTTGTGCGTGTTATATTTGTACATGAATGGAAGGGACCTACAGTTTAAGGCCGAATCCGAACGGCGAAGTGAAAAGCTTTTCATAGCAATTTTTACTCTTGTAGGTTTGCCATTGCCTGCCAAGAGGTGGTGCCGTATAGAAAAATTATTATTTCTACTTTTTGATTTTGCCTGTGCCGAGATTCGAACCCCGGACATTCTGCGTAGCAGCCCAACACACTACCACTACGCCACAGCGACCACATATAGTCATATTAGAAAGAAATTATTTTCATTCGCTTATCAAAGAAACATTTTCATTATTAATTTCTTGAATAACAACGTTGGTATCAAGTACTGTTACAATGGGTTTTTGGTATCGTAACATAATCGCCATTTGTTTGTGCCTCGCCTTTTTTCAATCTATACTCGCTCATTCTTTATTCTCTAGAAATTTCTAACGATTTTTGTTTGAAATGTTCAATTTTTGTTTCAAATTTGTCAAATTTGATGAGAAACGGATGGGCAGCGCCCTCTACCAAAAGTAGAGTATGAAAAATTATGTGTATACACATCGTCACATGAACATACATGTTTTCATGAATTAAGTTTACGAGAATCTGAATCTGATGGAGAGCGTCCTCTACAAAAGTACCGTATGAAGATTATGTGGATACATATCGTGACATGAACTTGCATATTTTCATGAATTATGGTTAGTCGAGAGGCTTTTTTCTGCAAAGTGTTTACACATCATCACCTCTTGGCAAGCAATGGAAAACCTACAAGAGTAAAAATTGGTTATGAAAAAGCACTTCACATCGCGCCATTCGGATTCGGCATAAAACTGTAAGTCCCTTCAATTCATGTACATATATAACATACACAACATGAGTTGATGCAAAAAGCTTGGCCTTTGGGGCTACATGCGGCCATTGTCGACACTGATAAACTGAAATTCATTGCGGTAAAGGCATAATACTTGCCATAATGGCTGTCATCTCTTTATCCGTGTCCTGTGATTGTATTCCCTCTCTCATTTTCCTTCCTTCTTCCTCCCACCTATAAATTTTCCTTCCAATCAACACAATGCTCTGCATTCATAAGGTTACACCCTATGTGTTGAATGTATCAAATAAATAAATATATAATTAATTTTACATACTCTATTTCTGATAGAGGGCACATTAGTAATATTATCCGACCAGGAACCTTAGCTGTTCGATTAGCAGCTAATATAATTGGCTGGACATTTAATATTAACACTATTAGGAAATACTGGTCCTTCTCTTTCATACGCGATTATTAGATTATTACTAATTGGACAAATTGCTCTTTTAATTCTAGAGTCAGCAGTTGATATTATTCAATGTTATGTATTTGCCATTTTAAGAACATTATACTCTAGAGAAGTTAATGAATGTCAACACATTCAAATCATCCTTTTCAGTTAGTCCTTTCTGTGACAATTTCCGTTGCGACGATCATCTTTTATTCCCAGCGTAAATATAAAAACTATTCTAAAGAAGTAAACTTCAAAAAATATTCATTTCCGCCGTGTATAATGCCACTCATAGAGTTTTATTCATATTTAATACATAATATTCCTTGGTATGTTCATTTCAATGTTAAATACTATTATCTATACTGTTTCACTAATAACTTAAACTCCTTAACATATTAACGCTAATCGATAAATACCGCCAGCTATGTCCATAGTATGTGTGTAAATGTTTAGTTTTCACTGTTTTTTAGAGCGTGAGGGTATAATTATTATTATTTCCAATATTCAACAAATTATGCTTCATTAATATTTGATGATGCACATGTGATAATCATATTGTAATATAAACAGAAAAACAAAAACACAACACCAAAAGGATTAATAGCAGCTACAACACATACAGATACAGATATCTATGTATGGCTGTATGTATGTATGTATGTACATGCATACATCATCCTACAAAATTTTGCAACTAATTTTTACAAACTTGGCGCACCTAATGCATATTTAATTAAACAAGTCTGACGCATCATGTTTCTAAGAAATATTGCTCGTATATTCATACAATTTATTTACATGTGTTAATGTGTGTGTGTGTGTGTGTGTGTGTGTGTGTACATGCATATTCGAGGAATAAAATACAAAGCTTTAATGCGATATTCAAACTTAATTTCAATTCTATGTAAATACATTCATATGTAGTAAATGCATCATGATTCACGCATCCGTTTTATGTAAGTATATAATATTCTCGTGGCATGAAAGTAGATATCAAAGCGGCAGCTACTGCATACTCGTACTTACGTAGCAGGTAGTAATATGTGGCATCAACAACGTCCATCATCGTCTTTCCTCATTGTTCTGAGTTGATGTTTGCTTGTTTGCGCGTATTCGCGGTATTAATGCGCCTTAAGCTACGCTGCATTTGCTTGGAAATAATTAACAAAGGGCTTCGGAAAATGTTTTTCCTTCCTCGTATGCGAGAAGGTCGAGGCAAAATTTTCATAATCCTAAAGTCATTAATAGTGGCGGGGATTTCAAGGAGGTATGTACATACCAAACATGCATATGTATGTATGAAAATTTAAATGAAAGGCTTCGGTGTGTATGTGTGTAAATGTGTTACATATATGTAGCATTTTTTAAATATTTTTTTTAATATTTCATTACCATCTTGCTTCATTATTAATATTAATATTTTTTGCGGAATATTTATCAAAACTTAAACTGCCAGCGTATCCTTTTTACGTCAGTGGAAATTATATTTAAATGAAAATCCATGTGAGTGTACATTTTTAATTATAATTAAATGAAGCGCAATGATTTTGTTGAATTTTTGACATGTGAGTGAAGCTTAAGTTGAAAATTATATTATGCCTCCTTTTGGCTGGTTACACCCATCCACCCCATCGATGGTTACTCTTTTAGCGCAAACTCAAACTAAATAAAGTTTTAAAATTTCCATATAATTTTTGTATACTTAGTTGTGGTATTACTTCAAGCCTGAAAAAGTCAGTGTGAATAATCGGACTGACATGAACATCAAATCCAATAACTAATTAATATTATGACCGAAAACCAGGAGATGTCACCGCATAGTTGGTAGTGAATTGGGCTGTTAAGCAGGCTGCCGCGTTCTGGGATTGGCAAAGCCATGGCAAAGCCAAAAAAATTAAAATTGATATTGGATGACAATGCTCTACATGCCACCACATCTTGGTTGTTAATATTCCATGTCAGATATGCAAGGGAAAATTGCCTAAGGATAGCTTATCACTTCACTGAAAACGTCGGTCCCTTCCAGTTCGCCCCAGGCCCTTTTCGGCCTTAATGGGCATCTATACAATTAAAAAAGAACTGACCGAAAGGTATTCTGCTTAGATTGAACTCTGCTTTGTACTTTCCGCCCTGATTGCTTCGATAAGTGAGACTCTCAACGTAGTGGAGCTAATGCTGGAATCAGCTTACCTTCACACAAAGATGGAAATCCTTATACAATAATAAATATTTCAATATGAAATCGTTTTCAATTTGATATTTTAATTAATTTATATCATTCATTCGAAGAATGTTTGAACTTAACCAACTGTAAATCTCTTATTCTTCCTCACTCACTTGAATATTATTAAGTTTTTGAATAAGTAATAAGATTATAGTTTATTCAAATTTCTGGGCTGCGAAATACGTTCTTTCAACTAATACCTTACTTTACTTTACTTTTAATGGCACAACAGCCCATGGAGGGCCTAGGCCGAGCTTTTCGCATCCACTCATGTTGTGCGTGTTATATTTGAACATGAATGGAAGGGAACTACAGTTTAATGACGAATCCGAACGGGGAAGTGAAAAGCCTTTCATAGCAATTTTAACTCTTGTACTTAGGTTTGCCATTGCCTGCCAAGAGGCGGTGCCGTGTAGCAAAAAATTTTTTTTCTACTTTTTTTTCGATTTTGCCTGTGCCGAGATTCGAACCCCGGACACTCTGCGTAGCAGTCCAACGCACTACCACTACGCCACAGCGACCACAACTAACACCACAATGCAATAATATACTTAAGTCATTAAAGCACAAATCGTATGTTCATTGAAAATATCTCAATTTCAACTTGTTGTAAAACTCATAGTTTCACTTATTAATTATAATATGACACACAGTATTCTGGGAATCAAAACACATGTGCAATTTGTAATTCTCTCAAACTTTGAAAATATTTCATTCTAGCTTCACTAAGCGCATTTTGTCTGATTTAATTATAATGTCGTTCTGAGAGCTTTTTTTCTCCGGCAAACCTCACCCTATGATGAACATATGTATGCGAATATTTTACCACTTATGTACACCCACACACACAAACACACACACATATTAATACTTGTAAATAGTTATGGTTCCGGTCACTTTCCCATCGCCGCATACGCTATGGAAATACATACTACAATATAATTTGTTTTATTTTTAGTGTGGGCTGCAGGGAGCAGTTGGTTACGGGATAAAGTTATCGTACTCTCTTTCCTTCGCTCTGTCACTGGTTGAAATTATGCACAAATAAAATGCAGTAAATTCATTAAATGTTAACCTCATTACAGATGAAGTAGAAAGGCAAATAGATAAGCTATGTATCCTATATATCCTACCATATATGTATGCCTTAATTTGCAGAAGCTCTAACGTCAAAATGTTCCAAATCGAGTTTTTCTCTTTGATTATGATTAAGCGTATACATCTGCAATGGTCGCTGTGGTATAGTGGTAGTGCGTTGGACTGCTACGCAGAGTATCCGGGGTTCGAATCTCGGCACAGGCAAAATCAAAATATGTAGAAAAAATAATTTTTCTACACGGCACCACCTCTCGGCAGGCAATGGCAAACCTGCAAAAGTAGAAATTGCTATGAAAAGCTTTTCACTTCGCCGTTCGGATTCGGCATTAAACTGTAGGTCCCTTCCATTCGTGTACAAATATAACACGCACAACATGAGTGGATGCGAAAAGCTCGGCCTAGGCCCTCCATTGGCTGTTGTGCCATTAAAAATAAAAAGTAAAGTAAGTAAAGTATACATCTGCATCTCTGCCTAATACTTTCAACATGAGTGGATGCGAAAATAGTCGACATTGATAAAAACTGAACAAAATTTTGAAAGTAATACTGCAAATATTATTATAAAATTTCTAAAAAATTTGAAAAATGCGAGTTAGAGCTTTTCCAAATTGAGGCAGCATTATGAAGGTGTGCATATCTACACTTGTATGCTTGTATGTGTGTGTTAATCTATGCACATACAAATAATATAATATACATATTATGTTCAAATACTTATACCCAGAAGAAAATGCAATGTGTAAAAATCAGTGACAGAAGTGCTTCTCGGGGATGAAGATGATCTTAACATTTCGATGATTTTCTTAATTATAATTTTTTTTTATATGAAACAGTTATTTTTGTAAGGAATAGTCATTAAATTCTAATCTAATTCCAAAGAAGAACTTATAAAAGGAGTTATGATAATATCCAAACATGTCGAAGCTTTCAAAGAACAGTTCCATAGAAGCAACTACTTTCAAGTCCTTCAAATATCTACATACATATATATCTTTTTATTTTTCTTCTATTATGTTTTTAATAGTAAATAAAATCCATCTTACATTTTACTTTAACGAAGTTTTCGGGGTTCCAAGTTTTCTGGTGGCTGTAGAAATATTTTAGCTAACTTCGCCAAATGTGAAGGCCTTAGCAAATTTCCCACTCGGTAAACTCATTATCGTCAAAAATTGTACACATGTAGTAGATACAGATTTACATGAGTATGTGTGTTTATATGTTGGATAATTAATATTTGTTAGATGTATTTCGATGTGTGTTTTAAAAATAAGCTGAATTCAAAAAAAAAACAGAAATATTTTTATTTATTGATTTGATGTCTGAAAATATTTTCTTTACCTTTTTCTAAAATTTAGAAGCATTAGTAGCTGCAAGTAGTGGTCGCTGTGGCGTAGTGGTAGTGCGTTGGACTGCTGCGCAGAGTGTCCGGGGTTCGAATCTCGGCACAGGCAAAATCAAAAAGTAAAGAAAATAATTTTTCTACACGGCACCACCTCTTGGCAGGCAATGGCAAACCTACAAGACTAAAAATTGCTATGAAAAGCTTTTCACTTCGCCGTTCGGATTCGGCATTAAACTGTAGGTCCCTTCCATTCATGTACAAATATAACCCGCACAACATGAGTGGATGCGAAAAGCTCGGCCTAGGCCCTCCATGGGCTGTTGTGCCATTAAAAGTAAAGTAAAGTAAGTAGCTGCAAAAATAGTAATTACTTCAGAGGAAAGTAAAAGCATACACTCATTAACATAGGGTTACCAGACGGGTCTAATGATAAATCAGTACCTCACTTCCCGATTGGCGTTCCCAAATCTATAAATGCAAGTGAGATAAAATGATTGATGAAAGTTAAAATAATATGAAAAAACAATATGCCACATACATATGTGCAATACTAGGTGAGAACGCCTGCCATGGCTAAGTTGAAAACGTGCACGCAAAGCCGATCGATACCACAAATATGTCTCTCAGGGTCCGCGGTAAAACCAATTTTATCTTACTATTCAGAGAATCAGGTTATCGTTGAAGCTTGGAACTCCTGCACAATTACATAGGTCTAAGCTAGATCTCGAGACAATCCAAAACCTTACAAGAACTATCACCCTACTATCACTATCAGCACATTGCTGCTATCAAGGAAATAGTAATGCCTTCTAATCCAATCCTCTAAGAATGACAGTCGTGACAGATTTCTCCTCTTTGTTCCAGACCCAAAGCGTCTTTTTCATTTAGTGTTGATTATCAGTTGAAAAGCAAATGCTTTGCCTGCAGTTAAATCTAAACTCTGCTGAAACGTCTCCCTATCATCAGTGGACTGAGCACGCAAATGCTCTTCTTATAATAGCATATAATAATACATAGTATGTGATAATAGTAATAATGAAAACTAGTTATAGTGTACTTAATGTGATAATGGTTGTCATAAAGCTTATACTTATATTCCATCAACAACGATAACATGTTGCATCAGCAAATAGCAAAGGCGCATTGAAACTGAAGAGCCATCAGGACAGCAAGAACAACAGCAACAGCAACAGCTACAACGAAAACAACAAAGCAACTCAAGTTAATTCAAAGCACGCGTGCTTGTCATTTTTAGCTCCTTTTTGCAATTGCAACCGACTCAAACACACGCACACGCACACACACACACACACACAATGTCATCATCATGTCACCCACGGATAATGATAAAGCGCACGCAGAGGGAGCAACTGAGGAGGACAACAGCTTCATGCTGTGATACAAAGATGCACATATAAAAAATGTAAGAAAGAATAACGTACTCGTATTATAAAGCATAAATTTTTGTATAATAAATAAAATAACCTCTCACCTAAAACGGTAGTACTCTTGTGTAGCAGGCAATGTAGTAGAACAGAAGGCTAGCTCCTCTCATACACATTTTCAATAGATTCATTTAATCCACACATGCATGCATACTAGCACTTGTGTACAAACGAGTGGAGGATGTCAGTTCAGTTTAACTGTTGGCTAATTGTGAGGATGAGTTGGCAAATCACAACCAAATTGTGCTTTATCGAGTGAGCTTAGCCAATGAAGCGTATTGTCGTCAACCTGGTGCGGCTTCTTTACATATAACGTATGCATACATATGTACATAAAATATTTTACAATACACAAACACACACATATGTAAACATCTATATTTACAATCCTACAAAAAAAAAGGCAAAATTCTACAATAGAGTTTCTGGCTGTTATATTGAACCACCTTTCGACGCTGCAGCTCAGAGGTTACAGCTCGTTGGTTGCTGCTCCCTTTGACTTTTATGAGCGTATGTAGGAGCCACTTTCCCTCATCTCTCACAGACTCAGTTAGTTCATTGTGTGCATTCAAACAAGTTGATTTTTGTTGTCGTTGTCGTTGCTGCTGCTGCTACTGCTGCTGCTACTGCTGCTTCTACTACTATTGTTGCTGGACTACATACTACATATATGAATTTTGCCCAACAAGTGGTAACAGATAATGGAAATTAAATTTGGTACTAGTGAACCCAACCGACAATGATGTCGGCGATGACGACAATTTGGCTTGCAAGACGAGTGTGTAAGATAGAATGAGTGTGGGGCCAAAAGGCATGGTCAAATAGTCTAAAAATTTAGATGAGATAGCGTTGACATAAAATAGCTCAAATTTGTCGTATCCAACTAAATTTATTTGCGGGTGAGTGCACAACGTTCGCACACATACACACACAAGCACAGCCGCATACACGTACACAATGCAATGCAGAAAAGAGCAGCAGGTGGTATTTTCTAGTAGAACATTGTAGCGAGCATGTATATGTGCTATCCTTTTGTGCTTTTGTAGTACTTTTGAGTCCTTTTGTGAACTTTTTGAATGCGAAATAGGTCGGTGGAACGGAGCGTATGACTTTTAAACTAATTATACTCACATTCAATGATGCATACGTACAATATACACAATACGTAAGCAAACATATGAAGCATATGAATTTGTTTGACTACAATATTTGTTAGTACCAAATTCGTTTGAAAATTTGTTACCTGCTATCAGTATATATTACTTATATATAAGAGAATAGATTGTAATCTATTGTAATTTTACTTTCTACGGAAAAGCTTTTATTACTCAAGTTCGTGTTTAACAAAGGCGATGGAATCGTTATGAAATCATAAGCTTAGAATTGCATAGAGAAAATTGACGAATTAATTAACTCTATTCTTCTGATGTAAAAGTGTAAATATTCAAATATTCAATATGTAATACTTGAAAGAGTCTACAGTAGAATTGGAAGCTTCATAAATTAATGTGCCGATTTTATGCTATGTGAAATGGAAGGAAATTGACTTTCAATCACACAATCCAAAAAGATGTGCTTGATACAAAATTTCTTAATAACCCTATAAGAATGCTAAAAGTTTATTGAGTTGACATGGACGTAAATCTCACCATTTACATACACGTACCTCATCGTACAGAATTATGCTATCAAGAAAATATGAACATAAGCATAGAAAAATGAACAACGTCGAACACCTAGAAGTATGCAATAATTATTATAATTTGCATGATAATTTCATGCAGATTTGCAGTCACGTACTAAATTACTTTTACTTATCTTTGCAAATGACAATGCAAATGACAATGGAAGGCTGTTTTTTTTTTGCTATCTCTTGCCATTGTTGCTGCTGTTGCTATTCAGTCGATGCAATTTCTCGCTAAATGTTTAATTTTAGTTATCCACTCGTGCTTCCACATATATGAATTTTACTTTATGCATACAAACACAATAAAGTTAATAAAATTTTAAGTAAGAAAAAAAAAACGTCATGCAACGCCACGTTTTGCTCGGGCTGGCGGATGTATTTACTACAATACAATATCTTTTAATACTATTTTTTTTCAGGTGCCGTTTTTTTGTTTTTGCTGAACCCATCAACCTGTCCATTCCGTTCTGTTTTGCGCCTTAAATAAATTTTCTGTGTCAAAAGTCAAATCAACAACAACGTGCTGTATGTCCAGTCATGTGCATAAAATAACCATTTTCAAAATAAACCACCTAGCTACCTACATGCATACATATACTATGTCTCCCTATCCAAATACCAGTTGCTGATGTAGCGATATATGCAAGTATATATCTTGTATGTATGTGTGCATGCTATTAGGTGAAGTAGCAGTGGCAGCCGTAGAAGGAAGAGCTGGGCATGTAGGACCATTCATGTGCAAACGGATGTGCTGAATTTTTATTCATTTTACACTTGGCATGATGCCATTTGCTTTTTCTTCTCAATTCATATTTATGTATACCCTACGGTCCAAAGGTTCTGTTTGCTAAATTAACTTTAATCGATTTGGTAATAGAATTCTAAATGGGGGCGTGGTTAAGTATACAAATATAAAAATAATTGTAGTATAGATACAGAAAAGTATTACATAGTAATTAGTAGGGTAAGGAATTCCGTGATGCATGTTTTTATTGGTCAATTCATAAGTTTAAAATTACATTCAACGGTAATGCATATTTTTGCATATTTTCCGGAAACTGTGCATATTTTGCATATTTTAGAATAATTGCATCTTTTTGTATATTTTTTGAAACCTGTGCATATTTTTGCATATTTTACAATAAATGCATGTTTTTTGCGTGCATATATTTTTTTTAAATTTCTTATTACTAATTTTGATGCATGATGTCATTTGCTTTTTCTTCTGAATTCATATTTATGTATACTCTACGGGTATAAATTTAAATTTCTTATTACTTTTAGCGTCCATACAAAAATGTAAAAATTTCAATTTACGAATATTTTGGAATTTATTGAAGAAAATTATTCTAAAAACACCTATTCTACATATAAAGGAATTGTGTCCTTTGAAATATTCTCTTGTAACGACTGTTGATGTAGATCAATCATTTTATTTCTATAAAAGTTTTTTAAGACCTAATAGATTAAAGTTTTGCATTCGAAAACTTAAAAATAAAATTATGGTATTTATTAAGGTCGTGGTTGTATACAAATTTTGCTCGGCGAACACCATGAAATTGTTGTAGCACCGAACACCAAGAGAGAGATTTTACTCATCTCACAACGTACTTGATATGCTCGGTTAAATGAACACCGAGCACGCCGAGTATTCAGGGTGGAAATAACTAACAAAAATGGACCAACAATTTATTTATAGTAAAATTGTACGAAAACATACAAATCATTATTTTCATTTGCAAAAAAAAAATGCAGGAATACAACGCAACAAATTGCTATTATTTTTGAGTAGGGAAAATCAAATAAAAGATGCTCAACACCAACGTTGCAACCTCTTTTTTAATTAAAAACTGACGTTGGTAAAATATTGTGGCAGCCGTAAGGATTTTCTTTTTATTTCGCTGTTGTTGATCTCGAGGAACTTGGTGCAACTCTTGGCTGATTTAACTTGAATACTTTGGGTCCAGTCTAGTTTTGGAATACCACGCATTTGATATTTAAGATTTTTCTTCATTCTCTCATAGTCAAGAGCCTACACATTAGAAGGCATACAGGCATATGTATACATAGCTATGAATAAACGTGTAGGGTATCTCAAGTTCTTTCACGATCGGCTTAGACGATTTCTCATATTTTTTCAACTTGCATGCTTTTTAGCATATGTGAATGGATGAGAGCGCATATTGCATCTGTTTAAAGGCAATGAAAGGATTCATGCGCATACATACATACATACATACATACATACATACATACATAATTAAAACAAAGCGAACGTAAGTAAGTAGAAGTGACCTAAAATGGGCGCATGTGACACAATGGAGTGTTAGTGTTAGCGTAATGGCGACGCGGTAGTGATGTTGGAGGCGATTGCGAGCCGATGCTAAACTCGCTCATGTGCGCACATTCATTGTGGTTGAAAATTGCTGCACATTCGCGGCAAAAAAACAATAAGGAAAATGAAAAACCACCAACAACAACAACAACAAAAATGAAATCAGCAAATAAAAATGGCATAATTTCTTTTTGTTAGCGTTTTTTATTTCTGCATGGTTTTTTTTTTTTGCACGTTTGTATGGGAAAAAAAAGAAAACGTTCGGGAAACGGCGAATTAAGTCAACATTTTACCCTACACTCTTCCTCTTTCTTCTCGTACTTCCTGAAACAACTGACAGGATTCGAGTGAAAAACGCTCAAATTTGCATATGCTAATTTACTTGAGCGTATTTCAAGCGCGCACAAATTAGTGGCCATTTGTTTTTCAGTTAAGCCGCATTCTTTTGCTCCGATTTTAGATATTATTTGTGCATAATTCATGCATGTACGTATGTATTAATGCATGCATGTTGGTATGTGTGTAAGCAATATATGCAACGAAAAGTTGTAGTAAATATGGTTATCTATGTATGACATTTATTTGTTTCTCGGTATGAAGAAAATTTTTCGATATTTTGATATGGATTTTATTTAGTTTTTGTGATTGATTTCTAATTTCCGGAATTTGCGTAAGTCGTACGTTGGACGCTTTTGCCCCGCTGCTGTGTGTGTCATTCCATAAATATGACCACAAATGACCCTTTTCGAAATTAGCCGGAAATGACAAAAATTTGTACGCTCCATTGTTTTGGAATCTAAATTGATACTTTGATGATGAAGACAAAAATGACGTGTAGAAGTCAATGAAATATGAATTCCTTACATGAGAGAACTTTATAAATTTTGAAAATTATCGTAAATCATGCAGACAATTTGATAAATATATTATATTATTTTATGGTAATTGCAATGACAACTGAAATGGAAATATCAAATATGATATGAAATGATGTTATACTCGTATTTGTATTACCTACATACATACATTAAAGTGGACGGAAACGAGAGTTAATGTTTTTCCCCCTGCGACTGTTACATTGGGTCATTGGGAGTCCAGCCCATAAACCGTTTTCTGATTGCGAATACTCCTCGTAAGCGGGAAAATAATTTTAGTATGGAACATTTTTAATAGTTTTTAGTTTGTTTTACCCCATTGCAAGTTTCTTCAAATGAAAGAACATCAAATATCAGGAATCATTAGATTTTTTTTTTAAAAAGGAACCGACAGACGGAACTAATGATTTTTGTGTTGAAATTAACACTATCTTCACTACAATTGTTAGTATAATCAATATTTTTTTATCTGATTTTGGTATTTAAGGGCTCGTCGGAAAGGTCCCAGTGAGTTCTATTGATTGGCATCAATTATTTTTTTTAGATTTTTTTCATTCAGCTCACGAGGAGTGTTCGAAATTGAAACTGTTAATGGTGCTGAACCCTCAACGTCACTTTTTCCCCCACCTTCACGTACATACATAATCATTTTATTAATTTATAAAAGAGCATAAAAATGATTAATATGTAACTAATTTAAGGTTTTTTTCATTACCGCTTTTCATTACACACTGGACATCTTTCTCTATTTCAAGTAACCAGGAGATCAAATGAAATGGGAAAGGGGATTGGTACAAGTAAAAATCGAATGAAGTAAAAAGAGAGTGGTTGCTGTGGTGTAGTGGTAGTGCGTTGGACTGCTACGCAGAGTGTCCGGGGTTCGAATCTCGGCACAGGCAAAATAAAAAAAGAAAGTAGAAAAAATAGTTTTTCTACACGGCACCACCTCTTGGCAGGCAATGGCAAACCTACAAGAGTAAAAGTTGCTATGAAAAGCTTTTCACTTCGCCGTTCGGATTCGGCATTAAACTGTAGGTCCCTTCCATTCATGTACAAATATAACACGCTACCATGAGTGGATGCGAAAAGCTCGGCCTAGGCCCTACATGGGTTGTTGTGCCATTAAAAGCAAGTAAGTAAAAAGAGAATAGATAGTAATATTTGCATTTATGTTAGCCTTCCCTTTTGTTTCCGTTGTATTGCGCTCTATGTCCGCTAGATTTGCGTTAGACTTTTGCCAATTTCCGATGAATTAAGTGATAATGTGGATAGAAATTCGTTTCACTATTCAATTCTGGAGCAAGAATTCAGTTCAGTTGGAAAAGCAAGCATAGGGATGGAGATAGAGCAAGGAATCTTCTGACTATTTCTGTTAGCTTTCCCCCGGGGCTCAACTTCAGGTAAAGCCACTATAGATTTGAGAATGTTACTACAAAATTTGTAATTTATTTTTATTTTTGAGAAATCTAGACAATTTTTTAGTTTCTCTCTTATAGGGGAGAGGTTTGTAAGTTGCCGCACTTTTTCTTCAACGCCGTTAACTTGGAGTAGAATAGGAAATCATGTTAAAGTTAGGTACAACCTTGGAAAGAGGGAAGTCTCAGGTGAAGTCTTTGCTGAAGATATCAAGTGGATTGGACTGATGAGAAAAAAGTTAAAGCTTATTTATCGAAATGTCCTAAAATGGCCGTTTTCGAATTTTGGCTTGTAAGTTCCGCATCAAGAAAAAGCAATGAAATAGTAAAAAATCTCAATGAAAAAGGACAAAATTCATTGAATTTCTGCTATTTTATTGAATTTAAAGGGCAGCCAGTCGGATTGGACATTTAGTAAGTCAAAAAAAAAAAAAATACTTAAAAAGCCACAAATCAAATGGAAATTTCATTAATCGCTCTCTTCAAGTGTCGTGGATTAATTACCTCAGTCGGTGGCATCAGTCTGAGTTCTTGGGTGCTATTTGTTCACAGCAAACGAAAAAACTTATCGCTGTCCTCGCTTGATGATTACCTCTTCTGCTGTTGTAGTTGTGGTGGCGCTTTTGCTTTTGCTGGTGATTTTCGTTTGCTGTTTCGTTTTCTTTATGAGTATCTTGCTTCTCTTTTTGTTGTTGGAGAGCGGCTTGATTTTCTGGGGACTTTACAATTGAAGCGCTCTGCGCGATTTGACACAACAATTGGAGTAAAGAAAAACCAAAATGGGGTAAAATGTTGAGGCAACTTACAGTTACTCCACCATTCCTTGTAATTTCCAAAAAGTTGTATGAATCACGACTTTTGAATCACAGTTGTGAATCACGACTTTTGTCCAATATCCATTAAAATTTAATTTAAAACTAGGAAATACATGCACTTACCTTCAAATTTTATCAAAAATTCCACCAATTTCTACGACCAAATAAAATATTCCCTTTTAATTTTTCACTTGTTAGGAATATCACCCTTCCGAACGACTATAATGTATTACGTTTTCCGCCAAATGACTTTATGAAATATGAAAAAAAAATTTTTCTCCGAATTTGGCAAGTTAATCTTGTGAGATTATACTTATTTAGTATATTCAACAGGCTTAATGAACGTTAAAAGAATAAAAACAATGTTTGTAAAGGGTGTTTTTTTTAGAAGTGTCATTTTCAATCTGGCAATACTTTTTTCGGAGTTGGTCTTTCGGACAGCTGTCACTTAATTAATGCTCAGTTTGGTTTGCCATTTCAAGAATTGAAGCCGAACGACCATCAAGCGCGTCGTACGTTCGGTGAGTGGGCCCAAAACGAAATGGCCACCGATCCCGATTTTCACAAGAAAATTTTGTTCAGCGATGAAGCTCACTTTTGGTTGAATGGGTACGTTAATAAGCAAAATTGTCGCATTTGGAGTGATCATAATCCACAAGCCATTGTTGAGACGCCGTTACATCCTCAAAAATTCACTGCTTGTTGTGCTGTATGGGCAGAGGGAATCATTGGTCCATATTTCTTCAGAGATGAAGCCGGTCATAATGTTACAGTGAATGGGGAACGCTATAGAGCCATGATTAATGACTTTTTCACTTTTTCGTGCCTGAATTGGAGGATGTTGATGTGGACGACCTTTGGTTCCAACAAGATGGCGCTACATGCCATACAGCCAACGAAACAATCACAATCAATTTATTGAAGGGAACTTTTGGTGAGCGTATTATCTCGCGTCTTGGGCCTGTGGCATGGCCTCTAAGATCGTGCGAACTCATTTAACACCGCTGTACTATTTTTTGTGCGGTTATGTGAAGTCGCTTGTCTACGCAGATAAGCCCGAGACGATTGACGCCTTGGAAGAGAATATTCGGTGCGTTATTACTGACATACGGGCCCAATTGCTGCAAAAAGTGGTCGAAAATTGGGCCTCTCGGCCCAATCAGCCGAATCAGCTTGAAAACCACACTTCTAAAAAAACACACTGTAGAACAGGCTGATCAGATTTTCTTAAAATAAGAGGCGATTCTATGTGTATCGGTGGTGCAGTGCTGCCACCTGAGAGAGTGAGTGATCCGATTCGCTTCGTATGCTTCAAAAAGAATAGTAAATCTGTTTGGTCAGACATTTGTTTTAGAGGGAATGAAAATTTTCTTAACTGAATGTGAGTAGTAAGCGTAAATGGATTGGACTAAATCGATTATAATAACAGCTCAAGAAGAATTTATTACCACTGCCTCAAAGAGATAAAAACAAGAAATCCATACGAGGAAGGCAGTCTTAGAGGGAGAATTCTCTTCTTCCTTCTCTGAAAGACCTTGCTGTTAGTAATAACTTTGACCTGCATTGTCATATTGTAAAATTTTATTAAAAAAAAAAAAAAAATGTACACCTAAAGCTTTTGAGAGCATACCTTCATTCATTTAAGTTTAAGGAAATGTGTTTCTGTACATTTCCAGATAGTGTTTTTTTACTTCAAAACATTTTTCAATTTAACATTTTTTTTTTTTTTTTTGCTTTTCCTATAGCAGACAATGCAAAACAAAAAGTAATAGAAAGTTTTGTATTTGACCGCACAGAGAAACTTCTAAGAAAAACACAACACACAAATTTGCTACTTTTGAGTAATTTAATTGAAAAATTTAGCCTGCAGTTAAATACGCAACACAGCACAGAATACGCAGACGTAGCTACGAAACGAAGAGGGTCTGAGGGGATGCTTTCGAAAATAGGAAAGCACTAGCAGGAGTAGAAGTAGAAGTAACGATGCCAGTAACAATAACAAGAGCAGCCAATGACGTGGTAGGACAAATGTTTTTGCAATGGTAAGCTTCTGCACGGCGCTCGCTGTAGATATGGGATACCTACGGTTTTGCCGCTGCCATGCAGAGTCCATTACAGCGGTAGTATCAAGTCAAACGACATTCAAACGGGCAGCCAAAGTAATATTATGGAACGCATAGTGGCTAGAAAAAAGGGATAAAGTAGCCAACCTAGCAGTCAAAATTTAATAAAAATTGTTTAAATAACCTTTTTTCATTTCATGGTGATTGGTGAACTCACTGCTTGGTGCTACTACCTAAGTAATACCTTCTAGCAATTAAATTACAGTGAGGGTTTATTAAATTGTATCCTTTTTGTGGGTAATTTTATGTAGTTCTTCATTTTTTACACAGTTCAGTTCAGTTTGGTTTTCTGTTTCATTTAATTTTTTTTTTTGTTTTAAGTAATGTCGGAAAGGGAAATGCGATTAAGTGAAGTTTTCACGTTGATTTGTTCACTTTTTTTTTTTTAAAGCGCTCGCTCATTCTTTTGTTTGTGGTTTTTGTTGTTATTTAAATAAATGAAACTTTGTTAACATGAGAATGACGCAGATGTTTTTGTACTATGTTGTTATTTTTGCTGCTGCTACTGTAGCTAAAAAGAGCTTCTTATTTTACTACATACATATATATGTAGTATGTATGGTATGTATGTATGGTATGTACTATATATGTAAGTATAAAGCAGCGTGTAATTAAGTCAGCACATAATAAGTAAGTAGCATTGGGTTAACCAATGGCATAACGGTGGGAAATGAAAGTGATTGTGGCAGTGGATGGGGGCAGTGGGTGTGAAAAGGTTTCTCCTACGGATTGAAAAGTTTGATTGAATGCAATTTCTGTAGAAAAGAAAAGTAAAGCACAAAGTTGTTAACAAGGTGAGAAAGTGTATAAAATTTAATTAATGCTGGCAATTTATTTTATTCTGTTTTGTTTTTGCAGTTAACTCGTCGGTATGTGCTATGCACATTAAGGCAAATCAGAGAATGGAAAATCTTCATTCATAAATTCGGTAGACTCCATAACTTTTTAGAGTCGCTGGTGACTCCGAGCATCTTTCAGTCGATTGGTAACACCCGTTTGGCCCTTGAATAAGCTCAACATTAGCCTATAAGTTTCGTCCATTCCACTTGCCTTCCGAGAAATGTTGATGCTTTGGATATTCAACTTTCTTCAACCCAAGATGTGGTAATACCCCCTGTTCTTTCCCATAATTAGATGATCATCAACTTCCTACCATTTAATTTTTCCACTTCGGATTCGTCACCCCGATATCAGCTTCTACTCATGATGTATTACATCTCAGCCATACTTACGATACCTCCTCGTAGCTCATAGAATTCGGTATTGAAGAAACTTTATCTAACTTAAAAGTGATCTTACTAAATGCTAACATCTTTAGACTTTTGAGTATGAGCACGCATAATCCCTTTCTTTTATATCAATACATACATAACTGTAGTATGTGAACGAGTCGACCTAGACTAGGTACTACCTGTAACTAAATTAGCATCTTTATCAAAGTCAGAAGCATACACCATTTATAAAATTATAAATGAATTTACACATTTCAAATTTGTTAGTAAAACATTCAACAATGGATTTTTTACTTGCAATGCTTCCATGCTAGTGCAACCTTTGCCTTTTTGATACTCTTCAGCTTATCAAGTTCAATCCTTCTTAGTCTATATACCTTTATGGTTAGTCATTTCTCATGAATTTTATCTGAAAAAAGTCTTCCTTATCTGATGCTGGACTACAAGCGGAAAGCACATGTGGTGCAATTACTCCTCGATTACTGTGTTGAAGCATAGGCATTTTTTTATTCCGCTGATATGCTTTTCTTTTATTACATACATTAGAGATGGACGCGTGAGTACGTTTTGACTCACATCACGCACGATAATAGCTTAGAAATTATTCCTCATGCATTTTGATATTTTCCAAATTCAAATTCACGCAATTTCAGGCAAGTTGACAGTTTTACAAAAAAAGTTCCACACGTGATCGCGCACGCGAATTAAAAAAACGCCTAAACGAAGAAGAAGATACACAGTGTTGTCAGATTTCAGATTTGCATACTTCTTAGCTGGAACAAAACTTTATCAAACTACCACAAACAGCTTTTTAAAAAAAATATGAACGAATGTTCATGTGAAAATTATATCACGCTCAAGCATTTTCACGTGGAAATTATGGAGACATTCACTCACGCTTACTGCCAAATATTTCACGCTCAAGCGTGTCACGTAAAATTCACGTCACATTCCCATCTTTAACATCTATACAATACGTTCACTTGTAGCATATACTCGTAGTACATTTGGCATAAGGTTTGGGAATTTATTTAAGTGCGTAAATGACTTCGTCGGTTGTTTGATTATGCTGCCTAAGTTCGTTGGTTGTTTTGAATGCCCCAGGTGGTTTTCACTTGAATTTGCTTAATTAAAATTGAAATCTTAACTTAAAGTTAATCAGAAAAATACAACAGCAACTAAATAAGTTAATTCTTGATTATTTTCGTACATTGAGAACTACAAAATTTTTTTGTTTTCTTCTTTTTGTAAATTTTTAATTTGGACAATACTTTCGAAACACATGTGGTATTTGCACACATTGTCAGTCGAATTTGTTTGCGGAAAATAAGGGAAAGTTTTTCTATGTTTTTCTTCCAATGTTTATGGAAGTAGTTATGTCTGTATGTATATGTGATTTCTGGAGAAATATTTTCAATTTTCCATATTGTTTCACATTTGTAAATTTTACATTTTCTGACAGTTTTGTAAAGTAATATTCTGCTCCATTTATTTGAAAATGTTAACTTCTTCTTCATCTATAAATTATTACAATACTTCTAAATTCAGATCGAGAAATCGAAATGTGAAACTAATAATTTCATAAATAAATTCCTACATATTGTTTTAGGTACTACGAGCATTTACATACATCAGTAAAATTTTTTCAGATTCTTTTAGAAAATGTAGAAACTATTAAATGGGTGTGTTTTATCTCTTTAAACACGGTATAATCTGATATTTTCATGTTCATGAGAAGTTTGTTTAAGTAAAAGAGGAAGTTAATTGGTCCAGGGAGATACACGATCAATTTTGATACCACATGGTTGGACCTACACTAAAACGACGGCTCCTATCGCAATTTGTTACTTCTGTACTTTGTGTACTTTTATACTATCATATAATTCTCATTCACTTTATATTGGTAGGAATATATGGTAAGAAGTTTATGAGAATTAATCACCAGAACAAGAGGGGAATCAAACCACCAACGGCCAGAGTGAAAGTCTAGAGTTCTACCTCGTAGACTATCAAGGTAGTTAATTGCTTTAAAATTTTAAGAAAATATATAAGAAACATTTATTGACTTACTTACTTACTTAACTGGTACTACAACCGATAATCGGTCTTGCCACGTTCCGCAAAGCTTCGCCAGTGGCCTCTGTTATGCGCGCGCTGTCGCCAGTTGATAAGTGCAGTCAGGTTGCCCTGCACCTACTCTTTCCAACGGAGATTACGACGTCTCCTTCTGCGTTGCGCGTTCCTCCACCGTAGTTCGAATAAAACACCCTTCTAGCCTAGCCGGAGCGCTTTCTTCCATTTGCTCAACATGACCCAGCCAGCGATGCCGCTGGATTTTTATACGCTTGACTATGTCAGTGGCGGCGTACAGCTCATACAGCTCATCGTTCCATCTTATTCGATACACGTCGTCCACGCATACTGGGCCGTAGATCTTACGGAGTATCTTCCTCTCGAACGCTCCTTACAGCCTCTCATCATTGATGGTCAATGTTCACGTCTCTGCACCATACATTAGGACGAGACGGATGAGGGACTAATAGAGCTTTATTTTTGTCGGTCGAGAGAGGGCTCTACTTCGGAAAAACGGAACGGAAAAATCAGAGAAAAAATAAAATAAATGTTTTGAAGAAAAACCGATCAAAAATTTTTGATTATTTAATTTATTTTTTGAAGTTTATTGAAGTTTACTTCTTTAGAATCGTTTTTATATTTATGAGGGGGTAAAAGATGATCATGGCAAAACGGAAATTGTCACGGAAATGAAGGGCGACGCCCTTTAACAGTCAAATATGAAAAAATTAGAATGCATATGTATATACACATGAATGATGGGCAGCACATATATGCATCCACATATGGATAGATAGCTCCTCTATCGAGCGCTGATATCCGTGTGATTTATACTCGATTAATAGAGGGCGGTGAGTATGAATTATACTCGGCTAACAGAGGGCGCTGCCAATCAGTAGTAATATTCATCATTTCAAAAAAAAATTTAATAAAATCGATAAAAATTTCTAGAGCTGAAAGAATGAGCGAGTATATATTGACAAAAAAAAAAACGTAAAGCACAAAGAAATGGCAATTGTGTTAAGATAAATTCTCCAGCAAAAACTGCGGCTGAGAGACAGTGAGAATGTAGATTTCGTGGCAATATGGAGGAACAACAAAATTCATATTCTGCTGTCGTGAAAAAAACCCAGAAAACTTCGTCTTCACGATTCGTCATCGATTTGCGGCAATATTGCAACCATGTGTCGTGATCGATCTCCAACGTATCCAACGTACCTGCCAAATGTATTGGCAACGCTTTACGCGGTACGTGCAAACTCAATGTCGGCACCGATACCGTAAATACACGCTCACGCAATTTCTCACGCACAAATAAACGCAATATCTGGAATGGCGCCTTAAACCATAGGGGCGCCGTAACGATTAGGACTTTCTTCAGACGTGCCGGATAGCCACCCTGCAAAAAGAAAAGTAGAAGAGAAAACAAATTAATTAAAATGGTATTAAGTACACTAATGATTTAATATTGAAGAAAATTAATGCAATCGATTTGGCAAGTGTATATTTTGTTGCGGAAGCATCAGAAATTGTCCAGCTAACGTCTACTTGGGTTAAAATTCGTTGAAATTTTGTTAGTACGAGTAAAAGTGATTATAGGTCAAGATAAAGAAGGCATCAGCGACAACTGAAATTTATATTCCTCTGCGGAACATATGAAAGCAGTGTGAATCATCTTCCACTACTTAGTCCAATTTGCATGATTACTATACAAAAGAAGCTACATATGTCATCCGTTTGGGTTCTGTCGTCATGGTTACTGGAGGCATGTTAAATATTGCTTTTTGCTTTACATCTTCTAGTTGACGGAGAATGTTCTGGCAGATCTCAAACGATGTATAAGCAATTCATTGAACTGGGCTCAATATAACAGCGATGCACTTAAGAAACTTCGGCTACTTAAATCAAATGATATATCTTAGTAAATCGCTACCATTGAACACAGTACCATATTATCTTCGCAGTCGTGAAAGGACCTATCGAAAACTAAGATACGGAGTGAGATCGAAAAAATCGGATAACTTTGAAAGACCACTGCTTTGAAACCCTTCATCTGAATGAAAAAATTCAAACAGTAGGCTTTGCGTTGGAGAAATTCTGATGAAATACACATCAGAATCACATGTTTTTTGACTTGTGAACTTTCAGTTGAGTTATGGCATCGGAGGTGGAAAGACACTACTTAATTGTTGAATTATTTCGAGAAAATCCGTAATGGAGCCAGAAAACCATTGCAAATAAGGCGAAAGTTGCAAAAAAAAAAAAACACTGTCTCGATGATTCTTAAAAAATTTAATACAGACTTAACAGTTGCTAGAAAATATGGTTCTGGAAGGAAATGCGGTTTCGTGTCTCCACAAAAGGCGAAGAAAGTCGTTGCTCTCTTAGAGTAGAATCCAGCGTTGTCTAATCGAAAATTGGCGGAAAAAGCGAGTTGCAGTGAGTTTTTAGTTTGTAAAAGGAAAACAACTCGCAAGTTTCTAGCCAACCTCATAACATTCGCGAGCTCTCACACCGGCAAGCGGCTTATTTTCCACCTGATGAGATCATACAACTTGAATATTTTGATGATGATAGTGATGATAAAGGTAAGAACATAATTATAACGACGTAGGAAATAAATTCGCATGCTTTAAGCAAGAATATTTTGATGGAGATGATGATTTTGCAGACGGCGTTGCATGCATTGAAAATGCAAACACTTGGGATCAAAGGATCTTCAAAATGTTTTTAGTTCATTAGGCTTATTGTTTGTAGTATATCAGTACATAAACAATTATAAAACATGTTCGTTAAAAATTCCTTCAGCCACGCCTGTAATGTCTGCGACAGGCTATGGTGTTTACAAGATTACTAAAGCTAACCAGAAAACCCAAACGCAAACATTCTGAAGAAGTAAACTTTTCTGGTGCTTCCCGCTGATGCACACAATTTGTTTCCTTTCCTTTCATGCCCAAATATAACTCGCACAACATGGATGTATGTGAAAAGCTCTTCTTATTTCCTGCAAGGGCTGTAGTCTAATTAAAGAAGGTATTCAGAAGTGCCCCTAATGGTAGTTTTTAATGCCATTAGGGGTATTCACAAAATTAAAATTTATACTCCTAACTTAAGAATCGCATGTGCTTTGTTATTGTAAACATATAAAATTTAACTACTACAAATGTCAAATTGATCAAAAATACAGAATACAAGACCATTTACTCCAGAACGTGAATACCGCTGTTATTTGAATTCATAAAGTGTAATTTTTATTTTGCAATTAACTCAACTACTTTAGTTTTCTGCATATAATTATGTACAATAAAAAAATAAATTTAAATTATGATCTTTTGGAAAATTTCATAGGAACGCAATGGCAACAATAAAATGTAAAAACAATTTTGTAAATTCGTAAATTTTTTATTAGTTTCCAAACAGTTTAGTGATTAAAAAAAATGTAACATTCTGAGCGACTAATGAGCGCAACATTTTTAGCTTAAATTTTATTTGGTTATTTAAAAATTCTTTTGGAATTGTTTATAAAATGCGTGGCCGTTGAAAATTGCACGAGCAAAATAGCAAGTGCGAGTAAAATTGTGCAAAAACTCACACCATCGCCAGAAAAGTTAATATAAAATTAAATTCAGTTGATGCCGCACTTAAAACACTCTATTCTGTATGAAAACCTGTCTGATTATTCAGTTTTAAAGAAATATGATAAAGAGCTTTTGCGAATCGTTATCTTTGCCGGCTTCTGGAGTCTCAGCATTATCAGTAAAAGCTTCTCATACAACCCTTGTTAAAAAGAGGCAATGTCAATCTATAATACGCTAAAGAAATGGAAGCAAAAAGGCAATAGACTATGCAAATCCCCAGATGGACCCGTAAAAAGACCTTTTTCAAGCTTCAGGTAGGTAAAAGGCTATCCGAAATGAAATCGAAGATTGCAGTGAGTCAAGGAAAGTAATGAAACTACTTCCATAAAAACTGTTAACATAATTTAAGTTTTCTGTTCGAAATGGTCATCAAATTCTAAAAGTTATTATTATTATTCCATTTTCAATTTTACATAACTTCGTAAGGTAAATAAATGGTCATGATTTGTGTGTAAAATGCAACTTTAAATCAAAAACGTTGCGGTAATTCGAGCCTCTGTGTACAGTAGTTAACTTGAATATATCAAATGTAGGGTATCGAAATAAGAAGAAGACAAACACATGCTTACACGCACATATAAACAACCTGCATGTTTTTGTATACACATACACACACACACAACGTACTTACGTACGGACATTTAAACAGACGGACAGAAAGACAGAGAGACAGAGAGACAGACAAACAGTCACAGATAGATAAACACAAATACAAAGTGATTAAATATTCTGTTTGTTTGCACGGAAAACGCGGAATAAATTAAAGTGTTAATTTAACATGACACATTAGTGTTTTTGTACTCCTTCTACTGCACCATTGCTGCTGATGTTGCTGCTTTCAGCTGATTCGGTTACTCCACCCGCATCATTTACTACACTCCTCCTTCCGTCGCCACCCGACCGCATACTGTTGATTTTCTTCTCTTTTTTTGGGTGCTTAGCTTTTTGGAGCAGCACTTGATTACGTATTCCGTGAGTATATTTACAAGGGACCAGGTAGAGACAACTACAAAGTGTTGCACAGTGTAACAATTTCGTGAACGTGTTAATGTATTCGAAATTAAAAATAAATCCATTAATATACCATATAAGAAAATGTGTTGACGTTGAGAAATTTTCTTAGATAATATACTTAAGTGGTTTTGGAAAGAGCACACAAAAAGAAATATTAGTACATGTAGCGGATCATACAGAATGGCAGGAATGGTAGGAATATTGCTTTAGAAATTCGACAAGAATCATTGAACTAGAAAAAGGTTTTGTGAAGCTTCATCCATGAACAGAAAAATATCAATATTGAAAACATTCTTGTGAATTGAGATCTAATTTAAGAGCTGAGCTTGACTTGAAATATATAAAAATTTAATACATGTAATAAATAAAAAAATAATAGGACTGGATCCTTACTAATGTATGAAAGTTAAATCGGGTAAATCGGGTAAATCGGCAAGTTATCGGCTTCCTTTCTTCTTTTAATTGCACAACAGCTCATGAAAGTCCTAGTCCGAGCTTCTCGCATCCATTCATGCTGTGCGTGTTATATTTGTACACGAATGGAAGGGGCCAAAAGATTTGTGCAAATAAAAAGCTTCTTCTTAGGCAATTGTTACTCTTGGAGGCTTGTTTTTCTACTTTTTGATTTGTGCCTGTGCCGAAGATTCGAACCCCGTGCACTCTGCGTATCAAGGCCAGTGCACTGCCAACTACGCCACGGTAACCATCTTTAAGCTATTTTTTTTTGCTTTATAAAAATCATAATAATATAAAAAATAATAATTTTTTCCCAATCTATATTTTCTCTTTTGTATTTTCTTAAATTTAACAACATCTGCTTGTGGAAAAATCTCAACAATGTCAATTTATTAAACCAAAATTACTATCTATCAAAAAAGTTTTTAACTAAACTGACCTTGAGAATTGTGAATGAGCCGTGATTGCCCACTAATGCCTTCTCTTTTGGAATCCTAAATCAAACCCCATATCATACACAAGAAGGCAGTAAAATTGCTACAAAGGCAATTATTAGTTATAGCAACGAAGGTACACGATAAATTCGTTATAATCGAATCTTACCGTAATTTTATTCTTCTTCTCAGAGTTTCTATGTATAAGTAGCATCACTAGTTCATCTCAACTGTTAATCTCCTTTAATATCCATGTATCCTTCTTCTTGTTATCATTGTGGCATAGTGAATTTCACTTTAATTATTCGCCTCCAACATCAGAGAATTGTCATCAGCATTTTGACTCATATTGTTTACTGTCGCTCAGTTACTGATAAGTAGTTGATGCATTACATAAAATACAAAATTGACATTGTCAATAATGATTGTGTGCACGTCAATGCTTATACAAATGTTTATGATGGGTATTGATTGTAAATAGAAATTTTTAAAAGGGATTAAATTCCTCAAATTCATATACTTACTTTATTTAAACTAATCAAAAGTTTGCATCAAATATCTATGTTATGTACATTAAAGACATTAAATTGAAAAGTTAATTTTTTTTTTACAACAACAATAAAATTTGTTACTTAATTTTTATTTGAAATTGCATTCATTGTTGCAGGAAATAAAAATAAAGGAATTCACAAAAGAAAGGAAGTGAAAAGATAATGTAGAAAATGTATTCAATGCAAAGACAATCGGTCACGCTCAATCGCATCGCATACATTACTTGTTGTTGCATTTTGTTTCCTCTTTCTTTCCCTCTCTCTCTCGCTCTCTCTCTCTCTCTCTCTCTCTCTCGCTTTCACTCACTCCTCCTTTCTCTATCTCAGACAATTTACGAGATCATAGCTTGAAATTGTTCTGTAAAATGTTACCTTAAATCACGTGATGCTTCAGTTGCATTCAGCGAGTGAACGTATTCGCTAGGGTGAATTTAATACTTTGCTGCTGGTAGCACTTTCATCAGTTGAGACGAGCTATTGCTGCTGGATGCGAATACAACAGTAACAGCAGCAGTGAAAAGAAAAACAACAATAATCCAATATTCCAAAAAGTATAAACTTTGTTTTATTTTCAGTTTTAAAATTGCTTGAATGTACCCTACACTTTTATTAATTTTCTAAAATAAACTATTCTCATTAGGCGACCGAGAAGAGAGGGAGGAGGTAGAGCAGGTTTTGGTTGACATTATGTTGTTGTTTTCACAAATTTCAGACGATTATCGGAGATTTCTAGTGGGATGTGGGCTACCCCATAACACCAAATACGCGAATCTGAGTTGAAACTAATTAAGGGTACCAACGAGTTTGGAGTTTAATAATTTATGACAGATACAGTAGTTTCACAAGAAAGCAATCGGCTTAAGTCACTGAAAAAATTAAGGTATCTTAAAAAAAAGTCCACAGCATCTTGAAATGATTAATTATTCATGGCGCAAATATATTAATATGGCGTCCAGTCGACACCATTCTTTGTAATTTCATTACAACGGAAATGCATGCTATCGACTAATTTTTCAGCATATGACCGTGTTAAACTTCGTCATATTACCCTAAGAAGCCGCTTCAAATGATTTATTGAACGTATCTTTTTCCCACGTAGTTTTAACTTCTGACTTCTTAACTAAGAGCCCAAACCTTTTCGATCGGATTCGCATCTGGCGACTGTGAGGGCGAATCCAATGAAGTTATGCCGTTTTCCTCTTTCCAACTGCTACACAAGCGACTGCGATGTTTTGGGTCGTTGTCCTCTTGAAGAACCCAATCTCGTCTTCCTGCCCCAAACCACATATCCGTTGATGGCAGAAGTCCACCACGGTATATCGTGGTCATGAAGTTGGCATCCAAATTCCTCGTGAACATGATTAATTTGCCAAATCCTTGTTTTGTGAAGCATCCCCAAACATGAACCTTTCCTGGTTGTTTCAATGATCGCTGGAGCATCTTATTGGACCAAGCACGCTTAATAGTATTTGTCATCCAAAAGGAGGATTCGTCTGTGAACACCACTTGGCTCCAATCGTCATCCACATGTTCAGTTGCCCACTCTTGGCGTTTTTTTATTTGCTTTGCAGTTAGTAAGGGTTTTACCGTCGTTGCTCGAAATTGGATCTGAAACTCCCTCAAACGGTTTCTTATTGTATTCAGAGAGACATTTATGCCTTTTCGAGCCAATTTTTGTTTAGCTGCAAGGATATGGCTGGATTTGCTTCGAAAATCCTCTTTATAACCAAGTCCTTCTGTTTCGAGGTAGCTCTACAAATGCCGCGATTTGACAAGTCGGCCACATTTTTGTGCACCAAAAAGTGTTGGTGCCAATGCTGGACAAACTCCTTCGACTTTTTTAAGTACTTCGAAGCACTCAAGTGGGACATCTTGGGACCTGTTGGATGGGAACAAAGAAAGACTGCTTCAAAACGTTTCGCGTATACGGAACTCATTTCTTAAATATGCTCTTGAGACGAAAGCGTATAATGGACTGTTGCTACAATTACATTGCGAAATTTACAATGAAATCAAGTTTTTTGAAAATCAAGGCCTACCTGATAAAACAAATTATTTCATGCGAAAAAGCCGATTGCTTTCTTCTTGAAAGTACTGTAATTACTCTGAACAAGAGAAGATGACGCCGGTGGGCAAAGGGCTTTCGATCTTTTGGTTGTTGTAGTTCCAGACTATTCTAAACCTAAGTTGATTGGTAATTCTGCCTTTCGAAATTCGTCTTCGATTTTGCGAGAAAATGTTTTAGTTTTCAAATATGGGTATTTTGACGTTTTGTTTTATCAAAGAATTTCCGAGTCTCATTCTTTTCAGTAAAAATATTGGCCGTGGTTGCCGTGGTAGAGTTGTTCGTGCGTTGGCCTGCTACTGGGCTTTAAATCTCAGCACAGGCAAAATACGAGGTATGATAAAAAAATAACAGTTTTTTAATCATCATTTATAGTTATTCATCAACAACTATCTTGTCCCCTTCAAAGTAATCCCCCTCAGATTTAATAATACACTTATGCAACTTATGTTTCCAATCCTCGAAACACTTTTGAAACGCGCTTTTTGGTATCGCCAACAGCTCCTGTTTCGATTTTTCTTTTATCTCCTCAATCGTAGCAAAACGCTTTCTTTTCATCGGTGTCTTCAGTTTTGGGAAGAGGAAAAAGTCAGCGGGGGCCAAGTCCGGTGAATACGGTGGTTGAGGCATGATAACGGTTTTGTTTTTGGCCAAAAACTTACGCACAAGCGACGTTGTTTTTGCTCAAAATTTAGCAATTTTGGAACAATCTTCGCTGCCGCACGTTTCATGCCTAAAACATCCGAGAGCACACCAAAACACGACTAACCTTTTTATCTGTCAAAAACAAACTGACAATCCGAAATGGTTGGTATTGCCAACATATATAACAGACATGTGTACCAACATAACAGAAAAAAAATGGGAAAATCGAACATACGTAACTCACGAAATTTGAAAATAACGGTTATTTTTTTATCACACCTCGTATAAAAAAAATTACAAAAACAAATTTTCTACACGGTAACACCTCACCTCAAGTCAGGCAATGGCCTGACAGAGTAAAAATAGCGTAAGAAAAGCTTTTTACTTCGCAGTTAGGATTCGGCATAAAACTGTAGGTGTCCCCTCTACCATTCATGGATGCGAAACAGTTCGGCCTGCACCCTCCATGGGCTGTTGTGCCATTAAAAGAACAAGAAGACGCACCACAGCACACACTTTTTCTACATATGCAATGAACTCACAACTTCATTGTAGGGTATCAAATGCATACATTCTATGTACCGTGTATCAAAGGAAATAGGTAAAACGTAAAAGTACTCTGGGAGTTTTATTACAATTGATCACCTGTTACACTTATTGATAATTGTACCCTGAACCATAATAAAGAACTTTATTTTACGAGTACGAGAACGAGTACGAGAACGAGAACGAGTGCGGCAATGATGCTAACGCCGATAGGACGAGTGCACCCACACAAGTACAATAGGTTGGCGGTGCCAGGTTTGGTTTGAGGTTGGCGAGATGGTTGCTTGCTAAAGACCACCGCCGTTGATGCTAATGCCACACTTAGTTTGGGACATGAAAGCTTTTCACTGCATATACACACACACACATATACATACTCGTACCTACATTGTACATACATACATATGTATGTATGTATATTAATAAATACGAGTAGCTCGACTGTGCATTCAATGGGGACGTATGCATTCGTATGAACCATGAAAACCTGCAATGTGTACTAGTAGATGCATGGGCATTGAGTTTGTATGGCATGAAATTTATTTGTATTGCATGTAATCAGCGCAGTTTTTACCAATTCGCAGTGCGAATATATGTGTATGTATGTGTTAGCAATAGTAAGCGTAGCGAGTATACGTAAGCTACTCATTTGTTGCAGTTGAGTTGAGCACATAAAATGTTTAAATCGATTGCTGGCAATACTTAGTAGCAATTGTACAACAGCGGACACTAGCTTGAATTTGTTGAACATTTTATTGTTGCATTCGATTGTTTGCTCTCTCCTGTGCTTATTTTCCTATATTTCCTATATTTTTGTGTCGTATGTTAAGCCGTTCCGCTTTTCAAATGTGAAAGTGATGAACACTATTGTTAAAGGCTCAGATACTATTTATTTACAGATGTTGTACTTACTTTTTTCTTTCAGCTCGTATGCAAATATGTGTACTAAGTACATCTATACTCCTTCTTTGTATAAAGGATTAAAAAAAGAAAAATCTTTTAATACTGGTTTTTACTATATATAATAAAGTTTAACAAGTGGTGAATCAATAATGTTGGCTATTAAAAATAATGGAAAATTATGGCCACATAATTCATTAAGCGACTTAGATGCCATGTTGCAAGATTATAAAGCATAATTATAACGAGAGGAGAAAACGCCACCAATTTGTTGGCACAATCAGTAGCGGATCAAGGATTTTGTTTTGATTTGAAGACTGATTTGACCGGCGAAAATTTTAATTAAATACCCGACAAAAAATAGACCATTTAGAAACCGTTTCCAAGCCCAGACTAAAAATCAGACTAATCAAAACCAAGACCAAGTAAAAACAAGACATAAAAATATATCGAAAAAATGTCATATAAAAAATCCGATAAAAAGCCCAAGAAATACAATTTAAAAACTTTTTAAATTTGTTTATTTTTACTTTTAATGGCACAACAGCCCATGGAGGGCCTAGGCCGAGCTTTTCGCATCCACTCATGTTGTGCGTGTTATATTTGTACATGAATGGAAGGGACCTACAGTTTTATGCGGAATCCGAACAGCGAAGTGAAAAGCTTCTCATAGGCAATTCTTTCTCTTGTACGTTTGTCATTGGCTGCCAAGAGGTGGTACCATGTAGAAAAATAATTTTTTCTATTTTTTGATTTTAACTGTCCGAGATTTGTACATCGGACACTCTGCGGCCAAGTAAAAACTAGCCAAAAATCAGATAAAAACTTAAGTTCATCGAACACTATATCAACAAAAATATAGACCAATTAAAAACCTCCCCAATAATCTTATCAATAACAAGATTAAATTCAAGATGAGAAGTTAGACACCAGGTAAAATTCAAATCAGAAAATATCCCATTCAAAAACTCAACCAAATATTAGAACAACCGAAAACCACATCCAAATTAGGGGTACAATTAAAATAAAAACAAAAAAAATCTCACCCTATTCAGACCAAACGAAATTCTAATCAATATCCCATCCAAAAATTAGACCAACCAAAATCTAACAACCGCCGAAATCAACCTTGCCCCTGGATCCGCCCCTGTACAAAACTAACTTTATCAGATTTACTTAGCATTGTTCAAACTTTAAGTCGATTTTCTTGTCACTATTGCGGTTTCTCCTTGGATAGTTAAGTCTTCATAAAGAAAACTTTATCGTTTTTGTCTGTCGGCAAAACTTTTTGAACGCTCACACCTTAGTCAAAAAACGCCAGGGCACATTGTGTAACTGACTGACAAGAGAGAGAAAGGTGACAAAACGTAATGCCCCAAAAATAATAGCATTTAAGATTAGTTAATGTTTGCTTTTCGAAATCATTCCTTTCAATTGAATTTTACATTCACCAGTTACCATACCCAATGCAATGGAATGGGTGGCGTATTTGATGTAAGTGGTAAGTAGTAGTTTGTGATGGGTTTGTGGTGTAGTTGCGGTTAGAGTTGTCCCTGGAAAATGTGTAACCGCATCAAAAGTGCTTTTGTATTTCCTGTTTGACACTAAAAGTTAAGATTAAATGAGAATACCGGAAGTTTTTTGTGTTTTTGTTCATTTAAGTGATGCCTTTGCTTGTGATCCTTTTAATATTCTAAACAATTGAATCAAACCCTTACACCTTTGCCTTTACATACTTTGGTGTCAATATTACCGAAAACGAATTTAACTAAATCATGCTTTTGTTTTAAAATTTACTTGCGGTTTTCACAAGTTCAGTTTTGTATGTTCGTGAAAACCACAATTTCAGATTTTAAAACAGATATTGCGCATTTGCTTTTTCTAACCGGAATAAAGGATTTTAAAACTAAGTGAGAATATTACATACAAGTTTTTTAGGTCTTACTGAAAAAAACAACAGTTTGTATGAGGATATTTTTAAATATTTTTCGTGGGAGATGACAGGTTCCTCTTATTTGAGTTTTATTTCTTATAGATATTCGTTAATCTGGCAACGAACACTTGGTGATACCAACTACCGCCATGTCGAACATTTTCAATGATTGCTAAAATATTGACCGGCATCTTTAACTCTAACGCACAGCATAACCAGTCAAAAGTACTAGTACTTAAAATTCTTGAACTTTCTTTTAAAGAAAGCGACATTTACGCAGCTCCTTTTCTTTCTTTCTCATTTCACATTTTTAATTTTACATTTATTTTATTTCCCATAGAATCACAAATGGTTATTATTTCATATCAAATATTTTCTCATTTGCGTGTTTTCTGTGCAATTGCTGAGATATGAAATGAACAAATAAATAAACAACGCAAACAACAGCAGCAGCAGCAGCAGCAACTCAAATAACAAGCAAGCACAGCAAGCAAGCAACCAATTGCACCAACAACAACAATACAATAAGAGTGAAATAAATAAATAAATAATAAAAAATAAAAAAATGTGAATTAATGAAAAAGTCGCTCGTAGCGATTTTTTCTAATCTAATTTTATAAAATCGCGAAAAGAAAAAGTAAAATACATAATAAAGGCAGACAAACGACAATTTCAGCAGGAACATGAGCAGCACACACATAAACATTCGAAAATATACATATTTATGTATGTGTACGTATACGAAATAATAATAACAACAACCACATTGAAAAAAAAGCCAATGCTTAGCAAAATCACTTTATGTTGTGACTAAATTAAATTAAAATCATATATAAGCACATTTTCATACATACACGAGTATAATTCTTCATTTGTACAGGGTGTGGCAGGTATTTGAAGACATTCACACATGTACCTGCCACATCTTAGCTAGAAGTTTTTACATTTGTTTCACAAAAAAGACACTCGGTTATCGTCGCTATACATGCGATTCACAGCGATCTTGAAATCTCCCAATTTTCACAAAGTTCGTCGAGAGTTGGAAGCATCTGATGGCAATGTACAAAGTGTTGCCAAGTGCAAAAAACATGAGAAACGTTCAGACAGTCTTAGAACATTACAGTTTGTGCAGCAAGTTCAGGGCATTATTAACTTAGACCGTTCAAAGTCTGTAAGGATCATATCGAGAGATCTTGAAGTTTCTGAACGCTAAATCAGTCGCATCTTGTACAAAGTGTTGCCAAGTGCAAAAAACATGAGAAACGTTCAGACAGTCTTAGAACATCACAGTTTGTGCAGCAAGTTCAGGGCATTATTAACTGAGACCGTTCAAAGTCTGTAAGGATCATATCGAGAGATCTTGAAGTTTCTGAACGCTAAATCAGTCACATCTGCTGCTCTGGACAAAAAAATTAACCGACGAAATGATAGATGGCTATGTTCGGATCCTTAAGGTATTCCTTATGTTATTCACACTATGTTGCCGGCAATTGTCATGGTTTCGGGAGTGGTGAACAATGAAGGAAACGTCATGCCACCCCACATCTTTCCTCAAGGACTTCGGGTAAATGCTGTTGCCTACAGTGAGGGTTTGGAAATAGTTGCGAAACCCTGGATAGATTCGTACGTGGTAAGAGTTCATACGCATTCCAACAGGACTCTGCTTTGTATGATCATATGACTCTAAACATGTGGCCACCTCCGGATCTTAATACTTTGGACTACTACGTATGTGGCTTTGTTGAACGTGAGACATCTATTACCAGAGTAATGACGGATATGAATAAATATAATTTGATTCGGGCTTGCACACGTTTCCGGCAGAGAATTGAAGCTGATATTGCCGCTACAGGCGATTTCATCTACTAATTGTGTAGCTTAACTGTCACTCAGAATGATGTACAAATTTTAGTTTTCATGTCAATATGCCCTCAAATACCGCACCCTGTAAGGTAATGAATATTTGCAAGTATGTGTGTGTGTGTGTGTGTCTTGCACGCTACTATGCATTTGCAAGACATTTGACATGCTGTTTCTCCAAAAAGGGAAGGGATGAATATGTTCTACATTGTACTTGTAGTTATACCTGCACAAATGCCCGACGGCATTTGATTTTAAATTTATTTAAGAGTTTTTCTATTAGTGTTTTCAATTTAGGCATGTTAAAAGTGCGGGAAGGGGGGTAACGGAGTGAAAGGGGGAGGGGCTGAAATAATACCATAAGTATATTTGAGAAGGAAAACTCAAAACCACTCCACAAAATAACTCACACTTACACTTGCATACATAAGACTACATATAGTACATCGTTATTTTTTTTACATTATTTTTCAAAATTATTTCCGGGCTTTTAAAAATATATTGCAAGAAAGAAATAAACAATAAGCAATAAACTTAACCGAATTAAAAGTTATGTCATTTTGAAATTGTCTTGGTATTAAAGGTTGTACATACTTATTTGGCTTTTACGAAAATTCAGATATTTCCATTTCAGCTTAAGGGTCTTCCCATCAATTATGTTACAGAAATGGATGCAACCGTTTGTCAGTTTATTTGTTTATTTTTAATTGTTCCCAAAATCCGCAACTGAACATTACCAAATTTCGTGCGCTCTTTCGTTGCTATTCGGAGGTGGTTTTACGACATGTATAAGGAGAGGATTGGAGAAGTAGTACTCATATCTTCGGAGTTACTTACAAGATAGGACTAAGAAATTGTCGTTAGTTGACCAGGCTATGCTATAGGAGAAATGTAGACAGGATCTATCAGAAACCATTAGCGGCATGATACTAGGATTAAGTATGAAGTTTTTTTGCGAAAAATATGTGGAAACTTGGAAAAGTAGGCGTGGCACTTCCCATTAAAACCTAATGCTGTTTTGGGTACCTACATCTCCAGAACTTCCCACAACATAGTATAGCACTGAGATTTGGTAAAAGGACATTGGTTGACAATGACATGCTATAGGAAAAATGTATAAGTGGGTTTTAAAAAGGGAATGTGGCAACTCTCATATAATCTGAGATTCCATTAACACCCCTTGTGATATGATACTAAGATTTGGTATGCAGGTATAATATTTCAATGGTGTTCTGTGGGAAAAATGTGTATGCTTGGAAAAGTGGGAGTGGTTCCTTCACAGAATCCTACTTTTAAGGGTATATCTAGGGAACCATTCACTGTGCAGTATCGGGATTTGGTACCAGGACATTAATTTACAATGCCATGCTGTATGATAAATGTAGATGGGATTGAATAAAGGGGTGTGGAATCTACTATTCCAATACTATTTCTACTACCATTTTCTACCACCATTTGCTACCATTATTTTCTACTACTATTTTCTACTACTATTTTCTACTACTATTTTCTACTACTATTTTCTACTACTATTTGTTACTAATTTTTACTACTAAGTATTTTCTACTAGTTTTCCTACTTCATTTGTACTACCATTTTCTACTACTTTTACTATTCATTTTCTTAAATTTTTTTTCTATTAAGCTGTTTTTTATTATATACCTACTATTTTACATTTCGTATTACTTTTTACTACTATTTACTAACACTTTTCAACTTTCAGAAATTTCTGTCTCTCAGATCACGTGTGCCGCTCCTCATTTTAGTTTCATTAGTAAGGAAATATAAGAAAGATGCATTTATTTTGAAAATCTCAAAAGTTATTTATTAACATTCATATACATATTGCTCGAACTGTGCCAAGTTCAGCTAGTTCTAAATAGATTTAACATTAGAAAAATATGTCCTCATCGCAGCATCACAGCCGCAACTCGTAGGTGCTTGTTCTTTCTTTTAATCTTTTGTAATGCTTGCCAGCTTAATGCACATAAATTAATAAACTCTGGTTAGCATAGAAGTCGTACCTTTTGAAGTTGAATTTTGATATTTTATATATTTTATAGTGAAGGAAACCTGCACCTGAAAGATTCTTTGTGCCGAAACTCCAATAACATCATTTGTACCATATAAGAAAATCTCTTTTCATTGGGCGATATAAACGATTGATTCCTCTTTTATGATTTTCTTTCTGCAAATTTTTGTTAATTTGTTAGGTTCAAACATATGGTCTTCAAAATGAAGTTTAATATTTTTGAGATAATCGCAATTGAAATTGAAAAAAATGCGGTTTTTGCCATATCGAATGATCTATAGAATTGGCCCATATTAAGTCCGGCTGATTGTTAAAAGGAGGAGGTTGACCTTACAGGCTCCTACTTGGTTCTAACAATCAGCATACGAAACTAAGAATCATTAAGTCATCAACATCATCACTGCTTTAACTAGATCACTTCATAATCATCACTTCATACTTAAGTATACCTATTGATTAAAATAAAATCTGGAATCAAAGTTGTCCAAGGACATGAGAAAGTTGTTAAAATCTACTTAATACAATATCCTTGCCTAGTTTATCAATTTATGTGACGATCTAAATACTAAACAAAGAATTTTCAAGTGAATTTATTAAATTTAAATGCATGCAAGTAAGAACAATAAACTACAGAAATATTACTCGTGGCTATGAAAAGTCAACATAATTCTGAGCAAGGGTACCTTACCTCATTATAGCATATAAAACTTGCTTGTTAAAACATAGAAATAAAAAGAAAAGATTATAAAAGCAAAAATGCATTCATAAGTAAGCAAGAGAATACAGGATAGGATTTTCACTTACCTTCACTTGTTTCATGCACACACACACACACGCACACACGCACACTTAGCAATGCACTGAATCTTGCATGCAGATTCACGTAGCATTGTTTTATGCAAGGATAAATGACAGCAAGGATAAGCGGCGATCCGATATGCAAAGAAAATAAAAATACTCAAACACACACATGCACGTTTCTACGTATGTATGTGTGCATGGAATGAAGCATAAATAATGCATACAAACGCACGCACGAATGCATCCAGATATTGCACACACTTAAGTACGAATAAAGCTTAAGTAAAAGCAACAAATATAATAGCCAAAGAAATTTGCAGTAAGTGCAATTGTTGTTGTTGTTTTCTACTATGCATGAGCAAGTGAAGTAAGTAAGTAAAAACTGATCAAAAATGCACGTATGTGTGTGTTGGTGCGCACGTACATATAAATGTGCACTTTGTGGGCATGGCATGTTGTTGTTGTTGTTGTTGTTGTTGTTGGTAGTGATGTTAGTGTATGGTGTTAGATGGTGACGGTGGTATTGCTGATTTACTATCGTCACATCACATAAGCGCACCGAATGTTGTTCACTTATGGTAAAGTTACCGTTTGCTATTTGCAATGTCGCCACCTGCTGCCGCTGTTGTCCCACTTGCTATTGCTTCTGCTTTGCATTGCTGCTGCTATAAGTCTCAAGAAGCTATACCATAGCAAGTATTGTTGAATGCAAATGTAAAGGTAAAGTAAAGCAAAGTTAAGCATCCTCCCAAGTGCATAAATTTGCTTGTTAAAAACCCTGATTGATACGAAGTCCCTGTTGCCACTCATGCAGCTCGTTGTACTGTTGCTGGTGGAGTTAATGGGAGTTGCTGCTACTTCATTTATTCAAACAATCACTCTCCCATTTCGCTCATAGCTGCAGCTTGTTATTTTCTCCTTTCTGTTGCTCTAAATCGTAGGTGAACACAAAATAAAAAACTACTAGCAATTGTTGGTACGGCAAAAAAGCATTGTATTGAAAATGGAGAAATAAAAACGTTAGCATCGATGTGAGTATAGTGTAATCTGTTGCTGCATGTGTGTGTGCAATGCCAGCTATGCTGCTCGATTTTAACTTTTTATTCTTCCATTGCTACCTACCTTCCCTTTCCCATCCTCTACCTTTCTCCATCTCTCTCCCTCTTTCCTATTTTAATATACACTAACAATAATAATAAGTTTGCTTTACATTTACGTGTTCATCATTCTACTTTTTTCTTTTTTTGTTTTGCTTTGTTGCTGCCATGTGACATATTGGCATTAGCTGTTGCTGCTGTCGTATGTGCAACGCAAACAGAATAATGTCAGTTCCATTTGCATCGTTTTAAAAATTTATAACTTTTGTTTCTATTGCTTCGTTGTTTTTTCTGTTTTTGTTATTGCGCAACAGTTTTGGAATAGAAATTCCATAAATTTAAAGAAATTAATATAGGATTTATGTTTCTAGTCGAAAAAAAAAGTAATTAAAATTTATTAATTTCAAGGCAGACGGGTTACATAGTTTCACTTTACTTACTGGAAGAAAAGCATCCTTCCAGGACCAACAACCTAAGGCTTTCAGTGCAACTCATAAGTTCCGTAGTAGTTGCAAAATTCCATTGATAATTGAAAACTCCTTTCCTTTGCCAGAACAGAAATTCACATATTTGGAATATTCTTAGAATTCTTCTCCCAAGGAACAATGAATTTTTCTCTAGCATGGAGAAACTGAATCACTTAGGTATTTGTGTATATACGAGGTTTTAAGCCCTTAAATGTATTAAGAATATAGGTTGGTATATTTTCGGTATCCTGATCTTTTGATTACTATCAAATTATCTTATCCTTTTAAAGGGTTGATCAAACAATGAAATGCAAAACGTTACAGGTATGAAAAAACGCACCAGTTCCAATCTGAAAAAGAATCATTTTATTGTATGAATATATTGAGAGTTTGCGATTTAATATTTTACGCAAGAATAATTTTAATTCATATCAATTTGTACTTGAGGACGCCATTGCAATCAGCAATAAGAAGCAAGGGAGGTTCGATGTAATCATTGGCTCGCCCACTACAATACCAACAACAATAACAAAAACCAGTATGGAATTCGATTAATTTTATTTTGGAATTTCGGTGTTAAGAAAAAAAATGAGTGTTACCGAGAGAATACAACAGAAATGCTTTCACAATAAAAAAGAAGATCCCACCCCATGGCAAACAGACTGACTGACTGACGGGCTGGCTACAAATATTGACAAGGCAAAATGGCATTTTATTTTCGTTTTACTTTTCTGTGGCAAATTTTTTAAATTTTTTGCTTACCTACGAGTAATAATAACGGTAATAGTGTAATGGTAGGTGTTCAACACAATTGTCACACACACATACACACATATACATATATATATGTATGCGAGTATGTATGTATATCGTATGTGCATACAATAACGTTCGCTTCACCTTTGAGTATGTGAGTGTGAAAAATATTAATGCGGCTTCTTTGCTTCTTCATGGTTTTTGTTGCTTGTGGTGGTTTTTTTATGCTACTACCACTACTACTGTAGTTGCTGCCGCTTAAATAAGCTTATTACAAATAATATGTACATGTGCCGAGCGCATGAGGGAGCGCATTAAAGTGTGCATTAAGGCCGTCATGCTCGACGCCACGTCAATGAGGTTGAAGGAGAATTTTGTAGCAATTATGAAATACAAAGCGGAAAAGGAAAAGGAAAGCGGGAAGCCAATGATAATGATTATAAAAAGCAAAACTACACACACATACATACTAACTAACTATGAATGAAAGGAGAAGCAACAGAAGGACATGAACATACGACAGGTTGCAGGATGTGTGCCTTGAATGTGGCAAAGAAGTCGCCGTATGAGAAAGATGCGAATTGAATTGAACATTTATTGATGAATAAACGTACACACACACACACACACACACACACACACACATAATACGCATACACACTTACACACACAGATGTAAAGAACGATGAATGAGAAAATTGAAAATTGAAAAATTCTCACCCATTTTTATTACTCAATTCTTTGCTCCTTTCATTCATTCTTGCTACTTGCACACAACGCACACTTTTATTTCACTTTTTGTTGTTGTTGTGTTTGTTGTTGTTGCAATTTTTCTTGCGGCTTTTGTGGCGAGCTTAAAAGAGTCCTTTGTGCCATCCATCGAAAGCCTCAAATATCAATTCGTTTGTATGTACCATATGTACTATATGTATGTAGCCCGTTTGCTTGTACGTTTCACTCTGTGTGTATGTGTGTGCGTGCGTGCGTGCAGTTTACTAGTTTTCCTTTTCAAATTCAAAGAGCATATAGCAATGTAATGGCATTGCATATTTTTACGGGGCGTGTCCGTCTCTGCCTGCCTTTCACTTTTGCACATTGCTGTATCTGTTGTAATGGGTTGATGATCGTCACGTTAAAAATAATTTTCAATTGAAGCATACTTTAAGGCGCATATAAAAAGTATGCATATGTACCATATGTACATTCAAATGTGTGAAAATTCAATTTAATTTAATAGCTAATCATGTGCATATTCTTTAATTTTCATTTAAGTGTGTGCATGTATGTATGTATGCACAAATGTATTGAAGTATGTGTGTTATTCACGAAAGCATCATAAAGCGTTGACAAATTCAATTTAATGCTAACGTATATGAGTTTAAACATAAAAATGTGCTTCTTTTTATTACGTTGGTAAATGTTTTTTCCTTTCTTTTATTTGCTTTGAGTATGTGAGTATGTGGAGTGGGTGAGTGCGTAGCCGACGGAAGGAGCGCTATAAGAACAAGTAACAAGTAAGTAGTGCAAATTAAATTATAGCTGGAAAAGTGCCATAAGTATATTCATTATTATTATATTTATGGTTTTCGTTTACATATGTACAATAGTTTATAGTTTTACAATTGTGATGTGAAGAATACAATTTATACTTGAATTGATTTTTATTTGTCCGAGTACTTTCGAAAGTGTGGGTGGTAATCTGTTTCTTTTAAGAAAGTAGCGTTGATTCTCAATTAAGATTTGATTGAGCAAGTTTACTGCTTTCCGCAATACAATATATTGAAATGATCTTGGACTTATTTGATACAACTTTATTTATTGCAAAATAAAGATCAATATCTTGTCATCAAGGAAGACAAGGAATGAAAGCTTTACTTAATAGCTTCGTCCTACCGAATCTTAATGTTGTTAAGATAGGGAACGGATTGAGTTCATTGACGTAACTCTTGGCAATATCGGAGAGTTAGATAGATTAAGAAATTGGAGGGTAGTAAATAAGTATACTATCAATGTTAGACCTTAGAACAATTTAATATAAAATTCTGTTTGCCCGAACCTGAGCAGCTGCAATTGTATTATGCGAAGAAGAAGTTCACGAAGAACGGTTGCCAAAAAGAATTAGTTCTTAAGTGCACTTTCCTGGCAGATGGCAGATATCGACTGCAATTCATAAAATGCTGTAAAGAGTTTAAAGTTTGAAACATCGTAAATCGATAAAAAATTTACAATGGATATTGACATATAAATAGAAATAAGTATCACTGCCTCTATTCTTCAGCCGTGTACCTCCAAAAGTACCATTGTGCAGAAAATGAAAAATAAAACTAAATATCTCTCGGTTTTTTCACCCAACTATTTTTGTGTTCAAGTGGAGATACGGACTTGAAGAACTTGCTCTCAACTTATTTTCGTAGAAACTTGCTGAGAGCTTAAGTATGTATGTATGTATCTATCTGGATTCTTAGATGATTTTATACAATGTAAGCAACAAATCTCAATTTCTTTACGCACCTTTAAAGTTATCAGGACAGAGCTACGCAATCGGCGTAAGAAGGTTTCGGGGAATATTATTTACAACTTGTCTGGCAGTAGAACCAATAATCTACTAATGCGGTGTTGCTTCAAAAGTGGGTAAAGCGGCTAAGCTAATGCAAAAGGTTACTCCGATAAGCTCTTTTTCCTTTTGAAAACAATCGGAAAGTTTCTGGCTAACTACATTGAAAGCGCAACATTTAAAAATTAACATTTGAGTAGTTGTCAGTAATGTGAAAGAGCTGAAATCTCTTAGGGTTGCTGAACGAAAGCTAAACGTGATTTTGTTGTGAGAAAGAAGGTAGATAAAATGAGGCGAAAAATTACTAGTCCACCCGAGAAATCACCATTGTGTATACCTTTATAAATACTAAATAAGTATATAAGTATCTCAAACAACTGCATATGACTTTGATGGAAAACATTACAAAAGTTTAACTTTTTTACGTGTATACCTCATATACAAAATCAAAAGAAGTTTAACCATTATGCAAACTTCTTGTTTCTTCTTCTATTGCTACTTAAAAATAACAAAATAACAAAAAACAAAGAAGAAAAATAATTTAGTATCTACATTTTATTTCAATTATATTCTATACAACTACATACATACATACACATACAATTTAGTAAAGTAAAAGAAAATATCCCCCAGCTAGTTGGGAATAAACTGAAAAAAAACACACAACGAAGATGAAAAAAGGTGCTAGTAATGCTACTCGTTGATTGCTGTGGATATGCTGGAGATAAAGATGAAGATGAAGATGGTTAAGACGATGATGATGATGAGGTTGATAGTTGGTGGTGGTTTTAGCCAAGAGAATAATTTATAACAATTTATCATAGAGAGTTTTTGCGCTGCACGTTTTGGTATTTTTCTACCATGGGCAAAAATAAGTAAAGTGTAGCAAAATGAGGATAGAAAAAAAAAATGCACGCCCATTTACAGAAAAACAGCCTGAAATTTCCCATTTTAATAATTTACACAAAATTACAGAGCAATCGCCGGAATAACAGAATAACAACTGCACGAACATCAGAAATCTAAATCTAATTATGAAAGCCTTCTGCGTAAATTATAAAATAATAAAAATAATTTTTTTAAGAATGTATTTTCTTTTGTTTTCAAATTAAAAATAAAATCACTCAGATACAAGAAGTTGTAGCGGAAACTTTCATTTGGAATTACTATATATAGGTATATATGAGTTTCACAAGTATCTCAGGGTAATTACGTGCAAAATCCAGCAACAATATGTTGAAGGAGCAAGTGAAAGCAAGGATATGAAGATATACATAGTTAGCACGAAGAAAGAAAGAGAGGAATAAATAAACCAAAGAAATACGAGTACTAAATCATATGACGAATAAAGTTTGGATATTTTGGTATACGAATGCATTTAAGATTTCCAGTGTGGAATCAGTGAAATAAAACTGAAAATACTTATAATCAGTGTGAGCTCATGAACTCATTAGACTCGCAGGGATTCTGGATAATACTCTCCAGTGTGGTAGAGTTACACTAGTCAAAGATAATCGCTGCTTTGGTTTGTCTGTTAACCAAATGCATTTTGCTCAAGATTCCGTATCCAACAGCTGGAGCTAGTGTAACTTGAGATCAATGACTAATGAAATGCGGTTTTTGATTATGAGGTAATTCAATGCGTGGAAGAAGAACTCCACATAATGTTACTCTATAAGTATAATGGTTGTCATTTGAACCAGTTAAATCTTACTTATACTTTATGCTTATGAATAACTTACGTTCGGAGAGAAAAGTTCCGAGGGGAAGGGAAAATACTTTATGTATGAAAGTTACAGCCAGATTCGTAACTAAAAAAGAGACTCATGTTAGTGGATTGTGGGCTTTCAAAGATTGCAGTAGCTGACATATACATACATCTTATCTATACTGTTTCATTTCCTTGGTAGACTTGTATAGGGTGTCCCAATACGAGTGCACAATTTAATTTAAATTTGAAACGCATATTTTTTAAGCGAGCTGTGATATTTTCTTTGCTTTGTAAAGTGGACTACTTACTTACTTAGCTGGCGCTACAACCGATGATCGGTCTTGGCCGCCTCCACAAAGCTTCGCCAGTCACTTCTGCTATGCGCGCGCTGGCGCCAGTTGATAAGGCCAAGTGCAGTCAGGTTGCCCTGCACCTGGTCTTTCCAACGGAGATTAGGACGTCCCCTTCTGCGTGATCCTCCACCGTGGTTCGAATAAAACACCTTTCTAGCCGGAGCGCTTTCTTCCATTCGCTCAACATGACCCAGCCAGCGAAGCCGCTGGAGTTTTATACGCTTGACTATGTCAGTGTCGGCGTACAGCTCATACAGCTCATTGTTCCATCTTATTCGAAACACGTCATCCACGCATACTGGACCGTAGATCTTACGGAGTATCTTCCTCTCGAACGCTCCTAACAGTCTCTCATCATTGATGGTCAATGTCCACGTCTCTGCGCCATACATTAGGACGGGAAGGATGAGGGACTTATAGAGCGTTATTTTCGTCGGTCGAGAGAGGGCTCTACTTCTCAATTGCCTACTGAGCCCGTAGTAACACCTGTTGGCAAGAGTTAGTCTCCGCTTGATCTCAAGGCTGACGAGGGGTTCATTATCCGAGGCTTGTTTGGAGGTTTCATTGGAGGGTATTTTAACGTGGTGGGTTCCAAGCCCGACGCACAACCATTCATTCAAGGCCATGGAGAAGCCCGCCGCACACATTAGTTAACTCACTGACGGTTGTCAGATCGTTATCCATGGGACGCCACGAGGAGGCTGTGTGTCGACTTGAAACGTAGAAGCGCAAGGATCGACCATGGACGCACCTGCGACTGTCACGAACTTTACCTTGTGTCCTACGCCCCAGGCCCCCTAAAGTAAAGTGGACATGTTCCGATAAAGTATGGAATAAAGTATCCCGGGAAATGGCCCCCTTCCTCTTTGAATGAAATTCACGATGACATTTTGAGAAAGAACTGACCGATGACGCGTTAGAACTCGTCCTTGAACTTAGGAATTTTCTATGGTTTATTCGTATAGACCTGAGATTTCACAGAACCACAAAGAAAGAAATTGCACGGCGTTGAATCGCATGATCTTGGTGGCCCTTTAACATCACGATTTCGGGAAATGATTCGGTCTAGAAATCGTTGCTCCAAATAAATCGATTATTTTATGCGCGGTGTGGCAGGTGGAGTCGTCGTGCTGAGACCATATGTTATTTACATTCAAACCGTCCAGTTGAGGACACAATAATTCCGTTATCGGTTGCCATTCACAGTAAATTTCCCCATTTTTGTAATCGGTTTTCATAATAATAACGCCTTATTCCTTTGTGTTGCGGAATGTTGATAATCGGAACAATCTTAGACGGCAGCTGTTAAATTTCAGAGTTGCCACTTGCCCAAAGAAAAATAAATGGCACAGAAATTAAATCGTGTACTCATATTGGGACACCCTTTATATGTATAGTATATATTCTGCAATATGTAGAGTCTCGTCTCTAGCATTCCAACTTCAAACTATTTGATGGGCTTCATACGTACTGAAGAAGCATAAACTTCACGAATTCCTTACAATTAAATAAATCTTCAAAATAATCATTTCAAACAAGATTAGTAAGGATGAGAAAGGTCACAATAACTCCCAGGTTGTTATGAATTTTATGAATGAAAAGAAAGCGTATACCATAATAACCAAAATTCCTCTAAGCAAGTGAGGCAAGTGGGGCAATTGTGCTGTATACTGTACGGTGAAGAATATCTTACCTCATTGTCAAATGAAAAGTTGTTGGAGAGCGGCAAAGTAAAGCAAAGCAAAGCAAAGCAAAGAAACGAAATGAAATGAAAAAAGGAGCAACTTCTTTACAATTAAGTGCAAGTATTTTGCGTAATTGTGTTTGTAATTGAAAAACTTTTCGAACACTTCACGTTCTTCGTTCGTTCGTTCATTCATTCGCTCTCATTCATTCATTCTTTTGTGCTTTTGAGAAGCACACAAATTTTACTATCTGACAAAATTGTAAGATGCATGCTGATTCCGTTTAATAATAATGTACAATAAGTATACCATAGTGCATACGTACTCGTAAGACGTAGAGAGAGAGAGCATAATACAAAAGGACTCTATGGCACTCAATTTAATTTACAATTTACATAAACTGCTGTACTTAAAATTCAATTGTTATTTTATCATATTTTCTACATTTTTAGTACACTTGAACCCATTGAATCAACTCATCAAAGGTGGAGACCATTCTCTATTGTATTTTAATTATGCAAAAAAGTACTTGAAACTAATAATAAAATACGAGTACATCTTGTGCTCGTATTTGCATTTCTTATAAGTGCGCTTCTTTATAATAAAAGTACCAATAATATTTTTATTGCCATATGCATACCATAAATAGTTTATATATTCACTGTTGGCACTTGTATAATTAATTATAGTTTAATTGAAATGTAAGTACTTACCTACATATCGCTTCCCTATATTGGCGAAAGTCCCAACGTAAAATTTTTCAAAATAGAGTTTTTGATGGATTATGTTTCAGTGCATATTACATATTACATACACCAAAAACTTATAATTTGTTTTTTTTTTTAATTACAATGCGGAAAATATTTAAGTTTCAAAAGGTTTTTCCCTTGTCCTGCTTACTTACTTAGCTGGAACTACAATCGATGATCGGTCTTGGCCGCCTCTATAAAGCTTCGCCAGTCGCCTCTGCTATGCGCGTTCATAAGACCAAGTGCAATGAGGTCCACCTGTACCTGGTCTATCCAACGGAGATAAGGACGTCCTCTTCCGTGTGTTCCTTAACCGTGGCTCGAATAAAACACCCTTCTAGCCGGAGTATTTTTTTCCACTTGCTCAACAGCTAGCGAAGCCCTTGACTATGACAGTGTCAGCTCATACAGCTCATCGTTCCATCTTATTCGGTACACGTCGTCCACGCATATTGGACCGCAGATCTTAACGAGTATCTTCCTCTCGAACGCTCCTAACAGCCTCTCATCATTGATGGTCAATGTCCACGTCTCTGCGCCATACAATAAGGATTGGAAGGATGAGGGACTTATAGAACGTTATTTTCGTCGGTCGAGAGAGGGCTCTACTTCTGAGCCCGTAGGCAAGAGTTGGCACCTGTTGGCAAGAGTTAGTCTCCGCTTGATCTCAATGCTGACATTATTGTTGGTGTTTATGCTGGATCCTAGATATACGAAATCCTTGACGACTTCAAAAGTATAATTGTCAACAGTGACATTTTGTCTAAGACGCCGTGACTCTTTGTTTGCTGACACAAGGTATTTAGTTTTGTCCTTATTCACCACTAGACCCACTCGACGAAACTCCCTTTCCAGATTGAAGAATGCTGCACTGACTGCTCGCTCGTTGATGCCAATGATGTCAATGTCGTCAGCGTATGCTAGCAGCATGACACTCTTGTAGAAGATAGTGCCAGAGATGTCGATGTTCACAGCTCGAATTATTTTCTCCAGCATAACGTTAAAGAAGTCGCACGATAGCGAGTGACCTTGTCTGAAACCTCTTTTGGTATCAAATGGCGCGGAGAGGTCTGTCCCAATTTTCACTGAGCTGGTGGTGTCGGTCAGTGTCATGTTGCAAAGACGAATGAGCTTTGCAGGGATACGAAAATCAGACATTGCGGCATACAAGTGATCCCTAATCGTGCTGTCGAAGGCGGCTTTATAATCGACGAATTGATGATGGGTGTTGATCTGTTTTGCTCGGGTCTTTTCCAGGATTAGGCGTAGTGTGAATATATGGTCGATGGTGGATTTACCTGGGCTGAAGCCACACTGATAAGGTCCAATCAGTTTGTTGATGATGGGCTTCAGTCTTTAGCACAGTATTCTCGATAGAACCTTATATGCAATATTAAGAAGGCTTATCCCACGGTAATTGGCGCGGATCGTTGATTCACCTTTCTTATGGAATGGGCTGAGTACGCTGAGGTTCCAATCACTTAGAATGCTTTCATCCGACCATAGAAGATCGTGCATGCGTTTTGTGAGCTCTTCGCCACAGTCTCCAGTCTTAAATAACTCATCAGGCAGGCCATCTGCATCGGCAATCATAATCTTTTGCTTGCCCTGGGAAACTTAAAATGTGTGCGTGTGTGTCAGTGGATGTGGAAAAGAATTTTATTACTTTGAACTTGTACGCGCTTATAAATAAAATTAGTAAATTTCTTAACCTGAAAATGCTTGAAATATTTCTTAATTGCATAAGTATGGCATCTGAATAACGGCATTTTGTACATTATACATACATAAGTACATATTTATAGTAATGAAATATACATGCATATATGTACTAAGCACAAACATACATACATAAGTTGTATCTTGTTGATTGCAATATCAGTGTGAATTCCATTCATATTATTAGCATCTTTGAATGTGCGGCATTTTAATTGACCATTGTGGTCACTCTAAATTTACAAGTGCGAGTAACTTGAGAATGTGATAGTGACGTAGAGAAACTTATTTATATACCTGCGAGATTTTCATTAGCAGATCAATCTCCTCAAAACTGCTGGGCACAATAAATATGTATGCCCAAAATGGGTGTCATCGACGACCTGAATATCATGTGATTTCAACCTTGAGGAGGCAAATTATTCCAGGCTTTTATATAAGAGAGAATTGGACCTGTGGACCTGTTTATAATTTCTTTTAGTGGTTATCTTTCATCCTAAAATCATAAAACCCATTTCGTGTCTACATGAATCCAATTGGTCGGACAGCGTTTTAAGAAAATTAAATAAAACTGGAACAAAGAATTCAAAGAATGTTCTGATCTTTGAGGGGGGAAAGAAGAGAAGAAATTATGGAACTGTAGGTTTCTACAGTTGTAGGTACCTGCAGTTGTAGGTTCCTTCCGTTCAAGGGAAGGAACCCACAGTTGTTTGCAATTTTGTTTACTCTGTGAAGAGGTGGAAGGAGCCTACAGTTGTATACCGACTCCGAACGACGAAGTGAAAAGCTATTCTTAGCCAATTTTTTTTTACTCTTGCAGGTTTGCCAGTGCCTGCCAAGAGGTAGGTGTGTTTTTTTTAATTTTGTCTGTGCCGAGCTTTGAACCCAGGATTTTTTGCGTACCAACTACGCCATGGCGTCCACTGCACATTTCTCCATAAATATTTTTAGTTGTTCAGTAGTATTATACGCAAAGGTCTTTGAGGGGCCTTCTGAATATTTCGGCTTAACCGTTAATACTTTAATTTATCTATAGAATCATATTACTCGGAACCAATAACCTTTTAAATATGTTAACATCACATAATTTTACTATGTAATTTCTCTCAGTTTCAGCTTTTTTTTTTAAACTAAATATTTTACAACTAAAAAGTTTTGTTAGTAACACAAAATAAATTTAGTTACATACAAACAAATGATGACGAAATTTAAATAAAAATGTTCATATATTAACACTTAAACTTTGAACTGATTAGGAGCATATTCAAATTATGTATGATGCCATAAACTATCTACATTCTACTCAACTTTATCCTTAGATTTAAGCACGGCAGTTTGTAAAATAAAAATATAAAAATGAAGTATGTAGTTACTTTAAACTTTTTAGTATGAATATTAGCATAATCTACGTATGCACCACCTCGGTTGCACCTAGCACCTTTCTGAATAAACTAACAGTAATCTAAGCTAAAGACAATATTCATAGGTGTGTCTGTCACTCACTTAGGCTCAAAGTATGTACATACATAAATTCATATACGAGTATACTTACCTTCGGTAAGTCAGTAACGTAACCCAACAAACAAACTAATCGCACTAGTAGCATAACAACACTATACGACAAAATTCGACTTAGTGTTTTTGACATCAAATCTGATTTGGGATGCTAACCTAGTGTTTACACCAGTAATTTTTGCCGAGACAATAGCAATACATTCACACTTTTCACTAATACACTCAGACAAAGACAATTTGTCTTCGCCTTTGTCTCTGATTTATTGACGTTTCAAGAAATTATGAGAGAAAACAAAACGCATATAAAATTCGGAGATTTTGGTAAGTTTCATTAATGGAATGGAAAAAGAAAACAAATTAAAAATGTGTTTTAATTTAGAGATTATTGAAATCATGAAATTTATTAAAAAGTAAAAATACTTACAACGGAGCGAGCAAATTAATCGAGACGACACATATGGCGCTTTGCTCGATATAAATTGTTTCAGTAATTGTCTAGACGCCTACGTCACGTAGACAATTTTTCTCGCGTTTGACAGCGAATACATATTCTCAATTATCTTCAGAGTATTGTCTTATGTAAACGCAGTGTAAGAGAGAAAGTGCTGCTCAGCAATTCTCCATTGATAGTTTTCCAATATTAATAAAGTGATCGATTTTGTTTTTGATATGTTTCTTAATTTGGAAAATAGTTTTTTTCGAATTTGACAAGTTCATCTTGTGAGATTATATCTAGTGTATTAAATAAGCTTAATGAACGTTAGGTTTGCCATAGAGAAAATAACAATAATGTAAATAGAGCAGGCAGACCAGCTATGATTCCTCATCAGTGATCGTAGATTTTGATTTTGTTTTGAAATTTTCCTTAAAAATATTGTAGAAAATATGAACGTATCGATATGTAAAATTGTTCGGCGAAACTTGATCTTTTAGAATCTGAAGTTAAAACATATGCCAAAAGCAAATGAGTCTCATACGTCGACTTCATTAAGTTCGAAATCTTAGGTGAATCACTTCGGAAAAGCTTCCAAAGCCAAAAGCAAATGAGTCTCATAACTTCAAATTCAATAAGTACGAAAGTAATCAAACCCCTACAGAAAAGCCTGCATAAAACTAGCCAAAATCAAATGAACCTCATATGTCAAGTTCGAAATCAAAGGTGAACCCCTTCGGAAAAGCTTCCTTAAAACTGGGCAAAAGCAAATGAGCCTCATACTTCAACTTCATTAAGTTTGAAAGCAAAGGTGAATCCCTTCGGAAAAGCTTCCATAAAACTAGCCAAACGCAAGTGAGCCTCATATTGCCGCTTCGTTAAGTCCTAAATCAAAGCTTCCATAAAACTACTTACTTCTAGTTAATACTACTTATATATGGCTGTACTGTCTCTTAAATTCATTGATTCCAAACTGTTTGCTGGTCGCTTGATAACCCACCTAATCTGTTTGAAATACTGCGCACTTTTGCATATGTTGTGTTCGTTGATCTTGTGTTGAAAGGAAGTGCAAAACTAATTAATTACATACAAATTGAAAATTGTAAAATTTGTGAAATGACATTTTGGGCATTAGTGGAGCGACAGCAGGAGCAGGAGTGAGAGCAGGGGCAGGAGTGAGAGCAGGGGCAGGAGTGACAGCAGGAGTGAGAGCAGGAGCAGGAGTGAGAGCAGGGGCAGGAGTGAGAGCAGGAGTGGGAGCAGGAACAGGAGCAAAGCAACTCATCACACATACATACGAGTTCGTACGTGTAGGCTACATACATACTTACATAGATTAAATATTACAAGCTGCGTAACATATTTGGGGAATTATTGGAATTGTGGTAGTTGGGTCGAAAGGATTTATGTGTATGTATGCATTTGTAACAGTTGAAATATTGTATTTGAAATTTGAATATTACATAGGTTTTAGGTATACTATATGTATGTATATTACATATGGTGGAGATAACAAACTAATTGCATTTCCAAAAATGTGAGAAAGCATAAAAATTCAACTTATAAATAAAATTTTGATTGAAATGTGTAAAAAAAAAACATGCTATACATTAGCTTAATTCTATGCGCATTAATAGCTTACTTGGACCTTGTTGTTTCTGTTTTGTTTTCTTGTTTTCGTGTGAAAAACATCAATGAATTAAAACTGTCAAATGTCATATTTGTCATAAAAAAGATAAAGTAGTAAGTATACCCAAAAAAAGAAGAGAACAAAAATACCAAACAATCAAAAAATACGGGTACATCCAAAATGAAACATAATTTCGAAACGAATTTTAATGAACTAAATTAACATAAAACGTAAGCTTGCTTTATATTTTTATGCGCTACATGCACCTGGAAGTTACTCTGGCTACGAGAAGAACATAATATCTACTAGAATATATGGAGGGAATCTTCCTGAGCCAGTGTTGTATAAGAATATCAAAATGATAACTTTTTCCTTGCTTTGATTTTCTAAGGGCAAACTTTAATACTACAGTTTATTCTCAAGTTTTCTTTATCTTTACCAATGCATGCGAATCCTCTATCAAAGTGACTTAATGTGGCAGCCTTTGTAGATTCAATTGCTCTACATGTAAATATCTAAGTTTATGAGCTGTCGTTATATGGAGACCTGATCATCGGGAAGGATAATGTATTTGCATATGTTTATTCTATGCAAGTGTATGCAAATGTAGTTTATATCAACGAAATTTTCCACAAAAACCTGTAGCTATTAAACACTGGTAGTGTAGGGTGATTTAACTGTTACAGTCATGAAAAAAACTTGATATAAATTCTTTTCTTTTTTTATAAATTCTGTCATAGCTGGGTAGACCACTAGGCGATGGTAACTCACCTTTGTTTTGTAGCGTAACTTACATAAATATGGGCACTAAGTAAGGCACAACAGCGATTCAAGATTACTCTTACCGTCTTCTTTTTCTTCTTGCCGAGCTTTTCGCTTTCATTTATGTTGGGTGAGTTTTATTTTTGAACGAATGGAAAGAACCTGATTCCGAACTGCGTACTTCGCTTTTCTTAGGCAATTTTGGCTTTTTGGAAGTTTGACAGGTGGTGCCTGTTTCATATTTTGAATTTTTGACTATACTGGACGTATATATTAGACCTACACATTTATGCTTAATCCAAATGATGAGGGATCAATTATTTATATGGTAACTAAGTATGATACAATAATCATACAAGCATGTCAACTTTTAGAGATTTCTCCAATCTCATACTTATCATCGTTATTATGATTAAAAACTTTACCTTGACTTTCCTCTATCCAAAATGCTCAATATCAGGATCTCGTAGTACTATGGGCTTGTCTATATTAACAATGAGAATGAAGTGATTGCAGCAGGTTGTGTATGTATTTTTTCTTCACATCCTTCATTTGTGATCCATTGATCCATTGATCCATTTCAACGGCTTCAATAAGAGATACGAGTGGGTGGGAAAGCTAAAGAAAGCCCATATTTATGCTAGTACCTTATTGATGTATGTATTTAAGTATGTTAGTATTCCATTTTTGCAGGTGTTTTTAAAAATACAACAAAACAGAAAAAAATAAATTTTTGTGCACAACGTGATGGATTATGCAAAAAGAAAACGTACAAATCAAAGGCATTAAAAAGGGACTTATTTGCTTGTAAATTGAATATGCAAAACTCAAATATCAAACAACAATCAAAAAAAAAAAAAAAAAAAAAACAGTCAAATAAGGAAAGCGGTGAGGTTATAAAAAAATAAAATATAATTTTTATTTTGCCAACAACAACAACAAAATATGTATGAGTAGAAAAGAACAACTTAAAAGTCATCATTAGCATTAAGCGAACCCTTTACTGAAAAAAAACCACACGCACGCATGCAACCCTCATCAAAATATTTATGTATGATTTCACTCAAACACACACATGCCCACTCGTACTTATGTTACACTTACACACATACATACATACATATGTACTTTAAACGGAAAATGCTTAATGGTCTGTAATCTGCTTAAATATTTCCACTGTTTGTTGTTGTTGGTTTGTTATATAAATTTGATGCACGAGGTCAATTTGCGTATGAGTAGTTGTTGTGCCTATGCCCCGCTTTAGTGTTCTCTACGCCCTCATTCCCCTGTACAATATTTTTCATTCAGATGCTGCTGACATTACAAATGCTTTCATTAATTTATTCGCCATGCTTTCGCGTTTGGCCCACAAAACCCTTTCCTTTTTTCCCCCTCATTTGGTTGATAGCAAAAATTTTAATTTGAAAGCGCATCCTTTTTTTCGTTGTTGTTGTTGGTTTGTTGGTTTGTTGGTTTATTGTCCCCCACTACTGACTCTACTGCTTCAAGCTCATGCATCCATACATATACACATACCATACATACATACATAAAAACGTCAGTTCACCATATACTTATTCTTATGTAAAAAATTCAATTGTTGTGTTTTGAAAGAAAAATTCTTTCAATTTGGTTTAATGTTTTGTTGTTGCTTTACTAACGATTTAAAATAGGTATCCTCTTTCTTTTTTATTGCTAGCATATCCTTGACTGAACATATCGACTTTTATGTTATATCTTCTCCCTATCATATTTATTTTAATTGTGTATGCATGATGATATTTCAAATTCTAGTTTGAGTAAGGATTAAATTTGGTTTTCTCTTTTTTTTTTTGGTTTTTGTTTTTTCAGTGGGGCTGCAAAAAATAGCCAATGAAAGATTTTTTTGTCTCATTAGAGTATTTCACTTGTAAGTTGAAAACGATTCTACTTGCATTTTTAAATGTATTTGAAGAATTATTGTATAAGTATTATAGAATAGAATACTGGAAACTGTTCCATTCAACTGTACATTCATTCCGCATCAGCTAAACTGTTGAATACTTATGATAATGAGAGACTTCCAGAGTATCCATCGAGTTCTACACTAGCAGAATAATCCAGACACAAGACACGCTTCTTCTTCTTCTTCCAAAGGGCTTCCGATCACTATGCGGCACTCGGCTGCATATCAGCTTAACACAAAAGAGATGAAAAGTTTTAATATGAAGTCGTTCGCTTGTGTGGCGGTCATAGACATAAACTTATGTCCTCTGCCGCAAGCCATTCCAACTAAACATTTGACTTGTTCGTATTTAAACTAAATTTTGAATTTATACACTGACTCCGAAACGAGTTAGTATGAATTAGAGTCAAGTCAAACTGTTTCTTTATAATGACTATATCTATGTATCTGTTTGAGAGCACTACTCAGAAGAAGCTTTAAGAAGAAGAAGAATGCGCTATATTAGATCAGGCATACATTTTATCATAAGTTTCAGACCCAAACTCCAGAAAGTGAGTAGTTCACAGTTAATGTGAAAAGTATCTAATGAAAATTATCTACTCAAACCATAATTTACAACATCCAACATAATAACTAAAAAAGAACATAGCATGGAATTTAAATTTAGTATCATGCAAACCCCAAACCATAGCAAAGAATGGATGGTTTCTTACATAAAAACAACAAATAAAATAACCAAATTTAAATTTGCAGACACATCAAGTTCATCGGTACATACGTCATGTACATGCCACCACCATGCAGTGAAATAAATAAAAACAAAAACAATAGCAAATGAAGTAGCGCTACGCAAGTATAAAATAAACAAACAACTAGAAAAATATTTGTAAAAATAAATCGGTCACTATAAAATTACTTGTATACTACAGTGCGTATGAGTGATATTCATATAATTAAATGAATTCAAAAATAGAATTTAAAATTTTTTTTAATATAAGAAATACTTATACAGAGGAACTAATTGCTTTTGAATGCGGAAATTCTAGCTAGATTGAATACCAACTTGAGCCTCTAATATTTATTTCAAACTTCCTATGTATACACTTAACAAGTACTTATTACATACCATATGCAAGTACCTCGACCATAGACGCCCTGCCAACTAAGTATAGCACATAGCTACCAAAAACAGAAACCGGGAAATGTAGCTACAAAAAAAAAAAAAGATGTGAAAAAAGTGCGCTGCTGAAACTGTTGAAAATTCCATTAAACTTCGCGCAAATAACCGAAGGCGTTCAATCGTAGTCGTTTACATAATTTTGGTAACAAAAACAAAAGTTTTTCTTAACATTAAAATAACTTTGTGCTTGCTAGCATGCGAGTAAAACTTATTTCTGCGAAGCTCTTCCCTTTTAAGGCGGGAAACAAAAAGGAAATATGCTATGCAGCGTGTGGCGGTGGATGTAATTGCAACGCAGTACTCTACCCGTGCACGAGTGGTTAGGAACTGTTTAGTAAGTAGATGAACTAGAAAAAAAAACAAACACAAAATTAAACCAAAATTCTAAGTTAGTGAATACTCAAATAATTCTCTAATAAACTACAGTGTGCAAGTTTTTAAGCTCGGTTCAATTTACTTAAATCTCTTCTATAAAGAATAAAATTATTTATTTAAATCCAACTTTCTTAAAATTTTACATAATTTTCTTTTTTTCCTTTTTTTTTGTTTCTTAGAACAATTTTGTGTCTTTTTACTGCATGAACAACATAAAAATATCTACTTAAGCTTAATAATGTGCTTGTTTATGAAAATGTTTTTTTTTTATGTATGTATGTAGCTTTTTACATGCATGCATGAGCATGAGAGAGTGTAGCCAATAGGAAAGAAGTTAGACAATACATAAGGACGAAGCTCTCCAATCGGATTTCCAAGCCGATGTGGCATCTCCAAGTCCCTGCTTTTCAGAATACTTCTAAAGTCGAAGTATTACCAAAATGTTTCAAACCAAATGTTTGGTTGGAGAAACTTCGGATTGGATCTGCTATACCATTTATAAGGCACATTTCTATTAATCTGTAAATTCGAAATATGCCAGAACAGCAGAGTTGAAGTCATTTTTCATAACTTTGAACGTGGATTTCTAAAAATGTATTACATGATGATGTGAATGAGAAAGAAGATGATTCAGTTTAATGAGAGCAGCCTTACTAGTGCATTCTAAGCAGTTTAGAACCTATCAAATATAGTCATATTTTATAAATAATTTTCGTTGAACTTAGCCTCATGGAAAATCTTGAGATCCACAACATTGAAGCTGATCATTCGTTTCACCAGCCTGTCTCATATCTCATTTAACTTTTCCTAGTGGGCATTTACCTTGCAGAATAGTTTCAATTACGTATAGGTGAATACTTATGTATGTATGTATGCAAGAATGTGTTTGTGTGCACGTATGTGTGGCGTGGAAATCTTATTTTATATTTTCTTCTTTATCATTTCTGACTACACGATTCAAGCATGTACATTCACGGGAATATGTACGAGCTGTAGCCGTGTGTAGATATGGCAACTAACTAAACCCAGTTAAGTTACTTTTCAAGAACATCTTCTTTGTATGGCATGTGCACTTTCGTTTCCCTTTTTTGTTACATATGTATATGCATCCACACCACACAACAAAACATGCATATTCACATATACATATTCAAATTCCTTATATGTGCGTAATTCATGAAAGATTTAAAAAGTTTATATTTCTGTATTTCAATATTTATTTATATTCCATTAAATATTATTTGAAAGTGTGTAATTATTTAAATATGTATTATGATAATATTTTGATTTATTTGCAGGAATTTCTACTGATTATGCTAAATTACATAAGGAAATATTTTCAAATTTTCTTCTATGTATGTACGATTATTTAAAACCAAGATCAAATAAAATTCAATATACTTTTGTATTTATTTATTTATTAAGTCAACTGGATACATGTCCGTACTGACTATATAGATATATATACATATAAGGTATGGTATTTATTTAGTCTACTGATAATATCTTACAGACTATACCTAAATTCTTAAACTACTAACATTTTTTTTATATAAATAAATGAGTGTCGTTTCAAATAATTTTAAGATGGATTAAACAAGAGCAAAGCTAAGTATTACACGGATAGGTGGGCACATACAATGTCATGTACATGCCACCATCTTACAGTGAAATAAATAAAAATCAAATAAAAACAATAGCAAATGAAGTACCGCTACACAAGTATAAAATAAACAAACGAAAAGAAAAATATTTGTAAAATTAAAAGGTCAATATAAACTTACTTGAATACTACAGTGCGTATGAGTGATATTAATTTAATTTATTCGAATGTATGCTCGGGGGGCCTGGGGCGTAGGACACAAGGTAAAGTTCGTGACAGTCGCAGGTGAGTCCATGGTCGATCCTTGCGCTTCTACGTTTCAAGTCGACACACAGCCTCCTCCTGGCGTCCTCTGGATATCGATCTGACAACCGTCAGTGAGTTAACTAATGTGTGAGGCGGACTTCTCCATGGCCTTGAATGGGCTTGGAACCCACCACGTCGAAATATTTCCCCAATGAATTCTCAAACGAAGCCTATACGAATGTATGAATATAAGAAATATACATGAGGTACTAATTGCTTTCGAATGCAGAAATTCTGGCAAGATTGAATACCAACGTGAGACTGTAACATTTATTTCAAACTTTCTATGTTCCATATATGGTATACTTAGTAGGGACATAAATACTGTTACACATATTTGATGTTATACTTAAAATTAAAAATAATAAATTTTTTAAAATATATTTATTGATAAACGAGTATATTGTATACAAAAGCAGTTACTTATTCGAAATGCTCGCCTTTGGTCTTCACGCACGCCTTAAGTAGCACTGCCCAAAAATCAGTAACTGCACGCACCTCGTGCATTGGAAAAGTGCTGACAGCACGAATCAAAGCAGTCTTCAGAGAATCAATGTTGGGCAAACCACCAATTTGTGGCAAACCATGTCCTCTAAAACTGTCCATAATTTGTAATCCAGTGGGTTCAGATCAGGGCTGTTAAACGGCAATTCTTCAGAGCAAATGAAAGCTTGCAAATTATTTTGAAGCCAGGTGTGGGTCGTCTTACCTTTATGGGCTGGTGCAGAATCCTGCAGGAAAGTCGACGGCTGGTTTTGAAACAGGGAATTGTTAAGTGGCTTCACAACGGCTTCCAAAACGGTTTCTTGGTAAACTTTAGCCGAAGTTTTGACCCCTTGTTTGCAGAAATGGAAGTCAGTGCCAGTAAGAAAAACCCCACCAAACCATGACTGAAGATGGGTGATGACCGTTTTCGACCCGTGGGATCAGTTCAGATGATTCCTTAGATGACAATGCATACACACTATCATTTTGCTTGTTTTATTTTTCCTGCCGTAAACAACATTTCCTGTTATAGAGGTTAGCTTTTATAAACCATGAGGTAATAACAAGGTATGTTCAATTCTTCTATTGGAATGGGTGTGTTCAATTTTGTAACAGTATTTATGTCCCTAATTAGTACTTGACAAGTGCATACCATATGCAAGTACTTTCCTCGACCATAGATGCCCTGCCAACTGAGTATAGCACATAGCTAACAAACACAGAAAAATAAATAGGTTTCGTTGTAAATAATGTTAAGTTGGATTAAATAAGAGCAAAGCTATTACACGGATAGGTGTGCACATACAAATACAAATACTTACAAAGTCAATCGTTTTTTTTTATCGATTTAGAAAGATAATTAAGTTGGATTTGATGTGTTCTTGTGAATCAGAAGATAATTTTGAGCTTAGTTTGTTCTGCATATGCTAAGCTTAATAGAAATAAAATAACTTGAGCTTCTACAGGGTAGAAGCAAATATGAAGATGATAAAATGCCATTTAAAAGCTTTATAAAAAATATTATATATGCAACATTTTACTTCATGTTTATACGGGGGAAGATTGCAAAGAGGATTCCAACAAAAACTCCTCAGTGGAAGAATAAGAAATTATTTTGAACCAACTCAATTGTACTTATGTAGCATTTATATTGAGGATTCCAGATAGGAGATGCGTAATCAAGAATTGGTCTAACAAGCGAAGTGAATAGCGTTTTTGTTGTATAAGGTTCGTTAAACTCCTTTGACCAGCGTTTAACAAATCCTAAATAACTTCTAGCTTTGTTCACACACGAGTTGTAATGTAAGTTAAAACTTAATTTGGAGTCCAAGGTCATACCGAAATATACAAATATATCAATACAATATTCAGAGTGTGATCCTGTAAAGAGCATTTATCAGGGATAGGTTGACTCCGCGTTAATGTCATCAACTTACATTTATCAAGATTAAGTAACATTAAATTTAATCGGCACCATTTTCAAAAATTATCAAGATCTTCTTGCAGAAGGTTTTGTTGGATTCCAGAGTTGTAAGATAAGAACAGCTTTACATCATCAGCACACATTATGATTATGCAATTTCGAATTAGAGTCGGCAAATCATTAATGAACAGAACAAACAATAAAGGTCCCAGATGGCTTAAAGAATCCCGGAAGTAATAGCAATGCTTTTTGATACGGCATTTCGGAAGATCTTTTTTTACTTTACTTTTAATGGCACAACAGCCCATGGAGGGCCTAGGCCGAGCTTATCGCACCCACTCATGTTGGGCGTTTTATATTTGTACATGAATGGAAGATCACCTTCTGTTTTCTGTTGGTGATATATGATTCTATTCATCTTAAAAGCAAGAGCGGAAAACAAATCAAACATAGCTTTTTAATCGGAAGACCATGATTAACTTTATCAAATACTTTGCCAAAGTTAGTATACTTATAAATGGTGATTTTTATAAGAGTTTAGTTTTTGAAAATGAAAAAAAAAACACAGAAATTTTACAAAAGTGAATGAAATTTTTATTTAAATCGATAAATCAATTCCTGCCATTTACTTTTCAAAGGTAATTTCACTTAAACATTTTTCACACATTTCAGCCGGAATCTCACAAATGACGCGTTCAATGTTGGCTTCCAAAGCAGCAATCGTTTTTGGATTGTCTCTATAGACAAGAGACTTAACATAGCTCCACAAAAAATAGTCTAACGGGGTCAAATCACACGATTGACTGCACCAAAACGTGAAATTAACTGCTCACCAAATTCGCCTCTCAATTGATGCATGCAGTCTCAATCCGCGTGCAGTGTGGCATGTGGCATGTGGCATCGTCCTGTTGGAACCACATGTCGGCTGAGTTCAATTCTTGCATTTTCGGCAAAAAAGTCTGTTTTCATCGAACGGTACCTTTCTCCATAGACCGTAACGTTGCGGCCTTCATCGTATTTGAAGAAGTACGGCCCATGATGCAGCCTTCTCATAAACCGCACCAAACAGTGCGTTTTTCGGGATGCATTGGTAGCTGCTGAATGGCTCTGGCTGGTCTTCACTCCAAATATGGCAATTCTGCTTATTCACGAATCCATTGAGCCAAAAATGAACATCGTCGCTGAAGACAATTTTGCGATAACACACATTTTTCACAGAGCACGAATTTTGATAACAAATTTCAATAATTTGCAAACATTGTTCAGGCGTAAGTCTATTCATGATGAAATAGCAAACCAAACTGAGTATAAATCAAGTGACAGCTGTCAAAAAGACCAACTCTGGAACAAGTATTGCCAGATTGAAAATCACACTTCTAGAAAAAACACCCTTTATATAAAAACAGTTTGTTGTTCATTAATAAATCCATTCATTACACATGTGTTGAATTCTAAAAGGTTCGTCGTTGTAGATCTGCCCTTAAGGAACCTTTGTTGCGATGTGTTGATCAATGTTGTAACACAGCGCGTAATTTAAGTAGTAACAATAAATTCAAATAACTTAGGTTTCACACTTAATTTAGCAATATCTCTATAATTTGAGATATTAGATTTAACTCCATTTTTATGAAGACGAACAATAACAAATAGATTCTTTCCAAAAAACTGGGAAATAAGCCGATTGTGAACATTTGTCAAAGATTTTTGCAAGCGGTTTAAGTAAAAGTTCAGAACAATTTATTAAAATACGCCGTGTAATATATAATACATATATATTTTATTTAGAAATTGATACAAGTACATATATCAGAATTAATCTTTTGTTATTAAATAAAATATATTGATGAATAGAGGCAAAACTTTATATTCGTAAGTACCCAAAAGTCAAGCACTTGGCTCCAATGCCAAATAACAATGTCTTATTAATTTGTAACTAATAAGAAACTCTTAAATCAATTACTTTGGAAATATGTAAGAAGTTTAAAGTATTTAAAAGATATTAATTTTTTTACTATAATTTTTAAAATATTTGAATAAAACTTATGGATGTAATACTAAAAATTCTCTGAAAGAGCATTTTAATAAAATGCCGAGGAACATAAGATTCTTCAATGAACACAGGACTTCTTCCTTGTTTCACATGCTCTTGCTCAAAATTTTCTACCTCTGAATTCAATTTCTTCTCTCTCTCTCTGTGGATCTATGTAAAACTTTAATTTCGGTTTCCTTACAATTGTGACCAGATTTTCGCTTCAATTCCTCGAGCACAAGAATTTCTTTTCCTCTTTTGTTAGATACCGCCAACACAGAAATTTCCAACTTCAACATTGATCCTCCCAATTCATTTTTTAATTCATCTTATTTTTTTAAATATTTCAGCTTCAACTTTACCTTTACCTTTTGCCTCCGCCAGCACTTTTCTTACAACCATTTTAAATAAATTATTTTGCTTCCGATTTCGAATTATCCCACATACATAAATACATAAAAATTGTATTTGAGAAATATATATTTTTAAACGTCGCTAACAGAGAATTTCCTGACTCTAACCGTCAATATAGAATTACCTTATTCTTCACTTTTTAGACTCTGATTTGCATTCATCCATCATAAAAATATTGAATGCGTTTCACAAACACAATTTTATTTCTTCAACAAAGGAGTTTTCTGCTCCTTTTTTGATTTGTCCTTATATAGAAATTTCCAACATTAGCTTTTACTATTTCTCCTCAGAATATTCTGTCACTTTTTCACCAATATTCATCCAATTTTTTTATTTTTTCTCTGATTTTGCTTATTCTTTGTTTGATTTCTTTAACTTTTTTTAGGTGTCTGATTTTGTCTCCTCTTATAGAAATAATGTTTAACTTTTACAATGAATTTGCCGACTCTTTGAGTGCTTCAATACACAATTCCAGGACTTTGTTTTCGGTTTATCCACCACAAAAATTCGGAACACCGCATCCACCTGATTCTTATTTCGATTTCTGCATCTCAAAATTTTCGCTCTGCTTTCTTTTCCTTCAACATAGAATTTTCTGATTCGCTCTTCGACTCAAACATATTCCGTTTCTTATTTAAACTGTAATCAATTGAAATTTCATGCACTACTAAACTACTTAAAGATGACAACTCAGAAATTTCATTACATCAACGACTAATAACAAGTAAAATGAGACTAGTTGTGTGACTACTACTGTGGGCAAAAAGTAGTAAGACTTTTTAATTTAAATTTCGCGCGGAAACCCATTCATCAAAATATTATTTTTTTAAGGTTGGTATGACTGTCGGTGACATCTGTGCCAAATGTCACATCAAAATAATCATTAGTGTTTAGTATACGCTTGTCTTTCTGAAGTACAAAAAGTGCATTCGGCGATTTTCACAATGAGTGAAATTATACAACAAAGAAGTTCCATTAAATTTTGTGTGCGGAATCAAATTTCTGGTGCCGAAACGTTCAGAATGTTGCAAAAGGCCTTCGGTGATAATTGTATGTCGCGAGCAAGTGTTTTTGATTGGTACAAATTGTTAAAAGATGGTCGAGAACGCGTTGACGACGAACCACGTGCAGGACGGCCATCAACATCAACTGATGATCAACACGTCAATAAAATCAAGGAATTGGTGCTCGAGAAACGACGATTAACAGTCAGAGACTGATGCCTTACTGGCATCGTTGGAATATCGGAAGGATCAGTGAAAACCATTTTAAAACATCATTTGGGCCTAAGAAGAGTGAATGCACGATTGGTTCCAAAATCACTGCATTGGTTTTACGAGACCATTTTGCCAAAAATTCGACTGATATCGTTCCGCAACCACCCTACCACCCTCTTCGCCTGACTTAGCACCCTATTCATGTGACTTTTGGCTATTTTCTAAACTCAAAAAACCGCTTCGTAGACACCGTTTTGAGTCAATTGAAGACATTAAACATGAATCGCTAAGCGCATTGAAGGCTATTCCGGAAATTGACTTTAACAACAACTGTCTCGAGAATTGGAAAAAACGTTGGCACAAATGTATTGGGGCCGGGGGGGATTACTTTGAAGGGGACGAAATAGATTTGGAAGAATGAATAAAAAAATTTGAAATTATGAACAAAGTCTTACTAACTTTTGCCCACAGTAGTATATCGAATGATATTCATAAGGATTTGTCTAGTGCATATAATTTATATCACAACATTTCATATATTGCTTCTACTTACTATACAAGTGCAGAGGTGGAGCTACTCGCTTGCATGTGTCTTAATCAGCAACTCTGCAACAGCACAACAACCCATCAAGAGCATCAAGCATCTGCTTAACGCTAATTTAAACAAATTACTTGTAATTCAAATTAGATTTCGAATTATTCATAAACAAACGAGTGTGTCTGTGTGTTTGTCTGTGAGTGTGTGGGTTCTTGTAACTCTACCTGTTCAGAAATATCATATTGAATCGACCTCGAAACTAATATGATTTTAAACTTCTACGCTCCACTTTTCCCTCGTTTACGCCCACCGAAAACTTAAAGTTTCCCCACCACTTTGTTAATTTCAATCATTGGTTGAGTCAGTCATTTATGTTGCTTCATCTGATGATACTCTTAGATTTCAGTCAATTCAATCGTATTCATCAATCTTCACTAAATCTAACTGTAACTGTGAATATACAGATGCAATTTAATTCGGCATACATATAAATTTGGCAAAGATATTTATTGAAATGAAATGATGAGTTGATGAGAAGCTAACGACGAGATGGATGTTTTACCTTAACAAATTAACAGCGAATGTAGGTACATATATACATAGATACTATGAGTTAATAAGGAGGCGGTGCATGTACATACAAAGCCACACCGACACAAGCTTTTAGTATTTAATACTAATAAATTCAGACAATCAAATAGACTGACAGACGTAGAGACAATCGACAAACGACAGGTGGTGGCGGTAAAACAAACAAACAGACAGACACAATGCAGTCATTTATACTCGTACGAGGTCACACACACATCCATACATACACACGGACGCCTACATTACTACACACATTGTTTGAGTATTGTATATCGAATGTACTACTCTTCATTAAGCGGAAGTTTGCAAATAATTCGAAAATTACTTCTCAGCTTTCAGTTTTGGTTTGATAAATGTACGCAATTTGCGGAGGAAGCGGCGGTGCTGGTAATGGTGGTGTGGTAGTGTGGTGGTGGTGCCTCACTCATATGCGGTTGAATCATAGATGTAGCACATTGCTTATGTTGGGTATAAGTATGTACACACTGCTCTGCATATTGCATAATACTTATATTGCATGTACATATGTATTTTATGTCATGAAATGGTTAGCCCTTCTCCTTGTTGAAATCAAATTAATCTCTAATCACATGTATGAATTACTTCGTTCATGAGTGTCATTTTTCAAATTCTCTCCATCAAATGTTTTATCATTATTTTAAAAAAAGAAGACGAATAGTGTGCATTAAAAGATAATATAAAATTACACTAGTTAAAAATTTAAAACTTCTGCAATCTGGAAATAATTAACATTTCGGAACACCAATTTTATGAAAAAATCAATTCGGACTATTCCGAATAAAAACCAATTTGAACTATTTTGAAAAAAAGTAAATTCACATTCTTTGACAACGTTTTTACTTTCAATTCGAATAGATTTTATTTTCCAATTTTCGAATTTTGACATAAATAAAATGCTATATTATTTCTAACTTTAATCGCTTGACTAGCTTCTGTATGAATTTCAATATATAACATTGACTAAATACACTTCAGCAATATTGATTGCCCATACCAAATGAACGCAACCCTGCGTTAACAGCTGAGCTGCTGGCATGCTGAATATCGAATAGTGCAGGGGTCGTCTTGGCGCCATTTTGTTTCTTCCATCAATTCGAACAATTATACGTAAATTAACACAAGCGAATTATAATATTATTTTGTACAAAGTGTCGCCAAAAATCATACTAAAATTATCAATAAATTAGCAGGGTCACAAGAGAGAACACCAACATCCAGAACAGGAACGAACGATAACACTCTAAATTCAGGACAGTAACACTATATTCCAATAGCCCGGCTGGAGCAATAGCATATCGCCAGAGAAGGGTGGACCCAGGATTTCCAAAGAGAGGGACCCAAAAATTTTTACCGTACCTACAGTACAAAATGATTCGATTTCAAAAGTTTAAAAACTAAAACGGATTTTTTTCAAACTTAAGACATAGTTTAATATAGAGTGTTTTTTCTAGAAGTGTGATTTTCAATCTGGCAATACTTGTTCCAGAGTTGGTCTTTTTGACAGCTGTCACTTGATTCATGCTCAGTTTGGTTTGCTATTTCATCATGAATAGACTTGCGCCTGAACAATGTTTGCAAATTATTGAAATTTATTATCAAAATTCGTGCTCTGTGAAAAAAGTGTTTCGCAAGCTACGTCCATTTAGCGCCGAAACTCATTTTTGGCTCAATGGATACGTGAATAAGCAGAATTGCCGTATCTGGAGTAAAGACCAGCCAGAGGCAATTCAGCAGCTTGCAATGTATCCCGAAAAATGCCTTTTTTGGTGCGGTTTATGGCGGGCGGCATCATTGACCGTACTTCTTCAAAGACGATGAAGGCCGCAACGTTATGGCCAATGGAGAAACTTACTGTTCTATTATAACACTTTTTTTGCCGAAAATGCTAGAATTGGACTCGGCCGACGTGTGGTTCCAACAGGACGATGCCACATGCCACACTGCACGCGAATTGAGACTGCATGCATCAATTGAGAGGCGAATTTGGTGAGCAGTTAATTTCACGTTTTGGTGCAGTCAATTGACCACCTAGATCGTGTGATTTGACCCCGTTAGACTATTTTTTGTGGAGCTATGTTAAGTCTCTTGTCTATAGGGCCCAGCCAAACACGATTACTGCTTTGGAAACCAACATTGAACGCGTCATTTGTGAGATTCCGGCCGAAATGTGTGAAAAATGTACCAAATTGGACCATCAGAATGGATGACTTGAAGCGTAGACGCGGGCAACATTTAAGTAAAATTATCTTTAAAAAGTAAATGGCAGGAACTGATTTATCGATTTAAATAAAAATTTCATTCACTTTTATAAAATTTCTATGTTTTTGTTTTCATTTTCAAAAACTAAACTCTTATAAAAATCACCCTTTATAAGTAAATGGTAAATCTACATAAAAAATTTGTACAACAAATAAGGCAGGAATAATTTATTAATAATAAATAAATTTTCCAGACATTTTCAAAGGTTCCAGGTTGCTTCTATTCAAGCCTTGGCAAAGCATAAATGAAAGTACGTACATAAATTCAATATGAGGCTATGCCAGTGCATCCAAACTTTAATTTTCTGAGGTTAAGCGCAGAAACTTATTTATTCTTTCCCTGGGAGATCATGTTCGCTTCGGAGTTGCTGTCGTAACTGGAACAGTTGCGAACAGTTGCAGCAATATTTTTATGTTAGGGGAAAATTAAGCATTGCATTGTCATAGCGACTTGATCACAGTTCAATCGACACTGACTTCCATCTGCCTTGACAGAAAGTTTTTTCCTTACTTTACTTTTAATTGCACAACAGTCCGCGGAGGGCCTAGGCCGAGCTTTTCGCATCCACTCATGTTGCGCGAGTTATATTTGTACATGAATGGAAGGGACCTACAGTTTAATGCTGAATCCGAAAGGCAAAGTGAAAAGCTTTTCATAGGCAATTTTTACTCTTGTAGGTTTGCCATTGCCTGCCAAGAGGTGGTGCCGTGTAGAAAAATTATTTTTTCTATTTTTTTGATTTTGCCTGTGCCGAGAGTCGAACCCCGGACACTCTGCACTACCACTACGCCACAGCGACCAGCTGTTTTCTCCAGTTTTCTTCACTTACGTTAAAATCGGGTGAAAGTTATAATCTGCCGCCGGACACAGCAGTCACACTGGTCACAATTGTACATTTACATAAGTATATATATATAAAATATACATACAATTTAACTACTTAGCAATTATTTATTAAAAATAGAAGCTAGTTCTACACAACAGTTTATGTATCCTATTATCCTTTGTTGTACTCATTATAGAATTCACACTAATCTTCTCATTTCCGACTCCCCCAACAAGTAAGTAGATCTTGCCCGGCGCATATCAAGTATCATAAATATTTATTTAATTTCGAAAATAAGTTTTCAATAATGAGTTTTAATTAATCATTGAATATAATGATAATTTATATCATCGCCTTTGTTCGAAAGTTATTGTGTATCTAAATGCCAAAGGATAATTGTGGTTAGATTTTGAAACAATGCGCTTACAAAATTGAAACGATATGAAAGACTGTGCTCGAACAATATGTAAAATAGTATTGCTTCATTTCAATTTGGTTTTAATTTTTTGAAACTACCTGCGTGTATTTTGTGTATGAAACGAATAAGTGTAGAATTTCGAAAATGCATAAAACCGCAAATTGCTTCGACTGGCCCACAACCTCAATGCACTTACCAACCTGCAAACGTACGACCTAAGTACACAAGTATGCCCCTAAGTATGATGTAGTAGCATGAGCCAAACATGAAAAGTGCATTTGCACTGTTTTTTGGTTAGTACGAGTATGTGGCTACAAAATCAACATGCAAAAATACTAACAGCCCATTTACGAGTTTACGTAGAAAAACAAAACAACACTGTGCAACAAAGTCATGCGCTTAATTAAATTTATTAATCAATTTTATGATTTTCAAGAGATCATTTTACTTATGTATAAAATATTTTTTTGTAAAATTTAAAGTTTTAGTTAAATATCCTCTGCATACATAGTTCAATCAACAATTCAGTGCAAGTAACTAAGTATTTACATACGAGTACGTGCACTCATACATACTCAAGTAACATAAGAAGCTTTCCAAATAAGGGGAACAAGCCAAAATGGCAGCTGTGATGAATGTAACTCATTATGATGAATACAAAATGAAAATGCAATAATGCAACGCAATGCATATACACGCACACACACACACACAAATGCAAACATGCATTACAGGCATAACTACAAACATTGAAAACGTACAATGAAAGATTCACAATGAAAACAGCATTTCATGGCAACGCATTTATTTAGGGGAGCACAAAAATATTTAGTTACGTTGAGGAAGAGGTAGGTACATCGGAAGCTTAGCGAGCGGTCGACCAGTCGACCAACCTTCCGACCCCCCGTCAAGTTATTGTTCGCCAATACATTTCATGTTTTTCTTTTGTAGCCCAAGCAACAGTTGTGCACTAGCAACTGCAATAGCAGAAACGGCAGAAACGGCAGAAACAGCAGATGGCATTGTTATTTCGGTTGCTTTGCTGTGGTAGCTTTGAAATGAAATTCTAGAGTTGTAAAGCATACTTTTAGGCGAATATCGAGGTATGATACATACAAACAAACTCCTATTGTACTAGAATTAGTAAGTAGTGTACAGCAAGATATTTCGTTTTAATTAAGCAAAAATTTTTGCATTTTTCGAATTTTTTTAATGCTTTTTTCTAACAAAATAAAAGAAATTCTATGTTAATTCTATCTGGTTAAAACACAAAATAGAAGTTTTGGCTAGAAGGAAATAGTTATTCAGACGAAACATTGCTTCGTCATGGGGAAGAGTTATTACTGTCGAGGCTAAGCAATATACTAGAAACATGAACGATTTACTTGAAACTTGTCTGGTTCTTTTGGATAATGAAAATATCAGTAAGCGTTAGGAAATGATTTAGAAAAAGGACAATCGTTCCGGAACATTTAACAAATACCAGATGAAGGAAAACGAATTTTAAATATTTCATCTGAAGGATCATCTTTTCAAGCAAAATTGGAAGCTCTATCGTTGTTTCAAAAAGTTTTTAATGACCGAATTCTTGTAACGAACTTCCACATTCTTCAAGGCGCATATCATGTGAGGCGGTTGTTGCATACTTATCAATGCTTCAACCTTAGCTCAGGGAAAATGGGAGTGCGCTAGCCTCACTGATACGATGTGAAGAGTTACATTAAATTTTATTTCTATGCAGCTCATACAGTAGGAAAAATCCTATAAAGTAATTGCCATAAGAAAACTATACATACAAGTATGTAGCTACCACCACCAAATGAAGAAGAAACTAAAATTTAGAGGAAGAAAGCTGAAAGTCCCTTGAATTCTCTTCCCACCCTACCCGATATCGAAGAATTACCATGCTGTCAATATCCCATTGCTTCACTGTGGTCGCTGTAGCGTAGCGGTTGTGTGTTGGACTGGTACGCAGAGTGTTAGGGGTCCGAATCTCGGCACAGGCAAAATAAAAAATAAAAAAATAAATAAAATGGAAAAAATTAAAAAAAAATGTAACAACAACAAAATTAACGGCACCACCTCTTGGCAGGCAATGGCAAACCTACAAGAGTAAAAATTGCCTGTGAAAAGCTTTTCACTTCGCCGTTCGGATTCGGCATAAAACTGTAGGTCCTTTCCATTAATGTACAAATATAACACGCACAACATGAGTGTATGCGAAAAGCTTGACCTTTGGCGCTACATGCGGTCATAGTCGACACTGATAAACTGAAGTTCATTGTGGTAAAGGCATAACACTTGCCATATCTCTTTATCTTGTTGCCTATCTCTTTATCGGTGTCCTGTGTGATCAAATTCACTCTCTCATTCTCCCTCCTTCTTCCTCGCACCATCAATCTTCCTTCCATTCAACACAATGCTCTGCATTCATAGGAGTACACCCTGTGTGTTAAATATATCAAAAAAAAAAAAATCTACTGTTCACCCTTGCATTTTATCAAATAATATCTTAAAATTTCATTCTTACTTAATTTTATTTTCACAAACTAATTATTTCATTTTGTAAATATTTCATTTCATTAACGTATTACTAAGTATTTTTAAAGGTCTTATTTAGTTTTAAGATACTGTAACAGTAGTAGTATTAATAATTGAAATTCCTAATAACTCAAATATTGATAAATTTTCCTATTGGCCTAGTACCATAATATTATGCGATATAGTTATTATATCTCTTGTAAAGCTTCTACTTCAATACTAAGCAACTTTAATCACAATTTTGCGCTCATGACTCATGAAAAAATATTACAAATTGCACTCGGTGGAATGGCGTACCGGCAACTAACTAGACACTTATGAAACATACTCAACAACATTTTATGTAATTTCTAGTATCATTTTTCTTGAACAACTATTCCCTACCCCTACAATCGTCCGCAGCTGAAAAGGTCAAAACAAATAAATGAGAACTGTCCGCATACAGCGGCGCAGCGTTTTCTTTAAAGTTTTTAATTAAAAACCACCAAGAAGACTAACAAATCTTATGAAGTGCATTCTCTTATTGCAGGCACAGCGGCACATGAAGAAGATGATGACGCTAGCAACTTATGAATGTTGCTAGAGAGTGCGACTAACGATGAAGCACCTCAATGCTTGAGATTTCTTGCAAGTTGCAGTGCATAAAAAAAAGGCGCGATATAAAATTTAAAAGGAAATAGAAACGGAAACCTACAGTGATGTTGGAGGCAGTAGGACCGGTAACTGCAACATGCGGATAAGATGAACGCATGTACACACACACACACACACACACACACACACACACACACACACACACACACACACGCAGACATACATGTGCCCAGTAACAAATCTTTGTTAATGTGAAATGACACTTGTGTGAAGTGAACGCAGCACAGTCGCACAGTAGCAGCAAGCAACAAGAAAATGACAAATATAAAAATACATACATTCTTCTTCTTGGTTTTTATTTTTTGCTTATTTTTTGTTACGCTTCCAACTAATTAATTAAATGTTATCATTATAAATTGTTTTATTTTTGTCCCTCCCTCTTCAGTATTATTTTCTAAGTTGCCGCACACTTAAATGTTTACAAAATTCAGAAAGCGTGGAGAAGGGCAAAGAGAAGAAGAGAGCAAGAGATTTTTCACAACAAAAACTTAATTAAGTTTATTTAAAGTTTTTTCCATTCGCAGCTTACAAAAATGAAAGAAGAACCTGCAAAGTATTCAACTCAACAGCTGTCAATTACTTGTGTTGCAAGCAACATTTACTTTGCAGCAGTAAGCGCTTACTACATGAATCAGCAACGATGCGTTTGAGGGCGAGTTGGGATAAGGGGTTGACCAGATGAGGGTTGAAAGTCCGGAAATGCTAACGTCCTTCAACGAAAATACGCGAAAAAAAAATTGGAGTACGACAAATGAATGAATGAGAACATAAAAGTGCCTTAGTAGCGAAGGAGAAGCTTAATTTGCGGAACAATTGACTTTCCTTACGTATACTTGAGTTGCGTCACTCCGGTGCTCCGCATTCACCTCTACCTGCTCTATAGGGAAGCAAGTGGCCACTTGAAAATGTGGTGGCAGGGGAACGCTGCCAATAACGGCAAACCAACTGAGACAATAAAATGAACCTGGAAATAAGCAAAACTGTAATCAACAGCCCCTGATTGTAAACGTACAGCAATTGCAGTTGGTTAGTATTCCCCTAACCATTTACAGTACTCTTGAAACTACCAAAAAAAACAAAAACAGCCGCAACACGTAGCACACAAACGCTAATGACAATGGAAATCACATTTTCATTTGACGAATGAACAAAAAATGAATTAAACAAAAAATGAAAACTTTTCCATTAAAAATATTCTTGAGTAGCTGAAACTTTTGCAGCATTCTATTTGTGTTAGTAAATACCTGTAAGTGTGTGAGGGTCTCTGTTGCCCACTTCTGCTTTCTGCGTTGGCTTTCGATTTTATAAAGTTTTTTTATTCGGTTAATTTGAGTTTCATTACAATTGAGTTGGAGCTTATCTCATTACGACTTCACACAAAAAATACGTAGTAAAATTGTATTTGAATTGTTTCTTCTTCCTATTTAGTAGTAATTAAGTTATACAGCGATTATTACACAAATAAATTTTACTTTTTGTCAACATGTTTATTCTAATCAGAGTAGAGCTATTTCGGCCATTTCCATCGCGAATGGCGAATAAGATTTAATGCTGGATTGTGTCAGGGTGTTGTTCAGCAATCCATTAGGAACTTGACGTCGTGGCAGACCCCTAAGCTTAAACGAATTACAAATTTTAACAAACTACTTAGCACTGCATGTGGTATGAAATTCATAATAATCATTTTATAGCCAAAATGGTAAATTTCTTAAAGTAAAGCATATGTAAGTAAATATAAATATGTTCTATTATCAAACTATGCGCCCCTAGATGGCGCACTTCAACTAAAAACACAACATATGCAACAAGCCTTGCTGGCCCCTTCTGCTGCTGCTGCTGCTACTCCTACACAAATCATATTTGTATTTGTTTTTCCATTTCACATGGAATAGAGCAGAAGGACAGAGAGAGTGAAAGTTACTCTTGTGTGTGTGTTGAGTTTAATTTATGTAGTGAGAAAAACTTTCACATTCGGGTGTTGCTCTCGCGCGCGTTTGAACACAACATACGCGATAGGGATATCAAATTTTTCTTGTGCAACAGTTTTCAGTATAAAACAAATATAAAACATATGCACAATATGTGGTGCTGTTGCTCTAAAATGCTCCTTGCTTTCACATGATTTCATGTTTGTAGTGAGCATGTATGTAGTTGAGCGTTACGACCGAACTGAGCGAAGCTAGTAAACGAGCACCTGATGCTCTTTACTTTCTTAGCGCTCTGCGTCTCTCTCTTATGTTCGATGCTCAAATACAAGTACAATGTGTCATCTGGTGTATATGGTGAATTTCATAATATTTGATTTGAGGCTCTCCATATATAGGAGACTTTTCTATGTGTGTACTATGGCAACAACAAATACCACTGCCGACATTTGAAGCCTAACTCTGCAGTAAAAAGTTCTAGTTCCGAAATAGCGATTTCGATAGTTCTTAAGGAACAGTAATTGATCCCGCATCTATCCACTTTGCTTTGCTACAACTAGCGAATTTAACATTGCGTCGTCATAGCAGGTTCCGATTGGTTATCGTATGCATTATCTAGGGACAGGTTTCTTCACTAGCCCTTGAGTGTACTTCTTCTTTCTTTTAATGGCACAACAGCCCATGGACAGCATAGGCCGAGCTAGCAACTGAACTTGCGAATTTGTTCCAACCACAAAACTAAATCTTTTTGGCAACTAGCTCCACTACAGGGAACTTTCTTATTAGTATGAACGTGAAAGTTTTCCCGTCATTTGTGCTATTTTTGTTAAGTAATAACAATACCCTTACTCTATTATTATTGTACAGAATTAATAAAGGTGTGTGCGTGTGTGGGCAATTGCTTATTTGAGTGAATGAGCAGCAGTTAATTTTTCTGCGAGATTTTTCACTGCAAAAAATTATGCTATAGAACTTCAGAAAATGGAGGAATTATGACGATCTGACAATAATGTCTCTACGTATTAGAAATTGAAATTTTCAAACAAATTTCAAAAATATAAGAAATTTAATAGAAGCTTTAGATAATTTTTATAAATAATTTTTTTTTTAAGTGCGTGTGTTTATTGACACACTTAGCCCAGAATAGCTGATTGTGGTATCACATGGTCTGATCTATTGTGGTTTTACCATTGCCTGCCACGTGCCGTACAATTCTTATTCATTTTATATCGGCCGAACTGAAATATAAGTAGTTTATGGGAATTAACCGCCAGACCAAGAAGGAATTGAACGCCCAATCTCACGCATGAAAGTCCAGTTCTCTTCCCATTAGACTATCGAGGTCGTCTTTAATACATGTTAATAATAAGATAATTTTATTAGCATCCATATTCAACCGTTGCCTTAGTTTTCACAGTTAGTTATTTTATTCAATCGGGATTTCCTATCAATTATGTTTTTTCATAAGTTTTAGATAATTTTAGACAATGCAAGACTTTTTGTTGTGAAAAACTGGGAAAAATATTTGAAATTGAATTGGTTCAAATTCGTAAAAGACTAAGCCTATTTCTACGTAATTCCACAAATGCTCGATTGGATTTTACTCACAGCTCGGCGAATACCAATTAAGAACAAGAACAGTGATGAAATGGTATTCAAACACTTTTTTTGATAGCTGAGAAATATTCTTAAGGTCATGGTAAATAACATTTCGTGCTGGAGTACTTGAACTCATCAATAGTACCTTCAATTCGCTGAATTAGCTAAATGCACTGCAGGGGAAGCAACCACCGATCGTTATTTAGCCGCCACCATGCTTCATTACTGGTGAAAAGTAACTAATATTGGAAATTAAGGCATTGTCCTCAAGTATTTTTCAATGGCTGATAGTTTCATTTACTATCTGTCAACATTAGATGTTAGCTTGCAACCCCTCTACCACCGGAACAGAATCAACAGTATATAGCGTGTACAATTTTATTGCTTGAAAATTTTACTCTCTCAATATTTTTCTCACTGTATTCTTTAAGAAAAACGCAACTTCGTCCAGTGATTCTCACTGCTGACAGAAACAGAAAGTGCGCAATCTCTAAATTGTCCTGGAGCACACACATTAAATTCAACACATATAATATCATATTCACCACGCAGAATGGGGGATTTGAAAATTTTCCTGTAGCAAAAACAGAAAGTAAAAAAGAAAACACTGAAAGGAAAATCTATTCGGAAACACGAACTAAAAAGTCATCGGTCGTATTAGTAACAAATTTCGAAGGTAGCAGATAAATTTTAACGGGTTTCATGTGCACATTTTTTGAGAAAATAAGTTAAGTTAATGTTGAAAAATAGAAGATACATATATTTGCTAATCTCTAAATGTTTGCGTGAATATCAAGTGAATAAAATGTGAATAAGAAATATGTTCAGAAAACATAACTAAAAGAAAGGCAACAGCAACAAAAATACACGAATTGGTGCAATTCCAAAAAAAAAACAGACCAAGAGAACACTGAACAGCGATAGGGGGAGCGAACGCATACACTTTGATTAATGAGAGCGCACACAAGTGAGAGTAGACACGCGCCACACACACGAAAAAACGCGTTAGTGTGTGTTCACGCAGCGTTCGCGTTGAAACAGCATCAAAAGTTTTCAAGTTAAATTTACATTATTTTAATGTATTAAGAATAAAAACAAACAAAATATTTTATTTAAAATAAAAGAAAACTGCGCAAAGGTAAAAGAATATGCTGCTAAGATTGAAATATATTAAAGCTATTGTGTGTTTATTTTTGTGTATGCTAGTGCAAACAATTGATTAATACTAACAGCTGCAGCCAGCAGCTACAGTACGTACGTACTCCTTTGCGTCTCGCAAACTTCACCCGCCACCACCACCTCCCATATAACCACCCATATGCCGTGTAAATTGAAGTGATTCTCTTGTAAACCCGTGAAAAGCAGTACTTACATTTCTTGTGACTTTTTTTTAGTTATCGTGCTATGTACTCGCGCCGCGTTTAATTCTTAGTCAGTGTGCCATAAGCTATAACTTTTACCAACAAACAATATGCAAAAAACTAATGTAATCTCTGTAATAATATAGGTGCACCTTATTAAACCACTGAACTACAAATACAGTGAAATTAAATATCAAAAGCAGAATATCAGAAAACAATGAAATTAAACGCCATATTGTTTCAAGGATAATTCTGTAGAATTGGCACTGATTTATTTTCTTTGCCACTGCCGCCTTTCCCCATAGCGCTCATTTCAGCTTTCACCAGCGCGCTTTTTGACCCCCTCGTCTTCTTTTACGTTTATTCTACGTCCTTGTCACAATCATCACAAAGTAGTACCTCTTTACAAACACTCAAAAAGTGACTTTTCAACACGTTTCAGCATTTCAAATACAACCTGTGCATTGTAAGTGTGTATATGTGTGTACTCTCTTTCATTCTTTCTCTCTCACTCTCTCTGATATACTAACTTTTCATTCACCTCAACTCAACTCACTCCTTGAATCCAACCAGCCAACAACCCACCGTGATTCAATGTGCTTCAACCATACTTTTTAAAATACCACACAAAACAAAAACAACATTAACATAAAGGAGAGCACTGACACACAAACCAATAAAAGGAAACGTAACCCACCACTGTGCTCGTAATTGCAAAAGCAGCACAGCGCAGTCTTTTACCACACGTGTTCGTTTATATTTTAACATTTGGCCTGCGACGCAACAGAGCGAAAGAAACGTAAATGAACAAAAACATTACAATAAAAGCAACAACATTAATAATAATCTCTACTCTCTGCATATATTTGGAAAGAATTAACGGTAAGTTTGCTTAAGTACTATCTGAAAGTATGAGGAGATGATAGCTTAAAACATTTTCTAATTGAATAATATTTGCTTATCTCTTTCACTTAATCTACTTACTTCTTATTTCTTCTGCTTTCTATTAAAATCTTATAATTCTGTATACATACTCTCTTCTTATTTTAATACACACATATCTTCCCATCACACAGTTTAAAATTATAATATCGAAAACTACAACAACAACAATAACAAAGCTACGAAAATAAATATACATAAACAGAAATCTTTCTATTTGACAGCTAGGTTTACATTTTCACATCCGCTATATTCTGTTTGCGCTTTCGATTCATTTCCTTTTCCGAGTATTTCGTTTCCGTTGTGAAACTGAATTCAAGACCCGAACTCACACTGTCTTTGCCACCCTTTCCATGCCTTCACTATTAATCCTCATCCCAGCCACATTCATAGTCTCGGTAGCTGTTGATATCGCCGTTGTTGTCTATATTCTTACGAGGTGGTTGTGTCTATGGGCAACAAAATATATACAACACGTTTGTATGTATTGTAAGTACATGTCCATACACCTTCACCTTGATGCATTTGTGGTTTATTTTCTTACTTTTACTTTGAGTCAATAGGCTCTTAGGGAAAAAATATTTCTAGCACAATAGAAATCCATACAAAAATGGTATCCACGACCACTTGTTAGTTGAATTACTAGCAGCTCACATTTTTACTCTCTCTTTCTCTTTCTCTCTCTCTCCATCTCTCTGCCGCTTTGCCGCTTTGTCTCTCCTTTTCCTGGCAACTCTCTATTTTGGACAAACGCTCTCTTGTCGCATATTGTGTATGTATGTACGTATGCATTATTCTACTTACTTTGGCGCTTTTGTATTGTTTTTGTTGTTGCTTTATTTCTGAAACGTGCTTGTTGTTTGTGATTTCCTTATCATTTGCTTCACTTTTTTGTTTAGATCATTTCTCTTTTAAGCTTCGTACTAAAATTTGTTTCCTTTCTATTTCTATTTCGAGAAGAAACCCATTTCCAGCTCCAAAGTTAAAAACAATGAAATTAAATGTCCAAAGTTTCTATTGTTTTCACCGCTAATTTTATTATCCTTTTGTCTATTCCGCATTAAATTTTTGTCAAATTTTTAATTTTTTTAACTTTCTATGCCAGTGTATATTTAAACGACTCACAGGTTTACAGTTTCAGAATTATGTACTTAGTTTTGGTGAAGTGGTTATTCTATCTCTTTGGTATTAGTTTTGCTAGTCACGACTAGTCCGATTAGACTCAAGCAGATAGGCTAAAGAAAAACCTATAATGCACAAGTACTGTGTAACTCGGATCTATCCCAATGCAGTCATTCGATTTGATTCCACGTTTGCTTGTTGTTTTCGCTTCATTATCTACAAATCTGAAATAATCAATTACTTCTCATCGACCTTCACCTTCACATACCACCATAATATAACTACTGTCGAAACATCAGTAAACAGAAAATGTGCCTAGAAACATTAGGAGTAATGAAGAAGGGGATAAAGAAGCTAGACAAATATCAATTCCACACAATAAGGAGCAATTAATCCTGATTTTTCTTGCAAATATATTCCCATAAGGACTAAAAAACACGTAATCACGATGGTATCAATCAACCGTAGCTAGAATTCGGTATTTGGAAATAAATGATCACAATAAAATTAAATGTCCAAACGATACGAAGATAATAAAATCCAACTCGAAAACTCACATAACAGCATCAAACTGAAGCTATGAAGTCAGAAACTAGAATGCTCCATGAGCGTTGAAACGTTTCTTTGCAAAGTTATTTCATTCAATCCCATGTTCTCAACTAATTAAGCTTTTCTTTGTCATAACCAGATAGAATATTTATATGCGTGATAGGACCAAAAGTATGCGTATTAAATATGCTAGAAAATCTATTAAAAAATGCTCGAAAAACGTAAAAATATGCACAAAATGTTTCAATTATTTATTATTATAAAAATAGCATAGCATAGCATAGATTGATTGGTTATGGGAAACAAAACGGGATATGCTTCAAAAAATGTTCTGCGTAGGTCCATGTCTCTTAATGTCTCTTAGTTGTAACTGAAATTTTGTCGGCAAAGAAGGAAAAATTACCAGAAATTTTGGATTCAGAGTTTTTAGCTGCAGCAGTGTAAAATTTGTAATTGCCCTGGGAACTTTCTATTGATAGTTTGAAGAAAAAACTAGAAATATGTATTTATATGCAAGAAACACAAAAGTATGCGTTATGGGCATTTATATGCCAATATCTTTTGCTTTGGTCATAACATCTCCAGGGATATACTCTTCCTAGCACTAAGTGCGACAAATAAAATTAAATTGAAATTTAATAAACATAAAAACAAAGCAAACACAGCAGGTCTTCGTGAGATGTATAGTTTTCCGCTTCAATCTATGCGAATCAATATAAAAAATAATATAGACCAAAAACATAGAAGGTAGAACGATATCGGTGTCGATGGCGGCAGTGACGGCATAGGGGATAGCGATGGAGCCCTAGCACAAAATAATGAAAATAAAAGACTCAGTGTGGCAAAAACAGAAAAGCAAAATTATGGAGACAACCACATGCAGCGTGCACACCATGAAACCATAGACGAAACATCAGAAATACGAAAACTACGATGGTAAAATGGCATAGTGTCTGAAAATGAAATAGTACATGCAATACTAAAAACCTCAATCAAGCCGGCAGTCGCCCACCACTACTGTTGCATATCTTTTCCAATGCTGTTGAGCCTGATGATGGTGACAGAGAAGGCGGAGTGAAAGGATACTGCTGTTACTAAGTACATACAAATATCAACATGTCGCAAACGGTTAGACCAAAGAACGAACGCCAACAAGTACAGCATACATACTACATGCGAGTACATGCATAAGTGAACCGAAGTAAAACTAGAAAACCTTCGACAACGATGACACCATCACATCGCTTCTCTCAGCATATGGCATACCACTCCTTCCACCTCCTTCGCACACACCAGCAAAACTGTTCGCCGCGCCCCTGTTGCGCTTTTGCCATTATATCTTCTTTATTGTCGTTGTTTTCGTTACTCACTCTCCTCATCGTGGTTGTCGACGTTGTCACCCATGTAGCCGTCTCCGCCATATTGTGCGTGTGTGACAGTGTCATTGCCTGTATGCGATTGTGTATTGGTTTGTGTGTGCACTGTCATTGTCATAGTCGAAAAATTTCCTTGCCCGCTGTCTCACTCAAATTACAATACTCACAAAAAAAAAAAACCAAACAAACAAATAAATGACTGACCAACCAACCAACCAAACACCAAACCGAAAAGCAATTGAAATAGAATCGACATTTTTGCTTTGCTCGGTTTTGCACGCTTAAAGAAAATGGGTAGAAAAAAAGTTGATCTAATTTCCTTTTTAGCACTCAAAAACTGGGAAAATAATTCATAAAATGATCTCTATTAAATATTCAAATGAGTCATAAGAAATCTATGACTGGCTGAGAAATCTATGCTCAGCAGAATCTCTTTTTCTCCTTTCTCTCCGTCAAGTGGAAATGTACTATAGCCAATCAGATTACAGCATAGGGTCTGGTATGACGTACATGCGCAGTAGATTAATTTTTGACCATCATTCTTTGACTATCATTCTTGGGTGAGACCAAAGATGTTGATCAGGTTGTTTTGAAGGAATTTGAGCATTTGAGAATTTCTGTGTAAAAGAAAAAGATATATCACTTATATCTGAGATCATTTCAAGTACTAAAGCTTTGCAAAAAATAATTGTAATAATAACAGTCCATCAGCTATCTACAAGAAATTTTTTGATTTGCTGAATCTTTGTAGGTAGATACTTCATTTTCGTTTAGCGTAAAACTAAACGAGCTCAAGCAACAATCTGATTTTTATATTTAAGCCACGGAACAAATGTATATGAAATTGTATGCCCTCTTCTCTCGTTCACCAAAAGGATGTAGGTCGTCGTCGCTGCCGTTTCCACAGTTGTGATGTTTCTGGTGGTGGCCATGACCACTATTTTTTTTACCTCGGCCGTCCAGCCCCGGCTACATTCAACTATGATTTGCTTGCTTACCCACTCTTCGTCTTCCGCTTGTTGAAATGGTGCCTACCATCTTTTCCGTCTTTATTCTCAGTTTTGTATTTTTTGTTTTCTTTGTGTTGGGTGAAAATCGAGTGACGTGTCAATTGCGGCTTTTGGCGACGGAAGCAACATTTGCAGCAATTCGAGCAACAAGAACAACCGAGCGCGTGTATCGACTTGAATTGCAGATGATATCGAAAATTGAGTTAACGAATTTCCATTTTATTCTTCGATCTATTTTCACTTTTTCCCCCGCCATTTTATTTTGCTATTTTACTTGTATACAAAGTCGAGCCAAGGCCATGCTGTTGGTCGGCGGTGTTGTTGTTGGTGGCTTCTACTGCTGTAAAAGTCCACAATGGCGTCGCATATAAATTGCGGTCTGTCTTCAGTTTGGCAGCAACAGCATCATCATCAGTGGCAGCAGCAGGATGGTGAGCAATAGCGACAACAACAGCAGCAGCAGCAGCAGCAGCATCAAATTTCCAAAGTAAATCGGATTTTGTTGTGGTTACGGTTGGAGCTATTTGTTGCCACTTTGTTGTTGTCGTTGCCGTTGTTGCTGCTGCTGCTGCTGCTGTTGCTGATGTTTTTGTAATTCGATTTCGTTAATAAAATGAATTGTCCTGTTTACAATGCTTCAATAACAGCAAAATCAACAAAAATTTAAATCTGTATGTAAGTACTTGTGGATTGCATACATATGCCAGTAAATGTTGCAGCAACAGATTTGTGTCACTTTCGTATTGAGAAAACTTTCATGATATGCGCACAAGGGTAGAGAGGAATCGATGTTCCAGCTTAAAATAAGCATCTGCCATATCGGCAGACGGACAGGCAAAGATGCTGTCAATGTCTGTGGGTCATGTCATATTATTGAAGTCATTAGTGCTCAAAAATTTAAGTAGAAAGAACTACATTTTAAGTCTGTAATCTCATTTAATTTTAAAGAAAGATTTCAAAGTTTTGTTCGGAGAACACTGGAGTGTGACAGGAAACAATTATAATTTTCATTCTTCTTCTTTTAATGGCACATCAGTCTATGGAGGGTTAAGGCCTAGCTGTGCGCAATCATAATCGTTTAGAAGAAGTCTGCAGAAATACACTTTTAAAGTTTACGTTTTTAATAACTTTTTACTCTGGACTGCTTTCAAGCACTAGATACTCGTATATCCATTCTTACTTTATAGATTTTTCCTAGCTCTTGTACTAACTGCAGCTAACTTTATAACGATAATTTAGGGTAAGGAAGCATTGTTTCTTTTGGGGAATATCTTGACTTCCTTTGCAACAATGTTCTCAGAGTTCTCATAGACTCCAGAGAGTTTTGATATATTTGCGGGCCTTGCCGGTCGTCGTGGGCTGTTCGCCATCTCTTGTGACGTAATGATAGCGTGCCGTATCATAATGTAATATAGAGAGGTTGCGAAGGGCCTTAATAAAAAAGGTTCCAGAACCGTTTAATGCAATATGGCATATGAACGATCCCAAATTTAACAGATTCACAACAACAGATTCTGTCGTTGAAGTAGCAAAATCCGTTGTGCTAATAATACCGAAATAGAATGTATTCAAGGTTAAGACTATAGACATGCGCTGTCATCATCACAACAGCAGCGCATGGCGTGGAGTCGAGGTTGTTGTGGTAACATGGTAACAACACGATGATTAGTATTTAAACTTTATAAAAAGTTCTTAATTAAGTTTTTTTCTGCTACCTACCTACATACATATAATAAGTATATAATATACTTATTATATACTTCCTGCCAAACTACTTATATGGTATTTTCTATTTTTCTTCCTTGATGATTTCATCATCCACATTTTCTTGTACCACAGTATCTTATACCTAGTATTTTCTACTTCCTCTGTTCTTCTTCTTCTTCTTCTTCTTCTTCTTCTTCTTCTTCATCTTCTTGAAACTGGAGAGCTTTTCGCCTCACACTGACAAATAAATATGTGAGCTTCTCAGTTTGTATTTTAATCTTCTACAGGATAAAAGGAGTTTGCTGACAAATACTTAAAACAAAGACAACATTCACACACACACACACTCTACAAAAGCATGAGCATCATCAAATTTGTGTGTGTGAAAAGATTTTAACTAAAAAGAAAATACATATGTAATGTGCCCACTACGAAGCAAATGATGGCATCACATTTTCGTTACTCCTGATGTTAATTTTTGATTGTTGTTGTTATTGCTGTTGCTGCTTTTAATTATGTGTTATGACCCCCAGCTGCTCGTGCCACTAAATGTTTCAACAATAATAAGAGCACAAGAAGGATATAATCATCATTACCTACCACCACTAGAGGGGGTCGGTTGCCTCCATCGGTGTGATAATCTGGAGAAGCAGCACGCTTAAACGCAATGCCACGCAACATAGTCGTAGTGCAATATTACGCCACACACACACACACACACACACACACACACACACACATATGGAGAGAGTACATAAGTACATAGAGCAAGCGACGCCTATGCATGTGGTAGTGCTGTTGATGTAATGGAAAACCAATACCATAATTGCGTGTGTATTAGTATGTGTGTGTAAGTGCGTAGCCTCACGTTTGTTTGTGCGAAAACAGGACTCACGTTGCGCCTTATTATTATGTAAAACGGAATTGCATAAAACGCTATGAGAGAATATCAACAAACGCTACCATTACTACTGCAAATATAAATACTCCGCCACCATAATAACCGTTGCTGCTACACCTACAGCGCCGATGTCAATGTCGATGTCGATTTCCGAAGCCAAAGCTGCAGCTTGTCTGTGTTTATTACTGCTAGCAGCATTCTCTGTTCAAAAGTTAAAATTTCACAGGCTTGATGTTTGGGAATGTGAATCGCTACGCTAACAAAACCTTCAGCTAGCCAACCTACCAGCAACCACACTCGTACAGTCACTCAGTCAAGCAGTCAGTCAGTCAGTTAGCCAGTCACTCACACACGATGGATGATTGCAGTGCGAAACTTGACACTTGCTAAACTTAACTGAGTTCCATTTCGCGTTTTGTTGTTACATTTTTGTTCTGTCTTTTTTCTTACACAAAAAAAAAAAATACGAAAATTAGAAATGCAAACTAATGTGTGAATTCCAATGTGCGTCCTCGAGTATTCGCAAATTAAAGTCGCTTACTCGCGTATGTGCGCCGTATAGGAAGTTGAGTGCTGAACAAGGTGCAGCACGGTAGTTGCAGCTAGAGTGCAAAGAAAAAACATCGAAACCGAGAAAAATCAGCGTACGAAGTTGTTGTAGCTGAGCTGGCGTAATGTTAAGGTAAGTTGCCATCATTTATTTTTCACTGGGTTTGTGTCGGCTGAAAAAAGAACTATGAATTGAAATGTGAATGTTGAAATGTGAATTAATTATGTATGGTATATGCAATTCATATTATGTATTTGAAGTACAACTATGGTACATACTCAGTTCAAATGTTGATATTTATTTATTTATCGTATCGCAATGTATTGTTTTTACCAAGAAACGTATTAAAAAACAGGTAAAACTGATTAAAACTAATAAATATAAGCAATTGCCTTGAAAGGATAATGGCAAATGGATAATTGCCGGTCAACTTACTCATGTCAGTATTACTTAAACGGTAACACCACCGTCCTATTAAAATTGTATACCTTAGCTAAATACTTAATTGGATAATAGTAGCTTAATTGTGTAGTTGAGCTGAGCTAAATAGGTAAAACATTCTTTTGTAAATACTGGAGCATATGATATTTATTCCCCAGCTGATTTTCCATGTTTCGAGTTCTCAATAATTATAAGTGCTCAAGTTGTTCTAATCCACGTGTTCTTCGGTCCAACTATTCTTCTGTTATCGTATGTATTTTTGCCAGGATTCAACTGTTTACGCTGGTTTAGCACCTCATTCGAGTATCTTATGTTCACAGCTAATGTTAATGTTAATGTCTGGGTTGAAACAGAACTGCATACTTAAAACGCTATGAGAGAATATCAACAAACGCTACCATTACTACTGCAAATATAAATACTCCACCACCATAATAACCGTTGCTGCTACAGCTACAGCTACAGCGCCGATGTCGATGTCGATGTCGATTTGCGAAGCCAAAGCTGCAGCTTGTCTGTGTTTATTACTGCTAGCAGCATTCTCTGTTCAAAAGTTAAAATTTCACAGGCTTGACGTTTGGAAATGTGAATCGCTACGCTAACAAAACCTTCAGCTAGCCAACCTACCAGCAACCACAGATTGCCTGAAAACAGATTATTTTTCACGACTGCATATGTGTATGTACCTAGGGTTTGTGTCAAAGCTGGCATTCAGCTTACAGTTCTGAATAAGGTTGCTGCATTTGCTGTTTCATGGTACATTCATTGTCTTCTCATGTCTTCATCGTATATTTATGCCCAATGAGAAGCAGTTATTAGACGATAGCCTGATAAAAGGCATTGACCATTGATATTTTAGGTCGAAGTAGCTGACACTTTTGTCTTCCCTCATAAACCTTAATAACAATAATAGGAACCTACTTAGCTTTTAATTCTCTTTTTGTGTGAATCCTTTCTTCATGCCTCCCTTCCCGATATGTAAAAGTATTCCTGATAAAATGTAAGTACTACAACGTTACAAAGCAGGAAACTCATTGAAATTGTCATCGTCATCGTTACTAGCTAGCTTCTCTTTGCACGCCGCTGTCTTTAATGACGAAGGCCGTTTTGATGTGCTTCGTTCAACGCACAACGAGTTCACTGCTGTTTCTTCAATGATGCCTAATCCTTTGCACCTTTTACATTACATACATAGATGCAATAGCCCAGCATTAGCGTCAGCAACAAGAACAACAACAACAACAACAACATAGCCACTTCAAATAGGTAATTAGATGTTTTGTGGTGCAAATTGAATGTTGCAACGTATTTGCTATTGACGTTGCTGGTGGTCGATTTGTTTGGTTCGCCGGTTATTGATGATTGTCCGTTCGATTGGTTCAGCATCAGCAAGTGCTGGCTGGCATCGCTTATGTGCGGCAAACAAACATTTGATTGAACACTGAAACGGCATTGACATTTCGAAAGCGATGTTGGTTTCATGAATGCACGCACTTACACCTTCAAACGAATCCAGTAGAGAAATGCAAGGGGTGAACCGACAGATTGACCTGCTGCTAGTGGTGGATAATGCAGCTCTGCGTTACGTTATTGCGCTGATGTACTTATTGTCATTACAGTAATGCAATAACCCAGTCTCAAAAATCGAAAAGGTGAAAGGCCTACCCGAGAGAACAAAGTAACCTTGATTTTCTAAGTGGATCTATAAAAGAAAAAAGAAAAAATTTAAGAGGAAAAGGAGTGAAAGAAAGATTTATTGAGAGCAGAGAGCAAAAAGCATATCCGAGAGAAGGGCGAAAACTAGTTTTGCTGTAGAAAAGGTATTCCTATTAGAACAGAAAAATGAGCCCCTTTTAAAAACAAAGAAGCAAATATGACATTGATTAGCGTAATAGATTAGAGAAATAAAAGGAAGTGACGGGAGAAAAAGATAATCTTGAATAGAATCAAGAGAAGACCGAGTCATGAGACCGCCTTCTCTCGTGAAGGAGAAAAAGATTATCTTGAATAGAATCGAGAGAAGACCGGGCCATGAGAAGGTCTTCTCTCGTGAAGGGGAAAAAGATTATCTTGAAGAGAATCGATAGAAGACCTTCTCATGACTCAATCTCTCTCATTATGCTACTGGGTATTTACACACACTCACGGTCACGTTGAAGTGTTGGAAATATTTTGACCATTTCGTTTGATTAGACCGCAAAAGCACATATTCATGATTTGACTTTCAGATTTAGCACCGGTTGACGGTGAAAAAGGAAAAACGGAGACCTGAAGTGATGTACGATAAACTTAAGTGATTGGTTGAATTGAATTAGAGTTACAATGTCAGCTCGCATAAGAGATGCTAAAATCTGGGTCGTCGACAATAATACCAAATAATTAAACTTGAAGTGATAACAAAAAACCACAATATGTTTTTGACAGTTTACTTAATGCTCACAAATATTCAGATGAAAAGAAAAAAATCTGATAAAATTATTGTTATGTTTTATTGTTACTCAGTCACTTTCTCTTTCACTTTTTGCTCACAACAAATAACCGCTTGTGTAATCTTGTTCAAATAATTGTATGCAAACATTCATCAGCCAGACCGCACCCATTTTAAGTACAGCAACAAGCAAAACAATTACCCAGCAAAACCCGGTCAAGAATGCATACACCACTCGCGTCCCACTGTCAATTTCAATTTCATATTCACTTGTGAAATGTTTATTTAATGATTTCAATTAAAGTTTACTGTGTGTCCGGTTTACTTAAACTACCACCCGCCCTTGCCCTCGACCTTGCCCTCGCCCTTGCTCATGCCCATGCCCATTCCCATGCCCTTGCCCTTGCCCTTGCCGTTCCAGCATTGCGTAACTCGTTCGTTTTTTGTTTTGCCTCTTCTACCTCAGTAATCCTTGAGTTTGGTTGTTCGTTCGTGTTGCGTTGCGTTGCATTTAAACCTGTGGGCAAACTCGGTTCGTGTGTTGCACTGTGAAAAGAATTGTAGAATTTTTCTAATAAAATTCAATTATATGCAATCGAATATCTTCGTACTGCATTAACAGTTAGAAAAAACAACAGACAATCATTGAAAAGCGACAGTTTTGTTTTATTGCAATAAGTAAAGCTTTTTTTTTACTGATTTTTTGAAAACCGTTGAAAAATCTGCAATCTACAATTAAAAGAATCGGTAGAAGTTATGATGAAGTTGAAGAAATCTAATCAGTGCCACGGGGTGCAATCAAAATTTCTACGGCCATAATTAGTCCCATACAAAATTTAAATAAAATAAAATGTTTTGGAAATTGAGACCATTTCAATAAGGTCACAATTTATAAGTACATAGAAGAATCCATTTTATTAATTAGAAATTGTTGCAGGCAGAATTATTACAAATGATGACCATTGTAAATATCACAATTGCTATTAGAAATTACTTATATCTTCATTATGATACAAAACTTATATGAATTATGACCGTACAAATTCTGTCCGGCAGCTAGTGCCACAGTAACGATATGGCACTCATACAATTCGGTTAAGGGGCAAGGTTTTGCGAGGAACTATGAAATCAGTGATACTAAGTAAGTATTAGATTCTTGAATTTAAGAGATCCAAAAACTAATTGAACTTTATAAAATAATATTTTTTACATTGAACTTCAACTATTTTGTACACCGTCAATGACAATTGACGGAAATTTCATTGTCGTACATGGGCTCCAACTTCGGGTATTTTATATTCAATTTACAACAATTGCTGTTATTTTGTATGCCCAAGCCCGCAGTTACCGCCCTTTATCAATTCACAGTACATAGTACATCCTTAAAATATTTATTGGGCGGCGTTGATTGTTTCGATAAAAATTTCCGTCTTTTTGGGTTGTTTTTGCACGACAACGAAACGAAGAGCAGAGGAATGAGGTTTACAATTAAAATAAATAATTCCGCACTAAAATAATACGAGCAGATATGTTTGCCGATGGATGTTAATGATGACGATGGATGTGGAAGGTGATGATGATGGCGTTTGTTAAAACCAAGAAACAAAAACAAACAGAATACACGAACAACAAAAACAATGCACAGCAATATCCGGTTAGCGCGGACGGATGCGATAGAATTCAATTGATTGTTTTATTGTGAATTAATTTGTTTTTTGGTAATGCTATTGTGCTGTTGTTGTTGTTGTTGTTGTTAAACAAACAGAAAATAAATCCGAAATGGCGTTTTTTTCATCGTTTTTGCTGTTGCTGTTGCTGTTATTGTTATTGTTGTTTTGCTTTTTCTTTTGCATACCTTCAGCGAATATTGCAGTAGGTAGGTTAAAATTTTGTAATACAATGAGAATTTTTAATTGGATATTAACGTGTTCTTTCTGTTTTACGGACTTGAATGGAGGCTATGAGGACTGTGCAGATAGCTGAAAGTTTGGAGCTGCTTGAAAAAGGGTTTTCCACTTTAGTCTTTTGATGATTAAGTAATTTTGCCTTAAAATGATCGAAAGGTTGTAAATAAAATTTAAGAAATAAAATGAATTGATTTGATTTGATTTGACAAAATAATTAAGAAAAGGGTACAATATAGTTTTAACCAAGGTATTGGGGTTAATGAAAATCTTTAAATCAAAAATAATTTTTCGTACATCGAAATTTATATCAAGAAAACTTTGTCGAATGTAGTGGAAATTCAAAGATTGTATGCTTCAAAATGTTGCACAATACATAAATATAATACTCCTTACTACCTTACATATAACACTGGGCTACAAAATCAAATTTTGTTTATTGAACTGACTGATTTAACATGTATTTTAGAGTAATTTGAGGTCGCTGAGCTGGACCGTTTTGCTCCATCATTTAATTTTTTGTGAATAAAACACCCTCTCTTTACACCCCAATCTCCACTTTTTGGGAAATTCTTAACTAAAGTTTAGAACAATATTTCCAATGGGATAAAAGAATAATACAAGTATTAAAGTGAAGTATTTGGATGAAACTCCTGGGAGGTTGACATCTTCTGTAATCACGCTTCTGTGAGGTCTGGTTGTGGTCCACACCGAACTCCGCCGAAGAGTGAAGTTCGGGGTGTAGATGGAAGTTTTTTTGTGTTCACAACTAATTTGCTGAACAATTTTCCTATAGGCACCAAAGATGTACCGTTACGTTAACGTGTTGAAGCAAAACGATTTTCAAATTCGAGTTCAGCGACCTCAGCTGGATATCAAACACTTGAGAAACACTTGCGCTCCGGTGCTGTTCTCTGCAAGTGTGGATATCAAGTGTTCCTCAAGTGGAGAAACAATGCATTCTCAAGGAAAACGAATCCAGTTCTGAGATCCATTCCATAACTCTATCTATGTGCATCTGGAACACATTGAGTTAATGAATTTGTACATTAAGTTGGAAACATTCATTGATATTAAGTCATAACAAACTTAAGCGAATGATTCTAATTCGTTCATTAATCGTTAATGATGGCAACAACCGTTGCCAGAATAATTCTACTTGGTATTTTCTTTTTTATTAAGTAGTACCAGGCTATGCTTGAGATTTGACTGGAGTGTGGATATCAGGTGGTTGCTGTGGCGTAGTGGTAGTGCGTTGGACTGCTACGCAGAGTGTCCGGGGTTCGAATCTCGGCACAGGCAAAATCAAAAAAAGTAGAAAAAATAATTTTTTTACACGGCATCATCTCTTGGCAGGCAATGGCAAAACAAGCAAGAGTAAAAATTGCTATGAAAGGCTTTTCACTTCCCCGTTCGGATTCGGCATTAAACTGTAGGTCCCTTACAAATATAATATGTACAAATATATAACAATACATATACAAATATATGACATATAATGAGTGGATGCGTAAAGCTCGGTCTAGGCGCTCCATGGGCTGTTGTGCCAGTAAAAGTAAAGTAAAGTAAGTGGATATCAAGCAAGTTGGAGAAAAATCTATCCAGAAACTGAGAAAATATGTAGCACCTCCAGACTCCAGCGTAGTAAATCATCATATGTCTAAGTAAATATCAATTCCTAGCTTGATTAATTCATTAAAAATTTGATGAAATTAATCATCGCACACAGATTGTATTATATAATATTTAAAAATACATAATTAAAAGTTTTAAATAGCTGGAATCGAAACATAGTTATATTATAAGACGTTGCCAATGCTCTTTTCTCTAAAATATTCCATTCAAAGAAGTTAGGTGTAGCGAAAAGTTAAGGAACTGAGGGATGGCAACTAAATATGTAAATGCCACTTCCCTGCGCACTGCACGGGTTTCTGAAACGAAGCGTTAGTTTAGCTTTTCCCTCACTAGTTTTCACTTGTAAGTCTTCACAAAACATCTCGATTTTGGGAGTGGCGTGGGTTTAAGTTTTGAACTTCTTGTACCCGAATCCATTGCTGCCTAGCAAATGTAAAGCCTAAAAGGGCATTCTGCATCAGTCGCTATAAGTGATAGTCAGACTGATGAGCAGGATCTGGTGAATACAGCAGTAGAGCCAAAACTTTCAATTCACTATTTTCCAAATACTTAATTTTTAATCGGTCTAGCAACATGAGGCCACGCCTTGTTATGCTGGATAGATAAGGTCTCGTGCCTGGTCTCATATTCTGGTAATTTGTCGGCCATTGCTCTCTTCAAACGAATCAATTGTTTTCGATACAACTCTCGCGTAATAGTTATGCCAGGTTTAAGTAGCTCATAGTAGATGACACCCTTCCGATCCCACTTAATACAGAGCATTACCTTGGGGCGCCACAATCCTGTTAATTTGGCCCGTATGCTGACACGTTTGTAGCGCAAAAAGGTTATGTTGTTTACACCTTAGTAAATTGAGACATAATCAAAACAAAACTTACATGACTTGGCTAAAACATGAAAATAGTTACAATATTGTTAACACCACCCAATATCCATTCATGTACAAATATGGTATAACACGCCCAGCATGAGTTGATGCGAAAAGCTCGGCCTTTGGCGCTACATGCGGTCATAGTCGACATTGATAAACTGAAGTTCATTGTGGTAAAGGCATAACACTTGCCACAAATGGCTGTTATCGCGCTAGTGCGCTACAGATTTGGTACAACTCTCGTAGTGTATCTCATAAACTATTAGATCTATTAACAATTACGCGAATACATGCACAACTTTTTGATACTCAAATGAAATTATTTGAACATTTCACTTTCCTTTGTGTACTTTGTAACGCAACAGCAAAAACCTTGACATAAAATCACAAACTTGCAACACGAAAATTTAACGCTGCCAATACAAAAAGTATATAAAAGCAATTTGCAGATTATACTTACAATAAATACTTTATTAACTCATCAATGTTCAAAGTTCAGCAACGAAAACGAACCAAATTCAGTATGCATGAGAGACAGATACAGAAAGAGAGAGGGGGGGAGAGAGAGAGAGAGAAAGGGAGACGTGAGGGAGTGGGAGATTTCGTTATCTCTGTTCCTCTACATTCAAACACACTTAATCTTGCAACATCGATATATACTCGTATAAGTATTTGAAATCAATTTTTGTTGTATCCTAGATTTCACAGACTGTCAATTAGGTTTTTTTTTTGGATCTACGATGCTTTCATTTAAATTCCTAGAAAAAGCGTGTTGTTTGTGCGTATGTGTATGTAAATGAAATCTTTATTTGCTTATGTGTGTCTCTGAAGGGCACATCAATTGCAAATGTGCCTTTTTAAGCGTACGAATCTGAGAGATTCCGTACCTCAACTCAATGTTTCAGTAAGTAAGCAAGTGAGTGAGTGAGTGAGTGAGTGTGCACCTAGGAGTAGTTGAATTTAGGTTATCTTAAGGAGGGAAATTCAATGGAGTTGGCAGGTAGATACCAGCAATGCTACATAGAAGCGTTAGCAAGGAAGCTGAAGAATACTGTTCAAAGTAGCAACAGAAGTAGTGACTTAATGGCGTGTAGTTAATTAAATAGAATGAATTGTTGATAGCAGCAATTGACAGCGGTTGCTGTTGAAGTGATGCGGCATTACTTGAGCGGCATTGCTATCGATTGCTAATCTTTTATAGAAAATTTTAAATTAACTGTAAGTTCACACATGAATTTCTAGTGAATTTTTTAATTGCGATTTTCTCTGTATATGTTTATTGTGGTTGCAAAGTATAGTTAAATTGTTTTGGCTTGTCACACAATTAAAACAACACACAAATCCGTTTAAAATACATAGTAGTTTCATGCAATTATATTATTTATTTTGACATTTGTACGCGATATTTTAAATAAATATTATTGCAATTGATATTATTTTTGTTTGTACAGATTTTTCATTTTTCATTTGTTGCAGTTTGTGTGTGGGTAATCTGATACTTTTCATCACGTTCATTCAGCACATAGCAATCAATGACTTAAAATTCAATATTTTTAAGCGTGTTTTAATTTTTAGTTTGTAAAAAATTTTATATTGAAGTTATGCAATTTTTATACAACTTTAGTTGCCTTGGTGATGTAGTTAACAATTTTGTATTTAAATTAAACACAGAATAATAGAGATATCGGGCTGAAATTTATTCCACGTGTAGTAAACATGTTACATTTAAGTATGGAATTCGATATCGCTCATATGACCACCGCGAGCACGTTTGCAGCGATCGATTCTTTGGAGCTAATTTTCCACCACTGTTCCTGAGCTTCTTAATGTTGTCGGCTTGTTGGCATAAACCAACGACTTAACTAAAGCAACCTCTTTATCGGTGTCCTGTGTGATTGCATTCCCTCTCCCATTCTTCCTCCCACCTATCAATCTTCCTTCCATTCAACACATTGCTCTGCATTCATAGGGGTACACCCTGTGTATTCATTCAACACAATAAACAAAAAAAAAAAAACTTTGAAAAATATTTAACGGTGTTAAATAGCATGATAGCATGAGAGAGGTGGACCATTCGACTGGACCATTTTTCGAGATTACACGATCACCGAATTTCCCCTTCAATAGATCAATTGTTTGAAAAGCTGTGTGGAATGTGGCTGTGTGGAATGTGGCTGTGTGGTTGAAACAATATCTCACTGATGTCAAGTCCATCCAATTCTGCCCAAAAATAGTCTTCAGACATGATATCGACTTGATATCCATTGGCCGTAACATTGCAATCATTTACATCGACTAACAAATACAGTCCAAACATATCACCGGCATGAAATCCATTCCACACGGTCACACTTTTTATGGGTGCAATAGAGTCTCCTTGAAGCATATGTTGCTATCCAATAACGTATATTTTACTTATTAACAAAGCCATTTAGCTAGAAATGAGCTTTATCGCTGAAGATGATTTTTTTTTATGAAATTCACGACTTTCCTCTTTCGGCAGTCATTTGTAAAAAGCGTGCATTTCTATTTGTATGTACCCTTTTGAAACCCCTTTTAGGTATGTTTGTGTGGGACGACGGTGCGTCTGAACGGAGATTAAATAAAGTATAAATTGTCTTTGGGTTTACGACGAAAGAAATACAGGCGACGAGTGAAGGATAATACACAATGTTAAGCAATATAACATGCCCAAAAAAAAAGAAGAAATTTATGAAGCACCTTTTAGTGCCTAGAAAAAGTCCTCTAGCCAATATTTTTTAGTGTCTACAATCGAGTTAAGTACAATATTTCTTTAGTTTTTAGTTTATGTATATCGAAAAAAGGCAACAAATTGTCTCTTACTGTCTTCAGCAAAGTTGTTATCTTTAAAGAGCAAAACTATATCGAGAAAATATTTATGGAGGTCTCATAGTGCCTAGAGTCAAATTTAGGGATTATTTTTATAAGTTTTTAGCATATTACTTACTCTTTACTGTCTTCAGCAAAGTTGTAGCAAATATCTTTAAGTACAACCTAAACATGACGACAAACCCACTCTAGAGGGCCTCTTTATTCCTAGAGTTAGAGTAACACTCAAGTGGTAATTTTCTTAATTTTAGGCTATATTTAATTTTTTTTTTTACGCAGAGTGTCCGGGGTTCAAATCTCGGCACAGGCACAATCAAAAAAATTATATTTTTTTTAATACCTTCAGCAAATCTGTAGTTAGTAACTCGCACCACTTACTTTAAATAAGACATGTAAAAATAATACTTCTAGAGAGTCTTTGAGAGCTCAGATTTGCAAAAATATAAAATTTTCCATTTGTTTAAAAGAGTATGTTCAAACAAGTATGATATATAGCTGCTTGCTGAAGCCAGTGGAGTGAAAAGGCGGAAAAATTAACACTCAATTTAACTGTGGATACTAAAAGAACCTCTAGAGGTATTTTCACGATATGCTAGGTTCAAAGAATGTACTCGTAAGGATATTAGCTACAGCTAGCTCTCTTTAAGACGACTTCGCGACTTTCACTCGGGAGGTTGCCGGTTCGATATCAGTCTTTAACTAGTGGTTAATTCTCATTCATAATCTTCTTCTACATTCCTACCGATATGAAGTGAATGAGAATTATAAGAAAATGCACAAGTACACCTCGTGGGGTAGCCAATGGTACCCAATAGGTGATAAAAACTGGCACTGCGCCATTCGAAACCGGTGTTAAATTCTAGCTCTACCCAAAAGAGGTATCATAGTTGATCGTTCTGCCCCCCCCCCCCCTGTGTACCTGGACAGCCACTTAACCTAATCTAACCCCAGTGCTTATCTTAAAAGTTGACGAACCATTGTCGGTCTTCACTCTAACTCAAATTTTTCCGTTTCTTTCTTATACGAATTTTAATTAATTATGTATATAAGCACCATTAACTAAAATCCCCTAAATAGGCTGTCTCAAATTATATGATAGATATGATCTGCCTAATTTTTGTTTCACCTATCTACTTTCTGACTAGACTCGTGCCCCAAATTCAATTAAAGCAAGCAACAAATTGACGACTTCGAAAAAAAAAACTTACTTTTATGCAATGTAATCACTTGGAAAATAGCTGGAGAATTAAAAGATTCTTGTAAATTCATTACAATCTCCCATGGCCATAACAACACACAAAAGCCAAGCAACAACAGCAGTAATGCGGGCAGCCAAAACTAAAAGTGAATAAATCAATTTCGTTAATAAATTAAGAAGCGTGCAGTGGCGAGTGAGCCAGCTAGAGAATGAACGAACCAACGAGCCAACGACGAACATTGGCTGCTAATTTAATAATTAATAATTTTCTAACGACAGCTGCAGCTGCAGCGAACAACGAAAACAAAAACAAAAATCAACGAAAAGTACCTAACCGACAACAAGAAGTAGCAATACACAGCAATACAGTGGGGGTGGCGGTGGTGTTGGAAGAATGAGAAACCACGAAAGCAACAGGATGTGCACCATGACAGTTAAAAGCTTTTTCTTGACCAACAATTTCCGGCAGTGATTTTTTCGTTGATGCTGTGTTGTGTTGTTTTTCCTTTTTGTTTTCTTATTTTCTTTTTTGGTTTTGCAATTTTATGTAATAATTTATAATATTTTGAACAATATTAGAAAGTTATTTATTTCGTTGTTTTTTTTTTATATTTTTCGTTCAAAATGAGTAAAAAGGAACGTTCAAATACATACAGACATATTAAAAATTTAACAATGCTAATTCCCGAAGCGTTAATTGTTGGTATTTTATTCATACATACACATACATATACATATAGTACATACTAGTATGAGCTCTACCCTTCAATTGAAAGGTTAACTTAATTTTTGTTTGCTACTCGGGAATATTCAAAAATAGCTGTCAGCGTTAAGGAAAAGATAATTACTTATAACTCTGACTTTCATGACATGTTGAAAAACGCTGATCTAGCTATTTGAAAAATTGTATGTTTCGCATAAATCTAGATTCAATTCAATTCGATTCGATTTTTGGCACACGTGTGGTGTAGAGTATCTCAAGTTCAACTATGTCAGCTATTCTACGAGGCTTTTTTTCACTGTTCTATTTAAATAATTCATTGTATTTTAATTAATTTGTGCGACATTATTTAAAACATACACACACACACACTTAATAAAACCGCATACCAATGCACACATACACTAACAATGCTGCAATGTCAATATCAACAAAAAATAAAATGAATTCCCAATAAAGTAATTTTGTTAAATAAAAGCATATTTTCATACACACACACATACACACACACATACACACACACACACACACACATCCACTAATCGTGGTGGTAGCAAAAAAAAAAAGCGGATGTAGCAAGAATCTGCAATGACACCATAGCTGGTGTAAAAGCATGGTTGCAGACAGCAGGGTTGCAGCTAGCTGACCATAAAACTGAAGCGCTTCTGATGACTAGTCGAAAACAAGTGGAAAAGATTGAACTAAGAGTTGGCGGGCACATTATAACATCTAGCCCCTCCATCAAGTATCTCGGAGTCATTCTTGACTACCGCATGAACTTTCATACATACAAGCGAAAAGGCAAGAAAAGTGAGCATGGCCATTGCAAGATTAATGCCTAATGCCTAGTGGTCGCTGTGGTGTAGTGGTAGTGTGTTGGACTGCTACGCAGAGTGTCCGGGGTTCGAATCTCGGAAAAGGCAAAATCAAAAAGTAGAAAAAATAATTTTTCTACACGGCACCACCTCTTGGCAGGCAATGGCAAACCTACAAGAGTAAAAATTGCTATGAAAAGCTTTTCACTTCGCCGTTCGGATTCGGCATTAAGCTGTAGGTCCCTTCCATTCATGTCAAAAATATATCACGCACAACATGAGTGGATGCGGAAAGCTCGGCCTAGGCCCTCCATGGGCTGTTGTGCCATTAAAAGTAAGTAAGTAAGTCGGTGGCCCAAGGCAAAAAATGAGAACTCTTCTGGCAAGTGTTAGTTCGTCAATCCTAATGTACGCGGCACCAATCTGGGTAACAGCTACAGAAGTACAAACGTACATGAAACCACCTGCCTCAGTGTATAGGCTGTCGTCACTAAGGGTATGCTGTGGTTTTAGAACAGTGTCGGACGATGTGGCGAACCTCCTGGCAAGCAGATGCCCTATAGACATAATGGCAAGAGCAGCTGCAGAAGTCAGAAAAAATCCTGCAGCCCGCGCAGCGCTTGCAGAAAAATGCATCGAAGAGTGGCAACATCGATGGGAGACATCAACGAAAGGTCGGTGGACGAGGACATTGATCCCTAGTGTGGAGAGGTGGGTTAATAGGAATCATGGGGAGATAAATTATCACCTCACACACAGATGCTTCCGCCAGTATCTGTACAAATACACGCACGTTGACCATCCATACTGTCTATTTTGTGATGGGAAAATCGAGAATGCTGAACATATACTATTAGAATGCGGTAGATTTGTGGATGCCAGAAACCAACTTCGGATGATTGTTGGCGAGGTACTCACTCCAGAGGGACTGGCGAACTCCATGTTGTTGGCAAAAGAGAAATGGTATGAATGCAGCGAGGTCATAACACACATGATGACGCAAGTGCGAAAAGACGAGCAAGCAGCGAGGCAAGCAAATAATTTAATAATAGAGAAGTGGGTTGAACCCCTTTTCCTGCCCCGCGAAGTAAATCCTTCACTGGTAGTGCCGCGGGGATACACAGGACAGCGCTCGTAGGAGGTGGGTTTAGTCCGTAGGTGCAAGGATGCAAATCGGGCATGTGAGCAGTGCGGTGCTACTCATATCTATGAAGATTCCCACTTACCTGGTCGAAACCGAATAAAAAAGAAAAAAACCCACACATCCACTGCAGGGAAAGTGCTTGAGAGCATGCTTCGTTCTCGTTTAGAAGAGCACAGAGACGGTACGTCTGGTGAACCCCAACACCAATTTGGCTTCAGGAAAAAGCGAAGCACGATATTGATGCCGTTTGAAATTTGGACCGCAATGCTGTGACTACAGAACGATATATTTAAATCTCAAAGTGCCAGACTACTTATAAGTGCTTCGGATGATAGAAAACTGCTTCCAAGATAGAACGATAATCTATGACACAGATCGGGGTTCAAGACTGTATTTAGTAGTAGGAGCAGTTCCACAGGGATCGGTCCTTGGTCCATTGCTGTGGAATGTAATATACGACACTGTAACTACTATGAATCTACACACAAGAAGATATGGCAACAATGGCCAAAAAGGTCTTGAAAAAGTCACATATATGTAAGTGCAATAATGCAATAAAAAACATAAAAACATGGCTGACGAAGGAAGACTAGACTCCAGTTAGCAGACCACAAAACTGAAGCAGTACTCATGAGTAGTCGCAAAAAAGTTGAAAAGCTGTGTACAAGAAATGGTGGACATAACATTATATCCAGCCCGCAAATTAAATACCTCGTCGCTCTTCTGGATCACAGGTTAAAGAGACCATGTAAAATACGCAATTGAGAAAGAAAGCCGCGCGAGTGAGTGCCTGGCTAATGCCAAACATTGGTGGCCCCAAGCAGCCGATAAGGAAACTGCTAGCAACTGCTAGCAAATCTACGTTGATGTACGCTGTGCCAGTTTGGACGTCAGCTACCAACTGCAAGTCCTACATAAAAGACGCCATATCTGTGCACAGGCTGACTTCGCTCATGGTGTGCTGTGCATTCCCGGGCGTTTCAGATGAAGATTCTGCCGTAATAGCGGGCCGATGGCCAATCGATATCGAAGCAAATAAAGCCGCATCACTGCGTAAATTACGAGAGGGAGTTCGGGAACTTCCTGAAGCCAACTACCTAAGAAACTGGCAGCATAGATGCGATACCAGTACAAAAGGACGATGAACTTACGTTCTTACTTATCAACGTAGATAGAGAGGAAGCACAGTACTGTGAATTATCATCTGAAACAATTTCTAAGTGGACATAGGTGCTTCCGCCAATACTTGTTTAAATACAAGCACGTAGAAGACCCTTTCTGTTTATTTTTCAACAAAAAAATTCGAGAACCTGGAACACATACTGATGGAATGTGTGAGATTCGAGTAAGCTAGGTATGAACTGGGACAGAACCAACTGGCACAACCAATAACGCCCAGTTGTCTTATACATTACATGCTAAGCTCAGAAGAGGCATGGCATGATGCGAGTGCCATATTGACGAAAATGATGCAACAACAACTGCGACATGATGAGCCAGCTGTAAGAGCCAAAGCGGTCTCAACAACGGATAATAGATGAAAAAACAAAATCCTGCCTTACGAAGGAATGCCTCAACTGGCGATGCCGCGAGGGTCAATCAGGACAGAGTGACTCTGGAGGTGGTTTAAGTACGAACTTAGGTACACTGGAGTGTGAAACGTGCATGCTGAACATGATGTACATTTTATTAACATAGTGTGGAATTGTTCGTTTCTGGACATAGTCGCTTACCTAGCTCAGTAGCAATCATATTACATTGAGAAGAATTATCTAGTCAATATGCGCCTAGGGTTCCTAAAATATCCAGCGAAACCATGCATTGCTACCTGCCAGAAGTATACAAAAAGCCATTAAGTAAATAAATTACCACATACTCGTTCGTATTCATGTATAAATATTTTGCTACATTTTATTTATATGTTTATTTATTTATTTATCGGTTTATATGCATATTGCGGTTAGGGTTGTTGTTGTTGTTGTTGTTGTTGTTGTTGTTGTTGTTGTTGTTGTTGTTGTTGTTGTTGTTTATGTTATTATTATTATAGTTAATTACAAACATTTTACTTCCAAACAAACAAAAAAAATGAAAATAAAATCATATTCACAAATTCAATTATATGCAACGCCACCACCAACAAATTGATGACGATTGATGATAGTGATGATCATTATCAGGAATAACAACACGATGTAATATTAGTAAATAATCGTCCTTTGAAATTCGATTGAGCATTACATTTGCCCAAATGCTCACCCCTTTCGATACATGCATAATAAGTACTATATGTTGCATGCTTTATGCTTCACAGCGATTGCACCCACAAATATTTTGTGTTTCTATATGTAATACACATTCCCACACACACACACCCACTTACACCCACCCACTTACACCCACCCACTTACACACACAATGTCAACAAAACCGCAAAAATTCAGCAAATTCATTAAATTCATTAAATTCACTTTATTTTGTATGCTCATGTGATGTAACCTTTTTTGGTCAAATTTTTTCTCATTACACATGAATGCCAAAATATTTTCGTTTAATCATGAAATATTTTGTCATTTGGAAAATCATTTCAATTAAATTTATTCGAGTATTTATATACATATTATTTGAACGTGGCACACCAGAAAATAAACGAAAATAAGCGAAAATATTCTTCTCCTCATTGAGGTATTGAATAAGTTTACATAAAATATATACTATACTTTTAGGCTTACGAACGTACTTATTAATTGGCTTTAGTTGGCATATGACACAAATATTTATTTAGCTAAATTGACAGAATAATAGGTTCTCATTTAGGAAAAGAAAATTTCTTACGCAACCGCCAAGTTTTCCTCGTTCTTCTCTCCCACATGAAGTTTCCTTCCTTGCTAGAAATCTTTTTGTATGTAAATGGGGTTTATCCCCATTATGGAAGTTTATATTAAATCGCAGACTAATCATGTCAGACCCAGAAACTAGTATCAGTACCAAATTTTTTGAATGAAATTGATTGATTTTGAGTATGGCAAGAACTTTTTTGTCCTGCAAGAACTTTTGAATTATTCTAAGCTAAATGAAAATTATATGCGATTTTTTACACTTCCAACGAATTAATAAAATCGATATCAAAAAGTATTTGAAGATCAAGTTCACTCGCGTTATTATTGCCTGTGTACTCCACAGCGCGTGACCTTGTTATGGGTAGGTAAGCACAAGAGTATTTGATAGTCTCTCACACTTTCAATAGTTTCAAGAAAAAACTTTACGATGCAAGACCCTGGATGGTCTGAAAAATACTGGACCAATTATTCAACAGGATTAAGTGTTGAGGCCAAAAATGCCAGAGCCTGAGCTATATTCATTTTTTTGTTTGTTTTAAGTTAATCAATATACCAGACAAGAGATAGATAGCCTCATACATTCCATAAAATATTTATTATTCATTCAAATTTATTGTATCGCCTTCAAAGTGGGCCACCTTCCAAAATAATACACTTATGCCAACGAATAATCCAATCATAAAATTAATTTTTTAAAGTCATTTCCCCGAATCAACTTCAGTTCTCGCCGCGAGTTCAGTTTTATGTCTTCTTACTTTCTTTACCTTCTTACTTTTAATGGCACAACAGCCCATGGAGGGCCTAGGTTGAGCTTTTCGCATCCACTCATGTTGTGTGCTATGTCTTCTATCGACTGAAAACGGGTGCCTCGTAGTGGTAATTTGAAAAAGATAATCAGCCTGAGCTATATCAGATGAATACGGTGGTTGTTCGATGATATTTATTGAGTTTTTGACCAGAAATTCGTTCACAGTGATAGCCTTGTGAGATGGTGCGTTGGTTGTGGTGCGAAATTCATGAGTTTTCTTTCCACAAACTTGACCTTTTTCAACGAATTTGCTTTCCGAATGCACAACACCGCGATAAGCAAAGAAAACAGTCAACATTACCTTCACTTTTGATTGATTTTGACGTGGTTTTTTCGACCGCTTTTGAAGGCATTGTACCACTCGCTGTAGCACGTCTTTTTGATAAAGTCGATTCACTGTAAGTTTCCTCTAACATTCTCAGCAATTTGGCACATGAAATCCCATTTGCAATACAAAATTTGAGATAAATTTTTTGTTCGATATTTTTATTCATTGTGAAAATCGGAAAATACACTTGAGATGAACTGACAAACTGGAGAACTGTAAACAAACTAAGTAAACGATAGGTCGCGCTCAAACTTCACAAAATTTGTGGTCGCTGTAGCGTAGCGGTAGTGCGTTGGACAGTTACGCAGAGTGTCAGGAGTTCGAATCTCAACACAAGCAAAAAAAATATAAAAAATTTAAAAAAAATGCAACAACAACAAAATTAACGGCAATGGCAAACCTACAAGACTAAAAATTGCCTATGAAAAGCTTTTCACTTCGCCATTCGGATCCGGCATAAAACTGTAGGTCCTTTCCATTCATGTACAAATATAACACGCACAACATGAGTGTGGATACGAAAAGCTCGGCCTTTGGCGCTACATGTGCTACTGAAGTTCATTGTGGTAAAGGCATAACACTTGCCACAGTGGCTGTCTATCTCTTTATCGGTATCCTGTGTGATTGTATTCCCTCTCTCATTCTCCGTCCCTCTTCCTCCCACCTATCAATCTTCCTGCCATTCAACACAATGCTCTGCATTCATAGGGGTACATCCTGTGTGTTGAATGTATCAATAAAAAAAAAAAATAAATAAAAAAAAATTCGTGTCAGTATAGAGGACAGTGGTGCCAATTTAGCGACAAAGAGGATTTTTACAATCCCTTTAAGCGGGCTATTTAAATGATCATTTCTCGGTACAGAATAAAAACATAAAATATTGTGTTGAAGAGAAAAGAAAGAAAAATACGATATAGAAAGTAGAGAATTTGATTTTTTCCGGGAGTCAAACCACGGAACTAAGGTCTAATAGTATGCAGTAGTATGCTGCCACTGAACCACAGAGCGGGCAAACCAACTCTACATCACTTAAGACCGAAGGGACTGAAGTTTACGGCATTGAAGCAATACAATATTGATTTTCCTACCAAACCATAGATAAGGAAGCTATAATCATATAAACTACCTTAGAGCATATTAAGGGACTAGGAATTTGCAATATCATCTCTTTGTGCACCTAAGTATTTAAGCTTCAAAATAGAATTTTTTATTTGAGTTTAATATTTTTCTAATTACTACCTAGAAATTAAGTATTATACTAGTTGTTAAGAATTATTGTTGGGTAATTAAAGCAGTTTTCAGAAATATATTTAAATACTGTAATCTTCTCTTGCTAATTGAAGCAAATGTTGCCAAACAAAAATCCAATCTACTTACCTGCTACTCCTGCTAATTATCAAATTGAATGAGAATTTCATTAAAAATCACTTTTCATATTTAAATTAAGAAATACTCGAATAGAAAGAGAGAGAGTGCGGCGAACGGACTGGACGATAGAATGGATGGGGGAGGGGAGCAAAAACTTGATGAGCAGTCAAATGCTAATCACGAATGAGCCTCACATTGGTGCGCTACATTTACTGTATGCGATTTTACATGTAATGCGAACGTAAAAGTTTGGCGCCAAATGTTCAAATCTTTTATTTCTCAATGCTCTGTAGCGGGCTGCTGCTGCTCCTGCTGCTGCTGCTGCTGCTGCTGCTGACTACTATTGGCACAATGGAAAATCTATAGTAATAATTTCCATTCATTCATTCACTCTCTTTCACTTCAGCGCAGCGAAATCATTTGCCAAAAGAAATTAAACAATTTCCGTTCAATTTTACTTTCTAAATCCACCAGTCCATATTGCTACTTATGTATTTCTTTCAACACGTTCTGCTCCTTTACTCTCCCTCTGGTTCGTGCTGCGCCACCATCCCTTGAGATTGCAGCAGTTGGAGGCGTTATAGTATATGCATGTACTCGTTTGTATGTGTTTGTTGTAGCTGTGATTGTTGCTATTGTATGTTGTTGTTCCATGAGTTGAAGGTTTGCTCGCTAAATGTGTTGGAATCGCTAATTTGAATGAATTTAATTAATTAGCGTGAACACAAAGATGACGTCAATCGTTTGCTAATAGATTTGTAAAATAGCTGCTGCTGATGTTGTTGCTTCTGCTGCATCTACGTACATCTATCGGCAATGGTAGGAGCAGCAGCAAGTACAATAACAACAGTTACGAGTGTCAATCAGCGCAACAGCAACAGCAACAGCGGTTGATTGTAATAATCTCATTTTATACAGTAACAAGCAACAGCAGCAATAACAGCAGCAAAAACAAAAGCAGCAGCAGCAGCGTGGTAATGATGCTGGTGGCTTCGCATTGGCGGTGGCAGTGATTCGGTTTGGTTGGTAGCGGTGGCGGTTGATGGCTATAAGTTTAGCTTATTGACAAGTGTTGCTAAGGATTATGTTGCTTTTGCTATTGCCTTGGCCATCGGAGTGGCAGCATAAGCTTTCAGTATCGGTACATACATACTTACAATTTATATGTGCAACAAACGCACAAACGTTGCGGCCCTTGGCAATGCTAGCCGACAGTACTTTTGTGGTTAAAGCGCTGATGAAAATGTAAAAAGATTCTCTTTCCTCATTAATAACAAAATAGTAATAATAATTTGATTTAATTTTTCCATTTCTGTTAACTGTATGCGCTCATAAGCGGATCTTTTATATTGTAATTAAGTAGCTCGAATTCATGTGATTATTTCACAATTTAAATATTAATTTCATAACAAAATTTAATCTATATCAACATATTGGACCCTCAACATACCATTGCACCCTTGAAGAAGTAAAGTTGGATAAAATATATTTCATTGCATTTCATTAATGTGAAGGTACATCACTACCACGGACCGAATTTTTCAGTTTAGCATGGAGGACAATTTTTAATGAAATGCAGAACAGGAATCTCCACAGACACACTGAAAAATATGACGTTGGGGTAAATAAGTCGAGAACTGTATGGGAAAAGCAAATTTAATTATTATTAATTCCTGTTTATTGTCAATTTTGGACTTTTAGTGATTCAAGGTGGTCGCTGTGTGGTGTAGTGGTAGTGCGTTGGACTGCTACACAGAGTGTCCGGGGTTCGAATCTCGGCACAGACAAAATCAAAAAGTTAAAAAAATAATTTTTCTACACAGCACCACCTCTTGGCAGGCAATGGCAAACCTACAAGAGTAAAAATTGCTATGAAAAGCTTTTCACTTTGCCGTTCGGATTCGGCATTAAACTGTAGGTCCCTTCCATTCATGTACAAATATAACACGCACAACGTGAGTGGATGCGAAAAGCTCGGTCTAGGCCCTCCATGGGTTGTTGTGCCATTAAAAGTAAAGTAAGTAAGTAAGTGATTCAAGGTGCACTCAGTATGTGTACATTTGATCTTTAAGCAATAAAAATTAATATCGAATTTAAGTACAACCTTTTCATATTCTCCCCCAAACTGCGAATAATTTTGGTTCAATATCATATCATGCATTGTTATGGCTGATTTTTTAACATATGCGTCAAGAGAAAAAACAATTATCTGTCTTCTACGGCCGGCCTCAGTTTCACCAAATTCCTCATTTGTTACTCAATCCACCTCTATAGTATTGAACTAAGATTCAACTAAATGTTCCGAAAAAAAATTCTGCTAGCAAATTTATACTAGAAGTCACCGAACAATCTTAGAAACAATCTAGAAAACTAACCAGAAACTAGCCAAAAATGGCCATAGTCTAGACTCACGTAAAAAAACTTTAATATTTTCTTGTATTGAAGTGTGTAATCATTATGTAGATGCACACTGTAAATAAGAGTGAATAAATTAATCAACAGAATATCAATCTCAACTGTGCATCAATTGTAAATACTATACAACACACAACGCATTTTTGTTGCATATTTTTAGGCACTCAATTCATTTGATGAACAGTAAAGGCTAATAATATTATACATACATAGATGAGAACTTTGTACCGAAAACCAATATATTTCTACTTTTTTCAAAGAGAAATAAAAATGCAAAGTGTGTAGACATTGCATCAAGCTACTAACTACTGTGTTTGCTCTAGGTATATTATAAAATAATTTCAAAGCCAACAACAACCGACATAATTACATAGAAAAAACTACTACTGCTATTTACTAATGTAAACTACAACTTACATACATACATTCATACATACTTACTCGTACATAGTTTTTTATAAGCACTTTTTCATACTCACCCTAATCATTAGCTGTGGTAGAAAACACACACAGATACACAAACTTAAATGCAACACTTGCGAGTATTGACACAAGCTTTACACAAATCTGGGGTTATTGTGTATCTATGTGTGGGTGTGTCTGTGTGTGTGTGTATTTTACAAAGTAAACTCATTACTTATGTAAACATAAAATTGAAATGATAACAACTTTTCAAATATTCTTCTTTTTTTTTTAAACTATAGAACTATTTGAGAAGTAAGAAAATAATTGAAAATTCATTTACAGTGTTTTCTTCTATGGTTGTGTGGTATTGTTTGGGTGTTAAGTAATTAACATTTTCTGCTCATTTAATGCAATTATGTATTTGTGTATTTAGGCGCGTGTGTGTGTGTGTGTGTGTGTGTATTTGATATACTAATACATAAAAGATTATTATTACATTTATATATTTTATACAGAAACTTAGAAAAGCAAATCGAAAAGCGATTAAATGTGTGCATTAAGTGGATTTTCAAATGGGTGGCCCCGTGCACCGTGCAGCAACTAAAACTTACTCTTCAATGAGCTGTGCAAAAACTCTTCAAAAGAGGGAAGCATACTTTAAAGACCGTTGACTGCCTCTTTAATTAGACATAAAAAGGAACGTAAATAACATTTTGAAACTTATGATTTTGTTTGTTGCGAAATTAATTAATCAGAATTTATATACAAAGTTTAACACTTCAACAAATTTGTTCACTGTTTGACCTAAAATACATACATATCAAATTGCTGCTCTTATTGTTATTAGTTAATACCATAGTAGGCAACTGGCAAATGGCAACTGATAACAGGCAACAGACAACTGACAACAAGTGCGACAAGTGCTTTTCGGTAGAATACATTTTATATCTAAATGCCCAACAATGTAGTCTAAAGTAAGTACCTAAGGAACAAACAAATTGAAGCCATGCCAAGTTATACGGTTATATGGAACGTAACCGTTAAAGACTTACCAAAAAAAAAGGCAAGAAAAAAACTTGAAAACATTTTCCAGTTTTGTGCTTTTTATCTTTTTTTTTCTCGCTATTTCTTCGTTTCCTTTACAATGTGTGAGCAAAGTGAGCAACAGTTTTCGTTTGTGCCGTCTTTCCGCAACATTTATTCTTGCGGGTCGTAGTTATGTAGTGTGGCATGAAGTGATGCTCCTGCCGCCCCTTCACCGTCCACAACAGGAAGACATCCTTAAATTGTGTGCTGGTTGGAACGTATGAGTATGAAGGATGGCCATAAATCTTCTTGCCAAAAAGTTTTGGCAAAAATGTTGCCACCGTTAGTCTTTTGCTGGCCAACATTGTTGCAATATTGTATTATATACAAACATACATACTAGACCGCTCATTCGCTTGCTCGCTCGTATACATTGTGGGAAGTAGAAAGCAAAAAAAAAGTGCAATTTGTGCACAAAATTTTGTGGTTATTTTTCTGGTATATTTGTTTTGGTATTATACATACATACATATTATTATTGTTGCTGTTGTTGTTGTTGTTGCACTATCAGTGCATATTCTGGTAAGCCGTTAGGGCTTTTCATCTACTTACACGCTACAACATTGGGGCAGTTAGATCACATTGTGCTTATAGACAGACAGTCTATTAAGATACTCCTATGCCCTCCTTCCTAAGTATAAGCGGTTTTTGGCCGAAAAGTGTTTTATTGTAAGTATTAAGTAAATATATTTGAGACAAATATTCAAATGAGGAAATTATATGCATTTCCTATTACCTTTGAAAATACATAAGTGAATCATTTTTATTTTCTAATTCTGGTTTACGATTTCCTTTTGGATCAAAAACGAAAAATTAGTAAATTTGTTTAGTAAGTAAGCAAATAATACATACATTAAAAAAAAATTATACAAAACTAAAAAACCAAAATTGTGAGCGTCAGTGGGATGCCCTTCAGAAGTTTACTTCTTCAGAACGTTTGCGTTTTGGCTTTTCAGGTTAGGTTTCGTAATCTTGTAGAAACCAGAGTCTATCGCAGACCAAATGAATTTTTAACGATATGCTTTTATATGATCTCAATGGTTGGAAAATTTGCCATTTTCTGGTCTGAGTACTCGCGAATGCTATGAAGTTGACTAGAAACTAGGGAAATCTCGTCTACATATGTTTTGTTGTGCTGATGCGGGTTATTTTCTTTCCATGTAGGAAAGATTTTCAAGCAAATTTTCAAGTAAATCTTGCGCCCTTCTCTTTTGTTGAGAAGCGCGGAATTCGGCTAGCTCAATGACTAGCTGGTGCTGTATAATCTGAGGACTCAGTCGTCGGGACTCAGTGAGATGAGTGTTGTGAGCTGTTTCTCAATGAAATTCGCATTCTGTTGTGCCTCAAGTTGCTTGCGAAGTCTACACTCTCGCGATCTTTCGGTGCTGCTTTTTGGGTGTTTTTTCACGATAGCAGAATCTGAATTTTGTTGAGCCTGCATTTTTCCACGAAGTCTACATTCTCGCAGTTTTCGCTAGAGATTTTATCTTAAAACAATTGCCATTTATTTGAATTTAGAAATTTTTGTTTGAAATGTAAAATTTTTGTTTGAAATGATAAATTTACTAGAAACTGATGGGCAGCACCCACTATCAATCGAGTATGATTCATGCTCAGCGGCCTTTATCAATCGAGTATGATTCATATACAAAACAGCTCTCTCTATCAATCGCTAGAGGGATAGAATGCTCCTCTATCGATAGAGAGCGCATAGTGGATGTATATGTGCTGCCCATCATTTATGTGTATATACAGGGTGTTTTTTTAGAAGTGTGGTTTTCCAGAAGAAATAAAACGCATATAATTTAATGTTATGGCCAACAAAAACAAAACTTCTAGGTCACAGAGCAGTAGTATCTTTACATATGCATTCTCATTTGTTACATACTTGATTGATATAGGGTGCTGTCCTTCATTTCCGTGACAATTTTCGCTTTGCCACGATTATTTTTTACCCCCTCGTAAATATAAAAACGATTCTAAAGAAGTAAACTTGAAAAAAAAGAACCGATGGATTTGCTGTACTGTACTGATTTCAGAATTTCTCAAAATCTCATGTGGAATATGAAAAGAAATGAGTTTCTATCTCCAGCGCTAGTTGGCTTTCACAGTTGACCTAGTAGGTATTTCATTTACCTACTTGTTGAGTTTGTTGTCCAAAATAAATGGAATCACTGAAACTGGGTAACAGATATGATATCTAGAGTCCGACTGACTGGCATTGGTATCGACCAGTATCAGCCTAAATTTATGGAATCGTGATCGATCGATCATTGGTGCCAATTCGCCCCAAAAAGAGAAGAAAAATGTTAATCGATCGGACTCCAATGAAATCACTAAACATACAATGTATATTTTTTAAATTTTTTTTCGATTATTTTTAATTATTTGGGTTATAAATATGCAAATTAATTATAAATCTTTTTTTTTTCTTGTGTATTTTTGGTCGCTGTGGTGTAGTGGTAATGCGTTGGACTGCTACACAGAGTGTCCAGTGTTCGAATCTCGGCACAGGCAAAAAAAATAAAAATAAAAGTATAAAATAAATAATTTTTCTACACGGCACCACCTCTTGGCAGGCAATGGCAAACATACAAGAGTAAAAATTGCCTATGAAAAGCTTTTCACTTCGCCGTTCGGATTCGGCTTTGAACTGTAGGTCCCTTCCATTCATGTACAAATATAACACGCACAACATGAGTGAATGAGAAAAAGCTCGGCCTAGGCCCTCCATGGGCTGTTGTGCCATTAAAAGTAAAGAATTTTAGATATTAGCTTGAGGTTAAAGGCTGTTGGCTGGCACTAGTTCGACAGCTAATAATTTTCTTTTTCTAGACTTTTGATAAGGAATTAACACACTTTGAAGGTCGATTTAAATCCATTATTAGACATGTTCATAGAAGTGGTGATATTTTAAAGGAGAAATATTTCTAAAACATAATTTGAAAACTAGAACTCACTAAATGTGATTTGGAAGTGATTTTACTAAATACGCAACTGCAATTTCTTAAGCGAAAAACGACAAAGAATATGAAAAAGGTTTACCATAAAAGGTAAGCGTCATTGTTTCGTGTTCCTTGTGAAATAAGCTTCTCAAGACCCCTACACTTGCATTTCCTTGGAAAGCGATATTGAAACTGAAATAAATTGGATAAATTGCAGCGATTAAAGTTAACATTTGTACAAAGTAGCCCAATGTCAAAAAGAAAAGCAATCTATAGCGCATTCAAGGAGAGAATGGGACGAAGTTCGGGTGTGGGGCATCTTCTCTTTCCTTTCCCTCCCAGCAAATAGCTGCTGCATAAAATTAAGTATATTTCATTAGTGATCCAGCTTCTTTACTTACTTACTTACTTTTGATGGCACAACAGCCCATGGAGGGCCTAGGCCGAGCTTTTCGCATCCACTCATGTTGTGCGTGTTATATTTGTACATGAATGGAAGGGACCTACAGTTTAAAGCCGAATCCGAACGGCGAAGGAAAAGCTTTTCATAGCAATTTTTACTCTTGTAGGTTTGCCATTGCCTGCCAAGAGGTGGTGCCGTGTAGAAAAATTATTTTTTCTACTTTTTTTTTTTTTTTGATTTTGCCTGTGCCGAGATTCGAACCCCGGACACTCTGCGTAGCAGTCCAACGCACTACCACTACGCCACAGCGACCACGCTTCTCCTTCATATATCGAGCATTTATAATATTATCATTTACAATACCGATATTTATTTATATTTAATTTAATTCAATTTCTACGATGAATGGAAAATTGCGTGCATTATTTCCAATAAGTACGCATAAAAGAAAGAAACACACGCAAACACATACACATTCACATACAATCATAAAGGCATATGCCATAAAATTCCTGACATCAAATTTCTTGACATCAAAAGTAAAAGGAAAATGGAATTTAAATAAATGCTTGAAATTGTAGTGAGAACAGGGAAAGAACAAGAAAAGTTCACAATAGAAATCAAATATTTGAAATATTTACAGAAAGAAAAATACAGAATGAAAAAAATGTGCAAATAAAAACTGGGGCGTAAATAACTTACAATAAAAAACAAACAAACGCACACACGGACACAGAAAAGCCAATTGGGATCGATGAACACACACACATACCAACATATATATACATACATATTGGTACATATAAATAAATATTTGCAAAGTAGCAAAATGTCAAGTGAGATTATCAAATAATGACAATGCAGCAGCATACAAAGAAATAGAAATGGCAAAGGACCTAGAGATGAGGCAGAATACGAAGAAGAAGAAGAATTGGCAGCATTGGTATGTGCGGCAATCGATCAAATATTATCATAGCTCAAATGAATGTGAAATGCAAGGCAAATATTGAATAAAAACAAAAGAACCTGAACAGGACAGAATAGAATGAATGTTAACACCTTCAAGCAACGTAGGCACACACACACACACACACACACACATATATATCGAATGACGGCCATATTCCTAAAGTGAACATTCACACATACAAAGACTATTCAATTTGAAGTGTCGAAAATATGTTTGTGTGTGTGTGTGTGTGTGTGCGTTTGTGTGTCAGTGTTCAAGCTATTGTGTGCGATCAAATCGAAACGAATCGATTGGAAAACAACCAAAATGTAGCAGGTGAATTGAGTCACTCACTCTCACACACATGTGCATACACTCAATCACACACACACATGTACACAAACATTCACTCATTGGCGTGGCGCGCACATCAAAGTGTCGAAGGTAAACACTGACACACGTCAGACAATGAACAGTTTGGACACACTGGCTGCTGGACACAATGACGAGCAATGACGATATGGCGGTGATATTGTTGTTGGTAGGGATAGTGTTGTTCCGATACTGGCATATACTCGATACCTGTACTCATTAAAAATATCGGTGGAAAGTATCGATGTCAAGAAGGTATCGGAGAAAAATACTCAATATTTACTCGTATCGGACAATATGTAATACAAAAAAAAAATAAAAATTTAACAATCCATTTATTTAATACTCGTAAAATGAACAGAATCAGGAATACAATTTAAAGAAGCTTATCAATATCAGACAGAGAAAGGTCATTTACCCCTTTCAGAATCTGTGTGCATATGGCTGACACTTCAAAAAATAGATGTTAGCATGATACACGCGACGATCAAAATACAAAGGCTTCAAATTAATGTTACATATTATTGCGTTATTGGTCATTGGTCATGGGTCATTGCCTTTCACGCATACATAATGGTTTTTCAAACACCGAAAGAGGAACCATACAGAAAAGCGAAAAAATAGGAGCTCACCTGTCGTTACTGTCATATTTCGAACACATGAGATGGCACTGAGTGGCATCTTCTGTAATCACGCTTCTGTGAGGTTCTTTCACGGTTCTTTAGCTCCAGTACAACAATAAACACAAAGCAAACAGCGAGCAAATACTGGGACAATGTACTCGATACCCACCTGAAAGTTGCATAAAAGCACCGAGTACAAAAAGTACTCGGTACTCGAGAAATGAAGTATCGAGTATTTACTCGAAGTTACTTGCATCGGACTAACTAACACTAGGTAGGCGCAAATAAAGGAGATGGAGTAGCAGAAATTGCTGACATATGACACGTGTGTGTAAATATGTAGGTGTGTGAGTGTGCTTCTCTGACAAACACTATCGCAAGCACATCAAATAGAATACAACATTTCATCTTCAATGTACGAGTATGTAATTTCAAATTTTAGTGCAGCTACTCTGCGATGAGCTATGAATGAAGCGGCTAGGGCGCTATATCTTCATGCGAGAAGCCATGAGCGCTTTTAAGCTTATTGCAAGTGTGTGAAGATATTGAATTTATACCGTTACGTTTCATTTCATTCTCGTTTCATCATCATTGGCGTTGTTGCTGTTGCTGTTGTTGTAGTTGTTATTTAAGCTTTTAATCTCACCATGGGACATGTCAATTTAAATTGACGTTTCGCAATGTTGCACTACTCACTGATGACCACGAATGACGACGACGGCGACGGCGACGACGACGACGACGAATTGCTGTAATTCCTTACTTATCCAGACTGTGACTTATTATAACTTTCCTCTATTGCCTGCTAACACACACACACACACACACACACCTGCATATATTTGAGCGCATTATACCTACAGAGCCACACATTGGTGTGTTCCGTGTGCTTGGCTTACCAATTCTGCACACAGCCAATTAACCATTTCATTAACTTAGCTAATGCACAAATGCATATGAGTGTGTGTGTGTGTATGTGTGTGTTTTCATGTAGCGCAATAAGGTGTTTATTGGCAGTACCATTAAAGGTGTTACATGCACGCACGCACACATACACACACAGGCAATCATAGTTAAATAGTAATCGACATTTGAACATCAGATCAGATTATAGTTTTCTGTTTCATTTTTGTACGTTTGCGAGCTTTTAGCTTCCGCATTTGTGTGCAACATCAAAGTGTTTAAGTGTTGTAAGAAATTGCTTACACCGATTTTAATGGATTTCCTTAATACTTACCTTTTTCAAGACCATAGAAGCATTGAAGATGATAGCAAAAGGTATTAATACTTTAAAGGAACAAATTTTATTAGCTTAAAAGTTGCAGCTAAGTAAATAGATTCTATTACTTACTTAGTTGGCACTACAACCGATAATCGGTCTTGACCGCATTTCTGCGGATTCATTGGGGACTATTTTGACGTGGTACGTTCCAAGGTCGACGCACAGCCATTCATTCAAGGCCACGAAGAAGCCGGTCGTACACTTTAGTTAGCTCATTGACAGGTGTCACATCGCCATCCAGGGGACGCCACGATGAGGCTGTGTGTCGACTTGAGCGCATAGAAGCGCAAGGATAAGACATGGACGCCACTGCGACTGTCACGAACTTTACCTTGTGTCCCACCCCAAATAAGTCTGGATAGAGAAGCGATCACTTTCACTGGGGAAAAAACAACTCTTTGACTCTAATATCTTTCTTTTAATGGCACAACAGCCCATAGAGAGACTAGGCCGAGCTTTTCGCATGCACTCATGTTGTGCGGGTTATATTTGTACATGCATTGAAGCGACCTACAGTTTTACGCCGAATTCGAACGGTGAAGTGAAAAGCTTACCATAGGCAATTTTTACTGTTTTAGGTTTGCCATTGCCTGCCAAGCGGTGATGCCGTATATAAAAGTTGTTTTTTCAACTTTTTGCTTTTGCCTGCATCGAGATTTGAACGCCAGACACTTTGCGTAGTAGTCTACATACTTCCAACTACGCCACAGCGAAGTGGTACAATAAACTTGAAAAACATCGACAAATTTTAAGAATATTGCTATTGAAAATGGAAATATAATTAGGTCGAAAATGTTTTTCTCTGCAAGAAAGAACCGGAAAGTATTTTGAACCTACTGTGAAATTTGTATGGCGACAGCACATTTGACGACATTTCACACGATTCAATCTTTGCCTCCTAAGACTCACAGCTCACAGCATCCAGGTTTTTTTTTATTGATCTCAGGCAACACGGGCTTCTTCATGGCTATACATATGAAGTCTTTAGGATGCCTTCCAACGGTAAATATACCCTCTTAATGGCCTGTCTTTGCTTTTTGAGAGATCAAAAGCCAGCTGAATTGGTGGCTGGTTACTCTTTGGTTACGCTTTTTCAGTTTACAAAAAAACTTTTACGATTTTCTTTCTTCATCTTTTAATACTACAACAGTCCATGGAGGGCCTAGGCCAAGCTTTTTGCGATAAGAACTTGAAAATACCACTTAAAAGATAGATTTTGATTGCTTTAAACCGCACTAAATACAAAATTTTTGCTGGCATTTTCTATTTGTATTAAAGATTTGTCATATTTTATTTTTATTTCGCCTTATTTGCTTTACTCTTACAATTTTAATTTAGTTAATTAATTAGAAAAGGTAGAAAAAATAAATAAAAATAAACGAAATTTTCATTAATTTAAAAACAAGCATAAATGAATTGACTGACTTTCAGAGATTGATAAAATTTCCATACAAAAATAATTTCACATCTCTCACTTCAAAGCTAAAGAAAAATAAAATTCAAAAACGGGAACAAAAACTAAAATCTCTATGGAAAGGTAGAAACGATAACATAAGATATGTATTTTTCTACTGCCTTACAAAATCCAACTCGATTTACCGCACCCACAAGCTACTCGGCTATTCAAAAGTAAAGATAACAAAAAAAAAAAAAAACTAAGAGACCGAAATTCTAATAAGATGTTTTCTTAATTTAGCTAATGTGCCATTAAAAAACATTAGAAACATATAAATGATGAATATAAGTATCTTTATATGTAGGAATGAAATGAGGTGTATGAATGTAAGTGTGCATAAAAAACCAACAAATCATAAACATAATGAATCTATTAAAGATGTATGTAAGTACGAGTATATTAGGTTGAAGTGGGCGTGCGACACACAAACTGTGAGTGAGTGCGAGCGTGTGCTTGTGTGCGTTCACCTAAGCAACGCTCTTTTGACTTTTCATTTTCCATTTTTCTTGGGCTGTTTTTCCTGTTTTCGATTATTAGTATTCTATGCTGGGCATACACACACACACACACACACACACACACACACAAGCCTCCTTTCTTTGCTTCCTCCTTTTCTATTACAATTCTACCCAACAAACTATTCGGTAGGGAAATGGAGTGGAAACGTACTAAAACTGTTTTACGTATGACATAAAAATCCTCGATCATGACGAAATTATAGTATTGAAAAAAAAAGTTCTTGAAGAAAGGTACTGGAATGAACGAGTACCTCTTGATTGACATTAAAACATGAAATTTGCAACGCTTATAATTCATTTTCGGAACTACTACTGTGGGCAAAAGTTAGTAAGACTTTGTTCATAATTTCAAATTTTTTTATTCTTTCTTCTAAATCTGTTCTAAGTAATCCTTCTAAGTAATCCCCCCCGGCCCCAATACACTTGTGCCAACGTTTTTCCAATTCTCGAAACAGTTGTTAAAGTCAATTTCCGGAATAGCCTTCAATGCTCTTAGCGATTCATGTTTAATGTCTTCAATTTACTCAAAACGGTGTCCACGAAGCGGTTTTTTGAGTTTAGAAAATAGCCAAAAGTCACACGGTACTAAGTCAGACGAAGAGGATGGTAGGGTGGTTGCGGAACGATATCAGTCGAATTTTTGGCAAAATGGTCTCGTAAAACCAATGCAGTGATTTTGGAACCAATCGTGCATTCACTCTTCTTAGGCCCAAATGATGTTTTAAAATGGTTTTCACTGATCCTTTCGATATTCCAACGATGCCAGTAAGGTCTCTGACTGTTAATCGTCGATTCTCGAGCACCAATTCCTTGATTTTATTGACGTGTTGATCATCAGTTGATGTTGATGGCCGCCCTGGACGTGGTTCGTCGTCAACGCGTTCTCGACCATCTTTGAACAATTTGTACCAATCAAAAACACTTGCTCGCGACATACAATTATCACCGAAGGCCTTTTGCAACATTCTGAACGTTTCGGCACCAGAAATTTGATTCCGCACACAAAATTTAATGGAACTTCTTTGTTGAATAATTTCACTCATTGTGAAAATCGCCGAATGCACTTTTTGTACTTCAGAAAGACAAGCGTATACTAAACACTAATGATTATTTTGATGTGACATTTGGCACAGATGTCACCGACAGTCATACAAACCTTAAAAAAATAATATTTTGATGAATGGGTTTCCGCGCGAAATTTAAATTAAAAAGTCTTACTACTTTTTGCCCACAGTAGTATTTCTATATATGTACTGGGTGCGTCATCTTATGTCAGTATGTGAATATTGAATATCTTAAAAAAGAAACGGATTCTATTTTTATTTAATTTGGTGATTTACAATTTATTTGGACTAGTTTTTGAATACAACATCAATCAAGTGTCCGCTGTTACTGACCAAAGCAAAATGCTGCGTTTTCCATCACTTTTTCGAGCAACTCGGCCGGTATAGTGATGATTTCGGCCCGAATGTTTGCCTTGAGCTCGTCAATAGTCTGAGCCTTGCTGGCGTACACTTTGCTTTTCAAATAACCCCACAAAAAGAAGTCTGGACGGAGGGGTGAAATCTGGAGATCTGGGTGCCTAGTCAATGTCGCCATTTTTTTTTACACACACGTCCATGGAATTTTCGTTGCAGAAACTGCATTGATTTGCATTTGATTTGCAGTGTGGCGCCAGTAACCGTCCAGACCTTTTTCACACGTTTGTGGACAGACATAATGCATCAACATCCACCGATATTGATTCCTATCGACTGTTTCGGCTTCTCTGAAAAAAAGGGACCCAATGATGGTTTTGGCCAAACGCATGCCCATTGTGGTAAAGGCATAACATTTGCCACAATGGCTGCCTATCTCTTTATCGGTGTCCTGTGTGATTGCATTCCCTCTCTCATTCTTTCTCCCACCTGTTAATCTTCCTTCCATTCAACACAATGCTCTGCATTGATAGAGGGACACCCTGAAGTGTGTTGAATGTCTCAACAAAAAAAAAAAAAAAATGGTGCAACTGTGTTTTATTGATCTCTTGTGTATTCTCCGTTCCCCAAATGAACTTTTGCTTGTTAATGGCGCCAGAGTGTGTGAAATGGGCCTCGTCGGTCATCAAAGTTTCCTTTTAAAAATCAGTTTCAGTGTCCACTGTTTTGCCGTATTACAAGTGACGTGGACGGTCTGTAGGCAGTATTCCTTGAGTCAATTGCATTTTATACGGAAAAAAATGCAAATCATCCTTCAAAATACGCCGCAAAGTGTTTCCATTGATGCCAAAATGCTGAGCGCGGTGACGATACGACACATGTGGGTTCTTGGCCACACTCTCTCTTACCGCTTGAACCAGTTCATTGAAACGACTTGGGCGTTGATGAACGGCTTGTCGACGAATAGTGTTGTCAGACGGTGCTTGTTGGACACGATATTTACGACGATACTCATGTTGAGTTAACACAACCGAACGACTATTTTCAATGTACAGCATCACTATCTCGGCTTGTTAAAATTGTATTAAATTGACGCTTCAAAAACATGTTTACTCAAGTCAATCGGTTGATAAATGTTAAAATTATTCAATATTTACATAGCGATATAAAAGATGGCACACTCTGTATGTATGTATATTTATTATTGGTTGTTCGTTCTCGTCTCAACGATATAAAATAATGACATTTTCATACCAGCAAAACGGATACGGCCGTTTTCGTTTACGTCCAGCCGGTAATATCCGTTTCATAGTTATGCAAGGAGATATGGAAACATAGTGGAAACTTTTCATACCAATAAAGCGGATGCATCCACATTTTGTCGGTAGCATACATGTGTACATACATTTCTTGGTTTGTTGGGTAACTTACGTGTAACTACTACTACCCATTTCTCTCTTTCTCTCTTCACATCTAAGGTTAATTTTTCAACAACAAAAATAAAACTGAAAATAAGAAAAATTAAAAAAATAAAAAGAAAATAAAGTAAAAATGGAAAACTTCCTTTTAGTATTATTAAATTCTCGTTTCCTTTCATTTGCCCGAAAACCTAAAACGTTGAAGGTGCAGGCACAGGCACAAGAAATGAAAGTGAAAAAACGTGAAAATATTATTTCTTCTTTTTTTCTGCTTGCCTTCGCTGACTTTTTAAGGTGAATTTAATGAAATGATGAATATCCTGCTGCTTCGCTGCCAAATGTGAAGTTTATGTATTTGCTGTAAAGCGGGCAAAGGTAATTCCTCACGCCTTGCGTTGCCGATTGAGACGTTGATATATTTACAACGTAGTAGTGCCAGTGCAAGTAGGAAAAAGTATTTGTGTTTGCGTATAAATCGCAAACAAGCTGATGGTTGGTGGTATGTGGAGGCAATATGCAACTAACTGTTTGCTGCTCTTTCAATATTTAGAAGGTTTCAAAAGTGAAAATGTTATTTATGTATGCTCCTGATTGTTATCTCCTGTAGCCACTTCCCTTTCTTTTAGCATTATCGGAGGAGAGCACGTGTATTGCTAATAGCAACGCACACACACACAAACACACGCCTCCTCCTCCTAGGCGGAACTCATTCCGGTCTTTGGTGTCGGAAGCTTTGAATTTCAAAATCTAATCTTTAAATCAATTGTTTGTACAATCCTTTGATTTCTTCATGACTCACAATGATTTATTTCTATATGCTGAAATGCAATGTGAAATTCTCAGTATCAAAGAAGCGATTGACTTTAAGAGATTAGTGAATCTTAAGAGAATAGTGAAACATTTGTAAAACCTTTTAATGAAAGCGTGAGCTAAATTAGTCGATGACAATTTAAAACCGCAAAATGATATTACTTAAAAAAAGTTACCGTCGCATTGGTCTTGTTAGAGATTTGAGTTACAGAGTTAATGAAGATTTAAAAGGACTAAGAACGATCGAATTTGCTTGAATGCCATTAAATCGTTTGTAGTCCCCATTCATAGGGACAGATTAGAGTTACACAGTTAATGAAGATTTAAATGGAGTAAGAACGGTCATCTTTGCCTGAATGCCATTAAATCGTTTCTACTGCCCATTCATAGGGACAGATTTGAGTTACAGAGTTAATGAAGATTTGAACGGACTATGAACGATCGTCTGTGCCTGAATGCCATTAAATCGTTTGTATTGCCCATTCATAGGAACAGATTTGAGTTACACAGTTAATGAAGATTTAAATGGACTAAGAACGATCATCTTTGCCTGAATGCCATTAAATCGTTTGTGCTGCCCATTCATAGGAACAGATTTGAGTTACAAAGTTAATGAAGTTTTAAACGGACTAAGAACGACCATCTTTGCCTGAATGCCATTAAATCGTTTGTAGTGCCCATTCATAGGGACAGATTTGAGTTACAGATTTAATGAAGATTTAAATGGACTAAGAACGATCATCTTTGCCTGAATGCCATTAAATCGTTTGTACTGCCCATTCATAGGAACAGATTTGGGTTACAAAGTTATTGAAGATTTGAACGGACTAAGAACGATCGTATTTGCCTGAATGCCATTGAATCGTTTGTACTGCCCATTCATAGGAACAGATTTGAGTTACAAAGTTAATGAAGTTTTAAACGGACTAAGAACGATCATCTTTGCATGAATGCCATTGAATCGTTTGTACTGCCCATTCATAGGAACAGATTTGGGTTACAAAGTTAATGAAGTTTTAAACAGACTAAGAACGATCATCTTTGCCTGAATGCCATTGAATCGTTTGTACTGCCCATTCATAGGAACAGATTTGGGTTACAAAGTTAATGAAGTTTTAAACGGACTAAGAACGATCATCTTTGCCTGAATGCCATTGAATCGTTTGTACTGCCCATTCATAGGAACAGATTTGGGTTACAAAGTTATTGAAGATTTGAACGGACTAAGAACGATCATCTTTGCCTGAATGCCATTAAATCTTTTGTACTGCCCATTCATAGGAACAGATTTGAGTTACACAGTTAATGAAGTTTTAAACGGACTAAGAACGATCATTTTTGCTTGAATGCCATTAAATCGTTTGTAGTGCCCATTCATAGGGACAGATTTGAGTTTACAGAGTTAATGAAGATTTGAACGGACTAAGAACGATCGTCTTGCCTGAATGCCATTAAATCGTTTGTACTGCCCATTCATAGGGACAGATTTGAGTTACAAAGTTAATGAAGTTTTAAACGGACTAAGAACGATCATCTTTGCCTGAATGCCATTAAATCGTTTGTACTGCCCATTCATAGGAACAGATTTGAGTTACACAGTTAATGAAGATTTAAGAGGACTAAGAACGATCGAATTTGCCTGAATGCCATTAAATCGTTTGTAGTGCCCATTCATAGGAACAGATTTGAGTTACACAGTTAAAGAAGTTTTAAGCGGACTAAGAACTATCATCTTTGCCTGAATTCCATTAAATCGTTTGTACTGGCCATTCATAAGGACAAAATTGTATTAAGTGATATACCTTTCTCCTCTTTATATTGGTAAAGTGAAGCTTCTGTTTGTTGATAAAATTCGTTATTTATTCGTTAGATATCAACTCACCGCTGTCTTGCGCCCCTCATATTAAGTAATAACGTTGTGTCTAAAGTGTGCTATATGTTGCGAGATTTACGTATGTCTGCCACTTTTACCCCCTTGGAAACCAGAAAATTACTTGTAAAACAACTTGTTATGCCTTTCCTTATGTATTCTGAACACGTGTACTGTGAACTTGATTCTCAATTTCTTCATAAGCTATAAACAGCACTGAACTTTACCACTAGATATGTTTATGGACTAAAAAAATTTTACCATATATCCAATTCGAGGAAAGATATTCATGGGTGTGATTTGGACGACTATTTTAAAGCAAGAAACTGCATTTTTCTATACAAAGACTCCCAATTATCTCCTGTTATCCTCATGTCTTCCCCTTTTCACACCTCCTTTCTTTCTTTCCGCTTCTTTACTTATCCTTGTTCTTCCTCTTTTTTTTCCTTTATTTCTTCATCACTCTTTCTCTTCCTCTTCCTTTTATTCGTCTATCCCCACAATCCCCCCACATGGCAATCGTCATTTCCTAGCCGGCGCAAAGTGTTTCAAAACTAACATGTGAAATAATTATTTAATTAAAACAGAATCAGTTTATGATTAATATTCAGTTAAACCTTTGCACAACCGTTTTACATACTTTATTTTAATTATTTTTAATAATATTTTTTCTCTGTTTACTTTCAGCCTAAAGCAAATTTATTACTCGAAGGTAAGTACATCAAATAAAATCTACCAACTAATTCCAAAAATTTTTTTTAAATAAAATTTAAAATTTTTTTTTAAATTTTTTTCCAAATTTATGTTAAGCATTTTTACAGCATGATAAAATCACTTTGATTTCCATTTCTTGTTTTATTAAATACATACACACAAAAATGCATAAAATAAAGATTAGCAATGTTTCATTTTCGCAAGGTGGGCGCCAGGTGTTGGCAATTTTTATGTACCTCTATGAAAATATAAAAATTTCCAACTTGTTGCATGAAATAAGATAACTACACAACATTTTAAAACCACAAAAAAAAATAAAAGAAAAAAAAACAAAAACGACAAGGATAAACCAAAACATGAGCAACAACAGCACAAAATCATTTTATACCCCATTCAAATGTAAATTGCTTTTTGTTGCATGTCCTGTGGATTACGTAAAAATGAGGCACCATTAAAAGTATATAAAAAATACAAAAAAAGGAGAAGCAGAACTCAGACACTCTCACATGCATACGCAGAGTAGGGTGCAACAACAATAGTAACAGTAATTACTATGCCATTACAACGAAATATTGCAACATTATTATTGCTGGCTGCAAATGGCAATGACTGCGGCAGCAATGGCGGCCGGCCAGTCGAACAGCAATGGCGATGGCGGGGTGACGGTAACGTCGACGTCGACGTCGACAGTGGTGCCGACCATAAATGACCAAAAATGCCATAGTGTAGGGCAATACGTCTCGGTCGTACACTCGTTGTTCATTCGCTCAGTTGTGGGTCATTGAGTTCGAGCGCATTTACAAATTCACATTTTCTTCTTTGCACTTTCCTCTTACTTATCCTACATACATACTTACATACATTTTATTCTCCGCTGCATATAAATTACCCGAAACGTATTAATTCTTTATATCGGGAGTAAAGGGAAAGGGAGGGAACATAGTGTTGTTGTTTCACTGTCCCCGGTCTGTGGTCCATGGGGTGTGCGTGGAATTTATGCTTGAATTAATTATGATGACCCAAAATAAAAATAAAAAGCAAAAGAAACCGGAAAAAGGGAGAAGAATGTACCAAGAACAACAGCAGCAACAGAATGCGGGCAGTCGAAGAAGGATAATATAAGTAGTACGATGAGGATCTCAATGAAAAGGCATACATTCATGCCTCGTATATTTGAGCTGATAAATTTATATTTCATACGACAACGATGACGGTGACGACGGTGACGACGGTGACGACGGTGACGACGGTGACGGTGACGACGACGACGACGACGACCGCCGCTCAATTAATCTTGAGCGCTTTTTATGGTAGCAGCAGCAGCAGCAGCAATAGCAACAGCAACAATAACATATTATTGTGTTATGTTGATATCCTGCCATGACTGCCTCACTAGCCTTATAGCCTGCCTTGAATGCGTGTTCTGCCTGCCTGCTTTATATAGCCAGTCATCTTAATTGAATTTTCATTGCCATTACAACATACTCGTGTACATACTTGAAGGAAGGTAAGGTATAAAAAGAAGAAAAAAAACAACACTCGTGAGTCGTGAGTCGTGACAGAAGAATGAAAATTAAAAGGATGGATGGATGGATGTATGCAAGTAAAGCAAAGAAAATGTATGTATGTACGAGTATATGTCATCTTGACAATCATAATCATTACATTAGAAGAAGAATGTAAGTAGCGGTTTATTATGGTAAAAAGGAGCAAGCAAATTATGAAATAACATAAATCACAACATGTTGTTGCTACGACAATTTTACAACGAATACAACATTGTTGACATTAATGTCAATTTTATATTTTATGTACTCGTATATATTCTCTTCGCCATATTCCCGTGTAACTGTTATAAACAATAACAATAATTTAATATTCTTGAATATTATTTTTTAATAATGTTGCTCTTTTATAGTGTGCTTTAGTATAATTTTCAAAAACATACCAAATTTTAATAAACATCACCCAATGTTCTTTCGCAAATACCTTTCTCTAAAACCTCATAACAATTCGTAATTGATGGTATGTATTTGATTCAAACTTTTGCAATATCCGTAAAATATATTTTCTTTTTAAGCAGATATTTTGTTAAGGATTATTAATTCTACAGTTCAATGCATCAAATGTGGGAATTGCGTTCCAACTAAGCTTTCAGTGAAACCTAAAGTTTCACATTTTCCTTTTAGGTTTTCCATTGTAACTGTTGTTAAACCTAAGGACTGCATCGAATAAAACAGTCCGCCACATAAATGATGAAATCGTTTGAACCCGATTTTTATCCGATTTTTATAAACAACATTTTACTTTACTTTTAATGGCACAACAGCCCATGGAGGGCCTAGGCCGAGCTTTTTCGCATCCACTCATGTTGTGCGTGTTATATTTGTTAATGAATGGAAGGGACCTACAGTTTAAATCCGAATGCGAACGGCAAAGTGAAAAGCTTTTCATAGCAATTTTTACTATTGTAGGTTTGTCATTGCCTGCCAAGAGGTGGTGCCGTGTAGAAAAATTATTTATTCTACTTTTTGATTTTGCCTGTGCCGAGATTCGAACCCCGGACACTCTGTGTAGCAGTCCAACGCACTACCACTACGCCACCGCGGCCAAACAACATTTTATATTTTGCATAAAAAATTTCAAAATTAAGCATTATTCATTTTGAAGTTTATATTAGTTTGCTTCTTAAGAATTGTTTTTATATTTACGAGCGAAAATTGTCACGGAAATGGTAAGCAGCGCCCTCTATTAATCAAGTATGAAAAAAATGTGGATGCATATTGTATATACTCATAAATGATGGGCAGCATCCACATGTATCCACGCATCCACATGTATCCACGAGTATGAATCAAACTTGATTGATAGAGGTCGCTGAGTATGAATAATACACGATTGATAGAGGGCGCTGCCAATCAGTTTCTAGTAAAATTTTACATTTCCAATAAAAAAGACCACTTTGTTTTGAAATCGTTAAGGTGAAATCTTTGGCAACCTTTCTTGTTGCTTTCTTTCTCCTTTTAACTAAAGCTCAATGTCTCTCAACCGGTCTCAGTTCCGGACAGTTTGATGGATTGTTTTCGCTAGGCACCAAAACCACGTCTTTTCTCTGAAACCGTTCCAAGGCAGGTTTGCCGTAGAGACACAAGGTGAGGTCTGGCCAACATGGACACCTCATGTTGACGTATGAATGGAAGCAATCTGTTTTTTTTTTTTGGCGTGCTTTTACATAAATATCCCCGTTAATTGTGGGCGATGGCACGAAAGATTTACTCATTTTTCCACAACTGCAAATAATCTGCCAAACAACCAATTTCTTAGGGAACTTTATCACCATTTCGGCTTTAAATTATTTAGGGAAATTTCCTCGAGAATGTGCAATATAAAATTCCTGTCCCGAAAACTGGTGAAAGTCTGCTAAAACGTAAGTTTCATCGTTCATTAGGCAGCAATGGAATTTTTCAAAATAATCATGTTTAAGCTTTGTAGCACGTTATTACGTTGCTTTACGGCATTGCTATCCGGAAATTTTTGCACCTTGTACGTTTTTAACCCAGCTTCCTTGTTAGCTCTGTGCACGAAAGAATCTGATCAATCCTTTTCCTCGCCAATTTCTTTCATGAAATGCTCGGATCCTTTGTCAAAATGGTCACAAAACTTTTCGATTTTTAACGATTATTCGATCCATTCCTTTTTCCGAAACTTCCTTTCCGATTAATGCGCAGATCTTCGCTGAAACGATTTATAATACGAGAAACTGCCTTGTGATCTTGCAGCTTTTAGACATCCAGCTTTCTCTTTATACCTATCCGTAAGCGATTTGCTACTCATTCACGTGCAGCAGACCTTGGCTGCAACAAAGTAGTGGTCTGACTCGATGTTTGCACCACGTATTGTGCGTACGTCTAGTACAATGGAAGCGTTGCTTCCGTCGATCACAACATGATCAATCTGGTTTCGTGTGTTACGATCAGGCCACCAAGTGGCCTTAGGAATCTTTATGTTGATATATCGTGCTACTAACTGTCATGTTCCGTGCGGCGGCGAGGTCTATCAGTCTCATACCGTTGTCGGTAACTTCGTCGTCGGACCAGAGAGACTCCCCTTGCCCACCTTGGCATTAAAGTCACCTAACACGGTTGTAATATCGTAGGGTGGGCAATATCCATAATTTTTTTTTGTCGAGGAGCTCATAAAAGTCATCTTCGGTCGATTCACCCTTCTCGTCCGTCGGGGCATGAGTACAAAATAAGCTGATATTGAAGAACTTTGCTTTCTCGAGACTAGGTGACGCAGTCGCTTCTCAACCACAAATCCAACACCAAATTCATGTTTCGACTCTTGACAGCTGTAGTACTTAGATATCACAGGATGCCCCCTTTGGAGCAATCCTGACCCGCCCATCGCATTTCCTGTGTAGCGGTGATGTCAGCTTGATATTATTCGAGGGCATCTACCATATCGATAGAGGCACCTTCCCTGTAGAGGGTCCAGACCTTCCAAGTGCATATCCGTAAATCATAGCCCTTTGGGCGTTTGCGGGGGTCATCAAAATTAGGAGATTCCCTTATCTGTGGTTTTATATTAGGCTTAACTGAAGATATTTTTACGGTAATGGGTTCCAAGCCCACCGCTCACAGACCGTTTTTCCCGTTCGGTTAGTATTCGATGATGGAACCGAGCAGGTGTAGAGAGAAGGTGGAATGAAAGTCAAAGATATAAAAAACCCAAGGACGATTTAATTTTGAAGTGTGTAGTGGGTACACAGTTTTAGTTTCTGCTTAGAATTTGCATGGCGTCGATAATGGATAATATTGCTAAGAAACAATCCATCATATTATTTCAATATCATTAATATTTATATTCATTGAATCCATACAACATTTCAAAATCAAATTTTCTATGATTCTAAGGCGCTTTGGTCAAAAAATTTTTGTCTAAGGTTTTTTCTAGCAAATTATTTTACATTTGTAGATTTTTCGAATTATAAATACTTAATTTAGTTCTGCTAAGTTCATAATTGTGATGTACTGTTCCTCACCTTTATCGACATATTATTCATTCTGTACTAGAAAAAGAATAGACCGAATATTTAGTCGAAGAAAATCTCAAAATAGTAGAATAAATAAATAAAGAAACAAAACCAATTCACATAAATTATAAAATTATTTAGGAAATTAACTACATACATTGTATATTATATCAACATATTTAAGTAGAATAGTCCTAAAAGACTAAACTTTTATACATAGTTTTATAATAACAAGAAATTGAGAATTCGAAATTTTTTTATGGTTATATACTTTTTGGATTATGATAAATATTAAGTTAGAAAACAGCTGCAGGGAAATTATTTGAACCAAAAATACTATAATAAATTTAATAAAGTAGTTTCAATAAACAATACAACAAAAATCACCTATATTTCTTGTTTGTAAATTGGTGTTGTGAGATGTGAGAGCTATTTTGCGTTGTATGCGTGCTATGAATAATCTTTTTATGCCATTTCATGAGTTAGAATTAGATAAAAGAATACGTCGCTCTAAACGTTCTGGCGTGGCCGAAGGAATTTTTTAACGAACATGTTTTGAAATTGTTTATGTGCTGATTTATACAAACGATTAGGTCTGCATAGTTCAGTTTAATGATTCTCTGCTCCCAGGTGTGCTACATCTGGATTAACTTAATTTTTATCGTTTGCATTTCCCTCTGCAAAATCACTATCTCCATCAAAATATTCATACTCAAAGTATGCGAATTTATTTGATACATTTTTATAATTATAATCTTACCATCATTATGGGAATTCGGCCAACTAAATGACCGCCTGGTGCTGTATAATCTGAGGACCTTCGTCGGGACTCAATGAGATGAGTGTTGTGACTCGTTTCTGAATGAAATTTGCATTCTGTTGTGCCTCAAGTTGCTTGCGAAGTCTACACTCTCCCGATCTTTTGTTGCTGCTTTTCTTATAGCAGACTGTGAATTTGGTAGGGCCTCTATTTGTCCACGAAGTCTACATTCCGGCTGTCTCTCAGCCTCAGTTTTTGCTAGAGATTTTATCGTAACACATTCGCTATAGCTTTGTGCCTCGAATTTAATATTATTTTTTTCAGCCTATACTCGCTAAATTTTTCAGCTCTAGAAATTTCCAACATTACATGACATTTCGTTTGAAATGTAAAACTTTTGTTTGAAATATCAAATTTCATACTCAGCGTCCTCTATCAATCATGTTTGATTCATACTCGTGGATACATGTGCCCCTCCGTTATGCGTATATACTCGTGCATATGCATTTGATTGATAGAGGGCGCTGCCCACCATTTATATTTCGCTGCGATTATCATCTTTTACCACCTCTTTAATATAAAAACTATTATAAAGAAGTTAACTTCAATAAGTTCGTTCAGAATGAGCAGAATAAATAAAGAAAAACAGCCAGTAAATACATAAACAATGAAATATCATTTTATCCTCATCACGGTTTATTTGACACCACGTAATTATTCTCCACATGTGATTAGAAAAAACATTTATAAACACTTTTACTGAATAACTTCTTACAAGTAGATGTAAGTAGCTCTAAGCTTCGAACTCTATTTATATTTATGTAATCTAAAATTATGATTTTCTAAAGTCATTCAAGCAAGCATTTCATTATTAGAAAAACTACTTTCTATTAACTTTTGCAATTCGATTACCTTCAGTTCCAGCAACACTCACTCCAAATTGCCTTTTGTACCCATGAACTCAGCCTTACATAATCTTTTAACAATCGTAACCCTTACGAAATCTTGATTCTTTGCAGTTTCGTAAATAATTTTCATACCTAAACACTGCCTCTGAGGATTCGCTATATAAGCTTTTACTTTTATTGTCAGCTGTTTTGTATTATAATATTTTCCTGCTCAGTATTATTATTATATTATTTTATTTTTTGCACTTGCGCTACTTATTCAATTTAGATTTTTATTCAATTGTACTCACAGTGCAGTTGGAATCAGCATTTCATTTCATTCCTCGCCATCTTCAACGGACTCAAGTACATGTGCCCTCTACAAAATATGTACATATGTTAGCAGAATCTTTTTTTTCGCTACTAAATTTTGCGTTTCTTTGTTATTGGCTTATTTTTTGCCTCAATTTAGTGTGCAAATTACTATTTTGTATAAGAGGAGCAACAACAGCGGCCGGCGTCAGGCAACAGTTGGTGGATGAGGTGAATGGGGTAAATGGGGCGGGCCCATGCCATGACAATACCACAGCACAATAAACGCAATCGTATATGCAAATGCTTACATATAAGTAGTGGGGAAAAGTGCAAAACAAATGTACCCATGAATATTTTGGTATTTTTTTTTTTTTTTTTTTTTTAGCTTTTATTTGTGCAGACGACGTGTGTTCGTTATTTAAGCTTCAAAGGAGCTTATTAGTTGTACTTAATACTTATATTAGCGCTAGTGATTTTATACATGCTATATGTATAATTTTTAAATTGAAATTTTCAATTTTCCAAAAATATTCCAAAAAAATTCAAGGTGCGTCATCTTCTATGTCGCTATGTGAATATTGAATAACTTAAAAAAGTAAGCAACCGATTTCCATATATGAGGTAATTTTTTTTTCTTTTTGTTCTTTACAATTTATTTGGACTAGTTTTTGACTACAACATCAATCAAGTGGCCGTCGTTATTGACCAAAGCAAAATGTGCCCTTTGTGCTGCTTACTTTACTTACTTTTAATGGCACAACAGCCAATGGAGGGCCTAGGCCGTGCTTTTCGCATCCACTCATGTTGTGCGTGTTATATTTGTACATGAATGGAAGGGACCTACAGTTTAATGCCGAATCCGAACGGTGAAGTGAAAAGCTTTTCATAGCAATTTTTACTCTTGTATGTTTGCCATTGCCTGCCAAGAGGTGGTGTCGTGAAGAAAAATTAAATTTTCTACTTTTTGATTTTGGCTGTGCCGAGAATCGAACTCTGGACACTCTTCGTAGCAGTCCAACGCACTACCACTATGTCACTAGTACTGCGGGCGGCACGAATGTTTGCCAAAAGCTCGTCAATGGTCTAAGGCTTGCTGGCGTACACTTTGCTTCTCTCAAAAAGAAGTCCAGAAGGATTAAATCTGGAGATCTGGGTGGCCCGTCAATGTCGCCACCGACATAAAACTTCAACAAAGGAATCGCTTAATAAAGTCATTTGGCGGAGAAACGTGAAAAACGTCGTTCGCACGCGTGATATTCTTAACAAGTGAAAAAGTAGAAATGAATGTTTTATGTAATTTGGTGATATTTTTGAAAAAATATGTATTTCTTCGTTTTAAAGTAAATTTTATGAATTTGTGTAATGGCGATTGGTCAAAACTCGCGATTCAATACAACTCGTTGGAGAGCACAAGAAATGGCGGAATAACTAGCGGCTTTGTAAGTTGTCGCACAATTATCCCCCCATTTTGTGTGTTTTTTTCGACAATTGTTATGTCAAATCGCTATTTATGAACTCTTAGCCATTTTACAGGTGGAAAAGAATTCGATTCATCCATCAAACGGCCAACGAATTTAGAATAATTGATCGGAGTTTGGAACGATAGAGACTATTTAGACTATTTTTGAGATTCCGGATTAATGTATTTTCCATTTGAATTCGTGTCTTTTTAAGTTTTTTTTTTTAATCTAATAAATGACAAATGCGTTTGGCTGCTCTTTAAATTATGTACCCACTGAAATTTCAATGATTGATGACTTCAGGCTAAAAGTCAAATAGAAGCTCAAAACACCAAAACTTAGAGCAAAATTCAAGCGAAATACAGACTAAAACAAAGACCGATATTCTGACTAAAATCTAACATAGACCAAAATTATGAAATTCAGTTGGAATTCTGATTCAAACTAAAACTCAGTCTTACGAACTTTTTTGCTTGAGAATTAAATCGGTCAACGAATTTATATGGATTTTAGGCCCACTGAATCCGAATCTGTTGTGCACTTTCCACCTGTCCGTCCAGTTTTTGTGATTTTACCTTTCAAGGTCAAATGTCACATGTAACTAAATATAGATTTTGTCTTGCTTCGGCAGAACATATACTAAAATTGGAACGATACAGAGAAGATTAGCATGGCCCCTGCGCAAGGATGACACGGAAAATCGTGAAGCGTTCCACATTTTTAGAGAAGAAGCGAACAACGAAAATAAAGAGAATTCATAAAATAAGCAAAAAACATTAAATAAACATACGTAAATATTCCTTAATGCGATCGAAGCAAAGGCTTTTGGCGAATAATTAATGAACAATCAACAACACAATAAAAAATTAAACAGAATCGCTCAGCCAAAGTAGAGTTTGTCATGAAAGAAGGCGCAGCTACTACAGCAAAAGCAAAGCGTCCACACACTCTCTGAACTCTCTCCGGATCACAGTCAAACGATGGAGGAAGCAATAAAGCAAGCTATGGCAGGTGTGCAAAGTGAGGTTATGACTCAAATTAACAACTTTTTGGAGAGAAACTAAGCAAAATCGACGAGAAGCTGGAGAATATACCCACAAAAAACGATTTACAGCAACTCACAGCAGAAATGAGTACAATGAAATAAAACTTAGCCAACATAGCAGCAGAGAACCGGGCGCTTAAAGATTTTGTGGACCACAACTGAAGGCGGAAAGGCAAGCTGATAGCAACAAAATAAATATCATGGACGAGCAGTTGAAAAAGAAGAACATAATTTTCAGAAATATCAATGCGGATGGTTTCCTAGTGGAAGCAGTAAAATCTGTGTGCCGCACGGAGCTGAAAATCAACAAAGAAGTAGACATCCTCTCTACGAAATGGTTATACTAGAAAGGCGGCAAAATATCGGTTGTAGCAGAATTGGTGTCTGAGCAAATAGTCGACAAGGTGCTACAATTTAGCAGAAATTGGGCTGGCACAGAGATCTCAGTAAGCCGTGATCTAACCTCGTGAAAGCTAACACAGAAGAAGATAATGTTAGAACTGAAGAGGATGCTGTTATCCATAACGCCAAACAATCCGGTGTACTTGCGTGATCATAAGCTAAAAGTTGACAACAAATGGTACGTGTGGCGAAAAAACAAACAACTATATACAGGACAGACAGACGGTCCAACGGAGCTGAAGAAAATCTATGGAAATAGTATTGATGAGAATACTATCAACTACAATGAACTTGAAAGAAAAATTAATAGAAAAAAACTAATAATATCTAGTAGTAGCAATAAACAAACAAATATTGTTGAAGTAAGTGAAAGAACTTTGTACACCTTGTCGTATAACATAGCGGGGTTAAGAACGAAACTTGATCAAACTACATTTATAAACTATGTTAAAACTTTCGATATTTTTATGCTATTTGAAACTTTCCTGGAAGCAAGTATAGATTTAGTAGAACATATTTCTGAGAATTACGTTTTATTTTGGATATCAGCAATTAAAGTACACACAAGAGGCAGGGCTAGTGGAGGCGCTGTTCATGGCATTAAAAAAAAAATGGAAGAGGAAAAATGTTTAATATATACAGAAAGACAACTTTACAATTATAGAAATTCTAACAATAAACAAAAAATTTTGCATTGTACCAGTATATCTTAACTGTAGCAAATGGAAAAGATATTTTGAAGTATTGAATGATTTAATGCTAGAAAAAAATTAAAAACAAATTTATCAATATATAGAAAAATTTTTAGAAAGGGAAATAATTAAGCTAACTGCGAAAGCCCTGACCTATAACTATAAGATAGATAAGGTATTTAAGGAAAAATGAATTCTAATACTGAAATCAAATATTAATAAATACTACTACTAAGTATAGATTTTTTACATATGAGCTCCGATATCTTGTTTTTTTACTGGTTAAATCCCTAATATTAATCAAGAAATCAGTGGTGAGGCTTATCCCCAATATCGAAGAAATGCGTTAATTGATTGTATTATTTACATCTTATTCTTTCTAAATTTTTATTCTTAAGGAATAAAATTATCCGTTACATTTCTTCCCATACTGTGCTATGGAAAGATTCAAAATCAAATTTTTATCTTAGTAGCTTTGAATTAAATGTCAGAAAATATCATGTGTCAGTTAAAGACAATAAAAATGTATTTAACGCGAAAATGGCAAACGAATTGGAAGTGCGAGAAAATATTATTAAAATTTTTCAAAAGCAACCTCACTGGTCATTCAAAAAAATTGCCAAAGAAGCCCCTACCTCTTACCCTAAAACCATTTCTCGCGTTATTAAATATTTGAGGAAGAACTGCGTATTGATCGGAAGAAAGGTTCTGGTAAAAAGAAGGGGCCACATGACTGTGAGAAGGCGACGAACGTTGTGACCATTTCAAAAAGAGAGATCCAAACATTTCGGGAAGGAAATTGGCGGGGAAGGCTGATTGCTCAGAATCTTTCGTGCGCAGGACTAAGAAGGAAGCTGGGCTGAGGACGTACAAAGTTCAAATAGTTCCGGATAGAATCGCCGTGAAGAATGAAACGGCAATTTGTAGTTGTGGCAAAAGGAGCAGCACATTCGTGACATCGGGTACAATCAACGGCGAAATATATTTGAAGGAATGCTTGAAAAAGAGATTGCTTCCATTTTCACGCCAACATCAAGTGTCCACGTTTTTTTGGCCTGACCTCGCTTCATGTCACTACAGCAAAACGGCCTTAGAGTGGTTCCAACGGAATGAAGTGATTTTGGTGCCTAGAGAAGCCAATCCACCAAACTGTCCAGAACTAAGGCCGATTGAGAGGTACTGGGCTTTAGTAAAAAGGGAGATGAAGGTAACAAAAAAGTGGCCAAAGACCTTCAAGATTTCAAAAGAAAGTGGTCTGCAGCAGCTGTGAAGGTGTCGGACACTACCATAAAAACATTAATGGAAGGGGTTCCTGAAAAACTGAAACTTTTTATTAAAAACTAATAATTTGTGGTTTCTTGTTTTTATTTTTTTAATCTAAAAATAATTTGCGAAATAAAATACTTTAGTTTAAAAAAATCGGACTACTGGTTCAAAAGATTTCATCATTTTTGTACCAGACAATTTTATTCGACGCACTCCTTAATACAATTTTTTAGTATCACTTATTTAAAGTGGCTAGTATGGGGTCTTTGACGCTACAGGCGTGGTAAAGGCATAACACTTACCACAATGGCTGTCTATCTCTTTCTCGGTGTCCTGTGATTACCCCTTTCTTCCTCCCACCTATCAATTTTCCTTCCAACCAACACAGTGCTCTGCATTTATTAGGGGTACACCCTGTGTATTTAATGAATCAAAAATAATAATAAATTTATTTGAATAAAGTTTTTTAATGTGATAATTAACATTTAAATTGAGTCAACTGAACTTGTGCTACAGCCAGTTTAATTCCAGCAACTACATAGTTTAATTATAATTTTCAAATTATCGAATGACATACATGTAAGTTTGAAAGTAACGCAAGTATACTTGATAAGATTTGAAGGCAGAAAAAACTTAATATAAATTAGTAGAACTTTCTGTACGCTATAGAGTATACAAAATCACAAAGAGCCAATGGGAAAATTTGGAGGTCTTTCCAAAGATGCATTTTCGGAAAGTTTTGGATGTTTCTAGAAAGCATTCAATAATTTTCAGAAACTAAGAAAAATTTGTTTTTTTGTAGTAACCTAAGAGTTTTTTTTTCTGTGCTCTTAAAATAGCCCAGCTCTTCTGGCACTGCTTGTAAGAGCTCCTCGAGTACTCTTTAGAAGCGCTCTTTCTGTGCTTCCCGAAATCTTCTTGATTTCAGTGTATGAGCTGTGGGGAAGTTTACTATGAAGAGGGGAAGTTTACTGCTAACAGGGGAGAGTTACATTCCAATTAAAGAAGCACTTCGGGAACTCTTCCTTTCCCGTTGGGGAAATAGTCATACAAACACAAATACTCACTTTCATTTGCACTTACCTATGAAATTCAATGTGAATTTTACTAGCATTTCACCAAACTTTTCATTTTTTTATTTTTATGTTTGATAGTTTGTTCTTTTTTTTATTAGTTAATATATTTTGATTCATTTCATACTTTCATCTATCTTCATACATAACCAACTGAAGCAAGTTGTTCATTCAACCAACAACTTCCACGTACACACACACACACACACACACACACATGTATATATGTATATACTTGTATTTTTATTTAGCATATTTCCAATGGACAGCAAACAAACAGCTGCCAAAATCCATTTTGAGCACTTCTCTCTACTTTATTCTACTCTACTCTACTTTGGTCGTACTCTTTAGGCAGAATGCAAATTTGCCATTTCAGTCAAGGCTAAAATGTTTTGTAAGTATGTGTGCTTAGTGCTAGATGCAACTGTTCCTACTGCTGCTGCTGTTAGCCACAAGCACATTTCGGCCTATTTAAAGTTTTGAGGGCAGATGCAGAGATACACCCCCCATACATTCATACATATACATACATACATGCATGCATGTATATGTACATACAGAGAAACTCAGTTGCAGTATAGTAGTGCAGTAATTAATTAGTCTCGAAGGCATTTAGTCGACTGAAAAGCATCACCATGCTGCTAATTGAACATGAAATGGAATACACACACACACACACACACACACACACACACATACATACATTCATTGTACGAACGACTGCCACTGTTGTCCAGCAGCGTTTTATGTCATTCGATTGATGATGATGATGCTGGTGATGTTGCTGCTGTTGCTTCTCTTCCTACTGCTTATGCTGTGCTTTAGACTTTGGTCAGTTTGGCTTTGATTTTCAGCTAAACTGTAGCACATTGACTGACGGATGGCTCATGACTCATTCTACTATTACTCAGTCACTCTGCCACTCATACGCTACTTAGGCACAGTTGAGGTAGTTACTTTGAAAATGAAATTGAAAATTTTCCAACTCTTCTAATTAAATAAGTTCAAAATCAAATATTTTCAAGTGCAACACTTGAATTTGATTATTTCATTTGCTCTCCGATCTACTCATATCGTATGTACTTATTACATTTATATAGAACTTAGAATTTACACACACACACATACACACACATGCACAGTGGTAGTAAGTTTCAAGCTTTCCTACGAATGTATGCAGTTTGAACTTTTACAATAATATTTTAATCTGTTCTGAAATCTTCTTTTAACTCGTTTCTTTCAATTAAATTTGTAAAAAGTTTTTCAATTCCTTTCAAGGAAATCTACATACTACATACATACATACTCGGTTGTATGTATGAATGTTTCTATGTGTGTTTGTATGTACTAATTATGTACGTACATATGTGCTTTTTTCCAAAAGTTTAGAAATTGTGTAGAAATTAAATTTGTTAGTAATTATTTAGTAATTAATTTAAAATGCAATTTTATTACTTATTTATTTGCATTCAAGTGTGAAATAAATTGCTTTACGTAAAAATATAATTGTTAATTTATTTAAAATTATATGTGATTAGAAATAACCTCAAATGCAGGTTTTAACCCCTGCATTTGAGGACCGAATAGTTTCTGTGACCTATGGATTGTTTGATAATAGATGAGAACTGCAACCTTTTAAGGTAACAACAAAGAAGCAGCCTCCACAAGCATAGTGTTCTCCTACATCTTTCCAAAGAGTTTCTTACATCCTTGAAAATCATTAGTGATTTTCTTAATTATAGTTTTTAACCCTTAAGCCACTGAAATCGAAATACGAGGTATTTTGTTTTGAGAATTTTGGTTATAAGATGAATTTAGGCTGAAAAACACGAATCCGAAGTCTGTTTGTCGTAAAAAATTTACGCGAAAGCGAGAGTTGAGAAATAAGGAATACCGTCTGTAGACGGTCTTAGTGGCTTAGGTGAAAAAAATCAAACAGGTACCGTACAATAAAGATTGTTTTCATTCAAAGTAAATGTTCAATAATTTGGACTAAGCGTGATACGTTCTGAAACAGTTTGTTGCTTGGGAAAAACACAAATGGATGTTACATTTGGTACATAATGTGTGTGTATCGGATTTTTTACACAATTTGCACGACTTTTTTGATCTCCATTCAGGAAAATGACTTAGTTTGTCGAATCGTAAACTTGCCACTGGATGGGCTGCTTTTTTTTTACCAATATTGCTGATCGATGGCCCTATGGACATGCGACACGGTGGACGGCCTACGGGGCGTTTTTCAACAGAAGCATAAAGTTCATTCGCAATGCTCAGGCGAAAGTCACACATCGTCATGTCCATTATCATTTCATCTGGATCTCAGTCAAATGTTCGTTTAGGAGGTCGAGCCATTTTCGACATACAAAAGATAAACACAATAACACCTTTGCTAACAATGGACACGCTTGATTCAAGTAAAAAAAAAATGAACAAAAGACCGACAACATAACACAAAGGTATAATTAGGTAGGGGGATTTTTTTCCAGCTAAGCCACTAAGACCGTCTACAGACGGTATTCACAAAACCTTGATTTGAAAAAAAAGAATGCTATTCCTAACTCAAGCTAGCAACGGATTATTGAAAAACATAAATAAAAATAAATAAACTTACAGAAAAATTCCCGAGTCGATTGAACTATTGGAATGTATAAACAAATAATTTTCGGGTGTGTTTTTACTGAACTCTCGTACTCAAAATGACTGTATCTGTCAAACCATTTATCAGAGTGCGCTCAAAATGGCACCGTTAGATAGCAAATTTCACGCACGAAAAACGTCTTTGGCGGTTAGAGTGAAAAAGTTTTAGTTTAGTACATTTTAGTGAAGACCGTCTGTAGACGATCTTAGGTGCTTAAGGGTTAAGTGAGTATTCCAGCTAACTATTTTGAAAAAGTGTAGTGCCCAAATACATGTTGGGGCAAAAGTATTGTCATAATTTGAGTTGACTGCCAGTTTGTTAGAAATGAAAAAAAACTGGGCTCTGTTTTCACGGAAAATTTAGCTGAAGGTGTAAAATTGATGACATTGAGTTTAAAAAATGAAATCGGGCAAATGTCCACCTCCACCTTGGTTATTTGGAGGAGTATGTCAAAACACAATGACATTTGACACCATTTGCAAAAATGATGGCACATTCACATTATGACATTAGGTTTGCCCTACCCTGAACTTGACTTCTTCAGTGTAGTCGATAACTGTATCGTGTATTATGGTAGAACGAACTTTTAAGCTTTTTAGCAAAGTAAAGTAGTTGTAGTGCTTTGGACTGTCATGCAGAGTGCAGTTCGGATTCAGCATAAGACTGTAGGTCACTTCCATTCATGTACAAATATAACACGCACACCATGAGTGGATGCGAAAAGCTCGGCCTAGTCCCTCCAAGGGCTGTTGTTGGACTAAATGAAGAAAGAAAAAGAAGAAGAAAAACCAAGATGTTTTATTATGATGATGATGCACCAATTTATGTAGAACCAATTATCTATGCAATTGGTAATGTCAAGCATATTTCCACTAATTGCCCAAAAAAACCCTCGTACATCTTAAACAAAGATTTCTCTGTCTGGTTAACAGGCAAGCCTAATCAACGTCTATGCTGGGCGGTAAAATGTCACTCTGTGGACAACCTTCCATGGCTTGCCCACCTGGGTTCTGGCAACTTATTCGCATTAGCGTTCCTCAATAATTTACCTAAACAAAAAAAAAAAAAAACAATTCCATTTGTAAGTATTTCAACGATTGTAGTATATTTATAGGCGTTTAGCTGCAAAAAATATCCATGCATTGTATAATTTTCATGTTTAACGGAAGAGCATAATAAAATATGAGCATTTTATTTTAATGCTATTTTGTTGTGATAATTATGGTATATGAAATGTTGCTATTATTTGTTATTGTTGTTGTGTTACTGTTCCGTTGCTTTCATTGTTGTCGTTGCTTATGCGGTAGCCGCTGTTGTTGGTATGGTGCATTTAACGCAGCACATTTTTGCGTGGCAATATTAATGGTCTGTAACATTATGTAATCTATCTTTATAGTATACCCACACATACACACACACACACACACACATTCATACATACATTCATTCATACATACATACATACATACATATATATAAATAAATATTTTTGTTGCTGTTACAGCCATTTCTAACTACTTATATTTATTTTTGCGGCATATCTTAAACGTAGGAAACACAGGAAATGCGCATCCATTTCCGGTGGCTGTTATTCATCAGCAATCAAAAGCATGAATTTTCGGAGGGTGTGTGTGTGTGTAAGTGTATTTATGTATGTAAGTACATATGTATAGGTAAATGAAGATAAAACATGTTTCCTTAATTTCACTTTCGGCGGGCGCATTGACCACAGTATACACTCGTAAGTACTTATGTATGTAGCTGTGTAGTAGGTACTTGTATGTGGCAATGGCAACGAGGTACGCCCGGCCGCTGTATTTTTGTCATTTTGTTTTATTTACATATTAAAATTAAATGCAATAACTTGATCATTATTTCAATTGTTCGTTACGTGCGGTAATGACGCTGAGAATGAAGCTGTTACATTTCTGTTATGACCGCGTACTTGAACTGAGGGTGAATGTTGTGAGAGTGAGAGTGTGGCTATTTCCAAAAAGGACACATCTCAGCGTTTAACAGTACGTGCTTAGAACGTTGTGTATGTGTCTTTTTTGTGTTTAGGTTAATGTTTCTGGAGTGAGTGGTTTCTAAATTCCATTTGTTTAAGCTCATCAGACATACCCATGCTACTCATAAATTACTTTTTACTTTACTTTTGTCTCATAAAATTAATTTTTTTATTTGACAATGTATTTTAAAGTGAGATTTAACTTAAATCTACTACATTAATTTAAAACCCTGTTGAATCAGTTTTAAGCATGCCCCCACATTGGGCGCCATAGAAAAAATTATGGTAATTCTTTTAATCAATAAAAATCGCATAGTATATAGTTAAACAATTGCATCAGTGGCGAAGGGAGGGGGAATAATAAGGAGGGTGTATCCCTCCCCTCTTAATGAGAAATTTGTGTATATTGATAGAAGTCGAAGAGGTAGACTTTTCCAAGCCATTGCACAGCGATTGGTTACATAGACAAAAGTCGGTAAATTCATGGTATCGAAATCTACCGAATTTGATATCAATTTTGAGGTAATACTTTTCGTTAGTAAGAAGAAGCAACCAATCTTGATGATCAAATTATAAGTGTGGGTGAGTGATTGTTCTGATATTCAATTTCAGCATTTTAGTTACAACCACTGCGTTATTCGTTTTATATATTGAAAGCCTTAACAGTTTAAATTACATTTCAAAAATGAATCTCTTTCTCCATGTACTTCACATGAGTGAGTGGTTGGATGTTTACTTTGCCTTAACTTTTCAAGGATTATTTTAGCATCTTGCACTTAATGTACACTAACGCACACACACGCACACACACAGACATACAGACAATGTCTGTTTGAAAGTTTCAACTGGAAACATTCGAAAATTTCATAGCATAGCCCGAAATAATTTGTATGAATATAGTTAGTATAGAATGTAGATAGATATTTCACGAATCGTATATCCTACAATTCAGACAAAAAGGTAATTACCCTGCTGACTTCTCCATTCACTCAGTCAACGGAGTATAATGAGGCACTGCAATAGCAGCAACAGGAGCAGCGTGCATTTATCGTGAAATGTAGAATTAATTAAAAAGGCTGCCAAACAAAGTTGCAATTTAGCAGCAACTCTTTGCAAAGTTAATTTTCACTTTATCCGTTTTTTTTTAGTAATTTTTTTAAAGTTTGCTTTTTTTCTTCTTCTGCTGCTTCTTTCTTTTGCACACACTCGAGCAGCTGGCACCAGTAGCAACTAGGAATTCAGTTAGAATGGCATCACCAGTGTGCAACAGCAGCATGAGCAACAAACTGACGCGTGTCTGGCGGTGAAAAGCGTTAATTAATGTGTGAAAATTTCAAATTTCACTTGCGTATATGTGCGGGGAGGGGGTGGAATAATAAAAATTACATGTAGGTAGTATCGGCGCAGCAACGCATAATTGCTAGACTGAGCTAAATATGCACTTACAAAAAAAAAATCAGCTCAGTTTTGGTTGAAAATTCTGAGAATGTTAATGTCAAAATGGTAGCAAGTGAATTTAAAGCTTTCTATCTATTCTCACTATCGGTTCGAAGGAACTGAAATCGGCCTTCGTGGTCGGTGTGGCGTCGTGGTAGTGCGTTGGACTGCTGCGCAGAGTGTCCGGAGTTCGAATCTCGGCACAGGCAAAATCAAAAAGTAGGAAAAATAAATTTTCTACACGGCACCACCTCTTGGCAGGCAATGGCAAACCTACAAGAGTCAAAATTGCCTATGAAAGGCTTTTCACTTCGCCGTTCGGATTCGGCATTAAACTGTAGGTCCCTTCCATTCATGTACAAATATATCACGCACAACAAGAGTGGATGCGAAAAAAGCTCGGCCTAGGCCCTCCATGGGCTGTTGTGCCATTAAAAGTAAAGTAAAGTAAGAATTCGGCCTTCAGGCTATCAATAATGAGAGGCTGCAAGGAGCGTTCGAGAGGAAGATACTCTGTAAGATCTGCGTGGACGACGTGTATCGAATAAGATGGAACGATGAGCTGTATGAGCTGTACGCCGACACAGACATAGTCAAGCTCATAAAAATCCAGCGACTTCGCTGGCTGGGTCATGTTCAGCGAATGGAAAGGCGACCTGATTGCACTTGGCCTTAAAAACTGGTTTCAGCGCGCGTATAGTCGAGGCACTTGCTGAAGGTTTATAGAGGCGGCCAAGACCGATAATCGGTTGTAGTGCCAGCTAAGTAAGTAAGTAAGTAAGTAGTACTTATGATACCTCACCTTGGCCTTCTTATTTTTCTGAAAGATAATTAGGAAAATATTTGTTAATACCCTAAATTTCCAATATTAGATATTCATCTGTTCTATTTTTCGCTAGCAGTTTTCTCGTTCTATGGCTTTACATAGTCTTCAATTCTTTTAGAACGGCCATTTTTTGAGGAAGCTTTTGGGACGGTTTTCTCAAGGAAATTTCTTTGAAAGTAAAGTGTGGCTAGTCAACTTTAATTTCCTAATTGTAATACATTTTCTCTATTGTTTCGACGTTATCCCTGCTGCACAAGTCTCTGTTACCGACTAAATTGGACCATAAAATCTTGATAATGCAGAAAAGATAAAGATTAAAAAATTGTTGAATCTTGTTGGTCAAAAACTCGATGGCCTGTTGGTTGTTTCATTATTCATTAAGTATGCATTCTGTCCAGAAAGTAGCGCGAAATGTTCATTTAAAAAGCCATAAGTTTAAAAGGTTTATAAAAATGCATATTGTCGCTAAGTTGGCACCACTATCATCTATCCTAACGTGAGTTTGAACACGATCTGTCATTTAGTATGTTTGCTGTACAATCGTGTCGAACAGTTGAAAGTGTTACACAAGCCTTACAGTGAATCGACTTGATCAAAAACACGTGCACCATATGAGTGGTACAGTTCATTCAAAAGGGGTCGAGATGTGGTGGAAGATTTGCCTCGCACTGGTCGGTAATGATGACTGGTTTCTTTGATAATCGCGATGTTGTGCACTAGGAATTCTTGCCAAAAGGTTGGACAGTAAAAAAAAAAAATTATTGTTCGGGCGTTTGAGAGAGCAAATCCACCGAAAAAAGCAAAGTTTGTGAAAAGAAAACTCATGGCTTTCCCACCACGATCTAGTATGTAGACGATCTAGACATAAAACATATATCACAAAGCTATCATTGTGAAAGAATCTCTGGCCTCAAAACTCAACTCAAATATCATCGAGCAACCACCGTATTCACCTGATATGGCTCCGGCTGACTAGTTTCTCTTTCTAAATCTCGAATTACCACTTCGAGGCATCTGTTTTTAGTCGATAGAAGGTATAAAAGACATAAAACATTCATGTACAAATATAATACGCAGAATATGAGTGGATGCGAAAAGCTTGGTCTTTGGCGCAACATGCGGTCATATTCGACATTGATAAACTGAAGTTCATTGCGGTAAAGGCATAACACTTGCCACAATGGCTGCCTATCTCTTTATCGGTGTCTTGTGTGATCACGTTCACTCTCTCATTCTCCCTCCTTCTTCCTGCATTCTCTGCATTCATAGGTGTACACCCTGTGTGTTGAATGTATCAACAAAAAAAAAAAACATATAAGCTTTTTACCTCGCTGTTCGGATTCGGCGTAAAACTGTAGGTCGCTTCCATTCATGTACAAATATAACAGGCAGAACATGAATGGAGGTGAAAAAGCTCAGCCTAGGCCATCCATGGGCTGTTGTGCCATTAAAAGAAGAAGAAAAGAAGAAGATACAAAAGAGAATGTGTTTAAGCCACCTTTAATGCACCTTTTCTTTCCTATTCATTACCTCTATCCTTGTTCCTTTTCTTGCTATTGCTTTCTGTAAGTTCTTCTCTAGAACACTTTCACACCGGTCGGTTGGGCTCTTCAATATATTTAAGTATCGTACAATTTTTCATTTTAATAAATGTTTTTAAATATTAAATACGAATCCGAATTAAACAGAATGTTTTGATGATTTGATAATTCGTTGGCATAAGTGTATTATTTCGGAAGGGGCCAACTTTGAAGGCGATACTTTAACTCCCGGTACTTTTTTTTCTTAACAGAATGTATAATTATGTAGTAGACTGGAAGAAATTTTGCTGCAAGCTTATAAAACATAATCGGGTTTAGATACGAGTATCTGCATCGAAGGTGAAACGGAATATAATAGAATGGCAATAAAATGCTTCCTTAAGTAGCATAAAAGGAGCAACTTTTGGATATAAGTCCGCTGTGCACGATTTTGTAATTGAATCGATTGTGATGAAATTGGATGATATCCACGGGCTTTGATACCATATCCTCAGGTTCCACAAAAAAAAAACCTTTCCATTAATTTACAAAATTTTTACTAAAGATTGTTTCATTGGTATTTTTCTTCGAAATATATAATAAATTTACACCAACGCATTCTGCTTGCGTTGCGTTAATAATAATAAGCAGAAGAAGGAGTATTGCCAGCCGAACGCTTATTGGCCACATTGCTGTTGCCCCCAAAATACATAGTGCATGCATGCCATGCATATTAAAATTGTGGGCAATTGTTTGGACAATAAAAATGCTTAATAATTACCAGAGAACGATTGAGCATTGTTTATGCCACCACAAATAGACCAAAAAGTAGCAATTTGTGGCAGTGTTGCAAATTTTAGTGTGAAAATAGCTGCAATATTTCAATTCGCAATTTTTCAAATTTATACACTAACAAAAAAAAGGAAGAAAAACAACCAAAATTAGTTATACATAAATAATTATAATGAACAAAAAAAGCACAAAAAAAATCACAAAATGATATGTGAAGGAGGACGATGAAAATGAAAATTCAGCAGCAGCAGCAGCAACAGACAACAGACAACAGCAATGGGGCGCAGTGTAAAAACTAAGCATTTCATTATTGCAAATGAATTTTAAATGAAAAGATGCGAAAACAAAAACAACAACAGAAGACAGATTCAAAGAACAATGAAAAATTTGTTGAAATTATTAGAATTTAGTAACTAAAAACATTTAAAATTTAAATTTTGTAAATAATTGTATTTGCTAGGTTGTGTATTGCAAATTGTAAATACTGCAATGTACATTCGAGAAACGAGATACATTTCACGTTGATTCATTTTCCGTTGGTTTTCGTTAGTATCTGGCCGATACATTTTCATGCTTTTGTTTTTTGCCAATAATTCTAAATGTACGAGTTGCGAATTTCTTTTATTTTGCAACATTTTGTTCGCCATTTCCCCAATGAAAATTGCATACTTTATTTTCTGTTGCTTCCTTTTTAACTTTTTAACTGTTGCATGCACTCTTGTTGCATTTGGCAATTTGGCAGTGGCGTCCTACGGGGCCGGCGTGGGGCTGCAGATGGGATTGAAATACATTTTCGACAGCACAAATATTTGATATTTATTTCACATTTTTATTTACATTGCAGTGCAAAATTTTACAAATATCTTCCGCTTTTTTTTCTCGCCCTCATGTTGATTCTGCTGTGGTTGGGTCTGTTTTTGGTATTGTTGTTGTCCCTGTAAATTTTCTGTTGCACTGAATTTCTTATTAATTTTTTGTATGTTTAACTGTTAAATTTTTTTTTTTTTTTTTTTGAAAGTAGATTGCAAAAAATTAAAAAAAAACGATGTTGTTTCTTTTTTGTTTTTTTGTTCTTAATGCCGAGAGCAGACATTTTTATAAAGATTAAAATTCATTCAAAATTAAATTCAAAGTATTTATCGCTTATTTGTATTATTCACTTTTGGTTCACTTTAGTATTCAGTGTTAAAAAAACAGACATTGGAAGAGTTAAATTTAGCATATTTTGAAAACGTGGAAATGATATCAGTGATAAATTATTCCGTAAATAAAAACAATTTTCAAAGTTGCAAACCGATTTGTGCTAATTTGCACAAAGATTTCAGGTGGCAAGCATTTCAGGCTACATTTTGTTTGAAGGCAGTTGTGCAATTCGTCGCTTGTGTAAAAAGTTACATTGATTTGAAAATCATTGAAATATGTGAAGAAATAAGCTATGTGATGCTTTATTACTATAGAAAAGCTAATCGCTGTATAAATATGCTGAAAATTTTTGTCCAATTTGCGGTGAGGATGCTGGGAGTGAACGCCGGCCCCAGGAGTGGTTTGCTCGATTCTGTTCCGGAAATTTTGCTCTGGTCCGCCAGTCACTGAAAAAGCCGATGCAATTTTTCGACTGTTATAGCAAGATAGGCAGGCAAGCTGTGAGGAGATAGCGGAGGTACTAAACATCAACCACATGACAGTTTGGAATAATTTAAAGAGAGCAGGCTACGATCATGTGGGTACAACATGAATTAACGAAAATAAATTTAATTGACCGAATTACCATTTGTCAAACGCTGCTGAAAAGCAACGAAATCGAACCATTTTTGAAGCTAATCATTACGGGCGATGAAAAGTGGATTCAATACAAGAATATCCAACGCAAGCGATCATGGTCATAGCGCAGTGACCCTTCACAAACGACTTCAAAGCTTGGATTGACGGCAAACAAGGTTATGTTGAGTGTTGGGTGGGATTGGAAGGGAATTGTCTATTACGAGCTGCTACAGAGGGGTACTATGATTAATTCGATTCTCTACTGCTCTCACCTCGACCGCCTGCATGAAGCAATCAAGGAGAAGTGACCAGTATTGACCAACACGAAAGGACTTATGTTACATCATGACAATGCCAGGCCACACACTTATTTGATGACTCGGAACAAATTGAAGGAACTTTTTTGGGAAGTTTTAGTGCATCCACCTTGCACTGTCTGACTATCATTTGTTTCGGTCTCTGCAAAACTCTCATAATTGTAAAAACTTTAACAACCGAAGAAAATCACTTGACCAAGTTTGTCGCCGATAAACAAATGAAATTCTACACCGATGGAATTATGAAGGTACCTGAAAAATGACAGGTCATTAATAATAAAGCCCAATATGACTGGATTAAAATTGGTTCTCAATAAAGACAATTTCTGTTGAAAGATGTACCAAAAAACCGCTGATCCTTCTTATATGATCCAATACTTTGTCTCGCCAACAGTGAACTAGAAAGACTGAAAAATGAAAGGAGCTAGTCAAAAGGTAGTAAAGGTCTAAAGTCTAGCTCAAGGAACTGGTCTTTTAAGGATGGTTCCGGCCTCAGTTGAGTGAACTATTTGGGTTACATTTAACCAGAGTTGTCATTGATAGTTTAACTCTTTGACGACGGTAGGAAAATATGTTTTGCACACGGTTTTTTTTTTATTTTATATATTTGGAGGTAGAGTATAGAGCATTTCTGTATTTGTTTCCAGCTGACCGCCAAATGAGATAAAATTTGGTCCAAAATGTTTCTTGCTCATGGTCAATTTGGAAGGGCGGTGGAAGGGCGGTGGAAGTGCGTTCTTGGATGGAAACAGGGAATGTTGTAGCTCATATTCGTACCTCTCAAATTCAGATGAGTTAAAGGATTACGAAAATCATCTGTATTTCGTAATCGGTCCACAGGGAAAACTTTCGTCGTCAAAGGGATAACTACAAATTGAAATATTGCTGTTCGATTTCCAAAGCTACGAAACATAATATAGAAATTATTTGCCATATGACAGTCATAACTCGACTACACTATCCACATTTAGCAGTCACAAAAAACATTGGAAAGCATTCGCATAATAGAAATAGAAAAGTAAACGGTAATTATTTGCGTACTTGGAAAAATGGAAAAAATTATATTTTAAGTCTCGAGTTGGGATCTTCTAGAGGTTTTTTTTAAATACATATATATTTTTTGTTTTTTTTTTTGGCAGGGTATTTAGTGGATTCTTTATAGGAGAATAATTCCCCAACCTTCTGCCTTATAATTACATCTCGCTTGAATTAAGCATCTGCTTAAAAGAATACTTATATAACTTCACATAATCTTATTTATTATACCCTCTCGCTTGACAACGCTCAATATTGGTCGCCGTAGCGTGGGTTCTTGTGTTATGTTACTACTGGGCAGTGTGCTCATGTTCAAATCAAAATTTAGAAAATAAAACAAAATTCTAGGCTGGCAATGGGAAATCTCCCATAGTAAAAATTACCCGAGAAAAGCTTTCCACTTTCCCATACGAATTTGGTACAAAAAGTAAAATCCTTCTTATGATTCATCTCGTTCGGATAATATCAGAAGTGATCAGGTCCAGTTACCAATGGAGCAAGCTAAACTGGGAACCATTTTCCTTTCCTAACCAGTTCTTCTCCCACTTTCCACTGTGAAAGTGGTTACAAAAAGTTTCCGTAATCTCTCGGTACGCCAGTGAGTTCAATTACATCTTTTATTTTAGCCATTTTAGGTTATAAAGGGTGATTTTTAAAGAGTTTGGTTTTTCAACATTCAAAAAAATACAGAAATTTTACAAAATTGAATGAAATTTTTATTGGATCGATAAATCAATTCCTGCCATTTACTTTTTAAAGGCAATTTCACTTAAAGCTTCCAAAGCAGCAATCGTGTTTGGCTTGTCCATATAGACAAGAGATTTAACATAACCCCACAAAAGATAGTCTAACGAGGTCAAATCACACGATCTTGGTGGCCAATTGACTACACCAAAACGTGAGATTAACTGCTCACCAAATTCGTCTCTCAATTGATACATGGTTTCGCGTGTAGTGTGGCATGCGGCACCGTCCTGTTGGTACCACATGTTGGCCAAGTGCAATTCTTGCATTTTCGGAAAAAAGCGTGTTATCATCGAACGGTATTTTTCTCCATTGACCGTAACGTTGCGGCCCAATGATGCCGCCTGACCATAAACCGCACCAAAACGTGCATTTTTCGGGATGCATTGCTAGATGCTGAATTGCCTCTGGCTGGTCTTCACTCCAAATATGGCAATTTTGCTTATTCACGTATCCATTGATCCAAAAATGAGCCTCATCGTTGAAGACAATTTTGCGTTACACACATTTTTCACAGAGAACGATTTTTGATGATAAATTTCAATAATTTGCAAACGTTGTTGAGGCATAAGTCTATTCATGATGAAATGGCAGGCAAACCAAAGTGAGCATTTTTTACTTTGACACATTTCAAGAATCACGCGTGAACTATCAGAAATATAAACTTCAAAAACTAGGTAGAAAAAAAAATCACCCTTTACTTATATAGGACTGGTTCGCATGACTTTAAAAACTTAAATTTATTAATCTATAGGAAAAACACTTCCCCTCGTCTGCATTTTCCATGTGTCCTAAAGGTCTTTATTATGCTTTAAATATCAATCAACTCATGTTGATTCAACTTAAGGCTTTTTGGCTATGAATAGTGGTTTTCAACAATTTTGATAATCAAAAATTCAAGGCTTTTGTTATTGAACGTTGAGAATGCGAATGGGTTGGGAGTGATCGGGGAGGGGTCATATATATTTATATACATACATATGTATACTCAATAATAATAGATGGCCAATTTCCGGGGCATGTTCATATTTAAAAACGCAAATGCCTTTCTTTTGTTTGCAATATTTTTATTTTGTTTATAATTTTTATGATATTTGCAGGCAGCTTCAGGTGCATTTTTGCAATTTATAACATTGTATTGTATTTGTTATAAATATAGAATTTTTATTAGTATATTTTTTGGATTTTTATTGTTGTACATTTCAAGCGCGAATATCTTTGGGTACGTTCATATGTACATATGTACGTAGGTATGTGTGTATGTGAATGTGCTTTGTGCGAATTTTGCCACGTGTTTAAATACGGGTGTTCAAAATAACCATCATCATCATCATCATCATCATCATCATCATCATCATCATCATCGAAATCGACTCTGTCATCAACATCGCCTCTGTATCCAATATGTAAATTAATTTTGCATTTTAGTATTTCCAGATCAGAGAACGCACACTCACTCACTCACACACACACACACACGCACACAAAACAACGAACGACGCACATTATCGCATCATATCGAAACGCATTTGCATGCATCGATTGATATTTGCCCCAAGCAAATATTTATGCATTTATAAACACACAAATGTACACGTTGTACATATGTATGTATGTTATCAGATTATTTTTACATACTACATACATCCCCACATGTGACTTTTGAAACGTTGAAAAATATTAATGAAAACAATTGCTTAATTTGTAAAATTTAGGTCTTTTTACCAGTTGCACTAAATCTATAATAGGGACTTAATGACTAAGGGGAATAAATCAATGTGGAACAAACTTTGAACATTTATGAGAAGGTCATGTCATTGATTTTCAACTTTTCAGCTTTATATTTCTAACCTTTTTATTAATTTTTTAAATATTTCTGTTAACCATAAATTTTTGTATTTCTTTGCCCAAATGCAACACTGCTTATTCAAATTCTCTATTTATCATACGTTCTTATGCGCATATTCTCTCTATCTCTCTCTCGCTATTATAACCGATCATAGAAAAACCACTCAATTCAAATTTACGATATTGGCTTAACAAAACCTTTACGATAAAGCGAAAAAGTGCAAATAAAAAATAAAGCAACGAGCTGTAGATCAGCGATTCTCAATTCACACATTGACCTCGAATGACAATAAAACTTAAATTTTTTTAGAAAACAAGATTAACACTGCTATATAAAGTACGCAGCTGTTTGCACTGGTGCGACCACGAAAGACTGTGCGAGAGAGACAGGAAAAACAGTAAGGTGATAAGAAAGAGATAGAAGTTTTACGCTCACTTTCTTGCTACCTGGTAGTAAGTGGCTGCTTACACTGGCGCAAGCATGAATGACTGTGTGTGAGAGACAGGAAGAATAGTAAGGTAATAAGAAAGAGATAGAAAGAAGTCTTACTGCCTGGTAGTAAAAAGTTTTACGCTCCCTTTCTTAATACCTGATAGTAAAACTGCTATCTCTTTCATATTACTTTACTGTTCCTTATGTCTCTGTCGCACAGTCATTCATGCTTGCGCCAGTGTAAACAGCCACTACCGAATCATTCGAGAACGTTCGAGACGCACTACGACCGAAATAGGTGAGCACTAAAAGGGCGAAACGAAATAAAAATAGAACACTTTGTTCGTATGGCCACTTGAAAGAGAATGCGACATTTACACAACATTCTACCCTTCCCTCGAGTTCGGTGATTCTGTACTGTTTGAATGTTAAAATGAAAGAACTACTCTATTGTTATTGTTGTTGTATTGTACATACTTATCTATCTTTCCTATTATGAACTGCGTTAACGTCAACATCTTCGCATTAACCATATTGTAGGATGCTTAACCCTTTTGCCTTTCCAACGATATAAGTTTCGTGCGAATATGTCGACGGTAATGCAAATAGAAAGGGAGGTAATGGTTCCTGCTTAGCGTTTTAATATAATGTATTCCTTCAAGATTAAAAATTGCATAAGAAAAGCTTTTCACCTCATCTTCCATAATCTTGTTTTGAACCAATTGTTCATAATGTCAGGTCGAATTAAACTTACATAAAGAATTGGAATGAAATGAATTTTATAGAAGTCATTTGGTTCATGGTTGGGTTGGTATAGTTGAACCTACTTTTGTACACTTTAAAATATTGAAGTTAAAGAAAAGATGTTAGACACAACAAAATCAGAACCGGGTGATTATCAGATCTAAGAAACCGAAGCTAATTCTCCAATTTTTTACTGCTGTTTCGAAGTAACCAACACAAATTTAAAGGTTGTTAGTGGGCGAGTGGTAAATGTGAAGGGAATGGTGAATGACATATTTATTCCGTTGTTTTTATTTCTCCTGTACATAATGTAGCTGTAGCAACTACCATGCACTACAATGCATCTATTCTTACATTCCATACTAATATTATTTTATGTGAGCGCGTGCACTGAACCAAAAACATGTGTCTTTGGACAATCTGTCATACATTTATTTATATCGTTTTAACTACATAAGCTGTATCTAGAAAAGCCAGTATATTTTTGGGATGCATAAAATAGCTGGCAAACTGGAACATAACGTTTGACATATTTCTCTTTCAATGCTTCCGTTGTACCAGTGACAGAATCGCACACGTTAAAGAGAGTAGGACACAACTGCCGCCAAGGCAACCGTTGCCGGTGTAACTTGGACATATTTCGTATAACCACAAAAAGTTTAGGAAGCACTGCAATGACATTAAGCAATTCGATCCACTCAAAAAAGAGACGCAAACGTAATTTCGTTTTCGTTTATATTTTGCGCTATCCCAAACGTTCACACTCATTTTTCTTGATTCTTCTGTGTTCCCTCCTTCGTTACGCTTCACATACATGCTTTTTGGGTTTGCTGTGAGATGATATTTCGTTTAGTTTTTATTGCTGCTGATGTTGTTGTTGCTGTATATAGCATATATCCAAAACAGAAAAAAAAAAACAGAATTTACAGTTCTTTTGTTGTTGTAGTTGTTCGGTGTGTCGTCGTTCTTCGTAAAGTAGAAAAGCAAAAACAACAACAACGCAAAAGTAAATATATAATTTTTGATCGTTTGTGTGGTGTGTGCTTCTTCGGTGGTTCCTCATTCATTTTGAATATACAGAATCTCAGTTTTTACACAGAAACCGTCGTTGTCTGTTCGATAAAACTAATAAAATAACAAATATTTATATATGCCACACAAAGTCAGTGTTTTGTTGCGATCGTCGTTTGTGTTTAATCAAAAAAAATTTATTTCAATTAAACAAAAAGTGCTGGAGAATAGTAAAAAAAAAAGTGGATTTTAACTTGAGAGAAGATTTTTGCATGCTGCAAAAGTTTACGCATTATAATTTTTAAGTAAGCAAGCAACAAGTAGAGAAGTATATGTAGATAAAATAGGAAGAAGAAGAAGCACCTCTTTAAAGTGTTGTTGTTATGTGTGTATTGTGTTAAAGTGTTGCGCGCAATTTTATGTTTCGGTTGCTTCTATTACAGAACATGCGATAAAATTCACTCTCATCCCTTGCAGTTAACTACCTGCTCCAAAACTAAAGCTGAAAAAAAAACGTGAAATTTTCATATCAAGTTTTTCACTTCACATCAGAAATTCAGACGAAAATTCATTTCAATTTGTTCCTTGTTGAAAATTGTTTATATTTGTATTAGTACTTCCTTTCGCGTGTTTTTTTTTAACTGATTATATGTAATAGTTTTTATAAAGCAAAAAATAAAATTTATAAATAAATGTGTGCACATTTTGATTTGTTAATTGTCGCATTCAATTCTCTGCTGCTATTTGCTCTCGTGCCTTCTTTTGTATACGTTTTTCCGCGTACGCGTTCTTTTTTTTTTTTTTCTTCCTTGTGGCTTTGTCGTCGCGTCTTCGTGTAGTCAGTTAAAAAACGCATAGATCAGTACAACAATAACAAATTTGCGTTGTAAGTTTACGCGAGCATGTGTGCGTGCGTAATACTTTTCGAAACGTCACGGGGCAAAAAATCTTCGCATTCTTCAAATTGCAACGGCAAAAATTTTGACATTTCTAGAATTGCAATTTTTGACAATGCACGCGCTCTTTTACATTTGACATTTGACTACACCAATAACAACAGCAGGAGCTCAAGCTCGAACTATCTTTTGTGTAAATCTTAATTTCATTTTCTTTTCTGTTTTCCATTTCTTTGCAGTTTGTTTTTTTATTGTAACTTTTATTTTCCTGCATACTAATTGCAATTTTTTTTATAATTGTGTGAATTGTTTTCAATATCAAAATTATATTACAAGTGTTGATTCCTTTTGACAAAATTTTGCGTAAAGTGATTTTTAACACAAAGAACCAAAGAAAATAAGAAGAACCTGTTTCATATTCAAACCAACAGCAAAACTGAAACGTCAATCAGTCCTCTCGTGGAAGATTAAGCTATCATTTTCGATACAATTTTTGTGCAAACAGTAAGTTTTACTTAATTCTATTTTAAATTTGAACTATTTTTTTTTTTTGTCTACCTACATACATACATACTTTTCAAATTTTGTTTTGTGATTTCTCCTTAAATTTTTGTACATTTTATTTATTTTACTTCACTTCTTTACTCTCCCTCTTTGCGCGTCTTCCTCCACTCTCTCTTCTCACTCATGCATCGTGCTTCATTTCTACCAAGAATGTTTCCTTTATATAATTTTAATTTTAAGTACCCTACTGCATAACTTGTTTAAATTTGGTTGTTTTCATTCTACCTGTTGATTTCTCATTTTTCCTCTTCCTGTATGTAAAAGTGTGTACATAATTACATTGCATTTTCTTATTTGGCTGGTTTTATTTCCTTCACTTTGCCTTCTCTGTGTCAATTATTTTTCTTTTCCTTCTCTCTTGCCTTTTTGTTTTCCCCTCATTTCACAATTTATAAAAACAAAGTAGATGAATCTACACTTCGTCATACAAGAAATATCTCATTATTTACTGGCAGTGTTTGTTTGGTTTGTTTTTCGTATGCTGGTTAATAGGGTATTAAAAAGTTATGTACTTAAATATTATGTCCATATACGGAAATGTTTTGCTTGAGCAACTCAAAACTTAAAACTATTTGGGAGGTTGCTACATAGAATGACTGTTGGAAATAGGTCCCATAAGTCTACTCGTGGTCCTCTGCTCGGATTTATATTCTTATTCATGACCGATGCGAGAAGTTTATGGGATCCATTGATTGGGTGGGAAAATGAGATACCAATAAAGAGATGGTACTCCCTACTAAAATGAGCAAATGAACAGAAGCTTACTTCTTAGAAGATAAATTGATAAAAAGAGGGTTCCCGTAAGAACTAAAACTGAAACGGAAACTCCTCCGTGGGTCCACGACTGATCAGCGAAGTTCAAGGAATCCACTGTTTAGGTGTGGAAAGTGAGATATCAACAAGGAGGCAGGCGGTACTGCCTGATACATTAGGCATGTTGGCAAATAGCAAATTACAGGTTTTACTTCCAAAAAGAGAAGTTCTTAAATAAAGAGACTCTTCAAATTTGCACATTTTCGTATCCCTCTTTCACTTACTATGTGCATTAAGTGGGCGGGAAAAAAGTACTTGTTTTCCTCCAGGTAGTTGATATGTATGTACATACATATGTACATGGTTTGGTCATTGAGAATCTGACGCCAGTCGATTATCTTGAGCTAGATGGTGCACACTTTTTCCCCCGGTGATGGTTGATACATGGGTGGGACATGGAGAAGCTGACGCCAGACGAACATTCGTGAGCTACATATGTAGATCGTGTACAAATTTTTATTTTGTTTTAGAGTTGTCGTGTAGGTTGTTTTGAGAAAAGGTGTAGAGATTTATTTGGCCCGATTTCCTTTGGAAGTTTATTCACCATGACTGGTTAAAAATTCTATTGTACGAAAAATTTATTAATTACGCGATTTTTGGGTTGAAATTAACTCTACCTTTTAATACAATCGTTTGTATATCCGATATTTATCATTTATTTTTTTCTATATAAGGTCTCGCTTGAGAGGTCTTAGTGAGATCTGTTGTTTGGCATCACAAATGTTTCGATATCTGACAAATTCAAGCCTTTCACGAGGAGTGTTTTCAATAGAAAAACAATTCACGGCAGTACACTCCCAACGGCCCAATGTATCAAATGCGGGAGCAAAAACATTTCGCCAATGCATCTCCGCTCATCCTAAAGTAAATACATATGTACCTGTATGTATGTATACTAGTATTAAATTTATTTTTAACGAGTTAGAAAACGGATTGCATGAGTTATAAGTACTGGGTAACTATAAGATTTTCCTTTTTTTCCTATGAAAGTTAACAGCAGGAAAAATGTATTTTTATGCTGAGGATAGTATAAAAAATATCCGAATTACAGAATTCCTCATATGAGTTTTGTATTTCTATAGCTAAATGTTGGTCTATAGATAGCTTGTGAAGCATCGGATAGTGACTGAGAGGCTGTGCCATTATCGGTACGATGAGATGAGATTTAATAGGTAATATTATCGATGCTTTCCAAGCTATTGGATTCTTAAGTTGGCTGTAAATTTCAGGGATTCAAACCGGGTTTCAGCCAAGCCATTTATAAACCCACCATCCGCAGTATAAGTTTCTGGAAATTTATCGCTGCTAAAACTTGAAGGAAATGTACAAGGTGACAATTAATAAGTGTATGCAACAGTTTTGGACATAAAACAATTGTTGTAATTAAAAACGAAAAACAGACCGAAGAAAAAGATAACATAATGCATGAGTAAAAATATATTCAACCGGTTTCGAAGTGGCCACCCTTGGCACGAATACACAGCTTTTAACGCTTGGAAAGATTTCTCCACCGTTATTCGGTCCCATTCACGACGCAACGACTGTTTCAGGGCTGCAAATTTTTATGATGTTTACCACACAGATCTTGGCCTGTAAAATGGTATATACGCTGTAATCCAACGGATTGAGATCCGGCGAATATTGTGGCCATTCTTGAGATGTGATAAAATCAGGAAAACAGCTTTTCATTTGTGAAGTTTTTGCTATGAGTTGGAACTGATACACGATTGATGCTAGTTGCGTGAGCAACCTTTCTCATGGAAACCGTTGAATTTCGCTGCACCCGCTTTTGAACAATTTTGTGATTCCTGAGAGTATTGACGGTGGGTTTTCTACCTTTTCCTGGATGAACACCGTCATGGCCCAGCTCCTTAAACCGTTTGGATTAGAATGAAACAGCGCAAGGCACTAAATCACTGTGGCCTAAAAGGGCATATTGTGAAGGGCCTATTGAATATCCTAAGAAAGTCTTTCTAGGCTTATAGCATTTAAAAATGCTAAGATATCTCTGGGAGTTATATTGCCCACTTCAACCGTCGTAGTTGAATATGCAATAGTAAACCGTTTATCTGCACGAGAAACTTACGAACGAGCAATGCGAAGTTGCCTCGCAATCTCACAATTGCGTTTGTCTAGCTGGTGCAATGTTATAATAGCTGACCGAATATGTAACATCGTAAAATCAATAACTGAATGAAATCTAGACCACAGAAAAATTTAACCCGATGTACTCTCGATTACGAAAGAATGAAGAAAATTGCAGACAAATTACAATAATTTATCTACAGCGTGGAGAAAGTTGTATACACTTATTAATTGTCACCCTGTATTATATATTTGTTCTTATCAACAATAAGTAATGGGCTTGACCAATTCTCTATGGCTATAACTTCTAATTGTTACGTGAAGTAAAGCTGCGTAGAAATAAGAAACAATAACTCGCTGCACTCGTGTACTTATGTAAAACATATTATTTTTACAGATAAAAATTAATTTCATATGTATGAAATTTTCTAACACATTAACCCATTGCTGCGGTACCTACTATTTGTGTTGAACTTGTGTTGAATCAGCAGAAGAATGTTGCATACATTTATTACTCCTACTTTAGTTTTATAGAGTACATATACACACCTGGACAAAGTAATAGGTGTGAACATATTTTTTTTTAAAAAAAGCTTGGCTTTCATATAATTTTTATTATCCTTCCAAAAATAAATTAGTTTTCAACATAAACATATTCAGCGTCATAACATAACATAAAAGGTTTTAAAAACTCTAAAACCCAACTTAGATTTTGGTTAATACATAAAATACACAGATTTTCGATTGGTCAGAATAATACGTAGGTGTGCACAAAAAACTTAGGAATAAATATTGAAATTTTGCTAGTTATGGTCCCGTATTTTACTGAGTTAGTAAGAACGCATTAATACCCAGAATATCCACCATTATTCTTGATGGCTTTTTCGATTCTTCTGGGCATTGACGATATCAACTTCCGACAAGTTTCTACAGAAATGTTGTACCAAATTTTTTGAATATTTTCCCATAACTGCGTTTTGTTGTGGCGTTTAAGTTCTTCCCAGAGGTTCTCAATAGGATTTAGATCTGGGGATTGATTTGGCCACTCAAGGACGTCTACATTATGCTCTTGGAACCATGTTTTGGATCATTGTCCTGCTGAAATTAACAAAAATAAAAGGCATATTATCCTCGGCATATGATAATATTACTGTTTCCAACAAAGCCTTATACACGAATCTATCCATAACGCCATTAATTTGATGCATCGGACCAATACCTCGCCAAGAGAAACAGCCCCATACCATTAAGCTGCCACCTCCGTGCTTCACTGTTTTGTTTGTGAACCGGACGTCGAATTCTTTGTCTTTCGGGCGACGAACGTTTCTTTCCGCATCGTTACAAACAAATTTATTTTTGTTTCATCGCTCCAGAGAATATTGCACCATTTTTTTCTCCCTGTGAACAACGCCACGTTTTGTGACCTAATGCAAAATGTTTCCTCCTCTTCAAATTTGCAGTTCTAAGCAGAGGAACTTTGCGAGCAATCCTACCGGGTAGATTTGCGCTTACTAATCGTCTTGGAACGGTTCGTGATAACATTCCCAATTTCGCTTGCAATTGTTCTGGGAAACTTGAACGGGTCGCGTTTAGGTAATGTAACTATACGATTGTCGGTCACTAATGAAGTTTTTTCAGGTGCTACACGTTTCAATAGCTTTTCTGGCTTGAGAGCATTTGTAACGATATTCTCAGACCGTCCCAACGATCTGGCAATGAATTTGTAGATTTTTTCTTTGTGTCGGAGCTGACGAACAAGTCTTCTCTCCTCTGTACTGCAATGAACTCCACGACCCATCTAATGTTATTAAAAATTATAATTAAACCTTTATTTAGTTCACTTTCATCGAAATCTTACCTTCTGGAACTAAAAAACGCTTTAAATTTATTCTCTTTTAATTTTTATCAAAACACACTTATTTTATTGTCCAGATCAATTTGAAGGTTGAACAAATAAACAAGCGACAATATTTATCGAGAAGAACTTTTGTTGCGGGGATTCCCCCATTTCATTCCAAAATAGTGCCACCAAAACAGTGCTTAAAAAATTTGCCTTTTGATTGTAGTCCATGCCAATTAATTTTTTTCGTTAATTTACAAAATTTTTAGTTCACACCTATTATTTTGTCATTATTTTGTCCAGGTGTGTATATAGATATTGAGATTTCACTGTGATGCGATAATTGCTGTCTGTGTTTTTCTGTTTTTCTTCGTCTTCTTTAGATGGCACAACAGCCCATAGTGGGTCTAAGGCCTAGCTTCTCTCGCATCCATTCATGTGCGTGTTATATTTGGACACGAATGGAAGGGCCCTACAGTTTTATGTAGCTTTCCCTGAGCAATTTTTACTATTGGAGGTTGCCACTGCCTTCCAAGAGGTGGAGCCGTGTCGTGCCGTGTAGAAAAATTGGGTCTTCTACTTATTTTGATTTTTGTCTGTGCCGCAATTTGAACCGGCGCGCTCTTCGTAAGCAGGCTAGAGCAGTACAAACTACGCCACGGCTACCACATTAGTTCAGCTTTTTATTGAATTTATTTCCAGAGTTTCAGCAGTTTTAATTTTTCAGTCTTCTGTAGTTATTCAATTATTTGTTTTTGCTTACTTAACTGAGGACGCATTTGCGAGCGTCTGCAACTTACTTCAGTCACTTATACATATATACACGGTTCTATGTATACATACATACATATGTATGTATGTGAAGTTTGTATGTATTTATATAAATTGTAGATACATTTTATTATTTGTTGTGTTATTTTGTTGTATTTATTCCGGCAGCGCTTCGTCGTTTGAACTGATAAGAAAATTTAACATTTTTTTTGTTTTTGTTTTTGCTTGTTCTATTTTTGTGTGATTTCGTTATTTTCTATAGATAAAAAAGAGAGAATAACTTAAATTTACATGTACATGTTTCATTACTTTCAATGCAACTTGTGTTTTTTCCCTAGATTTTTTTTCCAATTAACTTAATTAGGTGTTTTTTTCTTGAAAAAAAACTCTTCAGTACACAATTACATTGAACATATATTTATTATTTTAAGCTTTTTCTATGAATTTAAGCTAGAATTATATCCCAGCAAATAATCTCGAGCTTATGTACCTGCTCTTACTTTTTTTTTTAATTTACGCTACCTACACTTTTTTTTGCGTCTTTTTCATCTGATTCATTTACGAGTGATTGCATGTACGTATATATTTATGATGAGTAATTCCGAAAAGTTGAAGAAACTTAAAATTGAAGTACTCGTACCTAAATTGTATTTCAATTCGGTAAATCAAAAATAAATTATATCTAATGAAGAAGGGGTTTTTTTTTAGAAGTGTGGTTTTCAATCTGGCAATTCTTTTTTCGAAGTTGGTCTTCTGACAGCTGTCACTTGATTTATGCTCAGTTTGGTTTGCAATTTCATAATGAATAGACTTACTCCTGAACAACGTTTGCAAATCGTGCAAATTTATTACCAAAATAATGGTTCGGTTCGCGCGACTTTCACAAGAAAATTTTGTTCAGCTCACTTTTGGTTGAATGGGTACGTTAATAAGAAAAATTGTCGCATTTGGAGTGATCATAATCCTCAAGCAATAATCCATTGTTGAGACGCCACATTACATCCTCAAAAAGTCACTGTTTGGTGTGCTCTATGGGCAGAGGGAATCATTGGTCCATATTTCTTCAAAGATGAAGCCGGTCGTAATGTTACAGTTAATGGGGAACCGCTATAGAGCCATGATTAATGACTTTTTCACTTTTTCGTGCCTGAATTGGAGGATGTTGATGTGGACGACCTTTGGTTCCAACAAGACGGCGCTACATGCCATACAGTCAACGAAACAATCAATTTATTGAAGGAAACTTTTGGTGAACGCATTATCTCGCGTCGTGGGCCTGTGGCGTGGCCTCCAAGATCGTGCGATTTAACACCTCTAGACTATTTTTTGTGGGGTTATGTGAAGTCGCTTGTCTACGCATATAAGCCTGAGACGATTGACGCCTTGGAAGAGAATATTCGGCGCGTTATTACTGACATACGGCCCAAATTGCTGCAAAAAGTGGTCGAAAATTGGGCCTCTTGGCTGGAATTTATTCGAACCAGCCGCTGCGGCCACTTGCCCGAAATGGTTTCAAAACCTGACGGCAAAGCCTTAACTTTATAATATAGCTAAATTTTTGACCATTACATTAAATTATATGCGTTTTATTTCTTCTTGAAAACCACACTTCTAAAAAAAACACCCTGTATAAGGGAGAAACAATCGTCTGATCTGCTTGTTCTATATACTTAGATTGTTGATGTTCTCACTGGCAAACCTAACTTTCATTAAGCTTGTTTAAATACATTAGATAAAGTCTAAGATTATGAACTAGCCAAATTCGGAAATATTTTTCAAAATTAAAAAACACATCAACAAAAATAAAATATTTTTTTAATGTTGTTAATGTTGTAAGTAACTCGTATTACATCATTGCCACCATATAAGTTCCTTCTGTTTAATTCTTAGTCGTAATTGGTAATCATAGCAAAGAGATTAACCAGCATACACATGTTTATAACATACTTATTTAATTGCTACTTGTTTCTTTGTTATTAGTATAAAATTACTTGAAGGAACCTTTACTTGTTTATAAACTAAATAATTAGATAAAATTAATATTCCCTCTGGAGCTGTGTCCAGAATTAATATTAGTTTGTTCTGACTCACATTTGAGATCACAGATGCACAAATTGGATAACAAAAGAAATTTTTAACCTATAAACTTGGTAATCTTTTTGAGTCAACTATTTTCACGGCAGAACACTCCTACGCTTTGCTATTTTTCTGAAGACTAAGTAGAACTTCTTTTGCAGAAGTGGAACTGAAAATTCTCTTATCAATTTGGAACTGACTTCAAGATAGTTGACTGTAAACACTGTACAGCACTAATCGAAACCCAATATGAATTTAATTCTCTTAATGTTTCTGCGATGTTCTGTTTAAGACCAACAAGCTATATTGAGAGTTATTTTTCACACTTTGGAGACACTGGAGAAGTGAAAAAAATAGTTAAAGGTGAGAATTAGCTGTTTGTTTCGAAATGATCGGCATACTTCGTTGTTGGATCTCTAGCAGTTCGTATTAGTTAAGTGGGGAAGACCCAATATGTATTCAAGGGCGATATAACCCAATATATCTTTTGTGCCAAAGCCGACGCTTTGCTATTTTTCTGAAGACCAGAACTTCTTTTGCAGAAGTGGAACTGAAAATTCTATTATCAATTTGGAACTGACGTCAAGATCTTGGCTTCTCTTCTCAAGTTACATGAGTAAGAAAATGGGCAACTCTATGAGAATCTTTTTAAGTATATATGCTATCGACAGTTTATTAACCTATATCATTGTTTGCATAATACATAGTTCTACTACATAGTTTATTCAATCACCACACGAAAGTGGGCGTATTTGTTTGTGTACTGCTTTATCTACAAAGTCTGCGGCATACAAAAGATTCTAAATTTTATGGTATAACTACTTAGTTAGAAAAAGTTAAAAATCATACAAATTATTCATGGGGGATTGTGCACATACGTAATTATTTTAGAAAAAAAACAAAAATTTATCCAAGTAATAAGAGGATTGACCCATAATTAAGATAAGTGAAAAATATATAAACACACACTCTCACAAAAATTCCTCACCAATTATGAAAATTGTATTTTGTTTTTTATATACATATAGGGAAGTTTAATTTGGTTTTCTTTGTATGGACTTGACACTTAATTTTCTTGTACATATGTACTCGATGCGTAATATTTGTATGTGTCATTGTCATTATAAAAATGTGTTTCCACTTGAGATGACAACAAAAGCACACGAAGAGAGGCCACGCAACGCAACTGAACAGCAAGCTGACTGTCTGACTGTCAAACTTCAAGCAAACAAAAAAGAAGCCAACACTAAATTTTTTCCATATTTTCAAAGCGTGTCTTTTCATGGAACTACAATAAATTCTACAGTTTTTCTTTACTACTTGTTTCTTTATACGTAAAATATATTTAACTACTTTTTATTGTGTTTTGCTGCTTTGTGGTTTCCTCAATGAACAGTATTTAGTAACTGCACCCTGCATTTAAAAATCATGGTATTATACTCAAGGATTGAGGTGGACAATTCTTCATCTATTAAATAATGTTCTTAGAATTTTTTATCCGGAATACCCAAGGCCTTACAATTAAAAATTTTAAGTGTGAATTATTCTCCTTATATTTATTTATAGCTAGTCGCTATTTGATAATTTCACGAAGATCGATTCAATTCTGAGTGACAATCTCGACATCATTAATTGGATGTTGTTCCGAAATTTTGTAATTTAACTACATATACATATTTCCCTGCCTCTAGATCGGATAGACACCTATGAAAGGGCCTGAAAGTATAAACATACATACATATATTCCTCAAACATCGAACTATCTCCTAGTACCTTTTTCATCTGTCTGCCCGGATTATTGTGTGAATGGATGTGTCTTCATGCTCAAGACTAAATATATTCTGATAGTGTTTGGTAATTGTATAATCGATATTATGATCGCATTACTGCTGTTCAAATAATCTCCGCATTACCTTGAAATTCTAGACATAGGATCCTCTGTATAAATTTCGATAAAATTTCTGGTTTGTTTCATATAATATTGAGAAAACTTTAATCGGAGCGGTCATTTTTTATTGAGTTTATTGTAAAAATAACCGTACAAGCGGCCTTAAAACTAAGTTCGTGGCGGTTGCTTGTTGTTGACAAGATTCTCCGTCGTCGATTCAGATTTTAAACACCCGCCTTAAGTTTCCTCAAAATTTATAGTTAAAACTAAAATAATCATTCTAAATTAGCAGACTACCTTTTCTTTCTACTACCTTTTCCGAATATTATCGGACTGGCAATTTCCACTATTTTCCCCATAGGTGGTAGAGTATTGACTTCAATTTCTGTCCTATAAAACTGGTCTTGTTCTTCCTAGTTCAATTTGAAGGTGAGTCCTTAGAACCTGCTATACGCATGATCTTGTGTGCACTCTTCGAAACGTCGACTGGGAAAATATTTGCCTCTGGACTGCTGGTTATAGATGGTAGATAGTAAAACTGCTGTCGCCAAGCATTCGACTAAATATTTTCTAGTTGAAGGTGATTATTTTTCAGCCTGTTTTCTCATCCTGAGCTGTTCGTTCCCGAAGAAAACGCCTGGGAAATTCGACTTCAATCTGAACCCCTAGTGACTTCTATTGACAAGAGTTCTACCTTACTAAAGAGGTGTTTAGAATGTTATGGATAATAAGATTCTGTTTATGTTTTTCTCCCATATTAATTTCCTTGTTCTCTCTAGGGCAAATTTTTGAGCGAGTTGACAATTTCTACGGGAGCGATTTGAAAAGTTTGTTAATTACGTACGTAGAATTCTGATAGCTGAACTTCTTAGGGCTTAGGTGCTAAGATTTAATTTCTGTTTATTGAGAAGGCTGAGTTGCATTTGATTGAACTGAACGTGGCCTTAAATATTACGAACTACATCTTCCATTAACGAGCAACCAACGATAAGTATAAGTAATCAGAGATCGTCGTGAAGTTCATTTCAGCTTTTTGCAGCGTGTTGATCAAGTCGTTTAAGATTTGATTACAAAACGCAAACAAAAAAGTTGATGTTACTAACATATTTAACTAATACACTACGGCAGTCCATTATGTGGAACCCTTATTTGTGTGTAGTATGTTATTAATAAATTATATATTATATATGTATAAAGTATAAAGTATGTATAGTATATTAGGTACTATATGTATTTAGTAAGTACGAAGAGTATGAAGTTGAATGGCCGGTTTCAGAATATGAACAAGCCTGACCTTGAATTTGAATTTCGTGTAGAGTTTTGGGTACCTATTTTTTGTTGTTGTTACTTTTGATACTTCTTTTCATTTACTCATACTCATTTATTATTATTTTTGTTTTCTTGTTACTGTTGAATTGAAATTGTCAAATTAAAGAAGAGGGAGCAAAAAAGGAAAAAAAAAAATCATGTTTCAATTTCAAGTTGAAGTACAAAGCCAAAAAAAAAAAAAAAAAAAAAAATTGTATTCTTATTATTATTACTTTTTTTTTATCTTTGTGGTACGTTCATTTATTTTGCGCCATGTTTTCTGAGTGTGGATGGAGAGATACTTGCTGCATACCCTTTTCACAGATATCTTTAGTGATTATTATTACGATAAATTTATGTACGTACTGCTACAAATACAGAAGAGATACATAACTTATTCAATCAAGCAAGTAGATAGAAAATCTTGTATGCTGATCGCGTTGGCTTCTTGCTGCATGCGCCCGCTGTACACAATCATGTACATGTTTATTTATTTTAATTTATTTCTGATTTTTTTTTATTTATTCTTGTTTTTGATTTTTTACACTTTATATGCAACACTTTGTTGGTTCAGTTGGGTTTGGTTTGCTGCTTGGTTTCGGCTTTTTCTACTCGATTGGTTTTTTTTTATATTTTGATTTTTGTCTTGTTTAAATTTTAACGTTAAAGCCAATATGAGCGCTTAAAACGGAAATGGATTTTATGCTTGTCTGCAAAATTAATTGTGAAAACGTGCCCAGAGAGAGTCTCGACTTAGGGTAGTGATTGTGTGAGGGATCGAGTGAGTGAGTGAGTGAATAAGCCTTGGGTGTGGTGACGAATGCGCAACGCTTAGTATTCGCTTAGTTTGCGAATTAACTGCATTCATACACCAGTGCACAATATGTTTAATTTATATATATTTAATTTATAGCTTTAAACTAGCCATACACTTGATTCTCTTCATAAAACAGTACTGGTTTTTTCAGCCGGCCCTTGTCTCTAAAAGAGAAAATCCGAAAATCCAAAACAAAAAAGGAAACATTACCATTAATTAGCGTCTTGGTCCAAAAATGAAGAAGTTTTACTTGCACCTACTGCGAGCTGTGTATGTGTTATGCTGCTAACTTGCCTCACATTTCTACCTGTTGCCTGCCTGCCCTCGCTCAGAAATCGTGATTGATGATGTTGCTAAATCAAAACTCATTGTATTATTTTGTGATGAAGCTACGCAGAATTTTTTATATGTACATATATAAATTGGTACTTTATTACCAACTAAAATCTATTAACATTAATTTGTTATTTTGGTTGGTTACTATGCGTAACTTTTTGTCTTCTTTCAAACAAATTTAGGCTTAACATTGATAATGAATCTTTCAAGTTCCACCTGCCGTTTTAAAGGTCGCACGTACCTATTTTTAAATTTTTTTTTTTGTATTTTGTGGTTTTATATTTTTTTTAATTTTTTTTTTTGCAATTTACACATATTTTGTACATTTTGATATTTAAGTAATTACAGTCGAACGGCAAAGAAAAAGGAAATTTTATTGTTGGCCCATGAGTACAATTGTATTTTAATTTAAAATTAACTTACTACAGCTCTACAACAACGACTGACTTACGGGACCAGCAAACTGACTAACTCTAAGGTGGTGGTACTTATTGCAAATCATACAAAAATGTATGTAGTAATTTAATTTCGTTTAAAATTGTTTAAAATTGGATTGGATTTTTTCTTTTCATTCACACGAATTGAAAATATTAACTTAAATACTAAAAGTGAACTTGAGCTAATGTTTTTGTTTCACATACAAATGTTGTGCTTTTGTTACAACTTGATCCTCCTGCTGTTTTTGTTTTTATAAATTTTTAAAGGTCGCGTATTCTGTAGTAATGGCTGCTGTACAGTTTTCTTCGAAATTTTTTGTTCTTATATTCAATTTTTAAACAAGTACATACTATGTTATATTCATAAAGAAGTGGAGAAGTGGTTGGTTGTATGCCAAACCTCCACTTCATCATGTACCTATCAAATAGGTATACTAAGAGTTACATAAGCAATAGATTGAAAAACACCATTAGTTAGAAATTCTTACTATCCTATAAAACACGTTGAAAACATTCATCACTACATTAAAATTTTTCCTATAACAGCTTAGAAAAATATCTGTAAACACAATGTTCCCTAAAAATTGGGAAATACAGATCCGCCACATTCTGAGGTTAAAGGTTTTGATCTTGGATTTTATAAACTTGTTATCGAAAAAGAATTAAAACCGATCTCAGAATTTAACTTTTATTTTATTTTAAACGATAAATCATCGTCATCATCAGTTCCTATATTCTCCATTGGATAATATGACCTTTACAAAACATTTCTATCTGGTTCTGTTCTCTTTCTCTATCCGAGTCGCCAAATTCTTTTCACAATGTTCGTTTTCACAGATGAGATCTGTAGCTAGCTGCAAGGATAAAAGTTTGGCAAAAGCTTTCACGACCTTCTGGGTTTGGTCCATCCTTTATCTCTGTTTATAAGGAGTGAGATCGAAAAAATGGGATAACTTTGAAACTCTTCATCTGAATGAAAAAATTCAAACAGTAGGCTTTGCGTTGGAGAAATTCTGATGAAATACAATCACATGTTTTTTGACTTGTGAACTTTCTTGTGGAGTCATGGCTTTGGAAGTGGAAAGACGCTATTTAGTTGTTGAATTATTTCGAGAAAATCCGCAGTGGAGCCAGAAAACCTTTGCAAATATGGCACAAAACACAAAACACTGTCTCGATGATTCTTAAAAAATGTAATACAGACTTAACAGTTGCTAGAAAATGCGGTTTCGTGTCTCCACAAAAGGCGAAGAAAGTCGTTGCTCTTTTAGAGAAGAATCCAGCGTTGTCTAATCGAAAATTGGCGGAAAAAGCGAGTTGCAGTGAGTTTTTAGTTCGTAAAATTAAAAAAGATGCGGGCCTTATAGCATGTGAAAAGTGCAGTCAGTACCCGACAGGAACGCTACTAAGTACTTGGTAGCCCAGAGCCGAGCTAAAAAGTTGAAGACAGATTTTTTTTTTCCAAAAATTCGATTGCTGTGTTATGGACGATGAAACATACGTGTTGTCTAAATTTTCTCAATTGCCTGGTCAAGAGTTTTACACCGCAAAGGAACGAGGAGGAGTTGAGGAAAGATTTAGGACAAAACAAAAGTCCAAGTTCCCGGAGAACTTTCTGGTATGGCAAGCGGTTTGTAGTTGTGGGCTAAGGAGTAAAAGTTTCGTAACAAGTGGCACTGTTAAAGTCGAAATTTATGTGAAGGAGTGCCTCCAGAAGAGATTGCTGCTCTTCATTAGAAAGCACCATGTAACTACTTTCTTTTGGCCTGATCTAGCCTCTACCAAAACATCAAATTGGTACCAAAAATCGCCAACCCACCAAATTGCCCAGAACTTCGGCCTATCGAGATATATTGCGCGCTCTAGTGAAAAGAACATTAAAGGCAACAAACAAAGAAGTTAAATCCATGGAAGATTTTAGAAATAAGTGGAATGCTGCCGCCAAGAGAGTCTCAGAAATGACAGTAAAGGCGCTAATGGCAGGCATACCGGAAAAGCTGTCCGAATTCTGTAAAAAACAGTAAACAATTAGTTTTACTGATAATTTTATCAGAAATTAAATTTTCTTTTCAAAACTGTTTACCTTTGTTTTATTTGCATAAAAGATTTCAATGCTAGGACAATTTAAATTTATCCGATTTTTTCGGTCTCACTCCTTGCTTTCTATTAATCCTGCATAAATCTTTACGCTCCCAATAAATTGCTAATATAATAAATTGGTTTATTTGCACCTAGAAAATCATAAAATTATCTATCGTTAGTAGCTAAAGCATAAATCTATCAATGAGCTTGTAAATATTTAATAAAAGTTGACATCATCGATCATTGACTCCTTCATCCGTTGTCTTACGCGTTCCAATTGCTACAACCAGCAGAACAACGATTACAGATACAGCACCTCCTTCACCTTAACATCGCTCACTATCGCTCAGCAAACACTATAAAATATATATCGTTGCCTTAATTGGCAAAAACCCTAACACGCATTTTACAAATTTTCCAGTAGAAGCCAACAACATTGTGGTACTTTAATATTTTCAGTATTGTTTTCGAAATATTGTAAGGTAATGTTTTTGGTGTATGGCTTCAAAATTTTAGGCAGAGCTTCAGATGAATAAACTTAATTATAATCCATCAAAACATCGATTTTGAAAATTTAGTTGTTAGGGCTTTTGTAAATTAAGGCAGCGATATGTACTCGTACGTAGATAATTCGCTGAGGTGTTGAAATTTTATGATTTTCATTGCAAATTGCTGCTGCCAAACCAAAAAAAAAATTTGTTTTTTTTTTGTTTTTTGAATAATGATTTTTTAAATAAGTAAATATATTTTTATAATCTATTTATATGAACCAAAGAAGAAAAGTTAAGAAATTCCAAGCAGAAACTTAGTATTTTCAAGGGTTGTCATTTGTATGTCGGTTTGTGTTTTATACTTTTTAGTTATTTACTTACTATATTTCATTATACATACTTAGTGCAATATTTGTCATAACTGTGTTGAATTTTGTTTAATTATTGACGAGATTTTTTTTTCTTTCTTTTTATATACGCGTCGCCTTTTCAATTAGCGTACTTTGCTTTCACAGTTGTGACAGTGAGTTTTCATAAGAACACAGACACACACGCATACATACCATACAGTGCTGTGCAAATCATTTGCAACTGAGAACACATAGGGCTAAATCATCGATTTACGGTCACTTAGAAATAACCAAATAAAAAAATTGGTATAAGGTTTCATGCCATATGTATAGACGTTTATAAAACACAAATAAAAAGTACATACTTCACTAATCCAAAAACAACAATTAACATACATTTGCAACTGGCTAACTTTTCTAAACTAACTTTCATAGAAAGGAAAGAATTTAAAATTTTTATAAAATTTTTTCTTTTATTGATATGTAATTTTTTTTGGGATTTGGTCAGTTTATTATTTGGTATTATAGTGATTAAACTTTTGGGAGTTATAAATTGTGTATTGCACAATTTTGTACAAAAAAATAAAATGGGTGGAAAGAAATATAATCTATATATATAAAAATGAAGATATGTTATGTGTGTGATGAATGGTCTCAGTAACGGTTCTATTATTTTAAAAAATTCAACTTTCATGTTAAAGTACATGGTTTTCGGACGGACATAGGCTATTTATCCGCCCACTGCCACGCCCGCAAAAAGAGTAAAATGCCTATAACTTTTGAACCCCTCAACGCATTCACTTCAAATTGAAAACACATCAATAAGGAATGTTTTTTTATTGTCATATTTTTTTACGAAATCATTTGTTTTGATACAATTTGCTTATCTTTCCACGAGTGAGACAGTTTTTTTTTCTGAAACAAAGTGATCGTTCCGTGTAAATTAGCGAGCCGCGCATAATTTGGAATTTGGAATTGAATTTCCTTAGATTTTTGTGTGCGCTGCTGGGATGTACTCAATTGAGTGGCAGGAACGTGGATTGCCACATGCACACATTCTCATTTGCTTAGTCAATAAAATTACACCAGATGAAATTGAGTAACGAGGCGGTGTGGCGCGTTTTTTCATTTTCGTTACATGAACGTTACCCAACCGTGCAGCATTTAGCTGTTCATCTTGAAAACGGACAGCGTGTGTATTTTACCTCCTAGAATGCACCGCAAAGAGCGGAAACGATGGTGTAATTCTACAAAAGTTATCCGGCAACGTAATAAATCCAGTATAATCAACTGGCATTGCACTATTCCCAATTGTAATCAATTGCTTTGAAAATTCAACAGCTGATGCATCATTTTGCAATTGAACACGATTGACACGATTTGTTGAAAGAAAATATATTTTTACATGTCTCCACAAATACGATGATTCCAAGCAAGCATGTATTTCATCGGCAGAGGTTGATCTTGATATAATTGGCAAAGTATGTCGGAAATATCCTGACAACAAAATTAATCCTCCACCAAATAAATTGGAAATTTCCCGAATATCTCTCATCAATGAATTAAATTTTGCTATACTTACAATCCAAAATACCTGGTGTTTTGGTTTCGTATAAGTCTATTGATACTGCTACCAATGAAGAAGATGCGGTTAACTATCCTACAGAATTTTGGAATTCTTTGGATTAACCCAGATTACCGCCGTATAAATTATTATTATGCTTCGTAATTTGAATCAACCCAAACTTTGCAATGGTACGAGGCTTACTGTGAAAAATTGATGACGTATTAATACCACAAATTCCGATGATTCCAACCGATTTGCCTTTCAAATTCAAACGTGTACAATTTCCAGTGCGAGTTGCATTCGCATTTACCATTAATAAAGCGCAAAGTCAATCTTTGGAAATTTGTGGTATCAACTTAGAATATCCAGTATTTTCTCATGGACAATTATACGTAGCCTGTTCACGTGTAGGCAAACCATCAGTATTATTCATTTATTGCCAAGATAATAAGAAACTTAAAAATGTGGTTTACCATAGAGTTTTACAATAAATATAAACTGCTTTGAATAACATTTTTAATTATGCACAGTGAAACGTGCATGGGGTCCGCTAGTTTATTATAAAATTACTTAAAAAGAAATTTCGATCAAATACTCTATGCATAAATCAACTATTTCACGCTTTGTTAACAGTGAAAATGTTCAGTCATACCATAAAGGTGGAAGAACTCGCAATACAAGCGACCGAGAGGATCGATATAGTAAAATTCATAAAGAATAATCCTCAGGCATCTTCAAACGAAATCAAAAACACATTCAAGTTAAATGTGGCCTCTTCTACTATCAGACGTAGAACCTTAGACGCTAATCTTCGCAGTTACAAACAAGTGAAAAAAGCATTTGTTTCAGCGACAAATCAGTTGGCTCGTCTCAATTTTGCGCGGAATTATTTAAACTGGACCACTTGCCAATGGAAAACAGTTCTACTTTCTGATGAGTCCAGATTTAATTTGTGATTATTATTCGGTATTATTGTAATTAAACCTTTTGGAGTTATAAAATGGGTGTTGGACAATTTTGTAAAAAAAGAAATAATTTATTATAAAATTACTCAAAAAGAAATTTTGACCAAATACTCTATACATAATTTTGTGCTTATCGGATTGGGTAAAGGGCTAAACCCGAAATTAACAAAAGGAACCGCCAACTATGGAGGTGGCAAAATCATGATCTGGAATTGCTTCTCTGCACAAGGAACCGGTCTAATTCACCGTGTTGAAGGAATAATGAAGTCTAACGATTATAAAGGTATATTAGAAAATACTATGCTGCCATGTGCAACTTGGGGAATGGCACTTGTTTGGAGGTTGCAGTATGATAACGTTCCCAAACACACGTTGAAAGTGGTAAAATATTGGATCAAAGGTCAAAATATTAATGTTGTTCAATGGCCGGCGTAGTCGCCAGATCCAAATTCAATCAAGAATCTCTGTGGGATTGTAAAACGACGAATTGGCAACAGTTATTTTATGAAACCGGAATAGCTCTTTGCTGAAGTGGAAATCAAGAATCTATGGGGGATTGTAAAACGACGAATGGGCAACAGCAATTTTAAGAAACCGGAAGAGCTCTTTGCAGTAGCTGTAGAAACAGTGGAACGACATTCCATTTATAAATAATCTAAACGCATCTCTGCCAAGGAGATGCGCAGCTGTTTTAAAAAAGCGGGGTTATTCAATTAAATATTAATTTTTCCGTTAAAAATTCTTGATTTAAATTATCCATTGCAAAGGTTTTGCGCAGCCAACTTTGGATGCAGTTAAATGTTGTTTAACTTTGCAGTTAAATGTTGTTTTTGGATTAGTGAAGTATGCAGTTTCTATTTGTGTTTTATAAACTTCTATATATATGGCTTGAAACCTCATAGCAAGTTCTTTATTTGGATCATTTTCAGTGACTATTAATGGATGGTTTTTAGCTCTATGTTTTCTCAGTAGTAAATGATATGCACAGCACTGTACATACAAAGATCTGTACTTATATGTAAACACACACATCTGCGAAGTGATACACATACATATGCATCAGCCATTTACAGTAACTCAGCTTCACATTCATTTGTGCGTCGTGTAAACGAGCAACCAGTGAGCAACCAACCAGTCCAACTGTTTTTTGTTGTTTGGTTTGATTCCGTTGCACTGTAGATTTGTCAATAAAGTGTAAAATTTAACGCTGACAGTTGAAATTGTTATTGTTGTTTTTATTCTATAAAGTATAGTATTTGTTTATACGTTGTTCATAAATACCAGTAGTTTTTTTTGTTACATTTGTACAGTAGCGTTTAAAATGTATGAGTTTTAGAAATTTCATTCGAATAAATTATTAGTCTCCCAATGAGAAACTTACACAATTGTTATTTTATTCTTTTACAATGAACTGATTGGCTTAAAACATGACGAATGTAAATATATTTTTATTCATGTGGTTAAAGTTTGTTTACAACCTGCATACTTACCAAAAACGAGGCTGACGTGAATGACATGGCACATCCTTGTTTTCTTTGCCCTTTTGAAAGCACTACCATGGTATTTTTTGTTTTTTTTTGGTATTTTAAGTATTTTTCTTTCTCACTTTGAAGCTATAGGAAATATTTTATATTTTCATGATATGCAGATTTTAATTTAGTATATAAAAAGTAAAGAAAAATATTTATTTCCTCAAAATATATTTTTCATTGAACGGTTCTGCTATGCTTTCTTCTACATGGTTTTTCACGTTTCCTTTTCGCTTTGCTGTTATTGTATTAACCTCCTAACTCTCCAGTCCGCCGCTAGACGGATTTAACATAACACACATACGTTAATTTTGCGTTTATAGCTGAAGTGTGTATGTAGGCTTGACATCGCTATGCCACCACCTAAACAAAAAAAAAAAAAACAAACAACCTACATTCCACTCGATGCGATTAATGTTTATCATTGGTAAATATGTGCAAAATGGCGGGAATGCAAGCCAGCAAATTAAGTGTACTACATCATATCAAAATTAATTTATGCAATTCTACCCTCAAAGTTTATCATTTCCTTTTATTCATATTTGTAAATCTATCTTATCATAAGTTTTTCATTAATTTTCGTTCAATTAAAATATATTCCTTTCATCACATCTGTAATGTTTTTTAGTTGCAATGAAATTGTGGAGATAGAGAGTTAAGAGTTAGAAATAAAGTTTCTTATTTTTGTTCGTCGGCATTAAAGCAGAAGTTATTTTCAAATTCAATAATTTGCCATGAACGATCTTTTAAAAAAAGAATCATTTATTAACTTTAAGCTAGCATTTTGTTGAATAGCCTTAAGCTTTAATAACGAAGTGGCATTTTCCAGGCATACTTAGAATACATTATGCCGTCAATTGTAGACTGGGGAATCTTCAGCCATTCTTCCTCCAATTCGGCGAATTTTTCGTCTATATTCCTGGCGCTTGTGTGTCTAACGCACCTTTCAAGATGTTCCCACATATGCTCAATGACTTTAAAGTCAGTATATTGGATAGGCCATTCCATTCGGGGAATTTTTCGACGGCGACATCATTCTTGCACACCGGCAGAACGATGTTTAGGGTCAATATCTTCCTGGTATATGAGCCCCGGCTCAGATAGCGACATGCATATGGAATCATCTGGTTTTGTAAAATGGCTATGCCAGAGAAGCAGCGCCAAGTCATGCATGATCTACCTCCATGCTTTATTGTTTGTATTTAGTACTTGGGATCAAATCTTTTGCCCTGTGGATGTCGTATCCACTTTATACCATCCGTACCGAATAACAAAAACTTACTTTCGTCGCTCCAGAGTACGTCATTCCATTGTTTTCTCATCCATTTCAAGTGGTCTTTTTCCCCAACTCGTGCTTTTTTATTTTTGACAGAGATAGTGTGTGGCTTTTTAGCTGGTCGACGTCCGTGCAATCCTGCCTCCTGTAGCCGACGACTAACAGTTCTAATAGACGGGTTTGGTTCATTTGAAAAGCATATTTCCCGCAGAATAGCCTCGGAAGTAAGTCGAGGATTGCTGTGTGATGTGTGAAGTATGGTCCTATCTGTCAACTGCGAAGTACTTAATAAGGGGACTTCCAATTCTTTCCCCTGGATCCGGCAACGTTTAAAATTTTACTTATTGTTGACCTGGAAACTCCCATTAGCTCGGCAAGCTCAGCATGGGTGAGTCCCGGTTTTTTTTCGTCGAGATAGCGGGCTCCTCGTATTTGTCCCATATTTTTAAATACAAAACTATGCACGCTACGCGATAAAACATTCGATTGAGCCAGAATAACAGTAAAATATTACGCTACTCGCAAATGTGGTTTTTCAAGAAAATTGCCATATCTTACAAAATTTGGCTCAAACAATCGTACGTGACATGCCCTTCTTTCATAAAAATATTAGCATAACGTTTTTTTTTAAGTTGTGAGAGAAAACATACGGGTGATATCTTTTTGTCCGGTACTGTTATTATCGTTTTTTAATGTGCTGAGAAGGTGTCACCTCTTCCTATTTAATTTGTAACATATACGAATCAATAATTCCAAACAAGAAGATAAAGAAATGTCAGAATTGTGAAATTTTTCTCCAACCGCCTCACTACATTGTTTTTCTTCCTATTACACTTTTGAAATTATTCAAGAGAATCCCGGTTTCAATATCCTGTACAAGTGTGAAGTTCTTTTCAAATAAAAGTGCGTGGAATTGAACCACGATAATTCTTTATATCGTTCAATCTCTAGCCGCTACGACGACTATGTAAAGTCGTTTACAGCGCCCTCCAGCTCTTGCAAAGTTTTTCGCAATTACTTTTCATCTCGGCTCAGTCGTTGTCTTGATGGCTAGTGTAGCCTATTCTGCACCATCGATTATGATCCGTAAAGCTATAAATTAGCTCTGATATCTTTTAAGAGTGTTCTTTACCTTTGCTGTATGTATGTAGAATGCTAAAGATAATAATGTAAATGCTGCCTTAAATGATAATGTCACCAATTTTCTTCTCTAGAATATGCAGTTTCTTCAAAAGTTCGAAATAATCTTAAGTGTAATGATTATTATGTTTGTTTAGTATATTATTTATAAAATTTACAATTGTTTGTAGTTGAATCACACTTGTTGTGATTATTATCAAAATAGCTACAAATTAATACTGTAAGTCTGTAGTAACTGGAAAGTTCTCAATTAACCCAATAGAAAAAACATGGAGCAGCTGTTGCTGGCTGCATACTGTAACGTAAAGAACTGAATAACTGATTAGACAATACATATGTGCGTAAGAGAAATACAAAAGGGGTTAAAATATTAAGGGTTGCTTATCACACGTGTTGGATTAAAGAATGAAAGAATAAAATGCTTTATTCGAGCAAAGAAAGAAACGTGTATATCCAGATTGAAATAGGATATCGAAGGATATTCACAGCAGCATGGCAACTAAGAAATTCTGCAGATATACATTTGTTAAATAGATTCATACGTAACTGCTGCAAAAAATCCACGCCACTTTGGAATTTTGAGAGGGGGAACAGTGAACATACGAGTACATGAATTTAAAGGGGCATTATTTTCTTACTAAATATTTAGATATAGTACATATAATAAACAACTACATACATACTCGTATATTTTTAAATTTTGATTTATTCTATGTCCTACGAAAGCCTTTTAATAAATATATCAATTTAACTTGAACCATATCACCAATGCCTTTTTCTCATTAATATCTTTCCATTTCTTTTATATGTATGTATTATGTCGCTGTAAATATTGCTGCAGTTTTTATTTTTTCCATTTTTTATAATATAATATTTAAATCATTTATATATATCTTGTATATTTCAATTTGTAAATAAAAAAATTTTACTTCACTGCATTTGAATTTCAGAAAAAACATTATCAGCAAAAAAAAAAAAAAAAAAAAAAACTAAATTTTACAAAATGATTTGAAAAACGAAATAATCTAAATTGTACATTTAAATTTACAAATATCTTTCATTCTTATATGAAAATCTTTTTTTTTTAACATGTTTTTTTTTTTACTTTCTTTACTTATTCTTCTTTTTCTTCTACTACACTTTATGCGCTTGTTGTTGTGTGAATTTTTGTTCCAATTTTTTTCACTTCACTCATGCTATATTTTTATATTCTTTTAAATGATTTTTATATTAAACCAAACAAAAACTGAGATACTTATCTTCTTCTTCTTTTCTATTAAATATCTATTTCTTTTAATGTGCAACACAAAATATTTATATACATTTAACACACACACACCCATACCTACATATACTCGGAGGTGTATATGTATGTACATATGTATATGCCTAGACATCTCAAAACCGCTAAGTAAAAACACCCACTCTATAACTTTATTCTACAGCTACTCGTTCAGTGAGTGCCAAAAACCATAAAATTTTATTTTGTTAATGGGTACACTGTGAAAAAGACTATACCAAGATGTTTGTTTTGTCTGTGAGGCATTATTTACGTAATTTTAGATTTTAGAAATCTTAATCTTAGTCTTGACATAAGTTTCTCTTGCAAGTTACTGGATCTTGGCAGGCAATGGCAAACCTACAATAGTAAAACTTGCTATGAAAAGCTTTTCACTTCGCCGTTCGGATTCGGCATTAAACTGTCGGTCCCTTCCATTCATGTACAAATATAACACGCACAACACGAGTGGATGCGAAGAGCTCGGCCTAGGCTGTTGTGCCATTCAAAGTAAAGTAAAAGTAAAGTAATATTCTGATTGCTTAAGAATGCCTTAGCTACAGGGTTTTTATTGAGAGTTGTTACATTTAGGTGCTTACATATAGTTTTGTCTTAAACTTTGAAGTTAACCAGTAGGATTGATAATTAAAATACTTAGAGTTAGATTATAATCTTAGGTTATGTTAGGCTATAAAAAGAGAAAAATATTTAGAAGTAGCTTTAGTGAAAATGTTCTCGACCCTCTTGGAACCACAAACACACACAAAATCGAGTTAGATTTCGTATTTCTCATGGATCAGATGATAGTACTGAAACTCTTCGGCTGAAAATACTTAAATTTGCTCGTTTCAGCATAAAGATCAGAACACATCTCGAAATGATCAAGTCAGAATCATTTTATCGATATTTTAGAAAATAATATTGTCTATTATTTAAGATGAGTTTATGATCTTTTGAATAAGTATTAATGCCTTTAATGGTTTTGAACACTTTAATTGTGTAATGATGATCAGATCGCAATCACCTCAAGTAGTAAAATCTTTGATCTTGTTTGAAATTGATGAGATCACTACATGCATATAATCACATATAAAATCGATAATTTCATTGCTCCATTGAGGTGTCAATGCCATGTGTAGTTTTTAAAAGAAAATACGGGATCTTCTACATACTTGATATTTTCGATTAAATGATCGATGTCATAATATAATATATATAATATATAATAAACTAGATGGGATCACAATGTTGTCAATCATTTAAGCACTCACCCGATATGATTAAATCTATACCCATTTGAAGAAAATACTGAATTTTCACTTAATATTTGCTAAAATAGATCACGATACTTGATCTTATTTGAGCTAGATGTGACAAAACAATATCGATCGTTCATTTTATCGCTCTACTGAAATGGCAACACCATCTGCCAACTAAAAACTACGTAATGCCAAGCAAATCACTATTAGCTTATCTAGTGTCAAAATCCTCATGAGCTTGTTAAAAAAGAAAGAAGATATCACAAATTTTTTATGAGATATAAAATCATTATTTTGAGACAGTTTCATTACACGGTTGAGGTTTCATTGAATTGTATTGCTAGATTGATTTCAAATCAAAATATTTAATCAGACCCAAAATCGATTAACAACTACGTGATGAACATTACATTAGGAGCTCTTGCCAGAAACTTTTCACCAAATAAAGATTCAAACACTAGAATCGCTTTTTATTTTGTTTACACTGTAATTTTTTTAGTTCATTTTTTTTACCGCCACACATGCATAACCCAATAAACAAAATAGTTACTTATCGTAGTTGCGCTCTCACTCTTTGTTTCTTTCTATTGTCCAGTATTCATCCTCTATTTTCTATTACTACTAATTCTTAAAAAAAAGCTCCCTTTTCTACCAAAATTTGTTACCAGTGTTCAATTTCTACTTGTCTATCTCTTTACTTAAAATTTCTTTTCAAACCTCACAATACCTTTTCTCTATTCTATTCTACAATCATCTCTTACTTTTTCCTCTTCTCTTGCCTCTATGTGCCTTTTTCATTAACTCACAGTATTGTGAAAATCAAGCAAATTCTTTCTTACATTTAACAAATCAATGAATGAATCAAAACAAAAAATCAAACTTTCCAAGAAATAATTCCATTTGCAAATTGTCAATATATCGAAAATGTTTTTCTTTTTCGATTTTTCCAGGCCAGAGGTTCGCAAACAACAGCGCATATATAAACCCTTCTTCATAGACCTTCAAATTCAAATCAAATGAAAATAAATATAAATCACAAACAGCTGCTGAGCTGAATTCAAAGAATGCAATAAATACATAAAAAATAAATTTACAAAAGATACTTAAATTTAAACTTAATTGTCAACGTACATAATTTTTGATAGTTCTGTTGCTGTTTCTGTTTCTGTTTGCCCGAAATTCGAAGACGTTTATTAATTAATTTAATATTAAAATTTTAAAATAAGATATGGAAAAAAATAATAACAAAATATGAATTTAAGTGTTGTGTGATATACAATTTTGAAATCTTAATAGCGCTTAATGTGCAGCAGCAGTGGCAGCGAAACAATATCCGAAATCCAAACCAAAAAAGCTCTCCAACTGAAAAACAAATAATATTTTGAAATATGCTACTAAGAGCCTTTACTCGCTCGCCCGTTCGCCCGTTTCTTCGTTAATCGTGGACGCTCGTTTTATAATTGATTAATGTCAACAACTCATAAATTGTTTCTAATTTTAGTTTCATTTCATTTGGAACAGATTTGAGAAAATTTATTGTATTTGCCACAGTATTTTGAAAAGTTTCTAAAATAATTTCCAAATTCTGCTTATACTTATTCAAGACTAAATTTATAAATTGAATACAATTAAAATTGCCAAATTTTTGGTTATTCTTTTTTTTATGTTTGACTTCTATTCATTTGAATATTGAAAAGTTTTTCGTTAACTAAGAAACATATACGTTAAACTAAAAAAAAAAACTAAAATAGGAAATATCGAAAAATCATTAAATCAGCTGTGATTGGAGGACAACACATGTGCTGTTCTTTTTAAATCGGGTGAGTAGTGTTTAATTCTTTTATTCACATTCTATTGTCCTACAGCTTATGAATTTTAATGAACCATTTTTTACAGGTTTGAAAAAGAAATAATATTTAAAATTAAATTGCATACCTACATTCGAGTATATTCGAGTATGCAAGAATTACGAAATATCTTTTAATTTAATGTTAAAAAATAATGTTTACAAGTATGTATATGTTTAAGAGAGTATACGAAATATTTCGTTAAACTTATTACTCCCAGATTTTTGATTGACCTAAAAAAATTATAATAGATAAATATCGACAGACAGACCTGTTCTCCGAAACTTAACAAAATTAATTGGCGTCGATTTATGAAATCGGGAAGTCGGGATCCCGTAAAGCAATTGTTGTTGTTCGATCCTGTTAACAATTTTTTTTTTGAATGATTAAACATTTCATATTAATCGTTCCTGTTATTAAATTATCGGGTGTTTTAAAGGCGTTCGACAGAGTGTGGTATAAAGCACTGGTGTCAAAACTGATTGCGCATGGGGTCGGGTGTAACTTTACGCGATGGATCACGAACTTTTAGGGCAACAACTCTATCCGTGTTGTGATAGACGGCATTTTTTCGGAAAATCTTGCCATTAATGCTGGAGTGCAGTAGGGTTCGGTCCTCTCCTCTACCCGTTTCCTTGTCTCACAAACGAGTTTCCCAACCCCCCGTTAACCCCCAAGATATAGGTGGGGTAGCTATTGTGTCTCCGTGCTCTTAGGCGGTGTAAGAAATATTTCACACCTATGGGATGGAGCTTCACGAACGGAACTGGGCCGTATCCAACATTGAAAGATAAAGCTACTAGGAGACAGTAGAGATTCCAGCTCTATTGACTCCTTGAAACATCGTCGAAACGTGGCTTGCTTCTCTCTGTTTTAACGTTACTTTCACGGTAGATGCTCTGTATGGTGGATGTATTAAAACTTCCCACCCAAGCTCCCTCAGTTTTTGGCGGGTCACCAATGAAATATTTGGGCTAGCAGCGTTGTCGTGACGAAAGACGACGTCCTTTCTTTCTGTTGACTAATTCTGGACGTTTTTCCTCGAGCGCTTCATTTAATCTTGTTAATAGTTGACAGTACAGTTCCGAATTAATCGCTTGGCCACGCGGAAGCAGCCCTTGCAATCGCACCAAATACTAAGCAAAACCTTCCTTGGCGTCAGTTCCGGTTTTGTTGGGCTCACCTCGGTTTGAACATGATCTTTTTCACACATTATTATCATACGTTATCCATTTTTCGTCAACAGTAACCAATCGGTGCAAAAATGGTTCGAGATCATTCCGTTGCAGAAGAGATTCATTCACTGAAATGCGGTCAGTAAGCTTTTTGACCCAGATTATATGGCATCCAAATATCCAATTTTTTTTATTTAAGTAAAATAGCCATCCTTTTTTAAATGGTTCAAAACCGATTGGTGAGCAATGCCAAGATCCGTAGCGATATCGCGACTGCCTATGTGTCGATCTTCCTCCACTTTTTCAAGAATTTCGTGGTGCGTCTTTTACGTCAAAATTTCCAGGGCGGAATCGATTATACCATTTCCCAACTGTCCTTTTCGATAAAGTACCTTCTGCATAATGAGCACAAATTTTTTGTGAGCCTTCGCTGCCGTAAAGTATTTTTCGAAGAAATAAAGTAAAATGTAACTAATTTTTTCCAATTCTGCACTCATTTTAGTGAGGCCAAACAGTTGAATAATGAAGAAATGTCAATGGGTAATGGGTTATTAATGATACTCAGAGATGTCAACTACATTTAACAACAAAGAGTTGCCGGATCGGACCAGTACTTACAGACTTATCGTACTTTAAACGTTGCTATTTCACTTTTCTGAACTTTTTTTTTAGGCTACCTTAATTAACCTAACCTTATTAAGTTTACAACAAATCTTTGAAATCTTTGAGCAATTTACCTTTATGAGTAGTTATGTACCTACTATGGTAAGTCTGTTCTCTTGGTTTCTGTTGTATTCATTTCATTTAGCATAGCCTACTGTCTATATATTTTGTCATTACCAAAGATTTTCTGACTCGTAAACAATTCTAAGCCTTAGTTAGCTTCAAAGTAACTAGTCAAAAAGTTTTAAAAAGCTTTAAAGCTTTACGAAGGCTTTTATGGTATTTTCACCACTCATCTCCGCCCATCTACATCATCTCCACCGTTTTCACAATTACTTTAAAAGCCTAATAATAATTAATTAATTTCATATTTAACGATGGTATGTATGATAGTGTGGTTTTATCACCAAGGGCAACCAATAATTCAAAATAATGAAAATATTTAACCAACAAGGAATTGTTGTTTATTTTTGGAGCGCTCCACCATCTCCATTGCTTCGCTGACTTTCTGCAATTTTTTTCTTGTTGATTTTAATTGACAATTTAAATAATATCACTTGCTTATAATATTTTAATATTCTTATCACAATTGCACGCATGCAAATTATACCAAACCCCAATCAAAAAAAATAAAAGAGAAAAAACTTTTCGCATTAAAATGTTTCCTTCACTCGGTGAGGCTTGATGATGATGATGATGATGATGATGCCGCCGACTACAACGACAATGAATGACAGCAAATGCCAAAAACAAAAACAAGAAATGCCTCAAACACAAAACAAAACAAAAAACAAAATGTGACATTTAAAAATTTGTATTGTATTTGAAATGACAAGCGTGATTCGCTGATAATGACTGCTTTATTTTATTATTGCCGTTGGTTGTTGGTTGCTAGTTGTTGGCGGTTGCTGATGATAATGATGATATGGGCAATGATAATGATGATGCTCTTCATGATACGCTGAATGAATGAAAATGATTCTTCTTTTATGCTGTTGCTAATGCTGGAATAATTTCTGTTTACAATTTGATACTTCCTTCTCTAGTTTTTACTCATCGAAAACTGTACATATTTCAAGCACTAAGACAATAATTATAGACAATTTTAGTTTTTGTTTATTCTTTTTTCTTTTTTTTTTTTGGTGGATAGCGCAGTGATAAATTTATATCACTCTTACAATTTACTATGAAGTATGAGAGCGAAAATTTCTGTGCAATTGTGTCTATGTGTGTGTGCGTGAGTGTGTGCGTGAGTGAGTGTGTGTCTGTGTGTGTGTGTGAGTGTGTGTGTGTGTGTATGGCTGCTAGAAATGTGATACATGAATTTATTACTTCTTGTTGTTTACATCGGTACTCGTATCTATTTGCCTTAGTGCAGTGCGTGTGTTTATGAGTATTAAATAGGTTAAAAATCAAATTCGACGATGACCTTTGCATATTACTAGCAATTTTTGGTAGTGATATTGTATTGTTCATTTAAATATTGTGTCCCATTTATAGGAAAATGTAAGAAAATTAATTATTCCTTATATCTTTTGGCCATGTCAATGACATACGCTCCCCTTGGAGCGGCCTGTGGCGCATAACTTGCCTTAGCATCTTCAACATAAGATAAAAGCATTCCTTGTCGTTCCGTTCCTTATACCCATTCTCTGTTTGAGATAAGACCAATCCTTGGAAAGAACGTTTTTGTGTCTATTTCCAATCGTGCTAAGGTTATTGTAGTTTTTGCTATTCCAAGACTATGGAAAGTGCATTGCTTACCATTCATAGGGCAAGGGAGGGACAATCCTTTTCATTTCCAAAAGTAAGATATGAGCATTCTCTACGTTTACCAGGCCAAACAACCTACATCAAGGGGTTTATTGCCAACTTTATTACGTAAAAAATATTTCTTGTAATTTCCGTAAAATTTCCTTATCATTTCCAGGGCAAGGCAAACACATTACTTGTCATACTCAGGCAAAAGCAAGACCCTCCTATGCCCCCACTGACTATAAGAATGATCAAGTGATCAAATTTTTCTCCTCCTTATGAACATGTGCAGAGGTATAGAGGTAAAGGTTGAGCAGGTCGACATATGTATCTTCTTCTTTAATAAAGAGACAGGAAAGTATTTATTATTTTAGTTTGGTGCTACGTAGTACTGTAGGACTTCGGGTTTCTATGCAAGAGCAGCAACATAGGTTACAAATAGCTTGCAAATCATCTTGTCTATATAAAAAGTTTTCTACTTTCATGAGGATTCCTAGGCTAAAGCAAAAACAAAACCACAACCACTATTTTACCTTTGGCCTATACATATGTACGTACTTGGTTTAAGTCACGCTATTTTAATTGGTACTTAATTATACCTAATAAATTGTCTTTTAATCAAATTCAAGATAAAAGCTTTTAAAAGTCATGAAATATGTCAAAGGTAAGTTATTCCAAATGTACAGTTAAGAAATAGGAAAAATATAGCATATCTGCTTTATCTGAACAATTTTCTTCTACTTATCTTTATTGCCAAATTAAATAACTACGTCACTGAGCAAAAATCTACAAAAATTAATAAAATTCAAATTTACATGTATGTATGTAGTTATAAGAAGAAGAAGAAAAAAACGAAAATACAAAGTCAATTGCTACAAATTGCGATATGGCGACAAAAAATTATGCAGAAACGACTCCCAGCAACAAGCCAAATTATGACAACAATTGTAGGCTGGCTGACAGACAGAGGCCGTGCAGAGGAGGAGATACTCAGAACATAACACAATGGAGGTGGGCGCATTAAAACGCAAACAAACGAGCAAACATACAGTGAGACAAGCAGACATAGGCAAACAAACGCATATACATCTCTACATACTCTACATTACAGTTTATTTCGATTAAAGTCAATTGATATAAATTTTCATATTGCACACGGAATTGAGTATAACAACAACAACAAAACAAAAATATTCAAAATAAAATGCCAAGAAAAAGTGAGTGAGATGAAATAAATACTACATATAGCACATACATACGAGTAAGTGCTAAGTATAAAGAGTACTTCAGTATTTTAATAGGACATCAGAACGATTCTGCGTAACTTTTTCAGTTCTTAATAAATGTCGTTTCGCTAGGATTTATGTACATAAAATGATGTAATAGTTTCGTCTGCCCCAGAACCACATCAGTTGTATCAGTTATGGCCTGAGCAACTTAATTCGATTTTGAGTGTTGGTAATGGAATGAATGAAAAGTAAACAATAAATGTATCCAAGTGATATAATAATATATTGAGCTAGAGTACTATGAATATTTACAAGATATACTTACATGCATATACAGAAAAGTGTCAACTTTTGCGCAACAATTAAGCTTCACATTCTCTCCTTCATAATTTTTAAAATGTAGATTGCTCAATAGTCTTCGAATGCACAAATGTTAATGCTTAAAACCAATTAAAATAATAGGATAGAATAAAAAAAAAAAAAATCAATAAAAAATAATCTAAATGTTGTAATCACTACAACAAATCTCTAAACAACTTAAATTTATTGGAAAGAACAATGAACAAGAGCAACAGCAGAAACAACAACAACAGTGAAAAATAACACTTGAAAACTGTTTTTAAGTTTTTCATTTCAGAAATGAAAATATTTAATTAATAGCAACTAGGCCGGAGGCGAGCGGGTCTACAACTCAATTCCATGGAGACTAATTTCATTATGCATCGAAAAATTTGCTTTTGTTTGTGGGTGTGTGAGTGAGTGTTTGTGTTATCAAAGATATCATATGAAATATTTAACACTCATTCACTCAAAAAGGCATGCACACACATACATATGCATTGGCAAATGCTCTGAAATTAAAACCGCGTGGGATAACAAACGAACGAACGAACGAACAGTGAGCAGCCGACGCCACCGCGACCGCCATCATCCTCGCCATTCCGGCCTGTCATACAATCGCCATATTTAAATTGGAATCCACAATTTCCTATAAATATACATACATACATACATACATAATATGTCTGTGTGTATGAATGGTATAAAAAACAGCTGATCTGTCATTTTTATTGCATATACTACGACGACGACCACTGCTCTAGTTGTTGTTTTTGTTGTTGCTGTTTCCATTCTGTTCGTTATAATTTACAAAATACACAAATAATATTTTTTGACACTTGAGTGCAAGCGAGTGTCAAGTTAATTTTATTGTGAACAGTTTACAATTCTCAAAAACAAAAAAAAAATAAAATAGCAAATTTTCAAGGTCTTGAAATTTTAATTGTTTATGCATCTATCTATGTATTTAGTATGTATATATTTTATGTATGTAAACAACAATGTGATCATTTCAGGATTATTCGGAATTAAGTGTAAATCACATGAGATAAATATTTAAAAAATATTTACAATCATTGTTTTTTTTTTAGTAGTCTGCCGATTGAAATATTATTTTAGTTATTTATTTTTTATTTTTGTGTGTAGCATCAAACGATCGGTTATTTGCGTGCTGAAAAGTTTAGAATTGTTCCCATTGAAGGCACAGGCCGAGTTTTTTACAACCATTCACGTTGTGGGAGTTATATTATTACTATATATAGAAAAGCCATTTACGAGGAATTTTTGACATCGAATCATAATCTACCATCAAGTTTTCTCAAAAAGGTTAAAACATGTACTTCTCAAAGATGATGAAGTGTGGCAAACCCTAGTCCCAAGAGTTCTTATAGAATTAACTAGTTCATAAGTTTAATCTTGATTTGAAATTGGGAATAAAGCATTACGTAATGAATAGTGTGGAACTGCTTCGAATATTCCTTAGGCCCCCTGATTATATTCAGATTTTTGCTCGGCGAATACCATGAAATTGTTGTTGCACCGAACCCGAAGAGAGAGCTTTTACTCACTCTCACAACGAACACGATATGCTGGCTGAAATGAGCACCAAGCTAGAGTATTCAGTATGGCAATTAGCAAATTTACAAAAAAGTAACACACATTTATGTAAAATAGTACGGAAACATGCAAACCATTAATATCATTTGCAGAAAAGGCTGAGTTTCTTTATAAAACTATGAAAAGTATTTATATAACATATTAGCGGTGGAGGAACACGCAGAAGGGGACGTCGTAATCTCCGTTGGAAAGACCAGGTGCAGGGCTACCTGACTGCACTTGGCCTTATCAAGTGGCGCCAGCGCGCGCATTGCAGAGGCGACTGGCGAAGCTTTGTAGAGGCGGCCAAGTCCGATCATCGGTTGTAGTGCCAGTTAAGTATATAAGTAATTAGCGGTATTCACGATGTGATGCGAATGATCTTGCATCACTGCAAATTATTAACTTCACTCTTTATGTTACATATTACAAGTTTTTGAAGTTTGTTTGTATACGATTTAGTGATGCCATTGCGCAAACTGCCATTGCGCATATTAAAAAACCAAAAATATAACTGCAATTAGCTCGATGTAACCACCAGATCGAGCACGAGAAAAAATTTCGCCGAACAGCGACTAGCGACATAACCACGGCCTTAGATTAATATCTGTGCTGTAAGTGATAAGTGTGTGGAAGATGGCCAGATCATGCGAATAAATTAGAAAATGGTGCAAAATTCCCTTAAGAGGCGGTGAAGTAATTATGCATATGTACTATATAATCTTTTCAAGACCTCTGCAACCTAAGAAATATGTAAAAACTTTGAGTGAAAAAATCATTTGTAGTCGTTACATATGAAATTTCTTCATAGAAAACTGGGACTTGAATTGGTCCTTGGTTTTAGTCAAACCGAAACTGTTAATGCTTCTAATCATCGCTTGTTCTCCTCCCTTGAGCGTCTTTTACAAATTCTTTTATACTTCAGAGGCTTATATGCACGCAATATCTAATTTATTAGGTTCGTATTTTTTCCGCTTTTTCCTTGACTATAATTGATTAAATGAACTCGTAACTTTTTGTATTCATTCTTTTTATAAATGAATTTCTTATTCAGATGCAGAATTCCTCTCTTCATCATTACCTTGATTGCGACCAATATCTTATATTCGGATATTACTGAACTTAAAAAACTCTTTCATTTTACTACTTAGATACATGTACTACTTTTATTAGGGAAATATTTTGAGAATCATATTAACAACTTGTGTGAGATAGTATTATGGCGAAAGATGCTGTGGTGTTTATGTTGCTTGCTGCTGACCTACTTTATTGTTTGGTTGGTTGCACATTGTACTACTGCCCGCGTTACAGCAATTAAATTTGTAAAGTATTTCTGTTTTTTGTTCTTCTTGTTTTTTAGTCGTAAAGGGCGAGAGCATCTGCTGATAGGTTGAAAATGAAATGAAAAACAAAAATACAAAAAGCGAATAAAACAAAAAAAAAAAAAAAAAACAAAAGTCACCTGTTGTTATTTTACTTTTATTTGTTGTCGCCACTACTAATTTTAGAGTAAGGGGATTTTCATTTGTGACGAAGGCGATAGTGTAGCCAATTTAAATTGCAGCTGTTGCACAAATACACTCGAACAACACTAGACTCATCCTACCGTAATAAGATAGGAGATTATGTTCGTTCGGTGGTAGTAAGTATTAAAATTATATGCGAATTTTATGCCTCGATGCTGCCGTTCAGTAGTTCAGTAAATGTCAACAACAACAGCTGACAGCCAGTGCTGATGGTAACGTTGCCTAATAATTACGTCAGAAAAAAAAAAAAAATGAATGCAAGAAGAAGGGCTGTTGACAGCAGCAGCAGTATCAGCTTCAGCAATAACTTTAGCATCGTCATCAACCTCTTCAATTTCAACTTTATCGTCAGCCAGCAACAGCAACAATGACAACAGCAGCCGACTTCAACTTCAACTTCAGCTTCAGCTTTTATTGCGCTTTGTTGGTTACACTTTTACTTTCATTTTACTGCTTCTGCTTTTATCACTCTCTCAGAAATCCTTGTTTGAAGGGAAGGGGGAATGCATTAATAAAAGAAGTCGCCGCACGAAAGAAATTATAACTTGCGCATGAATAAATTTTATTTAGCAGATATTTAGGAATTGCTGTTGTATGCTGCTCTCGTGTATGTGGTAGTATATCCTGCCACAAGCACGCTTTGTATTTCTATGAAGCGCAATTGTTCACTTCTCTTCACAATCAGTAGCTACCAAGTAATGCCAAAAATGTTGTCAACTTTTTTCCTTTTAGCTTTACAAATTTATTATTATTAAATACCTTGGGTTTTTTTAATTTTTTTATTTTGTTTTGTCATGCTTTTTGTGGAACAAAGGAAATTTATTTTGATTAGTATTATGAAGTGAGGGCATGCGCCTGCAGAAACTTGAAAGCACTAAGATTTTACTCTCGCTTTCCATTTTCATTTCTTGAATGTGTCCAACACAATGTATTGAGATTGAAGTTTTCTTTTGAGTATCCTCTTCTGGTGTTCTTTTGCTGGTTATTTGTTAATTTTAGGGGATTGAGTGAGGGTGCATAGACTCAAATGGGCCACTAAAAATCTAGGTCATTAATTGTTGTTTTGACTTCCTGTTGTCACAAAATTGGGAGAATTGTCAATTAAATTCGTGCTTATTTAAATTTGGCAGTATTTGTGTCCCAAAGTAAATTTAAGATTAAAACTTTAAGTTTTGGGTAAATTATTTTATATAAAACTAAATATATTAAACTTTTTTAAATAATATAATATTTTGAATGAATTTTATGTATGTATGCAAACTCACAGTTGGAAAGAGCAAAGTCTTTGACCAATGCATAGTTGACTTTTACACGATATATGCTCACAATTTGTAATAGAAGCAATCAAGAGCAGTTACAATCTGAATCGGGTTTAATCAAAGGTAATCAAAAGTAGTCAGAAAATAAGGGCCGTCAAAACGCACTCTTAATGTAGAAAGACGCTAACTATAATTTTTTTATATTGAGTTTTCGACTAGTGATTTCGCTCCATTCAAAGCAGCAAAAAATTTTATTAAAAAAAAAAAGATGTTATTTTCTGCATTAAGGTAACGATATATTTACAGGTACTCAATGGCATTTATAATCTAACGTAGATTTTATCAGTCACAGACAAAATACAGAGGCTGCTGGAACCAGTAACGAGTAATCGAAGGTAATCAGAGCAACTAATGGCAGTCAGAGGTGGTCGAAATCAATCAAAGATAGTTATCACAAATCACAATCAGGCAACCATTCGCAGTAATTAGATATATCGAGAGATTTCCACCGATCGTTTTAAGCAGCAATGGCTGTTGTCCTAAAACCGAAACCAACAGAGTCAGTCAAGGCAAATGAGAAGGCCACAAGTTGCCAAAGACTACACAAGGGTTTATGAAAATAAAGTAAACATCAAACATCATTCAAAATCAGTCCAGTCAAATAACTGCCCCATTTTTTATTTTTATTTTATTTTTTTTTTTGTCATAAAAAAATTCAAATTAGCTAAACCAATTTTCTAATTTTTAAACTACCGATTCGCATTACTACTATCTATCTTTTCCTTCTCATTGGCATAAAATTTTCATTCAAATATATCAAAGTTAGAGATTTTTGACCGCGATTACCTCAGAACCGGATATTTCCCCACTGTGCATCGGATTAAATAAATTACTCGTTCAGGGAAATATGTAGAAAACTCTTAGATGATCACGATCTTGTGGGCTCCAAGAATATTGTTGACGCACATCATGATACATTGGCATCGCAAGTGCGCCATTAGTGATTATGCATGAATGAGTAATAAGTATATATTTCCGACTGGGTTAGTTTTAAAAGTAAATAAATCTCTACACAAAATTATTTGCTGTATATTTATTGCATTCATCATTCAATTGCTTTTGATCAATCCCTCGAATAACAAAATATACAAATAATTTTTAAGTAATGTACCAAATCGGAGAAAAAAAAAGCTCGAAAATTTCAAATAATTTGCTGGTTTACTTATTTGCTCATTTTCAATTTGCATGATTTCTTGCCTAAGTACGTTGACATTATTCTGACAGCTTTTGCGATAGGAACACTTTAAGATTTGGCAATGGCCACAGAGAGCAGCATCGGAGCATCCATCCGCAAAACAACAACACCAACGACAACGACAACAACATTTGACTTTAAAGCCTTTTTCATGTTGCTGCTGGCAATGTGCCCAATACATGAAATGACAACAACTACAACTCTTGCTCCTTGTATTAAGAAAATAATAACGATAGTTTGGTTTGGATGATTGGTTTGAATTGGATTGCTATAGCCTGATGTGGTTATTGGTTGTTGTTGTTGCTACTGTGCTACTGCTGCATACGTTATAGCGAATGGGAAATTAGAAGAAGCAACAACAACAACAGCAACAACGACAACAAAAATTATAAGTATTACCTATTTGAAATTATTTAGAAAATTCAAATTGAAAATTTTACTGTATCGTTTATTTACACTATTCACATGTAGTATGATGACTTTGTAATCACAACACAAACTAGATTGCTGAGTGAGTTTAGTGATTGTATGTAGTCATGTGGAGCGAGTAGTTGTTGAAAAAACAAATGAAATTTGTCAACAAGTGTTGGTGAATGTTTGATGAGTGCATAGTCTGTTCATGAATAGCAAATGCAATGTATGTAGATAGACAGGCGGCGATCAAATACTTAGTAGATAAAAAAGAAAAAAAAAAAACAGTGCGTTGTAGCTGTCGCTGTCGGCGCATAGTTGATGATGTTTTGTTGTTGGCTGCTAGGCTACTTGGCCACCAGACATTGCACAGACAAAATAAGTACATACTCTTGCATGTCTGTTTTTTTTTTGCTTGTAATCGTTGGTCCTTTTGATTTCAGTCATCGCAACAGCAGCGTTATCATTTCGTATCTGCTACTCGCAAATGTAAAACAAATGCATACAATTTTTGCGAGTATAATTGCTACGAACATGCGACATGGCAATGTACAAATGTTGTTGCTTAAGTGTAGCCAATAATTTAGAAATTTAATTAAATGTGAAATGAAAATTGCACAGAAAATATAAAAGCTTACAAAATAAGTTCCTTGCGATGAATTTTAATTAATGTATTTTATTTTTTAATCAATACTAAATTTGTCAATACTATTTTAAATTTTAATATTCTTTATACTTACAACAACAAAAACACACATAGTGAGGGAAAAGCTAAGCATGAAAAAAGTGAAAAAGAACAGAAACAGACAGTCAAATTTCACAGCAACAGCAAAAATGCACAGAAAAATGCACACAAAGAAATGTTTTTCGTGTTTCCTCCACGTTTTTTACACACACACACACGCGCACACCGTTCCTCTAAAAACAAAAACCCCCAAAAACAAAAAAGTGAAGAACAAAATGAATTTTTCATGCTGGTTGCTTTTCCTACCTCTCCTTAAGACGACAAAAACTGCGCTACGCTGTAGAAAAAATAAATACCTAAATAAAAAGATATCAACGATAGAAGCGATAAAGGCCAAAGCGTCAAATTCTTATAATTCCACTAAAGCAACAACATTCTCTTGCTGCACAGTGTCGTATGCAACATACACACACGAGCATATTTCTGGCATGCATGCACCATGACAGGCAGCAGCTAACACGAGCAGCACTTCATTGTTTCCACCCATGTTGCTGCAGAAGCGGCAACCAGCAAGCAAGCAGCAAGTGTTCTTCACACACACACACACACTCGTTCATAATAAACATGTGCATGCACTCACACTTGGTTCCGTTCTAAGTTTGTTATCGTATGCGTTTTATTGTTGTTGTCTTGTCGTTGGCTTTCTTGCTGTTTCTGTTATTGTAGGTGGTGGTGTTGCATATTTTCTCTATATACATATTTTTCTTGTTGTTCTCATGTTTCATTGAGGTAATTTAAATTTAATGTCAATTCAACAAAGTCGCAGTTTGTGGTTCTTGTTGTTAGTTGGTGTATGTATGTATGTTTTTATATTGGGTCATATAAAAAGTATCGGCGGTTTTTCGTTACATTGACAGATTAGATGTTGGTACCCACTAATCTGTCATGTGGTTGATATTTGGTGCCTCCGCTATCTTAGGACAGCTCGCGTGTCGATCTTGCGCCACCAGTTGCAAAAATTCATCGGCTTTTTCAGTGACTGGCCGACCAGAGCTAGGTGCATCTTTGATATCGGAAAGCTTGGCCTTTGGCGCTACATGCGGTCATAGTCGACACTGATAACCTGAAGTTCATTGTGGTAAAGGCATAACACTTGCCACAATGGCTGCGTATCTCTTTATCGGTGTCCTGTGCGATTGCATTCCCTCTCTCATTCTCCCTCCTTCTTCCTCTCACCTATAAATTTTCTTTCCATTCAACACAATGCTGTGCATTCATAGGGGTACACCCTGTGTGTTGAATGTATCAATAAAAAAAAACAACGTATTTCTTTAGATATTTCACTCATTTTTAAATCAATGTAACTTTTACACTAGCAATGAATTACATAACTGCCTTTAAGCAAAATGTAGCCTGAAAAACATACCACCTTTCAAACATGTGTTCGTTTGACACAATCGGACTAGTGTTGCCCGATTTGTGGGTACACCAACATCATCTTGTAACCAAAAACCGCGGATACTTTTTATATGACCCATATATATTTTAAGGGAAAATAAATTACATTTTTCCCCTAAATGCAACAAGTTGTCAGTTTCTTTTTATTGTTTATTAGTGTAAATTAAAGTTTTTTTATTTTGAGCTAGAAACGAGTGGCATTATTAAATTTAAACATTTCCCGAATTTGAATATTTTCCTTGATTTTATTTTGTTTGAAAATTAAGATTAAAAATTGAAATTTAGGATTCATGGCTGCTAGCAAATAAGAACTTAGTAACAAAATCACAAATACCAAAATAGAAACTTCGGACAGATAAGTTTTACCTATGTACAAAAGGGTGATTTGTCAAGCTTTTGGTTTAAAAAAAAAACACAGACATTTTTAGTTGATTGATAATCAATGCTAAGTTATTTCGGTCATACCAGCTAGTATTTTGCTAATAAAACGTGTATAGTAATGTTGCTTTCCAAGGCTGGCAGTTGAGTCTGTTTTATCTACATTGACGAGTGACTTCATGTAACCCCACAAAAAATAGTCTAGAGTGTTCAAATCACACAATCTATGTGGCCAACTCATTGCTCCGAAACGTGAGATAAATTGCTCACCAAACTCAATAGATCCATTGTTTTGCGTACTGTGTGGCATTGTGTCGCTGTTATGTTGAAACCACATGGCGGTCACATTTAGCACGTGGTTTTTGGGCAAAAAAAAGCATCATCATTAAAAAAATACGGCCGGCCCAGAAACAGCACCAAGCACTTAATTGTTTTGGATGCATTGGCTGGCAGCTTTTGCGTTGCCTTTGGTTGCAAAGATGTTAAAGGAAATTTCTTGGAAATTTGGATAGGCATTAAAATTATTCGACCATGCTTATTTTGGAATAACTTCTACAGATTTGCACATTCATTTTAGTTCAGTACGTATCTCTTCAGTAGAGGTGTTTACAGCATTAATTATTGTCGTCCGATCTTTGGTTCCTTTACTTACTTTACTTTTAATGGCACAACAACCCATGGAGGGCCTAGGCCGAGCTTTTCGCATCCACTCATGTTGTGCGTGTTATATTTGTACATGAATGGGCCTACAACAATGGGACCTACAGTTTAATGCCGAATCCGAACGGCGAAGTGAAAAGCTTTTCATAGCAATTATTACTCTTGTAGGTGTGCCATTGCCTGCCAAGAGGTGGTGCCGGGTAGAAAAATTATCTTTTCTACTTTTTGATTTTGCATGTGCCGAGATTCGAACCCCGGACAATCTGCGTAGCAGTCCAACGCACTACCACTACACCACGGCGACCACCATAGTTTGTTCTCAAGATCTTTGGTTCCAAAATGTTTAAATCTGAATGGTACATTTTTACAGTGGTGGTCATTATGATAGTAAGTATACTTACTTCTAATTTTTAATCTAATCTTAGAAAAGTTGTAAGATTTATTAAAGTTTCTTCCCAATTATAAGGTTTTTAATTGGAAATAATATATTCCTTTTTTTAGAATTTTTAATATCCTGTTTCTTTTGCTTGAAAATGAAGTAGAAATCCAGAAATTTTATCTTTTTTGGACAATTTTAGTAAATTACCTCCATTAATTTACTAATTTAACTTAAGTGCAAATACTTATTTCATAGGTAAATGATGTCGTCCCTTGAATTCACATATTACGAGCGTGAGTTTGTTCTGAAACTAGGGTTGAGTCATGATACTCTCTGGTGCTAGTGGGAAGCATATGTTGGTGATTGGCCAAGTCGATACTATGTTGATTTTCTAGTTTTTTATTCAAAATATAAGATCACACATAACACAGAATATTCTTAGGTGAACAAGTTCTGAGTTGCTAGATTTTCTAAATCATCATCGGGTCATATAATTGCACGATACTCTTATGTTAACAAATGGGCACATCTCTGTTCAGACACTGATACTACTTTATTTCCAGCGAAATATCGTTTCACTGGTCTTTGGCGAATAAATCCTGTAATATGTCGAACTCTCTCTCTGTCGTTGAAATTCTAAACTTACCAGTGAAATTTTCTATCTTTGTCATCAATAAATAGAGAAAGAGAAACCTAACTATACCGACTACTTTTTCTATAATTAATAAAACTCTTATCCAGAAATTCATTCAACTTTGTCTATACTTTCTAGGTAATACTTATATTTTTATCACTACATAATTATTCATAATATTTAATACTATCTAATCGATTGTTATTTTTTCCTGGCCAGGAGTAGGAGTTACTTATTATTGTTATAAATATTTATGTACGTATTAATTAGGCATCAAGAAAATATTATCTAATATTTTGTATCAAAGATAAGTGTACAATAAGACATGTGAATTTGTTTTGTTTACGAAAACAGAGCTGCCAAGTTATATTTTATTACGTTTAGGTAAATAATAACGTTGCGTTTTATTATCATAAAAAATCAGTGCAAGTTAAAGTTTGTGACGCTATTAAGCGATTTTGCTTTCAGTTTATTATCAGAACATGGTTTTTCATTTTTATTTTGCTTTCAGCATTTAAGCAGACAAAATTGTAGTGCAAAGTTTCGTAGATACTTAAGTTTACTATTTTTCTATTTTTTTACTTGCTAATTAGTTTTCGTTTTGTTTGTTTGTTTTTTGCTGCCGTTTTATTTATTTACTTAACAATAGTGATTAATTTACGAAATCCGTTTATTTGTAGTTTGTTCTCAATGCAGTAGGGGAAACTTTTTAACATTTTTTAACTATTGTTTGTGTTTGAATCTATAGAAATATTTTTAGATTTTGTCTTATAAACAACGGAAATTGATAAAATAATTTAAATTAGTTATATACTCACGACTTTATTTTACATATTTATTTCTTTCCCTGTAGCATGCAACAGCTTAGCGCTTACAGTTTTCATACATACTATTGCATGCTTCACCCAACATAAGTTTACATATCTCAGCTTTTACAACTAATAAATATTATTTGAGAAGCAATCTATAGTTTAATAATACCATATTTTTAATTTCCTATTTTTGTTTTTTTTTGTTTTTTAGGTAAGTTTGTCAATCATGCACAAAAGTGTAAGTGTTAAAATTTAAGTATTAAATTTTTTGATATTTTTATTAACTCTATTCAAGAAAGAGAATTCCTCAACTTAGAAATATATATGATTATTGGCTTTCTTCACTGTTCTGACTTTCAATCGATGTCGATTAGTTATTACTGAAACCCACTGCACAGAGTTTCTGTTACAAGATGGCGCTGCCATAAACTTAGTACTCACATAAAAAGTATACTCTGTTTTTGTTGTTGGTACCCACAAATTTGGCAGCACTAGTGCGATTATGTCAAAAGAACACATGTTTGAAAGGTGGCATTTCAGGCTACAATTTGTGTGAAGACAGTTGTGTAATTCGTCGCTAGTGTTAAAAGTTACATTGCTTTGATAATTAGTGAAATATCTGAAGAAATACGCTATGTGATGTTTTATTGCTATAGAAAAGGTAAAACCGCTGTAAAAATATGCAGAAAATTTTGAGGTTTACGGTGAGGATGCTTAAGTGAACGCCGAACCCAGGATTCCGGTCCCCTAAATTTCGATATCAAAGATGCACCTCACCTCACGTGGTCGGCCAGTCACTGAAAAAACCGATGAAATTTTTCAACTGGTGGAGCAAGATCGACACGCAAGCTCTCTGGAGGCATTGGAGGCGGGTACCAACCGCGGATACTTTTTATAATGCTCGATATATGAGAAACTGTAGTTTCCAGATAATCGCATTTAAAGTTTTTGTGAGCAACCATTTATCATTGTTCATCACATTTCTTTTCACTTAAAAAAAGTATCACAATCAAATATTTTTAATAAAAACTGATGAAAGTCGTGAACAGAATCGACTTAGGTGAATCTAATGACGTTATAGTTGAAAAATAACGTGTAAATATTATACATCATTTCATTATTAAAGTGACGATTTATCAATTATATTTTTTTTTTGCTGTGCAAAAATAAAATCAAAAATATCCTAATTTTTTATTGCACAAACTTAAAAGAGAAATGAACATACAATTTCAAAACATTAAAACGGCAATAAAAAATTAACGAAATTAAATTAAAAAATAAATATAAGTAAGTTTAGCAATATCACAAAGCTTAATCTCATTTGTATCAAGCAAGCAGCGGGCGGTGGCGGATAGCTGTGCTATTTTCGATAGTAGCATTTCAGTGTATGTCTGCAAAACAGGCAGCTATGCACGCACAGCTTTTCGGCCAAACTGGCAGGTCGCCTGTGGCTGGCTAGCCTGGCTGCCTGCCTCTGCCCTGTTGCTATTTCATACAAAATCGAAATTCCCACGCATTTTTTGTTTTGAAATAAAATAGAAATTAAAATTTAATAACATAAATCGAAAACATAATAAAACAAAATGAAAGAAAAAACAATACGCTGTTTTTTACGAGCACCAAATGCACTCAGTTGTAATAAATATTTTATTATAGTTTTTTAAAAATATGCGCGAAAGAAATATACATATAATATAATATATATTTATATAAAAAAATACACATACACTTATGTATGAGTGTGCGTATATTTTTCGTAACCGGACACATTTTTTACTTCATCACTACCTACTTAATTTTCATCACACTCTTCTACCTTGGATGAATAAATATAAAAAGGAATTCTATTCTTATAAAGTTTATTTCCACCACTTAATTGAGCTCTTTATCTAAATATTTAGATAAATGGACATATATTTGTTCACAGTTTATCAAGTCATTTTTGTAAATTTTGAAATGAAAATACTATGCAAAAAGTTTTATTAAGCAATTAACTCGTTGCGGGTGCTATGTGTGACATTAGTAATGAAGTTGATTGATATTCATCTCCACCAACATCAATGCGTAATCATTTGACGATTCAGCTAATAAACTTGTTGACATTATTTGGTATTAGGCTCTCATTATTGTATCGTAAAGTCATGAACTGCATTAATTTTTTTTATATTTTCCCGTGGGAAAGTCTTTTTGAGTATAGTGTAGAGTTCACTTCCTTCTTTCTGTATCTTTATCATCGCTTGGAAAAGTTGCAATGCTCCAGTCGGTAACATGTTATGGGTATTCAATGAAAGACGTAAATAAACGCGACATACGAGGTATGATAAAAAAAAACAGTTTTTTTTTATTTTTTCAAAAAGTATTTATTTATTCATCAATAACTATCTTGTCCCCTTCGAAGTAATCCCCCTCAGATATAATACACTTATGCCAGCGTTTTTTTCAATCCTCGAAACACATCTGAAACGCGCTTTTTGGTATCGCTAACTGCTCTTGTTTCGATTTTTCTTTTATCTCCTCAATCGTAGCAAAACGCTTTCCTTTCATCGGTGTCTTCAGTTTTGGGAAGAGGAAAAAGTAATTTTTTATACAGTTACTTTGATCCGTTTTTTCGAATAGTAAAAAATCGAAGAGCACACCAAAACACGACTAACCTTTTTATCTGTCAAAAACAAACTGACAATCCAAAATGGTTGGTATTGCCAACATATATAACAGACATGTGTACCAACATAACAGAAAAAATGCCAAAATCGAACATACGTAACTCACGAAATTTGAAAATAACGGTTATTTTTTGATCACACCTCGTATATGATGTAAATTTACTTTGGTGTATATAATGAAGGCATCTTCTAGTAGATTTACATCATATACTAAGTCTCTTACGGTACATTGACGTCCTTGATTGAATACCCATATTGGTTTGTTTCTTAGTACCAAATATCTAAGAAACTAACTTTAAAATGCATAAAAGCTTTAGGCATTATTAAACAAATTCTCCCGAGACCTACTTTCTAAACAACTACTTAATTTTATAATAGTTGTAAAAATGTTGTTGTTGACTTCCATACAATCATATAGGATAGCTAATTTAACGTTCATGAAGTCTGATATAATCTCACAAGATGAACTTGCAAAAAATTCTGAAAAACCAATTTTCCAATTCGAAAAAAAAATCAATATAGGATACAGTCTGTTCAACAAAAAATGTTAACTTCCAAAAAAAAAATAATCTAAGTGTGCTATTTTACATAAATACACATTGTTGTGGTTGTCGACGCACACTTTTTAATTAAGTTTTGTTTGTACTTTCCACTGTAACACGTGTAACCAAAATGAGTGTGCAGTTCAAGAAACATTTCGAAGCGAGGTCTTTAACAAAGCATCTTAAAGGGGCTAAATGGTCAGTTAAAAAAACTGCAAAATATCTTAAAACTACTTGCACATTTGTTAAGAGGTGGTCTGAACGTTATTCAGAAACAGGAAACGTTGACGACGTACCAGGAAAAGGCTGAAAGCCTACCACCTCCAAGCGGCAGGATAAAGTCATCGTGGGCTTTTTGAAAAAAATTCAATGATAAGTTTAAGGGAAGCCAAACAAAATTTATCGGAGAAAGGGTTGGATATATACTTAAACACGATTCGCGACAGACTTCAGCAATCAGGCATAAAACGTAGCAGTACTTTGTCAAAACCATTGCTTTCACAAAAGCCTGTTGAAAAGCGTCTTCAGTGGGCTTACACAAACATCGATCAAGGTTGGACCAAAGTAATAATTACAGATGAATCTACTTTTGTGTTGTTAAATCCAATTAAACACGTTTGGTTGACAGATGGCGAAAAATTTATTCAACGAAGTGTAAAACATCCGCAGAAGGTTCATGTCTATGGATTCTTCTCTGCCCAAGGATTTGGCTTTCTTAAGTGCTTAACGGAAAAGAATGCTGAAGTTATATAAGGATTGTCTATTAAAGTCAGCTGAATTATTATATGGGAGAAATAACATCGATTGGATATAACAAAAAGATAACGACCCGAAACACAGAAGTAAACAATGCACTAAGTGGAAAGAGGATCACAATATTACAACTTTGTATTGGCCCTCTCAGTCACCAAATGCAAATTCCATAGAGAATGTGTGATCTCTAATGAAAGCTAAGATATGCAAAAAGAAAATAAAATAATCAAAACATTTTATTCGATTGCTCAAAAGTACGTGGAGGTCTGTTTCCGTGGAATATGCTGAAATTCAAGCTGCAAGTTGTCGCCAAAGCTGCCAAGCAATTATAGACAATGCAGGAGATAATACCCATAATATTATGGGTTCCTGTCGAAACCCATAATATTATGTATTTCTCAAAAAAAAAAAACAGTTTTTCAAATAAATGTAACATACAGTCTGTTGGAAGAAAACGTTTTTTGTTGAACAGACTGTAAATAAGTATGTATAACTGTGCAACATATGTTGTTTTAGGTGCCCTATTATATCAGCTGTTCCTTGTTTGTTTCTTATTATGTTGTATATTTTGCACACAAAGCAGCAATTATCTTACCTTTTTACGTACTCTTTTTAATTTCAATAAATTTAGCTGGTTCAGTGTTGCAATGTCACATTCAAATACTTACGACATGGTGCTTACAACACTCCATAGTTGTCTTCAAATAGGATTTATAACTTATGGACTTTATGAGACCTTGTGAATTAATTACCTTATAGAGCGATTTTTCTGTATGGTGTAATTCCTTTTAAATGTTTAATGTGTACATTTTGTATTGGGTGTGTAACTTTAAAATGAAAGATTCGCAATTTTACTACATCACATCTGGCAATACTGTAACTTTTTCTTTGATTATGCATCAATTTGCCAACATAACCTTTTTGCCCTACAAATATGTCAGCATACTTGCCAAATACACAGTATTTTGCGAGGAGTTATACTTTCCTTCTTTAATTTGAAAAAAGAAATGCTGCAGAAAGTCAGCATCGATTGAAAAAGTCGAATTCGGGTTTCGACGCTTTGGAGATTTTGACACTGAGGACAAGGAACGTCCTGGCCAAGTGAAAAAGTACGAAGATGAAGAATTGGAGATGATACTCTGAGAAGACTCATGCCAAACGCAAGAGGCACTTGTAATAAAAAAGTGGAAGTTACTTAAGAAACAAATTCCAAACCACTTAAATCAATCATTGGGAACGAAATTGGGTGCCATACGATTTGAAGCCGAGAGACATCGAAAATAGATTTAGCACATCTGAAATGCTGCTTCAGCGCTATAAAAAAAAGTGGTTATTATTCCGAATTATTACTGCCGATGACAACTCAAAGCTCAAGAAGTCGTCGTATGTGAAGCTCGGCAAACCAGGAACATCAACGCCGAAGCAGAATATTCATGCATCCAAGTCAATGCTCTGTGTTTGGTGGGTTCAGAAGGAAGTGGATGTATTAGGATCAACAATATGGTATGATCGAAAACAATTGAATCGTTTGAAGAGAGCAATAACCGGAAAAAAACAAGAATATGCCACCTGGCACGAGACCACCGTAACTTTCCAACATGAAAAGGCGTGACCTCATGTTGCTAGACGGGTTAAAAACTATTTGTAATATAGTGGATGGGAAGTTTTGACTCACCAGACCTATCGATGCAGATTGCCCTTACTGGAATACGCTTTAATTCAGTTGGAAGTATGAAAAATTTGATTGTCATAAATTGAGTTTTTTTTTTTTTTTGCCAAGGAATCCATAAATTGCCTGAAAGGTGGCAAAATGACATAGCGCTTCCGATGAACACTATTTTGAATAATGGATTCATTCGATTTGTTATTTAAATAAACATATAATTATAACCTCCCAATATGAACCCCAATATATGAAATTTACTATATTAATTTTTGTAAACTAGCTGCCGACATAAATACGGCGAGTGTAGTGAAAAAAATATACTAAACGACCGAATTTCTACTCGACAACATTGTTCACTGTCCGTTAGTAAGGAAATGGGATAACTTTGAAAGACAACTGCTTTGAAACTCTTCATCTGAATGAAAAAATTCAAACAGTAGGCTTTGCGTTGGAGAAATTCTGATGAAATACAATCACATGTTTTTTGACTTGTGAACTTTCTTCCGCAGTGGAGCGGAGGCGGATAAGGCGAAAGTTGCATAAAACACTGTGTCGATTATTCTTAAAAAGTTTAATACAGACTAAGTTCCTAGTTGCTAGAAAATGCGGTTTCGTGTCTCCACAAAAGGCGAAGAAAGTCGTTGCTCTTTTAGAGAAGAATCCAGCGTTATCTAATCGAAAATTGGCGGAAAAAGCGAGTTGCAGTGAGTTTTTAGTTCCATTCCATTCATGTACAAATATAACACGCACAACATGAGTGGATGCGAAAAGCTCGGCCTAGGCCCTCTATGGGCTGTTGTGCCATTAAAAGTAAAAGTAAAGTAAAGTGAGTTTTTAGTTCGTTAATTTAAAAAACTTGCGGGCCTTAAAACATGCAAAGTGCAGTCAGTACCCGACAGAAACGCTACTAAAAACTTGGTAGCCCAGAGCCGAGCTAAAAAGTTGAGGTCATATTTTTTCCAAAAATTCGATTGTTGTGTTATGGACGATGAATCATACGTGTTGTCTAAATTTTCTCAAGAGTTTTACACCGCAAAGGAACGAGGAGGAGTTGAGGAAAGATTTAGGACAAAACAAAAGTCTAAGTTCCCGAAGAAGTTTCTGGTATGGCAAGCGATTTGTAGTTGTGGGCTAAGGAGTAAAAGTTTCGTAACAAGTGGCACTGTTAAAGTCGAAATTTATGTGAAGGAGTGCCTCCAGAAGAGAATGCTGCCCTTCATTAGAAGGCACAATGTATCTTCTTTCTTTTGGCCTGATCTAGCCTCCTGCCACTACAGTAAAGTAACCCTTAAATGGTTCGAAGACCAAAACAAAATTGTTACCAAAAATCGCAAACCCACCAAATTGCCCAGAACTTCGGCCTGTCGAGAGATATTTGGCGCTCTAGTGAAAATAACATTAAAGGCAACAAACAAAGAAATTAATTCCAATGAAGATTTTAGAAATAAGTGGAATGCTGCCGCCAAGAGAGTCTCAGAAATGACAGTAAAGGCGCTATTGGCATGCATACCGGAAAAGCTGTCCGAATTCTGTAAAAAACAACAAACAAATTAGTTTTATTGACCATTTTATCCGAAATTTTCTTTTCAAAACTGTTTACATTTTTTTATTTGCTTAAGGGATTTCAATGCTAGGACAATTTAAAGTTATCCGATTTTTTCGATCTCACTCCTTAATATAGAAAATAAAGTTGATAGTATATTTAATACTTAGTCGAATTTTTATTCATTTTAATATGAAAAAACACGTAACAAATTTCTCTATTTACTTTAAAATCTAGCTTTATTTGCTTTACCATGCTTTATCGTGTTATAGAAAAAGTACTGTAAGCCAATGAAGATTCGTTCAAATCTGTCAAGAAACTTTTCAATTACAATTTCCAAGACCAGTTTTTGCACGAATTTTCAAAAAGGGTTTGGCCAATTTCTTTGGATTGTTTAAAACTGGATGAAATGATGAAGGAAAAAAACTTAAATCTGAACGAAAACAGCGGGTAAAGTTCAACAAGAAAAATCTGCTCTCCTTTCATGAATTGCTAATAATATCGTGTTGTATTGTTTTAAGTTAAAAGCTGCTATGCCGTCGACATAAAGTATTAAAGGATTAATGGCGTTTTGGTTATAAATTCCAGATCAAAATAAAATCTACACCATTTTTACTTTTATGTTCTTCACTCATAGCATACTTTAAATATATAATATTTTATTACCAATTTTCTTTCTGTTTTAGAAATGATGTATTTCATTTCCATTTTCATCCGCATACCATGTGAGTTATTTATTTTTCAATGGATGGCAGCAAATTTATTATACATTAAATGGAATTAGTGGGAAATTTGCGCCTTTATTATTTTTTGTATTCTAATGAAAAGAAAAGGAAAAAAAATTAGAACAACAGCGGAGAATTTATATAAAAAGGCAGAAATTCGTCGAACGATCTATTGACTTGTGTAGTGGCCACAATTCACCTAACAATGTGTATAAATAGTTTATTTACTGGGGTTTTTTGTTTTTCATTTTTCATTTGAGATTGAGTTTTGTTTATTTTTATACATACTACATGAATTTTTTCATGGCGCTTTTTTTTCTATTTCTATTTTTTTTTTTGTTTTTTCTTTTCTTATTTTAAGTATTTCATTAAGTGAGAGAATGTGTTTTTTTAAATTTTATTGCGTGAGTGTCTGCCTTGCTCCGTTTGAATGTTATATGCTACTACATAGCGCCTAACGTCGGGCGAATTTCTTACTATTATTGTTGTGTTGTGTTTTAGGAATATTATTAGCATACTAAGTCTTTATATACATCGGTATAATAATGTTCTGATTGTATATGTTTTGTGCGAAATTTTTCCTTATTATTATATTTTTATTTTGTTTTGAAAAGCAGACATAATCTGTGTTTTTTATTATTATCTATTGTCATTTAAACAAATTAGTATAATACAGGGTGACAGTTAATAAGTGTATAAAACTTTCTTGTGCTATAGAAAAAGTACTGTAAGTTTTCTGCAATTTCCTTCATTCGTGTATTATTCTACGTAATCGAGAGTACTTACTTTACTTAACTTTTAATGGCACAACAGCCCGTGGAGGGCCTAGGCCGAGCTTTTCGCATCCACTCATGTTGTGCGTATTATATTTGTACATGAATGGAAGGGACCTACAGTTTAATGCCGAATCCGAACGGCGAAGTGAAAAGCTTTTCATAGCAATTTTTGCTCTTGTAGGTTTGCCATTGCCTGCCTTTTGATTTTGCCTGTGCCGAGATTCGAACCCTGGAAACTCTGCGTAGCAGTCCAACGCGCTACCACTACACCACAGTGACCACTCGAGAGTATATCTGAGTTTATTTATTTTACGATATAGAATAACCGGTCAGCTATTATAACATTGCACCAGCTAGGCAAACGCAATTGTGAGATTGCGCGGCAGCTTCGCATTGCTCGTTTGTTAGTTTCTCGTGCATTTAAACGAAGCTGTAAGGTGATCGTCCCGTTCAAAAGCGGGGGCAGCGTAATTTAACGGTTTCCATGAAAAAAGTTGCTCTCGAAAATGTTATCAATTATGAATCACTTCGACCCATAGCAAAAATTGAACTAGGACTCAATGCCTACAAGCTCAAAATAGGCCGGTTACGGATGAAAACAAGCGCGTACGACTCCAAAGATGTCGCCTACTTCATCCTCGGGCTGCAGGAATTGTTTGGGAAAAATCGTAATCACAGATGAAAAGCTGTTTACTGTTGAACAAGCGCAAAACCGTCAAGATGACAGAAGCTGGTCAACGGATTCTCCCCGAGCTTCATTCGTCATGGTATGGGGTGGGATTTTCGCAAATAGCAAGACTCTTGATTTTTATAGAACAAGGAGTACAAAACAATCAAGAATAGTACCGCCGTGTAACTTTGGGGGCTGTGGTACTCCCCTAGGGCCCGATAGCACTTTCGCGATAATGAATGGACGTTTCAGCAAGACTCTGCCCCAGCTCATAGAGCCAAACCGGCACAAGAATGGCTAATTTTTCTGATTCTATCACATCTCAAGAATGGCCACCATATTCACCGGATCTCAATCCGATTGATCACAGCATATGATCCGTTTCAGAGGCCACGTTCTCTGCTAAACGTCAATCAAAAATTTGCAGTCCCTGGGACAATAGTTAAATTAAATAGTTACAAATTAAAACAATTTTTTTATGTCCAAAAATGTTGTATATATTTATTGATTATCATCCTGTACTTTCAGGCTGTATAATTTTTTTGACCACTTGTATGCTTAAAAATTTATTATTTCGTATGATTTGTGGGTAGATATTTATGAATTTGTTTCGTTTGTTCTTTGGTTGTGTCTTTCTTTAACTATGGAGAGTTTTGGTTTTTTTGTCACTAGGCACTTTTCTGTAAATTTTTTTTTTGTTGTCATATTTAGAATTATGAACTTTTTTTTTTCCTTGCGTCAATAAACATCAAGTCAATGAACGTTGAAAAGGCTGATGATGAAGATAGACTTTTACGGTTCGAAGTTGTTACGATCTGTCAACTACAAATCAAGTTTTCGATTTATACTTAAATATTTTGTCTAATGATTGCTAAAGTCAAATATTAGCTTATGTAAAGAAATATTTAAATTGTGGTGGCTATTTCAGAACGTTTTATTTATTTATTTATGTTTGGCTAAATAACGGTACTTATATAATATAATATGCGCAAGTTCAGTGTTGCCATTTGATGGGACAAAAGTTGTAAATGTGAGATTTTTGAGCCTTCTGGAAAGTGTGATGAAACGACACAATAATCTTGCAGTGAGAAATAATGTTGAGACTTTATTGCGAGAGAAAAACTGAAGTCCAACTAACCAAAAGTCACATCTTAAGTAGGTGCGATGTCATTCTGTGGAATGGGATTAATTTTAAAACTGATGTTAGATTTTCTATGCAAGCTTTACAATGAATGATTTTCTCGTATAACATGTTGACCCATTACCGGCTTCAAAAAGTAGGTAATGATAGGTAGGGAATACTAAAACTTATGGCGTAGTAGTTTATACGTTTGCAGTATGCTTTTTTTGTAAAAATTAATCGATTCATCAAATTCTAATACTTTGGTTATTATTAGGATTTCAAAATAAAAAAATAATGTCTTCTTATAATCAAAAAGCTCTGTGATGCTTTCGTTCAGTTTTCAATTATTCAGCCAAGCACCATGGACATTTTACTGCCTAAACATGCCCGAAACCCATACCGATTACTTAGTCCAATACAAACCCTTAGTAGCCGATATGAATAGAATTTCTAAATACCTATTGCTGGGTCTACTCTATATCAAATACTCATATATGTACATACATATTAAATAATAGCTTGCATCTAATCGAAATCTTTAGTAAAATTTTATGAAATCCTCCAAATTATTCTATTATACTTCCAGATTCAATTTTTTGTTAACTAAGCACTAGAAAAATTTGTCTTCGTCTGGCAACTCGCTGACTTACTGAGTGCTTGCTTATTCCCTATGATTAGAAAAATTTGTGATTTTTTTCTCTCAATTTATTTAGATTTTTTTTTTTGCACATAAATATTATTTTTTATTTACAAAACCTTAATACGTACATTGAAATCATTTTCTAATTATTATTATTAATAAATATTGCAAACGGCTGCGAGTTCACAATCTAAAATTTTATTTGTTATATATTTTGTTTATACAATAATAGAATTATTTATCTTAATTTGAGTGGAAATTTGGATGGACCCGTATGTAGGTTCCACTTTATTTTTTGTGTTTTATTTTTGTATTAAAATTTGCATTTTAATTATACGTTAGTTTTCACGCTTTTTTGCTTTCTAATTGCATGCGAAATAGCATTAAAATAGTAAAATTAGGGCACGTACTCGTATTTTTGTAATTAAATGAATATTTATATATATATGAGGGTATATGCAAAATAGAGTAAGTATGGATGTTACTTACCATACCATACCATTACTTACGTACCATATTTTAAATATGCATTTCAAGTATGATTCGAATTATGGTTTTTAATTTTAATTCTAATTAGTTTATACTTTATTTTACACTTCCAGATGATTGTCATCATAAATTTAAATTTTTATATCATGCAATATTATATTATAAGTCATATATTTAATCCTTGTTTACCGTACATGCTGCCGGTACTGCTAATAAGGTTTTAAACTTTGTTGTGCCAGTTTTCGGAAGATATAAATAAATATTCAAATAATAATAATAAATACTAATTTGATGTTACTTTTGTGTACCAGAAGAGAGAAAAATCATATGATGCATCTGCAGATGCTGATCAATGCGACTATGCTGAACCAAAATATAATTTTGAGTTTCAGTTTTGGAGAAATGCTTCGTAACTCTAACGATCTAGGTCTATTTTTCAGTGTTTTATCACTAGGTGTATGTTCTTAGGTTAAAATATGGTAGTTGATCGACAATAATTGATGTTCGTGGTGATGATAACTACATATATTCAACTAGTGATCGTTGATCGCAATAACGATTATCGCCTTACGATATATGTATGTAGTTGATCATCTATTGCCAATTACAATACACAATGTACCAATAGTTAATTGTTAGTCATATACAGTACTTGCAAGAAGAAAGCCATCGGCTTTTTCGTATGAAATAATTTGAATACTTATCAAGTAGGCCTTGATTTTCAAAAAACTTGATTTCATTGTAAATTTCGCAATGTATTTGTAGCAACAGTCCATTATACGCTTTCGTCTCAAGAGCATATTTAAGAAATGAGTTCCGTATATGCGAAACGTTTTCCCATCCAAAAGGTCCCAAGATGTCCCACTTGAGTGCTTCGAAGTAGTTAAAAAAGTCGAAGGCGTTTGTCCAGCATTGGAACCAACCCTTTTTGGTGCACAGAAATGTGGACCACCACTTGCCAAATCGCGGCATTTGCAGAGCTACCTCGTAACAGGAGGACTTGGTTGTAAAGAGGATTTTCGAAGCTAATCTAGCCATATCCTTGAAAGCAGTTAAACAAAAATTGGCTCGAAAGGGCATAATTGTCTCTCGGAATACAATAAGAAACCGTTTGAGGGACTTTCAGATCTAATTTCGAGCAACGATGGTAAAACCCTTACTGAGTGCAAAGCAAATAAAAAAACGCCAAGAGTGGGCAACTGAACATGTGGATGACGGTTGGAGCCAAGTGGTGTTCACAGACGAATCCTCCATTTGGATGACAAACACTATTAAGCATGCTCGGTCCACTAAAGACGGTAATCAGTTAAACATCCAGGAAAGGTTCATGTTCGGGGATGCTTCACAAAACAAGAATTTGGCAAATTAATCATGTTCACGAGGAATTTGGATGCCAACTTCATGACCACGATATACTGTCGCGGACTTCTACCATCAACGGATATGTGGTTTGGGGCAGGAAGACGATATTGGGTTCTTCAAGAGGACAACGACCCAAAACATCGCAGTCGCTTGTTTAGCAGTTGGAAAGAGGAAAACGGCATAACTTCTTTGGATTGACCCTCACAGTCGCCAGATGCGAATCCGATCGAAAATGTTTGGGCTCTTATGAAGTTAAAACTACGTGGGAAAAAGATAGGTTCAATAAATCATTTGAAGTGGCTTCTTAGGGTAATATGACGAAGTTTAACACGGTCATATGCTGAAAAATTAGTCGATAGCATTCATTTCCATTGTAATGAAATTACAAAGAATGGTGGCGACTGGACGCCATATTAATATATTTGCGCAATCAATAATTAATCATTTCAAGATGCTGTGTACTTTTTTTTAAGATACCTTAATTTTGTACCAGCGATTACGTAAGCCGATTGCTTTCTTGTTGTGAAACTACTTATTGTACAGTAGTTGGTATGTGTTTTTATCTCCGATGTTTTCCCCCATTGCTTATTCTATCTTTAAAATTTTCTAGCTATAAAAGATCATGCCAAAAGTTGACGTGATCTTTGTGACAAGTGTAGTCCGTCCTGTAGATGGGATATGAACATATCCTAACATACATAAATGGATGGATATAAGCGTGATTTATTAATTCTTGTTTACTTTTTTATTGAATACGTTTTTCTTCACCGATTGCTTCCGATTGCTTCTCATTCGTGGTTGAATTTCTCTTACTTTAGATTTCTTGTTTTTCGCTCGGCAACAGGTGGTTCTCTTAAAAACGAAATAGAAACTTTTCCCGCCATAATCTCAATGTGTCAACTTGACATTGATTTTCTCTTTCTTGTTGATTAACACATACATTCATAGTTATATGTACTTTTGTGTTTATTTATTTAATTTTTGGTTTGGTGGTGGTGAGTAATTATTTATCTCTGTTTGCTTGCAAGCGTGATTAGTCGAAGTAATGAAAATTAAATAGATTTGTAGTTTGTGTGTGTGTGTGTGTGTGTGATTGTGATTGTGATTTATGTCAAATGATTTATTTTGCTCTTTGTGATAAGTAAGTAAATCCAATTTATTTTCGTCTTCATACATTGTAGCTAGCCTTTATTTGCTACTAACAATTCAATCTTGCCATCAAATATTTTACAAATGTAGAAGCTTTAAGAATCTTAAGAATTTATTATTCCTTCTTGTTACGATATTCGACGAAAATCACTTTGAATAAATCAATACGATAAGCTGAAAAGTAAGTATCATTCTCGCCATGCGCTACACTCTTACAATGTGCCTTGGTGCATTGATTGACGACCATATGGTACTATATAGTAAGTGAGAATATATTATGTATACATACATACATATGAAGATATCGTAGTGCATTCGATTTTTCTTAAATGCATTTTTACTCTGGGTTTTCCTTTGGTTTTACGCAATGAAATGAAACACAATTTCTGATATACAAACATACATTTTGCACCTACATCGAAATTTACATTCTTCAATACGTACATAAATCTATGAAATGTTAAAGAAGATCTATTGCATCTTTTGGTCATTGGTGGAAAATGTTTGCATCAAAAGTGGAAGGTAACTGTAGAGAAGGTTGAATTTTGCTTAACTGGACAAATTTTTAGCTAAACATGGCAAATATTATCGTTTACCATCTGTAGCCAGTACATAGTTGGCTAAACTATGGTGTAATAATCTCTAAATAGTTTTGCTAAATACGACAAAAAGTTTGTTAAGTGTGATAAATTGTTTTAGGTAATTTTGACAGTTAGTTTGTTATATTAATTTTAAAAAATCTGATGCGATCGATAAACCTTTTCACCAAAGTGGTAAGTTCCTGAACATTTTTGTACTGCATCAAAATGTGTGTCACATTAATTAATTAAAATTAATTTAGTTAATTAATTTTCTGAACGTTTGTTTATTTAACGAAATATGTAGTTGCTTTGTTTGACAAACTTCTAATAACATTATGCATGAGCATTTTTATTTCAAAATTTAAAGAAAATATATAATGACAAATTTTAAAAAATAGAAATTATAAATGTCTTTTCTAAATTTGTCAAATTGTTGTCTGAATTTGCCAAGTACTGACAGTTTCCTAAGAGTTTAAAAATTAGTTTGATTTGATGGGCGTTACGTTTTAGTTTCGTAAATATGAAGAAGATTTTTTGCAAATTGCATTAGCAAGAACAAAAAATATATACTTGTACAAATTTAATTTGTTGTTAAGTTTGACAAATTCTGTTGTCAGATTTAACAAACTTTTTCCGAAAGCCTCAATATAAGTAATAAATATATTTAAAAATTGCTTTTGAATTGGCATATGAAAGTGTTCTCCTCAAGGTTTCGCCTTTGCATCGTTCATTTCACACTCTCCTTTCTTCCTTACTTTTTAAGCGATAAATTAAGTAATACCCATATTTCTGAACTGAAACGTAAATTGCATACTTTACATATCCCCCTCCAACTATGTACATACTTACTACATATGTTAGTTGAAATGCATGTGTTGCTGGCGCTGGTGTTGATGTTGATGTTGGTTGTGGTGTTGCAACACGTTTCCTTTTCATTCATTTATATGCAATGCATGTTTATCTCTCTGTACGTACGTTATGTGGCGTTGATGTAGCGATTGTTCTCTTGTGGTACATCTATCGTAGATGAAAAACATGGGTAGAAAAAAATTCGATTTGATTTTGTTTCCTTATTATGTTAACTTTTTGTTGCTGTTACTGTTGCAAGGGGTCAGGAAGTACAACTGTGTGTTCTGCTTACACATTGAACTTAAAGTGAATTAATAGCTTCAATGCAAGTTGCATGAGATATTTTCATTTTCCTATAAATACAAATTCTTATAAAATGTCTCAAGGGAATTTTTGCCTTATATGCTTTACTGTTCTTTTCCATGTCAGGAATCTATGTGTACATATGTATAAAGAAAAGTGAAAGGTGAGATATTCTGTTTCGCAAATTGATTATACAGTGTCGGACAATCAAATACGAACATCTTGTTCTGAAACCAAAAACCTTAAAAAAATATTTCTCTAGGCTTGTGATAAATTTAAAAGTTATTTACTTTTATTCATTTATTCCATAAGTTGAATTTTTTCCTAAAACAAAAACAAAATCAATTCAGTGTAAAAAAAGAAATTTAGAAGTTAATACTTACATAAAATCACATTTCAAAAGGACAAACAAACAACAATAAGAACACTTCAATTAATAAAAAAAAAAAAAAAATATAATAAAAGATTGACTCAAATTGTTCACTAATGCTAATATTTTGTGGAATAGCCTTTGTTAATTAAAACCGCCTTACGCCTTCTAGGCATTGATTCCACCAGAGACCCGCAAGTAGGCTGGAGTATGGAATAGCACGCTCTTTGAATGCTTTGCCACAATTCGTCTTTGTTTTTAGCTCTGGTACTGCCAATCTTCTCTTCGACAATATCCATAAGTTCTCGATTGGATTAAGGTCTGCAGATTGTGAAGGCCAGGTCATAACGGGAAATCCATTATGGGAAAACCAATCTCGCGCAAGGATTGAGGTGTGCTTTGGGTCGGTATCTTGTTGCATTTGCCATTTCATGGGCATTTTCCATTCAGCATAAGGAAGCATCACCTCCTGAAGGATGTTTACGTAAAGAAATCTGACCATCGTTTCTTGTATCCAATACAGAGGGCCTACATCATACCAAGAGAAGTATCCCCATACCATGATGCTTTCACTTCCGTGCTTAAACGCCTTCCTAGTATAGTTTGGGCTCAATTCTGCAATGACCTTGCCTTCGTCTGTCCATAATATGTTACGCCATTTTTTTGCATTAATTGAACCATCCCACTTAATATGCGCTTCAGCGAACTCTATGCGACACTTTCGATGTTTTTGTGTCAACATTGGTACTCTTCGTGCTGTTCTCCCATACATTTTTTTCCCCCACCAAACGTCTCTTTACTGATCGAGCGCAAATTTGAACCCCTGTCTCCTCTCTAATTGCGGCAGCTGCCTTAAATGGATCGCGTGCCTCCAAAATTTTTATGCGATTGTCATCTGCACTTGTAGTTTTGCGGGGCCTACCTCTCTTGCAATGAAATTTTTGAGGTAATAAAGATTGGTAGACAAATGTCGAGGATCTGCTAATAGTTTTAGCTATTTGGCGGATGCTTTGTCCCTCATTTCGCAGTTTTTTCACCAAATCACGGTCCTCCTTGCTACAGTGCTTTGCTCGACCCATTTTGCTGTGACATTACGGAATAGTTTACATTTAATTTGTTGAATTACCCTCAATGCTACCATTTAAATGCTTACCAGTACAAATTATAAACAAATTTAAGTTTTCTTTTTAAAATATAAAATTTTTCGCCTGCTGTTCTTATTTTGATTGTCCGCCTTCGAATGCTTCGCTTCAACTTTTTTGTTAGGGAATCCCCAATAAATATTTGAATGTAGTGTTGCCACCTAGAAACTTATAAAGTATATACTCTACCATTTTCTTCTCTATAAAAATTGTTTGCTGTAAACAGTCCGATAAAAAAAAGATCAATGGAAGTTTTATAGTGCAAGGTGTTCTTATTTGATTGTCCGACACTGTATGTGCATTATAGTTTAAAGGAACACAAAAGTTGAAACAAGTCTGCAACAGCGAAGTACTTAAATTAGGTGAGTGAATGTACACTAGTAAAAAAAGAAAATAAACAGCTTTAATCATTCTTCTTCTTGAACAGTGTTGGGCATTAGACACCATTATTAAAATGTTCATTAGTATTTAAGGAACTGTTGCCCTGAAATAAGTATATAATAGCTTTGCAATTGGGTACCCAATTTTTAAAAAGATTCAAATTTATTTTGTATGTATGGCCGTCACTGTTATAAAATACTGTTGCCCTGAAATAAATATATAATAGCTCTTCAATCGTGCAACTATTTATTAAAAAAAAATTCAAATTTGTTTCGTACGTACTGTCGCTGCTATAAAATATGACCTATATAATTCAGAGCTCAATAATCCATACGATTTGTAGTATTTATTGCAATTATAAAATTTTTCCACCACTAAAAAAATTAAATGGTTAACCCTTATATCAACAACGATTTTCCGGGTTATTTCCCAAGGCCAGTTTTAACCAAATAGTTCAATACAAAAAAAGAAAACAAACCTCGTTGTTTGTTCATTTCCTTCCAGCGAATCCAGAGAGCTAAATCTCTGGCTCACGTCGGGCTTGTTAACCATACCTCTTCTGTGAGAACTAAAAATGTCTGTTCTTGGTAATGCAATAAGTATTTTTTTAAATAAAATGGTAAGCTAGCTTAAGATTTTATCAAGTGGTCGTGTTGGAACACACGATATACTGAACATTTGTGATCTTTAGCATATGGTAATATACGAGAGTCGACCAAATATAGTACTACGAGTATACTATATAAAAATGTTTTCATTCTTGTTTTATTGACCCTTAAACATGGTTTAGAAGTTTCAGCTCATGTACGTGGCCGAAGCGGTCAGATTTATGCTCATGAACATAAATATGACTTGTGTTCACTAGCCGACTTAAGTACTTTTATGGTATTCATGTTTATGAAATCAAATGCAAATGCACATGCACATGCACGTGAGTGAGAGTATGTGTCTTTTACATGTGTACATAATTTTTTTTGTGATCATGTTTGGCTCATAAATGTTCAAATACGACCTCTGGTCGCTTTTCACTTAGCTGCAACTATTGTATTCGTATGCGATTTATTTATGTATATTGTATAAAACTTTTATTTTATAGGTCGATGCGCAACGAAAGTAAATAACATTATTCTCTAAACTTAAGCTAGAAAAATCGAACTGAAAACATTATATTTCTTGTGCAGTACCACTTCCAGGGAGTAGTATTTTTATTGCGATTTTAATTCGATTGTGCCAAAGTGTAAGTGAATGTGTGTGTGTGAAGTGTTTGCAATTTTACTTTTCCAAGCACGAATACCAACAAAATTCGTTTAAGTGTGCAACAAAATATAAAAATGAAAAATTAATGAGGTGCGGTTGCCCCAAAAACATTAGAGGAAGAGAGAGTGAGGGACAGACAGCAGAAGCAGAGAGGTTTTGGTTGAGCGAGTCAGTGTGTATGTGTGAGTCCGAAACACCGTAGTTCCGCTTCCTTATTCGAATATATTTATATATATTTTTAGTTTTTGTATTTTGTGGCCGCTAAGCTAAATAGCGAAAATGTGTAACAATTTGAGAAAAGAAAATTGCTGGGCAGTTGCTATTTGCTTCCATTGCTGCTGCTGCTTCTTCTTCTTCTTCGTCTACTACTTTCTGTTGCCACTTGACTTATAGATGTTCAGAGTGTTTTTTTTTTTTTTTCGTTGGCATACCTAAGGAAATCGAAAAATTCGCAATTTTAGTTTATAACTTATTTAAGAATTCCATTAACGAAATATTAATGATATGAGTTTCTAAATAAGTGAGTATTTGTGTGTGTGTGCTTCGCTGTGAGAAATAAATTATTCTTTAGTTGAGTGTAACCAAGGTACGAATTATTTTTCTTGGTAGTTTTTAGTATAGCAAACAATTCATATGAGAATAGTGTGTGCAAAAACGAAAGGAAATGAACGTTTTCGACCTGTATTCGAAGTAATAAAAAGCTTAAAGTATTGATTTAAATTTTTTTTGTTTTTGTAATTTGAAAAATTTTAATCTAAAATTTTTGCTCCCTTTCCACTTTAGTGGTGTGGTGAATTCATTCATTTCACTTTGGATTCTAGTAGCTGCTGTTGCTATCGCGGTCGTTGTTGCTGACGCTCTTGTTGGTTTTTTACTTCCCCTTAGCGTACATAAGCAAACAAAAGCATGTACCTTCCTGTTTATTTTAATAAATTGGAATGCGACATTAACTGTCGTTTTTATTATTTTTAATTTTTGTTGTGCATGATTTTTCATGTTTTGCAAGTAGAAAGTTTGGTATATGTAAGTGTATCTCTTCCTCTGCGGCTTATCATCGGCGATTACTTCAATGCCCTGCCATTGATTTGTATTGCTAGCTTTTTATCGGGTTTTGCATCTCAATCAGTGACAGAGGAGAACACTGCGTGAACTTATCTCAAATTAAGTACTTGCGCCATTCTGACTTGTAAGAAATGTATTTCTTATTAATTTTAATATAATTTCTAGCAAAGTTTTTGAATTGTTGATTAAAAATATTAGTTAAAATTAACCAGGGAAATTTATTAAGGGTATTCAATCCACTGGGTAAGTTTACTTCGTCGTAAAAAAATAGTTTACGTCGCTGATGAGCATGAACGCACTCTCAAAAAACGATAAGTGTGTGCATGTGTTTAAAGTACTTAATTCAAAAAATAAGTGAAAACAAAAACCGTTGGTTTAGTTGGTACGAAAATACGAAACGTTAAGATGCCTAAATGAAGTGAAAAAGGAAAAATTATTAAAGGGCAACATTAGGATATTAAGATCATAACTTTTTACTTCAAATGTTTCCGGTTCGCTTTTGATACCAGAAATATCTGCTTCCAGAAGTGTGTGAGCTTGTTTTTGTGTCCACCTGTGTGTGGGCTTCAAATGAAAGAAAATGCACGAAAAATGCTTCATGATTTCTCAATTGCTTTGAAAATTTTATCGTGATTATTTCCTAAAATTCTAGGACTCATGGGAAATTTTTTAAACTTTCAAATAAAAAATATATAATTGTATGAAAACATCATGGCAACTATGGCTGTTAGAGATCTCGACACAGGCAAAATCCAAAAGTAGAAAAAATAGCTTTTCTACATGTCACCACCTCTTGGCAGGCAATGGCAAACCTACAAGAGTAAAAATTGCCTATGAAAAGCTTTTTACTTTGCCGTTCGGATTCGGCATTAAACTGTGGATACGAAAAGCTCGGCCTAGGCCCTCCATGTGCTGTTGTGCCATTAAAAGTAAAGTAAAGTAAAGTAAACAATTTTTGATGTAAATTTGTTTTTGCATTTTATTTCAGAGTAACTCATATTTAGATTTAAACTATTGTCATGTTACACAGTGTAGTAATTTCCGCACATTTTACTGTCAGCCATCGACAACAATGACGAAAGTGATTATGGAGATGAACTGTTTTACTTTTGCCAATGGCGCGCATAGTTTGTTTACACTTGGTGGATGGTAGGAGGGACAAATTCTAATTTACTTTACAGCGGTACTTGCCAGGCCAGCAGCCAGCCAGCCAGCCACTCAGTCTCAAACGCAAAATAAACAATTTTCTTTTCAGTTCAGTCAAATCCTCAACCTGTTTCTTCGAATGTAGCTTATGTTCATTGAAGTAGATACTCAACGTGTGTGTGTGTGTGTCTGTGTGTGTGTGTTTGTGTGTGTGTGTTTGTGTGTGTGTGTTTGTGTGTGTGTGTTTGTGTGTGTGTGTTTGTGTGATCTTTTGGGACCTCTCATATGCTTTTCCTCATTTCATCAAATTTTATTTATTTTTTTTATTTTGCAAACATTTTCATCATATCCTCTTCTCTCATCCCAAAGGGATTGACATTTTCGCGTTAAAGTTTTACTTAACTTTGGTAGCTACTTCATCTTCTGACACAAACTTTCCACTAGTCTACTTACGTTCTTTATTAAAATGAAAAGCAAAAACCACAAGCGATGACTAACCACCACAATTTGTATCCATATCCTTTATCCTTTTAGCAGCTATTCATTTCATATATTTCCATCATCTCAGTGGAAAATGTATACGTTGAAAATCGATTATGAATTATTTGATTTACAAAAATGACTTATGAGACTTTCTGCATATACGCGTGTGTGTAAATATGCATACACACCAACATACATACGTACGAATAAAGAAACACACTCATACTACATATGGTAGTATTGAGGCTGGAATGTCATATTTTCTTTCTTTTACTTCACTCTTGTATATATATGTGTGTGTGTGTATTTGTTAGAAAGAATAACGAAAATGATAAATGATTTTCTAAAATGAAAAAAATATTATTTATCTTACAGGATATGCGTTTCTTTCTTGTGCTTGGTCTTGTGTCGTTGTCTTTTTTTATCCACCACTGTACTTTCTTGTCTCGCATGTGGGGAAAGCTTGTATATTTTAGTGCAATTGTTAGTGGAAAATCTTTTGTTAAAAATATAAAATGTATTAACCAATATTTTTCATTTCATTATTGAGCATCTACACACTGCAAAAGAAAAGGATATTCTTTGTAATGACGGCGTAATAAATTAAAATAATTCATTTTCTCTTTTAAAAGGAAATTATAATAAATTGCATTAATTTTGATTTAATACAAAATGAAATTTTCAATAATGCTAAAGATAACTTTCTAAAACTAAAAGTTATGTATTTAGTTAGCTGCTAAAAGTTGCATACATGTGAGCAAAAAGAGAGGTTTCTCTCTTTCATACTTCGTACGGCCAGATCAAGTCTGATTGTTTCAAAATTATACGAGTACAAGTAAACGCATGTTTTCTTTCAGTACTAGAGTCATCTAGAATTTCTGCTTTTTAAAACCTCTTTAATAAAGAACTTTCATTCTCTAGATTAACCCTAGAATTATGTAAATTGGAAATTAGAAATTACTTTAACTCTCTGCATTGCACGGGTTTTGTTACGTCACTTAGTCGCGGCTTTTTCGGTTTGCATGATTTCTAGAATACCTCAATGAAAACTTTCATCGAATTTTGATTCATTGATTTCTGAAATAGCTTCATTGTTGGGTTCACTTCATGCTTGTACTCTCGGAGAGTTATCAAATTAAATTTTTAAAATCCTTCATTGAACTGCAAATAGTATTTGAAAAAGTTTCATTGAATTTACAATGATTCTATAGTGCAACTAAACTAAGTTTGATAGCTGCGTTTTAAATACAATTCCTCAATGAATGTACTAATTCTTTATCGAAATTTGGAAAAACTGAACGAATTCCCAAAAGTTTTCATTCAATTTTGTAATAGCTTCTCATTGAGTTATGAGAAGACTTAAGTGTATTCAGCTGGAATTCCATTATAAAGTCCTAATTGAGATATGTAAAAAATGGAAGAGGCTTTATATTCAATTGTGAAAAGGTTTATAGAATTTTAGCAGCCTTCGTTTATTTCTAAAAGGTTTTCGTTGAATTCTGGCCATAGTTAATTTGATTATATTTAAGTCCATAATACTTCACTGAATTCGGAATTGTAACAAGTTCCTGTCTCCGCAGAAAAAATAATTGTTTACACGGCACCACCTCGTGGCAGGCAATGGCAAACCTACTAGTGTGGGCAAAAGTTAGTAAGACTTTATTCATAATTTCAAATTTTTTTATTCATTCTTCCAAATCTATTTCGTCCCCTTCAAAGTAATCCCCCCCGGCCACAATACACTTGTGCCAACGTTTTTTCCAATTCTCGAAACAGTTGTTAAAGTCAATTTCCGGAATAGCCTTCAATGCGCTTAGCGATTCATGTTTAATGTCTTCAATTGACTCAAAACGGTAACGGTGTCCAAGAAGCGGTTTTTTGAGTTTAGAAAATAGCCAAAAGTCACACGGTGCTAAGTTGCGGAACGATATCAGTCGAATTTTTGGCAAAATGGTCTCGTAAAACCAATGCAGTGATTTTGGAACCAATCGTGCATTCACTCTTCTTAGGCCCAAATGATGTTTTAAAATGGTTTTCACTGATCCTTCCGATATTCCAACGATGCCAGTAAGGTCTCTAACTGTTAATCGTCGATTCTCGAGCACCAATTCCTTGATTTTATTGACGTGTTGATCATTAGTTGATCATCAGTTGATGTTGATGGCCGTCCTGGACGTGGTTCGTCGTCAACGCGTTCTCGACCATCTTTGAACAATTTGTACCAATCAAAAACACTTGCTCGCGACATACAATTATCACCGAAGTCCTTTTGCAACATTGTGAACGTTTCGGCACCAGAAATTTGATTCCGCACACAAAATTTAATGGAACTTCTTTGTTGAATAATTTCACTCATTGTGAAAATCGCCGAATGCACTTTTTGTACTTCAGAAAGACAAGCGTATACTAAACACTAATGATTATTTTGGTGTGACATTTGGCACAGATGTCACCGACAGTCAAACCAACCTTAAAAAAATAATGTTTTGATAAATGTTTTCGCGCGAAATTTAAATTAAAAAGTCTTACTACTTTTTGGCCACAGTAGTACAAGAGTAAAAATTGCTATGAAAAGCTTTTCACTTCGCCGTTCAGATTCGGCATTAAACTGTAGGTCCCTTCCATTCATGTACAAATATAACACGCACAACATGAGTGGATGCGAAAAGCTCGGCCTAGGCCCCCATGGGCTGTTGTGCCATTAAAAGTAAAGTAAAGAAAAAATTTAAAATTTGAAAGCCCACAGAGGAACTCAAAGTCGTCCTGCATGAAGATTTTACTAACAGGCAAAGTAAGTAAAGTGAACATAAAAGTGATGTCAAAGGAGTGAAGAAACTGCTTTTTCTGATGACTCCCTCTGGAAAACATTTATTTTATCCAATTGAATGCACCTACACTGTTGTATAATACTTAAAATCTTTTTAACAAAAATAAATTTAAATAAAAAAAGTGAAGTAAACAAAGTGAAGTTAATCGGGCAATTCTTGATTTATGATTGTGTATGCAATTAAGTTTTTATTAATAACTTATGTGTTTAAGCTTTTTAAATTGAATTTGCTCTATATATTTATTTTAATTTTTCACCTTTATCTCTTTTCTTTTAGGTAAGTCTTCATTACGAGGAAAAAGAAAACGTAAGTGTTTTTCTCCGAATTTTCACTTTTGACCAACCAGAAATACCGGCATCAATTTAATTAATTTAAGCCATTGAAATCACTGAGAACAGAGCAGCGTAGAGCATATTCAATGTACTATACATTATAAAAATTCTTCTATGTAAAGGTTCAAATGTTAATAGAGCAATTAGCACGCATTCTTCCTCAGCATATACATGCACATCGATATATTATACTACATAATTGATACTTATCCCTGCTCATTAATTACGTGCATAGATGGAGAATGGGTTTATTTAGATAGGTAGGCATCGGTTATTATCTTTATCCCAATAACTGACCTTTAAGCTGACATTGCACATTTCATGCTCAGGTCCAGTAAATTCTGAATACACTTTTTTTTTTTTTTACAAAGAATCTCATTCGATTCGAACCTTTGAGTCGTCTTTGTGTGCGTTTATGTACGATGAAAAGATGAATAGACCTTGTACAACATTCAATTGATTAATCGAATTTCTATCGTTGAGCAATTAAGTGTTTTCTCAATGTCATCAATATCCTCAGTTTGATTATTAATTTGCTTAACGAAGCGTAGACATTCAACCAAAAGCAACAAAACGCCAAGCAAAAGCTAAATGTAAAACACTAAGGCAAAAAGGAAGCAAACAAACAACCCAACATCATTATCCACCACCATCAAACTAAATAAACCAACCTCTACTAAACATTAGTTGACTTGGCTATCGCATAGCAAAAGCAGCAAATCGTATGTCGGAGACCAAGAATGAAATGCGATGAAAAAAGAATGAAGATGGTGGCACTGTTTGTGATACTCGTGATTAGTGAAAGTGGAAAATAGGTAAAGGTCAAGAATTTCGGTATCATGAAAGTGAAAGATAAAAGTGATTTACTATTTGTTGTTGTATAAAATATAATTAGAGGTTAAGGCGGCTGAGCATGTTGTGTATTTTGACCTGTAGCTAAAATATTTGCGGATAGATGATATGTAAGTGTCATTTATTACGTAATTTTATATCGAACTTTATAACAGCATCAGTTTTGTAAGGAAATCTTTTAAATTGTGCCGAAGCAAATGATTTTTTTTGAAAAACGTTCAAACTTGTCATTGATAATTGACTACATTTGGAATTCAATTAACTTCTTGTCCAAACAGGAAGGCAGCAGAATTCCTTCTTAAATTAGGAAGGAATGACCTTCGCTGGATGGTGGGTCTCGTCACAGGGCATAATCCATGGGGCCAACATATGACCACCATCGGCATCACCGAGGACCCGACCTACACATCTTTTCTGGAGGAGATGGACAGCACAGAGCATTTTCTCTGCACATGTCCCGCCTTTGGTTGTCGATGTCACAGGAATGGACAACGTTCACTCCTTCCCCTTCTGCGATCTTGTGAGATTTGAAAGAGAATCCGGAAAATTTTCGGAAGAGAACGTAGTCCTCCTATAACCCCTTTTTCAACTTTTTCCCTCTTTTTTCTCTAACCCCTTACTTGCTGTCACCCCTTCTTCTTTTCCTAGGCCTTAAGTACAATGGGCTACATAGCCTGAGTGCTTGAGGAACGGTCCTGCACTCGTAAGTCAGGTTCTCGGGCTTCTTCACATCACTCCATTCATCCATCCATCCAACTGCACTGGATTCGAAATTGACTTCACTGTAATTTGAAAAGACTTCGTCGAATTTTCAAAAACCTTTATTACGTTTTGTAAAGAATAAACACATCGAAGTTTGAGCCTGATTTTGGAGAGCTTAAAAGTTTGATTTTAATTTAATTTTAATTGTAAGTAGTAATATTTACAGACTCCATTAACTCCACTATTCATTTAATACTTAATAAGTTTCATTGAAATCTTACAAAAAAATTTCTTTAAACCGGAATTGAATTCATTGAATTTCAAATTGACATCATTAGATGTGATCGCTGTGATGTAGTGGTAGTGCGTTGGACTGCTACGCAGAGTGTCCGGGGTTCGAATCTCGGCACAGGCAAAATTAAAAATTAGAGAAAATAAATTTTCTACACGGCACCACCTCTTGGCAGGCAATGGCAAACCTACAAGAGTAAAAATTGCTATGAAAAGTTTTTCACTTCGCCGTTCGGATTCGGCATTAAACTGTAGGTCCCTTCCATTCATGTACAAATAAATGGTAACACGCACAACATGAGTGGATGCGAAAAGCTCGGCCTAGGCCCTCCATGGGCTGTTTTGCCATTACAAGTAAAGTAATCATTACAATAGATAGAAACACCGCACAAGGGGTGTGACCACCCCACGAGGCACAAATCACTGCGGCCTAAAGAGGCCTATTGAGAATATCCCATTGAATATCGTAAGATACACTTCCTACGATACTCTTGCTAAGATATCCCTGGGAGTCATTTGACCACTTCAAGAGTAGTTAGGTATGCAAATTGGTGAGCTGACAAACTCATCATTGATTTCCGAAAGGTTTTTGAATTTAGAAACGGTTGCATTGCGAATTTTCGAAAGACTTCATTGAATTCTGAAACTATTTCAGGTAGTGATTAAAAACGAACTCATACACTTTTTTAATTCGAATTTCCAAAATAATTTATTTGAAAATGTGTTCTTAAAAATTTTAATTTTAATGTATGAATGTTTCTTCTTTTTGAGTTTATTTATGTTTTAAAGAATTTTTCCCGAATAATTTACTACTAAATTGTGCATTACAAATTTAGAAATGCTACACTGCCATTACTCTACCTGCAATCAGCACAACCAGCACCACCTCCAACAAAACATTTTCCTCTTTTTAAGTTATAATCTGTGAAAGAAAGCATAAATTTGTCTTTCATCATCAGCAGCTTAATCATCAACTACATAATGATGATGATAATGATCAACACATCATTGTGATATTTTGTATCCACTGCCGTGCTATGCTATGCTATGCCATGCCATGTCATACTATACTCGTATATTTCTTCAATTATGAGAAATTATTAAGTGTAAGTTGCGCTAAATTAGCGCGCAATTGCCTGTTCAAAATTCACAACTACGAGTGTGTGTGAGTGAATGTCTTTCTGTCTGTCTGCCAGTTTATCTGACTAATCTGGCGTCTATGTATTTCTGTATTGCTTGTTTGTTGTTTCTATTGAGATGACGTCGTGTACTTGTCCTGTAAAAATGTATCATATTCATAATTTCTGTATAGATTAAACTTTTCCTACTCTTTGTCTTTGATTTTCGGAGTCTACATAAATATTTTACGCATTTCATTTGCATGATTTGCACGCAACATTGTAAATTGTAGTAGTTTATTTGGCCTTTCTGGTTTGAATTTTGCTTTTCATTTTGCCACTAACAGGTAGCAGCAGTGAATCTTTAGACCCAGACGTTGTCGGTTGGTTGGTTGATTATTTGATTTGCAACTTGCTGCTGCTAGTGCATGTGGTATCATCATCATCACATCAACCTCTTCATAGATTAAGTGATGGGGTAAGTCGCAGTGGTGGTGCATATTTTCTTGATTAATGTAATTTTTTTGGATGTTAGCCAATTGTTTGTAATTTTGGTTGTTGGTAAAGTATGTGGTGCAGTATTGTTATTTACCATTAAATATGAATTAAATATTTATTTTGCTATTATTACTACTTATTACCGCTAGTGCTGATTAATATTTTTGCAGAGTTATTATGTAGATTTTAATTTTGATGATTTTGCTCTTGTTTTCGTGTAACAAGTGAGGATGATGATTTTGTTTGGATATTACTGAAGTGATTTTTGTTATTTATTCTACGAATGCCATTACTACAGCTTCTGCCTATGCAATGAATATTATATTATATTAATTTAAAATTTCAAAAGTGTCATATTGCCATTGGCAAGATTTTTAGATTCGGTATAAAGATTTGATCGTCCCAACATTCCAATTTTCACCACCAGAGGTGCTGGGGCCTTAGGATATTGTATAACCCTGAACAATTACTATTAAATATTAAATTCTTAAGCTATTTTGGTTATGATTTTACTATTGCTATTTGCCTGAGTGTGTAGTGGCTTCTAAACAGCGCAGCAGGCTGGGTCGTTTATCCCAAATTGTCTGTTTGTTACTTGTCTCAACGGTCGTGGTCGCCGTGGCGTAGTTGGCAGTACGTTGGCACGCTACGCATAGTTTCCGGGGTTCAAATCTCGTCACAGGCAAAATCGGAAAATAGAAGCACCACCTCTTGGCAGGCAATGGCAAACCTACAAGAGTAAAAATTGGTTCACTTCGCCGTTCGGATTTCGCGTAAAACTAGGAGCTTTCCATTCATGTACAAAAATATATCATGCACAACATGAGTGAATTGAAAGTGACAGGTAGAGAGCACAAGACATCTATCTCTTTTTTTTATTACCTTACTTTTCTACCTACATATTTCGTTCGCACAGCCTTTCATGCTTGCGCCAGTGTAAACAGCCACAAGTAAAAACATTCAATAAAGATTGATTCACATTTAAAAAATGCAATATTTCATGTTTGCGCCTGTGTAAACAGCCACTTTGCAAATAATTATACCACAAAATTTGTATGTGTTAGTTTTCATTTTAAAATTTAATCAATGTCCGTTCAGCATTTGTCTCGGTTGCTGAAAATTCTCTGACTAAGCTCGGCCTAGTGTCAACTGTTCAATTTGTAGTATCACGTGACACTCTCGATTCCACAGTGATATTGAGTAGATTAACAATATCGTTGTGCCGAGTGAATTAAAGTATTTCTTTGTTAAAATATATCCTTGTTCTTAGCAGGAAGTGTGATCACTGGGGTTTTGGTCGTAGGGACCATTTCAGCCGTGCCGGTAAGTGCCGATTCGTTCAATGTTTATTCCATTTTTTAAATGTGAATCAATCTTTATTGAATGTTTTTACTTGTGGCTGTTAACACTGGCGCAAGCATGAGAGACTGCGTTATATCCAAATCCAGAAGTTTTCATTTTAAAATTTAATCAATGTCCGTTCAGCAATTGTCTCGGATGCTGAAATTTCTCTGACTAGGCTCGGCCTAGTGTCAACTGTTCAATTTGTAGTATCACGTGACACTCTCGATTCCCCAGTGATATTGAGTAGATTAACAATATCGTTGTGCCGAGTGAATTAAAGTATTTCTTTGTTAAAATATATCCTATTTCTTAGCAGGAAGTGTGATCACTGGGGTTTTGGTCGTAGGGACCATTTCAGCCGTGCCGGTAAGTGCCGATTCGTTCAATGTTTATTCCATTTTTTAAATGTGAATCAATCTTTATTGAATGTTTTTACTTGTGGCTGTTAACACTGGCGCAAGCATGAGAGACTGCGTTATATCCAAATCCAGAAGTTTTCATTTTAAAATTTAATCAATGTCCGTTCAGCAATTGTCTCGGATGCTGAAATTTCTCTGACTAGGCTCGGCCTAGTGTCAACTGTTCAATTTGTAGTATCACGTGACACTCTCGATTCCACAGTGATATTGAGTAGATTAACAATATCGTTGTGCCGAGTGAATTAAAGTATTTCTTTGTTAAAATATATCCTTGTTCTTAGCAGGAAGTGTGATCACTGGGGTTTTGGTCGTAGGGACCATTTCAGCCGTGCCGGTAAGTGCCGATTCGTTCAATGTTTATTCCATTTTTTAAATGTGAATCAATCTTTATTGAATGTTTTTACTTGTGGCTGTTAACACTGGCGCAAGCATGAGAGACTGCGTTATATCCAAATCCAGAATGCCGTAATTTCTTTGTGGATGCCGTAATTTCTTTGACATTTTAAATTTGCCTTACGCTCAACTTAATAAAATCTTTGCTGCTCTTTGATTTATTGTAATATAGATAAAAAAGTGATTTTCTTTTTTCGCTTCGAAATTTTTTTTTTTTTTAATATTTTTCAAGTGGCAAATTTTTTCCACCATCAACAACACTCAGCTGTAACGAAAATAAGAAAAACGAAAACTTTCTTGCTCGTCAATCATTTCACTCGGAAAACTTACAAACAAACAAACACAAAGCCAACACTGAACGACAACAACAACAACAACAACAAGAACACCGCAGCGTCTCATTTTGGCATGATGCAGAACCGCATGAAGCGTTGCTAAATTATTTAATTTACCACAAAGTATAGACCGAAAAAAAAGCCAACTATAAATTACATTAAAACTGTTGTTGTAGGTTGCTGCTTGGTTGGTGCATATTTTCGTTCTAAATTTACGTATTTTATGCATGCCGCACATTAGCAATGAAAGCTTTATATGTATTTATAAAAATAGCTACCTACGAGTATACTTTTTACATACATACATACACACACATACATACCAGCATAAATATATTTTTATTATTATGAAAATTGTTTTTAATGATGTGTCCAAAAGTTGTCGATTCTTTCCGCTGTGTGTTTGTGTGTGCGTGCGTGCGTGTGCGTTGCTTGCTGATCGACCACGTGCAGCTGTAAATGAAATGATGTGAATCTTATACATTTTGTGGTGAAATGGTGGTTGTGTTGTTGTTGGTGGCGGCAAACGCCACAACGTAAATTTAGCGCGGCGAAATGCAAAATATATCATTATTAGGCTGGCAGCAAAACAACAGTGAAGGAGCACTTCCACTTGGCCGCCTCACATTAGCTGTCAACACACACACACACGCACAAACAACCACTACAAACGAGAGATACAAAGAAATTGTTTTAGTTTATGTGATATTTCCGAATTCGTCCGTCCATTCTCACATCTTTCGTTTCATTGTGATGTAGTAGTATTTATTTGTAGTTCATTATACATATCTTCTTGGTCGAGGTGTGGGATCAGCGTAATTGCTCCAAACGCCGCCCCTGTCATTTGATGAGCTCTCAATGGCCGCTAGCTGGATGGGTGATGTTGCTGGTCGCAAATATTAAATGTGTGAAAAGTATTGCAACAAATTGAATAAATTAAGTTATTAGTTTTGATAATAATCTCAAAATTGTTTTGTGCAACATTTTGCTACAATTGTAATAGTCTTTTACACATTTACACTATGTAAATTGCTTTCTAGTTTGTTTAGCTTGTAATATCTTTGCGTATGTATAAATAACAAAATTAACAAACTCAAAATTAATTTTATTTGGTCACAAATTAGTTATAGTATATTTAAAATTATTTCATTATATTTTGTTTAGGTATTATTTAATTTAAAATTTATTGTGGCACTGCCAAGGCGTAGTAAAATTAATCCCTCGCATGCTATCACAAAAATAAGAGGCATTTAGCTTTTTCTTTCTCCTACTTTCTTGAAATATTATTCGTTTTATTAATTTTACTTATTTTTGTTTTCATACAAACAATGTATTTAACTTGAGTGTGGTATTTTTATCTTATTGCCATTCATCATTAAAAAGTGTAAAACTTTTCAATATATTTAAATTTAGATGTAAAAATATTTCATTTAACAGAAGAAATAGTTGAAAAATTCTTTTCGCGTAAGATTTCAAACCGAAATCTATCACTTAAGACAGCATAAATATATATATAAATATTTTTGTATGTTTCTGTTGACAAACTTGAATGGTCTGACTATATTTTGTAGATCACAAATAGATCACTGAAAATAAAAGTTTTTTACATGAGTAATTTCTGCAAATACCTAAATTCAAAGAAGGTATTTTTATGTATTTTTGGAAGATACGGTAAACCTCAGCTGAAGATGTCAGGCTTTTGAGCTTCGTTCTGAAGCGGGGAATACACTTAAAAGGGGAGGTTTCTATGAGTGTTTTCAGAAAAAAGTAGTAACTTACAGGGAAGCCACTTGAGAGAGAGGTCTTTAACCGAGTTTCACTTACTTAACTTTACTTTTAATGGCACAACAGGCAATGGATCCACTCATGTTGTGCGTGTTATATTTGTATATGAATGGAAGGGACCTACGGTTTAATGCCGAATCCGAACGGCGAAGTAAAAAGCTTTTCATAGCCATTTTTACTCTTGTAGGTTTGCCATTGCCTGCCAAGAGGTGGTGCCATGTAGAAAAACTATTTTTTCCACTTTTCGATTTTGCCTGTGCCGAGATTCGAAGCCCGGACACTCTGCGTAGCAGTCCAACGCACTACCACTACGCCACAGCGACCACTAACCGATTTTTACTGCAAATAAAATAAGAATGACATATTCTAAGTGAAATAATATAAAATTCGTTTCGGTTTAAATTGCTTTTTCATGTTTCCTGGCTCATTAGTCTATATTGTCCTAAAACATGTCCCAAGTATTTTCGAGATTCATAAGCTTTTACACTAGCTAAAGGATACAAATCTAGAGAAGATTATAGAAGTAAGAACAAGGAAAAATCTTGATGTATATTAGAATAGTGAACGACTTTACGATTTGGATTCGCTGGAATCGTTAATTTTTTGAGGTTTGATGAAAGAATAGGTTAGACTAAAATCAGAAGGATAGTGGTGGGGTGAAAGCAAGTGACGTCGCATCGAGGTCAAAATTAAAAGAAAAAACAAAGTGTGAGGAAAATCGGCTCCTAGAAAGTTAAAATGCAAATGCCAAAAATTTTCCGCAGCATATGTACTTACCCTCTCTCTCCTACATTCATGTGCCCCGTATAAAAAGTTTACTGAAATAGGCTTCCCGTGCTGGCAAGATGATACTAGAGGTTCCGAACATTTTACTGCAACATTTTCTCCAATATCTTTACCCTCCATTTCTATTCTTTAAGATGGGATCCCATAAAAAATTTACTTTTTTATGAAGTGTAGAGCCTATTGTGGGTGCTTTAAGGGTGAACCTTAAGGGCAAATTGTCAGACCGGCGTTCAACATTTTTTTTTTCCATATATGTACTTACTTTTTTCCCTCCAATATTTTCCTCAAACATATCCCTCATCATTAACGCTTAAAGGAGCTCCCATACTAAACAAATTTGTTAAAAGTGATCTTAGAGGGTTAAAGTATAGGACCGATCGCCATTGATTTCCCATCTCTCCCTCTCAGTGGGGCTTAGATTCCAACATATTCAAATCCCATTTTAAAGAATCCATACGACATTCTATCAGAATTAGGTCTCCACATTGTTGATGATCAAATCTCGGAGGTAACAAATATCTTATCTCTTGCGAGAGGCTATGATGTTATTATGTTATTGATGTTACAGTCAAGTTAAAAAGGGAGACAAATATTTATCTTCCCATATGACCACAACCTTTTCTCAAGCCTCTTTTCCCCGCTGCAGACATCAATGCAGCGTTAAATCTTTGAAGTAGTCCAAACTTCCGATAAAGATTAGAAATTAGTAATACTAATAATTGATATTGCAGAGATATTTAGAAGGGCGAAAAATATTTTTTCTTGGGTCTCGCTGATGATGCCAATAGAACGTTAAAAAGTGGTTTCAATCAAATCTAGGAGGTTAGGCAAAAGTTACAATCAGAGGGAGGGAACAAATATCTTTATGAAAATATTAAATATTTCATATTTTTTTTTACAAGCTATCGGCGAAATACTTATTTTTAACAAACAGTTTATTTTATTATTATTATTTATGGTGGGTGTGTGTTTGTTTGTTTGTGTCATTACTAAAGACTCCCATATTTTGTTTCCAAGCAATAAAAATAAGTACTATTTTCTTTATCGTGCCACAGAAATGCACATGCAACCACACACAAAAATAAAAAGAAAAATATAAAAGCAAAAAATCTCAAAATCTACTTTTGTGAAAAATTGCTCAATTGCACATAGCAGAAAGAAAATTAATTTTCTCTTTTAACGCTAAGATGCAAAGATAAGTAAAATCTGGTAATGATTTGATAGAAAAATTAATTAGATAAATTACAGTTGCATGTCCATAAATAAATATAAATAAAAGGGAAAGGAAAGTTAAAATGAATGAACGAAAACATTACGTCGACATATTTTACAAGATGTTTACAAGTTTTGTACTTACATACATTCATATGTACTTAGTTCTCGATCAACACAAAAACAAAAAAATTCAAATTAATCGGTGGTATTCACTCCGCTTTATGTGCGAGTACATACAAAGATTTTGAAGTCGACCAGAACGAAGCACGCCAATTTATGTTTCAGTTTATAACAAATTTATAACCCGAAAGAAATTCACATAAACAAATTTCGAGGAATCTATGTTCGTACATAAAATAGAGTGAGATCAACCAACAGCAATAACAACCAACAGCTAGCAGCAACTACATAAATGCAAACAATGAAAATCATATGTAAGCAATATTATTTTTAAACGATAATTTCACATGCGTGTTTCCTATTGTTACTTGTTGCTGCTGTTGCTGACGATGATGATTATTTTATGTGATCTAAATTTTCCGCTTAAAAAATTTTTTATTTTTTTACTTTTAGCATAAATAAAGTATAAAGTTAAAAGAAAAAAAAAACCTATACAGAATATACGAGACGAATTTTATTTACTTTCACGCGAATTTTTTAATTGCTCTTCACTCACTGTAGTTCTTCTTTGATCTAAACTAAAGTAAACTGATGTTGCTGTAGCGATTGTTGTTGTTCTTGGTGATGATCTTAGTCGTGTACTCGTACATATTGTATACTGGATGCTGTTGTATGATCGTGGAGTAGCTACTAAAAAGCTACAATTCGACACAACACCTACCTAAAAACACAGGCACATACCATAGACACTAATACCCATTACAAAGGAGATCACGTCACAAAAATACTCCGAAGCGGAAAGTATTTTGTTGTTGGCGTTGATGATGATCACGATCATTTTGCTGAATATGTTGTTGATGACGATGAGGCAATATTAATTAATACTTTTTTCTTTCCTAGTATGTAACTCAAGATTTTGTGTTTATATGTTTGAAAAGAAAGAGGCGAAATGAAGAAGTGGACAAGCAGAAGTAGGGGGGATTAAAATGTAAAAATTGCATGGAGAATCTGCAACATGTAATATGAATTGTATACGAGTTGCCAACTGACACACTGTCGACATGTATGCAGCCACCAGCGCAACAGCTGTTACCCCTATCTACATATTTACAATAATTTCACCTACTTAGCTCAAATAGAAATTGCCCATACATGCTCACACTCAAAACAACGACAACAGCAACAACAACTTGATAATGAATGGCAATAGTTGATATTTGTATGTGTATGCGTTTGAGTGCGGATTACACGAGCCTGCTGTCATATTTTTGCTACTCTAGATTTCAATTATTATTAACTTAAATTGCCTGTTGTCTGTTGCCTTGCGTGCCTGCTGCCTGCCTGTTGCCTTCTCTTCGCCTGCCTGCCTGACTGATTTCAGTTGTTGCTGCTGCTGCTCTACATGTGTGCATAGCATCGTATTGTTGTTGTTGTTGCTGTTTGCTTATAATTCGTGATCCGCTGTTTGGAACATTACTTTTTTTCGTCTTTCATTTTTTTCTATAGGCAGAAAATAGAGACGTTTAATTTAATTACCAATAATTAGAAGAAATTTTTATATTACAGCGTGTTGTGATGATAGTAGCTTTGAAGTGTAAAAGACGTCATAATTTTGAATTGCTTACGTATTACTTTATTATGAACTACCGAAAGAGAAGAAGTGCAAAGAAGCTTTCTACATAATGAAATTCCTATGGATTCCTATTTCTTGATAGTTCATTGAATTCATTGTGGGTCGAAGGAAAATTAAGAATATTCTAGTGCTCTTCGGGATGAGTGAGATTAGTGCGATCTAGCGAATAATAGCAGGAATGTTTTTGTTGATGGCTATATTAATATGTAATTAGAGTATTATCATAGAAGTAGCAACTGCATTATGGTTAGTTCGTGTTCCTACACCGACTGCTCTCTTTGCTGCCTGAATGAGATATCATCTAAGGATTATATATTTTGGTGTTGTGATATTACCAGATATATGAAATAAGCATCTACCTTTTTTAATGCTAATAATCAGTGAAAAAGCTGAATAAAGTGGAAAATAGAGTTCCAGAGAGAGAGTGCGAAAGGGGAGATTTTAGATATTTCATTCCTTTAATTCAGAAGCAACTACAGATATTATGATCATTGGATCCGCTGTTGATGAAGATTGTAATGCAGTTAAATCAGCCATGAAGGATAATCAAGTTTTTGTTATTGAATATTAAAAATTGCATCTCAAATTCTCTAGAAATTAGCGCGCTCATTGTATGAAATTCTTAAAGTGTGAAATTGAATTAATTAATTTTATTTCATCAAGACACGTCAACGTTCCTATTTGGTATGTGTGTAAGTATAAATGTGTGTGTGTGTGTGTGTGTGTGTGTGTGTGTGCTCCGACGCCACAAATTCTTGAGCTATACTCGCATATCTTTTATCTTTTTTCTTTCTATTTTGTAGAATATACATACTATATATTAAAATTATTTCATGCTTAGTCTTTAGTCTCTTACTTAACCTTTCTAGGCACATTCAAGTTAAGTGTTTTTGTGTGAGAGTTTGCTTGAAATGCATTTCACTGTCACTTATACACATACTTGCAGGTACTACATCTCAGAATTCATATCCACATATCTTTAGGTAGTGATAGATACATGCAACTAGCTAACTCCTCCATACATTCGATACACTCGTATATGTATCCTTTGAAGCCTCGTAACCATTGTATTTGTTCCCTTCAACGCAAGCAATGCTGCTTTACTTCTCTATACTAAGCATGTAGTGTCTATCTAGTAGGAATGTGTGTCTGTGTTTGAGTCTGTTGAGTGGCAGCAAGAGCAGCAACAGCAACCTGTTGTTGATACGTTCAAAAACGTTCCCATCTCTGTATGTACTCCTCGCATGCATGCATGCATGTGTTCGTTCTCTTTGATCCTTGCTCAGAGCTTTTAATGAACTAGATTAGGTTTCATTTCGTGCGTATATTTATTAAGTGTACAGAAGCTGTAGGTAGAGGTAAGTAGTAGAAGAATGCAGTAGTGAGAGTGGTAGTTTAGTCGGTTGGATTGTTGCTGATAACTTACCTGGCTGCTTGCCCTCTAGCTCTGCCTGCTTTTGCTGCTGTTTCGTTTTGCTTTTGTTAATGTGACGTTGCCTCTAAGCGTTTAAAACGTAACGTTGAGGTTTAAAAATCGTGTCAAAGGTTAGGTTAAAGTTTGTTTCAATTCTATACCAAGCTTTCAGCTTGTTGAACATGAGGTTATAAGAGTTCTGCGTACTCGCTACACTCTCATACAGTAAACAAAGCATAACAATCTAATTAGAAATTTGTTGGTTGCTACACATACGATTTTAAAGTGAATTTTTAAACGGATGAAGCTCTTGGTTTTTGTTTTTATTTTTATTTTTCTTTTAGCTTTGTTTGAAGATTAACCTTAAGATGAATTGCACATACTTCTACAGGTGGTGACTTGCTATCTACATACTTACCCATAAAAATAAATCAACTGTTTAAGCATGTAATGGTGGAAACTTCAATGAGCTGAATAGATTCGGAAGGAGACAGTTGGAAATTTGGTAGTAGCGACTTTATCATAGTAACTTAAGATTCAGGGCATTTCGAGTAGCAGGATTTTTTTCATAATTCATTGCATTTTACGATTGCGAAGTTTCTACGAATCATCGTAGAAACCAGGTTTCATTACTATTAGAAATAGAGGCGAAAAGTACCAATGTGCAAAAGTAAGTAACAGTGACTGGTAGCTGACTGCAAAGGTAGAAGAACATTGCAAGTAGCAAGTCTTTTGCATAGGTCACTGCGGTATTGCAGTGGGAATAACATTCACAAGCCTTAGTTCTTTTCGAACCGAAATGAAAGCCAAAAGTAACAAGGTATGAAGGAGTGGCAGTGACTGGCAGCAAGGTTGAAAAGAAAGTATGTAATATTAAGCAAATTGTATATATTTTTTTCGTGTAGTATTTTACGAGTCCTGTGATGTTTTGCTTTTGTTGTCGGCGGAAACTTGTTATTTTGCTATTACAAAAAAGAGAACAAGTAGCTGTGATAAGTAGCATAGCATAGTGAAAAGTTGCAGTACGTGATTTTATTTTGTTGATAATAGTAACTAGAAAACAAACTGAAAAATCACGAAGTTACTTTGATTACACCTGGAGTACTTGTACATAATTAAAAAGTAGCAATCACAGTTAAAAATAGTGATGAAAATATAGCAATTTTTCACTTGTCCATCACCAATTACTAATGCAGCTTCTCCTTTTTGCAGTTTTGTCTCTTGTACGCTTTCGACCGTCAGTGCACTTAAGCTGGTTGACTTTACATAAGCAAAAGCATCCTTGAGTGCTGCTTATTTTATCCCTTAATTCTCCGCACTCCATCCATTTGTCTAAGAAGCATATTTTCTGGATGCATTTTTTCTTCCCACGTGTGAATGCACCCGTAACCAATTGCGCTTAAATTCTTAGTCCATAGATTTTCCGTACTGTTATTGCTGCTGCTACTGCCGCACACGAGTGAAAATGCAGTCGTGCTTTTCTTCTCTAAGGGTGGGTGTGTGTGTGTGTGTGTGTATGGCTTGATGGTATGTGTGTAACTGCATACACTTTGAGCTTTTTAATATTTGATGTTGTAATAGTCGACATTTTGATGCTAGTTAAGACACCTTTCGACTCAACTGTGTGACTGGTGATGACTTTGATTATTGTTGTTGCTGTTGCCTGTGACCCTATTCTTCTTCTTCATCTATTTTATACAAATTGAGTTCACATTAATATTTAATTATGCTTCCTCCTAAATACGTATGCACATATGTAGAAGCTTAATATGTGTTTGCTCTTTTTGGAATTGCTTATCTCATATGCAGGAGCGCACATGCATGCATAAAGTAGGGTAAGCATCTTGCTACCTTCATTAGTTTCACTTTGTCTTGTAGGAATTTGTGTAATAAGTACCTTACGCTCGACCCATCTCCACTCACGTTCATTTTCCCCCTCAACATTGAGTAGTTTCTAATTATGAATGCATTAATTTTTCGTGTCATCACGTTTTACATCATTTAATTTCTAATTAGCAAAGCCAAAACTTATCCCCATGGATAAACGCAAATGGACACTGGCAATAATATTTAGGGTTGCAAAATCTTATTGCTTTAAGAAAATTGCTAATGCTAATGCAAATGCTACAGTTGGAATTGTTGTAATTGAAATTGGCATGCAACTTATTTAGCGTACCTGATTGTGATTTGGGGATTTTCCATGTATGGTACATATTATTTACTTCGAATTGCTCAGTATTCATGCAAAAAATAATTTGATTATACTTTAACTAAGGATTTGAGAACAATTTTTCTGTTAATAAAGTATTTAAGAATTCTAAAAGAGTACATTTTTTGGTAGATTTGGTGGATTGCAGCACTGCATGTTTTACATCCTCTCTTGTGTGGCGCCATATTGGGGCAAATGTATTTATTACAATGAGAACATTAGCTTTCAGTAGATATGATTTATGTTAAGTGAAAACGGGAAGCTGCAGTTGTAAAAGTATACCGGAGTTTGAATGCGTCTTAATGAGTTTCCCAATTTGGTGAACAGCGCGGAGAAAATTTGATAATTAATATTGGAGGAAGATTCTACCAAGTATTTTATTGTCAATTTTCTGTTTTTCTTTTTTGCCACTTTACCAATCCACAGATTGGGAAAGCAAACGAAACGAACTTTTTGGGGAGCAATTCGTTTTGAATATTTCACTTAATCGACTATGCTCTTGATTTTTCGTTGGGAAAAGTTTCATGAAGAAAGTCATTCTGATAGCAGCATAAACGTGCTCTTCTAAACCAAATTAAACAAGTACTTAGCTCAAATTTAATTTGGACGACCTCGATAGTCTAGTGAGTAGAGCACTTTCAACCAAAAGGTTCAGGGTTCAATTCCCCTCTTAGTCTGTTAAAACCATAAGAAGTCAATGAGAATTATAAGAAAGTGTAAAAGTGCACCACGTGGCATAAAATTTTTTTTTTTTTTTTTTTTTTTTTGAAAAGATAAATCAACACTTTTTGTGTACCCCTATGAATGCAGAGCATTGTGTTGAATGGAAGGAAGATTGATAGGTGGGAGAAAGAAGGAGGGAGAATCAGAGAGGGAATGCAATCAGACACGACACCGATGAAGAGGTAGACAGCCATTGTGGCAAGTGTTTTGCCTTTACCACAATGAACTTCAGTTAATCAGTGTCGACTATGACCGCATGTAGCGCCAAAGGCCAAGCTTTTCGCATCCACTCATGTTGTGCGTTATATTTTTGTACATGAATGTTTTTTACTCATTTACAGTGTGTCAGCATATAAATCTCTTTTTCTCTGATGAAACTATCTACCAAGCTAATTGTGATCCCGCCAATCGGAACCTGCATAAACTGTATGTCCAACCATGTGTTATAACAATGGGCCGTTCTGGCATAAGTATTTACTCACTTTTACAGTGTGTCAGCCTATAAATCTCTCTTTCTCTGATGAAACTATTTGCAATTGCAATTGTGTAGGTACTGAATGTTTAAAATTTTTTTTCACTTTTAATTTGTAATATGCCATCGAAGCAACATCTGCGGTACATCGTTTGACCTCAACAAGCGAATAAATGAATATTTATAAATATTTAATGTTTATGGAATTAAATGTGCCGGTGTCTAATAATAAAACTGATTGCCACATCAAGAAGATAACAACCAAACCGCTCACGCATACACACACACACACAAACTAATACGCAGATACAATACATTTACACTACTACGTAATTAATATAATCAATTTGCAATTTATAGCTAAAATACAATTAATTTTTACTTTATTTAGTTTTAGTTTTTGCTTAACAAATCATTGAAAGTTTCTCTTTTGTTTTGCGTTTGTATGTGTGTCTCTGTGTGTGTTTTAGCAGTAAACAATTATTAAACGGCTTATAAGAATTTGTGAGTGAGTAGAAATAAAGAACCTGACTTCACTTCACTTGACCGCCTAAAAAAGTAATGATATAATTCTTGAATTCTTTAAATAAATATGTGTATTATTTTTTGAAGAAAATCATTGAAGTAAATGAAAAAAAAACCTTTAAATGAAGTAAAACACATGCTTTAAAAATAAATGCTTTATAAACAAAATGCGCTCATCCTATACATACACTTCTTCTCAAAGTAATAGGTACACAGCACACTTTCAACTTTAACATAACAAATAATGGTTTTATTCAATATTTTAATAAAAAAAAATAAAAAATGCACATTAATTCAGTGGATGTAAATAAATAAAGAAAAATAAACTTCATTACTAGATAAAGTATAACAAAGAATGTAAGACCAATAATTATTTAAAGGCTCTTATTCGACTGCTCCAAAAAATAGTTACAGTATTATAGTTATAGTATTAAAAAAAAAAAAAAAATAATTAAGTGTTAATAAAAAATTATTGGTTATTTTGAATCATTTAACTAATATCCTGTGTATCCATCGCCATTTGGAATTACCTTCGCTACTCTCCTTGGCATACTATTAATCAAATCCCGACAGGTGTCTATGGGTGTATACCCATACCATATTTTCTGAACATACTCAAATAATTATTCTTTATTAGAGGAAACTTTTTTCGCCAATTCCTTTTTTAATTTTCCCCACAGGTTTCCTATTGGATTTAGTTCCGGGGATTGACTTGGCCCCTCTAAAACATTGACATTATGGTGTTCAAAGCGATATGCTTTGGGTCGTTATCTTGCTGATAGACCCAACGTAATGGATGTTTTCCTCCGCATAAGATAGCATTGTATTTTCCACAATTTCCTTGTTTGTATTCGGCTGCTGTCATATATGGTTATTAGTTTCGTGTATAGGACCGACTCAATACCAAGAAAAAGCATCCCCAAACCATAATATTTTCACCTCCATGCTTCACTGTTTTTTTTTTTGTGAAACGAACGTGAAATTCTTTGCCTTTTGGACGGCCTACATTCCTTTCTGAATCGTTTCCGAACAGATTAATTTTCGTTTCATCGCTCCATAAAATATTTCTCCACTTTTTCTCACTCTCAGACCCCATCTAGATTTAGTGTTTCCTTGCAAAATTTAACCTCATGCTAAATTTTTTTTTCGCATCAAAGTAACTTTTTCAGCTATTCGTCATGGTAGGTTAACTCCATATAACCGTCTGCGAATCGTTTGGGCACTAACCACGTTGCCAATTTCGGCTGCTATTACCTTTGAAGACTTAAATGGGTTCTTTTTATAGATAGTCACAATGTGACGATCGAGATTTGCGTTAGTTTTTTTGGGCCTTCCTCGAGAATCGTTTTCGTGTTTTCGGGTTAACGCATTTCTAACAAAATTATGCGTTCTCCCCATCAATCGGACAATGTTACGAAGTGATTTTCCTTCTTAGGTTCGAAACTAACCGGGCTTCTTCATCAGTGCAGTATGATTTACGACCCATCTAAATTATAAATTATTTAATCAAATTTCACTATTTTTAACTTAATTAAAGCTGTTAAATTAAGAAGTGTTAGAACTAAAAATAATTTTTTTTTTAAAAAACTAATGAACTTGTAGATGTAACTATTTTATATTGAGCTGATTGAGATGATTTTGACTTTTTTCACGCAAGGCAACAATTCACAATAATTAGGGAAATCACACTTTTCACTTTGCCAGCAATAGCATTGCCATATTGAGTTAATTAAAAAAGCACTTCTTTTACCTTTAATTGTGCAATTCGAACAAAAAGTCTTTCAGTGTAACTATTAATTTGAGCAGGGGTGTATGTAGTATATGCTCATATAAAAGACACTAGTACTTAAGTAATATTCATGAAAAAAAAGGAAAGGGGGATTTAGTTCATGCTTTAATTTTTCACACACAAAGAAAATAAAACAAAAGTTATAATAAAAATAAAAATCTTTATATAAACGAAATTTAAAGCGATTCCTATGAAAAATGCGCAATTCTCAAATTTTTATGATTACTTCATGCCATCAAAAAACAGAAAAAAAAAGGCCAACAACAAACAGCAGCAAACAAGCGATCAACTAACTGAGTGACTGGCAGGCAAGCAGTCGAGCTATCTCTATAGCCATTCATTTGGTTGGCTGGCGGGCGAGCTCGCCGTTGTTTGTATTTTCGAGAATTGCAAGGGTAAAGTTTCAGTTTCTGTTTCATACGAATGACGCAGTGTAGCGTGTAACTGTGCCAGAATATTCACATTGCGCCATACACAGAAACACAAAACAACAGCAAAAGAAAAACGGCTGCGCATGTGTTGTTAAGAGTGAGTTTTTAAGTTGCTGGAATCACAAACAACAATACACACCACTAAAACACCACCATCACCATATTAAGCATTATAGTAAATATAACATGATCAGCAACATAATCATCAGCATAATCATTAAATTAATGGAGAACATAAGCTTCATTATCAACTCAATCATTATTTCCCTCACCACAAAAGTCAAGCCGGCAAACAGTTGCAACTAAACATTTACGTAAGTGTTGTGTATTTGACTTTTGTTGTTGTTGTTGTTGTAATTTTCTTTACATTTATGCTACTGTTTATAGTTGTAGTCGTGCTATATTGCCAGTTCGAGTTGTATGTTTGTCTCTCTGTCTATTTCAGTCTCACCGTTTCTGATTGCTTGCCTCTCAGTTTTATCTTCGAGCGTCTGTCCATCCGTCGTCTATCATCCATCCATCCATCTATCAGTGGAAATGTCAACTGTTAATGTGCCGGCCGGCAAAAACAGATAAAAGTTGCTTGACACGTTTTTCCAGCTTTTTTTGTTATTGTGCTTCGTGTCTGTTGCTTGCATGTAGCTCGGTGCTGCTTGATGACGCATTCAAATGCATGCATTACATGATCTTTTATAGTGGTGAATAAGGCAACATGTGTTTTTCAGTTCAGTATGTAACTACTCTGTACTCGTACAACGATCAACTATAGTTCAAACTTTTCATATGTAGTTAAAATATTTGATCCATCGTTGTTGTTGTTGTTGTTGTTGTTGTTGTTGTTGTTGTTGTCGTTGTCGTGGTGGTGGTGGTGGTGGTGCAGTGCAACTTTATTATTATATTTTGTGTTGCTTTTCTTGTCATTCATAAACCTTCATTTCATCGTTGTTGTTGCCCTCTACTTACTTGTAAGTTTTTCTCTGTCAGACGTTCTTCTTCTTCCCCCAAACCTCAACAATCTCATCGCTCGGTATTGCATGAGATCATAATCTCATGTGTTCATGTATTTGTTGTTGTGGTGGTTTTATGCTTATTACTTTTGTTGTTTCATAAACTTTATAATAAATATAATTTACAATATTTTATCACTCTGTTTCTCTCTCTTGCTCTCAGTTTATCGCTATTTTTCAGTTCGCTCTCTTTTACGATCTTTACGATATGATGATTTTGTGCTCAGAGAGATATTGAGTATTTTCCTCGTTCCTTTTCTTTTAAATTTTTATTGCTTATTTTATTATGTTAAGTCTTGAGTTAAGTAAAAAATTTACGATATAAATGTGGTGTTCTGTGTTGCTTTTAGTTTGCTGCTAATATTAAAGGGTGATTTTGTTGTTCTTGTTTTAAGGCAACCTAAAATCGTATGCGAGTTTTAAGGATTTTATGAAGTCAAAATCTCTGCGATAGGTTCGAAGTCTAAATGGCGATTACCTCTTGACCAGAGCGGATATTTAATATGTATGCATGGAAACACAAAGTATGTGCATTAAATATGCAAGGAAATGTATTAAAATATGATCCAAATACATAAAAAAGGTTTCAATTATTAAATTTTTATAAAAGTAGCATCACAAAAATCCGTGTATGTTTAAAATTGCTACGAAATATCAATGCCATTTTAAATTTAATAATTGTCTTCCCCAATTGATTTTATTTACTTCAACATTTGTTCTGCAAAGGACCATGGAAATGCAAATTGCACCTGGAATTTTGTCCAGAAAGAAGAAGAAAAATTGCTAAAAATTTGTATTAATATTTTTAGCTGAAGCGCTGTCAAATATTAAATTGGCTTGAGAATTTTTTATTAAATATTTTAAGAAAAACCTATTTTTATTCATTAAGAATTTTTATTCATAAATGAAAATGCAACGTAAAAATCACAGCACCATTTGTAAAATTACGATAAATGTCTTTACATTTGAAGCTACTTAAAAATTGTAAACCCTTGATATATTATCTAGATTAGTGTTTTTTGACAAATCAAGATGGGAATTGTTTATAAAAACTGTATTTCTTAATGAACTAAGCTTCGAGCATAAACTTAACAGGTGGTTAATGGTCATTGTTTCACGATTGTAAAAACAGCAATAGGATGTTCTTCGTGCCCCTCACGAAGTCGAATGAATGGCTGAAGTAGACAACAAGGCGGAAATTAAAATAAAATAGAAATATATATTTATATACAAAAAAAAAAAAACCTCAGTATGCGTTATGGGCTAAAATATGTATTTAAGAAACGATTACCCTCTGTCTGTTCATGGCATAATTCTGTTAAGCTGAAAGCATAAATTGGTAACCAGATTGTAAAACTCACTGAATTGTATTGGAATAGTTGCTTGACCTTACAGTTTATCCTAAATTAATAATTACTCGTAAAAGGAAAAAGTTTATAGAACTTTCTGGAAAGGGATGATGGAAGTGAAGGCCGAGAACCTGACCTGCGAGTGCAGTACAGTTCCGAAAGCACTCAGGCTATGTAGCCCATTGTACTTAAGGCCCAGGAAAAGAAGAAGGGGTGACAGCAAGTAAGGAGTTAGAGAAAAATAGAGAAAAAGTTGGAGAAACGGTTATAGGGGGACTACGTTCTCTTCCGAAAATTTTCCGGATTCTCTCACAAATCTCAGAAGATCGCAGAAGGGAAGGAGTGAACTTCGTCCATTCCTGTCACATCGAAACCCAAAATTCGCCATCTCGTTCTGGCAAAGGCGGAACATGTGCAGAGAAAATGCTCTGTGCTGTCCACCTCCTCCAAACAAGATGTGCAAGTCGGGTCCTCGGTGATGTCGATGGTGGTCATATGTTGGCCCATGGATTATGTCCTGTGATGAGTCCCACCATCCGGCGCAGGTCGTTCCTTCCTAATTTAAGAACGAATTCTGCTGCCTTCCTGTTTGGACAAATCACAAAAGACCTAACCGTTTTACAGATGTCCAGATTGGACCAGCGTCCAATTTACCAGTGTAAATCATTAGCATAAGATTTTATCCAATGCATAGGACCTGCCAAACTGGTCCAAAGACATGTTCTTTGATCCACAGTTGGGCCAACTCGTCGGCTTTCTCATTCCTAGGAACTCCACAGTGCCCAGGAACCCAGATAAGATGGAGCTGATTCAGTCTAGCGACTGATCTAAGTTTCCTCTTACACTCTTGTACAATCTTTGAAGTAATTCTCGCGTTCTCCAGAGCCTTAAGTGCAGCCTGACTGTCACTACAAACACCTATACGTTTCCCGCGCTATTTTCTTTCAATTATCCATTCCGCTACTTTAAAGATGGCGAAAACTCCTGTCTGGAAGACAGTTGCCAACCCACCCAAGGAATAGTAGTAATTGACACCTTCGTTTAAGTGTCATCCAGCTCCAGTAGTACCTTCATCGGTCTTGGATCCGTCAGTGAAGAAGATATCCGTCAGATTCTCCAGCACGACCTCTGGATTGCTCCATTATTCTCGCTTCGGGAAGCTAACTTCATATTTTCTTCCGAAAGTAACCACCACGGGTATGTGGCATTCTTTCGTGGCCAGTAGCAATTGATATTGCTCTGACAACCTTTTGAAGATTTCTCCATGACCCGAAGTTCTGGTATCGAGCCAATACCCATAAGAGTATAGCCGACATGTCGCTTTCATCGCTTCTTATTGGATCTGTATGTCCAGTGGGAGCAAGTCAAACATGGAATTAAGGGCATCATCGGAAGTGGAAAGGGAAATATGTACCCTGCGACACTAAATAAAATCTTTAAAATTTAGCCCGTATGAAAGTGCTTACGTAATCGTAAACTTTAACCCTACTAGAGCAGCTCCACTATTCTTGATTTCAATCATCTTCGGATTTGTCTCCCAAAATAACATCAGAATATAGAAAAGTTTCAAAATAATAAAAGTTTAATTAAAAAATAATGATCGTGGTTTTTCAAATGATACATAACACAACCGAATTGGTGTCGGGAAAATTACTAATTCTATTTTAATTTCATTTTATTAGCCATGACCGTCAAAATCGATGCAACCTTTGTGAATCTAGAGAAAGTTACTGGAACTTTGAGTTTGAATGTTTTTATTGAAAGTACAATGTTAGTCAAATTTTTTGGCGAATTCTTAAACCATTGTCGTTTTATTTTTGGTGCATTGTTTCTGGTTGCTTTCTGGGAATAGAAACTCACACAGGCCTATCGTGAATAAATTTCCACGTGAACATTTTCACTTGCCAGCTTGCCACAATGGTTTAAAAAGGGAATAAATTTGACAGTACCTAAGTAAGTAGTTCTCCTAGGATCAGATAGTTAAGCTTTGACAGCGGAAAATTTTGATTGGAAAAATCAATCCATATATAATTGATGAAAAAAGAGTAAAAATAAAGCAATTCGTTAAGAAAAAGAAATTCAGTATGTTTTTATGTAACGATCTATGTATTTTGTTTGGGTAGTTTCTTGTTCTTCATGTTCGTGATGAACGTAGAAATTTTTCATTTTAAATTATTTTACTGCTGAAGAGGAATTAATAAAATTGAGTAGTGATATTTCTGCTCTGCAACGAATAACATTTCACACCTCAAAAGAATTCAAACAAAAATCAATCAGTCAACAATTTAAAATGCATATTTATGAGTCTGGACAGCATTTCTCATCAACTTCAAAACTCGACTCAAGCCCACAAATGTCATTAACACTGCACAAGCGCAGAACCAACAACAACTTGACAATTGTCATAAAACTTTACTTTCGGAACGATAGAGGGGGCAGCTGCTCATAATTATTTCTGTTCTGTTTTTGTTTGTTAAGACAAGACGCGCTTAAAAAACGGGCTTGATTGAATTTATTCTAAATAATACCGCCATTTATTGTTCATTGCACTCGGGTTGAAAACACTCCAAAAAAAAAAAAAAAAAAGATTATAAAACAAGGAAAGTAACAACAAATTAACAATTAAAAACTTTATTGTTTATGTATGCCTGCTATGTACGACGAGTATGTATAGGCTGAATAGCAGAGCGATGGACAATGTTTTGTGGCTTTAGCATGACGCTGACGACAATTGCCCTGTCGTTACACTATGTAGTCATTTGCTTTCACGAGTACGAGTTTTTTGTTTATGTGTGTGTGTGTATGAATGTGTGCCTGCGTTCTTTCTACGAAATTATTAACAAATTATAGTGAATGCAAGTGTCATTTAAGATAAATAAAATAAAACAAAATAATATTGAAAACTCTCAAAAAAGGAAAACCGGTTTTCTTCGAATACAGAATTCCTTTCATGGAATTTTTAGCAACTCGCGCTTTAACTTTTATTTTTAACATTTTTTTTTTTTTTTTTTTTGTTTCGAAATTTATTTTTATTTTTTTCATTATTCTTTCTGCGACGTAATTTATTGTCTTGTCTTCTTTATTAAAAAAAAATTTCTGTTTTCTTCAAAGAATCTCTGCTATTTCTTAGCTGCTTCTCCTTCTTTTGTATTCGTTATTCTTTTCATTGTTTAAAGTCTACAAAAAAAAAATATAAGAGCGCGAAAACTTACTTATTTTGTCGTTACTGTCGTTCGTGACTGTCGAGTGATTGAGTGAGAGTCGCATGCGCGAGTGAGTGAGTCGGACGGTATAAATTCTAAAGCGTTTTTAAAGTCTTGGTTTGGGTTGTTGGTGAATGATGAATGATGACGGAGCGGTGAGGTGCTGGCCCATGCAGGCTGTATGGTTTTTGTGTCTGATTGTTTTGTTGTTGTTGTTTTATAACCTTCTTTTGAGTCATTTATAATTTTGCGTCTGCGCACAACCGAAACGAACGAAACCGGCTCGGTCGTCGTCATCATCGCCGCAACGCGTCAGCGTCTTCGACCATGTTCAAGGTCAAGCATGACTTTACACACAGCGCTTCTTTCCAGTTCGTTGCGCTGGGATACTTTCGTATATCACGAGATACATAGACACTTTGTTAGGCCTTTACTTCATTTCCTTCTGCTTACTCTTTGGAAACATTATACCATGGGCCGGCTCTACTCGAATTAAGAATGGCTTTAATGTAGCATAGAAATATCAATTTACTGAGCATTAAAGTTTTAATGGATTGTACTTTTTACTTTTTCACGAGTTTTTTGTTGTAGTCTTTTTTTTCTACTGTCATTAATTCGCATTCATTGTTTTTTTCGTTGTTAATTACTAACATCTTCTGCGATTTTGAAAGATTTTTCTTAATTGTGATATTGTATTATATGTCGGCTTAAGTTTGTGTTGTTGTGCTATTTTAATTAATTAATTCTTATTTTTGAACAAAATATTTACCCCACATTTGAGTTTATTGTGCGATTTTTATTTTATTTTGTAAATTTAATATTTATTAGTTTTTATTGTGTTTTCAATTTTTCTGAAAGCTTTTTCTCCGGTAAAAAATCAGCACCTAAACTTTCAGCTTCAGCAAGTGCAAGAACAACCAATCAAATTTTCTGCTTTTGCTGTTGTTGTATTTTATGTACGTGTTGCCATTTGTTTTCAAAATTTCTACTCTTCTTTTGCCATCCGTGATCGTTTTTTTTTATTTTTTGGTATTTTTCTTTCTTTTTCATGCCTTTTCTAAGCATTTTATTAGAAATTGCGCTTTTTGCGCTACTGCAGTCAATACTATAACATTTCACATACACACCAACCAACAGCAAACACAAATATACACCTACACATGGTTTACATACTCACATATCCCAGCAAACAATTTTTTTTTGCCATGTTTTCTTTCTACTCCACAGTAGAAAGAAGAAGATTGTGTGGGTCAATTTGGAAATATCAGGTATACCGTAAAAGCAATGGGATCGATAAATTTTTGATATAAGTCTTCCCGTCTATATTATTTTATCTCTCATTTCCTATTTTTTATATATATTATTTCGAGGACAACTAGAACTAGCCAATACTGTGATTTAAAAATTTTAAAGTGTTTTTTGTATAGGACTCCGAGTTAACTGCTATTTGCATACAGGAGAAGTTAGTTAGCTCCTCCTCTCTTACGTGATTATTTATAAAGGGTGTTTTTTCTTGAAGTGTAGTTTTCAATCTGACAATACTTTTTTCGGAGTTGAACTTTTTGACAGCTGTCACTTGATTTATGCTCAGTTTGGTTTGCAATTTCATAATGAATAGACGTCTGAACAATGTTTACAAATTATTGAAATTTATTATCAAAATTCATGCGCTGTGAAAAGCTACGTCCATTTAGCAAAGAAACTCATTTTTGGCTCAATGGATACATGAATAAGCACAATTGCCGTATTTAGATAGAAGACCAGCCAGAGGCAAATCAGCAGCTACAAATGCATCCCGAAAAATTCACTTTTTGGTGCGGTTTATGGGTAGGCGGCACCAGTGGGTCGTACTTCTTCAAAGACGATGAAGGCAGCAACATTATGGTCAATGGAGAAAGGTACCGTTGGATGATAACAGACTTTTTTTTTTGCCGAAAATGCAAGAATTGGACTCGGCCGACATGTGGTTCTAACAGGACGATGCCACATGCCACACTGCACGCGAAACCATACATCAATTGAGAGACGAATTTGGTGAGCATTTAATCTCACGTTTTGGTGTAGTCAATTGGCCACCAAGATCGTGTGATTTGACCCCGTTAGACTATTTTTTGTGGAGCTATGCTAAGTCTCTTGTCTATAGAGACCAGCCAAACACGATTGCTGCTGTGGAAGTCAAGATTGAACACGTCATGGCCGAAATGAGTGAAAAAATGTTCCAAAATTGGACCTTCAGAATGGACCACTTGAAGCGTAGCCGCGGGCAACATTTAAGTGAAAATATCTTTAAAAAGTAAATGGCAGGAATTGATTTATCAATTCAAATAAAAATTTCATTCCCTTTTGTAAAAGTTGTGTGTTTTTTTTATTCATTTTCAAAAACTAAACTTTTATAAAAATCACCCTTTATAACAACGGGTTACGCGCAGGGCGCCTGGTTCTAATCTAGACAAAGAAAGTGCAACTTTATCTTGGGCAAGCAATAGCAAACTTCCAAGAGTAAAAAAACTATTCACAAAGCTTTGTATTTCGCCATTCAGATTCGGCTATAATTTGTAAGCACCCAATGTTAATATTTTCCCATGCATCATAACATTCAGGTATTACATAGTATTTGTTGGCATGAATTTGAGAACTATGTAGATTCATCAAGGGATTTCGATGTTTTGGATGATTGTATACAATTTATGTACTTTCTCTTTTTCTCAACACATTCGTAACATCAATCAACTAAAATTTACTTCCGCATTCCAGAGAGAATAGTTAATGTGTATTTAAAGCAGTTTCACTCCTATTGTTGCGGCTCTAGAGTTTTTCAGGGGTCAATAACAAATTTGCTCGATGGATCACCAGTTTCTTAAATGACCGCTCTATCCGTGTTGTAATCGATGTTATTGCTTCGGAAGGTCGTGCCATTAATGCTGAAGTGCCGTTGGGTTCGGTCTTTTCCCCATCCGTTTTCCTTATCTTCATCAATGATCTTCTGTCTTTGACAAGGAACCCCTTTAACTCCTTTGCAGATGACAAACCATTTCTCATTCATATACCTGTACAAAGCGCCTTAACTCTTTGGAGATTGAGGGAAGAAGGCACTCAGAAATCTGAGTTTTTCCTTGATTGCTATGAACTTCCAAAATTTGAAACTAACGTTCACAGTTTATTCTTACTCATTCCCACTCTCTCCTGTGCAGTTTCCTTCCTCAATCAACACAGCAGTGCTCTACATTCATAAAACAGAAAAAATTGGGTCAGAATTTTTTTTCAATTCAATTACAATTTGAAATTTATCTCAAATTGTTCGGTGGGAAATGTATACTTATGCATTTGTGTGTATGAGTGTGTATATTTGAGTGATATACTCATCGTACTTAGTATTGCTGTTGCACAAACATTGCACACATCAGGTGTTTTCATTTAATTTGCGAAATTTGTTTGCCACAAAGAAGGCAAAAGCGAAAGAAAAATTTACCTTCTGCATGGAAACAATTGTGGAAAATATATAACTGGTAGCTACGAGTATACATATACATACATACATACATACATACATACATACATACATACATACATACATACATACATACATACAAGCACATATGTAGGTACACATGTATACTATGTAGTAGTAGTTTTAGTAGCGTCTGAATTTGTTCATTTGAGATGTTCAAGTAGCGTTGTAGTAGTATTCGTCCCACTTACAATAACAGCAGAACATGGAAGTGTACTCCTATCATATTAAACCAAGTTATGTGTGTTTGCTTTTACCAATCAATTTCTAACTTCTTATATTTTTAGTTTTCAGTATTGTGAGAACTTTTAAAATTTTTCTTGGTTATTATTTTTAAATTTTCGGATTGATTTTTCTTGGAATTTGATGATGAAAAGCTTATTATGAAAACACTTAGGTTATGAAATTTCTTTGTGCCAGTGCTAGTGTTTTAAAATTTTGAAAATCATGAAAACATAACCGGATTATTATTGCACTCATAGCAAATAGTTTTCGAATGCAGCACAAAAGTATGCAATGTTTCCTGTTGTGTTGTTCATAAAGTGAATAACTAGAATTGCATTTTTGTGTTCTGTGCTTGCAAGCGCATGTGTATGTATGTGGTGAAAATGAAAAACTGCTTAAGTCGACTTAAGATGTAAAGTATTTTATCACATATTTTTGACTATAAATAATAAAGTGGATAACATTTCTGAATAATTTTTTTAAACTAAATATAAATATATTATATATAGTATTCTAAAATATTGCTTTAGTTTCAATGATATTTCCATTCAAAGCTAGCAAACTCGCTGAATATAGTAACACACTTCAGCTGTTTTTCATTTTCATAACAGAAATTATACAGGCATACAAGTAAGAAGTCTGCACTGCACGTTTGACAACAACAACGTAAATAATTTTGCTAACTAACAGTTGCGCAAATGAAAACTGTTTTTAACTTATGTTTGTTTATGTGCACTTCATGCAAATATGTATGCAATTTCTATGCGATGATAAAATGTTAAATAAATGACAATAAGATTTTCTGCTTTATGCGTGTGTGTGTACGAGTCTGTGCATGTGTTATTTGCTCTCTGTATATGTTTATATTTACTTGCATTCTGTTTCGGTTTTTGAGGGAGCATTTTCATTACAATCCTTTTTATTTGTTTGGCTACACACATACACACACACACACGCACACACTCAAACGCAGCGTAACACTAGACATGAACTGAGCTTTCTGTTTTTATTTTCATGTGTGTGTTTTGTGGGTGCGGCTTTTCATAGTGTGTATGTGTGTGTGTGCGTGTGCTGACACAGATTTTTCTTTTTGTTATATTTTCTACGTTTTTTGTTTTCTTTGGTATGGTTTGGCTTTTCGAAACACATGTTTGGTTTTTATTGGCATTGTGTTTGCAGTTTTTGTTTCTGTTATTCTTGCTGTCGCTACACAATTCGCTTTAATTATTTTAATTACATTTATGAATGACAAAGTAAGTAGCTGAAGGACGGGGAAGGATGTGTTCGTACTTTTATTACTTTATGACCACGACATTCAGACCAACACTTTGATTAGAACATTAATTCAGACCAAACGCAGACCTAAACTCAGGCTAAAATTCCGAAACGAAACTAGACTAAATATCAGAAAGTAGAACAAATGGATTAAAGTAAACCATAATTCACACCAATAATCACACCAGAAGCCGTTGAAAACTCAATATAATCATAAAAAAAAAATCATTCGACAGTACGAAATACGAAGAGTATTTGACTGGTGTGAAATAAATAAGTTTGTGTGCGTAAATAAATATCAAATACGAATACTATAAAACGGCAATAGAATTATTTAGCTCTAAACTATTAAGAATAAATTTAAAGAGCTGAGGAAATTTCCTCAACAGTAAATATTCAAATATTCTCATTGACTGTAGCAGCAGCAGCCGATTCACACACACATCAAACTTTACAAATCCATCTCCATTTACGATGCTTTCAAAAACTAATCTCTCAGCACTTACAGCACAATTTTCTTGAATTTTCGTCGACATTTCAAGTTAATCCTTCCTTCCAAAAGCAGCACACAAAGCAAATATCAAGCACTTCAAGCACTTCAAAAAAAAAAAAAACAACAATATTCTTTGCCGCTCGCGCCTTTGCCTCCTTCCGCTACCTTCTCCAGGAGGCACTTGCCACTGATGCATCAGCAACACTTTGTAAGCAATTTCTAGCTAGCAGGTACTCTCGGCACACACGGGAATTTGTTGCAACTTTTGTGATGTGAAAAGTCGTTGTTAAATCGACACGATGGAAAAAGGCTGTTGTTGTAGGCGGCAACAACAACTTACCTCCATATATGAGAGGTGTAGCAGTCTACCACACACGTGTGCTTCAACTGCTTTTGTTACCACCACAATGTTGCCAATATTACAGACACACTTTTGCTGTTGAGCTGCAGTTTCTATCAGCAACTAGGATTTTAAGACTTTCTACATGTTGCAACTGTTTCGTATAAGCATACATATTTCAGCTACTGCACTGCTGCTGTTGCTTGTATTGCATTTTCTACTAAAGCCTCCTCTAAAGATTTTCCTCGGCTTTATGTGCGAATATTGCTGACAGAAAAATTGTGTGGTTTATGTATTTAGATTACATTTTGATATTGAATTTTAAAAAAGTGTAAATTTACATTGATTTATTTCTTATTTGCTTTCTACGTAAAAAAAAATAGTTGTAAACTTGTATTTAATTCAAGAAGGAGTCGTCGAGTCACCTGTGTTACTGAGTATACACATACAGACATATCTTGAATGTTGGTTGTCCTCCTTGTTGCACTACATATACTCTCAACTTGCTTAGTGCATACTCTGCTGTTATTTAAGCACATTTTATCCTATAGTTTTTCACAGCGTTTAGTTATAATCTTCTTCGTCTTTCTTTTTGTTTTCTTTTCTTCGAAGAATATTATATTTTTGCATAATTTCTTCATTTCTTATAGTTACTTCTTTCTGTATAAGGTGCACACATCTTTTAAAGGCTTCCTCTATTTTCAGTCCATCGTTGAATGGGAAAAATTCTATTTCACTGAGGTCAAAACGGAAAATTATGATATATGGTACATGAAAAGGACACAAAAATGTTATCAGACAGCCGCATTCTACAGTATCCATTTATCTCATCTTTGGTATTAAAATACTAAGTAAACGGTGACGAAGCCTATCATAGAATGTTCAAGAAAAATATTTCTCATTGAAAATTACTAAAAACTAAAATTTATGACTAGAAAAAAGTCATAAATTGATGTCTCGTTCTGTGGCAAAAAATATATAATTGACAAATACTTATACATCAGTGAATCTGGTTTCAGAGTGGGAAATGAACGATATTAGGTGGTGAAGTATGTAGGACGTTTAAAGCTATTCCACCTTATCTATCTTCCAGTAATTTCATTCAATATTTATCGAAACTTATAATTTCTACATCTAAATATGTACAGTGTCGGACAATAAAGTAAGAACACATTGCACTTTAAAACATCCATTGATTTTTTTTTTATCGGACTGCTTATGGCAAAAAATTTTTATAGAGAAGAAAATGGTATGGTATATACTTTATAAATTTCTAGGTGGCAACACGACATTTAAATATTTTTTGGGGATTCCCTAACAAAAAAGTTGAAGCGAACCATTCGAAGGCGGACAGCAGACGAAAAATTTTATATTTTAAAAAGAAAACTTAAATTTTAAACTATTCCATAATGTCACAGCAAAATGGGTCGAGCAAAGCACTGTAGCAAGGAGGAGTGTGATTTGGTGAACAAACTGCGAAATGAGGGACAAAGCATCCGCCAAATAGCTAAAACTATTAGCAGATCCTCGACATTTGTCTACCAATCTTTATTACCTCAAAAATTTCATTGCAAGAGAGGTAGGCCCCGCAAAACTGGAAGTGCAGATGACAATCGCATAAAAATTTTGGAGGCACGCGATCCATTTAAGGCAGCTGCCGCAATTAGAGAGGAGACAGGGGTTCAAATTTGTGCTCGATCAGTAAAGAGACGTTTGGTGGGGGAAAAAAATGTATGGGAGAACAGCACGAAGAGTACCAATGTTGACACAAAAACATCGAAAGTGTCGCATAGAGTTCGCTGAAGCGCATATTAAGTGGGATGGTTCAATTAATGCAAAAAAATGGCGTAACATATTATGGACAGACGAAGGCAAGGTCATTGCAGAATTGAGCCCAAAATATACTAGGAAAACGTTTAAGCACGGAGGTGGAAGCATCATGCATCCCCATACCATCTTGGTATGGTGTGGGCCCTCTGTATTGGATAAAAGAAGCGATGGACAGATTTTTTTTACGTAGACATCCTTCAGGAGGTGATGCTTCCTTATGCTGAATGGGAAATGCCCCTGAAATGGCAATGGCAACAGGATAACGACCCGAAGCAAACCTCAATCCTTGCGCGAGATTGGTTTTCCCATAATGGATTTCCCGTTATGATCTGGCCTTCACAATCTCCTGACCTTAATCCAATCGAGAACTTGTGGAATATTGTCAAAGAGAGGATTGGCAGTACCAGAGCTAAAAACAAAGACGAATTGTGGCAAAGCATTCAAAGAGCGTGGTATTCCATACCCCAGGCTACTTGCGCGTCTCTGTTGGAATGAATGCCTAAAAGCTGTAAGGCGGTTTTAATTAACAAAGGCTATTCCACAAAATATTAGCATTAGTGAAGAATTTGAGTCAATATTTTTATAATTTTTTTAATTTAATAGAAGTGTTCTTAAGTTGTTTGTCCTTTTGAAATGTGATTTTATGTATAACTTTTAAATTTATTTTTTTACACTGAATTGATTTGGTTTTTGTTTTAAGAAAAAATTAAACTTATGGAATAAATGAATAAAAGTAAATACCTTTTAAATTTATCATTAGCTTAGATAAATATTTTTTTAAGGTATTTGGTTTCAGAACAAGGTGTTCTTATTTGATTCTCCGACACTGTATATCTATGATGCTATTACTGCTTGCTGTGTATTGCCTTTCGATATACATAACTATGTATGTATGTATGTATGTATGTAAATATACCAAATGCCTGAACATGCTGCAAATGATCCTATATGTATCTCTTATCATCTCTCAATAGGTGGGTGGTTGGAGTGCTCGCGTAGGGCGGGCGAGCTTACTATTCGATATGATTTCAAATTCCTTAAACTAAACTTATGCAAATGCTGCATTTTTTCTTTAAACTTTTTCTCCTATTTTGTTTTGTTAATATTCCACAATTTTCTACTTTTGCTGTGGATTGCAACAAGTGCATTCTATATTTCACTTAATATTTTTGATTTTATTTTCTACTATTACTTTCTTGCTACTACTCTCTATTGCTCTCTACTGCTACAACATGACGTTGTTCTGTATGTATGTAGAATTTTGTGTGTGTGTTTTTTTTTTGGGTAAATACTAGTATAATTTCCTCATCTCCTTCTTTTGTACTACTCGTATATGTTGCTTCTTCTTCTTTCTTCTAAGTATTTGCCGTTTTTCTGTATGCAAAACAAAGTTTGTTTGCAAAGACAATAAGTCCTGATAGCTTCTTCTTCTGCTTCTGCTTCTTCCATCTTCTATATTCTGGGTATGACCAGCACGCACGCTGGGAACATCATAGAGTCGCCATTATACTATCATTTATTTCATCTACTTTATATAAATCCATTTGTTCTTGTTGTTTCTTAGATTTTCATATTTTATTTACGTTTTTGTCTTGCATTTTAAATCGGCTTTCAAATTCAGTTTGTTGTACATATTATGTTGCTGTTATTTTTGTTAGGTTGTTGCTACAGAGTGTTGTATAAAATCAACTGCTTTTAAATTTGAATGCTACTAGTTGATTTATGGCCTTAAGTAGTTTTGATTTGTCTGTCTTCTGTTTGTTTATTTTCTTTTCTGATTGTGTGTAATTGAAAATATTTAATAAATTTTTGGAATTGGGTATTTTCTGGTTTCATGAGTTTTTTGTTTTAGTTTTGGTAAAGAGAAAATTTTGTTATGGTTTAATATAATTTTCGAAGTTTACTTCGTTAGAATCGTTTTTATATTTAGGTCGGGGGTAAAAGGTGATCGTCGCAACGGAAATTGTCACGGAAATGATAGTTAGCGCCCTCTATCAGAAATAGCGTATGGAAAATGTATTTAATACGAATATTTAGAAAAAAAAATGCTATTTATTCTGCCACTTGGAAAAAAATATCACATTATGGAAATAACTGCAACCAACTTTTAACAACATTTAACACTGTTATCTAGGGTTTTTATATATTAGTTTTTGTGATAATTAACATAAAATAAACAATTACAAAATCTCACATCAAACGAACTTGAAAATTTGATTTTTATTTGACAAACTAATAAGAAACCAACTGTCAAAACTGCCAGTTCGATATACGCATGCGAACGAGAAAATTAGCGAAAATATTTGAACGAGATTGGTATATTGCTCACAGTGTACAGTGTAACAAAGAGTAGGCATGAGTTGAGTAGCAGTATTGTGGTGTTCGTACCTATGAACTTTTAGACGTGTGAGAAATAGCAGGGCTGTATGGTAGACAATATTGGAAGCTGCTGAAATGTATGTATGAATATAGAGGTTAAGTTCAGTTGAATACGTTTGTTTTGAAGTTCTTTCACATAGCGCCTCGACTAGCCCACAATTCATGACAATATGCACGTTCATTTCACAATGTGTATACAAATAATTTTTCTAATGCTACCTTTGGTAGAAGGCTCTCGTCAAATTTTTACATACTCAATTGATAGAGGGCGCTGCCGCCGCCCATCAATTTATCGTCAAATTTGAATTTTCAAACAAAAATTTGACATTTCAACTCAAAACATTCAGAAATTTCGAGAGCTGAAAGAACGAGCGAGTATTGACTGAAAAAAACACGCACGGCACAAACAAATGCCAATTGTAACAGTACCTGATAATAACGTTGATAGTCATAGTAGATAAATTAATATCAAAAATGAAAAATTGATTCTTTGAATAGCGAATGAAAATAATTTTTTCCAACGAAACTAATTTCTTCTGTATTTCTTAAAACAAAGTCGTGAAATATGTTTGTAATTCCATAACTCGAAAACGAAGAAGCCTATTTGCTTTGCTTGGAGATTTTTTGTTGTGTTCATAATTTTCCCATAAAGGGCGTCGCACAGACCATACACTACATGTATATATGCAAGCTATAACTCGGCTCCCTTTGAATATTTTTTTTTACGAAATTTGTCACAGGACTTTATGTGTGCAACTTTAAGCTCCATGTATCTAATGAGCGGAATTGGACAAAGAACGTAGCACCACACTACATACACTACAATATTTCAAAATGTTGCCTTTGAATATTTTTTAACGAAATTTGGCACGGGACTTTGTGTGTTCAGCTCTAAGCTCCATGCCACATATAAAGGTGGTGGGACAAAGGGGCGTGGCAACGCCCAAACGATACTCACACGGTACACAGTGCGGTCAATATTACTGATCACAATGAATTTGAGATGGAAGGTTGATTGGAAGAAGAGTTACAATCAAATTAATTTTAGGTGGTACGAAGTTCGCCGGGTCAGCTTAGTTTATACTAACCTGAAACGCAAACGTTCTGAGGCAGTAACCTTGTGTAGGGCGTTCAACTGACGCACACAATTTTTTTATGTATGTATGTATTCTCGTAAGCATATGCTTTTGAAAAAAATCTTACTGACCACATTTCTGTATGTGAATCTCTTATGAAACGGAATGATTTCGAACAATTTTTGCACAGAATGGTTACTGGTGACGAAAAATTAATAACGTGTGACAATAATGTGCGAAAAAGATCTAGGTCAAAACAAGATGAACCTACCCAAACCGTCGCAAAGCCGGAACTGATGCCAAGGAAGGTTGTGCTTGGTATTTAGTGGGATTGCAAGGGTCCTGTATAATACGAGATGCTTCCGCGTGGCTAAACGATTAATTCGGAATTGTACTGTCAACAGTTAACAAGATTGAATCAAGCGCTCAAGGAAAAACGTCTGGAATTAGTCAACAGAAAGGGTGTCGTCTTTCATCACGAAAACGCTAGGCCACATAATTCTTTGGTGACCCGTCACGGCTGGAATTTATTCGAACCAGCCGCCGCGGCGGCCACTTGCCCGAAATCGTTTTGTAAAACATAATGCCAAATCCTTATCTTTTGTAACCTTTGTATAGTATTTTTTGTAGTTGCCAACCAGAGCTGACACGAAAATAGAATGCCGCCATATAATTAAATTTCTAATAGATTTTGAATATTTTTAACAGTCAAATTTTATGTATTGGAAAAAATGTGTCAATCTTGATCTATTTTTTCACATACACTGCGATTCCACGAATTAGGTTCATAATAAAGAATTGAATAAATTCAGTTGTCGCTAGTGAACCCTCTTTTTATAACGATTTTGTAAGTGTTAAAAAAAAAGTGTTTATTTTTGTTTGATTCATTGAATGAGGTTCACGCAAAGAGTTGACGATATTTTTTTAACGTTTCTGAGTTGATCCGAGGGGATCAAAATATATTTCTATCATGATGAAGGAACATTTTATAGCTACAAAGCTTGGTCGCAGTAATAATGTTGTCAGTAACGGTTTAAGAAACAAGGATTCCTATGGAAAAAATTTCAAAGGAGGTACTCCTAAGGCCCTAACCACTTCCTAAAAGCGAAAAATTATGCGAATTGCATCCAACTCGAAGCTGTCTAATGCTAAAATTGGTTATGAAGCAGGAGTTAATGTAAGGAAATCCACCGTCCGTTGTGTGATTTGTAGTGCAGAGTATTTCAAGTTTCGAAAGCTTCAAAAAAAAACCTCTATTAAATGTTACACTTCACTGTTACAAACGTTTGTCTTTGCAGAGGGTCACATGACATGGAATGCCGGAAATCATAATGTAGATGTTTGACGAAAAGTTGTGCTCTCAGATGAAAATAAATTTCCAGATAGTTACAATTACTATTTCCATGATACCAGAAAGGAGAAACTATTTTTGAGTCGCCACCATAGCCTAGCCGTGAGGGTCGATTAATGGTATGGGTGAAATTTCGCTTCATGGATTTAGTTTTTCCAGAAGGCGATATAATGCGGTTCATTATATCTTTCGACTCATGCCACAGATTTTCAAACACTACAATGCTCCGATCCATACAGAACGAGTGGTTAAAGACTGGATTTCTACCCAAAATGTTGAACTTCTTTCATGGCCACCCGACCTAAACATCACTGAAAACGTTAATTATTGGAATCAAATCTGCCTGGAATGAAATTTCTTTCAATCAAATTTCTGAAATCACTTTATGATTCTCTTAAAAACAGTATTTTTGCAGATATCCAGAAGAACACACACTATTAAAATGCATTTTTAAATTTTTCTTTATTACCAATTTGGGCAGAGAAATCAATGGCTTCTAACCTGATTCCTGTGAAGCTAATTCATTGAACCGCAGTGTATCTTTGGCTAGAAAATAGTTGAAATGTTTTTAGTTAAAAAAATAAATATAATATTTAATAAAATTGTGTGAATTTAAATTGTTTGCTTTGGCAGTACTTCAATTTCATTGCAAATAAACATTTGATAAATAATGCAACAAATATACAAAATAAAAAAATATACAGCGTTCATAAAATAACAGCGTTCGTAATCTATAGTAAGAATTTAATTTTTTTAGGAAAATACTACAAAAACTCTAGTTCGTAAACATCGCTAATAATTTCAAATGTAAAATATAAAAACTTTTATTAATTAAACAATTGCTAAAATACGGTCACCCCAATCAACACAACAATTGAAATATTAGTGAGCTTTAAAACCAGATATGTGCATACACTGGTGGCCATATCTAAAGCAACCAGAATAAAATATCGATATTAGACAAAAAAAAGTGGTATATATTACACAAAGACGGTAATTTTTAAAATTTTTATAAATGATATTTTATGTATTTCAAATTAAAAAAAAATAAAAATATTAATTAATTACAAAATTTTTTTACAAACGAAAAAACGAAATTTACCCGATTTTTGGGTGGTCATAACTAAAGCAACTTTCACAGTCCAACTTAAAATTATACAATAATGTTAATAATCGATAGCATAACCCTTATTTTTGATAACTTCTGCACACCTACGAGGCATAGAATCTATAAGTCGTTCAATTTGATCCTTAGAAATATTGTTCCATGCATCCTGGATACGGCTGAAAATGTTGTGTTTATTAGTCTCAGAATCCCTTTTAATCTTGCGATCTACGATGCTCCACAAGTTCTCGATCGGGTTCAGATCAGGAGACTGAGCTGGCCATGCGAGACTTTTTATGTTTGCGTCACTCAACCAATCTTTAACGAATTTCGAGGTATGCTTCGGGTCGTTATCATGTTGGAAGACCCAAATAATAGGCATATTCTTTTTTGCATAAGGAAGCATTATATTTTCCAACACATTTTTGTAAACGAAACGATCCATTGTTGCTATTATTTGGTGAATTGGTCCAACTCCAGCATACGAAAAGCAGCCCCACACCATGATAGAACCTCCACCATGTTTAAAGCTAGCCTGGCCTTGCTATTTTTTTTTGGAAATAAATGGCTTCTTTGATGGCTTTCGAGCGCGTAGACCAGCTTCCACCGCTCGTCTCCGTACAGATCTTGCGCTAATATCCAAAGATAACTCTCTCACCAATTCAGTTGAGGTTACAAAAGGCTTTTTTTTTATTTCTCGAACAATTCTTTTGTCAACGCGATGTGTTGTTTTTCGTGGCCTCCCTCCAGCATGTATTGTCACTAGAGAACCAGTTGCAAGAAATCTGCTAATTATTCGAGAAATCACTGATTTTTGTATTGAAAACTTCTGCGAAATATTTTTCTAGGATAAACCGTTTTTATAATCATTTATAATTTGTTCTTTAACCGTATTATAATACTTGTTTCTAGCCATTTTGATAATTTTTTTTTAATTGCCTCTAACCCGAAAATATTCACGTGTTATGTCTTGAGAAATTCACAAAAATAATTGTTAACAAACGAATTAATAATAAATGCACAAAGTATAACACAAAATAAATAACGGTACTCCAAATAAGCATTGTTGACAACATAGTTTGTACAGTCAAGTTGCTTTAGTTATGTACATACATGAACATTATTGATGCACAAGAACAAATTAGAGCATAAAAAATATATAAAATGTATGGTATAAGTACAATTGCACTTTGCTTTTAATCTGTGCTTTGCTATTTCGTCGGTATTTACGAATACGACAATGTAACGATGATATTTTTCACTCTTTTTCGTTTTTGATTTGCGACTCGGCTTTCGACAGCAAAGAAAACTTTCTCTTTGGCTTTCTTGCTCTCTGGTTTTTTATATGTTCTCTTCTATTTTTTGTATGGGAGTGAGACATCTTACATTATTTAGATCGTTGATATAAGAGTGAAGTGATTAAATAGCACTGTAAGAGAAACATTTGATATCGAGTTGTCCAATTTATTATTGATTTTCAGCACCTGATGCATTGAACCTGAACTGACTACTAGCTAAGTATTTGTGGCAACACTTGCGATACTGTCAGTGTTAATATTGCTACAATTATTTAGTGAAATATAAACCTCTCTTCGCTGGTTTCAAACTATAACTTCTCACTTGGTATATATGGAGCTCTGCTCCATTGCCAGCAAGAATTCAATTTGATAAAAAGAAATTAACCTAGTGGTCGAACAAACCATTGCCGCGTTCTTCACCCACAAAAATAGATATAATTAATTTATTGCAATGTGATATTCATAGCGGATTATGTTTTATTACTGTCGTGTGCTGCTGTTAAATAGGAATCCATAAATTTGTTAAAAAAAAATTACATGGCAGCAAAAAAAAAAATTTATTGTAGTAATTTACCAATTACAAGTTCATAAATAAAAGAATTAATAATTAGAATGAGCACAAAAAACTTAATACACAAAGTACGATGAATACAATGCAACAAAATGTTAAATGACATACATAATTATGGAACTGCAAACATAAATAAATTGACTACATATGAACAATAAATATAAATGAGCAGTATCAACCTGTTGTTGTTTACATACATACATGCCTACATAAATATAAACATTTCGCATCAATTTTGCACTTGAATATAATATTGCGTGACACTGTTGCAACAACCGATGGCATCAGATTTGCCATGATATTATAAAATGTTTGTAATAAGAACAAACAGTGGCAGATCCAGAGGGGAGAGTTTTATGGGGCTGCTGTTACACTTTGATACTTTTAATTTCTGTTTGATTTATATTCGAATTTTTGGTTAATGTTAGCTTAATTTTGAGTAATTTTGGTCTAGGTTTTGACCTGCTTTCCGACTGATTTGTATCTGATTTTTGGTCGGAATTTTGTTCCAATATTTGATCGACTTTTAGTCTGATGTTGGTCTACTTTTTTTTTACTTTTAATGGCACAACAGCCCATAGATGGCCTAGGCCGAGCTTTTCGCATCCACTCATGTTGTGCGTGTTAAGCTTGTTGTGCGAAGTGAAAAGCTTTTCATAGGCAATTTTTACTCTTGTAGGTTTGCCATTGCCTGCCAAGAGCTGGTGCCGTGTAGAAAAATAATTTTTTCTACTTTTTGATTTTGCCTGTGCCGAGATTCGAACACCGGACTCTCTGCGTAGCAGTCCAACGCACTACCACTACGCCACAGCGACCACTATGTATGTTGGTCTACATTTGATCTAAATTTTGGTTAGATACTTGTGAACATTTTTTGTCTACTGTTTTGGGTCTTAATTCCAGTATGAATCTGGGTAAAATTGTACATAATTTTCTTATTTGAGTTTTGGCCTAGTTTTGCTTTGAATCTTTAGTGTAGTTCATTTGGAGTTTCATGTGGAGTTGTTATTTTCGTTTGCTTGTTTTCTTTCTGAATTTCTTGTCTACGAGTCTAATGGGTGTTGTCTGTTAGTCTAAGTTTTGGACAGATGGTTGCCCCAGGGCTGCATTTCATTTGTTCAAATTTTTCTTTTAAATTTGGATTTAACTTTAATTTTGACTTGAAAATTGTTTTTTGGTCAACGCAATGAGTTAAATTATTTATTTGTCTTCTCTATATAATTTCCAATATGGAATAAGTAAAATTAACCCCTTAAACCAGATTTAGGAGATCCGCCACTGTTCACAGATAAAAATCAAACTAATAGTTTAATTTAATAAACAGTGAAGGAGAGCAAGTGTAACAGTATAACTGACAAATGAGTTCAATAAACTCATTTTTAATGACACACCCTGTACCTGTGCTACCTACTGCAGAGTCGGGTATTGCAAAAATTACAAGCAAATGCACAAAATTCAATTGCAGTGACGTCTCCAAACAATTGTGAAGTCAACTGAAACGTTGAACAGTTAATTTATATTCATTATTCTAAAGAAAACAGCGAGTAATATCAGTTGGAAAATCATAATTTTATAGTGCAAAAAGAACAAGAAGTAGAGAGACAGAAGTTGCCGAAGAATCGACGTTAGGTGGGTTTGGTGTGAACTGATTGAATTGGCTGCTGGTTGCTTTGGGAACCTACTGGAAAGAAAAACTGCTAACACAACGATTTTTTCTTTTATTATTATACTTATTAAAATTGAATATGATTGGTACAGAAAGCGGTGTGGCATAAAAAGTTGATGAAGGTATATATTAATTCTGTAAATTTAATTAAAACATGGCTCCAGGCTAGAAAGTTTGTTCGCTTCAATAAAAGAGTAAAATTAATATTATTGAGATTATGAATTTGTGCTCTTTATGAGAAATCGCTTGCTGGGATTGCAAGTATCTCTACATTAATACAACTTGTTGCCTACTTAAAGTGACAGAATTCAATAGAAATTATTGGACGTATAACTTGAAAATGAGGGATTCACACTTGTTGACGTAACTTGTAGTAAATAACATCTGGCAATACTGTAAACACCTCCATGTTTGACCTACGTCATGTATCTTCTGTTTTGATTATATAACAATTTAACAAAGTGTAAACAACATAACCTTTGTGCGCTACAATGATGTCAGCATACGTGCTAAATAATCAGCAATTGCGGGAAGTTTTAGTTTTCGAAAATAAGTGGAGCTGAAAGTTATAGATTGCTGTTGGAAGTTTACGATGAATATCGTAATTTAATCGATGATTAAAACATGCGATTTATGGTTTCGACACTTTAAAAGTGGAGATTTTGGCACCAAGGTATTGCTATGTATTTGGTGGGTTTAGATGGGTGTAAACGATTTATTATAAGCTGCTAAAACTTAGTGGAACTTTTACTGGAGAGCTGTATCGGAAACAATTGATTCGTTTGAAGGGAGTAATGGCTGAAAATCGACCAGGCATGAGGAAGATTTATATCACCCGCCTAATTTACCAGACCTTGCTCCGTCCATCACGTTTTTGATCGTTGCAGAATGCCCCTTACTGTTTGAGTGTATTGCGCAAGTTTTCGCTTTACTTGGAAATTGCTTTTGCGTCAGCTGAAAATTCTGGCTTTTATCGTTTCCATGGCACTTTTAATTTCTTCCACTGAAATTGGCATATAACTTTCTTGTTTTCTATAAATCTCAAATAGATATTTTTAATGTCACCACTCACATACATACATACTTTCTTATTTGTACAGAACACCCACTTAAACTGCTTTCAAAATCTGGAAGAAAATGTATTACATGCGTACATAAAATGTCAGCAATTCGTCAGTGAGGAATGAAACGAAAAATCATTACGGAAATAATAAACAAGAATATGAAACTTTTATTATGGCTTTCTATTTCCGTGTGGCAGCAAAGTCATGACGGCGACGAGCACTTGTTTGCTTTGCTGTTTGCTTTTTTATTTGCTGTACATACAATATACTAAAAATTCTGGACAAATCATCACAACTTGTCATGAAAGCCACACACTCATTCTTCATCAACCTCATCATGATGTGAAGAAGCAAGAAAATCATAAATGCATTAACATGAAAGATGCTTTCAAACTAGCAGCGGAATGTATTCATATAATGACAAACCTTTAAAAGAGGATTGCCAGCTCATGTGCGCTTGGTGGTTGCCATCAACTTCCGTTCGTTGTTTCACTCCCTGTGTGTGTGTGTGTGTGTGTGTGTATGCTCCCTAACAGATCTTATCACAACTTTGTTGTTTTTGGTGGCACACATGTTGACTACGACTTCTTGTTTGCCTGCCTGCCTGCCTGCCTTCTTGCTCTGGTTTGCGATCAGCCAAAAATTGCATATTTGTGTGAGTTGAATCGGTGTGTGTGTGTGTGCATGGGTTGGTACATGTTGCCATTTTACCATAGCAGCATCACTAAAATACTCCACAATCGAGTGGTGCAACCAGCAACATACGAGAGTACGTATGTTTACATGGGAAAGATGTGTCGCATGCTCATAAAATGCTCAACATTGTCGCAACTGTCAAGTGTAACAGATTGTTAAGCAAACCATGGATGAGCAGCACAGCTTCACATTTATGAAGAGCGATTTATATACGAAACTTATGAATTTTCTTCTACTCGTCTTTATTGCAATACATACTATGTTACATGCGCACATACTGCCAATAAATTTTAGCGGTTTTTTTGTACTGTAAGAGGTTACTAATTTCCGTTATATTCAGTAGGGTACGCTTGAAATGCACAAAGTGTCATTTTGATAAGGTCGACAGAAACTCTGCTTTCAAAGGAAAATTTGCAAATATTTTGTTAAAATTTTAGTGTTTAATATTTCTCAAAATTATTTGAAAAATTTCTGATGACTTTAAAAAGTAAAATACTTGTCAAAAAAGTCATACCAATTTAAAAAACATCTTTAAAATCGACTTTTATGTTTCGTCCACATTTGCAATTAATCTAAGTACAATTAAGTTTGGCTGAGAAAGTTTGACAGAAAATTTGTTGTTATTCAATTTGTATTTCGTAAATATTTACTAATAATTTGTAAAAAGTTTAAGCTAGATTTCTAAAAGAGTTTCTTTTCTCTTTGATTCCATTGTTATTTTAAAAATTAGCAACAATTCAAGGAAATATTTGTAAAATAAATTACGCTTGTTGTTCACTAAGAAAATGCTGCTTCAAAATAAATTATTGGGAACTGAAATCGGTTTGTAGATCAAGATCAATATTAGTAAAATCCTGTTGGCAGATTTTTCTCGCTAATTTGTTAACATTTTTTTCCAGCATTAATTTGTTAGAAATAAATGCGATTTTTCAGTACTGCTTAAATGACTCCAGTCATTCAGTTGCTTCATCCTATTTTTGTTTCTTCGTTTTTGGGTTGGAAAAATGTAAAATGTCAATGCATTTTACTGCAATATTTATGCAAGTGCCACCCTGACAGTTATTTTGTTGCTATTGCTATTTTTGTTGGTGTCTTTCGGTTTTCTTCTTGTTGCTGCTTTTAGTTTATTTTGCTATTTTGCTTTTGAAATGACATATTGCTCGGTCGTCTAAGTTTACAGTTCCCGGTACGGTAGTCATGCAGGCAACAACAGTAACATACATACTACATCATTTATACGCTCCACCGTGTATGGATGAGTTTACTTTGCCACTGTAATTTATTATTTGGTTTATTTGCTTTTGTATGCGAGTCTGAGTGTGGGTGTGGTTGTTATAAGCAACAACTCAAATCATCTCCTCCTATAACTTCATGAACCAACCGAAGACCGAACGCTCCTTCATTCCGCTGCTGCTCATCAATAAACATGGCAGTAAGTTTGATGTGTATGCTGCTTAGTATTCATTCACAACTAGTAGTTTAGTTGTATTTAATGTTGTTGTAGTTGTTGGAGAAGTGATGCGCGTTTGGTTTGCTAGAAGAAGAAGCTACCAGATTCTATGTTGAGCGCACATAGCTGCACTTGCTGCATTTTACTCATTTCTGTTGTTTTTTCTTGTGAGTGTGTGTGGAAATTTTCAATTCATTTTTCATTGCATTTTCATGTGCGTTTTTGTTTGGGTGCAATTTCTTTGTAAGTCATTCTTTCATTTTGGTTTCACGTATTTGTTGTATGCGTGTGTGAGTGTGTGTTTGTCAGTTTTTATTTTTGACGGAAATGTGAAAATCTCAACCGCAATTTTCATGTCATCGTTACAACAAAATATTGACGAAGTAGTAGTAGGAACATACTTCTTCAAGTGTATCATACATGCTTCTTTCAATGTAACTCAAACTTTTTACAGAGCCAATGCTAACTAGCGAGCTTTTATCGATATATGGAGTAGTTTGTATTAATTAAGACTTAACACTTGTCACTGTGTCTTAAGTTGCATATTTGAGCCGATTTCACAAGGCTTGGTTCTTAAGATATCTGCTTTTGTTGTACTGTATCTGCCCACTGTAAACTAATAAAGAACTTGTTCATACACACACACACACACACATACACTCACATATACAGTCATGCTATAAACTCACATGACAAAGTGGCACATTCTATCAAAACTCTTTACGTTAATGCGATAGTAAAGGTGGTGGTTAATGTGACAAGTGTTGGAGAAATCATTCCCGCGGCGGGTGGTATTTGCTGGCAACTTCTGCTGCTTTTGAATTAAAGAAAACCACATGCGCTGCAATTATTTTTACTGTTATTTTAATTCTTAAGTTTATATTGCAGTCATAGCTATAAAATTAACTTGAGAATACTATTTATTTTTCTGCTGCTTAGAGCATGCAATTGTTGCAATAACAATTGCTTGGGGAAAAATGTTCATTAATTTATTTCATGAACTTTAAGTATTGGTACACTTGGAAAAATTTCAATTGTGAAACTTTCAAGATATTTTTTCAATTAGCGAATCCCAACGGACCCTCCTTCCCTCCATCACGACCGATGGACGGGGCATCCGCATAAAGAACGGATCGGTGACCGACGCATTCAAATAGGCATTCTTTACAACAATACATATTAAGTCATCAGCTGTTTATCGATTTAATATGATAATTAAATTTGTTTTGATGATTTGCATATGCTAAGTTTCATAGGAATAAAATGAAGTGAATTTCTACAGTTCTATTATTTCGTTTATTTCGTTGTGACATTCAAAAGCTTTACAAGAAATGTTACATTCAGCATTTTTCTTCTGCTTATTAATGTAAGTAGATTAATAAGTTTTAATCGTTGTTCATACGGTGGAAGATTCAAAAGAGGGTTCCAACAAAAGCTCCTCAGTGTAAAAATAAGAAATTACTTTTGAACCGACTCAATTTGACTTATATAGCAATTATGGTATATTGAGGATTCCAGGATTCCAGACAGGGGATTCATACTCAAGAATGGGTCTAACAAGTGAAGTGATCAGCGTTTTTGTTGGATTTTTTTTATTTTTATTTTTAATATAATCAACACACCCCTATAAATGCGGAGCATTGTGTTGATTGGAAGGAAGATAGATAGGTGGGAGGAAAAAGGAGGGAGAAGTAGTTATGAACTTTTGCTTTCAACTTGCAAAGGTCATAATAATTGGGAAAAATTGTTGCACGGAGCTTATTCAAAATACGCGCGGTACGACAGGTTAACGAACTTTCTCTGTAATGCGTAGTGCGTTGGAACACCGTGTCTACATGGAAGGCGTGACTTTCGCTTGCTGACTGTGTAGTTCTGTTGAACACACGAACTGGCGGCATCAGCTTCCGCATCTCAGAAGAACATCTATCGTTAAAGTAACGGTAGAACATTGAGACGCAAGCCACGTTTCGACGATGTTCCAAGGAGTCAATAGAGCTGGAAACTACTGTCTCCTATAAGCTTTATCGCGCGATGTTGGATACGGTCAGGAACTCCCGTTGCGTTCGTGAAACTTCTAGCCTATAGGATCGAACGGACGCAAAACTCCTTTGACCACCAGCGTGTAACAAATCCTAAAAAACTTTTACCTTTGTTCACACGAGTTAATATGCAAGTTAAGACTTAATTTGGAGTCCATTTCTGTAAGAAAAAACAAAAATGTCACAAGTTGGCGCATGATTGCTAGATGTTGCTTCGAAATTTGTTCAAACCTCTTTAATGCACTTTAGCTCAATGGTCGCTGTAGTGTAGTTGACAGTTCGTTGGCCTGGAAAAACGAACTCCTTTGACCAACGTGTAACAAACCCTAAAAAACTTTTAGCTTTGTTACAACACGAGTTGATATGCAAGTTAAAACTTAATTTGGAGTCCTGATGACTTTAAATCTATAGTTGTAAAGAATGCCTAGTTGGATGCGTCGGTCACCGATCCGTTCTTATGCGGACGCCCCCCTCGGTCGTGATGGGCGGAAGGAGGGTCCGTTGGGATTCCAGGGCTGGAATCTCGGCATAGGCAAAATCTAAAAAGTAGGCAAAGCTATTATTCTACAAGGCACCACAACTTGGCAGGCAAAGGCAAACCGACAAGAGTAAAATATTCCTATGAAAAGCTTTTCACCAGGTAAAGGGAGAAGGTAGAGAGAAAGTGCCGGAATAAGAGATGCAAGCACGTTTTACTTTTCAATGAGTACCGGCTAGCTACACGTTTTAGTTTTTTAACGTAGATTTTCTGTAGTTCTCTTAATTCAGCTTCCGGCCCAGCCTGCCTCCCTCTCAATGCACATTCCAGATAGAGTGGGTACTATGGTTACGACTCGACACGTGAGTCAATCCATGAAAACAATCCATAAAACGTAGTGGAAACTGGACCCTGACATTTATTTAATACAAAACTGAGGCAAATAAAATTATTCTGAAATATTTTTTTTTGCACTGTATCTGCATTTTTGTTTGCTTTGGTTTTTCCCCTTTCGATTTGTGTATAGCAGTAAAATTTTCTTTTTTAAATATTTATCATAAATTGTGACATTTTCGATGTAGTCGATTTGGCAAAACAGCAAAAATAAATACTCAGAATAATTAATTCTATTTTAATTTCTTTCAAAATATGTTTTCAAAAGTTTTTAATACACAAAAAAAAAAAAAAAAAAAAAAAACAAAAAAAATTAGTAAAGACAAGAAAATATTTAAGCTTGAGCGTTTTGTTTTTGTTTTCTAATGCAATTATGAATAATAGTAAAATAAGTTGTCATTAAATATTTTTCATTTTCATGTTGTTGCGGTGTTAGTAAAATGTTAACATATTGTCCGTTCATTCTTTATAAGATAAAGTAATTTTAAATTGTGTATAATTAATTAATATAATTTAAAAATGCATAAAAAATAAATGGAAAATTCTTTCAAAATATTTTGAATTTATCAAAAATTGTGCTTTTTTGTTGTGGCAATTTCAAAAATTCTTCTTTCCAGTATTTTGGTATACAAAATTCTTGTGTGTTGCTTCTTTTATTTCCAGGGTTTCTCTGACAGACAATTTTTTTGATGCCACTCATTGTGGGTGTTGTTCTTTAAATGTTTTCATAATTTGTTTCGTATTTTTCTTAGTCAAATGGATTTTCCCATATATTTTTACATAAATATAATTTACAAATTATTTGGCAAATAGTTTTTAAAAACATTTCATCTCATATTCTTGTTGTTTTCCTAGTTTTTTGTTTTAACTTTGTTGTTGAATTGTTACTTTTTTACTTTAATAAATTACTTAAAATGTTGAATGTGTCATTTGCATTTACAATTTGTCTGTTTTAATTTCGAATACTAATTAACGTAGGGCTTGTACTGTCAGATTCTTTCCCCCTTTACAAATTTGATTAATTTTGGTCAATTGATGAGTGTTAACTGGGTTTTTCTGTGTTTCATTCTTAGAGACAATATGCATCATACATATGGTAACAAGGGTAGTTCTTTCCTTTTTTTTTTTGGGTATTAAGCGTTTGCAAAATAAACTCCCTGTTTTTATTTTTACTGGTTGCTATGATCTTATTAAGCTCACGCTAGTAGATTACTACTTTTGCTCTCTTCTCAATGCTTTTGGCTAGTCAAATGGAGTCAAATTTTGCTCAGTTTTTGATGTACTATATATGGTAGTTTCAGTTTACATTTGAAACTTTGCATAATTCAAATTTTTATATGATTTTTTTTTTTTTTTTTTTTGTTAAAAACTACAGTATTTCTTGAATAATCGCATTTGTAAAATTTTAGTCCAACTAGCCGCGGTCGTCGTGGCGGTAGTACGCAGAGTGTTCCGTATTCAACTCTCTCGCACAGAAAAAATCTTTTACTTTACTGTTAATGGCACAACAGCCCATGGAGGGCCTAGGCCGAGGTTCTCGCATCCACTCATGTTGTGCGTGTTATATTTGTACATGAATGGAAGGGACCTACAGTTTAATGCCGAATCCGAACGGCGAAGTGAAAAGCTTTTCATAGGCAATTTTTCAATTTTTACTCATGAAGGTTTGCCATTGCCTGCCAAGAGGTGGTGCCGTGTATTATTTTATATTAAATTATTTTTTCTACTTTTTGATTTTGCCTGTGCCGAGATTCGAACCCCGGACACTGCGTAGCAGTCCAACGCACTATCGCTACGCCACAGTGACCACACACAGAAAAAATCTAAAAGTAGAAAAAACATTTTTCTACACGGGCAATACGAGGGTAGTTCAGTAAGTACCCATGATAGGCATGAAGATGGAAGTTTCTCACAAATTTTTATTTTTTTCTATTTTTCAACGTAATCTTCTTTTAGTACATTACACTTTTCCCAACGTTCCTGCCATTTCTTTAACCCCTCCAAAAAAATACGATTTGTCAAACTCTTGAAAATACGCTTCTGCTTCGACGATAACCTCCTCGTTTGAGCTGAATTTTTCCCTCCGAGCCACGTTTTCATGTTGGGGAACAGAAAGAAGTCGCACGGAGCCAAGTCGGGCGAGTACGGAGGGTGCGGCAGCAATTCGTAGTTCAATTCATTCAATTTGGCTGCGACAATTCCGTATCCGCTTGTTGTCTACCGTATGCAATCGCGACACCCATCGGGCCGACATCTTTCTCATGCTTAGCCTATATTAATTATCGTTCTGCACGGCCTCTGCTACTTCGCACACTTTCGTTCGGCGATCAGCGAGAATCATGTCTGCCGGGCGACCTGGGCGCTCCTCATCAAAAACAGATGTACAACCACGGTTAAATTCGTTGAACCAATATCGTACGGTTGTCATAGATGGTGAAGGGTCCCCATAGGCAGCGTCAAACTTCGCTTTTATTTCTTCACATGTTTTTCCATCCAAATATAAAAAACGAATTACGGATCGATATTGTTCTTTTTCCTTTTTATCGCGCAACACGAAACACGTGTGATACTAATGGCTGCCAAATTAAATCTAATCTATGAATCAGTGTGAAGTTTAGTGTGGTGTCGTGTTACAGATGGCAGTACACGATGGTAGTGCCAACTTTCCTAAGCAACGCCACGTGTCTTCACAGACGGGTACTTATTGATCTACCCTCGTACCTCGTGGCAGGCAATGGAAAAGCTACAAGAGTAAAAGTTGCATATTTAAAGCTTTTCACTTCGCTGTTCGGATTTGGCATAAAACTGTATGTCATTTCCATTCATACAGAAATATAACACGCGCAACATGAGTGGATGCGAGAAGCCCGACCTGGTCCTCCATGGGCTATTATGCCATTAAGAGAAGAAGACCAAATTGTCGCCTACGAACAACTACACAAAAAATAATATATCTTATTGAAGTATTATATTTATCCCTAAATGAATTTATTAATTAATTATATTTCTTCTCTTCTTATTATTTGCAGGTAGCGACCATGATGTCCTGCCCCATTCCCATGCCAGTACCAATTATACCTACTGCACTGCACAGCACTGATTTTTCACCAGTACACATAGGTGTTAAGGTGAGTTTTTAAATCGTCAGTGTTTTGTATAATATTTAATGATACTGATGCTATCTATGTACAAGGAATTATAAATTGTAATCGATTACTTTAGAACATATTTAAAGGAATTGATTACTTTCCCAATTCCATGGAGTAATTGAAATTATAATTGTTATTTTCACAATTCCATTACAAGGAATGAATTACAATTCGTTCAATGAATTAATTCTGTTACAGGGAATTGCAATCGTAATGCACTCTTCTCAAATTCCTTTTATATGATGCCGAGAAGGAAATAGGAATTTGAGGAATAAGGCATTACAGTTCCTTGTAACGGATTTGAAATTTTATTTCAATGACATTACAGAAGAATTGGAAATTCCAATAAGAAAGTAACATACCTACCTTGTAATGGAATTGTGAAAATAAAAATTGCAATTTCAATTACTCGATGGAATTGGCAAATTTAATCATTTCTTTTATCATGGTTCTGATGTAATTGAATTTTTCACCCAGATCTGGAATTGTAAAAAAAAACTTGAAATTACGCACTGGAATTGAGTATGAATGAATGCTTTTTTAACATGGTTCTGATGTAATCGATTATAAATTTCAATTACCCAGTAATGTAGTTGTAATGCAATTGGGTTTACCCAGCTCTACCTACACAAAACGAAGATTATCTTCCTATTTCCTTGAAATATGAGAAAATGCCTTGTATTTGATAATCTATACTAAACCATCAAAAGTATCAAAGTTTAACAGATGTAAACACCCGCAACGACAGACATTAAAATGTTATTCAACTCAAATGATCTGATGTTTCATGTTGTGGTTGCTGGAAAAATTGCATAAATGAGCATAAATATTTCATCATACTAAATCAAGTGTTAGAGTAAAAAAAAAGGAAAATCTTTTCCACTTTTTCTTTCTTTGTAATACAGAATACAGGGTGATCATTTTTTAATGGCACTTGAATACACATACACACTCACAGCATTCATTCAATTCTGCTGTTACTGATGATGGTTGCTGCTGATTGTGTGTGATACGCATTTTTCTTCTTGTTTTTGTTTTGCATAAAACGCAAAATAATGATGTCACATTGAATGATAAGAATGTGCACAGACGAGCAGAAGGTTAGTCTCGCGGAAGGCCAGGCCGACGGGCGGACGGGCGGTCGGACCGACGGACAAATGCTTAAGCATATGAACGCGTAAATGTAGCAAGATGATATTTCTCTGACAGAGCAACGAAAGGAGACTCGCTTCTGAAACTGAAGCGCTCACAGAAAAATGGGGTAAAAATGTGTGCAGCATTTGTAAAACGGTTCTTACCCAAAAATGCTGTTCTTTTTTTTCCTGCACTTCCTACACTTTACTTTTGATAAATGTGTTTGATATTTTTTTTATGTGTTTTTGCTGCTCGCATCTTTAGATATTTCACTTTTGCAGCAGCAGTGGTATGTACAAAAGATGTACATATATAAAAGTCCCTAACGTAAAACGGTCAATTTCCCGCATGCCGCGGAAGCTTTTCACGCACACACATAAATCTATTTTAAATAACATAAGTAAACATCACAAAAGCAGAAGAAAAGAATGTGTAAAGATTCAGCAGCAGCTACGGCAGCGTGAAAAATATTGTACGCGTAATGGGTGCTCATTAGCAGCAATGTCCTTTTTGCGTAGAGAAGCGGAAAACGAAAACGGAGGAAGTGATTTCTCAACAGGAGGAGCGAGCACACACAAAGCAAACCGCAATTGTAAATCAACAATAGCAACATTGTTGTTGTTACCATTTTTGATATGTTGCTGATGCTGCAACTGTTGCTACTTCCTGCTGCCCTAAAGGGATCCATTTCACCATTTCGCTATTGTCATTACTGTGAATGATTCATTCTTGCACGTACACACAGAAACTCATTCACAGAGTTGCATTGTTTTTTTTGTGTTTTAGAGCAGCGCACTCTTTCACCTGCAACTCGCAGGTGAAAGAGTGCGCGCTTGCATAAATATTAAGTTGAGTGTTTGCAATTTATAAAAATTACTTCTCATTTTTTAGTTCAATTTTAGCTTCATTTATTTGCTGGTTATAGTTTCAGGTTCAGTTATTTCTTCTTTAAAATTTTTTTTTTTTTTTTTCTTTTAATTTTTGTATCCTCAATTTTGTGTTTATTAATATTTGTGATTATTAAGGCTAGAAATTTTTGCACTTGATTTTGCTGCTATTGCTGCTTATTTTCTTTCATTCCTACTTGAGCATTCTTTTTCTTAATGTTTGCTTCTTTTTTGTCGTCGTTGTTTCGTTTTGAAAATCACTAACCAAATCATTTATCATCGCCTTTTTTCACACTCATTCATTCTACAATAACTATACAACATTGTATTTATGTATATTGTTTGTTTGTGTATTGTGTGGTGATATATTGTATTCCTGTGTGCTAGGTGATACTGCCGAGAAATATATCGAATCGTTCAAACAGTGGGCCTATATCTTTTGTCGTTTAATGGAACATACTTTAAATTTACGTTCTCTAAAGCTAGGTTTCGAGAAGAGATGTGAAAAAATAGATATGGTGGCCCAGCGCAATTAGATGTAGTGAAGCTTCAACTGCTACGTGAGTAAGTGTGCAGGGTTATCCCCTAAGCCAATCGGAGCCATTTCAAACTACTAGGACGGCTTACAATCTTAAATCTATGTCAAAAACAGGTTACGGACAGTTAAGCCTTTATCAATTTTAATCCACTACTCTATCATTGCGATATATGTGCGTTGCGAGCCATAGGGACAACGGCAACAATGAGAAAACGGTACCATAGATCGACTATAGTCTTTTTATCTTAGGCACCATATATGGGAACTTAATTTTCAAAATCGGATCAAGGCTTCTGGTGCTTGCTGAAATGTTTCTCAAATGAACGACAATAACATTTCAATTCCACAGTGCAACGAAACCATAACTATTTACTTGCTGAGTCGTTGTATCTACAATATTCATCCATAAAGGATTTCATCAATGTGAATACGAGTATATACCTAGGAGAGTATATTTGTTATACACATACACAGAGACAAAAATAGTACGTTTATTTTGCTAAGCATTACAACGCCTTTCTATATTTAAGTCTGTCAGATATGTTTGTTGTGTAGTGTGCTACAGTTCGCTCCTAATTTCTACCAATACAGAACCCAGTCGGCAAAATACGCAAGGTAGTCGCTAACTTGAACTCATTGCAACAGCGATATCAACACTTAATGAGCTGGAGAGCAGTTTGAAAACTATGAAGTTACCGAATTTCCTTAAAATTTCCCACTGGGCAACTGACAGAAAAGTGTCGCTCATGCTCCCGTCTGCGCCCTTGTCGTTCAGCTTTTGTTGTTTCTACATTGTAATATCACCTCGGAGGATATGCCTTAACCAATATAAATGTGTTTTTAATTTGTTGCAATGTAAGATTTACAAATGATTTCTTTTCTACTTTGGTTGGTTGTTCATGTTGTGTTGTTGCTGTTGTTACTACTGTTGTCATTGCTTGGAAATGAGTTGCGTATTTGCAATAATTTGTTGTTTTCTTGTGTGTTGTTGCGTATACATGCACGAGAATGTGAGTGTTGTATGAATTTGTGTGTGTGTAATTGTTGTCAAACGAAACGAATATTGTCCTGGGACAATACATCAGACCAAGCCCAAGTGAAAATGTTCTCGTATATTGCAAAAAAGAGGAAAAAAAAACCACAAAGCCTCTCGAACCTAAACTAATAGTCTCAGCTGGTTTGGCAGTTTGCTGAAAGAAGAGCGATGAGTGGGTAGAAATAGCGTAGTGAGGAGGTGAATATGATTCTGGGTCGAGGACGCCGCATTGTCGTTCATCGTCATCATAGTAAAAGAGCAAAATGTTTAAGTTGTATTTATGTATGAGTATGTATTCCAAAACATTTGTGTTGTTGATTGTTAAACATAAGTTTCAACTCTATGCTGAAGATAAATATCCTTTTTTTTTGCTCTCATAATTTTTTATTTCTTGCTCTTGTCTTTCTTTATGCTACACGCATGCAACAAGTATGGAAAAACTTTTTGCTTTGTTATATTTTGGAGAAGTTTTTCTCTTATTTTGAAATCAATTCCCCCACCCAAAAAAAAAAACCTGGAAAAAAGAGGAGAGGTGTTGTTGTCCGGAAGACTAATGATGCCACATTAAGTGAACCCAAATTGAAATTGAATTAATCAATTTTGGCCAATGACTTGTTTCGTTTGTATATTTTTAGGTACGTTTTGCAAATAATCCATTATTTCCCCTCCAGCTAATTTGCTTGAGTTTCTCCTTTTTTTGCTATTGTTTTTTCTTTTTTTGGTATTTAGGTTTTTCTTTGGTTTATAAATAAATCATGTCCAAAGCATCTGTTTCCTGGAGATTAGTTATTGGTCGAGTTAGTTTAACATATTAATATACGAAAATTGTATTCGAAATAATTAATTTTTTAGTGCAGGGCTGTGAGAACAGAATGTGAATACAAATTATATCTTCGAGAACTACTTGAAAGTTGTACTCTTGTACTCAGAAACATGAAAGACTGGGAAAAAAATGTACATAACCAAAATGTATTCATTAAAGGATTACACAGAACAAAATATGAACATGTGCAGGAGTTCATGGACCTAAAATCTAATACTCTGATCCTATGGGGAAGGACTGCTAACATTTTTCAACTAGCAATTATTGGAACAGCCTCAACCGAAAGTGTAGAAGGCAGGATATAGTACTTTACTCAGACAGTCAAGCCGCAATCAGAGTACTAGATGCTTGTGATATGTCACGGTCTATCAAAAGCTACTGAATTTTCAAAGTTAGATTACGAAAAAAACCAATTTTGACCATGCGTTACAAAAGTTTCTAACGTAACTGAAGATCCTTGGTAATACTGAGTTGTATCCGTTGGTTATAATTAATTACTTATAATTTGGCACATTTGCCAGTGGTGCCCAAAATATAATCTTAGTTTATTCTCAATAACGTGCTTTGAAGCACTCTATAGTTCGAAGTGGTGACATTTTGGTTAGTGATAGAACAATGCTTTCTTTTTTTCCGAATCTCTGTTGAATGGCCGGGTTTCTGCCAGTGATCATGCCACCATTGGTCACCTTGCCCATAGAACTAATATATTTCTTCTTACATGTTTGCGAATATTACAGAACTCCAACGGAATTTAACGGTACTTTTACCCTCTTCACAGCCTAACTAATCTAATATAATGTTTGTAATCGAAAATCCCGTATTGATTGACGTAATTATTAAATGCCAAAATTTTTACTACAAGCAGTAAAGTATAACAAAAAAATAGGGGGAAATTTTCCACCTTATACATATTGTTTTCTATGAATAATAAAATAAAAGCAATATTTCTTAGAGAGCGAGGCGCTCCTCAATTTCATAGGCATTAAACTATCATCAAGTAAATAGATACCTGTAGCTTCTCCTGGCCACTTCAAAAATCAGCACAAATAGAAACATTCATCAAAAGCAGCAAAACGTAGTACTTAACTTCTCCACCCGAGAAGAAACAGAAGCAAAGGTAATAATAATACGCAAAGAATTGTTTATATCGTACACATGAATTACATACTACAATAAAAAAAGAACATTTGCAAGGATATGAAAAAGAAATGAAAATAACAAAATAAAATGCTGCAGCCAACAAGAAAATTACTAAAGATAATAGAAACGGAAAGCAACAAGAGAAGAAAAATCGTAGTAATAAACTGAGGTGGGCAAATGTCGAGCGGGTAATAACAAAAAACGCAAGAGAGGATATAAAACAATTTGAAAAGAAATGAAAAACGTTTAGAACAATGTTGTGTTGGTAGTTGGTAGCACACACACACACACACACACACACACACACACACATATTCGTAGACTATAGGCGAAGTAAAGAAATAAAAAATTATATAAAAAATTAAACAAAGCAAACAACCCTTTGTATGTTCATAAGAAAGACAAGCTCAAATAAATAATAATAAATAGAATTGAAACTTCTTTTATATATGTAAGACATGAAGACAGAGCGCGGGCATAACTTAAATTATTAATAACAACAAAGTGAAGTGATGTATAGATCGAGTGGTTTAAAGCAGGGGGCAGAATATACATAACAAAAGGTAGCAGTTACCTATGCAAGTCTGTGCTCTGCGCTTAGAATCTCTGTGCTCTTAAAAACCGTTCGAAAAACAAGAATTGTTGTCCTACTTCTTCTGCTTTCTTCAAATAATAAATGTGTAATTAGCTCTAACTTTCCACAAGCAAAGCACACTTTTAGGCGGCAGTGTGGGGAAACGAATGCGCCGGCTACTATTGTTTTATTTTATTAATAAATATTATTTGCCTTAACTGTTGATTTTTATTTTTTCTGTCTTATACGCTTACGCTTAAATTGTTTTAGGTTGTTCTTGTATTTTATTTGCTTTTCCTTCTCTCTTTCTTTCACTGCTTATGATTTATATGCGTGCGGTCGAGTGAACTTCCGTTTCCGTATCCGTTTTTGTCAGCTTGCTTTGTTGTTGTAGTATTTGCTTAGAACCGAGAAAAAAAAACAACAGAACAACGACGAAACGCGTTTATTAAAAATAATAAAAGCGTAAATAAGCGCAAAGGCAGCAACAAACCAAACACAAAAAAAAAAAATTGAGAAGAAAGTATAATCACTGTTACTGTTGCAACAGTAGCATTCTTCCTTTTTTTCTTCCTTAAATGTCCTGCTGCGATTTGCACAAAGGTATTTGTTGTTTTAGCACAAACTTTTATGGAAATTCTTTAAACATTGTTGTGTAATTATTTGAGATTGCATGTTTTTAATAAACGCTGCCTTATCACACTTTGCTCCTCTTCCCTCGCACTTGCTTCATTTGCGCAGCGGGTTAATTTACCGTATTAAAATTTTGCAGCGCAGCGTTTTCATTTAGCGTTTAGTTCACCTTCTTCTTTTTTACTTTGCTGACAAATTTGTTTTTGGTCCTTGGCCCTTCTTTAAATAATCCTTCTTATAAATCATGTTTTCATATTTTGTCAGAGGCGGGGGAGAAACGGAAACCATGACAATCCTTTAATTTATTGCTTTTCTATAACAAGTATGGGCAATAGCAGGGCCCCAGGTTTGAGAGCGGTAGTGGCAGCACGTTTTATATTTAATTGCTTATTATGCTTAATTATGTTATCCTTTATCAATTATCCTTTAATTGCTGTCAATATTTACAAGTATAAGAGTATTCAGTTTTCTCGGTTTTTTTTTTTTTTTTTTTTTTGATTTCAGATTTTTCGGAATCTATCGTCATAAATCGTTTTTCGATTGCAAACACATCCCACCCCGTGTGAGCTGGATAGTGTGAATAAATGTACCTACTTTTCGAAAATAAAAAATTTTGTCTGCACAAAGTTGTTGTTGTTTATTTTACGCCCATACATCTCTGCCCAAGTGGCTTTGTGGTCGCCCGGTTAATTGTGCCAAAAATTGTGCATGTTTGTCGACACAAGCAGGGATTACTGAATTAAAGAGATATTTTACCATTTAAATATTTAAAAAAAAGATTAATTAATTTTATATAAGTATATTATATTTAATTGATTTTTTAATTAAACTTCTTATGTTTATTTCTCTAACCATTCCCTTCTTTCTAAGGTGCCGCATAAAGTTTTGTTGCCTTCAAGAAACTTAAGTTAAGCTGCTTTTATATTATAAAGTCGTTTTTCTGTGAATGTTTTTGTTGTTTGTGCGTCGAAAACTTTTACAAATTGTTGTATTTCCGATGCCAATATTTACTTTCTCTCACTATTCTAAACTCATTTCACCGTTTCACTTTCTAGAATTTCCGTGAAACTTATTCTTTCGTATTTTGGGAAAGTTTAAAAAGTTCCGTGTTTACCTTTGGCTTTGGTCAGCAAGTTCTGGCACCTTATAAACCAAACAACAAACACACTCACACAAAGAGTCTTTAAGCAAAGAACTAAAGCTTGCTTGCTTAAGGATCCCAAATAAGCCGCTGTCTAATGCATTCACATGCATACACATACAATCACAGACATGGAAGCAAACATTCACTAGTTGCATGCCATGACATCTAGAATCTTTGCTCCTTTGCTCTGTGTGCGTGTTGGTGTGCGTCTGTAGAAGAAAATCGCGAAAATAAATATTGAACTGTAATGCCAAAGTCAACAGCAAGTGGAAGAATCGAAGGCAGGAAAGAACAAGTTGTAAGCACATACTACATATACTAGAAGCAACATGTAGCTAAAAGCAACATTGTTGCCATCAATGCCAACTAACAAAAAAAAAGTAGTAGGAAAACTTTTTTTAATGCGAAACAGTCGTGTGCACTATTCTGGGCGGGCATACTAAGTAGTTAGTGGCATATTAGATACTTTTTGTGTGTATGTGTGTTGTGTGTTTTGTGTGTGTATGTTAAATTGTCAATTCTTCTTTTTCTTTTGATCTTTCTTATTCGTCTTTTCATATTCACTTGCTATACCCATTTTATTGTGTTGTCTTTTATTTTGAAACTTTAACGAGTCATTGGAGAATTGCATCATTTTGATTAATTTGTTGTTGCCATAGTTCGGTTTCTGTTTTTTTCTTCTCCTACTTTCTTCTCGTTTCATTTGTAATCACCTATATTTTTGCTCTATTTTCTAGTATTTTGTGTAAACTTTTCATAAATTATTCCCTATGACACATAAGAGCTTAAAAATAAATATTGTGAAACACAATGGAACAACAAAAGCGCAATAAATAAAAAGGACACAATACTTTCTACTTTCTGCATATTCTTCTCGTTCATCCTTCATCTGTGAAAAAAGGCAAGCATCCTTAATTGAAATTAATGTGAATCCTTTTTGCTTGCTCTGTTGTATTTCTTTGAAATCATATTGAAAACATTCAAATAAATACATGAACAAAGTTGAGGGAAAGCAGTTACCTACTCCGCTTCCACTGCTGCTTGACTTACGGTTTATACTTGTAATTTGGTAATTTGTAAAATGTTTTCTGAATTAAGTCTATAAGTATCCTTTCTGTTGTGGCTGCCTGTTGCCGTCTGTGTCTCAAATGAATACTACTTCCATAGCTACCAACGAAACTTTCATTGCTGCTACTACAGCATGAACAAGATCGTTAACAGATTGTGTTCTTAGCAGATTTCATGTGGTATGACTATGCTTGCTTGTTGCTTCAAAGTTCTTTTCTGCTCCTCGTAAAATTACTGCTGTATTTTTCCGCTACCAACTTAATTCCTTTAGAACACGAAAGCTTCTTACATTCTTTTCCTTTTTTTTCCGAGTAGTTGAAGAAGAAAGTGCACTGTTTTTGTAGAGGAGCGAGAGAATGGGCTTCCTGTTGAAAGTAAGCGGGCAAATGGAAGAAATTAACATTTACGCATAAAGCTATAAGGATTAATTAGGAAATGATGTTTAAATATTCAGGATTATTTTGTGGCCTATAAAAAGAATATATTATATTAGCAAATAAACAGCAATAACAGCACACACACACTCACACTCACACATATATATTCAATCTGCTACATATGTTCGTACGCAAAGTGAAACGAAGTTAGCAGAGAAATTTAATAAATGCCAGAATAAACGGAAATTTTTTAATTATTTGTAATAATAACCAAGTATTAAGCTTCCCCAAATAAGTTGAGACAGATTTGTTTGTCGTAAGTTTAAGTTGTTTGGTTTAGACTGTTTTGGTTTGTGTATTAACTAGACTTTAGCAGAAAGCAACACTGACAGTGAAGTGGTCAGTTAGTCACTTGAAGTCATTTGGATTCAATAGGGACTTGAATTGACTTCAAGTGACTTCAATTGACTTTAAAACCTCAATTAACTTCAAGTGACTCCAATCGACTTCAAGTGACTCTAAGTGTCTTCAAGTGTCTTGAAAGCAGTCGTGATTGTGATTGTTCCAGCCATAGGATTTGTATTGCCATGACTTGTAACAGCATTTTTTATTTTGAAGTCAAATATTCAACAATTGTAATCATTAACTGACAATATATTACAATTAAATTGAATATATTCTTTTACAGCTCTGATTTGTACCAATATTTCTTAATAGCCATTATAATGACCTTTAATATTTCCATTGTATGGAGCATAGGCATGGTTATTGCTCAATGATTATAGTTTTCCCTTAAGTTTTAGTTGAAGCTATTTTAATTGTATGCACCAAATTTGGTCCAGTTTTGTTTTCTCTTTGTTTCTCCGCTGATTTCGTGGTTTGATTGTTGCACTTGTATGGAAAGAAGGCGTGGCTATTGCCCGATGTTGATAATATTGATAACAACTTTTTTGGAAGTTATTTCATTGAAGTGTACCGAATTTAGCTTAACTACTTATATATAGTAGATAGACCTTAACTATCTCCTATTTTTATGAAATTGTCTATCATCTTCATTGCTTGCCGCCTACCAATTGCTAAAAGAGATCTTTATCATAATAGCAATTGACTGTCATTATTCTTCTCCACTTGCCTGATCAGTACTCCACCTCACTCTTTGCTATTCCCCACTCCCAACAAGAGAAAACCACATACTACTTTTACTCCTTACACTAATAATACAACCAATTCACGTGTGATCCACCGAAAATTATGACCACACCTTGAGACATTTCGTTTTTGGTTTTCTTGCATATGTAGTATGAAGCTTTTGTGTTTTGCCGTTAAATTCCTATTTCCACTTTTACCTTCCCTTTCACCCTATCTCACTCGTTCTTTTCTCCCTCTCAGTTCATTCAACATTCAATGTGTGAGCGCTGTGTGTGTAAAGCCTTGAGATTTATTTACGTTGAAGCCTATAAATTTGTAATAAAAACTGGTAAGAACACACACACACTGGATGAAGAAGTTTGACGTTGTTATTGTTCTTGTTGTACCTAAGTATTAGTGTGTGTTTGTGTGTGCGTGTGTGTTTGTGTGGAGTTGGTGTTATTGTTTGTAAGACGACCCGACTGAACATTTTTGGTAACTTTATTTACATAGACGTAAAATGACATGAGATGAGGAGCATACTTTCTCCTCTTCCTCCTCCTCCCTCCACGATTTATATTTAAGTACGAGTAGGTATATAAATATGCATGGGATAGGGGTGATGTGGAGTGAGAATGCAGCAAAGGCGTTACATGATGGTAGCAGCACCCTTGGAAGCGTGACCTCATGCATATGCCTCATAAACATCACCACACATGCAAACTTTTATTCCCACATAGTATAGATTGTGAAGAAGGCGGCGACATGAACGAATGGAATGATGGGAAAAGGGCAAAGGCATAAGTAAGCGTAATATAGTCATCAGCATTTCAAAATACGCGCACTGGCGTAATTTTGCACTCGTCATTACGTTCGTCGTCTGTTCTTTTTTGACATTATTATCCCTTTTTATGGGTTTTTAGGCTCGACGTGCTTGAGCTTGTGCTTTTGCAGTTAGAATGTATTTGTGTGAGTGTATGTGTGTGTATCTCATTTATCTCTTTTTCTAGTGTTATGGTAATGCATTTATATATGTTTACTTATACACTCACACACACATCAATAAATTTTCTTTTTGTGTCTTTACTTTTCTTAGAATGTCACATTGTTAAACTTAAATTTAGTTACTGCCTTGGTAATATGGAAAGGAGTTTTGCTTTTTTCATTTCGCCACTGATTTATATTTCCTTCTTAGCCTGTGGAGACTGTCTGCCACACTTGCATGTCCGGGGCCACTTAGCGGTATTCTTGACTTCTTCTTACTTAATTATAATTTTTGTATTTTAACTGTTCTTTTGAGATTTTTCAGTCAATGTTTTACCCTTTTTGCACTTAAAATGGAAACATACTTCGAGTCACATATACTATACGTGATTGGGTTCACTGAGATTCCTAAACAGTTGAACATACTACGTGATGGTTTTTAATCTAAGTAAAAGTAGATGTTCATTAAAGAAATCGTACTTGCTTTTACATTTCTATAGATCTTGCTCATAGTAAACATACCTATTTATTTATTAATTAATTTAATCTAAATGTGGATCACATGAATTTGTAATAAGTAATTTGAATATAGCTACTCGGCTGCAGAATCAGTTTCAATGACATTCCAGAATCTGGGGTTTCTGACAGAAATCGTTCAATATAGATATTTCAAGTTATTCAAGCTTTTGCAGTATCAAAGTATGTTTAATATGTAGGATTCTTATCGAAGAAACTCAATTATCATATCAAGCACTGTAAAGTAGCCATTGTTTTTGGCAGATTTCGAATAGGGCAAGCCGAGTCCGCGGAAAGAATCTGTTCTAATCTGATAGTTAATGAACGCTTTCTACACTGAGAGAAATGTATGAATAGAAGGCGAAAAATATTTCATAAGTATGTTCAGAAAATAAGTAATTGCGTGAGGGAAATAATATCCTATGAAGTGAGTTCCTTGACAGTATTCATAAATTAAGTCACTGCCAATAGAGTGATGCTTTTAGTAACAGTGGTAGCGACAAGAAGTAGCGTAGTGGTAATGCGTGGGACTGCTACGCAGAGTGTCCGGTGTTCAAATCTCGGCACAGGCAAAATCAAAAAGTAGAAAAACTAATTTTTCTACACGGCACCACCTCTTGGCAGGCAATGGCAAACGGCAAGAGTAAAAATTGCTATGAAGAGCCTTTCACTTCGCCGTTCGGATTCGGCATTAAACCGTAGGTCCCTTCCATTCAGGTACAAATATAACACACAACCAGATGTGGATGCGAAGAGCTCGGCCTAGGCCCTCCATTGGCTGTTGTGCCATTAAAAGTAACAGTAAGTAAAGTTTTAGTAGCACTGCATTTGTTAGTAAGTCAAAGCCAATGCAAATTGCTTCATTTACTTTTCATTCATGACGTATATTCTTTAACTTTAAGAAATTTACCTTTATAACCTTACCTAAACGATGACAGCCCACAAATTTATGTCCTTTCAATCAAAGTTATATTTATTTTTTGTTATTAAAATTATAGCATATTTTGATTTTCGGGCATAATTTCAATGCTTCTATAAAAATAAATCAGTCTAATAAAAAAAGTATCGTTTTTTTATGACGACAACAAAAACAAAATTTAAATCCTTTAGCGCATCATACATAAGCAAACACAACAAAGAACTTGTTTTTGTTTTTTTTTTTGTCCTTACACTGATTGCGCAAATGACACAATCACAATTTATTTATAAGAAAAGGAGAAACAAGAAAATACATATATACTTACAATATATAAAAAGACGCTTTCATAGAAAATAAATTGGTTATTGCACGATGGAGCAAAAAATACGAGAAGACGCAGAAAAAATTTATATCGAACGAGCGCAATTTTACCTTTACGATGTCAATATAAATTTATATTTACATTACAAAAACAACAATGGCAACGAAAGCCAACCAACAAAACAGCAACAACAAAAACAAAGAGAATAAAAAACAATTTGTGATTTATACCACTAACACAATCACGCGCTTACAAACACAGACATACACACACATAGAAACAGAAATATATGAAGGCAAATACCACAACACACTCATGGTGTACTTAATAGGGTCTCAACTGTGAACGTTAAGAAGCCGAGAAAAAACTGACAAAGCACAGAATCACAGTGTAGAGCAGAAAGAGACAGAAAGAAAAACCGAGTAACAAAAAAAAAAAAAACCCAATAAGCCAACAGTGCAACAGATAAAAATCGAACTTAAGGATAATAGTAAAATATGCGAACAAAAAGAGTCGTAACACACACACACACACACACACACACAATAACACACGGCGATGTAAGTGTGTGATAGGCACTTATAGAAGGACACAAGCTGAACGAAGAAAATTAGAACATGAACGGCAAAAAGCAATTTCTAATAAACGTTTGTAGATAGAAAATACTCATAGTCGTGGTAATCCTTTCTATGTGTGTGGCGTATGCAACTTGTGCAACAGGCTGACTAGCAGGCAGCCAGGCACTGTGTGTAGCTGGTGTGGTTAGAACTTGCTTTGCCTTGTTGAAGCAACTACCAGCGAGAGGTGGCGTAAAGTTTTGATTGCAACACTGTGTGCAGCATTCAATAATAATATGCCACTTGCCTATGTGTTGTTTTTGCTCCTGTTGTGTTTGTTATTTTCATTCACACATTTTATAAGACCAAGGCACAAAAAAAAACAACCTAACTACTCTTCTGGTATTGCGCTTGCTGTTGCTGTTGCCGTTGGTGTTGTAGCTGCTGCTGCTGCCATGATGATGCACAAAAGCAACCAGCACCAACAAAAAACGTCAACAACAATAAAGAGACGCTATAAAATACAATAACACTCGCACACACACTCGCACTCACACAGAGATTTATACTAATATTTGAGCTTGAGCTTCCTTTCTACTTCTCTTCTCCTCCTCATGTCGCATGCGCTTGTGTTATAAAATCAAATAACAAATGCTTAAAAATTTTCTGCTAGGAAATAATAATAAGCCTGGCCATAAATCAGCAATAATATTGAACCATACATATATACACTAACACACTCACGCACACTTACACATGTCCACATATCCACATTTACGGGATTGCATTTCTCATTGTTGCATATACATACATAGGTACATATATGTATGTATGTGTGTAAGTGGCATATGCATGACATGGTAATAATGTTGTTGCTGCTGTTGCCGATGGTGGTGACTTCGATTGGCACACAAATGTATATTTGTTTCCTTTGTTTTATTTCGATTCCGATTTTTTATTTTGCTTAAATTGTGCCAACATTTTTTGGGGTAGCCATTTTTGTGTGTCATGTAAATGTCTATTTAAAAACAATATTCATATTTTAAATGGAACCCAACATTCGTTGTTATGAATTGTAGTTTAGAATCAGATAAGTTACAGAGACATCTACTGGAATGATCTTGATTTTTTAATAAAAGAGAAATCACTAAACATATATATCAGTCATCCAAGGGACGAAGTCTTTATTTTGATAAAGAAGCCCACATTTGACTTATCTTTTACTTGAATAATGATTTTGTCAGTTCAATGTGGAAGAATGCACATTTGAATAAGAGTTATCACGTCGATCGATTGCACCTATAATACATCCCTTTGATTTGATTAACTAATGCATTCTTTGATTCAAATCTTTTATCACAGATAAATTACACAAACGGTGGTTGAATCATCCAATATTTCTTAATCATGATCTTTTAAAAGCACTAAGTACAAGGAAGCAATTCCAGAGAGATAGCCTATACAATCATAAAAATTATATATTCGTAGAAAATAGTAGTAAAATAGTAAGTGAAAAAGTATTGAAAAAGCAGTAAAATAGTAGTAGTACAAAATTAGAGCAGGTCACAAAAAAACAACCGATGTTGAGAGTATTTCAAAACAATTTTTTTTTTATTTTAGACCATCCTAAAAACCGCAAAAATGAATTCTTGTTTATAACTTTGGCAGTTGATGTCCGATTTTTATTAATGATATATTGTTGTAAAAGGCTCAACGATTGCTACATTTTTAATTTCCGAAGTCATTTGTAATAGTTAGGTCGCGTACTCAATTTAGGCGTAGGCAATTTTTGTTTTCCATAATTTTAAGAACTCAGAAAATTATTAAATTCTTGCCCAAGAAGTGTTCCATTAGGTTACTTACTTACTTTACTTTTAATGGCACAAGAGCCCATGGAGGGCCTAGGCCGAGCTTTTCGCATCCACTCAGGTTTTGCGTGTTTTATTTGTACATGAATGGAAGGGACCTACGGTTTAATGCCGAATCCGAACGGCGAAGTGAAAAGCTTTTCATAGCAATTTTTACTTTTGTAGATTTGCCGTTTGCCATTCCTGCCAAGAGGTGGTGCCGTGTAGTTTTTGATTTTGCCGAGATTCGAACCCCGGACACTCTGCGTAGCAGTCCAACGCATTACGACTACACAACAGCGACCACCATTAGGTTAATAAAAGAAAAGGTTAGGTTATAGCTGCTTAAATTTTGGTGCAATTCCTTTTTTAAGTACTAATTTAAATAATTTCGAGTTTTTGTTGTAGCTCAAACCAAAAACCAATATAATTAATTAAGCCAATTAATATATTCAATATTTATTGTTATCTATCCAGTGCTTGGGAATAATATTGTAATGATATATCAGTGCGGACCCAGATTATTGCCGTTGGACACTTTCACACAACAAGTTGATGATGCTGATATGGAGATTGAGCCTGAATATAATGTTTTTTCAGACATGCCACAAAAATCCCTGTTTTCCACTGGCTGCACACCTCGTTCAAGTGAGGATGATGCAGAAAGTGATCACGAAGTATCAGATGTCGATCACAAGTTGAAAGTGTCAGTGTCATTTGGGAAAACTACGCCGAAATGAAAAGAAGTGCATTTTCTTTCAAAAACCCACACTCCACTTAAATATATTCTAATTTTAGCCATAGTGCCTTAAGCAAGAAGTTACTGATCAATAAATTTTGTTGAGTAGATTGACGTTTTATAAATTTTTGAAGTGTTGAAGAATGAACGAACAACATCATCCATTATCCTTATGAGCTAAAGATTTTTTCCCCTTTCCTTTACTACCTTCCGCACAACGTATGTAAATAATACATATTGTATGTATGTATTGTATATTTTATTTACAAGGATTAACATAATTACTTGGTAGCAAAAAAAAAAAACAAAAAACAAAATATAATAATAAAAAAGAAAACAAAAACCGAAACAGTGAATAAAAGAAAATTAGCATTAGTGACACCGCAACAGTGGCAAGTGGCAGCAGAAGTAGCGACAGCGCCATCATGCAAACCTAAAGTGACAAATAAACAAACATTCATTCAACAACGCACACATTAGCTTTTAAATATGCAGAAAGACATAGACACAAACATAGATTCACATGTGAGTGTGTGAGAGTAGCGCACTTCAAGTTGACTTATTTAAATAACTCGCTATTTGTATGTGCGTGCTTCTGTGTATATTTACATTTACATACACACGTACACATTGTCGTACTCGTAAGTATGTATGAGTGTACGTATGCATGTATACGTTTTATATTGTACTATATTTGTCTATGTGTGTGTATTTGTGTTTGTGTGAGTTGAGTAAGATTTGCTCTTGAAATTTGAAAAGTGCGCTTGACGGAAATACTGCCAAGTGGGTTTCCTTTATTTTTAGCGTGACTGAAGTGCAGTTTGGAAACTGTTTTTTATGCACAAAGCAAAAAGAAAAAAATTTTAGCAACAATATATGCATATACTACATACATACGAGTACATATGTAAGTTTGTGTGTAATTGTGTGGTATTTTTATAAAGCTACGCGTCTCTTTGTGATAACAAAATTCAAACCAATAATATACAAAGGCAAATGTTTCCATCATAGCCGAAACGAGCGTAAACTACTGATAATCAGGGATATCAAGTGGTGAAGGGAGGAGTGTCCTTGTTCCTTGTTAATGCCAAAAAGTTATCGTTTATCCTTTGAATAGATACTTCCCAATAGGCGCCAATCATTCGTTCCGGGCCCATTGGATTTCTTACCAGGAACTTCGGAGTTGCCTGAAAGCTATGGTATATTATTACATAAAGGTGTAACTTGTAACTCAGACATTGTTTAAGATTTTCAAAAACGGATTGCCGGTTTGTCTGCCTTTAATGTAGCCTGACTGCATAAAATTCAATTAACTAATTTTGGACAACATGTTTTAATGATCAACTAAATGGCATTCACAATGGTAAAGACGAAAGGTGAGACTGGAAAACCTTCCATTCTTCTTCATTTATTTTGCACCTAAAAAGTAACTGTTTGCATTGCAACCGGAACTTGTTCCCAAATAGAATTGCATAATTTTAAAGCATAGTTTTTACCGAATTTTAATTTTAACGGTTGTTATATTTCATATTGATAAAGTAGCACACTAGCGTTCGATTTTGCAGCTTTCACATTGTCCTACGTATATTGATTTCTGCACTCATCCTACTTCCTCCTCCACTATTTCTCTATTAATTTGAAACTTTTTTCATTTTAATTTGTCTAACGTTTCTTTTTCAACTTCACTTGCTTTCTTTTTTCAAGACTTAGCATAAATTCATTGCTTTTATTTGTTTACTTGATTGTCAACATCAATTATTTAACCTCAGCGTGGCATACTTTTAGGTGCATTACAAAATTCTATTTACAATACGATAACAGGAAGAAAGAAATGAATAGAAATAAAAGTAAACTTCTTGTGCCTGAATTTGTCAGCACAATAGCATGCTTTACAAATGTTGTTTTTTTCGTTCGCAACAAATAATACCTTACACGCAAATATGCGTGTGCACACACACACACACGCACAAATACACCAAATACACGCTACACCCAATTACTAACGTCACAATCCTTTCGCTCTTCTCCCACTCTTACATTCTCTCGCTCCTCCAGGGATTTTCTTCCTACATACAGTTTCTCACTTCATTTGAGTTTGTCTTGTTGATGTTAAATGCAAATACTTTGTGCATACTTTTCGGCGTTTTAATGCTTTGTTTTTATTATTTTTTTGCTTGTGTTCGTGCTCATGTTCGCACTTTAGTCATACAGCGACAACGATCAACGAAAAAGAAAAGGGTTTTTGCTTCTGTTGGTTGGTTGCCGTTTGCCTAAACTGTTGCTGCTGTCGCTGTGTTGCCTGCTGCAACTACTTAAGACAAATTGCTGGTAACAAGCACCATTCAACGAGCATAACGTATAGATAAAGAAAAATCGTAGAACATTTTCTAAATCCTCTCGTCGAAGTTCTAAAAAAAAGAAACGAAAAACAAAAAATGTCGCGTACACAGAAAGCGAAAAAATTTTCCGACAAACCATTTTTGAAACGTGAAATCTGCATAAATTTTCCTATTTCTTATTTTTGCCTTCACCATCGTACATCGTCATTGTGCAAATGATTGCTTGCACAATAACAACAAGCGCAGAGTAGAGAAGAAAAAGTTTTCAATTTCTTTTGCGGCGGTACTTTTGCGCTACTTTAAGCCTCAAGTATTCACGCTGAATTTTTCATTTTTAAAAATTTGTTTATTCTGATTTTGTTTCGTTTTGTTCTCGTTTTTCCTACTGTTGTGTGCGTGTACCCCAAAGTTGTATCCTTTCATTTTGTGAATAGAGTTTCGCAGATAGGGTTGACAACAATAATGCCGCTTCTGCTTCATTCATTTATCTACTCTGTGCCGTGCTGCTGCTGTTGCTGCAGCCACTCGTTCGCATATTTACTTCAGGATCTTCCTCATTGTCGTTGTAGTCGTTCTCGTGCTGTCGTCACAAAATTTCTTGTGCGTGTTTGAAAGTATTTAACGCACTTATTATTTTTTGCGTGCAATATATTTCCCCCCATAACCCCCTGCTATCTGTTTTCAATATCTATTTTTTTTCTCGTAATTTTTATTCTCGTTAATATTAAAATGAGAGTCTTAAGTTACAATGCTAACAATGCGAAAGAAAGCGCACCGCACATTTGTGGCTTATCACCATTAACTATTTTTAAACTTTTTTTTTTTTCCTTGTGGCTTTCTCTTTTTCTATAGTTTATTTTACTGCTAATTGCCACCAGCTATGTTAGAAAAATGTGAGCCTTCATTTATTTTCTAATTTACACATAATGTTTTATGTTAGTTATTAGTTATATACCTGGCAATTATATTGTTGAAAGAATAATCACCTCTTTCCAGTTTCCATCGTAAAAGTTACGAATTCGTAGCACGATTTATAAATCGTAATAACAACAGCGTACTAGAATCGGAAACGACTCAAAATAAAAGTAGAATCTGTTTCAATGAGAGAACATAAATTCAACTATGAGCTCATAATTCTTGTGACAGATTCTGTAGTGGCGAGGAAAAGCTGCACTTATTCATTTTAAATACGAGTATTTCCTCATTAAAAACGTATCGTTCTTTCATTTTCGATTTCAACATATTACAATCGATAATGTAAACAAGTGTCAGTCCTGTCAACACCTGGCAGTCTTAGGTTTCAGTACATTATTTGGCGCAACAATGGCTCCGATTTTATTCTTCTTAACCCTTGACCAAGTTTTGAACACTACATGGGGGAACTGTTCCTTTCCTGTTCTAGCCTGGAACTTCACCGAAGGCGATAGAAGATATTTGATTACGTTGATGGCATCTGCTTCTGGTCGGTCAAACATTTAAATAGGCGAACCAAGCTAGATAATTTGTCGGCCGATTCCTCAAAACTTGGACTAAAAATGCTATAGACTAATGTCAACGCTAACTCAACCGAATTTGAGAAGATCAACGCAAACATGATCACACTTTCATCAGTATGATTATTACTTTCCTCAATATTATGGGCAATAAACTTATCAATGTTCATAAAATTTCGCATCTTCATATTTCATGTGATTGAATTATTGTTTATGTTCCTAATGTGACGATTTGCTTAAGTACTACTTGAGAAATTTAATTTACTTTAAAATTTATACTTTTAACAACAAATACTGTCAAGTTTTGCAATCATGATGAACATATGTTGGATCTATTGGTTCAATAATGTCACATACTAGATTCATTTAGATTCATCAATATTACTTCTGTACATATATTTATTATGTTTGTCACACTGATGCTAGTCTCTTGATCTAGATAGAGAACCTTTCCGATAACAACTTAGACAGTGTCCTGAAATTAAATATTGTTAGTGTATATGTGTGATGCTTAACTTTCTTGTAATTTTTTTCGCCAAAGCTATTTGAGAGTAACTTAAACTTAAACTCATTTACTAATATATGTACATTTCTAATATTAGCTTACACTTTAAAATAAGCCAATTTTTTGTTCACTGCCGATTTTCTGTATAATCCTTTACTTTTACCACTCGTTTCCTTTATCTCTGCCTTATTTTATTTCGAAATTAGCTTATCTTGTCCATCGGAAAGTAGAGTGTTGTTTCTGTTGTATTCTTCTAAATAATTCAGCACATATTTTTCCCGTTTCTGTTTCAATTTGCACCCAACAAATCTTCAACATTTTCAAGACACATTTTAGTTTTCCTTTTTGTGTTTGGTGTATTTGTAATGTGACGTGCTAATGTTTTGATAAGCAACCGAAAGAAATGCTCGAAAGTGAGTGTGTTTATGGTAGTTTTTATTTTTGTTTCTCATATTCTCTTGGTTGCGAAAACGCATTCATTTCTGATGCTATCTGCTGGCTGGGGTTGGTGACGGTGGTGGTGGTGTTAAGTAGCAGCAAACGCGGATTAACTTGAGAGCGTAGTACATGCTGCATACCTACAAAAGTGAATGTGCTAGTTTCGAAGACTACGACCACTCAACGCCGTTAGTATATTCATGTAGAAAAGTGCTCTGCTTCCCACCAATTACTCTGCTTTGCAGGAGCGGCTTCCCATTTTTCAACGTACATATGTCTTTGGAAGTTTTTTTTTTTTCAATTTTGTTTTTGTTGGGTTGTTGGATTTAATAGAGAAAAGGAACAACATATGTATATGAGATTGTTGTAAAGGTAACAGCAGCAGCAGCAACAGCAACAGCAACATTTCCATCAGCAATGAGTGACTTTAGTTGTCTCTGGGGAAAATTCATTTTCAGTTGCTGTGCTGCTATTGCTGTTTTTTGTTGTTTTTTTTTTGTTTTTTTTTTTGCTTATTCTATCTTTGTTGCTGCTTTTCTTATCGCGCTCGCATATAAGCATATGAAAAATTCACAAAATTGAAATTTAATTTTTATTTCTAAGCTTCGTTGATATTTTATTCTGTTTGAGAAATTGGATCTGCACTTTGAGACGATTCCAATGCGCATTGTAGCATTTATTTTTTTTTTGTTGTTGTTGTTGTACTTACAAGATTCTCAACATCTTCTTCAAAGTTCCAAACGATGACGTCTGACTAACATGTTCTTCTGTCAGTCTGTCCGTTATTTCGCTTGTGTCACTCCATCACCCACATACACTTTCCTGAGCTGTTGTCAGAGTTGTTGCTAATATCTTATTTTGTTGTAGTTGCTGGAAGTGAGTAAATGAGATGTAGATGTTGTACTGCCTCTTTAATGCACACATACAAACATACGTATGGTACATGTGTATGTGTGTAGATGCGGGACTTTTGTCGCTTACAACAACCTACCTTTTTTTCCAGCGATTCTTATTTTTATGAGTAAAATGTGATAAGCTTTTGATTTTTTACATTACAGGGTGACAATTATGGCAATAAGTGTACACAACAGTTTTGGACCTAAAACAATTGTTGTAATTAAAAACGAAAATCAGACCGACGAAAAAGATAACAGATAACATAATGCAGGAGTAAAAATATATTCAGTCGGTTTTAAGGTTGTCACGAATACACAGCTTCAAATGATGGGCAAATTTTTTGGCTATGGCCCGTAGCTCTCCACCGTTATTAGGTCCAATTTCACGACGCAACTACTGTTTCTTCTTTTAATGGCACAACAGCCCATGGAGAGCCTAGGCCGAGCTTTTCGCATCCACTCATGTTGTGTGTGATATTACTATATTTGCACATGAATGGGAAGGTATCTACGGCTTTATGCCGAATCATAGGCAATTTTTTAACTCTTGTAGGTTTGCCAATGCCTGCCAAGAGGTGCTGGCGTGTGAAAAAGTTTTGTTTTCTACTTTTTTCAGGGACTGCAAATTTGTATAAATCTTTAGCACAGACCCTGGCCTCTAAAATGGTCAATACACTGTAATCCATCAGATTGACATCCGGCGAAAATGTTGGCCATTCTTGAGATATGATAAAGTCGGGGTAATGAGTCATGCACCATTCTTGTGTCGGTTTGGCTTTGTGAGCTGGCGCGCAGGAACGTCTTGCAGGAACGTCCAACGGAGCAGCCCCCAAAATTTCACGGTGGTAAATTTCTTGTTTGATTTTGACTGCTTGTCCCACAAAAATCAAGGGTGCCTGGCCATTTGCACAAATGCCACCCCATACCATGACGGATTGAAGATTTTGGCGATGTTGAATGACGAATAAGGGTCCACGAGCCTCTGTTGACCAGTTTCTGTCAATGCGGTTGTACGGTTGTTCAAAAGTAAACAGCTTTCCATCTGTGAAGACGAAATATTTTCTATCCAATTCCTGCAGCCCGACGTTAAAGTATGCAACATCTTGGAAGACGTTCCCGCTTGTTTTCATCCGTACGTAACTGGCCTTTTTGTAGCTTGTAACCATTGAGTCCTAGTTCGTATTTATTTAGCTATGAGTCGAACCGATTGATGCCAGTTTCGTGAGCAACTTTTCCCCTGGAAACCGTATTCTACCTCTTCCTGGACGATCACCTTCACCATCCAGCTCCTTAAACGACCAGTGCTAAGCAAAGTTAGCTGGTGCAGTGATATAATAGCTGACCGATTACGAAAAACAATACAAGAATGAAGGAAATTGCAAAAATTTTACAATACTATTTCTATAGCGCGAAAAAATTAATTGCCACCCTGTACAGTGTAATGCAGATACTAGATACTGCCGTAGAAATTGTTTATAATCTCTACGATTGACTGCGATTGCTATTTTATTTTTTTTATGTTGGTGTGATGTTAAAGGTGACAATTGGATTTAGTTTTTACTACGTTGGGTTGAGTTGCTGTACTTTCTGTTTCAAGTTTAGGTTTCAGACGCAAACCTACGAAGTATTAGTTTCTCGTACACTGTGTTCTATAATGACAACTCACACACACTCACAAAACACAATATTCTCAGAAACTTGTCAATAGGTGGTACTTTAAAATAATAAATAGGTAAATAGGTATGTGGTAATTTAATTATAATCCCCTCTCAAGAATTATATCACCCTATCAACATCAACGTGGATTTGTGTCAGGTCGCTCTACCACCACAAACCTGGCTGCTTTTATGGAATACTGCTTCTTAGGTTTTGAAGATAAATGTCAGGTGGACACCATCTATACTGACTTCTCCAAAGCTTTTGACAAAGTTTCATATCATATTCTTCCGATAAAATTAGAAAAATTGGGCTTTACTTCCACTTTTTTGAAATGGATAAAGTCCTATCTATGCGATAGACTTTGCTATGTTGTTATCGATGGCATAAAATCTAAATCATTTGTCCCCACGTCGGGTGTTCCACAAGGCAGCATCCTTGGGTCGCTTATTTTCCTTCTTTTTATAAACGATATAGTTTCATGCTTCTTAAAAATTACCTGTTGCACGCAGATGATTTGAAAATATTTCTTAAAGTAAAAAGTGTCAGTGATTTAACTGATATCCAACATGATTTAAATAGACTAAATAACTGGTGTCTGAAAAACCGTTTAGCTTTGAATGCTTAAAAATGTTTTCATATTACGTTCGCTAAATTAAGTATAAATCTCCTGCATGAGTTTTCTATTGCACATGCCCGTTTAAAATACGTCGCTGAAATGTTGGATTTAGGTGTCTTACTTGACCCCAAATTCATGTAAATCTCGATGTTTGTTAATTGACTGAAGAAATTGAAGTCTCTAGAAAGCAGACGAATGGTAAATTCCTTAATGTTCATTTATGACATCGTTTGTGGCAACATTGATTGCTCTTGCTTGTTAAGTAATATACATTTTTTTGTCCCAATCAGAACTACTCGCCAAAACAAGTTTTTCTACATAAAATGTCATACTACTGTGGGCAAAAAGTAGTAAGACTTTGTTCATAATTTCAAATTTTTTTATTCATTCTTCCAAATCTATTTCGTCCCCTTCAAAGTAATCCCCCCCGGCCCCAATACACTTGTGCCAACGTTTTTTCCAATTCTCGAAACAGTTGTTAAAGTCAATTTCCGGAATAGCCTTCAATGCGCTTAGCGATTCATGTTTAATGTCTTCAATTGACTCAAATCGGTGTCCACGAAGCGGTTTTTTGAGTTTAGAAAATAGCCAAAAGACACACGGTGCTAAGTCAGGCGAATAGGGTGGTTGCGGAACGAATGGTTGCAGTCGAATTTTTGGCAAAATGGTCTCGTAAAACAAAAAATGCAGTGATTTTGGAACCAATCGTGCATTCACTCTTTTTAGGCCCAAATGATGTTTTAAAATGGTTTTCACTGATCCTTCCGATATTCCAACGATGCCAGTAAGGTCTCTGACTTTTAATCGTCGATTCTCGAGCACCGATTCCTTGATTTTATTGACGTGTTGATCATCAGTTGATGTTGATGGCCGTCCTGGACGTGGTTCGTCGTCAACGCGTTCTCGACCATCTTTGAACAATTTGTACCAATCAAAAACACTTGCTCGCGACATACAATTGTCACCGAAGGCCTTTTGCAATTCGTTCTGAACGTTTCGGCACCAGAAATTTGATTTCGCACACAAAATTTATTGGAACTTCTTTGTTGAATAATTTCACTCATTGTGAAAATCGCCGAATGCACTTTTTGTACTTCAGAAAGACAAGCTTATACTAAACACTAATGACTATTTTGATGTGACATTTGGCACTGATGTCACCGACAGTCATACCAACCTTAAAAAATAATATTTTGATGAATGGGTTTCCGCGCGAAATATAAAATAAAAAGTCTTACTACTTTTTGCCCACAGTAGTAGAACTAACTATGCTTTAAATCAACCAATCATAAGATCTCTTAATGAATTTAATGTATTAGCATCGGATTGAATTGAATTGAATTAGATTTTCGTATGCCTAAGGAGATGTTTAAAAGTATAATTAATAATGTTTATTTATAATTCTAAGCTTATTATATTTAATTTGTGGTTAATACTATTTTAAATCTGGCCTGTATAACTTTGTATCACTTGGCTTAAATAAATATTTAAATAGAAATAAAAAAGATTTTGTAAGTAGAAGCAGAGACGGTCACTAGTTTATCTAAAGGAGTGTATTAAGATTTCATGAAATCATTTTTTTGATTTAGGTATTAACTTTTAATAACTAAATATTGTCATTTTGGTTCGGTGATAAGTATGGTACATACAGTATGGTGCATTAATGAGCCAATGTTGAGAAGAAATGAAACAAATATTATTTTTTAAAAGTGCATTAGAGTAAAACAAAAACAATTTGTGATTATTAAATATATTTTTTACATAAAATGAGAATTCATCAGTATTAAATAATAGTAAAAAAAAATTAATTAAAATTTAATAAAATTGACTCATTTTTGCACCAGGCAAAAATTAAGTCCAATTTAGTACTTAGTCTAGTACCCTCGAGATTTTTTCAATAAGTTTATGCGGTTTGGCATTTAGCTTCATAATAGCTTGGGTGAAATATTTTTCCACTCCCCTCTGTACACGTTCCCAAAGCTCATTTATACCACGGGGGGGCTCAGCATTGGAAAGCTGTTGTTTGAGATAAGCCCAACAATTTTCGATGGGATTTAGGTCGGGACGCTGTGCTGGCCAACTCATTACCCAAAATTTTTGGTTATTAATCCACTCTTTTACAATTTTTGCCGTATGTTTGGGGTCATTGTCATGTTGAAACATGACTTGTTCGGCTGGTGTTCCTATTTCGTGCTACTGGCACATTGTCCATCAAAATGCGCAAGTAATTTTTTTTGAGTAAGAAGTCCAACACCATTAGTGGTAATATACCCCCAAACCATTAGAGAACCGCCGCCATGTTTGACTGTACTTTGTACATGGGATGGGTTTGAAGGATCTCGCCCTTTCGCCCAATACCATGCTCGTCCATCCCATTGGAATTTATTTATTTTGGTCTCATCCAACCAAATAATCTAGAAAACAAAACGAAAAATAACCGTAAATATTGTAAAAATATATGTTTTTGCTTATTTACCGATTGCTAATCCTCACTACTCCATGACTCATATTTGGACATAAATTCTTTTCTTTCTTTCAGATTTTTAGGTGATAACTTTGATTTTTGTTTCTTAATAAAAGCTTTTAACCCGACATTTTGTAATGCTCTTTGCACAGTCCATCGACTAACGGGTTTGCTGACCAAATTAGCTGCCTCTTTAGTGCTCTGAATCTTGTCAGCAATGAAAAGTCGACCAATATTTCGTGCTTCTGATGAAGTTATTTTCCTTGATCTTCCTTTAATGGGTATGGGAATCAGCGTCCGGTCATTCGCATTTGATTTTTTTATAATTCTGACTGCAGATCGTTATCTAGTTTTTACTATTTTAGCAATTTCTCGGCTTGATTTGCCTTCAATAGCTTCGCAAATAACTAATTTTTTTAACGAGGCGGTAATGCGTTTCATTGCAATTTTTTTTTATTACCACTGTATCACGTATCTTAAGAATGACTAATAAGTATAATTATTTCAATTACTTTTCAACCGACTTCAAAACTGTGCTAACAGGTCCATCGAAGTCTAAACTCTAAATCCTGAACGAGTCGACAAACATTTACTTGATAAATGTCGCTGAGGGCATTGTTCTCTTCTAAGTAAAGACCTTCTGTACTCGGTTGAACTTAAGCCGATACAGTCTCTTGATATTACTTATTCCTGTTCAACGCTTCTATTACGCTAAATAACTAAAGTAGAGGTAAATGCCAGGTATGGCATCTGTTAATTGTTGTTGCTTTAGGATGTTTTTTTTTACAACTTTTTTTCTCCATCAAATTGCTGAGAAACATTTTTTGTAGTTTGAAATTAAAATAGTATGTAGTATGGAAGTATATTTTACACTATTTTTAAATAGTTGAAGTACACCGAAAAAAAAAACTGTGATTTCAACATAGTTCATTCCTGCATATTGAATGAATTTTGTGTGTGATTCAACAGTAATTTCTTTACATTGAAAATTTTTCATATTACCTGATTTACATTTATTTCATACATTTCCAAAACTGAATTTTTATTTAATTTTTGGATAAATTTTTGCATACCTGACAATGATTCTGTTTCCATACAAAGGTTATGCAATAAAATTACCATGTGAAAAATAAATTTGATTGTTAAGAAGTAGTAAATGTTGTAACATGAATACTATGTATTTTTAAAATTAATACATATTTTTATAACAAAAGACATACGGACAAAAGAAAATTATTCTCTCTGAAGTTATCACTGTCTGAACCTTATGCTGGAGAAAATAATTCGAGCTGCGAACATCGACATCTCTGGCACTATCTTCTACAAGAGTGTCATGTTGCTTGCTAGCATACGCTGATGATATTGACATCATTGGCAAAAACGCTCGAGCAGTCAGTACAGCAGTCTCCAACCTGGAAAATGGAGTCTCGTCGAGTGGGTCTAGTGGTGAACAAAAGGACAAAACGAAATACCTTGTGTCAACAAACAAAGAGTCACGGTGTCTTGGACAAAATGTGACTGATGACTACTATACTTTTGAAGTCGTCAAGGATTTCGTATATCTAGGATCCAGCATACACACCATAAATAACGTCAGCCTTGAGATCAAGCGGAGGCTAACTCTTGCCAACAGGTGTTACCACGGGCTCAGTAGGCAATTGAGAAGTAGAGCCCTCTCTCGACCGACGAAAATAACGCTCTATAAGTCCCTCATCCTTCCCGTCCTAATGTATGGCGCAGAGACGTGGACATTGACCATCAATGATGAGAGGCTGTTAGGAGCGTTCGAGAGGCAGATACTTTATAAGATCTACTGTCCAGTATGCGTTGATGATGTGTATCCAATAAGTTGGAACGAGCTGTATGAGCTGTACGCCGACACTGACATAGTCAAGCGTATAAAAATACAGCGGCTTCGCTGGCTGGGTCATGTTGAGCGAATGGAAGAAAGCGCTCCGGCTAGAAGGGTGTTTTATTCGAACCACGGTGGAGGAACACGCAACGCAGAAGGGGACGTCCTAATCTCCGTTGGAAAGACCAGGTGCAGGGCAACCTGACTACACTTGGCCTTATCAACTGGTGCCAGCGCGCACATAGCAGAGGCGACTGGCGAAGCTTTGTAGAGACGGCCAAGACCGATCATAGGTTGTAGTGCCAGTTAATTAAGTAAGTAAGTTATCACTTGTAGTTTACCTTCAGTATTCATTATCAGATTTTAACGGAAAACATTTCTGTTAATGCAATAGTTTATGCTGTTGAATGTAAGACAACAAAATGCCTTGTCTGTTAAATTAACATAATTCACTTTCCCTTTGATATAACAGCATTCTTTCCTTCAGTGTATAAAATAGTAATTTTCATAAATTCAAAACGAATGCATTGAAAAATTATTCAAAAATGCGAAAATGCGAAAAAGTTCAAAAGTTTTGTTTTCTTTCTTTCGAATTGTACATAATTGTACAGTAATTATTTTGCTTCTCTTTCAAATAATTTACGTTCCATTTCCATTTCTGTAAAAAGAAAATTACAAAGATTTGTGTAATAATACAAAAAAATTGTATGAAAAGCTGTGTACTTTGATTTTCTTCCTCAACGAAAGAATGCAACTCTGTTTGCATGTGCATAATCCCTTAAAATTGGCAACACTTTTCCAATAAGAAACACACACTCAGACGCAGTACTGTATATGTATATGTAAGTTAAAGTATGTATGTATGTATGTATGTATTGGCCAATTAAAAGTTTATTTTAATACGCTTCATTTGACAAAGTTGCATGCTGCAACAGCCAGCAAAAAATAACAATAACGCAATGCTGCACTAATAAAGGAATTAAAAAGTTTATGACGGTTTTTTCTCCTGTTGTTGTATGCAAATAACTCACACATTGACATAAGCAATTAATGAGAAAACTTTTTTGTTATAACAAAACTTTAAAGTCCTCCTGCATAGAACACTCAACGCTGCTACCACTAGTGCGCTGAGCACTTTGCACACGTTCTCGTTGAAAGTCGATAACTTTTCTGAGGCGACTCTGCACTTACGAATGGTGCATATGTAGCGGCTGCACGAGTAGTGAAAGTATCACTCGGCGCTATTGCTCTTTGGGAGTAGCTTAGAAATTTATGAAAATGTAGGGCTCTGTATTTAAGGCATCTTGTTTGCTGCATTAGTATTTGTTTTACAACATCTGCTGTCAAAATGTTGTTACACTCTCCGATGACCAATAAAATGAGCAATGCTGCTGTAGAATCTAAGACAGTAAAATGCCAATGTAAAGAAAAATTAAAAAAAAGAACAGATGTCCAGGAAATAAGCAGCAATTATGCCAACAACAGCAACACCTTCGCTGATGCCATTGCACCAGCCCCCAGCCAGTCATCACTCAAAAGAATTGAATCGAGATTGATGTACATAAAAAAATAAATTTCATTTTGTTTTTTCATTTCATTTGATTTCAATTTTGGTGACGAATGAAATCTTATGTCAAAATTCAATTACAATCTGTTGTCATCGTTTTCAGTACTACCGCTCGCCCGCTTGCTCACCAAGCGCTATCTATTGACAGCAGTGGAGCATACGCTGAGGTGCTTCGGCACCGACAGCAGCAGCGACAGAAGCGGCACCATGAAAGTCAAAAGCATCACAGTTTCTTTTCTACAATTCAACTTTTCTTTTTCACTACACAAATTGTCTGCTTCGTCGAGCATACATCCCGATCTGAGCATTCTGATAAATTCCTCCCTCAAGACGATGGAGACAACAACATTAGCCGACGGGTGCTTCCCTGTTCTCCAGATTACCGAATTGCTGCCCCCCTCAGAACCCCACGAAATAATAGTATCCCAAAAAAGTAAAAGTTGGAGCAATGAAAATGTGTAATGCTCACAATTTTATGCGCTCTATGAACGCACTTCCGCTCGTCCATCCGTCTATCTGTTCATTCAACCGTTCTGTGCTACATACGCTACGTTACGCTATTCTGTTTTTTTTTTTTTGCTTCATTGCTTGCCTTACTTGCCCGTAAAGGGATTTTCTTTTTGCTGCTGGACATTTTTCTTCATTGCTTCCTTTCCTTCCTTCCATGATGCTCTTGCCACTCGGGCTTGTCCCGCCCACTCTTTCATCAGGCGTGTATATGGTGGTCATCCATCTCAGCTACGTTTCGTGTTACTTTTGGTGCTTTTTTTTTTGTTTGTTTTTGGCTATTACCCTTTTCGTTCTTATTTTATCAATGTTTTATTTATATCATCATGCATATTAAAATAGCAATCAAAGGTGAGCGCTATGTTAACTTCGACCTTTGTGCATGTGTGTGTACGTGTGTGGTGCTTTGGCTCCTATAGTGTGGAGATGTTCTAATGGTTTGACGATGTCTTGGCAAACAGCTGATTGACAACCATCGTTGTTGTTGGTTGTGTTTGTTTTAGGGTTTTCAATATTTCTTTCTATTACATCTGCTAGTAATATGTAAATTCTTATATGTAAATCCTTCGCATTATGGCAAGTAAAAAATAATAATGAGGAAAGCAAAGATTTCCCATTTGGCACATAATTTCGGATATGAAGAAGGAAATCACAAAATAAATAGGATACATATTAACAACGCAACATATCAAATAAGTAGGTATGTACTTATATGACCTTAATAAAATTAAGGTATGTGAATGTGATCGTGAATTTTATAGTTTTTGGTCAAATTTTAGGATACTTTTTTGAGAAAATATATAAAATATATGTGGCTGTTTACACTGGTGCAAGAGTGAAAGGCTGTGCGAAAGAGACTGGTAGGAAAGTAAGGAAGTAAAAAAGATAGCGCAAAACTTCTATCTCTTTCTTACTACCTTACTTTTCTACCTACACACTTGGACAAAATAATAGGTGTGAACATATTTTTTTTCGAAAAAAGCTTGGCTTTCATATATTTTTCATTATCCTTCTAAAAAAAAAAATTTAGTTTTCACCATAAACATACTTCAGCGTCATAACAAATTATAAAAGATTTTAGAAACTGTAAAAAAAAACTTAGATTTTAGTTAATTCATAAAATACACAGATTTTCGATTGGACAGAATAATAGGTGTGCACAAAAAACTTAGGAATATATATTGAAATTTTGCTAGTTACGGTCCCGTATTTTGGTGAGTTAGTAAGAACGCATTAATACTCAGAATATCCACCATTATTCTTGATGGCTTTTTCGATTCTTGTGGGCACTGACGATATCTATTTCCGACAAAGAAAAGTTTCTACAGGAATGTTGTACCAAATTTTTTGAATATTTTCGCATAACTGCGTTTTGTTTTGGCTTTTAAGTTCTCCCCAGATGTTCTCAATAGGATTTAGATCTGGGGATTGACTTGGCCACTCAAGGACGTCTACATTATGCTCTTGGAACCATGTTTAGGATCATTGTCCAGCTGAAATTTCCACAAAAGCGGCATATTATCCTCGGCATATGGTAATATTACCGTTTCCAACAAGTCCTTATACACGAACCTTTCCATAACGCCATTAATTTGATGTATGGGACAACACCTTGCCAAGAAAAACAGCCCCATACCATTAAGCTGCCACCTCCGTGCTTCACTGTGCTTCTTTTGTGAACCGGACGTCGAATTCTTTGCCTTTCGGGCGACGAGCCTTTCCGCATCGTTACCAAACAAATTTATTTTTGTTTCATCGCTCCAGAGAATATTGTGCCATTTTTTTCTCACTGTGAGCCGCACCACGTTTTATGAACTAATGCAAAATTTTTCCTCTTCAAATTTGCAGTTCTAAGCAGAGGAACTTTGCGAGTAATCCTACCCGGTAGATTTGCGCTTACTAATCGTCTTGGAACTGTTCGTGATGGTACAACATTCCCAATTTCGCTTGCAATTGTTCTGGGCAACTTGAACGGGTTGCGTTTAGCTAATGTAATGATACGATTGTCGGTCACTAATGAAATTTGTTTAGGTGCTCCACGCGTTTCAATAGCTTTTTCTGGCTTGAGAGCATTTGTAACGAAATTCTGAGACCGTCCCATCGATCTGGCAATGAATTTGTAGGTTTTTCCTTTGTCTCGGAGCTGACGAACAAGTCTTCTTTCCTCTGTAGTGCAATGAACTCCTCCCACCCATCTAATATTATTAAAAATTATAATTAAACCTTTATTTAGTTCACTTTCATCGAAATCTTACCTTGTGGAACTAAATAACGCTTTAAATTTATTCACTTTTAATTTTTACCAAAACACGCCTATTTTATTGTCCAGATCAATTTGAAAACTGAACAAATAAACAAGACGCAATATTTATCTAGGAGAACTTTTGTTGCGGGGATTCCCCCATTTAATTCCAAAACAGTGCCACCAAACTTCCAAATTTGCCTTTTGATTTTGATCATGCCAATTAATTTTTTTCGTTCATTTTAAACATTTTTGGGTTCACACCTGTTATTTTGTCCAGGTGTGTATCTTCTCGAACAGTCTTTCATGATTGCGACAGCGTTAACAGCCACAAGGAATATATTACTATAAACTTAACATTGTTAAAAAAGATTGTTTTGATTTAAGTTCACTAAGTTAACGATGTTGATTTTAATTCGGAATAAGAAAACTAAAAATTTTCAATGCTTTTCAAACTTTGTATACAACGCCCTCTTTTAGGAATAGTTTAAAATCATGTGATGTTTTTCTTTGTACTTTTCATATTTACTCTAGTTCCATCGACAGAAATCACCTCGATTTTCACAATCAGCTCATGTGGCAATTAAAAGGAAATATTGTAGAGATAGCCATTCCTTATTTACCCTCTTCCGCAACCTCTAGATCTTCAAGAACCCGCCACAGTAAAACTGATTGGGCAACCAGTAGTTCCAGTTGATTGTCCTTGAGTCGGTTGGCTACTTGTAATCTATTTGTACAATTATTTGCCTAGAAATTTAACTGAAACTGATATACCCTATTATTAGAAAATAATTACAAGAAAATGTAATTTTTTTATTTTTTATTTAATTTGTTTACGAGTATGTACATATATCGACTATCGTAGACGCTCTCATTTTCCATGTATTAAAACCAAAAACGTGCCAACATGAAAACTGTCAACAAAATTTCTTCAAATTCAAGCTCAAATTTCAATATTTCACCTGCACTCACATTCAAAACAAGTTAAGAGCAACTATTTCACATATATGTCATTTTCAGTTGACAACATGTCATTAAAACAAAAACAACAACAAACAGAAAAGTTGAATGAAATCATACCGAATAGTTTTATTTATATTTTGTTTTGTTTTTCTTTTCGTTTTTGTTTTTGTTTGGTGTATTTCTTCCTTTATTATGTATAATGTGTTCATTTACTAAAATCGAACTCAGATTTCTATGAAATTTGAAAAAAATTTACAAAAAAAAGTGGCAGTAGCAATATTGTCAACACTAGCTGGCTGGACTGCTCTAAAAATTAACGCTTTTCGACTTAGTTTGATATTCATGTGGTTCTCATGAGACCATTACGCTAGCAAGTAAGCACAAAAAGTACACTAGCCAAAGGAGGCAGGCTAAAAATCTGGTTAGGTGTTGTATGTGTGTAGGGTGGTGTTGATGATGGTAGTGTCAATAGTGGTGGTGGTGGCTAGTTGAAAACTGCACCTTCGATATCATCTACAACTACTCACTTCTGTTGTTACTACCACATTTACATACATACTCGTATGTGTATGTACATATTTACAACTACTAAAGGGTGTTTTTTTTTTAGAAGTGTGGTTTTCAATCTGGCAATACTTTTTTCGGAGTTGCTCTTTTTGACAGCTGTCACTTGATTTATGCTTAGTTTGGTTTGCCATTTCAAGCGCGTCGCACTTTCGGTGAATGGGCCCAAAACGAGATGGCCACCGATCCCGATTTTCACAAGAAAATTGTGTTCAGCGATGAAGCACACTTTTGGTTGAATGGGTACGTTAATAAGCAAAATTGTTGCATTTGGAGTGATCATAATCCACAAGCCATTGTAGAGACGCCGTTACATCCTCAAACAGTCACTGTTTGGTGTGCTCTATGGGCAGAGGGAATCATTGTTCCTTATTTCTTCAAATATGAAGCCGGTCATAATGTTACAGTCAATGGGGAACGCTATAGAGCCATGATTAATGACTTTTTCGCTTTTTCGTGCCTGAATTGGAGGATGTTGATGTGGACGACCTTTGGTTCCAACAAGATGGCGCTACATGCCATACAGCCAACGAAACCATCAATTTATTGAAGGAAACTTTTGGTGACAACATTATCCCGCGTCGTGGGCCTGTGGCGTGGCCTCCAAGATCGTGCGATTTAACACCGCTGGACTATTTTTTGTTTTTTTGTGGGGTTATGTGAAAACGCTTGTCTACGCAGATAAGCCCGAGACGATTGACGCCTTGGAAGAGAATATTTGGCGCGTTATTACTGACATACGGACATACCCCAATTGCTTCAAAAAGTTGTCGAAAATTGGGCCTCTCGGCTGGAATTTATTTGAACCAGCCGCGGCGGCCACTTGCCCGAAATCGTTTTGTAAAACATAATGGCAAATCCTTATCTTTATAATAAAGCTAAATTCTTGGCCATAACATTAAATTATATGCGTTTCATTTCTTCTTGAAAACCACACTCCAAAAAAAAACACCCTGTACATAATGTACTAGTCGTATCACATTTTGCTCATACAAACACGCGGCATAGGTCAAGGTCGCCTGGACAATTGGCGAGTGTTGCGTGGATTAAGTTTTGAATTTTCCTATTGGAGAATTTCTCGAAAAATTTATTCTCTAATTACAGCCTTTTTTTGTTTTCGTTTGTTTGTTAAGTTTGTTCAAAGTAATATAGAAAGAAAAGCAGACTAGAAGATTCCAGAAGCGATAGATCTGCTAATTATGTTAGTTGTTGCTGAAATAAAATTCCAACATCTTTTCGTAACTTCTGAATTACATCTAGATGATTCATTAGTGATCTTAGGACTTACAATTTTTAATTTAATTTTATTGAATGTTGTGGATATACAAAATTATTCACCTTCAGGATACAGGATATGTAAGTTTTAAATTAGTCTCGAGAGGAAATGTGGTCACTAGACCAGCCACCTTCTATGGGAATCCTTCTATTCTAACTAAAAAGTTACCCTAGGGGGTCTTGAAATATTCGCCTTGTTGTTTTGCCATAACTTTGTTTTATTTTGTCTTCAGGTGTTATTGATCACTGTTGTCATCTTCGCCTAGTTATTCCAATTTTTAGACGTTTGAATGAGATAAATGAACTTTTGATAGGTTTTTTTTTTTAAAAACTATGATTTCTTCCGAAAAGGCCAAAAAATACCCATGAGGGAGAGAGCTTATGGATTAATATATTTGGGGTAAATGTTCAACGGAATGTTCTTAAAATAATGCCTATACCTAGAGAGCGTGACTTATTTGTAAACTTCATTCACCAATTACAACGTTGCTAAATAAATTGTGAAATTAAAGCTTGCGTTATAACAAAAAAAAACAGCCATTAAAAGTCACGTCGATTAAAAAATAAAGCACACAAAAAAAAAATTACCCGGAAAAGTATCCTTCTTTATACTAGCTATAATTTTTTTTGTTGGCTGCTTGCTTCCTTGCTAGCTTAAGCCTTTTTAAGCTCTTTTCTTTGCATATAATTAAAATTAGCTGATTTTTCTTTTGGGGCACAGCCATGCATGCACCTTAGTAGCTCACCTCCTTCTATCGTTCTCATAGTCGGGGGAACGGTGGGGCTATGTAATTTTGCCTTATTTTAATTGCTTTGTTGTTGGCTTTTGTCCTTCACTTTCATTGAAAATTGCAGCAGCAACGCGCTCACGTTTATGAAAAGAGGTTAAGGGAAAAACAAAAAAATTCAAAACACAGAACATAACAGTCAAGCAAATTGTTAGAGCTAATAGCTGCAGGTAATAGCAGCAGCAGCAGCAGAAGCACCAGCAAGTTGGTAGTCGAGTCGACGAGGTGTAGGTAGTTGGGTTTCACTCTTTTAGTGTAGCAGCCTATTAGGCGTTTAGTAAAAAATACTTTATGAAAATGTTTTTGTTGTTTTCATAATCATTTGATACACGCCTTTTATTTGTTGTTGTGGTTGTTTATGTTGTTGTTATTGCTGGTTTCGTTATTTTGTAGCTGCTACTTATAATTATGTTTAAGATATTGTAACAATACAGTACTTTGTACACATACACATGCACAACCAAGAGTGTGAGAGTAGCTCAACAGCTTTTTGTATGCACACATGGTATGTGTGTAGCGTTGGAAGAGCTTGAACTGGCAAAAGTGCTTTAGAGTTTTTGAACAAATTATTTATTTATTAGATTGTTTGCTTTGTTGCTGCAAAAATTATTTTATATTTTAAAGTTACTTGTTTTTTTTCTCTATCTTCATTCTTTTATCTTCCTTCTGAATAAGCTACCTTAATCATTGGGAAAAAGCTTACGATTTTTACTGGTGCCAGTACCACACATCGTTCCTGCGAGTATTATTCACGTACATGTGGGTGTAAATTATATGCTTATAAAATAATATACATTTTCCTATTTTGGCAGGCAGCGGTGGCATACAATTCAATCAGTTTCATGATACGGAAAAAACAATAACACACTTATCCTCAAGGGGAAAGCAAGCAGGAAATCACAGCAGAACCAACCGTGTGCCCTTTGTAGAAGCTCATGAAAATGATTCTGAAGCACCACAGCCAGACGATTTACAAATAATTTTAGCCGAGAGTGATTGGGCACATATAAGAGAGATATTTTTTCTTTTATTTAACTACAGGGTACTTAATTTACCTACTTCTATATGAAATTTATATCTGCGCAACTCAAATTTTAGGTATATTTTTTATGAGGGAAATTATTTGAGATTTTTCTTTTACGTTTTTTGAAATCTTTCGTAAAAAACTATAATCAAAATAAACTTATAACTTCAGATATAAAGTGCAATGTTGTTTGTAACCACTATTTTTGAAATTACTTATTGCTCATTCTTTGCTTTGAAGTTAATTAATTGTGACTTAAAGAATTGGCTTTGAGATTTTAGTTAAGGCTTGGAAATATTGAGAGTAGAAATCATCAAAAATACCAACTGTGGCTGCATTTGATGACTGCATTTGAATTAGAAATTGGGATGACTGCATTCTAACTACCTCAAACTAAATGCTATAATTTGTAGTCGAGTGTAATATTGTCATATTGTCATATACTTTTGAAGTCGTCAAGGATTTCGTATATCTAGGATCCAGGATACACACCAAAAATAACGTCAGCCTTGAGATCAAGCGGAGGCTAACTCTTGCCAACAGGTGTTACTACGGGCTCAGTAGGCAATTGAGAAGTAGAGGCCTCTCTCGACTGACGAAAATAACGCTCTATAAGTCCCTCATCCTTCCCGTCCTAATGTATGGCGCAGAGACGTGGACATTGACCATCAATGATGAGAGGCTGTTAGGAGTGTGCGAGAGGAAGCTACTCTGTAAGATCTACGATCCAGTATGCGTGGACGACGTGTATCGAATAAGATGGAACGAAGAGCTGTATGAGCTGTACGCCGGCACTGACATAATCAAGCGTATAAAAATCCAGCGGCTTCGCTGGCTGGGCCATGTTGAGCGAATGGAAGAAAGCGCTCCGGCTAGAAGGGTGTTTTATTCGAACCACGGTGGAGGAACACGCAACGCAGAAGGGGACGCCCTGATCTCCGTTGGAAAGACCAGGTGTAGGGCAACCTGACTGCACTTGGCCTGGCGAAGCTTTGTAGAGACGTCCAAGACCGATTATCGGTTGTAGGGCTAGTTAAGTAAGTAAGTAAGTAAAATTGTCATTTGATCGTAAATCCCCTCATTGGCAAATGCAATTGCTTGAGAAAATTATTGATAAAAATATGCAGTATTAGTAGCTTACCATGTTGCACAGTGTTGTTTATTTTTTTTGTGTACACCGTATAAGATTTTCGAACCCTGTATTCTTTCCAGCTATACGAAAATATTTCCCATATACGAATTTGTATAATTCAGTTATGCAAATTTATTTTTACTTCTCTCCATCAAATTTTAAAACAATTTGTCACTCAAAAGTCAGAAAATATAAACACACACCCATGAAATTAATTTTGCGAATTTTGTTTGTTTTGTTTTATTTATTTCTTTCTGTTGCTGTTATTTTCTGCAAAGCATCCAAGCAACTCGAGGAGCATATACATACATACATATGCAAATGAGTGCGTTCGTTTGTATGTGTGTAACTCCTAAGTAACAAATTAGCAGGATAAAATGTAACAATAATAGAGAAGAGAAAAGCAAAATCAATGTCAGCATTCCAAACATAATTTACCTCTAATTCACTCATCAATGAATCATTAACTCTGCCAACACACCCATACATAGGTACATGAAAGCATTCGTAATGCGGTACAGCCTAAAAGTATGCAATGACTGTACTGTTTATAATAAGCAGCGTATCGTATTTGTATTGTACGAGTATGTACTGTGTGCATAAATATATAATCTATATACAACATAAGTACGAGTATGTAGCTAAAAATATATTTATTTTGTGACTCTCTCAATGACAGTGCTGCCATAGCGTGTATTGTAACATCAAGTGTTGCCATAACGTGTGTACCCCGCAATCATTTCTATGAAGCTATTTGGCTTGGCATATTTACGTGTTTCTATGTGTGGATGTGGATGTTCTACCTACTTCTATTTGTTTGGTATTAAAAGGTTTTTATTACCATCGACCAATTATATTTGCATTTTTCTAGGAATACAAATGTTAGCTCTCTGTTTTGTTTTCATTTCATATAATCTTCAATCATAAAACATACTCAATAATATATTTTTATATGTGCAAACATATGTACGCGTTTGTTCCTGTGTAAATGCTGATATGCTAGTGTATGTGTGGGGTTAAGTCATTAAATATTTGTTTTTATTAACTATTAAAATTCTTTGCTTTACTTTTCATATATGCAATTCTTTTATTCATAATGTTTTTTTTCTCTCTCGTTGCAGGTGAGTTTGCACAATATTTTCCTTTAATTGGTATGCTATTATTTTACTTGTGTGAGTATAAATATTCAAACGAACTTCATATCATATTTAAATGTAGGTGGTACATACCTCTATGGTTTAGATCTAATGCTAATATGATTTGAAGACTTATGTAAAGCTTTCCAGGAACAGGAACCTAATTTTTTACTCCCCAAAATCAATAACTCAATTTTGCACTTTATCAGAATTTTCAGAAAAAGAAAAGAATAGGGAACTGCGGTGCGGAGCATATACAGGAACGCACTTTAATGTTATTGTTGTTGTCTGTTTATTTATTATTGTTTTTGTTGAAAATTGATTGCGTAAACTTTTGCATAACTTGAAAAACTTTATTATTAGCTTTAGCAAGACAACCAAAAACTTACGATGCGATGATGATGATGTTCGTTTTGTGTTGTATCTAGAGAGTTCGTTGGCAATGCAGAAAGCATCACCCAAACACTCGCACACAAATACATAAATCTACATAAGTATAACCAAAACGCTCACATCAAAAAAAAAAGAAAAAAAAAATACTTTAAGTAGGGAAAGAAGAATGTTCCTCTTTTTGCATTATTGAAATGTTAAGTAAAAAACAAAACAATTTTAATGGCATTGAATAATTTTACTTTTAATATGAAAATATTCGGAATTTTTTCGTTTTAAGACGTTTTGAAAGTAAAAGCTAAAAAATTATGTTCTCTGTTTTTGTTTTTGTCAAAATTCGCAAATTTAATATTTGGTTTATTTTTTTATTTCAATTGATATTGAAATAAAATGCCAATATTAATTATAATTGATATTGAAAATACAGCAATCAAATCGAATAAGTTTCAAATAGTTCGGAAAATGTGTAAATCCCAATCACTGATATGGGAAAAACTAGTCAGAAAGCTAGGTTCAGGCACGGCAGAAACAAAAGAGCAATCGATTTCGATAATAGCCGTGGTGGTTGTAAGACGACAAAAATTCCTAGAAGAACGATCGTGTAAAATTAAAGTTGTTATGAAATGGCTTCCAGGTGAGATTGAAATTTTTACTCTTTAGAAGGTTTGCCATTGCCTGCCAAGAGATGGTCCAGATTAGGCTTATTTTGTTTTTTTAACTGTGCTGAGATTCGAACTCCTCGGGGTGCTACCAACTAAGCTACGGCAACCATCTCATTAATTTAGTCGTGTCTAAAGTATTCGAGGCAGTTAGCCCTTCTAAATACTGCTTTAGCGGATTCAAAGGTTTTGCGGATAAAATTACCGCAATTCCCGATAAGTAGCACATGCTCGTTGTATTTGAATCAAAAGTTAGTGCGGTTAATTTCACTAAACTGCAAAAGATGATATCGAGAGACTCGATTTCTATGAAAGATGTATGTTTTAAAGACGATTCTATGACGTTAGAAATCCAGGAATTATTGTATAGCTTTAGATCCGCAGATCCATGGATTTATAGTAATTATTTTTGCTCAGTAATTAGTCCCCTATTGCATCCAGAAATTGCAAAAGGAGGGGCGGGGAAGAAAGTGTGCTTTCATAATCCAGGAGCTCCTTCAAAACCAGAAATCCCTGATGTAGGTTGAGTTTGAAATGCATTGCGTCACTGTCTTGCAGTGCCACATTGCTCACATTTTGATACCGTTTGGCAAGCATTGAGTACGTGTAGTGAGTAGAAATGTTTTCTGTATGCAGAAGCTGTTCACCTTTTATCATTCTAGATCTTCCACTAAATAATAAGTTTCAAATTAATATAATATTTTCATATCGGTTAAGTATGTAAAAAAGGAAAACCGAAAATCCTCAGTGGAAATATTTTTCAAAAATGGTTGCGTACGTCAAGTAGTGTTAGTTAACTCATAGGCATTGCGATTCAGAAAAATAAACAAAGAAGAAGAAAAGTTAAACCGGTTATCAATTTCTCTAGTGTAGCGATTTTCAACATTAAAAAGAAACTAGAAACAACAGCAAATGAAAATTCCAACGATAATTTTTTGTTGGCAATATTATCTTGAACTTGTCTGCATTAGTCAGTAGGTACGCAAATGTGTGTTGCAATATTGCAAAAGTTGTTGGTTGGTGGCGGGTTGCCATTTCTTGTCTTTTATTTCTTCTTCTTTTTGTTGCAGTTCTGCTTGTTGCTTTTGTGTCTCACTCATATGCTGCACCGAATGGGAATGCATATGCAGCCATGACCATGAGCCATGAAGAAAACGGCAGCAAACGAACAACGAAGAAACCACCATGATGATATGATGACGCTGTTGAGTTGGTTAAAAGCGGTTGGCAACAGCGCCGTGGTTGGTGATCATACATAAAACATGCCAACAAAAAAAAATCGCTGTAAGAAAAACAAGCATGAAAAAGAGCTTAGAAAATATTTTGAAGTCTTTGTTGTTTTTCTCTTTTTTCTTTTTTTGATCGAGTCGTCTACACGTTTGCGATTGTGACGGTAACGTTGTTAATATTTTCTTGTATTTAATTTTCTTGCTTTTCAAACTGGCTTGCAACTTGCTGTCTTACTGCCAACAAAGAACTGCCTGCAACAACAACAACAACATCAGAATGTTATTAAAGAGTACCATATCACCACAGCGCACTTCATCATTAGGGTCAATACACCTAAATCGCTGTATAGCAAATAAAAGTTGCACAATTTTGCTGCTGCTGCTGCTGGTTGCTGTTGCTACTTTACCATGCAATTCGTTTGATCGTGATGCGCGTTCACTGCTGCTTTTGCTGAGATCGTCGTCGTCGCATATTGATGTTTCTGTTGGTTACAAAATTTGTGGTTATTTTTCTCAAGCCGGTTTTAACTTTTGCTAAAATGCATTCTCAAAGTTATCGTTGCTTTCTTCTCGATCGCGTCTCATCTAATTCTGCAATATTCTGCTGTGAATCAGTTTTGTAACTTATATTTTCTTAGTGTAGTTGTTGTTACCTTTTTTGCGTTCTTGCTATTCCATTTTGTGGTATTCTTGTGTTTATTTGGTTTTTGTTTTTTTAAAACGTTTTTGTCTGCTACAATCGATCTTTGAAAATAATTTTATTGCAAAATCAAGTTTTATGAGAATCTTCTTTTAAACGTTACCTAGTTACTTAGTCAACCTCGCTTTATCTAGTGAGTGCACAACATATTCTGATGTTGTTGTTCTATTGTTGCACTTCACAACAACAAAGTATTTCTGTCTAACTGCCTGCCTGCCAGCCTGCCAAAAGTGACCAAGAAGATGTTGTTAGCTAAATGCATGTTCTACTAGAGGGTGTTTTTTTTAGAAGTGTGGTTTTCAATCTGGCAATACTTTTTTGGAGTTGGTTTTTTTCACTGTCACTTGATTTATGCTCAGTTTAGTTTGCCATTTCATAATGAATAGACTTACTCCTGGAAAACGTTTGCAAATCGTCCAAATTTATTACCAAAATAATCGTTCGGTTCGCGCGACTTTCTCAAGAAAATTTTGTTCAGCGATGGAGCTCACTTTTGGTTGAATGGGTACGTTAATAAGCAAAATTGTTGCATTTGGGGTGATCATGATCCACAAGCCATTGTAAAGACGCCGTTACATCCTCAAACAGTCACTGTTTGGTGTGCTCTATGGACAGAGGGAATCATTGTTCCATATTTCTTCAAATATGAAGCCGGTCATAATGTTACAGTGAATGGGGAACGCTATAGAGCCATGATTAATGACTTTTTCGCTTTTTCGTGCCTGAATTGGAGGATGTTGATGTGGACGACCTTTGGTTCCAACAAGATGGCGCTACATTCCATACAGCCAACGAAACAATCAATTTATTGAAGGAAACTTTTGGTGAGCGCATTATCTTGTGTCGTGGGCCTGTGGCGTGGCCTCCAAGATTGTGGGATTTCACACCGCTGGACTATTTTTTGTGGGGTTATGTGAAGTCGCTTGTCTACGCAGATAATCCCGAGACGATTGACGCCTTGGAAGAGAATATTCGGAAGAGAATATTATTGCTGCAAAAAGTGGTCGAAAGTTGGGCCTCTCGGTTGGAATTTATTCGAACCAACCGCGGCGGCCACTTGCCCGAAATCGTTTTTAAAACATAATGGCAAATCCTTATCTTTATAATAAAGCTAAATTCTTGGCCATAACATTAAATTATATGCGTTTTATTTCTTCTTGCAAACCACACTTCTAAAATAAACACCCTGTGTTAGTGGCAGTGGTGTAACTGGTTTTAGTATTTAGACAAACGGACGGACGGATAGACAAATATCAGTAAACGAGCGAACAAATACATTGAGTGGATGTGTTTATGTGTGTTTGAGATTAATGTGTTCGTCTGGGATTTTTGCTGTAAATCTGCATTCTTGCAGTATCATTTAAATGATGATTTACTCGTAGTTGAAGCTCTTCTTTTTCACTCATAGAAAAAAGTTGCAATTGAAGTTAGTTTGTGTTCTATAGAAATTGTAAAATTGTATGTAGATTGTGTAAAGAACATTCAACACACACGATTCCTAAGTGGTGTGAAGGTTCCTCGTTCAGTTGCCTGTGACTTGGGGTTGATGTTTGTTTTTGACAGTTTTCATATAAAATATTGGTTTAAAAAGTGAACCGAATCTAGTTATTAATCTTTACAGATTTCACTTGCATTAGAAGTAGCCTTGATTATAATATCCAATGTCTCAACTAGATTTGGTTGAGATCGCTCAAACTCAGTCTTAGTTAGGACATGATTCACTTAGGTTATTTCGACCTTCAATGATACTCAGGTATCTTTAGATTAGGAATACTTTCTTTGAATATGGTTTGTTGTTAAATCTAAAAATAAAAAAGTCGGTCGATTTTCAAGTACATTTCCATTTCCTTTAAAAATTAATTTAATTTGGATCTTAACCAAACACCACGACCATAAGAATTTTTCGACGATGAAAATTTCTAAGATTGGGTACTGGTTTTCCTCAGAGTATAGAGGGTTTATTAAACTTAAGATCAAATTTTGCTTTCAGAGTGCTAATTTCTTTTAAAAAATTTGACTTTTGTTAAGGCAAGTATCATGTCTTTTATTCCAATTTATTTACTTACATATAAAGTAATCATATCACTAAAACGAAAGGGGTATATTGAAGGGATGTTTCTAGCCACTTAAATTTTTTGAGTTTGAGTGATATATGAGTTTCTCTTTGACATGAAAGGGGATAAGTCCCACACCCTGCCAATATTTATGATCTTTGAGAATCTACAGTTCAGCGAGCATTTCAGATGAAATAGAGTAAATCCGACTAGACTCTTGGAATCTACCAACATCTCGGATTACCCTCAAGAAGTAACTTACTTTACTTTACTTTGAAGGCACAATAGTCCGTGGAGGGCCTGGGCCGAGATTTTCGCATCCACTCATGTTGTGTGTGTTATATTTGTACATGAATGGACCTACAGTCTAATGCCGAACCCGAACGGCGAAGTGAAAAGCTTTTGATTTTTCAATTTTTAAATTTTTACTCTTGTAGGTTTGCCATTGTCTGCCAAGAGGTGGTGCCAGATGCCGTGTAGAAAAATTAGATTTTCTACTTTTTGATTTTGCCTGTGCCGAGATTCGAACCCCGGACACTCTGCGTAGCAGTCCAACGCACTACCACTACGCCACAGCGACCACAAAAAGTAATTCTTTCGAAAATTGTTTGGCAAGCATAGTTTGAGAAACTCTCGTGGAACTCATATAATAATCTTTCCACCAGACTTCACACATTTTTATTGCTAACTGCTAGTGTTTTACTTGGCAATCATCATTGCATTAAAATGTTACTATTTCATAAAATTTATAGTGATTGTTGGTAAACACAATATGGGAATTCTCCAAGTCTCGCATATGCCCTTGCACGGCACAAGAGCACAATTGTTTTTTGTTTCTTCGTTGCAGGGATGCCAAAGTTTTCTAATTCTGCTACTTCTTGCACCTTGCAAGGGCATATGCTAGACATAGAGAATCCCCCTAATATGTTAATATCTCACAAGATCCTCAGAATTTACCACCTTTTATTGCTGAATAAATATTTGTATAAATATTTAGGTGCACAATGTTAATATTTTAGCTTCTACCGAATGCGGCAGGAAAACTTGTTCGCGATAAACAAGGAACATGAATGAATGTTGCACAAAAGATAAAAATTATTATAAATTTTGCTTGCTTTATTTGTGAAGCCAAAGAATCTTTCCTTAAAAGCTAAGCAGCCAATTTTAACAGCATGCACCAAAATTGTTAACAAACCAAAAAGCAAGTTTGCTGTTTGCTGATGATTTCCCCAACACAATATTAACATGCAAGACTGGAGGAGATTTTGGTTTCTGGTATAAGAGAAAAAGCCAATTTCCCCTATTTAGATTGGAATGCGCGCGCTCTTCTATTGTTAGCTAACTATAAAATACTCCTCGGAATTGACGTGAGCGAGAGAAAGAGAGAGAATAAGACTCTCATAATAGGTATAACAGTTTAACGCTAAGGAGAGAGGGAGAGAGAGAGATAGAGAGATAGAGAGCGCTATTGGCAAAGTTCATCCTTTATACGATTTGCATGGTCGCTATCTCTGAATGTAAAACTACCACGATGATGATGATGATGATGATGATAATGATGATGAAGGAAAAGCATGGCAGAAGCACCACATTTAACACCAGTTGCGCATTTATTATTCAACAGCTTAAATGTGCTTTTCTCGTGGCAGCTTCTTACGCTCCCACTCGCACTCACTCACCCACCCTCCCACCTACCTATCTTCTATCTGTCGAACAGCAGCGAGTGTTATAGGATATAATATGTAGGAGTATAGACGAACTTTGCTAGCTGCTGCTACGATGAATATGCTCTTTAAATTTAATTTATGCTTTTGACAACATCACAACAACAGCAACGACAACAACAACGACAACAGTAAACGAGGATATTCTCTTTTTAACTTAATTTATGCTGAATTAAGTTAGTTCGATAGCATCAGAAAAGCAACAACAAACACCAAAAGCAGTTAGGAAGGAACACCGACAACGGCAATAACAATGGCAACCTGTTGTTACATCACATCACATTGCATTGCAACATTTTGGTTTTTTTGCAGCTACATATTACATAATTTATTTGGGAATAATTTCAAATATTTTTTGGTTTTCTATGGCACTTTACACAGAACTTTAAGTAATAAGTAATAACAACTTAGGCTATGCGTTAACATTTAACTCCAGCCCAGTAAATAATTGTGATGTGTGATGTCAGCCATTTTATTTATTTATTTTCTTCGCTACAGAATCGAATCCAGTTTTTCAGATTTTGTGATTGCCTTGCTGAGATTAATACCGACTATAGTTTAACGCGCATGTGAACGTGAATTCCTCTCTGTATCTGCAATACATTTTTTGTATTTGTGCCCATCTTTCATCATTTAATACTACTCTGGTACCTGTGCTACATGCAAAGCTGAAGTTTGTCTGCTTTTTTGATGCTATTTCTTGTTTTTGTTTTTTTGTTGTTGTTGTTGTTGTATAAACCTTGGCCTTGAGGCCCTTAAGTGGTAGTAGTCTGTTTGAGCCAGTATTCGCTGCAAGTTTCTTATTTTTTCTTCTGCACACTTCTTTTGCTGCTCCTGCGCCTGCTGCTGCTTTTCATCTTTATCGCCTTTGTGTCTTCTGTTTATATTTATTTTTTTTTTTTTTGCACTCGCGTTGTTGTTAGTTGACTTGACTGGCTGCCTTTTTACGCTTGATTGCAAATAAATCACTGCCCAACAATAACGTAAAGTATAAAGTTTGAAACAAAAGAAAGAGAGAATTGAATTTTGTGTCAGACTAAAATTAAAATTTATTCCATAAATTGATTTTTTGTTTTTGTTGTGTTTTTTGAAAAACCAAAAAGTTACATTTTTTTAATCGGAGTTTCGGATGTTACCCAGACTTTGTTGAAAAATTAATGTTGATCGTGTTGAATTGTATTTTAGTAATAATTTCACTCAACCTATTTCAAAATGAATAATATTTAATCAAAACTTGAGAAACTTGATATTAGGGTTCCCAACTCCGGCTCCGATTCCGAATATGCGGAATAATTTCGAATCTCAATTACATACGATTTTTCTGGAACGGATGTTTCATGATTTATTGCAATATATAGAGGTGACAACAATTCTACTACGTGGAACTCCTACAATTTTGGCGTCTGCAGCTAAATTAAAAGTAGAAAAAACAACTTTTGTACACGGCTCCGCCTCTTGGCAGGCTGGCAGGCAATGCAAACCTACAAGAGTAAAAATCACCTATGAAAAGCTTTGCAAATCGCCTTTCGGATTCGGCAGAAAACTGTAGGTCCCTTCCATTCATCTACACAAATATAACTGGCACAATAGAGTGAATGCGACAAGATCGGCCCACGCTCTTCATCGGCTGTTGTCATTAAAAAAAAAAACAAAATAAAAATGTGCAAAATTTCTCGTTATGGAAAGTTAACAAGTTTTAAATTTGATACCAAAAAAGAGCAACCAAGCCACCCTTTCTGGACCCTACGGTGATGTTTGGTTAAAATTTATTGAAAATTATGTTACTCTGTATGAAATATGTAATATGTAACATACTCTTTGAAAATAATAGCCTTCATAACAAAGAAAAGGAGGAGTCGCCTTAAAATTACCTTTTGACCCAAGTTAATGAAACTTTGTAACAGAAGCATCAAAAAAAAAAAAAAAAAATTATAAATTGAGCGTTGTGGGAAAACAAATTTTTTCACCAGTTTCCATGATCACTATCACCGTGATCTGGAAGGTGTGTTTTCTGTCAATCCAGCTTATTTATATTTGATTTACCAAGTCTTACGGCTGAATGCCCTATTTTAAATGGTGTTATGATACTTAGTTCAATAGAATCAAAATATTGATTTATTTGAAATTCTTATTAACATCTGTAATATCAAATCACGAGTTAATGCTCTTAAGTATCCGGAGCTCGTTAGATTGGTTTATCCGAGTTAATTTCCGGATATCCCTAACTATACGGAAATCACCGGATACTGAGCTAGATTCGATACACGTAGTACATGCCAATCCAACATCATGACTAGTGACGGGCAGAATCGACCCTTAAAAGATTAAAAGATTCAACGGCACTTGATTCTACAAAGTATTGATTTTGAGTTGCCATTATTTAGAATCGAAAAGATAACTTGTAATCGAATTTATGCCTTTCTTTATTTGATTATAAAACCATTAAATGTTTTTTATATGTTCTTCATTAATTTATTATAAGTTAAAGTAAAGTTACTACGTCAAATTCAATGCAGTAAAATAAAAATAAAAACCATTCAAGCCCCCAGAAGCTCATGCATCCAACTGTGGCCGTATGCTGCATCGACACTTCCCATCACTAACCATAACTATTCTGATTTCAAAGTACCATAAGACTTTATGGTATGGAAATGACTATTTGACTCGACGGAGAAACATGTGGTACGACCAAGAGTATCGCGATGCTACTGAAGCGAAAAACGCTGTTTACAGAGCCACCCTGCAGTCAGTTGCAACGCGAGCTGCTAAGGAGCGATACAGAAAGTTGAGGAGGGAGGAGAAACGTCTTTTCAGGCGCAAGAAACGAGATGAAGAAAGACGCGATTTCAATAATATCGAAATGTTGCGGGACAGGAATGAGATCCGAAAATTCTTTGAAAGAATAAGACGCCTGACTGATGGTTTGAAGACCGGGGCCTGTTCCTGCAAGGATGAAGATGGAAATCTGGTGACAGATGTTCAGGGCATAATGCGATTATGGAGGGAGCACTTTTCGCAGCTGCTTAATGGCGATGACGGCAATAATCCCGCCACCGCGGAATCTACTCCGGAAACCACAATCACTGACGGCGTTGAAGTACCGACGCCTGACTACGAGGAGGTCTTAACTGCCATTGCTCGTAAGGCTGCAGGTGCAGATGGCTTGCCTGCTGAGTTGTCTAAGACCGGAGGCGAAGAGCTCAAAAAACGCATGCATGAGCTTCTATGCTGAATATGGTCGGATGAAAGCATGCCAAGTGATTGGAACCTCAGCGTACTCTTCTTCTTAATATTGCATATAAGGTTCTATCGAGCGTACTGTGCGAAAGAAGTACCATCGTTTGAAGCCCATCGTCAACAAACTGATTGGACCTTATCAGTGTGGCTTCAGGCCTGGTAAATCCATGATCGACCAGATAAGTATTGACACCACGCCAAATCCTGGAAAATACCCGAGAAAAACAGATCGACACCCATCATCTATTTGTCGATTATAAAGCCGCTCCCGCCATCGACAGCACGATTAGGGATCACTTGTACGCCGCAATGTCTGATTTTCGTATCCCTGCTCATTCGTCTTTGCAAAATGGCACTGACCAGCACCACCAGCGCAGTGAAAATTGGGACCGACCTCTCAGCACCATTTGATACCAAAAAGGTTTCAGACAAGCTGACTCGCTATTGTGCGACTTCTTTAACCTTATGCTGGAGAAAATAATTCGAGCTGCGAACATCGACATCTCTGGCACTATCTTCTACAAGAGTGTCATGCTTCTAGCATACGCTGATGATATTGACATCATTGGTAAAAACGCTCGAGCAGTCAGTGCAGCAGTCTCCAACCTGGAAAATGGAGTTTCGTCGAGTGGGTCTAGTGGTGAACAAAAGGACAACACGAAATACCTTGTGTCAACAAACAAAGAGGCAAAATGTTACTGATGACAACTATACTTTTGAAGTCGTCAAGGATTTCGTATATCTAGGATCCAGCATAAACACCAACAATAATGTCAGCCTTGAGATCAAGCGGAGACTAACTCTTGCCAACAGGTGTTACTACGGGCTCAGTAGGCAATTGAGAAGTAGAGCCGCTGGAGTTTTATACCGACGAAAATAACGCTCTATAAGTCCCTCATCCTTCCCGTCCTAATGTATGGCGCAGAGACGTGGACATTGACCATCAAGGATGAGAGGCTGTTAGGAGTGTTCGAGAGGAAGCTACTCTGTAAGATCTACGATCCAGTATGCGTGGACGACGTGTATCGAATAAGATGGAACGATGAGCTGTATGAGCTGTACGCCGACACTGACATAGTCAAGCGTATAAAAATCCAGCGGTTTCGCTGGCTGCATCATGTTGAGCGAATGGAAGAAAGCGCTCCGGCTAGAAGGGTGTTTTATTCGAACCACGGTGGAGGAACACGCAACGCAGAAGGGGACTTCCTAATCTCCGTTGGAAAGACCAGGTGCAGGGCAACCTGACTGCACTTGGCCTTATCAACTGGCGCCAGCGCGCGCATAGCAGAAATGACTGGCGAAGCTTTGTGGAGGCGGCCAAGACCGATCATCGGTTGTAGCGCCAGTTAAGTAAGTAAAGTATGACTATTTTGAATTCAAAATTATTCATTTTCATTTCAAACTGCATACTTTGAGTTATTTGCACTCATTTATGTGCTCGATGCCCGCCTACATCCCAAAGTAAGTTAGAAATTATGAGAAAATAGAAAAAGTTTTCTCACTTACATTTTACCTAAATTTAAACTTTTCTCCTACATTCTCCTATATTCTCTAGTCCTATATGCATGAAAAATATGATAACAACTTATGGCCAAGACAAATATCAACAAAATCAACAACTACCCTTGCCGAAGGGATAGACATAGTTTTAATTTTACTAACTCATATTAAGTTAATTAAACAACCGTTTGCAAAAATGCCTCAAACTTCCTTTCTGTGCACGATAGGCACTTGTACTATATGCTCCTTGATTTACACTTGACCTATTATTGTACTTACGGAATTATGCCACATATGCATGCATATACTTACATACTTGAGTACAAGTCCATATATATATGTACAGTTGTACATATGTATGTATGTATGTATGTATGTATGTATGTATATAAAAGAAAGTCAGTCACAATTGCTATTTAAAAGCACATACCTATAATAGTTTGCAGTTAATTCATTCAAAATACAACAAGAGCAATTACCACAAAAACTTGCGGCAATAATTGCAAACTACTTAGGAAAAAAAATAAAGGTAAAGAAAAAAAAACAGAAATGGTACTTTTCAACCTAAAGCAGCAGCATACATTCACACGCAGCACATAAACATAAACGCTTAATAATATTATTTCGACCACAAATAAAACAAGTTTAGCAACTTATCGTATGATTTTTAATAGGCTGCATTGGTAGCTACTGCAGCACCTTAACCTCAAAGACATGGACGCCGATACCTTCAACACAAGCAGCAAACTGGTGGTGGCAGGAAGGCAGGGCGGGGCGGCAGGCAGGTAAGACCGGGAAGCAGCAAGCAGTGAGGCAATAACCAATTCATCCATCCAATTCATCCACCACTCGTACTTGTATATATAATTTTTGCAAGCAATAATAACAACAACAACAAGAACTTCCCTACCAACAAAACAGTAAAGGCAACCTACCAACCATGGCTGTCTAGCAAGCAGCAAGGCAGCAAAGCAACATTTTTGAAATTCTTCACAGGAGAATTTCCACTTTTTTGTTGGTTGCTCTTCTTCTTCTTCTTCTGTGCAGTTTGTTGTAGTTCGGGGTGTGTGTGTGTGTGTATGTGTGTGTGTGAGTGCATTTATGTGAGTTTGTATGCAACATTTGCCTTCGTTCAAGTTGAAATTCAAAAATTAATTGCAACCAATTTTAACTGAAAAATGGTACCTACCTACGCTATGCTGCTGTGCTAATGCTGCTGTGCTAGTGCTGCTGCTGCCAGTAAGCAATGAGAAAAGGTATACGCTGCGCCGTGGCACAGCAATCAGCGCTGGCTTATTTGTTGCATTATTATCAGCTTTTGCTGTTGTTGCTGATGAAATTCGAAAATATTTCAATAATAATAATAATTTGAATGGAAAATATGGTAAATATACTCTGCATGCTGCATACTACGAGTGCTTCACAATGATTATTTCTACCATTTGCCATTTCCATGAAGACCATGGAAAATGTTGTAATGCTCTCTGAAGGAATTGAGAAGTGAGCAACCACGGTGTGCTGCACACTTATTGAAATCAATTGAAGTTCTTCAGTATTCATTATGTATCCATGGGTTTTTACCTCATTATACACGGTGGTGCCAGTTTTTCTACCGCAGCATACATACCATACATACAAATACTTTTCAATTATCTGTTTGCGTGTAGTGTTTGCAGTACATTCAATCTTATTATTTTGCCACGAGAGTTAATGAAGCGTAATCTGATTGCTGCACTGACGATCCTTATAGTCAGCGGCGCATCACTTTCATGAATATAAGATTTTCAAGTTTGGTTCATTCTGTGTTGCCTACAACTAATGAACTTTTATCGGCAATTAAAAAGAACTCATGTGTGTATGCAAATATAATTTTTTTTTTTTTTCTGATTTCAGTAAAATTCGTATGTAGCAGAAAGGCAATTTCAGTGAATTTTATTTTATTTCATTAGGTAATATTTGTCAAAGGCATGTGAAAGTGCATTGCGTTTAGCTTCATCTTCTCCGGATTGGCATTTATTGCCAATTTCACAATTTCAAACTTCGAAATTGCATCTGAAATTTGCTCATTTTGTGGAAATGTGTTTTTTCTTTCTCTGTTTGATTGAGCTGTAATTAAATTTTTCTCTATTTTAACCTTAGGCAAAGTCAGAAATCAATTTCATTCTTCTGAGGGCAGAAATTTAAGTTTATAAAGGATAGAGTGTGAGAGTCTGGTTATTGCTGTGAAGGCTAAATGCAGCTGACGAGCCTACCATATTTTAGTTATGTAATACTTTTTATTTTAGTAGTCAGTTTGTAATTGATCTATTCTTAATAAACAGTAGGTATTTCTAAATTAATATGGACTAAATGCCTTCAAAAAGAGGTTGGGTATATTAAACCTCCTTGGATATATTAAACACTTTCTCTGTATACAGTGTCGGACAATCAAATAAGAACACCTTGCACTATAAAACTTCCATTGATTTTTTTTTATCGGACTGTTTATGGCAAACAATTTTTATAGAGAAGAAAATGGTATGGTTTATACTTTATAAATTTCTTGGTGGCAACACTACATTTAAATATTTTTTGGGGATTCCCAAATAAAAAAGTTGAAGCGATCGAAGGCGGACAATCCAATAAGAACAGTAGACGAAAAAATTTATATTTTAAATAGAAAACTTAAATTTGTTTATAATTTGTACTGGTAAGCATTTAAATTGTAGCATTGAGGATAATTCAACAAATTAAATGTAAACTATTCCGTATAGTCACAGCAAAATGGGTCGAGCAATGCACTGTAGCAAGGAGGAGCGTGATTTGGTGAAAAAACTTCGAAAGCATCCACCAAATAGCTACAACTATTAGCAAATCCTCGACATTTGTCTACCAATCTTTATTACCTCAAACATTTCATTGCAAGAGAGCTATGCCCCGCAAAACTATAAGTGCAGACGACAATCGCATAAAAATTTTGCCGCCAAGCGATCCATTTAAAGAAGCTACCGCAATTAGAGAGGAGACAGGGGCTCAAATTTCTGCTCGATCAGTTAGGAGACGTTTGCTGGGAGAACAGCAGGAAAAGTACCAATGTTGACACAAAGACAAAGAAGTGTCGCATAGAGTTCACTGAAGCGCACATTGAGTGGGATGGTTTAATTAATGCAAAAAAATGGCCTAACATATTATGGACAGACGAAAGCAAGGTGAATCTTGTTGGAAGTGATGGCAAACGTTGGGTTAGACGCCCGAGAAATGCAGATTTGAGCCCAAAATATACTAGGAAGACGTTTAAGCACGGAGGTGGAAGCATCATGCATCCCCATACCATCTTGGTATGGTGTGGGCCCTCTGTATTGGATAAAAGAAACGATTGACAGATTTCAGGAGGTGATGCTTTCTTATGCTGAATGGGAAATGCCCCTGAAATGGCAAAGGCAACAGGATAATGACCCAAAGCACACCTCAATCCTTGCGCGAGGTTGGTTTTCCCATAATGGATTTCCCGTTATGACCTGCCCTTCACAATCTCCTGCCCTTAATCCAATCGAGAACTTGTGGAATATTGTCAAAGAGAAGATTGGCAGTACCGGAGCTAAAACCAAAGACGAATTGTGGCAAAGCATTCAAAAGGCGTGGTATTCCATACTCCAGGCTACTTGCGCGTCTCTGGTGGAATCAATGCCTAGAAGGTGTAAGGCGTTTTAATTAACAAAGGCTATTCCACAAAATATTAGCATTTTTTTTTTTTTTTAATTGAAGTGTTCTTATTTTTGTTTGTTTGTCCTTTTGAAATGTGATTTTATGTAAGTATAACTTTTAAATTTATTTTTTTACACTAAATTAATTGATTTGGTTTTTTTTTAAAGAAAAATTAAACTTGTGGAATAAATGAATAAAAGTAAATACCTTTTAAATTTATCATAAGCTTAGAGAAATATTTTTTTAAGGTTTTTGGTTTCAGAACAAGGTGGTCTTATTTGATTGTCCGACACTGTATATTGATGCAGAACTCAGTCACACAATTACTTCACCTAGAGACTACTGAGATGAAGATTATTATAGGCGCAAGAAAAAAGACTGCAGGAGGAATGAGTTCATGTGGTATTACGTTGGGCACCATTGGATTAATAATTTCTGATAATAGAACATCACCTTTTGTCTAACTGAACTTGATAGACAGTCGATGTGTGATTGTTGATAGTTGAAAAGCTGGGAACTACACATGCAATAGAAAATAGATTTTACTTTTATTTATATCATTGTTGCGTTTCTATCGATGTATTTTGTATTTCTAATCCCTTTTGATGGGTAAAGTCTGCAATGACAACACCAGACAGCGCGCCTTTTTAATGAGCCATCGCATCAAAGGGGCTATATAATGAGCACTTTCGTAGACCCTCTACATATAAATTTCTAGTAAATTTTGACTGGTATTTCGGGGAAAGAAGCCAGTTTAGCCGTGGTATTGCACGGAGGCAATTGTTCCCCTGAGATTTCAAACAAACGAAATATTCTGAAGAGTACGTAACATTTAGTTCTGTTGGTTGAGGATGGATATATTCAACTATTACATGTTTGGTATCGGAAAAAGAGTTACCATGTGTATGTGCTCAGTGATTTTTGGTTCCGCGTGTCTAATTCCTGACCCTACACCAATATATTCTTTTAGTCTCGAGCTGTCTGTGTTTTCTCTATATGAAATAAAAACTTACAAAAGTCTTAGTTTCAAAGAATATACGTGTGCTCCCAAAAAGTGTGTCTGTGACATTATCCGAGATTTTGTTGAATGCAGAATTTTACAGGTCTCAAATGCTCCTCCATTAAAATATTTTTAAATCCGTTTAGTTTTGCTCAGAAATAATAAATGAGCTGCAAGGAGAATAACCAATGGACGACGCTATAAATTTAATGTAACAAATTGTAATACTTTTGACTGTTGCACTATTTATAAGCCAAATAATATCATGATATGAAAGCGAAGAAAAAAAGAATAAAGTAATTGGCAAAACAAACAGAAACAAAATTAAAAAAAATGGCCAAAAATACTGACTGACGACGACGACTGTTGCACTCGTAAACCAAAAACACAAAAGTACAAAAAAAAAATAAGAAAAACAACAGAAAACAAGGAATGTATTTTCAAATAAATTGGCAGTGAATTGTGAAATATATATATATTGTGAAATAATACTTACAATCAACATGTTGCTGTTGCTGTTGTTGTTGCTGTAACATAAGTAGCAGCAATAGCCGAGCAAGCGAGCCGACGAGCCACAGCAACATATAGTAGCAACAGGGCAGAACAACAACAGCAACAACGAAACAATAATAAACAAGAAAACATTGCAGACAGACATAAAACTAGTTAACGATGTAAACAAAATGAGTATAAAAAGTTCGTTTGTTTCGTGTTGTTGGTTCTGTCTTCTAGAATTGCTTGTTGTGTTGCTGCTGTTGTTGTTGTTGCGGTGTATTAATATTTAGTAAAGCAACTTTTTTAGCAGCCAAGCATGTCAAGTTTATATGGGCATACAAGCGAGTATGAGGCTGCTAGCTGAAGGTGGCAATGAACCTCTACAACAATTTCTTGTGTTGCTGCTGCTGCTGCAATATCGAGCATATGCAGCAGGTTCATGGTCAAAATGCTTGTAACTCGTATCGTATACGAGAGTAGGTATATTAATAATACTATGCTCTTGATGTAGTAGTAAAGATCTCTTCTGTATCTTGTACTTGCATTTAATGAAGTTCTTGTAATGAAGCTCTACAGTGTTGTTGTATATACTCGTTCTGTTTTTTTTTTTGTTTTTTAATTTTTTATTTTCTATCCAAGTTGCATGTTGTAGCGCTTCAATTTTTCCACAATTAGCATTTTCGTGTAGATTTATTTGCTGTTGTGGTTGTTGTAGTTATTCCTTCTGAAGTGGCTGCCTCGTGTTTTTTTTTTTTTTGCCAACTTTGGTTTTAACTTAATGCCTTGCTCGGTTGGTTACTCAGTTGAAATGATTTTATTTTTTAAACGCAATTAAATTTTCGTTTTTCATATGTTAACACGCAACATTTTGAACATTTTGAGCATTTTGAACAAAAATGGAAAAAGTTTCAAACGCTTGTGATGTGTTACTGGTATATTTCACGTTAATTGCCCTTGGTGTTCCAATGGCTGACGTAGACTTTAACTACATCGGTTCGTCAACGATAACCTTGTGCCGGGCATGGTTTCTCATTTCGAAACAAATTCTTTCAATGGAACTTTTAATCTAAGTCTATGCTTTTCCTTCATATAGGTACATTGTCATTTGCATTTTGGTTTGGCACCCAGTCGGTTTTTATCATTAGTTACTAGTAGCCTAATATTTTCAATAATTTTTGTGTTGATGACTTGTTATTTTGAAGACATAATATTCCAATGCGCGTCGACACCTTTTGAAAACCGATCCGAATTGGAAATTAGTTTTCATTCAGAACTAAATATTCCTGTGAGCTGAAGTTAAGTCGCCACTGTCACTGTTCAAGAAGATGAATTCGCGATATAAATTTTACTGCTAGTAAGAGAAGAGCATTTCCATACGCCAGAGTTAAATTTAGGATTTCCTCGTATTAATCTCGTTTAAAACAAATTCCAAAAAGTTTTAATGTAAAAAGAGAATGAAGTTTTAAACCACTTTGTTGCAGTTTTGATTTTGAATGGTTGGTTTCCTTTTTTTCCATACCAAATAGTGTATTGCAGTCAATATAAAAAAAAAATATGTTGGAATTGCAGTAGAGGAAAATTCTCAAAATTTGTTTTCTTTGTTTTTTTATTTGCTTCTCAATCCTTCATCATCTTGACACAAACACACTATCGCGAGAGTTGTCCAAGAATTTTTGCTGCAAATAAGTAGTTACAAGAAATAATATTAAAAAAAATAGTACCTATGTAGTGGTGATCACTCAGCTATGCTATTGCATATATATGTACGAGTATGTATGTGAATTAAGGCGACGGCCTCTTCTCCTCCCCTTTTTTTGGCATTTGCAATGTGACTGTGACTGACTGCTATCCAGGCTGCTCGCAGGTTCGATGGCGGATGCTTGCCTGTTCGACTGCATCTTCTTCTCGCAGTAATAAACTGACTAGATTCATACTAGAAGAAAATAAAGAAGAAGAAGAGGGAGACCGCGACGACCAAGAAGAGAAACAAGTTGAAAATGATGATTCCCGCACGAAAGAAAATACCATACACAAACGCATACACACGAACAGACGTAGTCTTAAAACCGGCATCATCTTTTCATGCTGTGTGACTATGTGTAACAGCATGTGTGTGAGTGTGGGTGTGTGTGTTTGTCTGCCATCGAACCTACTTGGTTATGGTCTTCGTTGCAAACATTCGGTGATTCCATCATGCAATCCTACAACGACACCACCAGCACTACCACCACCAGCACTACCACCACCACAAATACCACTTCGAAATGAAGAAAAGTTAAATACAAAAATCATGCATTCAATAATGTGAACGTAACAAAACAAAAAAAAACAAAAGATGGCAAATGCAGCAATGCCAGTTCAAATGTTGCATGTTGCTGCTGCCAATTGTTGCATGCATTCTTTCAGTTTATATTCCATTTGTTGGTTGTAATATAAGAATGTGCTTTTTGTGTGAATGTGTGAGGTGTGTGTGTGTGTGTGTGTGTGTGTGTGTGTGTGTGTGTGTGTGTGTGTGGTGGTGCCTACGATGTTGTTCATGACGATTGAGTGCTGCAGCATAGAAAGGAGCAACTACAGCAGTAGATGCAAAAAAAAAACAGTACGAGTAGAATAAGAAGAAGCAGTTGAAGAAATATTCGAATGAATTAAAATATGGCAACTTGACTGTGTGGCAATAATGCAATTTCTGTTTTTGTTGTTGGTATTTCAATATCTGTTCTGCCGTTCTGTTTTTTATTTTTTCTTTCTTTCTTCGTTTTTCTACTTGTTTTATTGTTTGTTGTTTTCTGTTTAGCTTTTTTGTTGTAACTTGTATAGTACTTTTGAGATTCTGTTGCACATTTTCCATGCCACAACTCCGCATTCTCTTTTTGCATCATACATGAAACATTTTTGCGCTGTCTCAAGCCTTTTCGTTATATGTAATTGTTGCTGTGCTGCTATTGTTTTTGTTGTTGCTTGCAGACAGACAGACAGACGGACAGACCGGCAAACAGGCAGACAAAGACATTGCTCTTGAATTGATAAAATCATCGTTGTGGTTGTATTTAGTTATTGTGCTGTTTTTGTTGTTGTTATTTTGTTGGTAGTATGGAATTTTTGGCTCTTGGTCTTGGACTTGTAACTTGGAACTAGAATTTGTGGTTGCTGCTGCTGAGATTGTGTGTATATGAGTGCTGTTGCTTGTTGCTGCTACTAGGAAGAAACGTACATATGTCCGTCCGCCAGTTCATTGTTGCTGGTTTTTATTGCTTAGCGTTGTTAGTGCATAGCTTTTTGTATACACCACTTTGATTGTATTTTGTGTGGTGCTGTACTTTTTATGAACACATTTTTCTGCAACGACATTATTTTCTATTATTATTGTTCTCTTGTTATTGTTGCTCTATTAATTAAATCAAAATTTCAATTATTCTAATATTTGATAACATTTTAACCTTTTTGTTTTGTTTCTATTAAGTGTTCGCTTGTTCATTTATTGAGGAAGTGGGTCATCCTGGGATAAATACTTATATGTAGATATATGTATGTATGTAATAATGTCTCTCTATGGTATGGAAGTTTCAATTAGCTTTAACGAGCCATTTTGATGTTACATCCTTATTTTAGGTTCTGGTATATCTGGTATACGTATGTTCATGTCCTCTTAGAGCAGATGCTTTAACTTAGTTTGTGAGAAAACATCGAGTCTTAGCTACAGCTGGATAAGTGCATTACAATAGTGTATCTGCAAATGCTTACTTTACTTACTTTACTTTTAATGGTACAACAGCCCACCTGCAAATGCTTAATTTACATTAATTTCTTAAAAAATTTAACTTGAGCGATTAATTCTCAGTAGATGGCGTTGAATGCAAAGTTTTGCAGCCACTGCATTAATTTTGTAGTTGAAACTAATAATGTTGCAGCTTTTACCATTCATTGATTGTGAAATTCTATATGGCTCGGCAAATTTCAAATAGCATTAGAATACGTAATTTGATTCTACCTATGTATTTACTTTTTAGAAGTTTATTTTTATACTTTTTTGTATTCATAAAAATTCTTATATTCATATCTAAAACTTTATTACTTTCTCTTCCAGGTAAGTTTTTGTAACGCACAGCATGCTACTTAAAGTATTTAAATACCAACAAATAAACATAATGTAAGTACTGCAATACATACAATTACAAATATGGTAATTGTATAAAAGTATGTAATTTATGCGGAAATCCTATAAACCATTCAACGCTCTCACTTTTAGTTACAAAACGATTGCGCACCAGAGTGGGTAGGGAGTAGTAGGAGTGTGGCAGGTTTCTAAAGTTGTTGGTTGACAGAATCAGAAAGAATTTCTTCTTGTTTTTAGTTAAATTACTTTGATGCTTTAAATGATCAAACTGAAGTGTTGTCGGTGTGTGGTGCGTGCTGTGTGGCAATATTAACCTTAATGTGATTGTCTAATGTGAAGTAATATGGAATTTTATTATTACTTACTTTACTTTTAATGGCACAACACCCCATGGAGGGCCTAGGCTGAGCTTTTCGCATCCACTTATGTTGTGCGTGTTATATTTGTACATGAATGGAAGGGGCCTACAGTTGAATGCCGAATCCGAACGGCGAAGTGAGAGGCTTTTCATAGGCAATTTTTACTCTTGTATGTTTGCCGTTTGACATTTCCTGCCACGAGGTGGTGCCGTGTAGAAAAATTATTTTTCCTACTTTATTTTTTTTATTTTGGCTGTGCCGAGTTTCGAACCCCGGACACTCTGCGTAGCAGTACAACGCACTAACCCTACGCCACAGCGACCACAGTACTATAAAAAAGAAATAATGTATTCCTAATATGGAGCTCAACTTCTTCATAGCACAGACTAAAATTAAAGTTTTTATATTATATATTCTGTTGTTACCTGATATACCTATCATTTTATTAGGTTTGAAAATGTGTGAAATATTTATTTCCCGAGGGAACCTAATCTTCAAGATTATGATTTTTATAAAAAGCTAAACATATTTGATTTTACATGAATCACCAACCTCCTGACTCTACCCTAAACTAATTACAGTCGTTAGTTTCCATTGGGTGAGAGTAAAATCTTGGTAAATTCTCTCATTATTACCTTTTGAGTATGTTTAATTCTGAAGTGAATTATACATATATCAAAACACAAGGAATTTGCATTTTTAATTAAACAAGATTGACAAATTTATTGGAAGGAAGAATTGTACAATAAATAAATTGAAGAGCCCAACCGACCGATGTGAAAGTGTTCTAGAGAAGAACTAAGAGAAAGCAGTAGCAAGAAAAGAAATAGAACGAAAAGAAACAAGTATAGAGAAAATAAATAGAAAAGAAAAGGTTAGGGTAGCATAAACATTGTATGTATATTGACCCGAAAGAGAATGTGTACAATGTCTTGAGTCACTCTCAACATGAATTTATGATAGTTTTTTCCTCATAAATTGCTCTTTCAGTAAACTGCCCACTTAAACGAAGGACAAAAGTGACCCAAAATTCATAATAGGGTTAAATTGCATTTGCAATTTTATGACACAAATAATAATATAAGTAAATCGAATAAAAAATAAAGAAAAAGGACATACATATTCTTCTTACTAGCTAAATCTCTAAATGTGAAAACAAAAGAGGAAAAGTGAACAACAAAATAAAATCATCATCTTTTTCAATTTATGTGTCATCAAGTTATTAAACTTTGTTTCAAAAAACATAAAAAAAAACATCAAAAAATAAATATTACTCGTATTTACTTTTGTGCAACGCTCTTTTTAGATTCACATGAAAATATTTTATTTGTACTTACTACCTATGTTCTTGTATGAGGGTGTTTCGTTTGCAACACACAAACGCTCACCCATTACAGTAAGGCAAAATAATCCGTAAAATTGTAAATACCTATCGCGCAAAAATGTTGTGTTTTATTTATACATATCGTACTTTCAGTGTATATTTTTGTAATTCTTTGTTGTTGCCATAACTAGAGATAAAATTGATTTTTGTAGTTAGCTTCGGTTGGTGTTGCTACAGCTTTCGTTGCTAGTGCTGCTGCTGCAGCAATACCATTTCATCCATGTCATTTCATGCAATTCACTTTCCACGCACTTCTATGCAAATCCTATTGTAATCCTGCAGAAAAAGGATACTGCGTCGTCGTTGTCGTCGTCGTCGTCGACATTCCCACTGAGCGGATCGATCTGGTAGTGGGGTGAGCAGCAGCTTCAGTACTGGTAGGAGGTTGCAAGGAAGGCGGCCTCCAAATATGTTATGGTTAGTTAGAGCGCTCAGCAAATTGGAATATTGTAGTGATTACAATAGATAACTTGTTGTTTTTGTTTCTGTTTCTGTTTCAATGTGTTCAATGCTCTCATATTTAGCTTTGCATTGTTTGAAAAAAAAAAAAAAAAAAAATGGGTGGTGTTTTTTATTCTGTTTTTGATATTGTTTTGTCATTGGATTTTATACACTTTTGCATATTTTTTTTTACTTTTCGTTTTTGAAACAGAAAAAAAATTTGTCTTTTAAAAAAAATTGTGGCTTATCTTGTTTGAATTTTATGCTAGATTGCTTTTGTTTTCCTAATTTGTTTATTTATTTCTGGGTAAACATTTTATACAACATTTGCGGGGCGGCGGGGTGGGGCACAATATAATCATTTAAAAATGTATGTATTTCTCCGAATTTGCTGCAATAATCTGGCTGCTAGTAGATGAAACAGTAGCTGTCGAGGCACTAGAAAATAGTTGCCACTGCTATTTACTATCTAAATCTTTAAATAGGGAAACTAATAACTCTTTTGCTCAATAGGATGCGTTATTGAGCAAAAGAGTTATTAGTTTCTTTTAACATTGCGGCTATAGCAATTGATGAGTTCACATCAAGCTAAGTCTCTATTCGGTCCTTAAACGTTTTGGACTGCAGAGTAAAGGATTACATAATTAGCAGAAACTAATAGTGGATATAGCGAATACGGAATCAGGAGTCACTGATTGAGTTACAAATATACACCATCTCAGAATCTTATCTCAGAATCAAAAGTAAGACCTTGGTTAATGACCTGAGGGTCAAACTTTTTTGTAGGACTCAAACTTTATTCGAAGTGTCTGAACCTTTTTCAGGAAAAGTGATGGCAACTGACTTTAATGACTTTCTTGCGACACCTACCCAAATTCAGATTTGAGTCAACACCAGGTTTCTAAGTGGACATTTTGTAGGCTTATGAAGCAGAGCAGTTACTTTGCCACTGAGAGTGCTTAAGATGAATTTGCGCTTAACGGCTGAGGGACACAGAGTGATCATGTTGGAAAAACGTATGAAGCCTTTAGCGGTAACATTGTCTTCATGCTGCGAGGCTTTTGCTTGCTTTCCCATTTGCTAAATTTTTGTCATAAATTTTAAATCGATTTTTTTTCTTTGTAAGATTCTATGCTTTAAACTTGTTCATACTTTCAGACAATTATTCAATAAATCCATGAAGTAACTACAATATTTTTAATGTGTATATCTGTCGTGTCACCAAAGTAATGTATAAACGTAAACATAATCCAACAAGTTAATAAATAAATCATAGAGAAAAAAAAAAAGTCCAAAGTTATTTAAAACTTAAAGCTTTTATAGCTATAATGCGAAAAGCTGCCAAAATGTACTAAAGTTTCCCCTATTTCAAACCATGAGATGGCATCCCCAAATCGCTGCTCTCAAAATTCTGTAACTGTTATTAAAACACGAGCGCTTCATTCTTCTCCATGGTATGTCAGACTTCGTAACTCCGTAGAATTTGCATCTATTCGAGACATGCGCATTTTACAAATTCGGAATAAAACGAGTGATTTGAATTCCAAGCGGTCGTATGCCACATGGTATTGCATTCGGAAAGTGACATTCGTTGAATGTGGAGTAGGAAGCGCCACAATGAGCTCTCTCTTACCTGTGCAGCTATCATAGTCGTCGTTGTCGTTGATGTTGTCGTCGTTGCTGCCCCCATGTGCGTGTTCGGCAACTGCTTCGGTCGGCTCCACCGCTACTTCTACTACACCCCTCTCAAACAACCCTCAGCAACAACGACGACCCATAAAACTTACGGCAAGCAGGTGTAACAATTATTATTTTCTCTTTGATTTTTTGTTTGTTTTGTGTGCGATTTTCCTCCATATGTATTATATGCTTCTCACTCGCACACTATGTGCATCTCAGCTGTTCTCGTGTATATGTGTATGCTTGTGCTTGTGTGTGTGTCCGCGTCGCAGGGAATTTCGTTATTACTATTCCAACAACAATAGCAAAAGAAAGAATAGTGTAACAGCAGACAAGAGCAAAGGCTGAGGCGATGACGATGAGCGGTAGCAACAATATGGCACGCTGCTGACGCCTTTCGTTTTCAAAAAGCGATATCGCACGAATGTGAAAGGAAAAGCCGAACGTACATTCATTCTGCTGCTACTGCTGCTAGTCTGTTGCTGTTACCATACATAGAAAAATGTATCTAAGCTCATTCTAGTGGTCGGCCTCTGTTATAGCTCCAACTGCAGCGACTGCGACTGCGGCTGCGATGCGTTGCGTTGCTGTGTCGTTTGAAATTATGACGCATGCGATGACTTTGAGACCATCAATCCGACCTGACTCGACCCGACCGTTCGACCGCTTGAATAAACTTACGAACGCATCGTACGAGCCGAGTATTGCTGGAGTAAGCAAGTGTGGGGAGGGGTGGAATGAGTAATACAATTTTGTGAAATGATTTTGTGAAACACAAAGCAACCGGAGGGTGATATGAGAAAATTGTGGTGGGTGCAACATCCAACACATCCCACCAAACTGAACTCTCTTTCAACTCTCTCCTAGTAAATTCATGCATTTAAGCTTTATTTGGGAGTGTGTGAGTGTGTTTTATTGGCGCTGTTGCTGTGTACTGCTTATTCAGTAACAGTTAGTTTTTTTTTATAATAATATATCATTTTCACGTGAGTTTTTTGTTGTGGTTCCTTGAAGGAATTTGTAGAGGGAAGAAGTAGAAGAAATTGTAATGAATCAGAGTATTTGTAAATAGTTCTGGTTATAAAGCTCAGTGGTTTCAAAACTCTTGGCCTAGTGATGATTTAGTTAGGGCACCTTCTGAAAGTCCTTTTGGGCCTTATTTCCCCATACAGCAAATGCCCCAGAGGGAGCCAAAATCACTGGCCTGTTAGTGGAAAAGCTTTCAATTGAGGGTTAAAGGTTAAAGTCATAAGATCCTATTTATTCCTATTTTGGTTCATTTTTGACTGTCAGAAAATGCCCCGCTTAACCGACGTAGAGCTCTACGGCTTATTTCCAAGTAATGCATTGACCTCCTATAGATGACCGTTAAGTGGACCTTTTTGGCTCTAATGGCCCGGAATTAGCAAAAATTAACTTCGCAATATATTTTAATAACTTGTAGTGCTGTAAATTGAAAGTTTTCCCATTTCTGATCATTCAGTAATCACTAGTTAAATGTAAAGAGTGGCGGATGTTTTCTTATTTGTATTCAAGGACTCTCCTGTTGTTCTCGAATCAAACTCTTATACTACAAAAATCGAGTACTAACTACATAGAAAGAAACTCACGTGGTATCGCTTATGTATTATCTCATCTCTCTTGTACTATGGTCAGCATTATTGAATTGGCAAAAAGTCTTTGGAAATTAAACGGCAAGTGTATGAAATATGAAGCGAATCGAAAATAATAAGAAGTAAAGTGTGAAAAGAAATAGCTATGTATAATAATTATTATGCGTTACGCAGCTTGAATGGTTTGAAAGTGGCATAACAAAGAGCAGAGTGTGAGCGAAAGAACAGCAAAACAATTCATAATTAGAGAGCACATAGCAAGTGTGTGTATTGCATAAAAGAGCGAAAGAGAGGAGAGTTATAAATTCCTTAAGTTCTTATACCTAATGTGAGTTGTATTAACAATGGTAACAAAAAGCACGTTTACACAACCAAAACCAACACTAGCTGAAGTAAGTAAGCTGCTTTTATTTGGAATGAGAGTTAAAATGAGCTCTCCTCGAGTGAAAAGCTGTTATAAAAATATGGAGCGGAGAGATGTAGGAGTTCGGACTGGAGAAATAACCAACTCTCCGAAAAATATTAAGTAAAAGAAGAATAAAAGAACAAAAAATTTCCATCCGAGAGTGAAATGCGACGACGACGGCAGCAACGAGCGCCAAAAAGAATATTTCGCTTTTATTCGTGTGTGCTGTTATCGTCGTCGGTCTCTCGGTTTTTTCTCATGTGGATGATATTGTATAGCTTCGAAGCCGCCTCGTACTTAATGATGATGATGTTCACGTTGAAAAGAGGAACAACAACAATACTAGTACCAGCAACGACAGCAATCGTCGTCGCTGTCAGCATTGGCAGAACAGCGCTGACAGCGTGTTGACTCTTCCGCGCGCACACACACACACACATACACACGAATCCCACGAATTCAACAGATTCAAAATCCGAACTCCGAATAAAAATAGGTATATTACCTTAGAATGCCAGTCGTTCTTACTTCAGTCTTCGTACAGTCTTTGCTTTAACCCGTTCCAATTCTGTCCGCCGTCGCTCTATAATACATATATAAATTATATTAAAACAAAAATACTACAGCAACCACAACAAAATATTACTACAGGAAAATAACAATATCCGAAATAAAAAAATCAACGGAAAAACAGCCAGCACAAAATAGCAACAACAAAACGCAGTATATTACATACATACCTTTATGCATACATACATACATACTTACATATGTATATACATTTTCATTCAGTTATCATCATTATCATCACACTGTCGTTCTCGTTCTCGTAATCGTAATCATCATCAGAAACAAAAATAACAACAATAAACGGCAGCAGCAACGAGAAGAAGAAGCAGCGCAGAAGAGAAAGAACAGCAACAGCACATCGTTGTTGTTGTTGTTGTTGTCGTCGTCGTCGTCGCCGCCGTCGTCTTCGGTTGGTTACTTACTCCACAGACACACAAAATTTCAATACCAAAATCAAAGTTGAATTCAAATCGAAAACGGCAGTAATAGTAGCAACACCGTATCATCAAAACCACGCGGATTCTCTGAAAATATAATATCTACTACATATTTCGAAAACTTATACTTTACAATTCGTTCACATTCTTATTCAACAACAACATTCTCCGACAACAAGTCAAACAGCCAGTCAAAGTCAGTCATTTAGTTTGTCTCGTGAATTTTTCGAATATTATCGAGCTTCAAAAAGTAAAATAAATTATAATTCGTGCAATTTTCAAAACATATCATAAGAAATAGTTTTCAATATTTTTTTTTTTTTGAGAATTTTATTCTCGCTCATTTAAATAAAGCAAATCAAAATTCGTCGTGTATTCGAACGCGTTTTCACAATCATACACAAGGAAAATCTAATACAATCAATCAATCAATCAATCATCAGTCAATCAAAGCGACAAATCAAATTAAAGAGTACGCAAAATAGTAGCAAATATGTTTGTTAATTTCTACTAGCACTACTCCAACTAACCACTACCACTAGAAAAAACTACTACTAATGTGCTTAAACTTATTCAATCAAAACTCTTCAATCAGCAACAAAACTATTTATTACATTTAAGTAATCTTCATGCAAAGAATTTGCATGGATAAAGTTTATCATTCAGTATATTTGAACTGTAACTCTATTTCGAACTTGGTACATTTTTACTGAAAGGAAAAGGGACTTCTCTAAACGGCAGACCACAATTTCTTCTATATCGTAATAAGTGTGCAAAGCCTCATCATTTATTATTATTAAATATAACTTATAACTAAAGAAAGAAGAAAAGAAAGCGAGGAATTTCAACAAAATTATAAAATAAATTTTATAAAAAATATACAGCAAGCACAGGCAAGCACGAAGAACAAGTAGAAGAAGCCAAAAGTACAACGTAACAACAACAAGAACAAAATTTTAATAAAAAAAAAAAACAACAGCACCAACAACAACAAACAAGGTAATAAGTAACACAGCAAGCCAAAACTAAAGACGGCTAAAAGAATAACAACAACAAAAAACCAAAAGTTGAGAAAAGTTCGTTGATTCTTTAAGCAGCACATCGAACAGAATACATACGAGCAGCATACATACTTGTGTGCTACGTGCACGAGTGCTTGTGTGTGTGTGTGTGTATAGCTTTTTAAGCCGCGTTTGAATACACCAGCTACAACACCTTAGCAAGCCAATACCTTAGGCTTGTTTGTAGCTGCCAATTCACAAAATAAAAATAAAAAACAAAATATTGTTGGCCGGCATAAACACGTTCCTCACACACACACACACACCAATATAGGCATGCACGTATTCACTTTAGAGCTCTCTAAATAAACCTGTAGCAGATATAACGTAACATAACTGAGAAAATGAAAAGAATGAAACGAAGAGCCCAAGAAAAGAAGTTATAGAAGAAGCAAATACAATTTTTTTGTATTTTCATTAAAAAAAAAGTCTGCCATTCATCAGCAACTCTTTCTTCAATAGCGAGAGTCTAATAAGAAAACAGTCCCAGCAATAACAACAAAATAGCAAACATGCTTGTTGCTGTTGTACTTTAAACCCTATTGTCTAAAATTCTTTCATTTGCGACTGTTCGCTTTACTGCATTGCGCGCTCTCTTCTCTCGTTCAAGCTTCTTCTCACAATCCGGAGTATACAGAAAAGAAAGCCAATTGCCACAAAAATAACATTTAAGCAAGATGAGCAATTTAACTTTAAATACCACAAACAAAACAACAAGAAAGAGGCAGTTTATACCAGTATAAGAAAATCAAGCGTCAAGGAGTAAGCAAAAAATAATAGCAAAACAAACCTGGAGTGTCAGTAAGCATCAAAAAATAATATCAGTGGAGCAGCACCATATCAAAAGGAAAAGCTAGTTGAGAGAGAACTAGATTTCTTCCTTTCCTTCCAGTTAGAGAAGAAAAGAAAATGCAGATCAGATCGCCAGACTGTCAAGCTATTGACAATTCGAACATTTTAATGTATTTTACCGCGTTGTTGAGTGTTTTGTTATTATTGTAATATTGCTGTTGTCTTCTTTAGGTTGCTATAAAGGCATCATACCTAACCTAACTTTTAAATTTCAGTTCATATTTTCGGCAAAAAAGAATATTCAATAATTTTTCTATCGTTCTTGTTTTATCAGCTCAAACATTTTATATTACGTTTCGTATTGTTCTGAGCTCAGCTCCTCACTTGAAAACACTTCAAAAACCAAATGTGCCCTTACTTTTTTTCTCCTTTCTTCTGTTGTTGTATTTTCTGCTTAGTGACTGACTTCTTTAGCGTTTGTTTCTTAACGTTTCTTGTTGTTGTTTTTCTTCCCGGCATTTCTAGAATCGTTAACAAACCAAAAAGAAAAAATAAAAACTTAAAAAACACGTTTTAAATATAGCAGCAGTGCCGCAGCCAGAATCAGCAGAAGCGAACGTTTATAAGCCAAGCACACACACAACACAAAAAGTGACTCAAAAAATATATGAAAAAAAGTAACAACTACTACCACACACCAACAAACAAACAAACAAAAAAAACCGGCAAAACGTTCTTCTCAACTTCTACTGCCAAAGTTTAACGTCGGGCGTGTGTCAAAAAGTCGAAAAGCTTAAACGAGAAGTAGCAAAATTTTGTGCAAAAGTGGAAATCTAAAAACGTGTGTTCTTCGCATATTGTTTTCATCGTCATTAACAACACTACACCAACCCGCCCGCTGTACTTTTAAAATATAAAATAATTATTATTGAAGCACAAACAGTTGAAGGCGAAAAAAACGCACAAGCCATTAACAAAGCAAAATTAGTAATAAAATCTTCGTGAAAAAGCATATAAAGCATTACAAACAAGTGTAATACAACAGCGCCAAGTTTTTCTACTACACATTATTATTAAAACTTACCATCAACAAACTTAAATTTAAAAATAATAACGCAAAACGAAAGAGTCACATAGAGAAGCTCATAAGAAACTTCTTCAGCTTCAGCTTCAAATTCAACTCTTTTGACTTCTACACTTAATTGGTAAAAATCTTCTATTACTATTACAATTATTACTTCTTATTCACTTGCTTCATTTTTCTTACTTTTGTATTTCTTTTTCTTATATATTGTGGTTTTTTTTAATATTAATGGTTTCTTTTTATTAAATTTTTAATTGTAGTAAGATGAGAGCAAAATGGTTTAAAATGTTATAAAAATATTTAAATATAGGAAACAATGATGTAGTAGCAGAAACTATAAAAAGATGCTTACATTTGACCGGTTCGAAAGAAACTGGCTTTTAGCAACTTGTTTGTCAAATATATCAATTAAAAACAGAGAATAAACGAAAAACGAAAACCAATTACAAATTACAAATTACCTTCTTCCTTTCTAATATTTCCTTGAAGAAAATAAAAAAACAGAATGGAATTCTTGTTCCGATGATAGATGAAAATGTTGTGAAGAAAGTGAAAGTATTGCCAAAGCAAGAGGTATTCCATCCAAATGCTTCCGTTTTTAAAATGTTGTTGAAGAAAGAAGGGAAAATTCATTTATAACTCCGCAAACTATTTATAAAATGATGAAACTTTTATAAATGATATTCAAATTGTTTTCATTATTTCTTTCAAAATTAAAAAATCATAATTTGGTTGTTAAACCGAGAAACTTCATTTATTTTTCTAATAGTAACAGGAGATTAGTTTTCTGTCATATTAAAAAAAAAAAAAATTATAGAAATAGCTAAATACTAAAATTTCGGTGATCTCAGTTCCAAATGTGAACCCAATAAAATTGTTGTAAAGGAAAAATTATTTTTAATATTTTTCTTTAATTAAAAACAATCGTAGTATCAAAGCAATAATCGTAGTATCAATCCTAATAAATCAGTTACTATATTTAAAACCTAGAAAGATATAGTATGTATAGATTTCCCTTTCAACAAAATTTACCTAGATTTCAGGAGTTCTCTAAAGTTTTACAAAATCGATTCGGAACATAATAAAATTCTAATTAATTCTCAAAAGTGATAATTGTGAGCTGTGAATATTCTACAGTATATGTAAATAAAGTTGAAGTGAAATTTTAAATATAAAATTTAATCCAACATAATGTTTAGAATGATTAGATTATTCGAATATTCCTCTGGTACTAACTTTCAGAAATTATTAAAATAAATTTATAATTAATTTAAACAAAATACTCATTATATGTTGCTATTCTGATCAAAAAGTGAAACTACTCTTCTCAGAATAATTCATAGAAATTCAAATGTCACGGAGAATAAACCAATTTAATTCCATGCTCCAAAATTTCTCTTCTACAAAATACCAATCGAATGCAGCTATTCCCAGTGAAACTATTTGTACTTTCCCTAGAATAATTCGGTTAGTAATCAATGAAATTAGAAAGGAACAAATTTTAGTCCTCCGTTTATTGAAGAAAGTTAAGGAATTTTATAGAATCTCGCTACTAAATGATTTTAGTTCTGTGACAAAAATAAATTATTTTCCCGAGTCTACTTTAAAAATTTTTTTTCAATGGTTGATAATAAATTGTTGAAGTTTCTTCTCTCTTTTTCAAATGATTCTAGTTTCTCATTTTTAAACTAAAAAACCAAAAAAATTTTGCGATAAAAATTTTATTTTTGTTTTTGTTTTTTAGATAATTTTGTTATATCTCCGATTCTCAGGTCCAATGATCTTAGTTTCAAAAACTTAAATTTTAATAAAAATCAAAGTTAATGTTGATATTTTGGAATACATTTTTTTTATTGGAATTTTACTAAAATTCGCTATTTATTTTTCTGTTAAACATTTTCGTTTATTTTATTTTATTTATATTGAAATATGTTGATCAGTTTTTTTCTTTCCTTTTAATTTTTATTATAAGAAATTTTTGTTGTTCGTTCTTACGATATACAAAAAATTACGTATAATGGAAATTCATCATTCAATTCTCCGCAACACTTTTGACAAGTAATACCTCTTTTTCAATTTAGAAATGTAAAGTCACAGTATCAGCACACAGCAAAATAATCACTAAAAGAAAGAAAGCTGACGGTATTTTCCTAACTATACCTAACCCTATTTGAAAATCAAACGTAACTAATCCTTTCAAAACTCATTAAATTCATTTTTACTACAAAAAAAAACTGATTTGCTAAAATATTGGGTTTTCTAAATTCAAAAGAAAAATTAATAATTGCAAATTGTTGCTTAACTTATTTTATATTATTCTCAATATAAAAGTAAATACTTATGCTAATTTCAATTCTTGACATTTCTGCTATTTTCTTCGACTAACCTAAAAACTTAAAAGATTTGTGAAGAAAGATACGAAAACAGTAAACAGTATTATTTAAGTGAAAACAGAGAGGAGAGAAGAAAATTATTTACAATTGCAAAAACAGTAAAAATGAAAGAATTTTAAAATATTTACAAGCAGAAATTGTTGAACTTGAAAAAAAGAAAGAAAATCATATATATATTTTTGTTGATTTTAAATTTTTGATTATTGATAAAAAGTAATATTATATTATATTTTATTAAAAGAAACTTAAAAAATAGAAGAGCTTAGAATAGCTTAAAACAAAATAACACACACAGGTTAAATGAAATTGTGCAATATTTGAGAAGAATAACGTAAATAATTAATCAAGCTTTAGTAAAAAAGAAACCGAATTCAAAAAAGTAGCAAAAGGAAGTTTTCATAAAAAAAGAAGAGTTGAATTTAGTCGTCGAGAAAGAGAAAAAATAAGTAAAAGATTTTTACACACTTTGTTTTCAAAGTACATAGCGTCGTTCTGTCGTTCTGTCGTTCTGTCGTCCCCGTCGTCGTCAGCGTCCTTTTTGTTGTGCAGTGCAGAAGACAAGTGACACATTTGGCCAAAAAAAAAGTTGCACACTAATTTTGCATAAATATTATTAAAATAAAGTAATTAAAGGTTGTTAAAAAAGTAAATAATCAATTCAAGTTTATTATAATAAAAAGAAGAAAAATCAAATCGAAAAATATTTACAAAAATCAAAAATTTGTTTTATTGTTAATTTTTTTCGCGCAATAATTGCATATCACAAAAACAAAAAATAAATACGAATTCGAAAAATAAAAAAATTTTTTTTTTCTATAAACAGTTTCCATTAATTTCTTTCATATTATAAATATGTATGTGTGTCTATTTATTATAAATTAATATTAATAGTAATCAAACTAAAAGCGTTATTATTATTATTACTATTATAAAAAGGATAAATTTTGAAAAAGGGTTGTTTTCGAAACATGAAAAGCAAATACAATTAATACAAATATACATACTTAAATATATGAATATAGCAATCGTAATTAATACACAACACAAGTCAATTCGAAGCATATTTATAGGAGCAAGGAAAGCAAATAAACCAACAAACACATATACCATACATACTTACATTAAAAAATCAGAATAACCTCTTTAAAGTCAATCTCATTTTATTAGAACTATTTGTGAAATATTTCCAATAATTAAAAGTAAGAGTATAGGAAAAATTTATTAAGGATATATAGAAGATTTATATATATAAAATTGAGAAGAGAAGAATATTTGATTTCGTGATTTTTCTTTTGTAATGATGTATTAGATTATTATTAGACATTTAAGGCAGTTTGTAGTGCAACTAAACTGGCATTAAACTGACAAGAGTTGAAGCGTTTTGACAATCAGCGGAAATTAGCATATACATAGCATATATATATATATACAAGATATTCAAATAGAAATATTCATATATATATATATATATATATATTTAGATATAAACAATTCTACTCTAATATATTTGCTATCAAAAAATCTTTTACAACTTTTATCTATACACTCTACAAATATAAAAATTTGGATAAAAATTCTACAATCTCATACTTGAAAAACGCTCGCTCTATCAATCAATCAACATAAATCTTTGTGTGATCAATCCCCCATATAGAAATATCTTACAAGAACTTATACTATACAATCTTCAAATCAAATCATCTTGACAATCTTCAGAACTGCAATTATTTATATAAATAACGTACATATTTTATTAAATAGTAATCATATCTATTTGTCTATAATCTCTGTGTATTTTGAACAGTATTCTATTTCTACATATATATATGACTAGTAGATATTTTTAAGGTGATAGCAAAAAACAAAGCGTAAATCTAATAGAAATCTTATTGCACAATATCGACAATCTCTCTCACCCTTCAAAGAGGGTAAAAAAAGATTCAAAAAATAACAATATTTATAACAATATTTATAAATATTTTGTGCTGTCTACATACAAAACTTAATAATTCTAGTCTAACTGTGACAATTCTTTATATATATCTAGCAAGCATATATCTGTGACAATCTCAATTGAAAAAATTTTTTTTTTTTTTTTTTGTAATTATCATACTAAAGTGTTTCATACTTAAATCTACCTTGAACCAATAACACTTTTACTCACACACAAAAATCTAAAGGCATTCTAACGTACATTAAAATAGATATAGTATAGCAAGTTTCAAAATATTCAAATTTCAAACGTAACTTGAAAATAACCAAAAAAGAAATTTGTAAAGTAATTATTGAATATATCCAATAATTTAAAATCAACAAAACTAAAAGATATTTAATATTAAACATAATTGAAAACATACAAAAAATAAAAAGAAAGCATATCATACTTAAAAGTAAATATTTATAAATACATGTAGATTGTAAAAGCAACAACTTGCATAAATTAGCAACAAAAAAAAAAAAAATTTTAAAAATAACAGAAAGAAGAAAATAAAGTTTTATTGTTTAAAAATAAAACAAAAATATTCATTATCATTACCGCAAAACCAAATTAAACATCATCACCACCAAAAACAAGCAAAAAATTACCACTTAACGCCCAAGCCATCAACATTTTTGTCATATACAAAAATTCCCCCTCCCCCTTCTGAAATTTTCCAAAAATCCCATTGAACAAAAATACCCAAAAATACAATCAACAAAAATCTGCTCAAAAATTCGACGCTTCAAATAAAAATAAAACATCAGAAAAATTCAAGTTAAAGTTACCGAAGTTACCGAAAAGTTGAAAAACAAACATTTTTAATAACAAAAAGAAATCAAGAAGTAAGAAAAAGAAATACGAAAAATAATTTCAAAACAAACAAGTGTGATTTAAAAAATACTTAATTTAAATATTTACATTATATCGATTTTGTTTTTGTTTTGCAATAAAGTACGGTAAATAAATAAATTATTCATCATTGCCGCGTTAACAGCAACAACTGATATTGCTGCAACAGTTGCTGCTACAATAGCTGCAACAATAGCAACAACAACGCCAACAACAGCTACCAGCACAACGACGTCATCAGCTGCTGCAACTACAGCCACAACTGGAACAAAAGTGTTTGTCGCTACACCAACCACAATTAAAGAAGAACCCATTCAATCAGATCAAATAATGGTAAGAGTTTTATAAAACACAAGTGAATTAATTCATCCACATCTCTCCACAACAACCATACAAATAAAAACCAAATCAAATACAAAAAGCAAAATTGCAAAAAAACAAAAAAAATAATAACAAAAAGAAAAAAAAAAGCAACACTAAAATTTGACAGTGAAAATTCGAAAATGGGTGCTCAAAATTTTATATACAAAGAAGGAAAAGTGTGTTGTTGTGTAATCCGTAGAACAAAAAAGTAAAAAAAAAACAACAAATATTTGAATTATTCCTAATAAATAGTTTATCTATTATAATTAGGGCAAACAATTATATTTGTGAGATTTTTATTTATCGATTTTTACAATATGTCAATAGTTTAACAGGTAAATAATGTAAATTAAAGTTTTGTCTCTGCATTACTTTTTGAAAGTCACCAGCAGTCTCGGAGAGCATGAGAGTCTGAGAGTCTAGATTCTAGACAAACAATCTCACCAACACTAATACCTAATTAAATACAACTGCTTATCGTAAATAGAAAAAGAGTTAAAGCTTTTCAGTGCGATTTGAAATCAGTATGTTCTTTAATCTTAGTTCAGCTATTGTAATTTCTTATCATTTATTGACAATCACACAAATTTATTTGAACATTTCTGTACGATGACTGATGTCCGTTTTAAAAAGTATAAAGCCATTCTTCAAGCAATAAGTAAGAAATGACTGATATTAATTTAGGGACTTGGTAAATCGGTTGTGCCTAATCGCAAGAGAAATATTACCCTAACAGAGGTTAGAGCAACTTCGGTAGAGCAATTCTTTCGAGCAAAAGGTGTGATAAGCGAAGGTGTGAAATTATGATATATTAGGCCAGGAAAATCTAGTATCCAGTATGACTGCCATTTCTTTCCTTTTCTTAAATCGATCGATATGGAGGAATTGTCTAAACCAAGTGTTAAGAAGCAAGAGAAAATATGGTAAAATATTTTCAGTACTACTGCATACTCGTTTGTTTAGTGAGGCTCCAAAATGAAGTCATTAAAATAATGACTTCAAAAGTGAAAGTGCCGCTGAATGAATAAATCCAATCATTGATTTCAAAGAGGAATTGATTATATTTTTCCATTTGACGAGTAGACAAATTTAATTAAAATAAAGTCGATAAATATAAATCTCAATTAATTGCATATTTATTGACGTCTTTCATTTATTTAAAATCTTTTGAGACTGCTCATTATCTAGTCGGCATTTTCATGAATTCCAAATTGAAAATTATTTTAAATGACTGCATTTCCTTAGTTCCACGAATAGAAATATTTAGAACCAAATACTGAATTAGTCTATAACCTTTCCATTAAAGAAAATAATGAGCTTGATTTTAAATCCTAAATTGTTTAATTTTTCATGAGCCGCTCTGAATGGAAAATATATTTTTCAATTTTCTATAATTTTTGCACTGCAGTATTGAAATATGTAGCTTTCAATCCATCATTCAGAATACGTGATTCGATTTTGAAAACTACAGTTTTCATATGTCGTCAATAAGTACTTGTGACTCCGATGATTTCTCCAAGTGTTGTGTCATTTCTAGTATTTTACCTTTTTTCCTTCTGGTCTGAGGCATTCTCAATTGTCGCATAGGATTTTCTATAATCTTAAAATTTTAAGCATAAGTAGTAAAAAAATAACTAACAATAATAAAGAAAGAGCGGCGAATGGCTAACTCAAAATATGGTAAAATTAAATAATTTTAACAAATAATCAGAATTTGTTGGAGGTCTTCTCAGGCCATGCTAGTTTCTTAAATTTACCTCGAACTATTGACACATTGACGATAAATAAAGAATAAATAAGAGACTCACTAATACCATTCTTATTTTGTAATATTTTTTAAATATTTTCCACTAGTACATAAATTTTGGTTGGTGGTGGTGGTGTTTTTATTGATGGCGATGGCATACGCTCGCATTTGCTTTTCTATCTTTTCTTATTACACCTAATTAATTTGCCGCCGTCGTCTAATTAGCACCAGCTAATTTTGTTTTCTATTATCTAATTAAATTAATACTTTTTATACTATACTATCAATAATGATAATTATTATAATAATAATAACACTACATATAAAGCAGAAATAATAATAATGAAAAAGTAGAGTTAATTTTTCTTGTAGTGCTGCATTTTCAAACTTTGTTTAAAAACTCTCCTCAGCTTTCTTTCCTATTCTTTTACATTATGTATTTCCCGACTTCTTAGATTCGGACACTGCGCTGTTTGTATTCTTTGTCTCTTCATTTTAAGCTTTAATGCTTTCTCTTTCTCTTTCTCTCTCTCTCTCTCTTTCTCTCTTTCCTTCTTATATACATATTTGTTTTTTCACTCCTCCACATATAACTATTGCTTATCTCATATATTTTCTTTCTCTCTCTGTCTCTCGTTCTCCAACATATATTTTTAATATTCAATTGTTTTTGTAGTTTTTCTCTTTCACTATAAAAAGAAAAAAGAAAATCTGAATTATATTAAACAAATTATATATTATAATTAAGCACTATTTGCTAAATAATCTTCACAAAAAAATATTGCTACTTGTTTTTCTTACATTATTTACAAAACAAAAAAAACAAAAAATCAAAAACAGAAATGAAGAAATTTATATATATTTTTGTACAATTTTATAATTTCTTTACATATTTTATTTATTTTTAATATTAAATACTAATTAGATTAAAATTACCAAAATCAAACTGACATTATCTCAAGCAAAACTAAACTAAAAAATCAAAAAATCAAAAAAATATAAAATCCCAAATCAAATCAAGAATAATAAAAGCAAAACTTCACGACAGCAAATGCAATTGTTACAAGCAACACCGACGGCAGCAACTGCAACGTATCCGCATTATTTGCAGCAACAGACGCCAGCGGCAGTCGCATATCAAAGTTATCCAACTTCAGCAGCAACAACAATGTTGCAACATCAGCAACAACTGCAGCAGCAGCATCAGCACCATCAGCAGCAACAGCAGGCGGCGGTGGTACAGCAACATCAACAGCAGCAAGCGGCCGCCGCGCAACAGCAACAACAACAATACCAGCTGCAACAGCAATATCACTTTCAGCAGCAGCAGCTGCATCATCACCAGCAACAACAGCAACAGCAGCAACAACTGCAAATGCTACAAACTTACATGCAGTTGCAAATGAACAATATTGCTGCTGCTGCCGCGGTTGGCGCACACCATCCACCCGGCACACCAACCAAATACGCAACGACTGCAGCAACACCAACATTACTACAACAGCAGCAGGCGCAATTTTTCACGACACCATCAGCAGCCACTCCGCTAACCATAATACCAGGCCCAGCAGTGGCTTGTGCAAATGCCAATGGCAGTACAGCAGCTGTTGCTGCGTTGTTTGCCGCCGCGACGCCATTAGCATCGGCAACATCATCATCGTCGACAACAACAACAACATCATCCAATAATGTAAATAATAGCATTAATCTTCTATCTGCAACTAGTACCACTACTACTACTACTACTACTTCCACTACTACTATTACTACTACTCCATCCTCAACTACTACTTCAACTTTGACTCCAACTGCAGCATCAGCAGTGTTGAATGCAACAAATTCTGCTGCCACTACCGCTCCGATTGTTGCTGCTGCTGTTACTACACATAAAATAAAAAGTGCGGGCTTTGGACTATTGGCTGCACCCGCTTTACTAATGGGACGACGACATGAGTATGTTGGACGTTTTAGTGCCACTAGAAACTATGTTAACAGCAATGGCGCTAGCAGCAGCGGGAGCAACAGCAGCGGTGGCGGCAGCATGCGTAGCATTTTTCTGTTTGACAATGCTGCAACTATTGGTGGTGGTTGTGGTAGCGGTCACGGTGGCAATAGCGGTAATAGTGGTGATGGTAGTCAATTTCTTGATGTTGCTACTACTGCTACTACTAATGCTGCTGCTCCTCCCGCTGCTACTACTGCTAATGTTAGCAGTAGTTGCAATATCTCAATGAGCAGCTGGAGTTCTGCATCTTCTGATTGCTCTATGCCATCGCCATCTACTTCAATACACTTATCTTCTCCTAAAAAGGTTTGTGTCGTCTCTCACTCTCTCTCTTTCTTTCTTTCCTTTACACCCAGTACGTTTTTAGCAATCAAAAACAGACACTCTCGTGCTCTGTCTTTCTTTTTTCAAAATCTTTTGTACTTGTGTCTGTAGAAATTTATTTATAGTAAATCTATTATTCTGGATTCTTTATTCAAAATATTTACTTTTTTTTTGTATTTGTAAATATTGGCTTTGCCACTCTCTTACTTTCTCACATGTTGCACGTATCCTCGCACTCCTAGATCTCGCACTCCGTCTATTTGGCTGTCTCTCTGCTGCTAACATTAGTTTTTTATCCTAGCAGCTACTTGGCTGGTATATAGAATATATTAATATATATATATATTTTTTTTTTTTTGTCTTTAGCATTTATTATTTAACTAATGTAGTTGTTGTTTGATTTCACGAAAATTCTTTTAATTTCTTATTTTTTTCAATGAAATTGATTTTTAAGAATTTTCTTAACTGTATATTTTTATAGACTTAAGCTAATAATAAGTCAATACAAAAAGAAACGAAAAATGAAAAAAGAAAATTTTAATCTATTAAACTCCAAATATGTCTTCATCGAGGTTAATTATTTTAATTTTTATAAAATTTATAAGAGCGCTTTTCGCTCTCCATACTCCAACTATTGCTGCCCTTAATTATATGTACTATTTATTATTGCATTCAGTACTTTTTTTTATTATACATTTTAATATACATTTTACACTTAATTGATAGCTTTGATGTTAAAATTATCGTGAAATGTTGACAATTTTTTTTGCTGCTACCAACATATGCAACGACTGCAATGTTACTGCTGCAATTTTATTTTAGTTGTATTTGTGGTCAACATTGTGAGCATTCTTGTTTTTTATTTGTTGACTGAAAATTTAATTATACTTTAAATAATATAAGTACAATATTTTTTTAGCATTTGGTTATTTCTCGTATAGGTCGAAAAAAAGCAAAAGGGAAAACTGTACAATAAATATTGATTTAACTTTTTGTAAGTTAAATACGTGAACCCAACGGGAGAGATTTTGTTCTACTTGATAAAAAAAAAAGAAACCTTAAGGCAGTGTCAGCTTTTTATGCTTAGTAACGGAATCAGTTTATAAATGAGTGATCACCGAATAATTATTGAAAACGATTGCAGATCTGCTGAATAATTAACAAGTAATTCTAATTAATAGACATTGTTAATGGGGTAATCATTACTTATTTTCTCCTCATAGTTTCTAGCTGACATTATTTTATATTCAAAATGGAAGTTCTGATTTTAAGCTTCCACACGAAACATTGATAAATGGCTTGATAAATGCATGTTAGATTTTCAATGGCATACAATGTTAAAAAGCAGAAAATTATTTTATGACTGCATTGTTTAATTTTTAGATAACTTCTTAGCCGTCCTTCCTTTTAATGTCACAGCCCATGGACGGCTTAACCCGAGCATCCACTAATGTTGTGGATGTTATAGGTGTACATGAATGAAAAGAACCAACAATTTGTAACCGGGCACTCAGCGTAGCAGTCCAGCACTCTTCGAACTACACCACAGCGACCCAGTTGATCGATTTAAATGGAAACATTAATTACTTAAAAAAATAATACGTTAATTATCGCGAATTTCGCACGGTGCTGTTAGAAATGCAACTTATTTTTTTTCTGTACAGAAGTTCAGTTTCAATGTTTTTAAGAACAGTGGAACACGGATAAAAAAAATAATAAGTAATAAAAACAATAATTGAATATTGAAAAAATCAGACTTAAATATTTTTCCGAACTTACACCTTGTTCGTTCTTTCGCAATAATTTAGAAAAAAAAAGTGTCTTGGACATGTTAGTCGTGCGTAGAAAGTTTGTTAAAAAAAATTTAACTTTAGCGATGTTGCTTTTTATGTTTAGTAAGCAAATAGTTAATAACTAGTTCGTATGCAATCTGTTTTGAAACTAGATTAATTTGCCTACAATTCTAAATTGATTTTCGAAAAATTACCACCATTTGGGCGATCTTAACGAGTAACTTTGAAAATTCATGAGAAAATGCATCCAGTCGTCACTTTAGGCGGTGTCTGCTCAGTTTAATTATATCAAAAAACTGAGAACGCCATTTACTTCAGACGCTTATTTTACGTTTATCTGAAATTCCTTTTTGTATCTTTTCAATGTTTTTGTCATACAAGATCCTAAATCTATCGAAATTTCTTCAAAATCACTCTTTTCCAAAGTATCCAAAGTTTTCTAAATTTTGAATTTTTGTTCTGTTTTAATTTTGTTATTCCGTCGCGGATCTGAAATACTTTTTCAAAATAAGTCATCTAATGCTCATTACCACAAAATTGCAATGCATCTCCACAGCACACTTCTTTCCCTATCCGATATATCATCATGCTGGAGTGGCTATTATTACATTAGGTAAAGTGGAAAAGAATTAATGCGGTTTTTAATGCCCACAACCAAGCACATTCCATCGATTGATGAGGCATTATCTGTAAATACATAAGTTCTACGAATACATATATGCGATATCAAAAGCCGCTAAAGTTTTTGTGGTTTAGTTATCAGAAAGGTATTTGCTCTATTATGTAAATACCAAACCAAGCCACACACACCTAGAAACATATACATATAGAAGCTTAACCACACACATGCATACACATTGCACTATTATAAAAGCCCGTGATGTATTGGAGAAAGAATCACTGGAAATACACAAGTATACACACGCTTATACATAAACATATATTTATATGTGTGTGTTCGTAAGTGTTTGTCATGCCACCACGTTTGGCTGTTGTCTCGTTATTTATTCAACATACATTCATCACCTATATTTTTTTCCTATACCTAAATTTTTATACCGTGAGGTATGCAGAAAAGAAGGTTTAAAAATTGCTGCAAGTGTTGATGGACGGCGGCAATGTGAAAAAAAACCAAAAAACAAAAGGCAGTTTTATAATAAAATAGACAGACAGTCAACCAACCTCCTGATTTTCTCCTACTTCTTCAATACATAAGTATGAATGTATGTACATATATGTATGTTTATGTATATGTGTAGTATGTGGCAGGCGCGTGATTTACTTGTTCCTACTAACTGAGAGATTCTATGCTACATATGTACAAGTAATCCATAGGTATCTATACTTCTATTTTTGCATGCATGCAAATGGAAATATTTATTACGGTGTGCGTTTTAGTTAAATTTGCGTACGGTGGCTGATAGAGGGTGATAAAGGGTGCGAGAAAGCACAGCTGAGGAGGTGCTTGCAACAAATATCAATCCATTTTTATATATTATGACGACGAGGATTCCTACAAAGCCAGCCCCATATCTGCTTTTCAAATATTCAATGACATTTGACGCAATTTATTTTTTTTCTTCGTTTTTTTTTCTAATTGAAATATTACTACATGCTATCTATGCATGTATGGTATGTTTCATGTCCTAACAGTTTGACTAACTTTACTATTTTACTACACTGAAAGAAAATTTTTATGAAAAACTAAATAGAAGTATTTTTTTTTGTGATATTTGTTATCGTTTACCTTAAAGCTCTAACAAGAATTTTTTCCAAATTTTTCGATAACAGCTAAAATCTTTGTCAAATATGAATATTCTCAGTATTGTTTCATTAAAATATAATTTAAAGTAAAAAAAAATATGCATTTTGTGTTTGGCTCCAAAATATGTTTGGCTGAGATGCAGATGTATGCTCTTAATCATGATCCCTAAAAAAAAACACGATTTTGTACAATTAGATGTTCGGACTTTTGAAAATTAAGGCAGAGTTATGTACTTATTTTGAATTTTTACTCTCACGATTTAATGCTATAACTTTTCATAATTAACTAAATTATTTTACTAAATTCGATTAGTAAAAGATAATTTCTTACTAACCCCTACTAGGTTTCCGCTGGATGACTTACTTACTTTGCTTTTAATGGCACAACAGCCCATGTAGGGTCTAGGCCGAGCTTTTCGCATCCACTCATATTGTGCGTGTTATATTTGTACATGAAAAGAAGGGGACCTACAGATTTACGCCGATTCCGAACGATTAAGTGAAAAACTTTTCATAGGCTATTTTTACTCCTGTAGGTTTGGATTGCCTGCCAAGTGATGGTAACGTGTAGAAAACTTGTTTTTCTTACTTTTTTGTTTTACCTGTGTCGACATTTGAACCTCGACCACTCTACGTAGCAGGCCAACTCAATACCAACTACACCTCAGCGACCACAGCAGTATTAACATTGATATTTCAATCAGACAGAGTCCATCGTTTAGCAGAAATGTTAATGATAGCTGCATATTTTTGATATTGAAATTTGTAGGGCTAGTGGAAGAGTTCATTAAAAATTTAGTTTTAGTAGCACCGATTGTTTCTTTTTGTTGTAATCAGATGTGTCTGAATTTGATTTAGACTTCCAAAAGAGTCTTTCATGTTTTTGGGGCCACCAAATCCGGTGTAAGTATGGTAAGATTTAACTTCGGATTAAAAAAATTGGATCAAATTCCATTGAATTTATGTTTTTAACCCTGCATTTTGAATATTTAAGTTCTGATATCAAACTCGTAATCCTAAGTAAATGGTGAAGAAGTATGAAATATGTGGTCTGATATTTTTTCTCATCATAGTTTTGGGGTTTGGTCTAAGCTTTTTTCTCTTTCGACTAATTGTGGTTGAAATGAAAGAAGTATAATATTTGTCAACACATTTTTAGCACGAAAAGCTCGTTTGCGAAAGACTTAAAGAGTTTAAGAATCTAGATTTATTTTAAAGATTATCATATTTAAAATTGTAATAACTGAAATTTATTGAGGATATATGATATGATACGCGGATCAGTTATAAGTGTGGCATGTGGCGCCGTCCTGCTGAAACCACATGTCAGCGACATGAGTGCCTTCCAATTGAGGCACGAAAAAGTTACTAATCATGTCTGTATACCGCTCATCGTTGACTGTAACGTTCTGACCATTATCATTTTTGAAAACAAATAGACCAATGATACCAAGCGGCCACATGCCCTAAATCATATTCACACATTAGTGCCAAAAAATTATCTTTAAAGTAAGCCAATTTCATGGATATTAAAAACATTTTTCTGTGTTTTATTTCAAATTAAAATTCCGCGCCTCTGAAAAAAACACTGCATACTTACACGTATGTATGTACTATGTACATATGGTACTCATAGTTTCATTCCTTCATAAAATTGCGCATTTGTCTTTGTTGTTTGCATTGGCAACACTTAACTGCATTTTTATTCCCCCTTTACAACTCACACTAGCGTCAGCACACATACACCAACACCCATGCATACATACTTTAACTTGTAGCAATAATAATGCAGCTGCCCGTCACCCTCGTTGTATATCGATTTGTCGTGTTTAGTCATTTTACGTTGCAGTTTTATTATTATTATTATTATTATTATTATTATAACTTTATTATAAAAACTGAACTATTTCAATGGTTTGCTTTACTCAGCTCTGCCGTTTTAGTAGTTACGGTTATTAGTTGTGCACATTACATTCAGGATATTAAATAATTAAAGAGTCGTTGAAGAATAAGAAGAAGAAGAAAGAAAAAGGGGGGGGGGGGGTAAAAACAGTACGAGAAGGAAAATAAAAACAAATTGTAATCGAGTAGCGCATAACAGAAAATCAGGATAACAAGTTCTAAAAGCTAAATCAGCGTCCTTTTTATAGCCTTTTTGATCGTAGTTATAACTAATAAAGAATAAGAGTCCTATCGTTTCGTTGTTGTTGTAGTTGTCGTATTTTCGATAGCAACATATCTGATGGAAATATAAATAAAAGTGCGATAATGCGGTAAAGTGCAAGGGAAAGTGTGAAATTGGGTGTAGTGTATATGGCCATGTGCGCTGTGGTAGTGCGTTGGCCCACTACGCAGAGTGCCCGGTGTTCAAATCTCGGCAAAGGCAAAATCAAAATATAAAAAAAAACAAAATCAAAAAGTAGAAAACACGCACAACATGAGTGAATACGACGAAAAGCTTGGCCTAGGCCCTCCATGTGCTGTTTGTGCCCTTAGAAAAAGTAGTACACATATGAATGTGCATGTGTTGCCACTTCTCATATTTTTACATTACTAGACACTTTCATTAGTAGTTGCTTGTGTAGTAGTTACGCGATATGTTAGTATCTGGTGGGTGGTAGTATATGAAAATGGTTAATAATATCATTAAGTTGCTAATAGTGCAATTATGATTACTTAATTTTTCTTATTATTATTATTTCCTTGATTACATAATGAATGCTAATAGAAGTAAAACTGGAAAGGAGGGGGAATCGAAGTTTATTTTTCTTACTTTTTCGTCAACAGCAGGGCGGGCGGGGCTGTACTTACTTTTAATGGCACAACAGTCCATGGAGGGCCTAGGCCGAGCTTTTCGCATCCACTCATGTTGTGCGTGTTATATTTGTACATGAATGGAAGGGACCTACAGTCTAATGCCGAATCCGAACGGTGAAGTGAAAAGCTTTTCATAGCAGTTTTTACTCTTGTAGGTTAGCCATTGCCTGCCAAGAGTGGTGCCGTGTAGAAAAATTAATTTTATACTTTTTGATTTTGCTTGTGCTAGGACACTCTGCGCAGCAGTCCAACGCATTACCACTACGCCACAGCGACCACGGGGGGTCTACTGCTAAGTATTATATTATTATTATTATTATAAAAATTCTAAAATTGGACTGGTTTTTCTGAAATCAATTTGGTTTTGAATCGAATATTACTATTAATTTTTTTCTAAATTTTGAATTTTCGGAATTCGGAATCGGAATTTTGGTCATCGAATATATGATATGTATTTTGTTCGTATTAAGTTCATACAGTCTACGGTTATTTAATGTATTTAATTGAAAAATCTATTCATATTCAGTCGATGCAGTTAAGGATTGCTATTTATTTGCCAGAAATTCGTTTGAATATTAAATCGAAGGTTTTTTTTACATATAAATCTATTCTTACTTTACTTTTTACTTTTAATGGCACAACAGCCCATAGAGGGCCTAGGCCGAGCTTTTTTATAAATCTATTCACTTGAGCGAAATTCAGTTACAGCAGCAAAAACTGTGTTATTTAAAAAAAATAAAAAAATCTTTTAAAATATTTCTCTATGCAGTCAAAGATTGATTTTTGTTTTTGTCATATAAGTAAACTGGGATAACAATATTTGATAATCTCCACAACGACCTACATACATGCATAATTATGTGCATGTTAATTGTGGCACACGCACACATACCAACTACGCAATCTACGCACAGCTTCTAAAAATCAAATAAACAACAATAGAGTTTTTCAATAAAAATAATATCAAGAATTAACCCCAAAATTTAATATCCCTTTTCTCCAATCTTGAAAACTAGGGCGCTACAAAATCAAGTGGAAAAATTATATAAGTGGTAGACACGGAAAAAGAAGAAAATAGAAATGCGAATGTTTAATGAATTGTAAACAATATTTGAGCTATCGAATTGATCATCATAAATTTACAACTAAAACATACCGTATGTGTGGGGTTATGAAAAGCAACAAATCTATGCTGATGAAATAAAAAATAATAATAAAATGAAAAATAAAAAAAAATATTAGAAGCAACACAGAGAGTTGCACACGTTTTGGCAACTCACACTCATACAGGAGTTGGAAAATATACACATTCATACACAAATTAATTAAAATTCATTTGCATAACCGAAATTTGTATAAGATTTTTCAATTAGCAAGAAAGCTTCATCAGCTCACGCATACATATGCACATGTCCATGCTTTCACACTTACAAACTTACTAGTAAAATAGAAACATATTATAATTCAGAACATGCATGTGTGTGAGTGTTGGCGAACTATAGTATGCAAGTAGGCGCTCGAGAGATAACTGCTCTACTCCGAGGTAGGCAGGGCTCTCATATGTGTATGGTTGTATGTGTGTGTGTGGCAATATTTCAAATACTTTCAAAAGCATTTAACATTCTGGTAAATTTACTATTACAAAAAACAGCAGTTAATTTTTTTGTTGCGCCTTTTATTTTTATGATTTTATTGTATAATAATTTTAAAAATTGCATTGAAATTTTTGCAAAAAACATGTTTGTTGTTGCATACAAAAAATAATAATATTTATTCTATATTTAATCTATACATTTTTTACATGGTATGGAATTTTTTTCATCTTTTTTTTTAATATTTTCATTAATACTGATTTACATAAATTTTATTACAATAAATTGTTATTCAAATATTTTCTCTAACATGACATGATAATGGTACATTAATTGTGAATAAATGAAAAAAGGGTCAAGGGTTTAACACCATAGTTTCCATGCACACCTTTCGACTGGGAATTGTTTAGTGAAGAGAAATAGGTGATGACATATGAATGCCCATCTGTGGAAGAAAGAGTGGATTACTTCAAACGATGGCCCGATAGCAACTCAATGTTAACAGTTTCAAGAGGCTAGGAAGCAGGACAGGCAGTGACAACTACATACTTGGTGAAGGGAAAACTTACTTGAATTCTGAAACTCGCAGTTAAATAAAGCTTTTAAGAAATGTTTTGCAACAGTAACTCAAAGAAATGAAAATTGAAATGAATTAGTATAGAAGCAGAAAATGTTACATCTTCATCAAATCAGGCCTTTAAACATATCTTTCGGTTTCCACTACCATGACTTTGAACTTTCCGCAAAAAAAAAAAATATTTTTAATAATGAAGTATTCAAGCTTAGCATTCTTTTTTATCGTACTATGGTCTATATACATACGAGTATCTCTTCATAGATCAGGGTAGTTTTCCCTTTGATTCATCGTTGCGGAAAAGTTGTTTTTATCGTTTTTTGTTTTTTAAGTTTCTTCTTAGTTTCAAAATCTATCGACAGAAGAGGGAAGGATGTAATACGCTTACAACTTTGATTTTACACAATTTCTTGTTTCTTGAACAAACATTCAAATGTGACAGTGAAGGCCAAACGCGGGTGATGTGTCAGCGTTATTTTTCTATGCACTAATCCTTATCCAACTTTATGCTAAACTTTCTTGCTGATGCATTGCAATAATTCCGTATAAATGCTGACGACAAAAAAGTAGCACTAGTTGCTATAAAAAGTTGTAGAAAAATGAGAAAAAGCGACGGCGATGTACAAAAGTAACTTAACAACGCAACTGGAGCAATTTACATTTTCTAAATTTTTTCCATGAGCTTTATGCGCACTGCGTCAGCAGCTGCAGCGGCCGTAGCAATGTCCTTTTGCTATATCCATGCTATTCTAGTTCTGCTAGCTATATAGCAGCTGCTTACAGGCAAATAGAGCAATGAGAATGAGAAGAAATGACTGGCAAGCGTGAAAGGTGGTGAGAACAGGGTGAGGAGGTGAGTACCAAGAAATAGCAGCAAAGTTGAGAAAGAAAAGAAACTTGAAAATTTTATTTTCTAACGATTTTTACGCTTATAACTTTTTAATAGCTGAGAAAACATAATTTTAGCTTTATTCATACAATAATTGTGTTGTGTTGTTGCCTCCTCTCAGAACAACCAGTTCCTTTTCTTTTTAATAAAGTTTTTAATAAAATTTTTGCAGCAATATCATCTTATGAAATTTTTCATATATTAGTTTCTTGTTTTTCCCCGTCTGTACTCTACTTTCAAATCATTTTAATGCTTTAAAATGTGCTTACAAAACACAAAAGAAAAGAAGATTCGTAGAAGACCAACAATTTTCCTTGAGTGCTTATTTGCTTTCTGCAAGGAATATGAAAATATAAAAGCATAAAGCAGAAGGAGGAAAAAAACACGTTTTAATTTGCAAATGTCAAATGATTTTGAATTTGACATTTCAATGGCGTCACACGCACGCATATATTCACGTATAAGTAGTAAATGCACCCACACCCACACATGCACAAGCATACGCACTCAGTCCAACGGACTCACACACTTGCTGCGCTTGATTGAATATAACCTGAAGGGTTAAAATTCAACTGACTGTAAAAGTAACAACAAACAACCCAAACTCAAACTATGTAGAGACAACACAAAAAGAAAGAAGCTTAATTCGAAAAGAGTAAGGTAAAAGTAAGAACCACTTTAGTTTAAGTTCGTGCGTTTGTGTGTTGTGTCTATTCTTCAACTTTCAACTTTGACTGACTATAACTTCCATAGAAATTTGCTCTTGTATTTTTAGCATAGCATACTTTTAGGTTTCTTCTTGAATCGCAGAATTTTGATGACTTCTTCGCTGATTATTGGCACTTTTGTGATTTCTGCACATTTTTATTTCTCCTACTTATTGATGCTCTATGCTCTATGTTATGCTGATTATGTTTTTTCTACATTTATTTTTTTTTCTGAAACGTTTAGTCTGTTTTTTGTCTTGTTGATTGTTGCTACTGCTTTCTGTAACAATAATATGCAAGATGTTGCCTTTGTGTATACACTCAAATGGAAAGGGTTTGTATGGTTGAGCATAGTAATTTTGTGATTTTCTAATAACGAAACTAGGTATTAATATGGGAGAAGTTGGTTAGATTTGAATAGTAATATATTGAATACGATTTCGAAAAATATCAACCTGAAATATTAAATTGACTAGGATTTGAATCTTCACACATACGAGTATGATGATTGCAATCAAGTCATTGCATCATTGCAAATAAAAATATATTTGAGTCATCCAAAAACTAGCATTCATATAAAATTATTACAATACATCATTAAAATGTAGAATTACCTATGTATATGAATAACTCTAGAATCTTTTAAATCAAAAATTTGAATTTATAAAAGCAGCTTTCTCAATCATATGAAAAATGCATACTTCAATCATGCTAATAGATCAAAAATATTAGAAGTTTAAAAGAAAAAGTATTAAAATTATATATGAAAAAAATGTGATAAATATGTGAATCAAATCAATCCACATGTGAAAAATAGAAAGATTGCAGCAATCTTTCCAAAATCAAAACCAAGTGATTGCAAATAACTTATGTACTATTCTTGCTTACCATTGCAAGAACTACTTTTGAGTGTTGATAAATTATAATAAGTAATATTCATATCTTGCTCTAGATGTAAATGGTTTTGGTCAGTGGATAGCAACTGCAACCAGAAAATTGAAAATACTCAAAAATTTATGTGCAACTAGGTTTTTGGTTGAATTATCTAATCGCAATGATAGATAAACGTAAGGGACACTAAGAGTATGGTGCAATAAAGGGAATGGAATGGATAAGGAACTCTGTGTACAGCAAATGCGCAGTTGTGGACAGATGAATGAATCGATTTAACTTGACAGCAACAAGACAAATTTCGATACTATTTCTGTCTATTTATTTAAATTTTTGAATGTTTCTTGTTGTAATTGCTGTTGTTGTTGCTGTTTGCTGTTACGTACAGCTGCTCACATTCTTGCTGCCTGCTGCTTCATGGCTTACATAAGTATATTAACTTTATAGCTGACATAGACACACACACACACACACACGCACAAGAAAAATATTAAATTGAATACTACATTGTACTTGGTACGCGGCATCATTGTACGTATGACACAGATTTTTTGACAGCTGCCGCCGCCAATTTTGACATATTGCCTATCATAGGAAGCATAAAAGAGAATTGGAATGACTGACTAACTAACTCACACATTGACTGACTGAATGGATGAATGAGTGAAAGAAGAGAACGATGGTGGTAATGTCCTTTCTTCTGCAATTTGTTACATGAAGAAAGTTAAATTTGAAATTCAAAATTGAATTTTATTAGTAGATACACATACATAAATAGGTATAGCAAAGCAGCTCTAGCAGCACAGCTGAAATTAAAATAAAAATCACTTGAGCACACAAAAAAAACATAACAAATTATGTAAGTAACAATAATCGGGGAAGAAAGTTTGATACTTTTTCTGAACATTTGTGTGAGGAACAATGTAAAACAGTTTACGCTCTTGTTGTCGTTGTTGTTGCTGTTTTTGTATGCAGCTATTTTGTCCATTGTTTCACTGGCTCGTGCTGTTGCGTTCTCGTCTCTTTTACAATTTTTAGTATTTAATAACATTTCTATGAAATGAAACTCTGCCGAAAATCGTTTCAAGAAACTTTTTTCAATTTTTGTTTACCGCCGTTTTTTAAATTTTTTTATTTTTTTCTTTTGCTTGCCTCAGTAATAACTGTTGAGTTGAGAGCTCAGAAATTTTTGTGCTCTTGTATACACTCGGACAAAAGTTTTTCGATTACGAATTAATGAAATTTTTATTTTTTTATTATTATTTTGTTTGGCCTTGCCACTCACTCGAAAACACCGATGAAAGAAAACAACATGGGGGAAAAAATTGAAAAGTTTGATGAATTATTATATGGTAAGCTTTGCATTTTCCGTTGGTGTTTCTCGAAAATTTAAATGAAATGAATGTCCGAAAAATATTTCAAGTCTATCGTAATGTATGTAAATCAGTAGCTCGCTGGAACTCCCGCCGATTTCTCCTATTTCTCCCCTTCCCCTGCACACCCTGACGTTAGAGGGAAAATATCAGCGCGGTAAACTGATTGTATTTTTTCTGGAGATCTTTGTTGTTTGATATGCCTAGCAGGCTCAAGACACTAGTTAGTAAGTTTCATATGATGCTGAGGTTGCAAATCGCTCGGTCGGTCTCTTACCTTCTCCCTCAGCTTTCTGTAGTGTGTACGTTCATTGTTGCGTTAGCTTGTTTCCGTTTCCGTTTCCGTATCCGTTTTGTGTATCATATATTTTCGCAATAATATCTATTTTATTGCTTGTTACTTTCCAATATTAAAAATAGAAAAACAGAAAGAAGTGTTTCATACAAAATTTATGTATACTACATATGTATGTATGTATGTATACACGAGGACCTATGTATTTATTTTTTTTATTTTATTGTGATATGAGAAAATAATGTAGGCACAAAATATAACAGCAACGACATCAGCAGATATCGAGATGTGTGTATGTAAAGGGTGTCCGAATATGAGTGCACGATTTAATTTAAAAATAAAACGGGTATTTTTTAGCGAGTGGTGATATTTATATTCCATTGTAAAGTAGACATGTTCCGATTAAGTATGAAATAAAATGTTTAGCAAATGGCACCCCACGGCTCGATCACAGTCGCTTGCTCTTTGAATGGAATTTACGAGGACATTTTGAGAAAGATGTGGCTCTATCTTGCCGATGAACTCGCGTTGGATCTCGGCCTTCTCCCTAAGCAGAAGTGTTTGGTTTATTCGCATAGACCTGAGATTTCACAAAACGCCAAAGAAAGAACTCGCACGATTTCTGGGGCACAGTCCTACTGAAATCACATATCGTCCAGATCCATACTGTTCAGTTGAGGCAAAATAACTCTGTTATCATGTTCCTATAACGAATGCCATTCACAGTCACCGCATTGCCGGCCTCATTTTCACAAATGATAACGAGTTGCTTCTGTTGTAATAATCGGAAACCTGGAATCGTGGCTTGACAGCTGTTTAATTTCAGAGCGGTGTCTTAAACTGAAAGAAATTTCACAAGATTTAAATCGTGCACTCTTATTGGGACACCCTATAGAAACAATAGGCAACGTGTTGCATAATAATAAAAATCCCCTTGTTTTTGGAATTTTTTTTTTACACAAACAAATACAAACAAAATGTGGTTTTTGTTTTGGTTTATATTTGCTATAGATATTCTTTTTTCTCTTTTTTTTATTGTTTATTTATTTTTGTTTTTTTTTTTTTTTTTTTGCTCCACGACAAATATTATATAAATATAATTTTCAATTTATTGTTCTCATTTATTTCATTTACTCGCATTTGTTCATTCATTCATGTCTTTGTGTTTCAAAGTGGGATGACAAGTAAATTGTACAAACATAAGCATATGAAATGCACATTAATATTGGAGAGGGGGGGGGGGGGGGGGTGGGTGGTCGTTTTCTTATACATATGTACGAGTACATATTTATACTGTACTATATACTTATAGGATATTATCACCTTAGGGATATTTGTCTATGGTTTATGATGCCTGATGCCTGCTCACTTCCTTGTTGACGTGTATACCTTAATATAAAATTTCTTTTGTTTTTTTTATTTATATTTTTATATTATGTATTGATGTTTATTTGAATTTTGGTTGTTTTGATTTTGGTTTCCGTCTTATTTTCATTTAAGAGACTTTTTATTTGATTTCTTTCGTCTTTCGCTTTATTGAAAAGTTTTCTTCTTGCTGTTGTTTTGTTTTCTTAGAAATTCATTTATATGCTATTAAGTATTTTACTTATGCATTTCGTAGCAGCTGCACGCGCGTTTCTTCTATGGTACAAGCAAATAATGAATTTGTTTTTTTAGTTTTTGTCTTTTAATATAACCACAAATCGTTGTTTACTGCAATACTTGTGCACATTCTAACTAATTTGGCAATTGAGTTTGACGTTTAAACAAAGTTCCATTTGCCTCTCCAAGTTCATAGGAATTAAGAGGGTTCTTTTCCGTGCTCCAAATCACAACTGAATAAACGACACTGAATTATTGTGTTTTTTTTTGTTTTTTTGCATTATAGCGTCGTTCAATAACACTTCTATTCTCTGGTGGCGAATACTTATTAAAATTGTCCATGTAGTCTTAAAATTTAGTATATCATAAATCCTTTAAAGTTTAAGAGAAGTTTTAAATACGAATCATTCACTTAATTGTAATATGTTTCATTTTAATATTGCATAAAAAAGAATGTCAAAACAATAGCTTTTAATATCTAATATTGAAATTTAAATTCTTATCCTTTTTTTTTTCAAAGTTTTGACCCATAGGTAGAAAGAATTTGTTTTTTGCCATATAAATATATAAAATAAAAACGAAAATATTGCGTGCATGGTGAAAATTTTTTTCTACACACACATGTACACTCATATACTTACATACTCGTATGTATGTGCACGTGTGTGTTTATGTTTATGAAGCCGTACGAGTTGTGGTCATGTTAAACACATACATGTGGTTCAAACATGTTTTGACATGTCACGCAAGTATTGTGTACTAATTAGAAATTATTAATTGCAATATGATAATAATTTACGATTAAGCTTTAATACCTAGCTTTTTCACATTACTACATACTTATTACTTACTTTAAAATAGAAATCAGAAAATATATTTGGTTGCACCCACCCCACTGTTATTTTGAACCCCACGATAAATTTTATTCTGCTATCATATTTCATTATTATTGAATTTTATCTTTTATCTATTCAAAGATTTTTTTTCTCCAACTTACATATATGAACTATCCTTGAACTATCGCTGACACATGCCGACATACTTCAAGCACATATCACCTTTTATACCTTAAAAGTCATAAACTTGCACACAAATGTTTCTGGTGTACCTACTAACTATGTGCATATATGTAATTATAACATGCCCACATTCTTGTGCTATCTGCAATGCATATGTGTGCTGCCTATTTGTTTTTGTATGCCTGTGTTGTGTGTGTGTGTGTGTGTGTGTGTGTGCGTGTGCGTGTGCGTGTGTAAGTTCATGTAAACATATTTCAGTCACTATGTCTGTAAACGATACTAATTATGAGACTTCAGCAAATGAACTCAATTTCGCTAGGTTTACATTGCACTAGCACACATACATATACAAATAGCGAACAACACATCCACGCAGCAGAATATGTAACTACGCTAAATGAAAATGCCAAAACTTCAAACGTCTTCCAATGGGTATGTGTTGTTGCGTTGGTATGGGAAAGGAAATAAATTTACCTACACTACCTTTGACATTACACTCCGCCGGGCTATGCCGCATTCCGTGTACATTTTAAGGCGACAGCATTCAACTCTTTTACCTCAATCGTATAAGGAAAAAGGTACAAGCGCCCGTCCACAGAGCGATGCCATTTCAACCCACTATCCTTTTAGTACTTTTCTTCCGACCTGCATCCTCCCAACACCAGTTTTGTCCCGCCGCCAGTGTTGCTTGTGTTTGCCACCTGCAGTGTTTGCTTTCTTTCGTTACACTCCGTGTGAAATTTGAGCGCAGCTGATTTCATTAACAAAAGTTCGACATTTTCGCTGTTGTTGGTTTTTAGCTAAGGGATTCCACAGAATATGCAGAATTTTCATACGTTTCTACTTTTCTGAACTTGCTTCTTGTTTTTTCCGATGTAAAATTAATTTGCAGAAAAGAGTGTCGTTAAAATTACACACCGTACTGTACCTGCCTACTCTTCTGCTCTGCCTGGCGCTGCTGTTCGTCGTCATTCTCGTTTTTGGCATGTGATAGAATTAAATGCATGCAATGAACGAGCGGTTGCAACACTGCTGGGCAAAATTATGGTGGTGGTGGTGGCGACATCTAGCGTTCGTTGGTGGGTACTGGCGTGTGTATGTTTAAGTAAATCACGTGTTCATTGCATTTAGTTTTTCTGTTCGTTTTTTCGTTCGTTTGTGTGTTTTAGCAAATATGCTCTTGTAAATCAAATAACATTGAATATTGTGTAGAAGCGAGATGGTGGAGAGAGAACTTAATGTGCTCCACTCACTCGCGGTACAAATATAAATTATAATCATTTGACTTTTGAGTATATATGTAATTTAAAAATGTGCAAAATAATTTTGCATACTTGTAGGAGGTGACTTTTTTTTCGTCTATCTAACAAACAAAAAAAAAAAAAAACTAATTTCACGTAGCATAAAACTTTACATTTGCTTTACCGCTGTCGGTGTGCGGCAATTGAAACTATGAAATTAGAGAAACGTTTTTAATCATACATTTTATAGAAAATAAATCATTGCATGCACTTAGTCGTCTTTGAATGGAATTTTAAACATTTACAATAAATCGTTGAAAATTTATAACTTTCAACGTAATTATAGTTAAAACAAATCATTGAAAATAAAAAAAAAAACTTCCTGTGCTCCTGTGTGCAGCTTTTAGAATGTACTTTTACTTACTGCATACCTGCATACTTGGCGGCTTTTGAATATTTTCATTAAAACTTTACTGCATGCGTGTGTTCGTAAAAGGTATTTGTAAATCATAACGAGTAATGTTTATTTAATCAAAAACAACATGGAAATAAGTTGGGTTTTTTTTTCTATAGCAATATCGAGTTTTAATGTTTTTCCTTTACTTTGAACTAGAAGTGAAATGTTATTCCAACTTTATGTACTTTGATTAATATGTGTATAAGCAAGCTTGTATTTCACATTTTCGATGTAGATTTATAAGCTCACGTAATTGATCCATAATTTTTCTCTATTTGAAATGATGAAGTAAACATGTTTGTGGAAATTATGATATTTTCCACATCATTGGTGAAATTTTGTGCCATGCTTTGAGGCGCTTCCAATTAAATTTACATACTTATACTATTGTACATGCTCAAATATGCACTCGCAGAAACTTAGTGATTTCCTCGCTCTACTCGGTAGTTTGAAAGTATACATACATTGAACTTTGCATACTTTTAGGTGGAAGTAAACTTTATTATAATAAGTTTCAACATGTCATACGTTAGACATTTTTCAACCCAAAACAAGAACAAATTTATCAAATTAAAATCATTCAAACATTCATTATTCAATTTCTGATTCCCCTCTTTCCACTGCTTTCCTCTTCTTCAACTCATTTATTCAACAATAACAAATGCTTGAATGCATTAACTTTCCCTAGCATTCTGAATGATTTGAAATGAATGTCATTTTGACATTATTGGTTTATTACGTCATGACATTTCTATTACTTTAGCTTTTCTCTTCTCGCCCTACGATAATTTTTTCGACGCTCTTTCAAAACTTTCCATTGCACGCACATACACCAGCTTTTACATTCATAAACACATTTATAAACGTACTTGGTCTCTGGCAGCACATCGTAGCCATTAAACCATGTAATGTGTTTAAACGCCATTTTGTTGTTGGTACTGCTATGGTACGAAAAAGTTTGCAGATACGTGTACTATATACATATTTTTAGTGCCATTTGATGATGTGCATCTCCTTCTTCTCTTCCGGAACTGAGTTGCAACTAATGAAAAATTTTAATACATATTTGTTATAGAGAAACAAGGGAAATTATTGAAAAATTAGAGAATTAAATTAAACTTACTGCATATAAAAAAATTGAGGTCAAGGTCATTTTAATTGTGTTTTTATTAGTATTGAAAGAGGATGTAGAAAAACGAGGGTTAATTTTTGCTCTGTGTGTGTGTGAAGGCTTTTTTAATCTTATTTTTGAGCGCTTAAGCAATTATGCAATGTCGAAGTATTCAGTATTTAGAATTTCGTACCATACACAAATAAAATCAAGTATCCAAATTCTGAATACTGTCAGATATGAAGTTCTACAATCTACATCATAAAGGGTTCTTTCTCTGTTTCCAGATTTCCTCGCGCAGAATTTCTTACCCGTAATTCCACATCCACAATGTCAGAACTATATAGAATTATAGATCAGTAGCTAGATTTTTACATAAAGAGTTCAGCTTCTAGATTTCTCTAAAACTCCAAAACAAAATTCCAACAACATGCATCAACTATCATACGACTCCGAATTGGGCACACTAAATTGTGTAAAAAACTTGGTGTAATCCAAAGTGGTCGCTGTGGCGTAGTGGTAATGCGTTGGACTGATACGGATCTCGGCACAGGCAAAATCAAAAAAAAAAAAAAATAATAATAAAAAATTTTTCTACACGGCGGCACCACTTCTTGGCAGACAATGGCAAACCTACAAGAGTAAAAACTGCTATGAAAAGCTTTTCACTTCGCCGTTCGGATTCGGCATTAAACTGTAGGTCCCTTCCATTCATGTACAAATATAACACGCACAACATGAGTGGATGCGAAAAGCTCGCCCTAGGCCCTCCATGGGCTGTTGTGCCATTAAAAGTAAAGTAAGTAATTCAAACAGTTGTCCATTTTGTGGCGGCACTTCTTCCGTTCGACACATTCTTGACAAATGCCCACCAATCTGTAACGTTAGATCAATCATATTTGGCCAAGTTACACCAAACACCCTTTTAAAAGAAGTTTCGTCCACCAACATGCCATTAATCGTAAAATTGATAAAACAATGTAATTTATCTGACAAAATATAATTAAGTATATTAATTTTGTAGTCGAGTCGAAAGCCCTGGTACTCTTTCTCGCCTTTAGTTATAATAATTTGTTGTTGTAATTATTAATATTAAATAAATAAATAAATAAAATTCTAACTATCCAGCAAAAATTTTTTGGTTAATTTTTCTGCCTTTTTGATTCTGCTTGCGCTTTAAAGAGCAATAAATAAAATAGTAATGTCTTGAAACAATTTATCTTCCTGTTCTGCTTCCATCGCTGCCGCTTCTGGTGATTCTGCTGTGCTCATTCATTCATTCATTTTAACAATTGTGTCACCTATGTCAACATCAAATTTTCCACACAAGTTTATATGCTTTTGCTTGTTTTGTACCAACGAGTATAATATTTTTCCATACAATTTTTTCTGATGAGTTATGCAATGTTTTCTCCCCTTGCTTATTTTTTATTTTTCTGTTTCACTCTGTCTTGCACTCTGCAGTCAAGTGATGTGGTTATATTAATTGTGATACAGAAAGTTTTATACAGTTTTATAGGTATTTAATTTTCTTCTCTCAGTAACTCTGGGCTTAAATTATTTTAAGGAGTTTGTAGTTTTCAGACACCTTAAGGAATTTATGCGACCCAACTGAAAGTTGCAATCGTTGATGAAAACTCACACTAATTTAAATTAATTGAATATATTCCATAATAATATGGAAAATTTCTAATACTTTTTAGTGCAAAATTACACTCAAAGTTGATAAGTAATGTAGTGGTCACTGTGGCATAGTTGTAGCATAGTGCGTTTGCCTGCTACGTAGAGTGACCGAGGTTGAAATCTCTGCACAGGCACAATCAAAAAGTAGAAAAAACCTATTTTTCTACACGGTTCAATTCTTGGTCCCTTCCAACATGAGTGGATGCGAAAGCTCAGCCTATGACCTCCGTGGGCTGTTGTAACATTAAAAGAAAGACGAAAAGTGCCATGTAATTCCCGAAGCGGTGTATGCCACAACTACAATCAAGACGTGGGGCTTGAAAATAGCAAATTCAGTTTAGCGTGTTCTCTTAATCAAATGTTAAAAGTGCACACAAAGTGGGCGTGTCAATAAATGATCTGTCACTGTAGCATATAAATTAAGTCGTGTTATTTCGAAATGAAAAAGTAGAAATACTTTTATTTGCGAATAAACAAATAGCAATGTCTTAGATACTGCCTCATCTATCCGTTTGTCTGCGTCTATGTCTGTCCTAACAGAGTCTATGTGAAGATTGTTGCTGGAGTTTATGTCTCACTGATTGCTGCTAAAATGCTGCAATATTCTTTTCAATTATATTTTTATTTTTTTATTATTTATTTAAATGCAGCCAACAACTTTATTGTTTTTATGCAATATATTTTCTGCTGCTTCATCATTTTTGCATTTCTTTCTCTATCTCTCTCACTCTCTCTCTCTCTATTGTGTTCCCCCTTTCGTGTTATTTACTGTCTACATACTAACAAAAGATGATTCTAGCACAAAAATTATTTCACACAATTCTTTTATGAGTAAGAAACATTTAAGCTTTTTGGCTCTACTGCTATTTCTTTCTTACTCAATTTGTTTGCTTTTTGTTTTGCATATTTTTTATTGAGGTTTCTTAATGTCCTTTCCTTTTTTCTCCCTCTTTTTTGCTTTATCTTCTCTGTGCTTTCTTGTATTGAGTTTATGCTCGCTAGTTAGTCAGTTGTTCCTCCCTGGGTGGATCTCTTCTACCTTTCCTTTCTTTGTCTGTCGGATTTTGCTGTTGGAACTTAGGAATTTTTCTTGTGCCCTATGTACACATGTACAATGACGACTTCATATGTACAATGATGACGTTTGACGTTTTATTATGCCAAAAGCAACAAGAAAAATGACATATCATATGTGCCAGTGTGCTCTGATTGTTCTTTTGCTTGCTTGCTTGTTTGTTGGATTGTAATAGTGTTGATGTTATTGCATCTTTGCCTGTGTCTGCTTTGCCACCTCTCGTTGTTGTCATCTATTTTGATGAGTAATTTACACAAGGAGTTGAAATATTCACGCTGAGATTTAATGAGCTCAAATGTGAAGTTAATGGTTTGCAAAATTTTGCCGTTTCTGTCTTCTACACCAGTATGTTTAGTATCATCTATAATTTTTTGTTTGTGTGCTGAAGTTAATGATGTAATTGCCTGAAATATTTGTGACATAAAAAAGTGAACTATGTATTACTTAATTCTGGAAATTTATTAACATGATTTAATCGAAAAAGGTTGTTGTGTTTTCTTCGTTTATGTAGGTTCTTACTTCTTCAGCCCTTCAATAATTTATTACCACTTGCTCACCGATTAATATCACAGTCACAGGCATACATATCTCTCGCTGCATGTGCCATTTCACTTTTAATTGTTGGCATCGATTTGTTGGCATCAATTTGTTGGCATATTTTCAGGCTGTTGGTTTCCCTTTCCTTCGGCGTTTCACAATCCTTCAGTGCACGGTATTTTCGAATATACCTGTTTTTGTGGTGTGTTTTCTTAGGGCACCTTTTTCACATCACAAACTACTACTACCACTGTTATGTTTTAAGCTCACTTTTTATGAACTTGGCTTTGTGGCTACTTTTTTCTGCTTATTTACCACAATGTTTACTAATGTTCTACCATCAATTTATTGGCCTTTTTCTTTACTGCTTTTTCTCCACCCAGCAAATTCATAGATTTGTACATTTGTTTGTCCATCTTTTCTTGGAGTGAATTGTGTATATTTGTCTGTCTGTTCTGTTCATCTGTTCGTTTTTCTGTCTATTTGTCCTTATATCACTGTAAGTTCTATATGACGTTTTTCCCTAGTTTTTGTGCTTGCTTTCGATGATCCCTCTATGTTACGTTATTTATCGTTAAATTATTCATACGAGTTTGAGTTCACTTCAGCTTTTTCTCCGTACAAAATCGTTTCTGTATACACATTCATACTTCATCGTCAACTTACATCAGTACCGAAGAGTTTTTTCTGTGGTTGTTACTATTCGCATAAGATGAATAGAGTGGCAAGAGTTAAGGAAATCCTTAGTACATTTCCGCAACATTTCGTTTGTGTGCATGTGTATGCTCGTGTTACGCACTTACTAATGGTCAAGTGTGTAAAATTGCAAAGAAAATTGCTTGAATTGAAGGATGTTCCGGCCGAAACTGAAGCTTTGAGTAGCAGTAGTCGGCCGACAGTAGAGCAAAGAGAATCAGCCAAGCATAGCAAGGCCATACAGCAGTAAAGCAGACTGATTGCTGGTGGCTCTCTTCGAACTTCAATTCACTTCAATTTCAGCTGATAAGCATCTCAGGAATGTTGCATATTGATGTGATTTTCCACTTATGTCTTTTGGAAGGATGAGGATAGAAGCAGCTGCCAGCAGAAGGGGCATGAGCGGGCTGGCATGGAATAAATATTGCTTAGGAAATTGTTTAAATTTTGGTTCGACGCTTAAAGCGCAATTGAGATTTATATGTGAATACACATTCATACATATGTATATATGATACTTATGCATGTCTATATGTACTTATATTAATATAAGTGTACGCATATGTGTGGGTATGTTTTGTGTGTTTAAATTGTGAAACCTTATTAGTGTTACGAAAACTGTGTGTGTGCGTGGTAAATTTTCTCGACACACTGAAAAGTAGAAGGTGAAGAAAATGAATGTGGTCGGAGAAAGTTATTTTATTTAGTTTATTTGCAATGGTTTTCTTTTGTTTGTTGCAGCCCGAGGAAAAACATCTAATACTATTATCGTATAAATTATTTTTGGTTGCCTACTTTTAGGCTTTTAATTTGCAATTTTTAATCTACATTTTGAATTGAAGTATCAATGACTTTAAAGTATCTGATGATCAAATATCAATTTGGCTTGCTTAATTTTAGGTTTCGAATGCAAATATTTATTGTGCAGGTAACTCGAGTTTTTCTTTTGCATACTTTAGGCCAATACATATACTTTTAATTTGACATTTTCATTTAATATGCTTCAAAGCATTTTATTGTTTCAGTCGCTTTTCTTCATGGAAATAGTTGTTTTCTGCAGTGATGGTTTTCATTGTTTAATTATTGGGTGCAACACACCACAACACAACACACCCACGCACACACAAACATATTTGTTTTCTGCATTATCTTATCACAAAATATTGTAAGTAGATATTTTCGTAGAGAATTTCTTAGTCGGACGTAATATTTCATTTTTAAGTTACTTTTACTTTTAATGGCATAACAGCCCATGGAGGGCCTAGGCCGAGCTTTTCGGATCGACTCATGTTGTGCGTGTTATATTTGTACATGAATTTGCACATTTTTAAGTTTCATTGCATATATTTAGGCTTATAAGTCTATCTAATAAAAATATGTTTATTAATTCACAAAAAATTAAATGTAGTATTTTAATTTTGTTTAAAACTAAGTTAGTATGCTTGTTGTTGCCTTACTATTAGACTCAAAAATAATTCACATATTAAGGTGAGAGCGGTATTTAAACGGAAATTCTTAACTCAGCTCAGCTCAGCTCAAGTAAAGTAAACTACTTATTTTGTCTATACACATATCTCGCATTCTCTTAGTCATAGAAATAGTAGATAAAATGTTCCGTCTGTATTTCTTAGGCATATCACTATTTTTCTCTTGAAACATTCTTACTGGTCTATCGAATAAATTTTATTTTATTTATTTTTGTTTAGGCTATGTACTAATATTTCCCTGGTTATGAGGAATGTGAATATTTTTTTCAATAATATTATTCGGCCTATACAGAGCAGAGCACAGAACATTTTTTTTTTTTTGATAAAATCGTTGTGTACATATGGGAATCTTAAAGTTTCCTAATTAGATTGCACCAGAGTGTATTGTGTATCGTAACTGAAAGCTTTCAGCGTCCTGCCGTCCTTGTTTTTGTTCTTGTGGGAGCTTACACCTACATAGCTCTTTAAGCTGTGTGAATAATGCGCAAAGCTCAATACGCTACTTACGTACTTGCTACACTAAACACTAACAAGTTTTGCTTAACTGAGTTTCTATGCTACTCGAATATTCCTTCAATCATATGTACGTTCATACATAATTTAAATCTGTTGGCTTTCAGTGTGTTAGCGTCTTTGTTTGCTTTGTTTTATCATTGCGGCTTTCGAGTTTGGGTCTATGTATGTATGTGTATGTATTTGTTCAGATCTTAATAGAGATTTGCAACAGATAAATTTTTATGACCTGTTGCGTATCCGTTAAATATGATTTTAATTGCTTTAATTCCATTTTGTTCTCATTGTCATGATAAGAATAACATTACAGACAAATCCACTGGCCGAAGAGTATATAGCATACACAGAAATGCTTATTAATTAATTGCATATAAACTTTTGCTTAAAAAGGAGCTTATAATTCAGTACATAAAAGTAGTATTCTCACTTGTTTTAGTTTTAAAAAACGTGGAGTTGATTTGAAGTTTGAATAATTTTACCGCATTATTGTCGAATTTTATGCTTGATTGCTTAGCTTGTTGTTTTGTCATATATTATTGCATACCTTTAGGCTTTCTCTAAGAATTAATTTTAGTTTAGGTAATTAATAGAGAATACTAAATTTTCCACATGCAATAGCAAAAATTCTAGTTGTTTGCTTGCTTTGCGTTTAATTTGTGGTTTACCCCCATCTCTTCTAAAAACTCTCTTATAATTTATTTAAATGATTCTAATTACATTGCAATTTTGATATTTAATTTATGCAAAATTAATCTTTTATTTTGCTTCAAACGTCCCTGCAGTAAATGTTTTAAATCTTTGCTGAAAGCTAAATTAAGTGCGTCATTTGCCATAAAGCAAAACCACACAAAGCATAAAAAAACTTAATGAAAATAAGTATGTTATATAAAAAATACGCGAAGATCGCTGGAGGCGCACACCAGGAACAGAAACATAAAAATCGCGCTCTTCAAAGAAACTTTACAACGCGCTGATACCATATTTTTCTTGTTATTTTATACATTTTGTGTTTATTTTGCCTTTGCACGTAGAAAAATTTTTGTTATCAGCAGATTTTAATAACTTAGTGACGCATGCAAACAATAGAAATAGGGAAGCAACAGATACTTGTCTTTTAAAGAGACACACACTCACAAACACATACTCGTACAAATGTGGGAAAATAGAAGTGAAAATTAAAAAATATACTCACGCATAGAAAACGCAACAGTTTTCGAAAGCAACTGGTGCTGGTGGGGTGAGGGATGAGCGAATGTAGCATACTTTAAGGCATAGTATATTTCTTTTAGGGTTTGGCTTTTTCTGGTTTTCTTTTGTAGCTTAGACATTGACGCAACGCATTTAAAACCAATTTATTTTGTATAAAAGAATTATTTTTTAATTTGGTTTTTTTTTGGTATCTGTGTGTATGACTTCCTTGTATGTACACACATACATCTGTTTGTTCGTGAGCAGCTCTCTGAAATAGCATATTATTTGCTACTTTATTGCGAACTCGAACGCGCTCACACGCAATCACATTAACTTGAATGCTGCCAATTTGATATCATTTTAGTGGCACACTGTAACCCATACATATGCTTTAGCCTGTGTATTTTGTTGATGCATATGGGTGAAGGAGTGTTTTTTCAGTATTCGTTAATACACTCATGCGTTCACATACAATTATTCTAGTCACTTTTCACTTTTCTATATTCGCAATCATATATTTCTGATTAATAAATAACAGATAAAAGAAAGTAGGACACAAAAGTATTTGCTTCATCGATTTTTAAAAGCCCACAGTCGTATTTTTTCAGGCTTTTTGACTATGTGTAAATATGTGTTAGACAAAAATTGCCATTATCATTATCGAAATCATAAACGATAAAGTTTTTCCTCTTTTCCATTGTTGTGCTACATTTTTTCTTCTGCTTTCTGCGTATAGGAAAAAGTTTATGGAAAAGTTTGCTTCGCTTTTTAAACTCACATAAACACGTTATTCGGTTAAGCTCTTAAAAGTAGACAAACATTTTTTGTGTTTTTGTTTTTCTCTTTGCTTATTTTTATATCTCTTCACTTCACTACAAACAAGAATTTTTTTTTTTAAATTTTCAACTTTCGCTTTTAAAATGTGTGTGTGTGTGTGTGTGTGTGTGTGTGTGTGTGTGTGTGTGTGTGTGTGTGTGTGTGTGTGTGTGTGTAAGTAGGAAGTTTTCATGTTTTCTTCTGTTTTTGTTTTTTGCTTTGTAGCTTATACAAGATTTTGAGTTTTTGCCTTTTCTCTTTACTTGTTTTTATTTTGAATGCTGTTTTTTTTTCAATATTTTCTTCTTTTTTTTGCTGCATTTTGTTGAATTTAACGTACATAAAAGTATTTTGTTGTGCCAATTTTCTTTTTTTTTCGTTTAAAATGGAACAAAAAAATATATGTACATAAAAGTTATGTTAAAAAAATCAGAAACATCGGCATCTATGTAAACATGCATTACGCCACATACTCGAGCGCACACGCACACACAGACACATACAGACATGTCCAGCATAATTTTGTTTTTCAGTTCATTGTTGTGTTTGCATATATCCTCTCTTCTTGGATAAGCAAAAAGGAAAGTATCTAGTTAAATTTGGCACTGCCCCATTTTTCGTGCTTGCGTAGCTAAGGCTGTTGCTTTCCCCCCACTGACACTCTAGCCTATCCACCTTTCCCCTGCCCCAATCCTAGATAAAAGCTGAACAAACGCCTCCTTCATTACGTAAGTAGAAGAACAGCGACCGAGCTGCTTTGCCTTGCCTTTAAAAATTAATTTTTTTTATTGTGTGTATGTGTGTGTGTTCTAAAGAAAAATTCTTCATTGTTATCATAATTTCATTCATTTTTTGCTGCTTTCTTTCACTCTTATCATCTTAGAACGTTGGTATGTCGCCGGTCGTTTCTATTCAGCAGCAACACTGCCGCATACCTTCCCGTAAAAACCCAAAAAAATAAATAGAAATTCTTCACTACGCAGCACAATTTCTCATTATTTTCATAGAATTTTACAAAAAAAAAAAAAAATTAATAAAAACAAGAAAAGCAGCATTGCTTTAATAGCATTTGCATTTATTTTGTACGTTGTTTGTTGTTATGTTTATTTATTTTTTATCATAGAAAATCAATGCCCTAATAATAGAGATTTTATTATTCCTCCAACATCATCATTTTTGTAAAATTCTATTCTATAAGTATGCTGGCTTTTGTAGGATTTTTTGTTTTTTTTTTAAATTTTTTTTGTACTTCGCATATTCACGAATGCTCAAAATTATAGAAAGTAGTAGAAAGGTAGAAGCCTACAAATTGCTAATAGATACTCGTACTTAGGCAAACCTCAAATTTTTTCTTCGTTTCCTGTTTTGCTGTTGTTTTAGTGTGTTTTCTGCGTTTTGCTTCAAAAAATCATTACAGAAAGATTCAGTTCACTTTTCTATGAAAAAAATGCTTTCATTTTTATTCTGCATTGATGTTTTTTAAAAAATTTTTAACGTTCATTACGTATAAAGGAAGGCAAATTTTTTGTTCAGTATAGATTTTTCTTTGCTGAAAGAAGTTTATCTAATTTTTAGTCTGGAAGTATGTGTTGTTAAGTGTTTCAGATTTTCTGCGTTTGCGGTGGGTAGAAAAGTCAATACACTTATTCCTGAGAACCATTGTTCCTTATTTAGGCAGACTTCAATATTTCTCATCAGATTATAAGAAGATACTAAATAAAACGACACCAGCTGTTTCTGCTCAATTGAAATACATTTTTCGCATACATTCAACACACTAGTACATATTTTTAGGCTCACCAATACGCGTTCATTCAATTTGGATTGAAAACGTTTCTTTTTGACTTTACTCATCAATAATCAATATATATTTTATAAATTTTAGACGTCCATTAAATATGAGTTTGCATTTTGTGAATGAAAAAGCATGTTCCCTTTCGTTTCTGCTGAATTGGTATAAAAAAGTTTTTTCGTTGTATAATTGCCATCTTACAAAATATAATTAAGTCTTTATCACTACATTTCACAATTGGCTCACAATTATAAAATCTTATCGCCTAATACAAAACAAAAAACTTGTTTCAGTTATCAAGTATGCTTTATACATACCACATATTAATTTCATCTCATTAGTGTTTCTATCAAACCACAAAAACATCATCAAATTGTTGCATAACTTTATTCTGCTACAATTACTTGCTATGGCTACTACATGTTTTTTTTTTTTTTTTTTGCTATGTATGATCTTTTTCTTTATTGCAGAATTTAAAGTTTTTTTTTTTAATTTTCATAACTTCACAGGTAATTTAAAATTAATTATTTCAATTTGCATTGTCACATTTAAAATGTCTGATATCTGTTGGTAAAAGGTAATTAATTATTACTTTTTTGTGTGTTGTTGTTTTTTTGTGTTTTTTTTTTTGCATTTGTATTTAACTGTATCTTTTTGTTCAACTAAATGAAAATATTTAATAAAACGATTAAATTTTAATTAGAACAGTATTTATTTAGCAGCTATTGCAAATGATAAATATTTATTGCAGCATTTTAGGTGAAAAAATATATCAGCCAGCCAGCGAAACAAAAAAGTTAATTAATTGGTGAAAGTGTAATTTTTGTGGTTAGCAAAGCTAAATAGTGTTAAATTATAGAAAATATGCATTTAATTCAATCTCATGATGTTGTGTGTTTTTTTCTGTTGTTTTTGCTGTTTGTTCTTTGTTCTGTTTTCAAATAATGAATTCCTTTTCGAATACTATGTTGTTATGCATACATAGTTTATGTTATTAATTGATGCAACAATTATGTTTTCCTTTGAAATATTTTGTGTTTCTATTATTTTTGATACCTAAATATGTATGTATGTATGTGTGTGTGTCTAGTGCTACTACTACTACTACTACTACTACTACTACTACATTAAATTGATATTGTAAGACTCATATGTTGTGAAAACTTTTAGATATCTTTAAACTATTTTAGTTTAGTCTCAACTTTCAATGTGTTGTATAATTTCTAAAATTTTTCCTTTTTCTTTTTGTGTCATTGCAGGTAAGAATCGATGAACAACTTATTTATAAATTAAATAATTTGGTAAGAAATTATTTTAAACAAATATTCAAGTCAAAATCTAGAGTGATATTTTAGTGGCCCTCATTGAAACTCGCAGTCGTGAATATTCGCATTTGCGTAAATTTTGTACACACCGGTGCATGATCACACTCTACATATTTTGAGATTGTAAATCAGTTGTTGTACAAAAAAGTTGCAAATTGAAAGAGTGAAGAACGGGAGAGAGAACAGATTAGACTATATACGAGGAAAACGAAAACAGTTGATTTAAGCAGTGCTAACTTGCGAGGTTGACGTGGTATACCGCTTACGAGCTTTCATGAGAACCACTGTTGATTTTACCCGTTTTTTGCGCTCACTAGATGACGTTGATACCGCAGATGTCGAGGCACTATATAGATTTTTCTGTACAAGAGGTATCTAATATCAAGTTACCAATTTACATTTTAAAAACAATACACAGTTATTTTGTCTACATATGTCTGCTCTTTTATCCGACATTCGACCTTGCTAAGAACTTTTTTTTATATAGTATGTTTGACAGTATAGCTTAGAAAAAGAAGCTTATCATTAACCAATTCAACAATAAATTGTTCATTTAGTTTTGTTCAAGTGCGCAATTTAGTTTTACCTATTCTCAGTTGAAATGCTGCAGAGCTTTCCTTACTTAAGGGTGCTTCTTTTTTTTTTCTTTTTAAAACAATAAAATTTTATATATTGCATTTTAACATTTTTGGAATTAAATTAAAAAATGTCGCTGATTACAAAGTTTTAAAGTCATTGAGCTTGAAATTTAATTCATTTCAAAACCCTTTTCCACGCTAGACTACAACCCTTTTCTACTACTTGCTGTATAAGCTTAACCTAGTTTATTACTCGCTTATCATGCTTGAGAATTTAATTGAATTCTTTAAATTTCTCTGCTGTAGAAAGATTTCCATAAAATTTTGAGTATTTCTTACTAAATTATATGTGGCTACTTTATTACTGCAACCACTTCACTCTTTTTTTTTTATTTTTTTTTTCGTTTTTGGTCTAGGCAGTGTAATTTAACAATTGCAATCCATTGCCAACGAGAAAATCCCTTTATAGTTTCTTCGTCTCAACAACATATTGCTATTAGTGGCGTCGTGCTCGTTGTTGTTGTCCTCCCAAACTGGCGTTTTGGTGCGACACTCTCTCCATCCACCCATCATCATCATGGAATGCTACCTTACACCATAATTGAATTTTAAATAAACTTACTACGTTTATATCTTTGATGCTCTTGGCACTTCTACTAGCGCGTGACTCCTTCTTCTGGCTTTCCTTTTAACTATGCTCGGATATACTCGTCGTACATGCCCACACACTCATTTTAACTGTAAATAAATTTTGTAGATTTTTCTACTTGGTTATATTTAACATCCTTACTTACTTACTTCCTCGGTGCCTACATAAGTATAGTAAAGCATACATTTTTATGCGATTTGTCTGTTTGAGTTTGAGTATCTCAAGTTTTACACACCAGTCTAGTTTTCATGTATGTATGTACGAGTATGTCTCTTTTTATTCTATAAAATATTTAAGTTTAAACTTCTTACTCATATTTGCGCTCGCATATTGCTACACATACATACATACGTCGTTGTATGGTAGCAGCAGTAGTAGCAGTTGCACATCATCTTCAATGTGTTTCTGCCACCAGGTGTAGGTGAGCTATTTGCAGCACCTGCTTTTACTTGATGATTTGCTCCGCCCATCAAGACAGCAAGTGAGCAAGCAATCGCAATAATAAGATTTTTCACTTTATATGAGAGAACTTATTTTACTTATTTATTTGCCCTGATGCTGAAGGGCAGTAAGTATTTGCTTGTTGTTTGTCCTAAAGTCGTACGTTTTCGTATGTTCTTTATTCAACACTTTTTTTTTCTTCTTCTCATTTTATCATTGTAAATGCTGGCAGACAGTTTTATTGTTGATCCCAGCCTATTTTTTAACTAATGGATGTTTATACATTTATAAAAGAGATCAGATAGTTCCTTTATGTGAAGAGAATCTTTTCAATGTCATTGTGTTTTTACATTACTTGACATTTTCGCTTTTTATGCATAGTGAGAGAAAAAAAAACCGAAAAAATTACCATTGTTCGCAATGTATGTATTATGTATCACGCCATCTATGTACTTTTAGTGTACTTTATTTGATCGCAAGCCGAGTTTACTTAATTTTCTATTACTATTGAAATTTTGAAATGAAAGTACTTTTCAGTACTTTCAAATACATTATAGTTTATTTGTCCTACTTGCTCTGAGTGAATTACTTTCTCCCTCTCTTTCCGTCTCTCTCCCTCTCTTTCCGTCTCTCTTTCTCCCTCTCTTTCCGTCTCTCTTTCTCTCTTTCTCTCTCTCTTTCCGTCTCTCTTTCTCTCTCTCTTTCTCTCTCTCTTTCCGTCTCTCTTTCTCTCTCGCTTTCCGTCTCTCTTTCCATCTCTCTTTCTCTCTCTCTTTCCGTCTCTCTTTCTCTCTGTCTTTCCGTCTCTCTTTCTCTCTCTCTTTCTCTCTCTCTTTCCGTCTCTCTTTCCGTCTCTCTTCCTCTCTCTTTCCGTCTCTCTTTCTCTCGCTTTCCGTCTCTCTCTTTCCGTCTCTCTTTCTCTCTCTCTTTCCGTCTCTCTTTCTCTCTCTCTTTCCGTCTCTCTTTCTCTCTCTCTTTCCGTCTCTCTCTTTCCGTCTCTTTCTCTCTCTCTTTCCGTCTCTCTCTTTCCGTCTCTCTTTATCTCTCTCTTTCCGTCTCTCTTTCTCTCTCTCTTTCCGTCTCTCTCTCTCTCTCTCTCTCTCTCTCTCTCTCTTTCCGTCTCTCTTTCTCTCTCTCTTTCCGTCTCTCTCTTTCCGTCTCTTTCTCTCTCTCTTTCCGTCTCTCTCTTTCCGTCTCTCTTTATCTCTCTCTTTCCGTCTCTCTTTCTCTCTCTCTTTCTCTCTCTCTTTCTCTCTCTCTTTCCGTCTCTCTCTCTCTCTCTCTCTCTCTCTCTCTCTCTCTTTCCGTCTCTCTTTCTCTCTCTCTCTTTCTCTAAATGAAGATAATAAATTTCCAAAACAGGGAGAATATATATATATATATATATAATTAATTTTATTTTCTTGTTCAATCGTTCATTTTTATTTTTGTTCTTAGCCCTTATCATTAATCAAAAATTCGCTAATTATTTTTCCATTTAAGGCTTAGTTCACCCTTTTTCTCATTTCTTTCGTTCATGCCACATATGTACTTAGATATTTTTTATTTTTTGTGTATAATTTGTCATTTCACCTTTATGAGTAAGCGACAATGTTTTTACTGATTTATAAAGTGAATGAATGAGGGTGGTGTTATTCCTTTCTGATGTGGGCTTACATTTGCGTGTGTGAGTGTGAGTTTCTACTTAATTTTCTTTCTTCGCTTTATGGTTGTTGTATAAAGTTAGTTACACAAGTAATGAAAAGAAAAATGGCAGTAGCAAGAACATTTCACTTTCATACTTATAGCCAGCTAGCTATCCTTTTGAGGTTATATCGAGCGTGTAAGCTCGCTCTCATGTCAAAGTATTTCCGGCCATTTTGAGACATATATATTTAATTGCAGAGGCAAGCGCATACACACTCGTACATCATCATCATCATCATTTTGGGTTTTGTCTTCGTTGTCTTGGGGCCTCCCCCAACAATAAGGCTAGTAATACCGTTAGACAAACAAATGCAACGTGAACAGCTATGAGTCTGAGTGCTTTCTGGTGGGTGCCCAAAAGTAGCAGCTGATTAACACTAAGCTGCAGCAAGAAATTTATGGTCAATGTCAATGAGTAGTGACTAAGTAGAGGAATGAAAAGTAAAGTTCTTTCTTAAAACAATTTTACAGAAAAAAATAAAAGTACTACAAAGAAAATAACTTCTAGCAGCGAAATGGAAAAGTACAACAACAACGAAACAATTAATGCCAAAGGATGGCTGCTAAGACAGCAGTGGTTGGTTTATAGTTGAAAGTAGAAAAAACTTGTTGCTCGTTGTTTTTTGCTATTGCTTTTACATATGTACATATCTACATTTCCTTTTACCTCTTTATTATTTTTCTTTAATTTTTGTTTTGTTTTAAATTTTTATTTGTTCCTTCACATGCAGTCATTTGCAATGAACAATAGAGAAACAGCAAATAACATTTTCAACAAAAATAATATTCTTAAATACATTAAAAAGTTTATTTTCTCCCACAACTACAGCAAAAAACTTGCAGAAGAAACCAACAGCAAATAAACAAGGAAAATTGCACACAAACGTCAAGTCTCCACTGCTTTTGTCTTCTGTACAGGGAACATATAAAAGCAGAAAAATAAAATATTGTATATGTACAAAAAAATTGCCTTTGGTACTTTGGGAGGGAAACTCATTAACAATAATTGCATCCTTTGATTATCCTTCCTTTCCACTTTTCGTTTCCCGCCGTTTCTTTCAATGTGTGTGAGCGTACAGTACAAAAGCCAAGTACTCGGTAGTACTACGTGCATTTTTAAATCTCTATTTTGTTAATTAATTTTCACATGTGTTGCCCAAATATGTGTGTAAGTATATTATTCTACACTTCTACAAATGAAATGATGCGCACAAGCAGCTCACATAAACACAAACACACACACTCGCAAATATACTTGTACTCAACAGATCCGACAGTGTGTGACTCAATCGTTATTCATGATGAAGATATATAAAGTAGTAAAATGTTCTTTGTTTTATTTTTCTTTTTACTAGAAAAATCTCTTTTCGTTGTGCTTTGGCTTGATTGTGGATCCTCGTGTATTGTGCATGTATGTGTAACAGTAATTTACTGTTTATTTTCCTCATCTGAATCTTTTTTGAATATCCTGTCAATCACTTGTTCCTCCTTAAAGACGTTCGTGCGTTTTGTTCTAACGCTCTTTTAGGCTCTTGTAGTCTGAGCCTGCCTGACGGTACCCTCTGCGTCATTCAATTTTAAGTACTTCGGCTCGTAGACATACATTGCATATAATACTTATTTTATCTGTATGAAATAAAAATGCTTAAAATAAGTATGTATGTATGTATGTATGAATCTTTTACACTTGTATGTAGCAAACGCGAATAGAGACAAAAAATAGAAGCATACTTTTATGCGACAAAAAACAAAAATTTTATGCAAAGTACAAACACGCACCTACACATAGATACAACATAATTCGTCTTGAGGGCAAATTTCCTATTTCAATTTTCTCTTCTCGCGTTTGTAAAGAAAATCAAAAAACAAATGAAAATTGCACAACAAAAGAAAACACAGAAAAACAAAAATACTTTGAAATATGTTAGATGAGTGTGTATTTCACAGCATATTACCAAAAACAGATTACAGCCTTATACCGTACCTCACATAAACACACACACAACAGGAAAACTGTGAACCTCGTCTGTGGTGTGCTGCCTCTATGAATCATACTGCTTCTTATCACGTGTGGTTGTTTTTGTTTCGCATCTATGAATATATTTTGTGTGCTCGTGTGGCATCGGCATCATCGCGGTACCATTGTTTGTAATTTATGTAACGCAATTATTTTTAAATATTTCAAAGTATGTAGAGAACACACACATTTCCGGAAAAGTAAACAAATTCTGCTCTCGTGTTAAAATACATTAGATTTATTAATTTATAACATTTGAAATATTAAAAATCTTTTCTCATTTCGTTAACAAAATATATCAAAGTACATAAATGATTTACGTTGAGTAAATTTCGTAGACTTGGTGTCGTATGCGTGTCCTTGCACTCCAGAGGGTGTGAAAAAGAGCATTGCTTTTTGGACTTTTAGAAGAAATTTACGATTGCAATTAGAGAAAATTCATTATTTCATGGCAGTAGTGCGCTCTAGGGGTTGTCATGTCAAATGAACTACCCTTTTGACAATTTTTAAATAAATTTATGAAAACACGCAAGCGTCCAAAGATTTTAGAACTAAAGTAAAACTATTTTCGAGAATAATATTTCGGTAAATACAAGACATTTTAAACTGCAAGTGAAAATCGAAATTTGGCGAGAAGTTAAGTTATCCAACCTTTAAAGGATTGATTTTGAATTAAATGCAAATTTTCAAAGAAATTTACTAACGAGAACTTGGTGAAAACCCAACATTTAATTGCAGGTGTTAGATAAGTTACATGTAAATTTTTAAAGGTATTTTCAAACATACTACTCTAATGGCGGCTGAACTAGACTTTTCGAGCCATGCATACACTCAGAGAAATCCAATGTAGAAGCATCAAGTTATACTTCGGTTCAAATATTTTCGTTAATGATTGTCCGGTAAATATGTAAATAATAAAATTAAAAAAAAAAGATTATGAAAGTAGAAAACAAAGATTTCCTGAATTGTGAAGTCGAGCCTCTTGGGTGTAAAATGAGAGAAATTTATGAAAATACTCGTAACTGCATTAGAGCCCAGCTACTCTAATTCTGAGTATTCTTTTGCTGTTGTAAGTAAGAAATGCATAACTAAAAATGTTTAAAATGAACGAAAAAAATTAATTGGCATGGTCTACAATCAAAAGGCAAATTTGGAAGTTTGGTAGCACTGTTTTGGATTGAAATGGGGGAATCCCCGCAACAAAAGTTCTTCCCGATAAATATTTCGGCTTGTTTATTTGTTCAACCTTCAAATTGATCTGGACAATAAAATAGGTGTGTTTTGGTTTAAATTAAAAGTGAATAAATGTAAAGCGTTATTTAGTTCCAGAAGGTAAGATTTCGATGAAAGTGAACTAAATAAAGTTTTAATTATAATTTTTAATACAGAGGAGAGAAGACTTGTTCGTCAGCTCCGAGACAAAGGAGAAACCTACAAATCGATGGGATGGTCTCAGAATTTCGTTACAAATGCTCTCAAGCCAGAAAAAGCTATTGAAACGCGTGGAGCACCTAAACAAATTTCATTAGTGACCGACAATCGTATCGTTTTATTAGCAAAACGCGACCCGTTCAAGTTGCCCAGAACAATTGCAAGCGAAACTGGGAATGTTGTATCATCACGAACCGTTCCAAGACGATTAGCAATCGCAAATCTACCGGGTAGGATTGCTCGCAAAGTTCCTCTGCTTAGAACTGCAAATTTGAAGAAGATGAAAAATTTTGCATTAGTTCATAAAACGTGGTGTGGTTCACAGTGAGAAAAAAAATGGCACAATATTCTCTGAAGCGATGAAACAAAAATAAATTTGTTTGGTAACGATGCGGAAAGGTTCGTCGCTTATTCGTAATATGCCGCTTTTGTGGAAATTTCAGCAGGACAATGATCCTAAACATTCATCGCGAGTTGTCAAAGCATAGTTCCAAGAGCATAATGTAGACGTCCTTGAGTGGCCAAGTCAATCCCCAGATCTAAATCCTATTTGAGAACCTCTGGGGAGAACTTTAAGGCCAAAACAAAACGCAGTTATGGGGAAATATTCAAAAAATTTGGTACAACATTCCTGTAGAAACTTGTCGTTGTCGGAAGTTGATATCGTCAACACCCAGAAGAATTGGAAAAGCCATCAAGAATAATGGTGGATATTCTGAGTTTAATGCGTTCTTACTAATTCAGTAAAATACGGGACCGTAACTAACAAAATTTCAATATTTATTCCTAAGTTTTTTGTGCACACATATTATTCTGTCCAATCGAAAATCTGTGTATTTTATGAATTAACCAAAATTTAAGTTATTTCTTGGGGTTTTTAAAACCTTTTAATGATTTGTTATGACGCTGAAGTATGTCTATGTTAAAAACTAATTTATTTTTGGAATGATAATAAAAAAAATATGATAGCCAAGCTTTTTTGACAAAAAATTTGTTCACACCTTTTATTTTGTCCAGGTGTGTATATGTATATCTGACTAAATTATATCACAGAGAATTATACCATTAACTTTATTAGTATTTATCCTAATTTAAAATTCATTAAAATCATTCATGGGTGTTAAACATCAATACCCCGCCATAGAACAACAAATACCCAGAAGCTATTGACAGCGAAAACAACACATATAATTAAACAAACAAACAAACAAACTTCATTTCCTTCCCTGCTGTCGCTGCTGCTACCCAAGAACAAAGCATACCAACAAAAATGGAAGAACAAAAAATAAAATCCACCCAAACAATTACGTTCATTGGGTCTTGAAGTAATACCATAATGATAATTGCTGTGCGTGGCCCTCGCCAACACAGCCACAATGCTCGACATTACTATTTATTATAAATATCATTAGAATTGCAATTTCCACTAATAATAGTAAGTAATTGTCATTAATAACTACAAGCAACAACACAACAACAACAAAATCACCTCACTAGAAAAAGTAAAATAAAATTACTAAACGAAAAAAAAAAAAATTTAAAATTTAAGAAATAAAAAGCACAAAACAAAATTTTATTTAATAAAAATATTCATCCACAACAACGACAGCAGCATCAGCTACCACTGTTAAGTATAGTGTGATTAAGAGAGCGTGAAAGAGAGACGCCCAAATGCACGCAATGCAAATTTTTGATTTCTTGTAGTACGTACGCACACACACACACACACACACACACACACACACACACATACTTTGCAATCACTGTTCGTTGGTATGAAGAATTTTAATTTACGTATTTTATATATATTTCCCAAAAAGTATAACATCTAATTAATTAGATTTTCTTTAGTTGTTTTGTTGCTATTGCTGTTATTTTGTAAACTAAAAGACTCTATTTTGAAATCAAAATCACATTTTGCCCTTGAGGTCCCCTTACACATATTAGTTGGTGGCTACTTGGGCTGTTTCTGCTGCTGTGTTGTTGTGATTTACTTTGTGGTTAGGTTCAATGATGTGGTTATGATAACAACAACAGCTGCTACCCACAATAACAAAGACATTCTTGGAGGGGCGCATGTGTGTAAATTCATATGAACATGCGAGTATAGATTTGTTTCTAAAACGCTAAGCAAGATAGAGATTAAAACGATAGCCACAAGGCGCATAATGACGACGATGATGGCATATCAACAACAGCATATACGCACAGAATCATTTACATACACATATCAAATAGCCAAATTGAACAAGATAAATTTTATAACAAAGTAAAAGGCCAAAAGCTAAAATGTCAAATAAATACAAATATACGTAGGTATATGTATGGTATACAGTACATATACAGATTTATGTGTTTATATTCATCAAAATGTCTTTATTGTTTTTTGTTGTTGTTGTTGTTGTTAAGTAAAACATGGACATTGCTGTTGTTGTTGATACATTGTTATTTTTCTGATGAAAACATCAGAAACACTCACAGACAGAGCCTCCCTTATGTCAAACAGCATGAATAAATGAATGTAATGAAATGCAAAAGATTTGGCCGCGAGCTTTATTTATAAAATGTATCAAATATTATTAGGTACTGTTCTAATTATTTATTTTGTTTATTATCGTTACCTCGTTCTCCTTGTTCTATTTCTTTGATTAGTTTTATTAGCTAACTATTTTTTTTCACATTTTGCAAAAGGAAGACTTATACATAGACTGCTTGCCAGGTCACGCTATTTTTTCAAAGAAACTATCGGGGTTTGATGGGAGGTGATGGGCAAATTTTTTATTTGATTCCTACAGCTTTGGCGTCTAAAGCAAACATTTTCGTTATGGAAAGTCTAACAGTTTTTACTTTTATACTAACCCTAGCCTTCTTAACTGGACTCCTATTTTTGGAAGTTTTTGGCAAACATTTTCTTGAAATGCTCATAGAGTGTAAATGGCTTTAAATAATGACATATGTATGCACTTTCTACGGTAAAAATGTTTCTCATAATATGAGAAAGAAGTAAGAACCCACACACCAAAATAACACCCTTGACTCACCTAACTGAAAATTTTGTAACAAAAAACCCCGAAAATATGGATATAGAGAGGAGGTAAAGGGTTGGAGTAAAAACGAAAATCATTCAGCTTTTCGTAACAAACAGCTTTTCCTCAAGAATCAAAACTGTAAGACTTCAAAATAAAAATCGCTCTCACATCTTAACATCTTTTTTACGGTAGAAGATGTGGGGTCGACATATCAGATCAAGATTTTTGAGGTTAAGGCAGCTCTTGGATTCGAAAAGCTACCTTGATATGCTAAGACCCTAACACACATTTAATTTTTGCCATTGCCTACCAAGAGGGGTATACTTGTACAATTATAGGTACTTATAATTAGAATTCTTATGGAAATATAAGAAGTTTATGAGAATTAAGCACTGGACCACGAAGGAAATCGAAACCCCAACCTGCCGGGCGAAGGTCTATTTCTCTACCCACTAGACTATCGAGGTTGCCAGCCTAAACTCATAGTACGAGCTTCGATTTCTAAGAATCGTCTTTAGGTGCTTTTGGTGGTCTCTCTCTTCTTTGGCTTCCAATCATTAGCTGACCGTGAAATATAATTATTATGTTGGTGTTAAAGAGTAGACAATCGTTCTGTATTTTAATAAAATTTTTAATGAAAGTATTAAGTAAAAACTTTAGATTTTGGGCTTTCGAATCTAGCCATATGTAAATCGATGGTACCCAAAATATTAATTCGGCCCACCTTAAATACACTTTTCAATGTTTTTCCAAACTAAAAACATTTAAACTTAAATAAAAAAAATGTATGTTGAGAGATTTTTACCTTTGCATTAATGCATGTGTGTACACAACAGGTAAAACCCTTAATGCAAATGCTTGCAAGTAATAAATGACATTTTCTTTCTTCATTCACTTACACTTGAGAAATGTTAGCACTGCATTGCACAACTTTACTAAAAAACAAAAACTAAGTAGAATCTTTTTTGACTTTATTTAAAAGAGGAAGAACTCAATGAATGCACAAACACAGAAGCAGCAGCTAAGAATAACAAAAATATTTCATGCAATACTTTTTATACTAGAGTATATACATACTATAATGAAATGAGTACGTACGAGAGTATGTGCGAAAAAAACGTACTAAAATCTTACTGTTGCTGGTGTTGCTGTTGCTGTTTCTGCTTCTGTTTCTGCTGCTGCTTCTTCATTGTTGATTTCAACCCAATTCAATCTAAACAAAAGTGGAGAAGTAGCAGAAGAAAGGAAAAACTTTTTAAGTGTTTATTTCACTTATTGTGTTTGTGTATTTGTATTTGCGCACGTACGTATGTGTGTGTGTGTGTGTGTGTGTGTGTGTGTGTGTGTATTTGTGTAAGGCCAATTTAATTTTCCGCATTTTGTGCAACAATAACAACAAAAACTAGTTAAGAAATGAAATTTCTCTTCTGTGCAAATAAAATGAAAGAGGAAAAAACTTCTACTTTAAGTACTTTATTTTTTATACCACTTTTGGTTGATTTTTTTGATTTTTTTTTTTTTGCTTTTCATTTTTATTCTTCACAGATTTCGAGGACAAAAGCCAAAACTATTTACAGCAAAAGAAACAAACACCACAATCACACGTTCACACACACAAAAGAAACGAACGAAACTTTGAGTAAAATGACAGAGAAAAGAAAACATTGTTGCATCTCGGAATAAATTTAATAATAAAAACTCAATTTTTTTTCCGTTGCATGTGCATATTTGTGTGTGCAAGTGTGCGTACACTCACTTAAATTGTTTTGACTACACATATAAATCTCTGCTTTTTTTCGCTGCTGCTTCTTTTTCTTATTCTACTCATTTGTTAAAACCTTTAGAAAAGTGGCAAGATTGTTGTCGTTATTATTCTTCTGTTGGTGGTTGCTGCTGTGACTTTTGACGTAAATATGCCGCAATAAACAAATGCAGCAGCAGAAAACAAAGAAAAAACTGAAATACTCGGAAGAGAAAGAGAAAAAATTTGATTTAAAAAAAAAAATAAGGTTTTAGATGCCACTGTAGATATTGTTGTAGAGTTATTGTTAGCGACACAAAAAGGGTTATTTCGTTATTTTGCAGTTTTGTTATTATAGTCACTTTGTCGTCGTTGACGCTGTGTACACTCGCTTTACTTTTATACACGATCTTCATATATAGTTGTTGATTTTTAGAGGCAACAACAGCAACGAAAACTGACATAACTTTTCTTCTAACTGGGTGGGTGCACTCATTATGAAAAATCCACACACGTCCTAAATAATGGCTTTGATTCTTCGTGGGCTAGACTTTAAATATGTGAACCAGCAATGGCGATCGACAATAGTTGCGAAACTATCTAAACAAGGACAGTTTTTTTACCTCGTAGTCACTGAGGCTTTGGAAAAGCTGAACATATTTGTCTAACTAAGTCTTCAACTTCCTTTATGAAAAGAAGGACGTTCTTTTTTTATTGCATTTGTATCCCGCGTTTTTTCCTTTTCATGAGTCACGTGACCTATCACTTAATTTCCAACTGGGTATCCTGATTTTGTGTGTGCGTGTGAGTTTACATGTGTGCATGTGCAGACATCATTTGTATTGTTTTGCTTTATGAGTTTTTTTTACGTCGTCTCATATTTTGTACTGTTTCTCTCATTTTTTTTTTTTTTTTTTTTTTTACTCCCTATTGCTGGCATATAAAATAGCTTTGAGTCAGAGCTAACGAAAATAAATATAAGCATTTTTTATTGGCCATCCAAATTAGAAAAGTCTTTCAAAGTCCATTGAAATTTTCCTCAATGTCTTCTTTATCCAGTGGAGCAATATCTGATGTACATTCAAAGCTTGATTGGTGTGTGAGATCTGCGTCAGTTATTAAAATAACTAGAACTGTTTTTTCTGTTCCTTCTAACTAATTTTCTTTCATGTTTAATATTTGTTTTGGTTTTTGTATGTATGTAGTATATATCAAGGTCGAATTCGATGTATGTTTTTGTTTTTGCTTTCCATTTTTTGTTGTATTTTCTTGAACATTTTATTTGTTTATTTCGTTTCGTTCCATATTGAAATTCTCGAGGTGTGAAATTTATTTTCACAGGTAATTGCGGTTTTTATTTGTTGCAAAATGTTAAAATGTGCGATATATGTAAGTTTTTTTGCTATAGTCAGTCAAACTAGCAATGAGCGTAAGAGGGAACAACATGTAGAAAACAACAAGGCGAACATGAAAATGCAGAATTTTGCTGTACTGGCTAATCTGCGTCCGGCTGTTGTGTTGCATACTTTTAAGCTTAAGTTGTTTCCGTTGTTATTTTTTGTAATTGTTTGCCTTTATTTTTTGCTGTGATTATATGAAGTTGAACAAATTTCATTAAATTTACACAGTTACAGTTCTTTCATTTTCTAATTAAGATAGAGAAAGTATTTAGTTTCATTTAATATAATTTAGTTTGGATGCGTTCTTCCTTTCGAACTTTGCGTGTATGTTTTAGTTATTATCTAATGCAAATATTGAGAAATCCTCTTAAATATAATAGCATTCAAAACAATTTTATTCGCTAACAAGCGCGCTTAAATGCACACGCAAACACTTAAACATCCACATACATACATTCATATGCACATACATACATATGCACATACATTTATAGATATAAGTAAAGTTTAAGTTAACTACACGCTTCATAGTAAATTTGATAGTAAAATTTACACATAATGAACTTGTTCAGTAGCACCTAGTATTAAGCTCTTTACAGCTTTCTTAGTTACATACATACTCAACATAAAAATAAATACTTAATTCTGCGTTGCTAGCCGAATTTTGTGCTACAATTTTTACCACGGTTGCCAAGACAACACACATGCAAACACAAGTACACAGTCAGAAACCATTTTCTTCATTGTTGTTACTATCTATGTATGTGTTTGTGAGTGTATAACGTTGCGCTAAAGTTTAAATTAACCTTACGGCATCGCACGCTAAGTATAAATATAATTTCGTATATCCTTCACACTCACTCTCTCTCTTTCTCTCGGTCTTTTCACTTGTATTTTAGTTGCAAAGCACTCGTAAGTTATCTTACATTCATTCAGTTTATTTCCTACGACTTTCTTGCATATTCATATCATTGTGTATAACTTTGTGTATGTGTGTATGTATGTTTTATTGTTTAAACAATAGTTCATTTAATACTTCACACACACTCACGAACAATATGTACACTTATACTATTGTATAAAAACAACTACGAATACATGTCAAAACAAATACAACAAAATGAAATTTCAAATATTAACACTAGCACGTGTGTGAATTTGTTCATTCTATTATTGTATGTATATGTATATGTGTTTGTGTGTGTGTGTTTTTGTTGATATTTAAAATTGGCGGAAAATGGAAAATCATGTGGGAAATCAAAAATGGTGGAAGAAGTTGAAAAGTCTAAAAGGATTAAGAACTGAGTTTGTTCTATTCATTGTAAGCTTGAGCGTTGATATAACTAACAACTCACAAATCCAGAAAAAAGAAAAGAAAGAGCAAAGTAGCATTCACACACACGCATATATTTTATATATCCATTGAAATCTAAATTGTGCGAAAACGAAAATTGTGCACGGAAAGAAAAATGTTCATAAAATCAATGAAAAATCATTGAAAAGGTATGGTTCGTTAATACACATCCCATGAATAACTTTATAAAAACAATGAATGGTTTTTCATTGAACAGAATCAATGAACATTTATTATAAGTCCGTAAAACTTCTAAAGAAAATATGTGAACTTGCACAATTTCATATAATTCTCATTCAGTTTATATCGGTAGGAAAAAAAAAACTCTGAGCTCATTCCCTTATGATTGTCAATGCTTTTTAAACTTTGTTCTTTTTGATGGGCGAGCAGACTGTTTATGAAAGTTTTACAAGCACTGCAATTATTTGTAAGCAGTTTTGACTCTTGTTCTTTCAACGTTCAAAGAAAATCTATAACTCAGTAGATATTCGTTTATTAAGGAATCTAAATGCTTCTAATTTTTAATGTAGAAACAACTTAAGAACGTATGTATCTACTACATAATAGACCTATACAAATCATGATAAATGCAACCCAATTTGATTTTGTTTTTCGTAGTACATAGAAAAAGGGTAAAGATATAATGTCTCTAAGGTAACCTAATTTGCAAATTGTTCAAGTTTGATCACTTCCTTGCTGCTGCTGTTTCTTTATATTCGGTTGTTCTGTTGTTATTGTATTTGTTTTTGCTGTGTTTTTTGTTTTGTTTTTTTGTTATACAATATAAAGGATCAAATCCCAGGTGTTTTTACGTACTATGGTATACATACATACATACTAAGCTTGCCAACTTTTAAATCCTTGTGTGGAGGATTTTTTTTTTTTTTTTTTTGGATGACTTTGGCTTGAAACATCACTGTTGAGGAGGACACTAAATAAACTTAATACATAAGAAATCGAAGAGTAAATAAAATTTTTAAATTCGTCTATACTTCATAGACAAGTAAAAATTGGTTAAGAAAATTTACTCAGAGAATTCACTACTGCTTGGATTTATAAATACGTACGAAATAATTTTATTTAAATTGACAATATTGGGGTAAGAACTAAATATTTTCTTGAATTTATGACACAAATTTGACAAATCATCTATTTACAAATGAATATTTTGTTTTGTCAGACACACCCTAAGCAGGACTTTTCTACTTCACACTAACGAGGACTTTTCTACTGTTGAGTAGGATGGAGGAGGACATTTTCGGGCAAAGTAGGATTATCTTCCCGAAAGAAGGACGGTCGACAAGCCTAATTAGTGTACATACATATAAAAATAGTGAGAATATGGAAGAGACGAAAGAACATTTTTTAAGCTATACGGAAACCTTCAACTTTAAAATTACATTAATAATCAACTAGTATATTTCTTTGTGAATTTTAATAAATAGCTGCCTAACTTAAAGCAGGATAACAAAAATAAATGATATAAAAATTTCACTATAATACTCTTCTACTTAACAAAAAATGTATATCTTCTGCTTGTTCTTGAATTTACTGACTGACTGACGTACGTTAATGATGAAACAAAAAAGTAAATAGAAAATGGTGCCTCCTTCATTGCTACTAAACGCTTGCTGCGTGTGTGTGTGTGTGTGTGTGTGTATGCCGTCAAACCTCTTTAAAGATTTATGAACCGTCAAATATTTATTATCCTTGCGAAACATTTGAATATAATCCCAAATACACACGCAAAGCAAAGAAACAAGAAAAAAAATAAAGAAAAACAAAACACCAGTTTCACTGTAATATATGTATACTATATACACACACACACATAGGACTACACGCATACAAAAACATATTTTTCATATACAAATTGAGCTAAACGACTGAACGAGTGAGCGACCTTAGAAAATATAAAGAAGTCTATAGCAGGGAGGGCATGCAGGGGAAAGAAGAAGCGTTTGGGCATGGATATATTTTCTCATTCAGTGCTCTTAACAAGAGAGTAAGTCTAATCCTTTTTTGTTTCTGCCCTACCCAGCTTCCAGTCTCCCCTCACCCCTAACAATATGTACATTTATAAATATGTACTCGTATATTTGTATAATTAAAGCACAGCCGAAGCGAGTATGATGAAGAAAAATCTTACAAAAAGCTAAGAAGCAACAAACAAACAAAAATAAAAAAATAAAAACAAAAGTAAAATAAACTGTGAAAATAAATGAATGAATGAATGAATGAATGAGCACGGAAAAACCAGGTTAACAGTTAAAAGAAGAAAAAGAGGCGCTTGAATCTTGACAGCAGCAAATGCTGCTGCTGCTACCTGCTACCGGTTCTACTGCAGCCGTTGGCGGAGCATATACATACATACTGCACACGTATTTTCGGTACACTCATACATTTCTAGAAAAGAGTAGGCTAGCGCAGGGAAAGTGTACAGAGTGTAGTAGCTAGTGTTGAAGTAAAGAAGAAAAATCGATTCTTTTGACGATTTCTCTATGCAATATTCATTTTTTTCAACGCTTCTAGTATATACCCTTTTCTCCCTGCGCCCCACCCCTTCCCTCTTCGCTGCCCTTACACTGCACCTTTACATCTGTATATTCACATGTCGAACATATGGAGCAGAGTAACGCAGAGTTTAAAATATGAAATAGTTTTACCCGTTGAAAAAAAAAACAAAACGTAACGAAAAAATAAATAAAAATGCTGCTGAATATTTTCTTCCTTCTTCTTCTTCTTTTTTTTTCTTATTGGTTTATTTTGCATTTTGTATCAGCACGAATGAAGGAAGAAAAAAAGAAAGAAAGAAAGAAATAGGATGAAAAGTGTGTCAAGATTTTAAAGTATGTGTGCACTTTATTTTGAGTTCTTACTGTACTTTACAGTTAACAGTATGAGTTTATATTTATAGATTTTTGGTGTAATTTCGAAATTGAACAAATTTAGCAAAACATTTTCACTAGATTTTTCAGTCGATGCAAAGTTTTAAACCACTTAGAAGATACACAATTTTTTGGATCATATTATTAGTCTTATGTTCCCTAATTTTGCAAAACAAAATCTAATCACTAGATGTCACTCTATAAAAAGTTTTAAAAATTGTGTAAGTAATTGTTTTTCGGAATCATGATATCGAGTCCTTTTTTGTATTTATATGTTATTGCTGTGATGTTTGAATTGCTATGAAACATCATCAATAAGAAACTTTATGAACAATTTGGAAAAACTTCTTTTTGAAACTAAGTATAAGCTCGAATTCTTTTTAAAATCATACATATAATTTAAATTAAATATTAATTACATAGGTTCTTGCTGTCACTCTATGGAAAGTTTTGAAAGTGCTGTACTTTTGATTTATTATAAGCGAAGCAATTGTTATATTATATATGCTTTTTCTTATGTAAATGCTGTATTTGTGCTTTACTGTAGTTGAATTTTTTATCCAAGCAAAGAACAAAACACAAAGAAAAAATAAAGTTTCCTTTACCTACATTTCGTTATTTGCATATATCTTTAATTTATTGCATGAAATTTTAACAGTTACCTACCTACCCACTACTTATTATGTACTAATACTACAAGGCGACAAGCTTCATTTTAAGAAAAATACTAATTACTTAGCATACTTTTAGGCGCGTCTTTTTTAAAGTGCTCATATCCTTTTCCAACGGTATACCAACCAACAGTAACAACCACGTTTTACAGACTTGCTCTACATAGTCTTTCAGTGAAGGTATATTTGTGTTTATCTATGTACATACTTATATGTGTAAGAGAGTGTTTGTCATTTTATATATGCATTTTTGTGTGTATACATATGTGTGTTTGTGTTTGTAGTAGTATGACTAATGATGATGTACCTGAATTCAGTCTAATGAGGCGCATAAATTTACACACGTTTTGCACTGCTAAGCATACACATATACGAGAATGCCAGGCGAGAGTAGTGTAGCTTAGCTTTATATGTGTATGTAATTTTTGTGCTCAATGTTAAGTTGGTGTGTCAAAATAGCAACGCCTAAAAGCAGGCAATATTATACTTTATGCACTGCTACTAAGTAGAAATAAGAAACGGTGAATGAAGTCTTCGTAGTTCACTAGGCAAAGATATATAGTGTCTGTATGCATACGAGTACATATGTTCGTATTACTATCCTGACAACAAGATGAAAGACGACAACAGCAACAAGAGAGTAGACGAAATAATACATAGCAACATCATATATCAAAGTAGGCAACGAATGTATATAGACGAACACTAAAAACACATCCGATTATAATGTGGGCTTTTATTTTTAGTGCTTTTAGATTGTTATTTGTTAGACATACATAGGTATGTTTGTATGTGTCGATGTTATATACTTAGTTACTTCTATATAGTGTTGTGCTAATGCTTTAAGTTGATGTTGTGTTGGCAACAAACAAACAACAATCAGAAGAATTAAAAGTACTATGCAGAAATGAATAGTAAAGCAGAAACGAAGTATATAGTATATATATACATGTATGTACGTATTAGTGGCGGTATGTAGTAGTTACGGTAGTGGTAGTAGGAAAAACAACACACACATTTTAATTATCAGATTAGCTGTCAGTTGTCATTTGTCGAAAGAAGTTGAGGAAGATACTAAGCGCTCTGTGGTTAGTTCTTGTCTTCGTTGCCGTTGATGTTTTTATTGTTTTGCTGCTACTTATCTCTCGCTTCTACTTCATAGTTTCTAGTTTATTTTGTTATTCATTAGTTGTTTTGCAAATTGCGTGCAAATAAAGTTTTTGACATATTTTTAGGCACCACTTTGTGCAAATAAATTTATTCAAAACTATTTTACACAAATCTCAATTTGATCATACACACAAACATGCTAATATGCTCTGCTTTTGTTTGCTTCGCGTGCGTATGTGTTCGTGTACATTTAAATTGATTCATATACCCCGACACTGCCTAAAACTATACTAAAATTGTTGAACGCCGCGTACTCTGGATTCCCTGCCAAAAACGCTAAAAAGCTCACTTCAATTTAATTAAACATGTACACAAGCACAAGCACACACACCCAAGTGTAAAATGAAAAATGTAAATAAAAGCCAACGAAAAAAAGAACAGCACCGTTCTTCATTGCATATGCAACGGCGCATTCTCTATGTCGCTGTAGAGAGTAAAGCGTGTTGAGTTTTAACGTTTTCGTTTCGAAAACTCATATGTGCAAATTTTGCAATGGTAGGTTGTTGGTGTATCTGTATGTGTGTTTGCATGGATATTAAATTTAGGCACTTGTAAAACTCTTTTTTGTTGTGTGGTGGTATGTGTGTATGTTATGATGGATACACACACAAACACAACTGCAATAAAAATAAATTTAGAGAAAAATTAAATTTTTTTTTATTTACTGTTCGTACTTACTTTTTTTGGGTTTACTTTGTGTGAATGAAAGTATGCATTGAAAAGTAACTAAAAATTTTTTTTTTGGTTACCTTACATGCACACATATCCTGCACATATCCACTGTATGTAGGTATTTAGTATGCACTAGTATGTAACTACAACAAGCATTTGTTTTGAGATTGTTTTAGCTTTTATTTTTCTTTTATTTGTTGAATAACAGAGTTTGCACACGTTTGCTAATATTTTTATTTGTACTTTTAAGCTCATCTAGTTGAAAGTTTGCAAAAATTATTGCAAAATGTTTTTGTTAGTAGTTGTGTGTGTTGCCGGTGATTTTAAAATATGCCACGTTGCTGCAATTTACGGCGACATATTAGAGTAGTAAATCTTAAGACAATTAACTAGACTCTCTCTTTTTATGGAAGCTGGTTTTAATACACTGTTGAGTGGAACGTTCCAAGTATTTACTCTATTGAATACTAGTACTAGTTTAATTCTAGTTCAAGATTTTTAAAAATTTTATAAATGCATTTGTGCCAAATATTTGTGCACCTCTTGAATAAGTAAATGCCATAAACGCAAATCTCCATAATAAATATATCAAAAGAAAGGAATATTTTAAAGTCCATCATCTCATTTACGTTTACTGCCTTACCTAAATCATTTTTTATTCTACCATTAACTTTTCAACAGCATTTCCTCTTCACATACAAATATATTTGCTTTGGGAATATATTTTATTTCTAAGAACTTTGTGTTTCCTTTTTGTGTGTAAATTTTTCTATTTATATTGTTTTGTTTTTGTTTAAGAATGATCTATGCTCCCCAGTTGGTAGTAGGTCTATTTTCAGAATATCCATTTTCTAAACAGGATAGATATCTACAGCGTGTACTCGTGTACTTTTTCCTAGAATTATTCAACATATAAAATGTTTTTGAAAGAAAATGTATGTATATTTAAAAATTTAAAAATCCAAATTTCAATAAGTATAATTTTTGTTCGGATATTTTATTTTTACAATTTTGCGATTGTATTTGCTTGAATAAGTCAAGTACTTGTGTGTAGTGGTCGCAAGTGGTCGCTGTGGCGTAGTGGTAGTGCGTTGGACTGCTGCGCAGAGTGTCCGGGGTTCGAATCTCGGCACAGGCAAAATCAAAAAGTAGAAAAAATAATTTTTCTACACGGCACCACCTCTTGGCAGGCAATGGCAAACCTACAAGACTAAAAATTGCTATGAAAAGCTTTTCACTTTGCCGTTCGGATTCGGCATTAAACTGTAGGTCCCTTCCATTCATGTACAAATATAGCCCGCACAACATGAGTGGATGCGAAAAGCGAAAAGCTCGGCCTAGGCCCTCCATGGGCTGTTGTGCCATTAAAAGTAAAGTAAGTAAGTCAAGTACTTAATATCCGACCTGTTAGATACGGTAATACTATACATACATACATACTTATATACTCGTGTATATATTTATTACTGTACATAGATAAATAAATATGAATACTAAGTATGTATAACATGTGTTATGGCATCTATTTGCCATGACGTTTGCAATTAAAAATTTACTTTAATTACATGCAAACATAACAAAAACACACATACATACATATATTCGTATATACACATGCTTACTTCCCCACTCACTTGTATTTGTGAATATGTAAATATGCATTTTCTTCTTTCTCCCTTCAGCGTTCACTCATCCTCTTTTGACTCATCGCCTTTAATTCGCATGGAATTTTATGCAATTTTGTTGAAATAAAGGATTTGCATATTTTATGAATTACCCCTTCTCCTCTTCCTTCCGCGCAGTTCAGAAACTAAATGCAATAACAGCAGCAACACGACAGCAACATCATCACATCATCGTTGTTGTCATCACTTTCATCATCACACAGTAGCAGCAACAACTCTCTGAAACCAACAAACAAAATGACAAATGTCATTTCTAATTCAAAACTTTCTAAATATATCTAAATGTTTTTAGTGAAATGACAAAAAACAAAAGCAAAAAAATTAGGAAAAGCTGCTGCAACAACTAAACAATTTAAGTTTCACAGCATTTCTGATGCGCATAGCACAAGTAAGAGCGTCAGAAGCCGTAAAGTATGCTGCATATTGCTCTTACGTACCATACTTGTAATGTATGTAAGTAATAGTAATAGAGCAAGTGATGCAAATATAGTATGCACTTGTTGAATTAGATTTGTCGGTTGGATAAAAACAAAAAAAGAAGAAAATGTGTATGTCTTTTTGATACGTATTTTGCTAGGCTCATGAAGTGAAGTTTCCAGTCAGGCCTATTGAACAGGTGATTTCTTGACGTCTCATATTAGTACCAATTCCTCTATAAAAGCAATTGCTGCAATTGCTCTTTTCTTTTTCTTTGTTCTTTGGCTTCCAGTTTGCAGTTTCCATTTTTGTTTTATATTTTTTGTTGAGGCTATGAAAATGCATAATTTATGCATAAAATATTTTACACATAAATCCATCCAAAAATATCCTGTCCATTTGTACTTTTTCCTACTCTTGGCTTTCTGTTGCCGCTGTTTTGCATGTGTAAATGTAATTTCTTCTTTTCAGTTTGGTTTTTGACTCTTTGTGGGCGCAGGACACATGCATATTTCATATGTTGTATGCTATTTACAAGTTAAAAATATTAAATATTAACAGTTATATTTTATGCACTTGTGTGCGAATGCGAATGCATGAGTATGAATGTGTGAAGTGAAAAATTTACATATTACAGTTTTTAAAATAAAGTTTTCTCTATATTATTTATTTTCTGGCTAAAAAGCCAGAAAAAGTGAAAAGGTTCAGAACGTTGATGACTATGACTTTTGACAACTCCGAGTATATAAACAATTTGCTCTGATTTATTTATGAATTTTCATAAAAGTCGAAAATAAAATTTATAAAATTTTCTATTGCATGCATAAGTAAAATGTTACGTAAATCTTATTTGATATGCTTGACAGCATTTGAAGTTGTTGTTGTTGTTGTCGTTGTTGATGTTAAAGACATTTGTAGTGTACAAAAAAAAAAAAAAAAATTTATAAATATTAACAATATTACATATTATTCTATGTGCAATTACAGGATCACACGGGATCACAGAATAGATGTAAAACTTTTTTGCAAACTGTTTTCCTTTTTGCGTAGAAAAAATGGTAAAATTGTTGATTGCTAACTTTGTAAGTAGTGCCATGTGTGTCGTAGAATATTTAATGTAACTATTGTAATAATTGTTTTTTTTTCTAAAATTTTATATAAATCATGTTTTATGCATGAAATAAATGTTAACAACAATTTCCTAGTTTCTTATTTTAATATTGGAATCGTCTTAAATATTGTATTGAAATCACTTAAATATTTCAAAATACAGAAATGCAAATTTTTTATAATAATGAAAGTCAAAAATTCAATGTAATATTCAAGAGTATTTAATATATGAGTATATTTATTTTCATACGAGTATTTACCAAGATGCTCCAGCAAAATAAAGATAATTGGCCCTGCCCACTATTGATCTTTTCTCTAGATTCTGTAAGTAAAATACCTAAGTATACCACATTAACTCACAAAATGATATTGCAAAGTATTTACTTACGTAAATGCAAAAAGTTTCGGCAGCTCAAAATTATTCTAGAAAGTTTTCGAGTTTTAACCGAAAGTTTATTATCTAAATTGCGCTAATTAAAGTCGATAAAAATTTGTCTGCACTAAAACACCATTTTGATGCACTGTTGCAACACTGGTCGGCGGGTTGGTACGTTACCCGGGGTCAGGGTGGTGATTTTGTGGTTTGACAAATGTTTATGTCAAAGCATAAAGCCCTTCTTGGTACTGTCCGTGGCGATTGTGTTGATGTACAACACATGCATACACACATGTTCGCACACGCACACATATATATGTATATTACTATACATACAGCAAAAAGAGCAATGGCAAAGTGGCATTGTTAAATGCTAATGCAGTCGCTCAGTAAAAACCAAATATTTTTACAGAAAATGAATAAGTGCACACACACACTTACACACACATGAACAAGAAGGGAAGGGTAACAAAAGTAAATTTTTTGTTTGTTTTATTTTTGGTAACATGACATGCAACGGTTGCACATTATCATTATGTTCATGTTCGAGTTGACAATGCCAACCAGCAGCAGAAACAACAGCAACACCAAACATTACCATCATCATCATCATCATCATCATCATTATCATCATCATCAACCAACCAACTGACCAACATCACTATCAGCAACAAATGAAACATAATCATCACTAGAAGTACCTCCGCTATCATCGTCATCTGAACTATCAACATCAGTATTATCACCACATGACAACACACAACATCATCAACAATACTTACTAGCCAATATGCCAAACAACAAATGACAACAACACCCATCAACAACAACATGACCAACAACCGCTTTATATGGTTTGTAACAGTATAAATGTATGTGTGTGTCTGTATTTGTGTTTGTGTTAGTGAAACATGACCATTAGAAACATTAAACCGAAAATCACTTTACAACCACGTCGTTTCTACTGGTTTTATTTTGTTGTATTTCGGTGAAAAATTGTTTAGCCAAAAACGACCACAACAACAACAGCAAAAGTAAAAAGAAATCTTCGCCAAATCCACAAAATGCGGCTAAGCTTTAGCTCAAACACTACGTTTATAGTAGAATAATGAACTTATTGTTTTTGCTGTTGTTGCCAGAGCTGAGAGTCACATAGCGTAACCTTAAACAAATTTTTAACAAAGGAGTTTGCTATTAGTTTTTACCAATCCTAGGGGACTTTTCTGTTACTTCCCTACTCATGTCTGTCAATTTGTATTGAACCATCTTAAAGCTCACGATTGAAATTGTTATCTTTACGACATACAAAAGATGATAGTCCGCTTATTGAAAATTTCACCAACGAGTTTGCTAGTTTTAAGAAAATTTGTGGATAATTACAGAAAGTGTTTCCGATTTTCTTTGAAAATAACTCAAAGGATTTACGCAGTATTGTAGAACGTAAGTAGATACTTGCTAAATTGTACTTGTTGAGCTTGTTCAGATTCCGGAAAATATTCCCTTTCCTCTCCACATTCTGTTATGTTTTCAACTCAGCTGTAAATAATTTTAACGAAGAGAGTAGATTTTTGTATTTCAACCAGTGCACGTTCACGGTTTCGTTTTGCAATTAAAATTCTCGACTTGGTAAAATTTTGAGCACTCTCTTAAAAGTTTTGTTATCTCCTCTCAATGTTGCAAGTATTTTGCTTTTACTAAAATTACAATCTTGTTTTTTTTTTTTTAGAGTCATAATTTTTCGCCACATTTTCGAAAAATATTTTTTTTGTTGAGACCAAAAGCTTGTCCGTTCACTTTTGAATGTTGTTCTTGAATTTGTTGTTGAACTTACTACATTTTGACCACATCATGTAGCACTGCTTCAGTCAGATGCTTGCCTACTCTACAACCCCAAAAACAAAAGTGATTTTTCTACTTCCTTGTGCTGGTTACTGCTGCTAAGTACAAGCTATTTTTCATATGCAATCACTCTACCATACATAGCTCTTTCTGTCTCTCTCTACCGCTCAGTGTATGTTGTGTGTGTGAGTAGTTTTTTTTTTGTCATGTTAAGAGTTTGTAGTAACTTTTGGTAAACAAATTGTTTGTTTTTATTGCAATCCGCAAATGCACTTTTCAGCTTATTCTCGTGCACAACAGCAACCTCAACCCCAAAGTTTTTGTTTTTCCCCTTTTTGTTTTTGTCTGTTTTGTTGCATTACGTTTGGGGTTTTTTATTGCGGGTATTCACTCTCTGGTTGCAATTTCTTCATTCACAACTTGCCAACTCATTTGAATAACTGAGCTGCTAAGTTGTTGCATCTCTTCCAGTCTTCAGCTTTGTTGCATAGTTTTTGGCAAAATTGTGCAGTTGTTTTTTTGTGATTCGTTTTCAGCATTCGCTAATGTAAGTAAAAGTTTTGTTGTTGATCTCGTTCTCTCACTCACTGACTGGCACTTTGTCTCTGTCTCCCTTTCATTGTATCCATTCATTCAACATCAACAGTGTTAAGTTGGCCACTGCTGCAAAAAGCATAAAATTTGCATTATTCTTTTGGGGAGTGTGTTGTTGTGCCTCTGTGTCTGCTGATGGAATTGTTAGTTTGTCTGTCTGTCTGCCGGTCTGTGTTTGCCTCAGTGAATTTTTGTGTAAACTTTAAGTGTTGACTTTTTTACACTTACTTCAATCTAAGTAATTTCACACTGCATATTTTCTAGTGCACGCAGTTGAATTGTAAAAAATTTCTTCCAATATTTTTTTATATTCATTTTTATTATTAAGTACTATGTAATTTTAGCTTCTATTTTGTATAAAGTTGTGTATTCGAATAGAAATAGAAATTGTAGTGGTCGCTGTGGTGTAGTGGTAGTGCGTTGGACTGCTACGCAGCAGAGTGTTCGGGGTTCGAATCTCGACACAGGCAAAATCAAAAAGTAGAAAATATAATTTTTCTACACGGCACCACCTCGTGGCAGGAAATGTCAAACGGCAAACATACAAGAGTAAAAATTGCCTATGAAAAGCTTCTCACTTCGCCGTTCGGATTCGGCATTCAACTGTAGGTCCCTTCCATTCATGTACAAATATAACACGTACAACATGAGTGGACGCGAAAAGCTCGGCCTAGGCCCTCCATGGGCTGTTGTGCCATTAAAAGTAAGTATTCGAAGTATAGAAATGAAAAATTTTGAATATCTTTATCTCGTCTATGGCAAATTGTATGTGGATACATTTTTGAATTAAATGGAAATTTTTAAAATTTTGTAGGTACCTGATATACATATGTCGGTAATCGTACATGATTTTCAACTGTGGCAATAATCTTGTTTTCACAAATTGTTAGCCTAATTCTTCCCTCCGATTTATTATTTTGAAATTTAAATCTTAAAGATCTTAAAGTTTATCTTTCCATATTTCTCTTCAAAGAAATTAATTTTAAATATTTGTCTTAGGAATTTAACCAATATTTAATTGAAAATTCTTTAACTTATTTTCTGCTCAATTTACAATGTTTGATGCCATGTGGGATATGAACTTATTGCCCAATAATAGTAACATTAGCAACTATAATAATAATAATAATAATAATAGAAAGGTGCGGATGAACTGCGGTGAATGCTACCAAACAATCGACAACATTGCACACTGTGAACCCTGGAATGAAATGCTTATGAAATCTGTTAAACATTTTCATTAGAACCAACCGCATATTATATGCAAAATGCTAAATTCCATGCCATAAATGAACGTAAATTGACAAAATCAATAATTCAAAAACATGAGACTTTAAGTTAAATGTCATTAAAGTATGATTTTCATTATATATGCGATGGACGGATTGCATGTGGTTAGATGGATGGATCATCGATGGATAGGTGAATAGATGTTTTCTATGAATGAATTGATTTCTACAATTGCATTTTATATTACTATATGTTTAAATGTACTTATGAGGAATGCATTAACAAATTGCAAATGCAATTGTCACAACATTTATGTATCTACTAAAATGTAGCAGCCTAAAATTGCAGCAACCTTAAATTGCATTAGTTGTAGTTGGTAGATACCTACATAGTTGAAGTTGGTAGTGTCATTGCAGTCAATGCACTTGTATTTCAGATATAATATTCTCGGTATATACTCAACCATCCGCACTTGATGCTGTTACTTTACACATTCATATACCATAACATTATTTTTTTTAGTATTAAAATTGTTCTAAATTTTTAATACTCACTTTGCCCTTGCATCCATTGGCTGCTGGTTAAGTTGGTTTGTTTGCAATCAAACTTGCAACAATTGCATATACTACATGGGTGTAGTGAATGAATGAATAATTAAAAATTTTCATTATTAATTTATATGATGTATGTATGTTGAAATGTAAGGATGGTTATGTGTGTGTGGTCATGTTTGTGAGAGAGAAAGAGAGATGAAAAGTGCAGAGTGTGTTTGCATGAAATTGCCAGATATTTTAAGGTAATTTCATGTACAAAATATGAAACGGAAATTGATTTTGGCATTGCACACACACACACATATACTTGCCAGTATGGTTGTGTGCTTGTGTGAGACAATAATTATTGATGATGATGTGTGTTTGTTTATTTGCTGGTGTTACTATTTGAGCTGTTGGCATATTCCTTGCCAACATTTTGGTAAGACATTAAATTCATAATACTGGAATTTCTATTACACTGGAAAGAAAAATACAGAACTTGGCCGAATACCCTCTTATTTCTTCCATTGAATACAAAGTTTTAAATACTTAGCTAACTGCTTTTAATTGTTGTCGAATGCTTTGCTCCGCATTAACAGTCATTGTTGGATTTTACTTATTTTTTTCAAATCAACAAATTGATTTCAGTCTCTGTTACTCACTAAGTTTACGTTGTACATTCCATGCTTCGCTATGCGGCACTGGCAAACTACTTTGATGGCATATTCCATTTTACATATTTTGCTTCATAAACGTAAGCTCTTGCGCAAAATTTTAATAATACTTATGTGGTTATATTCATGTATAGGGTGTTTTTTTTTAGAAGTTTGGTTTTCAATATGGCCATACTTTTTTCGGAGTTGGTCTTTTTGACAGCTGTCACTTGATTTATGCTCAGTTTGGTTTGCCATTTCATAATGAATAGACTTACTCCTGAACAACGTTTGTAAATCGTGCAAATTTATTACCAAAATAATAGTTCGATTCGCGTGACGCATCGCGCGCTGCCTCCAATATTCGGTCGACATAATCGTCCAGCAGAGTCGGTAATTCGAGCAACCATGGATCGGTTTCGCACCACGTTTACTCTAGCGCAGATAATGCGCATCCTCAGAGACGCTGTACAGTGCGCACCGAAGACGCTATTACTGCTGTGGAGCAGAGTATCGAAGAAGACCCGAATGAGTCCATCCACCATCGCGCGCAACAATTGGAGCTGTGCCCATCCACTTTATGGAAGTTTTTGCTTAAGGATCTTAGTTTGCGATCTTACAAGATCCAAGTCGTGCAAGAATTGAAGCCGAACGACCATCAAGCGCTGTGGCGTAGTTGTTAGTGTGTTGGCCTGCTACGCCGAGTATCCGGGGTTCAAATCTTGGCATGGGAAAAATCAAAAAGTAATCCATCTCTTGGCAGGCAAATTTTTTCACTTCGCCGTTCGGATTCGGCTTGGTCCCTTCCATTCATGTACAAGAATAACGCGATGCGAGATGCTCGGCCTAGGCTTTCCATGGGCTGTTGTGCCATTAAAAGAAGAAAAAAGATAAAGAACTGTTATACGGTAAATGACAGTGATTTCTGTCTATTGTATACATATTTTTGAATACTTATTTTAAGTTACCGATTCTAACTGCACATAGTTACTTTGAAATGACAGTGGTTGTTAATTCTTACATTTTGGCAAACAAATGACACACCTCTGAATTCGAATACCGGACTAAAAGTAAGAAGTTCTCAGTATTCATAAGTATATAATACCTACTATTAATTTCATATTCGATGAAACTCTTTTGAGGATTTAAAGCTTATACTTTTCAATATCTTTTACGAGTGTAATATTTTAATTCTTACATATGTACAGCTGAATTTTAAAAATTATAAGTAAGCAGCATAACACATTAAATAGATTTACCAACATTATGATGCATTAATCTCCAATGAGCTTTAAACATGCGATTGTAAAATTGAATAATAAATGCAAAGTAAAAAACAGTAGTATGAAAGCCAGGTAGCAGAACTGAATCATTATAATCCTTTCATTTTTAAAATGATCACATTTCTATGAATAATGTAAAACAAAATGAAGCTTATGAATTCAGCAAGCAACAACAACAACAACAACAACAACACATATCAGCCACAATAGCAAGGAGAATTTGCAGTAAGGTAAAAGCTGCGGTAAATTTCAACTAAAATATAATTACACAAAATATTTGGTATTTATATATTTTCTTTTATGCTCTTGACAGATTAAATTCGACCATTAAAATATTAACTTGATTGTCAGTATATGAATGTATGAGTGTGTTTGTGTGTGTGTGTGTGTGTGTGTACGACAATAAATAAAGCCCTTTTAATTAAGAGATAAACAGAAGCAATTAAGTTATTAATTATTGGTACAAATACACATATAAATAAATATACGTAGAATGAACAAATAAATATTACAAATATACTACATCAATACATATCTATTTATATCGACTCACGCACACATCCATACACGTGTGCGATTTATTGAAATGATCAGAACGACTTTTTGTTGCATTTAACCCACACACACATACTCGCACAAAAGTTGCAAATGTCAATAATAATAATCAAAACGATAGTAATAAGTAATTATCAATAGCGAAATATTCCATCAATCATTAAAATCACTAATGATATATGTATGCCGCCTCGTAGACGTGTGTGATTTTATTATGCAATATAAAATTGAGATCAGATATTATACCTACAATATGAATTCAGTTATTTATCTTTTTAAAGTACTAATTGAATATTGATTTATATGTTAACAATTGTAATTTTTTATTATAAGTAGGTAGTATATAAATTACAGGACAGATTTCGTAGCTAATAATGAAAATAATCGGTTTAACTTGATTCACTTAACAGCTTCCATATGACTACAATATTTCAAAATTATGCAGGGGATAACACAAAAGTTGCCCAGGGGAAATAAGATGGCCAAGTTTGCATAAAATATTAATACTCGTATTTGACATCATCTTCTGATATGTAAAATCAAGCTTTGATAAATGTTGGGTCATAATAGATTCCAAAATTTCTCAACGCATTTTCATGAAATTTTGTATTTGAATTCTTTAGACATTTGTCGAGGTTCTTGTTTGAGTTTTGATTTTGCCTGTGCCAAGATTTGAAGATCCGACACATGTTGCATTTATGGAAATCATCGATATCTCTCATATGACCACAGTGAGCACGATTGCACCGATCGATTTTTTGAAACCAACTTTCCACCTTAAACCAACGACCTAACGTGTAACCCCATAAAAATAAAATCCAAAGGCATTAAAACTCGAAAAAAAAAATTTACCGGTCATCCCAGATTTTCTCCATACTTTTGCAGAGCCCAGTCGGAGAAGTTCCGGCGCTTCAAATGCCGGCCTTCTTCTGTTAAATTGATCCTGTAAAATTCGTCGCAATGTGGACTGAGAGATTCCCAATTCCTGTGAACGGTGTGGAATCGACTGATTAGGCTCATTTTGACCTGAAGTACTTACGGCTGTGATATTTTCGGTACGTGCTTTGAGCGGTGCGTTGTCAGTGGTTCAGTGGTACAGGAACATTCAATATTGAATATGTAGACTCGAATTTATCCACTAAAGCACGCCCAGCCTAGTCTGTCTGGTGCTCTTAACGTTGCGACCACCAACTTCACATTATCAGATCAAAAAAAGAAAAAAAAAACAAAATGTTTCTATGAAATTAATTATTTCTTTTCTCATTATATTTCTTATATGTATGTACTCGTATATTGTATTAATTCCTTCTTTCTATTCCTTCTACTTACAGGTGAGTCCACATGAATACTATCAAATACCAATGCCGTTAAAATTAGTAAGTTTAATTTTTATGTCAATATAATTATCCCTCCATCCACGCAATTACCTACAGTCTGCGTAATAAATTAGTAATTTAATAGGACGTTTTTGATTTAACTATCACTTTTCCACATTTTCATCTGTCTTCATTATAAAACGAAAATTCCTCTTCCGACTTTTTTTTGCCAATAGTTGAAATATTATTTGTTTATCAGAACTGGAAAAACTCCTATGTAAACATTAGCAAATTGCGCGATTTCCATGGCTTCTCAATAATGCGTAATAAGTAGGCAGTAGTATATACTATATACATACATACGTATATAAGTACTACTAATTTCCATAAATATTTTCTGCCTATTTTGCAAAACTTAATTAGCAGTTGAAAAATGAGAAAACAACAAACAATAATAAAAAAAAAACGAATCAGGACGTAACGAAAATGAGAAATAGCAAGGAGCAGGTTAACTTTTCAGGGTAGGCCATAGTTCCTCTGTTCATTCCTTCTTTCTTTCCATTATTCCGTCGTCATCGAAGTAGTCTTCTTATACTTCATACATACATACATCCCACGTTTTACGATTTATATTGTTTTGGGCGCTATATGCATACATATACACACAAATATAAAATTATTAGAAGAATTCAAAAACCATAAAGCAAAAGGTTCACTTAACAAACAACAGCAACCAAAAAGAGAAATTTAGGAGTTAATGAGGAGCAAGCGCGAGTTGTGCGACTATATGTGTGTCTGAGGGTGTGTGTGTGTGCTTCATCCTTTATTACGTTGCTATTTAAACCATTTTTGCTATTCTCTATATTATTTAGGTTATATTGTAAAGATAAACGTAAAATCGCTTATCATTTTCATAATAGAAAAATATTTCTTCTCTTACTTCAGTTAAATTACCCTTTATCATTCTGTTGAATAATTAAATTTAATTAAAATCGATGTCATCCCGCATTTTCTGTTATGCTACTAGTAAACTGTGAGTCTCCTGCTTAAAGTGAAATAATTAAGTAAATATATTATTTATTTGGAACAAAGATTTCCTACTACTTACTTTTATTCTGGCTGCTGCTCTGGGATTCTTTATAAAAGAGACTCGAGCTGCTATGTCTACTTCAACCCTTTTATTTCTATTTCTTAACTAACTACCTAAGGTGATGAGTCTGAGTAAGTAGAATTGAATTCAAATGAATAAATGATAAATATAATGATTTTCTTTTGAGTTTCAAACATGAAAATGATAGCCAGTCAGCCAGCCACTATATAAACATTTTGCTAATGAGTTGATGAGAGATGACGACGTCTGACGCACTCACTGAAAAAAAGTTTGCAAATAATAATAAGTCAGATTTATGTAATTGTTGAGTCAATTTGTGGTGCTTGACGGAAAATTCTTTGCGTACTGTTTGCGATTATGAAGTTACATATGTCGCAATCATTCGTTTCTAACAGATTCATTTTGCATTTGTTTAATTTATTTCTTTCTCGAGCAAATAATTTCAAATCTGCGTTTCCGCTTTCAAGTAAGTTTCTCCAAAATTCTGAAATAAGCAACTTCTTTCACTAGTTTACTGCAAATTGATTTGCGGAAATCTATATCTTTAACTTTCTATTGGGAGTAAACTAAATAATTTGTAATTTTGTATACATATGTATATTCATCCATTTCTATAAAAACTTCCATGCACAAGTTTCTCCGCCCCTCTTCCTTTTAAAAAATATGCCAGCTTAACCTACTTTTCAAATAACTTTTCGACTATGTAGTAAGCACTTTCAATATTTCCGCTATATAAACTCTATAATAAATTAATGGCCAATTGTCAATGATATTTTCACCCGAAGATTTAACCCTTAATGAGAAAGAAATTCCAGCAATACACCGCACTTAATTACGGAAAGCATTACTGGAGAAGGGCAATGGAAAAATATAGAGTAAAGACCGATGGTTTAGTCAGAAGAGAAGAAGGTGTAGGGTAAGCATCTATGAAACGTTTTCGTTGTGAGTTTTGTATAAAAATTTGAAATGAGATTGTTTTCATAACTAAACAATAACAAAAATCTTGCAGAATAGGAAAGCAGAGTAAACTTGAAAGGAGGGTGAAAGTTTATAGTGAGGGTAAAAGAGGCAGTAATAACGGAAGTGAGGTGTGGCAATATCATTGAAATACTTAGTATCAAAAGCATCTCATTATGATTACAGCTGATATATACCATATTTGTGTATCGCAAAAGTTTTCTATTGCTAGGCGCGTCTTTTCCAGTGGTTCAGCTACTAACTACCCCCTGACGTTCTTGATTACGCGTGTTACCGCTTCTATCTTCTTCTCATTTAAGCAGTTATGAGCTTATGAAAATCAAAGGGGGAGTCCACTTAAATTTCTTGTATCTGTAACTGCTCAAAAATTTGTTGCCAACTTTATTTGAAGCAATTGCTTTGTTTTTACTTGCTTTTACTATGTATGTACTCCTACTGCTCTGAAGTGTTTTACTTACACAAACAAAAGTATCAGAAGTGTACATTTCTAGTAGAAGTGCTAGGGGTTGATTTTCTTATGAAGTTCCCTGTGATGGTGATAGTAAGTAGTTGGTAGCAGAGCGAGCTCCGCTTGTGTAAGGTGACACAAACAGAAGTGAGCAAGCGAATTCATAAGTTTTACCTAGCTTCAGTTTCAAATTTCTTCAAATCAGATTCAGCTTCAGTTTCTTTCGTTATCCAACCAAATGAGAATGCGAAAGTTTTGCTGACTGCCTCCCTGCCTGCCAAGCAAAAAACAAATTATTATTTGAGAAATACAAAACTTTAATTAATAAATCGAAGACGTTGAAGAAAGAAAGGAAGAAAAATATAAAATCAATAATTATGATTTTCGTTTTCCACACTAAATTTTAAGTATAAAGGAGTAAGTATAAATTAAAAATATTCCACAAATACATACTCAGAAAATTCTACATACATACATACAAAGAAGTTAATGTGTGCACATTATTACTTTGTAATTGAATTCATTTGTTGCATAGTTTGAGGCAATAAAAATTTAAAATTCTACATTGAAGATGATGTAACCGAATGAATTCCCCAATTTTCTTGGAGTGTATAGATTAAAAATTTTAATTTCATACGCAAGATTTTTCATTTTCAATGCTGCATACTTTTGGTTAAACCATTCATTTATTGCATACTTTTAGTTGATTAAACAGAAAGAAATTGTTTTTGTAGTTCTTGCAAATTTTACGCTTCAATTGAATGCTTTTTGTTTATCCAAATTTTCCTTACATTGATTCTTTTTTTAATTAAATATCGAAACTTCTATTTGCGAAGAGCAAAACTTATATACCACTACTGCATGTGTCTATTACGTCTATATTAATTAAATTGATTTCTTTTGTTTGTTACCTTTTGTACATAGACAAATTGGCAATTCTAGTAAATACAGGAAAATTTCAATTAAAAACTGAACAAAAGCAAAATACCTAAACTAAAAATACGAGTTTATGTTCAACAGCAAATAGATGGAAAAAAAAGAAAAAAATTCCTACTGTTAGCTTACCACATACAAATATTTCATTTGCTTCTCATGTGTGTGTACTACTCAATCCATTCTATAGCATTACACCTACTCCTTGTATTGTATTTACTACAGCAAAATGCAATTCAAATCTAACTATTTGTAAATTCTATAACTAATAGTTAGTTGTGTGGACTTAAGAGTAACTATTGGTAAATTCTTGTTGATGGTATTGTAAATTGGTATAGAATTCTGTCTTTTCACTATAGAGGATCGAAAAGGTTGTTTGGTTTTATTATTGCATTGCCAAAACTACATGCATTCGTTAGAAAGGATAAAATTTTTTGCTCTGTGCTTTTATTGGCCAATAGGCTGTGGTTGTGGCTAGCTGCAAACATCAATTAAACACATTACGTTTTCAATTCCCTTGAGATTTTAAGTGTTGAAGAGAGGTGCTTTTATTAAAATGCCCTCGCGAAAAATGATTGAATTTGAGTTTTTATTTAAGTAACTTTTTATGTAGAAATTAATACCGAAATGTAATACTATGTACATAGATGAAATCATGGCACTCGCAATACTCTTACACTTCAATACTAATAAGAGGCAAAAATTAATATTTTATTTAAATTTCATATGTTAGAAAATTCTAACAATTTGGTTTTGGATATAGGTACAAAATCAAGGAATCAATCTCAAAAAGAAAAAAAGGTTGCCTCCACAAAAATTTTCCCAGCTGTGGTGTCTGGCTACGGCCGCCAACGCTATGGAAATTCATACTTTCGGAGGTTTGTCTTCACTTGTTGGCACCCCACCATTGCTAAGTATTATTGAACGGTTTTTCTCTCTTAAATCATATTTACAAATTTAAAGCGTTTTGCTGGAGTCTCACACATTGCATTGCATTTCTCTACGATTTTTGATATTTAAAAGAAACATAATAATTCTCTGATATGCAGAAATGCCAAATGTAAACAAATGTTAGATATAAACTTTTTAAATCCTTTTTGTGTTCGTAAGTCTAATTCACAAATCTGCATTTCTTGGTATAGTTTTTCTACTTCATTTTTTCAATTTGAAAAACTTAATTTATAACAACACAATACAGGTAACGACACAACAACAACAAAAAATAAAATATTATGTTGCTTATTCATATTAAAAATTATTTCAATAACCAAAATAAAAATGACCTTTTATTGTTGTGAAAACTTGTGAAAAACATAAGGCAAAACAAAAACGCATATAAAGATGGGAGTGAGCAAAACAATAAAGATGGCGAATCGAACAGGCATGACTGACTGACAGGGGAAGGTGACGTTGGTATTGTTTTGCACAGCACTGTTACAATTAATTCATTCATTAAGAGTTCTTTGCTTGCTATAGCAGTTGTTGTTGTGTGTTCTCGTGTTTATTGTTTCGTTTGTGTGTGTGTGTGTGTGTGTGTGTTATTATTGTTATGATTTTTGTTTTTCTAACTATGTACTACTTTGCAGTGAAAATATTTTGTAAAATTTATGTAACAAAAGTTTGAATTTTGTTCTCCTTTGTTTTATATTTTATTTGTTCTTGATGTTGTGTTTGAAACTTCTCAGAATGAGTTAGCGTGTAAAATGATTTTTACAGTGATACATAAGTAAATAGTTGCTGATGATAATATTTTGGTATGTGGATGTGGCAGTAGTAAAGTAATGAAAAAGAAAACTCAGAAAAAGTAGGATAAAGGATTTTTCCTAGCATTTCAGTTGCTGTTGCTGTTGTGTGCAAACTTTTAAGGAGAAAATTGAAACAAAATATTAACTCAATCCTAAAAAAACAAACACTTAGACATTCATATACATATACGCATTCGCATACATACAAACATACTCGCATAACAGTGAAAGAGTATAATAGACTCTTGTGTTTTTGGAAAACAGAAAAGTTGAATTGAGTTTTGATTTACAACAATAGCAAAAGAAATTGCCCATTTTGTTGTTACTTTTATTATCGTGTTGTGTGTGTTGAAAAAATTAGAATAAAAAGTAGAGCTGGAAAGGTAGTAATAGCAGAGAAATGATGAAAAGGTGATTGAAAAACTTATATATAATATTTTCTTTAACAAGTAAGTAGATAATACTTTAGCTTCATGGAAATAAAGAAAAAGGTTCATATATCATTTTTTCATTCATTGTTGCACAATTACAAAAATTGCAAAACATTTTCCTCTCCATACCTTTTTGAATGAAATCTTGATACACTTCTACTTTATTATAATCACAATTTAAAATAAAGGTAAATTCCATTAATAAAAAGTACTCACGCTCAATTTTCTTATATTTAACTATATTACATATTCATTAATTTTTCTATAATATTCACGTTAAATACCTATAAACTTTTTCTTTGCTAATGAGAAAAAGTAAACCTGCAAACAAAAACAAAACACAAAAAACAAAAAGTCACTAACAAAAGGTTTAGTGCTTTCAATCTATCTCTCCTTCTCTTTCGTGCCTGCCTTCTCTTATATTGCAGTCACTCGACCACCCACACAAAATACACACCCACACCATAATTAAAAATGCTATTACAGCGCAAACTTCATATAAATTTTTAATTAGCAATTTTTGCTATTTTGCTACTGTGTTTTGCCACAACTTTTTAAATTAACACTTTGTTAAACACTCGTGCCCAAAAATTATATTACATAGACTGAACATATACATACATACACCCTCCCTTAAAAAACAAAACAAAACATTATCATAAAAAAAAAAAGGTTCTACACGCAGCATATCATCAGCGCTGGTTGGCATCGTCGTAGCATGGCATAGGAGCTGTCAGAGCTGCCAGCTGTCATAATTTTTTTTTTTTTTTTTTAACAAAAAAGAGTAAATTTCCCACACAACACAGTGAAGAAAAAAGAAAGGCGTTACGCTGCTTCTAAGCATGCATAAGCTTATAAGGAAACAGCCAGCAATATAGAAACATTTGCTGCTACTCTCATGGAACAGGAAGAAATATTATGTAAAAACTTAGTTTTAATGACTTCGGTAGGGACACTACATGTTTCGGTTCGTTGCGGGAAACGATTGAATCTAAGTAAAAGTTAAAAAAAAAATTTCTTATCTTTTACGATTCCGGAAGGATTTTGATCCTGGCAATTGCAACAATTTGTGTTTTGCTGTATTATGTACAATTCAAGTATGGTATAAAATTGCGGAATAGTAACTTATAATATGACGACTTCAATGTCTAATTGGATAGGTTATATTCTTACCAATATGAAGTGAATGAGAATTATTAGAAAGTGTAAAAGTACAACTCTTGATGCAGGTGGTATCATAATGGGCTGTTCTCAAAAACAACAACAACACCTCCTGGTAGCAATGGCAAAAATGAAAACAAAATGCCACCCTGTGGACCCAACTATGTACGTGGTTTGATAATGGGCCGTTTCGGTCCCTTTGTGTCCCTGGACAACCATTTAAAATATCTAACTAAAAGTGATCAATCTTATTCTAAAATGGACGTATACTATGAAATTTCAACATGATATCTTGTATTGTTGTTTATTAAAAGTAATAAATGTCTGCATTTTACAGTATCAAGTTTCAGCATGATAAAAAGGCATCGATTTCTACACAGCACCATATGCTAGTTCTCCGAATGTTCGAAATTTTTGTTGTTGTCAATTAAAACTACTCCAAGCTTGTTAACTTATGAATGTACTTAACATGTAAATGTTTCCATTTGCTCGCCACTGTAGAACCTAAAAAAAAAAAAAAAAAATGAAAAAAAATTAAAAATAAAATTGTAGGTCAAATTTGTAGGCGCAACTTAAGCGCACAAATCAAGAAAGTAAAACAAGAAATAATTTTTAGCGCGCCCGTCAGTTTTCCAGTATGAGTTTAGATTTTTTCCATGTTTTTTTTTCTAAACTTCTTGTTTTTTTTTTCACGTGCATTGTAACAAAGAGAAGAGCGCATTTAGAAACTTTGAGTGTTTTGTTGTTTGTTTTACTTTCGTTCTGTTTTCAGTGGGTGACAATAAAAAGGAGCAGTTGATTAGCATTTTTTGACGCCGCCGCCAACCACAGCGATTCTAACACGGAAGTTGTTTTATGGATGGTTGATTTGCTGGGTGGTGGAGGCTCAATTATAAAAAGGGTGCTTAGTATGCGGTATTATAATTATTATATTTTACGGTTATGGCGTAAGCATTTTTTTCTCGCCGCCTACCTTCTGCCGCCACTCGTATTTTCCATGTACTATATATGTATGTACATAGATATTTTTGTAGGTTTTTTCTATTGTGGTTTTTTGTTTGTGAAAGCTATATTTAGTCTTATATGATACCGCCAGCGCCGAGTATGCCATCGCATGTATAACACATAAAACAAAACAAAAATTATTTTGTAACAAAACGCTTATGAAATGGTAACAACAACACATACATTTTTGCTGATGTGCTGGTGTAGAGGAAGTTTTTATCATTTTAATTTCTGTGTTTTTTTTTTCTATGAAAAGAAAGGCAGAAGCAGCAACATCAAGTAGAAAGTAGACAAAGTACTTTGAATTTGTGATGTTGGTTAAAAGCAAATATTGATATTATGACCTATAATTTCACACCTATAAAACCAAATCATATGTGGTTTGCTGACGTGGACGAACCCCGAACGGAAAGAATTTACATTAGGTAGATATAAAAACGTATAAAAGGTAAAGTTTTTTGTTATTTGCGTGTGTTTGTGTGTGTGTGTGAGTTCATGACAATTAAAGTACTTTATATTTTTCATTTTAATGTTCATTTTATTTTTATTAATATTTTTCACACTGAATTTTAATTAAAATTATAAATTTTATTAGCATTTCCATACACATGCAATCACACGCATGCACTTACTTTGACAACTTTAAACCTTCAACTTCTTTATGTAAGGAATTTTAAATATGATGCGATACAATTTCTCTTTACTATACTTATATACTCTACACATACTTACATACATATCCTTGTTGTACAGCTGTTCTGCCTTGTGTATCTGTGTGTGTGTGTGTGTGTGTGTGTGTATGTGTGCTGTGCTACAATTAAATATAAATATTTTCATAATTTACCACACATACTTTTAGGCAGCGCCGCTTACACTACTGCACTCTAAACCTCTACTGAGTCTTAACGTACATATGTGTAACGGGTGTATGGGCACTTTTTCTTTCTGTTTGTGTGTGTCTGTTTGCATGCATTAAAGTAAAGTGTAAATATTTAAGCTTAACTCGGCACAAATTTACTATAGGTGTCGCGTCGGCATATTTTAAAAGCTTTTTGTTAAATATGCACACTACATACACATGCTTCAAGTCTTTGCCAACATATACACACATATGTACATATAAACATACATGTGCAATGAAGCACGTATGTGTACACACTGTTTTTTTTTGGTTTATGTAGCTACCTTTTTTCCTTAAGGCTTTTGCCCAAAGGAATTTCCGGTTAACTTTTCTTTGTTTAGCATTAAAATAGCTGACTCTGCTTGCTTGGATGCTGCTTGTTGCAGTGTTGTTGCTTTGTTTACTTATTTCCCAGCTTCACATATACATACGTAATATCTATAGACTTGTATATGTACTTAGATGTACATATTCATATACATAAGTATGTAGTATTTTTTATATGCCTTTGTTTGTAGTAGTTTCATTGCCTAAATGTATGCAAAGCTTAAGTAACGTATACACAGCAGTAAACATAATCATATTTGTTGTTGGTATTTTTGTATGTGTTTGCTTGCCTGCTTTCTCCTTCTTATTCAATAGGAACAAAAGCGCGTAACAAAATCCGGCATTTAGAACGCAAAAGATATACACACACACTAGCACACGTACACATACATACATTTATACATACATATGTGTATGTATGTAGGTACGTAGCTAGTATCTGGTATAAAATGCAAGCAAATAAGGCTTTGTATTTTGTTAAACAGTAGTAGTAGTTATGAAGAGTATGAGCATTTTGAATATTTAACAGTTGCTATTTTTTTTTGCTTCATTTTGCTTATTTTGTAAATATGTACATACCTACATAAATACATATGTATATTTTTAAGTGCACCATTTTATTTTTCAAACACCATTTTTTGTTTCTTACAAAATAAAATAGTTGAAAATTTTAGTTGGAAGTAAACAAAAGAAATTGAAGCCAATTGAAGTACTGGCTGACTACTTGACTTGACACTACATTTAAAATTCCTTTTAGTATTTGATTTTATGTATTTTGGAGTTTGCGAAATTTTCAATTCTCTACATTTTAATTTAGATAATTGTTTTTTGTTTTGGCGTAAGTAGTACTTAGGTACATGGGTGATATTGTTTCTATATTTCAGCCTTCGATATTAAGTAGTGTTATTGTGACTTGTCGCTGTTTTTTTTTACTTGAAGTCCAAATCGTAGGCGTTGTCGAAGTTAGAGTCTCATGTCGGTTTTACCTTGACGATGGCTTACTGAATAAAAGTTAAAGTATTCTTCAAAAGTAACGTCATCACTTGTTTTTAATTTTGAAAATTGTATTTTGAAAACAGCTTCTTTAGCTCTATAACAATTTTTTTTTTCTGGTCTCTGAAATTTATTTTGAGTGAAAAGTACTGTAATTTTGTAGTACATAGTTTGAAATTGGAATTTATTCCCCAATTTTTTACGTATAAATATCGATTTTTCCACATCGCTACCTTAATTTGCTAAAGACCTTACAAACATTTTTCAAACCTTTTGAAATTTAAACATATTTCAGTATTGTTTTGAAAAACTGTAATTAAAAAAAAAATAATAATATGTAATAAATGGCCCCAAGATACAAATCTTAAACATAATCCCTAAAAAATCGGTTTTGAAAAATTTTATTTTAGGCCTTTAGCAAATTAGTGCTGCGATATGTATGAAAGACTATGATATTGTGTCATCTGAAAATTATTGATATTTTAATACTGCTGCATATAACACAACAGCGCAATAAAAACATAAATAAAAAGATAGTGAATTTAGAAATTGCCCGCTCATTTGAATTTTATCAATAATGTTCGATTTGTATCTTATCAAAAAGTTACGAGTGCAAATATTTAATAATATTTATACAGGAAAGAATGAACCTTCCTGAAGACTTAACGTTCCTAAAAATATGCACTTCATATTCTACTTAACATATGTTGTAATAATATTAGTATAGATAATTTTATGAATTTCTGCCGAAAAAGTTGCGATAAAATCACAAACATTTTTGGAATCTGAAACTAAGCAGTCATTTTGTGAAGTCATATACATATAAATTGCATATTAAGAGAGAAAGCCGGATTGATGTCAACTTGAATTGGCTTTATTTAGAAACTGAGCAATCAAATGATTTCAAGAAGATTTCAATTGATTGAAGAATATTCCTTCTTTTATTCATTCTTAATGAATACGAAAAATTAATGCACTCTAATAAGAGCAGCAAAATGTTTTCTACTGGGTAGTTGGAAAATAATATACATTAATTGTGTGTATCTACAACTTCTACAATGCTCATATTTAATTTCGCGATTCTTCGGAAAATTGTAACAGCTTATGTAACTAAATTTGTGAGAAACTTAGAGTAGTGTCTAAGGAAATGTAAAAACTAAAAGTAGATATTTAATTAGTTCGAAGTTTTCTTATTAAAAGTTGCACATTAAAGTTTTTAAATATAATGCTAAATGTTAAAGAGCATAGAGAGAGAGAGAGAGAGAGAAAATGAGAAAGAGAGATAAAGATGGTTGAAGAAAAGGACAAAGAAACTATGATGTCCAGTAATGTAAATTGTAATTTTTTGAATGACAAATCAACGAAATAAAATTTAATGATTGTGAAAAACTTTTGCAATGAGGCTTTATATAAATTTAGGAATAGAGTATATTCTCCCAAATTTTTTAAATTAAAATAGAACAAGCGAATCTTAAAAATTTTGCAAATTTGATGCTTTTTTATTTTTGTTTTCTAATTTTACATATAACGTAACTTTTCCGTATCTCATTTAAAACAAAATGTGAACAAACTGCAACAGGTTTCTTCGCTACACAAACACATATACAGCTACACTACCTAACACACACACACACACACACATATCCTCATTCAACTTATTTAGGTCGTGTGCTGCCACGCGCTTCGTAGTTGTGTTGTGTTTTTCTTTTAATATAATTTTCTCGCTCATTTCACTCTCTCGCTAGCAATTTTGCGTTTCCGGTATTGCTGATAAACTATTTTTATTTTTTTCTTGCCTTTTGTGTAGTGTCTATATCAGTGTAGGTTTCACTTTGAGTGTGAGTGTGTGGGTGTGTGTGTGTGTGTCTGGGTGAGTGGTTGTGCGTATATATTTTTTCTACAACCAACAAGTTTTGACGTAAATTGCAATAATAACAGCAACAAAAACAAAAAAACAAAGTGCTGCTGCCGTCGCCTCCAACTACCACTGGCACCATCACCACCAACTTAAATGTATGCAAATGGCAAAGAACAAAAAAAAGAATGAAGTGTAGAAAAAGATGAATACACAAGAACACGATGAAGCAGTCAGGGAGTAGTTGAGTTTTGTGAATGGCAAGCAGGTACGCGGGAACGATGTCGAAGGCATTATCATTTAAAAGCGCATTAAAAAGTTTTCAGATTAATTTCACTTTTTTTTTTACTGCACTTTTTAGTTGTGTTGTTTTTTTTTTCTTGTGCAGTGTACTTTTTCTCTACTCCTTTTATCTTTTCTTCTATTTGATTTTGCTTTCTTATAATTTTTTTTTTTATCTATGTAGTAAAATCTTATTTCTTACATTGGTATTTTGTAGTATCGTCTGTAGTAGTAGTAGTTACCGTAGTTGTGGAGACGAATATATTTTGGTGTGATTTAACAAAACAACTAACAAAAGTGAGTAAGTAGCAAGCTAAATAAAACTTTGTATGTTATTTTTGTTTTTAATTGAAGTTAAAATTAAAATTAGTTCATTTGGAAAAATTCTTGTTTGCACACCCAATGATCGTGTGCGTGTGTGTGTCTGTGTACGTTTCTGCAGTACTGATATTTCTACTACTTTTTCATTCAAGTCGTAGCCTTATTACTTTATTAACATTTTCTTCTTTGTGCATTTATTTAAATTAAATGCACAAATTATAGCAAAGAATAAAAAATGGGTTTAGGATTTTGCTTTTCCTTTTTGCTTATGAAATGAACATCAAAGATTTAGCGTGAAGCAAACACTAAGTTACTAAGTTTAAACCTATTTAATTTGTAAATATACATACATAATCTCAAAGTTTTTCATTTCTGTGTTTGTTCTGATAAAAAAGTAAACGTTTTATGCTGCCGTAGCAGTACACTTGTTAATAAAATTTAAATGTTTTTAGATTCAACAGGATTTTCGATGGAAGAAGTAGAGGAGGTTATTCATTTTCCATACATACTATTTTATATAGTTTTTTTTACATAGTTTGTTTTTTCGTTTTGAAGAAAACTCTAATATTTCATAATAGAATACAAATAATACATTTAATGCTTACATGCATACTATGTATGTATGTACTTAAGTACGAGTTTGTACATAGCTACAATATACATAAAATTAAATTTTCACTCACACCTCACATCATCACATTTTATTTTTCTTTACTGAAGTTTAACATATATGTAACATCAAAAACTACTTCTAGCTTACAACAACAACAATAACTTTTACTAACGCCCATTGTACAATAATGCATTTAGCAAATCATCAGCATTTCCTCTGTAACGCACGCACAGACTCAAATACATGTACGTATGTATGTATTATATGTACACTAGATGTGCATATACCCTGTAGGAAATCATCCTTATTGGATTCCATTTGATTGTATAGTTCCGGTCATTGACAAAAAGCATGATTTTTTTTTTTTTGTACTGAAATATGTGCAAAAATTAGAGCGACAACTGGTCAAGGTGCAAAAACAATTTTGTACTAAAGTTCACGTGTGGCGGTCGTCTCCGTCAATTTTCTATAATTACAAAAGTAAATAGTATTTTTTTCTGCTGCTTATGTTCGGTCTATCGTTTTGAAGCATCTTCTTTCAACCCACTCAACATTAGATCAATCAATAAATCGATAAATCGCTTGTTAGAGTTATGAGTGATACTGAGTATACAATTTCTACCGGGAAGCAGTAGAGAAATAATAATTTTCAATAATTTTATCTACTATATGTACGTACGTACTGATACTGCATATAAAATGTTTGTCATGTCGCTTAAAAGGAAAAATTTACTTCATAGCAACCCATTCCTCAAGGGCTCTACTCCCATATACAGTGTTTGTCGCTTATAACGATCTTTCGATTACAATAAATTGTGAATCCTTTTCACTTAAACTGAGTACTCTGAATTTTGGAATTCAAAATATCTATATTTTTCGGAACTAAAAACCAACTAAAAATGGAAGTTAAGTTATACAAAAGAAAACAACAAAAGTCGAACCTTTTTGGTAGGGTAATCTGTTTTTGTTTATTGGCACCTGTTTAGCAGTGTGTGTGGCAAACGTAGTTGATTTTTTTCCTTGTCCTAAAATTTTTCAGAATACTATGTTATATCTTAGCTAAGATGTGTGTCGTTTATAAAGAAACATAAAGTTTGCTTTGAGCGATAGACACTGTATTTTGGTTGGTGTGCCAAAGTAACAAACAACAAAGCAGCAAAAATGAATAAAAGCTGAAATTTACTCTCCCTTTCCTTTCTCTCTCTCTCTCTCTATCTCTTTCTGTAAGACTTCCTGCATTGCTGCTACAGGGTCGATGCTATCGCCTCGAATCGAAACGACTAGATTTTCATATTTTCTATTTCAATTTGATAATAGTAAAAATGCGTTTATTTTTTTTTATTCATTTTTGCACATCATATTTACTTATATTTTATTTCTCTTTGCGTGTACGAGTGTGTGTGCCAATATTTATTTTTATATACTATACATATGGGTTCGTGTATAGCCGCAAAGTCATATCTTATCGATATAATAGCATTTCAATGATTTCAAAAGACTTTTTTCCTATTATTTGTTAGATCTCCTCTCTTTTTCCCTTTATAGAAATTTAATTCCTTTTATGAATGTTAATACAAAATCTATGTGTGCGTTGCACTCCACAGTGTGGTAAATTATTAAAAAAAAAAACGAAATATTTCTCTGTACCTGTGTATTATTATTTTATAAAGTACATAGATAATATTTGTTGAAATATACATAAAATCTATATATTTGATTGGATTTTCTACAAGGGGTAAAAAATAATAATTGAGGTACTCATATCAGCAGAAATAGTACAAATTAAATTGATTGTTAAGCAATTCGGGAGAATTGAGAAAGAAGTGTTGTGTTGGTCTTTAACCCCAATCGGAAGAAATCAAAATAAAAACAAAACAAAAATAAATGTGGTATTTTGCGATAGAAGAATGAAGTTTAAGATCTTCATAGATGGTTTGAGTTTCAGTTGCGGTTTATGTAATCAAGAGCAATAAGTTTTAACCAGAAAAAATATTCTATTCTATGAACTGTAAATAAAACTTACCTACCATTGAAGCTAAAGTCCTTTTAATTTTCAAATCATTTCACTTTGGTTATTCGCTCAAATATGTACGCTGGCAACTCTGTGCGTACAGAGTGATGCCATTGAATCTTTGTAGTTTTTTATAGAAAGGAATAATCACACAAAAAAATACACAGAACCAGAACCATAGTAAAAATATATCCCTTTTTTCTGGACATTGATTAATGTAAATTTGTTTTCCGTTACATTTTGAATTATTTAACTTCAGTGTTATTGAAAATTTGTAATTCAAAAAGTTCAAATAAATTTTTGTTTGTTTTGTTTTTTGTGCTATTATACTTTATTTATTTATATTTGATATTTGTTGTTGTTTTTTCTACTTTTCCTGTATTTGTTTTTGGTAACGCCATTCATTTCAAATGATGCATTTATAGACGATAACGCGTCAACGACGATGAACGACGTCGTTAGTGTTTCAGCAACACTTCCGGTTTCCGGTTTGAATTTTTCATCTATTTTTTCGTGTTATTTTTTTTTTGTTACATTTTATATGTTTTTTTTTGAAATCGCAGTTTTTGTTTTATTTTGGTGCTATTTCTCCTTCTTTTCTCCTTTTCACTATTGAACTTGATTGTTGTTGTCTAATTTCCGTAGTCGTTTGATGAGGATGATGGCGATGGGTTGGCTGGCTGGGTGGCTGACTGACTGACTGGCATTTAGGTAGTAATACTATGTTTGTAGTATTGCCACTGCGAATTGGGGATTTTTTTGTTTTGTTATTATTTGTTTTCCTTCTTCTTTATCATTCAAGCTCCCCTTATCTTTTCACCCTTAAATTCCCTTGCTGCTTTTTGAGGCGCGCACTGACTGACTGACTGATTGACTGTCTGTCTGTCTGTTTGACTTTTCGCCGAATGTTCATTTCTCGATTATTTTGGCATACATTTTTTCAATGATTTTACTTTTCTGCTGATGGTTAGTGGTGGAATAGTTCGATGAGTTTTGTTCCTGAATGTTTGTTTGCTGCTGATTGAAATTGATTCAGCAATTGATTCTCAATGGATTGACTTTTTTGTTGCTGTTGTTTGTATGTCGTTTTTGTTACTTAAATCAACGTTGTGGAATGTTTGCGTCAAGAATTCTGCTTTGATGATGGTGATCATCACGGCGATGACGATGAAGATGATGTTTTTTCTACTACTGCTACGAATTTATTGAAGAAATAAGTTGATAAACTCTTTTTGTTTTTTGTTTTTTTTGGTAATTTTTTCAAGTGTACTGTTCCTGTGGGGTTTGCCCGCTATTTCCTAGTCAATGTTTTGATATTTTGTGGACTTCGAAGAGCGCGGCGCGCGTATTGTAGCAATCAACGGTAAATTATGATTAAAAAGTAACTATAAAATGGTTATGAAAACAAAAAAAAAGAAAAGGAAGAAAACTGGAAGCAATTTACTTAAATATGAAAATGCAAAAAAGAGCATCGTGTGTAATTCAGTTATGCAGACATAGCGTTTCAAGTGCGATTTACAAGGGTTAAAATCTCGCGTGTGTCAAAATTTTCTTTTTTTTTTTGCATTAAATTTTTAGTAATGAATAAAAGAATAAAACAGAAAAATTTTATTGGAGCATTTTTTAATCAACATTTGCTGATTTATATTCGAGCTTGAACTTAATATACATTTATTGCTTTAGACAAAAATAAAACTGTTTGCTGCTGCAAAGAGAGGATCTTACACAAAATTTAAATCAACGACTGTGATTGGTCAATTGAAAAGAACCTGTTTGAGAAGAGTATTTTAATCATCCTTAATGAAATTCAACGAAAAGTCGAAAGTAAAGCGCGTACATTTGAGTATGTTCCCCTTGCTAATTTCCTTCTGACCGCTTGAATTAATAAGTAGTGATGGCAACACTGTTATTTCAACAGTACCTGCTGTAGCGTTAAATTGTGGTGTGATTATAAATTAAAAAAATTCTCATCAATACCGATCTCGATTTTGTACATAATTCGTTGTCATTGATGTGAACAACGAATGTATTACAACAAGCAATGCACTTGTGTGAATAGAAAAGTACTTCAATAAACACATTTTAATATTAATAGGTATGAATGAAATAGGCAATTGTGTAAGTTTTAACTACGTAGTTGAAGAATTTTCTTAACTACTAAATTTCTTTCTCCATCAAGATTTCAATTTTATTATATTTTTATTTTTTTATTTTTTTCAAAAATCTGTGCGCAATTAAAATTGATGAATTTCATTAATTTGCAATTTTAATGATTTTCAATTCGTTTCGTTTCTCCATTCGATTTCGCATTTCAATTAAATAGCAGGAAATCATTTCCATTTACCAGAAAATTCACAAAAAATAGAACGTGAAATTAAAAAGAATATTGGACGCGCTTGTGCTCAAATATTTATGCGTACAAGCGCGACGTAATCACCAAAACTAATTTTTAAAAATAAATAAATAAAACGAAAACTTCCGCTTCAGCAGCAATTAATTTTGCACATTTTTATAATAAATTTATTTTTCACTTTTTTTATTGTCTGTTGTGATTTTGGGCAAATAGTTTTATCAAATGCTGTGCAGAAAAAAGTCAGAGAGTGTTAAAACAGCAAATGAATGTGATTTTTCATTTATTAGTAAAACTTTACCGATATGTTTTTTTCGATTTTTTCCAAATGATTTAATTATGATATATTTCGGTTTTCTATTTAATATTTTTATTGTGCGTTTAATTTAGTTGCAAGTTTATTTATTTAAACTTCATAAACTTTATTATATTAAACAATGGACAAAGTTCGTAGGTGCATGTAGGAGAATAGAAAAGTCGGAAACAAAATTAAAAACGTAGCATACATTTATGCGCCTTGAAACGATAGTAAGCAGCAAGTGAAACGGAGTGTAAAAATGAATGACATTTTATATGGGAAACAACGTAAATTTTTTATGTAATTAATAATGCAGTTTTCTTTTTTACGAAAAGGGAATACAATGAAAACGAGCGCTTTAGCAAAAAGCTCAAAAATAAATGTACGCACACACACTCCGATATAAAAAACGTAGGTAAATAAACTAAGGATCAGCAGATTTTTTTAACAAATTTTTTTTAGTTGTATTTATATATTGTTCAAAATATATGTACATATATGTATGTATGTATGTATATTTTATGAATATTTAACCGCAACAGATGTGGTTCATTCGGCACAAAGGTATAAACACAGGGATACACAGGTATACATAGATACGCCAACGAAAAATGTTTATGCAATGTGAAGTACAGATGTGTGTATTTACAGTGGTCATTATTACAAGTGTAAACTCATTTGCATTGCAAATACACAGAGACAGACAAACTGTGGCAGACAAAACGAAAAGAAACTATAGCATTTTATGCCACACGCACACACACACATTAACCCACCAGCCCATTGTTTTTGTGAAACCGCCATTATGATATTTTTCATACAAATGTGTGTGTGTGTGTGTGTGTTGTGTGTGTTTGTGTGTATTTTCACTAGAGCTTCAACGACGGTATATGCATTTCACTTCCTGTTATGTTGCCGCTCACACTCTACACTCTTCAGTTAACTCCCTCCATCTGTCGCTCTCTCATTCTTTTTCGCTCACTCATTTTCCCCTTACATTCATTGAGGAATATGTTTTTCATATTTTCCATATTATTGTAAATTTTTTGCTGTTGCTGTTTTTGATATTGCTCCGGAATTATACGCCACACAAGTCCAGCGTGAACCAAAAAATTGCGGTAGAGGTGAAGCTAAATTTTGTGACCTCTTGCGCTCTCTGGTTTACTGCCTCATTCTCTTTTTGATCATACATATACAATCATATACGAGTAAGTATGTACGTATGTAGGTTCATAATCCATAGAGCGGCCTGCATATGCTCATCATTGTCAACAGCAATCGCTGGTAAAAGCAACAGCACCAGCTCCAAAGTTGGTTGGTCATAACCATCGTTTTGTGTGGCACTGCATCCGTATCCGGTTGTTGTCCTGGACGCGCGGTCATATACTTACATATGCAGCCATATACATACATATGTATGAATGCATGTGTGTGTGTATCATTTGTTGTTGCAGTTATATGAGCTACTCTACGTTGTGTTGTTAGTGGTGGCGGTTGTTCATTTATGCTTTGCTTGTTTCTTTTTTTGCCAGTGTTTTCCTGTTGCACTGATTTCACATCATTCTGGAGTTTAAGGCCATAGCAAATGTGCGGAGTCAACGACTCTGTATGCATTCATACATCGACCGTCAGGATCACACATACACTAATTCACAAATACACGCACACACACACACACACTCATTCATGCTCCGGTTTTTTCACGCTCATCGCATATGTGTACATTCTACATACATATGTACTTGAGCATGCATTCACGTAGACATAAACGGAAATACATTTATAAATTCACATAACGCTAATTATGGGATTTATACTCGTTTCGTTGAGTTACTTTTCGTTGTCGTTGTTTCATTTGGATTTCTGTATGAGATTGTGTGTGTACATTTGGAATTGGGTGCAAATGTGTGCGGAAATTTACCAACTACCATGAAATATACTTTTTTGTATTTATTAATGTATATTGTTAGAGCAAGAAATTCATATTTTAGAGTTGATTTATAACAACATGCAACACACGTACCAGTACATACATAAAAGCTTATTAATTTCACTTAAATCCCTTTTAGGAACTTTATGAATTGATTATTCATGATACTTTCTGCATGCATAAATCATTATCTATAAAGTGACATTAGTTCACACAATTTAATAGTTTAAACTGCAATCAAATTCAAATTAAATTAATTTCAAAGTTTGAAAAACAGATGTCATAAAGATGTCAGAAAGTTTTCGAGTTATAGGAAGTAAGAACTCTTAAAACTTTGAACTATTATATTTTATATATTTTTTTATTACATAATAACTTGTTAAGAAAATTATTGGCTACACAATTTTATTGAGGCCCATCTTTTGCTTCTCACTGAATCATATAAAGCGAGTTTTTTTTTAGAAGTTTAGTTTTAAATCTGGCAATTCTTTTTTTTCGCAGTTGGTCTTTTTCACAGCTGTCACTTGATTTATGCTTAGTTTGGTTTACTTACTTAACTGGCACTACAATCGGTGATCGGTCTTAGCCGCCTCTTCAAAGCTTCGCCAGTAGCCTCTGCTATGCGCGCGCTGGCGCCAGTTGATAAGACCAAGAGCAGCCAGGTTACCTTGCACCTGGTCTTTCCAACGGAGATTAGGACGTCCCCTTCTGCATGTTCCTCCACCGTGGTTCGAATAAAACACCCTTCTAGCCGGAACGCTTTGTTGCATTCGCTCAACATGACCCAGCCAGCGAAGCCGCTGGATTTTTATACGCTTGACTATGTCGGTGTCGGCGTACAGCTCATCGTTCAATCTTATTCGGTACACGTCGTCCACGCTTACTGGACCGTATATCTTACGGAGTTTCTTCCTCTCGAACGCTCCTAAAAGCCTCTCATCATTGATGGTCAATGTCCACGTCCCTGCGCCATACATTAGGACGGGAAGGATGAGGGACTTACAACGCGTTATTTTCGTCGGTCGAGAGACGACGAAATGGTTTGCCATTTCATAATGAATAGACTTAACTCCTGAACAACGTTTGCAAATCGTGCAAAATTATTACCAAAATAATGGTTCAGTTCGCGCGATTTTCACAAGAGAATTTTGTTCAGCGATGAAGCTCACTTTTGTTTGAATGGGTTGGTGACGTTAATAAGCAAAATTGTCGCATTTGGAGTGATCATAATCAACAAGCCATTGTTGAGACGCCGTTACATCCTCAAAAATTCACTGTTTGGTGTGCTCAATGGACAGAGGGATCATTGGTCCATATTTCTTCAGAGATGAAGCCGGTAATAATGTTACAGTCAATGGGGAACGCTATAGAGCCATTAATGACTTTTTCGTTCCTGAATTGGAAGATGTTGATGTGGATGACCTTTAGTTCCAACAAGACGGCGCTACATGCCATACAGCCATACAGCCAACGAAACAATCAATTTATTGAAGGAAACTTTTGGTGAGCGCATTATCTCGCGCCGTGGGCCTGTGGTGTGGCCTCAAAGATCGTGCGATTTAACACCGCTGGACTATTTTTTGTGGGGTTATGTGAAGTCACTTGTCTACGCAGATAAGCCCGAGACGATTGAAGCCTTGGAAGAGAATATTCGGCGCGTTATTACTGACATATGGACTACCCCAGTTGCCGTGGCGGCCACTTGCCCGAACTCGTTTTTAATCCATAATGGCAAATCCTCATCTTTATAATAAAGCTAAATTCTTGGCCATAACATTAAATTATATGCGTTTCATTTCTTCTTGAAAACCACACTTCTAAAAAAAAAAACACCCTGTATTTATACTTTCAAAGTATTATTTTTTAAAGTTAGAAGACATGGAAATCAAAGTTATGTAATGAGGAAAGAAATGTCATCCATATAAAATTGATACACCCTAATGCAAGGATCTCGAAATAAAAATGCAATAGACCACACGTTTGGAGCTCCTCATTTATAAGTGGTTAAGTGATGCAATATACACATCGACTCATACATTAATTAGGCAGTTGACAAGCATGTGTGGGTTCAAAATACATAAATACAGTGAAATATAAACTTTTGATATAATAATAATCTTTTACCTATTCAGCTTTACAGCCTACATGCATTATCAAAGTCGTCATTTAATTTCTGTTAATTTATGTGGCTTCTGCTTTTCACTTCTCATAATGTAGGCACAAATTCTTGTTTCTTTCAAACTTATTGTTTTTTGCTTTTGATTTGGAATGAGAAACAACTTCATTAAAATCTTCTTCAATCAAAAAGTCTTTATCAAAGAAATTTTAATTTGTGATATTTACGAAGAATACCTAGAAAAATCTCGACACAACCCAAATCACATAACCACATTAGTAGAAGTATTGTACTATTATGTTCTTTATTCCCATCGTCATCGTCATCATCTTCATCCTTTCACTCTAACGATGGTTGATGCTGCCCATCCTACTTCAATTGCTGTTGCTGTGTTGCCTATTAAATTAAAAATTTTACAAGGACTTACAATTCAATTGAATGAATTTTGTGCTACTCTCCTGATGTATAAATTTAATGAAAGCTTAGGTTAGGTATGAACTCAAAAAAGAAATAATAGGTTACTTGCATATTAAGCAAATAAAGTCAGCAAGTAGTAAATGGAATAAGAAGAAGCTCTTTTTATAAATAGATATAACGACCAAAGACAATAACTTTTACCCTTTTACATAGTACACAAGAAAAAATCACGAAAATGTAGAGAACTTTTCTTTTTCTATTATTGTTTTTACAACAAACCCTATTCATCTATTTTTTAGAGCGCTGCCGCATCAACTTACTGCAAGTAACCTCTAACAACTACTACATAAATTTAAACAAAGAATACCAAAAATGTTATTTAATGTTGAATGAAGAGTTGAAGAACAGTGCAAGAATCTAAACAACAACAATAGAGAGAAGAAGTAACTCATTATGAAATTTTCTAGCCACAAGCTGTTACCCAATTTCGTTTCTGTTTATTAGTGTGTCTTTGAGTTGTGAGAGTTATGTACGAGCTAGTATGTATGTACGCATTCGCGTCTGTGTGAGTCTAAGTATTTGTGTGTGCCTTAGGTTTGTCAATGAGAAAATGCAAAGAGCACACAGATACACACGAACATTTTACATTTCCACATTTGGCAATATTTGCTGCCGTTGGCATTTCATACCGATAGATATGTAAGTAAGTATATTTGAAGCTGTGGTTGTTGGTTTGTCGTCATCATCATCGTCGTCATCGTCATCTTTCTCATCATCGTCGTCCTCATCGTTGTTTGTATTGTATTTTACTGTATCAACCCAGAGTAGTGCAACATCATCAGCAACGCCACCAATACCACCACTACAACCCACACCACCGCCATTTCTTCTATGAAATAGTATACTTCTGTGCATATAAATGCTATGTATACCTACTGCTCCCCTACTGCTACTATCATGTTGCTGCTATTTTGGTTATTGCTTCTGTTTGATACCGAGTTTGTATCACATACGTGTTCTGTGTTGTCCTCATAATATGTGTCTTCTTGTGTGTGTGTGTGTGTGTGTTTATGATTCAAAACAATTGTTACATAACCGGAAAATGGTTTTGTAAGCATATTATTTGCTCCTGTTCCATTTCATTTCATCTGCTAAGTATACATACACAAACAAATATGCATATGCAGTCTTTACTCTCGCACTTCACCCATTCGAGATACTACAATAGATAGGTACACCTCATCCCGTCGCCTTTATAAAAATCAACTTTTGAACGTGGTTCCTTTTATGATGTGTATTTGTTTTTGCATGTACGTGCGTTTATATGCATGCATATGGCTGTGCTTGTGTATTTGTGTTGAACTTAAGCACATTCACATTTCCTGCTACAAGATGATGATGATTCTGAACAAAAATGTATGTGCACCTTTGTGTGTATGAGTATGCGTGTGTGTTAAAGCACGCTTTTGCCATATGCTCTTTATATTCTCGTTCTGTGATTGTCTTTCTGTTTCGCATTTATGTTTGTATATGCTGTTTATGCATGCATTTATATATGTACGTACAAGTATGATTATGCTAGATGTATCTGTGTGTGGATGTGGCTTTGTTTCCTCGCGGAATTATGGTTTTGAATTTTGCTTTGCGCTGCGTCGGCTGCAGCTTTTAGTTTTCGAGTGGTACGCGATTCATTGTGGTCTCATCATTGGTGTGGCGGCGGTGGCGGCAGCAACAACAGCACTACCATCAGCTCCCAACACATGCTCACAATGGTGTCATTTATATATCGACATGATATTGCCATCGCTGCTGTTGCTGCTGTTGCTGCTTTACCACTACTGCATTACCACTACCACGACAAATGATGGTTGAATGCTTTGTTTGTGTTGTTTTTGTTTATGTTGTCCAAAAACTGCACTGCCGCTACCGCTACCACGCGGATGCTGCTACGTTGTAAAGTATATTCACTATAATGATGATGATGGGATAGACATATAGACAGAAATGCGGAAAAACCGACAGACACACAGATAACCAAACAGGATGGATGTAATCATGTGACAAATAGACAAAAAGTTCTTTGATTATGCACGTTAATGACGACAACAACGGCAACCGGTGTACAGAGTTGTGCTGCTGCACATTGCTGATGCTGATGATGCACCTGAGTTTTCTATTTCAATAGAATAGAATGCAATGTGGAATGAAATGTGAAATAAAGCGGAGTGCACAGCGTGTGTGTGCTGAATACAGTGAATAGAAAAAGTATGGTATGCGGTCTTTTGAGTGGTAATAAAATTCTTTGACATACCGAGGTATGCGTTTCATAAGCAACAAAAAGTTATCAGTGGGCGCGCATTTGCCGCTATACACAACACAACACACCACACGCACACAGATAGCATACTGATTTTGAAATTGGAATTTATTTGTTTTTTTATTGTTTTTTGTTTTGCGAGTGGGGTAGCATTTTAATTTGTAGCTTTTGTTTGCATTAATGCTTATATATTTGAATACTCTACTTTTGACTGATTGAACTGAGATTTATTTTGGGTCTCGAAATTTACCCTTGATGGACACATATTTCTTTCCCCTAGTTTCCGGCTTTACATTCACCTAACCCTCTCTTCCTTCCATAACTTCCAATCTACCCAGATTTCCTTTTAGAATATACATATAAGAAAGAAGAACATCTTTTTTATAATTTCAGTTTAGACTAAAGTTTCCGATGATGAAGTAGAACACATTCCAAAAGAGATCCGGCTGAGTAATAATAATGCATATTTTATTAGATTTTGGAGTGTAACTTTCTTAATAACTTTTTGTTTTTGAACTTTTACTACTACATACATATGTACATACTTACAAGCTTCATATACATACATACGTACATACATAGATATAACTAGCCAAACCATTTCCTCACCACTAGATGTGCCACTTCACTTTATAGCATACGCAATTTCATTGCAGTATCATTAAAGTGACAAAAAAGAAGTAAGCAGATATAAGAAGAAGAAGAAACAGAATTTTATGTCTTTTTGACATTTAGAGCTCATAAAAATTCATCACGTTAATAATATGGTAGTATTTCGTACATAAATAATATGTACCTATGAAAATATGTGCATACTATGTATGTACATATGTATGAATATGTACATATGTACCTACATAAAAGTAACCACAAAAGTAACCATAAGCTGCCAGCCAGCTAGGCTTGCCTTTTTCTATACTCGGTGTCTATTTTGGGATGAGTTACTGCATGCAGTCCCCGATACTAAACCGCATTAACAACAATACACACACAACATACATACATACATATATGGTATTGAAACATTACTACTTTTTTCTTCTCTTCATGGGCACAACAGCAAATGGAGGACCTAGCCCGAGCTTTTCGCATCCACTCATTGACATTTAGTGTATATTTAGTCTATATTTGTAACTGAATGGAGGGGTACCACAGATTTATGCCGGATCCGAACGGCGAAATGAAAAGCTATTTATTGGCTAGTGTAGGTTAGTCATTGAATGCCAAGAAGTGGTGCAGTGGAACTTTTTTTTTCTACATTTTGATTTTGCTTGTGCCGATATTTGAACCCCCGGACACTCTGCGTAGCTAGTCAACACAATGCCAACTAGTAACCAAAAACTAAAAACGACACAAAAAAGCAAAACTACTAAAAGGACATAAAAATATGGCCAAAACAGCCGTTGCTGCCCTGCCACCATAAAACCAGCCAACCAACATTACACTCATAATTGCTAATGGAATATGCTATGATATCATCATTAACTTTGTATCTTTCTATCTTTCCCTCTTTGTCGGCCTTGCCGATCCCCGGCCCCTTTCGTCACCAATATGTCTCAACGACATCGTCAAGGTGTCGGTCGTTTGTGTCAGTTGTGTGCCTGCCATAATATTCTGCGACTCCTATTTAGCTCTATCTGCTGCCAACTTCTAGATGTGACATTTTTGGCATCATTTACCAGGAGCATTAAAACTAAAATCATCTTTTTGCTGCCGCCAGGTGATGCTTGCTGTAGCCATTGCCATTGCTATTACCCTCCTCGTTTTACCTTTTGACAACGGTTGCAAGTTTGTATTTTTTTTGTTTGTTTTTGCTTGCTTTGTTTTACATGCTACAGCGCTCCCTCTTGCTACCCTTATTGCTTGGGCTGCTGCTGCTATTACCTTCTTGGGTAATTGTTGCCGCCTAACTCCTAGGAGAAATTAATTTACAACTTGTGAGACATTTTCACTTTTTGTGTTGTTCTCTTCCTTCTACTTTTTCTTCTCTTGCCATATTTTTTGTTTTTTTTTTTTTTTTTTGTTTCTTTACATTTTCTTAATTTTTATTATTTTTACTTTTTTTTATTTTTTTTAATTTTTTTTTTTTTTTTATTTTTTTTTATTTTTTTATGTTCTATATTTCTTTAGCTTAAGTGTAGAGTTCTTCCATTTCTTCTTCTTCTGGTTCTTGTTTGTTGTTTGAATTGTGCGGTTCTCTAATGCGATCTTTGTAATATTACCTACCAGCAATTGGAGTAGAGTGGTAGCAGTAACAGCAGCAGCAGCAGCTGTTGTCTGCCTCACTTCTCTTTACTCTAGATATATGCTACTTTAATGATTAACCTATCTCCCTTACTTTGTTACTTTGTATCTATCTATGCTTTTACCACGGCCAATTCACCCCTTATCTCTCTACTTTTTAAATGCCATCTACGTGCTAATTTTATAGCGTTTTCACTCCACTTCCACCGCTCTGCTTTTTCGTTTATTATTTTCCGTAGGTTACCTAAGTTTTCGAAGTTTCATTTCTTTTCTTTTTTTTCTACTATTTTCTTTACTTTGTTGTTTTCCTTATTTTTGTGTTAATTGGTTCAGTCACCTGTCTGATTCCTTGATGTCCATTTAGAGTTTTTTTTTCCCTTTTATGGCAACAGCGGAAACGGATGTATATTTTAGCCTTAGCATCGTTTAAGATTACACATAAAATGTATATGCCTAGAGAAAATGCCTAGGAGGAGATGGATTGGTGAGCGACAGATAGGTTGGGTTCGTTTAGTTTGGAGGGCCGACAGGTTGGGTTGGTTTGTTTTGCCTGTACTGTGTAGCAATGGTGTTTTAGTTTCTTTCTACATTATGTACTTTGCGCCCTTATCTACCCATCGTCAATAACATCCACTCGTTCTTACATATTTTACCACCACCGCCCTCATGGTCAAAGTTAAATAAATTGCTCATCTCCATTTAGCAATTCCTTTCCTTTTATTGTTTCTATTTCATTCACTACTTCTATTTTGCTGGGTTTCTTCTATTCCATGCTTTGGTCTTGAGGTGCAGAATTTAATTTTTTTTCCACCCATTTTTCAGTTGACAGTTTTCATTTTTTTGTTTTAGGTGATTGTGTGTTTTCCGTACCATTTTTTTTTTTGTTTCACCTTAATCATACTGTTTATTTCGACGCTCGACATTTATGACGCTTTGCATGTACAGACGACATTGCTGTCAGCCAGACAGAGAGGCTGAAAGGCAGATAGACAGACGCAGCACTTGGACATAGCTTAAAATGATTGCTGCATAGTTGACAACGACGGCGACGACAGTGACTCCCTCTTTCCTTTCCTTAGCTTATATGAGTGAATTTGACAGTTAGTTGGTGTTTTTTTTTTCGATATTTATTTTTTGATTAATAGGTGTGTTAATGGATGTCGTTTTAATGTTTCCGTTCACCTTTCATTCTATTCCATTTCCCTTTCTAGGCCTTATACTTTCATTTTTGTTTCTCTATTGCTCTTCTTCATGGATATTTTTCAACAATTTGTGGCTAATTTCAAGGGTAGTTGTGCCAGTTAAATCGCTTCTCTGTAAATAATCTCAGCTTGTTGCCACTTTTCCATTTACTAAAAACACGGAAAAAATGTTTGCAAATGATAAAATGTAAGGAAAACAACATAGAGAGCTACAACAAGAATAGAAAAACAAGAAAATGAAAACAACTCAGATTGCACAATAGTTACAGTGTATACCACCTACGTTGTTTCATTATGAGAGTCTCGTGGCAAAGCAGGCAGACAGCGGGCTGGCTGGCTGGCTGTTGATGTGACGACTTACCTTGCCATATTCCTTCCTCCTCCTGCGTTGGAAGAAGTAAAAAAAACCTAATAAATTATAAGGAAATGCCTACCGTGTTTTAACACCACAATAGTATGTAGTAGTGGTAATATGTAGTAACATATAGTAACAGCTGGTATAATTTTCATAACCGCATCTCCACACCGACAGCAAACCCCAAAACTCAAAACCCAATAACCAAGACCACACTACACAGTTGAAAATGTTTTTTTTCGACGCTGTTGTACTACATAGTTTGTAAATACAAATATCTATGTACATATGTATGTGTAGGTAAGTGTGTGTGTATGTATGTTTTCATTCAATATTGTGCTTGTAGTAGTTATATGAGTAGCTAGAGCCAACATCCTTTTTAGTAGACACAAACCTTAAGTGATGCTTCTTGTGTTTTGCCAGCGTAGAAATAGCAACAACAACAAAAGCCAAAAACAACACAACCAAGTTTATTTACTTTTTATTTACAGTATTTATCTTGAAAAGTACCTATTGTTGTCTCCTCCCCTATCAAACTCTCATTTCTTCTACTTATATCACCATACATTTTCTTAATGTTTTTTTTTTTTTTTTATCTTTTAACTTACCCCTTTTACGTTGCCTCTCCGCCTGTCTGTCTGTCTGTCTGCCAGTAAGCCAGCTACTAAATATTTACGTTGGGCTTTATTGCTACTGTTAAAAACTCTTTTCTGGTATTTTGTATTTCAATTTGTTTGCATAAATATTTCAAATGCTGTTTGGGTGATACACGCGGTTAAATTTATATGTAAAACGGTGGGCGGGCAGCGGATGTTTGTTAGTTGTTGTAGAGTAGGAGAAGGAGAAAAAAGGTGATTTGTTGGCCAAAAATTTTTAGTTATAATAATAACTTCTATTGCGAATCTGAGAACAATTTATAGATAACGAAACAATTTCAATCATATTATTTATTAACTAAATAAATACTTAGTAAGTAGTACAGATGACTACAGATATGAAAAAAAGTTAGAAAGATTTGATAAACAAAAATGTGGAATGTGTTCTTCTAAGCCATAAGCCACGGTTATGGCTCATACTTCGTCTACGTTTCTCCATAGAACTTTTGAAAAGTTGAAGACGAAGTGTATAGGTAGTGAATACCATTTGCAGATAGCTTATAGTCTTATGTAGATTAATCTATATGTAGGTCTGGTTAAATCTCTTAAAAATTTCGTTCCAGCTCAGCGCCAAAATTGTACATACAAATTCTAGCTATTTTGAATATTGGAATTTTTTGCTTCAATCCTAGTTTTATTTGAAGCCTTGTTAATATTACCTGTCTAATATTGTACATATCAGTGTGTACACAATACTGGTCCATTCCATAAAGCCGTTTACAATGTTCAAGACGAACGTTTTTCTTCTAAGTTTATTTATTTCTATTTTTTATGTTTTTCTTTGAACCAAAACTTTATTCATGCATTTATCACACATTTGTTTCCTCTGTTTCTTTTTTTTCTATGCTCACACTTTTTCGAATGTCTTAATATCATCGTATATATTTCGTTTTATTTTTATTTCATTTTATTTTTGTTTTATTTTTTTTTTTCGTTTGGTAACTCTAGCAGCAAAACGTCTTTCTGCAATTTTCGTATAAATTATTCAAAACATGTGCTTCGACAGTGTTTACTGCCATGAGTGCGCGATTGAAAAGAAAAAGTTATACCTACTGCCGGCGTAGGTACACGGTGTGACGTTGAGTTTGTGTGCTTGAACTCAGTTCAATTCAGTATAGTATAGGATATTTTTAGGCGCGCGAGCAATGTTAAAACTTTTATCGCTCTCAACAAAAATTTTGTTTTTTGTCGTTATTTTATTTCTACTTGTTCGATTTTTTTCTGGGTTTTTTCTTCAAACTTTATTATTTTGCTCGTGGCTGTTGCTTTCTTGTTGCTTGCTTGCTGTATATATCTATTTGCAGTGAATGTCTCTATGATATTTTTTAATGCTAGAATTGTTATATATGTATGTAGTACATAAATATATTTGTATGTATATGTACATATGTTGTATCTACAAAAAAAGTATCGAAATATCTAAAAGTACAAAATAAAAATGAATTTTATATGTAAATAGATGTTAGGTATGTAGTAGTGAAAAGAAGAGAACAGCCGAGAAGCGTGTTGCTGTTGTTGTTACTGTTGCTGATTTTAAAAGCCCATGAAATGTGATGCTTTTTGAGTGAGTGACTTTATTTGCTTCTTAGTGTGTAGTAAGCATCAGAGTAAAGTGATGTTGTTTAGTGGTGAATGTTTTAAGATTTTTCAGTCTTTAGAAGTTGTTGGATTTTTGTTTTTTTTTTACTGTAGCAGCATGTTGATCCTTACCAGTTTTATATAGTACATACATACATAGTTGTTGGTATGTAGATATTATTGGTTGTTGTTGTCATGTTGGCAGCTTTTCACGTTTCAACAATTTTTTTCTTTCCTTTTCCATGGTAGAAGATAGAAATGTATATGTGTAATTTGTTGTATGTAATTGTAACTGTATATTTATGCTTGTATGCCTATTTGTATGTATGTGTGTGTGTTTGAAGAAAGTAGAAACAACTTTGTGGATTTTAACCTTTACGCACGTTTTATCAAAGTGTATCTACTTTCGGTGATTGTTGTTCTATATGATGGAAGTTGAAGAACTTTTCAATTTCTTTTACTGTGTACAATTGCATACATACATATATATGTATGTATGTATGTGTTTCTGCATGTGTCTACGTCTATGAAATAGAATATTATTCAGAATAGTTCAAGGTGCGCAATAAAGTTAAAAAATTTTATTCGTTCTCTATTTTGGTTTTTTGGGTACTTCTTTATCTTCTTCTACTATTTTATTTTTACTTTTTTCTCTGCCTTTATTGCTTTACGGCGATATTGAAATTGAAATGTAAATGATATTGCTTTTTTGTTTTGTTTTTGTTGATACTATCTTGTCATACTCATATAACAAAAAAGTTTGAGATATATCGGTTTCTTACAATATACATTTATAATACTTGTAGATAAATTTTAGATTAACGTCATTTTTCCCACTCACATTTTTATATAAGTAGATAATGTAAGTTCTCAAATGTAACACTAAAAATTTAATATTTTTTCTATAAATGGCTTTTATATTTCATGTTACACTCTTCACATAAGTATTATGCTATTGTACGTAGATATTGGATCATATAAAAAGTATCCGCGGTATATCTGGTTGTTGTTTTGTGCGCCCGTATCTCCTGATAGTTTGAGTGTTGATCTTGCTCCACCAGTTGCAAAACTTCATTGGCTTTTTTAGTGGCTAGAGCGATGTGTATCTTTGATATCGAAATTTCCGGAACGGAATCTAGCGCAAACCACTCCTGAGTCCAGCGTTCACTCAGAGCATTCACACCGTTAACCGCACACATTTTCGGCCTGTTTTTGCAGAGGTTTTACCTTTTCTATTGTAATAAAGCATCACATAGCGTATTTCTTCATATATTTCAGTCATTTTCAAATCCAAGTTACTTTCTTCACACAAAATGTAGCCCTGAAATGCCACCTTTCAAGCATGTGTTCGTTTGACATAATCGGACAAGGGTTACCAGATTTGTGGGTTCCAACATCACCTTGTAACGAAATACCACAGATACTGTTCATATGACCCGATATATGTATAGTAAGTTTGAGAATCTCTGGAGACGCGGAGAGTTTAAGAAAATTGCTCACTCGCACAAGATGTTGTGAAAATAATTGTTCGATGAAGAGAATTGTAAATTTAAAATGTACTCATGATTATTATGAGGCAGAATCTACCTATATAAAACCAGTCAGGCGATTTTTAGTACTTAATTAAAATTTTTTCGAGAATCAAACCAAAGCGCTTTACAATCCAAATTAAAAAGGGAAATTTATATATGAAATTTTATAGTTGTAAAAGTTTTTCGACTAGTAATTAATCAACCTACTTGTAATGTATTACCATTATATAAAATCTATTTATAAACTTATATTAAGCACATGTTTCACTTTTTAACCACTTACTATTTCACTTACAAAGTTCACGCAAAATTCACAACTGTGAATAACGTGCGACTAATTGTTGGCCTCTATCCCCTGGAAGGCTGCTTTCTCACTCAAATCATACCCAACAAACCAAATATGTATATAAGTGACCAGTAGTATAAAGTTGACTAAAAAACAACAACAATTTCAAAAAAGTAAAATTTAAATGCGGTAAATATTTTTTATTAGTTTTTTTTGTTTATAACTTTTATGACCAAATATTTTTTTTTGTTTGTTTAGAAACGAAAAAAAAAACATTAGACTGTCTGTCGTCTGAAGATCCATTTTTTAAGATAAACTTTACACTTCCGACGACAACGCTTAGCATATTTTTAAGGGCAATGGGAATTCAACATTTGCCGCGGTCATTGCGTCATATGCGAACTGTAGGCCCATTTTTTTATAAATACACTTAACAGCTTCACATACCATAAGCTTCAACATTTTCTACTTTATTCCCTATCCCCAATTTATTTTACATCTAACTTTTATGTTGGTAAAGTGAAAAAAGAGGAAGTAAGATTTGAAATGAATGGAAATGTTCGCTTTAGAGCAAAATCTCAATTGTCTAATAATATTCTTGTTACTTTGCAAACACCACTGGCTCCCTCTACTATTGCTGTTGCTGTTGTTTCATGCTACCTTTTTCGCTTGGTTTGGTTCAAAGAATTTTAACACAGGTACAAATGGGATACACTCTGAAAAAAATTTCGTTAATCAGTTGTGTATAATTTTAATCTGTTTTTTATTTTTAATTATATATTGATGATTAGCACTTATACATACATACGCATATACATATATATATATGGTACATAATATGCATTGTTTAAGTATATTTTTTTTCGCTTTCTTATTGTCTATTTTGTAATTTCATGTATTTTTGTACACATCTTTTTGCAGTGTATAGCGGATTTTTCGATGGTATTTTTACATTAGAATATCATATTAAATACACCAAGACACTGTTTTTTAGACACTATTTTTAGCATGTGCTTGTGTTTTCGGTACTTTTCGTTTGTCTGTCCAAGTGAATGACTGGGTGTACATTCGTGTACATTCATACATATGTACTTATGTACAAGTACATGTATAGTATGTATGTATGTCTATCAGTTTGTCTCTCAGCCTGTCAGCCTCTCTGTCTGTCTTCCTTGTATGTCAGTTTATTTGTTAGCTTATTCACTTTACCATGGTTTGTATACCAAATGCTCTGTGTATTTATATGTGAATGTATTTTTCTCTGTCCGCCATCTAATTTTTTTTATGTTGCATCCATTTTTTAAGGTAAATGCGAATGTTATTTGAGTGTTTATTTTTTTTTCACTGGATTCTTGTTTGATTGTTTTTTTTTTACTACAGTATGTAAGTAGATTTTGTGAGCATATCACTTCAGCGTGTGTTTTGAAGCAGCATGATTTTTTTATATGCTTACATATTTTATATGCGCTACACTTGAATGCTTCTCTTAAATATTTGATGTAATTTGCGCGATTTATTTACAACATTACTACACCTTTTAACTCACACACATAGATGTACACAGAACAGGAGAGACATATGATATACATACATACGTACGCACACTTTTTTTTGGTGTAGAAGTTCCTAGTAGATACAATTTTTAAAGAGTTAAATTTTTTTTTATTTCACAGTATATTTCTTTACAAATTTAAGGTACATATTTTAAAGAATTTCCACATTCAATTAGTACATACACATTAAAATATGATTAGAAACATTAAGCGAAATACAAAAATTTAATTCAGTTGTCAATTTTGATTTTAATCTCACGCAATATTATTTCCTGAAATGGAAATAATTAAATTGGAACATGTTGACAGCAATTTATTAAATTTTTAACAACCATCAACACCAGCAAATTTTCTATAACTGAATTTCTAGTAATACGTGTGTGAGTTTGTGTGTGCGTATGATATCAGCACATTTTCAGCATAGTATGTACACTCAGGAAAAACACGGTCTAAATTTAAGAAAAGCGGTAAAAGCGTAGTTGCTAGTGCGCTGGACTGTTGCGCAAAATGTCCGGGGTTCAAATTTCGTCGCAGGTAAAATCAAAAAGTAGTAAAAATTTCCTATGAAAAGCTTTTCACTTCACCGTTTGGATTCGGTATAAATCAGTAGGTCAATTCAATTCTAACACGCACAACATGAGTGGATGCGAAAATCTCGTCCTAAGGTCTTCCATGGGCTGCTGTTCCATTAAAAGAAAAAAGTTACTTGATTTTAGGCCGAATTTTTTTTCTCAGTGTAGCTGTATATAGTGTCACTCTATATGTTGTTGGTATGTTTATTACTGTTAATATGCCTGCAAACATTTAAAATATTCCATTTTGCCTCTTTTTCTTCAGTTTTCTGTGTGCTTATAAATTTTTAGTTCCATTGTCATATACACATACACACACACACAGTTTAAGTTTATATGACTCGAAATTAATAGCATATTATCTATGGGAGCACATTTATGTATATGTGCTTTCGAAAATGCTTGTAACAGTTTTATTTCAGCTGAACTCCTATATTTTCCAAATAATTGATTTAGTTAAATACAACTGCTGTTGCTTTTGCTGTCGTTATTACCACATTTGAAAACTTTTTAATTGCAGAATTTTGAAGCTTTTGTTTTTGAAACGAGTAGATCAGTAATTTCCTTAAATTGTAAATAATAATATGAAGACTTCCCTTTTAAATTGTTGTTTTTACTTTTTATTGTCTACTTTTAGGCTTGAATTGTAAGCACTGCTTGCAAATTATTATTATTTTTTAATTCCAAAAGTATGAAGCATATTTATAAAAGCTTAGAATATTAATATTATTTGTAAGAGTAGAAGAAAAATGTTCTATATACAAATATTTAAACCATTGTTTCTTTAAAAAAAAAAAATGTACGCATATTTTTAGGTTGAAATTATAATATGATATGCAAACATTATTCTCGTAAGAGCAAAAAATACAGGCAAATATTGGAAGCAACATTGCTGTGCATAACAGTCACCATTGCCCTTTTCTTTACAGTTTTTAACCTGTACCTACTTTAAATAAAGCACCCAAAGAAATCGTTTCCATCGAATAAAATTCAAATTTTAAATAACAACTCTGTCTAGCGGTTTAATTAAATTTAATAGATAATAAAATCGAATGCTGTTGCTAAATTTCATATCATATTTTTTGTACTTAACTGGCAAATGTTCCCAAGAAATTAATGTTAAATGAGCGCAGTTTCATGTAATTTAACATAGAGAAAAAAGGAAGTTATTAAAGCTTTATAGATATTTATACTTTGTTTTCGTTCTTTATCACATTAATGGATAAAAAAAAAATAATGGCTTAAAAATATGAGTTTTCTGTATACCCGTGAGAGTATGCTACAAAAGTTACCATTTCATAAGATTTCCCGTAGAAAAGCAGAAGCTTACTTTTATACAATCAGAAAAAGAGAATGCCTCGATTTCACACAACACGCCACCATCGTCGTTGTCACCCTTTGTATCTTCATTCTTCTTAGCATCGTTACAATCCGATGGGCAACAACATACCGTTTGCGCCGCTGCTGCAGTGCCGACATCAAAAAGAACACTTTTGTGCAGGTGAAGTTAGCATCAATGATGGGGCTGCCATTGACGCTAACTTCACTGCAGCAACAATAACATCATGAGAAATAATTGTTTTTTCAACATATTTCCACCCCCATTTATTTTATTTTTTTCTCTTCGTTTTTTGTTACACTCCCGTACATACCCCTGAAAGTATGCTTCATACTCGTATATGTATGTATTTCTCATATGTGCATTTTCATATTTGTTGTTCAAGGATGCCAACCATTCATACCTTCAATCGCTGCTTGCCTACCCGCACGAACTTACATATATACAGAGACAAACATACATATGCACATTATGCACGTTGATATGCACCTCTAGCATCATAAACGGAAATGTTGACTCATATCTGTATTGCATACACAGAGTGACTGCACATATATGCCATAAATGATTACATGCAGGTGCTTATATGCCTCCATACATGCATGGGTATTTGTGTTTGTGTTTATGTTGTGTGAGAATTGCTGCTGACGAAAAGCCTTTAATCGACAGCAACATATTCGATTTTAATATTCATATGCCTGTCATAAATTCATAAAAATATTCACTCGGTAACTTGGTAATATCAAGTATGAAACAAAATCACACACACACACACACACACACACACTCACACATACATACATACATGTATATTCATAAAGTAAAATGCAGGCATACCCATACATATACAAATGTATGCGAATATGCACTCACTTGCAAAGCCACCGAACCAAACTAACAATCGGCACCCGCACACGTTTGCTTCTTCGGGTGCTGTTTATCGTTTGGTTGTTTGTTCTTGCTACAGCAAGAACAATAACAACAGCAGCAACAGCTCAGTAACATATATCGAGCGCATATGCGATAAATTGCTTGCGAATGAGTTTCAAGTGTATATTCGTCGTACTGCTGTATTTTTGTGTGTTTTCACATGGAGGAAAATGTGGTACGATGACGAAAAAAAAGAAGTTTTTCTCTGTTTTTTTGCTGCACAGTGAATTCAATTCTAAGAGTTACTGTTTAGAAATGAAACGTTACGATATTTTGAAAAGTTTGTGAATTCTGGCGTGTGCAATATAGTTTAAATTTTGAATTGAAGAAACCAGAAGAAATCATAAAAATCAGCAAATTAATTAGATTTAAATTATTCGCTTAAAATATAAATTTCATGAACTATGTAATACATTTGTGGTGAACCTTGCGAGTTTGTAGATACCAGGATAAAATGTAAGAAAATATAACTCTTATTTCTGTTGAACTATTCCACTAATTATTAATAAGTTTATACAAGTAAAGTAAGACGTGACACGCCACTTAAAACCATCTGGTAATTGGTATTCTCTATAGAGTAGTATCTACCTTATAATTGTTATTCAATAGTTCGTTTTTAATTTTGGTTGAGTTTTTTAAACAACGGATCACACTGTACCTACTTCTGCTACAGGTGCAACACATTTAATTTATTTTTTCTATTAAATTTTAAATTTTTACGTTTGGGCATTGAAGCAGCAGCATATATAGCAGGCTAAAATAGCAGCAACATATGCTTTGCTGCAAGACGTGTTTAATGTTGTAAGCAGCAACAACAGGCCAACGAATGATAGCCCAAATTGCACTGTAAATATTATTCTTAAAGCATAATTTTGAGCGTCTTTAAAAATTCCATTAGCAGTTACCTATGACTCAGCATTTCGGGTTTTCTCTCACTACATAATTTTTTCGAAATTACCTTTAGTACTTTTTAAACTTTAAGTACTTTTATATATAAAACTTTTCTGGCTACATTCGGGAAAGGTAGCAGCACAGCAACAAGATTTTCTAATAAGACGACTTGGTTTTTTAATAACTCGCTTGTTTGGTTTGTTTATTGACCCTGGTTTTTTTTTTTTTTTGTTTCTTTTTGCTTAGTGCAATTTTTTTACTATTTTTTGTACGCTCTACCTTTTAAGAAAAAATATCATTACTATTAATATTATTATTATAAAACTTTAATTCATGTTGAAGCAAATAAACAACATGACAAGTACAGAACCAGCAAGCAAAACTTACAACAACTCAGCACACTGCAACAAAAACAGCATCAACACTAAAATATACTCATTAAAATGAAAAGGAGAGGCAAAAGTTTAGTAGTATGCGTAGTGAAAGTAGTAGTGGTAGTTGAAGTTGTAGGCTTGTGCTTGTCTTTCCAGTCAACATTTACTGTTTTGAGTTGCAGAAAGTTGATGTAGAAATAGCAGGAACTACAAAAAATACTACATGAGAAGCTGAAAAAGAGAAAATAGTAAAGCTGGAAGTCTCTTATAAGTTTTCTAATCTCAACTAAAAGTTGTGCGGAAAAGAATCAGCCACGCTTAAGCAATGAAAACATCTTGGTGGAAAAAAGAGGACATGTTGTGTGTCAGCTCGGCAACTGCTTCTATATAGTACATACTATATTATACATGTATGTTTGTATATTGACCCTTGCCGCACTCGCTGTCTGTCAGTTGGCTTTTGTATAAATTGTAGCAGTTAAATTAGTTGTAGTGATGAACATTTTAGTAGCAGTGGAAAGTAAAATACTACCCCAATGGGAAGTAAGTGAAGCTCTAATATTGTTTAGTAGCTTAGCTCTAACGGATGAAACTTAGAGATACATATACTTGGCCTTACTTGGAAAAGCTTCGAAGAACGACATTTCCCACTTTTCAATAAAATTCTCTACAATCGCTTCGAACTGTTGAGCTTCAAAAAATTGTGAAATTAATGTTGCTTTGGAGAATCTCTTCATTTTGTTGCCATCAAAGCGCTTCAAAATCTTCACTTTCCATTGGGATTATGAAAGTATGTGGCAGCATACACATAGAGCACTAAAGTTAGTTGTAGTCCTTGAGCTATTGTGCCTAAAAGTATTTTTGTATGTTTTATACTTTTGCAAATGTTGTTGACTCTTTTTTTTTTTTGAAAAGAAAAAACAAAAGAAAAATCCAGAGAAGTTATAAAAATAAGGAGTTTTGAAATAACCCAGTTTAGTACGAGTAGTTCAAACATTTATTTCTTTATTTAAAGATGAGGAAATTAAGGTTATATAAAATGAGATTTAAATGTACATATGTATTATTACATACTCAATGTAAATATGTAAAAATTAGCGTTTATGCACAAAATCTGCTAACAACCAGAAAACGTAAGTATTCTTTTAGGATTTAAAGTATTTACGCCCACCATAAGAAGCAAACTAATTTGCTATAATAAGAAAATAAGAAAGCAAGAAATAAATAAGGAAGCGGAAATGAAATGCTTACGTTTTTACAAAATACATGGAAAAAATGACCGGATATGTTATTTTAATATTCCTAAAAGTATGCTAAATATTTGATTAGTACTGTGCACATATGCTGCTGTTTTTCGTTGTCATCGTTTTCTTCATCATCATCTGCTATGTTACGTTGCGCTGTTTCTCCATTTTTGCCTAGACGATAAGATTCAATTCCTTTTATTTTTATTATTATTATTATTTTTTTTTTGCAGCAGTTTATTTTTAATGATTTCTTTCCTTCTTTTTTTATTACAACAAAAATTCTTTTTTTTAGCTTTTTTTTATTTAATTTTCTCTGCCTAGATTTCATTTGGAACCTACATTTCACTATGACATATGTATGTATGTGATTGTTGTTGTAATTTCTTTTAATTTGTTTGTATAACGTTACCTAGTAACTGGGTCATACTTATACTCGTAGGTATGCTGATATGCATTAGGTCGTGTGTTTGTTTGTGTATGTAAGTAAATAGGGATATGAATTGGCATATGTAAGATATCTTCTTATGTTATCGCTGTGTGAAATGTAGTTTGGGCAATGTGTTTAGGCGTTTGTGGAAACAAATGAATGTAAAAGTCTTGAGGGAAGTTAAGACGTGGGGAATAGTTAAGCAAGCTCAAATGTGATTTATGCTTTTGCTACTGATTGCTGTTATTGAATATCCTTACCTATTACCTTTTTGAATTGCTGGTAATCGAATGAGTAAAAAAAATTATTTAAAATATTCAAATTATTTGTTCAAACGTTTTAACTTTTTACACCAGCATTTTGGAGGTATAACTTTTCTTGATGGTTTCGTAGTTAGTTATACATTTTTTCATTTCGATGCTAAATATCAAGTCTGAAATTATTTTATTAAACCAATGCTACGCAAATCTAACTTTGTAGTTGTCTTTTACTGTAATGGGGTTTCCCTTGCCTACTGTAATCGCATTTATTATTTGTTTTTTTTTTTTTTTGTATATGCTATATTTAGTTTTAACACATACTTTGAGGTGCCATTCAAAAAAAAGTACTTAAGTTAAAAGGCTATGAATTTATTTGTATGGCTAAAATAGAACAGTTTTAAACCAATGGAAGTGAACCCGAACAGTCATAATGGACTATATTTTAGTTTGTAGCAATGTCACTTAAAAAATTATTTATTTTGCTATGAATCTCAGTAAGTTTTACCTTCTTCCAATCGCTATTACATTTTTAAGCAAATAATCCTGCTGTAACATAATAGCAATTGAATTTAATACTACATCAAATGACAGTATCAACTAGGCCAAAAAGTATACAGCACTTATTCAATGGCAATACAAAAGCAACAGAGTGTCGCTACACTTTCTCGCTTTGTTTTTTCTTTTTTGTGATATTTTATTATCTGATGAAGTGTTTTGTGTTATTGTTGCGGTTTTCTTTATTTTTCAGCTGTGTTATTTCTTTGTTTTGAATATTTGTGTTTTTACATTTGCTTCCCTCTGCCTGATTTATGTACAGTGATGGAAAAAATAATAGAAATAGAATAAATTCTAACCATACCGATAATTTTCTTAGCGAATTCTATGCGTGAAGCCTACTGTGCACGATTTGCTGATAACGGTACTTTATTTTGTTTTAAATTTTGTGCATATTTCGGCATGAATGCTTGTAGCATTTGAGTGTTTTTCAGTCAAACACGTTTTTGCCTTGGAAAAAAAATAGAAACGCGATTAAGTTTCGTCAAAATATTTTCCTAGAATGTGTGAAATATTTTAATTGAGGTAGTTTTTGGACATTCAAAAAAGGAAAAAGTGTCCGAATAGCAATTCTTGCGAAATTCGTCCTTCTGCATTATTTCTAGATTTAGAATGAGTCGTGAAGTGCATTGCACAGATGTGGAGAGAGAAGTCATGGGAAATCTCAAAAACGATGGCAAATCAATGGCTGAAATTGCGCATATAATGAAGTGCTCCAAAAAAAAAGTGTTTTCCGCAATTCATTTTGAAGAAAAACAAGAGAAACGAGGCATGAAGCGAAAAACTTCCCATAAATTCGTTCAACTTCTTATTCGGCAGTCGAAAAAAAATGCATTTCATTCATCGGAAGAACTAAGGAAGGAGTTAAATGCACCTGTTGCGAGCCGTACAATAAGGAATAGGCTGATAGCACGTGGTTTGAAGGCACATTCAGCAAGGAAAGTACCATTCCTCAGCAAGAAGAACATCCAGAACCGAATCAATTTTACAAAAAGACATTCAACGCGAACAAATTGGAAAAATGTCTTGTTGTCTGACGAAACAAAGGGGAATTTGTTTGGATCTGACGGAAAACCCCAAGTAAGGCGCCCCAAAAATACTGCACATGATCCAAAACACACAATAAAAACAATTAATCTTGGTGGTGGCAACATTATGCTATGGGGATGTTTTTCAGCATTCGGTGTTGGTCCAATATATTGGGTGAAAGGTAAAATGTGTGCCACCGACTACGTTAACATACAAAATAGTATAATGCTGCCATATGCAGAGGAAGAACTGCCAATAAAGTGGGAGTTCATGCAAGATAATGACCCCACACACTCATCAAAACTTGCCAAAAAGTGGTTCCGGGACAAACAAATTTCTTTGATGGAATGGCCGTCACAATCACCAGACCTGAATCCAATAGAATATCTTTGGCGAGTCTTAAAAAAACGAATTGCTGGGTTTAAGTCCAAAAATAAGGAGGATTTATGGAGAAAAGTACAGGCTAAATGGTACGCCATTGATCCATCAATTTGTGCCACAGTGGTGGATTCCATGGATCGTCGGTGTGTCCAAGTTATAAAAAATCGTTGTAGAACTACTAAATATTTAAAAAAAAACCATTCTACTAATTTTTATCACAGACTTTTACTTAGTTTCAAGTTTTTTGTTTCTATTTTTTTTTTCCAAGCGTAATAAATGAAGTTAATTTTTTTTATATGTGGACTTTCAGAAATACCTTCTTATTTTTTATTTTGAAATATCATGGAATAAGTAATAAATAACAATTATAACATTTGAAAAGAAAATTCATTTTACAAAAGAAAATTTGAACATTAAAGGAAAAATAGGTCGTTTGTATTATTTTTTCCATCACTGTATGTATTTATATAAAGTACATTTCTAGGAGCAAACTCAATATGATCTAAACAAATTTGTGCAAAATAGAAAAAAGTGCTCTACGCACACAAATACACAAAACGATAACCGCTTTCAATTTACGGCTTTTGTGATGTTGTTGAGTGTTAATATCGGTGCGTGTGTGTGAATATGTATGTATTTGGTTAGGTTTATGTTTGTACTTATTGGCTTTATTGAGGTTCTTTTTATGTGTGTGTGTGGGTGTGTATGTGTGTGTGTGTTGGGTATTGTATGTACTATGTTGAAAACGAAAAGCTTAAAGCACTAATTTATATTTATTTTTGTAGATATAATTTAATGACGAGTTAAGTCAGCCACTTTCTTTCTCATTTCCTCACTTTTTCCTTTGTTCATTCTCTTTATCGTTTAATTGTGTTTCTTTTATTTCTTCTTTGAAAACACATACACACGCCTACACTTCCGAAGGAATTTTGTTGGAATTAAGTGTCAAAATAAATATGAGTAATTACAATTATTTACATATATTTGTATTTGTATGTGTCTGTGTGCTACGCATATACATCTATACTATAAGTGAATATGCTTCGTGTGAGTGTGAATATGCTCAAATTAGCAGCAGAAGCAAATGTAGAAAAGAAAACGTAATGGAAAATATCGTTGAAAAATAGAGTGCCCTACTGAATGCACTTGAAACTTTGTTGTTCTTTATACATACTCGTACATATATTTTTCTTCTCATTTGCAGTTCGAATATAATTCAGAAGAAGCGCCATTCAATTGAACTAATTGCTCTATTACTCAATTACTCTGACTTGTGATTAATTTCAATTAGTAGCGCTCACCGCAATTTATTTGTGTGTATTGTGTGTATTCTTCAAATCACACAAAAGCAAAGCATAGGTACTAAGTGCTTAGGTACTAAGTAACTATTTACTTACTTACGCTAGCCGGGTAAGGTACTGAGTAAATACTACACTTTTTCTCTTAAATACCTGCTATAAATAAACTTTTTATAATTTTTTCTTACTAATTTAAATTAATTACACTTTCGTTACAACGTCGTACATACATATTGTAGTTCACTAGTATTCCCTATTTTTTTTTTTGTTGTTGCTGTTTTCAATTGATAGTAATTCTTTCCCTATTTTTGTGTGTTCTTTCTGGCTTCCATCAGCCGGTGGCTGCAGTTAAAGCAAACATTTTTACAGTTGCGTATTGCATTGAAAACAATTTCTCTTTGGTTTTTTTTGTTTTTTTTTTCATTTTCACTTATTTTTGTCATTGTTTTTATTTACAAAACTAATTTCTCTACATTCTATTTACATTTCATGCCCAAGCTGTGTGCGGTGCTGTTTTCCCCTGTTCGTGTTCATTCCTTACTTTTTCGTTCTACTTTGTATTACGCTGCTCCTGCGATATTTTCCCCTCAATCTTTTTATAACAACTTTATGCATACTTTTAATCTCTTATTCACTTATTAGCTTAAAAATCTGCGTAATTTATTTACATACATAAATATCAAATATTTATATTGTTATTGTTATATTTTTTGTCTCTCTCTTTCTCGTTTGTTTCCATCACATCTTGTTCCTGTCTTCTGTTTTCCTGCTGGCTTCTACTACGTTCTTCTACTACACTACCACTACTACATGCTACTACTACATGCTACTACTACATGCTACTACTACTTGCTACTACTACTACTACCACTACTGTGTGTGTGTGTACATTGCTGGTTGGTTGGTAATATTTGCAGCGAGGAAGCGACGAACTTTTAAGTCAAGCAGCAATTATGGCGCCCGCTTCCGACAATAATAATCAGGATTTAGCCACAAAGAAAGCCAAATTGGATTCAAGCACCGTGCTTGGTGGAGTTGGTAAGTTTTCTATTTTTATTTGAATATGTATTCTGCTCTTTAAATTTGTTTAATCCTTTTTTTTTTTTGTCTATAAAAATAGATTTAGTTTTGAGGTATACGCGATTCTGATATTGTTTAATATTTGTCTGTGAGGCTTTTAAATTAGCAAAGTAGCTTAAAATATTTACATTTTCGGTATTAAGAATTTTGCAGTTAGTGTTGGTTATATATATAAGTACCTAGTTATGTACTTGAAAGTGCAAGATTTTATTACTACTTAATCTAAAATTACTACAGCTTAAAGATTACAGTTTTACTAAAAACTATACTTAAATGTCGTGGAATTTCACTTTCATGCAAGATTTATATCTTTGGATGCATTCCACACTTTTGAATTATAATTTTCTAGTTATTGGCAGTTAAGTGCAGAGGTGCCTTAATTACTTTCTGCAGTTCTTTTTACTACCCTTCATTGTATTTCTCAACTCATATTCATAGTTTCTTAGTGAATATAAATCCTTAACCGGTACCTAGTATGGTTGTTTCGAACCCTTACATATACATACATAGTATATACACATATTATGAACTATAAAATAGTAAGTATGTATCTTTTCTCTTAAGTGAGTATATGTATAACTTTTATGAATGAATGTTCAATATTTTATAGTTCTTACGGAAAATAGGACAATATATCATTTTGGCAATAAACTCGCTAATTATGCTTAAAATTTGAGTCAATATAGTTCAGAGGTTGATGGATGGATAGCATGTAATAAAATGGAAAAGTAAAAAGTTTATTGCGCTTACGACGACAACACTTTAACCAACGTCATCTTTCACTCATTCCACGCCCGGTGCTACACAAAATCGAATGCATACCCTGCAGTGCAAAAATGAGTTAGTACACAAAGTACCTAGTACATATATTACCTAGCAAAAAATGGGATAGCTAGCTCAAACCTAAGCCACTTTGCTTGCTTATACTTTTCTGTTTGTATACAAAGAACTTCGTTTTACATAGACTTTTTTTTTTTGGTACTTAGTTTCTTTCAATAATACTACTCGCATTCAGTGAAAATATATGCTTAATAATATAATATCATTTTCTGACTACAAAATTGTAGTCCGCAACTAGTTGACGCAATATCAAAACATGCAAGTTCAATGTCTAGCTCAAAAGTTATCGATGATATTGTCTTTTCGAAGGACATCAACATGGAAAAAACACCAGTAATTTGCGTGTAAATGAGATAGAGGAATGAACTACATGTGTTTTTTTTTTTTGGAGCTAGTTAATTAATTACCTTTTGAGCTAAATTGGCTACACTGCAGGGTATGGCTCGAACACACATACGCACTTGTCTATATACATATACTTATATAAATATGCATCAATTAAGTAAATATTACGACACACATTGTTTGAAACCCACAAAAAGTGCTTATAATAAAATCTGGCAACGACCAAAAAATTATTATGGAAAATAAACAAATCAATAAAATTGGTTACAATCCAAAGACTGCACACAAGCTAATAAAGCACATATATATACATAAGCATATATTGGCATATGGTTTTGTTTTTGGGTTTGTGTGTGTGTGTGTGTGTGTGTGTGTGTGTATGTGTGTATGGGTATGAGCCAATGAAGGTGGTAAAGATTCGAATTTATGAATTACAATGGAGAGGATGTGAATTAATCATAAATTGACCCCATGAATGAAATATAAACAAGAGGTACACACTCACGCAAAAGTTGCATTAATGTTTGTGTGTGTCTGTGTACATACTTACTATACAGTACTTTCAAGAAGAAAGCAATCGGCTTCTTCGCATGAAATAATTTGAATATCAAGTAGGCCTTGATTTTCAAAAAACTTGATTTCATTGTAAATTTCGCAATGTAATTGTAGAAACAGTCCATTATATGCTTTCGTCTCAAGAGCATATTTAAGAAATGAGTTCTGTATACGCGAAACGTTTTGAAGCAGTCTCTCTTTGTTCCCATCCAAAAGGTCCCAAGATGTCCCACGTGAGTGCTTCCTAGTACTTAAAAGAGTCGAAGGCGTTTATCCAGCATTGGACCAACACTTTTTGGTGCACAAAAGTGTGGACCACCACTTGCCAAATCGCAGCATTTGCAGAGCTATCTCGAAAGAGGAGGACTTGGTTATAAAGAGGATTTTCGAAGCTAATCCAGCCAAATCCTTGAAAGCAGCTAAACAAAAATTGGCTCAAAAGGGCATAATTGTCTCTCTGAATACAATAAGAAACCGTTTGAGCAATCGGCTTCTTCGTTACTCCAATTTCGAGTAACGACGGTAAAACCCTTACTAACTGCAAAGCAAATAAAAAAACGCCAAGAGTGGGCAACTGAACATGTGGATGACGGTTGGAGCCAAGTGGTGTTCACAGACGAATCCTCCTTTTGGATGACAAACACTATTAAGCGTATTTGGTCCACTAAAGACGGTAAGATGCTCCAGCGATCAGTGAAACATCCAGGAAAGGTTCATGTTTGGGGATGCTTCACAAAACAAGGATTTGGCAAATTAATCATGTTCACGAGGAATTTGGATGCCAACTTCATGACCACGATATACTGTCGTGGACTTCTACCATCAACGGATATGTGGTTTGGGGCAGGAAGACGAGATTGGGTTCTTCAAGAGGACAACGACCCAAAACATCGCAGTCACTTGTGTAGCAGTTGGAACGAGGAAAACGGCATAACTTCTTTGGATTGACCCTCACAGTCGCCAGATGCGAATCCGATCGAAAATGTTTGGGCTCTTATGAAGTTAAAACTACGTGGGAAAAAGATAGGTTCAATAAATCATTTGAAGTGGCTTCTTAGGGTAATATGACGAAGTTTAACACGGTCATATGCTGAAAAATTAGTCGATAGCATGCATTTCCGTTGTAATGAAATTACAAAGAATGGTGGCGACCGGACGCCATATTAATATATTTGCGCAATGAATAATTTATCATTTCAAGATGCTGTGGACTTTTTTTTAAGATACCTTAATTTTTTACCAGCGATTACTTAAGACAATTGCTTTCTTGTTGAAACTACTGTAAATCCTTATAGTCAAGCACAAAATTCTCTTGCATTTGTTTTGCTGTTGTTGCCCCGATGGTGTATATGTTACAAACACATTGTATTTAGAAGCAACAAAATCAGCAAAAAAAAAAAGAGCAGAGCGGCTTGTTGGCAATAAACATCATTAAAAATGGCAATAACCCAGCGTGCAAAAACAATCAACACGAATAAATGGCCAATGTAGCATTAACGTTGTTATTGTTGTTGCTCCTGCTGCTAGCAGCCAGCAGCAGTCTTTTTCCCCCTGTATCTTATACAAGCTATGGTAGAGCATTTTTCGTTTTTCAAAAAGTAGAAGGAAAACAACATAAATTTTATTGTAATTATTTTACGCGCTTTGCGTGTGCACACACATGTATTGGTTGTTGGCTCTGGCTGATGGCATTAATAGCAGCAAGCAGTAAGTTGCTGCCTGCTACAGATGAATGGTATATCAAGTTGGCAGCATATGCGCTAACGTTACTACTCTCTTATTAATGATGGGTATGACTATGATGACGAAGGTAATATAGAAGTATGTATATGCGTTGCGTTTCATAGCTGCCACATGCTGATGATGATGATAATAAAGGTTTTCTCGAATCTATATATATTTTTTTGCGTTTGCCTTTACCCTAAAAGGTTATTATAATAAACAATAAACAACAGAATCCAACAGCATCCAACCAGCCAACTCAACATTTTGCATTATTGCTGAAAAGCTTATTGAGCAAAAATTAATGAATGAAAATGTAAAATTATTATTCTTTGAGTAAGAGGCGTATGGTAGGCAGAGGTAGGTGATTTAATTAACAGTTATTAATATACATATATACACCAAATACACCTACATATTTGTATACATATTGAGCATGCTACTACTACTACTACAGCATACAACGTGAAAAAGTTAATAATAATAAATAATAAGTCATCGGCATCGTCAATAATGGCATTGAAAATTGAATAAATATGTTGTAATTAAGATACGTAAACAATTTGATTTTTCATAATTGCACAAGTACACAAACAAATAAAAATGGGTATTAAAGTAAATAATTCATTTTGAAGTATAAGGTTTTTGTGGATATTATCTATCCTTTTATCATAATATAGAATATAAAGCTTATAGTTTGTAGAAATTAACTTTACTGCATTTAAAATTTTTCGTTTTCTATCAACAAATAATTTCAATAGATTTATCAAAACAGTTCCTCCCACTTAAATTCTCAGAGGTCTTGTTGGGTCATTTAAAAATGTTGTACACTTTAAAAAGTAAAAATCCAAAGAAGAAAAGTCTGTTGTATTTTGGTTATCTAATAAACTCACACGAAAAGAAAACACATACATATGATAAGAACTTCCAACTTGAACCAAGACTTTCCAAACATTTCAGCTCCAAAACCGGCTTCTTTAATTTTTCCCTTTCAATTTTATAATTATATAATTTTATTGATCAATTATTATCAAAAGCTTAAAGTTGGTTTTTTTTTGGATAATTTTTAACTACTCTTTAGATCATTCCATATCATGGAAGAGCTTTATTTCTCCCAATATTTGTGACACTTGCTCAAATATATGTACCTACCGATTCCAGCGATTGTTTTTCAAGTTCTTCTTCACTGCTCGTCTTTTGAAAAGGTTTCTCTCACCAGCTTTTCGACTTGATCGAAAATCGTTTATAAGCGTTCAATCCAATTTTCTTTAAAAGTATACATTTTTTTTTAACTTTACCAGGTCTGAAGAGGTCTTGTTGGGTCAATACAGTTTTAAGGAGATAATCTAAGCTCTCAATTGTACACGAGAAACAACTTTCTTTTATTCATTCGATTCACTATACAGTAATGTTTAATAAACTTAGGCCACTTACCATCAAGCATCTCTTATCCTGGTGGTGAGGGACTCTTGTATGGTTAGTATTTCTAAATTTTGGCAATTTTTTTTATCCGAATTTTTCCACCATATACCAATTTTCATACCAGCCATTCATGGCCAATTACATAAAACCATGCAATATTTTTCATTACAAAATCATGAGCATTTTATATTCATTGATTTTGCATATTCATCATACAATTACCACCACCAAATGTAAGTGCATGTTAGAAAAATTGCATTTAAATGTTTACATTCTACAGAAACAAACTGCGCCAGTCACTCCATCTTCCTCTACATATAGTGATTTTTTTTTTTTAATATTTTGCCACATAAGGTTTTATTGTATGTACGAGTACATATACATATATACTTTACCAGTTCTCTACATTGTAGGTATATATGCTTCGTGGTCAAAACATTTTACTTTACTGCATGTTTGTGAGTAGCACTCTGTTATTTTTTCAACGTTTCAACGTTGGCTTTTTGTTTGTACATACTGTGTGTGCTTGTGTGTTTCATAATATTTATTTATGACTTTACAAAAGACTTTTCTATTTTCTATTAATTAAAAAGCAACAAATAACTGCACCATTGAACTCTCTCAAGTCACATAATCGACACCGGCGCTTTACAATAACATAGATATATACCATACACACACATACATATATATAAATGTATGTATGTATAAATATGTATATACATGCGGTCGCATTTGAAAATTAAAAACGTTTTTCTGTTATTTTGTGGCATTACAAACTAGGAGGAAAATATTTTTTGTGTGTACCTTTCATTCTATAGAAAAATATGTGAGTGAGTATTTTCATAGCAAACTTCTTGTTGCGTACCAGCGAAAAGTTCCAATTTCATGCACACTGAAATGGAATGAAAATATATGCAATTTTTCATATTGGTAGAAAGTGAAGGTCCCGGCCTGGTGGGAAAAGGGTTAAGTAAATTTTTCCCAAAGTTCACAAGAACTACAAAAAATAGTTCAAAGTTACCAGTTCTGTAATTTTTAAATAAATTTAAAGGCGGTAATAAAGAAAATGAAAATAATTGTGTCATAATAAACGAAGAAACTTAAATCATCCATCGGAAAGGTCAAAAAGTGGACTTAAAAACCCCTTTTACCACCGAAGAAATAAAAATTTGCAAAATTTTTATGAAAAATATAATGGTAGCATTTGTGACTGTATCAATATCGATGGAACATATTTTTATGTAATGTCTAGCACATCTTGTATATATTTCTTTTCCATTAATTGAAAAGTGGTATTGCAAATGCAGTTTTTCATTAGGTAATTCGCTGCATTCTATTTATTGATAGAATGCAGCATGGTATTTAATCGACTCGGTATTAAAACTATCATCGATAAATAATAAAAAAAAACAATTTTCAAGTTGACTTAACCCCTTTTTCCACCAGCCCTTCATTTTTTTTATTCAAAATAATAATCACAATTATTTTTGAGCTAGTTTTGCAATTATCTCATATACATACTTAGACCAAAGTTTAAGGCGAGAAAATGTTTATTGAGTGAAAGCGTTTTGTGTTGCTCAAGTAATAATTATATTGGCACTGTAACTCGCAGTAGTTCTCCTGATTAAAAGTGAAGCCATGGTTTCAGCTTCGACACTTTCCTAAATCAACTCACGTTAGTGAGTTTTTTTTTATTGTTTTAATAATCAAAATTATTTCATGCTGCCAGCAATAGTTAAAATTTATCCAGGAATGGCCGGTCTTGGTTAGGCTACAATTTATTCCCAATTCCATTGAATGAATTAGATGAGCTCTAAGTTTATGGTAGATAACTTCTGTGTATGGAGCAGCACTCAAAGTGTAATTTCTTCATATTCAATTTAACACAATCATTAAATCTACTATTTTCAGAACAAAGAAAGAAAAAAAAACAAAACAAATAAAATAAAAATAAAATAAAATAATCATAAAAACAAGCAAACAGTATTTATCCACTTCGATATTCTACTGGTTTCAGTCCATTCCGTTTTACTTTCTGGTCATCGAAATAACAGAAGAATTGAATGAATAGAGAGAAAAATACAATAGTGAAAGAAATTGCTAAATAAATGTGTAAGGACACTTTTATTGTGTTGCAGACACTCGCACATAAACACACATACATGTTCTTGCATACACAAAGCAAATCCACCAAACACCAATTCCCACACTCACACAAAGTCACACAAACTCACATAAAAGCTTAACTAAAGGCGACCGAAAATAGAAGGCAAAAAAGAAAAAAACACAAGTGAAACACTATACAAATTTGCAAAAGCTGTTGTTATTCTAGTTTTTGCTGTTGTTGCTTTTATTGTAATTGTTGTTGTTGTTAGCTCAAAATGCGTCCATTCAAAGCCACATGTAAAAGAGTATGACACGAGCTGCACATGAACACACACATGGACTTGCTGGATGGAATTTGAGTACATATGTATGTACATATCTGTATCTAAGCATATACGTGTGTGGTAAGAGAGGCAGCAGGAAGGGGGGGGAAGAGACTTGATTGTGTTATGTGTTAGGAAGGAGAACGAGGAGGTGAAAACCAACAGCCATCCATTGCTGCTGCTACTGCTGCAGTCAGCAGTCAATTGTATTTTCATATACCCACTCGCCGTTGTCTGCCACTCGCAACTGCTGCGACCAAATACCAATTCAATTCAATACCCATCCAAACACACGCACACTAGCATACATATGCAGTGAACTAATCTAAGCATGTGGTGAGTGTTTGGTCTCTCTTTTTGTATATTGTATGTGTGTGTGTGTGTGCGGTGCATATGGCTGTGCTTCGGCAACGTTTTATGTTGTCTTGGTCACATATGTTAAATGTGTGAGTATTTTGGAGTAAAGTTAGAAAGTTAGCACAATAAAGAGAGAAACAGAGTGAGAGAGTTTAACACGGGAAGTAAAACATACTCTTTCCATATTCTTTCTTATAAAAAGGCTACTATTTTTTACTATTCCTAGTTTATGTTTGAAAAAATGTAATACCTGCAAAAAAAAAAAAAAAAAAAAAAATTTCGTACATGCAACAAATTTCACGAAAATGTAATAAAAACACTGGTTTTTTTTTTTGTAGATTCATTTATCTATGTATAAATGTATGTATGGTTGTATGTGGGTATGTATGTGTGTGTCTGTGTTTGTGTAATACACTAACAATGCTTTCGTGCAAAAGACGGGTGTAGGAGTAAAATGTTATTTTTTTGGCTTCGTCGTTGTTATTCTTTTTGCCGTTAGTAGTAGAATTGGCGATTGTTTGTTTATTGGCCGATTTCTGGTTTAATGGTTATGTTTGTGTTTGTTATTCATGTTGAGCAAACAGAAAACAAAACAAATAGTTTTCAAAAACGAGACCCATTAAACAAACAAAAACATCGAAAAGAAGAAACTAGAATGATTCTGTTATTTTTATTTTAGTTCTTTCTAACTATTTAAATAACACCGTCCAACACAAGGGTTAAAAAGCATGAATTAAAATAAAGAAAAATACATATTATTCCTGGGAATACTGAACGGTTTCACTTGCAATTCACTCACAAGTTTGTGTACTTATATGTACTTAAATAATATTTTAGAATATCATAGAGCAACTCGCTGATCTGGCCTCCACATCTTTTTCATTTGATATTTTTGTGAAAAATTTAAAAAAAAAAAAAGAAGACATTTAACTTTCTTTAAATTTTCGACTGTTTGGCTTGATAAATGATAAACATATCATCGCTACATCTTTGAAAAAAAAACTATCAAGGTTTATAGTCTGAACAGGAATGAATATTTCTTCAAATAAATAATATTAATCATACGTACTGCTGCACAAACATGTTGTATTGAATAATTTTTTGTTTGTATTAAGTGAATAGGGTTTACGTTGAAATGGCAAATACAACTCAGCTATTTTGGCTTCTTTCACCCAGTCAATAACGGGTACTTCAGAGTTAATAAAGATTTGGCCGACTTACGAAGGGTATTTTTGTATAACTGTAGTAGTCGTATTGAAGAGCAAGCCAACAACGAACAGCAAAATGATGTTGAAAAACAAGACAAGAAAATAACAATACAACACATGCAAGTGTCAGATGTCGTTGCTATTCGCAGTTATTATTATTTTTGTTATTATTATTATTAGCTTACGTGTTGTGGCTGTTTAATTATTATTTTGTTTATATAATTTTCGTACCTAATATTTCATATTCGTTTCTTTCTTTTTTATACTCAATTTTTATGTGCAGGTGTCGATTTTAATTTGTAAAAATATGAACATGATGGTTCCTTTATATTATATTATTTATAGAAACTTGACATGTTTTTCTTTCCTTTTTTTTGTCGATTCGATACGTTTACAGCTGGCTGCATTCTCACACCTAAACAAGCACAACCATAACTAAGTGATAACTTATTCAAATGTAGTTTCTCTCCGTGGAACCCTCGCTTCTCTTTTTATTCATACCGTTAAATACATTAGCTTCATTGAAAGATAAATACATAAATATGTATATAAATTTTGTTAGTATTACCATATTCTCACTTTTGGCCATCATCATATTTGACTTAACATTCCGCAAATATTCAATATTGTAATAAACCAACACACACACGCACACACGTAGCGGTACATAAATATTCTACTTTGACGTAAAATGTTACTGCTGTGGAGCATTCTCCATGTCACACTCAATGCCACTTGCAATGAAAGACAAATAGCAACAATAGTAACAGCAGCAAATATGACGTTGAATTCGATACAATAAACAAACAAGTAGCAGGAGCTATGTATATTTTTATATTTCAATGTTTTTTTTTTTTTTTTTGCGGAAATGGTAGCAGCTCATACCCTATATAAATTGATTTTTATGCAATAGCAATTTAAAATAATTGCTTGCTTTCAAAAAACAATTGATATTTTAACTGTTGCACGTACCAGTTGCATGCAATTGCAATTTGGTAGTTATTTGTTGATATTTATTTGCTGCTGTCATTTTGTATTGTTGATTTGCATTGGTGTTAAAATGTTCGTCATCATATTTTATTTGATATTTACATACATATATAAAATACTTGATGGTAAATGTTTGTTTTTGGCAATTTAGAGTATCAATTCAGGAAAACGAGTTTGACAAAAAATTTTTTTTTTAAATGCAAGAGGTGATCTTTTGGTGGTCATACACTCACCTTATCTTCGAACAAGCTGGGAGAAATGATTGATTAAGGATCTTCAGATTGTATCATTTGAGTGGATCATAACCTTTTTTTGCTGGTTAGTTTGATTGGCATATTGTTTATTATTGTAAGTAGTTAAGATATCAACTTTGTAATTTCTGTTAAATAATATCAATCATACGCCCGGTTGAACATACATTTTAAAATTGAATTCGTTGCTATGTTTTAATAAGTTGAGCTCGTTTTGATGAAAGCCATTAAACTACATCTATTATGGTACAAAAGCTCAGCATTTAGGCCGAGCTTCACGCATGCATTCACTTCAAAAATCAATAGAATTTAAAACTAAATTTTTTTTTTCATGAAAATTTTCCCTTTGACTCTTTAAAACCACTAACTAATCATTGTAAAACCATAACTTTTAAGTTTTACCACTTTATTTACTCGTAAAATTTTATAATGCTCAGTAAATTGATAAATTATCAACGAAACAACATTGCTTATTATTATGTAACCATAAAAAATATCAATTTATTTAAACTATAAAACTAACACATGATCGAATTATTATGTTTTAATTTAACCCATATCTATCCATTGTATAAAGAATAATAAGCTTTTATATGGTGCTATTATCAACCACCCCACCTTAAACATCAGTAGGTATATAAATTTGCATACGATAATGATGCACGCGTACACACACTTACAAACGCACACGTGCCACTATGGCACTTATTAAATAACAATCATACGCACTGTTGCACTGAAAAATGAGGAAATATTGTAATTTATTAATAAGTATGGATGGAGGCAAAAAACAAAAAACAAAGCCCACAAAACTCCACACAAAACCCCAACAATGAAGTAGTAGAGTACAGCAGCATACATATACATACATACATACACATATAGGCGGAAAAGCAAAGGACGAATGCACTGCTGTTTTCCTGTCTGCCCGCCTATTTTTCACGTATTCAATTAAGCGATTATGTTGCAAAATTGCATCAGCATTCAACGCATCGATGATGCAAATAAATAAACACACAAATTTTTATTACCTTTTTTTATTCATTACAAATTGAAAGGTTTACAAAATGTAATTGAGGAGCAGTAGCAGCAGTAGTAGTAGCTGATTGCAAACATCCTTTCAATTACATAGGCTCACAAAAATAAAACTAAAAAAAAGTGAAAGAAGTAAAGAGGAAGAATTAAAAAGTATGGACCATTGCAAAAATGAATGATGCAAAAGTTAATTAATGACAACAATTTAAATTCATATCATAATGACTGACCGGCCAGAAAAAAGGTTGACAGAATGGAAGTGTGTGTGTTTGCACAAATGAAAGTGAGAGTGCAGTAGTAATATGATCATCTATGATGAGTAATTTATTGGGTAAGTGCTGCCTGTATTTGATGGAAGGATTCGTGAGTGTGTTTTTTGTTTGTATGTGTGTCTGTATGCACATAAATATGTTGATGTAATTATGTGGCGACAACAGCGCAACCTTTGTGCTGATTGTTTATAACAATTAAAATTTTTGCTTATTCAGCAGCGTACATATAATGAAATAATTTAACATTTACGTATAACAACAGCAGCGAGTGCATACATACATACATACATTTTAACACATTTAATAGATTTTCGATTATGCACAAACACACAGCACACTCACCACACATACTATGCATACTTATAAATTTATGTATACAAACTTTACATATGGTATTTCAAATTAAAAATGCACATACTCAATTACATATGTACATACATATATACATACAAATATGTATGTATATGTGTACATATATAGCACTTATCTCTCCATCGTATGTGTGCAATAATTAATCCAGTAAATTAGGTTTACACATACATAAATTTAGTATATTTGTTTGTAAGTGTGAGTGTGTGTTTAAGTGCGGATGCTGTGTTTGCGTGTATTTTAACAAGCTCATTAGTATGTTTATGTATATCGGCTATCTTTATGTGTTTGTGTGTGCTTATGTTCACATGTTTGTATGTTGGTAAACTTTATATCCCAGTCGGAAATCATATTATTCAACAAATAATCGTTAGTTTATGATGCATTATTTTACATAGTTTCCTTCAATATTATTATTAATTCATGCACATTCATAAATTTGTCATATACAGGGTGGACCATTTGTAATTTGGAATTTAATTTTGGTGTAAATAAGAAACGAATAATTTTTTTTTTGTCAATGTAATTTTTAATATTGGAAAGTACAGTTAATTGTAGAGCAGTATTTCATTCAAATGACTTCCTCGGCTGGCCTTGTAGTAGCCCAAACGATCAACCAAATTTTCCAGTAAATTTCATCGTCTGTATGGAGCTGCACTTGACCGATAGCTGCACCAATTTCATCCTTAGGAGCCTTAATAGTTGGTGGATGGAACAATGTAACAATTAGTTAGTCCAGCGGAGTCAAATCACAACTGCGTGGTGGCCAATGCACATCACCTAAGTGGCTAATAACGCGATATTCAAACATCCCATGGGAAAAATCGATTGTTGCACGCCTTGTGTGATACTGCGCGCCATCCTGTTGGAAGCAAATGTTGTTTAAGTCTATATCTTTTAAATTAAGTAAGCCGCAAATCATCAGTTATCATTGTGCAGTAGCGCACACTATTCATTCATTGTAATGCCCCATCTTCCGTCCTCTTAGCAACAGCAGCAATTTTTACGGTTGTAAGCACTGTACCTATATACCTATAGAAGTACGATCACGTGTTGTTTTATCCAATGAAGTTCGGTTTCAAGTACACGTTTCACAAATTTATCTGCAAATTGGGTGGAAGAAGACGCTTCTCTTCTACCAAATTTATTACTTAATTTTCCTATACTTTCGGTAGAAGATTCACCATTTTGCAAGTAAATTTCTGGTATTTCCCGTTTCGTTAACCGCAAAAATAAAACTGATTTTCTTTTATAATACATACGACTGTCATTATAGTTGCCACACTCAAAATAACCAGTAGTTCAAATGCCAAATGTTAGATGGATAAATAGCGAAAAGATAAATGCAAACTTTAACATTTTCTAAGAATTAAATAAATTCTACTGCAAAGTCTTGGTAAACTTTGTCCACGTGAAATTAAGATTATTTATGATCCGCTTCAAAATTTGTTCAATGGGTCCAAATTATTGCTAAGCAGTTCATAAAAGAAATCAAATTTATATTTCTCTTTATTAGTTTTGAGGTTGGAATGTCAATAGTGCCACCATGGCTAACCACACGTGTTTATTTAATATTTCTAATACATGCTGTCTAACGATATTAACACGACATTTCTATACAGTGAATGTAATTATTAATGTACAAAGTATATAAATAATTCCAAGAGCCTGCCTGAGTGGTTTTGAAACTTCAAGCCAATTTGTCTTTACATATGTATGTATATGTGTAAGTATGCAAAATTAATTTTAATCCATGTACTTTCATACAATACTTATGAATTATAAACGAAATACATACAAACAAGTACATATGTATGTATGTACTTAGTTACTTATATCGCACTAAAAACACATTTTAATCAAAAACATTTTTCTTTGTATGCCAGCCATATTATAATAAATTATTTATATTTTTTTTCTGCATTAAAATCAGCACGCACATACACACAAGAACGCATTTACATACCCTACATATACACGCAAACACTTTAAAGTATATTAAAATAACCGCAAGCAATCGTTTTTAATTGAAAATAATGATTTCTCGCGCGATTTACTCGTACAACACCCTTAAGAAATGTAATTCATTAAACTTGTTCCCTTTATTTTTCTGCAGTACGCTGTGAGTTAGTATATCTGATGATTGCTGTTCCACACTGTGAATGTAGACCGTCGTAGACGCGCTTTTAGCCACAATTCAACCCGAGCCGAGCACAGCAGACAGCCGCAATATTGTAACAGTTTCTTCTGCTCCTTTTTTCTGTTTTATTTTATTTTTATAATTACATTTTTATTACGAAAATACTTGGTTTAGCTTTTTTCTGTGGTACAACAATCCTATACAAATAAATATAAAACTAACTCTAGCCAGCACACGTCATGTTGGCCAGCCCTCTGCTTTTACTATTACAGTAGTAGACTCTTTCCCTTGACTCAAATGCATTTAAAAATTCCATACCATTTTGCATAGTTTTCATTTTTGTTTTTTTTTTTATTTTAATTTTTTCATTACTATTATTTTCCATTCTGCACATTGCTGCAGTCAGTTAGTAGTAACCAGTAACCAATACCTACAACCACTACTACTACTACTAACCAACTTCATAATATTCCTTGTGTACACACAGACATTTCCTCAACTGCATTTACTATATGTGGGTGGGTGAGAATAAAAAGGGAGAATTTGTACCACTTCATTTGTAAACTAATTACAAAAGAAGATTGTATTTGAAATAATCATAATTTATGCATGATGCTCCACATTGATATGAAAAAAAAAAATAGTATGTAGTAGCAGTCAGTAGTAGGTAGAAGTAGGATAAGTAGTAAAATAAGCGTACAAAAGTGCACTTTTATAATTTATGTATGCTTTGTGTGTGTGTCTGTATGAGTGTGTGTAAATATTTGTATAATTTAAATACGGAATATTTTAAATTCCAGGAGATCTCAGAAGAACTGGATTTTTTTTTTTTTTTTTGTTTTCAACAAATCGAAATCCTAACATCATTTCATTTTCGATTTCCTTTTTTCAATTGGAATAAACGCTGCAAAAATGTAGATGACATGAAAAACGGGTTTCTTCTCTTTGGCAAAGCAAAAAAGTACAGAAATATCGCTCCATTTGTATTTCGTCTTTTTTTTTTTATCAACCTGTTTGTGCTTATGCATTTTATCCGTCATCACTGACATTGATGCTAACAGTTCATCATCATAGCATTGTAGCAGCAACACAAGGCTACTCTCACAGCTGGAGGGCTTTTAGTCCATTTTACTTCTACTACTATTACTACTTTTTTGCTGTGCTTGTTTCTTTCCTGTGTGATATATGTTTCCTCAGGATATATGTCCTGAATATGTGCATATGTACTCGTAATGTACCTGCCTAGTGAAATGATTTCGTTTTATTTTCTCTAATATATGTATTTAGCTTTTGATGAACAAGCTTAAAGGGTTCAACGGTGAGAAGTATCTTTGGAAAGAGGACCTCAAAAGAAAATTGTTTGTCTATCCGAGACTTTCGATTTGACAGTTTTTATGACAAATTTCCCAAAAACAGAAAAATTAGGGAACAAAAATTTGTGGGGAAATGGTGAAGGCACATTTTTAAATATTATATAGCACAAAACAAAGGGTGATTTTTATAAGAGTTAAATTTTTGAAAATGAAAAAAAAACAGAAATTTTACAAAACCGAATGAAATTTTTATTTGGTTCGATAAATCAATTCCTGCCATTTACTGTTTAAAGATAATTTCACTTAAATGGTGCCCGCGGCTACGCTTCAAGTGGTCCATTCTGAAGGTCCAATTTTGGCACATTTTTCACACATTTCGGACGAAATCTCACAAATGACGCGTTCAATGTTGGCTCCTAAAGCAGCAATCGTGTTTGGCAAGAGACTTAACATAGCTCCACAAAAAATAGTCTTAACGGGGTCAAATCACACGATCTTGGTGGCCAATTGACTACACCAAAACGTGAGATTAACTGCTCACCAAATTCGCCTCTCAATTGATGTATGGTTTCGCGTGCAGTGTGGCATGTGGCATCGTCCTGTTGGAACCACATGCCAGCCGAGTCCAATTCTTGCATTTTCGGCAAAAAAAAAATATGTTTTCATCGAACAGTACCTTTCTCCATTGATCGCAACGTTGCAGCCTTCATCGTCTTTGAAAAAGTACAGCTCAATGATGCCGCCTGCCCATAAACCACACCAAATAGTTCATTTTTAGGGATGCATTGGTAGCTGCTGAATTGCCTCTGGCTGGTCTTCACTCCAAATACGGCAATTCTGCTTATTCACGAATCCATTGAGCCAAAAATAAACATCGTCGCTGAAGATAATTATGCGATAACACACATTTTTCACAGATCATGAATTTTGATAATAAATTTCAATAATTTGCAAACGTTGTTCAGGCGTAAGTCTATTCGTGATGAAACTGAGCATAAATCAAGTGAGAGCTGTCAAAAAGACCAACTCTGAAAAAAGTATTGCCAGATTGAAAACCACACTTCTAGAAAAAACACCCTTTATAAAGATATTTATTCATCGCATTCTTCGGGTTTGTCATCAAAATGTGAAATGTGAAAGTTTTCACAAGTGACGCCGATTGCATTCATTTTGGCACATTTCAAGTGCACATTTTTTACGCATTGTGTGTTGTATGCGACCGAATTTTGTGTTGTGAATTTTTTCGGCAAATGATGCAAAATTCCTCATCTTCAGATGACTGACGAATAAGGGCGCTTGTTACCCGACAAAAGTGAGTTAAATAAGCCGACAAAAGTTGGCCAAATATGCAAAAAGACACGCAATTTTTGCATGACAACACAAAAATTTTACATGATGAAATAACACCAAATTTCTGTTCAAACATTAAAAATGCCATAATTTTTCAGTACATTAAATATCTTCAAAAATCTAGGTTTATTTATAGTTGAGTGACAAAATAGTTCAAAAAGTTTTTAACCAATAACTTTAGACGATATTTATTCAGAGAGAGAGAGAGATTAGTACGACTTAAATCTTCATAGCCACATGAAAAGTGAGGTGTCAGTAAGTCTCTAATAACATGAAATGTTACTGTTACATTTTGGATATATGTACATATGTATGTACTTTTACGTTGATTAGAAGTTGCAACAATTTTTCCAAATCACATTGATTGGTAATTGCAGCAAATGAAACATTCTCTGAAAGAATAAATCGTGATTTTACCTTCAACGAGATATTCAATTAATTGTGGTAGTTATTATTCTTGCCATCGAGGGTATAAATAAGTCGTTCTTGACCAACTGCAGCAATTCGTATCTAACTTTTTATATTTCCTTCAATTCAATTCGCTGTATCTTTCATTATGATTTCGAATTGAGAAAGCATTCCATTGTTTTGTAGGTTATTCTTGCACTTTTACTGTTGCAGCTTTTTTTTTTTTATTCGTTCTTTGGGCATTGAATTCTTTGGCGCTTCCTGCCCCTACCATATCGATATTGTCCAGCTCTGTCCTGTTTTTCTGCCTTACATTCAAAATTTCTAGTAGTATTGGTCTGTGTCCCCATTGTTTTTCATTCTCTTCAGCATTCTTTTGTTTGAGATTTCTGACAAAATTCTAATATAAAAAAACAAAAGGAAACAAAAAAAATAAAAATAAGTAAATAAAAATTTTCGAATCGACTAAAACAAAAACGATTAGTAAATGCTGTTGGCAGCCCTAGGTGAATTACTAACACTAGCCGGCAATGAAAATAGAAATAGTGAACATTGAAAAATAGTATACAATTTTTGCTGATATCGGTGTGATTCTAATCTATTCACGAATGATGTAATGTGTATTGCATCAGCAAAATTCTATCAGCAACATTTTTTGTAATATACATTTTACTTAAATTTTGCTTTTAATTTCGATTTTTTGCTACTTTGAAACTACATTTAGACTCATGTTGTATGTACATACTTATTTACGTTCAACATAAGCGCCTCAATATTTTTTTTTTAACAGAAATAATTGTTTTTTTTGCCCAGCCTACACAGTTTCAAATCTCAAAATTTATTTTAGATACATACAATTCCATTTGGATTCATTTCTATTTTTCCACACACACTCACTCATTCACATGCACATTCTTTCAATACTGCCATGCATATTCCAACTTGTTATTCACAATAAGCCACTTTCCTTTCATTATTACCATTATCTATAAATTTCTACTATTATTTTTTAATAATTTTTTTCCTCTATTTACTAAAATGTCAATTCTGCTATGACACACTCATGGCTAGTTATTTTACTTCCCCTTTTCATCTACGGCATAAATTTTTATGATTTTGCGTTTTTTTTTTTTTTTTTTTGTCGATTTTTATTCTATTTCTCTCCGTCATCATACTTATCAAACATTTTTGCACTATGAACAATTATTTTCAATTTTTTACTTTATTTGTTTTTTTTTTATTTTTGTTCAGCTGTAGAAGGCAGCAACACTGGCTGGCACATCGGCGTATGCTTATCATTTTCGTTGCATAATTTCGTTTCGACTTCATTTCCGTTTCGAACTAATCAAAAAGTGTAATTTCCGATTAGTATGAAACGTCGTTTTTTCTTATTTTTTTTTTCGCTTTTACCTCACCTACTATACTGCTTTTCCCCTGTTTTTCTTCCTTCTTTCTCTTCACTAACTACTATTACTACTTTGTTGTTGCTACTGCCCGTAGTACTGCTCCTGCTATCCCCATTCAAATGTGGAACATTGACCCGATTGCTTGTAAAATTTATTATGATTCTGTGAAAGTGATAAATTAAATACTAGATGGATATAAAAAATAAGTGGAAGATGAGAGGAATTTGGAAGGGGAAGCTGTATTTTAATATTAAATGATGGTTCTAGAGAGGGCAAAATAAAAATATGTGGTATTTCTGCATGAATCTATTTAACGATAGAATATACAACCTTAATTTTAAAGAATTACCTTAATGGCCCCAACTAACACTTTTTTCACAATTAAATTTTTCTCAAATTTGAATGGACCTTAATCAATTTCTACGGAATCTGTTGAGAACCCGATGGTGAAAAGATTCAAATTCAACTTGTCAGTAATCACGCTGCAGATTCAGTGTAGAACCCCATTTTGCACCGGATGGCACGTACAGGGTTTCATCGGTAGTGGGTAGCAAGCAGGCCTTTTAGTTACGATATTCAGCTTATTCAAGTAGTTCAACTAAAATCGAATTCTGCCATTTTGAACAAGAGCCACTGCAAACTAATCCAAAGGCAACCACTACTTGAAACCTTTATCTTTTCGAATAACCCGAACAAAATTCATCTTATTCCGATAACCTTTGACAATTAAATTCAATATATATGTAAATTTCTACGCTAATACATTTAATAAGACACCGATTTTCGACGATGAGGCCAGTCTCATGAAACATTTTGGCATTCCCTTTGGAGGTTGCATGTAGCTTTTATACGATGAGACGAGTCTCGTTAAACTGAACTATATGTTTTTGTTTTTCAACCAAAAAAATGTAGTTTTCAGTCACTTTTGACTAATTATATTATTAATTTACTATTCAAGCACTAAAAATTGTCAAAGCCACGAATATGAACAAAGAGAAACGTCAAAAATGTGCATCGAAAAGCTGCCCGAGAGATTTTGTCTATCCCTCCCCCCTGACGATTCGCTCCTCTTCCCGTCATTTGTCCGAGTTTCATTAGTATAAAGTCTCATCGTGTAAAAGCTAACTTACATACTCTTCGCATATATCTCTTCGAACTTAAAACGTCTTCTTGCTTTTATCTTCTGTATTTTTCTTTTAAAATCCAATGAAATTTCAGCGACAAAATTAATTAATTAAAAACCGAGCTAAAGTACTGTACTCAAATACCGGACGCGTGATTGCCCGTTGAGTAAGGAGAGGGTATTTATTTATTTTCCCATATAAAATGCGATTAAAAATTAATGCATTTACACAATTGTTGTGTGACGGCGGCAGTACAGGCGCATTGTTTAATGGAAAGTAGCCTTCAGCTGCTCTCCGGCATGAGAAGGAAAACGATGTGCTAGTAACAAAACACAGGAGAAAAGCAGAGTTCACTCTAACACAATATACAACTACACGTCCAGGTAACACAAAGCGGCTAACAAACCTTTTGGTTACGTCATTTATATGGCAACATTTTATGTTGTTTTTGTATGTATACGTACGACAATGTGCGAATGTGTGTTGATGTTGTGCATAGTACAAAATATTGCGGCTACAAAACAAATGCTTTAAATACATTTTATATGCCAAACGAAATGTTGACACTACTGTTGACTGTTGCCTGCCTGCCTGCCTGGCTGGCTAGCTGCTTGCTTGCCACGCCTTCCACACCTGTCGCGCTTGCACCATCCTGGCTGGCGACGGCCTTGTAGTGGTGCCGTTCTCACCTCACCGTTCTTCACATGAAGAGCACCAATTTGCATCCGACGACATGCACATAAATTCATTGTACGCTATTGTGCAGCCTTTCAACATAATCCAGCGGCAATGTCTGTCCGTTTGTTGGAATGTGTGTCGTTATCAGTAGATCTGTCGGTCTGTTTGTACATTTATGTATTTGTCCGTCCGTAGGTCCTTTTCGTTCGTTCTTTTGGCTGCTACTGTTGCTACTGATGGTGTTGCTGTGAAATTGTGCAACACTTTGCTGTTGTTATTTTTGTAGCTGTTTTTTTTTTCTGCATAAATGAAATCCCCAACGTTGCACAAATAGGATTTAAGCCTTTTCTCATAACTACACATACTCTCTCATACTCAGTCACATCATATAATAACCATACGAACCTACTATTTACTAAAGAGTGAGTATATGCATATTTACTACTATGCTCTTTTTATTTTTGCATAAGCGCTGCGCATTTGAGTGCACAACATTTTAGGGATTTCCTTGTTGATGTCTAAAGTACCTTAAATTTTTATAAACATGAATTATTTGTTTTTTGTTCTTAAAATTTGCAGCTGCGTTGTTGTAGTCAACACTGTTTTCCCTTTTGATGCTACCATTTTTAGTTGATGTGTTTTCAGTGCAGATTTGAACGTAAATCTCATAGCATAAAGACTATAGGGAATTTAAAGGGCAATTTTCAGATGTATTTTTAGTACTTTTCATTTACTACACCAAAGCATGTTAAATATTGTTGAAAACAACAAAAATAGTGGGAACCTTTATTATTTTTTGACTTTAGTGTCACTCGAATTTTGTACCTACCTATGAATGTATACAAAATATAGTCAAATGTTATGCCCTGCACTGTAATTTTCGATTAGTTGTTTGTTTTTTATTTAAGTAAGATTTATAGAAAATTCATAATTCAGTTAGCATTTTTTTATTATAAAAACTAGGCGAAATGTAACGTATTAACGAGATATAAGCAAAATGTAGATAAGATTTCAATGGCACTTAGACGAGAGGTATGAGTTTTGAACGAGGTGTAAATGAAATTTGAACGCGTTTTTTTAAATTAAACGAGATATAGACGAGCTATGGCTGTAGGTAAATTATAAAGATGTAGATGAGATTTCATCGAGAAGAAGATGAAATGTAGAAATGCCCTAACCAACATACTGGGTTTTTTGGCAGGTTCTAATGATTTTAAGTACGGGCCATGGAAAACAATTTGTTAGTTACATCCTTTCTACATTAAGGGAACGATATGTAAGATTTGGATGAGATACTTATATGTGAGATATGAGATATTTATGTGATGCAGATAAAAAGTGGATGAGATATAAGTGAAATGTATGGTATGTATGTGAGATATTTATGCGATGCAGATAAAAAATGGATGAGTTGTAGGAGGAGAGATTTAAATGAGATGTAGATGCCCTGTGAATGCGGTGAACGGCATGTAGATGAGACAAGGTATGAAACAGATTTTAACGAGATTTAAATGAGATGGGGATAAGGCGTAGACGTGATGTAGATAAGACGTACAGGAGATGTATTTAGATACTTATGTTTCTAAAGGGTGGTCCATCAGACATATGAAATACTATTTGAACTACTGGTTATTTTGAATGTAGCAACTATAATGTCGTTCGTAATATGACGGTAAATTAGTTTTGTATTTGCGGTTAATGAAATTGGACGATATACACTTGAACAACGTTGTGAAATACTAGAAATTTATTTGCAAAATGTTGAATCTTCTACCGGAAGTTTAAGAAAATTACGTTCAAAATTCAGTAGGAGTCCACGCAAATTATGGATGAATTTGTGAAACGTGTGAGTGAAAGTGGATTTTTATTAGTTAATTTTCGACTACTTTTTGCAGCAATTCCAAGGCGTCAATCGTCTCTGGCTTATCTGCGTAGACAAGCGACTTCACATAACCCCACAAAAAACAAAAAATAGTCCAGCGGTGTTAAATCGCACGATCTTGGAGGCCACACCACAGGCCCACGACGCTGATAATGAGCTCACCAAAAGTTTCCTTCAATAAATTGATTGTTTCGTTGGCTGTATGGCTGCATGGCATGTACCGCCGTCTTGTTGGAACCAAAGGTCGTCCACATCAACATCCTCCAATTCAGGCAAGAACAAGTCATTAATCATGGCTCTATAGCGTTCCCCATTGACTGTAACATTGTAACATTATGACCGGCTTCATCTTCGAAGAAATATGGACCAATGATTCCCTCCGCCTACAGAGCACACCAAACAGTGACTTTTTGACGATGTAACGGCGTCTCAACAATGGCTTGTGGATTATGATCACTCCAAATGCAACAACTTTTGCTTATTAACGTACCCAATCAACCAAAAGTGAGCTTCATCGCTGAACAACATTTTCTTGTGAAAGTCGGGATCGGTGGCCATCCGTTTTGGGCCCATTCACCGAACGTGCGACGCGCTTGATGGTCGTTCGGTTTGAATTCTTGCACGAGTTAGATTTTGTAAGATCGCAAACCAAGATTCCATTAAGTGGATGGGCACATCTCCAATTGTTGGGCGCGATGGCGGATGTACTCATTCGGGTCTTCTTCGATACTCTGCTCCACAGCAGCAGTAGCGTCTTCGGGGAGCACTGTACGGCGTCTCTGAGGATGCGTATTATCCACTAGAGTAAACGTGGTTGGTGCAAAACCGATCCATGGTTGCTGGAATTACCGATTCTGCTGGGCGATTATGTCGCCGAATATTGGACGCAGTACGCGATGCGTCACGCGAACCGAACCATTATTTTGGTAATAAATTTGCACGATTTGCAAACGTTGTTCAGGAGTAAGACTATTCATTATGAAATGGCAAACCAAACTTAGCATAAATCAAGTGACAGCTGCCAAAAAGACGAACTCCGAAAAAATTATTGCCAGATTGAAAACCACACTTCTGAAAAAAACACCCTTTATATTTATGTTGATAAGTATAGTCGTTGGAACCACAAGCCCGCATTTGAGGATTTCCATTTTAAAAATAAATTCTAGTTTAATGAAATTTTTCGTTTGCGGTTTTACAGTAATTGCAAACGAAATGTGAAGGAGATGCAGGCAATACCATTTTATATGTGAAAATACTGATAATAACCACATATTGTTATCTCAGTTTAAATCATATTTTTTGTAAATTCCAATGGATTGTCCTCAAGCACCATCAAGGTCTATCGAAAACCAGAAAAAGGTTGGGTAACGATATAAACTTCTTGCAATTTTAATATGAAAAGTTAATTTTGTGTTTTTGATGCGACGTTAAACTCGTAGCATTCATTAATAAGAAAGGTAGAATGATCCTTCCCAATTATATAATATTGACAAACGTTATAACCTCTAAAATATTTGCGATATTTAGAGTAGCGATTTAGTGAATACATAGATTTTAGTTTTGAATATATTTATCTCGAAGTGCAATTAATTTGTAGCAAGCCGACAGAAACTTTTAACAAAATTAAACATGTGTTACATATTCCCTAGAATATTTCATATTTCATTTACGAATAAAATCTAATTAAAAAATTTAAGTTTCATTAATTAAACTTTTATTGTATTGTCTTTTCGTTTGTTTCTTTTTTTGCAGGCAAACCATCTAAAGTTATACATTTGCGTAACATTCCAAATGAATCCAGCGAACCGGATGTCATTTCATTAGGTGTACCATTTGGACGTGTCACAAATGTGCTCGTGTTGAAGGGCAAAAATCAAGCATTTTTAGAAATGGCCGACGAGGTATCAGCCACTTCGATGGTATCCTGTTATACTGTTAATCCGCCACAGATGCGCGGTCGCATGGTTTATGTACAATTCTCAAATCATCGTGAATTGAAAACGGATCAAAGTCATGCAAGTGTAAGTACCACATCAAACAAAACAGAAAAATAAGCATTTCCACATACGCGCGAGTGTGCAAGTGCATGGGGTGAGGGAAACGGATGGAGATATGGAAGCAAAGGGCGAAGGAATAAAGTGAATTAAATCAAATTGTACACAAATATTTTCTTTTCGTTTTGGGCGTGCTTGTGTTGTGTGTGTGCTTTAACTTATTTCTTCAACTCTTTCTCCCAAATTATTTTCCCCTCCAGTGTTGCAAATACCAAAAAGGTAGTAACTCTCTCTTTCGTGCTTGCTTTGCTGCTGCTCAGACACAATAATAACATTTTGTAATGATGCGCGCGTGCGAAACTCACAAAAATGTTATTTTTTGGAGCTTTCAAGTAAAGTACCAAAAAAGGAAAAGTTTTGTAAAATGACAGTAAAAAGCACTTAACTACAAACAGTTTTATATTTCTTAGCCAAGTTACAAAGTTTTTTACGTCGTATTTACGAAAATACTTCAGTATTAACATAAAATTATATTATTATCTTTTTTTATACTAACCGACTTTTTAACCTATTTTGGTTGAGTATCATCTAAACCACATATTAAATGAGCTTTGATTTAGAGTCATAATTTTTTAACAGAAAATTTTTTAGCTTTGAGATTTGCCTTCTGAATGCAGCTTCTTGACCGAGTCTAGATAGATTGAAATCGAGATGCCTTGTGGATTACTAATATTTCATAAGTGTATTTAATGTTTCCCTAGCTATCGTGCACAAAACCCTTGTTCTGAAACCTTACTCCCTTATCTCTCTAAACTACCTTCCCCTTTTCAACGCACACAGAAGTATCAACTCTCAACGCATTTAAATTAATTGCCATATTTTTGCCGAAAGAATCCAAATCCTTTTTTGAACCACTCAAACATTCACATTCGAATGGTTGGTTACTATTTTGTAATTTTAAAATTTAACCCTCAAAATGTCACCACAAAATTTTGGCTTTTGAAGTATTAAAATATACACCAACAAAACACGCATACAAAAGCATCCATATAAGCTCATAGTGATTAAATTTCTGTGTGTGTGGGTTCGTTTGTATGGGTGTGTGTATGAAAAGAAAACAACAAAACAACAAAAAAGAAAAAACACCTCTGTTGCTTACAAATTCACCTGTGTCAGTATTTCTACTAAAGAAATAGCAACAGCAAAAGGTCAAAAAGGAAGAAAACACACTAAGCACACCTCTACAAACATTAACACATATGCACATATGTATATGTATGTATGTACATGTAGATACATACATACATATAATAACAAAAATAACAATGTGTTACATTTCACTGATTACCTTTTTTCTCTCTCTCCAACTTTGCTTTTTGCTTAACAATAACATTTCGTGCAGGTGTGTGTGTGTGCGAGAGTGTGTGTCTAAGTTGCAACAGCCAGCATATTGTTATTCTTAGCTACTAATCATAGTTTCTTTACTACAACTACAACATCAACAGCAGTAACAGTAACAGTAACATCTTTTATTATTGTAGAATAATCGTTTTGTAAAAATAAATCCTAAAGTGTATTTTGCCACATTTATTTAATTCTTCTTTATGGTTATTTTTGTTCTATTGCTGCTGCCCACATTGTTAGCTCATATACATATGAATGTACGTATGTGTGCGTGTATGTGAGCAAGTGACTTACTTTTTTCCATCAGTCTGAGATTTTTTCACATTTTTTGTTTAAAAGTTACATAAATTTAAAGCTGCTTGTTCTTAATTCATTTATCTATTATTTTTGCGTGGCAAATCCTTTCTTAGTTACCCGGTTAGGTTAGTTTATAGTGTGTCCTAGACTGAGGCCAGAACGGCCCATTGTGATACCACATGGTTGGATTAACACCGGTTTCTAAAGGCGGGGTGGCAATTTGTTATCACTTGGTGATTTTTCCATTGGCAGTGTACTTGTACACTTTCTATCAATTAATTTCATATTTAAAACTAATAAATGATACTTTAATGCCCTTTCCCAAGAATACATTGATAATTTGTCGGAACTAGCTAGATGTGTTCTTGTAGTGTTTGCATAGGTCTCCCGCGATAAGTAGCCAGCTATCCTAAGATCGTTTATTTGGAAGTTGGAATGGTTTTTAGTTACATTCTGGCAGTTCTATTATTATCTGTGAGAAAAAACGTTCATAGTGCCCAATAACATACAATTTTACGTTTTCCCCCAGAAATCTGGTAGAGTTGTTTTCTTTGCCAGGTTATTTTCTATTTTTGACTGTACCGAGTCTCGAACAGGGCACCCTGCCTACAGCTTTCACTAATCCACCTACTCCAAGGCGACATGCAGTCCGATTCCAGTACCGGTTTTTAAGAAAACTACCGTATCCTAGGTCCTCACTTGAACCTTAAATCGATTAATGCTGTTCCTGTTGGTCTCTGTGGAAAATTTTCACTTGCATCATTGCAAATGCTATATTTTATTGCATATTACATTTTTTATGTATTCGTTGTTATGATAACAGAAGAATTTTATATTTGCAATAATGCAAAACCAAGACCATTTGCACACGATTTGTGGATACGAGTAATGAAATTCTAGTCGATCTTAAAATTTAATCGATGAAATTACCGAGCAATTCAAAAAGAAAATTCCTTCCCAATGCAACACTTGGCAAATAAATAATATGTTAACACATTTTTATAACAAATGGAGGAGGAATCATTACTTTTCCATTATCGTCCATCCGCTTGACTGTATGCTTGAATGCATGCATGTAGTATAGTCGCAACTGCCCTCAACATACCAGCGTTGGCTTCCAAATTGACGTGTGTGAACACAAGCGCATTGATCCACCTATAAGTATACTACTATACACACACATTTATACAATTAAACATTAATATATATGTATACTTATGTGTGTACATACGTGTAAGAGTGCAACTGCCTGTGTGTTTTGGTTTGTGTGCGTGTACTACACGTACAAACTGCCAATTATGTCGATTACACAAATTAAGTAAAGAACGGCGCGCGATATGCGAGTAATGTGGGTGCGATATAAACAACATTGCTCCTGCTACCACTGCTCTGTATTTAAACTCTGTCATCTGGTGTTGCATACATTTAGGAGGCTTGTAAATACACACAATCGAACATACATATGTACATGTGCTTGCCTAGCTGTGCGTTTGTCACGTTAAAATATAACTACAATGTATCGAGTGTTTTTGTGAGTGTATTTATATTTGTATAAAACAATATATTTGTGTGTGTATGCCTTTATGTAACTACATTTAAGCTAGGATTTATATGTGGAATTAGTCGTTCCGTATTCGATTGTCGGTGCGTGTGTCTCAATATGCTTGATTTGTGTGTATGAATTGATATTCTATGTAATATATGCTTGTGTGTGTATGTCTATGTGATGCGGTGTTATCGAAGTAATATGATTAAATAATTAAATAAAATTTACGCTTGCCAGCCAGCCAGTTTTATTAGCCACCCAATGTTCCATTCATTTTGCTCTTGTTCTTCTACCATTACCGACCAGCACAATATATTTCTATATGTGAACTTTTATTCAATTTACTCAAACTACGAACAGGGATCTTGCTTTATCCTTCGCTCGAGATGTATGTGTTTAAGTGCGAATATAAAGTAAGTTGGACTCTAACCCTCAGCTACCTTTTAGCTCAAAAATTAATTTATCAAAATTACTCACAAAAAACAATCTCACGTCAAATTTGATCCCCAAAAATACCCGCAACATGAAGCAATCCCTTAACTTGCCATTGTCGTCGTAACTGTTTTCGCTCTACCTTTAATCATTCTTGGTTAGTTAGTTCACTTCAATCTCAACCGCAACTGCATTCATCTTCATTTCTTTATCCCACACCTACATACAAATCAATCTTAAGCACATAAGGCGAACCCAAAAGCAGAAGAAATCCATGTATTCCATTGCTGCTGTTGTTGCTGGCTGTCGTCTTCAATGGAGTATGTTTGCATGTGTGAGTATTTCAGTGTCTTGTTCACATGACATATTAGAATTTTCCTTTTCTTTGCTTGTTTTCTTGTTACTATTTTTTGTGTTTTTTTTTCTTTCTTTCTGTTTCGTGTGCTTGTTTTATTTTTGTTAGTTAAACTGCCAACATAAATGTCAGCTACAATAGGAAAGTAAAACACACAAACCCACACACACAGAGCAGCAGGGGCATCAACATCAGCTTCCAGAGCAGATGATTGCAAAATCCTGTTCTATGAGGGTTAAATCCCTCAAGGTATACTACGTATATACTCACGAATACAAACATAAACACGTACGTAGAAAAATCAGCAGACTCTCACACATGTTGTATTGTTACATACAATCACACACACACATACACCGACACACGTTTATTTAACAACAAGTTGCTAGAATTCAATTTTAGTTGTTGTTGCTTTATTTTCTCTACAGTTTTTAAATTTTTTTTTTTTGCCTTTATTCATTTCTTCTCTAGCAGTTGAATTTGTCCAACTGTGTGTTTTTTGTCTATATGTTTGTGTTTCTTTTTCTCTGTCCTTCAGGTGAAAATGTATTTTCAGAAAATTTCAACTAACCTGAAGATCAGTAGTTAATTTGCTGCACTTGTTTCGTTTTTTACTTTTTACTACATGCACATTTTCTTGCTACTTTACCTGTTTTTCTCTGGTATACCATACAAAAAATAAAAAGGAGAAATAATAGCAGCAAGGAAAAATGAGTGAAATTTTGTACTCTATTTTCTTATGTTTTATAATTTCCATTAGAAAGCATTTGATGTTTTGTAGCATATCTTTAGGCGAAATTACTTCTTTTTTGCTTTTTCCTTTTTCTTCCGGTATTTCATTCAAAATGTAGAGTACTTTGTGCATACATACATGCATATGCCTTACTTACTTTACTTTTAATGGCACAACAGCCCATGGAGGGCCTAGGCCGAGCTTTTCGCATCCACTCATGTTGTGCGTGTTATATTTGTACATGAATGGAAGGGACCTACAGTTTAATGCCGAATCCGAACGGCGAAGTGAAAAGCTTTTCATAGCAATTTATACTCTTGTAGGTTTGCCATTGCCTGCCAAGAGGTGGTGCCGTCTAGAAAAAATATTTTTTCTTTTTGATTTTGCCTGTGCCGAGATTCGAACCCCGGACACTCTGCGTAGCAGTCCAACGCACTACCACTACGCCACAGCGGCATATGCCTTAGGCATATAAGAAATATATAAATAAATTTAAAAAATACGTTTACTTTTAGCTTAAGTTTACACACATACTGTTAGGCTAATTTTAAATGAGTATTTTATTTCTTTTACAACTTATAATTTGCAGTAATTAAAAATAATTTAGGACTCTATGGTAAGCAGTCACTAGTCAATAGATTGCTTTCACATTTTTTTAGGATCATTATTAGTGGGTTTTAGCTTCTAAGTGGAACATAGCTAGTGCGCCAATAAAAATCTTTCCAATTCCGTTGAATACTGATCATGGCCCCTGATTGATTTTGGTAACATTTTTGCAGCAGTTCAGTGTTGATGATGGTTTTTGGCTACCAGCTTGGACGGATCTAACTTAATTTCTAACATAAGTTGCTAAATTTCCATTATTCTATCCCTAACTCAAATATTTACGGCTAATATCGTGATTAAAATTTTGGATCTGTTAGAAAATAAAGCAAGTTCTTTAATTAAGCCCAAACGAAATCTTTAAATCGTTTCCCTTCTGATTTAATTTTTTTCATAACGCATTGGGACTTGGAATTTTAAATATCTCGGTTAGACTCTTATTTCTGAAATACAGACTAAATCGTTATATAACAAAGTTAATACTTATTAAAAATACAATTTGATTAGAGAATTTCTATTTTTAAACGTTACAATGTTAGTACAATTTTTAATCGTTAAAAGCCCCTTTAGATTCCACAGATATAAACATGCAAATTTGAATATAAGCCAAAACGAATTCCAATTTGATTTTTCGCAAATATCCAACTATAACATTTGATTAAACTATAGTAAAATAACCCCATAACTCAAGGCTGTTTTCCCCCAAATTAAAAATTTAAGAAAAACCAACTGGAAATAAATAAAAGTGTCATTTATCATTCAACATATTTTACGGTTGCTAAGGATTAACTATTTAAAACAAAAAAGAAGCAAGAAGAGCTGAAAAGAATAAGAATCATAAGTGGCTTTGGAAGTAAATCCTCAACTTTACTGCGTTATTATAAAGAAAAATACACTGTTGCAGAACTAGTACTTTATTGCCACTCTTTTTTTTTAGTAATGACAAAAGTACTTCCCAAAAACAATATACATAAAGTAGCAACAGCTTAAAATATGAACGCACAAGAACAATAATAAAGTGGGAGTAAAGAAAAACAAAAAAAAAGGATGCTAAAAACTTTAACTTGTTGCGGTTGCTTTATGTGCGTCTATTCGGCAGCTTTTTTTTTTTTTTGTTGCTGGGAATATAATACATTTTTTTGAGCTTCCTTGTTGTTTTTTTTTCATTATTTTTGTGCGCTCGTTGTTAAATAATATTTATAAAGCATTTTCTTTATAATAAAAGTAAATAAAAAACAGGTATTTTCAACTACCTAAAAACTGCCTTTACTTTTGTTTATCACATCTAACACTAATTTTTGCATAATATTTTATTTTTTAAACATTTTTAACTATCTAAATATTACTCCCTTATAAAAGAAAAATGGCTTAAAATGCATTAGAACAAAGTTCTTTCAAAACACCCGTCGCTGTTCATCACTTCTTACCTTTTTGTAGCCTCTTTTTTTCACTCCTTTTTTATTGTTTTTGTGCTTTAAGCTTTTACTTAAATAAAAATTCATCAATATTTTGCTATCAATATATTTTTTTTCTTGATGCTGCATGCTTTTTCCTTTGACTTTCTCTGCTTGTTGTTTTTCTTATTTAACGCTTTTGCATTAAAAACTACTGCGTTTTTCGGTCACATAAATTGCAATCCATACATATAGGGGAAAGTTGTGTGGATACAGTGTTGCTGTGGTTTGGATTGTCTTTCAATTTCTTTTTATTTTACTTCTCTTTTTTGTGGTTGATTGTAATGAAAAAAAAAAACAAAAAATTTTATAAATTTTTTAAAAGTTTGGATAAAAGCTTTTATCTTCTGCCTGGCTCCTAGGTTTTTTTTGATAATAAATTTTTTTTTTACAACTATTATATTTCCTACTACTATTTTTGTTTTTCAATTCCCTCTTCACAACAATTTTTTCTCACGTAATAATTTTTATTTGTTTTCATTTCTTTTTTTTCTTTTGTTTGTATGAATTCGAAAAATGTCAACGTTTTTGAGTGAGGTTTATTGTTGTTGCTGCTGTTTCGTACCTATTCTACCTACAAACATACTTTTTGTCTCTTCTCCAAATTATGATACTATTTTCTATATATGTATAGCCGCTGCTAGTTGCTGCTTGTTACGGTTTTTCTTTTTGTCTTACTCTTTAGGGAATTTTCGTTAAAGTTGAAATTTATTTAAAGAAATTTATGACAGTTTTGGATTTTGACATTTCAAATTCTCTTGAATTTCTCTCACTCTCTTCTTGTCTCTTATGTAAGCTGTTGTTCTAATTTTTGTCTCGTCATTTTTTTGCAACAAGAAAGCATTTAAAAATTAATTTTTATTATAGAATATATTAAATGTTAAAGTCACTTTTTTTTAGTGAAATTGTTAAATCATTCATTTATTCCACGTTTTTACAATGACAGCTAGTAATTGCATGACAAATGAGCAACTAATTTGTGCCTCCTTATAATTTGATATGTCTTAACGTCTAGCTAGCTAGCTTTTGATTGGCTGAGAAGTGTTTCATGTTTATCCTTTAATTTGGTTGAAATTTTTAGTTCGAATTTGAGGGCAAAAATTTTAATATGCTCTGAAATTCTTAGTTAAGTTTGAACGTAAAAATGGATTAGGCATCTTATTTTATTCTTGACATAAATTTAGTCTATTGAAATGCATAGACATATTTTATAAGTATAAATGAAAAGGCAAGTGACAGTGATTGATACTTACAAAAGATTGCAGCTGTTGTTGCTGAAGCTACATATTATAAATTAAATTTACTTTTATTGACAGTTTACGTTTATGAATTGTTCGTGCTGCTCTAAATTTCAAAAGATTGTTGTAGCCGCTTTGCAACTGAAAAATAGATGAATATCACTCATACTACATGTAGTACCTACAAATAATATGATACTTTATTTTTATGTGATGTTACATTCCTTTGAAGCCTAAGAATAATTTAATTTAGTCAATTGAGTCTCTTATTACAATATTCAATTATAAATTAATTGCAAAATTACCACCAGCCAACTAATAATAAAAAAAGGAAGGTTGAATTTCTAAACAAACAAAAAAAAAAAATTATTCAACAAGCAAACACACCCAGCGACGTGTGCTGAAATCAACATAAATTGAACTTACTTTTATATAAAGAATACCATATTACCTTAAACTTATTTCATCAATTTACTCTCACAAATTATTTCCCCTATCTCTATCCTTACAAAACTTTATCTAACAACAATAATAAAAAAAATTATTATATAAAATAAATTATATGAAATCAAAACAACCAACCTCCATTATTCTTTTGCACATACATATGTATGTATGCAATCGAAATAAAAGTGAAATCAGATGTTTGCAACTTAATTGCTAACAAACAGACAGGCCAAAAATAAAATCGCTTAAGACCTTAACAGACAGAAACAAAAACGACAGCAACACATAAAAGCTGGCTGCAATATCTTGTTAGCAGCATGTACGAAATGGAAAAATCAAATCAACTGATGCGTCTGAAACTATTACAAATGTCAAGCGATTAAGTTAAACAGGCAAAGCAAAAGATTACTATTAGCAAAAGAATTAAAAGAACAGTAGTAGCAGCAACAACCACAACAACAGCCACACTACCAATTTAACACGATGTTGTTAACGCCTTAGTAGTTGCTGCTACTGCTGTTGTTGTTGTTGTCGGTGCTGCTGTTATTGTAATTGTTTGAGTTGGCTTTAATAATATTATCTTAACTTTTTGGTTCTGTGCCTTTGTTTTTATTTAATTTTGTACTTTATTTCAATGTAACAAACAAGAAAAAGATTTTAGCTAAGAGAAGCAAGCAAACAAACAACCACGTAACACATGAATACATACCTATATAGATTTCAATACATTTATAACATTCTGTCCATTTGCTGGATTATAAGCACTTTGCAGATTTATGTGAGTGCTTTGTGTATGTATGTGGCTATTATGTATAGTAGTTCGTGTGGTCTAGGTGTACGTAAGTGTGTACAAAGTTTATATTCTCTCTGTTTTTTCAATGTCTACTTTTTTTATTTTTGCATTTTCTTTCCTGCTCTGTTTTGCTTTACAAAGAAAAAATATTCACAAAGAAAAACAAGTTAAAGGATTTTCGCACGTTGATGTATTAGCAACAGTAAATGAAAATCGTCGCATAGCACTCATACGCATCACAGCTTAAGTAGCATATGTGTGTGTGTAGGTATGTGTGAGTGCGTATGTTTGTCTGCTTTTTGCACTTTTCTTTTATTTTTCATTTGCAGTTCCTGTTGCTACCTTCACACGCTAATCTTATTGTTATGTTTGTTCTTCTCGTCTCTTCAACCACTTGCTCATTGCTATTTGCTTGTGTGTATGCATTCTTGACACTTGAAGGAAGTGTTTTGTTGTTGCTGCTGAAAGGTACATTCATTGTGTGGCTCTTGTTGTTGTTGTTAAAGTTTGATCCTTTGAGTTATGCTTACGTGTGTTACGTTCACATTCACCATATGTATGTGTGCGTAAGAGCACACGCTCATGCCAATTTGGTTGCTTCTCTTGTATTCTTGAGTTTTATGATTGTGTGTGTGCGCGCAAATGGATTTAAATTATATTGCCATGTATGCGTGTATTTATGTACACATGGATCTGTGTGTTAGTGTGTACTTAGAATAAAGTCCAAAGAAAATAAAGTTTACAATAACAAAATTGAAGAGAAGAAAATAAAATAAAAATAAATAATAACAAATAGTAACCCAAACACAAATATCTAACACAAATATAAAAGATAAGCAAATCTGAAGGAAACATGTAAACGGACGTCATGAAAAATATGGGGTAATTAGCTTTAATATAATATTAAAGGTGGATCTTATTTGATATTGCAGTGATCTCATTAAGAAATTGAATGTCAAAATTTAATATTTGAAATCAGCACATTTTTCTGTTGTTAGTTTTATGAAAAGTAGATTATCTCCTATACGTAATTAAGTCTAGTAAACATTAAAGCTTAAGTTTTTTAAATCTTCGTCTAAAAGTATGCTATAAGTCTTATTGAACCACGTAGTTCTCAGAAAGGATCTAATTCTAATACAATTAATATAGAATACATATGTATATGTATATGCTGCTACAAACAAGAAACAAATTGAAGAAGTACTTATCATTGAAATTATAATACATCACTTCAATATGATTTTCTTTTAATTATAAATTAACGCACACTTTAAGTTCTAGTTATATTTGTTTTTGCCATGTGCCGCAAAATATAAAAAAATCTCAATTCAATAATATAAAGCTATCAAAATATTACCGGAAATCAAAATAAAAGGAAAATATCTTTAATCGAAACGTACGTATAATAATAGAATAAAAGGCAACGCGTGGACGTACACCTTCACACACACATCCCCACACACATACATACCTACAGTATAAAAATTATATATCAGAAAACAATTTAATGACATTCGGAAGTAAATTTATTTGAGTTCGTGCTGAATTTTGATTTGGAAAAAATATAAAAGAAAATAAAGCAAAAAAAATTGAAAGAAAAAATCAAAAAAAGCCAAATTCATAACGTAAACACAATTCATTTTTTTTTTTCTTCGATGTCGCACCAAAGAAAAAGAAAATATTACCCCAATCGTGTGATTTTCGTCTTCTTTTACTTTGAGAACATGAATGCAAGTAGCAGACGGTGACGACAACGAGACTCAAGCAGGCAAGTAGACGGACAAAATAAATAAATACATACATACATACTTGTACATTGTATGTGAATAATATGGCTGTAGTGGTACGTAGTGAGACGGACGAACGGATAGAGGCGACCGGTTTTGTCGTATAGACAGACAGGCAGACGAACCGACGAATGCGCTTCTAATACGTTTACACGTACATTTACAATAACAACAACAGTAATAATAATAAAAACAAAACACACACACACACACGCTTACACTTAGCTACAAGTACAGAAGAAGAAGAAATGTTAAATAAAAAACTGAAAAAATAAAATGACCTTTCTTTGTCACTTCTTTTTTGACTTCTATGAAGATTGTAAATATAATAAAATTTGATTAGAATTGCTAAAAGACGATACACTCATACATAGCCATACATATATATTTTATATATTTACGGAGCTGTATGAAGCATTCACACGCGCAGCAGCATACTTGTATCTAGAAACTGTAGTTGGCAACACTTGACAGTATAATATTATGAAATAGAGAACCGCCAACCAAAAATACATACACACTTATATTTTTCTTCTTGCCAAAAGTAGACTACATATTTTTCGGTGTGTGTGTGGTGTATGTGGATACCTATTTATGGTATTGGTAACAAAAAAGAAAAAGACAGAAAAGTGGAAAAAATAAGTCTCAGACTTTTAAGCATCATGACTTCACAGTTACCATCTCCTACTCTCGTATTCTCTCTTTTCATATCGTAATATGATACACTTCACTCTAGATGATTATGATGATTGTATAAAAATGTATTGCAATGTAATGTAATTGTAAAAATGTGAAATGTATAAAGGAATGTGAAATGGTATAATAGAATATGGAAGTTTAATAGCCAGAATAATGTGACAATTTTGTGGGGAATTCTGTGTGTGAGTGTATATGAAGTGAAGTCGTTATGTACGTACGTAAGGTAGTCGTTAAGTTTAGGAGAAAATGGAATGTGGGAAAAGGTTTCATTTTTTAATCTTGATTATTTTGTTGTTTATAAAATTAGTAACACTTAGGGTACTTGTACACACATACATTTACTATTATATGTATATGTGATGTATTATAGTACATACAAAATTTTTATTTAATTGAAATTGTTTCAAAATCTGCTTAGATGTTTTAGTTGGCAGTGAAGCGTTGAGCTTTGTGATTTAAGCATTATTTTCATTTATCATATTTAACTTATCTCAAACCAAAAAGTGGTAACAAATTTCTGAATACATACATGCCTATACCAGTATAAAGTAAAACCTTCCACAAAATGTGCATTATGCCCAAATTGGTGCTCACTTAACTCTGTGAAAAGATTTTTAGCTACATACCTATGTACATATCTTCTGTAAACTTCACCGCTATATACTTAGCATTTACCTCTATCAGATTCAATACCCAGCCAAGGAAAATTAATATTAAAATATAAAATTTCAATTCTTAATTAATTTGCAAAAATTTGTAGGTATATTGTGTTGAACAATTCACCGCATACACCTCAGGTGTGAAGTCCGAATAAATGCTATTTGAACACAGAGTCGGTGAATACCACCTGCCTGTAAAAATGTTATGCTGTTTCGTGTATCAAATCAATGGAATTAGTGTATTCATCAATGCATAAAACACAAATTTTTTTACTTTATATAAATACTGTAGTATCTTTTTTGGTCGCTGTGGCGTAGTGGTAGTGCGTTGGACTGCTGCGCAGAGTGTACGGGGTTCGAATCTCGGCACAGGCAAAATCAAAAAGTAGAAAAAACCTCTTGGCAGGCAATGGCAAACCTACAAGAGTAAAAATTGCTATGAAAAGCTTTTCACTTCGCCGTTCGGATTCGGCATTAAACTGTAGGTCCCTTCCATTCATGTACAAATATAACACGCACAACATGAGTGTATGCGAAAAGCTCGGCCCAGGCCCTCCATGGGCTGTTGTGCCATTAAAAGTAAGTAAAGTAAGTATCTTTTTTGAAGCAAAAGAAAAACTTTTCTCTTTATTGTGTAATCAACAATAATGAACTACATAATGTTTTGACTTGCTCAATATTAATCAACTTTATTATTGATTCAATAAATATCTACTTGAAAACACACTTTAATATTAAATCTATTTATACATATTATTATGAATTTGTTTGTATGTATGTATATACCAGATACAATCATTGTAAATATACATATGTACATATATACATATGTACATATATCATATTTACATAACGAGCTTCTTCTTATTATCGTTTTTGTTGTTTCTATGTGAATTTTGTGGATTTTACATATATTCATAATTATTTTGAATATTTTCGATCGAAAATTCCCATGTGTCTCCTATTTTAAATTATTAATTATTTTTTATTATAATTATTCCATATGCTCTTTCGTGTATGCACATAAGTATATGTATATATTTACAAGTATTTACGGCCTAGCTTTCTCGTGGTCATTTAGAGTATGTAGATATTTGAAATGTATTTCATTTAATTTTTTTTTAATCATGAGAATACACAAATCTTATGACTTCAAAAACATAACTGGTTTCAAGTCACTTGAATACACTTGGAGTTAGATAATGGTCAATTGAAGTCAATTGAATTGGATTAGAGTCACTTGAAGGCACTTTAAGTTATGTAATTGAATTTTGATGTCAATTGAACTTACATTTAATTTGAAATTAATAAATTAACGAGCTTTGTGGTCGCATTTCTAACCACATAGCAATGCCTCTTGAATGGTAATAGAAGTGGGGTATTTCTCGAAATGGAGGTCATCAGTCGGGGAAATACTTACAAATGTAATTATGTATATTTTAAAGAGATATAGTTTTTATACTTTGTAGCGGCATAAATACTGTTATAACATTGAACAAGCTCATTCCAATAGTAGAATTGAACATACCCTGTTATTACCACATGGTTTACGAAAGCTTACCTCTATAGCGTTATTCTGCAACCGGAATTTATAATTGTGTCAGCTTTCATCATGGAGTGGTCAGATAATATTTTTTTTTTATTGATATATTCAACACTCAAGGTGTACCCCTAAGAATGCAAAGCATTGTGTTGGATGGAAGGAAGATTGATAGGTGGAAGGAAGAAGGACGGAGAATGAGAGAGGGAATGCAATCACACAGGACACCTATAAAGAGATAGACAGCCATTGTGGCAAGTGTTATTGATGCCTTTACCACAGTGAACTTCAGTTTATCAGTGTCGACTATGACCGCATGTATCACCAAAGGCCAAGCTTTTCGGATCCACTCATGTTGTGCGTATTATATTGTTATATTTGAAATGAGAACCGTTTCGCTGTTATAGCACTTTTTAAGTGTGAAATGAAAAAAGCCGATATTTCCAAAACGCTCCGCTCCGCCCACTCGGGATTGGACGCATGTTCGTCTACCGGTGCATAAGACTGATTGAGGAGACAGGAGATATCAAAGATCGCCACCTGTCGGGACATCCACGTACAGTTTGCACGCCACAAGTCATAAAAGTAGTCAAATTAAGTATTCAGCGAAATCCGCTCCGAAAACAAAAAATCATGGCCTGTGAGATGAATATCACGCAAAAGTCCATGAATCCTTGAGCAGGAAAAATTGAACAAGCAAAATGATAGGGTTTATGCACTGTCATCTAAGGAAGCATCTGAACTGATCCCACGGGTCGAAAAGGGTCATCACCCAGATTCAGTTATGGTTTGGTGGGGTGTCTCTTGCGATGGGGTCACTGACTTGGATTTCTGCGAACAAGGGGTCAAAACTTCGGCCAAAGTTTACCAAGAAACCATTTTGGAAGCTGTTGTGACGACACTTAACCATTCCCTATTCCAAAACCAGCCGTGGACTTTCCAACAGGATTCTGCGCCAGCCCAGAACGACCCAGACCTGTCTTCAAAACAATTTGCATGCTTTAATTGTTCTGATGAATGGCCGTCTGGCAGCCCTGACGTGAACCCACTGGATTACAAATTATGGACAGGGTTTGCCAAAAAAGATACCCCTACATTGATTCTCTGAAGACTGCTTTGATTCGTGCTGTCAGCACTTTTCCAATGCACGAGGTGCGTGCGGCTATTGATGATTGGCCAGTACGACTTAGGCGTGCGTGAAGGCCAAAAGCGGGCATTTCAAATAAGTAATTGCTTTTTGTATACAAGATATGTATATCAATAAATATATTTAAAAATTGGTCCAAACAAATTAATTATTTTTAATTTTGTAACATCAAATGTGTGTGTAACAGTATTTATGTCCCTACTAAGTATTGTACAAGAGTATAAACACCTTACACTAACAAATGAAATGGACACCAAATTGCAATTTAATGAAATCATATTCTGATATACAAAACATAGTCCAACTGCAAATTACATAAAAAATTTACACATTTGATGTGTAAAAATAGTACTTGTGTATAAAGATGGGAAATGCAAATTAAAAATTCTTTATAATGTAAGAATTGTGTAAAAATTATGATACAAATAGGCTGTCCAGAGGACAAACTTAGGCCATAATGATGGCCTATTGTGATACACATCGTAATTTGTTATCTTTACTTACTTTATTTACTTTTAATGGCACAACAGCCCATGGGCCTAGGCCGAGCTTTTCGCATCCACTCACGTTGTGCGTGTTATATTTGTACATGAATGGAAGGGACCTACAGTTTAATGCCGAATCCGAACGGCGAAGTGAAAAGCTTTTCATAGCAATTTTTAATCTTGTAGGTTTGCCATTGCCTGCCAAGGGGTGGTGCCGTGTAGAAAAACTATTTTATTCTAATTTTTGATTTTGCCTGTGCCGAGATTCGAACCCCGGACACTCTGCGTAGCAGTCCAACGCACTACCACTACGCCACAGCGACCACTAACTTGTTATCACTAGATGGTTTTTCCATAACCTGCCAAGTGGTATACTTGTATGCTTTCTTATAATTCTCGTTCACTTCATATTGATAGAAAAAATATAAGTAGTATATGAGAATTAACTACCAGACCAAGAGGTAAATCGAACTCCCAACCTCTTGGGTGAAAGTCCACTACCGAGGTCATGACTTAAAATACATTTTATTGTTAGAATTTTACACATCTATTATCAATTCGTATCTTGGAAGTAGATTCTAAATTTTAAATGGAATTTTATGTGTTAACTTAAGTTATTTTAACTCTGCCTATCAATTCACACTTTTGCCTGATTTTTCTTAAGAGCATACTATAGCATACTAGAAGCTAATCTTTAGCTTTTAAGTCAAACTACAATTTTTATGCTCTAGCAAAAACCAAAATATTATATACAATAACCTTTTCATCATTTATTCACTGTTCACTACATTTACTATGTACTTATGTATGAAAACAAGGAAAGATAAAGTTTATAGTAGAATTTATTAACTCATTCCACGCACACATACACAAGAAATGGAAAAATATGCATATTTCTATCCTTTGGTCCTATGTAAATAAAATGATATACTTTGCTACATATAATAAATCCTTTTTCCTTTTATCTCCTTTTTAGAACGCTGTTGTACCAGCTGATTATCGCATACAATCACCAGCCTCTGGTTCACCATTACCGCTGTGTGGCACAGCTACGACAACCAATACCGATGGCACAGTTGCCATCTTACAAAATAACACTAATGTTGTTAATTCGGCCAGTGGCAATTCAAATGCGGGCGGGCCAAATACTGTGCTTCGAGTGATTGTTGAATCATTGCTGTATCCGGTGTCATTGGATATTTTACATCAGATATTTCAACGTTTTGGAAAAGTGTTAAAAATCGTGACATTTACAAAGAATAATTCATTCCAGGTTAATATGCATACAAACATATTTATGTACATGTGGTATATGTACACTGTCTAAAAAATTTGGTAACATTTATATTTACTGTACTTTGTTGTACTTTTCTTAGGCGCTCATTCAATATCCTGACGCCCATTCGGCCCAACATGCCAAAACTATACTCGATGGCCAAAATATTTACAATGGTTGCTGCACTCTACGCATTGACAATAGCAAATTGACTGCACTAAATGTCAAATACAACAATGATAAATCGCGCGATTTTACAAATCCATCACTGCCGCCTGGTGAACCGGGCGCCGATATAATGCCAACCGCTGGTGGTTTAGTAAATGCTAATGATTTACTCCTGATTGCGGCCCGTCAGCGGCCATCACTAACAGGTGATAAAATAGGTAACACTTTTACTTTTCCTTTATTTTTGTTTGTTTTCTTTGTTATTATTATTGCCTTTTTTTTTGGTTTTTTTTTCGTTTGAGGAGGAGTTGAGTTTTTTGCAAAATTTTTTTTGCATTCTGTTTTATTTTATGTAATTTACTAACTGGTGATTGGAGTTTATTTTGATTTGCTTTTATTTACAATTTTTAATAAGTTTTGTTTTGTTTTTCTTAGAAGAAAAGCTAACTAAAGCACTATTATATTAAAAATATAATGACTAAAACCCTGTTATGTCAAATAAGCTCAGCATGATTTTCCTCACACATGAACACTTACATATCTTGGGTGCGTTGTTTAAAATTTTTTAATTTGAATCTTCTGGCATATTTGTGAGTATCTCCGGAGTACTTACTTACTTAGCTGGCGCTACAACCGATGATCGGTCTTGGCCGCCTCCACAAAGGTCCGCCAGTCACTACTGCTATGCTCGCGCTGGCGCCAGTTGATAAGGCCAAGTGCAGTCAGGTTGCCCTGCACCTGGTCTTTCCAACGGAGATTAGGACGTCCCCTTCTGCGTGTTCCTCCACCGTGGTTCGAATAAAACACCCTTCTAGCCGGAGCGCTTTCTTCCATTCGCTCAACATGACCCAGCCAGCGAAGCCGCTGGAGTTTTATACGCTTGACTATGTCAGTGTCGGCGTACAGCTCATACAGCTCATCGTTCCATCTTATTCGATACACGTCGTCCACGCATACTGGACCATAGATCTTACGGAGTATCTTCCTCTCGAACGCTCCTAACAGCCTCTCATCATTGATGGTCAATGTCCACGTCTCTGCGCCATACATTAGGACGGGAAGGATGAGGGACTTATAGAGCGTTATTTTCGTCGGTCGAGAGGGGGCTCTACTTCTCAATAGCCTACTGAGCCCGTAGTAACACCTGTTTGCAAGAGTTAGTCTCCGCTTGATCTCAAGGCTGACATTATTGTTGGTGTTTATGCTGGATCCTAGATAAACGAAATTCTTGACGACTTCAAAAGTATAGTTGTCAACAGTGACATTTTGTCCAAGACGCCGTGACTCTTTGTTTGTTGACACAAGGTATTTCGTTTTGTCCTAGTCTCTCCGAAGTAGAGTTTTCTAATTTTAATGAAAACACTTTCAGAATTGGTTTTTTTATTAAAAATTTGTGGCGTTGCTGTGGAATCTATTGGGCATCAATAGTCGATTTTTTGATCTTTCATAAGCGAGGAGGGATATTACGCACTGTTTTTTAAATTTCTCATGCACATAGAACTATCAGGTCACTATCACCCCAGTACGGATTTCGAATTAGGTTCTATTTTGGATATCCTTCATATATATGATATTTGTGAAACTAAGTTTTTTTAGGAGCAAATTGATACTCCTATTTTTCTTTTTCTATTCGGACTGTAGAGATCAGGACCAGACACATAACAGGTCTGCCATACTTTACTTTACTTTACTTTTAACGGCATTAGGTTCTGATTTCGAATTAGGTTCTATTTTGGATATCCTTCATATATATGATATTTGTGAAACTAAGTTTTTTTAGGAGCAAATTGATACTCCTATTTTTCTTTTTCTATTCGGACTGTAGAGATCAGGACCAGACACATAACAGGTCTGCCATACTTTACTTTACTTTACTTTTAACGGCACAACAACAGCCCATGGAGGACCTAGGCCGAGCTTTTCGCATCCACTCATGTTGTGCGTGTTATATTTGTACATGAATGGAAGGGACCCACAGTTTAATGCCGATTCCGAACGACGAAGTGAAAAGCTTTTCATAGCACTTTTCACTCTTGTAGGTTTGCCATTGCCTGCCAAGAGGTGGTGCCGTGTAAACAAATTATTTTTTCTACTTTTGATTTTGCCTGTGCCGAGATTCGAACCCCGACACTCTGCGTAACATTTCAACGCATTACCACTACGCCACAGCGACCACTCTGCCATACATTAATAATAAATAATACGGAAATGTAATTTGAGGAGTTTCAAATTAAGAATAGATTTGAATTATTTCACAAGGTTGGAAGAGATCACATTCCTTATGCTTTCTTTTAGCATAGCTTGCTGGACTATTTCTAAAGTCTTCAAAAATTTCAAAATTACTAAAGTTATTGGTGAAATTGTTGCTTGTTGTCTCCGAATTGAAGTATGTACAATGCTCACATCGCACTCATTACAATAACACACACACTACGCCATTCATTCATCTATAAATCCATTGCACCGTCTTAATCCCAAATGCTTTATTATGTGAAATATGCTTCATCACCACCATAATCACTCATATAATTTACCCCACCCCACCCCACCCGACCCTGCCCTCTCCTCCCCCACCCTTCCCCCTTTCAACATTATAACGTTTTTATTCCTTAAAAAAGTTAAAAATCAAAATTACTATTTTACAGTTAATGGACTCGGTGCACCTGGTGTGCTGCCACCATTCGCTCTCGGTCTGGGTACCCCGTTAGCCGGTGGCTACAACAGCGGTATTCCGAATTTAGGCGCTTTTGCGCTTGCCAACAGTGGTGCTCTACAAACGGCAACGCCCGCCCTTCGTGGCTTCTCTAATGTTTTGCTGGTATCGAATTTAAATGAAGAGGTAAATATATTGACAAATTCTACTATTTATTTTAACGAATTTTTATTACTTTATACTACTACGAGTATTTGTTTTTCATTAGTACATAGGTAATTTTGAAAAAACTATTTACATAGAACAATTATTTTTTTTAAAGTAGTAAATACAAGAATACTATATAAAGAAAATTATTTAAATTTCATAACTACATTTTTATTATTATCATTTTTCTTATTTATGATTTTCTGGTATGAAAATCATTATTGTTTTTTTTCACGCCTGTTGGTTTTGTTTTGTTTGTTTGTGTTAAATCTAAAAAATATATGCTTAGCAATACATATTTCAAAGTAAAAAATATTTTTTATATAATATTTTTTTCTTGTGTATAATTTTATATAAATTTCGAAATATTTTCTAAATTTATTTAGTTTATTTTATCCTCCTGCCCAACTGAAAATATTTTGTGTTTATGTTTTAACCCATGTGTTTTTTCACATTTTCGTTTTCAATCTAACACCTTCTAAAGTTTTCAATATTTTTCGTTATTTTTCGACTTCAATAATGTAAATTACGTTTCATGTTTTTACTTATATAAATAATTTTTATTTTCTCTCATTTCATTTTCCAATTTCTTATTTCTCATCTCATCGACGTGTTCTCTATATAGAATGTAAATTTCATTTCACTCAAAAAATGAAAAGTTTTTGTACTTTATTACTGAAAAGACTGTATACACATTGCAGTAGTTTTAGTAAAAACTGAAGTGATACTTTTTTAACAAACGTATTTCCTTAAAATGCTACAAAATGCATAAAAAGTAGTTTTTTACCTTATTTTTAAAATTATATTTTTTAACATGAAACAATTTTATTTCCCTGCAAAAGAAAGCTTCATTGCAAACAAACAAATAAATTTTTTCCTACATAGTATAGCTATCTTGCTCTCAAAAGAAGAAAGAAGAAGGTAGTCAAAAGTAAGACAAATTACACCATATATTTCATACTGGTCTTACTTTTTTATTGCTATGTTTCTCTTTTTGTTTTAACAAAATCTGCTAAAATTTTCTTAAATTAAATCTGTGCTAAAATAGTGATATATAAAATAGCGGCAGAAAATCTTTTTAATTTTTTATTTTCCAATTTTTTTTTGTTTTCTTTTATTTTTACAACAACTCTCGCTAACTCAAAACTCTATTTTCTCTTTTTTCTGTAGATGGTCACGCCTGATGCTCTATTTACCCTCTTTGGTACGTCTGCACAGATATTTATTAATTTTTAAATAGTACTATTTTTTTAATTTGAGAAAAGAATCAACGCAAGCTTTACTACTATTTACTACTACAAATTGTTTTTTTTTAATTATGTTTTATGACAACTACTATTTTATTTATTTATTTTTTATTTGTTACTTTGTTGAAGTATTCTTTATTTGCGTTCTACTTGACATTTTTAATTTTTTCGTTTCGTTTTGTTCTATGATCTTTTGTGTGCCACTCCTTTTTGTTGTTGCATTTTTGGTTTTGTTTTTTTTAACTGTTATACATATATTTTTGATACTTTTAGTGATATTTTAAACAATAAGTATTATAGGCATTGATATTAAGTATTTGAACGAAAGGGATAGCTTTAGTTACTACATTCTTTCATTCACATTTTAGTATACATTTTGACGGAGTAAATGTAATAGGAAATATTTTATAAATTAAGAAATTCAGTTGATTTTGAAGTTATAAAATAGGAAGTCGTATATTTTGAAATATGAGTGTGAACTGAAGTGTCTAATTTCAACTTTTGATATGGATTTTATTTTTCCCATTATCGGATCAGTACTAGATCAGATAATAGGTAAGGAAAGAAATTTGGCAGTCCAGCAGCATCATTAATTATTTAGAACTTTTCACTACGGTCAAAATTTCTTCTCTGGCACTGTACCGACCTGTTTTGCTGGGCCATCATTATTTGTTTAGAAGTTCGTTTTAGTACTCACAAATGTAGCGCAATTTCTGCAAGAAGGAGCAAGGAAATACCTATTTATGGCATAATTTCTTGTGTTAAGTTACAAATTTTCAAGGATTTGAAAAGTTGAATGCTACGAGTTTAAACACTAAATTTATTTTTTTCAAAACTGAAGAAAAAGCATGCAACTAAAAATGTAATAAATTTAACAAACTTTAAGATTATTTTGGAAAAGAAAAAAATAATAGAATAAACTAAAAGACTTAAAAACGAATTTATGCATTTATGCAGCTGCAATTTGCACATAAAGCTTGTAAAAAAAAGCATCGACCAAAAACGAAAATAATACCAAAAAGTTGAGCATAAAAATAACATCAGTACAAGAACATTAAGCCTTTTTGAGTTGTAGATAGATAGTATAGATGAACCAACAAAAATAAAAATCACCCACTGGACGCGATTTGTACAACAACGACAACGTCTACAAAGAGTATGACGCGCTAGACCAATGGGCGAAATGTTGGAAGGCAAAATAACATGGATTTTATATTTGTGCTAGCAGTTGCAAACAAGACGAGATGAGGTTTATTGTTGGTGCACTTTGCAATATATTCAGAGGGACGGAAAGAATGGAGAATAAATGATGTTTTGGGGTGAATGCTGCTCAATGTAGAAATTGAAAAATATTTAAAAATCCAGCAAGTATCAAAAAAATAAGAAGAAGGAGCAAGGAAATAGCAACTGAAAAATAAAAACACGCGATTTTCATGTGCTCTGTGGCCATAAAAGTAAAAATAGAACAGCAGCTATTCACTTCGGCATACACACAGATACACACAGATACACACACACACACACACACACACATACTTGCTTGCATGAAAACGAAACGAGTTGAGGTTGTTTATTTGAAAACAATTTAAATTCGTCTAACAAATTTTATTTAGCAGAACCTCAGAAAAAAACAAACAGAAGCAGTAGAAAAACATAAACTCGTAAAGTGAAACAAACGAGAGAGAGAACAACTGGCAGAAAAGGAACAGCACAAGCACCAGCATAGAGTAAAAAAAGCTGCATGGCGCATAATACTTCTGCTTTTGTAGTCCTAGCTGTTTGTTGTTATTGTTGTTTTAGAATATTGAGCTTAAGCGCAACAAACCGTGGCGGCAAAAAAATAAAATTGAAACAAGCTAAAAAAAATACACGTAGCAAAAGTATTCGCGCAGCATCAAAAAACTACAGCAGCAGCAGCAGCAGAAACTGCAACAACATACCAAAATTGCAATATATGTACATAGTAAAATTCAACAACAAATTCTTTCTCATGTTGTTGGGCTTTGCCCTAGCTGCCTGGCTACAACGACGCTTTGGCAGGTGAATAAGAATTTTCATGTTTATGGGAAAAGTTTTTAGTTCTATTGTTACTTTTATTATTCTCGTTGTTGTTGTTCTTGTTATTCGACAAACTAAGGAATATCAACGAGTTTGGGAGAGAAAGTAGAGTTAATATAGTTAATTGTGTATGTGTGTCCGCGGATGAGTGTGTATTTGTTTTCGCACGCCATCTTCCTACTCCTCGTCAACGTTTCTCTGCTCGGGCATTGAAAAGAAATTAAAAATTAGTTTTATTACTTCAAGTTATAAAGAAAAATCTAATAAAGAAAGGAAAGGAAAAAAGAAACAATGAAATACAATATCAACTAAGATTAAAATTTAATGCACTTAAAAGAATACGTCGCAGTAATGAATTCAATAAAAGGTAATTGCACAGAAAATAGGGAGATTCTTAATTTCTCTTTATCAGACATAATAAGATATGTGCATTTAAATAATATGTATTACACCGGCACTTACTTATCTACTGATGGCTGTCTTATTTTCGTTTTCTTAATTTACATTAATCACTTAAGCTCTTCTAAGGTTAATTCTGATTCAGTTTCATTGTTATTAAATATTTTATTGGAATTGATAATTATTTTAAATTGACTTATATTTCTGTGAAAAAATATATTTGAAATTCAAATAAAATAGCGGTATTCACTGTCTGAAGCAAATGAAACGGTCTTGCATGTTTGTAAATGCAAAATTTAATGGCATATTATATACATATTTGTTGTTGTGATAGCAAAAATATTGTGCATTTACAATAATGATACAAGGCCATTTGCCATTAGTTATACTACTTATTTCAATATAATGAATTTTTATGCTATTCTCTACCTGATCGATGATTAAACTGAAAAAACAATATGATGTACGAGTACATAGATACATTAACCTGTTGTATACGTGTCACTGAGATAACTTTGATGACGGAAGTAGAAAGCATATCAGTCTGGGATTACATCCGAATTACTTACTTCATTGTCATATTTCAAGCGTGATAAATTTCAATAACTTTAATGGCAATTATATTTTCATTTCCACCATAAACAAGAATGAATCTCATAAATTATATACATACTATGTATGTATAGGGTGTCCCAACAAGAGTGGTCGTTTGAATTTTTGTGTGAAATTTTACAGCTGCCGACCAAGATTGTTCCGTTTGTTAAAAATGGAGCACTACTCAAAGGAGCAACGCGTTATCATTGTGAAAATGATGCAGGAAATGCAGTGACTGTGAATGGGCTTCGTTACAGGAACATGATAGCGGAGTTATTGCAGTCTCAGCAGTTGGCGCCAGCTGCCACACGGCGCATGAACGATTTCCAAATCGAATCATCTCCCGAAATTCCGATGTCAACTAGCCACCAGGACCGTGTGGCTTTTTGTTTTTGCGTTTTGTGAAATCTTTGGTCTATACGAATAAACTACAAACATGTCCTGAGCTCAAAGAATCCAACGCATAATCGGTGAGATAGAGCCACATTTTTCTAAAATTTTCATCGGAAATTTCATTCAAATAGCAAGGGTCTTTGATCAGAGTAGCGGAGCCCATTTGCCTGATATTTTATTACATACTTAATCGGAACATGTGTACTTACAATGCCATAAAAATATTCATTTTTAAATTAAATCGTGCACTCTTATTGAGATACCTTTTATATGTGCATGAAACTTATGAGTACATTTTGTACTTGTTTGATTTTTCTCAAGAGATCTTCAAAAACAAACAAACAACAGAACTATCCACTCGAAGCCAATCATAAGAAAATTACAAATAGTTTTCAGAAATACATACATACCTATTTCCCCATACAGCTCAACTCTCCCGCACTCCGAAATACTTACATACTTATACACATATGTTTTCCTCTTCTGATCTTTATAATAAACAAATAAATTTTAAACTGAATTTAAACACAAACAATAATATGTAACTTTCGAAAACTTGTTGACTGCGAAATATATGTATCTACTAAATTTTCCTGATATATCCTTATTCACATTTATCATGCATTTTGACCATCTTTGTGTTCGTGTGAGCGTTTATGTAAATGGGTCTCTTTATTTGTGCATGTGTGTACCCTTGAAACAATAAAAAAGAGTAAGTAAATTCAACTTCATTCATGCATTTTGTTGCTTGTTTGTTACATGCAAGTATGCAAATTACACGAATTAAGTGCCTGCACACACACACGCATGCATATATTCATACACTCGTATACAGTCGGCTACACATAAGCATGCACAGGGTGGCATACGAGTATGTATGTATGCACGAGTCTATGAACATATGCTCATGTATGTCAATGCTACTTTCGACTTCACGTCAATCTCAATTCGTACAAACACTCGAATAAATACAATAAAAATTAAATGCCCTTTTTTGTTATTGTTGTTAGTTGCTGCTAACTATTGTTGTTTGTTGTAGCAAATGCAACAAATGAAAATGAAAATGTCCTTTATACTTTTAATTTTTACTCTGTACATTTTTTTTTTTTTGTCATGTATGAATGTACCTGAATTACAATTTAAAGTGGAATTTACTTTTGGTTGTTATTCGTTTATTTCATTGTGTATATGAGAGTGTGTGAACATGTTCTTATGTGTGTTCGAGTGATGTGTGTGATTTCTAATGTAATTTGCAGTTTGAGAGAATTGTTAATAGCATTGACTGCAATCCTGATTTGAATTTCACTAGTAGTTTTTTTTTATTGTTGCTCTTGCATCGTAGCCCTAAAGGTTTATATATTTTTTCATATACATATGTATATCTAAACGTAATTCAATTGTAAACTTAATTTCAAAGCTTCAAAAAGTTAATCTATGTTTTACTTAGAATTTGTTGTAAATATATAACTTCTATTGTTTCAATGTGAAATATTTTGTGGGAAAAGAAAAGAAATTATATTAATGTGGAAATAATAACTACGTAGTTATTCTTAAGAGACCTTTTTACAATTGACTAATGCTGGAACGCGGACATAACAAATTGTAACTTAATGTTATTTTTCAATGTGGGGGAAACCAGTGAGATATGTATGTTCATTTTTTAAATACTTATAGATATGTATGTATTCATTGTTCATATAATGTTGCTTCAATTTATGTTAGTCCTAAACCTCACACGAATACGTATACAGTATTCGTATTGCAACTGTTAAAAATGCCCATAATATAACTCCATATAACCCCGGATCTGGAATAAGCATTTTATTAGTCAACAAAAATCAGCAGTATCACTTTAAAGTATTAGTAAGCATGCCTTAAAATAATGCTAAATTTCCAAAGTATCTACTTATACTCTTTGAGATGGACTCATGGCTCAGGGCTACAGTTTTCGAACCACCAATGATTCTTAAATCTTAAAAAAGTCAGAACTACTCTGGTGTCCAGAGCCACATACTCGTATACCAAAGACTGTCTTACGTTTGATAAAACAAACAAGACAAAGCTTTATCAGTCGGGTTTGGAATATCTGAATTACTTGATTCTCAGCTAGTATGTACTTCAATGCAAATGAAGGCTCCAGGGAATTTGCAACATTAAGTAAACAGTTTTAATTGTATATTAAAATAAAATGTCTCCCTGTTCCCATTTTTGCACCTTGCATACGCGCGCTAGTTGTAAATAACATTTTATTTTTGCTCGTTTTGTTGTTGTATTCTAAATGTTGCTGTATCCACTACTATGACATGACATTACGTCAATTCTCAACTACGGCCAAGTATTAATATGTATGTCTATTAAGTACATACTCATAATTTAAAGACCATCTTATTTTTTTAATTTGGCATATATCAAAATATCAAATAAATAACCACTTACTTAGAAAAAGAAAAAAAAAATTCATCCCACTTTGAACTCTAATCTTAACTTGGTTTTTAAAATCATAATCAAATGAACTGTGTACATGCATAAAGTGCACTTTCTACACACTCGACAGCTCACTCGGCACTTTGAGAAAATTTTCATTTGATTCTCTACTCTGTTTTCAAAAATTTGTTCAAGTGTAAAAATGTAAGTAAAAATATCCAATTTCCTCAGTAAATAAAACATAAAACTTTATAAACTTTTGCTGCTAGCTATGTATATATGTATGTGCATCAGTGAAGTTGTTAGTGCTATTGATGATGTTGTTGTTGCCTTGTGGTCTATCTTTAGCCAACTTATACTTCGACTGTTGTTTTTGTGTGTATTTAAACTTATTTTACATTTATATTGTATAAGAGATAGCAACGCACACACACACAAACACACAGATGGAGAAAGACATAATTGCCACATAATGGATTTGTTACCACAATTGTTTTATTTGTTTGTGTATGCGTGTGTGTGTGTGTTTGTGTATGTGTGTGTGTGCTATGGTTACCAACATAAAAGTTCATCCTCTTTAAACCCAAAAAAGGAAAAATGTTATAACAGCAACTTCTCTATTCACTTACATTTCTTCTACATTTACTTGCAACAATTGAAACTGTCCTTATGTTTTTGTTGTTTGGTTTGTTGGTTGAATGCTGTTGGATTCGTTTGTTGCTTGTTGCTGCTGCTGCTGTACGTTGTTGCTGTGTGTGTTGCTATTGTCAATGCTATTTGTAAACACGTTTTTATTCAAAATGCGTATATGTAAATGTGTATGTGTATTGCATATACTATATTCATATATGTATGTATGTGTAGGAATGGATATTATGTGTGTGCAAGTATTTCTGTGTAATCGTTTGCTAAATTGAATTTAATTTGAATTTAAATTGTACATGAAGTTTATGGCTTTTGAAAGAAAACAACAAGAAGTTTTATACAACAACCAACAGCAACAACAGCAAACAACAGAGCAACATCATGAAATTCGAATTAGCATTCACCAGCAAACCCAAACAACAGCAGCATCATGTTCCAAATCCACCACCATCAACAGCGACGGTAACAACAAATTGCAATTGCTAAATTTTATATTGTATGTACAGGGTGCTTTTTTTCGAAGTGTGGCTTTCAAGAAGAAATAATGCGCATATAATTTAATGTTATGGCCAAGAATTTAGCTATATTATAAAGATAAGGATTTGCCAAGGAGGCCCATTTTTCAACCACTTTTAGCCGCAATTGGGGCCGTATGTCAGTAATAACAACGCGCCGAATATTCTCTTCCAAAGCGTCAATCGTCTCGGGCTTATCTGCGTAGCCAAGCGACTTCACATAAGCCCACAAAAAACAAAAAATAGTGTTAAATCGCACGATCTTGGAGGCCACGCCACAGGCCCACGACGCGAGATAATGAGCTCATCAAAAGTTTCCCTCAATAAATTGATTGTTTCGTTGACTGTATGGGATGTAGCGCAGTCTTGTTGGAACCAAATGTCGTCCACATCAATATCCTGCAATTCAGGCACGAACAAGTAATTAATCATGGCTCTATAGCGATCCCCATTGACTGTAACATTGTAACATAATGACCGGCTTCATCTTCGAAGAAATATGGACCAATGATTCCCTCTGCCTATAGAGCACACCAAACAGTGACTTTTTGAGGATGTAACAGCGTCTCAACAATGGCTTGTGGATTATGATCACTCCAAATGCGACAACTTTTGCTTATTAACGTACCCATTCAACTAAAAGTGAGCTTCATCGCTGAAAAACATTTTCTTGTGAAAATCGGGATCGGTGGCCATCTCGTTTTGGGCCCATTCACCGAACGTGCGACGCGCTTGATGGTCGTTCGGTTTGAATTCTTCCATAAAGTGGATGGGCACATCTCCAATTGTTGCGCGCGATGGCGGATGGACTCATTCGGGTGTTCTTCGATCCATGGTTGCTTGAATTACCGACTCTGCTGGGCGATTTTGTCGCCGAATATTGGACGCAGCACGCGATGCGTCGCTCGAACCTAACCATTATTTTGGTAATAAATTTGCACGATTTACAAACATTGTTCAGGAGTAAGTCTATTCATTGTGAAATGGCAAACCAAACTGAACATAAATCAAGTGGCAGCTGTCAAAAAGACCAACTCCGAAAAAATTATTGCCAGATTGAAAACCACACTTCTAAAAAAACACCCTTTATATGACTGTTGGTGCGTGTGTATGAATGATTTTGTGTATGTAGTTTCCCTTGCAATGGTTTTTATTATTTTGAAAGATATTAAATAAGCTGATGACAGTTTTAATGTCAAATTGAGAGATCACTTAAACATAAGTTACTTTGTCGTTTGTTCGTTGTTTCGTTTGCTTTTTCTGTTCCAATTCAATCACCCTGCTACTTGGCACATCCTCTTACCCCCATAGCCACAAATAGCAGATTAACTACCTAGAAGAAACTAACAACTGTCAACATAAATGCTCATCTTTACTTCTGTATATCTGTCTCTTTCATTTACCATTCGCTCACTCTCATTCCAGCCATGCCACTTTGGCTTTCGTTTTTGTTGTTTTATTCGCCCTAAACTTCAAAGTTTAGCAAATTGTACTTATAGTTTTAGACTTTTAGTAGAATTATGTAGTGCAGATATTAAGTATTGTTCTGGTAGTAGAGTATTATCATTACGAGTATTATTATTATTCGCTGCATTGCTGCAATCCTAAAAATACACAACTACAACCTGCTACTGTAATGAAATTGTAATAAAAAATATGATGAGAGGGAAAAACTAAAAAGTTTATTTAATTTGCATAAAATTTTATTTGCACAAAGAGAAGGAAAAGTAAAATTTTACATTTGTATCGTAATATTTTTATGGCCTTTTTTGGTTAGACCGAAGAAGCCGCATGTAGAACGTTTATAAGTTCACATACTTCTACTACGTCTTAGTAGTGGGTATATCATTTAGTATGTAGTAACTGCATAAGTAGTAAACAAAATTATAAAAACATAAGCAATGAAGCATGCACATGTTTTCTTTTTCTCAATATTTAATTTCTTCTGCTCTAAAGTAAATGAAAAACTTTAAATTTATTGTTTTATTTTAAACATACATACATATACATTCGTACAATTTTGCTAATCCTACCAACATTCTAGAAGTTCTTGAGAAATCAAACCGAGCTTTGCCCTACACGTGATTGTTTTTATGAAAACATTAATCGCTTTGGCATTTCTCCAGCATGGCAACTCAATAAAAATGGTTATTATCAATTACATACATTCAATTCCAATAATTTATCACAAAAAAAAACAACAAACACACACTCACGTGCACAGAAATAACACTAGATAAATCTGACACAATTTCCAAAGTTTATGTTTTGCCACCCCTCTACCGCTCTCAATCTGATGCTATTGCTGCTGCTGTTTCCGTTGAATAAAAGACACTGAGGCAATCCCTATGAAATCTTATAAATCGCCATTTATGGCACAAGCGACAGATATGCACGAGTAAATACCCATAGATAGATGGATAGATACTTTCACCCGCAAGAATGATGAGCAGCCAGTGGCATCAATAGCTACAGCAGCGGGAACAAATAGAAAGCTTATTGGCTGTGCGGATGGAAACGTTTAAATTAAGAAGAAGAAAAAAGGTGAAAAAGAAGTAGCGGCTGAAGATGATATGCTGAAAGTTTAGAAGCTATGAAAGTATAAAGCAGAAAATCAATGTCATAAGAAAAGAAGAAAGTATAAGAAGATAATATTAATTTGCTGCTGTTTGATAGCATTGAAGATGAAAAGAAAACAAAAATATGAAAAAAAGCTTAAAGGATGACGTGCGACGGACGTGTTGAATCTAAAACAGCAGCAGCGAGTCGCTGTTTTCAACAATGATGGCTCGCACCATCATCGACAATGACGACAACGATGATGCTGATGACAATGACAGGCTGTTTGTTGTTAATAAGCACGCAGCACGCAAATTTTGCAACTGCCAAAGTCAGTACATCGATGCATATACTCGTATACTTATGCCTATACCTATACTTCCTACCTGCTTACACCAAATGTGTGAAGAATCACTTTGCGTATTATTAGCAGAAAAATTAATAAAGCGGATAGAGTGCGAGGCATGTGAAACTACAGTTTGTAATTGGTAATAAGTATTCTATCATATACATATGTGTATTACTTCCTTTCGCACAGACTGTGTGTACTAAATAGATTAGCTTGCATCTACACAACATCTATAAATAGTGTAGCGCAAGTAAGTAAGTTCTTATCTCCTTCTATCTACCTTGCTGAGTTATTTTGTTGCACTTATTACATAGTTACCAATCTGTAATATGATCATATTTTATCATTTGTTGTGTACCCTCGAAGTACATACATGATACCTAGAACACTTTAAAGTCTTATAACTTCAAAATCATGACTGCTTTGAGGTCACTTGGAGTAAATCAACCCAATAAATCAAGGCTCTTATTGGTCACCTTTTAATTTAGAAATGAAACTGTTAACTAATTTGAGTTTGGTCATAGCGTGTAATCCTGGTCAAAAATCGTTTTGACTATATATATGTATGTTTGCTATCGTTTACTATCACTACTGTGTATTCCTGTCTTGTAGCTCCTTAAATAGGATAGGCATTTTAAGAAACATCGCTGACGATTGTGATTTCTTGAAAAAAAAATTCAATCCCCTTCTAGTGTTCCCTTGTCTCCAAAATGTTTTGGGTTTACCTCGCCTCTCCTTTTTTTTTTTGATAATTCTGTATTGGTTCTCACCAAACTGAAACTGAATGTGTTAAATAGAAGCGAGATAAATTTATTCTTTTTCCTTGGATAACTTCAGCTGCATAAGCAAAGAAGATTATATGCGCGTAAGGCAATCTCTATTCATTCCTGACCGAACTAAGATTTTTTTTTATAATTCTTATGAGTGTGTGTGCCGATTTTAGAAATATTATCTTCCACACTCTACTTATGTTAATATTTTCATATTCATGTGCGACGTTGAGGACATCGACGACGACGACACCTTCATTGTTATTAACAATATTTATCTTTTTGCTGCTAGTATATGTCTAAGCTAAGAATACATGTGAAAGTGTATGTGCTTTTGTTATGTTAATAGCAACACGCACGCACGTAACAGCAATTTCACTTTTGTTAAATATATTCGCACTCTCACACACATAGATACTTGGCTGTCTGTCTTTCGTACTAAATATGCAAATATGTATGCTTGCTCTTGAACTTTATTACCTAACCTAAAGGTAATTCAACACATAAATACATATGTCCTCATACAAGCATTCTCCACACACGCACATTTTAGGCTAAGAACATCTTAACACATTCAACGGTTATTTCCTGCAGCCGCATTATTGTTGTTGTTTATCAACGACGCCGTCATTGCCATTTACGAGTATGTTTAAAGGCAAAAATTTCAATTTGTTGCAAAATGTAGACGTGTGTTGAAATGTTTTGCTTTGCAACCAAAGCAGCTATAAAAAAGAAGAAAACTGAAGAAAGAAAAACTTACATCGATCAGGTTTTCTTGTTATTTTGTCTGTTGTTGCATGTAAATGTTTGCTTTTTTGAGTAGGGCTTTTCTTTTTTTCTTGACATCAATATGACATATATATGAGTTATCTAGCTCCTGCTCTTCGGTTACTTCTCCAGCTCTTGAGCATTTACATAAAAATTTATTACTTAGTTTTGACAGGATTTTTTCTTTTGGAAATTTTCAGTGGAGTATGTGGCATCATAATCAACAGCATCTAAACATCACCATTCAACAACAACTCATCCATTTTGTTTCTATGATGCCTAAGTGTCAACAAAAATATTCAACACATTTTTAGTAACAAAAGATCTTTATAGTGTTAAGGTATTTTAACCCTCATTGTTAGACTGGCATTTTGCTTATCAGTTTGATGTTGATGCCATCAACAGCAACAACAACAAGCTAAACAACCCTTAATAGTTAGTTGCTATAAAAATAAAAAACCGAATGGGGTGAAACTTTCATGCATCGCAAAAAGTAAATCGAAAGCAAAAACATTTTACGCCTCTAACTTGGCACATTCTTGTTCACCTACTGCCAATTTTCATGTTTATTGGCAACATTTAATATATTCATACTATACTTTTTCCAACATTTTTCTTTGGTTCCTTTGGATCATCATAATATCTACTTGTATGTGTATATCTATTAAATGTTATTTTTATCTTTATGCATAACAATAAAATCTAATCAGCCAAAGTATCAAGCAGCAGTCAATGGCATCGGTATCTTCATGTATTTTCAATGTGTATTACCTACTGCGTAATCTTTTATTGATTATGAGCGCAGCAGCTACTTTTTCTCATTGGCTTCAGATACTTATATTTGTTTGTTTGTTATCTTTGTTCACCTCGTTATTTAATTTGCATGCAATTACTGACAATAATATTGAAATTGTGTCCTCCTTACGTATTGATTTGAATGTTCTCTTCATCTCATTTTACTTGGATTTTTTTTTCTTTATCCATAACTGATTGATTCGATTTAATTGGGCGATAAAGTAGTATGCTTTTTTATTGTTATGATCAAAAAATGTTCTTCAACTTTCTTTTTTTCAAATAATGTCAGACTGATATTGGATTGGAAATGTCGGTCACAGGATGAAAATAGTATGGGGTCGTCAGATAGTACGGGGTCGTCAGGATAGTTAGATATAATCGAGTTAACCAAGGTAGTCGAGATAGGCCGAGGTAGGCCAAGATATCCCGATGACTACTTAATTACATACGATTACAAAGTCTTTCATGCTAAATTAAATGTTACTCATACGTCACGTATGCCAAGTATTTCAATCAGTATACAAACATTTAAGTATAGTATGTATACGAGTACAAAAACTATGAAATTAAAGTTTTTTTTATTGATATTGCACGAGGTCTTTTGAATTTATATCATTATTTTAGATTAAGTGTGCGTAACTAAAAAGTTTAGACATAGAAAACTTTATACATTAAAACTCCAATTTTCTGAAATTTTTTTTTTGTTTACTTTAATTTTCTGTTTTTCTTAAAACATATAAACTCTAAGAAACTTAACAATAATATATTTGCACAAGGAAAATTTATCAATTTGCATGAGAGTCCTTTTCTTCTCTATAATATAATAAAGAGTACTTTTACAACAAAATACTTGCACTCAATTTGCAATTTAAAGAAATATATTTTATATACTATATATGTAGGATATAGAGATAGAAAGAGAGCTACTAGCGGTGCCGCGCATATTTCTTTATCTAGTAAGAGATGAGGGGTAAAAATAATTTCAAAAAATAAAATAGTTGAACATGCTGCATCTAATGGTGCCCTAGAGAATATGTGCTGTTTGGCATCTGTGAAGTAGGACCAGCACATTGGCTAACAGTGTTACCGAATTCAGCTTCCTTGCTTGGTTGCACTTGTAAATCTTTTTGATAATAAATTATTATCATAGCGTAGTACCTAGCGCACACAGCAGGAGGAGAGAGAATAGAGGCTGGAGTTCACTCCTTCATCATTGGTCTCAACCACATGCAAATATATTTATAAATTTCTGCATTTGGCTTCAAGTAACGGTAAAGGTCTTTGCTTTTAAAACCTTTACCTGCTGCTGTTGCTATATAGCTAAAGGTTCCGTCATTCATTCATTCGTTCATTGCCATTCAATACAATTTTCTTTCTTCTACTTGAAATATTTTCCAATTGTTAAACTCTAGTTTTGGCATAAGTCAAGTTTCGAGGGAACAGCAGCGAAGCTGAAGTTTAGTCAAGTCAACTCAAGTGAAGCTGAAAATGCATAATTTTTTTCTTGTTTTATTTGATTTGTGTGTGAGTATGTATTAGAATGAAGAAAAAGCACCGTTGTTGTTACACTACACCGCATACTTATTTTATCTATGTTTTCAAGAGTATGTGTGATGAGTGTAGTGGTCCGATATAAGATACACGTAACTCCCATATAACATCTCGACTTACCATCGACCACCTGTGCTAACTATTTATGCTATGAAATTCTACCTACCTGGTGCTACTGCGAGTCTTCGTTTTATTTGAAGAGATATTTTATGTAGTAAAAACGAATGTGTCTCTCTAAGATATGGTTGTACATATAGTAGGTATGTAACGAAATCCCAAGTTGTTCGATGTGCATATAGTTGCACGTTCATTGCCGTCGTCGTTAGTGGTGGTGATTGTGGTTGGTGGGTTGTCATGATGTTGCAGCAGCTCTACTACACATTTACACAGATATTTTTATAGAATTGTAGCAGCTACTTACTTGTGATACTATTGGCTGTCTGCCTGCTGCTGGTGATGGTTTGCTTGTTTATGCAGTCGTCTGTGTAAAATGGATTTACTTCTTGGCATGCACAAACATTTTGCTTTTCGATTTTTGGATTTACCTCCACCACTTCTATGCTTTGAATTCGATTTCTGTTGCCTGTTTTCTTCTATTCGGTCGTTGTTGTTGTGGCGTTTTACGGTGTAGTTTTTTCACAATATTTTTGCTTGGTTAGTTTTCTCGTTTTTGATGTCGTGTTTTTTTTTTAAGAGTCATTTCCGAAATTTACTTATTCGATTTTTTGGTCTTTGGACTTTCATATTGTGGTTGTGTTACTGTTGATACTCGTCTTTAGATTTTCTCAGTTTTTCTTCTCATTTTGGGTTGCTTTTTATTTTTGTTCTCTCATTGCTCAACAATTTTGCACTTTGTAGCCTTTGGGGTCAATTTTTATATTGAGTATACATAAATACATATATGTATATATCTACTACTTGTGTACTCTTTTTCATCTGTTTTTTTAGTGGCTAAAGTTGATGAAGTTTAGTAGCATAAGCATAAAAAAACAAGATATCATTTGACATACAATTTATTTAAATTTATGTTTCAATTCTCAACTTGGTTAATATTGAGTGTTGAAATAGAAAAAAGGAGAAAAATAATAGTTACGTTTTTTTTTTATATAAGCACAGTATAGGCACACTTCAAAATCAAACATTTGTGTTTTGTAAATATGTATGTATGTTTGTATGTCTTACATATTTTCTTCATCATAGCACCGGGCAACGTGTCGTATGAGTAAGAATAGTTTATATTGCCATATTAAAACAAAACAAAAGCCATAAGAACATGATCATTATGTTTAAAAAGTGTGGCAAGCCGCTGAAAATGTAAATAGCTAAAACTTTGAAAAATTTTGTCATTTTAATAAGCCTCATACTGAGGTGGCTGCTGATGACTCGATATCAGAATCCGAACCACTTGCATTTACCATACATACAAATCTAGTTTTTATTAACTCAACAATTTATGAAATTTTTATATCTACAACATGCTTGAAAATCGTGGCTTCTTAGATATGCAAAAATATTAAAAAAAAAAACATGTCGGAACTTCCGGCATCGTGCACATATGAACATATACATATTATACATAAATAGAATTCAATAAGGGATATAACAAAACGGAAGTGCGCATGCTGTTACTACCTACGAGTATTAAAATGTGCTTCTATCTTTACACACTCGCTGCTAATGCTAGATACCTGTAAGTATATACTTTGTAAAACCAGCACAACGACCACTGCCAATACTACTGCGACTTCATGCGCAACATTATTCATTTGAGCATTGTGTGCAACAGCATCAACTTTCGATTTAGTTTGCTGTGAGCGCATCCTGCCAATCTTAAAGCTATGTATTAGTGTATGTGTGTGTATGCCTGCGTGCAGCATTACCTAATCTCTTGTGGGATTATTGAAGTTTTTGTGGACAGCAGCAGTAGCGCCATCAGAGGTATAACTTTCATGCTGTTCGACGGTTACTTTCAATGTGCTCCTAGTTACTATTGCGGCAGCACACACGTATTCAGTTGCAAATTATGTAATTTGTATTAGTGTTCTTGTGTGTGTGTTTGTGTGTATGTTTGTATATTCACAGCACTGTAAGAGTGTTTGCTCCCATTCTGTAAAACTTTTTAGCTGTCTCAATTTTTGAGTTGGCAGTTTCCTCTATATACTTTTATTTGTTGCTGAAGTTCGCTGTTTGCTTCTTTCTCTTACATTTTTTTTTTTTTTTTTTTTTAATTCATAATTTTTTGTTATGTATGTATATGTGGTTGTGTATCGGAGGTTGTATGTATCTATGTGTGTGTACAAGGAGAAAGTTTTGAAATATGCTTTTTATCGTAATTTATTGTTTGGCAAATATGTTGTAAGGTGTCCATGCAACAGACTCCTTTGGGATACTATATTAAGGATTTTCTTCTTGTTGTTGTTCTTGTTGCTGCGGTTGTTTGCTTTTCAATAAACGAATTTTGCATTAGTTTCTGGGTCTCCTTTTTTCTCTTTATTTATTTTGTTTTTATTATGGAGAAGTTGCAAATATAAACAAAACCTTGAAATTTTTGGTTTTTTAAAATTCTCTAAAAACGGCAGAGCACTTCAAAGTGAATTCAGAATTCAGGTTAACACTCAATTTGAATTGAATTCGAATTGTTATTTTCTGAATTAAATTTTCCATTTCGAATTGACACTTTACGAATTCATTTAGGCTATTCTGAATTTAACTGGACTATTTCAAATTCAAGTGGGCAGACACCTTGCACGTAGATACATAATTCAATTTGGCTTTTTTCAATTCAATTTTATATCTTCTGAAATCAGTTTGACCAGTTGCAATTCAAATTGGCGCTTTCTAAACTTAATTTAAACATTCAGATGTCATTTTCTGAAATCAATTTGTATTTTGCTAATTAAAATTTACCATTTCGAATTCAAACTGGTAATTTCTGGATCAAATTTGACATTTTTAAACTTAAACTTTGACACTTAAACTTAAACTTAAAACCTTTTAATTCAACATCGCTTCTTTGAATTCAATTTCACATACTATCTTAATTTGATTAGACTATTTAATTCTATATAATTCAGATTCTTGGGTTTCTTTCAACTCAACTTTCGTATTGCGTCAAAAGCTTGAAATATTTTCGTGAATAGACTTAAACGGTTTGGATATGTGTCGACTCATTTGAAGTTATCCAAATTCATATTATATCTCTTTGAATGCAATTTGATTACTCTGAAATGACACACTATAGTAATTTTGAATGCAATGTGACTTTTATGTATTGATGAATATCGAATTCAAGTTGTCTCTTTTTGAATATGTATAACTCGACTAGTTATTAAGTCTTCAAGTAAGAGTTTGTTAAATTCAAATTGGCGCATCCTGCATTCGAATTAACACATTTTTTGAATTTAATTAATAAGCTTATTTCGAATTCAAACTGGCACGATATTCAAAATGGTTTTTTTTCGCTGTCGAATTTAAAACTGAGTGGACTTTACTTTTTTTATGATAATTAGAAGGGCTTGTGATTACAATTTGTACGAGTATATTTCTTGTATAGTACTGCAATTTAAAATTTTTGTTGTTGTACCAGGATTATCTACTATATTAAATAAATAAATATGAATGTATGTCTTATTACTTATTATTAAAAGGTTCCTGAAAGTTTTTACATTACTGTTATAATATGTATATTTGAGGTGCTATTTATTTAATATTTGTATTAAAATAAATATTTATTTTTTTTTTTTTTATATAAATACTTAGTTATTTTTATCATAATTTTACAAACATATTTCACTCGCAATAAATTTTTAATACTAAGTATTTTCTTGTTACCTCATTATAATAATTATAAAAATATTTCCGTCCAATTATTTTTATTCTACTTATTTGAATTTTTAATATTTTCATCAATTAACAAATTCTTCATTGTTTTATAAAGTTGTTATAATATTTCTTTCTTTTTTTATGTTTTTGTCTTTCTCTATTATCCCAACGAAAAAAAAATGCAGGTGTTTATGGTGATGTGCAACGTGTAAAAATTTTGTACAACAAAAAGGATTCAGCACTCATACAAATGGCCGAACCGCAGCAAGCTTATTTGGGTGAGTACATACATATATACATATGTACATACTCGTACATAAGTATGCACATATGTGCATAGAGTATATACATACATATACATAAATTAATCAAACAAATTCTTATTTCCATTATTCTTATACATACATACGTACCATACGTGCCTTTTATCCCAGTGGCCGGCCTGGCCCTTTACTTTTTGATATATCCGATGCATTATAAAAAATTCCATAAATTATTTGCATTTTTTTGTGTTTTTTTTTTATAATATTAAATAAATTCCTTTATCTATAAAAATGAAATTGCCGCGTGCTGCATTGCAATGCAAATGCTTGTTGACACTGACGATGCTTTGTTCAACGCGCTTTTACATACAATTATTTATTAATAAAAATAACAGCCGCTGCTCTGGCAACTCTGTAAATAATTGAAATTTTTTGTTTGCTCTTCATTATTATTATTTTTTATCATAGTTTGGTTGGTGTTATTTTTTGGTATGCAACATTGTGCGTTTCTTTCACGGTGATGTTAAGTACACCTTTCGACTATGCAATAAAAAGTAAAGCTTTGCACATGGACAGTTATGCACAAAACAATAGCAGCAGCAGGAACACAGTACATATTTCTATCAACAATAAGGAACTTGGTGGCATCATGCCAATCATTTACTAATTTTTTGATTTTTTTTTCTGTTTTACACTTTAAAGGGTTTATTATTTTGTCTATTTTGCTACCGCCTGCTGCTATGCTGCATTTCTGCCTGCAAGCACTTGTGTGCAACAGCATCTCTCGGAATGCCTTTCATAGCAGCCTCTTGTCATCTTGTATGCCAAGCTTCTGTTTATTTTGCCTTATTCTTATGAATTTCCCTAGTGTTTTTTTTTATTTTATTTTCATTTTTGGTTGGAGGAATTCCAAAATTCAAGCAATTGTAAAGGATTCCCTTACAAATTGTTTGATTATTATTATTTTATTATTAATCTACATACTTAGCACCTTCAGAAATTGCATGCCAATTTAAGGAATATTCATTTGTCATATAACTAAAATAGATAAAAGTCGTAATTTTTTTGTGTACCATGCTGTTTGTGTCCGTAACTCTTTTATGTGGCGCACATTTGAATTATTTAAATTTTTTATGGCAAAACTTGCTTCTTTTGAAACAAAATTACAGAAATGAGTCGCTAGTATATGTTCTCATTTAATCAATTTTGCATTAATTTATTAACATTCCAGAGAAAGTTCTATTGTGTTTGTATATAATCTTAGTAGCGCCAGGTAGCACAGAAGTTCAGAAGTAACAAGGGCTTTACGAAGGTTCTAGATACTACTTTCGTAATATCCTTGTCACTTCTGTGCTGTTTCTTCTGTTTTGCAGCGATATTTGCTTCCAGCATTGCCTAGTCATTACCTCACATACACATTGTCATTAAAATCAAAGTGATTTCATTTTTCATATTTAAAGAAAAATCAGAATAGTATAGTTTTTTGGGGAGTATGTGGGCAGGTAAATAGGGTTTCGATTCTATGTGGTGCTGGACATATTGGGATTGAAATAAACGATCTTGCTTTTGAACTAGCAATGAAAGGAGCGTCACCTACCGCTATATAGGGGCTGGGAGAGAGGATTAGGAAACAGGAAGAGATGTGTGAGAAGTTATACCTGCTATGAAAATCTACTTTGTACCTAGGAATACTTCATGTGTATAAATCTGAACTAGTACTGAATAGTTCCCTTTTCCCTTCACCACTCCCCTGAGAATAAGTATACCTAAACGTTTAAAGTTGTAATTAACCGCTTTTGTAATGGAAACACATACAAATCTGCTGCCACAAATTAGCGTTAATGGTGTGTGCAGCCAACAAACACCTCTAACTAACACAAGCAAATAGCACATATACTTACACACTTGCCTTTGCATACAGCTAGCTAAAAGCTAGTGACGTAATTTTTTAAGGGGAAAACGATGAAAAGGACAAACGTACCACGAACAAACAAACAAACACATGAAAATACAAACTAAAATAGAAATTTCATGCATTTTAAATTAAGCGTAAATGCAATTTTTAAAATGCAAGCGATTATTGTGTAGAACATAGAAAGCTAAAAGCAACAATAGCAAAAAACACGAACAACAATAATAACCACTATGGGTAGCCACCACTGAGCAAACAATGAAATGGACTGTGTTATTAGAATAGAAGTGGCTATAAGCACATAACACACACACACACACACACACACAAACACACACAAACACAAACAAAGGTGTTACACAAACATACATATGCATAGATACATAAACAGAATATGTACCAGTACATACATATGTATGCATGCATACTGGTGGTGTTGGTATATGTAAAGTAAAAGCGGTGGACAGCAAAGCGAACAGGTGCTGTAAATGTTATTGCCACAACAAGCAATACAATAACGAAAAACTAGCAACTCTTGTATTTTATTAAAATTTCCCTTTACAATTTTGAGCTATGTATAAAGCAAAAGGTATTTCGAAATGGATTTTAACTACTAATACGCACAAAAACACATTCGTTTACATTCACATATTTCCTGAATTTCAGCATAGATGTCTGTATGTTTGCAAGCACTTGATTCTATGGTATGTGCATATTAACTGCAGCAGAAAATTTTAGATTTTCACCAGAGACCAAAAATCACACATAATCACATCACAATGATTATACATAAGTATGTGCATATATTTGTGTTTGTGTAAATGAGCGTAAAAACAAAATTTAGTTGTAAGTATACGCACACATTTACACAATTACATATGTATGTAAAGATGTACTTTTGCATATGTTCGTACACCACACCACTTTTGTCCATTTGTATTGTATGCATGTGGGTGCATCTGGATTCATACTTTTATTGTCCTTTGCGCACACACCCATACAACGCAATTTCTTTGTTTCGTCTATAGCTATTGTATGTCGATATGTAAGTAAATATGCCTGTGCATAATATAGTAAGCCTATGTATGTCGGCTTTTACATTTATATTTTCTAATTTTATGTACATAAGTATTTTGTTCCAATTCAGAAAAGCACAAACTAAAAATTTTTGCCGAGAGACAGTGGGAAATGTTACTGCTTTAAGTTTTCAAAGTGGAAAAATATATGAATTTTTGCTTACCCCCAAAATTGAACTAATTTCTTAGCTAATTTCATATAGTTACTGAAAAACAATCCCCAAGGTTTGCTTTTTAAGTCTTACTGAAATGGTTTGGTAACGTTTAAAAATAGTTTTTGCACTGGCGTCCATGTGAAAAACTCTCCTGTACATAGTAAATAAATTTATGAAGTAACTTGAATCAAATACTACGGAAAGTTATTTATATCTCTACTCTTTTGTCTGGGGCATACACGTGATACTGGCAAGTTACTTCATAAATTTATTTACTATGTACAGGAGAGTTTTTCACAAGTGCTACTTGTATGCCCCCAGATCTTTATATACTTAGTATGTATTTTTTTTTAAATTGCATTTAAATTATATTGGATTTTTGAATCACAGAATTTCAAATTATGATTTGATATAATATGGATTATTGAAATACAAAAGAACTAATGAGTGATTTTTAGAATACTTAGTTTTTAACATTAATATTTCGGAGAGTTCGCGCATTATTTTTGACATGTGTCAAAGTAAAAAATGCCATTTCATCATCAATAGACTTACGCCTAAACAACGTTTGCAAATTATTGAAATTTATTATCAAAATTCATGCGCTGTGAAAAAAGTGTTTCGCAAGCTACGTCCATTTAGCGGGCAACAATTAAGTGAAATTATCTTTAAAAATTAAATGGCAGGAATTGATTTATCGATCCAAAAAAAAAAATTTTATTTACTTTTGTCTGAGTTTTTTTGATTTTCTAAAATTAAGCTCTTAAAAAATCACCCTTGAAAATTTCTGAGTTTCTTTGATTTTCAAAAATTAAGCTCTTAAAAAATCACCCTTTACCACTAAGATCACTGATGGCACAGAACAGTGGCGAGTTTCGAAACATACTTATTATTGTTATTCCCACTGGCAAAGCTAACATTCACTAAGCCTGTCTGATACATTAGATATACTCTTGCCAAATTCGAAAAATAGTTTCCCATATTAAACTAAAATAAAAAATCCAGGTTACATTCTTTTTTCTAAATCCATTAACTATGAAAAATTAACTTAATTAGCTGGCACTACAAATGATGATCGGTCTTGGCAGCCTCAAAAAAATTAACTTTTTTTAACTTGAAAATCACAGCGGAACTTCATTTTAAATACAATATATGTGCCATTTTAAATATACTATGTAGTATGATGTCATAATAACCTACTGAGCGTTTAGGTTAAACAAATTTGTTTAAGAAAATAATTATAATTTGTTGTTAAAATTTTAATACAGATTTTGCATATTTTAACATTTAGATAATGCTGCAATATCACTCTACTTCCTTTGTATCTACATACGTATATTCTGTATATTTATTTCCAATACATACCATATGTACACACTTGAATTGTTATACTTTGAAATTTGCTTAAAAACAAGTGCAACTACAATTCATTCGATCTCTCACAAGCATTAATATAAGTGTTCAATAAGGTTATGACGATTAAATTAAATATTGTATCTTGTTGCATATTAAAATAATATGCATAAATAAACAAAATTCATGAGAATGTCGAACAGCAGCAACGAATGTTGTTGTTTCCTGCAGCGACGAACTTCACTTTATTATAACGACAACAAATTAACACAATTCAATTGTATTTCATTTATTTACGGGAAAAACGTTCAGTGTATTTGTGTGTGTGTTGAAATATAGTAATATTACTTTCCACCACATCCTTGGCAAGCTTTTTCTTTTCCTCTGCATATAAATTCAGAGAAAAAAGTACGTTTTGTTAAATTGTGCGTTTAAATGCAACAGAACGCTGTGAGCGTATTCCTCATTCCCTTATACAGCAACTCGTTGCAATCGTCATCATCCATCGCATATCATAAGTAAAAAATTAATACAGAATGCAGTGAATTTCTTTCGAATGACTTCCATTTAAGTACCAAATTATTAAAATTAAATAAATGAAAGAGCCTGCACAAGAATAAAAAAAAGATATTATTGCATATTTTTCGGCGTAAAACGTTATTTTTCATTTTTGTTTGTTTTTGGTTTAATTTTTTGTAGGTACGTGTGTATAATAATAAATTCAATGAATTTCAACACAAACCAAAAGAAAATATTACATCATTCATATGGGCTTTCATATGTGCATAATACACTCATAGCTGGAAATCGGCTGTTTGTTCATTATAACCTACACATGCTATGTACAGGATATGATGGTTTTGTAGGGAATGGCCACCTACGAGTATATAAATAATCAGAGTGTATAGCGGAGTAGATTTGGCCATGTCCTTCTGTCCGTGCACATATAACTCGATTAAATTTAAGCGATATTGGTACATAGAGGCAGTTCCTACAGTTCCGTGGTAGTACCTCCCATGCAAGTTAATGGAATGTAGAAAAACTATTTTGTCACCATCGGGCACATACAAAGTATATATTGAAGCAAGAACGACTATATAAAAGGAAAGGAGTTATACTTACGAAAAAAATGTAATGCAAAGTCATTAAAATTAGATAATGACAACATCCACCTACTGCAACATGCGAAAAGCTATTTTATTTTAGAGGGTGTGTAGGGTATATAAAATTCGTCGAACTTATTGTTCCTATTGTTGTTTAATTTTTTTTTTTAGTTTCATACAAATTATTATTTCTCCATTCCCATTTTTTAGCTTTATGATGCATGAGCCAGCAGCAGGAGAAGAACATGAAAATTTATCTACGTATATATTTTTCATTTTTATTTTATTTTCATATGTGCAGAAATAGTAAGTAATACAAAAATCACAATCAGAGAGATCAACTGGAAAACGGAAATTATTAAATTTATATTTCAACTTTTAAATGCAAATATAGTAATCCCCGGTTAAATGACCCTTTATTAATTGCATTGCACGTTTTTTGTTACCCAAAAATTTCATTGAAAAATCAATATATTTGTAAAATTCCTTATAAAACTTTTCATTCTTGTTGACTCAATTAAACTGGGATTACTGTGGTTACGCATATATGCATCTGTAAACGCATTTTATGATTTTTAAATGATACATATTTATATGATGCGAAATATGTTGACATTTCCAGATATCATTATTGATATTGTTGTTTTGGTTTTTTATATACGACAGAAAAATATTTAAATTTATATTTATGTGGAAGATTATCTTTTTCAATAAGGAAGGGAGGTGGAAGCCGGAAGTGTTAAGTTTCTGCCAAAATCTATTTCGTGTGATATGTGGTCCACGCTCTTTAGATGGATAATATCTTGCCTAGAGCAAACCATTTAACTGTCGACTAACCGGCTAAATGGTTTAACCGAAGATTTTTTGTATCAATAAACATTATAAAAACCGTAATTAACCCTAGAATACTAACCTGATTTTGCCATACGGTATTACTAACCATGAGTAAAATTTCAATTTATTTGAAAATAAACTATTCTTTCATACAATATTTTTAGTGTTTGTGTATTTAAGTGTATCATGGTTGCCGTGGCGTAGTTGGTAGTGCTTAAATTTAGTTAAGGTATAGTGGGTGTCAGGTTACGGAACAAAATCGCTTTCTCACTTGAAATTTTTATCGTGAATCTTTCAAACTAGAAAGGTAGTTGCTATCCTGTCCTGTCCTTCCCTATTTTATGTGATCTTAATATTTAATTGTTGCATGTCTATTTTGTTGAAGTACCTATTCCGCCCTCGTCGCTCTTTTCTTGGAAGGTATCCTAATCAATATTGCCGCTCAGTTGTTTTAGCTAAATAAATTATCAGTCGTCAAAAAGTAGAGAATTTATTTTCTCAATTTCAATTTAAGGTATAAGAAACAAATTGAATAATTAAATCAGACCAAATGATTCAAAACCGAAACGAATGAATTACTTTGGACTTCTACATGTTTATAATTCATTCCATTAAAGCAATTTGATCCAAATATCAGCAGCTAGCTACCCTAATCTGAACTTTAATCTTTGATTATTTACTATTTTAGTTTATTTTTATTTATTTTAACATATTTGAGAAATTGTTAAATATCATAATTTTTAATTCATGCAATATTAATTTCTCTTTTTCGGTTTTGTTAAAATATAACAATAGCTGCTTTTCATTTTATATGTTTACATACGAGCGTATAAAGTACAAAAGAAATATTTATAAAACTGCGAAATTTTATTAATTAAATAGCGTTACAAAAGAGTAAATATGCATCGATGAATGCAAGTTGAATGGATGAGTAAAAAAAATGTAAAAGTGGGTGAAGTGATATACGTAACAGAACCACACCACCTGCACAACCTGGCCAACTTTAGGGTTTCGAACGGGGAAGAACAAATGGCGAGAATTGTGTTGGGTGGAAAGGAAATACCTTTAACAGGAAATCGAAACAAAAATGCTTTTAATGTCGAACACAACCGCAGGCTGCAGTGCAGCGCAGCGCAGCTCGAGCCCGAGCAGTTACTTTTTCCATTCAATGTGTTTATGCCGTACGACTATTTGTAGGTTGATTGTTGCTGTTGTTATTGTTGACGATGTTACAGCTGCAGATGTTGTTGTAGCTGGCTGCCACTACCGCTGCTACTGCAATATCAAACATTGTTGTTGCATCCTTACTACTGTTTATTAATATTTTGTGGCATTATGAATGCCATTGAATGAATTGAAGTGAAGATGAGAAGATACAGCAGCAGCACAGCAGGAAAACATTGGCATACGATGCAGTAGTAAGTAGAAGGTTGAGCACTGTATAACAACGGGGTCAAAAGTGGTGGGTCGGCCACCACCGATCATTGTGCGTTGTGTTGCTGTAAGGCTTTTACAATGAAGTATTTAATTTTATGCGAATGCATAAAGCAACAAAACACAGAAGCCCACATACATACATACACACAAAAAATTTCAATTAACAAAAATTAATAATAAAGCAAAAACTTCTGGAATGTTTTAAAATTACATTAAATTTCTTGTATAAATAGGAATATGAATTTCTGTTGTTTGCCTTTGATTCTTTTGTATTTATTGGAAATAACTGCATGCATTCCATTATACTCTTGTACAAATATGAGTTCAATAATGTAACTTTGTGATGTTAGCAGTTCCAGTTTTCTCATTATGCAGTTTACGAAAAATATCAAAGTTATCATTGTACCATAAATATCATTCAGTTTTTTTTTTGTTTTTTTTTGTTTGTGATGCACTTCCTCATGCACTTCCGAATCTCATTTAGTCGTGTCTCGTTTTCTAAAATGATTAACATAGAGTAAACATATAAGTGCACGGCTACGTCTCATATAAGTGCACATAATATAATTTGGTATTAGTATGGAGAAACGTTTAAATGTAAAAAAGTTTTTTGTTTTGCTGAAGGAATCTGCGGTATGATTGAAGCCTCTACCCTACAAAAAAGGTTAATTTAACTATCATAAACAGTACTTTAATACTTTAATGTCACGCATTTCCTATGGAATTGAAGTATATAATTAAAGTATACTCTATTTCTCTATTTTTGGAATATCAACACTACTGGAACGAAATTTAGTTCTAAGTAGAAATGCATAAACTTATAAAATTGTTTGCAGTATTTTAGGCGTAACTTTATATATATATATAGGAACATATAATGTCCAGCATGCATAAATATTTATTTTATTTTTTAAAATAACACTTCAACATTTAAATAGCATTCCAATAATAAAATAGTACAAGTGATAGAAAAAGTGCAAATAAATTTAGTTTGTTGCATTATTAAAAGGAATACTCGCGTACCTGCCACACTATGCCACGCAACGACCTGTCATGCCAAATACAATTACCTATAGATCTGACTGTTGGTGACAACAGCAATAGCAGCATAAATGATAAACTAGCAATACTCGTGCCTGCCAATAGCTACATGCGGACAACCGTGAAAAGGTAGCACAGTGTACACCAGAAACTCAATTGTCAACAGCACCAGCCATCAGTAGCAGCAGCAGCAAAATGTATTTTGCAAATATTAATGCATATTTTATGAGAAATCGCAAAATTGTGCATTTACCAGGCGTCGAATGAATGATTGGGTGTATGTTTGTACGGGCGTGGATAACACATGTTCTCGCGTTGTCATGAAAGAAGTGTTCATGAATTTAAATTTTGATTTATGCACGTAACAACGGCAGAGAAAATCACACTCGATTTTAACTAATTGATAAAGAAATCGTTTACAAAAATGGAACTGATTGCCTGATATTGGTTTACCTGAAAAATGCTGCATATTTCAATGTGCATATACATACGTAAGTGTGTACCTACAATTTTTAAAGAGGTATCATCGCTTTATCACCACTGAAAAAGGCAGGCTATCAACATTATTCAACTTTTGCTCGCTTTGAAAAAAACTTTTGTCTCCAATCTTTCGTATAAAATTACTTAAATGATTAATGATGCATAAGCAGTATGCACGAGTTATCACAAATACATACATATATATGTACATATGTAGTTAAATATAAAATAACTGAACCTTGCAAGCTTAATAAATTCATCTGAAATATGGTACTTTTGAACCATCACATGCACATTTGAGTTTTGCTTGAGTTTCTGCACAATCCTTTCGCTATCTGAGTTGGTTAGTCATTGTCTTTCTAAGCGTAAATGTTACAGAATAATGTGTAAAACTTTTTCTTAACCAAAAAATTCATTGATTCTTGCTAGGAAAAGTGTGTGCAAAGTAGTACTATTATAACACAAAAGAATTCGTATCATAATATGTATCATTATCAACTCTCTTGAGATTAAGAGAAGAGGAATTAAAAGGTAACGGATGAATGATACTTAAGGTTAAGAATATTTTTAATACTTTTTTTATTTCTTTATTTTCCAACAATAACCTCTACTATGCGCGCTGGTGCTGGTACCTCTTCTAACCAACGTGTTGGCGTGTTCTTCAACCGTGGCTCGAATAAAACACTTTTCTTGCCGTAGCGCTTTTTTCCATTCGCTCAACATGACTCAGCCAGCGAAACCGCTGCATTTTTATGAGTTTGACTAAGTCAGTGTCATCGTATAGCTCGTGGTTCCATCTTATTCAATACACGTCCTCCAACCATATTCGACCATAGATCTTACGGAGTATCCTATTGAATGCTTCGAACAGCCTCTCATCATTGGAGGTTAATGTTCACGTCTCAGCGCCATACATTAGGACGGGAAGAATTTATTGAGCGTTATTTTCGTCGATGGAGAGAAAGCTCTGCTTCTGCTTGATCTCAAGGGTGATATACCGTGACTCTCTGCTTGTTGACACAAGGTATTTGACGAGACTCCCTTTCCAGGTTGGAGAATGCTGCAATAACTGCTCGCGCGTTGGTGCTAATGATGTCAATATCATGAGCGTATGCTCAGGGTGTTTTTTCTAGAAGTATGGATTTCAATTTGGCAATTGAAATTTATTATCAAAATTCGATCCGTTCTTGTCTTCAGCAACGAGGCTCCTTTTTGGTTCAATGGATTCGTGAATATGCAGAATTGCCGTATTTGGAGTGAAGAGTAGCCAGAGCCATTCAGCAGCTACCAATGCATCCCGTAAAATTCACTTTTTGGTGCGGTTTATGAGAAGGCAGCATCATTAGGCTGTACTTCTTCAAAGTCAGTGAAGGCCGCAACGTTATGGTCAATAGAGAAAGGTACCGTTCGATGATAACAGAAATTTTTTCCGAAAATGCAAGAATTGGACTTGGCCAATATGTGATTCCAACAGGACAGTGCCACACTGCACTCGAAACTATGCATCAATTGAGACACGAATTTGGTGAGCAGTTAATCTCACGTTTTGGTGTAGTCAATTGGCTTCCAAGATCGTGTGATTTGACCCGGTTAGACTATTTTTTGTGGAGCTATGTTAAGTCTCTTGTCTAAAGGGACAAGCCAAACACGATTGCTGCTTTGGATGCCAACATTGAACGCGTCATTTGTGAGATTCCGGCCGAAATGTGTTAAAAATGTGTCAAAATTGGACCTTCAGAATGGACCTCTTAAAGGTGGCCGCGGGCAACATTTAAGTGAAATTATCTTTAAAAAGTAAATGGGAAGAATTGATTTATCGATCCAAATAAAAATTTCATTCACTTTTCTAAAATTTCTATGTTTTTTTTTTATTTTCAAAAACTATATTCTTATAAAAATCACCCTTTAGAAAATAGTGCCAGAGGTGTCGATGTTCGCAGCCGAATTAATTTCTCCAGCATAGGGTTAAAGAAGTTGTACGATAGGGAGTCACCTTATCTGAAACCTCCTTTGGTATAAAATGGCGTGGAGAGGTCTGTTCCAATTTTCACTGCGCTGGATTTGTGGGGCAGTGGCATTTTAAATAATAAGCATAAATCGTTCTGATGTTTTAAAAATTAGAAATGCTTGAATACTGCGACATTTATTGTATCAGATTCGAATACCCAAAATCAGAAAGAGGATTATGTACGAGATTTTTAAAATTAATTTCTTGGGCTTACTTTTTATAAGGAATGACAAAAAGGCAGCAAGTTTTATCATCATAAAAGACTTTCTTTTACACACATTCGTGTGGAATAAGCATATGAAATCTTGTAAGCACTTCTCAGTAACCACTTTATCTGCAAAAATTATAAACAACACCGAAGGTTGACAATTTGTTGTTTAGTGTTATTTTACATATCGAATACATCGGGGAGATTAAATTTGTAAATATTTAAATAAATGGCATGTGAATACAATTGAACATGAACACACAAAAATAAATACATAAATATAAATGTATAAATTTATATACGTATTTATGTATATATGTATGTATATGTTTGTATGTGTGTGTGCGTGTGTATGTAGAGTTGATAGAAAATACTTTAGAGATTGGTTGACCCACTCGGCAAACGCAAAACAGAGGCATTCTATGAGAATTCATTACAAAATACTTATAATTAATTTTAACATATTTCAAGGGTCAAAAGCAGATGGTATGCAGGCCAGGCAGTGGGATGCGTGAATGTGTGCGTATGCGGGTATGAATTGGTGTGTGTAAATTGTTGTTGTTGTGCAAAAATATTTTCTGTAATTTGTTAGCAAAACTAATTTTACAAATTCCCCGAAAGGATAACAACGGCTACAACAAAAACAACAACAATAGCTGTAATACACACACATATGTGTGTGTGTGAATATTTATTCATATGCTTGCCATGCATTCCCAACACTTGTAGATAGTACTTACATATAAAGGAAAAGTTGTTGTAATAAGTAGTAAAATTTAATCCCATGACATTTTCAATATTCAAGTGCGTAATGAAATAAATATATATCTACATATATGTATGTACATACATACATATGTGTGTGTGTGTGTATGTGCCATATGTTAGTGTATATAATCGCACATTTGTATGAATATACGAGTACATATGTGTGTATTAAAAATCCCTTTTTGCATAAGTGTAAGCAGTAAACAAGTGATTTTACTCGCATTTTTGCTTCACATACAACAGTTCAACAGTGCAACAGTGCAGTACGAAAGCAAGAAAATAATATTTATTTTATTCATGTAAAACACTATTTTATACACTTGCAATCACGCACACTTACATATGTATGTACATTTATACCAAGAGGTACACTGGGTGTTGCTCATGTGTATATTATTTTATGTTATTATTGTTGTTTTTTTTACAAATACGTACGTACATAAGTGTTCTTTTTCAGTTTTTTTTCCTTCTTAATTTTTCTTTCGTCTTTTTTTCTACTATTGCTCCACCAACCAGCACTAAAAGTAAAATAATCGTATTGAAACAGAAGAAAGTAACGAATGAATTTGTAAATATTTTATGAGCATATAAGAGCCAGCATAACATACATACATACATACATACATAGAACTATGCACTTGTAGAGGTGTCTGTGCGAGTGTGTGTGTTTGTTTGTGTGTGAAATTATTTTACAGCCCTTGTGGCACATTAGTAGTAGCACTCCTGGTACTCACTCCACACACTTTTCTGCAAACTCCATGTACAAATACTCTTCCTAGGTATATAGATTTCCATTAATATTTCGACAGTAGTTAAGAAAGTGTTGTTTTTGTTGTAGTTTATGCACATCTTTCTTTCTGCCGCTGTTGTTGTTGTTGTTGTTGTTGCAATTCTCTTTTACCTTCTTCATATACTGCTCTTCGCATAGTATGCAGGGTGTGAAAAGTTTTGTGAAATTGAAGGTGCAATAAATAAATGTGAGAGTGTAAGTGAATTTTAGATTACCTCTTCTTACATAAAGGGTGATTTTTTAAGAGCTTGGTTTTTCAAAATCAAAAAAAAACTTAGAAATTTTACAAAAATGAATGAATTTTTTATTTGGATCGATAAATCAATTCCTGCATTTACTTTTTAAAGATAATTTCACTTAATTGTTGCCCGCGACAACGATTTAAGTGGTACATTCTGATGGTCCAATTTTGGCACACTTTTTCACAAAGTCGGCCGGAATCTCACAAATAACGCATTCAATGTTGGCTCCCAAAGCAGAAATCGTGTTTGGTTTGTCCCTATAGACAAGAGACTTAACATACCCCCACAAAAAATAGTCTAACGGGGTCAAATCACACAATGACTGCACCAAAACGTATGATTAACTGCTCACCAAATCGCCTCTCAATTGATGCATGGTTTCGCAAGCAGTGTGGCATGTGGCACTGTTCTGTTGGAATCACATGTCGGCCAAGTCCAATTCTTGTATTTTCGGTAAAAAAAAAGCGTGTTATCATCGAACGGTATCTTTCTCCATTGACCGTAACGTTGCGACCTTCATCGTCTTTGAAGAAGTGCAGCCCAATGATGCCGCCTGCCCATAAACGGCACCAAATAGTGCATTTTTCGGGATGCATTGGTAGCTGCTGAATTGCCTCTGGCTGGTCTTCACTCCAAATACGGCAATTCTGCTTATTCACGTATCCATTGAGCCAAAAAGGAGCCTCGTCGCTCGACAAGAACGGATCGAATTTTGATAATAAATTTCAATAATTTTGAAACGTTGTTCAGGCATTAGTCTATTCATGATGAAATGGCAAACCAAACTGAGCATTTTTTACTTTGACACATGTCAAAAATCATCCGAAATATTAACGTCAAAAACTAAGTATCAAAAAAATCACCCTTTACATACACACATATATACATTTGTATATCTACCTATCAGTATATAATTTTGTTACATAGTGAAAAATTGAGGAAGCAAAGTAATAAGAAGTAAATTTCTTTTTATTATTATTATTATTTCATATTTGTTTATTATTGTATTAAGCTTTATGTGTGTTTTATGATAATACTCAACTTCCTCATATGGGCACAGCAATGAAACATCTCCAGATACTAGGAGTACACGTAATGCCTGATTCTGTCCCGAAATTTACCTCAGAGGCCCTTAACCGTAATCAATTATGAAAGCATCCATTTAATTTCTTTAAGTACCTATGCAATAAAAACGAAAGTTGGCACTACATACTTCTTCAATTATTTTGTGCAATACTTTCATTACTTGCATGACTTAAAGAAACAAAGATATCTTATAAATGTTTAATAAGCAGAAACATATTTTTTATATTCAAAAAAGAAGGTTTTTAAATTATTTGTCAGTGTCGTAGCAAAAGGCAAAACAAGTAACACAGCTAAATACATACTAAGCTATAAAAAGAGCACTCAGAAACAAAAAGGTCATACCTTTTAGACGCATTTTCTTATTTTTTCTTAACATTTATTTGAGTTTATTTAATTTATTAATGCGTCTGGCATGACAACAATTTTCAATTTTAATAAAAAGAAATGGTAATGTTAAAAGTCTTAAACCAAATCAAATACATACATGCAATTATAAGTACATGGTGGATTATTTACAATTTGGAATTTGGTTTTGGTGTGAATAAGAATAATTATTTTTTTTTTTTTTCAATGTGAAATTGTTATTCTATAGTTCAATCCTTCTTTGTGGAACGCTATTTCATTCAAATGGCTTCCTTGGCTGGCCTTGCAGTAGCCCATTCGATCAGCCCAATTTTTCAGTACATTTCATCGACTGTATGGAGTTGTAATTGATAGCTGCACCAATTTCGTCCTTAAGTGTCCCAATCGTTGCTGGACGGTTAGCGTAACACTTATCTTTAACGGCTCTTTACAAATAAGTATTAGTCCAATGCACATCACCAAAACGGCTAATAAAGCGATTTTCAAACTTCCCATGCAAAAGATCGATTGTTACACGACTTGTGTGACACGGCGCGCCGTCCTGTTATGGAATCAAATGTTGTCTAAGTCCATGTCTTCTAAAATAGGTCATAAATATTCAGTTATTATTGAGCGGTAGCGCACACCATTCACTGTAACACTTCTTCCTTCTTCTGAGGAACAGCAACAATTTTTTCAGTAGGAGTACGAGAACGTGTTGTTTTTTCCAATAAAAATCCAGTTTGACGCACACGTTTCACAAATTGATCCACAAATTACGTGGACGGCGCGGCGCTTCTTTTCTACCGAATTTTGGAAGTAATTTTCTTACACTTTCGATGGAAGATTCATCATTTTGCAAGTAAATTTCTAATATTTCCAAACGTTGTTCCCAAACTCAGGTACACAACTTACTTTACTTACTTTTATTGGCACAACAGCCCATGGAGGGCCTAGGCCGAGCTTTTCGCATCCACTCACATTGTGCGTGTTATATTTATACATGAATGGAAGGGACCTACAGTTTAATGCCGAATCCGAACGGCGAAGTGAAAAGCTTTTCATAGCAATTTTTACTCTTGTAGGCTTGCCATTGCCTGCCAAGAGGTGGTGCCGTGTAGAAAAATTATTTTTTCTACTTTTTGATTTTGCCTGTGCCGAGATTCGAACCCCGGCCACTCTGCGTAGCAGTCCAACGCACTACCACTACGCTACAGCGACCACTCAGGTACACAACACTACTAAGAAAAATAAACAAATTGAAGCCTTAACGCCAATTTTTAACATATGTCATAATCTGAAAGAACCCTTGGCGGCACAGCCATAAATAACCACTTGTAGCGATAAGAGATGAAATATTGCATTTAGACCATCCTGAGGCGTACTACATACACCTCTTGAGATTCCAAGCCTAGCAAATCTCTGTACCTTTCCAATATGCGAATTTGATTACACAACTTACTTACCCACAACACCTTCCATTAGACGATAGAGCCGTAGCTGGTGATTGTGGTGTACAGTCCATGTACAGTGTACGGTGACAGTCGCCATCTCTTCCGTTAGACCCTTTTACAGGTATAGTAAACCGCCAACCCTAACTGTATTTTAACAATCTCCTCACTTCTCAAGCAACGTTAAAGCATTTACGACATCATTTCCGACTGGGTTATATACATTCAATACATATATTATTACACGATAATTTTAGAATTAGTTTTGAAATTGAAATTGAAATTGTTTTTTTTAGCAAAATCGAGAAATAAAAATATTATCGATGTTTTTACTTACACTTGTCTATGTGAATAGTAATTCACAGATGCACACATACATGTTTGTATATGTATGTATGTTTTTGTTAAGGTTGGCATATTTTATATTGTATGCATTATTATTCCATAGTAGGGCCGCAGGTGTATTTATATTATATAAGATATAAGTTGCATTTGTTAGATGCATTGCTTTCGTACGAGTATCTATCTCCATTCGCAAAGATGAAGCACTATTGCTCATTGTATTTATTTCTCTCTAATCTTGTATTCAATATATTATTGTATATGTATGGATAAACTTATACTTGTATCAAGTGTATATGTATTTACACATACAGATATATACAAGGCTGTATGTATGTATGTACTAAAGGAAACAGGAAATGCAAGCAACTTTGTTGTATTTATATTTTTTTGTTTTGTTGTTTTAAATAAATTTTCTACAACTACTATTACTTATACTACATATATATTATTTATTCTGTTGTATGATTGTAAAACATTGATGCTTATAGCTTAACTACCGACTTGTAGACGATGTTGATATATATTTTGTAACCATGTTTTTTATTACTTTTATTATTTTCCTTTTCCAACAATTTACATTTTTATTCTTGTTTTCCTTTTTTTTTCTCAATTTCCGTTTTAGCCATATTTATTGTTACAACAAATTCATACTTATAAATTGTTTGTTGTTAGTACCTGCTCGTATTCACTAGTTCCTTATTATTTTCTTCTGCTGCTTCTCGGTGCATTTTATTATACTCGAATTGTTCTTGTTTATGCTTTCATACAGACGTGGGAAAAACTCTAATTTGTTTTACTCTATGAGAACAATGACATTTTCTTTCTTGTACATACATATTTTATATAAATGGCCTGATATGTACATGTTTACTATTTATATTTTCAAATACCTTCTACTCTTACTTATGTTAAAAATTTATTATTCCATTATTTTTTTTCGTATATTGAACGTTTATTCATTGTTTACCTTCGTTTTTCTTTTTTCTTTACAGCTTTGACTCACCTCGATAAATTGCGCTTATGGGGTAAGCCAATACGTGTTATGTCCAGCAAACATCAGGCTGTGCAGCTGCCAAAAGAAGGACAACCAGATGCTGGTCTAACACGTGACTACTCACAGAATCCATTGCATCGATTCAAAAAACCAGGCAGCAAAAATTATCAAAATATTTATCCCCCATCGGCAACATTGCATTTAAGTAACATTCCGTAAGTATTTTTGGTATAATATATTTTTTTATAAGCTTATCATAATGAATATTTACCCAGTACCATTGCAATTTCTGTACCATGCACTTTCAAGTAGAATGACTGATTCTAGCTCATAACGGACTTTGTGCCTTTCTGCTTTTATTTTCAATCAATAGTATGTATTTCCGTAAAGCCACTTAGTCATTAGCACCCTTCTTATATGAGGTGGCAAGTAATTAGCTTAACTCTAACTCTGATTAAGTTTCCTTTAATATTTTTGTGTTGTTTTGTTATCCTACGATAATGAGATATTTATTTGTATTCATATTTAAAAACAAAGTTTCTAAATCATTCATACAATCCACAATAATTTAGTCTATTTCTATAATATCGCAAACGCACTATCCCATTTCCATACTTCTTCACCCACCCTCTTCATCGTCGCAAAGCTCTTCTAAGGAAGCCTTTAAGCGCGTTCACATTTGTATATACACCCGGTGAGTGGGGGCGCCCACATCCAACACCCCACGATACAATGCCACACAAGCGTCCACGTGAAATGAGCGGACCCCCTGAATCTCCTGTACATGAATCCTTGAGACCTGGTATCCCCGCACACATCATGGAACGTGTAATTCGTGCTATACCACGATATGAACTAGAACATCTTCGCCTTGACAGTATAGGTATTTGAACGGAACGCACTTGAAGCGATAATTGGCCACGCCTCACATTTTTAATACCCCAACCGGATACTAGCACACGATTTCCCGGTTTTAGTTTGTGGTTGCACAGCGCAATGGGTCGCACATTTCGACCGCGTATCGGATGTCGCAGCTTTAAAACGGCTATATCATCATTAACCGTACGCTGGCTCCAACCACGCGGGAATGATATTCTGGTAACTCGACTCTGTATGCCATTGGAGATGAGTGTTTGTGCGCCAGCGACGATCAGTAGATCTCGCGGACGTAATCCACTAACGCAATGCGCCGCTGTAACCACATGGCTACGTGTGACCAATGAACCACCACAAAAGAATTCTGCTGAACTACCGCGTCTTATATTAACCAGGTATGGTAGCTTCGAGATACGATTTGTATGTCCGCCGACTATCCGTGATTGTGGTACATCATTTGTTGCATTGCTTATGCTGTCGCATCGGATTAAACAAATGTTGAGCAGCAAAAGGAGCAATACTTTGAGTAAGTTTGTCTGCGATAAGCAATGCTGCATACTACTCTCGGGCAATTCAAACGCGATACAACTAAACTCGGGCGCCTCAAACGCTTGTGTTTTTATAAGCTAAATTTTGCTTTCAATATTTCTAATTTCAGGGTTAAAATTTTCCGCACAATTGTGCAAATATACATAAATAAATTAATTGCATAACAATTAAAAATTGATCTTCTAGTTTGTCAAAACTTTTCTTTTTAAAAAAACTTAAAGATAAAATCTGTATCAACAGCAATTCAAACCTAAGCAAAAAATTAGTTTTGCATATAAATTTCATCACATGGCATGAGTGCTATAAAAATTGATCGTCAATTCAGCTCTCTCTCTCTCTCTCTCTCCATCTCTTTCGATCTCTAAAGATTTAGAATTGAATTCCCTTGGTGATGACATATCCCGAGTTGAAAAGCAACAGTCATTTTTAACAGAAACATAATCTATGTATAAATAATAGCAAATAAATAAAATTCAAAATATTTATATTTACTTTTAGCGAAAATATTTAAAAATTTCATAACTTTTTCGCAATTAAACAATTAATTAATACAGGGTTATTTTTAAATTTTTGTTTTTGAAACATTTCTAAACTAAGTACATACATAAGTAGCTACAGCAATAAACCCACCCTATTTACCTAATTTTATGTTCAATATTTGATACAATGCAATAATAAATCTGATAAATCTGATGATCACCCAATAAGCACAGGGTGCTCGTTATGCTTGCAAGTGAAATGCTTTGAAGCATAAAGCTACAATCAGTCGTTTGTGATTCATCCATGATTTGATTTCATATTTTTACCTGACCATGCACACTAAAATTCCGGACAAACATTTTTCTAAAAATTATGTTGCTCGCCATCAAACTGTCTCTTGCAGGCTGTGTCAAGTGTTCAAAATTCAAGTTCAATTGTTGTCAAATTGCTAATATTTACTAAATTTTTTTTTGTGTTACACTTAAAATAGAGTGCTATTGTTCTTATTTTAATTAGAATGTTTTTGCTTTACTTGGGTTGCTGCTGTTGTTGTTTCTGCTCTCTTTCGAAAAAGAGAAAGAGCAGAACTTCTTTTTCTTTTGTAGCCGTTTCCAATTATATATTATATATCCCCCCTCGCCCCCAACAAAATTTTTATGAATTTGCACGCATTGTTGTTATTGTCATTTCGAGTTTGATGTTGTGTGGTACTGTATACTGGTTGATATACATAGATGTTGCTGCTGGCACCAACAAAAACGCAGCAGGAACAATAATAATAGCAACAGAGAAGAAGACGGCGGCAACCGCTATTATTATAATATGTTGTCGCCTTCGTTGTCGTCACACTTTCGTTGCTTGCATTTCATTTAATTTTTTTCTCCTTTTCCTTTCATTTTCTTTCTCATATTTGGTTTTTTTTTTTTTTGTTCACCTTTTTTCCTTTTAAAAATTACAATTACCGTTATGGTGTGCTCACCTTACTCAACTACATGATGACAATAAGAATGGTGATTGTGATAATCATTGGTGGAAATGTATATGACAGTATAGCTCCTTATTCTCGTTATACTATAGATAAAGATGATGATGAGAAAGATGTGCGGTTGGATTTGTTAAGATGTGGTGGGGATGAAGGTGAAATATTGTAAATGTTTCGCCTGCCCGCCTGTAGTCAACATTATTAAATTCATCTCATCATACTTACATATGTAGTAGTAACAGTAGTCCATGAATAGAACAGTAGCAGCAGCACAGGCTATCAAAAAAATAGCGGCAGAAATTTTGTATTGTAGTTAAGCTTATGCCTGCGTGTATACACAGAAGACATTGTAGTCATTGTAGATACAACATAGACACAATTTAAAAGTTTTAAAGATTTTTAAAACACATATTAGAGACCGTCTGCTTTCAGCACAACAGACACATTCGTAATATAAATACCCATACCAGCAACTGAACTAACTGAAAGTCTATGCTTCTGTTCAGAGTATTTCCTTCAGATGTATTTTTTACGGTTTTTAAAGACTTTACGTATCATTGAATTTATGACTTCATGTAATAGTTTTACTGGTATATATTAAATAAGGATATTTTTAAAAGTTTTTGTGTTAAAATGTCATAGAATTAAATCTAAATTATAAGCAAAGTATAATTTATAATATATGCAGACCAAATTACGTATGCATATGTAGGTGGTTTTGGTATGTATAATGGTTTGAAAGTCACCTTCTACATCTACTAATTGAAGCTTCAATTAAATATTTTGTTATAAAGAGTGCCGCAAATATCCTTAGGAATTCTGTGATTCATGCATTGAGAATATTTTCAATACATCTTAAAAATAGAAACCAAAGAAAATTACATTTTTTTTTCGAATCACAGCCTAAAGTCTGTAATTAAAAATTTTGCATTCGAAAAAAAAAATATCTCTAAATATTTTGCTCTGCTTGGATAGAATAGTTGTCTTAAGTAGAGCAGCACATTTAGAATCGAATGCTGAAAGGAGAGTTATTGAAATGAGAAAGAGTCTTTCTAAAATCAGATTATTGCACTAAATGAAAGAAAACGGAAGCAATGTATTGGGCTTCATCGTTGTTTGCGATAGATCTTCTTGCTGTGTAGCAAGTAGAGGCAACATAATTCTTTTGCATTATGTAATCAATAACTGAAGCACCAAATAATTTGTTGTGAAAAATCCATTATTGCCCAATTTTTTTATAATTACCTATTTTTGTTCTGAAATGATTTACTTCATTCCTTATAATTTTAGATCATCTTGCTCTGAAGAAGATATTAAAGAAGCCTTCACTACAAATAATTTCGAAGTTAAAGCATTCAAATTTTTCCCGTAAGTAATAACTTGCTATTTAATTGTTATTCATATTAATATAATTTACTATATTCTTTATATTTTTTTTTTTTTTGCCATTATAGAAAGGATCGTAAAATGGCATTGCTGCAGTTATCCTCAGTTGAAGAAGCTGTATCGGCACTAATCAAAATGCACAATCATCAATTGTCCGAATCAAATCATTTACGTGTTAGTTTCTCAAAATCTAATATATAAAAAGTGTGTGTATGTGATGCGTCAATATTAATATCTAACAACAGCAATAGCAGCATCATCAGCAATTGAAACTAAATAGCAGACAAAAGAAATTGAAACAGTATACTACTAGAAACAGATAAAAAAAAAATAGAAGAAAACAAATAGTACTAGTAACTAACTAATTTCTCTATACTCCAAATTATAACTACAACTTCAACTCAATATACAAGAAAAACTCTGAAAACAACAATAGTAAGAACAAGCACTACAACTAACAGAACAAACGAAAAAAATAGTAAATATTTAATATAAAATAGTTCAACAATAGAAAACAAAATTCAAAATACATGCTAAAAATAGAGAGAAATTTTGATCTACATACCAAAATAAACAAAAATTGCTACAAATTACAAACATACAAACCAGATACAAAACAAGAGTAACAGCAACAACAACAACAAACAAACACAAAATTTTACGTATATTTATATACAAAATATATAATTATTTTATAATTAAACTTAAGACATTTACATAATTTTATTATTATCATTATTACAATTATACATGCATCTATCTATCTATATGTATATATATGTATCCATTTATATATATGTAGAAAAACAACAGCAACAGCAAATTCAGAATGTATGGAAGAAGGAAATATATAAGATAATAAATAAATAATAAATAAAGAAAAAATCGCACAGATATATTCAAAGCAAACAGTAACAACAGCAACGTCAACAACCAGAGAAACTAAATTCATTTGAATCTCTTCCCCACTTTGTCTTTCTCTCTCTCTCTCTCTCTCTCTTTCGCAATCTGAATGAATGAATAACTTAATTAAATTTTTAATTAAAAACATATAAATTTTAAAAATATTAACATAGTAAAAAGAAAAACAAAAGATAAATAGAAACATTTTAGAGAACTGTGTTTAATTTTTTGTTTTTTTTTTGTTTTTAATTACAAAAAATAAATAATAACTCTTAAAAATAAAAACAAATCATTTTATGTATTTTTGCTGATAGATGTTATTTTTTGTATTCGTAATTTTTATCATTATTATTACTATTAAATAATAAACTATTAAATTACTTTATAAGAGAAAAATAAAATAAAATAGCAGAAGAGTTGAAAAATCACAGAAAGATAAGATTAAAACTTATCGTAAAGTCGTAACTAAGAGAATATGAAAAATGTCTGTAAAAGTGAAGTAATTGAATTAAATTGTAGTTAATAAAATAATAAACAAATATGTAAGAAAAAGAATATTAGTTTTTTTATTTAATAATGAAGTCTTTAGCGTGAGTTGTTTGCGTTTTAATTTGAGGCATTGATTCTTTGTATTTTTTGTGTGGGTGATTTAAGGGAATCAACCACCAACCAACCACACGCAATCCATGTATAATGTGAATGTATTTGTGTAAATCTGTTATTGAAAATAAAAACAAACAAAAATATTGTAGACGCAAAAACATTCGTTTTTATTAACATTTAAGCAACAAAACGAAAAATAATATATATATATATTTGAATTATTAAAACTTGATGTTGGAAATGTTAAGAAAGAGAAAAATACAAATTGAAATCATCATACAAGAAAATCAATCTCAATCAAATGCGAACTTAATCATAAATGAAAACTAGAAGAAGAAAATTTAAGTAAAAGTAAAAAATAAAGACATACAAGAACAAAACAAAAAAAATGTTGAGTGTTTTAGAAAATTTAAAATGATTTTTTGATAATTTTACAAAATGAAACCTAAAAAAAAAACTAAAATATATATATATATATATATATATATATATATATATATATATATAATAAATAAAATAAAAATATTTATATATATAAACAAAAATAAATAAGATGGCGCAAAGAACAAACAAAAAACAAAAACACATTGTATTTGTATGTAAGTAGAACAGTGATGAAAGTTAAATAAAAATTTAAATTGAACGTGTACGAAAGCAAAGAAAAACAATATTACCTAAAATTATATTTTAGCTGAATGAAATTTAAAAAGCAGCAAAATCATTTTTAAAACTGTAAAATTGCATGCTTATAAAAATCATACGGTAACTAAATAAAAAAGATTTTATAAACTTTGAAAAAAGAGGGAATTTTAAGCAAAAAAAAAAACAAAACAAAAAATACAATCTATAAAAATTATATAAAAATATGAAAAATTTATATAAACACTATTAATATAATTCAATTGAAATGAAAATGCAAACAGATAAAACAACCTTTATTTAAAGTATTAAAAACACAAAGCCTACTATTTGTTTCTGTTTATTTATAGCCATCATCTTAATTCTTTAATTTACTTGTACTACGTGTATAAAATTTTAATTTACGCTCAGTTTTTTTCACAAGCCACTCCAATTTGAATTAAAAGGTTTAGGGTTTTGTTTGATTTTCAGTTTTTGTTTTGAAGCATTTGTGTTATATGAAAAAAAAAAAACCAATCGATATTTTGTACATTTAAAGTTTTCCATTTCTGTTTTTATGCAATTTTCATTAATTTCGCAGATTAATGTTACCCATTTCAGTTTTTTTCAGTACATCTTTTTTATTTCGCAAATTTTGTTTCGTAAATAAAACTGCAAATAAATAATAAAAAGTAAACCCCACGACTGCTAGAATTTCTAAAACTATTGACAAATCAAAAATAATACAAAAAAAAATTGTAAAATATCAATTTCTTTAATAAATAGTACATTCAAAAACCAACAAAAACAAAATAAATAAATTTTGAACACGACAAAACAAATCTATTTCACACACACACACACATAAAAACTGTAAGAATATTTAAATGTATATATATACAAATATATGTATATATACATATAAATATAGATTTATCCCAACGATAAATTAAACAAAAAAGTAACAAGGTGTTTTTTTGTTTTTAATTAAATGAATTGCAAAAGATTACTTTAAATTTAACAGCAAACTAAACAAAAAAGAAAGTATTTATACAAAAAAAAAATAATTAGTAGGAAAACATCAGCAATCAGGCGAAGAATTTAACACAAAGTCACACACACACATACGCTCATACATTCATGCAATAAACTGTTTAAGTAAATTGAAAGCAAGAAATAAAACAGAAAAAGACAAAATATTTGTTTTTTTTCTTATTTACATATTTTGTTTTATAAATCTTTCAATAACAATACCAATCACAACAACAAACATTTGAGGTAACGTAACAAATAAACAAATTGTATTTATAAATGTATTTAAAATTATTAAAACAACAAGCAACATTTAAATAATGAATAGAGGAAAACCAAACTATAAAATTGAAGACTAAATATAATTGTAAAATTCCAAACATATTTACTGTATGTACAGAAAAAAAAACAAACGCATACACACACACACTAATACAAATACATGATGACATACAAAATTCATACACATTCAACACAAACACAAAAACGCCGTAAATATAAATCAAAGCAAGTACCCCCGTACTTAAGAGAAAACAAAATATCGAAAGTCTTAATAAATGTAATTGTAGTTAAAAAAAAAGTATTTAAATTTAATATATAGAAATAAATGTATTTAAAAATTTCATTAACGCGCATATTGTAGCATAAACGGAAAAGAAACAAAAAAGTAGCTTACAACAACAACCGCAAAAGAATTTATTAAAAGAAAACAAAAACTAAACCGAAACAAACAAAAACACAAACACAAACAGAAAACATTTAAACACACATTGACATTGACACACACACATTCACTAACTCACCGAAGTGTCATTTATGTAATTTGCGTTTATATTTCATTTCGTTGACATTGAAAATGCAAAGACACTATTTGTGTGTGGTGCATATTTGATTTTAATATTTATGTAAGTACGAGTATGTATGTAGAAATATTTTTTTAATTATAATTTTTTTTTTTTTTGCATATATACTTAACTGTGTGCTTATGACAAAATGATTTATCTCTACATTGATGCGCTTGTTTCTGTTTTTAATTCCAAATTTCAAATATTTTTTGTTTAAGCTATAACCATTGAACTGAACGGACTAGATACGAGTAGATTGGAAACGCAAAAGCGAATCAATTTGAACTGAAAAGTTGGAACTTCATATGTACGAGTATGTAGAGATCAGTTGTTGTGTCAAATATCCACAGATAGACCATGTTTCAATTAGCCTCAGCGCGCCGATTCATTTTGGCAAGAGTCCACTCTCTTCTGTTCGTACTAAAATGTAGTCTGAATACAGTCGCCTCATTTTTGACGCTTACCAGATCTGCTGCTTAGCTCAAATATGTATTTACTGCAGGAGAAAATGAAGCAATAGGTGATAGTTAATGAAAACGTTCCAATTACTCATTTTTACAAGTTTCGTTTATTTTATTTTTATGATTCGAAATAAAATTTTGTACTGTTAAACTATTTTTTCGCAGCTGATTGAAATGCGATTTCAACAAATATCAAAATGAGTCGAAAAATTTTTAACAAAATAACGTAACTCTTCCCCAACTCTTCTCTTCCCCCCCTTTGCCTGTAAACGTCAAAATGAGTCGGCTCACTCAAGCTAATGTGAACATGGTCATAAGTAAATTTTTTTTAATGATAAATTTATGAACTGTCTACTTAGTACTACTTGGAATCGAAGAAAATGTTGGAAATATTGACACAAGCTCGAAATGTCTACATCAGTTTAACACGGCTGACAAGAAAGCTGCTAGAGGAGCCAAGAAGAAGTCTCATTTTAATCGAGTTGCTAACCAATATGTACACTACGCGATTTCCAAAATATGTTTAAGGTTTACGAAAAATGACATTTTTCAATTCAATCAGAGCTGAATTTAGTGCTGCCTCGTTAAGTAAAAGTGAATAGTTATTACGGATTCTCTAGTGTTATCGCAAATCCTTGAACAGTGGTAATAATCTAATCCAACGACGTGGTATAGATATTTTTAAAAAGTATTGTTGCAAATGATACTTTAGTTTTTGGTCATACTCGTACATTTTACATCATTGCAATGACACAGATTTTTAACTCTATAAACATATCAGATTTGCAAAGTCATTTTATGATTCATTTTTGGTCTTACCTGAAATATTATTATTTGCATTATTATATTGTAACAGCAGCACCTGATGATTATGAACCAACAGTAAAAATCGCAAATGATGTTTTTTTTTATATTGTTTCGAAAAGAAACTTGCTGTATTTGCTAACAAAACAAAAAAAAATAAAACGAAAGAATTCATATCATCATATCGTACATATTTACATACAAACAGACATATGTATGTATGCATACATACTTACACAAATACAGTTATTTAGAATGTAGAAGCAGAAATCTCTCAATACCTGCATATTTGAATTTTGTCCTTTTTTCGTAGAGTATTGCACAAAAATTATGCATTTGCATTTTACGTATTGATTGGTACCATTTGCATAATTTCTCAATAATCATTGGTTTTTGTTTTTTATTTATTTATGTTTATGTTTTATCTTATCATTTGATTATCCATTGTGAAGTAATACCATAATTCCTAAAATCAAATATGGTAAAAGAAAAAAGAAAAAAAATAGGGTTGTTATTCGAGAACTATTTAACGAAACAAAACCAAATCATAATAAAAGAACAATCGTTAACCACAAATCATTTTAAAATTTTAATGAAACACATAAAAATAAAAAAACAAAAAATTTAAATGAAAATGAAAATAGAATGTAGCAAGCAAAACCAAAAATAAAGAAACATTAAGTACATAAAGTACATAACGCAAATAAATTGAGATAAATAAGTGTTACATTAGAAAGGTGTAAAATAAAAACTAAAACAAACAAACAAACAAAAGTAGTTGATACATTTTAAGCAGCAGCAGCAGCAGCATACAAGAAATTTGATGTGCAGTGGAAAAGTTAATTATTCATACTTATACTGACTGGCTCGTTGAACGCAATTCGTTTAGCTTTCAATTTCAGAAGAAAGAGAACATAAAATGCGGTCTTGGGCTGCAATTTGATTTCGTTGGAATCTAGCAATTATTTATGTACGCTTACAATTCTGCCAGAAATTGAATTCCAGCATATGAATGGTTTTTTGTGGTAACACTTTCTTTTTTATTTGGATATGTTTTCTGCAATTGCAAACTTAATAATTAATTAATTATCAAATAATGTAGCTTAAATGTTGGCAACGTTGGTTAGAATCTTCTATTTTGTTTTAATAATGAATGTTTTAGCAGAAAAATATTGTGATTTTTTTTTTTTTTTTTTTTTTTTAACAGAAATTAGATGAAATTGTTTGTGTGTGTTGGTAAAAAAAAATATAGTTAGCAAAATCTGAAACCTAGAAGTTTTTGTGAATGGCTACGTTTTGTTATATAGAATTTTATGTGTTAGATTTCCATTTGTTTCTCTGTTACGATGTCTCCTGGTGAACTTTATTCTGGGTAGCTTTACTTTTAGTTCAATATGTGATTCAGAGATTGCTTAAGAGCACAGCAGAGTTGTCATAGAGGAAATGTGATCGTCATTCGGATATTTTGACTGAATGCTGCAGTACCTGTCAAAAAAAAAAAAAAGAAACAAATAACAAGAGCCAGCCTAACTAGCAGTCTAACACGCCTGAAGAGGAGTGAGAAATAATCATATAGATTTAGTTTCCAGCCTTTTCCATCACACTTGAACTAATTCCATGATTGTCTCGGAATAATCAATTCATTTCCGCCGTTGAAAAAGTACTCCGTAACTATTCGACACACGCTTCTTCTTGTGAGGCATGAGTACATGACAGCAGAAGCAGAAGTTGCTTTTATATTATTCCAACCTCCGGATGATAGTTCACCTAGATACATATGTGAAACGAATGTTGCATATAAAAAAGTTCTTTACGTTGCAATAGTTAATTAAAATAAATTTTTTGACCCTATCCAGAATCTGTGGTAATAGTTAAAATTTCATAGGGTTCATTTTGAAAAACAAAAAAAAATTATATACCCGAATTTAATCGAAAACAAATTTAGTATTTCGTCTTAATTGCTGGAAACAAACCGTTGCAATTGCATAATAAGAGTTTTAAAATAATCTCAGAATTCTCATCAAACTATTACAACATTTATTGGCATAGAGATCATTTATCCTTGAAGAAATCAACAATCTGATATATCAAAGAAGTAAAAAGTAACAAAATATAATAAAATCAAATGTGTATGTATAAGAAGTTCCTACTTTAGTAAAGCAAAAAGCAAACAAACAAACAAACAAACAGACAACAAACATAAATTGCCAGAGAATTAATGTTAAACTTTCGTTTCTTATTTTCCACAACAATTAGTTCCATTCACAATTAAAAATAAACACATATATTTGCAACAGTTAGCTGAAACATAAAATACTTATTTATATTTAAAATATTATAAATTATATTAAATGATTGAAGTAAAATTACAAACATACAAAAAACAAGAAACTGAAGCAAACTAAAGCAAATTGAGAAAAACTGAGAATCCAAACAAAAATTTAAAACTGAAACTAGGGTCCAAGTTTTAAACATGAACACAAAAAGTTGAAAAAATAAGAACAAAAACTACATACATATATAAAAAAAAAAAACTATATAAAAAATTTTAAAAAAATTACATGCATTAAAGTTTAAAAAGCGAAAACTTACATAAATGAAAATCGATCAAGAAAAAAGGGTAAATTTTAATGACCCTATTAGAAAAATGTCTCAATGTTATTACAAAACTTACAAATAGACACGAACGACCCAAGCTCTCTCAATGTAGTGTAATGAAAAAAGAATTTTAATCAATAGGAAATCACTTAATAATTCCTTCATTAATAACTAAAATGGATATGATTCATCAAACCACGATTTAGTTAGTAGATTGGGGATCAGTAATCAATGTTTGATAGAATCATAGTTTGATGAACGACATTCACTTTACCATATTATTGAAGAAAGTACCATTTTTTCAGAATATTGACAAAAAAAAAGTCAAAAAACAACTTTGAGCCTAGCCTGCGGCGAATTTGCGGATTTCTCTTTGGATATACCACAAGAATCCCGTAACTCAGTGGAAACTATTGTTTCTAATTAATAATAACTATAAAAATTAGTTTGCCAAAGTGTATGTAGGATATCCATAAAGAAACCCGTCAAATCGCTTCGGTATTTTTGCTCTTTATGAAAAAAAAGTTGATTATTATGTTATTATGTATGGTAAAAATGATTGTTATTTTTTGAGGGGTTTTGTTTTGTAATAATGTTTGCTTTATTTTTTTTTTTTCTTTATTAATTTATCTACTAAATAATTTAAATGTTTCATCTTTGCTTTCTTCAAATATTTAACAACAAGATGTAATAAAGAGTTTTTCCACTTTTAAAGCTAAATTTTTTCTACACTATTTTAATTGGAATACTCCACTGCAATGTATGTATGTAAACGACTATGTACTATATGAGAAGAATTATTTTTTAACCTAAACACATTCTCACACACTCACACGTTTACTCTCTGCCACACTTACTACTAAACACACTACACTACCCTTGAACCTTTTATGCTCTTGATTATAGAAAAACAAAAAACAAACAAACAAAAAAAAAAACAAAAAACCCGAAAAGAAAAACAATTAAAAACAGAAAATCTTAACTTATATTTATTGTGTAAAACTCTTCGTCGTGCATATTTTTAAAGGACTCGTAAAAACAAAACAATCAATTTCCAAAAACAAAAAACTTAAAACTTTATAAATATTATTACAAAACGAAAAACATAAACTTCTATTAAATTCTATAAATAAATAAAATTAAACTTTCATGTACATACGAAAACATAAATTGAGAAAAAAACAAGATATATAAAAATGTATTTAACTGCAGCTATTTAAAGAAACAAATACTTAAATACAAATAGACAAAGGAAGAAATCATTTGACTCGAACTCGAACACAAGCAAAATGAAATCATTTTTAGTAAACAAACAACAAAAGAACATACATACATACATTTTCGTATTAAATGCAAGTCGAGAAATACTAGATTTAACAGTGAAAAATCTGAAAATATACCAAGAAACAAAAACTGTATTAGTTTAAAATTTTTTGCTTATAACTTATAATAGAAAAAAGATAAATATGAAACAAACAAATAGTAAATTAAAAAAGAAAACAAAACAAGAAAATTGCATAAAAATGAAATGAAATCTAAGAACGAAAATGAAAATATGCAAAGAAATACTAAAAATAAATGACAGCAAACGAGGAAAACACTAAAATGCATGTGAACCTAGTAGAAACAAAAGCAGAAATTGAATATTGGACCGGCCGGAAGGCACAAAGAAAAACAAAAACAAAAACAAAAAGAAAAACACGTAAATTAAAATAAAACAAAAAGCGAAAAAACCAAGAATGAAGGAAAATATTTGTTATGTTACAAGCATTAATTAATTATTATAATATTAATTATTATTATTATTATATTAAAGTGAAAATATTTGAAGAATTATACATAAATAAATAAAAAAGATAGTAAAAAACAAAAAACAAAAAAAAAAAAAATAAAAAATAAAAAAATGATCTAATTCATTAAATAAAAAGGAAACAAAAAAAAACAAACGTTTAAAATTTTATTTCAAAAAAATTAAATTAAGGCGCTCAATTATTTTTTTAGATTATTTCTTTTGTTTTATTTTTTTTGTTTAGCATAAGGTCCTCCTTTTAAATAAATTATAAGTTTTTTTTCATTGTTAAGTTATGATGCATAATTATAAGTTTTTTCTTCTTTTATTTTTAATATGATTAATAATTAAGTTTTTAATACACAAACAATTAAAAAAAATCCCTTAAAACAAAATGAAAAAATTCTATTGTTAAGGTTTTTTTTTTTGTTAAGTATAGAAAGAAATATACAAGAAAAAGTGTGAGTGAGTGTATTAGTATGAAACAACAAGCAAAATAAAATGGCAGTTATTATTTTCTGTAGACTTCTTTTTCTCTACATACAGAATTATCGTATGTATTTTTTAAAACTCAATTTTTATTGCCCTTTATTTTATTTTAGAAATACATTAACGTATTAACTCAATTTTAATTATTCTATTTACAATAATGCAACATTTTTTTTATCATCAACAATTATTTTTATAAACTTTTATTTTACGCTCGTATTTTATATGATTTTTATATAAATAACTCTTATGGTATGTATTACACACAACTATCTTTAATTTTTTAATACAATTTAACTTCTTTTTTTTATTTTTTTTTTATTTTTAACTTTAAATATCCTCTATGCAACTTTGTATTTTTAAAACAAACAACACTTTTCTTAAAATAATAAAAACAAAAAACATAAAATGTATTGAAAAATGAAAACAAAAACATCTTTTTATTGGATTGACTTGTTTTCTTTCTTACTAAAAATTCTTTTTCACTTGAGTATCGACAAAAAAGAAAGAAGAATATTGAGGCATTTGCATAGGCATTTTGCTACTATCGATACATACCAACTTTGACAAATTTTATCTGCCATGTGAAGTGAAAAGTGAGTTACGTGTTACAAAAAGAAGTTCCCCGTTGTTCTTTGAAGCATTAAACTTCGATTTTGATATTACCTTTGGAGTAATCTTTGTACGGCAAGAAGCTTACGGCATTAGGTAGAAGATACATAGAAGATACAGAAGGTGCGCTGCGTTTTGTATAAGGAAATGTATATTGATTACAGTAGTATTGATTTAGAAAAAGAAAATTCTTGTTAGTCCGATGCGTTGGCAAATTCAGTTGCTATATCCTTTTTGCGGAGTGATTCAACTCAAAATACTTTTGGATAAAAAAATTCGCTACAAAATTTACCTTCAGAATTTGAGCAACAATGGTGGACTCCTATTTGCCCGAACTTAACCAATAGCTGTGGCCGCTGTGGTGTAGTGGTAGTGCGTTCGACTGCTACGCAGAGTGTCCGGGGTTCGAATCTCGGCACATGCAAAATCAAAAAGTAGAAAAGATAATTTTTCTACCCGGCACCACCTCTTGGCAGGCAATGGCAGGCCTACAAGAGTAAAAATGCCTGTGAAAAGTTTTTCACTTCGCCGTTCGGATTCGGCATAAAACAGTAGTAGGTCCCTTCCATTCTTGTACAAATATAACACGCACAACATGAGTGTGGATGCGAAAAGCTCGGCCTAGGCCCTCCATGGGTTGTTATGCCATTAAAAGTAAGTAAGTAAAAGTAACCAATAGCAGATATCTGAAATTTCTTTTTTTCTATTAATCATTGTAAGAATTTAGTAAAATTTGACTACTAATTTGGTCAACTCTATTGGTTATTGTGCTCAACATCGAAGCTATCAACACACAACAAACTTTTAATTATGAAATCTGGTCTTATGGTATTGAGATATGGGGCACGGCGAGTTAATCAAGCACACAAATAACTCAACGACAGCAATCCAAAATACTTAGAATCATCGTCAACGCTGTAGTGGTCGCTGTAGCAAGGAAGAAAAAAGAAAAAAAGCAACAACAACAAAATTTATACACGGCACCACCTCTTGGCAGGCAATGGCAGGCCTACAAGAGTAAAAATTGCCTATGAAAAGCTTTTCAATTCGCCGTTCGGATTCGGCATAAAACAGTAGTAGGTCCCTTCCATTCATGTACAAAAATAACGCGCACAACATGAGTGGCTGCGAAAAGCTTGGCCTTTAGCGCTACATGCGGTCATAGTCGACACTGATAAAACTGAAGTTCATTGTGGTAAAGGCATCGGCAGGCATTGACACAACGGCTGTCTATCCCTTCATCGATGTCCTGTGTGATTGCATTCCCTCTCTGATTCTCCCTCCTTCTCTCTCACACCTATCAATCTTCCTTCCATTTAACACAATGCTCTGCATTCATAGGGGTACACCCTGAGTGTTGAATTTATCCATTAAAAACAAAAACGCGGAATGGTACATATCAAACGTCGATATCCATCGTGACTTAAAAGTCAGTCTTGTTACAGAAATGGTACGACACATAAGCATACGTCATATGTCTGGAAATTGATGGACCATCCAAATCCAGGCATGAGAATATTACCGGTTATCGAGTCGAACTACCAGCGGCGGCTAAAGCGAGTCCTACCAACCGAATTTAATAATTAACTGTAATTAATGCATTTGATAAATACTAACTAAACTAAAAAACTCATCTGTAAATAATTGTAAATAAATTAATGCAAAAAATGTGAATTTGTAAATATTATTTCCAAATTACTTTAATTCCTAAGTACCAATATTATAACTATTACTTGATGCCTTGCGGCAGTTGTACTAAATAAAGGAAGTAATAAAAATAAAAAAATAGAAAAATAAAGAGAATCTGACTGGATTGAGTTTTTAGAAATGGATAAAAGTGCCGTTTGAGTTCTGAGTGCTGAGTTCGATCAAACGAATGTGGTTTGATCGAACAAATTTAGTTCTATGTTGTTTCCGGTTGGAATCAGCAACGAATTTGGTTTGGTCGAACATATTTATGTAGTACGTAGAGTATTAGGTTGTGTCTGGTTGGAATCAGAGAACAACGCTGTCTGGTGGCGTATGTAACACTGTTACAGCCAAAATAACGCAGATAGACTCGCTTCCGAGAAGGAAACTACCATCTACTATCAAACTATGAAGAGAAACTCACCAAGTTATTTTTTATTTATTTTGCAAATTGTTGGAAGCAATTATCAAACTGGCAAATTATCAAATTTATTCGGAAATCAATAGCAATAGTTCCAAGAAGTTAATAAAAGATTACCAAGAAACGTCGTAATGGAGGACGCAACAAACACAATCGCGGCCACGTGAAGCTTGTGCGTTGTACCAACTGAGCTCGCTGTGTGCCAAAAGAGAAGGCAATTAAGGAATTTGTTATCCGTAGCATTTTCGAAGCTGCAGGCGTCAGAAATATTTCTGAAGCTTCCATCTGGAAACTTACGTGTTGTTGCCTGAATTGTATGCAAAATGGCACTACTATCTCTCCTGCGCTACCTTTCACTGAAAGGTAGTTAAAAATAGGTGCAGGACTCGTCGTATAGCTACACCCAGTGTGTTGACTGATTAATTAAAAAAAACAAAACCATGTAAATTTGCAAAACGCAGAATAGGAATTTTCCATTAGTTTCATAATTTGCAATGCGCGGTTTGACTGATGTCAAGTATAGAAGGAGCTAGCCTTATAAATGTGAACATTCTTAAATTGAAAAAATGCAATGTTTTATCGAGAATATTAAACTCTATTAGGAAATGTAAGCTCATGTGAAGCATTAGTTATGTACGGTTTGTGTACTAGCTACACGGTGAATTTTGTAGGAGCATCTAGTGGGACGTAGCAGCATAATGCGTAAGTTCAAATAGTATAATATTTATAAATCAACTGTGCATGCGATATATCGTGACACCTTGCGGCAAATAGTGTCTTGAATGTTGCCCTTGGCACAAGGTGACTCATAAAGGCAATAGCTAGGTGGTGCCATCTAGCGTTAGATAATAGCTTCAAATATGTTTTAGGTGTAAGGTGACTCATAATTGGCAATTTATTATCAAACAAAAACAAAAGCTCTTGTCAGAGAGAAACTTTCTGCATTTTCTTGCAGATGTACTCGCACATAAACTCCGCCTCCGCCTTTTTTGCTGCTTCACATTGCGCACTTCCTCTTCTTTATTTAATTTCATACCCAGAAATTAGCATTAAGAATGATGCTACGTATCTTTTCTTTTGGTTTTTAAGTATTTCTATTTGTTCCATTGATTTTTATTTTATCGGACTGCTTATGGCAAACAATTTTTATAGAGAAGAAAATGGTATGGTATATACTTTATAAATTTCTAGGTGGCAACACTACATTTAAATATTTTTTGGGGATTCCCAAACAAAAAAGTTGAAGCGAAGCATTCGAAGGCGGACAATCAAAATACGACGAAAAAATTGTTATTTTAAGAAGAAAACTTAAATTTGATTACAATTTGTACTGGTAAGCATTTAAATGGTAGCATTGAGGATAATTCAACACATTAAATGTAACCTATTCCGTAATGTAACGGCAAAATGGGTAGAGCAAAACACCGTAGCAAGGAGGAGCGTGATTTGGTGAACAAACTGCGAAATGAGGGACAAAGCATCCGCCAAATAGCAGATCCTCGACATTTGTCTACCAATCGTTATTACCTCAAAAATTTCATTGCAAGAGAGCTATGCCCCGCAAAACTATAAGTGCAGATGACAATCGCATAAAAATTTTGCAGCCACGCGATCCATTTAAAGAAGCTGCCGCAATTAGAGAGGAGACATGGGTTCAAAATTGTGCTCGATCAGTAAGGAGACGTTTGGTGGAAAAAAACTGTATGGAAAAACAGCACGAAAAGTAGCAATGTTGACACAAAGACATCGAAAGTGTCCCATAGAGTTCGCTGAAGCGCACATTGAGTGGGATGGTTCAATTAATGCAAAAAAATGGCCTAACGTATTATGGACAGACGAAAGCAAGGTGAATCTTGTTGGAAGTGATGGCAAACGTTGGGTTAGACGCCCGAAAAATTCAGAATTGAGCCCAAAATATACTAGGAAGACGTTTAAGTACGGAGGTGGAAGCGTCATGGTATGGGGATGCTTCTCTTGGTATGGTGTGGGCTCTCTGTATTGGATAAAAGAAACGATGGACAGATTTCTTTACGTAAACATCCTTCAAGAGGTGATGCTTCCTTATGCGAAATGGGAAATGCCCCTGAAATGGCAAATGCAACAGGATAACGACCCAAAGCACACCTCAATCCTTACGCGAGATTGGTTTTCCCACAATGGATTTCCCGTTATGACCTGGCCTTCACAATCTACTTAATCCAATCGAGAACTTTTGGAATATTGTCAAAGAGAAGCTAAAAACAAAGACGAATTGTGGCAAAGAATTCAAAGAGCGAGGTATTTCATACCCCAGGCTACTTGCGCGTCTCTGGTGGAATCAATGCCTAGAAGGTGTAAGACGGTTTTAATTAACAAAGGCTATTCCACAAAATATTAGCCACATTATATTAGTGAACAATTTGAGTCAATATTTTATAAAATTTTTTTTTTTAATTGAAGTGTTCTTATTTTTGTTTGTTTGTCCTTTTGGAATGTGATTTTATGTATAACTTTTAAATTTCTTTTTTTACATTGAATTGATTTTGTTTTTGTTTTAAGAAAAAATTAAACTTATGGAATAGATGAATAAAAGTAAATACCTTTTAAATTTATCATAAGCCTAGAAAATTTTTTTTTTATGTTTTTGGTTTCAGAACAAGATGTTCTTATTTGATTGTCCGACACTGTAGGCACATAAATACATATACCATATTTTTGTTGTTTATTGAAAATCCATTTTACCTCCAGTTGACAATAATGTTCAAAAGATAAGCTTCATTAAATTAAAATTCAGATTTTATTCCTTTTTCGAATTTGAGTAATTATTCACGGTACGAGAAACAACTTTCACGATTGGAGTGAATAAGAATATCAGGTGCACATCTCAAGCATTTTCACGTGCTCCATGCAATTATTTAAAAATCTGCATTTGCAATACAAACATTTTATTACTTAAATTATACTTTGTAAATACAGGGTGGACCATTTATAATTTGGTTTTGGTGTAAATAAGAAACTTATAATTTTTTTTTAATGTCTTTTTTATAATTCGAAAGTAGAAAACAGATCTGGTTAATTGTGGAACAAATGATTTCCTCGGCTGGCATTGCAGTTTCCCATACGATCAACCCAATTTTGCAGTACATTTCATCGACTGTATGGAGCTGTAGCGATCGTTGCTGGATGGCTAACGTAACAATCTTACTTTTACTTTACTTTTAATGGCACAACAGCCCATGGGGGGCCTAGGCCAAGCTCTTCGCATCCACTCATGTTGTGCGTGTTATATTTGTACATGAATGGAAGGTACCTACAGTTTAATGCCGAATCCGAACGGCGAAGTGAATTCATAGGCAATTTTTACTCTTGTTGGGTTGTCATTGCCTGCCAAGAGGTGATGCCGTGTAGAAAAATTATTTTTTCTACTTTTTTTGATTTTGCCTGTGCCGAGATTCGAACCCCGAACACTCTGCGTAGCAGTCCAACGCACTACCACTACGCCACAGCGACCACAACGTAACAATCACTTATCTTTAATACTTACCTTAAAATGGCCCAATGACACCGCCGATCCAAAAACCACACCAAACACTTGATTGTTGAGGGTACATTGGCTTCTCAACAATCGCGCATGGATTGCCTGAGCCACAGAAGCGACAATTTTGCTTAATAACGTCACCAGCGAGATCAACGTGAAGTTCGTCAGAAAAGAATGATTTTTCGGTAAAAATTATCATCTTCTTCCAAGCGTTCCAGAGCTCAATTAGCGAACCGAAAACGTTGCGGATGGTCATGTGGGTTCAGCAGTTGTACAAATTGAACTTTGCACGGCTTTACACCGAGGTTTTTATGCAAAATTCGAAACAAAGAAGTGCGTGAAATGTTTAAGTCCTGAGAACGATTCTGAGCAAAAGCAGCACTTTTTCGGTTGTGCGCGCACTGTAGGAGTACGAGAACGTGTTGTTTTAACCAATAAAAATCCAGTTTCACGCACACGTTTCACAAATTCATACACAAATTGCGTGGAAGGCGCTTCTCTTCTATCGAATTTTGAACGAAAGGAGTGAGATCGAAAAAATCGGATAACTTTGAAAGACCACTGCTTTGAAACTTTGCGTTGGAGAAATTCTAATGAAATACAATCACATGTTTTTTGACTTGTGAACTTTCAGTTGAGTCATGGCATCGGAAGTGGAAAGACGCCATTTAGCTGTTGAATTATTTCGAGAAAATCTGCAGTGGAGCCAGAAAACCATTGCAAATAAGGCGAAAGTTGCACAAAATACTGTCTCGATGATTCTTAAAAAATTTAATACAGACTTAACTGTTGCTAGAAAATATGGTTCTGGAAGGAAATGCGGTTTCGTGTCTCCACAAAAGACGAAGAAAGTCGTTGCTCTCTTAGAGAAGAATCCAGCGTTGTCTAATCGAAAGTTGGCGGAAAAAGCGAGTTGCAGTGAGTTTTTAGTTCGTAAAATTAAAAAAGATGCGAGCCTTAAAACATACAAGGTGCAGTCAGTACCCCACAGGAACGCTACTTGGTAGCCCAGAGCCGAGCTAAAAAGTTGAAGACAGATTTTTTCCAAAAATTCGATTGCTGTGTTATGGACGATGAAACATACGTGTTGTCTAAATTTTCTCAATTGCCTGGTCAAGAGTTTTACACCGCAAAGGAACGAAGAGGAGTTGAGGAAAGATTTAGGACAAAACAAAAATCCAAGTTCCCGAGTTTCTGGTGTGGCAAGCGATTTGTAGTTGTGGGCTAAGGAGTAAAAGCTTCGTAACAAGTGGCACTGTTAACGCCAAAATTGATGTGAAGGAGTGCCTCCAGAAGAGATTGCTGCCCTTCATTAGAAAACACAATGTATCTACTTTCTTTTGGCATGATCTAGCACCCTGCCACTACAGTAAAGTAACACTTAAATGGTTCGAAGACCAAACATCAAATTGGTACCAAAAATCGCCAACCCACCAAATTGCCCAGAACTTCGGCCTATCGAGAGATATTTGGCTCTAGTGAAACGAACATTAAAGGCAACAAACAAAGAAGCTAAATCCATGGTAGATTTTAGAAATAAGTGGAATGCTGCCGCCAAGAGAGTCTCAGAAATGACAGTAAAGGCGCTATTGCCAGGCATACCGGAAAAGCTGTCCGAATTCTGTAAAAAACAACAAACAAATTAGTTTTATTGATCATTTTATCAGAAATTAAATTTTCTTTTCAAAACTGTTTACATTTTTTAATTTTCTATAAGGGATTTCAATGCTAGGACAATTTAAAGTTATCCCATTTTTCGATCTAACTCCTTAATACACTTTCAGTAGAAGTTTCACCTATTTGCAAGTAAATTTTTAGTATTCGCCAATGTTGTTACCAAGCGTATATCGGCCCATTTCGTTAACCGCAAATATAAAACTAATTTGCCGTCATAATAGGAATGACATTAGAGTTGCCACACTCAAAAGTAACAAAAATTATCCAGTAGTTCAAATTCCAAATGTTAGATGGACCACCCTATATTTGAGCTGCAATCACTGTTTCTAAATTACTCTGCAAATAAAACACAAATGTAAATTTTTTATTGTATTTTATATATTTTCTTTAAATAATGTAACATCGTTTTATTCTCACGCAAAGAACTATTTGGTTTTGGTTTTTGTTTATGTTTTTGGTTTTTTATATTTAGTTAATATATTAATTAATATTATTTATTTTTTTTGTTTCTTTAATAAATAATAAGATTAGGTTTACTTCTTGAGTTTTTTGTTTATAAATTTTTATTGTTATTATTATTTTTAATTTTTATGCTATTTTTCAAATTATTATTTTTTCATATTTTGTTTTTTTTTCTTTTGCTTGCATTCATATATAATTTTTAATAATTAATTTAAATATATACTATACGCATGTATATACTCGTATGTGTGTATGTGTATGTATGTATGTATGTATGCTTTTGTATGTTTTTGCTGTTGTTGGTTTTTTGTTTTGTTTTGTTTTGGTTGTATACATCATGTTGTTAAATGTAAACAATATTTATTTTTAAATATTTTTCTTGTTTCACTTTTTTTTCTTGTTTTCTTTGTTTTCTTGTGGCAGTGGTAGACCAGAGTATTTTCTGTTGTTGTTCTTCTACTTGTTATTTATTTTATTTTTTATGTCTTCCTCTTTTTATGTATTAGTATTAGCATTACAATTAAGTATTTAAATTTTGTTACGCACATAAAATTCAACTTTAATCATTTAGTTTTTCTTTATTTTGGTTTTATTTTATATTTATACTCTATACACGCATGCATGTATGTACATATGTAAGTATGTATGTATATACATATGTATGTATGCAAGTGTGAAACATGTATTTATTGCTGCACTGTTGCTATTCCTTTTGTTTTCACTTGAATGTGGTTGTTTTTGTTGTGTGTGTTGTTTTTTATTTAACTATTTTTCTCTTCCATTTTGAGTGTATGGCTGTGTGTGTTGTCTCCTGTGTATGTGATTGTTTGTAAATATGTGTGTTCGAAGAATACTCAGAAGATATTTTTTACTTCTCAGATCGTAAATAAATAAACAGAAAATAATAAAGAAAATCAAATGATATACAAAGTATTTACGAGTATGTTTGAAATAATTTACAAATTTTCGTTTATTGTTTGAATGCTTTGCTTTACTTTGGTTTTAATAATTTTTATTTCTTTCTAATTCCTACTACATTTATTATTCCACTAACAATGATTTTTTGTTTCTATTTTGTTTTTTTCTTAATGTTTCGTACATAATTTCGTAAACTTTAAAAATTGTAATGTAAGAAGAATGAATTTTTATTTTGTTTTTGTTTTCAATATGATTTTTTCTTTTTCTTTTTGATGAATATGGTGGCAATGAATTTGATTTAATATTTTTAATTATTTTGGTTTTCTCTTTTGTTTGTTTCAGCTTTTAATTCTATTTATTTAAATGATTTTCTTTTCCCAATGCTATTTATCATTTATGTAGTATTTCGAGTTTACTTTCATCATTCATCAGTGACAACATTCTTCATTAAATTATAAGGTGTGCAAATTGTTTATGAAATAATTAATACTTATGTATATAAAATTTAACTACATAGTATTTTATGAACATTTACATATAAGATTTGGAACAATAATGAAAATACTAACTAAATGTCAATAATATTTTTTTTTTATAGGTTTCAATGTTTTTTGAGAAATATTTTCTTCTTTAAATGGGGATTGAATGCATATGAAAAATGAAAAGTCCATCAATATTCGCGTGGATGTGCTGAAATCTCAATGTATCGAAGCCGATATCCATATGAAGTAATGGGTGCTGAGTATCGATACCCATTCGAAAACTGGCAAAAAGTATTCGATATTTGCTGGTATCGAACGAGGCAATTGCAAAAGTTTTTATCTTTTTTACATAAATATCTTAAATATGCACTATTGTGGTGCCTTTTTAGGTGGCAATTTTTATCTGATAGTCTTTAAATATGAGAGTGGAGTAAAAGTGTAAAAGTATGAAAATCTAAGAAATAGAAAGACAAAACGATTAAATTCAGAAAAGCAATTTTTCATATTTTTAGTTTTGTTAAACCTCTTAAAGCTCTGAAAGTCACGTTAGTAAGAATGTATGTATCTAAATATTAATATAGAAGTTCTTCTTTATAGAATGTTACTCAATTGGCATACGAAGAAAGTAATTAATATTTATACCATTTTGGTATTGGTATTGCAAGGTAAAGTATTGATGCTAAAAATATGTAGGTACTTAACAACTTGCATCGGAATATCCCTCCGCGTTCGTCATTGTGTGTCATTTAGCTTCTACGAAGAAATATTGGGTCATATAAAAAGTATGTGTCATTGTTGTTGGTAGATGTTTAGTGTCTCCGCTATCTCCTGATAGTGGACTGGCAGAAGAGAGTGAGGTGCATCATTAATACCGAAATTTCCGGAACGGAATCCAGAAAACCACTCTTGTGACCAGCGTTCACTCACAGATAAACTTTTTTGGCATGTTTTTGCAGCGGTTTTACCTCTTCTATAGTATTTCTTCAGATATTTCCACTCATTTTGAAATCAATGTAACTTTTTACACTAGCGACGAAATACACAACTGTCTCCACACAAAATGTAGCCTAGCCTGAAATACCACCTTTCAAACACCTTTGCTACCTTTGACATAATCGGACTAGGGATGCCAGATTTGTTTGGTATCAACACCATCTTGTAACGAAAAACCGCGTATACTTTTAAATAAACACATTATTAACTTTTCATTAGAAATACAAGTATAGGTCTAGATCTACATATATATAGAGTATATGTTTAATCCAATTCCAAAAGTCAGTTTTTTTTCGACTCATCATAAGCGGTTATACATTTCCAACTCTGACTCCAACCTTTTTCTTCGCTCGAGAAATTATTTTGTCAGTATATGCATACAGTCTTTCATTATTTCTAATCAGGCTTTTGCATGATATGGCAAACCAATCGGGTGTACGCCATTTTTATTACGTACGTACTAACTATGATATTACGTACTGAACTTCTGAGATTCGAGTGCCACCGAGTTCCACACAAATACCCAAACTTTTTGCAAATGAATTTCAGTCTTCACTACACTTTAGGCGTTGTTCTCTTTCACAGCTGATAGTCACAATTCCTCATTTGTTAGTGTTCCTGGCTGTCATTATATGTATGTAAGATTTTGTATGAGAAAAACAATAAAAAAAAAAAAAAAACTAAACAAAAAGGAAACAGTTTTGAACACTAAGTTTTGCATTAAGAAAATGATGGAGATGAATGCTCATGATTGTTATACAAAATGAATTTGCACTAATTGATTTTATTGGTTTTTGTTTGTTTTGTTTTGTTTTCTTATAATACATATTCTCGAAAAGCCCTGAGCATTTGGTCTCCACTAAATATCTACATAATTTGTGTGTATGCTTTATTGTATATAGTTTAAGTTCTTAAAAAATGTTATTGTGATTTAAAAGTGTGTCTCTAAAGGAAAAACTTTTCAATTACATTTTGTATGTGCACATGGAGTATATACATATTTACATATACATGTAAATACGTAGAACTGAGCATTGGTGAACATTTCATATGGAAGTGTTTAAATCCTAGTTAAAAATCGATTTAAAATCGTGGGTTAAACACTGAATAAATCTGTGGTGTATTGCTACACTAAATACATACTGACTCGTACTTACACGTATAAAATACATTAGCACCCACAAGTATGTATTATAAAATTGACTGGAAATATTTGAAATATTAGCTTAAGAACATAGTCTGTGAAATACCTGTATTTTATTCACATTCTTCAACCCAGCATAACCAGAAATTGTACAGCTCATATTAAGGCATGATACAGTTTTAGTGCTAATTAAACTTTTCTTTAATGCCAGGAATTTCTTATGGCATTACGTAGTTCAGTTAAAGTACAATTTATTTATGCTTCATAGTTTTTAATGCACAACCGAACTAAAGTTCTTAAATCTATCTCATTATATCTTCCAAATTGATATTTTCGCATGTGTAATTTCACCACTTTTGGTTTTGAAGAATCCCCGAATTTTTTATTTTAAAAATAATAATAATAATATAAAATCATAGTTTAGGCACATTTAATATTAATAAATTCATATTACATTCGTTTTCATTGTTTTATTATTTCCCTTTTTCTGCTTTCATTTGATTTAATGTAATTGAAATATTATTATAGGTATTTCTTCTTTTTTCTCACTAGCAATTTATGCTAAATAAAATGCATACAACAACAATTTTAAAATAATATTTCCATTCTCATGTTAGGACACATTCTGTTTCTTTTAAGTACCTACAAACATAATTAATTATAATATTGGTTTGGTATGTTTCTATTAGAATTTACCTCATAAAAACATTTACAATACATACTCATACAAGAAAAAATTACAAAACATAAAATTTTAAACTTTCCATTTAATCAAAAACAATTACTAGTTTTGCATGTTACAAAACTGTGTATAAAACACGATTGCATTAAATAAATATTTTCTTGTAATTTTCTTCTTTTCTTCATGCAAAAGGGATTTCTCTTCGTGAAATTAACACAAAATTTTAAACTATTTTTACAATCAATTATTATTAATAATTATTATTGATGTCATAATTCTCATTTAGTTAGAATTCGCGTATAAATTTTTTGTTTCTGTTTTATTTTTATTGTTTTTAATATACACACCATTTTTTTTTTCATTCCATTAATTTTTTCGATATTGTGCATTAATTTCACTAAATTAAATATTATTATTTGGTTTGTTTCATTTTTTTCTTTGTCTTTCACTAAATTGATTTTATTTCATTAACATTTACTCATATTTTTGTTTCTGTTGCAAATATTCTCTAAATAATTCATTTTACTCGTACAATTTCAATTCATTTTATTTGTTATAATGTCGTATTTGTGTATGTATCGTTAAATATATGGTACTCGTAATCAATTTTTATTATATTATGTGTGTATATATAAATGTACGATATGACACAGTGATATTCAATAATATATAATATAATAATATAGTATATATTATTAAGCAAAGCCCAGAACAACATTTAATTATTTTGTCGATTTAGTGAACGGAACACAATAACTATATAACCATATAATTTTCTTCTCTTTCTCTCTTTTGGAATCATGGAACAAAAGTGTTAGATAGTAAATTTATTAAAGCGTTGACAAATGAAAAGAGAATATTAAAATTAATCAACGATTACATATTAAAAATAAATTAGTAGATATTTACCTTTCTATGTATTTTGTTTTTGTTTTGAAACACTCACAATACCTTCGAATGCAACTCCGCACGCGTGTGTGTTGTAGTTCTATGACGCACTCTTTCCATCTTTTTAGCATGAGCCAAACTTAAATACACTACCACTACCACTCTATAAAACACTTACTATGCACTAATTGTTTCCAAAGATGTGGACAAATGACTCCATAAGCAAATGCATGCAAGCCAACAAATCATGACCGCTTGATCAAACTTGCATTTGCTTTCGGTGTTTCGGGAAGTAGCAAAAGACAATAGTTTCCAGCCCCAAAATCAATATTTCTAACGATATATTTAATTACATATAATGATGATTCATGATAACTTCCAATTCGTGTACAAATATAACACGTACAACATGAATTGATGCGAAAAGATCGGTCTAGGTCTGCCATGAGCTGTTGTGCCATTAAAAGAAGAGGCAGAAGGGGAAGAGGACTCAAAAGTCAAGTAAATAGTGCAGACTGTCAAAAGTAAGTAATCGAGATACGAGTAAAATATTTACTTCAATGAGAAGTGCTGATGATAATTGCCTGATAAAATATGCAGATATGCTTATCATGAATCTCCGTGATCGGAAAATGTTACCTTCTGCCATATCATATCTATGTATAGGTATATTTTTGACTGCAACCTTAGATACCATATATATTTTTTTAAATTCTTACTAATTTTTCTGAAAATGCATCCTAATAAAAGCAATTTAAAATCTATTGTAAATCATCTATTGTAACTATGCAACCTGACTTTTTCGTTTTCAAACACATATGAACAATATATTTAATCAAACTACATAAATGCTGAGCAGATATGGCATATTTGTGTAATTACAGATGGGAACGCTATCGCTTTTATTGTCATTGGTTAGTGGAATAAAATTCAGTTATCGGTCACGTTGCACCCAATTTGATTCGTCATTTAATAATTCAGTATTTCAAGAAGATACCCTTGTCAGCTTGTCAGTAGTCTCCTTGGCGTATTTGGTAATAGTGTGCTGGACTGCTAGTGCTAAGCGGGTTGTCCGGGTTTATTTTAATAGTTCCCAAATTCTTGATTAAACTAAAAAAATTTTAATATTATATATATATAGATATAAAAAGCTTAAAAAAAAATTAATCGGTGTAGATTTATGAAGTCGGGAAGTCGGAATCCCTCAAAGCAAGCAATTGTTGTCCGTCAAAGCAATTATTTTATATACCCTTAGTATTACGAAAAGTATTTTATTTATTAGTTTTAATTTTTAACCAAAATTCTCAAACTGAATCTATGTAAACAATTTGATTGCTTCCAGCGGCTCATAGCAGAAGCATTATTATGAATGTTTGGGGAGTTCACTATACGATATGATTAAGTGCACGAATGGATGCGAAAGGCATGTAAAGAAATGGACTCCAATCAACACGGCTTCTATTTCCTTTTGTTTTTTTTTTTAAAGCTAAAACTAAATTCAAACTCATTTATCTTGCAATGGCATGTACGAGGACAGTATGGCCAATTTTAATGGTATAGAAAATAAGTTAACCAACTAAGGAAGGAATATTTTTTGCTCATTTTGTTTCATATCAATATTAAAAGATCTACTTTCTAAACATTTTAGAAATTGAATGCACATTTCTTTGGTTTACTTTACTTTTTCATTCCTAATTAAATTAGCTATACAAGATTTTTTCGTATGTAAGTACGAGTATATGGTGTTTGTCAATAAATATTTTATACTACATATGGTATATGTTATATTTATTTATATGTGTAGTAAGTATAGACTTTTGTTTTTAGGTTATTACTGAATATGTTTCGGATTTGCAACTTTAGGTGGTTTCACACTTACTTAACTTACCTTTACTTTTAATGGCACAACAGCCCATGGAGGGCCTAGGCCGAGCTTTTCTCATCCACTCATGTTGTGCGTGTTATATTTGTACATGAATGGACCTACAGTATAATGCCGAATTCGAACGGCGAAGTGAAAAGCTTTTCATAGCAATTTTTACTCTTGTAGGTTTGCCATTGCCTGCCAAGAGGTGGTGCCGTGTAGAAAAATTTTTTTTTTCTACTTTTTTATTTTTATTTTGCGTGTGCCGAGATTCGAACCCCGGACACTCTGCGTAGCAGTCCAACGCATTACCACTACGCTACAGCGACCACACTTTTCTTCAATACTTAAGCTTCAATAAAAAGAAACCAGGAAGTAAATTAAAAAAAATTAAATAGAGGCGGTTTTTAATTGTGTTTTAACTGATCAATTTTTTGCCTAATTTTTAATTTCATATGTCTCCGGTAACTGAGGAACCGAGTAGGTACTTATTATTATGTTCCTACTTTGTACTTTGTAGAAATTATAATTTTTTTAAATGAAACTGATACTATTTTCAAGTGAAACTTCTAAATGGGAGGATAGGCAACATTTTGTGTGAACAATTTTTTGATTGTTTTTTGTTTGGCCCTGTATGAACACATAAATAAATTACAACAAACTCACTCTCTATATTGAAATGTTACGCTGCAACTAAAGATCTTAATAATATAGTATTATAATACCATACAAGGTGTACAAGTATGAAACTGGTAATGACATCTCTGTGTCGGTAGGTACAACAATACGCTCTGTCAAACCAAATCATTGGCGCCATTTCTTCGCATTTAGGTCTGTCAACAATACTCAGTTCATAAACAATCACATTTCATAAAAAAATATATTTTTTTTCGCTCGTAAAAATGTCGAATTTTGTGCCTACAAACGACGATATGCGACACCATTGATCTTCTGTTTGCAATTGAAGAAATCTGCTTTGGAATCTCATCGAATGCTTACAGCCAGCACGTTCTAGGCAAAACATAGTGCAACGGGTGGTTCAATAAGTTTAAAAGTGGCGATTTGATGTGAGAAACGAAGAACGTGGAAGATCACCGTAAAAGTTTGAATATGCGAAATGCAAGCTTTACTCGATGACGATGATGGTCAAGAACAACTTGCAGAACATTTAAATGTAATCCAACAATGCATTTCTCGACGTTTAAAGGCCATGGGATTGATTTTGAAGGTGGGAAGATGGGTGCCGCATGAATTGACTGAAAGACAGCGATAGAATCGAAAAACCCCCTGTGAAATGTTGGTCACCAGGCGCAAAAGAAAGTGATATCTTCATATCGATGAAAAATGGATCTATTTCGATAATCCCAAATGTAAACAATCATATGTTAAGCCAGTTACACCGGCCAAATCGACAGCAAAGCCAAATCGCTTCGGAAAGAAGACAATGCTCTATGTTTTCTGGGATCAGCGAGGTGTTATCTGGTTTGACCTTCTGAAACCAGGTGAAATAGTTACTGGTCAACGCTACTAACAACAATTGGCCGATTTGAACCATGCTTTGCGCCAAAAACGTTCAGAATATTCAGCTAGGCAACACAAAGTTATTTTTCTTGATGACAATGCACCATCACATCGAATAAAACAGACTCGGGAATTAGTAGATTCGTATAGCTGGGAAGCCCTCCCCCATGCGGCTTATTCACCAGGCTTGACTCCATCTGACTAACACTTATTTTCATAAATGGGGCACGCACTTGCTGAGGAGCACTTCGATTCGTACGAAAATGTGAAAAAATGGCTCGATGACTGGTTTCAAAAAACGAATAGTTTTTTTTTTTGGCTATGCATTCACAAATTGCCAGAGAGATGGGAATAATGTGTAGCTAGCAATGGCCATTACTCTGAAGACTGAATGTATAACCATTTTCATACTTGAACACCTGGTAATATATATATTATTAAGTTCTTTGCTGTAACACGGTGCAAACAAAAGGGCGAGTAAACAAAATCCACTTCTGTAAGAACAACTCTCACTCTCTTAGTTATTTATTTGCACTAAAGGAATAAACGAAATCAAAGAATAACAGTAATTTCCTCTGAAGTCAATATGAAAATTACTCGATTGTTCGCAGTCGACGGCGTATATGAGATGACATTGCGATAACCGACATCTCTGCTTGTACTGCCCAATTCCTATACAACAAATTTGGCCATTTAGGTTATGGTTATGCTGGTTTCACTGTTCGGCGAATACATCATATTTTTCTCTCGTGCTCGGAGTGGTGGTTATATTCGAGTTCGTTACAGAGTTGCTTTTGGAGTTGCTTCTTAATTCATGTTTTTTTTAATACTATTTTGAGCGCAACCGTGAGGAGCGAAATAAATAATATAATTGAATGTGCAATAAATTATGCAAATAATGTAATTTTTTGGACATACAGCCATAAAAAAGCGATTGAGGTAGTGGAAATATGTGGCAACTTCAAGGCAAGAGTCGTATCAACTCCATTTGCATCACATCGTGAATACAATACAGCTAATATGTTGTATAAATACTTTTCATACGTACTTCTTCAATAGTTTTATAAATAATATACATTTGTATTTAATATTCACGACCCTTGTATGAAAACAATTACCGGCTCTCACTGTCTGTTCTCTATGATACTCTTTCTCGTATTTAAAAGGAAGGAAAAGAATTTCGTATGAGAATTCTTTAAAATGTTTACAATTTTTCATTAGAGTTGATATTTCAAATTGAGTCATATAGAAGGAACATCGAAATAAGAGGACGTGAAGAAAACATAGAAAACATAAAAAACAGATTGATGTATAGAAATGAAACAAGTTGGTCGTGATAAATTCCACTTCAGCCGCGAGTTTTTAATCTATCATAAAATTTTTTTTGTATCTAGGTAATAGGCTGATGGCTATTAATTTAAATTATTAAATTAATTAATATTAGTATTAACATATTGAATTGCATAAAATTAAATTAGGAATAACAAATTGACTTCTGTGTGTGAAAAAAAAGATGTGGAGCAAGATATGGTAGTACCACTGTTTACGAGTATGTTGTTGTTTTAAGTGGGAAAGATTTGAATCGGGAGGTACGGTTCGATTCGATTGGTAGAATTTGGGGATGCAAAAAAAAAAACCGGTAGGTGCTGAGTGACAACTGAGAAAAGTAAAATAAACCTGTTAACCAGCATTTTACTCTAGAGCGTGATGAGCGCTATTATTAGCTTTTTGTTTTATATTTTCTAAGCTGAATTAAGCTATATACCTTACATATGGCTGTCTATGTCTTTATCGGTGTCCTGTGTGATCGCATTCCCTCTCTCAATCTTCCTCCCACCTATCAATCTTCTTCGATTCAACACAATGCTCTGCACCTGTGTGTTGAATAAATCAATAAAAAATACTTTTATGATTTTTTAGGTAATTATTTTTTTGTTCCGGTTTTTCGGTTTTGAAAAACTACTCACAGAAGGGGAACGTAAACATACTGTAATGACACTAATGTAAAAAATTTGGCCAAGCAAAAAAAAAAACTCCGGTAAACCGAGAAACGGTTTATTCCTCTTTACTTTGCATCTCTAGTAGAATTAATTTAATCTTTTGAATTACTAAAATATTGCTGTAGTGTATTTGCAATACATATTATGGTATCATTTCCAATGAAGTGTGTACTTTAATTTTATCAAGTTTAAATGTTAATTGAAGCTCACTTAAGTTGACACAAATTATCGAATAGTTGTACCTCGCCCCTCTTTAGCAGCTTCACCCGACAAGAATGCCCTAGTATGTGTTTACCTTCCTATACATTGAGTGCTGTTGGCTATTTTCAGCTTAATCAAGCCTAAGATCTGATTGAAAAACTATTCACAGAAGGCGAATGTAAACACACTGTAATGACACTAATGTTAAAAATTTGGCTTGTCTAATTCAGCTTTTCCTTCTTTTTATTTGTTGCTATATAAGCCGATATCTTATGTATGTTCAAAAATTATGCAAATCTTAATTAATGTATGAACCCAGCGGCATAGCTAGCAGACTTAAAGAGCAGACAAAGTAACCTGAGCCTAAATCAACGAATTTTCTGCAACAAATTATAACTTGCTATTTTAATGAGATACAAATAGCATACATATGAGTTTAGGTCATACGGAATATATCATGCTTAATTCACGGAAATAAGGAAATGAATAGTTGTGCCTTCCTATTTGTATAAAAAATAAGATCAGACCAATGTAAATCATATTAAAACTTTCGAAATACAATTTCTCAACGACACCACATCCTCAACAGTAGGAGCCGTCAGTATCTTAATTCATTCACGAAGATAAAGAGAACGAAGGCTCAACCATTACATCTTAAGAAAATAAAATGGCATGTTCCAAACCTTCTCAAACCTTTTATAACTTCGTATTATCCTTTTTAAAAAAAATGTTGTTTGGTAGCAAGTATTAAAGTTTTTTAAAGTACAAAGTAAGATATTTAAATATCCACGTCTTAAATATAGTTTTAGGGGCAAAGAAAATGTAGGTATGAACCCAGTAATCAAAAGAAATATTTTTTTTTTAAATTTTTGGTAGATAGTAATAATGGCATTTTTATACATAATTAAATAAGTTAAAAAACTAAATATTTATGTAAACTGATTAACGTTTTTCTGTAGTAGGTACTATGAAAATTTGTTACTTTGTTTGTATGGAATAACTTTTACAAAATTGCATTTCATTTCACATGTTTCTATGGAAACATATTGTATATGTACTTATGTGTACACAAACTGAACTATATAAAATGAAAAAGAATATTCTATCATTTGTATAACTTTGGTTTTAAAAATTATTAACATGGCTACTTGCGTCAATCAATCAATACATTCAATAATGTTCAACAATTCAATAAATCATTTTCATTTCTATACTTATTCATTTTCTTTCATACTTTTATTTATTTTTTTTTTTTTTTGCTTTCATTTAAAAATCTGGTAGCATAACATGTAAAAAGTATGTATGTATTCAAATAAATATTCACACAACATTGGACAACAGTTAACGAAATTTTCTCTATATAATATTTGTTTATTAAGTACGTAAATACTTTTCTAGTTCGGCCTACACACTTATACTTATATTAACCTGTATCAACCCGAGGTGACTAATATTCTTTCATTGGCCATTTTGACAGTTCGCACTAGCCAAGAACTTCCAGATATAATCCCGTGGATAGACTCAAGTTAATGTAAACTTAGGCAGCTATAAACTCATTTATGTGTGGAAATATCAAATATGCGCTATGTCTCTGATTAAAATCAATAATATAACAAACATTATGTATGATAGATTTAAATAATTGATTGAACTCTTTTCTACTTTAATTCTCGTTTTTAATATTGGTGTTTCTTTTTCTTTTCCTTCCATTTTCCATTTACTATTTTCAGCTATATATTTATTTTCATTATGTATTCATTATTTTGGTTGAAGTTCATAGGAAGTTGTACTGTTTACGATGATTATGATGATGATTCATTTACTTGTTTTCTTTTACTTTTCTTTGATGAATTTCATTATTTATGCAAATGTATTATGTTGGTATTGCTGCTACGTTACATGTTGTATGTAAGTACATATGTAAATCTTGCTGTTGAATTATGACAAATAATGGATAAAATTTTCTTAATAGCAATTGCAGTAAACACCGGTTAAGTACCTCCCCTATTAAGTGCCATTTCCGCTCAAGTGCTTGTAATTTGCTTCTTTTTCTGCAAACATCCATGGGAATTTCCCCTTTTAAGTGCCTTCCCAGACATCTTTAGCTGAGCTACTTAACCGGGGTTTACTGGATTTCCTTAATGTTTGATTAGGTTTTCTAAATACATTTTTTTATTTATTTGATATTGCTTCTAATGCACTAATCGTTTTTTCTATTTAATAGAGTTTTTGGTTTTTGTTTTAAATATACATACTTATATTTGGTAGGTTGGTATATATTTATACATGTACTCGTATATAGTATATCAAGATATTATATATATTGTTTCATATTACTATTATATGTATGTATGTTCCTAAAGTAATTTTTTATGCCAATAAATAGAATGCAAAGTAAATCTTTTGAAAGGCCAAACTATTTTCATTATTTATCAATTTTAATAATCATTATTTATATATTTCACTTGATTCTATAAATTTAGTTAATTAATAATTATAGATAATGTTTCGTTTTTTTAAATCAGCACACTAGCTAAAGCACAATTACATCTATATTTATAATAATCAATACAATTTTTTCTTTAAATGTAAATTCATTTCATTGAGTTATTCTAATTTAGTAATGTTTTGTTTTACGTTTTGAAAAATAATAGGTAATAAAAAAATGTATGAAATGATTTTTATATACATAATAATAATTCTTATTTTATTTTTTTTTATTTGTTACTTATTTAAAGTTATGAAACTTTTAGTTCAGTTTTTCTAGCATTTATGAATTCGTACGTTAATTTCAGATTGTAATCTTCCCTATATAATTTCTGAAGTTGTGATGAAAAACCTTGTGGAAAGAAAATATACTTAAAACCAAAAATAATGTAATGTTTCGGAAACGAATAAACTGCAATTTGAATTTAATATACTCGTGTGAGAGAGTGAAGGCTTTTTGAGAAATATGAGAAAAACACATGTACAAATATAACACGCACAACATGAGTGGATGCGAAAAGCTCGGCCTAGGCCCTCCATGGGCTGTTATGCCATTAAAAGTAAAGTAAGTATTTTATGTACTAGTACCTACAGGTACTTAATATACTATATACATAGATACAATATTTATGCATATGAACTCAGTGACAATTATATTACTTATTTAGAAAAATTCGGACGAAAGACCTAGTCCATCTTAATTCTCTACTTTTCTACGTCTACTAAATTCGTCTTGTATGTCATATGCCGAACCTGTGACTTTTTGAGGATAGATTTTTTTTTGACATAATTATCTACATACTTCCACAAATTTTACTGACGTATTTGGCAATATATGTAAATATTTATTGAATGCCATCACTTGATACCATACTGATACCATATTTTCACAGGTTTGACTACTTTTATTCTACATATCAATTTGGTTCTTTGATCCTCGGTATCCTACATTTCTTGAAATGGCTCACTTTCACCCATGGTTCGATTCATGAAGTGAAACTGGTTCAACCAACGGGGGTTCTATACTCAAAAGAATATAATTTCTTTTTAAAAATGTTATTGTATAGGTGATCTTCAGGAAGTCAGGAAGCATCGCTGACATAAACATTTTCGTGTATAGTTATTAGTAGAAACGATGCCAAAACGATTGAAATATCTCATTTCAGCAAAAGGTGACGTTACTCATTGGTAAATATTATTAAATTATTCAAAGCTTTGTATAAATGTTCACATCACAATAAATACGAAAACATTGGTCTTGTCAACTATTCACCGCCAAATTGAATTTAAATAAATTATGTTATAATTTTTTTCAGAAAGTGATCAGAAAATGATGTGATTTAATAAAACTAACAAATATCTGATATAATCCAAGCATGTTTAACACATTTTTTTAGTTGGAACTGTGATATTTTGAATAAAAATATAAGTATCCAACTTCATTGCACATGGGTAGTATACTTACGTATGTATATACATAAATACCAGTGAAATTGGAATTAAAGTTAAGTGTAATTTAAAAAACAAACATATTTAAAACTGTAACTAAAAATGCATAAATTATACAATAAATAAATAAATAAATAAATTTTAAAATAAATAAAAATTAATTAGGATAGGTGTATCTCTTGAGTAATGTATACTTATGTAAATAATGAGCTTAACAAAAAAGTATTTTTTAAACTTATATTTCAAATTGCACACTGGATTATGTTATACATGCATTATGGATGTACATATGTTTAATATGTATGTATGAATGTGTGAATTTGTTCGTTTGTTTGTTTGTTTTAAGTGTGTATATCAGACTTTATTCATTATACTCGTATATGTATGCACGTACTGTATGTATGTATGTATGTAGATATTTTCATTAATTTTCTTATTTAGCATTAATCGATTAAAGATAAATTCAATAATTAATTCGTTCGTTTTCAATAATTTCTCATGGTTTTCAATTTTAGTTGTATTTCTTCTTTTTGTATTTTGTTGTAAGATCAATTTATTCAAAAATTGTTATAAATTTTTGTGTGCAAATTATCGCAGAAAATGTAAGCGATTTTTCCAAAAATAAAACCACAAAAAAAGTGTAGAATGTAGAAAACTTTTCTTAGATACTTGTCGTATATGCTCATACTTATGGTATTTATGTTCAACCAGTTACTTTTGATGTTCTACTGAGAGAAAGATTTAACCATAGTCTCATAGTCTAGATAGATCTAGGTATAAGAATACATAGTACATCAAGGTAGTGAGATAATATGGAAAGAAGATGGGGTGTTTATAAGTATGTATTATAAAATTATTTATGTGGATTGCAATATTCGTTCGAAAATTGATTATTATTTACTCGTATTTATTATTGTTTAGTTTATGTATTTAGTTAATTAATATTCCTAGTTAATATTTTTTCTTAGTATTGGTCGCATAGTATTATAGCAAGTTTTTATGTATGTATAGTATGTACGAATGTATGTAGTAAAAATGATGTTAGTAATCCTCAAAAATACGTTTTCTTTCTTATTTCTTTTGTTATGTTACTCATTTATGTTACTCATTTTTGCTTTCGGTAATTAATTGTATTTATTTCTCTTCATTCGTCTGTATTTATTTATGTATTTACTTTTAATAATTTTGTTTTATTTATCAACCTTTATTTATTTTTCTGTATAAGTATTTGCAAATGCATGTGTGTGATTTAAATTAACGTTTACTTATGGTAATCTTAGTTTATTTTCGCGAATACTGTTGGTATAATTTTTATTTTTATAGTTTTTTTCTTCTTTTCTTTTAAGGTTTACAATAATTACAATAATTAATTGTAATTGCAAAAATAAAACGTATTGTATAATTTCGTTTTATTGTTTTATCGGTTTGTAAATGAGTGAAGCTTTTTTATTTCAAGTTTTTTGTTATAAATTTCTATATCAGTTAGAGAATATTTTAAAGGAGCTTATCAAAAGGCAGTACAATACCCAGTAGTAAACGGTTAGTAAAAATTTGTATTTGAAATTTGTTTTTTTTCCACGCTCTTTGGTTTTTATCATGGCATGTTTTCAAAACATAAAAATTAAATCTTTTCTTCTTTTCCAGAAAATACATACTTAATGAATTATAAAGGTTAAATTATGTATGCAAAGTGAAAAGGCGGTTGCAATTTTTTTTTGGTCTTACGTATAAAAAACAATTAAATTTAGAGTAGATATTTGAAAAAAAGTTCGTAGATAATATTTACTACTTTCAAGCGTTTATTTATAGAATAGGCGCTTAATATTTCGTACATATATTTTGTAATTTATTTTTTAAGTTTAAGTTAAGTCAAGTCTGTAGTTTTTTTGGTTTTGTAGTTTTGGATTGCCATATTTCATTACGATTTCTATTTTTCTATTACTTTTGTTAATAAATTTGTTAAAACAAAATCACGGCAAAAAGTAAAAACAAATAAAAATATATTTCAAAATTCGTTTTATATTTTCTAGGTGTATTTTCTTTATTAAGTATGTATTTTGGTTTTTGTTTTTTTTTTAGGAAAATGTAAAAGTTTGAGTATAAATGCAGTCATTTTCTTTAGCATTTTGTGTTTTTATGGCAGCATTAAGCTTAAAGAAATTTATAATAAAGTTTTGTTTTGTTGAAATTCTGGAATAGCAAAATATCAAATTGTAAATTCAAATATGTAGTTGTTTTATTCACTGATATTAATTTCTGTTTCTAAGTATGCATCCAATAATCACCAGACGAAATTTCCCACAAACGCTTTGGAATTCTTCCAGCTGAACTAAAGTTAACCACCAGGAGCTCGCCAACTGTTTTCTTACATTTTGGCTGGGTTTTCCTGGCTTCTTATACTAACGGTTGCACACACACCATTATTTTGCTGTTTTATTCAAACTTCAACTTTAATTTACCAACTCCAATATTTTGCAATTTTATTCCAAATCCTTTTTACAGATGAAACCAAACTTTCTGCTGGCTTACAGGCGAGTTCAATGAATCGGATGGTTTATTAGTTTTTCATTTTGCGAACTTCCAAAATCGTGTAAACCTCACTCATTTTGTTATAATTCTTTTAATACTGCCATAGTTTAACTTTCAGCAAATGTTGTAAAACATAAACATAATATTCAATATGGTTCTAAACAGTTTTTAAATGTTTTTCTATTTTTGTTTGTGTTGTAAATTTGTAAAATGTAAATTTTTAAAAAATTGTTGAACGGTAAATTGTTTATTATTTATTAATTAAAATAAAAAAATTATTGTTACCTGTTTGTTGGGTTTATTATATTTTGTGAATTATACTTTATAATTAAAGCTATAAAGTATTTATTAATATATGTACTCGTATTTGTTTATTATTATGTTGTACAGGGAGCATATTTACTGATACAAATATTGTTTAGAGTTAGGTAGAAGCAGAAGCTGCTCCAGAGACTTTGGATTTGATATACTCCAATATTTTTGCATAAACATGTTTCCATTTGCACCATTGAGAGTCCTTGACTCTTCAGTATATTGATTGTTTTAACTTAGTCTCTTCAGATCGCAATGCAATTGTCATTTTGTGTCTTGATATAGTATGTATTCCAGACCTCTAGCCACCAACTCTCTAAACAATCTTCAATCTTTTAAACTAAAATACAATAAACTATGTACTATCAACATATTATACATTTTGGAAAAGACTTTATTCTTTTTTTTTGTTTTCATGCGTTGTTTATTTGAGATCATCATATTCATCACTGCCGTTTTTCGAATCGCTAGAATGGAAAGCGGCCATAAGTGATGAACTCCGATGACTATGACTACCGCTATTGATCTGGCCACTATTAGAACCATAAGTATTACCATTGCCATTATTACTACCACCATTTCCGGACGCTGTCGCAGAACTAGCTGCTCCAGCTCCACTACCACCACCATTAGTATTACTTGGTGCATCAAATGCATCTAAAAATGGATTAGTTGCTGCATATTGTACACGGTACGTACCTAATGTGTGGTAATTTCCAGCACCATTACTTGAATAGCCCGTACTGCTGCCATTGGCAAAGGGACGACTCGATGAGCAGCTGCCGCCGCCGCCGCCACCGCCTGCAGATGCGGATGAATACGATGATGATGATGAAGGATTCGTATAATAATCATAGCTGCTGGTTGAACCAGCCATAGAGCTAACGCCACTACTGCTAGCAGTGGGTACACCAGAGGAGGATGATGAATAGTACGATGATGAAGTGGTCGAACTAAACATACCCGAGGCAGAGGAACCATTACCAGTTGCACCTCCGCTTGCGGAGGTACTACCATTATTCTTGGGCAGTGTACCATAAAGATGCATTGCATTGTGAGTGCTGCTGCCACCATTGGAGCTGCTAATTGTGGTGAAGGGGCTAGACCCGCTGCCACCACCACAACCACCGAAAATGCTACTACCAAGACTTCTGTGTTCTGAGCTTTGCTGCTTATTGCTAATGCTACTACTTACTAAATTATTTTTAGTATCATTATATGTTGTGGTTGCTGATGCTGATGTTGTACCGCTGCCTCCTAGTTGAGATTGAGATCTTTTCGCTTCTGTTTCTGATGCTAAACTATCAAAAAGTCGTCTTCCAGTTGATACAATTGATGATGATGTGGATGTTGATGATGCCGCTGCTACTGTTGCAGCTGCTCTCGATGATAACGTTGGTGGTTGTGGTTCTTTACTTATTCCACTATTAATATTACTACTTATTTGTCTAGACGGTGAAGACACCTTGTGACTGCTGCTTATATTCGTTAGATTTGTTGATGTTGTTGCTGATATTGTTTCCGATGTTCCATGCGCGGAAGAGGATGGCGACGATGATGATACATACTTGCTCGATTTGCTGGAGCTGCCTGGTGTGGTCAGATGATAAGTACCTTTGGGTATACCATCCGGTGGTGAAGGTGAATCGGGTGACTTGATAGGTGTGAATTGCACGCGCGGCTCCCGTTTCAAATATTTGGACATTAGTTGTGTTGTGGTCATCGCTTGCGATTGGGCGAGTAGCGCATTGGTCGATGCGGACGATTTATATGATATAAGATCGTCGGAGTCATCGGATGATGTTGTTGTTGCCGATGTTGCGGTAGAGCCAGCACTTAACACTGTTGCTTGCGATGAAGATGAGGACGATGTAGCGCTCGATTTGTTACGCATCGCTTTATAGTCCTCGGTGGATAGAGATGTTAATGCCGACTTGGCCGTTGATAATGCTGCTGGCCCTGCTGAAGTGGCGGCCCCATAAGATGAGCTGCCATTGCTACTGTAATTGTTGCGTGATTTCGTCGTATAGTTGTTGTCATCGCTCTTCTGAGGTTTGTGCGGTTCGTAAAAATCGACGCCTTTGCGTGTCGTTGTTGCTGTTATTGAGTGTGGTGTTATGGTTGTTGTTGTTCTTGCAGTTGGGGACGTATCTTCGATTGTGGATTCTTTTTGAGATTTCTTATGATTGATCATATACGAACTGGAGGATTCATGTAATTGAATCTGTTTCACTGAGGAAGGTGATGCACCGCGTTTTATGGTATCAGTACCTGAAAGTCGAGAGAGAGAGCGAGAGAGAGAGAGAGAGAGAGAAGAAAAAAAGTTAAGTTATTTAAGTTCTATGCTCGAACAAGATAGTAACAAAAGATTGAATTGGATACGTTATATTTACTTTTACCTGATCCCGAACCAGAACCGGTCGATGCGGAACTACTGCCGGGGGAGGGTGTGCCTGGAAGTGGCAGTGGCGACTGGTCGGGAATTGCTGAGGCCACTAAGCCCGCCAATTGATGGGGCTGCAATTAAAGAAGCAATAGGAATAGGGGTTTTTGTCTCTGCTCGATTTCATTTCGTATTTGGTTTAATTTTTTTCTATGATTTTTGCATTTGTGAAGCGTGCAGATTGTGCAGGGTGAAAAATAACTGAGGATTTAGTATGGGATAATGGATATGTATGGATGACTGGAGTTGGAATTAAGCTGAATTAGGTCGTTTTGTGCTTGTTAGACATAACTAAAGTGGTGCACTGAACACTTGCTTTGTGTTATGTTCTTTTAATTTTTATCAAGAATTAAACACATCACAATAAAATGCTTAAATAGCCAATTGATGAAATTATACTTACAATATGGCAATAATTTATGAGTTAGGATCATGCAAACTGTGTGCTTTTTATTACGTGTGTGTGGACAAGATAATTTTTAAGGTTTCAGTGATTTAATGTTTTAGTACTTGTACTAAGCGGGCTTTATTTTTGAGAATCGTGTGGTTCTGCATGAAAACTTAATTTTTGTGTTAAATGAGGGTATCAAATGAGGGTAAGGGTAAGCTATAAATAAGTGATGGGAATTATAGAGAGTACTTAGGGTACCGAGTACTTTGGTATCAATACTTTTAAGAAAAGGGTATTTTTTCAAACAATGTCACCGAGATCAAACATCTGGGGGTATAGTGTAAAAAGCTTGTTTTTAGACCCTCGTTTGCTAAAGTTTCTCAGGCACATACCATTCATAGGCATAATCATTTTGCATGCGGGACAATCATCAGCATCGACAAGAAGAGGCATTATCGACGAAAGAGCAAACAAATGTGATATATGATCGCATTTTGACGCACGGATTTCTATGTGCTTCACAAACATAAATCCAAAATCTTCCAGTGAGCTTTCAGTTAAGCAATATTTGGTTGTACTCTATCAGTTGGAATTTTTCAAATACACGAAATTAACTTTTCACTTTTATACAAACTTTCTGCAAAATATCTTTGTTTTACTTTAATTTCAGTCCATCCAATGGATTTTCCTACAAACAGACCCGATAGCTATCCAAAGAGAGAAACCGCATATCACCTATAAACTTAAATATAATCATAATGTTGAATAGCTGCAATTCTTTAAAGACTTTTTAGTTTTTTATGTTTTTATAGTTATGTTTGCAAATTAGCCATAAACTAGCTTGTCTTTTTGTTTATTCTGTTTTTATAACTTTACTTTAAGTTAAAATAAAATATCTCATAAATTTACGTACAACTGTACAGTGACTGTTTATGTCTTGAAAAGAAATTACTAAAAGTATTGATTCGATACTTAGTACAAGAGTGGATTCGATACTGAGTTCAAGTATCGATTCGAAACTGAGTAAAATTATCGATTCGATTCTGAGTGCTGAGTACTTTTGAGCACCGATTCTTTTGGGAATCGAGTGTTTACTACTTTAAATATCGATTCTGCCCAACACTATTCTAAACATAACATCGGTATTTTAACATGGCAGGCATGACTTTGAACAGAGGAGATTTAGTATTGCTATTAACACTACTCTGATGTGATTACCTCGGTGGCTTAGTGAATGAGTGCTGGACTGGAGACTCAGTAGCCTCAAGTTCGATTCCCACACAAGTAATTATAGCTAAAGTAGATTCTCATTTATCCGTTCTCTTTATTGACTTGATGTTTAAGTGAAGTGGTTGTCTGCAGCTCTCTAATGGGTTCGTTCCTCAACTAGAGAAAACGAACCAACCTCCCATTAACGATCTAAAATGTTCACTTCTTATCTTGTCGGCAATAGCAAAATCCAAGAGTAAAAATTGTTTTTGAACAACTTTTCAATTCGCCGTTCGATTTCGGTAATTATGGGTCCTTTCGGTCTAGGCCTTTTATGGGCTTTTGTACAATTAAAGAAAAATAGTTACAAAATTACAATGTGGCAGTCATTTTTTCAGCATGGTGCGATCGGGCTTGACGTAAAATTTATCGATAGACATTTTGATATGCCAGATACTCCTAAAATCGAAGCAGCTTCGAGTGAAAATAAATTAGCAGAGATATTTTTGAATGAAATAAGAAATGCTCTTCTTCGAATCGAATTCAAAGTTACTCATGATTATTTTAACTTCGATCATACCGTTCCCGGGTATATAGCTATATATATATATATATTTTTTTTTTGTATTAAGCGGTTATGGAAATATGTTGTCAAAAACTAACTACGATCAGTCTTTATGGCCTACGGATAAATATACATAGTTATTTAGGTGGGGCACATATGTAAAACGCTAAAATGAATCTAAAGGTAAGTACTAATGAATATGGCTATAAATTTATCGAATTTTGGAAAATAAAATCATAAATAATATACATACATAGGTTAGGCGAAGCTAAGCTAAGCTAAGCTAAGATAATTAGTGATTGGATAACATTAGTAGCACACACTGTACATACTCGTACAGTTACTGGGGTATGATAATGATAAGCTCTTAAAATTTAAATGAATTGTAGAAGGACACTTTTGGCACATAAAATACTATTATTTATAGATACGATAATGTACGATAGTTACATCAACCAACATGCGTTATTTTCATGATAAATTAATTATATAGAATATTTAGTTATACTTATTAGAGGCACAATTAGATGATGAATATTTTTAATAATGAATGACTCTTTCATGTTTTTTATTTGTATATTGACACGAAAGTGATCTTTTACCAGTAGTGGGCCAATCATGCTATCATACCATCCGACTTCAAAATGCAAATATTCATACCACATCAGTGTACGTTACGTTACGTTACGTTACGTTACGATATTACGATTACACGATCATTATTATTACAGTATGTAGAAGTAGTGTTAAATATGTAGTGTTTGTTTTTTTATTTTTACGTTACAACTCAATTATGTTTAGAAAACTATTTTCATATTGCAGTTAGTTTTCTTTTAAAGCTCAAATTTAATTCAAATGCTTCTCATATTGACGTCAAAAAGAAAAATAAGAAAATTTGAAATTAAGTTGATTAATTTAAAACAACATTTAGTACTTAGTAATTAGTTAATAATAAGAACAAACGGTCAACAGGATTAAGTTAGTAGAATATTAGACATTAAATAGTTGCTTGTTTTATGCGAGTTTCTTAATGTTATTGGAGCAATTGTTGTTTACATTTTTGTTATACACATTTACCATATATGTAAGTGATTAAGACGTTACCATTAACATTATTCAGCAATATTCGAAAAGCCTTTTCAAGAAATAATTTGTTAATGAAAGCGAAATTATTTAATTAAACATTTATTTTTCTGAACAAAACAAAGATTTTTAATAAAAAGTTGGATTTTTACTCCTTCTACACCTCATAGAGGCTTAGGGCATACTACGAAACTTGTTTTGTATTATTTTTATTAGTCTGTATTTTTTTACTATCTTTTTATTTGACGTTACCCAGGATCAACGTTTCAAAATTACGGAAGTTGATCCCAGGACCTTTGTGATGATAGCCTAGTATATAACGCTACCTATAAATCAACAAGGCGACAGAAATGCCACTGAAATGAAACCAAATGGGGAAATGATTGTTAACTTGTTTTCGGACTCAGATAAAGCAAATGACTTTAAAATAGGTCCTCGTTGGTTTATTGTTCCCCAGCTCAAATAAAAAATAATAATGCTTAAAGCTTGTTCTCAAAAATCCATACAGGAAATGAGGCTAATGTAGATGCGTTGTATCTCAATTACCTAAGTAGGTACGATTTTGTTAATAGCCATTGGTAACGACTTTGCATTTATCATATAGCAAGTCAATGATTTAGTTTTACAATGCTAGTATATTAAGTATTAGTACAATGTTAGTAGAAGTGGTTGTAATTGTTGTTACTGTTGATGTTACTGTTGTCGTAGTTGTTGTTGTTTGTATTTGTTTACCTGTTGTACCGCTTGTTGCAAGGCTCGAGGCGATTGAGCTAACTGACCCACTACTGATTGATACAGATGATTGTCGACTGTGGCTGAGAGATGATGATGGCCTTGTTGATGGAGTATCTTGGTTACCGAAGTGGACGAGCGTAGAAGATTGCCCGCTGCCATGAGCTGCTGCTGCTGCTGCAGAAGAAGTTGTCCGTCCGCTTGCAACACATTGACTTTGCTTCCACGCTGCCCTGTTGACTCGCCGCGCCGACCTGTCTACATAGGACTCTGTATTAATCAATATTAATGTGATTCGTAATTTATGTAGATAAGTATGTAGTTTATATCGTGGGTTAGGGGTCGCAGGATAATTGTGTTGGGAAATGGGAATAGTAAAAATAGAGTGAAACATTTAGTGAAACATTGTTGATACTGTTGTTGTAGTAGTTGTTGTTAGTAATGGATGAGGGTGGAAAAAAGAGGTATTACACATTGTTAGACTTTAAAAATATGTATGTATGTTGTCCATAAAAAGTGAAAAAACTTCTATGAAGAGAAGAAGCATTTGAGAAAAGATGTTCGAAATGTGCTCTACGTAAGTTACATAAGTATGTATAATGATTCCTATAATGTTTTTTTTTTTTGGATTGAAATCTCATATGCATTAAGTACTTTTTTTAAATGCCGAAATTGTTATAGTTAATTATAGGTAGATGGTGATTCCCAAAAATTGTGTACGATACGTACGGCTTGTGTGCCGTGGTATGAATGATCATATTGTCAAATTTCATGAATTTGTGCTTCTACAAAAGTACAAATGCGAGACGAGACAAGATATAGAGATAGAGAGAAGAAAGAATTTGGAATTTTACTTTTGCTACAAGTGGGTCGATCACATTATAATTACGTTACCTGAAACAACACCCGCCATATTGCCCATGCTACCAGCACCTGCCATTCCACCAGCGCCACCAACCATACTGCCCATAAGATTTGCAGCTCCTCCGACACTAGCTAACTGGTGATGTTGCGCTTGAGGTTGTGGCCAAATTTGCAATAAATATTTGAGCACGGCGATTGGTTGTGCATGATCAATATCGGAGCCGGGTTGCGCACTGGCTGAGTGAAGCATTAATGGTGGACCCATGACTGTAGCTAGAGCCTGAGCTGACATTTTGTTGCGTTCTGAATTTGAGACGACGAGCGATAAGTGATCAAGTAGGAAAACTAAGGTGGCCTGTACAAATATTAATGTAATTAAAATATACGGAAAAGCAGATAATTATGGGAATATGAATGCTGTACCCTATTTGCCCTTGGCAGGCAGTCGAGAATGCTGAGCATAAGCTTTGCATTGCCCTCGGGATCATCTGGTAAGCAGACAGCTGTAAGTGTTAAATATTATTTAAACTATATGTTATTCAAAATATCGACGTGATTCGGCTTACCCAAAGCATCGACTGTCATTTGGAAGAGACATCGCGTAAACAATGGTTCCGGCAGCTCCCTGAGATAATCCTTCAGCACACCGGTTATAACATTAATATCAGGAACATGTTCTGGACTCAATTCCACAGCACGACTGTTGCGCTCAAAAGCCTCACGCAGCAAACGTTTCTTCGTTGCTGAACCACATAAGCGATACAGTCCGATTATATCAAGACCGCGTCGCTCAACTTCCTCGACACAGCGTCGTAGTACAATTGGCACAGGAGCGCTACCAGGAGCACCTTTTGACTCACGGTTTACAACCGTCTCGAGATCTGCACCGAAAAGCGTAGGATAACCAGCACGAAGACTGGGCAAACCACGTCGCTTGTACAATGTGGTCGGATCGGTGTGTCGCATGCGTATGTAGATTGTACCGCGCGGTTCCACTTTAAGTGCCAACTGATGCAAAGGTGATTGGCGCAGAATCGCTGACAACGATATAGCTCCACGATAGCAGAGCTTATGTCGATGTTGTGGATCCCACGAGTAAACGAGTACATCTAACTGCTTATTGCCAACCAAGTCCAACTCGAAAGACTCGTCCCAGTCGAATTGAAGATCACCGGAGCGAACCACAGTACGTGCCTTGTGAACACGATCACACTCGATAACACAGTAGAGATCACGTGTCTGCGGTTGTGCGGGACCACCTACGTGCTGTGCGCCGAGTTCGGGTGTCGAACGTAGGCCACGGCCCGCCAACAAGTGAATCCATAACATGCCCGATACACCACCAATATCGACTATCGGTTTGTCGAGCTTGTACTTGGCAAATTCTGCTGGATTAATATCAATTTGTCTGTGCGTTCTGGGCAGTGTGGCGCTTGGCGTAGGCGCCGGACTTTGATGGCCACCTGTACTCATGATGCTACCACTAGGACTAGCCGGACCAGCTGAAAGTTCAAGCAGTTGGCGCATTCGGCGTATACTCGGCGACCGTATTGATTGAGGGCCACCGATATGCTGAGATGACATTGAGCGTACGGGCAACGCTGAAATTGGACGCGGGATGCCAAGATGCCGATCCAAAGTGCCAGTTCCAAGAATGCCGGTGCGGCTGGAATAGATACTCTCCGTCTATATGTTAGGAGAATATTTTAAAATTAATGAAATAAAACCAAGGAGTCAAATTAAAACAACTTACATTCTTGAGAGCATCATGTATATTTTCAGCACTGCATGAGAATCGATGTGACCTTGGCTGACTGAGTAAATCGCGCGTCATACGCATTTGTTCAGCTATAGCCGAACTGCTTGGAGCACGTCTCAGCCACGCACGATACTCATCTGATGTGAAGATCGACGGACTCGCAGTTATTCTCGACCTCAAATCACGATCCCGGCGTGCATTAAACTCGGGAGCAGATATATTGCCATCCGATTCGTCCATAATACGGTCGCCAATACGCGAACGTATACCCTGTAAACGCACACCGGGCCGTTCGCGTGGCAATGAGTTAAACTTCGCCATATCAGGTCCACCTCCAAGCATACTCGCTGTTCCCGATACGGCAGCACTGGAACCTCGCGGCATGCTACCAATAGCAGGCCGATTATAATAATAATAGCTTGGGCGGGCCCCAATGGTTGCTTCGGAGTCACTGGAATAATCTAGGTTTGGACGTGAACGACGCGTTAGAGATTGTGCGCCAATACTGGGTGGTCCATATTTCGATGAAGAACGTGGCGGTTCATAACGTCCATAACGCCCCAAAGTACCACCAACTACCATCGGAGCCCCAGCAGGACCTTGTTTTATGCTGGACCGTAATAATGAGTGGCGTCCCAGAGAGTTCGAGTAATCAGCATATTCGACACGTGGCAAATGTTGATCAGATCCAGATCGGGGGAAGCGGGCATGTTGCTGCGCTAAATTCACGCCTGTACCAGTTGACATACGCCGCGATGGTCCCCCCGGATAGAATGAATGCACCTTCTCGGCCAGACTTTCCAGCGTACCCGCATTTTGATAATAAGCATGCGAAGGTGCAAATGCATGCCCCTTAGGTTGTTCAGTGATAACCGATGGTGGTGGTGGTGGCTTATAGCCCCAACTTGGAGGTTCATTCATCACATTTACACCAGCACGTGTATTATAATACATATCCAGTTGTTCTGATTGCGGACTGTAATTGTTGAGACCCAACCCTAAGCGTGAACGTGATTCGGTCATTTCGCGTCCATCGCCTGCAACGAAAAGAAACACACAAAATGATAAGTAAAATGCAATCAGCGATAAGTTCGAAATACCTGTACGTCTTTCGCGTGATGATCTGGATCTTGGCATACGATCTGTCTCATCTAAGTCTTCATCTCTGAAATCACGTTTTATGACAACAACTGGCGGTGGCTTCTGTTCGGGCCGCGATAGTATTGGTGGTCCCTCTGAGCCAGTACCACGATTTCCGCGTCGCTGACGTATTGCCAACACAAGGCGTCGAGGAATTGACATAATTATGACGACATCATCCAATGACATGTGAGTAACATCAACTAGGTTAACGGCTAGAATTTCATCACCCACCTATAACACAAGTATCAGTTTACTTAAAATTTAATTTATCAACAAACAAATTTAAGACACCCAACCTTCAAATGACCGGTATGATATACTGTAGACTCTAAAGCTATCCTAGAAATGAAAACACCATCTGTACGATCTCTACCATAACCTTCTCTTATATATAAGCCTAAAGTTTGACCAGGACGCTTTACAATTTCAATCAGCTAAATAGCACGGACAAATTTTGTAAATAAATTAAATTATTAAAATACATATGAAGGTATTTTTAATGCTTTTCCAACCTGAACCGTATGCCTCGCATCTCCTTTTGCTATTAGTTTCTGAGCTGCTTCAACTGATTGCTTACTACCAATACAACGTGGTTCCAATAAACGTACCACCATTTGGCCATACTTCTCCACATTCTGAAATATTTAGCAGTGGAATAATAACAGATTTTATAATTTATATTCTTTACAACCACTTACCACCAAGTGTTCTGCTGTTTCATGGTCATGATCATTTTCAACAGCTTCTATCTGACGAAAGATCTCCGAACTAATACCGGACACCTTACGGAAATCACCCTGCAACAACACCGGCTCCTTACGGAAATCCCGCTCCAACAACACCGGATCCTTAATACCTTGCCGCTGTTGCAGGTATTGTTGCTGTAATTGTTGTTGCAGTTGTTGTTGTTGCTGCTGTTGAAGAGTTTGCGGTTGTTGTTGTTGTTGGTTTGCCAGCGATTCCATCTGGTTCGCTGGCAATGGGCCCGGCGGTGCACGTCCCGGACTTGCGGTAACATCAGGAACTGATCTTCCATTTTCCTGCAATGAAACAGAAGAACAAAAGCCATTGAAATAAATCTAAAAACTATTATTGCATTTAAACAAACAGCTCACAGAAACACGAACTTAGCGCATATGAAGAAATATCTACAACCTATCTACACCTCTCTCCTTTGTGAATGAAAAATTCAAGCCAGCTAGATTAAGACTAACGTACTTAGAATTAAGAATTTTATTCATATCCACTTTTAACTAACAACTAATTTAATCTTGACTACTACAGTAAAAAATGTGCACTAGTTAAAAAAGCATATGTCCCCAAATGAGTATATTGCCTACATTGTTAATTGTTGAATATTTGAAAATTTATTTAAATCACCTTAAAACCTAGCAATTATCTTTTGTGCAGAAAACTTTTTCGAAAACTTTTATATTTAAATGTCACACAATTAGAGAACGTCAACGATGGGTGTCATTAAAATAAATTGTCCAAAACTTTATCAGCAACAACAAAAACAACAGCAAAAAGCACTTAAATTGCATTACTGCATACACAAAGTTAAAAAAAAAATTAAGGGTTGTTGGCAGGTAGGTAGCACGGTAATTACTTAGTAAGGCCTCCATTCCCACCATGCTCAATAATTATTTTATTACCCTTAAGTATACCAAAAATATGCTACAGTTGTAAAAATAAAATTTTAATACAACATCAGTATTTTCTGTGCTATTCCAACAGAAGAGCAACTTGCAAGCCCGTGCAACCAGCCCGTGCAACCAGCCCCAATAAAGTTTTATGGTAAAATTCTAGTAAGCAAATATTGCCTACGTACTCGTGCTTTTTCTACTTCTATTGTCTTTGAACATTTTTAGAACTAATCAAAAATGTATTACACCTAAGTAAATGTACCAAATGATTAATGGATCTAGAACGGATTTTGGAGCTTTTATTGAATCGGTCAGTTTCCCCTTTATCTTTGAATTGAAGTGATTGTAATATTCACTTCGCTGGAATATGTTATAGAAAGTAAATAGAGAGATATTTTAACTACTTTTAGACTAGTCTTAAAGTCTGCAGTCTTTGCTAACAGATTTTATAACAACGGAAGACGGCAAGCTTTGTAGCTAGTATTCTGAATTCTGAACCACTAAGTAAGCTATAACGGCAAATGAAACTTCAGGATTGAATTCCATTATCTCCTCCTTCCAAAGTTGAAGTTGGTAAGTATTTTCCGAAGGTATTTTGAAGAAAAATTTCAATCCTTCCGTAAGGAAGAAATAACTATTTAGGGGAGCTTGTCGACCTTGTATGAAATTTCACAGTACTGACAACAGAGATATGTGAGTAACATGTAATTGATCAGTCAATCCAGTTTTTTACTTCATATTTCTGAAATTATTTTAAAATCATTTATTTGTATGTATATAATTATTTCAAATCAAGGAGCTACATATATTTGAAAAACAAATTCTGTTTGCCACATTGCCTTTATATGGTAACTGGATTCGTTTTGTGTCACTCAAACTAACTAACTAGGTACATACTTAGTAACAAATTTCGACGACGACGGCAGCGGTGCTGTAATGGGTTTGCTCTGATGATGACCGCATTGCATGTGCAGGAACTTCAACAAGAGCAAAAACAGTCAACCTAAAGTAAAAGTTGGTCCGCAGCATTTAATAGGCAACAACAGCTGCAGCAAAAACAACAAAATTATATTAATGTCGCCTCCTGCACGTGATGCAAACGCTAAGATGCAACAAAGTTGTCAAGTGGAACGTTGACGTCAACAGTGACGACGACGACCACAGCTACAACAACAATAACAACAACAACACAGCCACAGCAACAGCAACAACAAGAAAAACAACCAAAGTTCCAGCAAAAACAATACAATGACATTTTGGGTGTGCCACTGAACCACACTGCACCTCTTTTTGATTTCCTTGGTGCTGGTGTAAAAAAAATTTATGCAAATTTTATTATTTTTCCCCTGTTTTTTATACACAACACAAAGTTGCATTGAGAACTTTATAAACTTGTAGATTGTTTTTTCGGTAAGTGGGTGAATGGTGCCGGTTTGTGAGAGGCAAAGGAAAGGAAGGGACAGGGAACAAGGAAGTGTTGGACCTGCATACTTATATATTTTACTTTTTCTTCTGCTTTATTATACATAATGTGTTTCTATGTACATATGTATGTATATTTGCATGTATGTATAATGTGTGTGCGTTCATTTATTGCAAGTAAAGTTAAAGTACGACGATTTATGAGTGTAAAAGGAGAATTGTTGTTGTGTAAATTAAGGCGTTTTAGGGTTGGTATTTGCAAAAAGTTGTATGTGTTGCACAAAAACTAACAACAACTACATTCAATATGCAAAACTAAGAAAAATTATATGATAAAGAAACCAACAGAGAAATTAGAAGTAAAGTTTCCAAAATTTGATAGAAGATTTCGCATCTTTCTAAAGCGAAGTGGTTTTTTAGGGGCCGGCAACTTTAAATTGTTTTAATTTAAAAATAATTTTTTGACACTAGTGTTTGAATATAATTTCTGGTATGAGGCCGCCGCAACTTATATTTAAGTTTAAAAATCGGCGAGGGATATGAATATGTCGTCCATCCCCTGAAGGTAGAAGTTATGATTATGTGACAAGCGAAATACTTTTGAAAATGTGTTATAAATAAGAATTAAAATAAGTATTTCGGGTGTGGATCTTTTGAAAAATTACTGATTGTGGCATTTTATTTCACTAATAACAAATATTTAAAATGGAAACGATACCAGACCATAGATTATTTCCCTAAAACGAACCCCACCGTAAAAAGAACTTAAAATGGGCATATATACACTGCTTTTTTAGAATCCAAAAATACCTCTCCGACACAAAATCGGTACTTATATACAAAAGTTAAGTCTACACTTGATTGTAATCCTAGTAAAACAACCTTGAATTGACAAATTGTAAAAGATGTTTTTTCTAGAAGTGTGGTTTTCACAGCCGACATGTGGTTCCAACAGGACTATGCCACATGGCACACTGCACGCGAAACCATGCATCAATTGAGAGGCGAATTTGGTGAGCAGTTAATCTCACGTATTGGTGCAATCAATTAGCCACCAAGATCGTGTGATTTGACCCCGTTAGACTATTTTTTGTGGATCTATGTTAAGTCTCTTGTCTATGGACCAGCCAAACACGATTACTGCTTTGGAAGCCAACATTGAACGCGTCATTTGTGAGATTCCGGCCGAAATGTGTGAAAAATGTGCCAAAATTGGACCTTCAGAATGGACCACTTGAAGCGTAGCCGCGGGCAACATTTAAGTGAAATTATCTTCAAACAGTAAATGGCAGGAATTGATTTATCGATCAAAATAAAAATTTCATTCACTTTTGTAAAATTTCTGTGTTTTTTTTTCATTTTCAAAAACTAAACTCTTATAAAAATCACCCTTTATAAGTAATATCAAACCGATTACAATAGTTCTGGATTAGTAATTCCATTACCAAATTTTGTGTTAAAATATCAAGAAAACATTTGCTGAATATAATAACAATTTTAAAATATTATAATGAAAGTTTTAATTTCTTGCATCATTTGATTTATTTATGTAAGTAAATAGTTAGTCATTCTCCAGTTGTAATTCACATAGATTTCAATTGACTTTGGTGAACTTGACACGAAGACAATGCAAAAAAAACCAAACACAAAAGAGCAAACTAAGTGCAGCCATTAACAAGTCGCAAAAACAAGCTACAAACAAAATGAAACATTTTAAAGCTTGTTGGTGTTTCATAGGTGGATGAATTTACGGACGGACTGATTATTGCTTATGGAGTGTAACAACAACAATATCGACAATAACAAGTATTTTAATGTTTAAATGTTATTATTTTTGGTTTTCCATTTTTCTCCTATGTAAGTATTTCCACTTCAAGTGTTATTGCGTTTGTGTGTGTGTGTGCATTGAGACTTGTCAACTCAGCTTTAAATACGTATAAGCTTATGAGGCACGCGATCCCTTTTGGCTTTGTTCACGGAGTTTGCTGGGCAGCCAAGTGGACTGACTGGCTGCATGTGGTGTAACAAAGTGTGTGCTTGTGTTTAAGTGTTTCAGTATATGTTGTCGTTTTCAAAGTAATTTTTTGGTAGCCATTTTGAAAAGGTACTCGTACCTACACTACCATATTCCTACTAAATAGAAATTAGTTTACCTATAAAAATTTTCATATTTTCTTTTGCGGTTTCAATTGTTGATTTTGATTTTTAAGTGTGTCGCTGCCGCCCGCCTCCGTCACCCTGGCAAGCAACGTTGCGGAAATTAAAACGCTCACTCGTTCGCTCTCTTACTCGCGTCTGTATGTCACGCAATTGGGAGTTCGCCAAGTCCTAAATGTGAACAAACAAAATAATTTTTATGTCCAATTCTCATGACGATGGCAATGACGATGTTGATGTTTATATTGTGATATTGGCTGGTGGTAGTGATGTTGTTGCTGATAGTGCAGAATTATAACTTTTAAGCATTTTACATAACAAAGCGTAAATTTCATGATATTAACGAAAAAATCCAACACGAAAGTACTCAAAATATTTAAAGTTTTAAAATGCAGAACATTTTCAATAACTCTATAAATAAATAAATAAACTGGGTCTGGCTAGTTTTTCTAGTTTTGAAATCAACAGCATTACCAAAAGGGTTGATTTTTCAAGGCCCTCAAGAAATCAGCCCCTCTAGACGAACTCATGCTTCAAGAATTAGCTTCAAGAATTATCAGCAAGAACTACTACTTATATTCGTGCATTAACATCGACGGCAAACTGAATGAACTTGGGAGGAAGAACTCCAAGATCTAAAGAATTAGTGATTAGTGTGGACCTTTTGAAAAATCACTGTTTGTTCCAAAAACGAACACAACCGTAAAAAGTACTTAAATTGGGCATATATACATACGCATTCTAACTAGAATATGCTAGATTATTTTTGATACGCAGGTAACCGAGAATTGGCTGCCATTACATGAGTAGTATAAGCAATTTTCTGTGAACCAATTGCAACAACACGAGTCAATATTTGCACATCAAACTAATGATATGCATGCAGTACAATACATTTTGGCACTTTCCTATTTTTGGCTTTAATTTAATACGAGAAGGAAGTCCTTCATGGTTTCCACTAAGTAATTATTAGTCTTAAACTGACGCATTATACTGTAAATTTAAGAGCAACTGCTCTACAAAGTTACTGCAATTATACGAACAACAACAACAACCATAATATAACTTACTTTACGCACACTTAAAAACAACACAAATGAATAAATACATTATGCATACGAGTACCCACTCACATAGTGCAAGTTCTAGAATATTTAAATGTGTAATAATGAAAATATAAAGAAAGAAGTAAAAACGATAAGAAAGTGTGGCAAATCTGCTCGTTTTGCACTAAACTTCTAGCAAAGAAGAAGAAGAAGAAGTAACTAAGCCAAAAATTTGTGTACACACAAAGCCAAATTAAAGGTGTTCATCTTCAAGTTACTTGAATAACATTGTTAGTGTCGGTGGGAAAACAGACACATATTCATACATGCATGTACCCACACTCTGGTATACAGATGGAGAGAGAGAAACACCCTTTCGCCCATCATATCAAAAACCCGGCGATATTGTAAATTTCTCGCCTTTCATTTAAAACTGTTTGGCCCCACATACGGCGCCAATTCATGGTATTCATTCATCATGCACAACATGCACTTGCTTGCACTTATTCTCTTGCCCACTCTCTCATTTATCTACTCCAATCCAATTATAGGTGGCTAGAAGGGGCGTGTGTTTGTGTGGGTGTGTGGGTGTGTGTGTGTGTGTGTTTGTATCGAGAGTGAAGGGGAAGAAAACTATGCTCACCGGCAAATTTTATACGTCAACGTACGTTGTATGGTAGATTCACACATTTGGTTGCCTTCCTACACTCAAAAAAATGTGCAATGTAGGTAATATTGATATTTTTGTAAAGCCGTTTTCAATGTAAACCCATTTTTACATCAAAAATGTCCTTATGACGTTTTACATTTTTCATATCAAATTGTTATTATTCTACAGCAAAATGTAAACAGACCATAAATTTAACATTAAATATTAAGATTGGCAATACTTCTCAGTTCACACCACATTGATATAATGCATGTATTTAATTTTACATTTTCAATGTTAAAATTACCTAAACAAAAAATTACAATATTTTCACATAAATTATACATTTTTCTAATTGCATTAAATAAATTTTAAAATTACATTTTACAATATAAATTTTAATATTTTTTAATGTTGACTGAATATATTGTAAACAAAAAATGGTACTTTTACAGCGGTTTCATGTACTTTTTTATATGAGTGTACGATTGTGCTTTAGTCACTTCAATTGTTCGTATGTACATATACATATACATACATACATACATACATACATTCATACATGTTATGGTGTTATTGCATAAATTAAACGTTTTCTTCTTCGCTTTTATTTCGTTTCATTGCGTCTTCTTCCATTTTTTCTTCTATGTATGAAGTTGTTTTCTTCTTTTAGGTTTTGCTTGCGTCTTATGTGTCTAAGTTTACTTCAGTTGGTAGCACTCGGCTTTAACTAATTTTATTTTAATACGCTACGCCTTTACCGTTGGTCACACACACAATTATAGGTTTGTGTGCTTATGCATCGCTGCTGCCTTGGTGTATGCTGGCACTGTTTTATCTTGTAATTGAAAATATTCAACACATCGACACTAACACTTAGTGGAAGTATTACAATATAGTTTAAAAAAAATCCATCTCTTAATTATCGATAGTTTGATACAATTAGTGAGTGACGTATAACGTACAGACTGAATTTAAAGTTTCTACAACTTTTGCTATGCAGTTACTTTAGGGACACACTGTAATTGCTTTCAAGTTGAAGAAACCAAATACTTTTCAAGCGAACGCCAGCGAGCAAGAAATGTAAAGTAAGCAGTCCGTTATTGTTTCAGAACTTGTTAAAGTTATTCATTAGTACTGTGAGTATGTTGTATGTAGATAGTACAAAGATTAGCAATTTCAATTTCTTAAATTTCAAGTTGAGTATTTTTCTTTGTCTGAAAAGTTCACTGTCTCCCCTTTCGAATTTGTTATTTTCAATAATGTTTGCTCCATTTTCATATCCAACTCCAAGTCATATTTTGTACTTTCTAGTTAAGATTATAAATTTTTTCACAAAATCTCTTTCTGTATTTGCGGTTAAATATTCAAATGAATCAAAATAATTATATAGTAATGCCAAATAATGTCGAAATATCCTTACTGTAGTCTATATTCTTCCTCAATAAACAATGCTTCTGATATATTGATAACCTTACCGCTTAAATTCTCTAAGTTTCCTCAAAACGTATTCATGACCTTAAAAGTAGTTCAATATAAGTCGTACACATTTTATAGTTACAATGCCAAAAAGTAAGTGAATATTCGTATGTAGTTTAGTGTATGTGTTTTAGCCTTTTAGTTTAATTGCATTAATTGGTAGCTCGGTCTATTAAAATTCAACTATTAAACAGACGACGCCTAAAAGTATGCAATACAATTTTCGCATATTAGAAAAATGCTTTTCCAGAAAAGAAAATTCCCCGGTGGTATCGCAATCCCCTTTGCTACCATATCAGCAGCCAGCAGCAACTAACACATCGAATACAAAATTGCGTGACTTGACAAATCAATAGAATAATTTTTCAAAACAGCAAAACGGAAATTGAGTGAAATTGTAATTATGTATGCGTCACCATTAGTAATTTTCAACTTTGAAGTATGCAGCAATATTAACTGTAGCGGGGAAACAGCAAAGCTGTAACACCAACACTAGCAGCCAGCAGCCAGCAGCAGCAAATAGAAAAAATAACAACTAAAATATTAGCAAGTAACACTCATATTTTTTGTTGTTTTCTGTTTTTTTTTTTGAAATTGTTGCACCATTTAGGACATTAATATTTTTTAATGACCCTCAACCAGTTTCTCCGCAAACAATAACCAAAGAGGAAAAGTGAAAACGTACGTTTCAAATCCGAATTCATGGGTATACCTCAGCTATTTGTTTCATTTACTCTTTAATAAATTTGTATGACTTCATTGTTTGCCATTTGAATTCTGGTTGCTGCAACTTGAATCTACATACAAGAGTTTCCGAGTGTAGTACAATTATTGTTGATGATCGACTGTCGAAGCATTCGTCGTATGTTTGAATGTTGGCATTGGTGACCATGGAATATTTATTGGAAATAAATTAAATACTACTACAATGCCTGGTACAACAATCGTTTATATCCAATGTCCGATTGTGGCAAACCGAATGCGATAGCATTATTTGTTCGTACATTTGCTACAGAAGGTTAATTTTGATTTTATGTTGATAGTTTTCACGATATATTTGTACAATTTATCCCCTTACATACGAGCACAATAAACTTATATTGTACTTATCTGAGTAGCCCAGTGTATTTTTCTCATTGACATTATTTTGTGTTTGTTTTTATAGTATTTTATTTAGAATTAGCCTCTTACTTTTCATTACTTATACATATACAAAGACTAAAATATTGAAATCGTGGAGGAATTTATCTTATTTTTAACGAATACAAGAGGCATTGAACTCGCGTAGAAAGAAATACTCAATCTTATGGAATATAAGGTGTGGAGTATCGGTTAGTTCAAATTTCTAAGAGGGTGAATCGTATTTATATTATATTGGAGTTAGGATAACGCTAGACGGCCTCAATAGTCTAGTGGGTATAGCACTAGACGTTCACTCGGTAGGTTGGGGACTCAATTCTCTTCTTGATCTGATCGTAAATTCTCATAAACTTGTTATGTATCTACCGATATGAAGTAAATGAGTATTATAAAAAAAATATGCATGTACAACACATGGAAATGGCAAAACCACCAAGGGATAACAAATTGACATCTTTTAGCAATCCTGTACCAATTTGGATATTTTAGGTGCTAACGTGTGATTTCAAATGCCAACTAGATTTCCGAACCGAATTATTGGCTGTGTATGAGTAAAAAAATTTTCATTTATTGTACTTTTTTGTGGTTGCTACTGAAATTCGCAAAATGTTACAACGAATAAAGGATATAACTTTATCTCTCAGACAAGCAATTCGATTTATGACTTATATTAGATCGTTGAAAGTTTTTATAAATTTATAAATTAAATTTATTGATAAGTATGTACAAGTAGAATAATAAATTCCACAAACATCATGAAAAAAATTTGTAAAATTTAAGTTTTCTTAAGTCAAAATATCACATTCAATCAAGCATTGCCAATAACACACAGATAGATGATTAGTTGGTTAACAAAGAAGCTATCAAAAACCGTATTGTACACAAATATTCTCATGAATTACATGCGTACACTAATATCCTAATGAGATGATATCTGTTTGCTTCAGTGTGAGTGCGTGCGTGCGTGTATGAAATTTATTGATTGAATTTAAATTTCATATGTGTGCAAGTAAAAAGCATTTGTGTTTATTTGTGTGAATGTGCGTAACAGCATGATAAAGTATCTTACAACCTACTGAGTGTCATATTATGTAATTAATCCATTTTGCAGACAACAACAAATTTATATGTACAAAATACATACCATACATACATATGCAGATAGATAGGAGACAATTGATTTGTAAAGAAGACACATATACATATGTATATGACTATGTATGTAGGTTTACTGTTAGTCATTATACGAGTGCTTATGTACCATACATACCTATACATATATAGTCTCAGTAACAATATGTACTCGTATGCCGATTAAAATGCTGCCGTTGCTAAATGCTAGTACATTCTACCCAACTGCTGCTAGTCAGTTTAATGGCATCTCGAATTGCAAGATAGTACAACAGAGTAACAACAACAGCAACAGCAGCAGTAAGGAATAATAATATCGCATCTTACCATCTCAACATCACACGCTATTACAAGTGCAAATACATGAATTATGTCGCAAGCACTGCTACTGCCACCACTGGTTTCCATTTCTGATCCCTTCTTCGCTACTGTTGACGTCAATGATTATGGTATATATCTATGCATGGATACGAGTATTAACCCTAATTGAACCCAAGCATACATAAGTGAAATGCACTCAAAATTATTGATCACATTTTTTATGTTGCCGCTGCTTTCTAATATTTTGATTTTTTAATATATGGGGGAATGGTTGAAAAAAGGGCCTAAAATTAAAACGCGTCCTTGAAATACCAAGAAAAAAGAACCCAAAGCATGAAATGGCATATGAAGTGGTGAAAATAGAATGGAAGTAAGGGACGAGCAACCAAATATATGAGTAAAAGTAAAACTTTTGGATCCGAAAACTTTTTTTATATTCACTACTTCCTCCGCTCAGTTTCAGCTGCTGGCTGGGTTGCCATGTCAATTTGAAAGGGTCAGTAAAGTATTTAAAAGAAAGTTTATTGTATTTGAGAATGCTGGAGCGAAGTGAAAGAGTGAAAGCGAGATAGAAAAAGTATTTTCCCATTTTGTCAGATAGATGAATTCTGAAATTATCTTGAACTTTGCACAGATTTTAATATCTTATCGGTGATGTATACGAGTACTTTTCTAAGTATTTATACATGAATGGGTCTGTGCTTTTGTTATTCTGGAATGTTCATATTTAGACTTATTGATATCTACTTCAAGTAATCTTTATATGTAAAATCGTTTCTAACGAATGGTCTCCAGAACCATAAGAGCTATCGAGCTAAGATTTACATCATAGGTTCGGTTCGGGCTCCTCTGTTTTTTTTATTTCGCATCCAGTAGATGCCGTTGGGGTCAAGTTATTAACAAATTCGCTCGAGTGGATACTTTTCCAGGGCCGGTCAGCGGAGCTGGGTGAACTCAGCTAGTATGTTTATGAAATTCAAAAGTTGACAATTAGAAATGTTTTATTTTTAATAATAAACAAGTAAATAAATGCAATTTGCAACCGAGTCAAACAGTAATCACTGTGATTTGAAACCTCACTTGTGTTTTAGCCTTAATTAAAAGAAATTACATTGAAGAAAGGTTTCTCGATATTCACATGATAAATCATTTGTGAAAGATTCACTTCCTTTGTTTGTATGTATAAGCTACACACTCTCTCATAATTGCCATGGCGTAATTGGCAAAGAGCGGGACTGCTACGATAAAAAGTCAAAATTCGGGGAAAAAAAATTATTTTCCACATGACACTTGGCTTACAATGACAAACTTCCAAGAATATGTAAAAATTTCCACAGAAAAACTTTATACTTAGTAATTTTTCAGCGCCTATTATTATCTGTGAGAGTTTTTTCCGCCTTATAAGCAACCTAAAGTAAAATGTTCCCCAAAATAAGACGATTTTTAAAGATAAGATGATCATCGCTTCAGCTTTAACCCCAAATTTCCCAATATTAAGTAAAATATCCGCATAAAGATGTAAATATGTACGAGTATATCTCTGGAATGAACAAAGGGCAGATTTTGGTATATACTTTCTTTAAGTGTGTGAATGTTATTTTAGTAAATTATGTAAATAAGTTTTTATATCTGTTTATAATGAGAAAATATTTACTATTTATACATAAAAATTTATTCCGCCATATTCTACCACATACTCGTATATGGTACATATGAATATGTACATTAGGGTGGATTGTACTTTTGGTCATACATAGTTATTTTAAAACATCTTGGAAAACAAATTTTGGCATAATTTTTATTTTTTAGTTGATTGGCTAAGAGTCAGTTGTCAAATCTCAAATTATAATTAAATAATTAAATGTAATATTTAAAAAATTAAATAAAGGTAGTTCAACATATTTTTCCCAAAAGGCACTTTGAACTGAAAATCATAAAAAAATTAAAAACAATGCCAAAAATTGTTTTTCTTGAATACCTTTGCGACTTCAAAAATCCTCCACATGTATTTAAGTATAAATTTAGATGGTAATTAGAGTACACATGAATATTTTTGTATAAAGATTTTTTTCTTGAATTTTGTTAAGCAATTTTGAAGTTTATACCATATTTATATTCGATTTATTAGTACTAAAGTTAAACCTTTTAAAGATTCAAAAATACTTATAGAGAATGAATGAATGAGTAGAAACTGTAGATCACAGGCAAAGAGAAAAATATAACAAAACCAAATCATTTTCTTAGCTTAGGCAGATTGTACTATATTTTAGTAGCGTTTAGATTATACAGCGATAGTATTTATATAGATTTGTGTTAACAAAGATTTGCTCACACAAAGAACAAGAACGCAAACAAAACATAGTAACTATTGAATACATGGAAAGTGATTTGTATTTAAATAGTAATTTTTTGTTATAATTTTTTTCATCCTTATTTCAATATAAGTAGAAAGAAAATCAATTTATTACGTTGATATGTTTATTTTGCCTGAAAAATATAAGAGGCATTTTTGTAATTGTATTTGTTTTTACATACTATACACTCATATAAAATAGTAATGTAAAATAAATAAAAAAAGAAGAGGGGAATAAGAATTGGAAGAAAAATATTCTTCCATATGTCTCTTAAGAGAAAAGGAATTATAGTGATAAAGAGATTAACGTAAAGATATAAGAATATGGTGAATGGAAAAATACAATCATTATAGAACGAGAATTATCTAATCTGTGATAAGTAATAGTTTAAGATTGAGATAAGTAAGTAATCGGTTAGATATAAGTGGTAATATATATCAGGAAAAGGAAATTTATGTTGGTACAATATAAACTAACAAAGAATAAAAGGAAATAATTATTTTTAATTCAAATGATAAAAATGAGGACAATCGGAAACAAAGAGAGGATATGTAACGGGTGTTTTTTTTAGAAGTGTGGTTATCAAGAAGAAACAAAACGCATATAATTTAATGTTATGGCCAATAATTTAGCTTTTTTATAAAGATAAGGATTTGCCATTATGTTTTAAAAACGATTTAGGGCAAGTGGCCGCCGCGGTTGGTTCGAATAAATTCCAGCCGAGAGGCCTAATTTTCGACCACTTTTTGCAGAAATTGGGGCCGTATGTCATTAATAACGCGCCGAAGCGACTTCACATAACCTCACAAAAAATAGTCCAGCGGTGTTAAATCGCACAATCTTGGAGGCCACGACGCGAGATAATGCGCTCACCAAAAGTTTCCTTCAAAAAATTGATTGTTTCGTAGGCTGTGTGGCATGTAGCGCCGTTTTGGAACCAAAGGTCGTCCACATCAACATCCTCCAAACAGTGACAGCACACCAAACAGTGACTTTTTGAGGATGTACCGGCGTCTCAATCATCGTTGAACAAAATTTTCTTGTGAAAATCGGGATCGGTGGCCATTTCGTTTTGGGCCCATTCACCGAACGTGCGATGCGCACGGCTTGGGCTTTAATTCTTACACGAGTTGGATTTTGTAAGATCGCAAACCAAGATCCTTCCGCAAAATCGTCCATAAAGTGGATGGGCACAGCTCCAATTGTAACGCGCGATGGCGGATGGACTCATTCGGGTCTTCTTCGATACTCTGCTCCACAGCAGTAATAGCGTCTTCGGTGCGCACTGTACGGCGTCTCTGAGGTTGCGCATTATCCACTAGAGTAAACGTGGTGCGAAACCGATCCATGGTTGCTCGAATCGACTCTGTTGGACGCAGTGCCCGATGCGTCGCGCGAACCTAACCATTATTTTGGTAATAAATTTGCACGATTTACAAACGTTGCTCAGGAGTCTTATTATGAAATGGCAAACCAAACTGAGCATAAATCAAGTGACAGCTGTCAAAAAGACCAACCCCGAAAAAAGGATGGCCAGATTGAAAACCACACTTCTAAAAAAACACCCTTTATATGTTAATAAAAGTTAAAGAAGAAAAATGCAAATCATGAAATCTAAGAGGCACAAAGGGAATCAGAAACGATATAAAAAAAAGATTTAATTAAAATCTGTGGTAAGAATAGTAACAAGTAAATGAAGCCAAAACTCTTGGTATACACAAGAAAATACGATTTTCAAAGATTGTGTCAAGTTTAAAGTTTCATTCTGCTACCAAGTACAAAAAGCTGCAAAATTGCTCAGAAAGGCAATGAGGCAATGTTATTTACTGGGTATACTATAAATTGAAAGTCCTTTAACTATGCCAAATTAATTCTAGAAAGTTCATTCCGGTATAAAATAAAGTTTCATAAGATTTTTGTGCCGAATAAATAAATAAACAGAATTAGAAGATTAAATATATTTACTATATATATATTGCAATTTTTGTAGAATTCTACGAAAACTTTAATACGAGCACTAAGTTTCTTTGAACCATTTATTCATTTCGAACCACCTTTAACAAACTTTTACATAATTGGTTATGCCTTTCGAGATCTATTATTTGAATGTTGAAAGTACTAAACGTCCTTGAAATACTAATAACAACTTTATGTTTATGTGTCTATTACATAAACCCATCCGAATTACTTTATTTATAGGCCTCTAAAAATTGTCTAAACTAAAGGCGAACAAAAAAATTTCTGTTAAAAACGCACACATGCATAAAATTAATAAAGAAAACGGGATGACATTAAATCAAATAAATATATTTTATATTTACATACATACATACATACATGCATGCACGTATACAGATATATACAAAGGAATATAAATATGTGTGTATGTACATATATGTATACTGTGCTATTAATAAATAAGTTACTTAATCACATAAATCAGCTGCAACTCACACTCTCCTATACATACATATATGTATGTATGTATGTATGTACACATGTGAAGTTGTATTCACCTTTCCACTCATACCTCGTATTTTTGTTTTTCGTTTTTGCTTAACGAAAAGCAAAAAATAAAATAAAAAAAAACAAGAAATATTAAGTATGTGTAAATTACATACACACACGCAGATTCATGTGTATATTTATAGTAAAATACCTATACATGATTCTTACATACATACATATGTAAATCCCTACTCCCACCTAGTATAAAATATATATACATACTATATATGGTATATGAACATATGTATACTTTTTATAACTCACCTTACGGCCGCTGCTTCTGGTTAGAAAACACCCTGTAGTTGCGCTATCACACATTAAAATTTATGTTGAAAATTTGTACGCTTTTCGTCGTTTAAAGTTTGTAAATCAACAGGAACGGAAGAAGAAAAATCGAAAACGTAAACTAGAAACGAAAAAAATAAAATCGCCAAGAAACGTGAGAAAACGGAAAGCAGCAGCGGTAAGCTACACTAACGCACAAGCACGCAAATCAACTTGAATCTCAATTCGCGCGCGCAGATCGAATAAGTCTTTTTCTTCAGCTTGTAATTCTTCCACTGTTTCTTATTCTTCTTCTACTTCACAGCGTTGCTCTTATAATTTTTTGGCAGTTACCACGCGCGTCACTGCCTGAAGAAGTAGATGAAGAATCACTCTGCAAACGCATCAACACACACGTACCTTCATATTGGAATGCAAACTCATATATTTGGCTACGTGTGTGTGGCTGTGTGTGTGCATTTTGTGTATAGCCAGAAAAGCATGCAGCAGCAACAACAACTGAAGACCGAAAAAACGAATCGAAAATGACGAAGAAAACAGAAAAGTCGAAATTAAAGTCGACGACACGCGCGCCAGTTTTCTTCCATCCAAAAGTTTTCCGTTCGCTCTCTTTCCCCCTTCCTCTTTCTACTCTTTGCGTCTTCGTTGTATTCGATTGTGTGCGTGTGTGCGTATGTGTAAGCATGCGTATGCTTGCGCCTGCTTACGTTTGTTATCGCTCCTTGTGCTATGGGTATGTATGTGCTCCTTAATGTATGCTATAGGATTTTTTTTTGTTTTTGTTTAGGTAGGACGGATTTCATTGCTTGCTTTCTCAATTCAAACTGACGGTAGGTCGTAGACGTCGTTGTCGTCAGATTTTCGATATTTTGTTTCGATATTTTCAGATTGTTTTTCAGTTCAGTTTATTTGATAAGCAAAATCGTTATGGTGTATATACATACATACATAGAAAAATACGTACACAGACAAACCTGCATATGTACATATAATTATTTTCTAGTTACTCTTACTCTTCACTTATTTTCTGCATACACAAATATCTGCATAAATATGTATGTATAAAAGTACCTACACTCTTAAATACACTTTCGTGTTGTTTTTGTTTTTGTTCGTTCCTTGTTTACTCACGAGAATTATTTTAATTCCAATTCATGATAATCTCGTTTCAATAATTGTACCAAAAAAAACGTTGCTTTTTCATCAATGTTCTTTATAATTTTGATGTTGTTGTAATTCCTGATATTTTCGGTGGTAGGTACAACATTAATATAAGATGATTTGCTTTTCAATTTTAAATAATTTAATTTTATATATTTACATTATATGGATACCCAGGCTCAGTGCATACAAATATTTATTTAGATAATCTTTTTATGTTTTTTCCTGTGTATTGTTTACCTTAATTCTCATAGTGTAAGTAGATAAATTGTTAGTACACACACACACACACACACACACACATACATATGTTCACATTAGATACACTTGGTTTTTTCTGTACATGTTTATTTGTTGGTGGGTGTAGCGTACTTATTTTTCTTTTTTTATGCCACATTTATAACAAAATTCATATATTTTGTTTCTCACATTTGTAAAGTAAAAAAATAAAGAAAAAGAGAAACGGGAAAACAAAGCAGCAGCTGCAGTAACAGAAACAGAACAAAAGCACTCTTTCGACATTAAAAATTTACAACTCAATTGAATTAAATTGCATTTATGTAGGTCTGAGTGTAAAGCACCTTCATGTCGGTCTATTAAAATGGGTGCAGGGTTAGCCGGGGAAAGAGATAAGGTAAATGGATTGTTATTATTCCTTTACATTCTTCAGCGTGGCATTTCAGACTGATTGCCCATTCAAAATATTCAAATACAATACTCAACAGATTCCGCTTGTAACATAGGCATAGTGAATCCCGGATATAATTTTTTTTTCTTAGTAGTAATGACGTAATTCTTATAAGTATCTACATTATCTACATTCACGGTTCTATTATATGGAGACACGAGGGAGATATACACTTAATAAAGTTTTCATTTCACTCACAAAAACTTTTTTAGCAGCAGCCCCTTCAATATAATGTGTCCACACGAAAATATTCTATAACTCATGATAACTCAAATATTATGACAAACGCCTAGCACTAACCATCTAGCAAAGTATTCAGATGTTCTTGCGGAACAGCTTGATTTGCCGTTTATTCTGGCCCAGTACAATCAACAACTACCAGGTATCAATTTAGAAGATGCTGATGGATAGAGCTTTTCCTACAATTATCAGTTATGTAGTTATCATCTAAAGAATTTATTTACTTTTAATGGCACAACAGCCCATGTGCGTATTATATTTGTACATGAATGTACCCTCCATTTATGTACAGTTTAATGCCGAATCCGAACAGCTAAGTGAAATGTTTTTCATAGCAATTTTTACTCTTGTAGGTTTGCCATTGCCTGCCAAGAGGTGGTGCCGTGTAGAAAAATTATTATTTCTACTTTTTTTTTTGATTTTGCTTGTGCCGAGATGAACCCCGGACACTCTGCGTAGCAGTCCAACGCATTACCACTACGCCACAGCGACCACTCACCTAAAGAATGGCGTTAGTATTAGTACGCCTCAAAAATACCTGCAGCAGACATGGGCAAATCCAATTACTAAAAAAAATTACATATACATATGTAAATTCTTATTGGCCTGTTGCAAAAACATTTAATTGTAATTGAAATGCCTTTAATAACATCATAATATTTTTGAAGTAGCCAAGGATTTCATTTACCTCGGATCCAGCATTAACACCAACAATAATGCCAGCCTTAAGATCAAACGGATATTAAGTCTTTGCAACAGGTGTTACTAAGGGCTCAGTAGGCAATTGAGCAGCAGAGCCCTCTCTCGACCGACGAAAGTCGTTACTTTCGTACAGATCTTAATTGCAATTAAAAACTGTTCAATTAAAATTACTTATAAAATTTCTTACTTATATTTGTAATTGGGAATTATTCAATTGAAATTACATGTAATTATAATTATGGTATACATGTGAAAAAATTACAAATGAAAATTAAGTATAATTGATAAAAGTATGTAATAGTAATTGACAAAAGGTCTCTAATTTTAGTTGTACTTCATTGAAAAATTGTATTTATGTATGCGTTGTTTATTAAAAATGCCATTATCTGGAATGCAATTACAATTACAAGTATGAAATTGTAATTGAAAATTGATCAATTTTAGTTACATAATGTAATTGATGACTCCCATCTGTGACCAGGTGGCTAACAAAGCGACGATGGCCAACTGTACAAGATGAAATACCAGAAGGAAAAACCTAATGAAATCATTATGAAAGCAAGTAAAAAACAAAAAAATCTGTATTTAACTAAAAAAAAAAAATTTAAGTTTGTGCATTATTTATTGAGGAAACGATGCAGGAAAAGTTCGTTTACCTCAGTTTTACGCAACGGTTGACCATTAGTTGAGACTGCTGATCGCAGCAAATGCTAGATAGAATTTTTAAATTGTAGCGTTATGATGTGAATATTTTTCATAAAAACGCCGATATTGCCGCAATTGAAATAACAATGCTATCACCTAATGTGAACCAAACCCAATTGTGTTTAGCATTGCATTTCCATATATTTATACCAGAAGTTCGAACAAGTGTTTGTTAAATGTTTATTTATTCTTTGATCTTACTAATTTAAAAATATAATAAATTTGTTTTCTCCTTCAGAAGAAGAGGTGGCGAAAAATTTAATTGCTAACCCACATAAAAAATAGTTTTGAATAAAAACTAAAATGGGGGGAAAAACTATAAGCCCACAAATATTACCTATTTGCTGCTTTAATTTGCAAAAGCCCTAACATCAAAATTTCAAAATTGAGATTTTGGTGTAGCCAGCTGCATATCGGCCTGAAATTTTGGAGCCACACTCCAAACATTTAAGTCTTTTTCTTTCATTTACAAGTAAAATAACAATTTTTTTTAAATAATACTGAACGTATTAAAGTTACAAAATGTTTATTGCTTTTCCTGAAAAATTTTGAAAAATGTGCGTTAGGGTTTTTGCGAATTAAGCCAGCGATATGTATATCATACGTAAGTAAATACTCGAACTAATACAAGAAATAAAAATAGAATTGTGTAAACAATGCAACAATCAAATTATTTGCAATTACAAATGCATACTTGGGATTATTTATTTAGTGAAAAATTTATTGCTTAGGCAATAAATAGATATCTACCGATTTAATTTCTTTCTACCAAGAAGCTTTGATTTAAAAAATACTTGTGGAGCTCCTCAAAGCTACTTAATTACCATAAAAATATTTCTTTATTTGCTTTACAAGAGGCGATAAAAAAAATAGAAAAAGAGAAAGAAAATTTGAATTATTTTTACATATACATACACCATACATACCAGTTCATACATATATATGCATATTCTTGTGTGTATGTGTATCTCTTGCAAACAAAAGAAAATTGAAGAAGTAAAATAAGTAAGATGTTATCCACAAACAAAAATATCATCAAATAAAATATAATAGAAATGTAGCGCTTCAAGAAAAATGTGGAAAAAAGGAAAAATAAATAGCAATACACAAAAAATAATAAAATAAAATGAAACATTTCATCTCCATCCCACTCTAGCGCCCATGATTGTTACTCGCCTTCTCCTTGGGCGCCCTTCCCCCGTCCCTCTCTACTAACGCTCATCTTCGATATTAAAAAGCATATGAAGAAGTGGCACTAAGGCGTATTGCTCCTTGTATCTCTCAGCGTTCTATGTATGTGTGTGTTTGTCTTCCATTTCTGGCTGACTCCTGCTGCTTCGGCTACTGATACATACATATGTGCATATAAATATATGTATATATGTGCGTAAAGTGTTGCTGTGGTCTGACGTGGTATTTCATCTCCGTTAGATGGTATTGCTTTCCTGCCCTTGCTGCTTTGGCGGATGATTTCTTCAACAAAAAAATACGAACAAATACCGTACAAAAAATGCCAAAAATTACATTTCGCCACTGTTGTAGACACAAAATGCAGCAACATCTTCTCATACTAGTGGGTTTCTTTGTGTATGATGTGTGTGTGTGGGTCTGGGTCAAATGGTATGGGTTGAATTTTGTGTAATTTGGTTTGAGTTGAAACTCATACATTCATACATACTTACTTAAAGACAAAATTCAACGAAAGATTGGTGCGGAGGGAGGGGAGACTACACGAAACAAAAATATAGGATACAGAAACGAAAATTAAAGGGAAATATCAGTGGGTGGGCAGTAAGCAAACACAAACGGACCAACGAAGGAACGAGGGACATGAGCATGGACGGCAGATATGATACTTTTGGTGATTTTTATGTTATTATATTAAGCTTAAGCCTTGTATGCTTGGGATGTTGTTGTTGTAAGTGTGTGAGGATTGCGAAAAGAAAGAAAAGGAGGGACGCTTGAGCAGTACAGACATTCGTAAATGCAGCAATGATGATGAGTTTTAACACAACGAGCTACAATTGCGCTCTATAATAATAAGTAAAATAAACCACATTGCCAGTGTGTGTGTGTGTGTGTGTGTGTGTGTGTGTGTGGTAGGAATACAACAAAGGTCGGTCAGTGCACATTTGTTGAGGTAATTGCCCTATTCTATTATTTTTTTGATAACTTTTTTTTTTAATTAATTTATTTTAATTTTTATCGACAAAGAACTCACGCACATAGAAACTGTTAATAAAAGAAAACACATTTTTGCGCCTGAATGTATGCAAGAAATAGAAAAAGTGGTAACTAAAAAACGTGTGCCATACATTTATGAGTCATTTGACACGATTTTTTATTTATTTTTTCATCAAGAAATTTATTTTTTTCTGTATTTCTGTATAATGAAATTACCGTAAGATACAATATTTTTTCTTCTTATATTGTAAAATTGCACAATTAATTGACGCGTATTTCTTTTATACTACTTTTTTGTTGTTTTATGAAAATCACTCTTTTCCGTTGAATTTTTAATTCATTAATAAAATCATTATCATTTACACTGTGTGTATTTGTTAGTAATATTACTATACTACTACTATTCCTTTTTCATTTTACTACTGCTTTTCACAATGCACATAAAAGTTTTTTCTGTGTCTTATTCTTGTTGTTCTTCATCTTGTCCGTTTTACTATACTACATCACACATGTGTATATATTAAATACTACTCTACACGCTGTTCGAGTTAGCGCCGCACTGAACGCATCACCGCTATTAACCGAACAACCGAACGAACGACCGACGACACAATCATCATCACATCGACAACCGACGCACTCAGCTGAACTTTCCTTATTGAAAGCACACACTGTTACCGAACTGAACCGAACCAAAGCAACAACCGACACGAGCTACAGAGCAGCAAAGCAGGTACAGAAATGAGGGAAAAAGCAAAAGAAAAATGGAGCAAGAGCAGCACACGCAATACTCCCAATCAGAAAAAGTTCTCGTAATTGTTACGGGAGCGAAAGCTTTCATGGTCGTTCGGTTTCTATTCTTTTTGGCCCTTACTTATATGATTTAAAATGTTGTTTTTTCTTTACGGTTTTTGCTTGTAAGTTTTTCCGGGCACATGCATTTGTGTGTGGATCCTGGCTGTAGGAATATTTGAATGCTTTTTGTATTTGTGTGTGTAGTAATTGTAGTTTAAGCGTAAAGGCATAAACGAAAAAATATATGGTCCAATGGGAATAGGATGGAATTGTTAAGCAGCGTTGCCATGTTAAAATTGAAGAAATTATGAAAAAATCGTAAAGAGGAAACATTGAAAGTATTTGAAGCAATGGGTAAACAGTTGAGACTTATGGCATATTACTACTCGTATATATCGACTGCCAGTCTGTGCTTTGTTGAAATATTAGAATTTAAAATATAAAGTAATATCCAGGTGCCGAGGGAATGAATTTTTTTTCACATATAAGATTCTCATGAAAGATTAAAGCTAATGGCCATCATGTTTATTGAACCATATACGAGTAACTTCAGTCCTAAAGAAACAGTCATTAACTATATATATGTACACTCTACGTCAAATCCTGGAAAGATTAATAAATTCCAGCCATTCTAACAAATAGCACTGAAACAATGATAGCTAGTCATAAAAGATTGTTGGGGCACCACAAGAGAATGGTACTTCATAAGGTCAAGTGGTGTAGCCATTAGATATACTCCTTCTCTGGTAATACCCACGGTCCAATATGGTTATGAGCATGCTCTGTAAAATATATGCTCTGACACTGACGAAGTTCAACCTTTCTACATCAGGTACAAATCAAACACAATGGGATATTGTGCTCTATAACAGTTTGAATACGAGTATATAAACATACATAAGTATATGGGAGGGATATTCTATTGTATTTGGATGTCGTTAGGCGAAGATATGTAAATATAGTCATACAAGTCATTGTCCTTTGTCTTAAGAAGCCCTCTTATTAGTTAATAATAACCGATTTAAAGAAAATACCGCACAACAAGTATTTTATTGGATATTGCAAAAACAGGCAGTATCGCATGCTCGATACTTTTGGAAATATATAGTGCAATCACTTATGTAAAAAAAAACGAAACTAAATATAAGAGAAAGTTGCAAATTGTATGGGAATAAAAAAATGAAAAGCGTTCGTTTCCTGAAATACTATATTTTGAAAATATCACTTAACTCAAAAACCCCTGAAAGTTGGGTATACATAAAGAGGGGTTGTGTAAAATACAGAAATGTTTGACTTATTATAACAAACCACTTTGTGTCACCCATTAAAAGATGTAGAACTTGAGCACAAAAGAACTTCCCCCGACTTCCATCAGCACTCAATCGTGAATTTGAATTCCCCGTAACAAAAATTAGGACATATCATTCTATATGTGTATATGGAGAAGATTTTGGTCGGAAATTCATTTAACTACACTATGTGACAAACAAAATGTGATGGGGATCAGAGTATTTCTGTTGGTAAGCGGAAGTGAACCAGAGTGAGGTCATTGTCTTCATCACTAATTTCTTCTTTGTCATCATTATTTTCATCAATATGTTGACTTTTTAGAAAGTCGAGTGTTGATTTATGACTTAATGAATGCATTTTAGCGTCTAAATATCAACATTTGTTAAAAATCCATTTTTTACAATATACATAGATTATTATGAAATTTAATGACAAGTTAGGTGAAAAATGTCACCGTTAGTTTTCTATGTCTAAGTAATCTAGGGCATAGAAAACCAATACTGCGGAAAAGGCATAAACATGTGAGGTTCTTAAATAAAGAGAATGAAGGCAAAGAGTTCAAAGATGAAGATCACATATTGTTTTTATTGTGGCAAAAGAAGGCGATAAAAATTATGATGACGAATATGAATGAAGTGATGAAGATAAATACCAAATTAAACCCGGTCAATTAAAACCGCATGAGAAATAAAATTAAGAAGGAATAAACATATGACAAATTCAACTAATGAAAATTTACCGTATTTTTTATAAAACATATAAGTTTTTCAGTTTACTTGATTATTTTTTGATCGCAGTAGTTCTATAGTTCTACATTTCTCATGTTATGTAAGTAAAGTTTTACTGGTAACATATTAACCCTCTGTAGACCCTCGTAATGGAAGAAAACAGAAATTTTTCCCGAAAAAGGGGTAAATACATTCCAAGAATATATTCTACGGAAAATGAATTCTCAGATGCAAAAATATCCATGATATATTATTTTTTAATATTCCTTGAGGACCGCATAAAAAATCTGACGTTTAGGTCCAAACCGGGTTTTATACATTATTAATTGCTCATGGATTATGTTCATCTGGGTTATTTTGTTTACCTGATATTACATATGAACGTTAGGTAGACGTATTCAATAACTTTATGAGAATGGTACTTTCGCTGTCCATGGAGCATGCTCCATACTCTTTGTCGACCTTAATTTGTCGCATATTGTTATGGTCTTTGAGCTATGTTGAGTAAATATTCTAAAATTGATTTTTCTCTGTAATGCGGTTCTTGTGGCATCCCGCACTTACTCTCGCCAACATTTGCAAAAATTAAACGAATTCCAGGATATCCCGCTAAATCCAGGACAGTTTGAAACTCTAGATATGAGTCACACCAAATCATTGACTTATTAAGACCTCAGAACCTTTGTTATTTTATCCTTGGAAAGTCAATTTATAATTTACACCTTTTATATGCAACTAGTCGCCTCGCCTCCAATAGCCACTATAATAATTGACACAACATCAACACAATATATAATGAAAGAGAAACTGGCCGGGACCGAAAAAATTATTTCTGCTATTTCCCTCCCTAGTGTTTTGATTTATTTTTATTAATTTATTTTATCACTTCTGCGGGATATTCCTGGCCATGACCAAGTGGTCGCCCTAGTGTAATGTACTGAACAGCAAGGTATGCGCTGGGTTTTGAAGAAAGTTAAACAAAAAGTAACGCTCAGTCACACACAAAGTAAGTATTAGGAAAATTTATTTTCGTCCAAAATTAGTTACAGGAAAATTATTGATCGACTTAATGATGATCTTAGTTAATAATAATCAGATTAAAGATCAGGAATGAATTCGCTTCAGTTACAATAAGCGCTAATTTGTTCTATTATTACCTTAATCAGGAAGCCATCATACTCAGGCAAAACTATAAAAAAGTTGCATTAAATAAATAAACTTCTCCACAAATCTGAAATTTCTATTGTCACTTTTAAAATAAGTAAATCAAACGATTTAAGTATTTTCTTTATGTGACCAAAGCATAACAACAAAACTAAACCCTAAACAAGGTGAAAATTATTATTTAAAACTGCATTTAAACAATTAAACGCTTTATAACACATTCTCTTTGAGCCACTGCAACTTTACGACCACATCATTGAGCCACATTCAAAATCTCATAGAAAATTACAACATATACGCATACATTCATACCAACACAGTTAAAGAATGTGGGTCATTTTTATCATAAACATGGCGACACCCACTCACGGCATACATACATACAAACATACATACAGGCAGACATACAAAAATACATTTACATCATGCACTCACTGTACCTCCACTATACGAGTACAGAAAAAGGAATCTACTCTCCAAGTGGAGCCCTGATAGTGGCAGCAATACGAGTACAAACATGTTGACGTTGTTGATGTTAATGATGAAGTAGAGAAGCTGAACAGCAGTAGAACTAGAAGAAGAAAAATATGTAATAAAGCAACAAACATTCAAGTTTCATTAAATCCCATCATTAAGGAGCAGAAGAACATTTCGCATTTTCATGACAAACGCATTTAATTTGAAATGAGTTCGTTTTTATTTTAACATTTTCTTGCGTTTCTTTTATTTTTGCTGTCGTGTAGCTTATGCCAATCGTTAGGATATTTATCAAATGCTTTACAAAATATTTTCGATAATGACTATAAAGGGAGAGACCGAGGGAGTAAAGGGATTGAGTAGCTGCTGAGAGAAGAAATTGTAGAGAAGAAGAGAATCACAAGTACACATACATATGTACATACTTACGTACCAGACATATTCGGGGTTCTTTTCTTCTTCTTTTTTGACAACACTATTCAATACTTTTGATGTTCATTCCTCAAACAGGCCAGAATAGTAGTCAATCAATGTTTAATATTCACACTTGAACTCAGATCCCAAGCTACGCTAAGAGAACACCGTGTTTACTATTAATGTTACAACAGTAAAAATTTGTATAATAACTTCTTGAGTGTAATACCTATGTATATTTATGTATAGTACTTATTCTATAGACTTATTGCCTAATTTAAATAGTCAAAACATTTGGAGTAAAAATACTGCTAAACTACGAGTAAATTAAATCAGAACCTACGAGAGAGATATTTAATTCTCCGCTTCGTATTGCTCCTAGAAACTTTAAACTTATTTCTCGAAAAATGAAAGCCAGAGTAAACGACATTTGAATTTGGTAGTGCCACTTCTGGATAACGTCATTTAATGAAAGCTCAGGATTTCCTAGTTAAAGAGTGTAATATTTTTTCCGTTTACAATGGACGAAAAAAAGAATAACAAAACCCATTATATATAAATGTCAGAAATACGTTAAGGATGCAATGCTAAGTATTTGTACGGATAGGAAAACGGATAACATGCGCATAAACAGGCGCTCTCCTTTGTACACAAATGAAAAAAAATGGGAATTGTGAAGATTTTCCATTTGATTCAACAGCGCGCCGCATTCATTACTCATACGATTCAAATCCATAACAGCACAACAGAGTATCGGAGTAACATCATCACAGTACCTACACAGCAAACCATTCCACCAGCGGAAGTGTGGCTAATAACACAACTTCCGGAGAGGAAAAATTTTATCATTGAATTTGTCAAATCATTTGAAATAGCAAAAGCCTGCAACAACAATGCAAGCAAAAGTTGAGCACATAAAGAGAGAAGAAGAGAGAAGGCAATGATAAATGTTGGTTAAAAATATGACCGAACATGAAGTATACGTATAGCAGTAGTTATTACATACATATCTACTTATATATGTACTGGTATCTGTAGATGAGGCATACATGTGTATGCAGAAATATTAGCGTACACACAGCCATTAAACGCAAAAGTCGATCGCATTGGCTGGAGTGACTACGAGGTGCTCTCAGGCTTTAGAGTTGCCGCCTGACACTTTTGAAAACCAAACAAGCATTGTAGGTACCTAGTTTATCCTAGCTAAATAAATAGCTAAATAGTCATTTTAGACTAAAATCAAAGTATGAAATGTGTATTTTTTTATTCCCAATATATTTGTATTTTGGATAAACGCTTTCGATAGTATTATAAAACAAAAAAATGTTTTTAATAAACGATATTGAAGGCAAGCATTTCACTGCAAAATCACTTTATAGTTCTAATTCAGTTCTACTCAGTTTCACTATAAACTTAATAGTATAAGGGAACAATATTCATTTGAAGTATGGTCCAAAAATAACTCATTTATCTTAAAAACAACAATTTACATACTCAAAAACAACATACTCAAAACCTCTTAACACAATAACTTCTTTATAGTTTTAAATTAATATTTCAAGCTACAGAATTGTTCTAGTCCTAGAATTTCAGGGTTTTTATTGTCCTTCTCCTTCTTCTTTAATGGCACAAATACTCTTGGAAGCCCTACGGTGAGCTTTTCGCATCCATTCTTGTGCTGCTGATTATATTTTTTACATGAATCAACGGGACCTACAGTTTTATGTCGAATCCGAACGGTGAAGTGAAAAAAAATTTTTTAACTGTGCATTCGGCGTAGCATTATTATTTTATTAATTTTACGATTTTAGGGGTATTTGCTTCTTCCCCAGATGGGAATTAAAAAAAGGCTTTAAATGAGTTTTGAGTGCTTGATCTAATGTCGGTTTCAAAATAATGTCGATTTCAAAATACAGGCAAACTTAAATATTGTATGTTTCATATCTGAGAAAAAGTATTTCGTAAGCAAATTCTTAAAATATGTTGACCCTACATCATCCGAATCGATTATCCTGAACATGACCCTGCAAGCTATAGAGAAAAGCAAAACACAGGTTCCAGGCTTGCATCTATTTCCTTTCTTGTTACTTTTCTCTCTACTAATTGAAACGAACAAAGAATAAACTTTACTCATTAGATACGTTATTGCGTAAGCAGTTAAAAGTTTTGAATACTCGTTGCTAATAGTTTATTTGTGCTTCTAGTTTGTTTTAATCTTTTATATAAATATGTATGCACATATGTATACATACATACTCCGTACGGAAGTAATGCTATTATAAAAAATAAACCCTAAGATATACAAAAAAATCAAAACTATAAATATACCTACATACAGGGCCGTGGAGAGAAAATACGAGCCCAGAGGAAGAAAGATGTTCAACTTACGGGACCCTCTTTTTTTAAATGTGCAGGTAGAGCTAGCTTGGCCTTCGGTTTTGCACCCTTTGTGTCATTTTGCACATATGCACGGTTTATTATACAGCAATTTTGAAAATTCCTCAAAAATACATTTTTAATCTTTTTCAAAGAGTAAACACTGTTTATCGTTTCTACATGTTCTGACTTTCAAATTGTAATTAAGTAGTTTAACATTAATAAGTCTCTCCTTGCTTAAAGGCCAAATAAAAAGATATGATTGTTTTGAGACTACAACTGACCAGACATTGAAAAAGCAAATGCGTTCGGTGGCCTAGAAGCACGGGCCCCTCTAAAAAGGTTTGCCCGGCGTGAATCCCTCGGTCCGGCTCGTCATGCATATATATAATTAATACAAACATGAACAACACTTTACCTTATATTTAAGTCTTATTGATATTATAGCATAATTTTAGGCATGTGTATACATTTTGTTCGAAAAGAGAAAGCAGTCAATAAAAAGTCAATGGCAACATAATGACGTTGACAATGTGGAATTATTACTTAAATTACTTTTTAAGTGTTTCTTTTTATTGATAGCCAAAACAAAAAATACTCGATACAAAAACAAACACAAAATTGAACACTAGAAAAACGTATTTAACTTAATTGAAATTGTTGTTGTTGAAAGTTAAGCAGATAAAATGAATAGCTATTAGTAAAGTAAGTTGCTGAGTATTTTGAAATAAATTGTTAGTTAAGTATTTGAGTAGATATCTATCGAAAATATCATATATACTATAATAAAAATATATAGTTAATATTTTGAAAAAAGGTAAGTAGTTGTTCGAATTTATCGAGTATTTAATTACACCATTAGCACGCACTAGTTTAATTCAATAGTAGTTCTTAAGAGCAAAATAATTTGGTATCGTCCATAAGAATATAGTAGTCTAACATTGTATCAAATTGATTAAATCAAATGATAGTGTTTAGTTCCCTAAAAATTAGTCTGCATACTATTATTTTCTGCCATAGAAATCCATATTATGTATACCAAAAAATGACTAATGTTAGGTAAATTAGGGTTAAGGTTAAATTAGCTTGTAAGTATTGATACAGACCGACTGAAAAGCTCTTCAAAGCTCATAAATATTCTTCAAAAGTATTTTGATCAGAAAAAGGGGAGTAAAAAGTTTGCTGGTATGGTATAAGTTTTCTGTGTAGTCTATGCTAATTACAATAATGCTATGTAGGCTACTATGGAAATTACTAGGGATTTAAACTAAACAAATCTAATTTTAATAGTTAGGATTTTCGTCCTTTATTCATAAATATGCATATACAATTTAATACACTTATATTCAATAGTTGACTTGCTTCTTTGCATAATATCACTAAATACGCATTCATCTGGTCACCTTACATACTACTTACATACATGCATATCTACACATACTCTTATATGTAAATACCTACTCGCATACAAAACGCACAAAGTAAATATTCATGTATGTTGTGACCAATTTTTTGTTCTCTACTGTAAAAGCTTCTTGATCCTTTCTGTTTTTGTCTCTACTGCCATAAATAAAAATGCTTATTGTTATACCGTAACAGCGGCAGCACCAGCAGCATTAGCAGTGTGCTCACAAAAACTAATACAAACTCAAAAAAGTATGTACATACTAACAACAATAAAAGCCATATACATGGACACAGATACACAAGGATTTTCCACAAATACATATGCAAATGCTGGTTATCGTAAATACGTACACATACACAAATACATACACACCCAAAGAAGTTTAAACTTCGAAAAACCGAAAAACAACAACGAAATTCTCACAAAACAAAAAAATGTTATTCCTGCTCTGAGAAGAAATACATAGAAGAGACGCGACCTACCTGCACACACCAAATAAGGAGGTTGGTGAGTGGTGGATGGTGGGTGGTGGGCGGTGTTTATGGGTGTGCTAAGTGATATACAAGCCCACGAACACACTCACATTTGCAACTAAATTCAAGCAAAACTTCTTTGCTGCGGTAGTTGCTTCTAAGGTTAATTTCGAAATAAATGTGTGCATATTCGTATGTATACACAACATATACACCGTCATACACATACAATTCATATGTATGTTCATATGTATACAAATGGATTCCATTGGAATTTGAATGCATTCTTTGGGTCTGTTTTCCTTTGCACTCAATTGCCCTCAATATACAGAATTACATTTTTTCTTCTGCTCTTCTTTGGCTTCTTCTTCCTCTGTGTCTTTCTGTTTTGAGGTTTATATTTAACTATGTAGTATAAGGGTTTGATATGAAATCCTCGAACACTCTTTTACTTGTATACCGATTTTAAACGTAGAAGAAATAAATTTACACAGGTACACGCACCCATATACACACACACCCACACACATGCACAACTATTAAAAATAAAGATTTATGTAAATTTTAGTTAAAAAAATCTTAAGAAAAAAAAACGAAACTGAAAGTAGCTCTTTGCCAATTTGTAGCTGATGTGTATTTGTGTCAAAGTGTTTGTTTCATTTAATGCACTCACCAGCATTCACACCACAACACAACACAAAATTTATCACACCGCAACGTTGATGTTGACGATGTTGATAACGGTGACTGCGACGGTGACGGTGACGATGTTGACGATGATTTTAAGTTGAAATGAGGACAACGGTAAACAAATTTCTGTGTCACGTGCAATTAATGAGACATTCTCATGAAGGACAGCTTAATTAGCATTACATATGTATAGTATTTTCTATATTGAGAACGAAACGAAACGCAGCACAACGCAACCAAGAAGAAGAGGAAGAAGAGGGTAACGAAGGGACATCTTAAAGGACAGAACAATAATAATAAGTAGAAAAATATTTCAAAAAGTTGTCCAGCAACCAAAAACAACTTAACACAAATTATACGCATTACTCTGAGACAAAAAATACATAATATTTCTAACACAAAATGTTTTCTTTTATAGATGGTGGTTCCTTTTGATTGACAGCATTAGGTTGCTACAGAAATTTTAATGTTACCCTTTTGAGCATATCTCAAGTTTAATAAGATTTTATTTTTGCTTTTTGGTCGCTGTGGCGTAGTGGTAGAGCGTTGGACTGCTAGGCAGAGTGTCCGGGGTTCGAATCTCGGCACAGGCAAAATCATAAAGTAGAAGAAATAATTTTTCTACACGGCACCACTTCTTGGCAGGCAATGGCAAACCTACAGATGTAAAAATTGCCTATGAAAAGCTTTTCACTTCGCCGTTTGGATTCGGCATTAACCTGTAGGTCCCTTCCATTCATGTACAAATATAACACGCACAACATGAGTGGATGCGAAAAGCTCGGCCTAGGCCCTCCATGGGCTGTTGTGCCATTAAATGTAAAGTAATTAAGTAAGATTTTATTTTGGGATACTTGGAGTACCTAAATTGAAATATTCGTGATTAAGTAATTAACTGAAATGTAAAAAATATCAGGAACATTTGAGCAGTGCCTATCATCAAAAGTAATCTCAGTGCTTTCAAAACTTTGTGTAGATTGACAGTTTTTTTTTTACTTTCAAGCCTGTCTAGATATGTATATTAAAGTATATCATATATAAAAATTTGTTTTGTGGATAAACTTTGTAGATGTAATGTCAGATGACTATCTCCTTAAGGACCTGATATGTCAAAATATATTGAAAATAAGAATACAGTAAATAGGTTTTAGTAATTTTGCTTAAAAATCGGAACATTTCCTTCTGCAAGTACATTCATAAACACTTAATAAACGAAATTTATCAAGCAGTAATTTACTTGAAATTTCTTTTTTTCATATTGCTCACATAAATCCATAAATATTGCTCATTAAAATTATTGAAAAAGGAAATTGCAAAAAAAAAAAAAACAAAACAAAAAAACCGAGATAATTTACTTCACACCAAACAAATTTATTCATTCATTCAACCATGTTTCATGAATTATTAGAAACATGTTTTAGTCAATAATAAGTCACATGAGAAAATGACACCAATGACACCATGAACAGTGGCAGTAGCAACAGCAACAAATAACAAATTGCTAACAACAACGACAAATATGCAAGCAACAGCAAGAAGAGCAGGAAGAAGAAGAAGGGAAGGAGAGCATTGATGTTGACAATGATGTTGGTGCAGTCAAATTATAATCACGTATTTGTCTCAAGGCAAAATTGACAAGCAAATATTTTACGTGATGGTAACTTGCTCTACCATCACTCACTACTGCTTTTTCCTCGTCTTCTCCACCTCTTGACATTAAGTAAAATTAAAATTTTTGAATTTTCATTTTAGTAAATGTTTCACCTTTGAATAAGTAAATAAATAAATAAAAATGAGGTATCGCATGAGAAGGAACAAACACCCAAGGCCAACAAATTATGTATGAAAAACAATAATTTATAAACACAGTAAGCCCCAATTGTGTTTGACAATAAATATATATGAAAAACTAAAATATTAAAGTCTTAGGCACAGTGAATGGGAAAGTGTAAAGTTTAAACTGACAATTACAAATTTCTTTATTTTATATTAAGTAATTTCACGCATTCAAATTGATTTTCACAAAATTTTTTTTGATTTTTTTTTGACAATGTATTTCCTTTACCATACAAATAAATGCCACACTTTCTGTGCATATGAAATATTTGCAATACAATCTTATTGTTTTATATTTTCATTTTAAAATTTTTATAATAAATTCAAAAGGAATTTTTCCTAGTTAGTTTTAGTAACAAGATACGCATTACCAGCATGCATCCATAGATATACTTTTATTTATATACATAATATACATATACCCTGTAAGAAATCGGTCTAGTCTTATACTAGACCGCGAGGGAACATAATTAGATCCATGTCAATTTCCAACATATGAGAACAGACTAGTTGCTTTTATACAGGAATTCCAAAATAAAAAAACATATTACGAAGTATAAAACCAGTTTCCCATACATTCGGTTAAATATAAACTATTCGGCACCTTTTTGTGCTCCCGAAGTGCAATTGGATTTGTTTGATGTCAACAAGAACGACTTTTATTATAACAATCTGGTCCTCTCAAGCATTACATTGTATTAGGTCATATAAAAACTATTTGTGTTTTTCGTTACAAGATGATGTTGGTACCCACAAATCTGGCAACACTAGCCCTATTATATTAAACGAACACATGACAGTTTGGGATCATTTAAAGAGAGCAGGCTACGCAAGGACGCTCGGAAGAAATTGACGGAACTTGATACGGAAATTTTAACGCATCCACCATATAGCCGGGACCTTGCAGTGTCTAACTATCATTTGTTTCGGTCTCTGCAAAACTCTATTAACAGTAAAAAATTTACCAAACGAAGAGCCGCTGAAAATCACTTGATCAAGTTTTTCGCCGATGGAATTATGAAGCTTCCCGAAAAATGCCAAAAGGTCATTAATAATAATGACCAATATATGTAAACTAATTAAAAATAATTTTCCATAAAGACAATTTTTGTTCAAAAATGAATTTTTAATATGACCCAATACAAGACGGTGTACTAGTATACAAGGAATAGAAATATTTAAAGTCTGTTTGACTAGAAACATGCGCGAGGTGGTCTGCTGTTGGTTACAGGGTAAGTACCTTCACATACCCATAGATATTACATACATATGTTTATGTTAGTATGTATTTGTGCCTATAACTAGATAAATGTGCGTCTACATATCTGTGACCACAAGAAATAACAGCTAAACTCGAGTTAGGAAATATAAAAACTTATTGCATGTTTTTCATAATAAATCCCAATATGTTGAGAGTTCTTGAAAAATGTTTCCAATTTAAAAATTCTCATAGTTTTTTCTTAATGAAACTCCGATGATTATTAGAGAGCTTTCAATATTTTTGGATTGGATTCACAATGAAAAATATGCAGTAAGTTATTATTTTTCGTAACTCGAATTTAGCTGTTATTCCTTGTGGCCGCAGATATGTACATACATATGTTTGTATGCTTGCATTTCCTATGTCAAAGTCACATGCGAATATAAACAAAAGAATTTCTCTTCATAAATATTTAATATAGTAGTATCTACATAAATACACGAGATACCTAGTTTAGAGAGAGACATATACTTAGTATGCACATACATTTATTTATACTAAGGACAAAAGTTTGTCAATGTACGGGTATAGAAGTAAATATAGGCAACAATTCAGCAACAATATGTAAAAAATAAAACGACAAACACAAAACAATAACAGTTATTGTTTACATATTTAAGTAAAATACTTGACAATTTAAATAAAAACGATGCATCACAAGAATAGAAAACAAAATTAAGTAAAAACCAGTTCGATTGTTGTAGTCGGTCATGACCGATTTATAAATATCCCAAAACAAATTGTGTTATTTGTTACATACATACATTAAATACATTAAATAATTATTATTTTTTTGATTGAGGTACGTACGGAAATGACAGTTTCGATACTACGAATATAAGTAAGTATTTATGTCGGCAAATCCCAACGTTCAGTTGTCTAATTTTTTTATTACTTTTTTATTGATACATTTAACACACAGGGTGTACCCCTGTATGAATGCAGAGCATTGTGTTGAATGGAAGGAAGATTGATAGGTGAGAGGAAGAAGGAAGGAGAATGAGAGATGAATGTGATCACACAGGACCCGATAAAGAGATAGGCAGCCACTGTGGCAAGTGTTATGCCTTTACCACAATGAACTTTAGTTTATCAGTGTCAACTATGACCGCATGTAGCGCCAAAGGCCAAGCTTTTCGCATCCACTCATGTTGTGCGTGTTATATTTGTACATGAATGGATGGGACCTACAGTTATATGCCGAATCCGAACGGTGAAGTGGAAAGCTTTTCATAGGTAATTTCTAATCTTGTAAGTTTGCCATTGCTTGCCAGGTGGTGGTGCTGCGTAGAAAAAATGTTTTTTCTACTTTTTGGTTTTGCCTGTGCCGAGATTTGAACCCCGGACACTCTGCGTAGCAGGCCAACGCACTACCAACTAAGCTTCTGTTGAAATAATCTGTTGATATTTTATTTCAAGATGAAAAAAATGTTAAAGGTTTTGAATTTATTTTTTTTAAATTTGCTATTTGTTTTCATTTTTCTCGAAAATAAATTGTTTACGTACTTACTTATATCGCTTAACTATACAAACAAATAATAAAACAATTCGTTGATCTGGAATAATAAGCCGAAAGCTTAAATTCATCTCTCAAAATATTGTTGTACATATTTCAAGTACTCATTCTTAGGTGCTGGTTATATTGGTGTTCGCTGTTCGACGAACACATCATATTTTACTCTCGTGCTCGGTGTAGTGGTTACATTGGTGTTCGTTACAGAGTTGCTTTTTGTCGAAATTCAGTTTTTTTGTAATACTATATTGTTCGCAACGGCAACACTAAATGGTATACCAAAAAACAATATAATATAATTGAAAAATTATGAAAATAATATGATTTTTCTTTAATAGTTTTATGAATAATATATTTAATATTCACTTTTAAAAACTAAAACAAATTCACAACTTCGCTTTTCAGCATATGAAAATAATTATGTACAGGTTTGCATGTTTTCCTTCAATTTTACATACAGTTTTGTTCTTTTTTTGTAGAATAACTCATTGTCGCCCTGAATACTCGGCGTGCTCGGTGTACATTTCACCCAGCATATCGTGAGTGAGTACAAGCTCTTTTTTCGTGTTCGGGCAACAGAAATTGTGTGAAGGAAACAAAATTTGTGTTTCTCCCGAAAATTTGTGAAATGCGTGTTAGGTCTTAAGCAAATTAAGGTAGCGATATGAATCTATCTACTCGTAGGTATGCACAATTGTTTATTACATTTTATAGATTAATAGCTGAAAAATTTCCGAAATATATGTATACTCGTATGTAGAGCCCCAAGCTCATAATAGCAAGATACATTCATACATACCTATACATACCACATACTCATATTTGTATTTATGTACTTATATATTAAATTGTGCATTCGAGAAAATATCATTCGTATGCATTCACATAATGACACTGAAGGATATCAAGGATATTGACGTAAACAATCTTACTTAGAGTCTGTGGGATCTTGCTTTGAATCATTTTATATAATATACATACATAAGTGTAGAGTGTAAATGTGTGGGGGTGTAAGAAATACAAAAAATATATTTACATGATATTTATATTTAAAAAAAAAAAAAACAAATAAAATGATTTCAACTAAAAAATGGAAAAAAATAAAAATTCCTAATGCGATGATAACAAAAGAGCACTATGAAAAAGAAGAAAAAGAAGGAGGATAAGAGGAGAAGGAAGCAGCATCATAATAAGAAGAAGAAGCAACAACAGCAACAGCAGCTGCAATTACAGCTTATAAAAACCGCAAAGTAGATACGAGTATTCAATTCAAAACGAGTATGACACACACACACTCAAACACTCGAAAATATAGTATGTATGGTATGTATGTATTCACTCGCACAAACTAAAATTGTTTATGTATTGTCGAAGAGCAATGGAAAAAAATATTGAATTACAAAACCGATTTACACATACACCCACATACTCACACAGAAAATACATAGGAACATTTGCACTCAACGGGGAAATTTAAGGTGCGCTTCCTTTCTGTTAGTCTGTACGCGCTTATACCATATTAAACTCACTGGAAGTGATTGATGAAAAAGAGCAACAGAGAATAGAAAATTCGTTATTACGGATGAACTCTTACTGCCAATAAATCTCATGGAATAATTTTTAATTTTATTAGTAACAGCATAACATAAATATCGATTAAGTAATAACATGAAACCCCAAAAAAAGAAAGAAAATGTCATCTATTATTTACAATGTAAGAGAGGATCATGAACGAAGATTGAAAACAATGTGGTAGAATTAAGTCTTCCTTGGAAGCAGCTTCGCATAAGCTCTGCTTCTGCTTTTTTGGGAAGCTTGTAAGCAGTGGAAAAATTCAAATTAGGTACCTTGCAAGATAAAGCACTAACTGTTCACATGGAAGCACCTCTGGAGCTTTCCTTTTCCCGCTGGGTATGTACTGACAATCGTGTGGAGAAAGGCAATAAAGTGAGTATTGTGGAGGTAGTATGTATTGGTAGTAGAGAATTGCAACAGCTTATAGCAGAAATGCAAAAACCCTAATGCATTCATATGTACATATATCCAGATGAATGTATTTGTATATGTAGGTACATACTCGTATATGTATTTGTATAAACAGCTCCACTCAGTCATTTTTGCGCGAACAGTTAACTTGGTTATCACGCCTGACACCATTTTAGCCAAATGCAATATTACTTTACACACAGTACTCGTGATACTCTCTACTCGTACACATAATATGTACATGCACAAGTACATAAGTACATATGTGCATACATACGAATACGAGTATTACGCGAAGGCATTTACATTTGCAATTGCAAGCATCCATGCATTTGCTGTTACTGCTTCTGTTGCTGGCGATGCTATTGCCACCTCTCCCTCTCTATCTGCTGCTCGGCATAATTTTTCTTCAATTTTTGAAATTGCAGTAAAATCTGATAATATTCAAATTCAAATGTGGAAAATGCGCTTTTTCGTGTTTACTTCGCTTTCTCTCCTGTTCTGATGCACGGGGTTGTCATGATGTTGTCGTAGCATGAATGAAATAATGCAAATTTAAAATATTGCAAAAATATTTAAATTGAATATCCTTTAACGGTATTGTACTACACACACGCAAACATATAAATACACTAGCAGATACAGAGATTGCGGAAGGTAGTCAGGGGTTAAGGTTTTCCTTTTTTTTCTTTTCAAAAAATGATTCAATACAGGAGTAATTGCTTGGACTTTTACCGAGAAAGGAAACTTTCCCCTTAAAGTTCCCTCCTTCTTCCCTTTTATCTGTATATACATACATAAATACATACATACTCATACTAGTGTATAATGTGGCCAACTGATTTTGGTGAAATTTAGGAATGGATTCCGAAATCTTTATCGAAATTTCGGAATTCCATGGAAACCATTAACCATTAAATCAATTAATCAATATTAAAGAAAATTGATCAATAGAAATTAATTGTTTCTGAAGTCCACAATTGAAGAAGAACTATCAGCATCAGCATCGGCCCTTTTCTCCGAATTATGACATTCAATTATAATTGCTTTGTTAAAAGAAAAATCTGCTGATAATAAAACGTGTCTCATAAGTTTTGCAAAACAAACACACAATATCAAATTCGTTCTTACTGCTAGAAACCTTTATTCAATAAATATCGAATAGCACATTTGCAATACACTTAATAGACCGTCTTCGATTTTTCGTAGTATGCTTCGAACTTTCAAAATTAAAAGTTATTTTGTCATTAAATCTTTCATGGTTATTGAGATATTCGATATTCGTGATTCAGCTTTTCTAATTCCAAGGTTCAAAGTTATTCTGTGACATCGCTAGATTACTCAGAGGATAAGGGCGATCTAATACAAAATAAAAAATAATTTTGGAGTTTTATGTTTAGAGAAATTCACTCGATATTTCATACTGCTTCCAATAAAATGCTTTAACCAGGTGTCAAATTCTATGAACATTTAGTTTGCTAAGGCAGAGATTCATGATCACATATGCTTAACCCTCTCTTGGTGTTTATTGTTGCAGCCACAATAACTTAAAAATAGCTTAATAGTTTTACAGATGAAGAAAATTAGTTTAAATTAAAAATATTTTAAGCTTTTGAACCCATCAATAAAAGGCCGAGCTTCCAGTAAAATCCTTAAAATTTCAAACTTCTCAATACAGATAAGTATTTATAGATAAGCATCTGTGTGAACCCAAAAATGTTTGTTATAAGAGTGATACATAATAATCACTCCTCTATTTTACTAAAGCAAAACTTTTGGCAAATTTAAATACCCTATAGTATTAAAACTTTAAACTTTGTATAAAATTAATTGTGAGACTAACTAACTCTATATAGCAATATTGCTGCTGTAAATAATTTTTTCCAAAATATTATGTTATAATTTAATTTTCATTGGTATGAAATGAAAAACACATGCTCGCATAGAGCTTGAGGTTTTCATATAGACATAACAATATTTTAGCATACAAAAACGAATTAATCATTTTTGAATAGCAATTGTTGAAGATGATGTCAAGGAAAAGTTTGTGAAATTTTATTTTGTATTTTAATTAAAATTTGCAATGAATTAGCAATGAATTTTTCTGCATGCAAAGATTCAGCACATGCCTTTTATTCATATTATAAGAAAAATAGAAAAACAAAATATATGAACAACATACGTACATAGTACCATATATACTAATATGTATGGTGTGTGTACTTATGTACATATGAATATATGGTACGAGTATATGAATAAACATTTCAACATTATTCATGTGTATGTACGAGTATTTATGAAAGTATGTATATTCATTTAAGATTTCACATTATTCGAAACGTATTTCCATCATCACATACTCAAACAGTGACAATGATATTCAACACAAATAATAACAATAACAATAACAACAACAACAGCAACAGCAACAACTTCGACAGCAGCAACAATGAATGAACGACAAATATGTAAAGAGAAAGATTTTTGGAAAATAACAAATATTTTATTTTTTTAAGGAAAATTTTATGAAAATAGTTGTTGCCTTCGCTAACAATTTTAGACAGCAGCAGCGAAAGACGTCCTTATAAGCAACAACAACAAACACAGCAACAACAACAAATACGGCAACGACAGAAACATCGAACGAAAAAAAAATAGTAGTAAATCCATCGCCATGCCATCATCGTTGTCGTCATCGTCAGCGTCGTCGTAGGAAAGGAAACGAACGAAACTGCAATTTACTGAATATGATACATACTAAATGGTAGGGAAATTTATATGCAGAGGCACGTTTAAATGCCGCACTGCTCCTTTGAGTGTCATTCACAAGAAGTTGAAAAAGAAGAAGGAAAAATAAACGTTTCACATTTAGGTACCTACTATGTAAAATACATAGTATAGTAGTGGAATATAGTATTTACGAGAAGTAGTGTGTAGTATAATATAATAGTTGTGTGGGCAATAGACAGTAAAAGCATCAACTGAAAGCAGCAGCAGCAGCAGCAGCAGTCAGGGATGTGAACTAGTTCGGTTCAAAAATAGTTTGATACAAAAATCAGCAAAATTAAGTATTTGTTTATAAGATATGTATTTGGCTAAACACTTTTTCAAATCGAGTTTTCAATGGATTATACAATATTAAAACCTTCCATCCGCATTTTATTCACGATTTTATTAACAAACGTCCGTAATGTAGGTATACGAGGGTAGATCAATAAGTACCCGTGTTAGGAATGAATTGTTCATAACTTTTTTCTATTTTTCAACGTAATCTCCTTTTAGTACAATACACTTTTCCCAACGTTTCTGCGATTTCTTTAACCCCTCCAAAAAATACGATTTGTCAAACTCTTCAAAATACGCTTCTGTCTCTACGATAACCTCCTCGCTTGAGCTGAATTTTTTTCCCCGACCCACGTTTTCATGTTGGGGAATAGAAAGAAGTCGCAGGGAGTCAAGTCGGGTGAGTACGGTGGGTGCGGCAGCAATTCGTAGTTCAAGTCATGCAATTTGGCCGCGACAATTCCGTATCCGCTTATTGTCCACCGTAAGCAATCGCGGCACCCATCGAGCCGACACCTTTCTCATGCTTAACCTACCATGTAAAATATTAATTAATGTTCCATACGATACTCCTACTCTGCTACTTCGCTCACTTTCGTTCGGCGCTCAGCGAGAATCATGTCGCGGACCTTTTCAACGATTTCCTCAGTAACCACGTCTGCCGGGCGACCTGGGCGCTCCTCATCAAAAACAGATGTACGACCACATTTAAATTCGTTGAACCAATATCTCACGATTGTAATAGATGATGAAGGGTCCCCATAGACAGCATCCAACTTCGCTTTTATTTCTTCGTATGTTTTTCCATCCAAAAATAAAAATCGAATTACGGATCGATATTGTTCTTTTTCCATTTTATCGCGAAACACGAAACACGTGTGTTACTAATGAATGCCAAATAAAATCTAATCTATGAATCAGTTTGAAATTTAGTTTGGTGTGGTGGGAACCATGGCAGTACACGACGGTAATGCCAACTTCCCTCAGCAACGCCACCTTTCTTCACACACGGGTCAATAAGTATTGATCGTATGAAGTTTTCAAAAGATTTTCGCTCCAATGTTTTAAAAATGTGGGATAGGTCTTTCTAAATTAATCAAATAACATCTAATAAACTGTTTTCTATATTTGGACGCAATTCAGGTAATAAGAAATGCTGTTTCTAGTCAAACCTTATTTTTTCGCACAAAAATGGTTTGGTTTATTGCGGTTCAAGTAACTAAAACAGGGAGTGGTTCGGTTCAAAAATTGTTTGTTTAAAAATCGGTTTGCATCCCTGGCAGCAGCATCATCGTCAACACTAGCACCAATGCCAGTTACAAAAACCACAGCAAAATAAAAGGAGCAGCATGAAAAACGTTTTCAAAAAACTTCTTTCTCTCAGCTTGGTGAAAACTTTTAAGAAGTTTTCAAGTAAAACATGCGTTTTTATTTTTATTTTATGCTACTAAAAAAAATTACCCTTTTTGCAAGAGTGTATATGCAAATTGTATCTATGTACATACAGAGGAATAGAGAATGAAAGAGAAAGGAGACAACTTTTAAAAGGGCGCAAACACATGAAGGAATGTAAAAGTTTGCTTCAGTTATATGAAAAATCATTTGAAAACTATTAATTGGCAATGTTAAATGCAGAAAGACAGCATACGCACACATTTGTGTGCGTATGTAACTAGTATGTATGCATGTATTTTGCTGATAATAATAATAACGAAAAATTTGGCAAACCAATAAGAGAATGAATAAAGTAGGAAAGTAAACACTCCAAAAGTTGAATTGCAATCTTTAAATGCTCTTCCCTTTTAGAACCACAATGCATTAAAATTATACAGGTTGATTAGTTATCTGTAACACACAACATATTAAGCAAAGGGGAGAAGTAAGAAGTATGCCTTCGTGAACTCAGCCTCAATAAATGTTTTATTATTTGTTGGTTACACATATTATACATAATGTCCAATTCTGACGTACACTTCAAAAATGCAACGCTTTTTTCTTATTTCCATTCTTTATTTTTTTACAATTTAATACTGAGAATAGCTTGAACCAGTTGTTAGTAATAGTAATACTGCTGAACTGCTACCTAAGATACCAGGTTTCGAGGTTCGGTACAATAAAAAACCCCAAATAGCAAATAACTTCCAAGGAATAAAACTGAAGATCCTTTCTATTTACGTATAAATGTAACTCGCACAGCCTGAATAAGTGCGAAAAGCTTTAAAGCTTTCGTTGGGTTGTTGCGCGCAATATTTTTAGGTCATAATAGTTAAGCAATCAAGAGCTGTCCCCTATAGACCAAACATTTCGAAAACCACACTTGAAAAATTATCTATTTTTTGTTTGTTTTTTTTTAAAACTACATAGATAGTTAACTTCTGGTTTAGCTTTTCTGTTTAAGCTATTACCACAATCAGTTTCTGCATTGCCACATACGGTAATACTAAAGAATTTCATTCAGTTAAAATTAATTGTGATGCCAGTACCAAGTCGTGGTTAGTTGGGGTTTTCAACTTGTTTGAATATGATTTCAAAATAAAATTTCATTAACACATTTTGTGCTTTTTTTTAAGCTGCACATAGCTTGCTGCAGTGTTCGTGCTTCGTGCATTCTGCTTATGTCTTTCGAGCATTTTATTCTCCTAGCTACATATGTATATACATATACATAAGTAAAAGTATGTACATATACCATATATGTATGCATGTGCGTATTACTGTTTCTTTCGCTTCACCTTGCAATTTTAAAGTCATCTTGCTGACATTGGATATTGAGGTAAACTAGGTAAACTAGTTAAAACTAAGATAGGTACACTACAACAACAACTATTACTGCAACAGCAACTCTTATTACTACCAAAGCAACTACCACAACAACAACTATAACTACTTAGTACTACTGCTACCACCTCTGTATCTTAACGCTTCAATGAATTTAATTATACGCAGTAATGTTCAGACTAAAGCAAACGAAGCAAATTGCAAGCAGCAGCGAAGGATGCAACAAAGCCAGGCAGGCAACTTCATAGGATAATCACGAGCTCTACGAGTTTCGAGTTCTTAAAGTAAAATGCTGTTGTTGCTGACACCTTGTGATTGCAATATTGTTCATTTGAGCACAGTGTGGAATATCATTTTAAATTACATAATGTATTCCACACAAGGATATTTGATTAAAAGAAATATTAATTGCTAAGACTCCGGCTGAGTAAAAAGTTTATTCACGAAAAGATGAGAAGTTTATTATCAATTCAGGTGAAATGGTTCATAAAGTGATGAAATTAGTATATAGGACGGACGAAGGAATGAATGAGTGAATGGCGAATTCTATAAGAAACATTGGTATATTTTCTAAAAATATTTCTATCAATTTATAAATTTAAATAATTCAGAAACCAATAAATATCTTTTTTCGTTCTTTCAATTATATTTCCCTGTTTTCTTAGGCTACTTTAAATTGCTATGAATCACTTTATGGAAATTCCAATATAATTATTTTAGTCTCGTTCGCCACTCCAAATCATCTCATTGATTACAAACATTAAAAATGGATAGCTTCAGTTCGCTGCCATCTGCTGGAATTCTCCATGACTTCAAAGCTAAGTACAGAAAATCATTTAATTCTACTTCCTTATCTCTACAACCTCAGATAAATACGTGTCAGGAAGCAAGCGCCTAATAAGTTTTTCATTTTAACTCGAATCATTTGGATCTTTAAGAAATTATGACGTATCCATGTTGTCACCTCCTTTTTGAAAACGACTGTCTTTTCTCCCGACCACATGTTAAACAACCAATAGACAAACCAAAAATAACAATAATATTTCAATATATTCTATATTATTCTAATATATAAGATCACTGTGGCCGTTGGACTGTTTCACAGAGTGTCAGGGATTCGAATCTCGGCACAGATAAAATCAAAAAGTAGAAAACACAATTTTTCTACACATTAAAAAAACGAGCAAAATAATAAAATAAAAAAATAATGGAAATCAAGCCTTCATAAATGTTTGGTAAGAATGGGCGGCTCCTACATTTCTCAACGAATTTTCATGATATTTTTCATTTAAATTCTTCGGATATTTGCTGAGGATATTATGCAGTTCAGAGCTCTTAATTATTAATAGTTTCTTCAATATAAACCGATAATCTGGCCATAGCAAAATGCAGCTAAACCTAAAACTAATACTTTAAAACGATGTATAAAAATATGGTAAATCTTATCGTTTGCTACAAAAAAGTCAGGGGTGATATAAGATATCAACTGCGTTTTACCATCTTGGCCATCTTGGTTGACATGTGCTAATAAAACGGCCAAGTTGTTAAGTTCCTTCTACCATGTATTGTTATTCACAATGGACATGGAGGTGAATCATTTTAAAAAATATCGATAACAATAGAAATGATTGCCAGTCATTGCGGTTAATTGTCGGAATTGTTTTTGGTTTTTACTATTCATAAGAATATTTAACAATGAGAAGACAAATAATGGCAAATATTTTATTGAATAAAATAGTCAATTAAATTATGAAATGTCTTCGCAATTAAAAACGCTCTTTGAATGCTTTGCCACAATTCGTCTTTGTTTTTAGCTCTGGTACTACCAATCTTCTCTTTGACAATATTCCACAAGTTCTCGATTGGATTAAGGTCAGGAGATTGTGAAGGCCAGGTCATAACGGGAATTCCATTATGGGAAAACCAACCTCGCGCAAGGATTGAGGTGTGCTTTGGGTCGTTATCCTGTTGCATTTGCCATTTCAGGGGCATTTCCCATTCAGCATAAGGAAGCATCACCTCTTGAAGGATGTTTACGTAAAGAAATCTGTCCATTGTTTCTTTTATCCAATACAGAGGGCCCACACCATACCAAGAGAAGCATCCCCATACCATGATGCTTCCACCTCCGTGCTTAAATGTCTTCCTAGTATATTTTGGGCTCAATTCTGCATTTTTCGGGCGTCTAACCCAACGTTTGCCATCACTTCCTACAATATTCACCTTGCTTTCGTCTGTCCATAATACTTTAGGCTATTTTTTCAACTTTTTTGTTTGGGAATCCCCAAAAATTATTTAAATGTAGTGTTGCCACCTAGAAATTTATAAAGTATATACCATACCATTTTCTTCTCTATAAAACACTGTTTTTTTTTTCGTTATTGGCAGCTCACGGTAGGGTTTTTGTACAACCCAGGGATGTTAAGCAACAAAATAGCTATATAGCAGCTATAATTATACTCATACGTGTTATCTTTGCGGTTTTTGTTGTTGCTTTCTCATACAATTATGCAACTAGTTGCGAGTGGCGAATAAAACGCAGCTATTAATACTTTATCCGTAAAATGAATTTTAATAATAAAAAATGCATTTTTTTAGCTCTCTCTGCATTTGTTTTTGTAAATGTTTTTTGTTTCGTGGAATTGAAAAGACGCTACGATTTTTTTTCATTTCTCTCACTTTCCCCTCATATATTTTTTGTTGTTGATATAACGTTATATGCTAACTACATACATATTATCAATATGATCATATAAAATACGTATGTAAGATGTTAGTGGAGTGTGGCCAAGTGAGATAGAAAGAAGTGATAAGTTTAAATACAAGTTGTAAAGTTTTGTTTTGTAGCGTGGGTTCAAAACCCCCTCGAGGTGAATGATTTTTCTTCGTTATTATGCAACTGAATACATAAATACCAAAATATTTTTGATTTTATGCCCAGCTAGTATTTCATAAAGCTTAACTTTTCTTCATCAACACAAAACCTAATGAACTTACAATTTCAAAAATGTCAGACAACACAACAAGAATAACATCACACCATAAAAAACTCAACGCAGCACACTGAAATTGAATTTTCCAACCTCATAAACTTCGCCAACTTAAATTAATTTATTTGTTAAAGTTTGTCGCTCAAGTGTAAGTTTCTGTGAAATTGCGATATAGCCCGTAAGTACCTAACTATGTACAAACAAACATACAAATGAAACGTTACACTCAGAGAAAAATTACCAAGTATCACAGCAAAAGATCTTTAAAATATATTCACAGTCTCTGTCTCTTGAAGCGGAACTAAATGCCCAATTTCTGGTTTGCTTAGGAAAAATAAAATTTCATAAAACTGGAAACGGTCAGTGTATATTCAGAGTTTACATGTTTCTAACTTTCTAGCCTAGTAAAAACTCTCAGAATTTCAAAACAATAGTTTTATGTTTTATCCCAACGAAGTATGTAGTATAATAATTTTTTACTCTTTGAGGTTCGCCAGATTCGAATTATCCTCTAACATTGATATTATTTAGTCATTGGTAAAATTGAATAATTAAAGGGCATTATAAATATCTTTTATGAAACCTCAAAAGAATTGAAAAAGGTATTAAAGGAAAAAGAATTACAAATTATAATTCCAATTACTCTATGGAATTGGAAAAGTAATCAATTCCTTTCCGATGTAATTGATTAATTACTGAGTAATGTAATAGTAATCTAATTGAGTTTACCCAGGTCTGCTCGTTATTACACACCAACAATATATTTCTAGTGTACGAGTATAGTGTACGAGTATATGCATGTACCAAAGAGTCAGGCAGGCATTCCCATTTATGTACATGTATATCTATACAAAGTTTCAGTCAAACCCAAAAGCCTCAGAGACTTTTATCTATGTCTATGTGACTTCCGTTGTGTACAAAAGCATCATCGTTCAATGGCAGCGACAGCAACAGCAACAGCAACAGCAACAGCAACAGCAACAGCTACAGCAGTAATTGTGGATGCCTTTGGTAATGGTATGTGTTTGGAGTACAAGTATGAGTGATAATGTTATTGGTGAATACTAATAGTACGTGCTATATGCACCAACAAAATGTTAGCTTGTTTAATATTTTGTCAGCGTAAAGATGACAAATTTTATTTTGAAATTGTTACAGCTGCTTTTTTGCTCTTTATTTTTGTAGTGCTTTTTCTTCGTTTTCCTATGAAACCATTTAACAAAATGAAAGGCAAAAACACCAGGCAAAAAGAAAAAAACAAAAAGAAAAATGGAAACGACACAAATATTTATTTAATAAGTTTTGTATTGCGAACACACATACACACATACACACACAACTGCAAACGAGTGTCAAGTGTATGGTCGCACGCCTCACAGCTCCTAGTTAAATACCCCTACATTGGATACGTTTGTTGAGTATTTCTATGTATGCGTCGTACATACTAACAATTACTAACTACTTATACGTACATAAATACTCGTACTTATTATATACCATATACGAAGCGAAATGAGTTGTTATTTCATTAAAATGTGTATATATTGAGAGGTTTGAGCTTGCTCTTCTTCTACATACTTTTGCTCGTACACAGCTGAAGTCGTACTAAAGTTTCTGTATTCAATTTTTTAGTTGTAAATTTGTTAATGCAACAAATGATTCGGCGAAATGTTTAATGTTGGTTGGCTTTTGCAAAGTTTCGTTGCGTTTCCTTCGTCGTTGTGGTTTTGATACTGCCAATGGCAAAATTATTACTAATTTTTAATTATTTCTAAGTTTCTTAAAATCTCTTTTGAAGTTTTAATGCAATATTCACAATTATTACTTAGTACATTCTCTGCACTTACCATACAAACTAAATTGCTATATGGTAGTGATAATGATAATTGGAATTAGAAATGATGGAATGAAATAATTGCATAGAATTTTAGTGTAAGTTAATTAGCCCTTAACCTTAAAGGAAAGCCTAAAACTGTTAAATAAATGAATATGGTTAATACGTGGTTTAATTTGTATAACTTTAAATACTATTTGAACTGTGAATATTTAAACAAATCAAAACAAATATAATGTAAAAGATTTTCTACTTGTAACATTTTTAATGCGGGTAATTCCAGCGAGCTTCGACTAAAAAAACAGGGAAACAGTTTGCTACACTCCTTCAATCTTGATAATTTTTTGCATGCCGACTAAGAACAATTTAGGAATTAAGAATATGAATTGTTTACTTCTTAAGAATCGATTTTATAATTACGAGGGGGTAAAAGATGATCGTGGCAAAACGGAAATTGTCACAGAAATTAAGGACAATGCCCTCAATCAATCAAGTATGAAAAAAAATGAGGATGCATTTGAATACACACATAAATGATGGGCAGCACATATGCATCCACTATGCGCACTCCTTCAATCGATAGAGGGATAGAGGGTGCTTATTCGCGTATGATTCATACTCTATTGAAAGAGGACGCTGCCCAACAGTTTCTAGTAAAATTTGGCATTTCAAACAAAAATCATTAGAAATTTCTAGAGCTGAAAAAATTAGCGAGTATAGATTAAAAAAAATAATGGCGAGGCACCAACAAATAGCGATTGTGTTACGGTAAAATCTTCAGCTAAAACTGCGGTTGAGAGAAAGCGAGAATGTAGACTTCGTCGAAAAATGGATTTCGCCCAACAAAATTCAGATTCTGCTATCGTGAAACAAACCCCAAAAACAAGCACCGAGAGATAGCACGAGTGTAGACTTCGCAAAGCAACTTGAGGTACAACATAATTCGAATTTCACTGAAAAACAAGTCACAAAGACTAATGAGTTTATTAGAGCTAATAATTGCATCAACACTCTTTTCATTGAGTACCGACGAATGTCCTCAGACTATACAGCGCCAGGCAGTCATTGAGGTAATGTGATTTGATTATATTTATACAATTACTTAATCGTATATTTTTTTCAATTCAAAATACACACCGTTTGCCGTGTAATTTGCAATAAGTATAATGGGATCCACTACAAAGTAGCAGTAGGTATTGTTTAAGTTTTAATATTTATTTAATTATTTGTAGGCATACTTATATGTATGATACATAAATATACAATATTTATAAATGTATTTATTTCAGTTGATTTTACTTGTGAAATATTAAATTCAATTAAACTCTCGGCAATAACAGAAACAAATGTTAATGGCTTGCTATATTGTCTTGTCCACACAATAGAGGACAAGACAAGCAAACGAACAACGAACAAGTAATGAACGAATAAATAAACAAACAACAAACAACAAACAAAGAAAGCAACCAACCAATCCAGCTAACCAACTAACACAATTGAGCCAGCTGAGGAAGCAGCAGGCAAACAAGCGAGGAATAGCATCAGCAATTATGTACAAATGGCTTGGGTTAAGTAATCCTCGTGATACTCGTCGTCGTTGTTCTTGTAATCGTACTTGCTCAACTATAAGTGCCGTACGAGTATGTGGGCACACACATACATAAATACAGGCACATGCAACGAAACGAAGCGCATAAATCAAAATTTCACAATTACGCCTCATTTAAATTCAAGTGAAAATTTAAATTTATTGCCGTAAATGTACACATGTACCCGATCACATGGTCATAATGCTGCTGCCATGGCTGATCCTACTGCTATAGCACTTGATACTTTCATACTATGTAGTTATGGTGCATGTATGTATATGTGTGTGTGTTTACTTAACAACGCACTTCCGGTAGTTATTTCCGTTCTGCAAGCAATCGTCGTCGTATAGGAGGAATATCAGCAACATTTTTAAATGGAATTATTACTGAACAAACAAATTGCAAAATTTACACGAGAGAAGTATACATAAGTACATATGTGTCTGTGTACACACGCATACGCACAAACAATGTGAATATTTCATAACTACGTCATTTTATAACTACCACACCACTACTATCACAACTAGTACATAAGTATGTAAATGTACATAGTATGTATGTTTGTATGTAGTACATATATTGTGTCAATGGTGTGTATTTAAATATGCACTCGCCTCTTTCTACGCAGTCAATGTTAGTGTGTGGTACGCTTGTGTATGAGTGTGTTTGTGTGAGAGGAATATGAATTATTACATTGGCCATGCACTGCAAGTACTTTTCACAGAGTAGTTGGTTGTTGGCTGGCAGTTTTTGCAGCTGCAGTTGGTACTGTGAGTCTATTGTAGTACATTTATTCAAGTTGATATTTCACTTACATACAGTACAATATTAAATACTACATACCTTCATATTTCAATATTAATAGTATATAGAAATATATAGGAAGACAACATATTAAAGTCAGCTTCATTGTCCGAAACAATTGCAGCTGCGGAGATGGTGTGTTGAGGGAAACAGGACGAGAGCAACGTATGTCAATCCGGCAGCGTAAGGTGAAGCTCATGTCCACAAAAACCTAATGCCGGCACATTTGTTAGTTCCAATGCAGTACACTTTAAATATAATTTTCGTTTATTTAAGAATTGCATACAAATATGCGCACATACACACACAGACATGTCGGAGTATGTATAGTATGCACACATACGTTTGTGTATAGACTTGAACGTGCATATGTATTTCATAATTACGACAAACAAATTTTGGCTAAATATTCCCTCTTCTACATTTTCTAAATCCTTTAATGGGTTTTCATCATTCCAGAGGATACATGAATATGATTTTCATTCATGCATATAAGTCAATATTTATATCAAATATGGAAACTTTTTTGTTAGAATTTACATAACTTCGATCATTTAATAAAATAACTAATCAGGGCATGTTGAGGGGGAGCTTAGGGCTAATTTAGAAGAAAATGGCTGTTTTATAGTAAGACACTTAAGGTAGAACGGCCCATTGTGATACCACTTGCTAGTATCTACAGTTTAACGCCTGTTCCGAACCTGTGGGGTGGTAATTTGTAATCACTTGGTGATTTTGCCATTGCCTTCCAAGAGGTATATTTGCACATTTCCTTATAGTTTTCGTTGATTGTGGATAGTGTGCTACCCACTAGACTATCGAGGCCGTCTTTTAGGCGGAAGAAGCGAGAACAATTCCCCCAGGCGGAACTTTGTACTTGAATGACTTTCATAAACACCTTCTATACATTTTTCGATTTATATTTTCTAATTTGTCAAGTATCAATATTTTTTTCCACAATATTGTTTACAAATCGAAAATTCTATACACTTACATAAATCTAAAGCAATCGAATAACATTCACAGAAAGTATCAGAGATACGTAATTATTCAATCGAAAAATATAGAAAATATACACATGAATTTATTGGTATTTTTTGGTGTTGAGTAAGATTTAATAGTATTTTGGATTAGAAACGCTAAGTTTTGGGCTAAATTTATTTTCTTTTAATGGCACAACAACCCATCGAGGGCCTATGCCGAGCTTTTTGTCAACATATGATATCTTTTGACACTACTAGTTTTCGAAGCAGCTTGTCACTAACTCCTGTCCAGAATCCTGTAGAACAACAGCAAAGTGTAGAAAAATCAATGAGAGAGAGATATCGTGGAAGGTGAGATGAAATAAAGTGTAGGTTGATGATGTGCTCATGTGAAATATGCCGGAAAACCCGAATTCTGTTATTGTTGCCAAAACTGCGTATCAAAAGCTGATAATTTATGGTAGGTATCACTTACGAAATGGAAGACTATGTAGTGGGAGAACTTACCCCAGATTTTGGGTAACTTGTCACAACGAAGTTTAGATTTTCAAAAATTTACTAAAAATTTCCAATTTCTCTTCAGGTAACTACTCAGCGCCAATTCAAGGATGTAGCTTTTAACTTTTTAATAAAATGGACATTTACTTCTTCCCTTGAACCCTGAATTTCATATTAACACACAGTTAAATTTAAATTTATTTATTGAAGACTTTCATCAAACACGTTTTTTATGTAAACAAAAACTCTGATGATCTACTTAGTAAGCTTAAGTGCTCTTTTTCCGTAATTTATGAGTACTATTCATTAATATTATTCAATAAATTGATGTATGAAAGGCTTTTACTATAGTTTTAATATTATTATTGATATTCGATATTGATACTTTGAACGATGATGTAGTCAATGTTGATGATAGTAAACTCACAATAATAGATTTATATTGTATACACATTATTGCGAATCTATTTAATTAAGTTGTCACCGCATTTCCAGGCTATAAATAATGAAATTGCATTCGCGGTTTTATACTTTGATACATTTAAGGATACATATAACTATATAATGTATTAACACACACACACACACAGAAATACATGTGTATGCGCTGTGTAGGGTACGCATACCATGGGCTTATATTGCTCGTATAACAAAAATATTATTTACCTACAACTTTAACTATACATCCTAGGGAACCCTAGGAGGGGGAGGGGAGGAAGCTTTTAACGTTGCAACGAGCCTTACCCACAAATACCCATACATTATGATTTTTGTTCCTGAACAAACCCAAATATTGAAAGGATGGAAAATAAACACCCTCCTGGATACGCTACTGCTCATAGTGCATACATATACCGTTAATATTTTATTTTCTTAAAAGTCGACATAAGGGAAAATACTCTATGTATGCTGTGTTTGATATTTGACTCACTATGCAAATTATTATAAATTATAACTATCATAATTTAAAAGGTTGTTTTAACTTTACACCTTCAGCTTTTGAATATGTAGGTGTAAATTAATCATATCAGATAAATTGAAAATTTTAAATGTTTTTTCCCCAAAATTTAAGTTCTTTTCAGTTATGACAGTCTTGCAGCAAACGAGCGATATTTACATAAATAGCTACTCCCCCGAAGATTGTCCAAGAGTGTAAGAGGAAACTTAGATCAGTCGCAAGACTGCATCAGCTCCATCTTATCTGGGTTCCTGGGCACTGTGGAGTTCCTGGCCGACTGTGGATTAAAAAACATGCCTTTGGGACCAGAGCCAATAGTCGGGACCAGTTTGGCAGGTGCTATGCATTGGATAAAATCTTATGCTAATGAATTACATAAGAGACGCTGGTCCAGTCTAAACATCTGTAAAACGGCTAAGTGTTTTGTGATTTGTCCCAACAGGAAGGCAGCAGAATTCCTTCTTAAATTAGGAAGGAAGGGCATGCGCCGGATGGTGGGACTCATCACAGGACATAATCCATGGGGCCAACATATGACCACCATCGGCATCACCGAGGACCCGACCTGCACATCTTGTCTGGAGGAGGTGGACAGCACAGATCATTTTCTCTGCACATGTCCCACCTTTGCCAGAACGAGATGGGGCATGTTGGGTTTCGATGTCACAGGAATGGACAAAGTTCACTCCTTCCCCTTCTGCGATCTTCTGAGAATTGTGAGAGAATCCGGGAAATTTGCGGAAGAGAATATAGTCTCCCTATAACCCCTTTTTCAACTTTTCCCCTCTTTTTCTCTAACCTCTTACTTACTGTCACCTCTTCTTCTTTTCCTAGGCCTTAAGTTCAATGGGCTACATAGCCTGAGTGCTTGAGGAACTGTCCTACACTCGTAGGTCAGGTTCTCGGCCTTCTTCACAGCCATCCATCCACTCCCCTGACTTTAAGAACTTCTCAGTTATTTATCTTTATACACGTAAATTAAATTTCAAAATGATAGAATATTTGCATCAGTTATATGTTCTTACTTTTCACTCGAGCGATAATGAAATAACTTTTAAATATTTACTATGTACATACGTATGGTATATTGTAATTCACTCACCTTTCTACGTCCACAACAAAGCATTCTTCGCGCACGCGAATGTCCTGTAGCTGCTTTCAATCGAGTAAATTTCTTCTTCCACTGCATTTAGTGGTAGTGATGTGGGTGCGACACGGCGTATCTATTGCACGTTTCGGCTGTTGAATTCGGCATTACAATAAATGGCGTCTTTAGGCACCTCCTGCTCCGAAATGAGAGGCGACAACCCACCAACGACCACTTGCGGCAATATGCCCAATTATTGCAGCTGCAATCTGACGATCGGAATGCATTGGTTGCTGTGCATTTTACTTTTCTATTAACGTTTTCGATACAACTTCTATCTTTACAAACAATTTCAAACCGAAGGAAAATAACAACATGCAGCAACACAAAATTCGTTGGTTGCACCGAGATCTCACAGGCGGTTGTTGAATTTTGCGAGATTTCCTTGGAAAATATTTATTGTATTTAGTTTGGTTTTTATGTCGCGTGTTGTTTCGACTGCTGAAAAGAAGTGGGAAGAAATAGATTTCATTAGATTTTATTAGTAACAGGATTACAATATTTTAAATGGAAATTCTAGATTAAGATTTCAGTTTGTTTTTATAACGGCAAGGCATCATCATCAACATCTCCAACAATTGAACATTTTTGGTAAGCACACACACAAGCTAGTTTGATGCCCAAAATAAAATGTCAACAGCATATCCTCCATCGCATCTTCTATGCATCCACACATATTGAAATGAAGGATGCTCAAATCTTAAAGTCTTTATGTAAAAGCATCCACTGTCATGTCCATGTCATTACGGAAATGTGAGTCTGACATGATGGAGATGTTATCCTACTCCGGCAAACTAAGCCGACATGTGTCACACCAATATGACTGCTCTCTGCTGCCGTTGAGTATACATACGTATATACACACATAAATTGCATACACACATACTTACACATAACTTACACATATTCGTTCATATGTACATACATATTTATGTATGTAAGTTTTGCTTTTTTTGTGTTCAAATGTTTTTCGTGACATTTTCTAAATAATTATTTTTATTTTTTGGTAGTTGATATTTTTTCTTGCAAAGCTGCATGCATGAAGAGCTTTTCTTTCATTCGGTAAATGGAATATAATATTTCATGGAACATTAGTACTAAGCATTTTTGATCATTAACTCTAAGAAGGATAACACTAGTCAATACTATGAATTTAGTACAGCTGAGATACTCAAGCTTTACGTACAAGTTTAAATTTCATACTATAACCTGGAAGATTTTAAGAAAAGCGAGGACTTTTATTGCACTATGTGCTATGTGATAAAATTAAGGTAAATTTTTATAAAACTATGCCCACTTACACATACTAGGCTTACTTTACTTTACTTTTAATGGCACAACAGCCCATGGAGGGCCTAGGCCTAGTCTTTCGCATCCACTCATGTTGTGAGTTTTATATTTGTACATGAATGGAAGGGACCTACAGTTTAATGCCGAATCCGAACGACGAAGTGAAAAGCCTTTCATAGCAATTTTTACTTTTGTAGGTTTGCCCTACCAAGCGGTGGTGCCGTGTAGAAAAAATGTTTCTACTTTTTGATTTTGACTGTGCCGAGATTCGAACCTCGGACACTCTGCGTAGCAGTCCAACGCACTACCACTACGCCACAGCGACCACACATACTAGGCAAGGTACTCAAATAGTCACCGTGGTGTAGTTGGTAAAGTTCAGCGTTCAAAACTCGGTACGTGCAAAAATCAAAAAGTAGAAGAACATTTTATCTGCACAACACCATCTCTTGGCAGGCAATGTCAAGCTTTTCACTTCGCCGTTTGGATTCGACATAAAACTGTAGGTCCTTTTTATTCAAGTACAAATATAACATGCACTATATGCATGGATACGAGTAGCTCGGCATAGGCCATCCGTGGAGTGTTGTGCCATTAAACAATAAAGAAGAATAAATCAACAATTATTTTTTAAAAAGTTTACATCACTTTTTTTTTTATAAATTCAACACTCAGGGTGTACCCCTATGAATGCAGAGCATTGTATTGAATAGAAGGAAGATTGATAGGTGGGAGGAAGAAGGAGGGAAAATGAGAGTGGGAATGCAATCACACAGTATACCGATAAAGAGATAGACAGCCACAAGTGTTATACCATAATGAACTTCAGTTTTATCAGTGTCGACTATAACCGCATGTAGCGCCAAAGGCCAAGCTTTTCGCATCCACTCATGTTGTGCGTCTTATACTTATTTGTGCATGAATGGAAGGCACCTACCTTTTTAATGCCGAATCCGAACGGCGAAGTGAAAAGCTTTCCATAAGCAATTTTTACTCTTGTAGGTTTGCCATTGCCTGCCAAGAGGTGGTGCTGTCTACAAATTTTGTTGTTGTTGCTTTTTTTTTATATATATACTTGATTAATTTTAATTTTAATTTTGTTTTGCCTGTGCTGAGATTCGAACCCCTGACACTCTGACAGTTTTTCTCTTACACTTAACACTTTCGAGATATTTGCTATCCAAAAACTTCTGTTTTAGATATAATTTATATGTGAAGTTTATAGCAAAAATTTTTTAATTTTTTAGCGTTAGAATAAAATAATATGAACATGGTTCAAAAGTCTGAAAAAATAAAGTTACTGAATATCATGCTTCAGGTCTGACAATGATCAATATTCTTCCACTTAAATTTAAAAGAAAAAGATTTGTAAGCATTGTAAAACATTTCGGTGAATTCTGGACTTTCATCTTTGTGATCCAAGGTCGTATTCTAGACATATCCTAATCAAATATTTATCTTTCTGCAAAAATAATTATTTATATTGATGACTTTCGATTGGTCGAAATTTTACTCAATAGCAATTATTAAATTTCAATGTGTTTGCATTTTATGAAAACTAATTTCAACGGGTGTGTATTGGTATGTTACAACAGCAAATTTCACATTTCCACATTTGTGCATACATTAAGAAATAAAGGATTCAGTGTAGTTGAAAGCAAAATTACATGAATAATGGCTCAATAAAAACTATTTTCGCTTTAAAAAAAACGCATATAAGTGCATAGAATATTTTCACAATTTATGATGCAAATAAGAAATATAAAACAGAGAAATAGAACAAAAAAAAAACAAAAATCTATGTTAAAGTATCATAAAGAAACCAACCCATAAAAACATATACGTAATCGTAAAAGAAGAGCATGAGCAAAAAACGAATGGCTCAAAAGAAATTAAATTATGTATGTTGGCAACATCGCCAACCACATAAAAAACGAAAACGATAAAACAGAAACCAACAAGCCACAAATTCAATGCTTAGCGTTCAGCGTCAGTTCTAACACCAGAACCAGAGTGAGTGCCAGAGTGCTAGTCCCAGAAGTCATGCTAGCACTGGTATCCGTTTGAAGGCATCGCAGGCGGGAGCAACTGCAGTGGTATACAATATATATACTCATATTCCGATTCGTATGCATGTATGCGTACGTACATATGCATTGAGAAGAGCAAAAGCAGAAAACACACACGGAAAAACAACAAGAATGAAAGAAATAATAAAATAAAATGAGAACAATCGTAATGCAAGCGCAGCCTTAATGGCTGCTGACAGAACTAAAAAAGCTAGCGCAGGAGGTATTGATTGAAAAAAAGCAGCCAAGACATGCAATATACTTATACTCGCAGAAGGGACATTCATACCATACATACTTGTACATATAGATTCGAAAATGAATTTAATTCAAGCGCCGAAAAGTATACAACGTTACGCAGATTATACCAACCGGAAATTATTGTTCTTGTATGCATGAGTTGTGAGCATCGAAAAAGAAAAGATCTAGCGATTTTTATTATCTTGTGTTAAAAAGTAAAAGTCAGATAAGATATTAATATAAAGCGAAGACTAAGAATGCTGCCAATAAATGAATTAATTACTTCATCAGTCAATTGGGAAATTAACATAGTATAAGTATAATGAATTGAGACATTATCCAGCAAAATTTAAATATCTCAATTCAATGCTAATGACAACCCAATGCTTGTCACATCAGCATTTAGAAAATAAATCGTGACGAGGTCCAAATGGATTACAAAGTAATTGCGGGAGTGTACTTTGAAGGCCTTAATATTTTCGAGTCCCTTCGACTTAAGGACGAAGCCAGTGTTTTCCAAACTAAATTTCTAACAACAAGAGAAGCATGCGAACTTTACTTACTTACTTTTAATGGCACAACAGCCCATGGAGGGCCTAGGCCGACCTTTTCGCATCCACTCATGTTGTGCGGGTTATATTTGTACATGAATGGAAGGGACCTACAGTTTAATGCCGAATCCGAACGGCGAAGTGAAAAGCTTTTCATAGCAATTTTTACTCTTGTAGGTTTGCCATTGCCTGCCAAGAGGTGGTGCCGTGTAGAAAAATTATTTTTTCTACTTTTTGATTTTGCCTGTGCCGAGATTCGAACCCCGGACACTCTGCGCAGCAGTCCAACGCACTACCACTACGCCACAGCGACCACTGCATGCATGCGAACCCACAATCAAATTTCAAGACAAAGTTAATTTTTCTATTTTTACAGAGTTTTCGAATGCAATGGAAGAGCTTATGAATAGGCCAAGCAAGGTTTAACTAAGAGCTTGGTTGAGTTCACTCTCTCTGTTTCTGTCCTGCTTTTGCCAAGACTAGATTGACAATATTTCATAAAATATTCCAAAGTTTTTATAGCAAAACTTACTATTGTTTGCTTCAAAATATAATATATATAACGAGTATATATTTATTAATATTAAAATATTTTATGTATGTTTGTAAGTATATTATCTGCATGAGCTTAAATATATTAAATATGTAGACATTTTTTTTTTTTTTTTTTTTGTGGAAATGTTACTTCAATATTTGGATAATTTCACTGCACTCTTTCTGCTCCATACTCTCCTCCGCTTGCCTTGTTCCATATTCGCCTACGAGGAAAAACAGGGTATTTTTAATTAAGTCCTACTAGCGATATCCTCCTGCTGCATTTGCATTCTACTCAACACTAGGCATGTATGCATGCAGCAAACACATACAGACACATACATAGATAGATGCATATGTATGCAGAGAACATGCATTCTTATCTGACATTTTGCCACATTTTGTGGCATCCATAGCCAACGAGCAAGCGGCAAACGAACGCGCGCAATACAATTCACGTTACACTATCAATGAAGGAAATGCATGCAGCCAGTAATGTTGCCTGCCATGCCGTCATGTCAGCATGCTGCAACGCACACAGCAGACTCAGCCTCTTCATTCGTGCCTATTTCGGCACTATTTTATTCTACAGTGCTCCCCACTCAATCCTTCTCATTCGTTTCCTCAGCAAACTCATTTTTATGTTCATGTGTATTTCTGAGATTTTTCGCTATAAACCATTTTTTATAGGGGCTGAAAGAGTGGGCGGTATATATGTTATTGCCCACATCTTTATCCTCTAAATATGCAATAAAACGAGCAACGATGAAAAAAGCGAGACAGAAACAGAGGATGAAGAAGAATCTAACAAAAATCGCAACATGTTTCAAATGCAAAGCACTAGTAATATAGCAAAGTTTTCGAATATTGCTGCAGTGTATCGTATGCAACTCTACTTCAAATCATTCGTATAATATTGTACTCGTATTTCATCTCATGACAACTGACGAGCAGCCCCCAGCAAGGCAAAGAGCTCAACACAGCTTCATACGGTAGCAATAGACGCAGCCAAAAACATATTTTTCTTCTGCTGCTGCTTTATTTCTGCTACCAACTCACAACTGTTAGTGATATTTTGTATTCCAATGAACTTGTGACACATTCACATACTTACTTGTTCCATACATCTTACATACAATGTATGGAACACAAATAACAATAACAAAAAAATTACATCCGCCCAACTACCACTTTATTCATAATTTTCAAAATATGTGTGTAACAATGTCATGTTGTCTGCCTGTACGAGTATATATTTATGTATGCGCGATAGCAACAAAAATACATAGCAGCAACAATATCTAGTTACACGACGACATTTATTACACAATGTTGTATATCACAGAAAAATAATGTCTAGGCAATTACTTTGTTTTAGACTTATTTATTTTTCTTTTTCTTTTTCTTTTTACTTTTCCTATATATTGTATTTGCAAATAGTAATAATTCCGAAAGACAATGAGTATTTCCTTCTAATGTTCTGTGCAGTCTGTATCCATGATTACAAATCACTGTAGTTAGTCTGTGATAATGAGGTTATATCTTATTAATAGAACACAGACCGAATGATTACTCTCCAATTGGAAAAGCTTGCGACAGAAAAGTGTGAATTGATTTGAATCCTCAGTGGCATTATTTTTCTTATCAAATTTGTTACTAATTTTAGTAAACTTTTCTATTTTTGCCTATTTCACTCACAGCATGCGACTGATGGTAGCAGATATGGAACGCTGAAAAACTTGTGCTGTAAATGACATAAATTTTATTCAGCGAATAAACCAGTTTTTTTGGGGCATTATTAACATATTTCGAGACACATTTGATATAAAATATAAATAAATTACTAAAAATTACTCTAACCATGAATTTTGAAGTGCATTTCCTCTTCTCTAAAAAACATTTTCAAGTCGAAAAACACACAAGTCGGTAAAAGTCACAAATCTCTCTATGCCTTTTATAAATTGCATGCCATGTATTTGTATGAAACAGAGCGTGCACCTACAAAAGTTATGCTGTAAACATAATCATAACTGATTCCGAATTTTTCCTTTAGATATTTGTAGATGAGGGCTTAAACTTAAGTCCTAAGTACCAGGCATTTCTTCCAATCTATCACGACAGGTTTTCCCGCGACATTTGATTAAGTCTCCCAAATTATTTTTTTTTAATTCAATTGTCTCAAAAACCTAACGTTATGGAATATTTTCATAGCCCAATTCGATTTCCATACATACATATCGTAGCTTGAGAAATCAGTTACCGTAAACCCCATTTCATTTTTGAGTAAAAAATTAAGTTCTGCTCGTCAAAACATTTTCTTCTATCTAATTTCATTCCCGAGTTAATGAGTATGTACTTTTCTGTACATGGAACCAAAATGGAGATTAACCGAAACTCATTGCGAATTGTAATATCATTGAGTTCGAGATCTGAAAATCATATATTTTGATCACATATCAGATATATGTTACATATCCAAAGTAGCAGAGAAAAAAAATAAAAAAATTTCTATCGACTATTTTAGTTAACAATTAATTTAAAACTTTAAACTCAATGTACTCGAAATGAAATTTAGCATATTGTCTTGTGGCGTAGTAGTTCGTTGGACTGTTACGCAGAATGTCCGGTGTTCGAATCTCGACACAGACAAAATCAAATGTAGAAATAAGAATTTTTCTACACAATACCACCTCTTGGCAGGCAATGGCAAACCTACAAAAGTAAGAAAATTTTATCACCGCCGTTCGGATTCGGCATAAAACTGTGAGTCCCTTCCATTCATGTAGAAATATAACACGCACAACATGAATGGATGTGAAAAGCTCGGTATAGGTCCGCCATGGGCTGCTTTGCCATTTAAAGGCGAAAAAGAATGAAATTTTGCGTACACAGTAAATCAAGGGTCGATACGTCATTTACACTATTGCACTGCGTAAAAATTGAAGGGGAACACTGAAATTTACTACGATAACATATTTCAACAATATGAAAACATCAAAAACAAAGCTTCAAACGTTGTTGGTGAAAATGTAAAAGACTAGGTAAAGAGTGTGTATGTGTGTGTAGGGGAGAGAGAATGAGGGAGAGAGAGCAAAGTTATGAATAGCAATTGAGCAAAATTACAGTTTATTGAATGCATTTTCATTTCCATTTCCGTAGAAGCAAAGAAAAATTTAAATATAAAGAAATTGAGCTCATATTCATTTTCATCCTCTCTCTCTCTCTCTCTCTCTTATTAACTCGCTCTTACTCGAATGGAATGAAATGAAATGAAATGAAATGAAATGAAATGAAATGAAATGAAGAACTAACCAGAGTTACCATTTTGACTTTTTCAATTTGGTACATTTTTGGTCAAACATTTTTGGTATATAATACTTTGTGTTATCATTTTTACGCTTCTGAAATGCAATTAATGTGATTTATCTTCTTGCATTGAGGTTCGATGGGAATTTTTTTTTTAGTTTGACATGTGTTCTTTCTCTCTATACCATTCTTCTTTGTATTTGAAAAATTATTTTTTTTATTAGAAAAAAAGAAAAGAAAAAAGTACAAGTACACCTCTTGAAAGGCAATGGGAAAGCTACCAAGTGATAACAAATTGCCACGTCTCTGTCCAGAATGGGCCGTTCTGGCCTAAATTTTTTACAAGTAGATGATAGAAAATTTGTCTTCTTCTTTTCGGCAACCCTGCAACTAACTGAACTCTCTTTGGACAGAAAGTGAATGAGTGTGCGAGAGAGTGTAAATTGACGTAGAAATAAAATCCAAATAACTACGTATATGTTAATCGATCGATTTGTGACGAAACTTTTGCCTTTATATTCAGTTTTGTTATTGTGTTTGTTCCCGTTCTTGGTATTGTTTTTGAATTCACCCTTTGTATTTCACATTAACTCCTATGTAAAAAATCATTGGCACTCCACCGCTAGAATTCAAGCAACCACCCCTTAATCCATCAGAATGGTATGAGCTCACTAGCTCACTGACACACACTTCATTACTCGCCGCTGCTTGTCACATAATTCAGCTCACCTCTACCTCATTCCACCCATCCGCCAACAGCCGACAACAGCCGATAACCAACACTTTTTCGTTCTAAGTACATACGTACATACAATCGCTAGCAAGAGGTGGAGAGAAAACGTGCGTTTAAATACAACAAAATAGAATAAATGACAAAACAACAACAGCAACAACAACAGCAGTAACAACAACAGCATTGGCACAAAAATTTCTATACACTCCAGCAATGAAAATTCACACACACATAGACACCAAAAAAAAGGACAAAGTAGAAAAAGAAATGTGAAAATTAGGAATTGGAATACAACGATGTGGGGGTGGATTTTTTGTTCAACTTTTTCCTATTTTTGTTTTTTTTTTTTTGTATTTGTTTTTGTTGATAAAAAAAAAGAACCAAATCCGTATAAAATGTTTGTTTTTCGTTGATTTCGCAACTTTTTGTGATGTGCAAATTTTTGTTGCACTAAAGTGGAGCATTTTTCTTGCTTTATTTAATTTAAGTTTTATTTTTTTTAATTCCTTTTTGTTTTTACCTATTAATTTTCTTATTATATATAAGAAAATTAATAATATATATATATAATTAATTAATAATATAATAATTATATTATCCTATATAATATTAAAGCTATATCAGAACATCCAATTCAAATAAGGTTTTATTTTTTTCCAAATCGTTGTTAAAACAATCAATAAATACTGGCATGCAGATTTTGGTTTCCCTATTAAATTTTACACTTTACATAAAATCTAACAAATTCCATGGTCTGAAAAATTATTTGCACGTACAGATTTTATGGTGCAATACTCTAACAGAACAGTATACTACTTAGTAGTTGCTAGGTTAGTGTTCCAATCAAAAGACCCCAAATCTTCAGAACCAACAGAAGCTGGACGATTTCTTTACTGCAATTCGCGTATTGTTCTAATCATAAAATTTTTCGCGATATATCGTTGCCTCCCACCAATATTCACTATATACTAAATACTACTAATCTCTGAAGTTCAATCCTGGTCCAATGGGAGTTATTTGCCTATATACAGATCCCCCAGCTAATAGTGATGTAGATAGGATTTAGGAGTTGGAGAGAGACGTTTCCAATAAAATCGCCTTTTTATACATTGGTAAAAAAAAGCCACTTGACGTTGTCAACCCATAAACCCAATTAGAGTATTGTTCCTGCAATATTTATATTCAATATAAAAAAAAAATTTTAACCCTAAAGCTGTAGTTAATTTTTAAGCGCAGTGTTATTCAACATCTTTAAAAATTGTTTTCACAAAAAATTTGAATAAAATATTGCGTAGTTCCTCGACTTTGAGCAGTTTCATCACCCAGTTTATTAATTTTTTTTGTTATAATATAGACAACTTCCTGGATTATTGCTTTTTTCGAATCAGAAAATAGACTTTTTGTTGTAATTTGGAAATTGGCATAGCTGGCAACAAATGCAACAAATCCGCAAATCGAGAATATAAATTAAAGATTGTGCGTAAGGGTGGGCATATTTCCTCTATCTAGCCCTTCTACCTACGCCACTGGTTTTAAGTATTTTATATAAACGAAAGATGTGATATAAGCGATCACTTACCTTTTCCCAGTGTGGCATCCAATTTTGTACCACAAGTTTCAACGTTGCACGATTGAAACATACATATTTTCATATAACATTGGGAGTGTATGAATTAAATGACAGGAACAAAACTCGTAAATAAATGTAGTGCGACGTGAGAGGGCGCTCTTTATTTCAGCTTCGATTTGTTTTAATTTCCGTTGATGCTGCAGAGCACTTCCGGCAGTGAATAGAGCCACGACGAGTGTTGATGATTATGACTGCGACGACAATGACGATTATGATGAGCAACGATGGTGGTGGAATATATGCAGTGGAATTTCTGATGGATGCTACAAAAACTTGCAATTTGCCAAGCGATGTGATGCGATGCTATGCGATGCAATGCGAAGCGAAGCGATGGATGCAGTTAATGATGACGTTGCTTGCTAGTGCTTGCTTTTGTTTTTGGTATTGCTGTTGTTGTTGTTTGGGTTTTTATTTTGGCCCTTCAATTTAATGAGAGTTTTAGAATTTACGCTAAAAGGTAGATCGTTGTTTAGCCGATGTCAATGGTGATGATGCTTGTGAAAATAATGAAAATGACCGGTGAATAGACACATACACACACACACACGCTTGCACACACAGATATACACTAAATACTACGAGCTACGACTAAAACCGATGATGGCGGCATTGCCAAAATGTGGATGAAGCGAGACGACAACGGCAGCGACGGTAGTGGTGGCAATAGTGGTGGCTACGACGCTCCGATGCTCCGATGCTTGTCGATTGATACTTTCCTGGTGCTTGCTTGCTTACTTAGCTGGTAGTAATGTAATTGCGAAGAGGATGCTGCCGATGCTGCTCATGTTGGCTATTGTAGCTGTGATGGTTTTGGTGGTGGTGGTGGTGATGGTGATGGTGGTGGCGGCGGTGTAGTAGTAGAAAAATCTCGTTGTAGTATTTCGGTGGTCAATAATCGCATTGCTTAGCACAAATAAAATTACTTTTCACGCACTTTTTTCAATTTATATTAAACTCTTTAATCATTTATTTTTAGATTGTGTATTTTCTCTCTCCTTCTCTCTCTCTCTCTCCTGCTATATATAGCACACAATTTTCCTTTGAAATTAACAATTTTACGTGAATTTCAAGTAAACCCTTTCAAATTTTGTTTTAACTTGTTTTATAAATTTTTCACTTTGCAATTCTTATTTTTGCTAAATTGATTTTTGAGTTATGAGAATGAATTTTTCTTATTTTCTATGAAGCGACGAAGGAATGCGTCCGAATGGCAGTGCGAAGCTTTTTCTTATGGATTGTCGTCGTTGCCGTAGTGGTATAACGGTTTCTTTCTTTCGTACTTGCTCCTTTTTCACTATACACTCTCACGTCCCGAATTGTTTTATATATGTTTGTATATATACCACGAATAAACCCAGCAAAAAATTCTACCTACATAATTATGTAAAGCGTTTTTCAATACAGACATAACAATTTTGTATTTAAATATAAAAGCATCCTTAAATATTTTTTGTATTTGGCAATGTCAAAAATTCATTCCGAGATTTAAATTTTTGTCATAGTGAAAAATTATTTTCAATTCGATAAACTTTAGTGTTAAAGTGTAGATAAGAGGTTGAAGAACTGGATCTAAACCATTTTTTCCATCTGGAATCTGGATTCCTTATTTCTTATACAATGTAAGCAAAAAATCTCCATTTCGTCCAAAATGGAGGTACGTGGTTGAAGAATAGAGGGAGTGATGTGAAAGTACGCGTGTATATACATATGTATATCACTGCTATATCGTAGGAATACAAGGATGCTCGGTTTACTACCGAGACTGAGGTCTAAAGATATCTTCATAATCAAATATTCGATGTTGATTCCTTTTGAGTTAATCGTGGCATTACTAAGTTTAGATATAGATAGTTTCATATTAATTTCCTGCTGGGTTATTACTATGAAGTATTATGATTTCGCGATAGCAATTCGAAATAGAAGAACAACAGCGGCAGCAGCAAATAACTACTGTTCCGAATTTTTGATTTCGAAACGCACTTTTTGCACTTCGTGTTGTACCGTTATTTCGGCGTTTGCACAATGTGTGCGTAAGCGAGATAACAAGATGTATGCATAATATTGAATTTCAGTATAATAAAATATCCTGTTTGCAAATGCAACCAGAGAGTGATGAGCAAAATACCAGCCGGAGAGAGTGAGCGCAAAGCAATTCCAGGAATATACACAAAGTTAGGAGAGAAATAATAAGTAAGTAAAAAATGAGAGAGCGAACGCAATAAAAAAATAGCACACAGGATAAATCAAATTTGGAACAGGATGGATGGAGGAACGCTCTCGGGCAATTACTGGGAACTGGATTACTATATACTTCCAATGAATGCCGAAAAAACTTTTAACTTCATTTTTCTTTTCAACTTATTTTTTGCAATTGCACTTTGTTCTTACTTTTATCAAATTTTCGTGTATCGAATTTACTCTACTTTTTCTTGCCTGTCTATGCACAACATAAACATTTTATATACAATAGTTAAATAGTACACGCGTATTTACATATTTATTTTATGCATTTCTTATTGTTTTATCTTTTCTATTATTATCGTGGAAAAAAAGTTAATTTTTATTTCCAATTCTTGCGCTTTAATTGTTCCGTGTATCCGCGCGATACTGCACCACAAACGCAAGTGAATACATCTAAGAGTGAACTTTTCGAGAGAGCACAAGTCAGTAACTGTAACTGTAGTGACACCAAAAACAAAAAGCAGAAAAAGGGGATAAAAGTTTATTTACTACAAAAGCGAGCGAGGAAAGAAAATGTTCATCCGTTAAACGTGCGCATTTCATCGGTATTCAGTGCGAACTTTCGCACGATATAGGTATGTTAAGGCTTCTTCCATATTCCATACAATACCATAGTGATACAAATCAGCTGTGTTTCTACTTCTGTCGTAAAAAACAATAACAATATTAGAGTAATATTTAAAACAAACTCTACTTGAAACGAGATACACTCTTAAGTATTCAATGAATTGATTTGAGTTTCTATTTCCTTTTACTCATATTTTTTTGTCACGACCCGAGACGTGACCTGTCATAGAAGGCTAAACTTTAAAATTTCGGTATAGATGTCCTCCTGTGGGGTGCATATACATATCGCTCGTTTGCTGCAAGACTGTCATGTATCAAAAAACATAAATTCTTTGAGAAAGATATTTATACTTTTCAATATACGTGGTCGCTGTGGCGTAGTGGTAGTGCGTTGGACTGCTACGCAGAGTGTCCGGGGTTCGAATCTCGGCACAGGCAAAATCAAAAAGTAGATAAAGTAATTGTTCTACACGGCACCACCTCTTGGCAGGCAATGGCAAACTGCAAACCTACAAGAATAAAAGTTGCTATGAAAAGCTTTTCACTGCGCCGTTCGGATTCGGCATTAAACAGTAGGTCCCTTCCATTCATGTACAAATATAACACGCACAACATGAGTGGATGCGAAAAGCTCGGCCTAGGCCCTCCATGGGCTGTTGTGCCATTAAAAGTAAAAGTAAAGTAAATATACGTACCACTCCATACAATTGAAAACCACCAACTTTTTTCAAGAAAACATTATCTACCTTTTTCCTAGAACGCGAAATTTATAGGTTGTTTTTTGGATTCCAAGCATTCCAAGCACAAATCGCTCATTATAAACTTATAAACTTTATTTGGAAAGTGTTGATTATTCTTAATACATTAACGGGTGAAAATTGGACTATAAAATTGGCGTTGCAGTTTTATCAAGTGTAGACCATAAAAAAAGTATAATCTCAAAATTATTACGTAGTATTTTCTGGGTCACAACCTTTGCAAACCATTCCACTGCAGAACTCAATTACAAAATTCAATTGACATAATTCTAAAGACTTTTCCCGACTATTCTAAAAGATTTCTAAATTTTTTAATATAACATTTAGTTTTTGTCCAGCATTGAAGCTAACACGGCCTTAAGGAATTGTATAGATATATAGTAGAGAAATAATGAAATGACATTAACGTTTTATTATCAACTATACCATCAATAGTACATATTTCATTATTCATAAAATACATTTTTTTTAGTTTTTAATAGTTTTTAAAGTTTTAATTCATAAACATTCGGTCGTATCCTCACACAATAGTAACTAGTCGAAAACCTGACGAGAAGATGGCGCCTTAACAAACTGACAATTGTACTTGAACCCTTGCTTTGTATTACTTTGCAAATTGTAATAGATGTTGGCACTGTTGTACTTGAAGTGCAAGAAAAATTAAGTCAGAAGAAAGTTTGAAACATTTAAAGATAATTAAAATGGAATGCTTAATTTATACATGATATACCATATAAGTAAAGAATACTCTTAATGTAATTGAGAGAAAATAGTTTAACACAAAACAAATACTGTATACAAATACAACATACGATCTATTACATAATTATAACACTAGTACTAAAGAGTGAAATTGCCTAAAATAACAACTTTAAGACCTGTTACAGAAATATTATGTATTCACTAATATGTATATTTCGAATCACAATATTTAATTATACCAATACCTACGAACCCTATTTGTCAAATATACAAAACATTTCCTCATTAATGTAAAATAGTGCAAAATAGAAAGATGTAACAACTTTTATTGTACAACATTCTAACATTGCTTAAGCATATAAAAAAGAATATCTGTGTATCGTTTATCTGGCAACAGTGCCAGCTGTTTAGTTGTTTCCCTCTGAAAAAGTGTAACAATTTAGAGTAGTTTTTCTATTTGAAACAGCGGAAAAAAAACCGATTGATTTCTAATAAAATAATATTGTGAATTATTGAAATAGCATTTTGAAACATTTTTTGTTATAATTTCATGGTGTTATTATTCTTTCAACAATTTATTTGGTTTGCGCAAGTCGTCAGTAAATACTACTCTCCTCTCTTTCACTGCATTTGGCATATGGAAAAGTCTGTCTGTCTTCGATGTCGTGTCGTTGCTAGGAGACGCGGAAAACAACAACGAACACAACAAGTTACGTCGAGGCGAACAACTTCCTTCCGGTCCACTTCGAGAACTACTTTAGATTATAGTTTCCGTTTTTAAGATCAAACGTAAGTTTTTCCAAAAATAAATTTTCACCAAATGCTCTTCAACAATAATGTGTATCTTCAATACAGCTTACAACAATCCGACGCAGCAACGACGACGACAACAGGAAAAACCCTTTACGATAACAGGAAGGAAGTCACGCATTACCAACCAACCAATATTGTGTTGGAATCGTACCATTTTGGCCTTCTATATATTCGCCTTAATATAGTTTTTTCTTGAAAAAAAAGATAGAAGAAACACGAAAACGATTTTCCTAATATTTTCGCATTTATGGAATTTTGCAGCATATGTCAACAGAACTGAAAATGCTGACTGCAAGGAATTGTTAAGGTGAGCTTGACATCAGTTTCAATTAAGTTTGTGTGAGCGGCTGGTGTTTTGGAGGGGGCAACGTGTAGCGGTGTAGTAAATTAACAATTCGTGGTAATGTTTGCAAATTAGCAAATTGGGTCAACAAAAAATTTTATCTGAATAATAGACACAGCAGATTTGTAAATGACTTTTGAAACTTTATATTAGAGGGATTCATATAAACTCGAATGCCTCATAAGTTTATAAATGTGCAAACTAGCCAACAATTGTATGAAATTTGAATATTTTCTTACGAATTTATAAGTTCATATTAATATTATTTATTATACCTTGGGTATAAAAGAAAATAATTAAATATTTTTAAGGTGCAGATGTGCAGGTATTAATGAGTTGAGTTTTCGGTTTAAAGTGTCACCAACGCTATACATAAAACGATTACATTAAAAATCCAATTCAATTAATTTTAGAATTTTATTAGCCAAATGAAAAAATTTTACTAGTTGTCGATTTTCGAGCTAAACGAGTCGATTGATACTTTTTCAAGAGCGTTCAAATCCTATTACATTCTTAGTAAGCTAGTTTGTATTAATTTTCCGTCTACTTGAGTTATCACTTATATATTTTAATCGGCCATGCAGCACTATTCAAATATTTAGGATCATATTTCCGAATTGTTTCGGGTGTACGGATCTACTTACAAACGGTAACCTTGACCCAGTATGTCAATCGCCTCTGTTATGCTCGGTAACACCAAAAAACACCATGTATTTGATCTTTCGACCTCTTCAGCACGTAGTACCAGGCTAATTTGAATATGTAGAATACTTTTCTAGCTGGAACATTAACTTCCATCCACTCATCGGTGGCCAACAGACCAAGGCATATTTAACATGTCATGGTCTTAAAAGCAAAAACAAAAACGTGTGTGATTATGACACTACAACAGCCTTCACCCTGTTAAATTCGACTTGATCGTAACTACAAATTTTAATTTTGAATTTCTTTCTAGTGCAAAGTTTTTTTGTATTATTTTTTGTTAAATAGGCTTTTTGTTGGTTACGATGATATTTCGGGAAAGAATCAGCATCACCTTGAGAAGAATGGGCGAAATTATTAAAAATCCTAAACATTTCTGCTGCACTATTAGTGTGGCTTGGACCAGACCATCAATTACATGCAAATAAATCGAAAGACTTACGGCAATGTAGTTAGTTAATCAAAAGAAATCGGCAAATTTCCGGCACGGCTATTTTATCTCTAATAGGTTAACTATAAGCTAGATAAATGCTAAATTAAGGTCAATTAAACCCTAAAGCAACCTAAATCCTCTTCTGTATTTTTATAGGATAGTGTGAAAACTTCCTAAATTTCCAAAAGAAATACAAACTTAATGAAAAATTCCCCAATAAATATGTAACAGCGAAAACATTCAATAAAACAGGCCAAACAAACGTTTCTAATCTGTGCTGGTTTACACGAGTGCAAGCATGAAAGATAGAGGTAGAAACCTAAGTAGTAAGAAAAATTGAGGAGTTTTAACGTCGAGGAGCAAAATGATGAATTGGCCGAAGGACCAATATCAAATCAAAATTTCACATATATCAATGTAACTGTTTTTATTTTTCTCAGAAGACAACAACTTAAGCTGAAATGTAAAAATATCAATTAAAATTGCTTTAAAAAAAAAATCAGTCATGACCAAAGCATTCAGACTTGGGCTCGTGTAAACTTACTTTACTTTTAATGGCACAACAGCCCATGGAGGGCCTAGGCCGAGCTTTTCGCATCCACTCATGTTGTGCGTCTTATATTTGTACATGAATGGAAGGGACCTACAGTTTATTGCCGAATCCGAACGGCGATGTGAAAAGCTTTTCATAGCAATTTTTACTCTTGTAGGTTTGCCATTGCCTGCCAAGAGGTGGTGCCGGGTAGAAAAATTATTTTTTCTACTTTTATATTTTGCCTGTGCCGAGATTCGAACCCCGGACACTCTGCGCAGCAGTCCAACGCACTACCACTACGCCACAGCGACCACTCGTGTAAACAGCCACTATTAAAATGTAACAATGACAAACCATCCCACTTTAATGTAATCAGAAAAGTAATTAAAAGTTTTCTTTGCTAATCTAAATAATATCAAATCAAATGACATCAACAGCACTCATCAGCGTTCATGCTTTGCTGGATCATGAAAGTTCAACTCAATTACATATTTTGTAAAACGAATCTAGATATTGTACATATGTACATGCTTTTTCCTTCAGCATAATTCACAAACTTTCCTTTTCAAATTGTACGGAATTTTCTTGCTTGTATGTTTTTAAGTAGCAACAAAAAAAGAGAAAATATAAAAACTCCCACGAGTTAAGGCTACAGCGCTTAAAGGCAATTAAGTAAAACAAGCCAATGGAAAATTATGATGGAAATTATCTATATCAACTATTGCAACAGAATTTTTGTAGAACATTTGAATACACATCCACCCCTACCAGAATGTGCTGCATAGTCGTTGGAAGACACATGTGGCGTGGAGTGTGTCGTGCAGCAGCGATGAAAGTACCAATGCCACCAAGCGACTTACTACACCGAAATTACAACCTATGCTTGGTGCTGGTGCTATGCCAGGTGTAAAAATGCCATAATACACTGCGTATCTTGCCCGTTGTTTTGTATCTGCATCACTTTGCGCTTCGTTGATTTCCCTTTCATAAGACAAGTTTTCAAGCTCAGTAACTCAAACGAATGAATGAGTGTCTATTTATATGAACGTATTTCGTTCAATCAAATATGTCTAAAGCAATGAATGTCAAATGATCATTCAATATCGTATGTATTCGCCCGAAAGAAATTATTGACAATTTATATATTAATTGTGAAAAATTAAGCGATCCAGTGGTATTCAGCGATTCAAATTTAATATGTAATTAGTAAATTAAATCTTATGTAACTGTTAACATCATTATAGAACCTGTTTGTTCATAGGATTTCTATCTTCTTACTCAAGTAATACTAAAATATCACAAAGTAACGGATAGTATCTCCTAGAGCAGCGGTTCCCAAACTTGTTTTTTTTCTTTTGCCTCGTGAACACTTTTTCATCTCCTCTCGTGTGACGAACCCCCAAGATACAAAATAATAAAATTTTTATAAATTTCATACATGTACATACATACGTTCTTCTTGCCTATGTGCAAAAGTCTGATAAGAATTTTCTTTTACTGGCAAAACAGGCCATGGAGGACCTAGGCCGAGCTATTCGCTTTTACCATTCACTCATTTTGTCCATGAGGTGTACATGAATTGATTGGACTAACAGCTTTATGCCGAATCCCAACGGCGAAGTGAAATGCTTTTCATAGTCTATTTTTACTCTTGTAGGTTTGCCATTGCTTGCTAAGAGGTGGTGTCGCGTAGAAAATATATTTGGCAATCAATTCTCTTTTCTTTGAAATAATTGTCGGTGGCAAAGAAATCTTCGCCTCTTGCTCGTTCCGTAACTGGATGGCAACAGAAAAATGTCTTTTTTCTGTTTTATTTTCATGAAAATTTCTCGCTATAACCATCAAAACAGCAAGTTGATCAACATCCCTTCAAGTGACGACTTGAATGCAATAAAACTTGCTTTTCTAAACTCTACTTATTACAGCCGAATTTTTCATTACACATATCGAGAATTCGTCGAGTTACTATAATGTATTGTCCGAATAGCTTAAAATATATTAGCATATTCTTTGCTAAACATACAAGAAGCTGCTGATCCTGAACATAGTCGAATTAGGTTCTCGACAATAGTATGCTTTGTCCCACATTTTGTAATATGATAACTGATTTGATATAAGACTTACACTGCGAATCTATTAGCACCCCTCCGCGAACCCACTTCGATTTGCGAACCGAAAATCGCAGCCCTAGTGAGATATCAATTTTTTTTACAAAATAAATATAAAATATCTTTTCCTTGCAGCCTTACAGTGAAAATATCATGTTCATCTATCTCTTGTCGTTTTAATCGTTTTAATAAAAAAGTAAAATAAACTTTATTGGTATTTCATCGCTGCGGATTTAGATTTGAAAAGTTGAAAACTGCTCTTTAAAAGGTCTTCAATATAGTCGCTTCGTCGCAAATGCGTACACAAAGAAACACATGAACGTGGTTACTTTCTTAAAATAGAAAAGAGTAAATCATTGAAATGTTTCAGAATTGTACATACAAATACCAACCGCATGACACCTACTGACAGACAGGTTCATCATTTGAGTCCTTCATTTTAAGCATTTTCAAATTTGTTTCTTAATTTTTGGTTACTATATATTTTTGTGATAAATAAAACAAAACGGAAATGAGACTAGGTTACGGTGAATGATTGTGCTGTGAGAGCGGCAGCACCTTTTACAGCTTACATTTTTATGTACGCAGTTACTGCTGGCTGTAAGGATATAGTGAAAAAGGGGTCAAAACTGTTTTGTACAGCTACCTAGCCACCACTACCAATGCAACTACTGCCTACTGCTTACCTGCTACTGCTGCTGCCGTTGCTACCACCACTATACAACAAATGCGTATCTATTGAAAAATATTGAAAATATCCAGACGGAGTGTTTGCATTGCAGCCATTGTAAGCAATATTGAAATTTAGTTAGAGTGTGTTTGTGCGTGTATATGCTCATTATGGCCATATCGGTATAATGTTCATATGTATGTATGTATGCACATATTGCATGTATGTAGGTAAAAGCAGTTACTATTCAAGCTAATATATTCGAAATTGGTAAAATAAGTAACCACCTACTGCCAAGCAACCACCAATATAGCCAGTGGTATTGCTTCTACTACTGCTGCTGCTGGCGTTGTTGCTACCGTACCTATGAGCATATATTTTGCATATAGCACACATACACGTATGTACATACATATGTACAATATATATACATATGTGAAATATTCTTATTTGTCGTATTTTGGGATATTTTCAAATGCATCAGTTGCCTATTTTCACTCTAACGAAGCAAATGCAGCCGCCGCATATTGCAACTGTTGTATGCACACAACACCTGCAAGAATCTTTGTCGTTCTTCACATCGTCGTCGCTAATTTTTCCACAACTTTGCAGTTTTCCAATTTTTCCAAAACGTAATCGCATAAAAAAAGAAGCTAACAATTTCGTGGTTTATTTGATCGATAAAAGTTCAAAAACAATTTCGCCATAGAAATCTACAAAGTTGAATGTAGTGTGGGTGTGCCATACGTGTGAAACTGTGAGGGAGGTAGTAAGAACTTTTTCCACTTTACATTTGATTTAGTAACTACAATGATCGCATTCTTCACAAACAGTAGTGAGACAAGCAACCAAGTGGCAAGTGATTTCTTCCATTAGTTTTCGTGCACCCTACTTTGTCAGTTTGATTTGAATGCTTCCTTTTTGTTCCGGTGCATTTTACTTTCAGCTAATAAAGTGTGGGTGCATATGCACGTACATACTCGTATATGGATGTATGTATGTATGTGTTTCAGTAAATGTGAAAAGAACGCTGTGGATGTGTCTAGTGTCTGTCTGTGAGTTTGATTTCAAAATATTTGCTTTCCCAGAACGTCGGCGCATACGACGTTAGTTTATTGTTTATAAACAAACTTCCTCTTCCACGTTTCCGCTTTAACTACAGTGCTAACTAATTGCCTGGCTGACTGGCTGAGCTGTGAGCGAGTGCAGTGAACAAATCAAATCATTTCAAATAAAATACATACATATATAGCAAAAAATATTGAAATATTATTTTGCGTATTTCCCTTTATTCCCGGTTACCATCTCATTTATTTACGTTTGATAGTTGGTTGTTTTTGTGTGCAAATGTAAGAGTCAGACAGTGGATGGTTGTGGTGGTTACGTCAGTGTTCTGTATTTTTCACACGGATTATGGATTACTCAAAGCTTCTCGCTGTTCAACTCAAAGGTAAAAGTGATGAATAAGAAATTAATAAATTTTGTTTGTTTTAAATTTTTTTAATTTGGAAAATTATTTTTCTGATTTTTTGGCAAGTTTGTCAACTAGAGTATGCATAGTATATAAAATAAGAAAATAATAAATTCGAAATGTTAGCAGTACTCCAGTCCTTTTATTATACGAATCCCTTATTTACTTAATAATACAAACACTGAGCGCATTTTCCGGTATGGTTCCTTGACCTCAGATTGTAAAAGTGGCAGCCCTACTGAGCCCTCTTTCTTGCATTTACAATTTTTCTACTTAAGTTAGTAAAGTTAATGATTATCTGGTTTTGTAAATTTTATAATTAACTGAAAGGTACTAAAGTCAAAAAGTTAAGACAATTTTAATACAATTTTTTTTTTGTTCACAACTTTGTAAACAAAGTAACAAATGCTGATAGGTAGGGAAGCAGGGGCTTTGCATACAATTTCCATAGAAAAATCTTATGTGGTACTCTTATAAAAATATACCTCCGATTATAAATTAAATTTTCAAACATTTTTAATGTAACACCGTTCAAAACAAGTGCATACAAATTCCAAAACGCTGATGCACTCATCCTTACATACATACTATGCATGTATCCTTTTTAAATGTTAGTAAATTTGCTATTATTTAAAGGCAAAATTTTTCTATAATATTAAATAAACTTTTTATTTTTAATTTGATGCAATTTTTGTGTAAACAACTGACAACTGAATTTTCATTTTCTTTTAATCGTTATCTTTTGGGAATCATATTTTTAATTTACAAACAATGATATTGATCGAAATTACAGAAATGTCTAAGGCTTTGTGTGAGCAACGAGAGTATTCTGGAACTCTGAAACGATTTTACGTACGAAAAATTTACTCTTCTGTGGTTTAACGGCAATGATAGGCCATATTTGAGTATTGTCAAATATGCCAATATGTGATTCCAATAGATCCCACTGAGACCTTCACAACGAGTCTTTGTTTATCAGGTGAAATAATTTCGTATATACAAACGAACGTTAGTGATACACCCAAAAAATCACATATTTAATTTTCTTGCTGCTTAGTTTTTGAAAATTTAATGACGCAGTTTCTAATATTTTTTTATGTTCTTTCATTTGATCAACTTGCAATAGGGTAAAACAAAAACAACAGCAACAAATTTTACCCTACAACTTTTTTTCTTTACGAAAAGTGCAATTTTCACGGGAAGTGTTCGCAATTGAAAAATAGTTTATGACGCTAAACTCCCAATGACCAAATCAACCGCGGGGGCATAAACATGTACTTTTTTTCCACCCTCTTTATTGTATGTAGATAGGTTCATATGCTGAGTATGAAACAATTTATACTTTAAAATTCAAATTTGTTTGTTTAGGAAGGATTTTAATTTGGAAAATTATTTGCCGAATTTTTGACAAGTTCATCTGTTAGATGATGTATGTATGTATTTTTACACAGACTTCCATGAACGTTAAATTTGCTATAGAAAGAATAATGTACCAATATAGAATATAGAGCAGGCAGATCAGACGATAGCTTAGGAACAAGCTATTGTTCATCATCAGTGATCTTAGTGGTATTTCTTTGTGTTTTCAATAAGGAGTGAGATCGAAAAAATCGGATAACTTTGAAAGACCACTGCTTCGAAACTCTTCAAACAGTAGGCTTTGCGTTGGAGAAATTCTGAAGAAATACAATCACATGTTTTTTGACTTGTGAACTTTCAGTTGAGTCATGGCATCGGAAGTGGAAAGACGCGATTTAGTTGTTGAATTATTTCGATCCGCAGTGGAGCCAGAAAACCATTGCAAATAAGGCGAAAGTTGCACAAAACAATGTCTCGATGATTCTTAAAAAATTTAATACAGACATAACAGTTGCTAGAAAATATGGTTCTGGAAGGAAATGCGGTTTCGTGACTCCACAAAAGACGAAGAAAGTCGTTGCTCTCTTAGAGAAGAATCCAGCGTTGTCTAATCGAAAATTGGCGGAAAAAGCGAGTTGCAGTGAGTTTTTAGTTCGTAAAATTAAAAAAAATGCGGGCCTTAAAACATACAAAGTGCAGTCAGTACCCGACAGGAACGCTACTAAGAACTTCGTAGCCCAGAGCGAAGCTAAAAAGTTGATATGTGTGAAGGAGTCTCCAGAAGAGATTGCTGCCCTTCATTAGAAAGCACAATGTATCTACTTTCTTCACCAACCCACCAAATAGCCTAGAACTTCGGCCTATCGAGAGATATTGGGCTCTAGTGAAAAGAACATTAAATGCAACAAACAAAGAAGCTAAATCCATGGAAGATTTTAGAAATAAGTGAAATGCTGCCGCCAAGAGAGTCTCAGAAATGACAGTAAAGGCTCTAATGGTAGGCATACCGGTAAAGCTGTCCGAATTCTGTAAAAAACAACAAACAAATTAGTTTTAGTTTTTCTTTTCAAAACTGTTTACATTTTTTTATTTGCATAAGGGATTTCAATGCTAGGACAATTTAAAGTTATCCGATTTTTTCTATCTCATTCCTTAATCCATATAAGTTACTCACTTATATTTTCAAATGCAATCGAGAATTACCATTTTGTAAAAATTAGATTAGAAAGTTAGAAAAATTAGAAAGTATTACTGCTTAATAATTAGTATAAAAAAATTCAAAACAAAATTATAAAATTAGCAAAATTTCTAACATGGTGACTTCGTACTTGGCAAAATATGTCCATAACTTTGTTAATAGTTTGGATGGTTTAAGTAGTCAGACTTATTTAAGCTCTTGGAACAGTCAGTGGTATCTCGTGGTTACATCTGGGCACATGTAAGTGTCGTAATGGACAACCATCTAATCTCTAAATCGCTATGGACCAAAGAGAGAAATATCCTAAGGCACTTTTCTGTACTCAACCCAATCGGGACAAAGTCAGATTCTCTGGAAAACAATCCTTAGAAGATTAAGACATATTTCAGCCCTAGAGTTTTCTATTCACTCTGAACAGAAACAAGCTAAAAATTAAATTAATGAATCAATTCTAAAGGTTTATTATTTCAAGAATTTATCGTGTGTTGGACTGTTACGCAGAGTGTCCGGGGTTTGAAAATCAACAAGTAGGAAAAATAATTTTTCTACACGGCACCACCTCTTGACAGGCAATGGCAATCCTACAAGAGTAAAAATTGCCTATGAAAAGCTTTTCATTTCGCCGTTCGGATTCGGCATAAAAAAAACTGTAGGTCCCTTCCATTCATTTACAAATATAACACGCACAAAATGAGTGGATGCGAATAGCTCGGCCTAGCCCCTCCATTAGCTATTATGCCATTAAAAGAACAGAAAGAAAGATTACATTTTAGTATACCTTTCCTCCTGTGGTCGCCGTGGCATAGTTGGCGATGCGTCACAGTGTGTTCGAAGTTCAAATCTCGGCGCACGCAAAATCAAAAAATGTTTCTACACCGCACCACCCCTCTTTTCAGGCAATGGCAAACCTACATTTCATTAGGCACCTTAATGCATAATGAAAGCTGTCCAATTCGCCGTTCGGACTCGGCATAAAACTGTAGGCCTAGACCCTCCATTACATAAAAGAAGAAAAAGAAGATACCTGTCCTGCTATTATGAAGTATAAAAGAAAAGTAACTACCTAAAAATAATTAGTTCATCCCTTAAAGTATCCCTTAAGAGCAATTTTCTTGAGAACCTACGAAACTTCCAACGAAATTTAAAACTTCTGGAAAATAGTAAAAGCAATTTCAAAAGCAAAGGGAAGGAATTTTATATCTTTAAAGAAGACTATAAGTACTTAAAAACTGTAAATTTAGATGTACGATATTTCAAATAAAATATTCGAATAAAGTTCAATCCATCAAAGTTTCAGATATTTACATATGTCTTATAATCGGAATTGGGTTAAGCTTTACAATTTTACTTTGTAGTACGCAACAATTTAAGGAAATCACATACTTGACAGAATATTTCAATTAAATTTTTTTACTTATTTTGTTTTTGTAATTTCAAGCAAGATTCAGATAGACTTATGCACATACATTCAGGCAAAAAAATCCCGCACCGAAAGCGTCCTTAGTAACGAAGGTGTCATAGAAACGAAGTTTATAGGCATTGGTAGGCTGGCTGTCAAGCAGGAATGCGGGCGGCGAAAAACGGATGACATACGTAACACAGAAACACATACAGAGAGCTACACTAAAAATCAAATCAAATAAAAGAATACCTGTAAAAGTTTAATTTCATAGCAACACCCTAAGCTAAATCGACAATTGGCGCTCATCATAGGTAACAAACCTGCACACATACATTCAAATATCTACTCATGCAAACAAGCAGAGACCAAAAGAAGAAAATCATTAAATGCGGCATTTCGCAACAGTGCTTTAAATTTAGATGCATACTTTTAGGCACTTTAAATTAAAATAAGTATTTCGTAATATGATTAATAACACTTCAATTTACATAGTTCAACAAAAATTGAAATTGTAATTAAAATTTATTTTGGCTTCTTTTTTTCCCAAATTTCAGATATAGTTCATCACTAAAACGTTACCAAAAAAACGAAAAACCAGTTGCCTTTTTTTGTAAACTTAATTCTAGTCAACGAATTTGAAGAAAAAAAATATAATTTTATATTAAATAATTAATAACATTAAATTCATAAATACACTTAAAATATAAATAGAAAGCTTGCAAACATAAACCTATTATGACCACACGACTGGCAGCGCAAAGAAATTTCATAATATCAACAACACCAACGGCAGCCAACGAATCTAGTAGTGCCGTCGCATCTTCATCTTCCATTTCCAGTGTCACGGCAGATGCAACTGAAAGTTCCATCGCAACCACAACGATAGCAGCAGCAGGAATAACAGCATGCGATATTAAGCACGAGGATATAATAATCGAAGCAAACACCACCACTAGCCCAACCTGTTCGCCTGTAAGAAACATCGTCGCCGCTGCCGCTGCTGCTTCTGGCCACTTTGAATTCATCGATAGTGGAGCTGTAATAGCTGCAGCTCAATTGGAAAATGTCATGACACAGGTTTCTAGTTCTTTTCTAATAAATAACTAATAAATGCATTTTTCAATGTTCCTTTTTAAATATGCTTAGAAAAAACTGAGCAACAACAATCAACATCATCAAACAGAAGAGGTTGCTGTCATTAGTGTTGTTGTGCCGTTGGATGCTTCCGAATCAAGTAATGAAGCAAATTGTAGCAGTAGTATGTCTGGTTTAAGTGCAATTAAAGATAATGTGGATTTGGCGCAACAAGTAGCCAATGGTCAGGTGACATTGGTGCAAACGCATAATGCTGACAGCGATGAGGGTACGCCACAATATATAACAGTAACAGGTAAGTGCAAGAAAATGGAAAGCAAAAATGTTAGTTATATTGTTGCTAAGGGAAAATGATTATGTAATGCTAAAGAAAACAGGAAGAAAAATGTAGGCTCTCCTGCTTTGAAAGTATTAAATTTTCTTTTCGTTTTTGGTTTCTTGTGTCTAAACAGAAAACATTAGGTAAGATGAGAATACAATAAAACCTCTCTGTTATTAATATTTTACTTAGTTATATTTAATTAGTAGAATAGTTTCAATTTCACTGTATGCTCTACATAAATTATACCCCTGAAGCTCTTCCTCAGATGTATTACAATGAGAAAAGTATTGTGTATTGGTAAATGGGGAAGAGTATTTCTGGAAATAGAGTATCGTTGTGGTGTACATTGAGTATGCGTAGATGTGAAAGAAATAAGTATTTTTAACTTTTTGATAACACATTTTAGAAAATTGAAAATGGATTAAAATGGTTTACTGAAAAACTTTTGGCGAAACTTTCCAGGTTGTTTACGAATTTAAGCAAACATATTTTTGATATCTGTGAATTTTTGGAATGTAAAATTATTTTGACGTCAAAGAAATAATAACGATATGCAAGGCAGAGGGTGAATATACCTAGACAAAAAACATCTAGCCTTAAAAACTCACAGACTATATTAAGTATTTCTTTTCTCCAGCTAAGATATGTAGTAAAAAATTATTGTTGATCAGCAAAAAAATTATCTTCTGATGCCAATTAATAGAATACTTACAAAAATATTGAAGATTTCGCCGTCGCTTGTAACGATAGAATCGGAAAATCTATTACTTTTACAATTAGGATGCCCTAATTAAAAGTTATAAATATTATATTATATTTAATTTTGTTTACTGCTAACCAAATCCACAGACTTTATATCTGAATTAAAACTTCTACTTCAAAAATGAAAAAGCCAATGAAAACTTTTATAATTTGCATATTGCGTGAAATTCATCATCATTTTTCAAGCATCAACGATCCGCTGTGATTTTAAAACTTTTTAATTCCGCTTAACAAATGCTATCAACAACAACAATTCACTACCAGTAAACATCCTAACGAATGACACCAAACAACAACAATGAATGCCACCAAAAACAAAGATACCAATTTGCTGTGTATTTGTTTATACATACCATGTACATTGCACTTGTATACATGTGCACACAGATAAACAACACCAACACCAAAAAAGATTTAAATGAAACTCTTCAACATTCGACGGGCTTATGATTTGCAAGTATCTTTTGCCACTAGGTGGCTGTGCTGCTTGCTGGGTGCATTCGCGTCTGTCTTTGTTGCTGATATCGCAATTAAAAGGGCTTAATTTATAATGAAACGAACGTGCCACATTCGGCGCACAAGGAATGCAACGTATACATTACCCTTGTATGCAGCAATACCTGTAGAAAGTCTCGTTCATCTGATATGTAGTAAGATGCGCTGCGCCGTTTCGACGCACCGGGTGATGTGCGCACGTGTTATAGCGTAGAATGGAATCTTCTACTCTAGGAAAAGGTGTACAACGACAACGACCGTGCACAATGTATCTATTTGATTGAAGGGTTGAACGTTGATTCGGTAGTGCGGTGCAGTGATGGGATATGATACGGTTCGATGTGGTGAATGCGTATCAGTTTCCATGTAATTATTATATATTATTTTCAAATAAAAGATTCATCGGCAAATAGGTGGAAGAAGAGCAGAGTAAAATTAAGTGCGATGAGATGGGGTGGGGTGGGGAGGAGTGCCCGAAAAGCGGCTTTACTATTTCACCTTTTGTTATCACGATTCCATCATCATCATCATTCTAATAAATTATCTCACGATCATACGAAGCCGCCAACAGTCTATCGATCTTCCTATTCTACACATTTGTTTGTATGTACGTATTTGTTGCGTATGTATTTCCTCTTCACCCCAAAATATGACTAAAATACTTCTGATTCCACTTCCTTCTTTTACCCCCTATTAAGTAATATGATTTTTTTCTTTGGTCTCATTATTGTTTGCATTTCAATAACAAAGTTGTTTTCAATGTTGATAATGATACTTGATTTTATTATTACAAATTACCACCCCAATCAAAGGAAAGACATATAAGTGTACGACGAAACCCTCTCCCTTTTCTATTTGCGCGTCCAGTGACTCTCGATAAAGCGACCAACCAACTCGATAATAACCTCCTGCTGTTACCGTTTCCTAATGCTACATTGTTGCGCTTTGTGTGTATTACCTACCCAAAAACCATGTTGTTTAACAATAATATTTTGCAATAAAGGTAATAGATAACTGACTGTCATTCAAAATGTACAGTGGAATGGCATTGGTGGTCGCTGTGGCGTAGTGGTAGTGCGTTGAACTGCTGCGCAGAGTGTCCGGGGTTCGAATCTCGGCACAGGTAAAATCAAAAAGTAGAAAAAATAATTTTGCTACACAGCAGCACCTCTTGGCAGGCAATGGCAACCCTACAAGAGTAAAAATTGCTATGAAAAGCTTCGCCGTTCGGATTCGGAATTAAACTGTAGGTCCCTTCCATTCATGTACAAATATAACACGCACAACATGAGTGGGTGCGAAAAGCTCGGCCTAGGCCCTCCATGGGCTGTTGTGCCATTAAAAGTAAGTAAGTAAGTAAGGAATGGTATTCGTAAGTTTATTTTGATTTCAATAGCTAATTTCTTAATATGTGAGCATTCAATATGAATTTTGATTAAGTTCTATGGTCAATGAAGTGAAAGTGTAATTAATTAGGCCTTGAATATGGACTTCACAATAAGCCTAATATCTCGAAAACTATTCTATTTATAATCTTTTTCTAAATCATAGAAGATAGTAGGGGTAGCCGAAACCGGTTTTAAATTTGACATTCTTGAAATAAGGGAGTTGCGATCAGCCTTTTATGATTTCAGCAATCGGTGTTTAGGAATCCGTCACTATAGTCATGGTGCAAGACCGAAGTTCCAATTTTATGTATGTATATATTTATATACTCGTATGTGCCTATCGAGTATCTTAGAGAATTGATAATATTTAATGACTAATGATTTTTCTTGTCTCTACTAATTTGATACTCATAGTTATTTGTTTTCTGTATTTAATGGAGTTTAAAAAGATTTCTCACATTTTCGTTACATTTGTCCCACTGTATGCAATAACTTTGTTATGGCATTTAAATTTGTACCTCTTTTCTGCACTGTCAAATCAGCGTTCAGCTACTACAAGTGGAACATTTGAAGCGTGCATCAAAAATTACAATTGATTAGGATTACACCTCATTAAATCATCAGAGCGAGAAGTGATTAAAATTTAATCACAACGTCGAGCAGAACAAATGAAAAAAACAAACCTGCTAACAAAAAAAAAACATAAATAGAGGATTACATTTTCTGATACCCACTCGTAATGTAGCAAATATAAAATATGTTAGTGTGTGTATGTATGTTTTATGAATTAGCTAACATTTTGCACATGTTTTTATCATTACGAGCATCTTTGCACGTCTCTCCTCCTCTTCCCGCGCTCTGCTCTGTGTAAGCCCTGAACATATGTTGGGCTTCTTTTAATTGTTTACTCAAACAGCAATTGAATTTGATAAGATCTAAACCTACCTACTTACATATGTATGTACTTACGAGTACATGACTACAAATTTATATTTATTATTTTCATGAAAATAAATAAACAAATAAACATTCATTTGTATGTATCTGCCCACGTGTATGAATTGCCTTATCGAGATACTTATATTCGTATGCCTACAATCATTTAAAATCTTTTTGCTACGAATCCTTATAAATAATAAACTTTTATCATTTGTATTAATGTATTTTTTTGTTTGAGCCCTTCTCCCTTTTTGTTTGTTTGTGCCAAAAGGTGAATATTCGTATTGTTAAAAAAATTAAAATGTTTACAACCTTTCATTGACTTCAATCATCTCGAGTTGTGATAAATGTACATATTATGGGAGATATCCCCCTTCCATCTATGTTCTTATGTCCGTACTTCCTTCTTTTGCATTGTTACATATTACATATTGCACTTTTTGGTTATCTCAGCTATTTTGTCATCTATTCGTTTACAAGGACAATATTTCTATTCTGGGAATATAGACAACCTGTGCATTTGAAATGAACAGAAAATATTTATTCTTTTGAATTTCATCCAAACTTGTGATTATGACATAGATTGGTGTTTACCTTTGTTTGTTTCCCTATAAATAATATACTCAACTACAAATAAAACAAAAATCTAATGTCCTCGCCCAGTTGGGGTTTAAAGTAATGTTCTAAACAAACTTATGGTTTGGTTTTGTTTGTTTTTCTTTCACTTCAACACTGTTATATTCTTTAGTCTCAAAAAGTAATCGATCTCTATCTATCTGTAATATGGTAGGTAGTAAACTACTGAAAATATAGCTATCTAACAGAAAGTGTAGCAGCTACAAATATAGCGGCTGTAGTTGCCGCAAAAGTTTATTCAACTTTAACTACTTCTGACCGTTGACGCAAGCAAAAATGGACAAGCAAATTTAAGATCGAAAATTTTAGTATGATCGAAAAAATAGGATAACTTTGAAAGACCACTGCTTTAAAACTCTTCATCTGAATGAAAAAATTCAAACAGTAGGCTTTGCGTTGGAGAAATTCTGATGAAATACATCACATGGTTTTTGACGTGTTAACTTTCAGTTGAGTCATGGCATCGGAAGTTGAAAGACGCGATTTAGTTGTTGAATTATTTCGAGAAAATCCGCAGTGGAGCCAGAAAACCATTGCAAATAAGGCGAAAGTTGCACAAAACAATGTCTCGATGATTCTTAAAAAATTTTGCTAGAAAATATGGTTCTGGAAGGAAATGCGGTTTCGTGTCTCCACAAAAGACGAAGAAAGTCGTTGCTCTCTTAGAGAAGAATCCAGCGTTGTCTAATCGAAAATTGGTGGAAAAAGCGAGTTTCAGTGAGTTTTTAGTTCGTAAAATTAAAAAAGATGCGGGCCTTAAAACATACAAAGTGCAGTCAGTACCCGACAGGAACGCTACTAAGAACTTGGTAGCCCAGAGCCGAGCTAAAAAGTTGATTTATGTGAAGGAGTGCCTCCAGAAGAGATTGCTGCCCTTCATTAGAAAGCACAATGTATCTACTTTCTTTTGGCCTGATCTAGCCTCCTGCCACTACAGTAAAGTAACCCTTGAATGGTGCGAAGACCAAAACATCAAATTGGTACCAAAAATCGCCTATCGAGAATGGTACCAAAATCGCCTATCGAGAGATATTGGGCTCTAGTGAAAATAACATTAAATGCAACAAACAAAGAAGCTAAATCCATGGAAGATTTTAGAAATAAGTCGAATGCTGCCTCCAAGGGAGTCTCAGAAATGACAGTAAAGGCTCTAATGGCAGGCATACCGGAAAAGCTGTCCGAATTCTGTAAAAAACAACAAACAAATTAGTTTTATTGATCATTTTATCAGAAATTAAATTTTCTTTTCAAAACTGTTTACATTTTTTTATTTTCTATAACGGATTTCAATGCTATGACAATTTAAAGTTGTCCGATTTTTTCGATCTCACTCCTTATACTGATACAACTTAAAGAAAGTGTTTAGAATACAAGCTATTTAATTTATAAAAATATAAGATAGAATTACGGAGCATGGAAATACAATTATAAATAAATATTTAATATTTTTTTCTATGAATTGACATGCGTCAACTTCACACCATTCAGTACATTTTTTGTGTATGCTGCTCTGCAAACGTTGTACAGCTATTTTCGCTGCTCCAGTTTTTGTAGCTGTGGCATTGCATTTTGTTCGGCCCTTTACTCAACACTATGTACTCTGTCGATTTTTTATGATAGCATCTGGGAGCACCATGTGCAATATTTTATGAAACAGTTTTCAATTCAGTAGATATTCGGACAAATTAGAGAGCTTTATACCGCCTTCTTCTTCTTTTAATGGCACACACAACAGCCCATGAAGGGCATAGGGCGAGCTTCTCGCATTCATTCACTACATGTGTGCTATATTTGTACACGAATGGAAGGGGCCTACAGTTTTATACTGAATCCGAACAGCAAAATTAAAAACTTTTTTTTAGACAAATGTTACCCTTGGAGGTATGCCAAGATGTGGTGCCGAGTAGAAAAATTGTTTTTTCTACTTATTGATTTTTGCCTGTGCCGAGGTTTCGTACCCCGGGCACTTTGCGTAGCAGGCTAGCGCACTACCAACTACGCCACTGCGACCACTTTGCTGAAAACTTTGCCTTGAATTGATTACATTTGTCCTGAAACTTGAGACGTATTTTTCCAAATATAATATATCTGCGGCTTTCACTAAGAAAACTTGAATAAATGGAGAAAGATCTAACGACATCAACCGATGATATTGGCTGTTTAAACGTAAGGGTTCCGAAGAGGGCAATCTTTCAATAAACATAGTATTATTAGGTACATAGTATATGTTACAATATATTTTTTTTTCGAATTTGAAACAGAATAGTGGGGTTCATACAAGCTCATAAATTCCTTGCAAACCGTATAAACTTATAAGCTCCTATGTAAACTTTCAAATTTCATACATATTTTTACAAGTTTTTTTTTACTCTACAGAGTAATTTAAAATGTCGTGACTATGGTTCTTTTAATACTTTTATATATATTTTTTATTTTGGTTTTGTTAAACGAAAAACGAAAGGTGTTTTAATTCTACCTTTTTCGATCAAAAATACGGTTGATTGATAAATCAAGTTTCTGTGGGTCGTTCCTTATTTGTATCGGTTTATCCCATTCCTGTATCGGAAAACATATTTTATGGCAAAAAATTTGAGAATCTTAAAATGACACCAAATACTTAGGAACTTTTCAGCAAAGTGCCCTTAAGAAATTCAACCTTTTTTTGTTTTTTGTGAGCAAGACTCAGAACTAAGACTGACATGGAATATAAATTTGTTAAATTACTAACAAAATTTAATTTAAATTTTAGATTTGATCAAATTTAGTGTGCAAACCATGTCGCGTCATAAAAATAACACCACGACTTAATGGGAATGGCAAACTTCCCAGATTATAAATTGTCTAACTCTGAGAAACTGTTAGCTCCCATTCGCGCAGCTTGAACTAACTTTTTCATGGATTGTTGGGGCATAAAAAAATAAGACTCGTAAAAAGCGGTCAGCCTTATAATAAATAATAAATCCGGTTCAAAATTCTAACGTTCTGTCAAGTGTTAAGCAATTAAATTTAGCAGTCAATGCTGAAGGCCTAGTTAAATTTGCAATATAAGTAATTTCGGTATTTCATAATGAATCCACGATTTTAGATTTCAGAACATTAATTATAGATTCGAAGTCTCGAAACTTTCCTATTTCGTAAACCTTTAAGTTTAATTATATGCCTTTACACACCTATTTTTCCTAAAGAAGGATTAAACGTGGAAGATGGTTAAGTGTACGAATACAAGAAGCGGCTTTTACGAATAAGGGCCGATTACACAGTGTTAGAGTTAACTGGCAAATGCATAACTTTAACTGAGATTCAAAAGTAAAAAGCTAGTTAAATAAATCCGGCTTTTACATTGAGAAGTTAACTTTCAAATGTAAACAATAAATATCAGCTATCCATTTTCAGGCAAAGAAATTAAAAAAGTACTGAAGAAAGTATCCTCTTACCTATTGTTTTCGGTATACAAGTAAAAATTTGTTCAATCATGTTTAGATACTCAGCAGCACTGGTATCTTCCAAATCCAACCAATTCATTTTAGAAAAAGCAATAAGGTACAAAAATTTTCTTGTCGTAATTGTTTTTACAAGCGCTGCTTCGATTAGTAGACTTCGGAAAATCATTAATAAAAACCCCTCGGCCTCTCTACTCTATCCAGGAATAACTGGAGAGACTCTCGATGTTTTTTTGGATACCCATGTGAAACGTACGTTGATTACAGTCCTTTTGTGACCGATCATTCCTTATGTAACTCCTCCACGTTTAAAATGACCAACGCACATCTTATGCGAGCCATTAAAATATTCAGACCCGCCCCTTTAAATTCCCCTCGCCCCATGGTATCATTCCCCTGTAAATTCAACAAGGGGCTGAATTATTGTATAATGGCTATTGCAAATATATATCCAACATTATTTGTCCTGAAGCTAACTTAATCTTGATGTTAATCTAGTTAGATTTATATGTGAACTACTTAAAACAAGTATCACCAGTTCCTGTATAGAAAATGTTAAAGCTAAAAATGATGTTATTAAAGGCACGCCTCAAGGGAGCGTGCTATCCCCTCTTATTTGGAATCTGGCGGTGAATACACAGCTAAACGGATTAGATCAAACCGGCTGCAAAATAATATCTTATGCGAATGAAATTTATATTGAAATGTTCCGGCAAATATGTTACACACTCGCAGAGAGGCTCAATCATTCACTTACGTTTTATCCCACTAATGCCCTGAATTCGGTCTCATTGTAAATCCATAATAACAGAGGCTATGCTCTTCACTATGAAGTACAAAATGCCTAAGTTTGTCCCATCCAAAATTAATGGGATCTGGCTTAGTCTTAGCAAAAGAGTCAAATATCTGGGGGTAAGTAGTCCTTAACCCGAAACTTCAATGGAAAAGAATGCTGAAAGACTCTTGTGTGCTCTGGTGATGTAAAAGGGCCGAAGGTGCAAGATCTGATCTTCAACCTCGAATTATATCCTAGCTCTATACAACAGTGGTTGAGCCATGGCGACGTTTCCTGGTGGCCAGCTACTGAAAAGGTCGCTAACCTGAAATCACTGGATAAGGTCAGAAGAACGGCCACTGCATTGGTTACTGAGGCTCTCCGTGCTGCCTCTACAAAAGCTTTCTTTGCAATTCCTCACTGGGTGCCAATTTCACTTCTCGTTAAGCAACAACCTAAGCGCCATATACCTCTCATGTCTTGAACCTGAGATATCCCAAGATTCTTATACGAGTCATGTCTGTACCTATAAATACATATTAACTATATCAGCTCTACTCCGAATCAAAACCACAATTTCAGTAGAGAGCAATGGATTGAACTTCTATAAATATGGTTCTAAACTAGAGGACAAGGTTAGTTGCAACATTTAATTTTTTCTAGCTAACTGGGTCGCAAACTCTTCTTTCATCTTCCTGATCATTGCTGCGCATCAGGCGAAAAATGGCAATACATCAGGCGTCTATGTGGCTTATTTGTAACGATTAATACGACACGATTATTTGCATATACTTATACTGACAGCCAAGCAATAATAAAGTCACCGGCTGTTGTTTTTACAACATCAAAGCTTGTTCTTGATTGCCAATCTGTTCGCAACAGCTTGTCGAGTCTTTCACAGCACCACTTATATGGAGTTCCTGGACATATAGATATCCACGACGACTACGAAGCCAACGATTTAGCGAAACGCAACTTGTCGCTTTTCGATATCTCACCCTCTTGCACTGGTCGGTGTTCCTCTCGCGTCTATTAAATTGACCATTAAGCAAAACTATCTTGAGGAATCAAAAATCGACATTAGTCGTATTATACAGCTAGTCAACCTTAGCAGAAACTCCATCAGTAGAACGACTTCGGTGCTCATGGGACCCTACTTAATGGGGAGACATGCCTCAAGATTAGGGCTTCCGACTTCTGACGAGGTTGTGGCTCTGATGAATGGGTATACACACTTCCTGTGTGAAGCAAAGTAAAACTCCTCGGCTCACCTTTCTTCGCTAGTTTGTCCGAGCTATCATCCATAAGTATTAAGGTCATAAAGCAGATTTAGTAGTGAATTCTTATGGCTTTGATACAGCCGGCTTGCCACTCCAATCTAACCTAACCGATTTCTCAATGGTAAAAACCGGCAGTTAACTCGCCAATATGGAGCGGTTAACTTCCCAATAACTCATAGTTTTATGAAAATGAAAATTGATAGCAAACTGTTTCCCATGAAACAGTCTCTCCCGCCGTTGTGAAATTGGGCCTAAAGCGACTACATATATTTAAATTATCAAATCTGGGCATTTTTTATTTATTATCACATAAACGATCCTATAACTCCATACTTCCATACTTAAATGCATATGTGTGTGTGTATATTTAATATCTTCCAAGGATCTGCGATGGTATAATATCGGTAAAAGTCTCTTTCTATTCAATTAAAGCTGCTCATAAATTTTGGATAACTTTTAACTAAACTTTTGTCTATGGTGTGTGTGTGTGTGTGTGTGTGTGTGAGTATCTGCCAGTATGAATTTGTTTGGCTACACCTATAAAACACACAATTTTATACGCGTATATACAAATTTTGTATACAAAAAAGCGAGGAATCTGCATGTGTATGCAACAAACACCAAAACCACAATTGCAGAATTCCCAATGCAGCAGCAAAGTGGTTAAGGTTGAAACGCTTTGTGCTGCAAACACATATACACACACGCAACCACATCATGCCACACAAGTGACCACATGCACCAAATATGCATGCAAGAGCAAAGTACAAAAAAAAAAAAAACAACAAATTGTAGAAATTATGAAATATTTTACATAAAAAGAACTTTAAAATAAAAATGGTTTTCATATTTAATTTAATACGAAAATATTTAACATTGATGCGCTAAATATGTGTGGTACATATGTTTGTGTATATGTTTCCTTTTTGTGATTCTGCAAAAGCGTTATGGTTGGCTCAAATGTCACGCGCACTACACACTCACGCACACGTACGACGGATACACATACAGATGATACGCACTTTTGGGGATGAAATACTTTGTCGCGTCTGGCTACATAACACATACAAGTGAGCGAAAAAGAAAAAAGATGACATAGGAGCATCACCAGCGACAACAACAACAACAACAATCAGAAAAAGCATACATCTATTCATCCAACAAACTACCACCCACTCATACATCAGTGTTTCACGAAAGGGGAGGCGCTTGTGTGCGCAGCATCCCTTCTCGATTGGTTGCTTAGTTGCAAACTATTACAATTTATTTTTGTTCTTTTCTTTTTGTTGTTGTTGCCGTGCCACTACCACGAAACGGTAACGATGAGTGAAGTAGCATCATCATCGAGCTTACCCACTTGAGATATGGAATTGTTTTAAATGCTGGTGCTCTGCTTCCATTGCCAATGGCACACACTGCTAATAAAATCCTTGATCCCGGAATTAGCAGTTTCAGGGAAATGCAAAATAAACCAAAAACAAAAATCAACTCGATGCTAAGTGTGGGAAGGAAGCTCATAAAGCACACTGTATGTATATTTAAGCTAAAAGAAACCAACTTTATTTAGAACAAAGTTAAAACAAACAACAGGCAAGGGGTATTAAATTCAGTAATGTCCGAATACAGAATGTCCTGAATGACATTAGTAGTATGCGTGCTTACCGAGGCCTGAAGAGAGGAAGAGGTAGCGAATGGTTTTCTCCCCCGGTCCACAGTATTCTCTTGATATTATCTATTTGTCCATATGGAAATCTAATTCAGAGTTATAAAAGAATGCAATCACTTGAGATATAAACTGATTTCGAATTTGTGATTGCAGTTATTACGATATTAAACCAGCAGTAGATACTAACTGCATTACAAAACCATAGAATAATATACGATAATATTATGATCTTTCTTAACATTTCTTCTACACATTTTCCTTAAAATTATTGTAAAATAAGTATTTATCAATTGAGGGCCAGAATATATAGCCGCAATTTTTTTGATTTGATTGAGAAATATAAATCTATTTCGTATGCTAAGTATATACAATTACTACATAGAAATGTTAAGTTTACGTAGCACTCATCAACCTGAAAAAGTTTTTACGTTAACATGCGTGACCGTGATATATAATTTCCTGTAAACACGCGTGAGTTTGTGTCACATTTGCAAAATGCGCGTGCATCACGAAAGTGATATTATTTGAAAAAAAAACTACGTGCGTGAAATTTGTTTCGAAATTTTTAAATATCGTGCGTGCACATAGGTCAGTAAAAATTTTAAAGCCTTTTGCATGCGTGACGTAAGTCACGACCTCATCTCTAGTACATACATAAATGATTGTAGTTTATATAATTTTTAATTATTCTGGAAGATTGCCATTTTCAATTGAAAAAGTTCAATATTTTGTGATTTATATCTTGCTCAGGATTTAATTTGCTCAATTTACAATCTGTAATTTAATTGAATCTACTGGCATTGGTAATTTTTCATTTTTCAGTTGTTGTAATCTGAATTTTAGTTTGTACCTATACATATAGTATAAGAGATCGATTGATTAAGGGATTGCAAATATTTCATTGAAAGATTGTAATGCCAGCAATTGGTCTTATGCTTGTTAATATGGAAGCATTTATGATTTATGTTTTTATTGAAAACTTGCAATTATGCTTTTTTAAATCATCAATAAGCTAAACTGTGCATATTGACAAACGGAGATAAAACGTTTTACGTATGTAGTTTACCTAAATTACCAATCATAAAAATATTTGTCGGTTTTCTATGTTAGAAATAAAGCTCAGTGACGTTATGCAAGGTATAAAAATATTATTTGTCTTAATGGTAAAATATCACAATATGTAGTAAGGTAGGGATGTATAAAGCTATTATCGCCATCACCATAATCATTCACACCCACGCCCACGCCCATTGGGTGGGAAAACATGCGTAGCCACATTTTTCTTTTTCCATGCTAGATCTGTTTTTATGATGGGCTCGATTTCGTTTTCGTTTACTCAAGCTTATGGGTTAAGGAGGTTACTTCCAAGGCAGCACATCGTGTATTCTCGTGCATATTATTCGAGCAGAAGAGGATAACTTTTAACGGATTGGTGGTGTTGGAAACGCAAATATTTTTACTACAACAACAATATAGCTAGTGATTCGGTTGGCAGTCCGCAGTACACACGTTGAATGTTACAGGTGGCGCTGGCGGTGGTGGTGGTGCTTGCGGTGAGGAGGTTGAAATAGTAAAATGGGAATGATGGTATTGATGGTGGCATTGAATCGCACAAATCATAACGATACAGCATCTATCCATCAATTCGTTCATTCATTCACTTTATTCATCCCCCTTAACGTCGTTGACCGAAAAAATCAACATCATCATCGTCATCGTCATTGCCCACGATGCTGTCGTTGTCGTTGTCGTCATTGTCATCGTCGTCGTCGTCGTCAACATAACCATGATTATGATCGTTGTTGTTGCTGTTATTATTATTATCATCATCATCGGAGGCTTATTGCTAGGATAACATTTGATTTTAGTTTCAGTTGTAATTCTACCGTTCGTCGTTGTTGTCAGCGCGTTTTTCTCCTGTGAAGGTTGCTAGGCACTTACGCACTCACACACGCATATATAATCTCATCTCACTTACACAAGCACACGCATACACACTCGCGCTTACTTCTATTTTCCTTGTGCTTGTATGTTGGTGCTTGTGAAACTTCTCGTGCCGTCTTCAAAGTTTCGAACATTTGCTTGGATATCATATTCGTGTAATGACATCAACACCAAGTACAAAATATTTCGCCTCTATATCCGAGATATCCGCTGCTTCACGTCCCGGAAACCGTGTTCTTAGCGTTTTTTGTTTTTGTTCTGTTTGAAAAATGTAAAAAACGACAATTTGGTTAAAATTGGCGCAACTAAAACTTACGCTTCCGGCAATATTCACTTTCACTTTCCATCAGGTACTAGCATCGTCGACTCATCGACTCGTTGGCTCCTTGCCATCAGCATCAGCATCGTCGTCATTCCACATCGTTATTGTGTTGCCGTTGTCGTCCTTGGGTGTGTGGTTGTTGTTCGGTCAAACGGTCTATGGTTTGTATGTATTACGTCTCCGTGTTGTCGCTCTATCACTAAAACACTCCGTCGTTGTCACTGTTGTTGTTCTCGTTCTGGAGACGTATGCACGTCGCTATCGTCATTCTCGCTCGTATTGCTGCTCCGGTTTCCTAGATTCGTAATTGCTACTACTACATACTTACATAGTATATGCATATGTTTTTTCGTGTGTTTTTTTGTTTGTTCTATGCTGCCGGAGAGTGATATCAATTTCGGTCGTTACTCTTAGTGATAATGCTTCGATTGTTGATGCTATTTGTTGATTTTACCCACAACAGTGTCGTGGAAAGTGTACATACTGCCAAATAAACTTAGTACATTCGTGTATAAAGCGTGCAGTGAGTTCGGTGTTTTTCCATTAAATTGAGCTGAAGCGAACCATTAGAACACTATTGCTGCTTCTGTTTCTGCTGCTATTGGATTTAAAAGTGTCCATAGTGATACCGCAGATGAGTTTCATCTTCTGTTCGATGCTTTCAACATATTTTGGTGTTCCATTACGTTTAAAAATTCCGGTATTGTTAATTAGTGTTACTTTTTTGTGTTTGTGGTTTAGTGACACCACTAAAAATCATTCAAACTTAACGAATGCATTCGCGACATCTTACTTTCGAGCATCAGCAACGTCATTTACAACTTTTGAATACATCAACATCATCATTGCCACCAAATTATAATACGTTTTTAGACAAGTGTCATTGCAAAATTCATCATATTCACGGCAATTGCCATCAGCAATTGCTGCAACATCATCATCACCACCAATATCAGCAACAGTTGCCGCTACCACCATCGTCTCAATATCAATTGCAGCAATATCAGCCACATCAACAACAGCAACAGCAGAATTCTATATCATCACATCATTTACACCATCATCATCATCATCATCACCATCATCACCAGACATTTATCGCCTCTACTGCTACCGCCTCAAGTTTTTCCACTTGCTCAGCGACATCATCGTCGTCGTCGTCATCCTCGCCATCATCATCCTCTTCGTCATCAACAACATCGACGACCATGTATCGACGCCATAACAATTTATCCTATTGCGGTGGTAAATATTGCCAATCTTGCTAAATCAAACAAAACCAGAAAAGAAAAGAAACCAATTCCGAGACCATTTTGCAAATCCTGTAAAGTGTAAAAATATATAAAGAGTTTTATTACAAATGTGAATATTATCACTAAATTTCCATAAAAAGACAATAGCAAGATGGTTCACATAATTTACGTCGTTGTTCAGTATTTAGTAAATCAGTCAAAAGTTTTAATGGTAGACTATAAATGACAAATTTCTGGTATAGCATCAGTTGTTAATTACAAACCATTAAAATTTAAAATTCTAATCGAAAGGCTTGAGTATTGGTAACTCAGAAATTTCAATGGTGGACAATTGCAAAATAAGTTACACTTGGGAAAATTTATCCTCTCTGACTTGTGGTATGGGTTTTCGGCACTTACGTTTTCTTTCAAGCCAGTTTTATCAACTTCTGAGAAAACAAACCAACACATTTTATTACAAAACTACGAGGGAAGAGGCAAGTTTTTTTACACATTTTTTCCTATTTTTCAACGTAATGTCCTTTTAGTGCAATACACTTTTCCCAACGTTTCTGCCATTTCTTTAACTCCTCCATAAATACGATTTGTCAAACCCTTCAAAATACGCTTCTGTCTCGACGATAAACTCCTCGTTTGAGCTGAATTTTTTTCCCCCGAGCCACGTTTTCATTTTGGGGAACAGAAAGACGTCGCAGGGAGCCAAGTCAGGCGAGTACGGTGGGTGCTGCAGCGATTCGTTGTTCAATTCATGCAATTTATCCGCGACAATTCCGTATCCGCTTGTTGTCCCCCGTAAGCAATCGCGGCACCCATCGGGCCGACACCTTTCTCATGCTTAACCTATCATGTAATATATTAATTACCGTTCCGTACGACACTCCTACGACCTCTGCTGCTTCGCGCTCTTTCGTTCGGCGATCAGCCAGAATCATGTCGTCTGCCTGGCGGCCTGGGCGCTCCTCATCAAAAACAGATGTACGAGATGTAAATTCGTTGAACAAATATTTTACGGTTGTCGTAGATGGTGAAGGACAGCATCCAACTTCGCTTTTATTTCTTCGCATGTTTTTCTTTTTGCATTTTATCGCGAAAACCTAAACACGTGTGATACTAATGGATGCCAAATAAAAACTAACCTATGAATCAGTTTGAAATTTAGTGTGGTGTGGTGGGAAAGATGACAGTACACGACGGTAATGCCAACTTTCCTCAGCAACGCCACCTGTCTTCACACACGGGTACTTATTGATCTACCCTCGTAACTTGAATCAGATGGATATCTTTTACAAAAAAAAACAATGTGATATTACTAAGTTTACAAATGATATCTACTCGAATTTCTTCAAAAAAGGGTCTATCTACTTTCTATCTGCCTTTCAGATTTCCTTAATTTGAAACTGATATTATTTTATTTATTCCGCATTGTTAACAAATGAATAATAGTCGTAAATTGAACCTCACTAAGGACAATCTATGATTTGTTTTTTTTTTTTTGAACTGTAGCTATTGTTAAGATTCAAAAATTTATATCTTCTTTATGAATATTTCATTACAACTGAATTGGTTTCAAAAGAAATACTTGCGAAATTGAATTATTGCAACAAATTTTTAAGACGAATTTGTCATATTATTTGATTAAACAAAATTTGATGGTAGAAATACTACAAATATTTACTAACCAATAATTCGATTAATCGATTAAATCAGGTCTGCAAACCGGTTTTGAACCAGACCAATTTTAAACCGAACCATCGCCAGTGCTTGAATTAAACCATTTTAAAATTTTTCCACTTGAACCAAAACCAAGCCTATTTGGTTCGAAAAAATGGTTTGGTTCAATCCAAAGACATATTCCCATTATTACTTTTTGCTGCTGCCATTTTTCCTCTTATCTTTATTACGTTTTACAACTCTTAAAAACATTTCCTTAAGTCAATTGCCAAAGTGGTTGTAAGCGCCTTTGCCATGCGGATGTGCCCCTCTTGCGGCCGGGCGGATAAGTTGGTCCATTGGGAATTGTTTGTTAAAGCAAATAGAACGAAATTTAAAACTACTGGGAAAACTATCACATAAACAAATTTAATCTAGATTCATAATTTTCGCTATTCCTACAACGCAAGTTTCGGCAGAAAGACACTTAAATTTGTATTATCTGATTTGTGTGCAGATATATGTATATTAAAAGCAAGTTGACTTAAGAAATATACATTACATAATTGTATAAATATATATTCCATTCATTCCACAAATTGTTCCGTACTAGACCTTAGTCGCAAGGGTCCTGGCTAACGCGGTAATTCCAAGGGTCCTGGACTAAATGGCCGGCTAGTGCATGTTCTTTATTTTATTCAAAAGTGCAATCTCTTGGCAGGCAATGGGAAATCTCAATTGTCCGATTCGGAATCGGCATAAAACTGTAGGTACCTTCCATTCGTGTGCAAATATAACATGCACAACATGAATGGAAGCGAAAAAACCGGCCTCGGTTCTCTATATGCTGTTGTGCCATTAAAAGATAAAGTACAATCGACAGCGAGTGTGTTCGAGCGCTATTTTTTAATTTTTGTTTATTCACGAAATACTTAGTGCTACAGGATTTAAATAATCCTATCTTGATAAGCACTAGCGCTAGTTCGCAAATCTATTTTTCTGAATATTCTGAACAAAATTATTTTATTTGGTATGTACATATGTAAGATGCCGTAAGTTAATGTCTTTTTACTTTCAATGTTCGGGTATAGTCGAAGTGGTCGCTGTGACGCAATTGGTAGAGCGTTGGCCTGTTTCGAAGAGTGTCCGGGGTTCAAACCTCGGCACAGGCAATTTCATTGTTTCAATTTTCTATATTTTTCATCAAAATATAGAAAATAAATTATTCCACACAGCACCATCTCTTGGTAGGCAATGGCAAAACTACAAAGACAAGAATTGCCTATGAAAAGCTTTTCACTTCTCAGTTCGGTTTCGGCATAAAATTGTAGGTCCCTTTCACTCATGTTCAAATATTTTAACATGCACAACATGAGTGGATGCGTCCTAGGCTCTCCATGGCTGTCGTGCCTTTAAAAGAAGAAGAAGAAGTTCGGATATAGTAACTGCGAGTATAGAACTACTTATATAATACCCTTACATAAAAATCTTAAGAACTTAATGTGAATAGATAAAAAAAACTGTCTCTGTCTGTGGTAAAATTATGTAGAATTTGCTTAAATCTGTTCTTTTAACTTGCGACATCACATTTGGAAGACATAAGACATTGATGGAATGATCTTGGTATCACACAAATTTGCGACTAGGCATGGTTTCTATGCTGTTAAGATTTTGACCGATCCCAAGTCTTCAAGTTAATTTTTTATTTTGCACGAATATTTTGATTATTATTTCTTTTGAAATCACGAATTTTCAGTTCTACAATTGATGATTTTTCTCTAAATTCTCTTATTTTGATTTTAATTCTTAACTTTGAGCTTCTCCTTTTTTTCTTTTAATGACACAACAGCTAGCTCATAAATGTCCTAGGCCGAGCTTCTATATTTGCATAAAAACTGATCATTCAAAAACCAAAAACTGTATCAAACTATGTATAATAAATTAAAGAAATTTTGATGTGAGTGCTTTTATATATTTTTGTATGAGCGGGGACATGAAAGTTGTGTTACGAATCTGTACAGAATAATCGGTATTATTACAACTCAGATTTTAGAAATCATATTAAAATATTTCACCTGCGGTTAAGACGTCGTTCAATAAAAAAGGGCCTGACTAGCGGTAGACAAAAGTGTTCGGTTAAACTATTGGCAAAAGATATTTTATTTATAATATTTTTAATATATTTAATAAAATAAATAATAAATCACTATAACTTAATCTAGATTATAATGCTTGCAATCAGGGCTTTCCACTCGAAATATAATATATGAACTGTTTCAAGCTTACACTCCAGAGAGTAAAATGATGGTTAGGATGATTCCACAAGGCTTATAGTATTTTATGCTTTTCATCATTGGTCTGGGTCTACCGAGGAAGGTTGTTGTTGCCGCACTTAAATTCTGATAATTTAAAATCTCTTTCAATGTTTTATCCTTATGACACTATCTTTTTTCGGATAGTAAACTATTGGAAATAAGTGCAAAATTATATTTCTCGTATCTGGCATAAATCTGTATCTTAAGTGTTATGTAAATGAAAAACTCGAAATGGAGAAGAGACTGAATTCTAGATTAACTTCATCATACTTAAATTATTGATACTAAAACTTATAATGATCTTGAGAATATGAATTCCTTCCAAAATAAAGCAGAAAGGCGCAGAAAAGTTTGAATTATTAACTTCTGTGTGAAAAGTGTAAACTCAGAATTTCTTCCATAACATTTGCTCTCTTTCATAAATTACAATTAATTTTAAAATTGTTTGTAAATTCTCCTATTTGCAGTTTCCGCACAAGATGCCGGGCAAAATTATCAAGTGCAATATGTGGATACGGAACTGTATCACAGTAACTCAAGTCAAACGCAAATGTAAGTTTCAATCAATACAAATTCCATACATTTTTTGTATATCAATTTCCTCATCGTATTCGTTTATATTATACTTGGTGTGGCATAGGACATACCCCTTTTGTCCAGTTGGAGACTATCAAACAAACGGCCAGACGTATTACTCGACAGCGGCAACGGGTAACTATGCCACTGCGGCAACTGCAGCAAATACGCCCACAACACATGCATCAGCGTTACCTTATCTAGTGCCCGTGGAGGAGAGTTTATTGCTGAATTCTTCATCGCAGTCGCACAGTCGAGATTCGCCGCACAGCCTGACGGTAAGTGGAGCGCAAATAAGAGAATAGAAGGGTTGAAGGAAGATTTCGGGGGGAATGGGCAAGGGCATTATTTATGAGCGTGTGCGTGTGGTGGCATGGAAACACGCATACAATCATAAATGAAAGTGAAGAATTTGTAAATTGAACATACTATACATATCTATTGCATTCAATTGCAGGAAGTTGCTTACATACAGGAAGCGCAGAGTACACCACAAACGCCCACATCGACCACAACCACAAATTCAGTGAGCAGTGGCAGCATTGGTACAGGTGGTGGCGGTGCATCACCGGAAAGTGAACAGAGTCCATTGGGAAACACGAATAAGATTGCCTCGGCAACGGTAAGTTGACAATCGTCGAAAGACAACAACAACAACATCCATCGACAGACAGCGTTGATGAAAATAATGTTGCAACAGTAGGTAGTTGTAGAGTTGCCATTCAAACTAAATATTGCTTGCAATGCTATGAACGCTACTATCTTGCATTGATGAGTGAGTGCGGTGGCAACTCTATTGTTTATTAATACTGTTGCATCCAAATGCATTTGAATGATATTGACTGACGTACATCGACATGCATACTCGTATTATTCTAACTGCTCATACCTTCACTTCCTTTCCCCTGCCTGCCCCTTCTCTTCTTCACCTCCTACAGATCAAATGGCTATCACGTAACTATGAAACTTCCGAAGGCGTCAGTCTACCGCGCTCCACACTTTACAATCATTATATGCAACACTGCAATGAAAACAAATTGGAACCGGTGAATGCCGCTAGTTTTGGCAAGTTAATTCGTTCTGTATTCTCTGGTTTGCGTACACGTCGCCTCGGCACACGCGGTAATTCCAAATATCACTACTATGGCATTCGCATCAAACCTGGTTCGATATTAATTCAAACGATGGACGATAAACCGTCAGCATATTCAACATCTTCACAATCTGGTGGCGGTGGATCTGCTACCGTTGGCAATTCAAGTATTAGTGCCGCCAGCAGTTCAGGTGTTTCTTCTAGTATTGCCAATGGTGTCACCGGTAACAGCAACAGTGGCAGAAGTTCAAAGAAACATGGTTTGAAACCAGAGACGTATGAAGCTTGTGCTAAGGTGAGTCACATTATTTACAATTTAAAGCTTGTTTGTTAGTTCGTAGTAACGCGGTTGGAGTCTTACAATTTTCAAGTGAACAAACAAATACAAATAAATATTGTGTGTACTGTAAAATTTCGAAATTGTTAAAATCTACAGAAATGGAAAAATATGAAAACTAAGAAGTCTCAACGGGCCATATTTTTATTTATAATACAGAGGAACATTTTGAAATCTAGCACCAGTGCAAACTCCCCACAAAAAAATTAAGACGGGCGTTTCCCTGAATAGAACTTGGCTCTAATTGCTACAATTTTTGAGATTTGGCCTTAGTAAGTAGGTATCGGGAGTTTTGGGGGTCAAAAAATCAATTTTTGATATTAATTTCTCTCTCCGGCCTCCGCTTGGGAGCGCCACTGAACAATTATTTTATATTTACCGTAAATGATTAATAATCTCGTCCAGTTGTAATTTTTCTCAGGGCAACGCTACTTTTTTGTTTTGTATGGGGTTTATTTTGGTGCTAAAGAAGTGTTCTACTGTGTAATAAGTGATTTAACTACCAAAGTGGCATACGTACATATACTCGTATATATTTTTTATTTTGATTTGCTTCGTTTGCCCGCCGCAGATATTAAAATATAATTTTTATGTACCAAAGTAATAATTAAAAACTGGAAGTAGATAAGGTAAAGGTATAACATACGTAGAAGAAAATTACTGAGGTGAGATTGATAAAAGCACTGGTGCGGACTTCTTCTCACCATGAACTCAAAATAGTTTCGTCAAGATCTGTAGACGTGATATTTAGGAACCAGAAGATATGACATTTGAATACTGTCAGCCTTATACGTTTTTCTTCTTCATTTCATTCAATCCCTTGCTGACAGTAACGACGGCGCTGCAAGCAATCCTAAAGTTTGGCTCCTTCCAGCTCTTATCTGGAGTTATCTAGATAGTTTCGTGATCTACCATCCTTCGTCGACGGGTTCCAACTCATGAAAAATAATGCTGCTGCATATATATAGTGCATACATAGACACAAAAGTGTGCCACCAAGTCACAGATATTGAAATATATACTTCCTGGTTAACTTCTTGTTTTTCGAGACAAAATAAACGTTTATTTTAGTTTAAAGCTTTCGAATTGCAAATAAACATGAATAAGCTATATCAGTTTATATAATTAGATATTTTGATAATTAGACATTTAGACCTTGTAATCCAAATTCATGAGCTTTTCATTGGACTTGGAAAATGTTTAGTGTATTTAAATGCATTTGAATTGTGCCCGCGGCGATACCGACCGAAGGCCCGAGACTTCTATTATAACGGTCACAGCGCTGCGCCCAGTTTGTCTAAAAGGAATCAATCCTAATTTCGTATTTTTTAAAACACAAGAAAAAAGCCCACAGAGTACTACGGTTTTATTTAAAAAGAACGCAGCGCCTAAAAAAAATTTGACATTATGAAAGTCTGTTCGGTTCATGTGCGTTATGTCCGGCCATCCATTAAAATGAGCATAGCCACAATTGTTCGTTTTAATCCTAATTTATAAATTAGAAAATTAGATTTTGCTGATACTAAATATTCCGAGGTATTTATGCAACTAAAAAGAATTTTAAACTCTACCCACATTTTTCATTGCAGTATATTGGTGATGGTAATGGTGCAATACCGACATTCCCACAAATCGAACTAGACAATACATTTAACTCGGAATTGTCGCAGGACGATGTTGAAACATTCCGTGCAATGTACCGCGAACATTGTGAATCATTTCTGGATGCCGTCCTCAATTTGGATTTTAGTGGAATTGAATTTTTATGGCGTGACTTTTGGCGTGCATCCGATAATAATAATATAGATGATTGTGAAGAAGAAAAATATTTGAGTAAAACGAAATTGTATTTGATGTGCCACTGCGCAGAAGTGCAAAAATTCATCAGGGAGGTAAGCGAAACGATGAAGATACATTACGATTTATTATGATTTTTCTTCTCATGTGCTACAATTTTACCTCTCTCTCTATTTCAGGTGGATTATCAATTCTATCAAAACATGGTGGATGTCATTATTCCGGATGTATTGCGGTCCATACCGAATGCTCTCACGCAAGCCATACGCAATTTTGCCAAAAACTTAGAGCTTTGGTTGTGCGAATCAATGGTGGGCGTACCTGAGCGTTTAATGCAAATTAAATCTTCAGCAGTTTCAGCTTTTTGTCAAACATTGCGACGTTACACATCGTTGAATCATTTGGCACAAGCAGCGCGTGCAGTGCTGCTGAATAGTTCACAGATTGCGCAAATGTTGAATGATTTGAATAGAGTAGATTTTCATAATGTTCAGGTGAGTTGAGAACAGTTTCGTTTTGGTATTTGTAATCTAGATTAAAAAATATGTATGGTAATAGTTGCGACGTGAAATTTTTCTAGAAATATCAATAAGTTCAATACCCAAAACCCAATCAATATATGTACTACGAGTTTATGGTAATGTGCATTTAATCTATTTATCTTACCATATTAGGAACAAGCCTCTTGGGTATGCCAATGTGAACCAGCGGTCGTGCAACGTTTAGAAAATGATTTCAAGGCTGCACTGCAACAGCAAAGTTCTCTGGAACAGTGGGCTTCATGGTTGCAACTTGTTGTGGACTCCGCTTTGCAAGAATATCGTGGCAAGCCAAGTTATGCTAAAGCAGCGCGTCAATTTCTGCTTAAATGGAGCTTTTACAGCTCGATGGTTATACGTGATCTCACGCTACGTTCGGCATCTAGTTTTGGCAGCTTCCATTTAATACGTTTATTATACGATGAGTACATGTTCTATTTGGTAGAGCATAAAATCGCTGAGGCACAGCAGAAAACAGCAATTGCAGTGATTTGCGATCGTATGGTAAGAAACGTATTAACAAAGTATTTTTTCTGCAAATTACTTATTCACTTTACTATCGCACTCTCCCACTCGGCTTCTACCAGGCAAAAGATGTCGATTTCGAATACGACTATCAATTGGAGTTCATAAACGACAATAATGAAAGCGGTGCTGCTGGTGGAACATCAGCAAAACGCATGAAACACGAATGAGTGCGCGCATCAATGATTCAATCCAAATGGTACATTCAACAAAAATTCCAATTAAATAATACAAAAATAAAACTAATTGAGTACCTTAGCACGTTGGCAACATGTTGGTAGCACCGAACCGTAATTGTTGTTGCTGTTGTTGCAATTACAAAAATAACCAAAAACAAGTTACAAATGACAGCAGCAAATGAAAAATTTATAGTAAGAACATTCGATGAAGTAAATGCTTGTAATTATAAATTTATATCCACATATTTATATGATCGTACTATTTAGAATATACATACGCACATACACATTTTGTATGCAAACCTTAATTTGAAAAATTGTAACGAAAAACTACTCTTTTTGTAATGCCATTAAATAGTGTTAAGCCGTCCAAACAAAAAAAAACAAAACAAATATAATGCGTACCAATGAAGTATCATTAAAATGCATTGTTAATTCGTTTTTGAATCGAAAATCGTCTCTGTATTATACGAGTATTCATCAAGGTGAAACTTTACTTTTAAAACGTTAAATTAGATTTACTTAATTGTAAACCTACGTACGCATACATTCGTATGTGAAAATATGTGTGTTAAATTTAATGTGTGAATTTTAAATGTATTGTGTATTACGTGTATAAATGCTAGGCAACTCAAATCCTATCAGTTTTGTAAGGTTTCACAAAAAGGCAAAACAAAAAGCATTAAAATTGTATTAGAGGCTAAATTAGTTTGCATATCCTCTCTCCTCCATTCCAACTCGTTTTGAGAATATTTGGAAAGTTTTATTTAAAATTTATGTATTTCATAAGTATGTAATGGAATCTTCGATAAGTTCTCTTTTCATATTACAAGTATTGATTGCAAATCGTAAATATCTATTCTTCTTTAATGGCACATCAGCTCACGGAAGGCCTAGACCGAGCTAATCACATCCATTCATGTTACGCTAATTATATTCGTACACGAATTGATGGAGCTTTTTAGGGAATTTTTACTCTTGGACATTTGTCATTGCCACTCAAGAGATAGGGTCGGGTAGAAAATTTTGCTGTTGTCTATTTTTGATTTAACAGTAGCGAATCTCGAACTCAAGCATCCTTTGTAACAGCTCAGCATACTGCCAACTGCTTACAAAGTCATATCTAAACTCGAGATTACACTTTACCACCTATTCTTGAAGAATTAAATTACGATTATATAGAAAGCAAGTGGTACCCAATCCACCTGTAATAACACAATAACACAGTTCATTTCAAACGGTGATAGAATACAATTTTTTAAGGATTACACGGTGTCATTGATTCCGAAAGTTGAAAGTTAACTTTCCAACTTTTTTCTCCAATGCCATATAAATTTGCTCAATTGTCGCGCCATATTTCATGATTTATATAGGATTCTTAAGATATCTTTTCAATAAAATATTTAAGAATGAACAAGCTACTATGTAAACATTTTCATTTACACTTTTAAAGAATTTTTTAATACAACAAAGAAAAAGAAAACTAAACATATAAAATACAAACCAAACTCAACAAAATAGAAAGAAACAGGCCTTAAATGTGCAAATGGAATTCTTGCATTAATTCTGCAACTAATATAATAAAAGAAACATACGCAAACATACATAAATATATATGTATGTGCATATCTTTTAAAGTTTTTATTATTTTAAGCATAAGATGTAAGTATGTGTTTGTAATATTTAAACTTAAAGAAAAACACAAAACACAAAACAAAAACGAAATATTTATATTTACTGTACTATTTTTTATATATATAAATTAATTTTATTTAATTGATGATTCTAGTCTTTAGTACTATCGGAAAAACAACCACAAGAAAATAAATCAAAACAAAAATCAACAGAAACCTTATACTTGTCACTTTTGAATGCTCAAAATTATATATACATACATGCATATATAATACAAAATTAATAATTGTATTACTAAAAATATAGTATCATTTAAAAAAGACAATTTTTATGTATTTACATACATACAAACATAGATGTTGTATGAGGATATAAGCATAAAACATAAAATGCACGTAAGCGAAGCATAAATAAACTGAAGCTCAATTTTTAGAAATGTTGAATTCATGATATTTGAAATTAGTGTAAACCTACATGCATACATTTACATATTGAACATATACATACACACATACATACATATATGTGTATGTACATGCATATGCTATTACAATACAAAGACAAGTACTAAAATTAAGAAAAAATATTTTGCAAATATACATTTTTTAAAGAGCAAAATGTAAACAAATGCTACGATGGTATGTGTCTAAAAATTTAAACTTAAAAACAAGAAAAAAAAGTATTTCAAAAAACTTTGCATTCGCAATTCCTAAAATATTTAACTATATGTATAAATAAATATTAAATATTTTTTATAACAAAGCATACGGGAAAGAAACTTGAAACAAGATTGCTCAATAATCTCAATGAAAGAAAACATTGCTAAAACACATTGTCGTGAAAACATTTCAAAAATTTACCAGCAATTTGTAATTTATTTTATTATTTGAACAATACTGTGTGGCCAGCCCAGTGGAATTCATCAATGTGGAGCTTAGCAAAAGTAGAAATTTCAACATAACAGGTTGAATTCAAATACACAAAAATGTAGCTGGGCGTCTTAATGCTGTTCATGCTTGAATGAGTTTTGTTTGTCCGCTATATCTGTTTAGAGGTGCCCGGGAAAAAAAACATAAGGTGAATTTATTTGACCCGTTCTAACGCACGATTTAGTAATCTCAGTGGCAAGCAACCGCTAAAGAATACAAAATATAATACTGCTACCCTTTGAATACCGTAATCCTACAATTTGTGCAGTCAGACTCAAGAATACTGGGTATTGGACTACCATAACAAGACGGACTTAGCTACATAGTTGCCACCAATCAAAAAAAAAAACCGCACATAATTTCTATCGAAATCACACAATCAGCGATCTCATGATGGTCGTTCCCGAAAACTGTAACCATAGCACCCCTAGCTTAGGTGAGAGTAGGAGGGTTGATCTTGATATTTCCAAAGCGTTTAACAGTGTTTGGTACAAAAGACTAGATTCGAAATTGATTGCGTAACAGGTCAGCAAGAACTTCACTTGATGATCGTGTTTACTAAGTGGCTATTCTATCCGAGTTTGCTTTGAGAATCACTTCATAAGCGCTGAAGTGCCGAAATGCTAGACCCTCTTCCCAATCCTTTTTCTCAAAGTCACCAATGATCTTGATGTTCTGGGCATTTAAAATGAGACCCTCGTAGGTATAAATAAATTTTTGGCTTATCGAAAGAAGCTGTGTAAGAAATACCCCACCCTGACTAAAGGGAACTGAACTAAGTAAATGGCACCATACTTTGAGCATTTTGAGCAGTTTCCGATTAAGCATATGGTTTTTTTATATTTCTTTTAAGAAGCTATAACATTTACGAGCTTCCATGAGCAAGGTATCATGGTAATAAATTTTGACTACAAGTACAAGTGAGCCAAATTTCAGGAAATTCACTAGTTAGATATAAACTTGGCCCCGTGCCTATTGCACATGTGCCTAGCTTCAAAACAAATGAAGCAATATCATAAGAAATGCAAGGTGTAAATTTTCAACCCCTCGGGCAATGAAATTGCCTTCTGGCTGAGAGATAGTGTGAAAACAATTAACAGGACAACAACAAGAAACAATTATACATATGTCTGACTCTGCCTTTGCTCTCTCTTATCTTCATATGATGTATGTAAATTCAAAATGCAATGTCAAGCCTTGCACTCAACTAACATATCTCATACTTACTGCAACAGCGACATATTTACGGAAGATTTTAAAATTTTGAGTTGTGCCACTTTTTTAGTTAGGGTGCTGATAGAGCACGGCGTATTGTTTATGATATGAGCTCTTCAGAAAAGTATTGACTAATGATTTCATTGGGCCCGTTTCAGTTTTGTGGGCGGGCAGTGATTTGAACTTTAGAAAAAAATAATTATTTAATACATACATAAATATATAAATTATCTGCGTATGGATATTGAAAAAGTATCTTCATTGGTTGTTACAAACAGTTTTAATATTTATTTAACAAGCAAACGAGCAAAATAATATAAAGAAAATGACAAAGATTAAATTTATGTGAATAAACTTTACGTGAAACTTAAATATATTAATTTATTTATGATGAAAATAAAATGATGTGTATTAATTAATCAAAATAAATTGTGTTACATTGAATTGTTCTTTTTTTTTTTTGTTTTTGGACGAGTATGAGGGGAGTTCGTTTAGAGAGGGTACATTAATCAATCCAAGTTTACCAAGGCGTAAGGTTGACAAGGTTTTAAAGCAGTTTTAATATGGCTTAAATTGCATAGCTCTGCACTGCTTTTATTTAAATCGAATGATCTTCTTCTAAATTAGATAATTGTTTCTATAAACGTCAGCTGCATAATATCGGCCAGAAGAACTTACTGCCAGCTACAAAGGAACTTTCTTCTTCAAAGGAGCCCTGTAATAAAATCAAAGCCAATTGCAACAGTTTCCGTATAAGAACCAATCGGATTGTCATACTTCATTTTGCCATTCTCTGGATGTTTCATAGCTATGCTCGTAGGCTTAAAATTTTGACATTAGCATCTTCGCTTTTCTTCTGCCAATATCATAAATAATATGCTTCTGATTTATCGCTCGGATGTATCTAAGTTTTTCAATGTCATTGCTATTCCAAGTCGAGTATTCACAAACATTCACAATAAATAGGATGTTAAGATTCTGCCACACAGCAACCATCCAATTCATTGGTGCAGTTTTTTAGTACAGAGAATGTGGTCACACTAAATTATAAATCTTTTCAGTGTGCAAAGAACGGCTGAGTGTATCATAATAGCCATTACAGTTAGAATGTGGCAGCAACATTCAGATTTGAATTTCCTGAAAATTATATTCTTTACTAATAGAGCACATCGCACATAAAGCTCACTACTTATATACTCTCACTAGAGGAGAAACGCAGGATCACTTTATCACAATATGCTGAAGTGATAGTTTTGGGTGGGAAATAATTTGGAGACAACATTTTCTGTGACGTTGCCCAAATCCAGCTGCTTCACGGCCATTTCAATTATTCGTAATTAACGTGGCCATATTATGCACTTTTCCTTTTGGAGGCAATTCAATCACATTGACATTAGCGGGACTGATGCATTCAGCTAAAATGTGACTATATTGTGCACTTGGCTCGAGTCAGACATTTATGTCATAGCTTACACTATTTGCAAATGTGAACTCACCAATCCCAATATCCCATTTGATGGTGCTGGTTCTTTTCGATGTTTTGTTGCATTTGTAGATACGGACACCGTAGGCAACTTCAAATATTTACATGTATTGCAGTCACAGTGAAGTCATTTGATAGCATTGCCAAAATCGCCGATGCAATCACTTTGAAACGATGCACGATTTGCAGCATATAAGCCCGCCCTTTTCAGTTCCCAACTCGATGGTGTTCGTCATTGTGCCATGATTCAGCTGTAGATACGCACACCAAACAGAAATCTGTTTCAGTTGCATCCTCAGTAGCAACAACTTTTGATGACGGATTGACACTATCACCGATTATAATCACTTTGATAGCGGGCAGGAATTGTGCAATGAAATAACCAACGGGTATGAAATCTGATATCTGTGAATTGTATATCAATGTTGTATCATCGGTGGTATAATCAAGCAATGAGACAGGTAAAATGGCTGCAATTTTCCTGAATATGTCAGTACGAGTATCAACAATATCATCAAATACATATTGGATCTAGTAGGTACAAGTAAATGTACTTATACTTATATGGATGATTTGAGAAATTTCTGGAATATTCACAAACTCAAATACGGCTTCCTCTTTTTTAACAATGTTCTTCTTCCGTATCACGTTGGCTTAGTGCAGTTCCTCCAGGGTTCGGTCTTTAGACCCCTTCTATTTATATGGACCCGTTGATCATTTGGATAACAAGAGTCTCAAGTTATTCTTTTATAGGGGATCTACATCCTATACTTCTGGAGACCCAATATTTTCAGCGTTTGAAAACTGCTTCGTTTCGCATCTACTCATGTTGTGCGTGTTATATTTGTACATGAATGGAAGGGACCTACAGTTTAATGCCGAATCCGAACGGCGAAGTGAAAAGCTTTTCATAGGCAATTAAATTTGTAGGTTATCTTTGGTAATAACTTCATACCAAACTTTATTTAATGCTAAAATAAATTTTTTTTATTTTCGTGATTCTGGTCAGCAACTTTGCGCTTCATAATATGCCATAAGTGCTCGATAGGATTCAAATCGGGCGAGTTTCCCGGCCAAGTCAGGCGTGAAATTCCGATGTCCGTGAATATTTTTTCAAGCTGTAAAAAAAGGACTTTATTTTTAAATGTTCGGTTTTCCATTTTACATTCTGTAAGAATCAAACAAAAGATAGCATGCAAAATTTTACGATTTTGCACGGTGGCAAGGCGCAGAATCGTCCTGGAAAATTGAGTTCATACTGCAGGATAAATGCTCTTCAAGAGCTGGCACTAAGTTTTCCTTTATGACTTGCCCATATTTTTCAGCATTCATAGTTTCTTCTAAAAAGTATTAAGGACCACGTACGTAGTAAGAAAAGCATCCCCAAATCATCTGACTCTGTGGGAATTTCACTGTTTTTACAATACAGTTCTCTTTATAACGTTCATCATTCGTCACCATTCGAACGGCGCACGTACGGCAAATTATCGGCGCATAGCAGGTTAAATTTGCTTTCATCAGACCAGATGACATTTCGCCACTGCTCCAGTGTCCAGTTTTTATAGTTTCTAGCCCAAGCTAGACGCGCATTTCTCAATTTTTCAGTCAACAATGGCTTTTTAGCAGGACGCTTTCCATATAAACCAGCTTCTCGCAGTCTCCTGCGTACAGTTTCATCACTAATATTTACGCAATGATAGGTTTCTAGCGCGGCCCGAATAGTTACTGCACTTTTAAATCGATCCTTTGTGCTAATATTTTTTATAAGGCTATCAATTCTGTTACTGGTTGCACGTTTAGGACCAGATCCTTTTTTCCTCTCCAGGGACTCCATAGTATTCTTTTTTTTTAACGGACAATTGTTGAATGTGAGCAACCCAATTTTTCAGAAAATTTTCCGGTAGGAAAGTCCTTGGTCCACTAATGTAAGTACAGCGACTTTTTTGCCATGTGCCAGTTGCTTATATTTGCACTCATTACTGCACTTATTTCACAAAATCCCCTTCTGCGTTAAACAAATGAACTAGAATAACTAATTTCTGTTGTCAACACATTTGGAATAAAAATGCAAGAAAAATTTAAGTAAATTACCCAAATTTTTACATATTAAAAAAGTGTTGCCAGTGGTGCGGTTTTCGTAACCGCCAGTGTATGTACGACTTAGACCAATGATGATGGTCAAGAATGAAACTCCTCGTTATCTTTATGACTTATTTCAGTTATCTCAATCACGAAGGAAAAACAACATTTTTAATTGCGAGAATTTATAAATCTATCTTGGAGAAATCATTTTTAGTGGGTGTAGCGTCTGTAGGTCCCTTCCATTCATGTACAAATACAACATGAGTGGATGCGAAAAGCTCGGCCTAGGCCCTCCATGGGCTGTTGTGCCATTAAAAGTAAAGTAAGTAAGCGTGATTTTGCAACCAGCGAAAATTTCAATAGCCATTTAGCGTCCGCAAATACAAAATTAATCAACATTTGATATTCGCTCTTCGACAAGCAGAAAAAATCAACTGTCGAAAGCAATTCACAAAAGGGACACTATGTGGTAACTGCACAAAATAATATCAGATGAAAATGCCTTAAAATGCCTAAGCTTTGCAAGCCTTTGGGCCCTATTGAGGATTGCAATCTATCTGACTATCGTTGACTATAGATAAACGATCGACTGATTTTAGTTCACCTATTGCGATCCCGATTGTTCAACGACTGTCGATGGCTGTCAATCAACGATCAACTGATTCTAGTTTATGTATTGTGAATGCCAATTCGAGTCGCTCAACAGTCGACTGCCAGTCGGTCTAAATTTTATAACTGATCTTTTTTTTTGTTTTTTGTTTTTGGGACGATCAGTTTTTTACTGTATGTTTTTGTTAGTATTTTGATCATCAACTCTGTTTTGGTACAAAAAAAAAAATACATACATATGTATGTATTTATTCAATTGTTTTTAGGAGTGAATGAAAATTTAACAATTTAAAATCTACTTAAAAACATAATAATGATAATATGGTATGATAATATATTGGATTATATAAATAGTATCCGTTTCTCGCTACAATATGATGTTGGTACCCACAAATCTGGGAAGACTAACTAGACCTATTATGTCAAACGAATGAATGTTTGAAAGTTTGCACCACCAGTTGGAAAATTTCATCGGCTTTTATAATATGAGTAATACTAATGTTGAAGAAAATTGCAACAACAAAAAAGTCCACAGGAAATATAACTTTTGGCATCGACAAGTGCTTCGCATCCCGTAGCAATGTCTGCATATAACTACAGCAACGGAAATAAGTTCCGCAACTTTCTTTTTAGCCATTGAATTGCCACGTTGTTTTTCTCAACTGCACTCACTTTCACAAGCAAACAAAATCCAAATAAGGCAAAGGGTGGCAAAGAAAAGAAATGTATTCATAAGTATAAATTTCAGATGATTAAGTTACACTATCAAAAAAAAAAATTGTCGTTCTGACTACAGTCGGCCAAGATTCGCAATAATAATCTAAGTTTACAGCTAATAAAATATTTTTCGTTCATATTGTCGTCCTTCCTGCTGATCACATAATTTGCGCTCTTGTACCGTCTCGGTTCGGTGGAATTATGATCGTAGTTTACGAAAAATTGACAAATATAAATAAAACACATATTTTTATAAAAAATTTTATTGTTTTTTTCATAAATTTTTTTTTTTTGGTTTTTAAGAAATTTTTTGGATTTTTTAAACAACTCCATGGAAAAAATTTGTTGTTTTTCTAATTTTGTTTCTTTAAAATTTTCGTTTCATTTTTGTTTTATACAAATGCCTAGCTTCAAAACCCAGTTTTTGAACTGCTATTTGAAGTTGTTTTATTACTAGGGATTTTTGTTTTTATAAACACTGCTTATAAACACTTCACTTCTCTAGGCGTTACTGATACAAAAATAGGATTACTTGTTGTTAGCATTATTATTATTTGATATATTTGATTCATGTGAAAGTAATTGAAAATTTATTTTACACAGAACGAAAACAAGCTCTCATTTAATTGCTAAATAAAATAATAAATTTCGCAGAAGTTTAAACGGGAGTGAAAAAATTAACTTAAGTATTTTTTATTTCATTTCATTTTGCATACGTACAAACATATATACATATGTTGTTGTTGTAATTATTGTATAAGAAAATACTTGTTTATTGTAAAAAATATAAATTTATTTTAAATTAGGTTTGTACTATTTCCATTTGCATGTAAAAATAATGTAAATTAAATTAATTAATAATTATTAATTCGTTTGTTTTATATAGTATTTGTAGTCTTGTTGCGAAGGGAATTAATTTGAGTTGATATTGTACAATATTTTGAAGAGAAGATAAATAAAATTAAATTGTCAATACTTTCGAAAATGAATAAATGAAAAATTAATAATGTTATTTTCCACATATTTACAAAAAACCGGAATATTAACTTTTATTTTTTTTTTTTTATAATTGACTGTTTTTTATAATGCAAAAATGACTTTGTTTTGTTTTATTTTTGTATAAAACTAGACTAATTTACATTATTGTTTAATTTTTTACTATATGTAATTATTCCTTTTTAAGTGTCGAATACTGGACCGGCAAGTTATCGCGTGGCTTTTCAAAATTTCAGAAGATTTTTTTTGCCTCAGATTTATTTATTTAAATTTTATTTAATTAATTTTTAACTACTAGGAATGCTTAAAAAAATACTAAATTGTAGCAAACTGAAATTGGAATTCACAAACGAGAGAAAAGCAAGCACTAATAAACAGGTACAAAAAGGTAAAAAAATAAAATAATTCAAAATGTAAAATGAAAATATTTCTCGTTGTTTTGCATATCGTTGGCTAAATTTACTTTTACCGAATAGAATTACATTACAATAAAAAGAGAATCTGTAAAAATTTTTTGTTGTTTTTAGTAACAAGCTGAAACATTAAAAAGAAAATAAAGTAAAGAGATCAATTGTCGTATTCAATTTTAGTTTCCTGTTCTTTGACTCGTATGTATTTCGTTTAGTTTCGTTTACAAGTGCAACCCACTATTAAAATGCTAATATTATCAGTACATTTTCTGACTGTCATGTACATATACACAAATTAGCAAATGTAGGTTATTTCTGTTCTGTTTCTAATTTTGTTATGACTTAGCAATTATATAAATGTAAATGCAAGTAAGTAATCGTAAAAGGTATTTTCAATAATTAGCAAGCGCAGCTGATCAATCAACTATGGCAATCGAATTGAATGTTTCCACATTTCAATCGATATGATTTTATTTCTCAAGTTTTTACTATGCAACTCAATGGATTTAAATTATTGGTATTTTTAATAATAACCAACGAAAACATATTTAAAATTCACTGTATTTTTTTTAATTATTTTTTGTCACATTCATATTTTTTACATTGCGGTTTGCCATTGTACAAATTCGGTCGAGTACGAGTGTGTCTGAACTCGACAAGCAGTAATTGAATTGAGCTATTGTAGAATCAATCAATACCGATCGATTACACAGTAAAAAATCAAATTCTCACGACGATGAATGAATTTTTTTGAAAGAGAATAACGCCCATTTTATTTATCCACGTATAATTCTTGCTTGCGGGGAATTCATGGTCACCACGGTGGTGAGGTGTCTACATATGTTAGTCTATTAAACGCAAAGTTCACTCTTTTTTAGACTATTTTCGATACGCTGATTCCGAAAATGCCTATCGTCTTTTCCCCCTCAAGTCTGGCTTAGAAGATTTTGCGAAAGAACTGTTTTTGGAAATATGTGAAATTTCAAAAATGAATATTATTATTTTGGATACGAAAATTTTATCAAACACATGAGGCCACAAAAAATATCAGCTACAATTGACTTATTGAAAACTATAAAAATTGGAAAATTAGAAAATTTTTTGAAGAACTCTCAAAATTTTGGGATTTATAATGAGAAATATGCAATAAGTTTCAATTTTTCTTAATTCGACTTTAGCTGGTATTCCTTGTGGCCACATATTTAATAGTTGGTAGATGTACCTGACAGACAAAAACAAGGTATTTTTAAAATTTCCCAGACTTGAGGGAAAAAATGGCCATGTTCGGTAGTAGCGTAGCGAAAATACCCTAAAAAACATACTCTGAACTTTGCGCCAAAATGGCTGTTTACTAGTGATATTCTGTACAGCTGTAGTGTGTGAAACATTTACTATTAATGAACACTTTTAAACAAATACATTTCAATCTAATAAACTTACAACACGGTTCCAATCAGCAAAGATTTGTAATCTTAAAACTCCCGTAGAATCTATCAAAAAATTATACATTTATCATCGGCTTTTATTTGTTTTTCTTTTATCGACTGCCTCTACCAGCAGTCTTCAATATTTTGTTATTATCAAGTAATCTGGCATAAAAAGTAGGTATAAATGTACTGCAAAGAATGATCTAGGATGCAAAAAGTGCATCTAGGGCAATACCGAGCAAACCATTAACCTTCCATCAATGTAGTTAGCTCTTTCATACACTTTCTTCTTTAGGGGCACAACAGCCCATTGAGGGCATAAGCCGAGCTTTTCATACAGAAAAAAAATGTATGTTGCTCGATAAATCATTCTTAATTAAATATGTTCTCGTACAAGCGCAGAAATTAACCACAGCCACGAACTCAACGAAGGCTTATTGCACAAAATCAAAAATTTATCACAAATCAGCGCATTTTTAATTATTAAGTAATAACCCGAACTGATGTCAAGAGTAGGTACTTGTCAAATATAATCAAATATTGTTTTGTCTATGTCAAACTGCATTCGAAATCGCCCCCTGCTAACTGGTCAAATATTATTGGTTGATCGTGTGTTAAGATTGTATATTCAAAAAATCATAAACTAAATTATAATTTTGGATTTGACTTGTAAAATACATACATACATACATAGCTAGCATTGCTAAGAGACATGAATACAATAGAAAGTGGAATTTGTATTTGCACAAGTTATAATTATTTTGACTTACAATCTAGTTAATATGCTAGATATTTATTATCCTTTTATAAAGACATTTATACATACATAAGTATGTATTATGGTTTTATGCTAGTGGCAACATAAACAACAAATTATTAAGCGATCTGTGAATTGCCAGAAAATCCCTGCTTTTATTCTTCTTAAATACGAAACTTATAATTTCGAAAATATTTGTTTTTTTTATGTTTTTGTGAAAAGAAAGTTCAACGTTAATGAATAAGAGTTTAACCGCATTCATTTATAGAGAAAATTAAAGAACGTACATGAAGTAAAATGATAAATTCCACGGACAAAAGCTAGTGGAAACCTTATATGAACTTAAATATTTATTCTAAATTGACATCGAAAAAAAAACTAAAACTCAAATTTCACACTGAAATACTCAAGCGCTTACATACAAATAACATTAATTAATTATGTTCCTTCAACTTATTTTAAGGAAATATAAAACACACAAAAAACTTAAAAAAAGTAAGTTTTCTTCTAAGCGTATTCGCAAAAAAATAAAAAAAAAATAATATAATTTTTTTCACATTAAAGAAAAATAAACATACAAACATTTCCTTCTTCTTTGCGTTAATTTCTATGAAAATTGCTATTTGGCTAAAATATTTTTTAAACAAAAACAAACTGAAAAAATTATTAAAATTTCTATCATAGTTTTTCTCATACGTAGATAAATTTAAACGAAAATACTTCTTCAATGATAAGAATGTTGATGTTGAGGGCTCGACTGTTGTTGTTGGCATTTAAGCAATTCGATTTACCAATTGCATTTTACGGCGAATCTGATTTGGGATTGCTGTGAAATGCTGGAAATGCTGTAAAGGTGTGGAAGTCTGGGTGGTGGTGATCATGCCGTTGCTACCAGTATTTGTTATCGTCTGAACAACTACATGCTGCTGCTGTTGCTGAGTCTCCAATCGTTGTTGTTGTTGTTGTTGCTGCTGCTGATTGTGATGAGAGATCGTCGAATGCTGCTGCTGCTGTTGTTGTTGTTGTTGCGGCTGTTGTTGCTGCTGATAGTTATGAGAGATCAACGAATGCTGCTGCTGTTGCTGCTGCTGCTGTTGTTGTTGCGGCTGTTGTTGTTGCTGATGGTGATGAGAGATCGGCGGATGCTGTTGTTGTTGTTGCACTTTGATTTGTCTAATATTTTGATGTAATTGTTGGTGATGAATTTGCTTCTCAAGTTCTCGAGCTGGGACAATTGAATAATTGATATTAAGACGTGCACGTTTTGGTGTTTGATAATCACAAACACCACCACCCCCACCACCACCACCACCATTAACACTATTATTATGCTGTTGTGCTGGTGCATTTATGTCGGCAGGACTCAATTCAATGATATCAGATTCGTGTATATTTCTCTTGGAACGTCTATCTTCAATATTGAAAGTATCGTAAATGTCTTCAACCTAAAAAAGATAAATGAACAAATTTTATAAAACAAAATAAACAAGAAATCTTTGCAAATCTTTCCATCTAGTTGCTTATGTATTTAATTATTGGAATATTTCACTGTTTACTGCAAAAACTACATACTGCTGAAAGTAGCTCACCCACAGAAAGTAAACATACACACTCACATCATTAATATGTGCATATTCATACAAAACGAAATAATACAAAACCAAAAACTTAATATACATAATAAAGCATTCATCAACAAACAAGCATAGCAGTAATGTACCTTCTCATAATGCATGGTAGACTTCGCAATTGTGTGCGCCTCCAAACTCACCTCAATATCGAAGTCTCGATGGAGATGCTTTTGGACTCTTCCTGTGCTCCGTACATCATCACCGTTAACGACTCCAATGTGAATACCACCACCACCACCGCCAGCACCACTGCTGCCATCATGATGTATATCCACTTCTTCTTCTTCGATGTCTTCTTCCACAAACAGATTTTCAACGATGTTCTCTTCCAGCTCATGTTCTTCCAGATCAGAGGTTTCCTCAATTTCCGACTGACTGTCCAATTCTACATCTGAATCACCCGAAGTGCCGTGTTTCATTTCGCCGCGCTCCAAAGCATCCAAATGCTCTGGATATACCATAGCATTGCGTATAGCCATCGGATCTTTCCGTGACCATTTTTGCACTTCTTCGTCCATTTTAACAATACGTGTCGGATTCATAGCCCAGAGACAACCTTTGCGTTGACTGCCATTGGTAGCAGGTTTCTCAATCTTCTCGAAGCTATTATTCAATGAAAGATTATGTCGCACGCTATTCTTCCAGCCACTAGGTGCCGTTTTGAAGTAGGGGAAATGCTCACACATGAAGCTATAAATCTCCGAAACGGGTAGAGAGCCACTACGTGAATTCTTCAATGCCATGGCGATTAGGCATGAGTACGAGTATGCAGGCTTGGGAAATTCGGATTCCACTGGAGCAGCTTTGATTTTCTGCTGGAGTGGTTTCACTGCGATCGATGTTATGGTAGAGGCGGATAGAGTAGAAGTATTATGATGATTATGGTGGATCGAATTACTGATCGGTGCAAGACCTGCAGTGAATGCACCATTTATGATAGCGGCAGGTGATGAATGTGACGAAGATACGGATGACGACGAGGAACAAGGTGAGCCAACTGAACTACTACTCTGCTGCTGTTGTTGCTGTTGCTGTTGCTGCTGTTGCATCAGTGGCGAATGTGCTGAAGCGATACTTTTCGGTGTGTAACTGTTGCGAGATATTAATTTGGCGAAATGTGGTCCAATCCCTCCTAGGTTGCCGCCTCCATTATTGGCATTTAATGTAGTCATGTGATGGAGCGGACTCGAGTCACGATCACGTTTCAATACAATTGTGCCGTTAGCTGTAACAGGTGATCCCAGCGGTGATTTTGCCGCTGATTGTTGCTTCAATTTATTATAGGTTATGCTATTCGCAAATGTGAGGCCACCAATGCCTGGACCTAATTTAATGGTATTGGTCGTTGTGCTGCCATTTAGAAGGCTAGTACTAACGCTGTTTTTAGTTTCATTTATCGATGGTACGGACACCTTGCGCAATTCAGCGCCCAAATCTTTCTTGATTGCGTTAACTGCTGCAACTGTTACAGAAACATTCTTGCGCTGCAACAGTGAATTGGTTGCCATTGTAGCGGGCGCCGTAGTGGCCGCTGTTACCGTCGACGAAATTTGCACTATCTGCTTGGGTATATGTGAGAGTAGTTGCTCGTGGCGTATGGACCCGGAGCTTAATTTCATTTGAGCGGGTGAAAATGTTAAATGCGATTTTGTCTCATTCGGTGAGACGGGTGGTGGTGAGGTGGTGCTTTGTTGCAGACCATTTAGATTCGTTTTGGGTGATTTATACAATATCGAGGAATTTATCAACGGCATCACTGAGATGGGATTAACGCAAGCACCGACATCGGCAAGGAAATCAGCTGTCGACCATGTAGATCCTGTGGTGCTTGTGCCTAACCATGACGAGGAGAATGTATTGTTGGCGGTGTGCACATTACCAGTGCTACTACTATTGCTATTTGTGCTGTTGTTATTAATTGACGACAAATCACCAATCAAGGAGGCGATTTCACTGCTGCCGCCTAAAACAGTTGCAATTTCGCTGCGGAGGTCCATATCGAGAATATCCTGATTTGAATCTGATATATACATGTCTAATGTGGGTTCAAAATCCTAGAATAGAAAAATGGAAAAAATATATATTTAATTAATACTTATTAATACTTAGTAAAAATGTAATGTAATGTGAATAAACGAAAGTGCATATGCAGCTAGAAAGTTGATCCTCTATCCAATTTAACTTAAAACGACACTTGAATAACTTCTGCTGCAAGACATGCACATTTCCACCTCATAATTATTGTAAAAACTTGAAATTTGAATACTGTTTATATTTTATTACATTTCATACACATGAAAACTCACGGCATGAATATGATGATGAAGCCATTAAAAAGGGTAAAGAACAATAACAACAATCACATCGATGAGCAGCGTATCTAATTTCAATTAAGAAAAAAGTGAAAGATAATACGGGTCCATATTGCCTGGAGGCACAGTACAAGGGGACAGAGGCGGCGGTAGCTATGTAATTCAACATAAACCAATACAAGGTGCCAATAATGGATAGCTCCACCATAGTGTACCGACGCTGATCTGTAAGGCAAACAAGGAGGAGATACTAAAATGTGAATTAAACGAAGACTTTATTTTTTACACCTTACACCAACATTTTGGAGAGAAAAAAATCATTAAACAGGTTGATTTGAATAACAGGCGCACATGAACAAGAAACAAATCAAACAAAGCAAATCAAACAAAATAGAAGATACGACGAAACACGATACAAAACTGCATATGTACATACACACTTACAAAAAAAACACCATCAGCATCACTACCAAAAAAAAGCAACAAAATAAATCCAAAAACAGGCAAATGGTGATAAAAATCATCATCAAAAAGAAAAATTGATGAAAAATACTGACACTGAACCTACGTCAACATAACAGCAGCATACGACGAAATGAAATATGTATGTATGTATGTATGTATGTATCTACACATATGAGCATATAGATAGTACTATATACATAAAACATAGATAGATATACTCGTATATACATACAACAACAGCACTTCCCTACACAAGCAACAGCAAAAAATGGCTGCGAAAAAAACAGGAATTCATAATTTATAAAGAATTCTTTGAATTTTCAACAATTTTTATATTATTTTTTATTTGCATTTTTTGTGTTTGTTTGAAAATGCCATTGAAATTTCATTATTAACTTAAAAAGTAAGTAAAGTAGATATAAACAAACCAATCCGAGAAGATAAATTAAACAAGGAAATATACAAACGCAACACAGTACACTCAACATAATAATTGCTGTAATAATTAGAAAAGTTTGATAATAAAGCCAGCAACGAAATTTGTGGAAAATTTCTTAAATGGTGAGAAATGTTCAAAAGAATTGTTTATGAAAAGTTAAATAAGAAGTGACATAAACAAAACAATTTACGGACTAAATGTCTAGGGTCCTGCTAGGGCATGAAATCTTTTCTGAAACCCATTTCAGCAGGTGCCAGCCAGAAGCCGTGATTCGAACGTACAAATTTTTACAATATGGTAGATTTAAAGTTCAATTTACTTGAAAGAAAAATTCAATGCGCCTTTTAATCAAATTTTTCTCTGAGTGCAATAATGAAAGAAAAATGCAATAAGGAAACCAACGTACATACAATGTATATATGTGCTTACGTAAGGAGTGAACACGAAAAAATGTATCCTCCTTTCACAACAATAATATTTTTGTGAAAATGAATTTGTTCTGTTTTCCTTAAATGTCTTGTTTATAACTTGTAAAACCAAAAAATCTATTTCGAACTTTACCTTTAACTCCTTTAATCATCTCTTGCACAATTGAAGCACTGACTTTCTTGGCTGATTCGTTCCAATTTTTTTGGAAAGTCCTTTTCGTTTTTAGCCATGTTTCATAACTTTCTTGGCATAATGTGACGTGGCCAGATCAGGCCAAAAGAATGGTAAAAGACACTTTTGCAAGCACTTGTCTAAGTGTGATTTATGGACCCAGTGTTAAAAAAAAAAAGGTTTACTTCTTTCCCAAAACTGCATATTGCCTAACAAATCAAAAATTTTTTAGGAAATTTGTACTGTTTTTAACTTTTGAACTTTTTACGTACTTGGCCTCTAGCTCGGGCAGTGTAAAATTCTGGATATCAATTGCTGAAAGTCACCTTTCATGTAGGTTTCATTACCTATGATAAAGCATTTGAATATTGTAAGGAAATTTTCGTACAGCTTTCTTTCTGGCTCGAATTCCAGCTTCAAAATTTCTCCTTCTGGAACCATTTGCCCCTTATATGATCTAAAATGAGTATTTTTTGTTTTTTGTTTTTTGGATATAACTTTTCAAGTTCCACGTTTGGAAGAAGTATCGCGGACAGATGTATTTAGTTCGCTTTTCTTTAAGTACGCTTTAACTAAACCATAAAGTTTTTTACCCACAACTCCCCATTTTCTGCTGGAAACTTTTTCACTCTCTCAACAGAAAGATTCTTTTTATACTTTTTAATGGTTAATTTAACGCACAGGCTTGCACAACCTTTTTTCTTTTGGTCCATGGAAGATTTTCATGTGTCCGTCATTTCGCTTTTGAAAAAATCAAAGCTTACTCTAATCGAAAGTATTTAAAATTTTGTTTAAAGAAAATGGCATGTAAGTATAAATTTTTCGTGCACGCTCCTTATGTATGTATGTATATGGTTATCTGGTGTGAGTGTGTAATCTATTACAGAGAATTTTCCCGCGCAGCAAACAAATGCATTTTGAGGCATACAGAACAAAAAAAAAATCTACAAATACTTTATTTTGTCTTTCAGCTAAATAAAGACAAACAAAACCGGTTACTGATTGTGCTGCATGCCGAACCAACTAAAAGAGCGACTGCACATAAAGTATAAATATTTGTACCTATACACGTTGAATTAGTAAATATTTAAAGAATTTCACATGCACAGGCACAAAAAGAGAAGAAACAAGAAACAAGAAAAGCGAAAAGAGAAAACTAAAAATAAAATTAAAAGTGAAGGCAGCCTGGCAGCCAACTAAATTGAAGTACACAAATAAGAAAAATTAAAATGTGCTGAAAGCGTAAGCAAGCAAACGCATGGGCACGAAGAAGAAGAAGAACAACAACAGCAGGCACCAGAACGACAAAATAGGAAGGCAGACAGGCATGGTAGGCAGGCGTGGCAGGCACAAAGCAAGGCAGAAAAAGACATTAAAAGCACACATTTTCGAACGGTGAGACGGTATATACGTAATGCATACGACGAGTACGTATTAAAAAACAGAGGATTATGTGTGCTGCATTTTGAATTCATGAATTGGGTGTTGTCGAATATGTGTCTGTATTCGCTGTCGTCGTCGGCATTGACTGCAATTTGTGATCAAAGAATTTCAAAAATGCATTGTTTCTGTAAATTTCTGTAAATAATGATGATGATATTGGCGATGGCGATAAGACGGCAAAAAGAAACTACAAAAACAATGAGCTACATATGGTACATACATACATATATATCATGTATCATGTACACTAATGATGATAATGATAATTTTTCCCGCGCAACTTTGATGTTAACACTAAATAAAATAAACTATGAAGTGGTGGAAGACATGAATTTAAAGATAAGCAGCAATAAGTTAGAATAGAATACGTTCGATTTTGAATATTTTTTTTTAATTAGATTTACTGAACTTGGAATTTCTCATTATTTCTAAAATAGAAAACAGAACATAAATATGTTCAAATATGCAACAGTTATTGTGTTTTACACCAACTAACAACTTAGATTATTAGCGGGTACCAGCAAACACAATCCAGAAAGTACCATGCAAACACGGTTTTCCTCAATTCTGTCTATCAGGTATAAGAGTTTCAAACTTGTCCTTGAAGTCATTTATTTTTGGTATGAATTTTAAATAATTTAGAAGCGTGGGATGTCTTAACCTACTTGAAATTTGCTGAAATAGAATTAAATCTCATAGCGCAATCCTTGAGGTGAATGTGAAGAGGTAAAAGGTGAAGTAGAATGACCAGAGATTCTGTGGTTTCACATAATATAATGAAGCAGTTATTTCAAAAGAAGAAATTACATAAAAAACACATTTTTGATTACTAAAATGTAATTTCTTATGCCTAGTCTCAATTCAAGCTTAAATATTAAAGCTAAATATGTATATATGTATGTATATATCAAGATACATTTTAAAATCGCTGATACAGAAGAATCTTAAACCAAAGACAAAAGGGTATTTGAGTGATGAAAGAAAAAAAATACAAAGGCAATGTATCCAGAAACATTTTCAAATCGCTGGCACAGCAAAAAGCTTAAATTTGCCGCATATGTTATTCATTTTATCTCGCCCAAAGTAAATACCAATGCATAGAATTGGGGTATTCACAATGTGTCGTATTCAGTGACGTATCCTTTAAAATTTTGTAAATTCTTTCCTTTTTCCCTTAGAAAAATTTACGTCAAAATAAGAGAATACGATATCCCGATTCTATTTACAATGTATAAGATGCAACTTGTTTATGCACAAACTAAGAAAATGTTGCTAAAGCAGCTGCTTATTATGATTTGTATGCATGTATATGAACAAAAAAGTATCTACAACATTATGAATGAATGCACACAGAAACAGGGACTGTTACCACACTCAGCTAAGTTAATTTTTCAAGATAAGGAATGATTTAGATTCAACTATAGCATAGAAAAAATTGTTGATAATAAAAATTTTATGTTAACAAGATTTGCGTTAAAAGATGGTATCAGTTCCAATGAATACGTTGAGATCGAAATTGTATAGCCAGTTGTAGATAACATAACGAAGAATAAGTTATAAGATATTATATATAAGTTCATATAAGATAATTTAAACTTTAAATTAGCAATTTTTCCCTATAAATTACGTAAAAATGATTTATTCATTATGCAAATGTGTAATATTATTCATTCGATCAAGTATTTTGCACTTCTGGATATAATGTTACATAAATATCTTTCGAAATGTATGTGTATTAAAAAAGTTGCCGCAACATCAAATATGTTTCTAACTTATAGCCACATTTGTTGCTCAGCAGTATTTTACCCCTTCATACTAAATAGAAAGAGAATTTCGAACATACGAAATGGTTGCCTTGCCATTATCATTGTATTTATGTGTATCTGTGTAAAATTGTTTTCATGAGAGATTGTATCTGTGAGTGAGCGTGTGAACAAACACTCTCTGCATTTTAATTCACCACAAAATATTACCATTCCAACAAGCAAAAAGATACGGCAACAACACCACAACCACAGCGAATTGTAGTAGGAATACATACATATATGCAGGGTAAAAAAGGAATAAAGCCGTACAAAAACAAAAACAAAAACAAAAAAACAGAATATTCACCAAGTATAGAGTGACAGGGAAATATACAGGCAGGAAAGGCAAGGAGAACGTACACTCACACACACACGTGCACACAGCCGCATACATATTACATTTAGGGAAACATTTTTCATTTCAACAACACAACACAACACAACACAGCAACACATTTTACCGTCTGGGTACAGTTGACGACAAAACACATCCACTTCAATGAGAGACTGACTGACTGAAAAATGAATCGAACTGGAGAATACTGCCTACTTCATACTATACTACGATTCTATTTCATGGCTGTCTCGCCTTGCAGAGCGTATCAAAAATGAAGTTCGCCAGGCACAAATTTCTATTCTCTTCACTTTCGTGTTCATACTTTAATATAATTTTTTCAACATAGCAGCATGACAGAGTAAGGAAAATCGTTTTATTCTCGATGTAGCTGTAGCTTGGTTGTATTTATTTATTGGGAAAAAGTGGAGTTTGAGTTGAGAAGAAAAGGAATAAAAAAAAGTATTTCATTTGGTACAGGCGCACATTTTTCAAAATATTTTGGGAGCAGCAAATAAAAAGCAAACGCCTGTTACTTTACACAAAAAGCATAAACATTTTTGGACTCACAAGATGTCCTTCGCTTTGTTGTTGGTCTGTTACTTTTCCCGGTTGTTCTTTTGTAATTTTTTTCTTTTACATTTTGCTATTTTGTTTTGGCATGCAATGGCATTGTTTTTTGTTTACACACCTACCTAAGAATAGTTTCCTTTTTTGTTGCTGGCTCCACTCTCACACATACAGTCAAGTCAAACAAACAATCACACACTCGGCTCCTTATACTTTCTCACTATTAAATTGGGAAGGAAAACATTTTGGCGCGCATACAACTTGAATATATGCAATGTTGATTTGCATATTTAAATAATTCTTCTACTAAATTATGCCAGTTTTAATTTAATACTCTTATCATTCCAATTATGTAGATGATTTGCATATTAAAACAAGGGAATGCTGTAGACATCGATAAGGTGAAATGTACGGGTAAGGATTACCGTAGCAGAAGAGCATGCATCCGAAGGGGACTGTATGGAATTTATGTATAAATATGTATGCATACACTACTCCTCTCGTTCGGTCAACTCAATTTCAACGGGAACTTCGAACTGTGAAACAGTGTTGAAAAATCGATTAAATTCAAGTGATACAGAAATGATAAGTTGCATACTTTAGCAGGACATCATAAATCGTCAGTAGGAGTAAAATGTATGTATCCTGTGGAAATGATTGATGATAACCCACAAGCAGGAATAGAGAAATGTTAACAAAAACAAAATGCATGTACTCGTATCGTACATATACTTATATATTTTGTTATACATACTACATAGTACATATGTACATACCTACATAATGTACTCGTAAGTATGTGCTACGTAGGTAAAACATTTAATTTTACACAAGGATATTTCTTAACGATAACATTGCAAATTCTCTATTAATATCCTACTTTTCACTTGCTATGATTAATCAAACTTAATCAATCCTTCAATTATAGACTACAGCCGGATTGAAAGTTTACTTTCAGCAGGCAGAAAACGCCTATCTCCCACACATATTTGTAATAATAAATAACGCAATATAAAACATTATTGAATAAAAATTGTGTGTTCGGCTAATTCTCTTTACTGGCTTTTAAGCCAGTAACAATACAACAACAGGGGTTCTCTAAAGCTAACAACTTCAATCGATATTCAATGCAAAATTACACCGAAATTAAGTGTATGCTTACTAAGTAAATGTCTACATTAGTAGATAAATACCTACAACTAACTACCTCAGATTGTAACTCAAAGCAATAAATACATAGAGATAATTCTTCAAATGTTTCAAATTATTTACTTTACTTTTTTTACTTTTAATGGCACAACATTCGTGTGGAAAAATTATTTATTCTTCTTTTTTTTTCTTTGATTTTGCGTGTGCCGAGATTCGAACCCCGGACACTCTGCGTAGTAGTCCAACGCATTACCACTACGCCACAGCGTCCACGATTCTATACCTAATACCTTAAATTACATACATATATGTAGTCCTCATTTTTAACAAGTTTTTCTCGGTAGTAAGATTATAAAATTTCGGTTATTTTTCCCCCCTTGCTTTTTATTAGTGCACAATTTCGAGCATTGACTGTATGCGGTATATTTTCTTAATGCATTTAAAAATAAACTAAATTGCCTTCAATAGAATCAGACAGAAAATAATTTTTCCCTCAAATATTAAAGACAACTTTATTTTCTATCCTAATCGAACGTTGTCTTTAAGTGAATAAAAAGCACTTTTGCATGGAGAAGTATAAAAATTCATCAACATCAATCATATCATATCAAATTAAGGGGTTATTTTAATAGCAACTATGGGGTAGAAAGAGGGAAACAGCAGTATGTAGCTTAAATCACATTTTTGTGTGCAGACATATGCTCTACATTTATGAAGGTTAAGTTATTATCAATTACCACAAGAAGTATACAATTACACACACAATATATGTATGCAATGCCCCACTCCACCCAATTTTTATTTTTAATCGGAAAACAGAGAATGGCTGACTGCGTCAGTTCGGATACACTGACACATTCAGCACGCATACATAGACTATGCCCAAACTATGTAGAAGGTTGGCAGGCAGGCAGCAGCAGCCACTTATTATTCAACCGGAAGTTAAGGTACGTATCTGCATGGAAGGAAAGAGAACAAAGAAAAAGAAAGTGAAGTAAGAAGAACATAATATTGTATGCCTGCCTTACATTTAAAATTAATATTTATATTAAAAACATTTTATTATTTATTTATGTATATGCGAACAAGATTATAACCGGAGTATTTAATTTAATAATAATATAAGTACCTACATATTTTACTAAAGCGAAACTTAGCATTTATTTGTATCCTCTTTTGCTAACAACACATGTACCACATATATGTATGTATGTGTTTTAGCTCTGTAGAAAAATTGGCAGGTGTTTTTATTTGGTCCGATAACAATTTAGTTACTTTTATTTTTCGTACAACAAAAAGTCACAAATTTTTTATTCATTAATATTTCATCGGTTCCACAACAGCTGGAAACATGATGATGTTAGCGTACGATAAACGAAGGAGTATAGGGCTACCATAATGTTAAGTTGGTACATATGTATTTATAATTTCTGCAGGTTTATGCCTTCTGGAGGAAACAATCAGAAAAGGACATTTTAAGTGGTTTTTATGCAAACATCTCTTTATAATTGAAAAATATCGTTTTATTGTTTCAATACCGTGAGGTTTTTAATATTTATTTTGAAATCAAGTATCTCTGGACCACTACTATTAGTAAACGTAAAAAATCTCTGAGTGTTAGTGTAATCTCATGTTAAAATTATAAAAAATTATAAGAAGTTAGTGCAAGTAACATAATTCTCTTAATTCGCGTCTCAAAAAAAAAAAATCATAAAAATCCACAGAGATTCTTTTTATCAGCTCTCACGTGAAAAACTTACTTATCATTATTGGAAAGTTAAGTTTTGATATCTTAAGAATGAAAATAGTTTGTACAATTTATTTTTTTTAATGTGTTTATAATTACTTATAGTGTCGGACAATCAAATAGGAATACCTTGTTCTGAAACCAAAAACCTTAAAATATATTTCTCCAGGCTTATGATAAATTTAAAAGGTATTTACTTTTATTCATTTATTCCATAAGTTTAATTTTTTCTTCAAACAAAAACAAAATCAATTCAGTGTAAAAAAAGAAATTTAAAAGTTATACATAAAATCACATTTCAAAAGGGCAAAACAATAAGAAAAAAAAAATAATAATAAAAAAATTTATAAAATATTGACTCAAATTGATCACTAATGCTAATATTTTGTGAAATAGCCTTTGTTAATTAAAACCGCCTTACACCTTCTAGGTATTGATTCCACCAGAGACGCGCAAGTAGCCTGGGGTATGGAATACCACGGTCTTTGAATGCTTTGCCACAATTCGTCCTTGTTTTTAGCTCTGGCACTGCCAATCTTCTCTTTGACAATATTCCACAAGTTCTCGATTCGATTAAGGTCAGGAGATTGTGAAGGCCAGGTCATAACGGGAAATCCATTATGGGGAAAACCAATCTCGCGCAAGGATTGAGGTGTGCTTTGTTATCCTGTTGCATTTGCCATTTCAGAGGCATTTCCCAGTCAGCATAAGGAAGCATCACCTCCTGAAGGATGTTTACGTAAAGAAATCTGTTCATCGTTTCTCTTATCCAATACGGAGGGCCCACACCATACCAAGAGAAGCATCCCCATACCATGATGCTTCCACCTCCGTGCTTAAACGTCTTCCTAGTATATTTTGGGCTCAATTCCGAATTTTTCGGGCGTCTAACCCAGCGTTTGCCATCACTTCCAAAAAAGATTCACATTGCTTTCGTCTGTCCATAATACGTTAGGCCATTTTATTGCATTAATTGAACCATTCCACTCAATGTGCGCTTCAGCGAACTCTATGGGACACTTTCGATGTCTTTGTGTCAAAATTGGTACTTTTCGTGCTGTTCATTTTTTTATACATTTTTTTTTCCACCAAACATCTCCTTACTGATCGAGCACATATTTGAACCCCTGTCTCTTCTCTAATTGCAGCAGCTGCCTTAAATGGATCGCGTGCCGACAAAATTTTTATGCGATTGTCATCTGCACTTGTAGTTTTGCGGGGCCTACCTATCTTGCAATGAAATTTTTGAGGTAATAAAGATTGGTAGACTAATGTCGAGGATTTGCTAATAGTTTTAGCTATTTGGTGGATGCTTTGTCCCTCATTTCACGCTCCTCCTTGCTACCGTGCTTTGCTCGACCCATTTTGCAGTGACAGTACGGAATAGTTTACATTTAATTTGTTGAATTACCCTCAATGCTACCATTAAAATGCTTACCAGTACAAATTATGAACAAATTTAAGTTTTCTTTTTAAAATATAAATTTTTTCGTCTGCTGTTCTTATTGAATTGTCCGCCTTCGAATGCTTCGCTTCAACTTTTTTGCTTGGGAAGCCCCAAAATATATTTAAATGTAGTGTAGCCACCTAGAAATTTATAAAGTATATACCATACCATTTTCTACTCTATAAAAATTGATAGCCATAAGCAATCCAATAAAAAAAAAATTAATGTAAGTTTTATAGTACAAGGTGTTCTTTTTCGATTGTCCGACACTGTATATTACAAATTGAAGTGTCATCAAATGCTATCCAAAAAATCTTAGTTCTATTGCAGATTTTCAGTATTACACAAAATTAGAGTACATTATGTTAATAGCCCTGCCACATATTTCCCCCTTTTCATCATATTTACTTTTCATCATTCTAATTCATCCATACAATGTGTAAATATGTAAGTGCAACCGCCTTAAATAAATTCAATCATCAAATATAAACAAACTAATGGGTTAACAAGGATATTAGATTCTTGAAACAAAACTTTTATAGAATAACTTTCTTTTCTATGATATGAACAAGCTTTCATTCAACAGCAATCAAAATGCCGCCTATATGAGACAGACAAACAGAAAAGCTAACATACACTTCTACTTATGTACCCAACTAATTTAGCATTTGGGAAATAAATATTCGCTTAAAATTAAATTAAATAAATGACAACAATTTGGCTATAAGGAGAAATTTTATACCTGCAAACATTTTATTATAGCAAAAATAGCATAAAGTAATTAATGATAGGCGCCCATAACAATTTAGAACCATCCTTTATGACCAGACCATATCAATTGAAATTTTCCGCACACAAATGTATACCAGGTAGAAAGGAACGAAAGCAAATATTAAGTGGAAAGTAACGAAGGCAGGCAAGGCAAGAGAGAAGGAAGAATGTGAAATTATATCACACAAAATGTAATGCTTGGTAAATAAATACAATAAATACGAACGAACATCCATCAAAACAGATGGCAACCATTAAAATTCAAACTGAGCGATGCATGCACGCACACGCTAAATGCACACTGCACACATGCTCTCTCAAGTAATAGAGACCCTACCGAGCGACCGATCGATCCTCACCCCAATGTGAAATGTGAAATGTGCAACTCAATGTCGTTCAGACTATTCGTATGCAACTTAAAGAAGCAATAAGAAGGCAACTTATGGAGTTAGGCAGACAGCAGAAATTCAGGCATAAATGTAGAGGGGAGGAATGAAGACAACGATACACGGCGGATGTGTGCATGTGCAACATGGATGCAGAATTCAACAAACATCTGCCAAAATACAACAAAAATGATAACGGCAAAATAAGGATAAGAGCAGAAGAGGAGAGGAGACATTTTTCTGAATGTGTGAATGTGTGGCACTTTTCTTGCTGGCAGTACGGCAGTACGGCAGTTCTTCATTCGGTAGTTTTAATTTCTTTCGGTTACTAAAATCACATGGCTCAAAGGATTTTTCACATCCCTTTCACATTGAGAAATTGTGTAGGCAACATATGAAATCCTGTTCAATTGCTTTACAATTGTATTCAATTTTTTATTACAACAGCAGCAGCAAAGTATTTATCATTTTCTGTTTTGCATTTCTGCTTTTCTTTCGATTGCAGTAGATTCTCTTCAGATATTAACACACTTGTACATAGTACATATTGTATTACCATGCGAAGTGGTTTTATTACTTTTGTTCTCATTTTCTCAGAAAATGACTTGTGCGTATTTTATGTGCGCCGAATAATTTCAATGATTTTTTTTTTATAAAAAATATCTCTACACTACATATATACGTATGTATGTATGTATGGATTAAATGCATATGTACCTATACTTGAATAATTTGAATATGATCGAAAATCGAAGATGCAGAAGATGAAAATGGAATGAAGTTTACATCCTGATCATATTGATTGGCATTGCGCCCCAGAATTATTAAATGCCCTTTCTTTAAATGGTTACTAAGAAGTATTTAGTTACGCTTTTAGTTCCATCTGGCAGCCATTAGAAATGACCATACTATTTATTACTTTTACTAAATAAATAATAGTCATCACAACATTTTCATAGTAAAGAATTTCCATGCTTGCAATGAATAAGACCTTGTTACTACTACTAAATATGTACATACTTACTAAAAAAAAAACCAGCCAAAAATTCTACACTGATTGTGTACGAAAAAAAACGAGCATACACTTATGTATGTATGTATTATATAAACGATACTTCGTATTGAAAAATTTACAGAATTTATAATTACTATTGAAAATGTGCTCTCCAGGACACACAATTTCTTAGAAAATTGCATGTAGGTACTTTTACGAGAATATTTTTGTATAGATTCTTGCAACTGTATGTTGGCGTAGTAAATCTAAGATTTCCTAGGATTATAAAAGAATGCAAACAGAAGGTACAGGCTAAGATATGACCAGGCATACTTAAAATAACGTCTATAACACAGGTACTCGAGAATGTGTAAATACGTATGGCAATATACGAGTACATAAAGTGTCTTGCTGTGACATTATGGAATAGTTTACATTTAATTTGTTGAATTACCCTCAATGCTGCCATTTAAATGCTTACCAGTACAAATTAAAAACAAATTTAAGTTTTCTTTTTAAAATATAAATTTTTTCGTCTGCTGTTCTTGTATTATTGTTATTGTATCGTCCGCCTTCGAATGCTTCGGTGCAACTTTTTTGTTTGGGAATCCCCAAAAAATATTTAATTGTAGTGTTGCCACCTAGAAATTTATAATGTATATATCATACCATTTTCTTCGCTATAAAAATTTTTTGTTATAAGCAGTCCGATAGAAAAAAAAATCAATGGAAGTTTTACAGTGCAAGGTGTTCTTATTTGATTGTCCGACACTGTAAATATGTACATATGTATGTATGTAAGAAATCAACTTTAAACCCTAAACAAAATGAAGTGATCTCGGTCACGGTATACCGATCTTCCAAAGATTAACTTCTTCTTTTCCACAATTAAATCAGTATAAAGAGTTTATTAAAAAAAAAAAAAAAATTTTTTAAAATAAGTTGTACCTACGTAATTTTGACCAACACTGACCCCAACCCTACTTTTCGATGGAGAACATTTTTCACCAAAACCCTATGATAGGTTTCACGATCGTTTACCCCGTATAGTTATAGTTATATGTAGTATGTGTATTGATTACTAGCTTCATATAACGCCCAAAATGCTGGTTAAATGGGGTTGATGGAGTGTTGCTTGCTGTCTTAATAATTTTTTCCTCCCTTCCATAAAACCATTTTTTCTTAGCTATAAAACATTAATGGTATAAGATAAAATATATATATCTATAAAAAAAAATTTGTATTGGTCCCGCGCGTCTACCAAAATTAAAAGTTTTGGCTCCCATAGCGACCACGAATTACATTTAAAAAGATATCCATTTGACTTTTGAAATTTACCGCTGCGCTGTGTTATTATTATCAGAGACTTTTGTGTAATCGAATTTTTGTGATATGTAACGACGATTCGGTAATGATAACAGTAAGGATAATGAATCAGTACGAACCGGTAACGATAAAGTTCGAAAATTTGTTCAAAGGATTTTACAATTACCTGACCGTAAGAAGTAAAAACTTTACTTAAACATTCCCAAACATTTTTCCGACGACTACATCATAATTAGGTTTCTATAGTCTTATAGCAATAAAGTATTCAAAATAATAAGTAACAACAAGGGAATTCAATTATTAATTCACTAGCAAGTATACAGATACTTTCATTAAAACAAAAATAAAAAGACCAACCCTGATGCTGTCTGGCATTGCAATTTGTCAACACAGGAAAAAGTTTTACTGAAATAAGCAATTGGGTGGAGGGGTAGTCGATATATGTGCATATGTATGTATGTTGTCAGTCGGAATATTCGTCAAACATGGAAACAAAAAGAGGGTTTCTCTTTTATTTTAATCCGACAAGTGTGACGAATGTACATCGCTCATGGGGCTGCAAAACTGTCATAACTCAAAAAACATAAATTTCTAAAAAAAAAAGCCTTTAAACTTTTCAATTTACTGCTCACTCAATGTAATTGACAACGACAAATACTCTCTCCTCACGTGAAGAGTACATCAGATACAGTTATGATTTTTTTTCACAATATTAAGCAATAAATAACAGTTATTTCCGTAAACTTAACACATTTTTTATTTTTTATTTATGACAGTCTTGCAGTAATCGAGCGATATGTACATACTATGTTAAAGTGTTCGAGTTTGTATGTGTGAATGCTGATATTGCTGGGAGTTCATATGGGCCGATACATGTCAAAACCGACTAAGTTCACCATATATCAGTGTTACAAAATTTAGGTTTCGGCTTTTCTTTCAACTCGTCAGTGTGTGTGTATTGCATTCAAAGTTTGAAAAATGTTCGAGAATGGACTTAGGCGGTATTCTTATGTATCGACTCATATATGTACATATGTATGTATGTATGTACTACATGTAGGTCGTCTATGTCTGGAAAATAAGAGGGTAAATTGCAAAGCAAATCTACTACACTCACATTATAGTAGAGGGTGGTTGTAGATATTAATGGCTGATGTCTCGTGGTATGATGATTAAACTGACAATGATAAAGCGATAGGTTGGGTGGGTGATGGTTAGCACCATCAGCACCAGCAGACACGTTCGTCCTCATTCGAATGTCTGCCGCCGCTGAATCTCGTCTACTCCGAAAATCACATCAAAAGCTCAACGAACTTTTATTTGCATCCAACAACAACAGCAGCAAGAAGCACAAGACAAACCAACGCACGCATAAGCCGGTATCACACAGGCAACAGTTGCCGCGGGGACAAATGTGTTCTGCTCTCTTGAACGTGTGCAAATCTGTCGTTTTTTTCCTTTTACATGAGAAACAACAAGCAACTATTGCCAGTGTGATATCTGCCATTCTGACTTGACATTGGCAAAACATGAAATGAAATGTGCGGAACGAAACAAGAAGAGAGTAAAGTGAATGAATTAAGTCGCGTCGCGGAAAGAGACGTGGTGAGAATATAAGAAAAAACTAATAGCCTTTTTCGTTTTTGGATTTTTATTATTTATTCTGTGGTTGGTTCTCCTGACACTACAGCGCATGTGGTTGCTGATGTTTATGCATCATGTTGATTGCAATCGTAGCAAGCAGCAACACACACACAACGCGTTTCTCTTGTTTCGTTTGAGTTTTTATACAAATTTGCAACATTTTAATGCAAAATCTTCACAACAAACTGTCTGCCAGAATCTGCTCAACGTAGAGAACAGAACATGTGAGGATTATTGAAAGAACTCATTTCAATTTTATAAGATATCTTGTGAGAACAAAACAAATTCATTCATAAAAATGTGGTTTGAGTGCAACATGCTGTTGTGCATTGTAAGAGGTCAGGGTTGGGTTATCAAGTTCAGAACTGATAGTGACAATTTATTAATTTAAGCATTTCCATTCAATTTATAAAAAACAAAAAAATTTAATATTAAATAAAAATTTGCAATTAATTAAATCTTTGTGACGCTAAATACTCGTACAAAAACTGCCAACTTAATGGTTTGTTTCTTGTTTCTAGGCACTTCACGCTCATACATACATACATATTTATGTGATCACAGGTATTTGCAATATCATCCGAGCAAGCATTACTTTGTTTCTTTTCATTTCTGGATCTTTCTGCACGCAAAGAACTTTGTGACCCTGAATATGACAATTGCTAACTTAATGATTTGCACAGGAGTCAAGGCATGACATGACAGGTGTTAGCAAATACAATTCCAAGGATGCATCATTAGTTTAATTGTTTCTTTGTATTTATAGACAGATACATACATATCTAGACTACCTACATACATATATATTTCAAAGCAATACAGACTGCTTCTATAATTAAATTTTTAATATTCAGTACTTTTCGCTTAAAGCGAACTTTTCAAGGGACTCGTTTTAACCGAAGTTCGCTTTAAACGCACAAACTAAAATATATTAAATACAGTACTTTTCTCTTAAAACGAACTGTTTAAAATGAACTTCCGCCTAAAACGAACTAATTTCAAAAGTACCCGTTTTATTTCTAATAAACCACTTCGGTTAAAACGAGTCCCTTGAAGTTCGCTTTAAATAAGCGAACAAAATTTCATGATTTATTAGAAACAAAACGGGTACTTTTGAAATTAGTTCGTTTTAGGCGGAAGTTAATTTTAAACGGGTTCGATTTAAGCGAAAAGTACTGTATTTAATATATTTTAGTTTGTGCGATTTTTGAAAACGATCGTTTGATCTGCCTGTTTAAATACATTAGATATAGTCGAACAATGAAAAAACAAAACCAAACTCTGTTTGCTTCAAGGTTGATGTCCCCTCAGAGAGCAAAAGTTGTAATGTCAAAACTACGAAAGTTTTTGCGTTTAATTTTGACACTCCAGCACTCCTTTTAAAAACGCCTTTATTTTATTTGCTACTAATTCTCAAAAAATATCGGTTACAATACATTTCATATGAGATCGTAGAAAAATTGGCACTGAAAATTAGTCACACTGCAATACAGAATTACCACTATCAGCTCTATAAATTTCATATGTAATGATAAGTGCTTCTGAGTACATTCGTAAACAAATAAAATTTAAAACATGATATGAACAGCAAGCATTAGGTATAAAATATATTACATATTTTTATCGAAGTAAACAGAAAATGAATGCAATTATAAATACATTAATCCGGCTTTCAATATCAAAACAAAAGATTCCCAAGTATTGTAATTTTTTTTTCTCTATTATAAATGCATTAAAATATACCTAATATATTCTGCATGAACAACAGCTTCATTGACACACAATGACAATAGAGCAATATTTTTAAATGTGGTAACAAAAGGACGCTATCTTTCTTATTTGGTTTTTCCGCGCTTAAGATAACCTAACCTACTTAATCTATCCTTTCAATAAAACTGCCGACACCCTGTAAAATCTACCAAAAAGACAATAACACAAATTATTATACCATTTTTATGATCGACTTATAATTGCGCAAAAACAAAAAGAGGTTAACGTTTGGCCTTCAAATTTATAAAAAAAAATACAAATTCACACAACGAAAATGTTGATACCAAATATATACAAAACAAACAGAAATCTTAAAAGTTGTTGCAAAATTGTGTTCTTTAATTTTTCTGTTTTGTGTTGTATTGTGCCATAAAAAGAATATAAAATTAGAACAAATACAAGTATACAATTTATTTAACACTTTTTAGGTTTTTTATTTTCTTCTTACCAGCAACGAATGCGAAAAGGAGTGAAAAGAATTCCCCAATAATAAGCTGCTCTCAAAAGAATATAAAACGAAAAAAAAAAAAAAAAAAAAAAAAAAAAACTTGTGGCATGCATGTGCTTTGTGTCGTCTTTGTATGATTTTTGCAATTATTTCTAAAAGAAAAACTTAACACAAAGAATAAATATGTACACTACATACAACTGGTGAAATGTCATAGACCTTAGCGCCGATTCTTTCACGCACACATACATACATGTATGTAGGTACAGATACACATAGATATATGATTGTTTGCGAAGAAATAGTAGAAGGAACGGAAAAGATTTTTAAATAAATAAAAATAAAAATACAAAAAAAACAAACAAACAAAAATTTGAAAGAATAATACATAAACCCGTGAAAGCATTAACTGAAATACATTGATGGAGTGAAGGGCGGTATGTAGGAAGTTGAACAGTAAGGCGAAAGAACGTAGAGTAACAACGAAATTTCCCACAATTTCAAAATAGTATTGTATCTCATTTTGTTTAACAATTTGTTATGTTTTTATCTACACGTTTTTAATTTAATTTTTTCCAATTAACTACTACTACTACCTTCTTTTTTTTTAGCTTAGATACTACTTTCTGTTTATATTATTATTTGAGCTTTGAGAATTCACACACGCCAAAGTAAAATTAAGTAACCACGAACCGAAATTTCAAAGTTTACTCACTTAAATTCGAAGAAAATAATTTGAGTAGAATGACAAAAAAAAAAGTTCGTTCCACATACATCGCACACTGTTAACCGTGAAGTTCCTCACTCTCACAGAATTTCTATGTGGGTAACATTTGTATATTTGTTGGGGGGAGCACTAAACTTTTTCTCTCTCATTCTCTCGGTCTTTTTCGCTCGATTACTCTATTAAGCTTAAGCTCCACACATCATATTTACATATAATGGAAAGCAAGAGAACAGTTGTGAAGAGGGGGAGCTGAATAGTTAGTAGAGATAAAAGTTTCCATTCTACAAAATCCGAATTCGTAGAATTTTCGCTTTGATTTTATGTTGGTGTTGGTGTTGTTGTTATTACTTTTTGTGCTTTGTGGTTAATACCTCGACTTAATGCTTATAATAAAAATGGCAAATAATAATGCAGCTGCTGCTATTGCTATGTTAAGCCACTGCAGAATGTGAATGAAGAAAATTAATTTTTATCTTTTTCCTTCAAATTAAATTCACCATCATCATTTTTATCAACGTGTAGCAGCAGTAAACACAGACAGCAGTAGTAACATTTAATAATGCCCACCCAACTGGTTCGTTTACGTTTACATGAACTTTGTTTTGTTGTTCGCTTCGGATGGTGTGAGTTGAATTAAATTGCAAAAGTTGTGAATTTTGTGGGAAATCATTTTAGTATGGAAGAGCATACGTGACTTTTAACAATGTGACGGCAACCCATAGAGTTGCCACTAACTGAAGATATTTCTTTAGAGACAAGATTTATTTAATCAAAATTATCGATAGTACAGAGTCAACACTTAAATATATGTATATTTCATACCAAATGATGCTATACTATATCATTGCCTAATTTGCTAAAACACTAATATCAAATTTTAAAAAACCGAGTTTTTTAAGGATTTGGATTATGATTAAGCCTATCCATCTGAATGTCTACCAAAAAATTTGGAGCCACACATTAAAAACTTAAGTCATTTTTGTTTTACTTTAAGTACAATTTATAAAATAATACTTAGAAAATCAGGGTTTTTGCTACTCCTGGATAATTTGAAAAAACACGTGTTAGAATTTTAGCAAATTAAGGTTAGCAATATGTATTTGAATGTTGCGAGCTTTGTATGTGGGATCAGTAAATAAGGGTGTGCTTTCAATTACATCGATTCGTTCCAATTCAATTGACAAATATCATGAAATTTGAATAGATTTGTATTTGAAATTAAAAAACGTGCAGAAATTTGTAATATACGAAATAATTATAATCACATTCATATCAAGTCATTATATTTGATCTTGCATATTTGAAGAAAATTTTACATTGGCTTATGGAATATACCGTGCAGGAAATTTTTTTTCAAATATTTCTTTTTTGAAAGTGCATACATACCTACATATTTGTATGTAAAACTTTAAAATATTTAATTTTGCCTCACCGTGTGGTTATAAATTAAATTCTGAACCAATAAATACAAATCTGCTAAAACAAAAACCAAATGGTATCTACATATTTCCAATTTATCTATTGATTTAAAAGATGCAATGTCTTCATCACAAAAATTAGACCGTCGTTATATTAATGCACGCGAACACCATGAAATTGTTAAGCACAAAGTGTTCGCTGTGCAAAATTCCCAATATAACCGCGGATATAACAGCGGACACGAACAAAACCTAAACAAAGGGCCGCCACAAAGCTAAGAGAGCGTAACAAGAGTTTATAAACACATGAGAGCGGAAAATGACAAGAAGAAAAACGAGAAAGAAAACACAAATAATTATGATCAAATAAACCGGCCGGCAACATCCAACGAAATTCAATAAAAACAAAATATATACGAAACAAAGAAAGAAAAGAAAATTGTTCAAGAGAGCAAGTTGCTGGAAGGAAATCGCCAGAAGGCGGGCGTAGGGAGGCAGCGCAAAAAATAATCGATAAATTTACAAAGCAGCAGTCGCAGCGGCAGAGCGCCGATGATGATTGCGATGGATGAATGAATGGAGAGCGAGAGTGATGGCCCGGTATTGTTTTTCTTCTCTATGCGTGTGTATGTGTGTGTGTGTGTGTGAGTACGTGCATTGTATATATTTTGATGTATAGCAAAAAAAAAAAAAAAAAAAAAAATTATATATATATATATAAAATCAAAGCAAACTTCGATGATTTAAATTTTTTAAATTTTACAGACTAATAAACGTTGCAAAATTTGAATGCTCTTATGTATGTATTGTGAAGGGGAGCGGCGGAAGTATTGATAATAATCATGTTGGATTGGCAATTGCAAATTGCAAAGCAAATAGCAGGGCAACTGACGTTTTGTACGTTATAGAATTTGAAATTTTGGTTGGCGCTGGCGGCTCGTTTGCTGCCTTCGACTACAACTACACAAATATACTGAAGCGAATGAGAAAACGATTGGACGATTGGACGATTTGACGATTGGCAGCAGCGAATAGCAAACGATAGAAAACAGCAAATAGAAATGTGGAATAAAAAAAGCGCGAATTCGCAATTTAGCATGCGATAGTAATGGAAACATTGGACGGAAATAATATTGAAATTGTTTTTATTCTCTTTTAATTAGTTATTAACCATATTTTATAATCATAAAAATTCATAAAGTACTTACAGAGTGTCGTATTAATCCGTTGGTTTCATAGCCACTTGAATAATCTTCCATCTCAAACATTTCTTCAATCTTTATTTATATATTCCTTTTTATTTTTTGGCAGATTTTCTTTGTTGTCTTCGCGTTTCTTTTCCACAATAGCAATAATAGACAAAATCCGCAAACTACAACCGTTGCTTTCGCACTTTCAAAACTTTGTTCTTGTTTTTTTGTGTTATTAACAAGAATAAGAATTTGAATTTGAATTTCGTTTTCTTTCTTTTTCGTAGGTTCTGCTTTGTTATTGTTTTTCTTTTGGTTTAACAAATATTCCTTATTCTCGTTCTCGTTCTCGTGCTCAGGCTCAGTTAAAGTTTATTTTTTGGCCACACTAAGAATTTTAAAATTCCAATCTATTTTGATCTGTTCCCGTCTTAGCACCAATTTGAAGAATTTTTAAACCAGCAGCCGGTAAAAACGCACTAAAGTTCATACTATTAATATAGAATAGGCGCGCTTTTTTCTACATATACACAAAAATATTTATTTGCTACTTTTAGTTGCAGCTCGTCACCGTTGTTGTTCGTGACGTCGTTTTGGTTGGAAAATTCGAAAAGTTTACAGTGCAGCAAGGGTACTTGAGAAATTGTATGTGTTTTCCCTTGTCTATTCTTATTGTCTATATGCGGCTCACTTTTAGATTTTTCCAAAGTCGAGGCGCGAGTCACCACAGTACATATTCATCGAACACAACACAACAAACAGAAACAACCAGTTTTTCTTCGCTACTCTACTACTCTACTCCTAACTTCCACAAACACACGCGATTCCACAAGCAGCACGATTCAAACTGAGAGCAAGTCTGCCCATCGACTACGTTAACAGCAATGAACCACGATGCCTGTGAGGGGAAATATCAACCGAACCACACGCACACATACGTACACACAACAAGTAGAGCTGCTGCTGCTGCTGCTGCTGCTCTGCGCTGTCGCTTTAAATTCGAAAATGAGAGAATGAAAGAAGGATGAGTGAGGAGAGTGTAAATCGTTAGCAAATAAAAGTAACAAGATATTACACTGTGCACTGGCCAAAATTAAAATTTAACTAAGTGAGAAATATATTATGGGGTTTCAATATACATAGTAATTTGTTTGAATTCAAAAATATATGCAATCTAAATTTCTACTCTCCGCATATATTCCAATTATAATTAAATCCTAATCTAACGGATTTAATAGTTTGCTGCTTTTTTAAATTAACGTATTTTCGCTGTCAAACCATCAGCCGGTTTATTTTCTACTTCTCTCTTTCTCTCTCCTTCTGATTGCAATGCTCGAAATTTACCCCTTCGCTGCATTTGCTCTCATTTGTAAACAAAAACCATAATTGCTCATACATTTGATGTGCAGCACAAGCAAGCATTTGCTTGGAAAAAATTATGTCAATTCTTAAAACTATAATTTTTTCAAACTATTGCACTTTAGATTGCATATACAAACATATGTATGTAGGTACATATATACTTTGACGATAAGTAAAAATTTGCTACAGTTTGTTGTTAGCTTTGCATACGCGATACGAATAGAACTCAATTTTGCAATGTAGAGCATATTTGGCGCGCTGCTCTTTCATTTATTCCAGCCATATCAGTGTAAACATTCACTTTATATTATAAGTAATATGTATACGTACATATTTACATATTATTGTTGGAATAGTAGAAATATGATTTTTCTTCTTCTATTTTTATTCCTTTTGAAGACAGGTGTCGAATAAATTGAAAAATCAGAATCCTAACTCCCAACGGTACTAGCACTAACACTATGTGGCACTAGGCCCATGTAATCTTCTTCCTCTTTCTTTCTTTTAATGGCACAACACAGCCCATGGAGGGCCTACGATAATACATTTTTTGAGGTGAAATTTTGTATTCGAAGTATGTATGTATGTATGTTTAATAATTATGTTAAACTGATAAAATCCATTAGGAATTTTGATAGATATATTTCTCTTGAAAACCTATATCAACTTAAATGAGTCAATACGATGGTCACAATTTATCCCATATAGGTAAGGTGACGCTGTTGTCACCGCGATCTAGTTGGTAGAGAGTTGACACAAAAACACTACGGACAAATATCGCCACGGCACACATACTTTTGTCACACGCAAAGCTCATGTGATCAGCAGCAAGTGCTGATTATGCAAGAGCAACAAAAGCTAACGGTAAATACCATATTTTACCGTTATCATTTGTTAGTTTACAGGCAAAAAAAAAAAAATAGTGTTTGGTATACCCTAATTTGGTAGGGTATACATAGTTTTGTCAGACACTGTATGTACACAGCTGGACAAAATAATAGGTGTGATCCCAAAAATTTTTAAAATGAACGAAAAAAATTAAATGCCACGGTTTACAATCAAAAGGCAATTTTGGAAGTTTGGTGGCACTGTTTTGGAATGAAATGGGGGAATCCCCGCAACAAAAGTTCTTCTCGATAAATATTGGGGCTTGTTTATTTGTTCAACCTTCAAATTGATCTGGATAATAAAATAGGTGTGTTTTGGTTTCAATTAAAAGTGAATAAATTGAAAGCGTTACTTTGTTCCAGAAGGTAAGATTTCGATGAAAGTGAACTAAATAAAAGTTTAATTATAATTTTTAATAACATTAGATGGGTCGTGGAGCTCATTGCAGTACAGAGGGGAGAAGACTTGTTCGTCAGCTCCGAGACAAAGGAAAAACTTACAAATTCATTGCCAGATCGATGGGACGGTCTCAGAATTTCGTTACAAATGCATTCAAGCCAGAAAAAGCTATTGAAACGCGTGGAGCACCTAAAAAACTTCATTAGCGACCGACAATCGTATCGTTACATTAGCTAAATTCGACCCGTTCAAGTTGTTCAAAACAATTGCAAGCGAAATTGGGAATGTTGTATCATCACGGACCGTTCAACGACGATTAGTAAGGGCAAACCTACCCGGTAGGAATGCAAGCAAAGTTCCTCTGCTTAGAAAAATTTTGCATTACAACATAAAACGTGGTGCGGGTCACAGTAAGAAAAAAATGGCGCAAAATTTCTCTGTGGCGATGAAACAAAAAAAAAAATTGTTTGGTAACGATGCGGAAAGAAACGTTCGTCGCCCGAAAGGCAAAGAATTCGACGTCCGGTTCACAAAAGAAAACAGTGAAGCACGGAGGTGGCAGCTTAATGGTATGGGGCTGTTTTTCTTGGCAAGGTATTGGTCCGATACATCAAATTAATGGCGTTATGGATAGATTCGTGTATAAGGATTTGTTGGAAACAGTAATATTACCATATGCCGAGGATAATATGCCGCTTTTGTGGAAATTTCAGCAGGACAATGATCCTAAACATTCATCGCGAGTAGTCAAAGCATGGTTCCAAGAGCATAATGTAGACGTCCTCCTTGAGTGGCCAAGTCAATCCCCAGATCTAAAACCTATTGAGAACTTCTAGGAAGAACTTAAAGTCCAAACCAAAAAGCAGTTATGGGAATATATTAAAAAAAATTTGTACATCATTCCTGTAGAAACTTGTCGGAAGTTGATATCGTCAATGCCCAGAAGAATCGAAAAGCCATCAAGAATAATGGTGGATATTCTAGGTATTAAATGCGTTCTTACAAATTCAGTAAAATACGAGACCGTAACTAGCAAAATTTCAATATACATTCCTAAGTTTTTTGTGCACACCTATTAAGTATTTTTCCAATCGAAAATCTGTGTATTTTATGAATTAACCAAAATGCAAAAAAGGTTTTTAAAACCTTTTATGTTTTGTTATGACGCTGAAGTATGTTTATGTTGAATTCTAATTTATTTTTTGAACGATAATAATAAATATATGTAAGCCAAGCTTTTTTGAAAAAAAATATGTTCACACCTATTATTTTGTCCAGGTGAGTACGTGGGTGACGAATAGTAGAAGCGATATGTATGTACTCGTATCTGCAATCTGGATTTCGATAAAATTAATAATATTTGCTGAATCATGGGCGAGATTGGAATTCTTAAAAAATCATTAAATGTTTGAGGATCTCTACTTCAAAATGATAAGAAATTTTTTTTTTTTTCTCTTCTTCAAATAAAACGATCTACATATGCGATTTGTGGCGCCCTCTAAGCACATTGATACAAATGTAATGGCTTACCAAAAATCCCACAAAGCTATAAACATACTATTCCAATACTATTCCTTAGTGCAAGGTCCTTCCAAAACATGCATTGAATGCCGGTTTATTTGAATTAATTGATAACTGTGCTCGAAGCAAAAAATATATATATTTATATATACATATACATATAGTACATATGTATGTATATGCTAACCATAATATACAAAAATAACCTTAATCCTACTAAATCCGCGAGGGATATTTAAAAAAAAATTTTAATAATTTAACAAGCTTATAATAATGAAACAAAAAAATGTTTATAAGCTGCTAAACCGTCTTAAAAAAAACAGGAGGTCGCCCACTTAGTCGTAGAACAACTTTCTCGTTGTTTGCGTTACAGCAGACATTTTTAATGCAGTTTCTTTGCCTTAGGCAAACAGTTAGCTCTCAGGCTAATTTCGGAGCCAACGTCTTCAGTAGCTGTTTTAAAGCGCCCATTTCTTTAGGGAATTGGTTTTTTGACAGATACGGAGCCGTGTTTCCCTCTTATTGATTAGATTCTTTCGTGGTTTCTTTAAAATACAATGACGAACGTTTTGCCGCTGATGGCGCTAAAGATGTTCATTGGCAGTATTTGATGTTTATATGCAATGTTGCTGCAACATTTCCTATCAGCTCTGTGATTATAAACATTAGCCAAACTTTTTGTCAAATCTATTTGAGGCTCTTAACTTTAAAGTTTAACTTTAATCAACTGCAGAATTAAGTTTAATAAATGCTCATAGAAAACAACTCTTCGTCGACATTTCTACCCATAAATCATACTATTATTTTATAATATAAATAAATAGTTCGTTTCCAAATATTGACGTTTTAAACAGTTTTAATTAAATTCCGTAGAAAAACAAAACAAAAGATCTTCGAAATTTCAGGAGAACAAGGAAATGAGTGCGTCATAGACGTCCAAGATGTACTCTTTTATGGAATCTGGTGTCCTCAAATGCAGAGTCCGTGACGTATCGAATGACTGATTTACGGTTCTGACAAATTCTGTAATATGTTGGCACAAAAAAACTACCTAGAAATATTAAATTTATTTTACAATTTCGATTAAGCATACATGAATGCGTATAGAAACGAATCATTACTGGTGTAAACCCCATAAATTGCACAATTGCACAAATGACAGTTATACTTACATTTATTTATTTTATGAAAGAATGTTGCAAATACATATTTGCCTTAAACTACACTATACACTTTCTCCTTTACATCAAAATCATGTCGATAACTTTTCTGGAGTAACGGTAACGGCAAAATTCTCCCGTTTCCCTTCCTTGTCTTTTCCACCAATGTCCTCTCTTCTCAGATGTTTTCTCCTCAAATTGCAAATATTTCGCTTTTATACGAATTTGCATAAAAACAAAATCAGAGTACCGCAAATATAAATCAAACGATAAAAAATTATAACCAAATGTGAATTCAATTATTCATCTAATTTCTGTTCTTGAAGTTTTCCCTTTTTGTGAGAATAGATTGATTTCTGTATTTTTTAAGAAATTTTACTTTACTCTGTGAATGCATAAACAGAGAGTATTGAAATAATCATGAGTACCTTACATTATCATTATTTGATCGTGTACAGCACATTTGCATCTTAAAATAAATTATTACAAATTCCTCATGCTAGAAGGAAGGAATATTAATAACAGCAGCCTTAAACCCAAGAACACTGATGCCAGAGGATTTTAGGAATTTTCGTTACGATTTTCATTTGATGAAGATTGTTGAGTGAATCATCGAAATCGTTTATGCCATTATCATGATAACATGATTTTGCTGTGTTGAAGACGTATTGATATGTGGATGGGATTCCTCAATATCACCATCTTTACTTTTGTTTGTTAATCAGTTTTTGGCATCTTAAATTGAAATTTAGACATAAATGCAATAATTTAACGCAAGCAATTTATAAAACTCTTAATTATTTTTATTATTAATAGTGAAATGAAAAAATTAACATGAATTCAGAGATAATGTCCAATATTAGATCAATGTAGTTGAGTTTAGCAATTTGAAAAAAACAACAAACGTGTAAACGTGCAGAAAGTCGTTTTAGAATTTGGACACCTTATACTACTACTGCCAAACCGACATCTGTTTAGCTTCAAATGCAACTTAAAATTGATTGTGCATACGATGACGTTCCTTGCGTTGCAACATCTGCTGGGATGATTCTCTGAGAACATTATCGCGAAACATGGCACTATTTTTAAAATTCAATGCATTTGCACTGGCAGTGCTAAAAGCCGTTGGCGATGCACTGCCGCCACTACTAGTAGCAGTTCTCTTCGCAGTTTTGCGTGCGCCACGCAATGCTGACACTATAAATTGTGTAGCACCTGTTCGTGCCACGGAATGTGCTGATGACAGGTCCTCTTCTATAAACATGCCTGACTGTGACCATTTGGGCTTGGGAAGTGTGTACCGGAGTTCATCGTTACTACGTTTACGCTTACGATTTTTGCGTGCCGCCGTTCGCTGTGTCGGTAGCGAATCTTGTCCAGCAGTAAGTATTTGACGCACCTTGAATCCAGTAGTACGCGGCGTTATGGGGCTTTCACGAAAACCACTTCTAACCTTTTCTCTCTTTGGTGTGGATTGCTCTTCACGCACTACTCCCGTGGCTAGTTTAAATTTATTAATTTCAGATCGTTTCCTCTTGAGTGATGGTGGTGGTGTTAGAGGAGTTTCTACTATATCTCCAGAATTTATTTTCATTACATGCTGACGATCATCTTCATATAATGCTTCATTATCATCTGGTGGCAAACGAGATGAATAGTTTTAATTAGAAATAAAATAATAAACAAATATATAATATACATTTTCATATAATTAATTTAAAAGTGAATAAAGAATTGAAAAGCAATAAAATATTTTTGAAATTAAATCAAGTAATATTGATTAAAAATAACGTTTTGCTCGCTGTATCTGCTTACCATTGTGTTTATTTTTCAAAGATTTGTGTTCAGTATGAGCAACTGCTTCAAGTATCTCCTCGTGAAGACGTTTCCTGTCAATCTTCCCTTCATCAATCTGTAATATCATAATAATATAAGAAAATTGCTTGAGATAAGTTTTAAACTGTCATATCCAAACTTTACAAATGGCAAGCTCTTTTACCAACGTAAACGAGTATATACGCCGCTGATCTACACCAGCCACTGATAAAGCTTTAAGCTTCCAATAACTTAAATTTAGAAATTTTTTCCAGTGATACAGATTAATGTTTTGCATTCAAAGCAAGTTCGCTCAGCACAATTACTTAGGGAAGATGCATAATTTTTGGAGACGCTGAGTTCGAATTTGATACTAGTAAAGTAAGATTCAAAGTGGCAACACGAACTTCATTAAATTCGCAACATTTTTCATGTGTTCGATCCGCAATTTTGATTGTAATTGGTCATCATTTTATTTCGTCTTCATTCATTAAATTAAATACTAAGACATTTTTTCGATTTACCTTTTGCAAATGCTTTTGTTTCTTCTTTCCTGGGTAATTTAGAATAATATTGGCAGAGGCTTTCAGTGCTTGTTCTAGTGCCAATTTAACTTCTTCTAAAAAACATACAAAGTATTTACATTTTTAAAATAATTTAAATAAACATACATTATTAAAAAATATATATTCGCACCGTTGTGTTTCTGCTGTTCCTTGTTACTAACTAATGGTACAAATATTTCATCAAATTCTTGTTCCTTTGAATGTTTTGATTTTAATTTCTCTTTCTTGTTATGCAATTTAAGTTTACTCTATTGAAGAAGAAAGAAGGCAAAACATAGAATATTGAATTTTATTGCATGACAACGATTAACTTACATTATTTTCAATAGTTTTTTTTTCAAGAGCAGCGCAATTTGCATCCTCAAATATTTTGCTTTTAATTTCGTCTACGAGTTTCCCAGGCTCATCCGGAACGAATCTTTTTCCAGATACCGTAGTAACCGAAGGCTTAAAACCATGCGGTGTAGAGTTTTGATAGGATTCGCTCAACTGTGTGCTAGTGACAGTTGATTTTGTCTTACATTTAAAAACATCAAATTCGTTACTACTATCACTGTTTCCTAATTTCACGAATGATACTTCATCTTGTTGTTCAGAACTTTCGCCTTGCTCATCACTTTCACCATTTTTGGTAACTGAAACACCAATGGTAAAAGAACTGTGCGTAACTTTACCACCAGCAGTTGATTTTTTCTTTTCTTTTATTATTTCTCCAAATGATACACTGAGGCCAGAGGATTTTAGGGATTCACGTTTTGATTTTTCATTAGCGCAAATTGATGAAGACTTTTCAGCGACAGCAGGAGAAAAGGAACCGCCATCGACAGCAAGACTTCGTTGTAATAAAGACTTAATTGAAAATTGATTGGCTTCCTCAACACTAACATCTTCAATCTCACTTTCACAGGAAGACGCAATATTTGGTTCGGCGCCCCTTTTTTTGCTTTCATTTAAAGATTTGATAAATTTTTGCTTTGAAACATGGATTTCTGTGTTCTTGCTCGTACAACGATTATTATTTTCCTCAATATCACCAGCATCTAATTCTTCTAGTGATTTATTTAACGGTTTTCCAAGTGGTTTTCTCCATTCATTAGAGGATGCACATTTTTGTTCTGATCCTTTCCCATATTCATCACCCTCATCGTCGCAGCTGCTCCTACTTGTTACTACCAATTCTACTTCAGATTTTTGATGCTTCAAACATTCACGATTTGCACATTTCAACTGGGATTTACTAACATTCAAAGATTTTTCTTCTCTCATTTTGTTGTCTCCGCTTGATTCGTTATCATATAATTTACTTCGCCTGAGTAATTTTCTTGCTTCATTAAATTTCTGCTTTGAACTGCTTTCAAAGAGCTTTTCATTTTCACTCTCTTCATCATCATCGCTACTGGATTGATATTCTTGTTTTCTTTGCATTTCAAGACTTTGCGATATGGGTGCTCTCCTTACAAGACGTTTTCCTGATGGACTTTGAGCTTCCTCAACATAATCACTGTCGCTTGTACTTTTACGACGTTCCACTGATTTACGTTTTGTATCTAGGATATCGAATTTTTCAACCGATTCTGTTTTCTCTTTTGATCCAACTTCGAGAACATGTGTTGTTTTACTGAAACCTCCTTTATTACCTTCTTCTTGTATCTCCCCAGGTAAAGCAGAGTCGCTCGGACTCCTAGCATTTAATACAGAGTTAGTAGATTTAAGTGATTTACGACTTTCAGAATCATTGTGCGCATGTTCAACATTTTCATTTGTGGATTTACCCAAGCTTTCATTACGTTCAATTTCTTCGACAAGAGCTTTCACTGTAGTTCTACGTTTGATTTTCTTCGACTCATTCAAGTCGACATTATTCAAACTTTCACTTTGCTCGACATCTTCGACCATAGTTTTTATTGAACTTCTACTTTTATTATTCTTTAATTTATTCAAGCTTTCATCATGCTCAATTTCGTCAATTGATGCTTTTACTAAACTACTATTTTTGTTTCTCTTCGACCCGTTCACTTCAACATTTTCATTCGTTTCATCGTGCTCAGTTTCATCCACTGGAGTTTTTATTGAACTTCTACGTTTCCTTTTTTTCGAATCATTCAAGTCGATATTTTTATTTGTGGATTTATTCAAGCTTTTATTGGGCTCAATTTCAACGATTGGGGGTTTTACTGAATTTTTACGTTTGCTTTTCTTTGACATATTCAAATCGATATTTTTATTTCTAGATTCATTCAAGTTCAATTCATCATCATGCTCAATTTCGTTTCCTGGTGTTTTTATTGAACTTCTACGTTTGCTTTTCTGTGATTCATTCAAGCTCAAATTTTCTTTCGTTGATATAATCAAACTTTCTTCATCCTCCGCTTCGTTAGATATTGCTTTTATCAAACTTCTGCGTTTACTTTTCTTCTGTTCATTTAAGTCTTCGTTTTCTTTTTCTTCGTTGACTTCACTAATATTTAATGACTTATGATTTTCTTTGCATATAATTTCATTAATCATTTCCGTAGATTCCAAATTGTTAGTAGTATCGTTATCATCTGAACTTGCACTGCGATCATCATCGATTCCATTTTCACTTTCATCAGTTGAACTTTGCAAAATTATACGTTTATAGAAATTTTTTCTAGATGTGCTTGCGTTGTCATCCTCAATTGAATAATCAAGCTGAAACTCTTCATCGGTTGCAATAAATGAATCTTCTTCCGATTCTTCCTCATCATATTCATCTTCTTCGGTATCTTCACTGCCAATAGATTCAGCATCGTTGATTGGTATTTTATTATCTTCTACTTGCCGTCGTTCATCCTCATTCATTGAATCTCCGCTACAGTAATTTTCCTCAGCTTCTTCAGCTTCATCACCAAAGAAATCATTTATTTCACACGGCTCCTCTTCATCCTCCTCATTTTCAATATCGCTCACTCTTACACCAACATCATTAATTTCATCATTAAATTCTATGCGCAATTGTTTTTTCATTGAAGAATTTTTTTCCCCAAGTTTGCTATCAACTTCAGTAGTAATCGTTTCAATAACTGGTACTATAGTATCAATTTTAGTGCTTTTGTTCACTGTTCCGCTCACACCTTGAGACCATGATTTGGAAAACGACAATTTAGAACTATTTTTTTCGTCAGGAATAGAATCATTATCTCCTTTGTATGGTGATTCAGTGTCGTTTTTCTCTTTACAGTTAACTTTGTTTTCTTCTGTAGATATATTGGCAATATTTTCAAATAGATTTAATTTCTGTGCTGAATTTATAGGTGATAACTTTTGTGATTTCAAGTCACCTTTTTTTTTTGATGATGACTTTAGTATGGCCATGCCAACTTCTTCTTTTGATGTATTTTGCTGTGACAGTTTAGGAGTTGTCATGCCAATTCCTTCTTTAGATTGATTCTTCGGTGTCGGCTTTGGTGATGCCACACTAATTACTTTTGATGTCTTTAGTGTTGACATGGCAACGTCTTCTTTTAATAGACTCTTCAGTACCGGCTTTGGTGATGATATGAAAACATCTTCTTTTGATGGAGTGTTCAATGAAGGCTTTGGTGAAGTCGTGCCTACTTTTTCCGTTGACGGTTTCTTCGGTAAAGGCATTGGCGAACTCATGCCTTCTACTTCCTTTGATGAATTTTTCGGTGATTTTAAGTCTTCTTTTTCTTTTGATAAATTCGTCAGTGACGACTGTGGTGACCTTAGTTTCTGTGTTTCTATAACACAAGATTTTGTTGCCGATGGTGATGGTGAAACTGATCCATACCTTTTACCTGAACGTAAAGATTTTTCTTGTGAAGCATCCAAGTCATTATCCTGTACAGTCATTGCGTCGTTTACCTCATCAACAACTTTGCTTTCTTTCTGCGACATAGTTCGTTTTGATTCCAAGGCACCTATAATTGTCTCAACAACTGGTGTAGAGCTTTGTAACTGTTTCATCAACATTTTCGATCTCTGTGGAGTTTTGTTTGAAATTAATAAATTGTCCATAGCTACTTCTTCTTCTCCGACAACATTGCTAGCATCAAAGTACTCAACAGATTCTTTAGAAGCATTGTATTTCTCAATATATTTTTGATCTATATGCGTTTCTGTATCTTGGAAGCTTTCCACAGAACCTTTATCACTTTGAAAAGATTTATTTTCGGTTGTTTCTTTTGAGGAATCCACTTCAATGTAACTTTTGGATTTTGTGCGCCCCGGTGTTTTGGGATATGTTGCCTTCATGCTATTATCATATTCAGAATTATTGAATGCAACCGATTTGAAACTGTTCTTCTTTCCTTTTGAACTTTCAAATGAATCATTTTTAACGTATTTGCTTAATTTATCAGGAGAAAGCGATTCTAAAGTCTCTACTTTTGTAATCATAATTTTAGTTGCAGATGAGCATAGCATGGGTTTTGTCAGCAGTGGCTTATCCGAACTTTCCACATTCGGTTTTTCAATCTGCCTCCCCTTTACTTCATCTTCTTTCCCCATTACTTTATTATCTTTTAGCAAATCATCATTCACCAAATTAATAGTGAGTGCTCCATTTTTTTCAATCTGCTTCCCATTTACTTCATCTTCTTTCCCCATTACTGTATCATCATTAACCAAATTAATAGTTCCCAACATTTTCGTATTACCAACACTTTTCCTTTTTTCTTTTTCAATTAATTCAGATATGGTTTCCTGAATATTTTCGATTTCTGTAGTTAATTCCGCATCATCGTCTTCCAAGTTAATAATTTCAACATCTGAATCTACTGTATCACTTTCCAAAAGTTTGCGCGTGCGCGACTTTGGCCCAGGTCTGCCTCTTGGTCGTTTAGCCGATTGCTCGTGAAGTGATGTTGATTGTGAAGACGATTCAGTTTTCTCATCTACATCTTCTTTTGGTAATGTATCGAATTTTGGATGAGCTGCCGTTGCGCTGCCACCATTGGTTTCTTCAATTCCAGTTAAAGTAAAACTATGTTGTCGTTTAGAACGTTTCGGACTATAAATAGCTGTATTCGAGGTATCATCCGAGCGTAATCCAACTGTTCTACCTTTTAATGGAGTTTTAATAGGAGTAGCTTGGGCCGACGTGGAATTTCTCCGTGTCATACGCACGGGACGTGAGGGAGAGTCTGTTATTTGTTTATTTGAATAAAATTAGATGTGATTATTTAGTACAAATTTATATAAGCACGATTCTTTCGTGAGTTTAACATACTCAGTTCCGTAATAGTTGATAGTTTTCCTGGTAAAGGTGTAGTTGGTTGACTTGTCGATGTCTCACAGTCAACGGAAGTAAGACGCTTTCGGATCGAACGAGTTACTGCAAAATTTATAAAGAAAATAATAATACTAATTTGGCTTAACTTAGGATCAAATTATGTAAAGATGTCAGAGATGCCCAGACCACTCATAGTCGATCTCCATTTCATCCGACATTAAAACGGCGATTTCAAATGCCTAATCTGTCCACATTACTAAAAAATACTTTTCACTACTTTCCCCCGTTAAGAGTTCCAATACTATACAGGTTACGTTATAGAAATAACTCCAACCGGATATCCCATCCCTTCGGATCTAACGTCACCACGTGTAGAAACGAAAAAACCAAAATTGGTATTGGTGTCAAACTCAAACGGTTTTCAAACTTCAGCCACTACTTCTCACACACATCAAAACGTTACATACAAATACATATATGCACACAGATTTTTTTTTTGCGCCATTGCGAAATGTTTCCTCCAACTCAAATCCACCTTATTTTACTTACCTCGTCCACTAGAAGCCACATCATCAATGTTTTCCATATTCTTAAAATGTTTCTGCTAGTTTTATAATGATTTACAATAATATTAAACAAAACAAATTAAAATTAACAGCCGATAAGGACTAGAGAACCAATCAATTGCAGCAGCCTACGAAGTTCTCGAAACAAAAATGTGCTATACGCATAGTTGCATTTTCTCATTAGCATGTTTTAACACACAAAGAGTACTAACAATTAAATTATATTTCTCATTTAATGTTCACAATGGTACAAACCACTAGAATGCCAATATTGATATACAATGTTCAATATCTCACTTCCAGCGGTTGCCACGAGGCAAATGTCTTCTGTAGTGTGGAACTTTTGGCCAGTGTCAAAAATTACTTTCTCCTTCTCTCAAATCGGTTGCATTCAATAAACGTCATCAATTTTGTATGTTTAGTTTAGTTTGATTTGAGCACTTTTTATTAATCTACGCTTTCCGACTGATTTCATTTGTTACTTAATTTGTGCAACTATGCACTTAGAAATTTATGAATTTTCTAAGTTTAATTTCACTGTTAAAGTTAACAAGAAAGTTGGATGAGAAGGTGTCTTGGGAAAGCCAAATTTTCATAGGTAAACATCGTGTCTCAAGTCGAGATTAACTCTTGCTCAGTAAGCAATTAAGAAGCAGAGTCCTCTCTCGAATGAATGAAAAAATATAAAACGTTCATCTTTTTCTTACTACCTTACTTTTCTACCTATCTCTATCGCAAAGTCTTACATTTTTCGCGGTGTAAACACTCTAGAAACGATCGATACTTTCGGGCGTGCACGAACTACCAACATTAAACGATAGTTTACCCAGTCCTAATTCAGGTCGGTTATAATTTTTTTAGGGGCTTGAATATCGTTAACAAAATTTGCGATAACTCATCGATAAGCTCGATCATCTATTCATATTGTGTGCTTCATATATGTGACTTTTGATAAAAATTACCTGAGGAAATGTTTTTGAATTATCGACAATTGTCGTTAAGTCGCCGCAATTATCGATAGTTGACGATATCGTTCCTTATCGAGAGAATTCCCATCCCTAATTTGTACATGAATTTGTTTATTTGAGCAGCGCAACCAATTCAACAAATGTTTTTAACAAGTTTATTATTTATAGTTCTATTTTTTGGCGACGTTCTTCCAGATTGTGGTTGTAATAAAGGTTTATATAGACACAAAACTGTTAGAACTCAATATAACGCAAATGTGAAAAATGGCGAAATTGAAAACAAAGTTTGCAAACAACAGGCGCGTACTAATAAATATTACCGCGATTACTACCCAGAAACAGAAGAAGAAGAACCGACAATAGAAGGCATGTCAATGATACCGGGTGGAAGTTATCATATAGGAACCGATGAGCCACTGTTTCAAGCTGACCGCGAGTCACCTGAACGTTTGGTCAAATTGAAAGATTTTTACGTGGATAAATATGAAGTTTCAAATGAGAAATTTCAAGAATTCGTCATTGCAACAAATTACACTACAGAAGCTGAGTTACTTGGTGATAGTTTCCTCTTTAAAACACTGCTTTCTAAGGAAATGCAAAAGGAGTATGAAGATTTTCGAGTTGTTAGCGCTCCATGGTGGTATAAAGTGAAAGGCGTTTCATGGAGGCATCCAAATGGGCCAGGAAGTAATTTAGATGAGTTGTGGAACCATCCAGTTGTCCATGTATCATGGAACGATGCACAAGCATATTGTAAATGGATGGATAAGCGATTGCCTACTGAAGCCGAATGGGAGGTTACATGTCGAGGTGGTAAAAACAGAAAATTATTCCCATGGGGCAATAAGCTGATGCCCAAAGATGAACATTGGTAGATAACTAAGAATTGAAGTTAGCAGTAAATATTTATTTGATTTATATTTAGGCTGAACATATGGCAAGGTGAATTTCCCGATGGTAATACTGTTGAGGATGGGTTTGTCACCACTTGCCCAGTGGACAAATTTCGGCAAAATTTATACGATGTGTACAACATTGTAGGAAATGTATGGGAATGGACTCAAGATTTATGGCAGGCGGATGATACTAGTGAGAATCCAGCCCGCGTGAAGAAAGGTGGTTCATATTTATGTCACAAGTCGTATTGTTATCGTTACCGTTGTGCCGCGCGATCCGAGAATACTGCTGACAGCTCGGCGGGAAATTTGGGATTCCGTTGCACCAAGGACTTAAAGTTGGGACAGTAAAACATTTTACTCTTTTGAATTTATTAAATGAAATGTATTTCCTATTACAATATTATTATTCATAATAAATATATTTTACAACATATTTTGTTTGGCCAATTCCGGATTGAATTGACTGTTATATTTTTGAACTATACGCGGTGTCGCTGCTGTTTTCGGTAACTTTGATGTTTCCTTCGGTGGTGCTAGTAAAGCTTCCTGTCGCATACGTTCACTTGCTTCTCGGCGTAGACGCTCTTTGCGCAACTTCTCTATCATTTCTTTCTTGCGCAATTGCTCTTCCACATCATTGGCCCTTTTATCTTCTCGCTGCCTTTTTTTCTTGTTACTGTGTTTTACCTTATGTTTCTTTATTTTTTTAGCTTTTTTATGTTTGGGCGACTCTTCAGATAACTTCCTTCGTTTTCTTGGTGTTTCAAGACAAACATGTCCTACTTCGCACGAATGCTTTATTGTTTTTTGCTGCGGCTGTGAATTTATATTTTTCTCTGGCGGTAACAACGCATTGATTAGAGTAAGAGGATCATGTGTGAATTTATTTTTAATATCCTTTTCCACTATGCCACTGTCATCTCCAACTGATGCACGCTTTGGTGCCACCTCATACCAGCTGCGAAGTTTGAGCGCTTCATTGGTATCTTGCCCCAAATAAGTAAGATAACCAATTTGTTTTTCGTATTTTTCCTTTTCCTCTTTCTGTTCCTTTTCCAAATCTTTATTCGTTGTTTTAACATGTGATTTATAATCTGAAAAAAGATCAACATGTTGTCCTCTGCTACTTTTAGCATCAGATTCAAAGGTATTGCTTGCTGGTAGATCTTTGTTTTCAACTTTATGTTCTTCCGGCAAAAGTCCACTCTTTTTGCGCAGGAAATTAATGCGTGCTTCACTTTCCTGTAGTATAAATAGCACGTTTATTGCTAGAAATAAATTAAATGAAAATCCATTATATACTTACAGCTAATTCCAATTTTTCTTGTCGTATTTTTTCTTGTTCCAGCGCTTCGCCCTCATCTTTACGAACTCTCGCGATATTGTCCTTGGTGCGCACATGCCACCTGAAAATGTCGAAATTGTTTTACTTTACTTTTAATAAATGCAAATAACAATCAAATTACTTCTTTTTCGGCAAAATATTCATGTTTGCACTTTATAAATAAAAAACTTTATTGATCTTCTCTTCGTTGATAAAGTACGACATGGTTGCGACATGGTTGCATTTTGTACTAGAAAGAAGGAGGACTTATGAAAGCAATTGTGTTGCACTTTACACGGTCTATCAATTACCGTCGATCAATTGCATGTATTTTTTATTTATGTATGTATGTATATTTAATTTAGAAAATTATTTACCCAATTTGGCAAGCTCATACTGTTAGGGTATATCTAATGTACTAGACAAGCTTAATGAAAATTAAGTTTGCCAGAGGCAACAACAACAATGCGTATATTACAGGCAGATTATGTTCATGTGAAACATATACACAAATTTTCACTAATATATGCAAATGATTGACGTCAATCGTTTGACTGTGTAAGGTGCTTGTACACCAAAACTCATTGGTCGAGAGGGGAAAACGTGTGTGCAATATTTTATGGCAGGCCGAGACCTGATTAAAGTGACCGAAACATAGTTGCCAAAATCATTTCTGAAATGGTTATAACCAACTTTATTTAAATTTTGTGGAGTTAACTTCAAATTATTTTATAGTCAATTTTTTCCACGTTGACATAACGACCAAAGGCACAACGTTTATTTGAATAAACACTTAATCAATTTAATTGAAATGATGATTGAATTGATAACCAAGTTCTTAGTGTGTGCCGTTTGACTATTGACAACATTTTTGCTGTTCAAGCAATTCAAATACAAACCACACAAGGTGGTAGCACTCTACTAAAACGAAATAGCTATATTGCTTGGTCGGTATATGTTTTTGCAGTCGCACCCATTTGGCATCTGTCAAAAATTTATTTTTCGATGACAATTTCATTTGATGGCGGAAATTAATAAGAAAAGACGATAAAGTGCAGAAAACGAGAAAAGTCTGAAAAAAAGTGAAAAAATCTAGAAAAACTTGTGAAATTATTGACGAAATAAGCAATTCCTTAAAGGCGAAACGAATATAAATGAAATAATGGCCGCTGAACAGCGAATATTAAAACAGGATGGATTCTTGGATGTGGGCAGTGGCGCTGGCGACGAGTCGCGTAATATAGCGTATCATCCGCATTTAAATGTGATTATCGTGTTTGATTCCAGCAATCAAGTAAAAATTCTTGATGTACATTCAGGAGTGATTCTGCAGACGTATAATTTAGGTGGAAATGGTAAATGAGGTTCCGTTATTGTGTGTATGTGAATGTGCGAAATGTGAACTTTGCCTATTTTGGAAGAGAACTGGGAAGAAGATTAGGAGTAAAAATCTTATTTTTTATTCCTCACATAGAGAATCAAATTTCTTTATCTAATATGTATATAAAATCGAACCTTGATAAATTTTTAGTCACAATAAGCTCCTACATTTCTCAGCATATTTTCATGAATTTTGCATTTAAATTCTTTTGCCATTTGTTGATTTTATTGTGTAGTTTGAATTCCTATTAGTAGTTTCTCAAATATAAACCGCGTTTTGTAAAATGCATAAGAGATACTTTTAAATAATGTATGCAAATATTGTATCGTTCTCTCCCAAAAAAAATTCAGGGGTGGCATATATCTAAACTCAATACTTTAGCCGTAAAATGAATTTTTATACTAAAAATTGCATTATCTTTTATTGCCTTGGTTTTTGTAAATATTTTTTGTTTCGTGTAATTAAAAGACGCTACGTTTTTCTCATTTGTCTTAATCTCACCTCCCATCACACATTTTTTGTTGATATAATGGGAAGCACAATGACTGCGATATCGTCATTGCATCATGACAACACGGTGGCTTTAACAGCAAATGCTGTCATGTTGTCTGCGAAAGGAACACAGTGAACGCGTCAACAACAAAATGACTAATTATATTCTTCACATTTTCCACACAATAATTTTTTATACCGATAAAGACGCCGATTTTTAATTCATTTATTTTTAAACGAGCAAACTATATAATTTCGTATTGTTTTTTAATTTAATTGTTTTTTACCGAAATGAATTATTTCACGGTTTATATGTAATTTCATTGCCGACGACAGCACTGTCGTAGGCTTTGTAAGAATACATTTTATTTATTTAAGGGTCGACCGATAGCGCAATGTCGCTGTCGCGTCTATTGATGTGCATGTACATGATCTAAATATTATGTTGATCATAGTGGTGTGTAACCGAGTGCGATAAAAAAAAGTGATTATTTTGAATACAAGTTGTACAGTTAGGGTTAAAAAGTGGTTTGCCAGTGCCGAGCAGAGAAGCTGGGCTAGAATATAACAACACAAATACAGTGGTTTTATGCTTTGCTAACTGTAACTTTTCATTTCATTCGTTTTTCTCTACATCAAATGTCCTTTTGGTAATTTGCAGCTTCGATTTTAATATTTTTCTCATCTTTTCTTAGGCCGTGTTTATATTCAGATTTTGCTCGGCTAACACCATGAAATATTTGTTGCACCGAATATGAAAAGATAGATATTACTCACTCTCTGAACGAATATAAAATACTTGGTGAAATATACACCGAGCATGTCGGGTATTCAGGGTGGCAATAAGTTATTTTATAAAAAAAAGGGACAAAAATGTATGTAAAATAGTACGAAACCATGCATACCATTATTTTCATTTACAGAAAAGTCTGCCAGAGTTTGTGGATATTATATTCTTTATATAAATCTATGAAAATTACATGTATATCATATTATCGGTATTCACGATGTGAGGCAAATGATCTAACATTATTGCAAACTATTAACTTTATCTTCATCTTGGTAAAATTGTTAAAAGTTTGTTTTTATACCATTTAGTGTTGGTATTGTGCATAAAATAGTACTGCATTTCGACAAAAAGCAACTCTGCAACGAGCTCAATGTAACAACCAGACCGAGAAAGAGAGAAAAATGAGGTGTTCCCCGAACAGCGAACACCAACATAACCACAGCCTTATGCGTTTCGCATTTGTTGACTACAATTCGCACATTTTATATCACAGTGCCTCATTAGTTAGGCATACAAGCACATGCCGAATACTTGTATATTATGTATGTTTTCTTTTTTCCATACATATGTGTTAACATTATTTTTCTTTCTATTTAAATTCTTATTTTTTGCATTTTTAATCTGTTATGTTTTTCATGCTTTAATGTTTGATAAACTACCACATTTTTATTGTTTTTCTTTTGCAAAAATTAACCATTTTTTTGTGTTTTTATTGTAGACGTCTTTGACATTTTTATGAAAATTTATTTTATTCACTATACGTAAATATGTATGTAATTATGTATAGAATATAATAATAATGGGATGTGAGTGTGCATGCAAACTATTATTGTTCATGAGCACAGTAGCTTCTTAACGCTGCGTTTAGACCTCCCTAACGAATGAAGATTTTTCATATAAGATTTTCATACGCCCAACCGTTTACACCGGCCGAACATACATCAGAAGCCAACTTGTTCGCTCGACGGGTGTAGATGACAAATTATTATGTTCCCCAACATCACTTTAATTTTTCTAGTAAATTGCATAAAAATATGGTACACATATGTTGTTAAAATTTCATTTTACTTTACGTCAACTAGGTATTTACTTATTTTCCAGTTGTTTCTTCCTTTTTAAACTAATTTTCATAATTACACAACAACAGCAACATTGAATTCGCTAAAAAATATCGAACAATGTGCTGAACATTTTATAGCGAACCCACCGGCCGAACTAATGAAGATTCCTTCGTTCGTTCGGGCGGTCTAAACGTAGCGTAACAAGCAAGCCACTTCAAATTATTAATTTATTTTAGAAATAAGTAATTACACCTATTTCACAATATTATGATTCTGGTATTGATGATCAAATGAAACAATAAATGTGTTACATACAAATACATGCATACATATGTATAACTGTACGTGAGTGTGGAGCAGAAACGACTTATCTCGGGGAAAATTATTGGAAAAAAGAGTAACAAGGGAAGATCAAAAGCTTTTTAGAAATGTAATTGATTCTGTTACTGCTGGCAGGAAATTCATTGATGCCCGCAGTCGATTAAAAAGATTTTATCTAGACTCAATAATTCATTTTTAGGATAGTAAACTTTGGAAGTGGGAAGGTTTTGCTTTATAAATGCAACTTATATGTAGTCTTACTCTGGCGATAATATGCGTTTCGAGAGCTCCAAAAAGAGCGATAAATTCTCTGTTTGAAGCATATGTGCATGCCATATTTTAATCCATTAAAAACATTATTTAAAAAGCGTTTAACCAAAAAAAATCTTATTGAATATGTTCGTACTTAACGATTGTAAATCGTCTTACGACTTACGCGGTGTGAGATGACTCACAAAGAGATTGTATTTAAAATATGAAAATTGAAATATTTCAATCAAATAACAATTCTTGACAACCTAAATTCTTAAAACAAATAAAAAACGGGAACCAAAGTCGCCACCACCTCGTTCTTTTCTGCTATGAGTTCAAGAGTATTTTTTCGTCGTTGTTAGTCGAGCTGTTGTATTCCTCCGATCCCAGAAGCCATTATGTTTATTTTTCAATATTTTTACTAAACATGATTGAATAATAAATTCCAGCTTTATTTGAAATTCATATTTTGAATTACAAATAAATCTGTGTCATCCAGAATTCAGATTCGTTATAAAAAATATATATATGAACTTTGGTTGTTGGGTCTTGAGAGGAGAGTTTTTTATATTCCACTTTAACTGTACCTCATGTGCATGGTTCTTAGAAAAAACAAGCTAAGTAATGAACGAAGGCTCCTGGGAATCTATCTTCCTTTCGCATCGACGGATGTCGTGCGATTTTATTTGTACATGAATGGAAGGGAGTTACAATTTTTGCCGAATCCCAACGGTGAAGTGAAAAGCTTTTCATAGGCATTTTTTACTCTTATAGGTTTGTCATTGTATGTCAAGAGGTGGTGTCGTGTAGCAAATTTGTTTTTCTACGCATTACCAATAAGTTTTTTCCATTTTTCCATTTTTTGCTTACAGAGATGGATAGAAACGTGTCTGGGCGCTATATGCCGCTGCAAGAGAAAATGCTATTTTGGGATGGACAAAACCTTGGTTTTCGGGGCGATTACAACGGCGTTCTGCTTTTGGATACAATACTGCAGCCGCCTATTTTGCAAAATGATGACCTCATTAAATTGGAATTATTGTTGTCTGAGGCGATTATCTTTCAGACTTGTTTGAAAGACCTCGAACAAGAGGGTTTGGAGTGCCCGAGCGATGTGAGCAATGAACTATTGGAGAAAATTAAAAATGCTCAAACAAATGCTAAAAAGGGCATAAAAGCACAAAGGGTATGTTACAATTCGTATTTATGTTGTTTTATGTTTTATAATTCAGTATCTATGTCTGTCTATGTTCTTTCAGTGGAATACTATTTGTTTAGAGATATCCTATTCCAGTCTCAAATTGGTCGCCAGCAATGTTGTCGTCATGCTGAAACGACTCGAACGTCACATTCCTGCTTTGGCCATAGCATCAGCGATCAATGAGCGCCTAACGGATTTGCTTGCCGGTTCACGTATACCTGACCTCAACTGGCACGGCAGCAATTTTCACCGTGTTCTTATGCATTCGGAAGCAGTGCGTCGTCAAACATTCGAAAAGTGGCCACACATGGACTACAAATGGGCATTGCCCGATCAAATGGCACAGGCAGGATTCTATCATCAACCGTCATCGTCGGGCGAAGATCGTGCTATGTGTTTCACTTGTAGTGTGTGCCTAGTGTGTTGGGAGAAAACAGATGAGCCGTGGAGTGAGCACGAACGTCATTCGCCGATGTGTCCCTTTGTAAAGGGTGAGTACACGCAGAATGTGCCGCTCTCCGTGACATATGCGACGAACTCTGCTCTGCCTGTACCTGGTCTAGGCTTCGATGTGATCTCAAACAGCGACTATGCGAATGTTCTTTGCACCAGTTGCACACAAACTGGCGACATTACCATTTGGAGCATTGAACGACATTTGAAAAAGATGCATTCCTTCAATATTTCTACGCTGATGAAGGATATTTACGATGAGGGCTACGAATGGGCGCGGGTGACTGCGATTTGTGTGTTGCCGAACGGACGCGCTCAAAACAAAATTCTCGCAATGAATGCAGCACAAATGGGTAGTGGAAATGGAGGAGGTAGCGGTGTTGGTGGTTCAGCAAATGCAACTTCACAATGCACCTCCACGTCGACGCTAAGAGCTGGTGTTGTCGGTTCGAAGATTGTTCTTGGCATGAGTATACGACAAACCACAGGCGAACATTTGTTACGTATGGTGGTACTTAACATTGTTGAGAGTGATCGTTCTGTGGAGAGCGCAGTTGGTGTTGGAAGTGGCGGAAGCAGCGGCAGTAGTGGCGGCGGAAGCAGTCAGAAGGTACCAACGACAGACAGTGGTGGAGGTAATGATATTAATTTGATTAACTTGATATTTTAAATTTATGACTGGCAGGAGGATTTAGAAATAATTTCTAGAGTATAACCTGCTTATCTTTTCTTGCGTGCTCACTTAGGAGGCGGTGATGGCGGCGGCAGCAATGATCTTCTTTGCGACAAATACGATCAACGTGATGACGACAACAAATCTCTTTCATCGGTTTTCGAAAAATATAACGACAGTTTTGATAGCAATGGCTTCACATCCGAATTTAACTTACTGAAGAAGAATGATGGTGGAGCTTCAGGTGACAAGGCTGAGACACTTACAAAATTGCTTCTCAGTTTGGATCAGATTTGTGATTTTCCCCAATATAAGAAACTGCTGGAGAAATCCGATGATGTGACTAGCGCTGTACCACCAAGTTCGAGCGCGAATGACATTGAAATGGATACCAATTATTTCAAAGAGAAGCTTCTTGCGGCTGCTCAAGTTGTAAAGCAAAATAACAACAATAATAATAATGGAAACAATAGCAACGGTAATGGTAGTGGCGGTGGTGGCTCAATGCCAAAAATCACTGTTTGCGAAGAAATCGATTGCGTAGTAGAGAGCTGCACTAGCGTTAAACGGATGAACTCATTGGCATCGGGTGGTGATAGTGATTTCTGTGGCGCTTATACAAGCAACGGCCGTGAAGTTGTTCAAATAGCAGAAATTCTGCCAATAAATGGTCAATGTAATCAGCTGTTAGTGAAATTGCTGAAGACGAAAGACACAAATGAGGCAAGTCAAATTATTATGGCAACAGTTGAGGATATCGAAGATGAGCGAATGGAGGAAGGTATGTAATTCAGTTCATAACAGATTTTGTGTTTTTGTTATGTTAATTGTCTATTCTCTGTATGAATTAAATATCTGTTGTGAAAATGAAAAATCGTTTAAGTCGACTTAAGATGTGAAATATTTTATCATATATTATTGACTATAAATTATCTGAATCGAATTTTTAAAAAATTTTCGGAACTATGTATTATTTCAAGACTGGTCTTTAAACTGAATGTAGAGTATTTTGAAGCATTGGTGTAGTTTGTATGATATTACCATTCAAAACTATCAAACTCTCCCAAAATACTAATACACTTAAGCTGTTTTTCATTTTCACCACATATCTTAAGTTGGATCTCACCACCCCGAAGGACCAAGGCAGTCACCTTCATTAAAATTTGAATTTGTTGTTAGTTGACTTGCCTCTACAACTTCATTGCTTTTGCTTAGATTTGAACCGTAATATCGATTGATAAATTTATAGATGTCGTCTTCGATTTGAATTCCAATGCTGTTGCTGCTCAGCTGCTACTTTTCGATTGCATAGATTCCGTCATTTCAAACGAATATACGTTAGCGGTAACATTCTCACGCGCCAAATGCCCACAACAATTGTGCATTTTACCCAGTTTTCAAATAAATAGTGGCGGTGACAATAGTGGTGGTGGTACCACTGCGTCTGCCGCCGCAGAACGTCGTAATTCACAAACGGATCGTAGCGGTTTTGAGTCTGGATCGTTGTGTGTTGTCTGTGCAGATGGCTCCATTGAGGTGTACTCTCTCGTTGATTTCCAGCCCATTACAGTCATCGAAGAGGAAGGTGAAATTTTTGTGTCAGTTGCATATTGTCGCAGTTTGGATCGTTTGTGTGGCTGTACGCGTAATGGTTCGCTCATATTTTATTCACTCAATGATGCTGATAATGAATCTGGTGACGAAATGTTGGAAATGGATGAAGAGTGTAATGCTACATTGACCGCTGCCAGCGTCGGCAACAATACTGCATGTATTTATGGTGATACGGCAGATGTTTCGGTAACAGATGGTGGTCTATCCATATACATGGCTGCTGGTAGTAGCGAGGTGAAAGCCAATGATCGAATATATTTACAGCAGCCTTCATCGTCTTTGTTGTCCACACCGACTATTAAAGTGGATTGCAGTGCAGCAAGTAGTAGTGGTACTGGTGTAGCTCAATCATCACCTTCGCCATCTTTCTCTTCCGTTACTGGTTCTAGTACTGCCGTATCGAATTTTTTAGCCTATAAAACTGTCGACTTGACTTTGGATGATTTGCGTACTTTATACGCGCTCATACAGTTCGATAATATGCTAACGGTTTACACCGCTGAGGTGCCAAGTTGTTGGAATGATCTTGTGCAAGCACAAAAACAACGTAAACAGCCGCAACATTTGCGCCATGGTGATGATGCGCAATTCACAAAAACATGGCGTTTGCATAATGATGCGTGAGTATTAATGCACACATTTAAATGCGCCCCAAATATAGACAAAATTCTTCTTCTTTCCTGCTGAACCTTTAGCACTACTTGGGACGAACACATCATCGAACTAAATCTTGCGCAACCTGTCACTTTGGGACATATTGATTTGAAATTCTCCCTATATCAACAATGTCACAATCCTGCAGCCATACAGGTAACTTTGCTGAAGCAAAATACCAGCGGCTTTGGCTATCGCATGAAAGGTCCCCATTCGAGCTACAAGCAGACGGGAATAGATGAAAACATTGATTCATCATTCAGTAATTATGATGGCAAGTAGTAATTAAACCAGTTCTTGTAAAATAGTAATGTGAATTTTTGAATTGTTACGTCGTTGTAGGCACCAATGAAAATCCCGTACTTAGCGAGGAATATCTTCAAACGCATAATGCTGAAATTCTTGCCGGACCAATTGAACTATCATCATGCATTGATTTATGCGATCAAGGCGGCACTATTACACTGACATCACCGAAATTATTTAAAACGCGCACACGCAATTTCCTGTTGCATATCAAAACCATGACTGATCCATCGAAAGAGGGACAAAGTAAGACGCGTGGTAAGAGATATACTACTGCTTTTGAACTTTCTATATCTGTTACTCTCACTATCGATTAATCTATGTATGTAAATATTTGTGTATTAACTTCAACATAACATCATAAATAATCTATGTGCATCTGTGTCTTTTTCGTGTCATTTGATCATTATTTTATTTGGCATTCATTCATCGTACTACATACTTTCATAGCCATTGTTATTTATTCTAATCTGGTTCTTTCTCCATGTTGTAAATAATTGCAGTTCCTGTTCGTAAAGGAGGCATTATGCGCCTTCTGTCATCATCATTTGCAAATTGCCCATCACTAAAACTCATTTCCCAATACTCCAACACCAACACCACAAGCACAAATTCTTCTTCCACAAGCTCATTTCCTACGAATTCTTCATCAAAACAATCACGCCATGACTTTTATATAGGTATGAGTGACTATGGTATTTCATACTTTTTACTTCCTACTTAATTAGAATTTGGAATTCGTTTAGTTTTGGTAGTTAGTGTTTTTTACGCCTTTTTGTAAATACATAGTTTAAGAACAGAATTAATTTTAATATTCAAATAATTCACGCATAACATTATCTTCTGCTTCACCTGTTTAGGTTGTGACTGGTTACATGAAATCTCAATATCGGTACGCGGTGTTAAAACACAAAACCGCATTCCAAACGATCGTTTACAACGTATTGCTATGCTCGAGAGTAATATACTGTTGGAAAATCTTTTCAAAATAGTAAGCAATCAACAAACAACAGTATTGGCTAAAAATCTTGCGTTGGACATATTAACATGGATATGCTTTATACGTTTGAATCGTTTTCGTTCACCAAAATCTGAACGTATTAAAGTACAAATTAATAAAAGTACCGCTGCTACAAACACTGATCTTATGGCACAACAGTTTGAGTGCATTTGCCTTTCGGAAAAATACTTAGAGGACACATTACGCAATTGTATTATACACAGCGATCGTTCGATGGCGCATAAATGCGTTAAACTTATTCTAATACTAACAGAGTAAGTGATTTTGAGTTCGTTACATCATTTAAATTACCATATATAAATGGAGTGACCTAATGATTCTTTTTTGTTTGTTTGCTTTTTTAGTGGCATTTGTAGTCTACCTGTTGAAGTGCAATCGCATTCCACACTTGATGTTGCCATAAAAGATGCTGTTGCCAATACATTCAATGAATTGCCACATGCTAAATACGCCAGCGTTGTGCGTTGGTATGCAATGTTGGCATGTGCCACATCAACTTTAGAATCGCATAATGGAATATCGGAGCTTTGCATCAAACTATTGACGGATATTTCACAAGAAATCGATTATCGTTGGGATCCTTATTGTTCGCTGTTAGGCACGAGGTAAATCAATTTAGGGAATTATATGCATGCAAACAAAATGCAATAAGCGCGATGGTGTTTTTTTGACATTACGCTTGGGATGTTAAAAAGTAAGCTGCGTGTTGCTGTTTGAGGCCTCAAAACCATTGGGTCAGATCGAAAAGCTTTAGTCAAATACTGAGTTTAAAATCTGCCTCATGTGTCTGTGTAAAATGACAGAGAGAGAGAGAGAGAAAGACATCCAAGTGTTCATGTACTGCTCTATGTGTAGTTCTGAAAAATCTACGTGTTTCGACATAAGTATTACCTGTACTCTCAAAAATCAATATTGTAGTAAATTTTACACAAATTTTGCAGACTCGAATACGCCAAAGTAGTACGCATTGCTAAAAGTACTGTAGTTGTTCTCTTACAGGGTGTCGCATCAAAATTTGTTATTGATTAACACTTTGTATTTTGATCAATAAAACATTTGATTTCAGTCGAATAATTATTTAATTAGCTTTGAACATATTTTCAATAGATTCGGCCTCTATGGATTCCCTTTTGAACCAGAAATATTCGATTATGATTTGCCCAATGTCAACAAAACCAATGTAACTCTGCCATCGACGCTCATGAATATAATACGCACAAATGCGGGCCTAATGCAAGCGGCCGGTTTGGATATTAAAAAACTTAGTTCAATTGGTAAGCATAGAATTTATACATATTTATATTTATACATACATAAATATAAGTGCTACGAAATTCTAATAAATAGTTGGTTCTATTCACTAAAATTCGAATTGCAGATGGCGTTGATTTTCGCACATTCCCGCATTTGATTAAATGCAAAAGCGTTAGCAACCAACTACGCGGTTTACTCGAAGTTGAGCAACTGCATTTTACTTGCGCCGCCACATCGGAAGCTACACGCATTGATAACATGGACGCGGTGTCGGCGAGTAGCGCTTCAAATATAAACATGGAAGAATTGATTATGGTCCCTGCAATGGTGGATATGCCAAAGGAACAAGAGAGCTATAATGTAAGGAAACACAAGAAGCCCAGCAAAAACATAGTCAGTTATTAATTAAATGATTCTTGTTACACTTGTAGATGAATGATCTGGTATACAATACTGTTGACAAGCCACCAAAAATGTTAATATCGAAGAAATGTGAAACAAATGATTTAAAACCAAATGGTATTGGACGTAAGTTGCGATGACGATGATGCCTATTTGATAGTATAATGTATTAAATTGAATTCCCTTTTGAATATTTAGCTCTCGATACTTCGGTTTCATTGATGTCTCTGGTTAATATGGAAGATAAAATGAAATTTAAATACAATTCAATGCTACCAAAATTCAAAGCAATTTGCCAGTATATTGAGTATTGCGATGAGAATTCACAAACCACTTCTGCTGGTGGTGGCAGTGGCAGCGGTAGCGGTAGTGGTAGCAACAACAATGATGTAAATCAGATTGATGGTAGTACAAAGGATATTGCCATATCTGAACAATATCAAAATGAGCCACAGCAACAAGAACAACAACAGCCGCAACAGGAACCTACTGCAGCTACAACTGCCACAACTACCACTGGTAGTGTTGGTGGAGGTGGTGACACTAACTCAAATCTTGGTGATAATTCGAATGCTACAGCTACCAATATTTTTGCTTGGCATAAACTTTTAACACCACCGCCCAAACAAATGGTTGTCATTGATCGTATGCATTCGGGTGCACGTCGTTTTGTTGTGCTTGATTTTGGTTCAGCAATACTCCTCACAGATCTGGTTATACCAGCCTGCGATGAGCTGGCATCGCTACACATTGACATCTGGTGTTTCGATGAAGAGGCTGATAGTATGCGTTTAGTGGTTGCACCCGACATTGGCACAAAAACTTTAGTGTTAAGTGATTTGCAACCACCTCCAATATGCCGCTACATGAAAATTACTATAATTGGTCGCATTGGAATGTCCTCGACAAAATGTAAAATTCCCATTGGTTCGTTTTATGGCCATGCTGTAGTCTTGGATTGTGATGGCTATGGTGATCCATTGTTGACCTACATGAAACATCCTTCGCACAATATACAAGCACAAATCAAAGCGTTAACTTCACTGTATGAGGATGTGCATTGCCGTTACAGTTTGGCCAGCTGCAAACTGATTGAACTTTTAACGCCCATACTCAATTGTGAGCTATCGAATGTAGCGCATATGCAGGCTTTTATTAATAAGCAGCGCGAAGAAGATGGTAATGTCGTGGATAGTAGCAAGATTGTTAACATTTATGAAGTGAGTCTAATTGTTTGTGCAAGGTGGGGTGAATTTAATAATGGAATTGCTTCCTAATTGCAGGAGTGCATTTTATTGCAACATCAAATCAATGTTATTCGTAATGTTATCAATCGTTTGGAAACGTCGTTGTCATCGGCGCACACAATGCCAGCGACTGCAGTGAATGTGTTACAATTAGCCTCACGCGATAAATTACGTGTCTTGGGTCAAAGTTTAATTGAAGTGCTCTTGCATTTCTCAATAGAATATGGCATCAAGGTATGATATTGTATATTTTAAATGCGTTGCAATTCAATTTTGAACGAATTTAATATCGATAACTTGCGATTTCAATTCTGATCAGAGTTAAGTTTTGGAATGCGCTTGAGAAATATATAAACCTCGTTTGTTTTGCTTCAGAATATTTTACCTGTTCATCAACTCTTCACTCAAGATGTGGCCAATATGCTTTTCAATTCATTGGTTGTTTATGGTGATGCACATATCCAGCTGGCCACTTGTTCGCTTTTGGTGCGTATGTGTTGTTTCCAAAGTTGGTGGGGCGATTTTCTAGCTGATATATTCTGTAAATTGTTCTCGTCGCAAAACAGCAAAATTTTCCCACAAGATCGGTAAAGCGAAAAATTCTTACATAGTTTAACCGAAAACACATTTGTAAATCTAAATATTGTCACTTGTTTTTTGCAGTATATTCTTTTTACTTACGTATTTGGGTAGACGTAGTATAGCTATGGGAACATGCCGATCTATTGTCATTGACGCTGTACTGAAAACATTGGCCAAATTGCTAGCTCCCATTTCGCCACGTTATCAAGAGCAAGTAAATGATGCAGCCGCTGCTGCTGCTGCTGCATCGCATATGGAAGGCCGAGGTAGCGGCGGTAGTAGTGATGCTGCCGGTAGCAGTTTATGGTCAAAATCAGATTTACAATTAATTACTTGGTTATTGTTGTTCCTCTCAGTGTGCCTCGATGATAGCAATGATCGTAAAGATAAATGTGAGTATCAATTTGCTTTCTCTGAGTTCTTTCTTTTTATATTATTTTTTTTGCATTTCCTTCATATCTCTTCCTTCTTTCCTTTTCGATGTTTTAAATAAATTGTTAATTATTAAAATTTGTATTGATTTATTTTCTATTTCCGTTTAGCTGCAAATCGTTGGGATTTTATGAGTTGTGAAACTGATTTCACCAAAACACGCTCACAATCCACCAGCACATCGGGCAAGCAATTGCGTTGCTTTAAGAAGCGAATCATACAACAAAATAAATACAGCGTGCAACCATACACCGACTGGGGTAAAAAGATATTCATGATACAGAATGAAGTAAATATTTTTTAAATTCTTTTGATTGGAATAAATTTACCTAAAACTTTAAATTTTCAGCATCCTGGCATTTTTATGGAATTAACTGGCAAGCCAAAGCCAACTAAAACAAGTAAATCGAATGTTGTACCAAAGGCCGCTAAAGAAATGAATCAAGAACCTGAGAATAATTTCGATAAAGGCTTAAAAACGATACGTTTAAATAACATTTTAATTGTTATACGCGGTTTAATTGCTCTGCTATTGGAGATGGATTTCACATGCAACATGGATCAATTTTTACTAACGTGCAAGGTAAAACATCAAAATGTAAAATTTTCTGTTTGCATTCTAAAATGAATTCATAAAATATTTTTGATTTATTCTCTCTCCCTCTTTCGCCCTCCATGTCTGTTTCTGTAATTCTTAGGTTATTGCGCGCTTAGTTTCCGCTTGTCGTCCAGCTGTGCAGCTGTCAAAGATTATAACCACCTCTCAACTGGAGCAACTGATACGTCTTGGTGTTTGGAACGATCAACAGCAACCATGGGCTGTGCATGCAATCACTTGCTTGTTGCAGGTAATTATTAATTTTACTGGTTTTCGGCAAAATTAAATTAATGAGATATCTGTAGGAAGTGTACTAGATAAAAATGGACAAGAGACTTAATTATGGTATTTTTATTCTAATGTACATAAGTAGTGTATAAGATGTTATGCCGCATATCTCGGTTGGTCTTGAGCCTGAGTGATGCTGAAGAGGGCAGTGACTAGTGCGACGCCCCACTAGTACACGGATTTAAATTCTATTTATGTAAATTGATTATGCGTTTCGATGATGATTGTGTTTATAAATCTTTAAGCCTATCAGAGACCATTACTTCAAGTCCTATAGTATAATATTTCGAGAACAGTTTATTCCAATAACGTAGCTTTGAGATTAGCTTCCCAAACTATTTTAGATGTACTTGTGTGTCTGAACTATTTATGTAGTCGTATACTATTTCTGACAGAGATCTCTATTGCATGGAGCTGCGCTAGAAAGATGAAGTAGACATTTTAATTCTAAATTTGAATTATATTATTTTTTCAAAGGATCTGCTAGATGCTGATAAACATTTCAAGGATAATGATGTCACACCCACCAATGATGGGGTGCGTCCAATGGAAGGCGTGCAAGAATCAAAGGATATATTTACAGATTATTCATGTAAGTTTTGGCCAATGGATTAGAAATTCCCTTGCTAACAATTTTATTACTTTTAAAACTTTATATTTCAGCGCTTTATTTGATGCCACAATCAATGTGTTCAATGCTTCAGCTTTCCAATAATGACATACCCAATACGGATGGTAAGAAAATTAATATTAAAAATTTGAATTATTGATTTAATTTATTTGCATACTGTGTTTGTGTGCTTGCAGGTGTAAAATATTCATATTTGCCATCGTTGATCGAATGTGAAGATACTGAATTCGATGAGATTCTCAATGATATTGATATTATCGAGCGTACTAAGCCCGTGACCAAGAAAGATAGCACCACACTCAATAAGAACACCTTCAATTACTTCTGCAAATCGATATCGAGTGCAATGGATGCCCGCTTAGATGCTGGCCTCGATATAAATGTTGAAATACAATTGCGTCGTCTGACAATGGTCTCCTCGTTGGATATGTATTCTTCGTTGCCGCAAATATTGGCAAATGAATTTGTAACAACACCACCGGAAGCGACGCTATGGCCAGATTATATCACGAATATATGGTCAGGTCCCGAGTATAATTGCGGACAGAATACATATAAAATGTTTAAGAATGTATTCGATTGTATTTTTGCAGATTTACATTTGCAGGTTCGTGTCCTTCGGATTTATTATTAATTTTTTGGACTACGTTTATTTTATAATGGCTCGTCAAATTCTTTTCTAGGATACTTGGGTGCATCTCGAGCAGGTGTTACAAATGTGGCTGACATTGAATGGCGAACTTTCGGATAAGCCCTACAATGCTGGCTTATCACAAAGTGACATACCGAAAATTCCCTTTGGTGCAAATGCTGTGCAGGGCCTGCTCCTTGCACTAGCCTGGCATAATGACATTAAGTTACGCACATGGTGTTTAGGTTTTCAGTGTCTCTTTTTGGCATGCAACTCGCAGTCAATCGGCGACGATGACGTCGACTCGACGACGCGCATCAACGAGGTTATTGTCAATGATGAGAATTTTGAGAAAATGCTATTACGTTTCTTTTCGGGCTATGGCATGAGTTCTTCGATTGTAACAAATCGTTGTGTAAGTTTTGAATTGCACTTATTTGGATTAACGTTTTCTCTGTAATGGTTGGTGTTTTCTCTTTTGTGTATGCTTAGGCGGGCCCCACCATCTGTAAACATTTACATGAGCTATTGCTGTGGTTGCATAAAAAATGCGGCACCAGCGATGTGGTTATATCGAGCAAACGTAAACTTAAAGACACTTTGTTGCATGTAATCCTGCAACTAGTGCAACCGGGTGGAGCCATCAGTAATCAGCAAGGACCAATTGATGCGCAAAATCAATTGGTACGCGATTTGCAGTTGATGCCCAATGATAAAGCTGATTTAAGTGTATCGCTCAATATCATTGAAAGTGTTTGTAAGTTAAATTTTTTAATAGTTATTAGGATTGCTTCAATTTGTTTGTATTATTTTTTTAAGCGTTTCTTGTCTACAATAATATATCGAATGGTGATAAATTGCAATGCCAGCGCTCCTCAGATGTTAATAATGCTTCAAGCAGTTTCAGTAGTCTATTTGCAAATGTACTAGGCTCAGAGAATTCAAAGCAGAATTCATCAATATCTGATAATTCATTGATTATCGGTTTGTTGAAACTTTCGTCAGCGCTGGCCGAAACGGAATTACCGCGTCAACCAAGTGTACGTATTTATAAAAGGAACAAGCGTAAAATTATAATTAAATTAAAAAAAAAAATTATATTTTGGGAAAACATTCATGCCTTCTAATCAAGACTGCAGTCCAAAGTAATTTAGAGTCAGACAGTGTGGGATTAAATCGGAATTAAGATATTGAATTATCTTAAATGATGCATTATTTTGCTGCCTTAGCGATGAATGATAATTGCAATATGACGATCCGAATGACTAAGACTCACAATCTCTGTAATTTATTTTTCAATAGGCACATACCAATTTTGTATTTAAATAAAACACAAAATAATTGAGATATCGGGCTGAAATTTATTCCAGGTGTTGTATGTCGTAAAGGGTGATTTTTTAAGAGTTTTTGAAAATTCAAAAAAATACAGAAATTTTACAAAAGTGAATGCAATTTTCATATCGATAAATATTATTATCGATAAATCCATTCCTGCCATTTACTTTCTAAAGATAATTTCATTTAAATATTACGCTTCAAGTGGTCCATTCTGAAGGTCCAATTTTGACACACTTTTCCATACATTTCGGCCGGAATCTAACCAATGACGCGTTCAATGGAGACTTCCAAAGCAACAATCGTATTTAGCTTGTCTCTATAGACAAGAGGCTTAACATAGCCCCACAAAAAATAGTCTAACGGGGTCAAATCACACGATCTTGGGGGCCAATTGACTGCACCAAACGTGAGATTAACTGCTTACTAAATTTTGCCTCTCAATTGATGCATGGTTTCGCATGCAGTGTGGCATGTGGCACCTGTCCTGTTTGAACCACATGTCGGCCGAGTCCTATTCTTGCATTTTCAGCAAAAAAAAAAGTCTGTTATCATCGAACGGTACCTTTCTCCATTGACCGTAATGTTTGTGGCCTTCATTGTCTTTGAAGAAGTACGGCGCAATGATGCCGCCTGACCATAAACCCCACCAAGGAGTGCATTTTTGGGATGCATTGGTATCTGCTGAATTGCCTCTGGCTGGTCTTAACTCAAAATAGGGCAATTCTGCTTATTCACGTATCCATTGAGCCAAACATTAGTCCCTTCGCTGAAGACAATTTTGTGATTAAACGCACTTTTCACAGAGCACGACTTGTGATAATAAATTTCAATAATTTGCAAACGTTGTTCAGGCGTAAGTCTAATCATTATGAAATGGCAAACCAAACTGAGCATTTTTTACTTTGACACATGTCAAGAATCACGCGTGAACTGTCAGAAATATAAACGTCAAAAACCAAGTAGCAAAAAAATCACCCTTTACATTTAAGTATGGTATTCGATATCGCCCATATGCCCAACGCGAGTTCGTTTGCAGCTATCGTTTCTTTGGGGGCAATGGAGTCTCTTGAAGCATATGTGGGTTGTTGCTGTCCAATAAGGCATATTTTGTTTATTGACGAAGCCATTAGCGAAAAATGAGCTTCATCGCTGAAGTTAACTATTCGATGAAATTCAGGATTTTCCTTAAACTTTTGCTGAGCCCAATCGGGGAAGTTTCGGCGCTTCAAATGATCATGCGACTTTACTCTTACATTAATTTTATATTGTAATATTGTAGACTAAGATCTTTACGCAAAATTCGTTACAATATGGACTGAAAGATTCCCAGTAGTAATTTTTAATAATTTCCAAACGAGCAACGTTCATGAACTTCACCATGATAAAAATGTAACTCTGTATTTAAATACAAAATTGTTGTGTCCCCATTAAAAATATCTTTATATTTCAATGTTTTTTAATTTTCAATCAATGATTGTGGTGGTTTTGATTGTGATTCAAACGATTTCAATATTTTTCTTGAACTTTTAGGAAGTGTCAATACCAGAGGAAGAAGAACTTTCCAGTGAAAGTCAAACCGATGAGACAAAGGCAGAGCAATTGAACATTGAAGGACATAAAGCGAAGACACCTTGCATTGCTGATACTGGTAATTTAGTTTGATTAGAGCCTAATTTAGAATGCTTAGTATTTACTTGTGTATTTTTTATATTCAACAGTATTACGTCATTTTCCTACAATGAAACGTCTACTGGGTTCACTTTCGCATTGCTCGAGCAAATCATTTACGATAATGGCCTATTCTGCTTTGTATACTGTGAAACCAACAGAGTGCAATTTTATGTTAGACGAGCCACAAAGCACAGCAGATGCTGTGTTCAACATGTTGATAACGCTCTGTGATAAAGCAACAAATTCACGCTTAATTATTGCACCCATTTGTCAATATTTGGAGACGAGTATGTATACTTACAAATTGGGAACCAACAGGTTTTATTTACTTCTGTGTGTTTCGTGTTTCATACAGGCACACTACAGCGCAATTCCTTGCCACGTTTGCAGCTCTCTGAGCCATTTCTCTGGTACATTACAAAAGTGTTGGAAGTATCGCAGGCAGTGCAAATATTCACGCAATTGGGTGGCATTAAAATTATTTGCCAGAATATAGTTAAATTGAATAAGATTTTAATTAACATGCAACCAGGATTGGTGAGTCTAAACTATAAGCACATTGAGTGCACATTGAGTGTAGGTTCTTGAAAGTATTAATTTCATATTTGTTTCTTATGCTTATTTCTAGATTTCTTTAATAATGCAGCATATGACCAAAAATACCAACTTAAAATTACACTCACATCCATGCACAAATGGCAACGGCAAGAAGACTTCATCGAGTGCCGCACAAGCGGCACGTAATCTTCAAGATGGCCTTATTAACTTTGCACCTTTCTGCAATATTTCCTCGGAAAATGATACAGTTCAATCAGCTGATATTTTAATACTTAATCCAGTAGCATCACATCGACGTCCTCGTACACCCGCTTGGAGCTATATGTTCTATCCGAATGAGTCGCATGTCGATTTAACAATAACTCTGCCCACGGCAATACTGCTGAAAGAGGTGCAATTGCAACCGCATGCGCCTACATTGGCATCATGCCCATCTGCGGTAGCGTTAGAGATTTCACGTGATTATGGCTTGGGTCCAATACCCGTTGGTCCACCATTGACAACGACCGGCATGACATGCATCCGTTTGAAACTATCGAAACCAGAGATAGCTACAAGTATAGTGCTACGTCTTTATAGGTAAATATGATACTACATTCTTTTCTATGCAAGCGCGCTTCTAAATTTGAAGTGATCTACTATTTCCAGACCTAAAGATAGCTCCAATATCGGGCTTACACAAATCGCCATTCTTGGCAATACAATATTTGCATCCAATTCGAATTCACTAGGCGGTGCTAGCAGCAGCAGCGGCATTGGCGTTGGTGGAAATACCAATGCAAATTCTGAACCGAGCGAAAATGATATATTTGCCAAAACAACCGTCGGCTGGATACGGATCCTGGCACGTTGCTTCAATGCTACTGCCATGATACATGACACAAAGCTCGCAGCAGACATTATAGGTGCATCCGCCGCCTATCCTGGTTTTATAGAGGCCAGTTGCTCGTTGATGAATATTATGCCAATGATACCGTATGCGGCGGTATTGAACTTGCAACGCGTTCTGCTCAAGTTAGGTGCTTACAGTCGCGATTTGTGTCTGTCGCTAATACGCATATTACTATGGGGCACAACACCACAAAGTGCGTACAAAAGGGGTTATGTTGTATTCATCATATTGTATGTAATGGTAATAATTTATATTTTTTAGCTTACAAACTTTCGAATGAGAGCATTTGTGATTTGCTCTATGAGCTGGCGACCACCAAAGATTCTTATACAATTGATAAGATTCAGGTGTTGCTCGAGTGGATCGTTAAGCTGCGACATAATTTCAGTAATCGCACTGTGCGTTGCAATAATCCGCAGAGTGGATTTGTGAAGTGTGTTGCCTCCATTTTATGGTCTGTGTATGCAGACAATCAGGTACAAAACTTGAATGAATTGATAACGACTGACATTTTTGACGCTTGCATGTACTGGATTGATACGCTGGAGAATGAGGAGCCACTCAAAGTGGCATTCGATTCATTATTATGCTCGCTGTGCTGCATAAAGCCGGAACTTTTCAATCAACTTTTATTGAAAGTTAATGTAACCTTACAGCAAACTAGTAATAATTTCCTCGCCGACGATGGAAAGCCGGCAGCAGCAGCCACAACATCAGCTGAATCTGGTCTCACCGATGATAACAAAGGTGTAAGTGGCAGCGAATGGTTCGCCAATGTGGCTACCGATAATTTGACAACTCTATTGCGGCGACCCACTTATTTAGCGACCTTAGCGATGGCTTGCCAATCGCCTTTGGCCGTTTATCAGCTAGTCGATTCTGGTCTTCCAAAGCTGTTGGCGCATGCGCTGTTCGAATATTGTTGCTCACTATCGCCAGACGTGAAACGTGTGACAGTACCGAATCAGCAGCAGCAGCAAGAACAACAAGCCCCAAAACCAACTACAAGCACTTCTGTTTCTGCGAACTCTTCTGCCTCTACTTCATCGACTTCAGCAGCAGCAGCGTTATGCGCTCCATCATCATCTTGTCTCACTGACGCCGACAAAGCAGAACATTGTATTGCTGGTAGCGATGGAGATGCTGCGCCTTCTGTACAGAACACTGTCCCGCTGCTTACATGTGCACATGTCCCCAAGATATTGGATTTCTTTTCGGAATGTTGTGCTGAGGGTTATATGCGTGATTGGTTGGGTACACAGCAGGGTTCAATCTTCTGGAAACCGCTACTGGAATTGCTCTGCAATTATCGGCCGATGGACTATGTGGGAACGGAAGAGCCTATGCAGCAAGCATTCATTCGCATGGAACGGGCCACTATTAATTTCTTTACGCGAGTCACTTCATGTCATCCCAAGAACCAAGACATTTTAACAATGTTACTGATATCAGTTATTCGGAAGCCATCATCATCAGCTTCTTCGGCAAATAGCAAAACAACAATTTCGGGATTTACACGGCAAATTGTTTTACAATTGCTGTTAGAGAACGAACGCATATTGGTGTCGGTGCGCAGCAAGGAATCCCTACAGCGGAAAGACACTTTCTCAGCGTCTATGGCAACATCGTCCGTGAGCGCCACCGTCACCAACACATCCAGTAATAGTGTGTCAATATCGTTGGTTAATCACCATCCATCAAAACGTGTTAATGCCCACCATTTGCTATTCAGCGTTAGTGCAAACACAAAGTGCCAGGAGATTTTGCAAAATTGTGTTTCAGGTGAGTGTTTTGTGAACTTGTAATAATATAAAATAATTGGCGTTCTCCTTCAATGTATGTATATAGACCTATTGCAAGCTGATGTTGGAGGGCCAACATCTTCTGATTTGAACTTGTCGAGCAGCAATGCCAGTGAGAGTAATAAGCATGATACTGACAAAGAGAACTCGGATCCTTATGGTGGCATTTCGATAAATTTCAATGGTCTGGAGAATGGCATGGAATTTTTGAGTGTGGCAGCTGGTGTCACGGCGAAGGATAAACGCATTAAAGATGTCAAAAATAATCAAGTAGCTGCCAATAAGGATAACAAGGATCTGTTTCCCAATTTCCCAAGTAAATTGAAAGAGCAAATTTGACTATTCGAGGAAATTTAACTATTAATGGCCTTAATTTTTTCTTTCAGAATTCTTTAGCATTGAAGATTTCCTAACAATACCCTCGAAACGCTCCAGTATTTCGAATTGCGCTCAACTTACGCATCCCGATTGTCCGGATGTAGTGCTCTCAAGCGACACAACCATATCACAAATATTAGCTACGCTACACAGCAAAGGGCATTCACTTTCAACGCCATGCATAACACTTAATTTGGTAAAACTAAAAGTGATCTTATTTTAAATTTTTATTTTTAATTTACTCTTTGCTGTAGATCTCTGCCAAAGCACACAATACTGATGACTATGATGAAACTGTGATTAAAGCTGGCAATATGGAACCGCTTCCATCACCTCTACAGCGTTTCTCTTCTCGTGGTGGTCTCTCGTTGCTCGCTCAATACTTGCCAACGGTGTATCCAGATAGTACGGGTCGTAAAACGCCGACCACATTGCCGGAAAAAGAGAAAAGCCCCCCGATGACCGATTGGGTGAAGTTAGAACCAAACGATGAAATCTATGAAGATCTTGAAGATCCCATCACTGAGCCCGCTTCCAAACATGCTGCCATAACTTCGGTGCCACAGCATTCATTGGCAGCGTTTGGTTTGTTCTTACGTTTGCCTACGTACTCAGATGTTTTATTGCGCGATAAATTGCGTGCACAGTGTTTGTTGCGTTTGGTGCTCGGTGTGACCGGTGATGGTGAAGGAAGTATGTGCAATAGTTGGCTAAGTTCTCTTTTACATAGTATAAATAAAACTAATACTCTGCTTCTTTAATTTGTAGATGACATTTATAGTTTATCTTTGGCGCCCTCTCTGCCCACACTACCATTTGATGTGTTTCGTCAGTTGCTCGATAGTTCACCGCTAACCACAGACGACGGCATGCTGTTGCGACGCATGGTCATTGAGGTTGGTGCCATGCATTTGGTATTAAATTGCTTGGGTATATTTACGCACCAATCGCAGAACTATCAGATATCGAGTCCGCAAAATGAGGCAAGATAAAATATGTTCCTCAATATTGTTTACATTATTTAAAATGTTTATTTTATGCATTCGTTTAGATGGTTACTGGTGCTAATGGTAGCGGCGGTGGTATTGGTGGTGGCAACGGGGGTGGAAATGGTGGAAGCGGTGTTAGCGGCGGTAGTGGCATTAAAACAGCGGCAAATAATATTGACGACTCATCGATGGCCACTTCCGATGACAAAAGCCACATGTACTGGGCAAAGGGTACTGGATTCGGCACTGGTTCCACAGCTCAATCATGGAATGTTGAACAGGCGTTATTGCGTCAGAAGAGCGAAGAAGAACACGTTACTGTGCTATTGCAGGTAAGAAATTGTAGTAATTGTACATATGTACTATTAATTGAAATAATTCTCTCCTTCAGGTGCTCTCCAGTTACATAAATCCTGGAGATAAGATACCATCGGCGCTGCAGTCAAGCGAAATAATGGCATATCACGAGATTAGCGATGTTTCCGGTGAGCTGCCTGGACAATTTCAAATGCTGCTGCAGCAATCATGTCTCATTCCGGCGCTTAGTTCCTATTTGCGTAATGATTCCGTACTCGATATAACAAGACACATTCCTTTATATCGCGCCATCTTACAATTGCTGCGTGCTTTATCGCTGTCACAGCAATTGGTTTCATTGCTGCAGCCACTGAATCCCGCAGAAAGCTCACCATCTATTGCGGAATTACTCTCGAATATGCGCACATGTGTGGATACTTATGCGAAGCGTTTAAAGTATGCAGGAAATAGGTCGTACTCAAGCGAGATATGTAATTGTTTTCTTTTTTCTCGCAGACTTAATAAGAAATCGAACATCAAAGGTCAAACGCAACAGGTCACTGTCAATTTGGACGATGGCGATGACGAAGGGCTCGCGCTGCTCATACCCGATATACAGGAGACAACGGTGTTGGTACAAAAGACCACAAATGCTGAGGCTTTAGCCAATGCTAATCGCTTGGAATCGCAGCAAGATGATGGCACTAGTGGCACTGGATCATCATCCATGTTGACCAAAGCTACTATGAATATTGAACGCGCACCGCAAAGTAAATCAATTGAGCATCGCTATCTGGAAGTGATGAAGAAATTACAATTCGATACTTCTGAGATGATTGTTGAAGCGGATAACAATGGCTTTCGTTTTGTTATATCGCATCATTTTGAGAAAATGGTGCGCATGGCTGGCGATCGTTATCATCCGTCGCGCGTTAAGCGTTTGGCTCAGGAAGCGGTTACACTGTCGACGAGCTTGCCACTCTCGTATAGCAGTTCGGTTTTTGTACGCTGTGATACTGATAGACTGGATATTATGAAAGTAAATGCATAGCAGTAGCAGTTAAAAGCATAAAATGCTAATAAGTCTTGTCTGTTAACTTTCAGGTACTTATTACGGGTCCCGCAGATACGCCGTATGCCAATGGCTGCTTCGAATTCGATGTTTTCTTTCCGCCAGACTATCCTAATCTGCCAATGTTAATTAATTTGGAAACGACTGGACGTCATTCGGTTAGATTCAATCCCAATCTATATAATGATGGTAAGGTGTGCTTATCAGTGCTAAACACATGGCATGGTCGACCCGAAGAGAAATGGAATGCTCAAACTTCAAGCTTCCTGCAAGTATTAGTGTCCATACAGTCGCTTATACTTGTGCCAGAGCCTTACTTCAATGAGCCAGGGTTCGAGCGCAGCCGCGGCACACCGAGTGGCACACACTCATCACGCGAATACAATAGCAACATTTATCAGGCATGCGTGCGATGGGCAATGCTAGAGCAGATACGCAATCCCAGCGCTTGTTTTAAGGAAGTGAGTAAACGTTTTATTGTCAGTGGAACAAAGGTTTATGTTCTAATTCACTCTTTTCAGGTAATTCACACGCACTTCTGGCTGAAGCGTAACGAGATTTGCACCCAAATCGAAAATTGGATTGAAGAGCTAAGCAAGCCGCAGTACAGCGAACGCAACAGTCGTACCATATCATTTAATTCGATGGTCTTACGACGTCAATATCGGCATCTACGCGAAGAGTTGGCAAAACTCAAGGTGCCCGAAGGGCTTGAGGACTTAGATACGCCATTTAATCCGAACGTATCATTACCTGCAATGACTGATACCACTGTAAATGTTACTAACACCATGTCAACAGCAACAACCGTGGCAACCGGTAGCAACAACAGCACAACTAGCACCGCGAATAGCAGCATTACTATTTCTACACAATTCTCATCCTCAACTAATACACCCACATCCTCATCGATTGCTTGTCCGAATGCTGTCGCTGATTCTATTGCTGACCAGCAACAACAACAAGAAGTATCCTCCTCCTCCTCACTGGCCGCCCTCGATGGAATTGCCGACTATGACATGCACACACCCACCACCACACCACCCACAACATCATCCACATCATCATCCTGTAGCCACAGCACATCTGTACCGATGATCGTCGAGGTTAACAACGATTTCAATGATTTGGGCGATGCAACCATTTCTTTATTACCACCACAACCGCCAGTGCCAGCACCCGTTAATGCGAAAGTGATTTCCGTTTCTGAGGCTGGCACAACAGAAGCGCCGAACACCACAGATACGGATATGGACGCCGATGCAAATGTTATCACTTGCGATGATGGTATAGAAATCGATGTAAGCGACTACAATTATACCGATTACACCGAAGATGCATTGCAAATGCTGCAAACGATTTTCTTCGATGACAATACCAAATTGAATGATTTCATTGAGTAGACGAGTAATGATCATAGGCGCTCTGTGGCAGACGTAGCTTGCTCTGCTGTCTGTGGTTATGATTGTTGTGTGTAGTTATTACTACCAACTAGCAAAAACACTACTGCAATTACTACAGCGACTACCATTGTATGTGCTTTATTTTCAAATCAATTTTAAGTATGTCTGTGTGTTATCTAATTATATTACTATTATTATTATTCTATCTATATTCTCATTTTTTAATTTTTAAATAAAATTTGAATAAAACTTCGTAGATATTTTTCGTTCTTCGTTCATAGGCAGCTGAATTCAACCATTTCATGCTCTTTTATTTTGCTTTTAATTAATTTGAAAGATGATACCTTTTTAATTTTTTTTAACAAATGAAAAACAAACTGTATTCAAATATATATATATTATTGCAATCGATCATTTAATAACTATTTTATATAATTATGAAACGTATTTAAAATTATACCTAATTATAATAAAATACATAACCAAAAAAGAAAAAATAAAAAAACAATAAAATTAAATGTTTAATTTTCCAGTGTAACCATACACACAAGTCCTTCAAGAAATATAGGTGCTTTCCAAGTAGGGAATAATGGCATATGGAAAGGTATTTGTAATTAATCTGATAACCAAGTATATACATATATAGCTAGGACGCCTTTGGGAATTGTCCAGAACATACTAAGGGGTTATTCTAAGCTTTTGCTTAGAGTTAGAAAAAAATTTAAATGAGCATTCATGAGGGAAAATTTTGGACCTTGTGTGACATAATCACCAAAAGTAATAATCACAAAAAAAGTTGAAATCATCAAGTGTAGATATAGAATAATGTTCTACCTTGAGTTATAACCGATTTTATTAATGATTTCCCTTTTCAAAAACGCTGGACGTGAATGTATGAACAGAGAACCAAGCATGGAAAGCTCTGATAAAAATAAGTTAAAGACTTAGATATCCTACAATTTTGAATGCTTAATAGAAAAATTTCAGAATCAATCAACTTCAGCATACAAAAACTACAGGGATTCAGAAAGATATATATTTACAGTGTCGGACAATCAAATAAGAACACCTTGCTCTTAAACCAAAAACCTAAAACAAAATATTTCTCTAGGCTTATGATAAATTTAAAAGGTATTTACTTTTATTCATTTATTCCATAAGTTTAATTTTTTCTTAAAACAAAATCAATTCAGTGTAAAAAAAGAAGTTTAAAGTTATATATAAAATCACATTTCAAAAGGACAAATAATAAGAACACTTCATTAAAAAAAAAAATTTCTAAAATATTGACTCAAATTGTTCTTACTTTACTTACTTTTAATGGCCAGGTCATAACGGGAAATCCGTTATGGGAAAATTAATCTCAAGCCAGGATTGAGGTGTGCTTTGGGTCGTTATCCTGTTGCATTTGAAATTTCAGGGGCATTTCCCATTCAGCATAAAGAAGCATCACCTCCTGAAGGATGTTTACGTAAAGAAATCTGTCCATCGTTTCTTTTATCCAATACAGAGCGCCCACACCATACCAAGAGAAGCATCCCCATACCATGATGCATCCACCTCCGTGCTTAAACGTCTTCTTAGTGTATTCAGCATTAGGCTCAATTCTGCATTTTTCGGGTCTAACCCAACGTTTGGCATCACTTCCAACAAGATTCACCTTGCTTTCGTCTGTCCATAATACGTTAGGCCATTTTTTTGCATTAATTGAACCATCCCACTCAATGTGCGCTTTAGCGAACTCTATGCGACACGTTCGATGTCTTTGTGTCAACATTGGTACTTTTCGTGCTGTTCTTCCATACAGTTTTTTTCCCACCAAACGTCTCCTTACTGATCGAGCACAAATTTGAAAAATATAAATTTTTTCGTCTGCTGTTCTTATTTTGATTGTCCGTCTTCGAATGCTTCGCTTCAACTTTTTTGTTTGGGAATCCCCAAAAAATATTTAAATGTAGTGTTGCCACCTAGAAATTTATAAAGTATATACCATACCATTTTCTTTTCTATAAAAATTGTATGTTATAAGCAGTCCGATCAAAAAAAATCAATGGAAGTTTTATAGTGCAAGGTGTTCTTATTTGATTGTCCGACACTGTATGTTGGCAAGTACTACACCATACTAATTTCAACCCCCTAATGATATGGCCACCTGTGGGCGAGCTTCACTTCCCCTACTTTATTATTAGTACAAGGAAATATTATTGCAATGAAGCGTTAAGGAAAAGCACCTGTTTGAAAAGTAAGACTTAAAATATCATAGCACGCGTAACTTTGGTTATTTTATACATGCGTTCTAAAATAAATAATATGGGTATTCAATCAAAGACGTAAATGCACCGTAAGAGACGTAGGTATATGATGTAAATCCAGTGACTTTCAAACGAAATCGTGATCAACGATTTTATCGATTTTTGTTCTTTTCTGTCTGCTCCTAACCCCTCACAGTTTAACCGAAAGTAGACTTTAGAAAAAACTAGCTAAATTTTACTAAATGTGTGAATGTGGGATGTAAATAAGTCTAAGAACAAATATAAGTATACATAAAAGGACAGACTTAGTACTTAGTAACTTTTATACCAGCATATACATATGTATGTATGTATGTATGTATGTATATTTATATTGTACATATACATATATTATTTTACTTAATAAATTCTGAAAGGCATTAAAGGCATTACAGTTTTTGTAATAAATATTCAAAATGATTAACTAAAAAATGCAATAGGTTTATTTATCGTCTCAAATATAGAAATAATATGCGCACAAACTCTTTAGATGACGCAATTAAATTACTTTTATTGTTGTAATTTTCTTTTTTATTATATTTTCCACTTCGAGGAATAAAAGTCATATTGCATTACTAAGTAATAGGTAAGTAGAATACCTACTATACATTTACCTACTCGGCTACGTAACTCATATTTAAACACAAAATACTGGTAATACATTAAGTATTAAATTTTATATACTTAGCTACATTTATTATTATATTACATTGAGTTTGCTGACCCAATTTGAATTGTATTTGTGTTACTGGATTTGTCTGTATGGCATAGGCATTGAAAAAAGCAGGTAATTTCAACATTTAACAAACAAAATCATAACTATTTTTTACATATTCTACATATTAAAAATTTATCTTTATTGCGTACCAATTTACGAAATTATGTGCAAGGCATTGTGTTCAACAAATTTTATCCATTTTGGGCGAAAGTTTATTTAGTAAAGAAATATGTATGAGGGAGACATTTATTTGCCCTAAGATAAGAAATGAATTTGGTTTGAATATTAAAAAAAAAGAGAAATTAATTCCGAATAGAGATGCTTACTTACTTTTAATGGCACAACAGCCCATGAAGGGCCTAGGCCGATCTTTTCTCATCCACTCATGTTGTGCGGGGTATATTTGTACATGAATGGAAGGGACCTACAGTTTAATGCCGAATCGGAACGGCGAAGTGAAAAGCTTTTCATAGCAATTTTTACTTTTTTTTGTGCGCTATTCCAGTAGCCAATTTATTTTTGAGCTCTGCATATTTCTTGAGACAATCTTTTCCCGATTTCTAAATTTTTCTAAAAGTGAGACAGGATTTAAATTCACATTAAGAGTTATGGCATACGTTAGAATACCGTGTACGGGTATTAATTCTTGAGCTTTTCAATCATTTTTATTACCTATTACCTATTTTAACATTCCCCCCTCCCCCCTCCCCCCTCCCCCCTCCCCCATTTTAAGTTTCATTATTATTTTTATGAAATATTTTTTATAAAATGTCTTATTTTCAAAAATTAATTATCTACTCATCTGATGTAAACTTCGCGTTATTACGTTTTTCGATTATTACAAACAACAGCTGATATTCCCCCAGTGTATTTTCTAGAATAAAAAATACACTTACAAATTTATGTGTAAAAATTAAAAAAAAAAAATAAAGTTAATTCTTGTTTAAAGTTAACACCACGATATTTGCCGAATTTTTGAATTAGTTTCCTTCTAAGTAGAGAAAAACCACGGGAAAATTAAGCTATGCATTTGTTATATTTCAGATTCATTGAAGCTTCATGATCACAAGTATTCGAAATTATTTCTAAAAAAGTTAGGGATGGATTCTCAATGGTCTGATGTGTTATACATTCATGTACAAAATGAGTGGATGATGCGAAAAGCTCGGCCTTTGGCGCTACATGCGATCATAGTCGACATTGATGAAACTGAAGTTCATTGTGGTAAAGGCATGACACTTGCCACAATGGCTGTCTATCTCTTAATCGGTGTACTGTACTTGCATTCCCTCTCTCATTCTCCCTCCTTCTTCCTCCCATCTATCAATCTTCCTTCCAATCAAGAATGTATAGAATGTATAAAAAAAAAGGTTTCTAGAAATGGGAAAATAATACACCAAAGTATTGGCATAATAAAATACCCACTGAGAGCACACAACCCTGCCATAGAGCACACATTTAGAATCAACGCCGTATATTCCATGCGTAATTTCCACTTTGGTTTTCGTACCATCTAAGTCACAATTAACACTCATTCTTTAAATATAAAACTAATATCGAAGAATGCTGCTGACATATTCGTTCTCGACGTGCTTTGCTAATTAATATATTGCTAATGTTGTCCATAATTTGGATTCGATTTAATATTTATGTATTGTGATCCTGGACATTTTTCTAAGTGCATATTTAAAATTCTCATGCATATGTATGATATTTTTCTCAGAATACAACCACGGGGGTGAACGCTTTTGAATTAAATTTCCTATTTTTAATTATCTACAAACATATAAAATTAATCACAGTACTTGATTAGTAAAACTTCACATCATTTTGTTGTATTTTTGATGCCGTTGCTTATTTACAACAACAGAATTGGTTGTTCTTATTGTGCTACAGCAGGTTGGTGGCAGTTGTAGTACATAGTAGTAGTGGTGTGGTATGTTTAAGTGTTAGTGGTGATGGCAGCGATGGTGATATTTACAGTGTGTGCAAAGGCGAAAATGAAAATATTGAATAAAATCACTTCTCATTTCGTTGAAAGACGTTGGAAGTGACGGTTTGTACATAGCTCAAGATCCAAAAACGAAAAAATAGTTATAAAATATCACACGTGATCAATGTGGTTAAGCGAATAAAAATAATAAAATTATCTAGTGTCAGGGAGTGGTAAAAAATAAATGGTGTGCCAAAAAAGAGAGATATACTATTAAGTATTATTGTATGAACAAGATCGAATGTTTCCATTTTCTTAAGTGTTAAATTTATTCAAGATGGAATTAAATAACGTGTCTACCGATGGAGGCGGAGATCCTGTAAGAATTTGTAGCAAACGATATTTTTTTACTCTATGAAACACTTTCAAACCTTTGAAATTACACACAAAATTGATTCCATTTAAAAAAGTATTTATTTTATCTTTATCTTAATTGGTGTTGATTATTAATTAACGTTTATTTTGTGTCTTAACATGTTATTTTGATTGATTTTTATTAATACTTATTGTGATGCAATTTTATCACTTGCCTTTTTCGCCTTTGTGTCTCGCGATTTGTTTTATTTCTTAGTTTTATGCTGTGCTATTTTCGAAAAATACAGAAAATTGCATTTGCTCCCCATTTCCCCTTTTACATTTGCATTGATATATATATACATTTCACAATAATTGTACACGTGATCGTTATATTTCTTGATGTTGCCTTTTAATTTTTTGTATCCAACAAGTTGAAACATCTTATTTCTTAAATATCGACGATACGATTGAGAAAAGTCCGAAGGCTGATCAACATGATAATAATTATTGGAGGAATTTGTATGTACAATAAAATGAATGAGAAAACGAAACTATTGCTGCAATTTATATTTTTTAGTCACTTTTATCACTAGTTTCCGACAGCAGAAATACCCAATTGAATGATATTAATGCACTTTGATTTTAAATACAATTTTCTATGCTACTGAGAAAATATTTAAACATTACAATATATAATTGTAGTTTCTGAACGCTATCATATGTAATACATATTTACATGTACCGAAAGCACCGATGCCGTTTCTCGCCGGCAAATCCAATGAGCCCTAATGCAATCGTTGGCGTCACTTTTCAGTTACTTATATGATGAACACATATAGAAAAAATGGTCCAGAGTATACATACATATATATACATACATACTCGTATATATACAATTAACATATTAAACCAATTAGAAATTAAAGAACTCTCTTCAAATTGTGGCAGAAGTGGTTTAAGTAAAAAAAATTGATTTTGAGCAACACATTGGTTTTGTAGAAATGCTGCCCAAAATGGAATATGTACTTATGAAAAATATACTTATACTATACCCACTGCACAACACCATTACGAGTATAAGACACATTTTCAACAAATAATACAAAACGACTTACACCACTTTTGCGATGAACGTGCTTACTAAAAAGTTGCATCTTATGACTAACACCAAATTTATGATATCGTGAATTTAGAAATCAGAACACCATTTACATATGTACATAGTTAAAATTTTGTTATTCAAAAATAACGGGCAATATCGGTCGAGTGGGACGAGTGGTACCTTCCTTCCATACAAATGAAATTTTCAAAATCAAATGTATTAAAGAAAATGCTAAAAAGTGTTTTATTTCAGGGTGAGTGTATGTCAAGTATGTCAGGGGGGCCTGGGGCGTAGGACACAAGGTAAAGTTCGTGACAGTCGCAGGTGCGTCCATGGTCGATCCTTGCGCTTCTACGTTTCAAGTCGACACACAGCCTCCTCGTGGCGTCCCCTGGATAGCGATCTGACAACCGTCAGTGAGTTAACTAATGTGTGCGGCGGGCTTCTCCATGGCCTTGAATGAATGGTTGTGCGTCGGGCTTGGAACCCACCACGTTAAAATACCCTCCAATGAAACCTTCAAACAAGCCTCGGATAATGAACCCCTCTAATGTTGACGACTCCCGCAAACGCCCAAAGGACAACGATTTACGGATATGCACCTGGAATGTCCGAACCCTCTACAGGGAAGGTGCCTCTATCCAGCTGGTGGATGTCCTCCAAAAATATAGAGCTGACATCACCGCTGTACAGGAAATGCGATGGACGGGACAGGGTTGCTCCAAAAGAGCATCCTGTGATATCTACTACAGCTGTCATGCGTCGAGACACGAATTTGGTGTTGGATTTGTGGTTGGGAAGAGACTGCGTCATCTAGTCTCGAGGTTCACGGCGGTGAACGAGCGCCTAGCCACTATCCGCATCAAGGCAAAATTCTTCAACATCAGCCTAATTTGTGTCCATGCCCCGACGGATGAGAAGGATGAAACGACCAAAGATGACTTCTACGAGCTCCTCGACAAAGCTTATGAGCATTGCCCCCGCCACGATGTTAAAATCGTGTTAGGCGACTTTAATGCCAAGGTGGGCAAGGAGAGTCTCTTTGGTCCGACGATCGGAAAATTCAGTCTCCACGACGAAGCCACCGATAACGGTATGAGACTGATCGACTTCGCCGCGGCACGAAACATGACAGTTAGTAGCACCAGATTCCAACATAAGGATATCCATAAGGCCACTTGGCTGTCCCCTGATCAAAACACACGAAACCAAATTGATCACGTTGTGATCGACGGAAGGCACGCTTCCAATGTACTAGACGTACGCACAATACGTGGTGCAAACATCGACTCAGACCACTACTTGGTTGCAGCCAAGGTCTGCACACGTATATGTGTAGCAAATCGCGTACGGATAGGTACAAAGAGAAAGCTGGATGTCGAAAAGCTGCAATCACAACAGACAGCCAAAGTCTTTGCCAACCAACTTGCACTTCTCCTTTCGCAAAACACCCCTCAACTTGATGATATATGCGCACAGTGGACGCACATTTCCCGCTCTATGCGTACGGCTGCCGAAGAGGTGCTAGGCTACCACCGTCGACGGAGAAATATGTGGTACGACCAAGAGTGTCGCGATGCTACTGAAGCGAAAAACACAGTCTATAGAGCCACCCTGCAGTCAGTTGCAACGCGAGCTGCTAAGGAGCGATACAGAAAGTTGAGGAGGGAGGAGAAACGTCTTTTCAGGCGCAAGAAAAGAGATGAAGAAAGACGCGAGTTCAATGATATCGAAATGTTGCGGGACAGGAACGAGGTCCGAAAATTCTTTGAAAGAATAAGACGCCTGACTCTTGGTTTGAAGACCGGGGCCTCTTCCTGCAAGGATGAAGATGGAAATCTGGTGACAGATATCCAGGGCATAATGAGATTATGGAGGGAGCACTTTTCGCAGCTGCTTAATGGCGAAGACGGCAATAATCCCGCCACTGCGGAACCCACTCCGGAAACCCCAATCACTGACGGCGTTGAAGTACCGCCGCCTGACTATGAGGAGGTCTTAACAGCCATTGCTCGGCTGAAAAACAATAAGGCTGCAGGTGCAGATGGCCTGCCTGCTGAGTTGTTTAAGACCGGAGGCGAAGAGCTCAAAAAACGCATGCATGAGCTTCTATGCAGAATATGGTCAGATGAAAGCATGCCAAGTGATTGGAATCTCAGCGTACTCTGCCCAATCCATAAGAAGGGTGATTCCACGATCTGCGCCAACTACCGTGGGATCAGCCTTCTTAATATTGCATATAAGGTTCTATCGAGCGTACTGTGCGAAAGACTGAAGCCCATCGTCAACAAACTGATTGGACCTTATCAGTGTGGCTTCAGGCCTGGTAAATCCACCATCGACCAGATATTCACACTACGCCAAATCCTGGAAAAGACCCGAGAAAAACAGATCGACACCCATCATCTATTTGTCGATTATAAAGCCGCCTTCGACAGCACGATTAGGGATCACTTGTACGCCGCAATGTCTGATTTTGGTATCCCTGCAAAGCTCATTCGTCTTTGCAAAATGACACTGACCAACACCACCAGCGCAGTGAAAATTGGGACAGACCTCTCCGCACCATTTGATACCAAAAGAGGTTTCAGACAAGGTGACTCCCTATCGTGCGACTTCTTTAACCTAATGCTGGAGAAAATAATTCGAGCTGCGAACATCGACATCTCTGGCACTATCTTCTACAAGAGTGTCATGCTGCTAGCATACGCTGATGATATTGACATCATTGGCAAAAACGCTCGAGCAGTCAGTGCAGCATTCTCCAACCTGGAAAGGGAGTCTCGTCGTGTGGGTCTAGTGGTGAACGAGGACAAAACGAAATACCTTGTGTCAACAAACAAAGAGTCACGGCGTCTTGGACAAAATGTCACTGTTGACAACTACACTTTTGAAGTCGTCAAGGATTTCGTTTATTTAGGATCCAGCATAAACACCAACAATAATGTCAGCCTTGAGATCAAGCGGAGACTAACTCTTGCCAACAGGTGTTACTACGGGCTCAGTAGGCAATTGAGAAGTAGAGCCCTCTCTCGACCGACGAAAATAACGCTCTATAAGTCCCTCATCCTTCCCGTCCTAATGTATGGCGCAGAGACGTGGACATTGACCATCAATGATGAGAGACTGTTAGGAGCGTTCGAGAGGAAGATACTCCGTAAGATCTACGGTCCAGTATGCGTGGATGACGTGTTTCGAATAAGATGGAACAATGAGCTGTATGAGCTGTACGCCGACACTGACATAGTCAAGCGTATAAAACTCCAGCGGCTTCGCTGGCTGGGTCATGTTGAGCGAATGGAAGAAAGCGCTCCGGCTAGAAAGGTGTTTTATTCGAACCACGGTGGAGGATCACGCAGAAGGGGACGTCCTAATCTCCGTTGGAAAGACCAGGTGCAGGGCAACCTGACTGCACTTGGCCTTATCAACTGGCGCCAGCGCGCGCATAGCAGAAGTGACTGGCGAAGCTTTGTGGAGGCGGCCAAGACCGATCATCGGTTGTAGCGCCAGCTAAGTAAGTAAGTAAGTATGTCAAGTTAGCTTTCTTACTATATTTTGTTTAGTTTACAGTTGTTTTAATTCCCGCTATCGTTTCTAAGTACACGTTTCGTTCTAAAACCATAACGTTCCCACTTTTGCACAAAACAATGTCGCTTTTTCCTTCTAGCGTTCAACATTCTCCTACTATCTACCGGCAAACAGTTAAACTTAGGCTTATGCAAGCCTTCCATACTCTATTCCATAATCGTTTGCTGTTAGAAATTTTTTTTTGAGATTAGCGTTGAATCTCGAACTATTGAATTCTTTCTTTTGCAGTATTGGTAAACATAGAAGGTATAATATTTATTCCTGTTCTTCCTGGTCGTGGCAACTTCAGCATAAGCTAAGTTTAATATGAATAACATAACTTGAGCCCCTACAGGAATGCTATTCAATAGCATTATAAAAAATGTTATATTCAGCGTTTTTCTTTTGCTTATTAATTAATGTAAGTAAAAACTCCTCAATGCAAAAATAAGAAATTGTTTTTGAACCGACTCAATTTTACTTATGTTAGTTAGCAGTGCGCTGCCCTGCTACGGGAGTGTCCGGGGTTCAAATCCCGGCACAGGCAAAATCAAAAAGTAGAAAAATTATTTTTCTACACGGCACCACCTCTTGGCAGTCAATGGTAACCTTGAAGAGTAAAAACTGCTTATGAAAAGCTTTTCACTTCGCCGTTCGGATTCGGCATAAAACCGTTTTTTCCTTCGATTCATATACAAAATTTAACATGCACAACATGAGAGTTGTAAGATAAGAATAACTTTACATCATCAGTATACATTATAATTTTGAAATTCTTAGTAACAAACGGCAAATCATTAATAAACAGAAGAAATAATAAAACAGAAGTGATACAGCATTTCGGGAGATCACCTTTTGTTCTCTGTTAGTGAATAAAAGTAGAAAATAAATTTTGGCAGTGGAAAGTTTTTAATGGTTATGTACAAATTATAAAATCTTAGGTACTGACAGCAGTGGTACTCGGGTGTATAGATATGGCTTAAAATCACGGCCCAATATATACATATTTTCCAAAGCCAACTAACTATGTACTAACCACAAAACCAATTCCAAAAAAATTTAACTGCTCCTAATTGCACTCGCAGTCAGAAAAATCTTAGTATGATATCATAGGTAACTTTGTAACAAAAACCAGCTTTCAGCCTCAGAAAATTCGATACAATTTCAATTATTCCAAACATTCTAATCATTGTTAATTTATTACTTAATTAATATTACATTTCAACAACATGCTGCAGCCCAACAGCAAAACTTGAAAGAATCGTGCCTGCATACCTAGCATAAGATTGTATTTACGCTCAATTAATCACGAATGGCGCGAACAACCTGTCAATATAGTCAAAAAGAAAATCGGTGATTTCTTCTTAACTAAATACCTCAACTCTTTACACGATGTGTATTATTTTAATATAAATGCTAATGTATGCAAAGAAAAAAATTTAATTCATATTACAATAGCAATAACAAGCACACAGCAGCAATTCGGTATGGAAAGCAACTACCAACTAGTGTTAGGCTAACTTAGTTAGTTCTGTTTGAAGTTAGTGAATACCCCTAATACATATATATGTATGTATGTATATGTGTTTACAGTTAGTTATAGTAAACAATTAAATTATTTGATCTGTATTTTGTAGACTATAATTGAACTTAAGTAGTTGCAAATACCTATATACATGATCTTCTGAGCTGAGGGTTTCCCAGAAAAGGGTAATCGAATGTTGGAAATTATATAATGCAACGAAATTTCTAACCAGTTCTGAGAAAGTTAGGTCAAAGCAAAATAATTGTAAATACGTACAATCCTCATATAATTTTTGACATTATAATAGAAAGATACTAGGTATCAACCTAGCGAATTTGTAAATTGATTTCTCCTGGCAGACCAGGAGAAAGATTAACTATATAACAGAATATGTTATATCTGATTATTGTTCTTAGTAATCAGATTGTGAGACTATAGCTACGATTTACTCGCCACTAACAACTAGTTATATATATAGTTATACATAACTAGTTGCAATAATTGTATGGGGAAGCAGCAACAAAAAAAAGATAACACGTATGATTATAGGTATTATGTTGCTTAACATCCCTGGTTTACACAAAAACTCTGCCGTGAACTGTCAATAAAGAAAAAAAGAACAGTTTGACATGCAAAATAAAACACAAGATATTCATACAATACATATAAAAATGACAAACAGGCAGAAAAGTAAGTGAAAATGTAAATTTTAATAAACGAAAAATGGACACTTATTTGCCATTTAATAACAAAATTTGAACAAAATCTCAAATATAAAAAAATAGATCAGCTGTTATTAAGGATGTGCTAATGCTATTTATTTCCAACAGCTTATCCATAATTTTTTTAAATGAAAAAATTATTTATTTTTTTTTTAATTATTTATACATACATCAGACAGAGCATAATGTTGCATGGAAGGAAAATTGATAGGTAGGAGGAAGAATGAGGAAGAATGTGGGAGAATGAAAGAGTGAATGCAATCACACAGGGCACCGATAAAGAGATAGACAAGTGTTATGCCTTTACCACAATGAACTTCAGTTTATCAGTGATGACTATGATCGCATGTAGCGCCAAAGGCCAAGCTTTTCGCATCCACTCATGTTGTGCGTGATATATTTGTACATGAATGAAAGGGACGTACAGTTTTATGACGAATCCGAACGGCGAAGTGAAAAGCTTTTCATAAGCAATTTTTACTCTTGTGGGTTTGCCATTGCCTGCCAAGAGGTGGTGCCGTGTAGAAAATTTTTTATTGTTACACTGTTGTTACACTCTGCGTAACAGTCTAACGCACTACCGCTACGCTACAGAGACCTGTTAACACAGTTAGGCTATTTTATTCAATAAAATATTTGCCATTATTTGTCTTTTCATTGTTAAATATTCTTATGAAGGGAAAAAACCATAAACAATTCCTACAATTAACCGCAATGAATGGCACTCATTTCTATTGTTATCGATATTTCTTAAAATTTTTCACCTCCATCTCCATTGTGAATAACAATACTTGGAAGAAGGGACTTAAAAATTTAGTCGTTTTATTATGTTACTTATTAAACAAGATGACCAATAAAACACAGTTTATGTCTGCAATGTGACCTACGTTACATTTTTTTCTTAAATTGCACATATATTTAGATTAGACGTAGACCAATTTTCTATATTTTTGTCATGATAAATATCAACAATAATGCTTCTTTCATTCTTTCAATGGCACAACAGCCCAAGGGGCGCCTAAGTTTTCGAATCCACCATGTTGTGCGTGTTATATTTGTACAAGAAGGGATGGTCCTACAGTTTAATACCTAATCCGAACGGCGAAATCCTGCCTGTGCCAAGATTTGAAGCCCGGACTCTCTTCATAGCAGGCCAAAGCACTACCAACTAAATACCTAAGTGTAAAAATTACATCTTACTCATACATACGAGCACATAATTATGAAGTTATCCTCATTGTAGCGGTTTCATTTCATGAAGGGTAGACGTGGACAATTATACTTGTCAAGTCGTCAAGGATTTCGTATATCTAGGATCCAGCATAAACACCAACAATAATGTCAGCCTCGAGATCAAACGGAGACTAACTCTTGCCAACAGGTGTTACAACGGGCTCAGTAGGCAATTGAGAAGTAGAGCCCTCTCTCGACCGACGAAAATAACGCTCTTCCCTCATCCTTCCGGTCCAAATGTACCTATATTGCGCAGAGATGTAGACATTGACCATCAATGATGAGAGGCTATTAGAAGCGTTCGAGAGGAAGATACTCCATAAGATCTACGGTCCAGTATGCGTGGACGACGTGTATCGAATAAGATGGAACGATGAGCTGTATGAGCTGTACGTCGACACCGACATAGACAAGCGTATAAAAATCCCGCGGATTCGCTGGCTGGGTCATGTTGAGCGAATGGAAGAAAGCACTCCGGCTAGAAGGGTGTTTTATTCGAACCACGGTGGAGGAAAACGCAGAAGGGGATGTCCTAATCTCCGTTGGAAAGACTAGGTGCAGGGCAACCTGACTGCAGTTGGCCTTATCAATTGGTGGCAGCGCGCGCATAGCAGAGGCGACTGGCGAAGCTTTGTAGAGGCGGCCAAGACCGATTATCGGTTGTAGTGCCAGTTAAGTAAGTAATTAAGACGTGGAAATGATTAGATGGTGATAATTTTTGACGTAGTTATTTCTGTTGGTCCTAAGTACAAATGCACCAAGCCATAGGCCATAGAGGCCGAATGTTGGACAGCGAACGCCTAGAAGTTCATTTAAATATGGTAGCACTGATAAGCTCATTTCAGACAAGAGATATTGTCGTTAGTATAATATTTGGAAATAGTATTTGAAGTCCAATAATTGTTCAACTAAACCTAAACTAGCGCAATTCAATGAGTGCGATTCAACGAGTATGTCCCTACGTATGTATGTACCATATGTATGTGGGTTTGACAGCAAACTTAAACATTAATATCGTTAATAAATATCTTTGGTTAATTGGATGATTTATTTGTATGTATAAGTATAGCTATTGTAAAAAAGTTAAGTTATTCCGCGAAAGACAGAAAATAATAGACTTGGCATATAATAAATTATTAATATTTAATTTGCAATTTTAATTTAAAGTAAATACAAATAAAAAAAAACTGTGTAACAATTATTTTATTAAAGATAAATTTATAATTTAAGTGAGTATAAAATTATAATGTGTGAACAACAATATTACATAGTAACCACAATAAAATATAACAAGCGATTTTTTTTATATAAGAAAAATATAATTTTACAGCTCTGTAGCTGGAGGGAATGATTTGAAATGCTTATTTATGTATTTAAAGATTAGTATATGATTAATATTAGAAATTGGATACCGGTCTACTTTGTTGAAGCACGAAGCAATTACATAATCATATTTTAAGAAATTATTACTATTCTATGTAAATGAATTGTTTTGCATCACTATTTATAAACGAGGCGAAACAGTAAATAGACACGCTTGTCTCAAATTATACATATTATGGTATATGCTTGTAACTATTTATTTTATTGAGTAGGTACTATATATATGTACAATGTACATACATTCATTTTTACATACCATATGTACAATGTACCATATGTACATTGTACATATGGTATGTAAAAATACATAATCGGTACAGACGATCAGTGTGAGTTTAGTTTTTCACTTTCATTCTAGGTGCACTATCAATTACATACCATAATTCTAATATGAAGTATGAATGGATGAAAAACAATAAGAGTTAATGGTTACTTAGTGGATGAAAGCATCATGAATTTATTCATGTAATCGTGAATATTGAATATTGAATGTAAATATCATAAAATGCTTGATGCACACATTCAAATATGGGAAAGTTTGAATTTTGATGATGTTTCTAGTCACAGTTGGTAGTGTGTTGGCCTGATAATCAGAGTGTGCGAGTGATACGCAGTAGTGCGTTGGATTCGGCATAAAACTGTAGATCCCTTCCATTCATGTATATACAAATATAACACGCACAACATAAGTCGACGCGAAAAGCTCGGCCTTTGGCGCTACATGCGGTCATAGTCGACACTTATAAACTGAAGTTCATTGTGGTAAAGGCATAACACTTGGCTGCCAGAATGGCTGTCTATCTCTTAATCGGTGTCCTGTGTGATCACATTCACTCTCACATTCTCCCTCTTTCTTCCTCTCCCTATCAATCTTCCTTCCATTCAACACATTGCTCTGCATTCATAGGGGTACACCCTGTGTGTTGAAAATATCAATGAAAAAAAAAAAAATATAACACGCACAACATGAGTGGATGCCAAAAGCATCCATTTGTTAATATTTATCATGCCAAAAATATAGAAAATTGGTCTAGCTCTGGTTTACATACAGGTGAAATATTTAAAATGTTTCAACTTAGGTCTCCTTGAATCCATAATTTCACAATCTTATTACTAAGAACAATAATCATATATAACAAAATCTGTTTATATATAAATTTGTAAAATTGTGGTGGTCGCTGTGGCGTAGTGGTAAGGCGTAGTGGACTGCTACGCAGAGTGTCCGGGGTTCGAATCTCGGCATAGGCAAAATCAAAAAGTAGAAAAAATAATTTTTCTATACGGCACCACCTCTTGGCAGGCAATGGCAAACCTACAAGAGTATAAATTGCTATGAAAAGCTTTTCACTTCGCCGTTCGGATTCGGCATTAAACTGTAAGTCCCTTCCATTCATGTACAAATATAAGACGCACCACATGAGTGGATGCGAAAAGCTCGGCCTAGGCCCTCCATGGGCTGTTGTGCCATTAAAAGTAAAGAACACGAAATTTCATTTGCTATGCAAAATTTGAGACATATTCTTTTTCTTCATTGTAAAAATTGCAAAACACATTTGAGATGCACTTTCAAAATCGTGCACTGCAAACAAACTAAATGTAAGATCGCGCTCAAATTTCACGTCAGGATAGAGGTGGTGCCAACTTAGCGACAAAAATAGTTTTTACATTCCCTTTAAGCGGGCTTTTTAAATTATCATTTCCCGGTACTTTTTTGAAAGTATAATATTGTCCTGTTATAATATTTCCTAATATATTAAATACAACATCAACTCACAATATCATAAACCTATTTATATTTTCATTTTATTTTTAGACCCTTAAAAAATATACAAACACCGTCACCATAACCCCGGATGTTAACGCTTCACCTGAATTAAATGCTGCTTCAACGAAACCGATAAAAGAGAAATCTAAACCGAATTTACTCTATGCCATAAATGATAATCCACCATGGTATCTCAGTATCTTTTTGGCATTTCAACATTACCTGACAATGATCGGTGCCATTGTGTCCATACCCTTCATTTTAACGCCAGCACTGTGCATGTCCGATGAAGATCCAAATCGTGGTGTTATCATTTCGACAATGATATTCATTACTGGCATTGTTACTTGGTTTCAAGCTACATGGGGTGTACGATTGCCGATAGTTCAAGGTGGTACAATTTCATTTCTGGTGCCAACTTTGGCCATATTGTCACTGCCACAATGGAAATGTCCACCAGAAAACGAGATAATTGCAATGGAGGAAGATGTCCGGAAGGAGTTGTGGGAATCGCGTATGCGAGAGCTATCTGGTGCTATTGCTGTCTCGGCATTGGTGCAAGTAGTTCTCGGCTATACTGGATTAGTTGGGAAGATTCTACGATATGTCACGCCATTGACAATTGTGCCTACGGTGTCATTGGTGGGTTTGACATTATTTGAACATGCTGCAGAAACTGCGTCGAAACATTGGGGAATCGCTGTGGGGTAAGTTCTAAATAAATACTTAAACTTGATTCTTTTCTAGTTGGTTTTTTGTTTTTTTTAATTACTTTTATGTTTGTAAATTCGTAGTACTACGGCAATGCTGACGCTATTTTCACAAATTATGTCGAATGTTAGTATTCCACTTTTGGCTTATCGTAAGGGGCATGGCATCGAAGTGAGGTGGTTTCTTCTGTTCAGATTATTTCCGGTAAGATTATGTTCTTTGAGAATGTATGAGTTTATCAATGCTGTGATATGTTCGGTGTTCTGGCATCTGGCATCAAAAACTGGGACCAATATTATGGATAATTTAGATTAATAAGCTTGAGTTGAATTACAATAGATAATATATTGTGTGCTATATAAAAAGTATCCGTGGTTTTTGTTGTTGGTATCCACAAATCTGGCAACACTAGTCCGATTATGTAAAACGCACACATGTTTACAAGGTGATGTTTGTAACGAAAAAATGTTCATACTTTTTATATGACCCAACAAGTATATCAGATTATATAATATTTGATAGACATGATTATAAAATCATGAGATATGAAATCATTTGGTTAAAAAAAAAAGGATTAGATTTTATTTTTGTCATGATATTATGATTCTTCAATTTCGCATTAAAGCATTAAAATTTGAATTATCCATCCATTGACCTAAAATAATAGGTTCTCCTAACTATTGCCATAATGTGGGGACTTTGCGGCATTCTTACGCTAACCAACGTTTTTGAAGAAGGACATCCATCACGCACAGATGTGCGTCTCAGAGTGCTAACGAATTCCAAATGGTTTTATATACCATATCCAGGACAATTCGGTGCACCGTCAGTAACTCTTTCCGGAGTATTGGGCATGCTAGCTGGGGTCTTGGCATGCACGGTAGAATCTCTAAGTTACTATCCAACTGTGTCACAAATGTCAGGTTAGTTCAACCCAGCATTTACAAAAGGCTTAAAAAAAAATAAAAATTTTCTATTTTTCTTTAATAGGAGCACATTCACCACCTCTTCATGCAATTAATCGTGGCATTGGGACAGAGGGTTTGGGTACAGTTTTAGCTGGACTTTGGGGCGCTGGTAATGGTACGAACACCTTCGGTGAGAATGTTGGTGCAATTGGTGTTACAAAGGTATTTCACAAATGAGATTTTATGATTTTATTGCGTTCAATTAATGGATAACATACGAAATTCCTGAAACTGTACGTATCCACATGTTTACAGGTGGGCTCACGTCGCGTCATACAATGGGCTTCGCTTATAATGGTACTGCAAGGTGTTATTGGAAAATTTGGCGCCGTGTTCATTATGATTCCAGATTCAGTTGTTGGTGGCATATTTTGTGTTATGTTTGGCATGATAATTGCGTTTGGCTTGTCTACGCTACAGTATGTGGATTTACGTTCCGCACGTAATCTATACATTTTGGGTTTATCGATCTTCTTTCCGATGGTTCTCTGCAAATGGATACAGCAACATCCTGGTGCAATTAAGACCGGCAACGATACACTGGACTCCACGTTATCAGTGCTATTAGGTACAACGATTTTAGTTGGCGGTTTGCTGGGCTGCTTTTTGGATAACGTCATACCGGGTACACCTGAGGAGCGTGGGCTCATTGAATGGGCCGATGAAATGCCACTCGGTGATGATAATATCAATGATGGCACAGCAACCGATTATGATTTTCCATACGGCATGGAAACGCTCAGGAAGTATGTGCTGAAATATAACATTTTTGCACAAATTAGTTTTTTTGAATTTGTCCTTTTTATTTCTAGATGGAAATGGACTTATTATGTACCATTTTTGCCCACATACAAATTGCAGAAAAAGAGTTGATTTACTGGTTTTGTTTATTTTTAAATAGTAATTTGCGTGCATTTAGCAAATGCAACTGAGAGCCATTTTATGTAAAAACAATTTTATTTTTATGTTTTTTTTAACAAAACCTATCTCATACACAATTCAATATGATCAAGTAAAATAAAATTATTCTCAAAATCATGAGAAACTTACCGTTCTACGTACATACATAAGTCTACATACATACATATGTTTTATTTCAATTGAATAGAAATGCTAATTTGGGGATTACTACAGCGCGGGACAACGCGTTCATCCAAAACAGCCCAACAGTTCCTGAAGATGAGAGAGTAACTGTCCTTTTCAACGAAATAGCCCATACTTTTTCTTCGTGTTAAAACATTAAAAGTGTAAAACTTTCAGCTGTTTTGTTTTTATCAGTTTTTCAAGCATTTTTGAACGAGTATGAAAATAACTTGATTGATAGAGGGCGCTGCCCATCAGTTTATCGTCAAATTTGAAATTTGAAACAAAAATCGTTAGTAATTTCTAGAGCTGAAAGAATGAGCGAGTATAGATTGAAAAAAAAACAAGCGCGATGTTAAAACACAAATGATGATTATGTTACGAAAGACTCCAGGAACAACTGCGGCTGAGAGAGAGAGATAGTGTAGACTTGGTCGAAAAATGAAGACCCAACCAAATTCAGATTCTGCTATCGTGGAAAAAAAACGCAAAGACCAGCACCGAGAGATCGTTGAAATCATTGAAAAACAATTCGCAAAGACCAATGCGAAGAGACAGCATGCATGGCAAATGAGTTCATTAGAGCCAATAATTGCATCAACACTCATGCCATTGAGCCCAGACGAAGGTCCTCAGATTATACAGTACCAGGCAGTCATTGAGCTGGCCGAGTTCCCAGCTTCTCAACGAAAAAGAAGGGTATAAGATTTACTTGAAAATTTGCCCGAAAATCTTTCCTCTGTGAAAAGAAAACAACTCCCACAATCAGCACAACAAAACACAGACGAAAGTTTCTAGTCAACCTCATAACATTGGCGAGTTCTCAGACGGGCAAGTGGCAAATTTTCCACCTGTTGAGATCATACAACCTGAACATTCTATATCCAATGAATATTTCGATGGAGATGAAGAGGATGGCGTTGTATGCAATAGACTCTGGTTTTTACAACGTTACTAAAATCCAAAACGCAAACGTTCGGAAGAAGTAAACTTCTGTAGAACGTCCCATTGACGCACACAATTTTATTTATTTATGGTTTTTACCAAAAAGCTAGTGCTCAATTATTATGCGTACTTATACGGTGTCTTTTTTTGATATATTACTCGTACTTGTACACAGAGTGTCCGGGGTTCGAATCTCGGCACAGGCAAAATCAAAAAATGTAGAAAAAATGATTTTTCTACACGGCACCACCTCTTGGCAGGCAATGGCAAACCTACAAGAGTAAAAATTGCTATGAAAAGCTTTTCACTTTGCCGTTCGGATTCGGCATTAAACTGTAGGTCCCTTCCATTCATGTATATAACACGCACAACATGAGTGGATGCGAAAAGCTCGGCCTGGCCCTCCATGGGCTGTTGTGCCATTCAAAGTAAAGTAAGTGTACTCATGAGCGGTTTGATTGGAACCCCGATTGAATGTTAACTAGGCGTCAAAGAATAACTTTTAGTTGAATAGATAGGAGCATGATACCTCTATATTCGCGACAGAATATGAGGTTGCCTTTCCTTGGGATTTTCATTATAATACCATGCACTGGCGGACACAGATTGCAGAGAGATTGTGCGAGGGTAGGTTTCGGTTTTTGTTTCATTTAAAAAAGAAACGAAACGAGTAACATGTATGGGATATTTTCAGTAAAATTTTACCCAATTGTAAACCTTCTTAAAATATGGTATGCTAGTCTAGCCTTCGGGTAGACATTATTTATTCCAAAATATAGTAGAGCGCTTTAACTGGCGTCACCGGTCGCCGTTTAAGAATTTAACACAAATTTCAAACTTGGGGAAAAACTACTGGGCACACCTAAAATACTCGGACTAGTAAAAGTTAAAAACTATTTATATGTATGTATTTATTTTGTATATTTTTATTGATGTAAGTATTTATGCACGTCAAGTCAAGTATCTACGAATAATGATACGAGCATTCTCAAGTGAAATAACAAACAAGTGGATTACATTTCATTCGATTCTTGTTTTTTGGTTTTTGTTTTCGTTTTCTAATGTATAACTATATTGTATAATAACACTAACACTAGTAAGAATTGCTTAAAATTATAAATTATTTATTTATAATTAATTAAAATTTAACATATTAAATAATAATATTGTATTTCAATTAAGTACGAGTAAGTATAAGTTTGTATGGTAATTATGCAATTCGCATTAAAATGTTTTAAGTGTTTCCTTTCAAAACAATTCCATTGCAAGTCTCTATTAATGAATTCGGGGTTTTTTTTTTTAATATTTCTAACACTTTTAAATATTTAAATATTATGTATGTAGTATGTATATATGTATGTATTTACTATGCATTTTGTTTTTCGTTTGCTATTAAAAATGAAGAATCAATAAAAAGAAACTAAAAACTATTTAACCTGTTCTCGTTCACAAGATTTTACACATTTTCTATTATCTTACAATAACATCAATGTTTTTCGTCAACAATTTCTATATTTTTTATTTTATTTTTTTTTTTTTAATTATTCTGTACTTGTAAATGTTGCTTTATTTAAAGATTTTTTTAATTTAAAAAAATCAGTTCTTTTATAAAAATTACAAAATTATCGAAATGAATTTGTTTAAAATTTAGTATTGCTTGAAATTATGTATTTTATTTAAAATTTTTTTTTTTTTCTATCAACAAAAAATTGTAATTCGCAACTGCGAGGATTTTAGCGAGTTATACATAAATTATTGACAAAGTTCATGGTTTTGGTAAGGTAGATCAGTATTTTGGGTGCGGTGTACTACTTACCATATGTAAGTATGGCACATAATATGTAATGTAAAACTTAAACTTAACTCCATTCTATGCAGGTATTCGTCGTTTCTGACATAATGTTTTGTGTGGTATGTAATTATTGTACAACAATTATAAAATAGAAAATTTCAATTCATTCATTTTCCGAACCAAAGAAGGCACAAATATTATATTTCAATTTATAAAAATTTAATTGTTATCTATAACATAATGTGTAAATTAGAATTTACTATTTATATTTGTTCGTATTTTTTTCTACATACATATATAGTATATGTATGTATTGTAGTAGTATAGTAGTATGTATGTAAGTATTTTGCGTTGCACAATTCAATTCACACACTACAAACGTCTCTATTGTATTTATAGTATACATATAATATAAATATGGTATATGGTTATATAAAAATATCAAAAATTATACAAATTATTTAGCAATCAATTAATATGGCGATTGTTAGTACATAAATGTATTGTACAATACTTAAATATTAATATTAATTGATTGAATTGAATTAAAATTAAAATAAGTATGTAATTAGAACTTATTTCTAGATCGCATTGAGTTGCAATGTTCTTGAAATTTTTTATCGCTTGTACTTCCTCGTGATGATGATGCTGCTGATGTGGTGGATGTTGAGGGTGTTGTTATAGTTATTGTTGTTGCTGTTGACGTTGTTGTTGCTGCCGATGGATTGCTATTATTGCGTTTCCTTTGAGAATAATAACAAAATATACAGAAACCATTCTGTGGTGTTGTACATCAAATATTTGTGGGACTACGTGATGTTGAAGGAGCACGATAACGTGAATTGGATCTAAAATCACATTAATTAAAATGTACATAAATGTAAATAAGCATACATACATACATATTGCTTAAGTTATGTAACATAACCCTAAGTTTAGACCAAGTCAAAGGGTTATGCAAACTCAATACCGACCTAATTATATCATACGACTACGAACAAGTCAATCTCTTCAACTCATCAATATGAAAAAAAAATCTCGCTTTATCTACGCCCCTCGCCCTCCATAAACTGCCCATACCATTTAAAGAATGTAGTGAATGATACTTCCAAAAACCTCTATGCTGTCAAAACTCTTCCTAAACGTATTTAAAATCCTAGCTGGCCCATGTATGTAATATGTAATTGCTCGCACGCCTGTTTCGAACTTATGTTATTTTGTCCTTCGACCTTAACTTCCTCTTATTGTCTAGCTCCAATCATAAATACCGTTGCGGTAATATGCTATAACATGATACATACCATAAGTACCCTCGCCCAGCCCCCCATAAAAAAACTACACACCAATCCACTAACCTGGAAATGCTGGAAGTATAATCGCGAACGGGTGTCCGTGTTTCGCGACGATAACTCGATGCACCAGAAGATGCTTGATCCAGCAGTGATAATGTACGCTGATCATAGGGGCGTATTGAACGACGTCCCACTGTTGCATAACCATCGATGTGTGCCGTTGTTATATTCGAAGAAGCACCACTTGGCAGTGTACCGTTTAAAGTGTACGACGAACGTCGTTTGGGATTGTACGTGCTATAATAACTGCTACTAGTACCACCGATGCCTGCGCCACCATTCATCTCATACGGACTGGTACTAGACGAAGATTTGTAACGAGCCGTAGGTAAGGCGGAACTTAACGACAGGTAATCAGTATCTGCCATTGTAGAACCACCATAACGTTTCGCTGAAAGCAATGATGGCGATGTTGACGGTCGTATATCGTTTAGACTTTTACGTGGCTTAACCGTGGCCGGTATGTAATCTAAATGTGACTTATGATAAATGGGCGGTTTGAGTTCGGTGCCTACGGGACTCAATTTCAGTGGGCGGAAGAACTCTTGCGTTATATCTGGTGAAGTGGCACGTTCGTTGTTGGTGGCGTTGTTAAGTTTATTGTTGGATCGCGCCTTTACCGCAGCCTGTTGCTCGCGATAATAATCGCGTACAGCTGAGGGACCAACTATGCTGCTGGTGCGTTTCGGTTTCTTGTCATTGAAACGTGTATAGAAGCTGCGTCGCTTAATGCGATCGATAACGCTTTCATTCGGATCAGAGCTTTCACAGCGTGTTGGCGATGAGAGCTGGGAAGCACGCGAGAGGCGTGAGACGGTAGGCGATGGCGATGCATGTAACATGTAATTGTCTTCCGAACAGACTGACCAATTATCGAAGTACAGCTCGGGTTCATCAGTGGGCGAGAGGAAGGTTGAAGTCGATGCGCAATCATCTTGGTAGCTGCGCGAGTCGGACGAGTAGTTGGCAATGTTTTCGTTAGAGGGCGTTCTTAAGTGATTTCGATTGATTTCGTGTGCAGAGGAAGTGCGGTAACCAGACGTTTGAGAAGTGTGCATGGATGAGTTGTTGTTTGTGACGCATGAGTTGTTGTTGTTGTTCGTTGCATTGTCCATGGACTGCTGACTGGAGCTATTGTTTGAGGACCCATTGTTTATGGTGCCGGGGTATGGCGGTAGATTTGAGTATAAGCCATTACCATTTATGTAAGCGCTTTTTAAGTTACGACCAATTGTTGAAGTATTGTTATCCACTTTGTCGAGTTTCACCAGATCCAGCATGAGACCCTTACGTTTGTCCTTGTTGCTTGGGTATTGTTCTTTCAGCTGATTTGTGGTGATATTATTTGATTTTATTGTTTCATCGCGTCGTTTCGCCACTAAATTAGCGACAGCTTGATCTTGCAAGCATTCCGGGCATAAAGTGTCCTGTTGTGTTTTTGCTTTTGCCAATTCACAGTTACAACTTACTTCTCGAAGGTGCTCTACCTTGTGTACGGCAACAGCATCCGTTGTGGGTTTATTACTCATTTCCAGTTTGTTGGTGTTTTGATAAATGGGCGACGATGGTGATGATTCGCGAATTTGTCGCTCTATGTTACTTGTGGATCGGGTATTTTGCACGCGCCGTTCCCCTCCGTCTTTGTCAAAGCGTTTAAATAGGCCCAACACTTTGTTGACAGCATTTTTGTTGAAAGTTCCGGGCATCTCCTCAACGCTAACAGCGCGTTTTATGTAGTGCGATTCACTTGTGGCATGTGACCGGGGTAATGAATGTTCACGCAATGAGCGAATCATTGCATCGATACGGGAACGTTTATCTGGTTTCCCAGATTTCTCTGCTTCATTTGCAGCGCTTGAAGTCTTAGGTGTTTTAGCTGCAACTTCGTTTCGTGCTGCAGGCCTGTCAGTCTTGGTTATGCTGCCATCTAAGGATTTCTTTTTTTTAAGTAGCAATGACTTCTCCTTTATTTTTTCGGGTGAGGAATTATCTGGAGAGGACTTCGATGTCAAGGAATTTGTTGTTGCCATCGTTGAGTTCAATGCAGCTATTTTCTTTTCTTTGTTCATTGCAGAGTCTCGCAGCTTCTCAAATTTCTGTCCAATAGCATAGAATAATCCCCTGCTAGGTTTTTTCTCAGGGGACTTTTCTTTCGTTGCGGCGGAACTTAAATCTGTCGAATCTTCGCAGGTTATTGTCGCCGCCGTTGTGGGTGTCGTGGGCGTTAACGGCTTTGGTTGTGCTAATTTCGATTTTTTCGTTACTTTGATTATTTTCTTAATTGTAGTGGGACGTGATTCACTGGAGGAAGAGGTATCAATGCTGCCCTTGCCAGTTGGAGTAACAGATATGGATTTCTCTTCAGATGTTGATTGGCCCGAAATGCTGCCGGATTTTGATGTAGTTGTTGTATTCGATTCAGCTATGGAGGGTATGGCTATACCGCTGCGAGTTGTCTTTTTAGCATCCTTTGTTGGTGGCGTAAGCTTTGAGGCTGGATAACTTTTGGGTCGCATAAGACGGCTCTCTCTTGCGTTACCGGGAACACTATTGTTGGTAATTGCAGAGCTGGCAAGACTAGAGTTCAATGGTTCAACATTGCTTTCCAGTATGGTCGTTGGCTTGGGTGGCAATTTCGCAGGTATTGCGCTAGTCGTTGCTACTTCAGATTTAGACACGCCTGGAGCTATTTCTTTTGTTGGATACGATTTGGGACGCTTTAGTTTTGATTCCCTTTTTGCTTGGTCGCCACCATCTGCGCATGGCAGTAGAGAATCGGTGTCTGTATTAGGAATATTGGCCGCCGTTTCAGTTGTGGGTGTTTTTGTAGTCTCAGGTCTTTTAACAATCTTTTTAACTTTCTTCACAACAGTTGTGGTAATCTTGCAGTCAGCATCAGTGCTAGATTCTGTGGATTTCTCTTTTGGTTTATTCCTTTTCACTTTTTTGACGGTGGCATTATTCTCCTTGTAGGGCTCCTCAGTTTGCAAGTCGTTTTCCGTACTGTCAATAACTGACTTAGAAATAAGCTCTGCAGCACGTTCCACTGAAGCTTCCCTCGGCACTGAAAGGCGTTGCGTTCTGACAGCTGACAATAGCTGCAGTTCTTGCAGTATCTTGTCTGCCAAATCATGCTTATCAACCTCCTCGCTTAACTCTCGAGAACGTGAAAGGCTTCTTCGATGTCGTTTCACAGCATCTTGCTGTGGTAAGCTGTTATTGCCTTCAAATTCCGTATACGCTTCCATACTCTTGTTGCGCACATGTCCTGAACTGAGTTTCTGCGTCATATCCGATTCATCACCCGGCAGACTCTGCTTTCGTCGCCGCAGCAAATCATCACAATCGTAGCTGCTTTGACTCAAACGATCACGACTAGGTTCCCGTGACTTTTCTCGTATCTCACGCAAAACATTTTGGGTCTCACGTTCGCGTAATTGCTTTTCACGTTGATACGGACTCTCTACGAGTGGCTCTTCAAAGAAATCGGGTCGCAAAAAGCGTGAGATACGTCTCTGTGTGGAACGTCTACGCAGGGAGCTGCTTCCACCATCTGCCGAAATAATCGGCGGTGGTGACAAGCAGCCACTTGGTGGACGTCCCAAGCTCAGAGCAGAAGTACTGGAGTCGCGTGGCGAAACACTGCCGTATCGTTTGTGTGGCGACATAGAGCCACCGCTCTCAGTGGACGAGTCCTTGATACTTTTGCTTAGATAAGGCGAATAGTACTTGTATTTGTCGTTAATATCGCTCGTATACGAAGAACACAATGACTTGCTGTGATCGTCACGACACACGCTACTACTGCGGCTTTTCGTCGACATGGTATCCACCACCGGTGACGGTATACTCGACTCGTAATCGTAACGTGAACGACTCATACTGCGGCGATATACAGGATTATAATTGCCGCTGCCACGTTCATGGCTGCTTTCTTGCACACTTTTATTACCAAGACTAGCAGTAGTTGCTGCCAATTCTTCAGCTACGTTTTCTTTGAGATCATTCGCCAAAATCGGTGGTGCTACTGCGGCTGCTGGTGGTGCTTCATGTACCACACCCCGTCCACCGCTTTGACTGCGCTTGTATATCTTTGCAGTTGATATCTGCGGCGAGGTTTGCATACTCAATGTGCGGGATAACTTACGCGCTTGTGTCGGTGGCAGTTTGGCTAGTAGCTGTTCCTGGAAGCATTTTGGAAGACCTGGTGTTATGCTGGACAATGTTTCGAGATCTTTTTTGCTTAAACGTAAACGTGATAAATCTAAGTCGGCAAGGTCTAATGGTAGTTCATCGGTGACGGTGGCAGCTTTCTGTTTATTCCCGTCTATGTCATCGTTAACACATTTACTGGAGGATGCATCTACGTTGGATGTTCGAATTGTCTTTGATGTTTTATTGCCTAAAATGTAAAGAAAGTGTAGAACAAATTTTTTATTACTGTTCCATTTTAGCCATAAACCAAAACAAAAAATTAAGGAACAAACGGCCAAAGTAGTTTTAGGTTTCCATTTGGATAACTTTGTTATTGTAACTTCTGTGCACTAATAACAGAAAATAGTCAAAATACATCTGGAGAGAGTAAGTAGAAAAATTCAAGCAATACTCACCGAATTAAGCCGGACATAGTGAAATCTAATAAAGTTGACGCTGAAAGTTATCTTAAAGGGTTAGGTTCATACGGTAACCATAGCTTGAGAAGATCTTCTGTACCCAATTTGAAGCAGGCAAGTTTGAGTGAAATATACTAATATTATGTATGTATATTTTCAGAACTATATGCAGGTTTTCAATTTGTCAATAGCTTCGAGTTCTTCCGTCCTCAAGCCCTGCTCCTGGTTTAGGGTGATCTTCATCCAGGAATACTTTCCCCAAGTTACATTTTAATAACATACTCACACAAATTGCTAAATTAAAACTGGAATACTGACCTGAGTAAAATTAACTCACTTCCTCATCGTAAAAGAAAAACGAACAATAGTGAAAGAGAAGATGAAATGCAAAATCTTATGTAAAGGTGTCCGTATGGCAAATTAAGGTTAGTATTCCAGGGTTACTAAGAACTAAGATGCCCTCATTCCTTTTATGAAAACAAGTTCAGCTCTCGGAAATGAATTTTTATTGAATTTTCCGCAAAACGAAATTAATTAATGTATACCAAATCGGTGGTCGCTGTGGCGTAGTGGTAGTGCATTGGACTGCTGCGCAGAGTGGCCGGGGTTCGAATCTCGGCACGAGCAAAAATCAAAGATATCAAAATTATTTTTCTACACGGCACCACCTCTTGACGTACTAGAGTAAAAATTGCCTACTTCGCCGTTCGGATTTGGCATTAAACTGTAGGTCCCTTCCATTCATGTACAAATATAACACGCACAACATGAGTGTATGCGAAAAGCTCGGCCTAGGCCCTCCATGGGCTGTTGTGCCATTAAAAGTAAAGTAAGTATTTTTGAGGGTGAGACACAATCTAGAAGCTCTTTCCCTAGCTTTGACTCCAAAATTTCCCAAATTTCAAAACAAACAAAAAAGAAGAATCTTGGGGATATTAACCAGTCATTGATCGGGTTATATGCAAAAATCCTAAGTGTTGGAATTGGAGTTTGTAGGGCTGCTTTTCATTTCGCCGCCCATATTCGGCATAAAGCTGTAGTTGCCTTCCGTTTGCCAGAGTGGGTTTAAATGAAAAGTTTGACATAGGCGCTCCATGGGCAATGGGGCTAAAATTCACTAGCATAACAGCCCATGGAGGGCCTAGGCCAAACTTTTTGCATCCACTCATGTTGTGCGTGTTTTATTTGTAAATGGATTGCTTTTCATAGGCAATTTTTACTCTTGTAAGTTTTCCATTGCCTGCCAAGAGGTGCTGCCTTGTATAAAAAATAGTTTTTTCTACTTTTTGATTTTGCCTGTGCCGATATTTGAACCTCGGACACTCTGCTTAGCGGGGCAACGCACTACTAATTACATCTCAGCGACCACATTTGGGCCAAAATCTCGTATGTAATATTTAAAAATTCAGCTATATTTGATGAAATTATTATTTTTTTTCATCTTTGCACTACTTCCACAAATTTCTATGTCCGAGTAATGGGGGAAATGCAATCGTATGCATTCGAATTTTCTCGCCCAAGTATTTTCTATTCTACTACATTGACACTTACCTTTGTGATTTTGAGTGCTTCTTCTATATAATCTTGCATAGAAATAAATAAAACCGTATGAAGAATTAAAATGATATTCATTTACATATACATATGAGCATATCTCGGTAACAACAGGGACAGCCAGCAACAGCAGCAGAGGAAGTAGCCACGCATCGATCGAAAGTCATCAAGCAATTTCGCAATGCAACCATAAGAATTGTAAATGCATATTTATAGAAGTACATACGTATAACGAAAGTGTATATCACTCAACGCACGAACGAACGAACGAACGGATGCACACATCACATTAAATAGGAACAGGAATATTGGCAATGAATGATCAACAAACAAAACAAGGAAGTTAGGCATGGGTTAAGAACGGCTAAAGTGTGAATACAAATAACATAGCTAATTTTATTAGTTTTTTTTTTTTTTTGCTTTGGTATACAATTTACGTGCGAAAGAAAATTAAAAGTAGTGATAGTTTTTAGGGGCAACAACAACAAAAATAATGTTTAAACGAATAAATAAATAGAAAATGGTTATGAAAGTTAATTTCGTTTTCGTTTCTGATTTTTCGAAATTATGTAGTTTTATGAATTAATAAATTTTTAATTGTTTTTATTTTTGTATTTTTTGAATGCATTATAAAAATATATATAATATTTAGATAAAATTAACAATTGTATGCTTGTTATAAATATTGCTTATCATGTATACATAGTATATTTATGTATGTATGTATATCAATTGCAAGGATTAGAATTAATTATGGAAAAACAAATAAACATAATACAAATGATTACTTTTAAAAATTTTCTTTAAAGTCAAGAAACTAACATGAATATGAAAAAATACATTTCACAAATTATGGTAATGGGTGTACATAATTGTAATTGTAAACAACTATTAATGTGTTATATAATATATTGTAAATTATTTTAGTCTTTGTGTAATTAATTAAATTATGTTTTGTTTTGGAAAAAAGGCCAAACAACAACTATGTATTAAAATAAATAAATAGTAAATAACGTAATCACAAAAATATTAATAATTAGTAAAAGTATTAATTTGTTTTGTAAAAAAAGAAAAATAATAGTTCACTTAAGCACTGTTTTATATTTTTTTTTTGTATAAATGTAAATTTTAAAAATGTTAACAAACTCTATTGTTTTTTATTTCTGTTAATTGTTAAGTATATAAGAATATTAAGCATAACCATAACAGCGGTGAAAGTAATAGCACTGACGATAGAAAAACTTTTACGATGTACTGACGACTGTCTACATTTTATACAAATAATTTCTATAATACACAAGGACAATGGCGTAGGTAGGGGGGTGTGAAGGCAATGTACTCCTCCCCCACTTTTAAGAATTTCTTTATGCTGCTCAAAGTTAAAGCCATTGTATGAAAACTAATAAAAATAAAATTCCCTGCCCCCATTCCAGAATCCTATTTACGCAACTGAACCATGCTGATACAGAATATGGTAGCTCAGCTTATAACGAAATGGGGGATAGAGCAACATAACTATTATTTACAATTAAATATTGGGTACATGAAAATATACCATTATAAAATTAGTATCGCTTGTGTGGTATGCTATTACTTTTACCCCAGCTGTGCAGCAGTTATTTATTAAGAAGCTGCTATTAAAGTCAAATTATATAAAACGATAAAAAATAATTAAATTATTCTATATAGAAGCAAATCAATAAATTTTTAAGCTCTTATTTTGTCTGCCATGTGTTAGAGATTTGTATTGCATAATTTTGTTGTAGTAGGTGTTTTTGTTGTAATGGTAGTACGAGTTTTAATTGTTGTTGTTGGTATGGTAGTAGTTTTATTGGTTTTAGTAGTTGTTGTTGTTGCAGTAGTTATCGCTTTACTGGAAGTGGTAGCAGACGGGAACGAGGGGCTGCGTTTATTACTAATACTTAAAACATGCGTTTTGGGAACGCGTAAGCCAACTGCAAGCATAAAGAATACATGAAAATGAATTTAATAATAGGTACAAAAAAAAAAAAAAACAAAACGAAGAAAGTAATTCAAATCAAAATGTAAATGTATGAGAAACAATATATGTGTGAATAAACAAGGTAATTGTTTTCATTAATAAAACAACATTAAAATAGCGCATACTTAAGTTTTAATTAGATCATACAGGAAATCATAAGTTAAAATAATAAAATAAAGAAATAATAAATGAATAAATTAAATATGTAAATAACGAGGCACGTTTTACAATTAGTACTTTAAAATTATTATTTATCGTATTCAAAGTTTTGGACATTTTTCTTTGTATGTATTTAAGTAATCACTTGTTTCAGCATTAATCATTCAAGTTTGTGCAAAATGCACAAAATTTCTCATTTTAAAATTAATTTTTATTACTAAATATTTAAAAAAGTAATTTTTGTTAGAATTTTTTTTTATAATTTTTTGTATTTATAATAAAATTGTACTTCAAAAAAAGCCCAGAACTCAGAAATTTGTTTTGTTCGTTTATTTTTGATTGGTTTTTCTTGTTGGTTTCGGGTTAAATTTTAGTGTTTAAAAAAGAATAATAAAACAATTTTTGTTTTTAGTATAGTAAGTATAACTTTAAAAAAATGTTAGTGTATGTGTTTTAAAGTAATTGTGTGTTGTTGCTTTAATAACTATTTTTTTAAATATTGAATTGTTAATTTAATTTTTTTTAACTTAATATTTTTACAATGAAACAAAAAAAAAAAATGGTTAATTCTTTTTTAACAAAAGCGACGCGAAATAAAAATTGTGATTACATTTTTTAAATTTAGAATTTTGTCAATAAACACAAAAATATTAAATGAAAAATTATGTTAGAAAAAAAAGAAAATTGTATTAGTGTTTAAAAAAATAAATTAATTAAATAATAATAATAATAAAACAAATTTAAGGTAGCGGGGCCATTGCAATGTACAAAAGTTCATACTATATCAAAATATATAAAAAATTATCAATTTACAATTATTGTGGTTGCACGCGCGTTCCTCACACGACGTTGAAATAAGTGTTCCAGTTTCTTATATACAGACTTTTGAGTACAAAATTAAAAAAAAATAAATAAATAAATAAATAAATAAAAAATTAATAACAGAAACAGCGTGTTTTGTTTTATTTTTTTATTTGTATAACAATCTTTCTTCCATTATTTTTCATAATATTTCTCCTTTTTCTTTTACTCATTATCTCATTATCTCATTTAAGTTTAAGTTTATTGCAATAACATTATGAAATATTTGTTCGTTTTTTATTGATAACAAAATATATATGTATGTTTGTTTGTTTGTTTGTTTGTGTGTTGGTTTAAATATGAAATACGCATTTATTACAATTACAAGAAATATTTATATAATTTTTTATTTGTTTATTACTTCATTAATATTAATGCTAATATTGACTTTTCGTTATTTCTATAATATTGCAAAATGGTGAATGATGGAAGAGCAAATACAGCGATGATGATGATGATATTTAGTCGATAATAATGAAGGAATATTTTTTTTAATCAAATCGTTCATTGAAAATATTTAAGTATATTAATTATTCACATTTGATCACAGAAATCATCAGAGATTATTTGAGCTAACGTTACGAATATAATTAATAATTGACTTTGTCTGCGACTAACTATGTTCCATGACTAAAACGTGGTGCTCAAAAAATGTCCATCGTGTAGTAAATAGTAGTGTTTTTACTTCTTCGTTCCAAGATTTGCACGCCCAATAATCAGACCAACCACTAATAGATCCCGACGTTACGGAAGATGCACGGAATGTTATCTCATTGCTCTCGATCTTCGTTTGCCTTAGAGATTACTACAGCGTTACAACATTTTTGTTGCCTCAGGTTATTGGGTTTTAACTATCGAATATTTTCAAACCCTTTTTAAAAGAAATTAATATAATAAATGACTCAAGACAGTTTTCTATATTATTTCACAATTTTAATAATCATCATTTTTGCATCATCATCATTGTATTTGTTTTCCATCACTACAAAAAGTTAGGAGTTCGAGAATAAACCACCAATGGTGACATTACGATATTGTGGTTTTTGTCCAAAATAACAATTTAAGTATACTCATTTATATTCTTATTTAATTTAATTGTAGATATAAGTATGTAGTAATAGTAAATAGTAGAGTTGATTGTTGATTGTTTGCTATTTTATTAATGTCAAAATAATTTCTTTAAAATTTAAAAGTTTTTAATGTTGTTGTTTTCTTGATTTTACTATTTCGTTTATAAATTATTATTTTTTTTATTCAAAACTTTGAATACGATTTTCATACACATTTATGCTAATATCAGAAGAAGGGGGAAAAGGTATAATTATAGAAGTTAAATTAAAAATCGGATAAAATAAATATTCATGTCAAATTTGTGTAATACGCAAAAGAAAAATTAAAGCTACGATTTGTTTTTAATTAAAAAAGAATTAAATTTTACATTTACATGTATCAACAACAAAAGCGTATTAAAATTTTAAAGTATAAAAACAAAATCTGCGCTGCAATAGACACGATTAAAAACAAAACAAATGTTAAATTATATGTTATTAACGAATTTGTCTGCCTTTGCTTTCGGTTGCGTTTATTCTTTAAAATAACGCGAAAAGACAAAAAAAAAATATAAAACATTTTAAATTTTTTTTGTGAACTCAACAAAATCATGGAAGTAAAAGAAAAAAAAACATTTAAGACATTCATTTCAACTAACGATCAAAATAGTTATAAAAGATTAAATAAAGAATAATAAAATATATATGTATTTACTTAAGAATTTACTTGGCTTCTTTTTAGGTTCTTTGCAGCATTTTTATATAAGTAAGTCATTCTTTATTTCTTCATTTGTGTGTTTGTAATAAATTTTTTTTCAAATATTATCGAGCAATACGATAACACAAAAACAAATTTCTACTTTGAATCAAATTTCTATTAGAAAATATAAAATTTTTTGATGGTTGCATCGTTAAACTATTCCTAATTCTGTGGGTGTTTGGTTTATTAATTTGCTTTTGTATTATGGTTTTCTTTTCCTTTCGTTTGGTATTTTCATGTATGTGATTTTTGTTTAATTGCTTCTTTTTTTGTTTAATATATACGATCATATACGATATGAGACTGATAAACTAAAACATCTATGGACTTTTGTTTTTGATTTAATTTACGTTGTTGTGTTTTTTTACTTCTGGTATTGTTGGTTTTGATTTTGCTCTAGTTTTAGTTTTCTTTACTCTAAATACATATTTAATGATCTAGAAATTTACTCTTTAATCTGTGATATTCACCTCTTGGCAGTGTGGCACCAGTTCGGGAGAATATTGAGTCCATGTCACTGCTTAAATCACGTGACATACTGTGACGCCATGGTGCACCCACACCCACGCTATTACCGGAGGCGGCACTGTTGAGGCGACTAAAATTAGAAAATTATCAAATTCATTATAAAAGTATATTTGAAAATTAAGTAGTTTATAGAAAATAAAATATATTTATAACATAATTTATTTTTAAATTCATGCAGAAGACATTTTCAAAAGCGTTTTTATTAGTTTTTGAAATGACACGTGTTAGTACAGAGTCGTAGAATTGTTGTGTTTTATTTTTATGGGAAAAGGTAAAACAGCACAGATGGAGGAAGATGTGGCACTGAAGTAGCCCTAATCAAGCTCTAGATCTTTATTTAAATTCATAGTAAAATAAATACAATATGTATAATATAATATACAAATAAAGTAGAATCGATCGATAAATTTTAAATAAATATTTTAATTAGGTAATATTATATTTTAATAAAAAATTATGATTATTTCCAAATACTATAGAATAATGATTTTTCTAAAGGTATTTTTTTAAAATATGTTTTTTTTTTTTAAATTAGAAAAAGATCAAAAATTTACATAGCAGCACAGATTTTCTACATTACCTTCAATATTGCATTGAAGGACCGGCAAGCATAAAGTTTCGTTTCATAACAAATATTTACACTACAAATGATTTGCTATTGCCAGTCAAGTAGATTCTTATGTTTTCGGTGATGCCACGCCATATCGGTTTGAGGTCAGAAACCTGCGAATGAATCACATTATGTGGAAGAAGGAGGGTAAATAATCGAAGAAGGAACCTTCAATCGAAAGTGCTGTGAAATTATAATTGACTGGCAAAAAATAGCAAAGAACCTATTCCATAAACAATTGGTCGGAATAGACTTGAAAACGTTTAACTTTTGGGGAAATTACCCTCCTTTGCCAATAAGTGTCCTCCGCCCTCCTGAAAGGCTGAAAATACCTTCTAAAACAGCATCTTTAAGTATATAGTTTTAATCTTTTAATTAATTTCATGCAGAGTGCATTCTGTGATTGGTGCAAGGGATGAGTAAGAATAAAAAGTAACACCTAATTTAGATAGTCGAAAAAAATGAGCCACATTCCACACTTGAAAAACCGGCGCTGAAAAATATGCTTTTAAAACTTAAATTTTAAACATGAATAAATACAAATATTTATTTTTATTGTTGTTTCTTTTAAAATGGCTTGAGAACTTCAAATTTATTTCTTTAAAATAACTTTATTTTATTAAATTAAATTTTCTATAACTAAATTCTAAATAATCTTTGAAGTAAGTATCTGACTTTAACAATTTTATTTAAAGTGTCCCCTTGAACAGTGTTGCCTCTATGTATAAGTATATGAAGAACTTCACAAAAAGTTTTTTGTGTTCCAGAAGGGATTTTAAAAATTGGCAAGCCTAGGTCCACGACAAAAAGACCTCTCTCTGTTTTGATTGTGTTTCCAATAGCTGTGTTGACAGCACGAATGGATATCATCCACTCATTTCTGCAGAGCATCGACCAAGAAAATATCGCTAAAATAAAGTCAGGCAAGCAACGTTTCAACGATGCTCCAAGAAGTCAAAATAACAAGAAACCCTACCGTCCCCTACCTGCTTAATCGTTCGGTATTGAAGACGAACCTGTCACGGAATCTCTGTCACTGCTCTGAGCTACTATGTTATATTTCCGATCATAGTCAATAATCACATTGAAATTAAATTGGGGCAATTAAACCATTGAAGAACAACAACATTGAAGGAAGAACAAGGACTGAATTCTTATTCTTAGGTTTAAATGCCTAGGATTAATAAAAAAAATTTCGATTCACGTGGCGTTTCATTTTATTTGTAGGTTTTTATGTAAAGAAATTGGACTATGAAAGAGAAAGCCCAGATTATGCACAGCGAGGCGAAAATGATTTGTGGTTTCACATTCTAAAGAGGATTTGTGTTTCTAATTTCATTATCGTAAATCTAATCAAAAAGCTATTGATTATTGTTTTCTGTATATAAATACTATGTCTTATATAACCCATAAGCTTGAGGTGACTTCATAAACCTTTAGCAGTCAAAATCTCTCTCGACTTCTTTTTTCTAATTCATATGTAACTGAGGGTAATTTTTAAATTAAAACTGCTTCAAACTGCTGTGGTTTATGGAAAAATAACCATTTTAATATGTACTGTTAAAAAATGCTGACATATACTAAATACATTTATTGAAAAAAAAGAAAGAAAAACCTCACACATTTTGCATTTATTCTAAAACTTACAAGCAACAGTCTGAATTAAAGCTGAATACAATTCTAATTAAGTGATAGAATCTTCTGAAGCCTTTTAAAAATCTTTGCCTGCAGGTAACTGACCTATAAAATTGTTAAATGGCATCAGAAAATACATAAATAGTTCATTCTTTATGACAGAAGATGAAAAATAGAAATATGTAGTGTAAAAAAAAATTCATAATTTTGTGATTGTTTTTTCTTGTCAATTTGTAGTTCTACACTAGAATAGAAGAAAGTGTCCCTTCAACCAGTATATGAATGTAGGTTTGTACATATGTATGTATGTATGTATGTATGTATAAGGTACAGGAGCTGATTGAGTATTGAAATGATGACAAGTAAAATCAATATCAATTACACAAAAGAAACAAATATAAGTAAGATATTGTACATGAACGAATTCAAAAGGAGTGAAGAAAGGAGTATACGGAAAGTACATATAACTAGTAAAAGGATTCTACAATAAAATACTTCATTCATATGTATCTAATCTAAAGTATTTATGAGTTTATATGGAGCAAAATGTATATTAATACTTACACGTGTTTCTTCTCAACCGTCTGACTATAGAAATAACTCACATGAGATCTTTAAAATTTGGTTTTTTTTTTTTTTGGTATTTTGTTTGTTTTGGTGAGTGAAGTAACAAATTACATGTGGCATTTAGTAGATATAACAATTTTAAGAGCAACAATCAACACACACCGACCAACGAACCAAAATAAGAGGAGCAAATTTATAACATTTTGTGAAGCACAATTTTATGTGAATGCGTATGCGTGTGCGGATGTGTGTGTTTGTTTTGCATTTAATACGTCGCAATTATGGATGTGTGCCATTATGTTATTATTATTATTTGTCATAAGTAAAAGTTAATTGATTGATTGATTTTTATTGGTTTCGGTTTTAGTTTTGTTTATTATATGCCAGAATATTAATTTTTGGGTTGAGTTTTTGATTTGATATTTGAAGTTAGGAAGCGCACGCAGCATGAAAACAGAAATGTGAGAAAATGTTTGTTATAATATTAGTTTTATTTTAAATAAAAAAAAACAAGAAAAATGTAAAAATCTTTTTTATTTAATTGCCAAACATTAACTAAATTAAAAAACAATGTAAAAAAATAAATATAAATCAACATTTATTCTAGTTTAAATTAACTCACCTGCCGAAAGGCTCTTGATTCCAGAAAGGACTGTGCCCTTGCCTCATATTGCTAAGCAAACGACTCGAATTTGGAAATCCAGTGGATATGTCATTATTGACATTTAACCGATTTGTTAAAGCACGCACCTGCACACATTTAGCAACAAAATAACATGAAATTGATAAAAGTTTAGTTGCAATAGTGTACATATGTATATCAAATTGTATGTATTTACTCGTTGTAAAAGTGTAGAGAAAAGATTTTCAGCGGTTAAAATTTCAAAACCATCATCGTCATCCTCTTCGCCGGAACTTTGTGAATCATTATCTTGACTAATTTTCTTCACTGGTCTTGAGCTTCTGTAAATATTATAAGTTATGCATTTATTGATCATTATGTGGGGAGTATTAATACATGGATCCCCTAGTGGTCGAAAAACGACCATGTGTTTATTTTGTTTTTAAGACAAAATTACACTCTTCACGCGTGTTCGATCTTCATACCAATGAACGCATGTATTTTGTTGTTGTATTAGGGTATATCTTCTTACCAGTTTTTACCTGCGTTAACTCCAACATTTACGAAAACAAAATACTACACTATATACACCCGTCCTCAAATTAATAGTTACACTGAAAGACATTTTGTTCGAGTTGGATTTTGCAACCAATATCGCGCAATTAAAAATAAAATGAAGTGTTTTTTTAATTGACGCAATACGGCAATTCTATTGCTGGCAAAGTGAAACGTGTGATTTCCCTAATTATTGTGAATTGTTGCTTTGCGTGAAAAAAGTCAAAATCTGCTTGCTCAATTTAAAAGTTCACTAAAGTTTTTTTTTCTTACTGTTCTTAATTTAACAGTGGTAAAATTTGCTTTAATTAACTTAAAAATAGTGAAATTTAATTAAATAATTTATAATTTAGATGGGTCGTAAATCACACTGCACTAACGAAGAAGCCCGGTTAGTTTCGAACCTAAGAAGGAAATTCACTTCGTGATATTGGCTGATTGATGGGAAGAACCCATAATTTTGTTAGAAATGCGTTAAAGTGAAAACCCCAGAACGAGTCTCGAGGAAGGCCCAAGAAAACTAACGCAAATCTCGATCTTCACATTTTGACTATCTATAAAAAGGACCTATTTAAATCTTCAAAGGTAATACCAGACGAAATGGGAAACGTGGTGAGTGCCCAAACGATTGGCAGACGGTTACATGGAGTTAAACTACCATGAAGAATAGCTAAAAAGTTCCTTTGATGCGAAAAACAATTTGAGGTGGAAATATTATAGTTTGGGATGCTTTTCTTGATATGGAGACGGTTCTATACACCAAACTACTAACCATATGACAGCAGCCGAGTACAAGGACATTGTGGAAAATACAATGCTACCCTATGCGGAGGAAAACATGCCTTTTCGTTGGGTCTATCAGCAATATAACAACCCAAAACATACCGCTAAGTTGTTAAAAAAAAGCTTTGAAGACCATAATGTCAATCTTTTAGAGTGGCCAAGTCAATCCCCGGATCTAAATTCAATAGAAAACCTGTGGGGAAACTTAAAAAAGAAATTGGCGAAAAAAGTTTTCTCTAATAAAGAACAACTATGGTAGTATGTTCAGAAAATATGGTATGAAACACACATAGACACCTGTCGGGATTTGATTAATAGTATGCCAAGGAGAGTAGCGAAGGTAAGTCAAAATGGTGGTGGATACACAGGATATTAGTTAAATAATTCAAAATATCCAATAATTTATAATTTATTAACACTTTCTTTTGAGCAGTCGAATAAGCGCCTTAAAATGTTTATTGATCTCAGATTCCTTAAATATGTTATACTTTATCTAGTAATAAAGTTTATTTTTCTTTATTTATTTATATCCACTGAATTATTGTTCATTTTTTATGTATTAAAATATGGAAAAAAAACATTATTTGTTATGTTAAAGTTGAAAGTGTACTGTGTACCTATTATTTGGTATATTATGCTAATCTAGAGCACAGCACCTTTGCAAGCATATAGCTTTTATCCGCATACGTTGACGTTAACGAAGGTAAAAGAGTAACAAAAATATGTAAGCAGTATATGTATATAGATTTTCATGTTTTGCATACCTTAACTTGTGTAGCGTGAAACGCGCTCCACCATCATCATCGCCATCTCTATTAGCGGAAGCTGTTCTCATTTTAGGGAATGGCGAGACACCGTCATCGATGCCAGAATCATTGAGCAGTGATCTGAAGATGCACATAAATATATTTTGTTTAGAGTAATTCTTGTATATTTCTCAATCCTCTTCTCTATTCTTACCCAATGCGACGTGTCGGTTTCAATCGATTGAAGGTCGAACGACTTGATGTGGTATGACTCGATTCGGATGGTTCGATGCTACCTTCGCGTGGCGTTATAAAACCACCACCCTCCATTGCAATCGGTATGATGAATTCACGTGGGCTCTTTTTAATCGGTTGCGACGAGCCAGTAATAGTGGATTGTGACATGTTTGTGGTAGTTGTATCGGATTCCGAATCATTGGTGGATTGGCGTGAAAGTGAGCCAGATCTATTGGGAAACCATATTATCAAATAAACTCAATTTCTCTAAACACTCAATTTCACTAAACACAAATGCCACTCACCGCGTTGTGGTATTGGATGAGGTGCGCGCATATGCCGCTTGCTGCCTTTGTATTGGTATGATGTGCTCCTTTGGCTCTAAGCTTGTGGCACGTGCATTTAATATTGTCTTAATGGGACTATAAGGAACTGGACCTTCACGCGGTGGAGCACTCCGTACATCGGCAACGGGATGTTGCATTTCGGTGGTGAAACGCATTGCTGGTTGTGGTTGTTCAGCAATGCGCGGTTTTATATCTAATTGTATTTCGGTTTTGGCGGTTTTGCGACGCGGCAAAGTTGCCGATTTCAGTGTTATGGTTGCGGTGGAAGTCTTAACGGTGTTTGGGTCTCCACCAGGTGACGCTACACACACAAGAGCGGGGAAATATAATTTTTAATAACTATTTGTACAATATATGCAGATGTAATAATGTTATGTAATTGCATCTGGTTTTTTAATGCATCTTAGTAATGAACATTGAAAGCAACAATGAGGTAAGTACGAGGGATGATATTTTTTATTGTTGTCGAGATGAAGAATATATCAAATAAAACATATATAAATACAGTAATTTTGGAAGTGTTCGCCAAAAGTTTAAATTATCGAGAGTTTAGCCACCAAAGAGGGTATGTTTTTATTTATACAGAGGAGAATACATGGAACGTTTTATAGTAAGACCTATTAAAGTTAATTTATTTATGTACTGCGCTCGTTTGAAATATAAAATTTCAATTTATATCTTCAAGCTTTTTTGTTGTCAAGATTTTACGCATAAATGCCAGTACGAAGAATTATTAAGTAATGAAAAATGTTTAATATATAATTATCTAAAGGCATCAATCACAAGCAACTCCTTTTTCTTAGAGCAATTTTTGTTCTATTTTTGCATCCATGAATGCAATTCATTTCTAGTAAATGTAGAAGGGATTGGTGAATATTTATATATTTTCAATATACAATAATTTTTAATTGCAATCTTATCTGATCTCTTTGACATGATTGTAATGAGCAGTCAATCTAAATACATAGTTTCATTTGATTAAAAAGTGCAATTTTAAACCACTTGGATTTAATTAAAGAATTATCGCATTTTCTTATAATTCTTCATAATTTTATCTAATTTTTTGGGTGCATAAGTGTGATAAGATTACGTTCGTTATTAAAACGATGTAATTACTTAGAAGGTATATGCTGGGCAGACACGTAAAAAGTGTAATGACTTAAAGAAATTTATTCAAAGTATTGTACTTTTAATTTGAGAAGCTTTAAGCTTTTTTCAGCTTAGGAATTTAGAAAAGATTTAAGCTTTAACAGGCTCAAAGTAATTGAAAGCTACCTTTTATATACATATTGTCGGTATATTTGGGGAAAGCTTGCAGTTAGCTCTACATAAATATGAAATTTTTCTAACAAAGCAACAGAAAAAACCAACAAACAAAAAAAAAAATTTAAAAAAAAGTCGTTGAGTTAAAAGAACAACGAACAAACTAACGAACGAACGACAGCTAAACTTACATTTCACCAATATCGAAGGAGGTGGTGCATTATAAAACGGTTTGGGCACACTGTTTGTGGTGGTGGTGGTGGCGTTGGCGGCGGTGGCGGTGGCAACGAATTCAGATGCGGCATAGGATGATGGTGAAGTAGTAGTAGTGGTGGTAGAATAAGATGGCATTGACATGTGATGAAGTCGTTTTTGTTGTTGTAATAACTGAAGTTGATTTTGTGTTTGTGGCTGTGGCTGTGGTTGCAGCTGTTTAACGTGTTGGTGGTGTTGTTGTAGTCGTTGTGGTGGTGATGATTTGGAGTTGTACAAATTGGAGGATTGCATGAAGAAGGGAGTAGTAGTAGCAGTCGATTGAGCAGAATTTGGAGAATGGAATACATTGGAATGATGACCACCAGCAGCTAAACGTCCCATAATATTTTGCCGTGCTGCGGCGAGGGCAACGTTTGCATTTGGGGTCAACAATGGCGGTGTTTGATATGGTAACGGATATGGTTGTGGTTGTTGTGGTGGCGGAGTTGATGGTGGTATATTAGTGAAAAACGCACTATTAATAATATTGTTATTGTTTAAATTTTTATAATAGCCGCCACCACCGAAACCAATGCAACCGCCACTGGCAGCACGCATTTGACCGTAGCCCCCGCCGCCGATGCCAAAGAATGGTGGTGGTGGTGATGGTGGTTGTGCTTGTGGCCTGCGTATAACTAAAATAGATGAACGAACTAAATGAGATGAGAGATGCAACGATGAACGACGAACGAATGCGTGTATTAAGCATCGATTGATCGACTTCAAAATAAGATTATGGTGTCAATGCGAGTGTGTGCAGTTATGTCTTTGAAATGGCTGTGTGTGTGAGTGTGTGTGTTTGTATATAAATTAAGTGTCAATAATGTTATTGATTGAAAGAGAGAGACTTCCTAAATTCGTATTGCTGTTATATATAATGATTTTGTATTAAATGCAAATGTGCAAATTACGTGTGGATAAGTCGGTCGTCAATCATATCGAATCTCCGAACTCTTCCATGAAATTACATATTGAATGCAATGATGTTTCTCTTCACTTACCTGGTTGTATAGCATTTCCGATGATGGCACGTGCATTCTTCAACTTACGCTCACGCTCTGCGGCCACTGTAAACGGCTCCGCCGGCGTATCATTTACACCGATACTCTCGGTTTTGGCACACAGTTGATCGACCTCTTTCGAGGATTCCGTTTGCGCTTGACGCAGTAAAGCAATCGAGTTCTCCATTGAACGACGCGCATCATCAAGCGACAGTGAAGAAACCGAGTTCTTAGAATCGCTAGCTTCGATAGTTTCAGAGCCAGGTCCAACAGTGGTTGGTGAAGCCGGCGGTGTAGGTGCCGATTCGCTCTCTTGTGCTGCTGCTGCAGCGGCGGCAACCTGCTCCATAGCTCGTCGCTCACCAGCTGTAGGTCCTTGTGCTGGTGTTATGGAAGCCTTCTTTTCAAATTCCTTTTTAAAGCTGCCCACGCTAACACCCGGTATGACAAGCTTTTTCGGTTTATCGCTACCATTGCTGGCATTCATTTGTGCAAACTTCTCTGCGGTCTCGAGTATGCGCGATTTCTGACGTCGGGCATGCTCGGCATTGAATTGATTAAGTGTGGTCTCATCTTGGAGGCTGCATTTTCGTACAAATGGTGCTGCAGTGGTCGTGGCTGCTGTTGTTACTGTAGTTGTGACTTTGGAGGAAGGTTGTGCATTTGTTGACTGTTCACCGCCGCTGGCTGTTCTTTTATCAGGCTGAATTTGCCCGATGGCATTGACTAAATCGGCGGTTTTATGTTTATTTACGAATTTCTTAATCACTTTGGTAGCATCTTTCTCTTCGGGAGCTTCTTCAACGGAATCGAGCTTACCGACAGTTTTTTGACGTGGCACAGCTGTGGATACCGGTGCCGCTGCCACATTATCTGCGAGCATTTTATTTGCTGCTGTAGCAGCAGTTGTAGGAGTATCCTGCATCAGTTTCTCACATAAATCACCCACCATTTTCATATCTTTTTGTGAAAATGTGCTGGATATCGAAAGCACATTTTTTACTGCTGGTGCTGGTGATTTCTCCCCAAGTGTCGCCTCATCCGTTTCCATCGGTATCTCTTCGCACAGCGGTGCTGAAGTCTCACCAATAAGCAGCGAATTGCTACCAGGTTTTTCCTTCTTCTTAACTGCTCCGATGGCATTCTCCATGGAGACAGTTGTCTCCAGTTTACGTTTGCTTTGAACTGGGCTTTGAGCAGGTGTTATGGTGCGTGTGGGCGATGGCATGAGTGCTGCTTCGCCACCAGCTGTTAGAGTTGTTGGCGACGTGTAGAAGAGGGAGAAAATAAAAAAGAAAGGGGGTGTTGTAATGAGCTTGGTTATATGGCGGATATTCAAATTTAGTTCACTTGGGTGTGTGTATAAGAGAGAATTTGTAAAAGATCCAGGAGATCGGGAAAGTACAGAGAGAATGCGATCATTAGGGTTGAGAGAAAAAATAGTTTAACAGATTTGAATTTGATATTTACACGATTAATTCATTGATTGTTGGAGATAATGAATAAAATGCAATTGGAAATGAAATAAAATATTTGTAATTCACAAATATGTATTTAATGCCAGATTGTGTCTATGGAATGTAAAGTGATTTATGTGCTAGATCTCAAGATTATAAAAGATTAATTTATGATCTGTGGAAGATCAGATTCTAGATAATTCCATACACAAAGCATTGTAACCACTATGATAAAATTATAATTTTAAAGTTAATAACTTGAATATTCGTGAGATTAAACAGAGAACGGGCATAAGCTTGTTTTACGATCAAGGAATACTACTACAGTAGCATAGAAAGCTTGTAGATTTTCCATTAATGACATTGATTAGAAACGATATGAAATGTGACCTGGCAATTATTTAATTTCAACTTACCAGCAACCATATCTAGTATTCTACGTTCAGCTTCCGTATTGGCACCCATATCACGAATCGAACCAACTGAATGACTTCTTGGCACACGTTCATTACCCTTGCTCCCTGCACTCCCATCGGCGGATGGCACAACCAATTGATCGGCCGTTATAGTGGCCGGTGTTAACGAGAGTAAAACATCCAAGCGAACTGGTGTTTGATTGGCCAAATCTTCGGCCAAATCCAAACATGATACATTATCATTCTCATTCACCCACCAATGTGAACAGATCTGTTCTATGGTGGCACGTTTGCGCGGACACACTGTCAACATATCACGTATTAACGAGGATGCCCGCGATGGCTTCTTTGGCTCATAATAATCGCCTTGGCTGATTTGCTTTACAAGTCTTTTGAAATTGGAACCATCAAATGGCATTGATCCATAGACTAGAGTATAGAGTAGTACGCCGAGGGACCAGCAGTCAACTTCTGGACCCTGATAGGGAGTACCTTCGACAATTTCGGGTGAGGCATAAAGCGGTGAACCGCAAAACGTGGCCAGCAAACGTTGATCGTCAAAAACATTGGAGAGACCAAAATCTGCAATCTGCAATGGAAGAAGAAAACAAAAGAAAAAAGACGTTCAATGAGTCAAAAAATAAACGAAGAAGTTTTTGAGTCACAAGCAAACCAACCAACCTTTGCATTGCCCTGCTCATCGAGTAAAATATTTTCTAATTTTAAATCGCGATGACAAATTTTGTGCTTGTGACAATAGTATACAGCTGTGGCAACTTGGCGAAATATGCGTCGCGCTTCCTCTTCACTGAGCACCTTGCGTTCGGAGAGATAATCATAAAGCTCTCCACCAGCAGCAAATTCCATGACTAGCACCATTTTTTCTCGATTTTCAAATACTAATGAAAGAGCTCCGATAAATGTATGAAAACAAAGTTATTCCTCATATGAAATTACCTTCATAAATGTGTATAATATTTGGATGTTGCACTGAGCTCATTATTTGCACTTCTCGTCGTATGCGCACCAAATCTGCTTCAGCTTCGATTTTGCACTTTTTAATAGTTTTTATGGCAACCTCTTGACCGGTCTCTTTATTAATACCTAATTGCACTTTGCCATATGTGCCTTGTCCTAATTTCTTAATAATATCAAATCTAAAGAAAGCAGTAAAAAATATATGAGTAAATTCTTATTAAATCTTATTATAAGGTCAATTCCAAGTGTAATTTACCTTTGTCTCAATTTTTTCCTGTGATTATTCATTTTAACATCGCCCGTATTCGCAATACCACTCATAATATTGTCTATCTTATCTTGTGGAATACCCGATGGATGTGCTAAACTGTTGGCACCGCCACCAGCATTGGTGGCGGCAAGCGCATCTGGACTTCCTATCACCATTTTTGAGTTTTCAATTTGTGGAATTTACTGCAAATAGAAAGGAACTAAAAATTATATGGGATACAAAACAAGCAAGTGTAATATTTAAATTTAACCAATCAGTTTATCAACCAATCTACCAATCAATTAAACAAGGCACTTGCTCTAGAGTATGCCAACCAAAGAGGTAATTGTGGTATCGATAAAAGTGGGTGATGATTCCACCACTGCGGATGTGCTTCTGTTGCATTCGTCTCTTTACTCATTTGCATTATGTTAATTAAGTTCAGACAGTGGCAGATGCCGCACAAAAGTAAAAGCATTGCAAAGGACTTTTACCATTTGCCCTTAATGAATCTGCATAACTAAATTGTATCGATTGCTCTACTTTTACTAGCAAAATACTATGGATATGGTTTCGAATGTTGTTGCAAGCATTTTAATTACACTTATCTCTGGTTAGTTGATTTCCTCTTTATTGAGAATAAATTGTAACAGATTAGCATTACGAGGAACAATAGGTAGTTAGGTCACTACCAGCAGAAATAGAAAATTTATATAACACAGGGCGTTCCAACATGGTGGGCAATTAACCTCAATACGAGTTTACTTATTTCTCATCTTTTTGTACAAATGTCTCTAAAAGTTTCCAGTTTGGTGGGTCAGGGAATAGTTTTGATGTCTCGGTTTTTAAAACTTTTAAATCAGTGTTCAATTACACGCAATTACACGCATAGGCGAACTTGATTTGTTTCCCCGAAATTTTATATATTGGCTATATTGATATTCTGAATATTCCCGGGGAATTCATTTCTCGCGGAGCACGAGTGAGAGGGAGAAAGGGAGAGAGACCGAGAGAATGAAATGGAGAGACAGCGAGAAAGGGAGAGAGTGCGAGAGAGAAGGAGAGACAGCGAGAGGGAAAGACAGAGCTAGAGAGAGAGAAAGCGAGAGAAAGAGAGCGAGGTACACCTAGTGTGACGTAGCAATCGTGCGATCTTTCGTTTTAGAGAGGTTGGCAAAAGTAATGTCAATGTGCCATAATTTTTGCAAATGGCGGCAAATACGCTTTGGCATTTATGTTGTAAACAGATAGAGAATTACAAAAGAGCAATGGAGCGATACACACCTCCGAAGAACCAATTTGGAGTGGAAATACCGTAAAACGAGCACCAATCTGCACAAACTCGGCAGATGGTCATTGGTCATTTGACCGATATCACTTTTTCAACTTAATGTCATCAATTTTACACCTTTAAATATACTTTCCGTGAAAACAGAGCCCAATTTTTGTAATTTCTAAAGCTGTGGTTACATTCAAATTTTGCTCGGCGAACACCATGCAATTGTTGTTGCCCGAACACGAAAAAGAGCTTTTACTCACTCTCACAGCGAACACGATATGCTGGGTGAAATGTACACCGAGCACGCCGAGTATTCAGGGTGTCAAAGAGTTATTCTACAAAAAAGAACAAAAATTTATGTAAAACAGAAGGAAAACATGCAAACCTGTACATCATTATTTTCATATGCAGAAAAGCTAAGTTGCGAATATGAATGAATATTAAATATATTATTCATAAAACTATTGAAGAAAAATCATATTATTTTCATAATTTTTCAATTATATTATTAATTGCACTCTCCATATTGATAAGGTCGCTTAAAGTTTTTTGGTATACCATTTAGTGTTGCCGTTGCGAACAATATAGTATTACAAAGAAAACTGAATTTCGACAAAAAGCAACTCTGTAACGAACACCAATGTAACCACTACACGGAGCACGAGAGTGAAATATGATGTGTTCGTCGAACAGCGACCACCAGTATAACCAGCACCTAACAAAATGCCAGACAAATTAGCATTATAACATTATTTAAAAAAAAAAAAGGCTAATCTAATTTTAAAGCTTACAGTGGTCAAAATCAAGATTGAATTAAATCTTATGGTTTCAAATATGCTCATACATACATACACATACATATGTATGTATCAGACATATTACATACTTATGTAAGTACTTATATGTAGGAGAAATGTAAGTAGCACTGTGGTGCACCAGTACTTACTTCAAACTGATTAAAATCTATAAACTTCATCATGCAACGCACTATAAATTATTTTTAAGATATGAAAACTGTTAGTCTGCTTCTGTGTAATAAATGTGCACTTAATGGTTGAATCTCAAACAAAGAAGAGCAAAACAAATAAAACAGTATCGTAGACAGAAATTAACGCACGCATAGGCAACCCAGAAACTGCGGGGTGGAGAAGAAGAGCATAAAAAGACAACGGTACATATCTGCTACGTTCAGTGAGTGAGTGATATACTTATATATACATATATACGTGACGCAAATGACGGAGTGATCTGCGGCATGAACGTAAATAACACAGCAACAACTTTAATGATAACAACAATTGAAAATGCAACTACTGCTGGCAATGCGCGCTGCTGTATTATGGCACGAGCCAAGAATGCATTACAACTTAACAGCAACGGAGTAACAAAGTATGAAGCTATCAAACAGGGTGATGCTGACTGATCGAAAATAAAAACAATAAAAAAATAAAAGCAACAGAAGAAATGGCGACTTGCTTGCTCTTGCTACCGTTGTTGCTGTTGGCTGCCCCATACCCGCTGCTTAGCGCGAATAAAATAAATTTCCACTTGCAATCGTACCTTGCATCCCCACATCCCTCTAGCTATTCATCTATTTATTGGATCTACATACATACATATGTACATATGTATCTGACAATGTATTGAGGAACGTATATAAAGTGAAATAAATACTACTAAATCCAAAGACGAAAAAAGATGAGGAGAGTAAAATAATACTAAGTACATACTAAGAGTCCGTGTTGGTTCTTCTTCTGCTGCTGCTGCTGCTACTGCTCTAATAAATAGAAATGAAATTTATAAAGTGCGCTGAACTCGCGCTGCGGTAGCTGGTCTGGTTGGCGGTATTGTCTGTCTTTCTCACAATAAACTCATCCCAAACAACCAAACAGATAAACGATCGAGCGCATGGTCTGGGGATCAATGTCTGGCTTTCTGTCGGTATGTCGATTTGCTTGTAGTTTTTAACAGCGCGTATGGATAATTTTTCACTTAAGTACAATTTATGAAAGTATACATATATGTATGTATGTGTGCGTGTGTGTGTATATGTGAGAGAGAGTGTTTGTATATATGGTAGGTACATATTTAACATTATACTATAATACGTTTGTATTTTATTTTTATTCCTACTCCGAGTATACTGCATAAAGGAGCATGTTGTTTTCAATTGCTGAGTCGCTGCTACTTGCTGTTGTGGACGTACGAGTACATATGCTTGTTTTGCGCGTGTATATCATTCTTGCCTTAAAAACTCATTTTTCAAACAGGAGACGCGTGCGCAGAGACACGGAACAAAAGTGAAATTGTTTCAATGCTATGGAATTTTTTAGTTTCTCATTGCAAAAACTGAATAAAGTCGAAATCTACAGATGAAATATATAACAAAATTTCTGGGTCATATCGAGCAGCAATCGCAAAAACATTTATGGCTCCGCTCTTCAACATTCGCAACATTCAAGTATTTCATTTACATATTTCTGAATGTAGTATTAATAAGAAAATGTGCGATTGAATGTGTCTGTCAGTTAGTCTGCCTTTTAGAGACATGCAAGTATAGAGATAGATGTGTGTACTGTATGCATGATTTAGTATATACACACTCGTATTCTCAAAAACTGATTCTGACGCTGAAAGAAATGTATGAAAGTTGTACATATGTACTAGTATTCATTTTGGCTTAGAAACAACAGTGCACATAACAGTCTTCATTGTTTTTAGGACCTACTACTTAACTATTGTTACCATATGTGTAGCTAATGTGTGAAATAGACTATGCTTCAGTACAAAGACTCGTTGTTTGTACCCGTACTTTGAACATCAGAGCTAACACAACTAGAAATATTATCTTCTATTCTGTTTACATTTTTTATGTACCATATACAGATTTCTTATCAGAATGGCGAATAGGGTTTACTTAGCTCCTTTAAAGGTCGCCCAGTATCTCTTAGGACTAATAATAGCAATAAAGAGAACTGGTCAGAAAATCGTTAATCCGTTAATTGTTAATTCGAAAATCATAAACGTTTTGATTAACTTCCGTTAACTATAACTAAGAATTTTAGCTAGCTGCTGCCTTCCACCAAAGTGTTGGTGATAAACAAGGTACATACGAGTACAACACAGCCATCCCCTTCAGTGCTGCAGTTGGAACATCTGCTCATATAGTCGTAACTTTTGTTTTATGTAAATTTTTTTGGAGACAAAATATATTTTTAGTTTTTTGCTATAACATTAACGATTAACATTAACTCCCTTTCAATTTTTTTTCGGAATTAGCGAATTAACGTTAACAAATTTAATTTTTTGGTTAACGATTTCAAGGTTACCGACAATAATTTCTTGATTAACGATGCACAGCTCTGCTAATAACTAAAAAATTAAAATACATATTGAATTTAGTTTAAAAAAAAACAAATAAATAGATTAAATGTTAATATACGGCTTGAATAGTTGCGTTTGTTCGGCAAAATCAAGATCCATCATCCCTGGGGGCGGATGTAACAAGAGATTTTCGAAAAAAAATGTTTGACAAACCACAAGCCATTTGAATATCTTCTTGAAGTGATATTTTAAACCTTACTAATAACTTCAGAATTTTACGTATCGTTAATATACCACAGCCTTGAACACATGTGAAGATCATGCAGGAAAATTTTCTTTTTAATTTCTACTAACATTGAGCATAAAGGCATTCTTTTCTGAAAATTATTCAAGAAAATAGGAATAAGAAGAAAAACACAAAAATTAATAATCTGTTGAACTAATTTTTGTCATACTCTCATGCTGCTTTTTGTATTTGGCATATTGTAAAATTCGTGCCCACATTATTGTAGCATGCAAATGCCAGCCAGCCACTTTAGCAACGACGACGACGACAAATCTATTTCTCCTAACATTCTCCACATTCTCCCTCGAATAAAGTACATACGTACATGAGTACGAGCGAACGTACAACACGCCCACTAAAAATACCAAATCTATTTATCAAAAATAACTGAAATAAATAAATTTAATTTCGAAACAAGCGAATAAATATTCGGAAAAAAGAAACTAAATCAAGAGGAAGACGCCGCCCGAATGAATCGACGATGGCGGACGGTATAATGAAATTTACGTGCAGAATGAATTAAGCAAAAGAATAGAGAGTAGCGGCGTTGGAGCTATGGATACAGGCGGTAACGTCGGCTATGTCAAGTGACAGCGTCAGCGAGGGCGGGAGGTAGGAGACTTGGTAGATAACGCTGTAGGTCAAATGAATACTGAAATTCAAGGATTCATTCATTCGTTTCGAATGAACGAATGAACAAGCAAACAAATATTCGCCGCTGCAACTACAAGTAAATAGCCGCAAAAGTTTTCATGTATGTATGTATTTTATTTATGAAATTCTATTGCCGGTAAAATTAAATGTTGACCATGCGATATTTTGTGCTGTGCTGCTGTTGTTGCGTTGGCGAATGGCATGCGGCGACGGCACAAGAGCATAAAACCTGTCAACAACATGAAGCGTCTGACAATATATCGCTCGTTCGTTCGTTAGCCAATTTTCTTGTATTTTTTTCTATTGTGTGGCAATTTATCTTGGTTTTTTTAACATCAATTTGGTATGCACACATGTGTACAATATAAATATAAATATATATAATATAGGTTTTATGTACATACATATGCACTATAGATTACGAGTTTTAGCTTAAAAAAGCAATAACCAACAACAGAATAAATAAAATTAAAAAATTAAAAAAAAAATAAATAAATAAAATCACACGCGCAGTACGTTTCACCCTTGAACTTCTTGCATTTCTTGGTAATGACAACGCGATTGTTGAGATGAAACAAAGCTAAAGCTAATTATTTGCTTTACTTAACATCTCAACTGATTATAATTTTGGCAACTCATTACAAACGTTCGCTCCTCACTCGCTCGCTTGTTCATTCGATTGCTCAACAGCGACGATTTCGTCCGCTTTGTGCATTTCACTCACAAGGTGCAGAATTTTTTCCATCTAGTTTTAGTTTAATTTAAAAACATTTTTCTTTTTATTTGTGCAATTTCTCATTTTATGCATTTTGCATTGACATTTAAAAATGCATACATATGTAGGGGAAAAAGTTTTGATTCTATTTTAAAAATTTTGTCAAATATTTTCGTTTTTTCTTTATTTCTTTCACAATAAATACAAATATATGAGCCGATGATAAATGTGAGGTCGTTACACTAATATATTATAACTCAAGAAGTCATGTATGCAGTTGGCTGCATGCACACACAATTGGCCAATATGAAGTATGCAAACATTAGTGCATATTTGGGAGATTTCCAAAGAAGGACATCGACGCCTAAAGTATTTTAAATTTATGAAAAATTTTTGTGTTAAAAAAAATTTAAATAAGGTTGTTCAGAAGGAGGATATCTAATATATAATAAATGTATAATTGAATGTAAATATCACTGTTTAGAAAGATATACTTGTAAAGATAACATGTAATTGAACATAGATTGAGTTTAACTTTTTTCAAACTCTATTTTTTATCGTAATAGTTGCGAATTTGTAATCTCACTTGAAACCCGAAGTATGTAATGTCATTCGGAAATCCAAAACAGATGATGCGAAGTTATTACCAATTGAGTGTCAAAGTAAATTTATTTTATACGTATTTATTATATACGTATTTTGTTTTTGAAGTTAACTTCTTTAGAATCGTTTTTCTATTTACGAGGGGATAAAAGATGATCGTGTCAAAACGGAAATTGTCACTGAAATGAAGGGCAGCGCCCTCTATTAATCAGGTATGAAAGTCGCTGAGTATAAGTAAGTCATTCTCGATTGGTAAAGGACGCTGTATATCATGTCAATTTCTGTAGACGTAAGAATGAGCATGTATAAGTATACCGACAAAATGCGCCCTCTATCAATCGAGTATGAAGCATATTTGATTGATAGAGGGCGCTGAGTATGAATCATAAAATAATCATAGAGGGCACTGACCATCAGTTACTAGAAAAATTTTACATTTCATACAAAAATCGTTAGAATTTTCTAGAGCTGAAAGAGCGATGCTAGAAAACAAATGGCGATTATGTTACGATAGTTTCCAGAAAAACTGTGGCTTAGAGCCAGAGATTGTATAGACTTGGTCGAAAAATGGAGACCCACTGAATGGAGAAATTCAGATTCTATGGTGAAAAAAAAACGCAAAGACCAGCACCGAGAGATCGTGAGAGTGTAGAATGGTAAATGAGTTCATTAGAGCAAATAATTGCATCAACACTCATGCCATTGAGCCCAGACGAAGGTCCTCAGATTATACAACACCAGGCAGTCTTTGAGGTGGCCGAATTTCTAGCTTCTCAACTAAAGAGAAGGGCAGAATATTTATTTAAACATTCGCCTGAAAATCTTTCCTCCGTGGAAAGAAAACAACTCGCACAATCAACACAACAAAACATAGACGATATTTGCCAAGTTTCTAATCAACCTCATAACATTGGCGAGTTCTCAGACCGGCAAGTGCCAAATTTTCCACCTGTTGAGATCACACAACCTGAACATTTTGATGGTGGTGATAATTATTATAATGATGATGATGGCAAGATTATAATTGTAATAATGTAGCAAATAAATTCGCATCCAAAGGGGTATAAATATTTTGATGGAGATGATGATCAAACGACCTGGGATCAAAGAATTATCAAACTGAACAATACAAGGCTTATCTATTGCATAAATCAGCACATAAAAAACTTCAAAATATGTTCGTTAAAAATTCCTTCGGCCACGTTTGTAATGTCTGCGATAGACTCTGATTTTTACAAGTTTAAACCCAACCCGAAAACCCAAAACGCAAACTTTTTGAAAAAGTAAACTGCTGTAGGACGTTATTTTTTTTATTTGAGTACCCTGTGTAGGAGCTCAGCTCACCAGCTACGCCACGGCAACCACAATGAACATTTTCTATCGATCAAAACTTTAACTCTTAAATACTAATAAACAATACAAATTAGGCGTACTTAGAATTCAAGATACGATCTTAATTTTTTTGTCTACTTTGTTTGAGAGCAATGAAAACAAACAAAAATTTTCAATCAATTTTTTATTACTGAGAAATACACTTTTGGGCGAGCTAAATTTGTTGGTTATAAAAATATTTTTTCTTACATTAGAATAAATCGGGATGGTAACTCCCTGGAGCGTAAACCTTGCAACGGCCGTGTTATGAACGTTCAAAATTGTTAACATAACTACCAAGGAATAAAAAGCTATGACAGTAGTAGTGTGGTGCATTGAATATCTTAATTTTTTTGTGAGCAATTATAACAAACAAAGTTTTTCACTCTATTTTTTATTACTGAGAACTACACTTTTGTAAAGTAAGACAATTACGTTCGAAGGAACTTTGCTTGTTAGCTGAGTTTGCCAGGCTTAGTGTGCTACTATGGCACAATCACAATTAAGAGCCTGGACCGAGCTTATGTAAAGCGTTAAACTAAAAACTTTAAAGCTGTGACAGTAACTGGCCTACTTTAGAAAGGCATTCCCTCATGGTGTCTTGGGAACTTATTTACGATATTTGTGGAAAAGCATTAAGAGATTTAAAATTTAAAAATAACTATGCGGATGTATTGCGAAAAACTATGATATTCACGAAGTATGTAGAACTGAACACAACCTTTTAAATTAATATTTATGAGTATATTAGTATTATTTACCGTTTTAGTTTAAAAATATTTCACATTGGCAGCAAAATTCTCTGTGTTAAGAAAAATCCAATAAATCCAATGATGAACAATTCATCTAACGGCCATTTTGTTTTCATGCCAAAACCAAAAAGAAAATGGAAACGAGCGAAGAAGGCAAGAAATAGCAACAAAGGCAAAGTAGAGAGAAATGGTCAAAATCAGCTCATGGCAATACTCGTATTGCTGCTGGTGCTTCTGTAATTGCTACTGCTTGCTCCGTTGCTGATTGCTGCCGTTGCTCCAAATGCAGAAATGCAAATTACTGCTTCTGTGTTTTGTTGACTTAAATTACTTACTAATTTGGTCGAGTATTAACTAGATACATACGTATGTATGTATGTATTATGACAAAATATATGATTGAAAATAAATCGATCGATCGTTCGATTTCACTTTATTGCCTCTTCACTACACTGCACAGCTCCACACAACTCTACACACTTTTTATAATTGAAATTACAAATTATGTTTTTTCTGTGATGTTTTAAACTCTTTTCCTCTATTTACGAAAAACAGAAATAATTTGTTTTTATTCAGAAGACGGAACTTTGGTATTAATGCAACACACTAGCCGTTCGGTTACAATTCAATTTGGTTGGTTGAGATAGTCGCGCATTTAATTGAAAATATATTTTTAAAAATAACTCTTAGCTAACACACAAGAAGAATTTTTTCTACACTTTTTAGAAATTAAAAAAAAAAAAAAAAATTAAAACAAAATTGTTGTGTTTTTTATTTGGTTTTTCTGTAGTAGAAAACGCGAGAGCACGCAGAGCAAAAAACGAGTGAATAGAAAAAATATAGAGACGAAAAGAAAAAATAGAAGAAATATCACATGAAAAATATAATGCTACAAATTCTACTATAGATACACATTTAGGATTTAACTAAAGCACTTTTTTCCACTGATAATTTCCATGAAAAATCAATTTTTTAATATTTATTTTCCACAATACAAGCGTTTATTGTTTAAATTTTCTTTAATTGTTTTGTTAATTTGAAATTGTTAAGTTGTACAGGCAATTTATAAAATTTCTTAATGAAATTATCACATAAAAAGAAATGTTTTAATTAATTTTTTTTTTTCCACATAAAAAATTTATTTCGTTATACCCGCGAGTGAATTGCTAGAGAAGTGCGCTCGTCTTGTCTGCACGTAGACGAAGAAATTTCAAATTCAACTGATTCTTTCGTGAATCTACAAAACGATATCCTAAAAATAAATTGAGTAAGGGAATGAATATTTTATTTTCAGTTGCGAGAAAATTTTCATTTTCCTCATGATGATCATTGCGATCGTCATTATGAACCTCGTCTGAGATGTACCTCATCTTTATCGCCAACGCGCATCGTGTGTGTAAGCAGTTCATTTGAGGTTCTCAATTTTGCGGCAAAGTAGCTGCTGAAAATGCTCAGCAGTAGCGGAACTACGTGGGGAGAGAATAAGCCAGAAAGGAATAAAAAAAAGGAGAGCGAAGAAAGAACGCTCTTGCCAAACGTTTAATAGTTTGCTTTCAACATTACTTCCTTCTGCTGCTATTCTTTTGTGTTTCAGCGCGCTCATTATTTGCACACATTCGATTTTCGAAAGTGTTAAGAATTTAAATAGACACAAATTGAGTCCAAAATAATCGTGAGAAATTTACAAACGTTTTTTAAAGAGTTCAGCAATTAAAAAAAAAACAATCCAATTACCGAACATGATTAAACTATTCTGCCATAATATACTACTATGTTCTTACATTTTTCTTTGAAAACTTACAATAACTGAGATGATACTGAGAAGTTAGCTACGATGAATTGTGTGAAAAACCGAAGTACGCTGTGTACGAACAAACTGATCTAATAAAAGAGACCAAGAAATTTGTACTCCGAACATGTTTGATGGAATAACCTCGGAATTATATACTAATCAAATTGAAAGTGATTGCGACACAACCGCACTTGCAAAAACTGAAAACTATTGCATTTTTATAGATTTCTGCTTTTTTTGTGTTGGGTTAGTTGGCAGTCCAGGGACACAATTAGACTACACTTCCTTATAGTTCTCATTCACATCGCAGAAATTAACCACCGACCAAGACGGGAATCAGTATCTTCTGAAATTAAAAAACTAGTGTGCCTCTCACTAGACTATCGAGATTGAGATGTACCTGCTTCTGTTAAACACTGCAGATATTGGCCTTAAATTTTTGGCTTTTTAGAACATGGTTGTTTTGACGATCTAGGACATAGTAGGATTAAAAGCATTCAGATAGGCTAATGAAATAAGCTAAAACTCAGTACAAAGTAATGCCACAGTCATATTTTCCTCCTACGCCGACCGAAAGTGGCACGTGCTTAGCTTTATCTTGTGTTCTCTCAGCTCTAAAACATTTTAGGGCGCTTGCCTTAACGGTTTTTGAGCATATTATCTGCAAAACATCGAGGTCAGAGAAGATCGCTATTTCATTACCCATCACTGCTCTAAACCGAAACCAGTAATTATTTCAATTTCGTATTAGTAGTTTAGGAATAGCTAAACTAAAAGTTCGAATTTTATCATTTATTTTCTTTCAAAAAATCTCATCGTTCAATACTTATTGCTGGCTGTGTTCACAAAATTTTGTGTTAATTGTATTTAGACAAAAATTAAAGTAAAAGCGATTAGTTAAAATTTTCAGTATTTATTAAATTTTTATAAATACTTCGAGTTTTTATTGCTCTATAATCTTTTTTAATAATTCTCTCGCTCTCTTTCCCCATTAACATTTGTATGTACAGCAAAATAAACTATAAAACAATAAACAATAAAAGAACTTGTGGTTAAAAGCGAAATGAAGAAGCTGCAAAATTCGTGAATTAAAAAGAATATAAAAATATACAAACATTTTATGCAAATTTTACGTATCTTCACAAAACAATAAAATCGTTTATATCTCTACTTTTCGAAATATGTGAGTGCATATAAAACTAGTGATGCCAACCATACGATAATATAGTACTTAGTAGTTTAGTACGATAAATAGAGTTGTACTGCTCAAATTTTTCCCGTACGTTTTCATCTTTTTTATTTGTTTTTTCGGAATTACATAACATTGAATACAAATATCAATATTTGAAAATTCTAAAAATTATTAAATATTTTTCACTTGTATCAAATGCAAATTATAAAGGTTTTGAGATAAGCTTTCCAAAATAGTAAATCACTGACATGGTGTAATTGTAGTTTTCGAGCTATTAAAAATATCTTGACAACTAAAACTAATAGAAAGGAAATTATATAGTCAAAACTTGAGATCAAAAGTTTGCGAATTTGAAAAATTGTTACAGATATTTAGTTTCTACTGTTTATTTATTCGCAATAAATAAAAGAGGTTCAATCACTGGATTTTGTATGGAAGCAAATAATAGCAACTTTATTAAATTTACCATTTAACAAAACACTTTCTTCACAATTATATTACATATATATGTTATATTATGTTGAACTGTGACTCACTGTACTTCAAAATGCTGCACTCATATTTATAGCAAAGATTTCTTCGCCGTCGCAAACATTGTCATTAGTTAACATAGCCACGAACAATTAGCATGGCCACGAACCTCAACAGCTCTTTCGTAGTCTCTATTCTAATATATCCTGAAGTCGTTAGATGGCGCAGATGAGTAAATATCTACATATGTGTGTATACAACAGTAGATCCCCTGTAGGGAGCCGGCCAAACCAATATCGACCAAAATTATTAGTTTTTCAAATAGTTATGCAACATCTAGTTTTTAAAGCGGTTGAAAACAAATGCAGTGATCAATCACTTTATTAATACTATTCATTGCAAATATTGCCTTGTAATTCTCATATCATATTCATCTGCTTTTAATAGAACAACAGCCCATGGAGGGCCTAGGCCGAGATTTTTGACTCCACCCATGTTGTGCGAATTATATTTGTACATGAATGTAAGAGACCTACAGTTTTATGCCGAATCCGAACGACGAATTTAAAAGCTTTTCATAGGCAATTTTTACTCTTGTAGATTTGTAATTGCCTGTTAAGAAGTGGTGCTGTGTAGAAAAATAAATGTTTTTATCTACATTTTGATTTTGCATTTGTCGCGATTCGAACCCCGGACACTCTGCGGAACAGTCCAAAGTACTACCACTACGCCACAGCGACCATATATTTAAGATAATTAAGTACGATAATTTGGAAGTTTGTGTACGATTATTCTCTCCCGACACTTCCCCGTAACCAACAGCAGACTATATGGTGGAGGTTTCTAGTCAAACATACTAGAAATATTTCTAGTTTATGCATACTATTAAAAAGACTAGTACCATGTAATGCTAGACATGACCCGATTGATATATGTAATATTATAAGTAAAAAATTGGCTTTAAAAACACAGCAACACTGTCACGAAGAATCAAATCTACGGCTAATCGATTGATATGATTGACATACTAGCGTAAACACGCGTTAGTCATCTGAGCTATTCGATGACTCGTTGAAGCAGCAGCAAAGCTGCGAACATCAGTAATTTTTTTGTTGTGTGCGCAGCTATACACTACATATTGCTTTTAAAACGAACGTCCGAATAATGCTCATGTGGCTCAGCTAATGAAATCTTTGTTCCATAACTCAAAGCCACTGATTCAAGACCATTAAATTTCAAAAAAACTTAATAAATTTAATCTGTTAAAAGGAAAAAATTTTTTTTTTAAATATACGAGGTATGATCAAAAAATTACCGTTATTTTTTCAAAAAGTATTTATTTATTCATCAACAACTATCTTGTCTCCTTCAAAGTAATCCCCCTCAGATATAATACACTTACGCCAGCGTTTTTTCCAATCCTCGAAACACTTCTGAAACGCGCTTTTTGGTATCGCCAACAGCTCCTGTTTCGATTTTTCAATCGTAGCAAAACGCTTTCCTTTCATCGGTGTCTTCAGTTTTGGGAAGATGAAAAAGTCAGCGGGGGCCAAGTCCGGTGAATACGGTGGTTGAGGCATGATAACGGTTTTGTTTTTGGCCAAAAACTTACGCACAAGCGACGTTGTTTTTGCTCAAAATTTAGCAATTTTGGAACAATCTTCGCTGCCGCACGTTTCATGCCTAAAACATCCGTAAAAATTGCTTGGCATGGGCCGAACGATATGCCAACATCATCAGCAACCTCTCTGATAGTGATTCGACGATTATCCAAAATCATTTTCTTCACTGCGTCGATGTTTTCATCGGTTGTTGACGTGTTCGGGCGACCAAGACGAGCATCGTCATTGACATCTTCTCGGCCTTCCTTAAACCGTTGTGGTTATACCACAATTGAACTTGTGTTCTGCTCATAGTAGACTCGCCAAAGGCCACAGTCAACATTTCAAATGTCCTTGCGCATTTAATTTAATTTTTTACACAAAACTGAATACAGTTTCTTTGATCCATTTTTTCGAATAGTAAAAAATCGAAGAGCACACCAAAACACGACTAACCTTTTTATCTGTCAAAAACAAACTGACAATCCAAAATGGTTGGTATTGCCAACATATATAACAGACATGTGTACCAACATAACAGAAAAAATGCCGAAATCGAACATACGTAACTCACGAAATTTGAAAACAACGGTTATTTTTTGATCACACCTCGTAAGTAATATAAAAAATTTAAATTTTTTTTCTTTTTTTGTCACGAATTGGATCATTGTAACTAGTTTTTGGATTAGTATATAAAGATAGTGCAGCACCAGTTCTGGTCATGTCCAATGAAAAGCCTGTTTAAAAATATTTTGTTTAAACCTCATAAAATTTAATAAGTAATTTATTTGTTAAGCACAAACAAAAAAATTTAAAATAATATAAGTAAATAAATATTAATATAAAATTTTTTTTTTCTTTTGTAGCGAAATGTTTTAATGTAACTAGTTTTTGGACTAGTAAGATAATGCAGCACCAGTTCTGGTCATGTCCAATGACAAGCCTGTTCAAAAATATTTATTCTGTTCTCATAAGTTTGGACTAGACATATGTATGTACATGGATCCCTCGCAATCTAGTATAAGACTAGACCGATTGGTTACAGGGCTTGGCAACACTGTATACAATTCGTGTGCATGCATAAGTAAGAGTGAGTGAGTTTTCGAATGGCCAACAAATTCAGTGCCTTCAAGAGAGTGTATTCATAGAAATGTGAATCTAAATGGCTGACTGTGAGAGAAGAGGTTTGTGTCAAAAAAAAAAATATCAGTATGTATGCAATAGTTTTTTTTTCCAGTTTTGGTAAATTTTTTTTGTGATTTGTTTAATACTGAACACTCCGCCGTTGTTTCCAATTTTAAATGTTTTCAGCATTTTTTTCGGATTTACTTAAAAATTGGCAAACAATTAAATAAACTTAAATATGTATAAAATTTTGTTTATATTTCATAAATCTGCTTAATTTCATTTACAAAAATTTGTTTAGAAACTCTTGATGAAAGCTTTCCAAACGAATGGGCACAGAAAAACATGAACGAATGAAATATGAAAATAAAATGATAGTAGAAGTTTTGTGTACTACTTCTAGATAAATTATCTGTCAAAATAAATGCAACGACGAGGATGGGATTCGAACCCACGCGTGCAGAGCACATTGGATTAGCAGTCCAACGCCTTAACCACTCGGCCACCTCGTCACTTGTTCAAGCTGTACCGCAAGTGCTTAAACAGTTTCTTTAGTGCAGTATCAGCGAACAGAAATATCTATTTTTTATTAAAATTAAACTACTTATACTCGTGAAGCAGCAAATTCTATAAAATATAAAAAAAAGAGAGCAGAACATAAGAAATATTGATAAAAAAAATTGATAGTTATCAGAATGGTACACTTCGTAAGCAGTTGATTAAATATTTAATTTCACTTTTTTGTATTGTTTTTATTTGCTTTTCAATAATTAGGCATAACAAAACAGAAACAAATTAATACTTTTAGTTATTGTGTACTTTGCTCATTGGATTTAACAAGAAAATGTTTTCTTTCTACATACGAGCGAGAACATGCGGAAATGTGAAAAGAAAATAGAAGTTCGCGTTTAGCGCTTTCTACAATTCTATTCAATTCATTTTCTTAAACATATCGCAAAGTCGCACAAAGTTCAATAAAACTGAAACATAAAAATTAACAAAGGAAAAAATGAAATGAAATGAAATACATAAAATAGACAACATACACATTCCGGAAGATAATTTTTTCGACATTTTAACTCAATGCGCAATGCATTTAAAGCGGTTTTGGTATACACGCAAGTCACAACACAAAAAAAAACAACAACGACATAAACGAAGACAGCAAAAACAAATCAAAAATTGGCAAAACAAAATTTGGCAGCGGTTTCAGCCTAGGCGGACAGACTGATGACTACTGTGCATTATGTTCATGCCTCTAGTCTTTTAAAATCTTTAAATTAATTATTATGATTATTTTACACTTAGAACACATACACATATGTATGTACATAGTGTAATTCTTACAAGTATGGGTCACCTATGTAGTATGTATAAGATTAAAAACCAACAATGTGCAGTCTCACAACATTTAAATGATCATTAGCTGCCAGTAACGGTTTAGTGCCTGACCAAAGTTTTAAAAATATTTTGTTAATATTCACGAGTGCTAGTACGAGTACGATCCCTTGTCAATGTTTGGATTACATTGACACCTAAATAATACACTACATTTTTAAACATAAACACTAAATATTTATTATCAAATTTATTGTATTACCTTCAGAGTAGGCCCCTTTCGAAATAATACACTTCAGCAAATACAAACAGCAAAATATTTTGCAAACACATTTCCCGGAATTTGAACTCTATTTTATGTTTTCTATCGACTGAAAAGGGGTTCCTCGAAATGGTAATTTGAGTTTTGAAAAGCAGAAAAAGTCAGACGGACCTATATCAGGTGAATACGATGGTTGTTCGAAGTTATTTGTTGAGTTTCTGGCCAGAAATTCGTATACAATGATAGAAGAAAATTCATGTCTTTCGAAACTAGTCCAGCGGCAACGCGTATCATGCCCAAACAATCGTGTACAATGGTACAAATTGATTAGTGAGACACAGAAAGTTCAGCGGTTATCTCTCTCAAACTTAAATAACGATTTTCCGTTATCATTTCCTTCACTCTATTGATGTTAACTTCAGTTGAAGACGTTGATGGTCGACCAGAGCAAGCCAAATCTTTCAAAACATCTCGACCACTTTGTTTTTCACTGTAAGCCGTCTGTCTTCATTTTCAGCGATTCGGCATACGAATTTCAATTTGCAATACAAATTTAGAGACATTTTCTTCCATATTTTTATTCATACAATTGAGACGAACTGATGAAATCGAGCACAAACTCAATGACGGATAACGCTATAATTTCACGTCAGTCTAGAGGACAGTGGTGCCAACTTAGCGACTGAAATACAATTTTACAATCCCTTTAAGCGGTCTTTTTAAATCATTGCTGGGCTTAAAACCGATGTTATTCCAAGGGGCAATATTGGCACTTACTTATGAAATTTCTTCTTTCGGATAGTCCTTCTAATAATCAAGATAATCCATTGTGGCACGATAAGCATTTAATTATTGCCCAGTTTTAGTGACAATCACTATGAAACCATCAGTCTTATAGCTACAGAAATTAGGGAACCAGTCGTAGTATTAACCCAGTATGCCCACTGATCTATATGTAGGACATTTCAGATTTGTTTGATTTCGCTTAAATGAGCATATATTCAATCAAAACAAACACTTTTCGCAGTGTGTGTTACAAAATACGCCATTGGGTTAAATACTTTAAATATTATGCCGAAGAAGAAACTTCAGTGGCTGATCACTGTCTTTACTCTGAAATTTATATTGTTCGTTATCATGCAGCCACTAAAGCGAAATTGTAGAGCGCGAAGATAAAACTGACACCATACCAAAACTTTGCCTAAATAACCCATCACCAGTGGGCAATCTTCAGATAGTCAATTTTGTCTAGGTGGTTTTCAACGTGAATTCATATTTTTAAGGGTGTCCGTAAATGCACTATTTACGTTACAGATTTATGTGCTTGTACGTAAATGATAGCGCAGCTCTGTCGCAATTGCATTCGTATATTCTCACAAAAGTTATTGCTTAAGTAGAAATACGAATTTTTAAGGAATACTATGACCAGCGTTGCTGAAACATAATGGCGTCGTCAAAACCATGTTCTAAAAGATTTAAAAAATTTATAATTTTATATTAATTCAAATATTATGATTTTTAATTGAATTTTCTCGAAATAATACCCAAATAATCAATCAATAAATGTCGCGTGATCTTCACGTAATTAGAAAGAACAAATTTTAATTCCTTAATAATATGTACTTGGTAATGTTTACCAATTACCTTTATTTTTCGACTATTCATATTCGATAAGTTCTGTGTATTAGGGACATACTTATATAAGGCCTGGCTTAGCCCACAAAGGGTTATTGTGTATCAATTATATTAAAGATGCCTTTTCTTAAAATTGTCATAAAATAAATTGCCACTTGAATTTTCGTTTCGTTAATGATTCTGTACAAATATTTATGAGGCTTTCTCGTTCAGTTGATTTGTGAGTGGTGCGTGTTTGCTGAATTTTTGCGAAATATATGCCAACAAGATTTGTAAGAAATTAAGAAGCTGATAAATTGCATTTTGAGTGCAATCAGTAACAGACAGACAGACAGACAGACTGACTGACTGACAGACAGGCACATTTACTCATTAATAGCATATAAAATATTTTCACATGCAATAACGATTTATATTTATAATTATTTTTTGTAGAAATACACATACGATAACTAAAATAAGGAAAAGTTATACTCGTATTATATTTCTGGTATTGACCAATCGTTGAATAAATTTTATATTGCACATACAGAAAAACATTTCGGAATTAAGCTCTTTCGTATTTTTAATTTAAATTTCCAGCTCTTTGTACATATTTACGTATATTGTGAGGATACACCCAAAATATGTATACCTTAAAAATGTGTGTACTTAAAATATTACCCCTGTACATATTCATGTATCTTCATGTATTTTATGCGAGTACATGCATAATCAATTTACTGTGTAAGTACATCAAGAGACAAATAAATAAAGCGGTTGTTGTTTTTGTCGCTTTCAAACTCAACTGTTTACTATTTAATTTTCTGAGGCATATCGCGTTTCTTTCTGACCTTTTCCGCACATTACAAGCTTCTTAACGTTGGATATTTAACTACCACTACTTAAGTGCTTATCTTCTGCTTAAAACTAATGTTCGCATTGCTTGAGGCGATTTATTAAACACACCGCTTAAAGGTGGCGGCTGTTAGCCACCTCAGCTTGACTGTACGGCCGACTAACTGGCGAGCGGTCGGGTGTGTGCGTGTGTGTGTGTGTGTGGACGTCATTATATGGTTGCTAGAAGTGCTAGTGAAATTTCTGTGTATGAATGTTGAAGATACCTGCATATAATATATAAATGCTCATTTCCTGTGCTACATTTCAGTCTAGACCAAGTTTAAACGATACTTGTAAATGCAATTTAAATAAGTTGATTTGAGTTTTTTCATTTCATTTGGATGTAATAGCAACCTTATACCATAATCATCATCATCAGCATCAAACACAAGCAGGTAAGTGAGTAAAGCAAAGTTTATATAATTTCCACGACTTTACAATCGCACGTGGGACGAGGACGCGCAGCTATGGTTTTCAAAGCAGACCAGTTAAGTAAAGTTAGCAAAAAGCAGTCAAATCAACATGCAAGCGCAATTCAATTTCAACTCAAACTGTGTGTGTACAACGAAGCGACCTAAAAACCGCGTGCATGCTTCTTTGCATCACCCTCGTAACACTGTTCGTGTGCGGCCACGTTCATTACAGACAGAAAGAAGTGCGACTGCGACGACGCCCGCCCGACTCAATATACTTTTTCTTAAGCATAGTTATATAAATTTCTGTTTCCTCAAACTTGATCAATTAATCATAGCTATGACAAATATATAACCAGTCACTAGGGAATCCATTCCCTATAAATAAAATATACCTGCCATAACGACCGTTAAGATTGAAACCCTAAATTAACATTGCTACTTCCCAAGATTTTTGTTTTTCAAATTTTAGGTATATTGTATTATTTGAAAGAAGTAATTCAATAGATCTTTCTTTTGAATGTGGATCCAGGGATCCTACTAGACAAAGAATTGATCATTGGTGTTGCATATAAAGATGATGCCAATTCAGAACTTTCTTCTCTGAAGCTAAATATACTGGAACTATACTACACCGTGTTCAAATCGCGGTACAGCCAAAATCAAAAAAATTGGAAAAAACACTGCACCAACTCTTGACAGGCAATGGCAAACCTACATGAGTAAAAATTGCCTTAAAAAAGTTTTTCTCTTCTTTCTGTAGGCCCCTTCCATTTATGGGTGGACGGTATCCAACATCGAACGATAAAGCTAATAGAAAACAGTAGAGTTTCCATCTCTTTTGACTCCTTTGTGCATCGTAGAAACGTAGTTTGCGTTTCTCTGTTTTACCGTTACTTTCACGGTAGATGTTCTGAACTACATGATCAGCAAGCGGAACTCACGCATTCCATGTAAACACAGTGTTCCACCGCACCACGCATTACAGAGAAAGTTCGTTTATCTATCGTACCGCGCGTATATGGAATAAGCTCCATTCAAATATTTTTCCCGATAATTATGATCCTTGCAAATTTAAAGCAAACGCTCATAATTATTGCTACCTACTTTTTCCTCTAACCTATCAATCCTTCCAATCAACACAATGCTCTGCATTTATAAATGAACCCCCAATACATTTTCTAAGATATGTATAAAATCAATGTTTGGTCAGAATCCATTTCTCAATGGATTTTTATCAAATTATGCATTCAAATTCTTTGAACATTTTTTGAGGTTATTGTGTAATTTGGATTCTTAATTTCTTAGTAGTTTCTAGAATTCAAACCATCGGTTCAAAGTCGGGTTCTTAGTATAATTTTAACACTTAATGCAAAATGCAGCTAATATAGATCCTTTAGGAAACGATTTTAGATCTTATCGTTTTCTAAAGCCAGTGGTGGCATATATCTAAACTCAGTACTTGACCCGTTTTTGCATTTTGATAGTAAAAATTTTATTATTTTTTATTCCTTTGCATTTTTTTTGTACATACTTTTTATTTCGTTTAATTGAAAGACAGTAATTGAAAGAAAAGTTTTTTTCTCATTGGTCTCTATATCACTTTCCTCTCATACAATTTTTGCTGTTGATACAACGTGATATGCATGTACATTAGACCGTATTGATTTGTATGAATGATTTTTAAAGTCGAAAAGGTCATTCACCTTTTGGTAGAACTTGAAGAAAAAATTTTGTATTTTTATTTTATCTTATTTATACTTAAATAACGTTAGAGTTTACGTTTATGAAGTCAAAACATAAAAGGAAGGAATATCTCATCAAAATAGTTTACCAGTGCCGGACAGCGAAGCTTGGCGGAGGCCAGCTACTACTTGATATAAATCTTAGTTCAAAGCGGGACCTCGAGGAGACAAACAAAAAATACATAGAGCGCTTTTTCTGCATGCCAATAGTTACTGATTGCTGTACTGTGTATCAAATACTTGCTGTAAATAAAGCGGCACGAAACATCCGGATAAATCAAAGAACACCAATTTGAGTGCAACCAAGAGCAATCAAAGCATTATGATACATGATAATGCCAAAAGCAGTATTAAGCAACAGCCATCAAGTGTAACTCTGTCTGTTTTCCGTTCCATATGGAACGATAAGCCGATAAATTAGCTACGCTAGGAGCATCATTTGGTCATGCAAAAAAAAAAACAAAAACTGGTATTGGTATTGGTAAAGTAGGTAGTGTTTACAGCTTCTTCTTTATAAGAAAATAATACAGACTTTCCTTCTTGTTGGGAAGAAACTGTACCTGGAGTGCGGCGGTATTTGAGTTGAAGCACATAACTAATTTGGCAGCGTCAGTTGGAAATTAGAGTGCAACATTTACCAAGAAACCACATAAACATAGTAAAATTTTTTGGCCCCGCCGAGATATTTGAGGATGCTTTTTAACTTCTTTCATACGAATTCCCTTGCCAGATACAAACAGGTGAATATCTTCAGAATTCTCTGTAACGGTGCTTACTGAGTTTTAACTAAAAGCCACTGAGTGTATGTGTACAGTGCTGCCGTGTGCTTGCTTTGTGTGCATGTGTGTATTCACTACTGTGGGTCACGTTCATACCATGCCAAATCAAATTCACATGCAAACGCACACACACAGAGGCACCGACAAAATGTGCATGCAACATTGGAGTCGAAAACTTTTCCACTTCAAGTTTTTAGTTAAAAGTGTGCAACGGTTATATGCGTATATATGTATGTATGTATGTACTCGTATACTGCATGGCATGTGAATGTGCGTGTGTATTTGTAGGTAGGCAGGCAAAGCACTTGAAAAGTGGTTGTTGTTGCTGTTGCTGTTGTTATTGAAACAAGTTTTCAAAAATAAAATTGCACACTGATGATGACGTGTTTGTAGTAATGAATAGAATAATATAATGATGATGAAGGCGGCGGCAATAGTGATAGCGGTGTTGATGACGATATTCTTGTTGCTGCTGCTGTTGCTGCTGTTACTATTGCTGGTATGTATAGAGTGGGATGTCAACCGGAAGTTGCTGCATGCAGGCATACAACCTAGACTACCTTGAACTATAAACGACCAACACACCAACACATACATGCACACACAGCAAACGGCGAACCTTTTCATGTTGTACTCGTACTTTTCTGCATGCAATAGATAATTGTGATGTTAATGGTGATGTTGTTGATGATGATGAAGTTAATTTGTCGTTGCCCTGCTTATGATCATAACGACGTTGAAATAGAATTGACTTTACTTTATTATTTCCACACATACATACTCGTAAGTGTGAACGAATTTAGTTAAACGAAATGTTTTCGCTCATTGCTATTATGTAGTTGCTGTGCAACTACATACTCGCACATAACTAAATAAATGATGATGTTCGTTAGTTACTTTGTGCTAGTTGCATTTAATTTCCTTTACTCCTCTATCTCTATCTCCATCTCCTTCTCCATTTCCCCGTGAGTGTATTTTAATATAAAAACAAATTTTATTCATTCATATTTTCCATAGAATGTTTATACTTTTTCAAAGGATTTCCGTGCATTTTCCGCAGCTCACATATTACGAATATTTAGTAAAACGACGAACATGGGAAAGGTTAATTTGCACGCAGCATTTTTGCTTTACCCTCGCTCCACTCGTATTCATAATTGACTGCTTCTGCAATAACTTTGGCTATTTATCTATCAATGAGTGTGTAGGCATGCACGTGTGTATGTGGGTGGGTGGGAGTGTGTGTGTGTGTGTTTGATAGACACTTGAATGAATCTTAATTATTTTTGTTAATAAAGCTGCTCTGCTACATCATAATTTATTTACCTATTTATTTATTTCTCATTTTCTTGCCGTTGTCATATTTTTAATTCGAATGAATGACGTGAGTCAGTTTATTAAAATGTTTTTTACATGTGTTTTTCTTTTTGTATGTCTTTTTTTTTTTTGGTTGTTGTTGCTGTTACTTGTACTTGGGTGACACATGCTACAGTAATGCCCTTCATTTATTTACTACCTTCATGTTTATTGATTTGGCAACTTAATAAATTTTTTTTTATTTGGTTGTTGCTGCTGCTGTTTGGTATCTTTTTTTTTTTATTAAAATCTTTTTTACGTATACAAATTTTTTATTTATTTACTTTCATTTTTCACTGTAATTTTAATTTTATGGAGGTATTTTTTTTCGCTTGCGTACTTTCACGCGCCATATTTGGTTTAACGTTCTGTCGGAATATTTTTATTTATTTGACTTTATTTTTTAAGCAGTTTTTTCGATCAATATTTACGTCCAAAAAAAGGGAGTTACCTTTTTCTGGAAAATACATATATGAAAAAATTATGCGTTATTCACTTTTACACATGATTGCTCACTTCCACTTAACACACTAATTAAACCTTTTGCTTTTTGGATGTCTTTAAGATCTCCGCAAATATTTCAGCATTCATTTATGTAATCATTTAATCATTTTTCGTATGGATATTTCATCGTTTAATGAAATAAAAAACAGCACATGGAATTTATTGCTGCAACTGCAAAATCGTACTTATATTTTTTCGAATATCTTTCCATGGCTTTTCTGCAGTAACTGAGGAAAAGGAATTTTAAAATATGTAGGTAAAAATAGATTCAGACTTTCAGTCGGTTTTCTAGAACTCATAGTGAGTACTTAGGTAGATTTCTAATCTATCAACTACTAGATCTAGTCTCCATTTTGAAATCCAGCTAAATGAATAAAAATATTTGAAGACTACTGTTTAGTTAATACTTTTTAAGGTAGAGAGATCAACAAGTCCTATTTCATATACTAACCCACTCGGCTGAGTGAAGTTTACTAGTTCGGTGAAGAGAAAATAATATTGATGTTCCGCCCAGCCTTTCATATGTTAAAAGAAAATATTCAATTCAATTTCAATTCAGTATTTTTGACTCGAAAGAATAGTTCAGAATAGACTATAAACCTCTACCACTACATATCACATAAATAACTGCAGAAAGAGAATCTGCTGTTGTTGAAGTTTAAAAAACTATTTTTGTTTAGAAAAAAAAAAGTTTTTATAAATCTTTCACATTTCAAAACTAGTTTTTCAGTGCTATTTAAGTTAAACAAACGCTCAACTTTTTCCATTTTTCAAGACTTCGAAATAAGCACATATCTGATCTGAGGAATTATTTATTGAATATTCTTCTTCTAAGCCTAGCCAGAACTAGAAAACTTTACAAAAATTATACTATACAAAGTTCACTAGCAGTCAGCCCGCCTCGCTAAAACTACCGATTGACGGTTGCGATAAAAATTTTAGATATCCTAAGGGCAGGTCCACAATATGATGGAAAATTGTTCTTCCATGCCCACGGCTCAATAATCGATGTTTAAAAACTTTAAAGTTTGCTAAAAATACATAAGTCTCTTTTTTACTTTCAACACTTCTTCTTTCATATTTCAAAACCAGCTCGATAAAGGGATTAATACCAGTATCAAATTTCTAATCTCATTTGTTGGATTCGGATAAAATTTCGTATAATTTGTTTACTTACTGTCCTGCTCTGTGGAGTGCTTCTAGTACTAACACTTAACAATTTACAACAATATTAACTATCTCTACTACGCTATACACCAGACAGAGAGAGAGAGAGAGAAGAAAAAGGAATAAGACTGCGAATAAATCGTCCAGCACTAAATAAATACCGGATGAATGAATTTCTTTGCATTTTTATGCAGCCTGCTTGCTGCGTGCTGCTATTATTTATAAATCTGTGGTGAAAAGGGAAAACAGCATAAGTCGACTTAAGATGGAAAATATTTTATCACATATTTTTCATTATAAATAACAAACTGTTGAGAATTCTCAAATAATTTTTATAATTATATGATATATCAAGAACGATCGATCTTTGACTTGAATACATAGTTTTCTGAAATATTACTATAATTTCTAGGATTTCTCCATTCAAAACTGTCAAACTCACACAACATGGTAATGCACTTGAGCGGTTACTCCTTTTCACCACAGAAATGTTGTGTGTGTCAAAATCCTTGAGTGGAATTTCCATGGATTGTTGGTCGTACGCCGCTGTGGTTAGCTTAATCTATTTATATGGTTTCGTTTCTACTTCGATTATTTCTCCTGCCACTAGTTACTATGTACATGAAGTTTTTCCGCAGCCTTACTTAAATACTTTTCTTTTTTTCTTTCCTTTCTTTCTTTATAAGCTGTTGTGTTTTTCTTTTAGTCTAAGTTGTTGTTGTTGTTTTCATTTCCTTTCTATTTCTACTTACTTTATTTATTTTCGGTCTGACCCACATACTCGTACGACGACTACATATAGTACAGTTTGAGATTTTAAGTATGTATTTTGGTATTTCGTGTCTCTTCGCTCGTCCCACCCTGTTTGGCTGTTTGGCTACCCACCTACCGAATGCTCCTGCTCCTGCTGCTTCTGCCGCTACTCATCCTCCCTACTCATTCGCTTGCATTTACTTATAATGTAAGCTCTTTGCGTTGTTTTTGTATTTCTTGCTTTTTGTTTCGCATTATGGTTTTATTGTTTTACTACTACAAACGAGCACAAATTTGTGATTTTTACGTGTTTGATTTTTCACTTTACTTTGGCATTTTCCTCTTGCATACTCATATTTTCTTTTTGGTTTTCAGTTCTTTTATTGTTTTTTGTTCTTTGTGTTCTTGTTAAAAATAACTCTAACGTTTTAAATGTTTGACAGCTGGAAAAATGGAAAACTGTCAAAAAACATACAATCACACATTCAGACACACACACACACACACATACATTCGTACATTAAAACTATTAAGTATGCGGCATTTTCGAAAAGGAATCTTTGCAGTTCATCATTTTCAATGTTCCCAATGTTGTGTTCCCTTTTTGCTTCCCTTTGAAATGAGTGATTTGCGAGGGAAGCTGAGCCTTGTCGAGTGGGGGAATTCGGGGTGAGGGTGAGTTATTTTCACTCAGGCGACAAAAACTATTCTATTTATAAATTTTTGGATTTTTGGCTTAGAAACATTGCCGTTGCCGTTGTCGTTGTCGTTGCTATTCAAATTTCACCACATTAAATGGTACAATATTATGAAAATATTGTCAATTTTGTTGTCGTTCGTTATGATCGGCAATTAACATATTTTCAGTTGAATTGTTTTGACACATTTTTGTTTAGACTTTGCAGTTAAAATTTGGCAAAAAGAAAAAGCCGAAAGAAAACTAAAGCCAGTAAAGCTTTATAAAAAACATCTGAAATAACTACATATAATTTTCCACTCAAAATTTCAAACGCTCTAAGATGGAGAGACAAAGAGTTTGGGTACTATCAAAATAGCCTTAACCTTCAGATTCCAAAAGATCCTTTGCTAGTCTCGAGTTTTCTAAAAATTTATCTGGCTATGTTTTTAGCTGTAGCGTTGTGGTAGAACGTTGGTCTGTTACGCAGAGTGTCCGGAGTTCGAATCTCGGCACAGGCAAAAGTAAAGTAAAGTAAATAAAAGATAATTTTTCTACACGGCACCACCTCTTGACAGGCAATGGCTACCTAGGAAAATAAAAACTGCCTATCAAAAGCTTTTCACCGGTCAGATTCGGCACAAAACTGTAGGTCCCTTCCATTCATATAAAAATATAACACGCACGACATGAGTGAATGCGAAAAAGCCCGGCCTAGGCCCTCCATGATTTTCTATGTAGATATAAGAATTAACTAAATACATACACATACGAGTATGTATGTATGTGTGTAGATAACTGCGTACCTTTTTAATTATCCTGACAAGAAGTCTACACAGAACATTTCACAATTAATCATTTTTATTTTTCTAATTTCCTTTTCCTTTTGCTTTTGCCTTTTATTTTTAGTTTTTCTCCTTTCCTTTCAACAATCAACAAATACTTACTAATGAGTTCGTTTTGAGCTTTCCTGTTTTTGTTTTACTGTTGTGTGGTTTGTGCTAACTCACAATAGTGACAAAGGGAGTTTTTAGTTAATATTTCAGTAATGCTAGTTAGTAAATATGTAGAAGGTAGTAAGTATGTAGTAATATACGCGAATAGTTGTACCAGATATCCTTGACCTGATTCGTGGGTTGTGAGTGAGACGTTGTCATGCTTTTTAGGTGTAACTTAAATAAACTCATAAACATATGTACAGACAAACAAACAAACAAACAAACCAACAAACAGGCATACATACATGCTACGAAAATATAAGACGAAGAAGCAAGCGAGAATGCAACGAACAAGTTTCAGAACAGCAAAATATAAAAATTTAGTAGCAATTCTTAACTTTTTCCCCTTTAGTTTTGTATATTTCCTTTGTGAGAATTTTAAAAAACCTTGACCGATTTTTGGTGCTTCAACACATCGAAAACGAAACGAAACAAACGAATAAAGCCGCTACTGCCAGCCAGCTACCCATCATACCATATAGTACAAGCAAGCACATATGAGATGGTAGTTAATGTATTCGTGTACTAGATATACTACATACTACGTATGTTCATATGGAGTAGTAAAGGAAGAAGAAGACGAGCAACAAGAGTTGAATAAAATACTATAGAAAACTAGACTGCTTCTACTGCTTTTTACTCTTACAGCTGCCCCGGTAAAATGCACTCTGTATCGCTTTGTAGGTGTACCTACACACGTTTCAGGTGTCTAGGTACGCTTAAAAATACCTATATTAAGAATACTATGTATGTATATTAAAAAAAATCGCATTAAATTGATTTTGCTTCGCTTGCTTGCGTTATTTAATCCTTTTCTCTAGTTTTTTTAACCTACCACTGCATGCAAATTTATGTAGCGTTTGTCGTTTTTACGTTTCTACGAGGGTAGATTAATAAGTACCCGTGTTATGAATGGAGAGGCAAGTTTTTCACAAATTTGTTTGCCCTATTTTTCAACGTAATTTCCTTTTAGTACAATACACTTTTCCCAACGTTTCTGCCATTTCTTTAACCCCTCCAAAAAATACAATTTGTCAAACTCTTCAAAATACGCTTCTGTCTCGACGATAACCTCCTCGTTTCAGTTGAATTTTTACCCCTGACCCATGTTTTCATGTTGAGGAACAGAAAGAAGTTGCAGGGAGCCAAGTCGGGCGAGTACGGTGGGTGCGGCAGTAATTCGTAGTTCAATTCATGCACTTTGCCGTATCCGCTTGTTGTCCACCGTAAGCAATCGCGGCACCCATCGGGCCGACACCTTTCCCATGCTTAACCTATCATGTAAAATATTAATTACCGTTCCGTACGACAATCCTACGGCCTCTGCTACTTTGCGCATTTTCGTTCGGCGATCAGCGAGAATCATGTCGCGGACCTTTTCAACGATTTCGGTAACCACTTCTGCCGGGTGGCCAGGGCGCTCCTCATCAAAATCAGATGTACGACCACGTTTAAATTCGTTGAACCAATATTTTACGGTTGTCATAGATGGTGAAGGGTCCCCATAGACAGCATCCAACTTCGCTTTTATTTCTTCGCATGTTTTTCCATCCAAAATTAAAAAGCGAATTACGGATCGTTTTCTCTTTCCATTTTATCGCGAAATACTAAACACGTGTGATACTAATGGCTGCCAAATAAAAAATAACCTATGAATCAGTTTGAAATTTAGTGTGGTGCCGTGTGCCAGATGGCAGTACACGACGGTAGCCAACTTCCCTCAGCAACGCCACCTGTCTTCACACACGGGTACTTATTGATCTACCGTCGTACATTGGCAGCGGTAATGGCGGTGACTTTCTGCTGCTTGCTACACGGTGGTAGTTAGTTGTCGCTGCGCTTTTCCGGATATCCATCATGCATGTATTTGCATAGCAGCACCGTAAATTGCATCCACTTAAATATTGGTTAAGCTCTTTGATTTATGAGCATGAAATGTTCATCAAGCGTGCCACGGCAGCATTGAGCGAACGCCTGAGCACTGAAGGGAAATGCATCATGATCCACATTTCATTTATTTAAGTTTATAAACTTATTTTTTTCCTTTTATCGTAGTATTGCATAATACATAAATAATACACAGTTTGTGTGGGAGAGCGAGAGTAAGTGGAAAAAAGGGACAAATGTCTTGAAAAATGTTGCTGATTCAAATGAGCATTGGGCATTTAGCTACTTTCACTTTTTTTGCAAACTCAGCAACAACTCGAGTATTATTGATGGTAATATCCATTCCAACTAATGTATTTGCCAAACGCTAAGTAACAAATAGAGTATGCAGCGGGACCCCATTTATCTTCAACCTTGTTAAAGTTCAAGCATCTTATGCAGATATCATCGGTTCAGTTTTTCTATTGAAATGCTAGAATCTACATTTTCAACTTATACATTAGAAACACTTTTTCAAGGATGGGACAATAGCTAAGAATTTATGGCGTTGCTCTTTAGGTTTTGCATAAGGAATAATGTGAATGTGCCAAATGTATGGCGTCAAATGCCATTGTGATGTGACATTTATGTTGTAGACAGAGAAATGGTTTACAACAAACAATGGAAAGACAAACATGTCGGGCAAAGATGAAGATTATGAAACACCAATTTCTGGAATGTTTGATCTTGCGTTTTGAGAGGTGGACAAAAGCAAATGGCGACAAATGTCATTGTAATGTGACAGATAGAGAATTAGTTGAAAACAAGCAATGGAGTGATAGACACCTCCATATCATCAATTTGGTGCCAAAATGCCTTAGAACGAGGACACATGTGCATCCACTCATGAGTTGGTCGTTATTTTCTTTTAGTGTCACAACAACCCATGGAGGGCCTTGGCCGAGCTTTTCCCATCCATTCATGTTGTGCGTGATATTTGTATAAGAATGGAAGGGACCTACAGTTTAATGCCGAATCCGAACGGCGAATTGAAAAGCTTTTCATAGGCAATTTTTACTCTTGTAGGTTTTCCATTGCCTGCCAAGAGGTGGTGCCGTTTAGAAAAATAGTTTTTTCTACTTTTTGATTTTGCCAATGCCTAGATTTGAACCCCGGACACTCTGCGTAACAGTCCAGCGCACTACCACTCCACAACAGCTACCACCGATATCATTTTTTCAACTTAATGTCATAAATTTTACTTATACCTTCAAATAAACTTTCCAATTCAGATTATGGCATTACTATTACCACACCTTGTATGTACATACTTATACGAAAGAGCAAACTGGTGTAATAATATTTGAGGTTATCAAACGACAAGGTTTAGCATAAAACTTGTGCATACTCAACAGCGCAATGCTCAATAGTTTGCGTTAAGTGCAGCAATGATTATATCAAAACGAAAAAGGACGAACCTTCTTCAACTACATTTTATTATATTACAGTAATCTCGGTTAATTGAACCACGTTTAATTGGGTTCACCGTTTAATTGCGTCAAAATGCACTAAAATTTCTCGGTTAATTACTTTCACCTTGGTTAATTCACGCATAAAAAGTTCATTTTCACCGATGCAATTAAGCGGGTGTCACTGTATCACATTTCATTATAAATTCACTTAAATTCCATTAAACTGACTCACAGTCATTCTTCATTGCTCATAATCTTAAAGTACTGGAAACAAATGGAAAAAATAGCTGCACAATCTCCAAAATAAAACTGATAAGGGTGCGGTCGTACTTGCTTATTGTAAAATAGTGAAAAGGGGAATGATGAATGGCTGTAAAACTAAGAGGGCTTGACTCTACATACATACATAACATTACATACATACAAAATAATAGCAACAATAAGAAGTAACGTTTCTGGTTTGCGTTTGTTTGTTTATTTATTTGTTGGTGGAGGTGTTAATCATTTGCAACTACAAAAACACTAGTGGAATACAAAAGAGAACAAATGCAAGACAGCAACACAAACAAAAAAATGAAGGAAAGTAAAAATACATACATATGTATAAACATTTTTACATACAATACGAAAATACGAAAGTAGCTGAGAATTTGCACCTTACCTCACGTAAGTACTCGTATGTGGTACATACGATGGCAAATGTGGTGTGGTGATGTCGATGACAAAGACGCAGTAAAAAGTAACATTGAGGAGCATCATTTGAGTCACCGCAGACACACACACACACACACACACACTCACACATTAACCCACTCACCGAATAGTGGGTGCTATCACACCTCATCATCAACATCATAAGTACGAGTACATACAACTAGTCTTGCAGTAATATGTACAACCACATTTGCTCAAGTGGCTCATTCACCTGTCGACGAGTCGACGACTCGCTGGCTGCTGACTGCTACCCATTGGTATCAGAGCTTTGCAGTAGCAGCAATCAGGCAAGCAAGTAAGAAAGCAAACAAGCAGTAAGTGCATACACACTCGTTCGTACGTGTGTAGGTGAGTGTGTTTTGCTACTACAAGTGAGATAAAAATTTTATTTCAAAAACAAAGCAGCGACAGAAAAAATTAAAAAAAAAGAAAAATGAAAAGAAATTCAATTAGTTATGTTGCATGCACCGCAACGCTGCCACTATTTCACCATTCATTAATTGTAGCGATAATTTCTTAAAAATGAAAACAAATCGAATCAAAATGTTTCGTATATTTCGTTAGTTTTCAACAAATTTTATTTCTAAGAATCGATTGGCTATTTTTTTTTATTCTGCTCTACATTTTGTTATTTGCAAATATTTCATTTAATGATTGCAGCAAGCAGCAAGTTGCAAAAGCAACAATAAAAAAATAGCAACAGCATGGAAGGAAAATTCAATTTAAATTGGCACAAGGTTTAAAATGCCAAATAAACTGACAATGAGTTGCTGTGGCCGTTGCCGTTGCCGTTGCCGCTGCTGCTGCAGTGTCTTCGTTTTCAATTGTACTTTATTGTTTGATTTTGTTTTCTTTTGCCGTTGAAATGCAACTAATTAGTAGTAATTATTTGGGTATTCGTGTGTTTCAATTGGTTTTTGTTTTACTGAATATCAATTTAACTCACAAAAAACAAAAAATTTTATAAAATTTATTAAATGTAGTACATACTATATACAAACGTTGTAAAATTTTTCCAAAATTGGTATTGTTTGGACCTTGGTGCGTATGAGTTATGTATGATTCCAGAAATAACTTTAAAAAGCAAATGTATGTGAAAAGTGTACAGAAATTCACTTTAATATGAATTGGAAGTTATCAAAAACTCTTGGTCGAATCTGTTGGAAGCACGTTTTAATCACTGACAATTGGATAAATCTGGAAATATAAGACTCACCAGAAGCTTTGAGTCGAATGTATGATGTAATGAAAATAGGATGAGTATGGCGTTCACTGCCACTACAACCTCTTCCACGTAATATGATTGTGTTCACTGAGGCCATTGCCATTACCCTGAAGAATGCTGCGAAAGGAATTACATGGGACTAATGAAGCTGTTTAAGTTCTCAGCAAATATTACTTTACAGCTGTGAAAGACATCGAGGTTCGTTGTATGAATCTCTGGAGCTGGAGTGAAAGAGAAGTCCAGAGACTGGCGGCAGAACGACTCGAATAAAGACGATTCGTTGTGGCCCTTTGTTGCTTTATGGTACTATAGGAATGAAATTGGCAAGCAAAGTGAAGTTTCTCAGAGTAGTTTAAGATCATATCTACTCAATTGATACGCTTTGAATATGTTTATAATTTTTTATTTTTTTTATTTAGTTCACATACTGAAGAACTTGGCCTGGTCTATTTGAAACTTCATTTCGTGGAATGTATTTAAATGTTAAGGTGAGCTTTAAAATATGTTTCACTGTTATACAGTCATGGATGCTGGAGCGATTAACGTTAGTTTTAACCAACATTTATTGTATCTAGATCGACTGGATGCAATGGGGTAATGCATACTATGAGCTGCAGTGGTGTGTATAATGACTGGGTTCGATACTAGTGGCAATCGAAAGAATCAAATATAGAAAATACTAATTTTTCTACACGGCACCACATTTTGAGTAAACCTTATATGAAAAGTAAAGTAAAGACTGGCGGAGAAAATTTGTTCAATTTGCCATTCGGCATAAAACTGTAGGTCCCAACTTTTCCTAAGCATTAGTTAGTTGAGCTGGGAGATCTTTAACGTGTAAATTTACACCAACCGATTCGATGATTAACATAAAATTCCACATAACAAATGTAACATCAATCAGTGGTATAACAAAAAGTGAATACATTGTTAATAATAGCCAGCGAACTAAGTAAATAAATAACTGACAATGTAAACAGCTAAATATACTAACTTGTCTGCTTATTATCTGTCAGTGTGTGTCTGTGAAAGCTAATATTCATTTTGTTAGTTACGCTAATGAAAATGCATACGCTTGAGAGCACGTGAACGTGAACCAGCAGCTAACACAACTGCTAACAGCAATGGTAGCAACAACAACAAGCACAACTAGATTTCTAATTGTAAAATAAATGTTGTGCCAGAAGAGTTAAATGAAAAAGCGTTAAAAAAAAGCTGTTGAAATTAGATTGAAATTCTGTTTCGGGACCACACAAACAACAACAATAAATAAATGAGCAAACATAAACCAGCAAACAAACAAACACATATATAAAATAAAGAAACAGTCAACACAAAAGAGGTGATGGTGGTGGTGGTGGTGGTGGTGACTATAGACGGAAGAGGGGTGGCAAAAAGGTTATACGGCCACACGTTTGTGCATTGAATGAATATTATCACTCACTTGAGTAGTGTTTGCTTGAGTGTGTGTGTGTGTGTGTGTGTGTGTGAGTAATCAAGTCAATGTTTCTGTGTACTAGTGTGTGTGAAATTGAATTGAATTGTAGCGTGTGGGTGGCTTTGGTTTGGCTGATGGCAAAGCAAGGCTATTGCAATTTTAGTTATTGTTGTAGTTTTTCGCAATTAGTGTTAGTGTGTGAGTGTTTGTTTTTGTTTCGTATATGCTTGAAGATACAAACAAATGCGGTGCATCTAAGTCTGTAGCAGAGCAGGTGCAAAAATCTTTGTGAAGAGATGCAGATGGCATTATAGGGAAGAGTATTGTTCTGTGGTCCGGATTCAAGTTTTCTTCTTCTACCGGAAATACGAACAATAAATATTGTGGAATTTAAAATGTATTATATTTGAAATTTTAGTTATTAAATACCCATCGTGTTATACTTATTTTTACATTAATGGAAGGGACCTACAGTTTTATCCCGAAGTCGAAGGGCGGAGTGAAAAGCTTTTCGTAGGCAATTCTTATTGTCGTAGGTTTGCCACTGCCTGCCAAAATGTGGTGCCGTGTAGAAAATAATAGTTTTTCTTACTTTTTCATTTTGCCTGTGCCGAGATTTGAACTCCGCACACTCTGCGTAGCAGGCCAGTGAATTACCAAATACTCAACAGCGACAACATTTTAATTGTCATCTGATGACTTGATCCGGAAGAAGGTAGAATACGTTCGGATACACGTTCGAAATAAGCTAAAGCAATGCATAATTGATTGTTTTTAACTTATTAATTTAAATCCCCAGTTGTTGTGCTCTAAAAGATTTATGTACATTTTTTTTGCACTAATGTTGATATGTTTTTAAAAATAAATAAATAAATTTGTTTTTATTAGGTAATTAACGTTTGGGCCAAGATACACACTTTTCCCCTACATAGTAACAAAACTGAAAAAGCTAAAAAAAACACAATACAATAACAACGAGAACAACCAGAATACTACAATATGTAACAACAAAAACAGACTGCGCAGTAGTAGAACGATTACAGTGGCTTTGGCAATTGTTGTGGGTAGCATTGAAATGTTTTCAAGTAAAACTTGACGGTATTTAAAAGAAAAACAAATGAGAATGCATATTCACAATAGCTAAAACAATATTTTAAGTACGATCGTATACGAACATAAGATACTCGAGTCAACTATTTAGGGTCAGACTAGCGTTCGCGTTACAAATAAATGTGCGGCGATTATCCGTAACGCGACTAGCGGATCGAATAGAGGAGAGTTACCAATAGAAGAGGTTAGTCCAGACCGTGAAAGACAATAAGGTGTTGCCAAAGACTGCCTCTAAATAAACCTTACACCTTTCCTTAATACTGTAGCATAACAAAAAATAACAACGTTAATTTTAGCTTGCTAAATTGATTCACAATAAATAAAATATTGTTGGTATGCTTATAAATAAATATTATAAAAAAACATGCATATTTGAAATGAATTAAAATTTATGTGTGTTATGTTATTCCCAACAATATGTAATGCTGTTGCCTCCCATCAACCTCGATCATTGCTAATGCGACAGGCAAGAACACTAAAAAAAAAATAAAATGTTGCTCATTAACGTCATTTCGCGACAATGAGCACAGCCGTCGTCAACAAATTTGAGTAAAATTTGTTTTTTGTTGTTGGTTTTTGTTTTTTGAAATATTTTCTTTGTTTATTTTGGCAAAAAAACAAAACACAATAAATAAAAGAATATCACCGAATTAAAATTTGTTCTCGTTCGTTTTATGTATTATTGAAATTCGTGTCTAAAAACTTTTTGCGAATTGCGGGAGCAAATGAACAACAGCGTATAGCGCCGTCAACAAGATCACGCAAATCGTGGTGGTGGCGGCATCACAAACAGGCATATACTCACATTCATACATACAGCTGTACCCTGCAGCGGGAAAATGAGTTAGTAAAAACAGCACATAGAGGACCTAGACCGAGCTTTTCGCATCCACTCATGTTGTGCGTGTTATATAATATGTTCTTGAATGGGCCTACAGCTTTATGTCGAATCGGAACGGCGAAGTGAAAAGCTTTCCTTATGCAATTTATAATCTTATATTGGTTGCCATTGCTTGCCATTGGTGCCGTGTAGAAAAAGTGCTTGTTTACTTTCTATTTTGTCTGTGCCGAGATTTGAACCAACTACGCAACTACGGCGACCACTTTCAGCGATATATGTACCATATAGTGATCATATACAATATTACAATATTAAAATATTCACTTATATGAATTTTTGAAATAATCGATTTCACTCGATCTGTTTTGACTCTCCACCCTCGCCTATAAATGCTTTTGTTATTTTTGAAATATTTTTTACATCTCTCCATTGAATTTTTGTACTATTTCTTTTTTATATGTACCCACAGATGTATTTGTAATAAATTATGAATTGTAAATTGAATTGTTTTATTATTTCTGAATTAGTATAGATTTAGCCGGTATAAAACTAGTGTAAATGGAGCTAGAAAAACTACTCTGTAAAATTCCGTCCGAAACTAGTTTGACACGATATCAAAACATACAATACTAATTCAATAGCTAGCTCAAAAGTTATCGTTGATAGGACAATTGTCTTTTCGTAGGACATCAGCATGAAAAAAATAGTAGGTTTCGTGTAGGAATGATGGAGGAATGAACCAGCTGTGGTTTTGTTTTAGCTAGTTAAAAAGTTAGCTTTTGAGCGATTTGGATATGCTGCAGGGTAATTAATGTTAACAACGACTACCAAACCAAAATTTTAACGGGAGAAACAAAGGAATTGACCGAAAAGATACACACGAAATAACACGCAGTGCTTGTGCAGGGTTGCATTTGCCTATATATTAAGAAGGGAATGCAAATTGAGACATAACTGTATGAATGTATTTGTACGAGTATGTAATATACGTGAATATTTAGTTGAGCAATTTAAAAGACATTTCCGGTCACATTTGAGATATATGTACACACATTGTACATATTGTATAAGCATTTTGTTGGTTAGAATGTATATATCTTAGAGCAAAGATTGCCAACAACTTTCAAGGGAACAAGATTTAGTGCTTTGTATCACAATAATAGGGGAATTCGTCATAGTCATGAAAAATTTCCCTTAGTGTAAATATCTAAATACATATAATAGTACATTCCGATATGTCACTGGTTTAATGTTAGGTTACTTTGGAGTGTTTGTTTTCGAATTGAAGATCTTTTTTTTTTTACCAACTTATCACTTTTTTTGAACCATTTTATTGCTTGGAGAAACTTGAACTTGTTTAAATCTAGAATGTCATCGGATTCAAGGTCAGGAAAGTTACTGAAAGAGAGTTGGTCTAACGAAGCCAGTCTTATTTTGGCATTAGCTAGGCAGCTCTTTAGAGCTAAATGCCATTAGTAGGTAGAGCTAATCTATTGGCATGTCTATACAAGCCTATTTGTAACAACGGCGCGAGTTAATACTGCAACTCCGTTGTTAACAGAATGCATTGATACTTAAATATGTTATCGTTTTTAACTTCATTGGGTTGTAGTAGCTCTACATTAGTAAGAGAGCTTTTGTTTTGAACCAACCTTATATATCAACTCAAACATTTATTTTTCCTTTCAATTCACTATTAAAAGGATTATTTATAATTGGAAATTATTCTGTGACCGAAGCAATCGCCAAGGGCAAACGAATAGGAGGAGATCAATAGCAGACTCCACAAAGCCAGAGCTACGTTTATCGTTTCTAGGAGAAGAAAACTAAGCTAAATTTGTTAGACTTCATTGAAATGTATAGTAGTCCAAAATAACCCGTGTGAAAATTGCAAACTTTGAGCAATTACCACGCCTATCTCCCACATATTCAAGGGCAATATTAAAGAAAATTAGTGAAGCAAATTTAACCCAATTCAGTTAAATCACAATTAGCTTTCCATCATTGGTAATAGCCACGTCTCCCTCCCATATACTTAAGTAAAATATTCAAAGGAAATATTTCATTATAAAACCATCAAACGAGTGTGGGTTTTATCCGGCTCATGATTCGTTTGTTTGCGAGCATATGTTTGTAATAAATGATCTCAATAAACAATATACCTCATCAATTTATTAAAATATGAGGTTAAAATAACCGGTTAACCGGTTAATTCCTACTAATATAGCACGCACAACATGAATGGATCCGAGAGCTCGGCTTGGTACCATTAAAGAAGAAAAATAATCTGATTTCAGAATATATTTATTTATAGGCGGCAATAGTTGCCGCCAAGCAAAAAATAAAAAACTAAAAACGAGAAAGCAAGAGTATTTTTAGTCACTCGCAACAGATTTTAGCACACTTTCAAGAGAGTAGAACGCATTTACCCCCGAGTCAACTGTTGCCAATGTGGTATCGACCTTACGAAACATGTTGGGGCAAAATTGTGAATACCTCTATGTAGATGTTTACACTGGCATGAAATGCTGAGCGAAAGAGACAAGTAGTAAAGAAAGGCAATAAGGGCTTTCTTACTTCTCTACCTCAGTCTCTCTCGTACAGATTTCATACATGTCCAGCACTTGATCACTTAAAGGCAGTATATCTAAATTGAATTAAAAAAGAGAGCACAGCACCCACCTACCAATAAAAAAAACATGTAATTAAATATTTATTTCAATTATGAATATGCTGTGTTAGACAAAAATTGCCGATTACATTTTCACAATTCTAATAAAATTGAATAACAAAAAAATTAATTTTGCAAACACATTTTGCGCGAATGATCAACACAAAGAGAGTGAGAGTGAAAATGAGAGTTTGCCAAGATTTTTTGTTTTTGCAATTATCTGCGATCCGCAGCGCACTCTATTCTATTATACCGAGGACAGGGATGCCAACATAAATTTCATATTCTCTGAATTGAGCAAAAAATTCCCCGATTTCTCTTCGAATTCCCCGCGACACAACAAATTATTTCCCACCGATTCTGCATACTAAATAAACTTGCTATTATGTTAAAAAAAAAAACGCGTTTGCTGGAATAACATAATTAAATCATATTTTTCTTTCAATTACCTAAGAGTTGAGTTATTGATTATGTAAATCGGATACCGCCCCTATATTGTAATATATCTTCTTTTTTTTAAATAAATAAAAACACGAATTTCAACCAGCTGGATATTTACCCTTTCGTTTAGTGCAATAAACATGGAATTTATCACATTTAGTTGATTCATAAGGTGTCGTATTGTCGTAGTGTTGTAAAATATTGTACGAAACCGCCACCTTGTGAATAGGCAAAATATTTAAATTTCACTACAAAAAAGAAAATTTTCCAAATCTCACAAAACTTTTGGCATCCCTGGCTGTGGGCGTCAAATTTTAATATCTATTAACCTCTGGAAACTTAACAATAAAAAGCAATAACAATTTATCACATTTATCTTTAGCGATTCGGCGAAATATGAAGAGTAAGAATAACACAACAAAAAAGAAAGAAGCAACACAGCGTAAACATCTGTGAGTCGCATACACAAGCGCTGAGGTAGCGACAACGACGGCGACAATTGCCATACATGCAGAGAACGTTAACACTTCGTTTCTTTTCCATATCAAAGCAAATAAAAAAGGGTTAACAAAAAGCATCGTTATTGGAATGAAGTTAAGAAGAGTGGGTAGGTAGGTAAAAAAAATTGGTTAAATCAGTTAAAATAACGAAAGGCATATTTACAAAATTCTTTCGTTTTTCGGGCTTCATTTCATTGAGAGTAAATTATGTAATGAATATAAAACGTACCCGCTTAGAATGCAGCATAAATTATTTGCATATGCAAATGCAGGGTGCGCGTCAGCAGTAACCAGCCGGAGCATTCAATTGGAACTGCTGCTTTTTGAAACTCGTTGGCGACGGCGGCGCTTAAACAATTTATTATTCTTGTTTCCTCCAAAATTCTCACAGTATATTTGTGTGCTCCTTTTTTGTTTAATAATTTTTGCTAATGCTGCGTTTCTTCGTTTTTTAAATTCGCGATCCGCGCCCTGTTTTCTGCTTTTGGGTGACGGCGGCGTCAACTCACTGGATGTAGTACGTCCAAATTAATTCGTTCGCTTATTGCATTACAGGGTGTTGTTAGAAGTTTTTGAAAGAATAACAACAATATTAAAACACCGTACTTTTGGTATTTATGAATGATAATTATATTTCGTTTTTACTTATTACAAATCAAAGATAGTGAGTGACTAAAAAACGCCCGTTGCATTAATCACTAGTATCTAACATATTCTTCTTTACTTATCGCACGGTTTTCCAACTTCTTATACAGACGCGTTTCTTCTTTTTCACGTTTAGCGTGTACAATGTGGAGTAGTAATGATACACGACCAGAAGATAAGAAGAACGCCAACGACAGAGGCGTAAAGTTGGCTGCCGAAAACTAAAAAGCAACAACAACGACAATAAACATAACAACAAAGTGAGTGAGCATTTGATTTAGGTGTGAGTGTGGGTGGGCAGCAGCAACGATGGCGGCGGTGTTGGCTTTAATGATTGTGTTGGTGTTTTGTCAGTTGAAGAGATGGGTGGAGTGGGGGGCTCACATTTGCTGCCACTAAATTTGACACTGTATTTTTTTTCTTTTATTTTATTTTCGTTGCTCTCTCTCTCTCTCTTTCTTTCTCTATCCCACTCTCTTGAGATAGTATTTGCTGAGCATGCCAGACGTTTCTGAAAATTACACAATTTGACTTTTAACTTGGTTTTTTTCTATCAATTTTACACATTTGCACTGTGTAGCAATAAAATATTTTTAACTTTCATTAGATATTGGTATTTAGTTGGTATATTTTAAATATTGTAGGTCTGCAAATTTCACTTATTTTTCTGAGCCATCACAACACACCACTCAACAGAGAAAAACAGCCGTTCACAAACGGGAGACGAGACCGACTGATTCGACGACTTCGTACTCATGGTCAGTGATGAGACTAAAATATTTTCGACTGTGGTAGATTTGGAACAAAAGTTGTGGTAGAAAATGTGGGGGAAATGTACTAGATTTAAAATTAAACAAAATTTTTCGAATTTATTACATTAATTTACTCCATACATCAAAATAGTAGTAAAAGAAAAGAAAGGGTTTTCATTACTTCAGTCACTAATGTTTATTAGGGTAAGTCCGCGATTGCCATGATGGGAAAAACTGATGATGCAGTTTTATTGTATGGGTCAAAATAAACTTTTTTTTTTTTAGTCCATTGTGTGCGAATCGAGGTGTCCCATTCTGGACGTGCAGTAAAAAATGTAACGCCTGATGTAAAATCCTTTTATTTTCACCCATGGAATAAAACTTCCCCGTTAGATTTTCCCGCCATTGATATCGTACAACTGGTAGTCGGTTTCACTTTTTTGTCTCTATATTTGCAATAGAAAATGCCGGGTCATGTAGCAATACCGCTATATCAAACATGTAGTAGATTTGGAACCATCGGTGCCATAAGTACTTACTAACAACCGATGATCAGTCTTGGGCGCCTCTCTAAAGCTTCGTAAGTCGCCTCTACTATAAGCGCGCTGGCGCCAGTTTTTAAGGTCAATTGCAGTTAGGTACCCCTTTACCTGGTGTTTCCAACGTAGATTAATTCATCTTCTGCGTGTTCCTCCACTCTTCTAGCCGGAGCGCCTTCTATTCGCTGAATATATGCTTGACTATACCAGTTTTGGCGTACAGCTCATGGTTCTAGTACGGTTCCAAAAGTGGCAACAATAAAAAAATGTAGAAGTGAGGTGATTTACAATTGTTGAAAAGTCCCATCACTGTTTCGCTTCTTTTGTAATTGGCGGACAAAATACGAAACATTTGCAACCATGTGCTGTGAGCTTATACTTTTTTCTTTTTGTTTTGAACCGTCATTGTTGTTGTTAACCACACTTTGGTTAGCCAGAGATACCAACCTCGTTTCTAGATTTTATGAATTCAATCAAACTGAAGCATTGCATTTTTGTATCATTAATTCTTAAAAAGTTTGAAATCAAAGTATAATTTGCAAGCTCAATAAGAATAAGAAAGATTTATTAATGGGCACAGCGAATATAAAATCAAAAAAGGATAATACAAAATGCTTGTAAATAGAGAAGGATGTACGGAATTTACATCATGTACTTGTTATTTTTCTCCGAAAGATGTTTCGATGAACGTTTTGCATCCAAAAACAGCGAATGCACATCATTGATGTCATCCTTGGTGATTTGTGTACGCCCATTGACTTTGCACATTTGATGTGCTGGTGTAAGCAGTTGCACAGAGTAGCGCAGTGTCGAGGTGCTTCCAATTTCACTCAGACGCGTAAATGCAGCCTCTTCCAACTGCAAACCCTCAGTTTGTGCACGCAATTTTATGATTTGTTCCATTTCAGTAGATGAATAAGGAAGTGTGCGTATGATGAGCAAACGATCGAGCAGATCAAGTGGAATGCCATGAGGAGAGACGATATCGGTGGTGCCGCTGCAAGTGAGGAGAGGAATGAATAAATAATTTGCTTGGATTTGAAACCATCACTTACCGAATACTGCAACGTCCGCGATTAGTAGCAAAAATGACAATTGGTGCAATTGGTGATTCGAGTGATTTATGCAAGTAAGTGAATGTTTCCAAATCAAGCATGTGTATTTCATCGATAAAGAGCACACCTGGCACTAATTCTGCAATGCCTTGATCGATGTATTTGTTGACCACTTTATTTATTTCCATGCGGAGCTTATCTGTAGATCGAAGAAAAAAAAATTTATATTTTCATTAAATTTGTGGATAAACTATCGTCCCACTTTACCTGTAATTTCTGTTTTCTTCGGTTTCATCAACTGTCCCATCATTGACAGCACATCTTGTCCACCCTGAGGACGTGCGTTTGCCACATCGAGGTCGTGGAGCGTTACATCCTGTATGACTTCTTTCTTTTTGTGTACCTCTCCTTTTGGTAATGGTACGTATTCTTCGGTTTCCAAATCGAATTCTGTTGCAAACGTATCACTGCGTCCCTGACGCTTAACGGCACCGCTATTCGCTTCAATGTAGATAACATCACCCACTTCGACCTTCTCCTTTTGCAGCGCCTCAAAAATACTAGGATCGAGTTTCAGTTGTTTTGTACCCTTTGCTGTCTTCAAGCCAATCACCACATTACTAATTGTTTTGCCATAACCGCCCATGGGATTTTCAGTTTCAACTGGTGTCAATTCAGTTACTTCTCCCTCGTACACTTCCTTTGTTTCACGTATACGCAAACCAATTGAGCGTCGAAAATTCTCCATCAGCACCTCGGTTTTCTTAATTTCACTGCTAAAAACCTCTGATCCGACCATAGGGCAAAAGGGTACTTTGTTTCCCAGTTCCTGTGCAATGGCGAGAGCTATTGCAGTTTTTCCTGTGCCGGGCGGTCCGGCAAGTAGCAAAGCTCGTCCAGCCATTTTCTTTGATTTAATAAGGTCAACTACAATACCGGCTGCTTCCCGTGCTGCTTTTTGTCCCACTAGTCCCGCAGCTATTGGTAGCGGCGCCCCGCTCTCGTCTAGACCTAATCCTTTTACGTGGCTGTGCGCTGCAATGCGTTGAGTGCGCACGGTGCTTTTGACTTCCTCAATTTTCATTCTTTGTCTTTGTTAATTTTATTCAGGGCTCAACCGAATTATTTCGTTCTTTATTGATCAAACAAATTTCTGAAATAATTCTCACTGACGCTTTTCTCGTCGCATGCTTTTTCGTTGAATTGTCACAAATGACGTTTTATCACCAAGCAACGTCGTTCTCATAGAGGTCAGCTTATGAATGTGTTTAGAGTGCAGGGCTGCCAAAGCATTTTTCTATGATTCAAGATGAAATCGTCAACAACTTATCGATAATTGTCAGGAGGAATTGTTAATTATCAATAATTTACAAGGAGGATTCTATTTATTTAGCTGAACTATAAGTATCCAAGGCTTTATTACATCCAAGGTGAAATATTTCCATCGTCATATGTATTAATGGCAATAGCAGTTAAGAGTAAAACATTAAAATTGGTAGTTATAATTACGAGTATATACTTTAAACTTCTCTTCCTGTAAGAACAGAAGTTCCTTTAAATGAATGGAATTTCAACCCTAAAAAAAATAGTTAAATGTAATTACAAAGAAAGATAAAATATTTATTTGGTACATATTTTTGTATTGATTTTCATTTTCTTAAAACATTTTCTTTATCTATAGTGTTTGGCGTAGAAGAAGAAGATTGAGAAACTGAAAATTTAACTCGTGAATCTCTCATTTGCTTCTTTATTGCATCTTCAGCATAGCGGTGAGTAGTCATCCTGTAACAGTTGATATGTAAGTAAATCAGATTTACGTAATTTTAACAAATTTTTTCTGCACACTCTACTTACGCTGATATAAATTGCCTATCATAACTGAGCTTTCATTCTTTTGTTGAGTTAAAATAAAAGTGTGGAGAAGTTTAACAGCTTCGAACTGTAGTTCTATCTCGATAGCTTCAGAGTAGCTTAAATCTGTAGTGGTATCGATAAATAGGCGTAAAACTTTTACTATTTCCGAGATAATTGCGATTTTCGCTGAAGTCTGCATTATGTTCGCTAAGAAAATATTGATCTAATCAATTGCTTATTGAATACTTGTTAGCATATAGTACGTAAAGTTCTATCGTGTTGACACCACTTCCACTGCTTTCTTGCCACATTCAATTCGAAAGCCGAATCCTTCGAGTCGATACTACTTCTGTAAAAATGTTTTGCTATCCTTTTGCATTTTTTTTAATTATTCAACGTTTACATCATCAAGAATATCCTTTTCTTTTAATGACACAACAGCCCATGGAGAGCCTACGCCGAGCTTGTCGCATCCACTTATGTTGTGCGTGTTATATTTGTACATGCACATTTTTATCGTCTTCAAAATGCATCGCCCACTTGAATAGATTTTTTATTTTTTTTTAAATCGAGCCGCTTTCCCTTGAAAATAAAATTATACCACTCTTTTCTGTACTTACAAGTTGTACCACTTAGTATCTCATATAAGGATTAGAATGTGAAGCGCTGCATTTAAACCTTCCGAAAGAATATTCGTTCGGCTGGTGTAAATGGTTTGCGTTGAACATTTTGTTCGCTATAAAATGTTCAGAAACAATGTTCAGGCGGTGTAAATTATTATATACCCTGAAAGAATGAAAAAATGTTCGTTCGGTATGATCGGACTGAGTTCGCTCATTGTTAGCGAATCCAGTATTGCTGTTGTTGTGTAAATGAAGTATAAAAAGGTAAAACTACTGGAAAAGAAGCAGGCACGTTCAAGGGAGAAATGCTAGGCTTCGTCAAAGTAACACAACTGTAACCCATTTACAATACTTATTTTTAATAAAAATATTTTAATTACAATTAAGAATTTTAAGCTTAGCAAAAATGTTAAACACATTAAAATATATGAGTACACACTCTACAAAACAGGCAAAATAGGTGGGCAAGTGCACACCAGATGCTTATCGCCATAAGCATCATCGATTCTGCCAACAGTGGGCCACATTTTAGCATCAGGTTTCACGAATAACTACAAAAAATGAATAACAATTATATCAAAATAAAGTTAATATAAAATATGTTATTACCGCTGGGAATGCTGCCAATTCGCGGCTGTACGGTCTGTCCCATTTATCCGAAATAACTTGCGCTTGTGTATGTGGTGCCATTTTCAATGGATTAACCGACTTGTCCATGCGCCCTGCTTCGATTTCTGCAATTTCAGCGCGGATCGAAATCATCGCTTCACAGAAACGATCAAGTTCCTCTTTATCCTCAGATTCGGTTGGCTCAATCATGAGAGTGCCAGCGACAGGCCATGACATGGTGGGTGCGTGGAACCCGTAATCCATTAGACGTTTAGCAACGTCGACTGCTTCGATATTGGCGCTCTTCTTAAGATCGCGTATATCAAGAATGAACTCATGAGCGACCAGTCCCGTATTGGCAGCTTTGTACAGTGTTTTGTAATGATTTTCTAAACGTTTTGACATGTAGTTTGCATTGAGAATGGCTACTTGTGTGGCGCGTTTAAGGCCGCGAGAGCCCATCAATTTGATGTATGACCATGAAATTGGCAAGATCGCTGACGAACCGAAAGGTGCCGCAGAAACAACGCCGAAACTGTTATCTTCACTATCAAGCGGACTAATGACAGGATGCCCGGGCAGATAGGGTGCGAGATGAGCCTTAACACCGATGGGACCCATTCCAGGTCCACCACCGCCATGCGGAATGCAGAAGGTTTTATGTAAGTTCAAATGCGATACGTCGCTGCCATAATCGCCAGGACGACAGAGTCCAACTTGTGCATTCATGTTGGCACCATCGAGATACACTTGGCCGCCGTGCTTGTGAATTAAATCGCAAATATCGGCTACTGTCTCTTCGAATACGCCCATTGTAGAGGGGTAAGTAATCATAAGACAAGAAAGATCACGATCGTGCTCGGCTGCTTTATCTCGGAGATGCGCCATATCGATGCTGCCATCTGATAGAATGCGTATTGGTTCTACTTTCATGCCTGCCATTTGTGCGGATGCGGGGTTAGTGCCGTGTGCGGAAATTGGAATTAGGCAAACAGTCCGGTGACCCTCATTGCGATGTTCGTGATAGCTGCGTATGGCACGTAGACCAGCGTATTCACCTTGCGCACCAGAATTGGGTTGGAAAGAGATATTATCATAGCCGGTTATTTCACACAAATCCTTCTCTAGTTCGCGGAACATTTGATGGTAGCCTTGGGCTTGTTCGACTGGTGCAAATGGATGCATGTCGGTGAAGTGACGGAATGAGCACGGTATCATTTCGGTGGTTGAGTTAAGTTTCATGGTGCAGGAACCAAGCGGAATCATTGAATGCACCAGCGAAATATCTTTATTCTCAAGCTGCTTCATATAACGAACCATACGGGATTCGCTGTGGTGCGAACTGAAGATAGGATGCGTGAGATAAGGCGAAGTACGGAAGAATTTCGACTTTTCAATGGAATTGGCTAAGATATCGTGGCCGGCCAGAATCTCATCGAGTGTTCTGCACTTGAAAATCGACAATAAATCATCGACATCCTTAGGACCAACCGTTTCATCTAGCGCAATACTGACGCTTCCATCAACCAAATATCGCAAATTGATATGTTTTTGTTGAGCTCTGGATTTGATTTCGTCGAGATTTATATCAGCCGAGGGCATGACATGTAATGTATCAAAGAAGTTCTTGTTGTTCACAACATGTCCAGCATCCTTCAAGCCCGTTTCTAGTGTCAGCGTAAAGTGGTGAATACGATTAGCAATCGCCTTCAGACCTTCCGGGCCATGATAGATAGCGTACATGGCTGACATATTGGCCAACAATGCTTGCGCGGTGCAAATATTGCTTGTGGCCTTATCACGGCGAATATGTTGTTCGCGTGTTTGTAAAGCTAAACGGTAGGCGTCATTTCCGTCCATGTCACGCGTCACGCCAATCATACGTCCCGGCATAAGACGCACCAAGTTTTGCTTACAAGCAAAGAAACCAGCATGTGGCCCACCATAACCGAGTGGTACACCTAAACGTTGAGAGGTACCAATGGCAATGTCAGCACCAAACTCGGCAGGTGGTCGCAGTAGCGTTAGAGCGAGCAAATCCGTTGCAACCACAACTAAAGTCTGAGAAGCAAATTCATATTTCTAAGTTATTTTTTATCGAAGTATATTTTAAAAAAAACTTACGCCATTTTTCCGCGCTTTTTCCGCAATATCTTCAAAGTCTTTAACATCACCATAAGTATCGGGATATTGCAAGAGTATACCAGAAATCTCGCGGCCTTCTAAATTAGCATTACCAATTGGCCCAATTTCGATTTCTATCTCTAATGCTTCGGCTCTTGTCTGCACTACTGATAAAGTTTGCGGGTGAATCTTATTCGATAAGTATATCTTATTGCGTTTATTGTGTCTAGAAAATAAATATTTTTGTATTATAAAATATCGTTAAAACTGAAATCTTACCTGGTACAAAGACACATTGCTTCTGCTGCTGATGTTCCTTCATCCAATAGCGAAGCGTTAGCTACATCCAATCCCGTCAATTCCGACACCAATGTTTGATAATTCAACAGCGATTCTAGACGACCTTGTGCAATTTCCGGTTGATAGGGTGTGTACTGTGTTGTCCATCCGGGATTCTCAAACATATTTCGCACTATGGTATGCGGCACATGGCAATTGTGATAACCCATGCCAATGTAAGAGCGCCAAATTTGATTTTTCTTTGCAATATCGCGTATGTGACGGATAAGTTCATGTTCGTCTATAATTGTTGGATAAAAGTTTATAAATGTTTTATCTATAATCCCGGGATCAGAAGCAAATTTTTCGTACGAAGAGAATGATGGGCGTTATTCGGAATCATAAAAATTCCTTCGGGATTGAAACCCCTAACCTAATAGGTATATTATGTATTTATACATACTTATGTACTTACTTTACTTTACTTTTAATGGCACAACAGCCCATGGAGGACCTAGGCCGAGCTTTTCGCATCCACTCATGTTGTGCGTGCTATATTTGAATATGAATGGAAGGGACCTACAGTTTAATGCCGAATCCGAACGGCGAAGTGAAAAGCTTTTCATAGCAATTTTTACTCTTCTAGGTTTGCCATTGCCTGCCAAGAGGTGGTGCCGTGTAGAAAAATTATTTTTTCTACTTTTTGATTTTGCCTGTGCCGAGATTCGAACCCCGGACTTACTTATGTAGATATTAAAAATTACAAAAATTCCTCGTCATTGTTCGCCTTTGAATAGAACAGTTTAGAATAGATATGATGATGAAAAATCTTCGAATAAGTTTCTATAACTCAAAAAAATGTTGTCCAAAATCGAGGACTAAGTTCTGACTGCCACGACATAAAAGTGAAGCTTTTCGTTCTAACTGAATAACTATTGAGGGAGAGTTGGGTTTTTTAAGGTTCAGATACTATCAATTAGTGCTTAATTTTAAAATCACAGTGTTTGTATGGTATATGTGGTTGTGAGTTTGCGGAGGTAGATTTGTAGAAGTTTTCTGGTGCCATAAACTTGATTGAAGAAATTAAACCATTTACTATTTTTTACACTAGAAATATTCATGGCGCTGAAAGTCCATGTTGGCATAAAAATGTGGTCACCGTGGCGTAGTTGGCAGTGCGCTGGACTGCTGCGAAGAGTGTCCGGGGTTCAAATCCGGGCACAGGGAAAATAAGAAATTAGAAAAAACTATTTTTCTTCACGGCACCACCTCTTTGCAGGCAATGGCAACTTACAGCAGTAAAAACTGCCTATGAAAAACTTTTAACTTCGCCGTTCGGTTTCGGCATAAAACTGTAGGCCCCTTCCATTCAAGTAAAAATATAACACGTACATCGTGTGAATCTAGAATTCATCGCAGCTAAAACAAATACCTCGTGTCAACAAAAGAGGAGTCGGGCCATATTAGACAAAATGCTACAGTCGATGAAATTTGTATATCTGAAATACATTTCAATTTCCAGTTAATCAATTGATCAGGTAAGTAGTAGTTTTTAAGGAGTGCGCATAAAATGACGAATTTCTTTTGGTGAGACCAGGTTCAGAGGGATTTGACAATACTTGTGGGGCTTACAAATCAAATACAATGTAAAGATTCTATTAAATGAAAGCATAAAAACTGACAGTGAGTTTCGGAAGTGAAATCGATTTTAGAATTTCAATGCCAAAACAATGCGAAAACTTTTTCAAAATCCAAATGACGTCAGGCAACACGAAAGCACAACACGTTGTTGGCTTCAAAACGCAATTGCAAATAAATATATAGTATTACTTAACAACAATAACAACAACAGCAATTGATAAGATTTGGTCTGAACTTATAACCTCTTTAACAGATCGCTTATCACTTTCATTGGAAAAAACACTAGGGGGTTTATTGTTAATTGTTTTGCCATAACCGCCCATGGGATTTTCAGTTTCAACTGGTGTCAATTCAGTTACTTCTCCCTCGTACACTTCCTTTGTTTCACGTATACGCAAACCAATTGAGCGTCGAAAATTCTCCATCAGCACCTCGGTTTTCTTAATTTCACTGCTAAAAACCTCTGATCCGACCATAGGGCAAAAGGGTACTTTGTTTCCCAGTTCCTGTGCAATGGCGAGAGCTATTGCAGTTTTTCCTGTGCCGGGCGGTCCGGCAAGTAGCAAAGCTCGTCCAGCCATTTTCTTTGATTTAATAAGGTCAACTACAATACCGGCTGCTTCCCGTGCTGCTTTTTGTCCCACTAGTCCCGCAGCTATTGGTAGCGGCGCCCCGCTCTCGTCTAGACCTAATCCTTTTACGTGGCTGTGCGCTGCAATGCGTTGAGTGCGCACGGTGCTTTTGACTTCCTCAATTTTCATTCTTTGTCTTTGTTAATTTTATTCAGGGCTCAACCGAATTATTTCGTTCTTTATTGATCAAACAAATTTCTGAAATAATTCTCACTGACGCTTTTCTCGTCGCATGCTTTTTCGTTGAATTGTCACAAATGACGTTTTATCACCAAGCAACGTCGTTCTCATAGAGGTCAGCTTATGAATGTGTTTAGAGTGCAGGGCTGCCAAAGCATTTTTCTATGATTCAAGATGAAATCGTCAACAACTTATCGATAATTGTCAGGAGGAATTGTTAATTATCAATAATTTACAAGGAGGATTCTATTTATTTAGCTGAACTATAAGTATCCAAGGCTTTATTACATCCAAGGTGAAATATTTCCATCGTCATATGTATTAATGGCAATAGCAGTTAAGAGTAAAACATTAAAATTGGTAGTTATAATTACGAGTATATACTTTAAACTTCTCTTCCTGTAAGAACAGAAGTTCCTTTAAATGAATGGAATTTCAACCCTAAAAAAAATAGTTAAATGTAATTACAAAGAAAGATAAAATATTTATTTGGTACATATTTTTGTATTGATTTTCATTTTCTTAAAACATTTTCTTTATCTATAGTGTTTGGCGTAGAAGAAGAAGATTGAGAAACTGAAAATTTAACTCGTGAATCTCTCATTTGCTTCTTTATTGCATCTTCAGCATAGCGGTGAGTAGTCATCCTGTAACAGTTGATATGTAAGTAAATCAGATTTACGTAATTTTAACAAATTTTTTCTGCACACTCTACTTACGCTGATATAAATTGCCTATCATAACTGAGCTTTCATTCTTTTGTTGAGTTAAAATAAAAGTGTGGAGAAGTTTAACAGCTTCGAACTGTAGTTCTATCTCGATAGCTTCAGAGTAGCTTAAATCTGTAGTGGTATCGATAAATAGGCGTAAAACTTTTACTATTTCCGAGATAATTGCGATTTTCGCTGAAGTCTGCATTATGTTCGCTAAGAAAATATTGATCTAATCAATTGCTTATTGAATACTTGTTAGCATATAGTACGTAAAGTTCTATCGTGTTGACACCACTTCCACTGCTTTCTTGCCACATTCAATTCGAAAGCCGAATCCTTCGAGTCGATACTACTTCTGTAAAAATGTTTTGCTATCCTTTTGCATTTTTTTTAATTATTCAACGTTTACATCATCAAGAATATCCTTTTCTTTTAATGACACAACAGCCCATGGAGAGCCTACGCCGAGCTTGTCGCATCCACTTATGTTGTGCGTGTTATATTTGTACATGCACATTTTTATCGTCTTCAAAATGCATCGCCCACTTGAATAGATTTTTTATTTTTTTTTAAATCGAGCCGCTTTCCCTTGAAAATAAAATTATACCACTCTTTTCTGTACTTACAAGTTGTACCACTTAGTATCTCATATAAGGATTAGAATGTGAAGCGCTGCATTTAAACCTTCCGAAAGAATATTCGTTCGGCTGGTGTAAATGGTTTGCGTTGAACATTTTGTTCGCTATAAAATGTTCAGAAACAATGTTCAGGCGGTGTAAATTATTATATACCCTGAAAGAATGAAAAAATGTTCGTTCGGTATGATCGGACTGAGTTCGCTCATTGTTAGCGAATCCAGTATTGCTGTTGTTGTGTAAATGAAGTATAAAAAGGTAAAACTACTGGAAAAGAAGCAGGCACGTTCAAGGGAGAAATGCTAGGCTTCGTCAAAGTAACACAACTGTAACCCATTTACAATACTTATTTTTAATAAAAATATTTTAATTACAATTAAGAATTTTAAGCTTAGCAAAAATGTTAAACACATTAAAATATATGAGTACACACTCTACAAAACAGGCAAAATAGGTGGGCAAGTGCACACCAGATGCTTATCGCCATAAGCATCATCGATTCTGCCAACAGTGGGCCACATTTTAGCATCAGGTTTCACGAATAACTACAAAAAATGAATAACAATTATATCAAAATAAAGTTAATATAAAATATGTTATTACCGCTGGGAATGCTGCCAATTCGCGGCTGTACGGTCTGTCCCATTTATCCGAAATAACTTGCGCTTGTGTATGTGGTGCCATTTTCAATGGATTAACCGACTTGTCCATGCGCCCTGCTTCGATTTCTGCAATTTCAGCGCGGATCGAAATCATCGCTTCACAGAAACGATCAAGTTCCTCTTTATCCTCAGATTCGGTTGGCTCAATCATGAGAGTGCCAGCGACAGGCCATGACATGGTGGGTGCGTGGAACCCGTAATCCATTAGACGTTTAGCAACGTCGACTGCTTCGATATTGGCGCTCTTCTTAAGATCGCGTATATCAAGAATGAACTCATGAGCGACCAGTCCCGTATTGGCAGCTTTGTACAGTGTTTTGTAATGATTTTCTAAACGTTTTGACATGTAGTTTGCATTGAGAATGGCTACTTGTGTGGCGCGTTTAAGGCCGCGAGAGCCCATCAATTTGATGTATGACCATGAAATTGGCAAGATCGCTGACGAACCGAAAGGTGCCGCAGAAACAACGCCGAAACTGTTATCTTCACTATCAAGCGGACTAATGACAGGATGCCCGGGCAGATAGGGTGCGAGATGAGCCTTAACACCGATGGGACCCATTCCAGGTCCACCACCGCCATGCGGAATGCAGAAGGTTTTATGTAAGTTCAAATGCGATACGTCGCTGCCATAATCGCCAGGACGACAGAGTCCAACTTGTGCATTCATGTTGGCACCATCGAGATACACTTGGCCGCCGTGCTTGTGAATTAAATCGCAAATATCGGCTACTGTCTCTTCGAATACGCCCATTGTAGAGGGGTAAGTAATCATAAGACAAGAAAGATCACGATCGTGCTCGGCTGCTTTATCTCGGAGATGCGCCATATCGATGCTGCCATCTGATAGAATGCGTATTGGTTCTACTTTCATGCCTGCCATTTGTGCGGATGCGGGGTTAGTGCCGTGTGCGGAAATTGGAATTAGGCAAACAGTCCGGTGACCCTCATTGCGATGTTCGTGATAGCTGCGTATGGCACGTAGACCAGCGTATTCACCTTGCGCACCAGAATTGGGTTGGAAAGAGATATTATCATAGCCGGTTATTTCACACAAATCCTTCTCTAGTTCGCGGAACATTTGATGGTAGCCTTGGGCTTGTTCGACTGGTGCAAATGGATGCATGTCGGTGAAGTGACGGAATGAGCACGGTATCATTTCGGTGGTTGAGTTAAGTTTCATGGTGCAGGAACCAAGCGGAATCATTGAATGCACCAGCGAAATATCTTTATTCTCAAGCTGCTTCATATAACGAACCATACGGGATTCGCTGTGGTGCGAACTGAAGATAGGATGCGTGAGATAAGGCGAAGTACGGAAGAATTTCGACTTTTCAATGGAATTGGCTAAGATATCGTGGCCGGCCAGAATCTCATCGAGTGTTCTGCACTTGAAAATCGACAATAAATCATCGACATCCTTAGGACCAACCGTTTCATCTAGCGCAATACTGACGCTTCCATCAACCAAATATCGCAAATTGATATGTTTTTGTTGAGCTCTGGATTTGATTTCGTCGAGATTTATATCAGCCGAGGGCATGACATGTAATGTATCAAAGAAGTTCTTGTTGTTCACAACATGTCCAGCATCCTTCAAGCCCGTTTCTAGTGTCAGCGTAAAGTGGTGAATACGATTAGCAATCGCCTTCAGACCTTCCGGGCCATGATAGATAGCGTACATGGCTGACATATTGGCCAACAATGCTTGCGCGGTGCAAATATTGCTTGTGGCCTTATCACGGCGAATATGTTGTTCGCGTGTTTGTAAAGCTAAACGGTAGGCGTCATTTCCGTCCATGTCACGCGTCACGCCAATCATACGTCCCGGCATAAGACGCACCAAGTTTTGCTTACAAGCAAAGAAACCAGCATGTGGCCCACCATAACCGAGTGGTACACCTAAACGTTGAGAGGTACCAATGGCAATGTCAGCACCAAACTCGGCAGGTGGTCGCAGTAGCGTTAGAGCGAGCAAATCCGTTGCAACCACAACTAAAGTCTGAGAAGCAAATTCATATTTCTAAGTTATTTTTTATCGAAGTATATTTTAAAAAAAACTTACGCCATTTTTCCGCGCTTTTTCCGCAATATCTTCAAAGTCTTTAACATCACCATAAGTATCGGGATATTGCAAGAGTATACCAGAAATCTCGCGGCCTTCTAAATTAGCATTACCAATTGGCCCAATTTCGATTTCTATCTCTAATGCTTCGGCTCTTGTCTGCACTACTGATAAAGTTTGCGGGTGAATCTTATTCGATAAGTATATCTTATTGCGTTTATTGTGTCTAGAAAATAAATATTTTTGTATTATAAAATATCGTTAAAACTGAAATCTTACCTGGTACAAAGACACATTGCTTCTGCTGCTGATGTTCCTTCATCCAATAGCGAAGCGTTAGCTACATCCAATCCCGTCAATTCCGACACCAATGTTTGATAATTCAACAGCGATTCTAGACGACCTTGTGCAATTTCCGGTTGATAGGGTGTGTACTGTGTTGTCCATCCGGGATTCTCAAACATATTTCGCACTATGGTATGCGGCACATGGCAATTGTGATAACCCATGCCAATGTAAGAGCGCCAAATTTGATTTTTCTTTGCAATATCGCGTATGTGACGGATAAGTTCATGTTCGTCTATAATTGTTGGATAAAAGTTTATAAATGTTTTATCTATAATCCCGGGATCAGAAGCAAATTTTTCGTACGAAGAGAATGATGGGCGTTATTCGGAATCATAAAAATTCCTTCGGGATTGAAACCCCTAACCTAATAGGTATATTATGTATTTATACATACTTATGTACTTACTTTACTTTACTTTTAATGGCACAACAGCCCATGGAGGACCTAGGCCGAGCTTTTCGCATCCACTCATGTTGTGCGTGCTATATTTGAATATGAATGGAAGGGACCTACAGTTTAATGCCGAATCCGAACGGCGAAGTGAAAAGCTTTTCATAGCAATTTTTACTCTTCTAGGTTTGCCATTGCCTGCCAAGAGGTGGTGCCGTGTAGAAAAATTATTTTTTCTACTTTTTGATTTTGCCTGTGCCGAGATTCGAACCCCGGACTTACTTATGTAGATATTAAAAATTACAAAAATTCCTCGTCATTGTTCGCCTTTGAATAGAACAGTTTAGAATAGATATGATGATGAAAAATCTTCGAATAAGTTTCTATAACTCAAAAAAATGTTGTCCAAAATCGAGGACTAAGTTCTGACTGCCACGACATAAAAGTGAAGCTTTTCGTTCTAACTGAATAACTATTGAGGGAGAGTTGGGTTTTTTAAGGTTCAGATACTATCAATTAGTGCTTAATTTTAAAATCACAGTGTTTGTATGGTATATGTGGTTGTGAGTTTGCGGAGGTAGATTTGTAGAAGTTTTCTGGTGCCATAAACTTGATTGAAGAAATTAAACCATTTACTATTTTTTACACTAGAAATATTCATGGCGCTGAAAGTCCATGTTGGCATAAAAATGTGGTCACCGTGGCGTAGTTGGCAGTGCGCTGGACTGCTGCGAAGAGTGTCCGGGGTTCAAATCCGGGCACAGGGAAAATAAGAAATTAGAAAAAACTATTTTTCTTCACGGCACCACCTCTTTGCAGGCAATGGCAACTTACAGCAGTAAAAACTGCCTATGAAAAACTTTTAACTTCGCCGTTCGGTTTCGGCATAAAACTGTAGGCCCCTTCCATTCAAGTAAAAATATAACACGTACATCGTGTGAATCTAGAATTCATCGCAGCTAAAACAAATACCTCGTGTCAACAAAAGAGGAGTCGGGCCATATTAGACAAAATGCTACAGTCGATGAAATTTGTATATCTGAAATACATTTCAATTTCCAGTTAATCAATTGATCAGGTAAGTAGTAGTTTTTAAGGAGTGCGCATAAAATGACGAATTTCTTTTGGTGAGACCAGGTTCAGAGGGATTTGACAATACTTGTGGGGCTTACAAATCAAATACAATGTAAAGATTCTATTAAATGAAAGCATAAAAACTGACAGTGAGTTTCGGAAGTGAAATCGATTTTAGAATTTCAATGCCAAAACAATGCGAAAACTTTTTCAAAATCCAAATGACGTCAGGCAACACGAAAGCACAACACGTTGTTGGCTTCAAAACGCAATTGCAAATAAATATATAGTATTACTTAACAACAATAACAACAACAGCAATTGATAAGATTTGGTCTGAACTTATAACCTCTTTAACAGATCGCTTATCACTTTCATTGGAAAAAACACTAGGGGGTCTAGCATTAAGATTACAACAACAACAACAACAACAAAAAAACTAAAAACACGCGCTAATCAGAAAAAACGGTACATATTCGTAGCAGTAAAATCTCTACAAAAATAATATGAGGAATATATGTATAATATTTTCATCTACTTACTCAATGGTTTATCCAAATTTAATTCACGATTAAGTTGAATACGTTTGGGCACAGCTTTTTCGGTTAGCTCCTCCAGAGACTGCAGGTGAACGTTTGAGAAATTGTGGAGTAAATTTTTTTTTCTTGGACAAAAATCGTAAGCTTTACCTTGAAACCCAACGTGTCCAGCATGGCGACTACATCTGTTTTACGTGGACCAATATGACGACTTGGAAAATCAGAGCGTGTTGGGAATAAAACTTCAGCAACAGGTACTGTTGCCAAGCGACGTGTTAGCACAATCTCACATGGTACACCGTAGCTAGCAGGGGCATTGAACGCAAGCGCACGTGAAGTTCTCAATGAGAGACGAAACATTTTCGAAAGATTAAGGATGGTAAATTTAAAATTTAACACAACGAGAATTTAAAAAAAAAAAAATATTTTAACCGCTTCGCGCTAGCGATAGACACCGACTGAAAGATTTTCGTGATGTGTTAGCTGCTAGAAGATTGAATGTTATCAATCAGTAAGTGCTGAAGCTGAAGCTGAAATTTCCATTCAGAGATACAGTGCACTTGTGTACGGTGTAAGAAGAAGAAGCGATGATCACTTCTTGACGTTGATAGCACTACAATATCTGTGGCAGCCTTTTGACAAATCAACTTTCGTCTTCTCTTTTAAATTATACGCGCTTTTGCTTTTTCAATCACTGTATATGTAGTCCTTTTACTTCGTTGAAGAGTTATAGCTTGAACTAAACATTTTAGAAAACTGGAGAGAAAAAAGCAGAAAAATCTCATGAGATTGAGAAGAAGAAAATGAAACCTCGTATGTAGAAAGAGGTGGTTTTGCTAAAAGGCCACAGATATGTATAAGAGTATTCGTACACAATACGTTGCAATCAAAAGTCAAATTGCTGTGTAAATTAAACCACTACAGGGATTTTCAATTAAATTTATTTTATTCTGAGAATTAAAGTTGAGAGTTTATATAATTTTTCTTTTATATATTGTATATTAAATAGAATTAAATAAATATTACATACTCATAATTATGCGAAATATAAAAGAATTATTAGGTACTTTAATGTAAATAATATGTAAGTAGTAGGAATATACCTATAATATGTAAAACAATGTATAATAAAAATATTATATGAAATAATTATATTAAATTATTAAGTAATTGTTAATATATATAAATAATATACTTATGTATATGAGAAATTTTTGAAAAAAACCAACTTTAAATTTTACAAATAACAATATTTATCTACATATAAGTACATATTTATTTGATTTATTTTTTAATAATTAATTATAGTAATTAATATGGTAGTAATTAACATTTGGTTTACGCGTATTTGATATTCATTTTTCTTGTTGTTCCAACAATTTTAAATTCCAATTTTTTTGTTTTTGTTTTTGTACATATTTATGTAAAAGTATATACTTATAATACATTTCTTGGAATTTAATCATTTTGATTTGATATTTCGTTTTACTTATTCTCATTCAATATTTTGAAGACTTGAAGCCATTGCATTTATCTAAGTTTTATTGAAACTAATTTCTTTTAATTTAATTCAATTCAATTCATTTTCAACAACTGCAGTAATAAATGTGAAACTATAATTTCTAAAAATTTAACTAATTCATTTACCACTTATTTAAATTTTTTCAGTATATTTTTATAATTATCAATCAGTCAATAACAATAAAATTTTTTTTTTTACCTGTTTTAACTACCTATGTTTATATTTTTATGTAATAGAACTAGGCAATAAATCAACAACTTTTTCTCTCATCAGCAAGTTACCATACATAAATATTTCCATTGAAGGCATGACGGACCTTACGCAGGTCTGCAATATTTAAAATTCCCACAACTCAATTCTTTGTATTTGCAGGAGTGGTTATGAAGGAGTGAGTATACAGAGTCGTTCTGAGACCAATTCAAATTGTCGGACATAGTAGAGTTTTAATCTACTTCTGGTAAAGTAGTGTTTTGTTCTAGGTTTATATGCTGTGGCATGTGACTTACAGAGAAACGATAATTATTATTTAAAATTTCCACAAAACCACGGAAAAATGTATGGTAGAAAACGTTCGAGATCGTTCTAAATTCGAATATGTCGAACAACAACGTGAGGACGTTATCTACATATGTACTTTGGCTCTGAGATTTGCAGGACTGTGTTCATGTTCATTCGTTACAGCAAATAATGCCAGACTAAGTCAATTTCGAAAGCTCTTACTTTACTTTACTTTTAATGGCACAACAGCCCATGGAGGGCCTAGGCCGAGCTTTTCGCATCCACTCATGTTGTGCGTGTTGTATTTGTACATGAATGGAAGGGACCTACAGTTTAATGCCGAATCCGAACGGCGAAGTGAAAAGCTTTTCATAGCAATTACTACTCTTGTAGGTTTGCCATTGCCTGCCAAGAGGTAGTGCCGTGTAGAAAAATTTTTTTTACTACTTTTTTATTTCTTTTATTTTGCTTGTGCGGAGATTCGAACACCGGACACTCTGCGTAGCAGTCCAACGCATTACGCCACAGCGACCACATTTCGAAAGCTCGGTTTTTGTTAATAGAAATATGACCACTTTAACCTCATCCGAGATATAGGAAATTTATGATTTTTTATACCTTTTGCATAGCTCATTACTTAAGGATGAAGTAGCTGTATAAAATATGAAATGGAAACTAGTAGGCTTTGATGACTCAAATTGGAACATATGAACATATGAGATATCATATCCGTGTCTACCGAATACCTTGTAGTCGAAGTCGAAGAGGAGTGCAGTAAATGTCCCTGCTCTTGGGTTAATTTACATAGGTACACACTGTTACGTAAAGCGCAGAGGTTGTTGCATTAATTTTTTCTTTGGTTCCATCATTGGCGACCGGTTATCGTCTCTAGGCTACCAAAGGAGTATACCCAAAACTACTAAAACTTTTGTATGTACCTATTGGAATATCTTTTCTAGCTTTGCAACAGAGATTATCTTATCCATCACGCATCGAATGAAAACACTTTCTGCTGTTGAGAAAAATAATGTTGCATAGTGTAATTGATATTCATAAATGTTTACCTATGTATAATAGAAGTAAGTATACCATAATGATGGAAAGAGAGCATTTGTTCATTGCCAAAAAACGTTAAGTTGAAATTTAAATTTTAAGTATAATTCATTATAATCAAGATTCATCTGTTTTTTGTTTTTGTTTTTTTTTTAAGTATTATTATTTAAGTTAGCTTATTGTGGAGCTTAAAAGTTGTGTTTAGGCATCATATTTTAAATATATTAAATTTAAATGGTATTAAGCAAAAATGAAGTGCACAATTTTTTTATGAATGGTAGGTAGTAGGTATGCGCATGTATGTGTGAGTCCTATTTTCTATCTCTGTATGAGTGTATGAATATTTAAGAGCGTTTAACTTGACGTCCTCCAGTTGAAACGTTGCGCGCCATTTTTTATTTATATTAATTTTAACGTGCTTCCTTTTATTTTTATATAGTGGTTTTTAAATTTAGTGTTATAAGAATATATGTATGTATGTTTATCATAGGTGTAACTATAGTAAGTTCTTGTTGTAACATTAAGAGTACTGCATTAAATATTGCTTTTTAGTTGAAAAGTTATTAGCTGAACTTTTGTTTTGTTGTTGTATAGTTTTTATGTAAATTGTTGTACTTTAGAAAAAATTGGAATGAGCGGAAATATTATGGAAAATATGGTCTAACAATTTTCGACAACCTTGGTTTATGTTTTTAATTGATAACATTATTTGAAGAAAGCATCGGATGAACAATGGAGAGTAAAGGATACACATAAGTACATACAATGTCAAACGGTCTCAAAAAATAGAGATTTATATATGTACGTACAGCAACATTTACTGAGTTGGCTATGAAATCAAGCAAGTCACTTACATTTGACATTAGCTAAGCTTTTAGAAAAGGAACAGAAAATCCGTAAATAAGGACTTAGTAGTAGTTGGAAATAAAAACGTTGGTGTCGTATGTGAGTTGAAATACTTAGGACTGATTTGTGATAAGTTTTAGTATCAGAAATAAAGCTAAGAAAACCAAAAACAGAATATAATAAGGAATTAGAAAATCTCATCGAAGGCCATAATGTAATTCGGTTTCTAAAACCTCAAGGACTCAGATGCTTTGCCATGTAAAAACGATGCCAGAAGGAAGAGTAATAGAGATATTTCTGCAGGACAGGACGGCTAAGTGATAATTTGGCGCTGTAGGGAAAACTTGAAAACAATGGGAGCACGATGCTAGTGCAGAAAGGAGAGAGGAGAGAAAGTAGTCGTTGCGTAAGCACTGAATTGAATAAATTTGAGTTGATCAATTAAAAGGAAGTACTGACAAGCAAAGATAAGATTAAGCTCAATATCCTTTAGATTATAGAATAGTTATATAACAGAAGGAGTTAAGGAGGAGTGAGAGACCAGTACATAGTCTTACTGAGACCAGTTTAAATGGTATGGACGGACATGGTATGGTATAAGTCTACTTCTGGTAAGGTTGTCCATATTTTGTTCAAGGTTTATATGCCTGCCTTTAAAGCCTGGATTCACAGTCTAACTAATGACTAAGGACATAGATTTAACTAACATCATTTTATATTCAGTCTTTAGTTAACCATTAGTTAAACCCTTGCAAGCCATTGGTTAACCATTAGTTTAACAACAGCTGATGCTGATGAAATAGAATCCGCATTCGTTTTATGAAAATTCTAGACATGTTTTCAGACCTACAGAATTTTATGTTTGATATTGAAAGTGACGCAGTCATTGTGCGAAATATTGTTGTTGATCGTTTTTAAAACTATAACGCCAAAAAATTGCGTTTGAGTAAGGGTGTGTCGTAGCAAATGTTGGAAGGTTTTATGATTTTGAAGTTTTCCACAAATTTCTTTTGTTCATTTTGTTCATTGTTTTGGGGGAACCGAGACTCTTATCACCATTTTAGTAAACAAATTGGTCTAATAAGTTACAAGGAATTCAAACGCAGTACTGTTTAAGTTTCAATGTTTTAAGATTTTTCGCCAATCCAGTAAAACAAACTAACATAAACACATACATAGTATGTACATAGTTCATCCGAAATCTTGCTTCACTTACTTCGTCTCTATGCAATATAAAATCCAAAATTAATTTTTATATAAACTTTACTTCCGGTCTTTCATCAACTACAGTATACATGTAAATATATTATAAATCTCTGCTAGTAAATAATTTATGTACATATTTACGTTAGGGGGTATAAGTAGATCTCTGATTTTAAAACTTGGGCTTAAATATTCTAGTAAAACTAAGGATTCTTAGTTTTTAGGCAGCTCGGTTGCAGAATTAACACATGCAACACCTGATGGCGGTGATGATGACGATATATTCTTAGTATGACTATTGTTGTTAATTAAACTACTTGTGTAAAGGCCCAATGAAAAAGTACCAGAGATATCAGAAGGTTGTCGCATTGTTAGAGGCATATTAAGTGCAGTGGTGGTTGTAGTTGTGGTGGCGGTGGCGGTATTAGTGTAGTTGTAAGATGAATTAGTAAAAGACGAATGTAAATTTGAATTCGAATTGAAGTTCGAGTTCGAATAAGTGCTGGTTATAGGGATAATGTTGGCAATCGAAATTGAAGATAAATTCGTACTAAAATTTGTTAAAAAATTGTTTGAATTGTTTTTGTTATTCATTGCTGTTGCTGTTGCTGTTGCAGTTATAGATGCTGTAGTCAGTGTATTAGAAGCAGTAGCAGTAGTAGTAGTAGTAGTTACAAAAGAACTGACTGCATTAGTAGTAGTAAAAGCAGTCAAAGAAGAAGATAGCAGAAGTGAAGATGGTGTAGTTCCGGTTATAGATGTTGCTGTTGTTGTTGTAGTGGCTGTTGTGGCTGTTGGCGCTGAAGTTATCATATACCGAGCATAGGACCCAGACCCAGACCCAGCTGTAGTTGTAGAAGTAGATTTTAATTGCATAAGTATATTATCACAACTACGTATACGTAAGTCTTCAAAATTTGAAGACGAAGTAGTAGTAGAAGTAACAGTAGAAGAGGAAGAAGTAGAAGCATTGCCAACCATTATGGGTGACGTTAAGTGTAAAGCGGTTGTTTGGTAAGTGCTTGAATTACCTGTATTCGAATAATTTGGTTGTTGATGTTGCTGTTGTTGTTGTTGTTCTTGTTGTAATGTTGTATTTGTAGTAGTGATATTGTAGGAAGTTGTAATTGTTGTAGGTTGATGATGTTCTTGTTGTGTGCCAGTATTGTGGATACTATTGATATAATTGGGTATTGACGGTATAGTGCTCGTATTATTTGCATGTTTACTCTCAACACCCAGTACACTGGTAGTAGTACCTAATATACTGTACATTTGTGTTGTTGTTGTTGTTGTTCCTGTCGTTGTAGCTTTTTCTGTATAGGTTGGGGAATTTTGATTAGAAGTTTTTGAGTCGTTAGAGCTGTTGGCACTTGCAACCGGTAAGTCTAGATAACTTTTCGATGTTATCGAGGGAGATACCACTGGTGAGGATCTACTTGAGGGTCTTGAGAATTGCTTCTCAATTTGTTTTTCGGTTAGTAGGCGATCATAGAATGTCGAAGTGACTGTGGTGTGACGTATTTCTAATTTGGCTGGACAATACACTGGTGTGTTTGTATTGGTGATGGAGTTGCTGGAGCGTTGGTGAAAGGAGGAATCATAGCCACTACAGCCGAGCAGATTGTGTGATGTTCGACGATAAGGTGAAACGGGTCTATCCAAATCCAAGATGTTAGAGTTTATTGTTTTTTGTGTTGTTGCTGTTTTTATTGCTGTTGTGGAAGTGTATGTTGTGGGGGTGTTGTTGTTGTGGTGCATCATCATCTCCCTCGATCCATATGGAGACTTCAACGGCGATCTAGAGGCCGATCTTGAACTTGATCTATCTCTTTCATCATAGTATGTATTGTATGTATCTAGTTGTCTATCTACTTTATGAAACTTAATTAAACTACTACCACTACTTAATTCGCTATGATTATCAAAAAAATGAAAATTTGGCAACAGATTTTCACGTCTTACCCTACTCTCGTATTCTTCACGCTCCTCGTCGATGCGACGCCGTGCGCCTCGCGGTGATACCTCTCGTCGGAGATCACGCTGTGAACGATAATGCAATGGACTTGCCGATCGCAATGGGCTCGTGGCACGTATAGATTCAGCTGACCCCATTGTCGAGCGACTCAGATAGTACTCTGAAGGCCTTTGACTGTGATCTGAGACGCGTATTGATGGTGTGTACTCGCGACGTCCATCGCTAGCGCGTAAATCTTCGAGTGAAGTCTTCTTGCTTGAAAAATGCACCGAATCGGAGAATAACGAATCTATATAACGTTGGCATTTCTCTTTGCGATATGGTTTTTCTTCACACAGTGTGTCTATCGATTTGATGGTGTTCTTGATGGAAGTCAAGCGCTCGCTGATATTGTCGTTTGTACGCAGCGGCACACCGGTATGAGTACCTGTTCTCTGCAATGGTGAAGTTTCCTGCAACAACAATTAGCATGTCAATATGGGCACTAGTAGAAATATGTCTGCTCTTTCAACTTACCCTCATCAATCTCGATCCCATGGCATCAAGGCCTTCAGCTGTTGCTGCTGCTAATGCGCCACTAATGCTGCTGCTGCTACTCGAATCTGCAAGAGTCTTCTTAAGAATACGATGAAGCATTTTAGAATTTTCTTCAATTATATCCAATACACCATTAGAAAAATTGCCCACCATTCGTTCCGAGTAGTCTCGTTGGCTTGTTCTTGATTTCGGCCTGCTGCTGTATTCCTCATCCTCCTCACGAAATCGTAACACTTTGGGACTTGTTGATCTATAGTGATGATGTGACGGCTCCTCATACCTGGAATCGTGCTCAGTATCACGCAATACCGATTTGGGTGTTGTAGATCTCTGGGTGGCGTCAGCACAGCGCCTGGGACTTTCTTCTCGCGATCTCGAAGCTTTAAATTCCTCGAAGGATAATGATGGTGAAATAACATCTTTCAGTTTTTGATTGAACTCTTTGAAATTTTTTTGCATCTTAAAGTCAAACTTTTGTTCCTGCTCTAATGCTTTCATGCGTGCGTCAAGTTCGTCAACCGTTGGCGGTTCGGGTTTTGTAGGCGAGCTAACCATTGTTTCTAGGTTATGTATTGGGGTTTTCGGCTTTCGATCTTCGATTAACTTTTGCCGCTTCATATCGTCAATTGTTGGTGATCGTATTCGTGCTGATCGTTGTGGTGGTGATGGGGTAATGCGTTTTTCGTTAAGCACACGCATACGATGTTCCAGTTCGCCTGTAGTTGGTATATCGCTACTGTCGGGACTCGAATCGAGCAACATTTCTAGCGGATGTATGGGCTGTTTCCTAGTATCCGATTTTTTCTTTGACTTACTATCTAAACTTTCCTTAGATTTTGAACGTTTCAAATCTAACGCACGATATCGATATTCGAGATCTTCAGTTGAGGGTATGTTATCATCTTCTTCGTCGTGAGTGCGTTGGCGTGCTGGAGATGTATAAGGACTGCGTTTGCCGGTACGCGAAGGGGAAGTGTATGGACTTCTGTGATCTTGCGTGCGAGTTGGTGATGTATAAGGGCTTCGAGTACTAGTGGCACGGGAAGGAGAAGTATAAGGGCTTCTGCGATCTTGTGTGCGAGTGGGTGATGTATAGGGAGTTTTTTCTTTCACTCTAGAGGGCGATGTATATGGGGACTTACGTCCAGGAGAGCTGCGCCTGCTGCCACTTGAGTTGCTTTTCTCTTTAGCGGTAGGAGTGCTGATTGGAATGTCATCTAGCCCCTTTCCTTCGCAGAGTTCCAAGAACTTTGACAGATCTTTTTCGTGGGACAGCGAATATTGCAGTTTAATTTTACGTTCGATTTCATTCAAGCGGTACTCCACGTCAATATTTTCAACATCTTCCAGTAGTTTTATCTGCCGTTCGAGTGATCGGAAACGTGCTTCGAGTTCTTTTGTTGATGGCAGATGCACAGTTTTACGTTTAAGATGCCGCTTTACTGGGTCGGGTCCCCAGTCATATTCTTCTTCCATTGGTTTTTGTGGCACTTTTTCCGCTCGTAACTCGGCGCTCGTAAATTCCTCAATTTCTTTAGTCAAATTGGAAATGGCTTTTGTTTCTTCTATTTGTTTCTGAGTCGCAACTGGTTCGTTGCCATCGGCATGCTTTAGTTTACCGTCTTCGGATTTTACTAAATTTCTATCACTGAGTTGTTTTTCCAAAGCCTGAAATAGGCCTTCGAGTTCTTCAGTGTTGGCACGTGTTAGACGCCGCACTTTCACAGCTTTCGGCTCGTTGTCAAGCAGCAGTACAAGAGTCTTGTTCTTGGGATCTACAGGACCTACATCAGAAGCATTTATAACAACATCTTCAGGCAGCTCATTTGATTGAGAAATAGCTTCAGTAATTTCCTGCGTTTCTGTTGAAATTTCTTCAGGATCCTTCTTTTCGTGTTGCGCGTTCGTATCGTTTTGCTCGAATTTATTTTCTTCTTTTGATATATCGACTTTTTCTGTCGTCATCTTATCGTTTTGCTCGAATTTATTTTCTTCTTTTGATATATCGACTTTTTCTGTCGTCATCTTAGACTCAGATTTTCTAAATTCTTGACTTTCTTTTTGGGTCTTTGAATCATGTTCCTTACACTCTTTCTGTTTACTTGTTTCAGGTACACCTTGTTCATCTTTGGTCTTGTTAGAGCGTACAATTTCCTGATTTTCCATTGTTTTATCTTCTTTAGTAATCTTTTTCCTTATGTTTTCAGCTTGTTCGTCAATTTCAACTCGATTGTCGACTTTAGATTCTTCATTCACAATGTCTTTTTTCGCTTTCTCCGTTGCAATTGGCTTTGCCTCCTTCTCAGTTTCAGCATTAACCTTCTCCACACTGGCGTCCATTTCAGATTTCACTTCTTGACACTTATCATTTTCCATACTTTTAGCTTTGTCTTCGTTTCCCTCGATATCTCCACAACCATTCGGTTCAGCTTTCGGTGTTCTCAGTTGCTTTTCCAATACCTTTAAACGTTTTTCCAACTGTTCTGTAGTCGGTGAATTCTCTGTGCTCTTCTTCTTTTCATCAACGCTTTTATTTAGCATCATTTTTATATTTATGCTTATATTTATGGGCTTGTGCGTCTCGGTTTCTTCTAATTCGCCGTAGTGTGTATATCGAACCAGCTCCTTACCTGTGGCATCAATGGTTTCTGTGCTTAATCTTCTCGGTGAATCGTTCTCTGTTAAGGTAACCTCTTCAGCCTTTTTGCGTACAGCTTCCAGCAGTTTCAAACTATTTTCACTCAATTGCTTTTCAAGTGCCTGTACGCGTTTCTCCAAATCATCGGCCGAACGTTGAGCACTCGCACTTGTACTCGGCGTGTTGTCAGCGTCGTCTTTGTCATACTTGCTTGAATGTGCCTCAATGAAATATCTTCTCGATGTTACTTCGGAATCACTTGCACAGCGCTGCTTGTAGATTTTTTTCATCAATTTGTTCTCTAAGAATTCTAACCGATTTTCAAGATCAGCTCTTGATGGTAAATCGGAAAAACGACGAACCATTTTCCTTGGTTGTATACTACGCCACGGTTCGTAATTATCCGATCTATAGAAAGCGGTGTTTGCATGTGTTTCCGAGGTTGCATCGACGACTCTTGGTGCTGGGACTGGTATCGGTGGCTTACGATTAGGATTTATGTCGCTGGGCTTAAGATTCGCATCGTTCGGTTGAACTTTGATTTTACTTTGAAATTCTTCGATTAAAGCGCGTCGTTGTTGTTGTTTCTTCGAATCGCTCACAACGGGTAATTCGGTGATATCCGTTGCCACTGGCATCGGGGGCGCCTCTGGAATAGCAGTACGTGCTTCATTGGAAGTGTTTTCTTTCCTTCCTTTTTCTGCTGCTGTGGCGGTGAAACTCTTACTCTCCTCATTTGTATCTGTCGCTGAACTTTCCTTCGGTTTGTCCTCCTTTTCGTAAACAGCTTCTTCAAACTTATCGCTTGATTTAAGCTGCAGTGCTTCATACCGGTTTTCTAAATCTTCGGTTGATGGTGGCTGATTAGATTTCCGTTTTGGAATTGCTGCTTCCACTTCAGTTTTGGCTTCAATTGTTTCTTTATTATGTGTATTGTTTGCACCATCTGCTTCACCGATTTCCTCAATCACTTCCTTCTCAATTCTTTCTAAAGCTTGTTCTACCGTTTCCGACTTACTTAGTGCTCTAGCAGGGATCGGCTTCGAACTCATGCGCCGTTTTAAAGATTCGAAGCGCTTCTCCAAGTCTTCTGTTGATGGTGGTTCGGAAGCACGTCGTTTTGGCATTTCACGCTGATTTTTATTAATTTCCAGATCGTGTGTATAACGCTCATCCTTTTCCACTTTATTCATCTCATCTTCTGTGACAAGTGGTTCATTAATACATTTAGACTTTGTTTCTTCGGCTTGTGATGGTGAGTCTTTCTTTGTTGTATCTGCTACTTTTGTCTGCTCCTCTGAAAGCTTTTTATTAACAGCTTTACATTTATCTTCAAATGATTTTGAAATACTTTTACTTTCTTCAGCTTGCGGCTGTGATTCCCTTTTTGGATTTCCTTCTGCTTTTGACGGTTCCTCAGAAAGCTTTTCATTAACTGCTTTACATCTGTCTTCAAAAGATTTGGATAGTCCTTCATTTACTTCGAGGTGTTCTTGTTTGAAAGTATTCTCTGCTCTGGATTGACCTTCTGAAAGCTTTTCATTAACAGCTATACATTTTTCTTCAAATGATTTCGTCATTATTTGACTTTCCTCCATATCTGGAGTTTTTCTATTAGTTTTAGCATCACTTGAGGCTTTCTTATTTTCAATAGACTCTTTGCTGGAGTCTTTGAGAGAACACTTTTGTTTTGATTCTGTCTTCAGATTCGCCGAGCTCAATTTTGTTTCTAATGCATTAAAACGTCGTTCGAGTTCTTCTGTTGAAGGTGGTGCCTTTTTCATAATTTTCTTATTTTTATCTTTTAGTTCAGGCTGATGATTCTCTTCATTTTGTTTAGTCTCGGTGTCGGTTATTTTATTTTTCGTATCTTTAACTTCTGGAGCATTATTGGCTTCTTGTGCCACCTTATCCTTTGTAGACTCTTTAGAATTTTGGGCTATAGTGTCATCCTGTAGGTCCTGCTTCTGTGGAGACCTTCTAATTAGTTCAACCTCCTTGACTTCCTGAACAGCTTCTTCCTTATTTTCCTCAAATTTTTTCTTGCTTTCTGTAATATCATGCAGCTTTTTTGGTTGCTTTTGTTCATTTTTAACATTATCTCCAGGCTCACTTTTTTTCTTACTCTGATTTTCTTCCTTTGCATTATCAGCTTTTGGATTAAGTTGCGCTTCCTCTCTTGAAACCTTTTTATTTTCTCCTTCATTGTCGTCGGGTGGCTCCTTTTTCGTTTTCACTGGACTACTTCTCTGTACGCTTTTCTTTCTTTCTAGCGCATTGAAGCGATCTTCCAATTCGGCAGTAGATGGCAATTTCTTTAAGCGCGGTCTTTCAGTATCCCTGGCATTATCTGTTGGTTTTTCGGTTGATTTAAGTTTAGTATCAGCTTTTGTTTCCTGCTGCTCTATGTCCTGTTTACTGTTATCTTTCGACGGGTTTTCACTAGCACTCTTTTCATCACCTTCGTTTTTATCATTATTCGTTAAATCAACTGAATTTTTTGTAGTTAAGCTATGTGAACTCAATTGTCTTTCTAATGCATTAAAGCGACTTTCCAAATCTGCTGTAGAGGGAATTCTACTTGGCTTTCTAGTAGGTTCACTATCACAGTCGGAAGCTGTATGTATCTTATTTATGTCCTTTGAAAGTTCAAAAGATTCCTTTCTATTAGACTTATTCAAACTCAGTTGCCTATCTAAAGTGTTATATCTTTCCTCTAAGTCCGCCGTAGATGGTATCTGTTTTGTAAATTCCTTGTCATTATTGCACTCCCCACGTTTCTTCTCATCTTCCTTCACGAAACTTTCATTGCTAAGTTGTCTTTCCATTGCCTGAAAACGTTCTTCAATCTCAATAGTTGATGATCTCGTCAGCGTCAGACGTCTGGGATCCCTTCGCTTCTCTCTGAGCGAGTGTTTTCTATCTACTTGTATCGTTTTATTTGCAGGTCTCTGAACAGGTTTCGTCGTCGTCTTTAATTCTTCCTCATAGTCATCACGATTTTCACCAGGTATATTATTATCCCGCATCCGCAATTCACATTGATCCTCATTCTTTTTGGGTTTTTCCTTTCCCAAACTTGTTGATAGCTCATTTGTCGCTTCAGCTATGTAAGCAGCAGATGATTTTTCTGAGTAATCCATTAGTAGCTCCATTCGTCTGTTGGCACTAGGGTCATCGGCATCTGGAGCGCTTGATTTTATCTTTTGTATGGTGTTTTTTGTATCATCACATTCCATGGTTGCACTAGCATGGTTTTCGGGTTTTACGCCTTCAGTTTTATGTTCCTCAACCTTTTTTGGCTCAGTATCCTCATAAGCATTGCGTATACTGTCTTCCTCATTTAGCGAGTAGAATAAATCCAATTTCGTTGGTCGTTCCACACTATTGACGCGCTCGAAGTATTGATTTGTCACACCATCATCGTTGACATCGAACTTTTTCAGCTCACCATCTCCGTCGCCGCTACCCAAGGAATTGGTTGAGTCTAAGAACAATGGTTTCGGTGTTGGCAAAGGACTGATTACGGAGCTATTCAGATACGTCGTTAAGTCGGGCATAGGTGATAATTGACTTGTACTGGTAATTACAGGAAGTTTCAGTACATCGGTTTGCACATGTAATGGCCCAAGTTTGGTTGTTGCCAAATCACCTGCAATCGGCGAGTATTTGGTGTCCGAAGGCCAATTCGTATTACTAACGCGCTTATGCGTAATGCGATCGCATTCGGTAGCGCTATCTTCTTCGTCTTTAATCAGTTCATCACGGCTTTGCATCTCATCGCCACTGGCAATGGGTGAAGACATTAACATAAAGGGAATTTCATTGTTCGAAGGTGCCCAAGACTTTGGACGTATGCGTTCTTTGCTTGAGTCACGAGATTCGGCTAGAATTTGCAATTTAGCTGGTAATTCTTTTTGTTTGCGCCGTAATTTCGACTTCCGTTTTGGACTATTCTCAATCGAGGAAGAATGTGTTCTATCACCCGTTGAATTTGGGTCATCTTCATCACAGAGACTGGTGTCAGTGCTTGAGCCATTTTCAGCAACATCATCATTATCATCGTCGCTCTCCTCGCTATACGAGGATGAATCACTTTTTCCTACACGAGATCTCAACTTCGGCGGTTGCACACTGCTATCGCTAATGCTGCCCTCGCGTACCATTTGTGCACGATCAGCTTTTATGTCTTTCCAGCTTAGGCTATCTCTGCGTCGTTTATTTATATCTGTGTCTCGCCAATGGAGAGTCTCGCCACGTCGCAGTTGTTTCTCTGCGGGTTTTGTCTGCAAGATTGCAGGAAGTGATGGTTTTCTGGCAGGCGGTATAGCACCGGGTGGAGGACCTACTCGTCTACCTTTATTCGTTATAATCGCCGGACGTCCCAATAGCAGCTGATTAACGGGTAGCGATTGGTTGGTGTGCGTGGTTGTGGTTGTTGTAGTGCCCTGGCGTGCTGTGGAACAGGCAGTGGTGAGAATGACGTGTGCTTGCTTCTGACGTTCGCGTAAGCGATCATATTGTTTCTTCAATAGTGAAATATCTAAGGCAATGCGATCTTTATTTTCAACTGCTTGCCTACTGGTATTGGTGTTATTGGATTGGCCGTGCGAACCGCGACGTCCCCAGGGTAAGCCCCAAACAGTAGCCACAGCCAGACGTGACTCCTCATCCGATTCGGGTTCCTCGTCATCGAAGTAAAGTCTGGAAATAAATGTAAATGTCAGTTTGCCATTTACTAGAAGAAAAATAAGGCATAATTACTGTAATCCTTGCTTGTGCCTCAAAGGTGTAATATTATACAAATGTTTGTCGCGCAATTTCTGTATATCCGGTATGGGTCCCAGCTGTACCACTTTTTCGATCAAGCCGTTCGAATCTATGAGGTGTCCATTCAAAAGTTCGCTTGAAAAAGAACCCATCCTCCCATAGAAGTCATCAGCAGTGCGTGCGCTAAGTACACGTCTGTAAAATGTGCGAGTAGGAAGTTTTTATTAAGTTATGATTGATATATGGTACTCATGAATTTTCGATGCACTCACTCTTCCAATAAACTCCATAATACCAAAGCGGTACGTAGCAGCACATCACTACCCTCAATCAATACTAAATCCCAGACCCGCAACACACACGACATCGGCAAACAGGTACAGAACATGGTAAGGAACCACTGCATTGTGAAAACATTTGTTAGCGGTGGTTCGAAGGCATTTTCAATGGGACCTTGCAACTTTTGTAGATGTTTTGCCAAACGTGGCAATTTCGTTTGCATCAGATCACGGAAAACACCCATATCCGCCTGCAGCCCACCCATAGAACCGCAAAAATAACCAGGCGGCAATACACCTTCAACTAAATATATCATAACCTTCATCGATTCGGCTTCTTCCTTCTCCATTACTTGTAATATTAGGGCGCCAAGCATATTAAAGCCCTGTAAGTACATGAGAGATAATTGAGTAAGGGTAATTAGAATTGTAGTTACTAGTGTAGTGTGCTTGAAAACTTACCTGACAATAGCCAACTTCCGGATTATAGCGTGCATAGCCTAAAAGTATACGTTTTAATTTGGCTTGATTGATGGAGCCAGCGGGGCCGGTACACAAATTCGAGCCAGTACGATGAAGATCCTGTGTGTGCGTGTGTGAAAAGAAATTACTTAAGTAAGCGCTGAAACAGTGGTAGGAATTTCATGATGAAAAATGAGTAAAAAGGGGAAAAGTAAATTAAAGGGTTAGTAATTACTTGACCAGTAATACGCAACACCTGTCTCAATAATTTAATTTGTAGACTACGTTTTTTTTCGCTAATAATTTCTAACACTGAGAAAATCGTAAGTCTAATATCCAAACACTGAGTCTCTTTATAACTGAAACTGCTTTGGAGAGATAATCTTTTAATCTGTATAGTTTGCTTATCGTGTATTTAACACGACAAGAATTGAATTGGTTGTCTTACACGATACGGTCTTGACTAAAAATCTTAACATTCAAACTATGAGTTCGGTGTTCGGAATCACAGCCTTGTTAAGCCAAATAAAATTACTAGATTGGTAAAAAGTAATACTACACCAATCCAATCTTTGTCGGGTTTAATACACTATAAAAAAAAAAATTGCAGGGTGCGCCAACTTTTATGTCGGTATGTAAACATTGAACTTTTGCATTTATCAACCGATTGACTTGAGTAAACATGTTTTTGAAACGCCAATTTAGTACAATTTCAACCATGAATCGCTTCACACTGAAACAACGCGCCGAAATAGTGACGCTGTACATTGAAAATAGTCGTTCAGTTGTGTTATGAACGTTAACATATCGTCGAAAATATCGTGGCCAACAAGCACCGTCTGACAACAATATTCGCCGTTCGGTGTCGAATTTTGTTGAGCACGGGAAAGTGGGAGATCGTCAACAAGACGTTCCAATGAACTGGTTGAAGCGTTAAGAGAGAGTGTTGTTGAGAACCCACATGAGTCGTATCGTAACCACGCTTAGCATTTTGGCAGCAGGGGAACCACTTTGCGGCTCCTTTTGAATTATTATTTTCATTTGTTTCCTAATAAAATGCAATTGACTCAAAGAATATTGCCGACAGACTGACCACGTCGCTTGGAATACGGTCAAACTGTCGTTCGAATGATTGACACTGAACCTGATTTTTGGAATGAAATTTTGATCACCGAAGAGGTTAATTTCACACTCTCTGGCGCCGTTAACAAGCTAAATTGACGCATTTGGGGAACGGAGAATCCACACGAGATCCATGAAACACCATTGCATAACCAAAAAGTGACTACTTGGGCCGACGTTTCCGCCAAAACAATCATTGGCCCATTTTTCTTTAGAGAAGGCGAAATCGATATCGGTGGATATCGATTTCCACAAATGTGTATAAAAGATCTGGGCGGTTACTGGTTTCAACTACAAATCAAACAATGCAATTGTTTGTGGTATAAAAAATTGGTGACATGGACTGGCCACCCAGATTTCAAGATTTGACCCCTACGGGCTTCTTTTTGTGGGATTATTTGAAAAGCAAAGTGTATGTCACAGACCATTGACGAGCTCAAGGCAAATATTCGTGGCGAAATCATCGCTATACCGCCCGAGATGCTCGAAAAAGTGATGGAAAACGCAGCAAAAAGGACGCATTTTGCTTTGGTCAATAACGGCGACCACTTGAGATGTTGTATTCAAAAACTAGTCCAAATAAATTGTAAAGGATCATATATGGTAATAGGCTGTGTTTTTTTAAGTTATTCAATACTTTTTACAATTCTAGTTAGTTTGTTAACTGCGACAAATACAACAGTAGAACAAAAAATTCTATATTCACCTTAACAATTTGTGTGCCCAGCTCCTCATCATCTTCGCGCCATTTCTCGCAAAAACATTTCTCCTCCTCCTTGGCCCAGTCGACATTCTTCAATTTTAGATATTTATCCGCCAGCGAAAGCCATAACTACAACAAACAACAATTAAAATGGTGATTTTTAATTTCCGTTGCCAATTATAAAGAAGAACAAAGTGTAGCTCGAGGTATGAGGCGGGCACATAGTAACTTCGTATGATTTGTAAGTACCTTGCGTCGAAATTCTGGGGGCATACCACCGGGTAGACGTGCTACTAATTTCATGGCATGCAACCATTGATTGTAATCTGATGCTGTATCATCTGACATGGTGGTGGTGCTGGTGGTGGTGCTGGTTTTGGTCATGATTGTGTTGTTATTGATGATAGCGGCGGCGTTAGCGGATGCTACTTCATCGCTTTTCGCGCTACCGATGGAAGCACGTTTTTCAATATAGATAGCAGCGGCGGGGGTGGCGGCGGTGGCTATGGTTCTGGCGTGCATATTTGTGGGTGATGTTATAATGATGGCGGCGGCTGTGGCGGAAGAAGATTTTGGTGGTGGAGGTGAGAGGCTAAATCGCATTTTCGGATGAGCATCGTCTGAAATTTGTTCATACAAATATGAAGCCGAAAGTCGACCAATTCGTGTCTTGTATTAGTTAAATTGTATTTATTGTAAGTAAATTTTTGTGGAAGTTAGGTTAGGTTTTTGAAAATTAAGTTTATTTATATATATGTAGGTATACAATATTAGCAGTTCGAGTGAGACTTACAATATCCGTGCAGTATGCAAACTTTTAAATAGATTTTTGTAAATTTTTTAGCGTTTTACAGTTAAAAAATGTTGTTTTTTTTTTTGAGAAAAAAATAAGAAAAAACGAAAAAAATACAAATATTTGTTTTAGAAATAAAGAAATTACAGAATTATAATTAGGGTATTCACAGAATCGTTGTAAATTATACACGGTACAAATAAGCACTCTTTTTACGTTTTATTCATTTGAAAAATTAAGAATTCATTAATAGATTGAGGCATTTTTCGTTGCAGCTTCAAAGCACAAACAACATGCAAATTCATTTCCGTTTGTAAATTAGAGAATATTTTCAATATTTCTCTGCTACGAAAGTGTCTCGAACTCATTAGTCGAGTGTAAAGTGAAAAGTCGCCGTTTGAAAATTTAAATTGCTAACTACTTTCTGTATAATTTTATGTTCTATCCAAATTTGTTCACAAATATTTTATAATTTTGATGGCATAACTTTAGACGCTGCGCTTAAAGCTGTAACATAATTTTCCTACTGAATTTTGTCAATGTTTTAAAGCTTATCAAACGCCCAAATGCACTTAACGTACTCGCTTGTCATTTAACAACTTCTCGAAATCAATGAATACAACATTCAGATAATGTATACGACATAATTTTGCGCTATAAATTTGAAGCAATTAAATTTTGCATTCAAAATGACAATGAATTGTAACTCATAATGAAATAAACTATGGCAACAATTACCACGATTTTCTGAAAGCCCCAAGTATTTTATTTATTCAATATAAAAATTTGAAAATGAATACATTTAAAGATTGATTTCGATTGAAATGAAAACGAAATGAAATGATTTTGTATTTTATCGATTAAGTACATAAAATAATAAGATAGGAAACTTAAGAAGACGGAAATAATAAGCTCGAATTACGAATAAAAAAGGTAAGTTGTTTGAAAATCATGCGAATTGGCTAAACATCGGCATCGTACCTTTGTTTGGTAAGTAATGTGCCAGTTATTTTTCTGAGTGTGTATACTTTGTATATTGGTGTGGGTGTATGTATGTGGTGTGGGTGTAGTTAGTATGAATTTAATACTCATATATACTCGTATATTAAAGAATAAATTAATGCAGATTGAATGATTTCAAATTTCAGAAAAAATGAAGTTGTATAAAGGTCATTTACCAAAAAAAATGATGATTATCTGAGATAAAGTCTGTATGCAGTAATAACTTTTATGACTTCATTCAAATGTGTACTTAAGAAAGACACTATCATAAATCTTTTTTTATGTATGTACAATATGTATGAATGTTTTCATAAGCTTCTATACTTTTTAGATGTCATGAAAGTAATGACTACCCGCACAATTTCATAAACAATATCCTCAAGCCTTGTGCTCCTTTACATAACTTATACATAACTTATAACTTAAATAAACTTTACTTCTCTACATATGTAAATGTTGTAGTAAAAATTACATTTGGCTTTGTATGTATGTGATTTAGGCCACATTTTATTGTAATGTTTGCTCATACGGGCTTTCTCAAAGATCAATAAATTTGTTTTTGTGAACGAGTTTATTTCTTTTCCATTTCTTTACAATATTATTTTTCAATAAACTTTTGGCCTTTTGATGTCCATATGACCATGACATTTGTATTCGTTTCCAAGCTGTATCTACTATACATACATACATACATACACCTTTAATATTTAACATTTTAGCCAAAGGACATTTGGATATGCATGTTTATTTGCTACTGACACCAGATAACAAACAGCAATAAAGTAAGTTCACTAGATTTCAAGTTTGTCAAAGCTTTGTGTTTGAAAATGCAATTTTAAAGCTGACACAAGCAGAAATATTACAGTTATTATTGGGTCATACAAGATTGGTTACAAGGTGATGTTGGTACCCACAAATCTGGCAACACCAGTCCTAGATTATATCAAAAGAATACATGTTTGAAAGCTTGATCTACCAGTTGCAAAATTTCATTGGCTTTTTCAGTGACTAGTCGACCAGAGCGAGGTGCATCTATGATATCGAAATTTCCGGAATGGAATCGAGGAAACCCCTCCTGGGTCCAGCATAAATTTTTCGGTATGTTTTTGCAGCGATTTTACTTTTTTTATAGTAATAATGTATTACATAGTGTAATTCTTCAGATGTTTACTCATTTTCAAATCAATGTAACTTTTTACGCTAGCAAGCATTTACACAACTGTCTTCACACAAAATGTAGCCTGAAATGTCACCGTTCAAACATGTGTTCGCTGGACATAATTGGACTAGTTTTGTCAGATACCGCGGATACTGACCCAATATTGGTATTTTTGGGCATTTTCAAAGTTGCTCTACGAAAATCATAGAAATGTTCAAAACGGGTTAAGGCTATTGTAGAAACGGTTTTTAACGGTTGTACCTAAAAATAATTGATGTTGATAAGAGGCGGTTATACAGAAAGAACGAATATAGTAATGAACCTCGGCCTTATTTTATGATGATTCCATTCATATATTTCAGTTCTCACGATAATTGAATGGAGCTGAACCCTTTTAAAAGAACATCTAACAATTAAAGAACAACTGAAAAATAACCAGATTCATATACTGTATAAGTTCCATGGGATCCGTCAAGCCATAAAACTGCAAAGAGTAGTTTCGATTACGAGTTCTCTAACTTGCAAAACAAAAGTGGAGAGCGAGCATCGATATATTGTTTTAAGTGAATAATAAATAGATTCTGAATTCCATATTGTCTGCTTATAAATATGTGGTCAGACACTGTAAAGTCCCAACTGTCAACAAGAAAATGTTTCTCTGAGAACTCTTATAATTTCAAAAAGCGGGTTCCGACAATAGTCCTTGCTTAAATCTATTTGGCTTTTTTGTTTCATTGACGATTCATAGAAATACCCACTGAAGTTGCAACTAGAACAGAAAACCTTTGACCAAAATAACCTTTTAATACAGCAGACGTACGCAAATAGAACCTCAAATTTTGATTCACCCTCCCCTGGACTTTCTTTATGGTCTACAGTTTGCAATTTTCATCGTGTTCTCCTATTTATATGAATTGTATGTAACTTTACTAGTTCCGGTTGCGTGTTCCAGCGGCATATCGCTTTCATATTTATTTTAGCTATAAAAACACAATTATTTCCAGTAATTTTTGGCTTATAAGAAAGAGAAACAATTATCTATTGAAAATTGTTGCTAATGTATTCTTGTCTGAAATTGAATAGCATTTACGAGTAATATATTCACTTGAATTATGTGGTTGTGTATCAAGTTACTGCTAAAATTTGAAATTTAACAGCTAGCTAAAATTTCAATGCACATACAATGTAGAAATTTTTCCACGAATGGAAAAGTCAACGTACTCTGGGGAGCTATTGAGCATAGAATAAAAGACGAAGCACCGTAAAATAATAAACGCCAAGGATACAAATTCAAGAAATGGTGAAACATGAAAAAGTGCAAGAAATATAACTTTTATTCAACAAATTTAATCAGCTTTAAACAAATTGTAAAAAGGAAATTATGTAAGGAAACTTTCCAGTTAGCTTAACAAATAACTTTTGTTAATTTCTTGCACTATTTTTTTTTAATGTATTTCTATGAGCGTAATCAAGAGCATTTCTAAAATTGCTCAAATGCTGTGTTGGTGTTGGGTAGAAGAAGGTTCTCCGTTGTCGTTGTTTTTAGGATTGTATAACACATAAAACTGTGCAGTGACAGCAACATTGTAAATGCGTAAGTAACTGAGTATAAGTTTCACACATGGCGTATCTGTGAATTATCTATAAAATTGTTAAAGTTAGACAATGGCGTAGCAGATGAATTGCAAGCGTAGCAAAATTGTATGAGAAAACTCTTACATACATACTTACATTGATATGTATGTATGTAAAGTACTTCTATAATATATATGCACACGCACGTTTACATTCGTTAACTCATGTGTGACCTCCGCTACATAAGCAACCATTAGCGATTAAAAGAAACTAAGTACTCAATGAGCCCCAAATCAATAATCTCATTCATTTTTGGGTATTCCAATTCGACTTCTTTGTTGTACTATAATTGTAGTTATTTCATACAGAACTTACAACAAATTGCTGGTATTTAAGTGTAGCTTCTAAGGTCTTAAAATTGTATTCTAAAGTCTGGCGTGGTAAAATTTTCATTTAAAACTGGCACTAAAGTAGTTTTTAATTTAATAAATAATAATATGTAGTTTATTTGTGAACCTTATTGAAAAATTAGATTTTGATTTTATCGACAACCAAAAATTATCATTTTTATCAGTGGTAGTAGTAATATGTATCAAGTTTGAATTACTCCAATTTGACACTTATTAATAAAAAGTTTTAACTTTTTGGTCACAAATCTGTTAAGAAATGTTGAGGATATAATGAAAGAACAATCGTGCCAAAAAGAAACTACACAGGTATTACAAATATAAAATAAGTCTAGCTAAACATGGGTTACCACATAAGGGTTAATACGCGAGTGCACACGTCAGAAATTGCATTCTTAGAGAAACTGGGATAAGGATAATGGAGGGGTTAAATATTTGATTGGAAAATGGCATTGTCACTTTTAATGCTGCAATCCCAAACATGCGAGGGCAGGCGGTGGAAAGGGAGTGGGCTGTGGAAACAAACGACACCATTTATTGTTATTGTTATATGTATGTATGTACTTAGTAAATGTGAAATTCCAATTAAAAATTAAATTTATAAATGGTAGTTTATTTTTGAAAGATAATTCAATAATTCGTTGAATTTCGTTTTCAATGAAAGATTATACTTTCATGGAAATATGTAAATACATTTGTATGAGTAATTCACTAACGAATCCAATTTGAGATTAAACGAAAATCTTCTCCTTATCAACTAATAGAGTTTTGGAAGGCATAAAAAACCGAAAAGCCTCTAAATCTACTAGTCGGTACAAAAAGACTACTGCCAAATATAAAGCTTTATAAGATTTCCAAATATATGCATGCGTATCTTAAACATTAACGAATCTACAAATATTTCAGCCATTATGATAGTTGCCCTTAAATTAATTCACTCTACTCGTATATAATAAAAGCATACAGTTCCACTTCCCCCTCCATAACATATTGGCTCGATTGTAGGCCCATGTGCTATTGTCTAACCCAGATGATTATACTCAGGTATCTGAAAAAGATATTGCACCATCATGGATGCGTTGAAGATAAGTACTTAATAATGAAATATTTTAAAACTACCTTAAACAAATCCGATTTCTGATAGTTATGTTGAAATTGGTATATATGTTAGGCTAGATCACCAAACAGGGAAGGGGCTTTTGCAACACCACACTTAACCGCACTTTTAAAGAAGAGTGGGAATTTTGTTTCTTTGTTATAAAACGTATTAGCCTCTCATTTTTTACTAACTTTTGCTTCGGAACCCCTTCAGGAATAGTTTTAAGTTGAAATTAAAGTCAAAAATTAATTCTTTGGCTTAAGAAACCGTGGTACATACACAAATCGACGCGAAATTGATATTTTTCTTATACTGGAACGTCATCTTTGGAACGACCGTTTTTGTTGCAATTTTGTGTACTAAGTAGGATCTTATAAGCCAGGGAATTTATTTATGGCCTTAATTATAATCTGTAAATTATATATACAACATAAGGGGGCGTCAGAGCAAAAGTTAGTAAAATTTGAGAGAAGTTGAATTTTCTCTTGCGCACATGAAAAATTTGCTAACCATTTGCTCCAAAGAAAATCACTGTGATTCGAAAGAGCAAGAAGAGCAAGGGGCTAGTTTAACCATTAACTCCTGTGCAATATATGAGCTCCCTTACTTTTTCCTTTAATAAAAATTAATTATGTTCTTCCATTAATATTCATTTTCGTATGCTTTAAAGCTAATAAAATCCAAATGTAATTTAAAACCTTATTTCAGTTTCCGTTCCACGTGATAAGTATTGAATCAAGAACTTTTTAATTTTTTTCGCTCATCCCCAAATCAAATAAAAGTTTTTATTTAAATTTTTCCTTTTTAATACACTCACTCTCACTCCAAGCCTGAAACTTTAAGCAATGTCGAGCACAGAAGTCAACGAAAGAATTAACAATCTGAATAAATAAAAATATCTTGTTGCCAATTTCAATCGTTATTATGCTTGAACGTGTGGCACAAAGACAAAAACGAGAGAAAATATCCAAAAACAACAGAAAAGTGGAAAATGTAAAGAATGTCATAAATATGAATTTTGCGTAATAAATTTTGCTAAGAAATACAGAAGAAACGAGGAATTTTTGCTTAAGCTACGAAAGCTACGAAATAAAAGTAAAATCTGAAATGCAGTCACGCGCAGCTACTGGATGTTTAATGAATTAGCTGGCAGTGTCACCGTATCACCGGTTCACCCTCATCACACTGATGCTAATATGGTAAGAGCAAATTAAACCAGTACCCAAAAATAATGGTACGTGTCATTCCCCCAAGGATAAACTTTTATTCCTCACACGATCATATTGAAGCTGAAATACGAGTGTGCTCGACTTATTTTGAATCTGGCATTACTGGAAATCTGCACAGATATATATGGTATATTTTTTTGTGTTGGTAACATTATCTGCATATTTTTGTATATGTATAAGTATGTAGGTATTTGTATTTGTGTATATCATTGGCGTAGGCGGAATTTTTGGAAGAAGGGGCACATCTGTCTATTTACTTTTTGTTCCTTCGCCGTAATTTGAATGTGAAAATGTTTGAGCATTCGAATACAGTCGAAAAATGGAAAATAGCACAATTATCTACATAGCAGGGCCCAAGGCAAAAGTTGTAATGGCAAATCTACAGAAGTAGAAATTGCCGAAAAACACGCGCAACATGAATGGATGCGAAATGCTCGGCCTAGGCTTTCAACGGTGTTGTTTGTACCACTAAAAGAAGAAGATATATGTATGGTATATAAGTTTTTCGACTTGTTTTGTTTTCTCGCTGGTGTCCTGATGTCTATTTGAATACATCTGTATGTGTCTTATGTATGTCTTCTGCTCGTTAGTTTCAGCACTCGAATACTCAAGAAAAATCAACAACCAAAAAGTCCCTAGCGGAACGTGATATCTCTTTCAAGCTTTGAGCATATCATGTGTTTACTTGGCTACACGTTTGTAGTTTTTTGGCCAAGGCAAAAGTTTGTCAACAAACGTTTCTAAAAGTTGTGACTACAACAATCGCGAGCATAACTATACGATTATGTGTTGTTTTAGCGCATCCTTGACACGCTTAACGACGACGACGACGACGACAACGTCATGACAGTAAATTTCAATTTGCCACTGTGCAGGAATTGCGTAGTTACTCAGTAGGCAAACAGGCAGGTGGCAAACAGGGGGCCATGGCAGGCATTTGCCATAGAGTTATATGTTATTTTTTATAATAGTAGTAAATCTTGTACTCGGAGTATGTTTGCGTAATAATTTCGATTTAATTGCGTAAACTCTAGTGTATGCGTGTACATACATAAGTATGTATGTATATAGATAGGATATAGTCATAACCCAACGGGAAAGGCTGCGCTACAAAAGCCCTTCTTTACGTACACCGAAGCGCTCTTCTGACAGCAGTAAGCATTCCCTCCCTCTTTACAATACAGCTAACATCAAGATTACAGGAAGCGATATAAGAACGCAAGAAAAGCGCCAAAGGAAGCCTGTTGGTAAACTGTCATATTAATCGTAGGTTATGAAAAACGATTATCATTTGTTTACTGAGCAATTTTTGGAAACAAATGTTGTTCAGTTTCTGCAAATGGGTGCAGAAACTGAATGAGTGCTCCTATAAGCATCCAGAAAAGCATAAAGTTGGCGCTCCCGAACTTCCCGTTGGGAAATTCGAAGCATTTATTGTAGGCTCTCCCACGAACGTACACGCGCTCATTTTCAGTTCATCAAATTAACATCATAAAAATTTGTGGTTATATAAAAATGCAATAGATATAAATAAAAGCTTATAGAGAGGATGATAGGAATATGCTCACTATGCTCCTAACGATGAAATGTTATGTAATAAAAATGTTTCCGATACAGAAAACAAACATTTTATTATTCTTAAAAAAGTTTTTATGAGTCGTTGAATATAGCAGAGTTTCCACTTGTGTGTGCATATAAAACTTGCTTTACTTACTTACTTTACTTTTAATGGCACAACAGCCCATGGAGGGCCTAGGCCGAGCTTTTCGCATCCACTCATGTTGTGCGTGTTATATTTGTACATGAATGGAAGGGACCTACAGTTTAATGCCGAATCCGAACGGCGAAGTGAAAAGCTTTTCATAGCAATTTATACTCTTGTAGGTTTGCCATTGCCTGCCAAGAGGTGGTGCCGTCTAGAAAAAATATTTTTTCTTTTTGATTTTGCCTGTGCCGAGATTCGAACCCCGGACACTCTGCGTAGCAGTCCAACGCACTACCACTACGCCACAGCGACCGACAAAATAAAACTTGCTTTAATTTTAGTAAATTGAAGAATCTTCAAAATACGCAATCTTAAATTATAAATTTTATTTCGTGACATTTCAAATTTAATGTTACCGACATTAGCTGGCAAGCGATAAAGACAGAAAAATTCTTTGTCGAATTCGGACCAACCTTCATTGCCGAATGAAGTATAGCCCAAAAATGGAGCCTAAATTGTATTGTAAAAGGTTTGATATCTTCAAGTTAAGTTTGATTTGTACATAATTAATTTTTATTCCTATGTAATGTCTACCTGGAATTTTTTGTTGGGATGTTATTTGTGTTGTTTATTTTTACCGGCGTCTGCATGCTGAGATTTTTACGCCGATATTTTAATTTTATCTTGCTTCGATATAGCCGAGATAATAATTTCCTGTCTTGCCTCTTTTGTTCACAAACAAAATATCGTTGTGAAAATCTCAGCGTCAAATTTTTAATTTTTTGTTTGTTTGATTTTGAACAAAACTAGTTATTTATATGTATAAATTTATTAGGCCCTCCATGGGCTGTTGTGCCATTAAAAGAAAAGAAGATCAGCAAAAATTGGTCAGAATACGGCATAAGAATTTTTGTGTCATCAGTTTAAAAAAAAAAAAAAATTTATCCATGTAATTCGACAAGCCTATATACGGGAGATTTGGGGTTGAAACCCCATCTTAATCTTTCCGATTGTTCACGAATTAACAAATAAATTCTGTCCACAATCTCTTGATTCGCTAGTGCATTTACCTAGGCAGGTGTGTATACGAATCATATCTATGTCTAGCTACAGAGTTCGCCTACTCGTGTTTCGTGTGGTTCTGTTGTCAGAATCAGGTAACAATCACAAATTAATTAAGCGAGTATATGACCTTCATATGTGTCGTGTGTGTGTGTACAATACAATAAAAATAATCGTTTTAAAACGCCATAAATATTAACTATTTCCTAAACAATTAAAAGCATTTCAAAATATTGAACTTTCAAGTGAGATTTTAAAGTCAACACTAACCTTTTAATATGATGTACACATTTAGTTAATCACATACATACAGTTTAGTACCTATGTATAGCAAAAAGGTAGAAACTACATATTTAATAAAATTTTCTGGAATAATAATGAATACTCGTATGTATGTAAGTATGTACTACCTATGCCTAACCTTACGATTTGAATGTTGGACTAGAAGTACGAGTGGGTGTGGTGTGGTGTGATGTGGGCTATGTATGTAAACACGATGTATGTAGGTATGAGATATGTACTTGTGTGTTATTTCATAATTCTATTAAATTGGAATAATTAAAAATGTCAATAACAGCAACGGCAACGACAACATTAAAAAAAAGGAACAAATGAAGAAAAGATATTTATACACTTGAGAATAAAATTATGTGCGAGTACTTTGAGAGAGTGCCACACGAAAGGAAAAGGAAAATAATGCATTCGAGTGCTTTGTGGAATAACAGGAGCTTAATGTATTTATATAGTTGTCGTTTTGTAAAAGAGTACAAAATGGTGAAGCTGTGTACTTGAAAGCGACAGCAACAACAATTAGCATAAAATGGCATGCAACAGTTGTAAACAGACAAGGAGAGAAAGCATTTGAGAAATCATATGCAGAAAGTAACTATGTATGCATGTGTGTATGAATGTTTGTGTGTGTGAGTGGAAGGGACTACAAATGGAAACTGACAGTTTCGGACCATAAACAGAAGTCAGTTTTTGTGTAAAAAATCAACAATCGAAGTGAAAAATTTCGGGGTAAAATCAAATCAGATCCGGTAACGGATCTTTAACTTGATCTCTTCCAATTTAGTCTAAGACTAAAAAATCGTAAACTAATAATCAGTGTCTTAAACGAAGCACAATATTCTTGATTGAAGTTCAAAAAATCATCAAATCGTACTATGCGTATGCAGACTTCTATCAAAACTTCGTTTTTGAAATTCAACCGGAACAATCTTAATAAAAACTTAAAAGTATTTTTAAGAATGAATGGTCTTGATTTAATACCGCTTTTCTTGAATTCAGAGCATTTTTACATTGAATTCGGTGCGTAGATTTCATATTTTCATCTCTGTTGCTAAGGCAATGGTTCACTTAGCAAGTCAAAAAAAGTCAAACCATTCATATTTTTACAATAACCCTTCATCTTCTTCATTGGATCCATCTCTTCGGCAGGTTTTGGTGAAAAGTTTTCTAAAATTATTTATTTATAGAGAGTAAAAGTGTTCGAAGTGGTTACTCCAACACCTCTTGGCAAGCAATGGCAAACCCCCAATGGCATAAGACACTCAACATGAATTAAAGCGAGAAGCTTAGCCTAAATCCTGCATGGGCTGTTTAAAAGAATGGCTTGCGAATAGTTAATGGCATATTTTATTCATAAAAACTAAAAGAACAACCGAACTTCAAAATTCTTTTTCTTTTATTGTCACAGCAGCCCATGGAGGGCCTAGGCCGAGCTCTTAGCATCGACACATGTTGTGCGTGTAATATTTGTACATGAATGGAAGGGACCTACAGTTTTATGCCGAATCCGAACGGCGAAGTGAAAAGCTTTTCATAGGCAATTTTTACTCTTGTAGGTTTGTCATTGCCTACCAATATAATTGATAATTTATGAAAGCATTTATACCAAATTCAAACATATGGGCTTAGAGAGGGTGTGGAGGGTTTGAAACAAAAAAACTTTCTTTAAAAGTCAATGTGAAGGTTGTACGACTTCGAAATAGTTAACATGCCACCGATTTTAATTAGGTCTTAGTTTGTTTTTGGTTTTAGTGGCTGGCAGGGATACACTTAGGTCAGAACAGTTAATTGGGTTACCACATGGTTAGGTCCTAATGGGTTATTTTAATCATTTAAGATATTCTAAAAGTTTAAAGTTTATAATTATGTATAAGTTGCGACCGTGTAACGTCAGGGGAAATGGCTGGTTCCGCAACGATCGTCTGATCAACCTGTTCTATATGCATTGTTGTTATTCTCTCTATGGCAAACCTAACCTTCATAAGGATGGTTAATGCATTAAATTAGACATCATTAATTGTTTGTTATTTTTTAAGAAAATGTCAAAATTTTATATTTTTGTTCTAAATTTTCTGTAAATCCATATTAATAAAAACACTTTCTTCGGGAAGGGATGACTAACAATTTCAAAAAACTCTTCCATTTTCTTGTTCGCAACTGTATGTGTGTGAATAAATGTGCGTGTATGTGTTGTTCCAAAATGCGTAAGAAGGAAATGGAAAGTAATACCGGGAAAAAATATATTATGTTTTAATAGATTATATGTAGATTATATATACAATAAAAAAGAATAGATTATCGAGTAAAAACTAACTAAGGAGCGGTAAACAGTGAGAGTGGGGATTGTAACCGAAAACGTGGGTGTTGACAAAAACAAAAACATATTAAGTGGAAGAGAAAGAAACTGAGAATCACAAACTGCCTTCATTTACATAACTCATTAAAAACTAACTAAAACAGAAACAAAAATAATCTTTAAATAAAAGAAAAATTCATGTAAATGACCAGAATGAATAAATTGTGTGATTAAAAAAACACAAGAAATTATAAATAAATAAGAGCAATTTAGCAAAAAAAAAAAAACCAACAAAATTTTGTAAACTAAAATTTGATGAGCGTAGATGTGGTTGAAGTACATTTTTCAGTATACTTAAAAGAAGACAAGTAATTATGTAGAAGAATAATACATAAAAATTACACCATAAATTTACCTTTTAGACGTTTATGTAAAAGAAGTAATAACATTAAAATGAGTAGTAGTAGTAGTAGTAGTAGAAGTAGTAGTAGTAGTAGTAGTAGTAGTGGTAGTGGTAGTAGTGGTAGTAGTAGCAGTAGTAGTAGTAGTATATATGTATAAGTAGTTAGTAGTAGTCGAGAGAAATTTCATAAATATTAAGTACATTTATTTAAAAATAGATTTAAAAATACATATTGTTATGAGTAAGTATTTAGCGTTTAGTTAAGACATAAGTCAAACAACAAAATATCAACAAAAAAAAAAAAAAATTTACATAGAATTTTGATTAGTAGTGTACAAATTCATTGTTTTTTGTTTTGTTATTTTTTTTTTTCTGCAAGTTTTAACTAAATGAAAACGAGCATATTTACCCATATTCCGCGCTCCGTATCTGCGTTATCGTTTTTTGTGTTCTATTCTTGTTTGTTTGAAGGAAATTTGCTTCAGTTGTTAGTTTCGTTTGGGGAGGATGCTGTGCTCCTTGGTTTTTTGGATTTACTTTTGTAGTTACTACATTTTGTTGCTAGACTTCAATAACTTTGTTTTTGCGCATTTCGTTTATTTTGCATACATTTTCACTATGATTCATGTTATGTAAGTATGCTTGTGTTGTTGTTGTTGTTAATACTTTTCCGTTTCTTCTTTTTTCATCATTGCGTATAAGATGTTTCTATGTTTGTATGTAAGTAAGTATGTATGTGTAGTTTAAACGTTAATGATGCCAGCAATTTGTGTAAACAGCAGGCAAAAAATCGTATGGCATTGAAAACTATTTTTGGGCCGTCGGCAAACAAAACAAAAAAAGACAGAAAAACATAAGAAAACGCCAGCAAAAAGGGAGAGAGAAAAGAGTAGTAAGTAAGTAAGTAAGTTTTAGTTACTTGTATAAGTTTCATAGTAAAAAGAAAATGGAAAAAGGAAGGATAAATAATCTAAGGATTGAGTGCGTTTCTGATGACTTTTTATTTCTTCGTTTACCAACGAGGCCTACGAGTACGAGTATGTAAGTATGTATGTTTGTATATAAGTACAAATAGTATTTTAGTACTAGTTATTTCAATGTGCATGCTAACACATTGTACATATCGTCATCATCATTTAGAAAGGCCCTAAACGATATTTTTGTTTTTGTTTCTTTTTTTACACACAGAGGAGCAATAAATGTAACGTTATTTCGTTAAAATAAGAAAGCATTTCATGATTCAGAATTGAATTTGTTAGTGTTTTTGGGGTTTTTTTTGATTCTTCTGTAAAAAAGGAAGAGAAGAAAACAAAAATGTCAATTAGTGCTTTTCTAAATGATGATGACATGTATGCATGTGTGTAAGTATGCTGGTAGTTTTCTGAGCTTTTTTTTGTGTTTTCTATTGTTGCATCGATTCTTTTTCGGTTTTATCTTGACCCACTTCCCACAACTGTGGCTTACACTCAACGGAAGTAGTTAGTAAATATTCGTACTACTCAACATACGAACAATGGCAATTTTGTTGGGCATCCACGTAAGCTGTTTTGTGTTAGTTTTATGATATATTTACAACCAATATGGAGGACATAATCTTAAATTACATTTAAAGTATAAAGCGTAGGTATAAAAAGAGAAGTATTGCATTGCAGTTACTGGATAATGTCTTAGCTGTTTCATGTAACTATATTAATTAAGATGCCCACCACAAATTAATTTTCGTACTATTTTTTAATGACAACTCATGACAGAGTAATTAAGCTTATTTTAATTGCTTTTCATAATATTTATCATTGTTTAACATTAGTCCAATTAGTCCAAGGTGGCATAGCAGGTATGATAATGCATCGAAATTAGGTGTTCCCCATGAGATGCACATATTTACATAGGCGCTTTTTAGTTTTTATATCATCGACGATCGTCCCAATCCATTCATCAGCAATAGTAAATTTTATTTGAAATTTTTGTAAACATTTTCAGTTTGGTATAGCGCAGTATTTAGGCGCAAGATGCGTTCTGAGTTACTCATGTTGATGTGGGTAGTGCTGGCATTAGTGTTGTTGGTCAAATTAAATTGTGTTCTGATTACGTTTAAGTAGGTAAACACAAAACTCATTTGGTTAATTTCAATAATCTACCTTTACTTGCAGATAACAACGATGCTAGGGTAGCACGTAATATTTTCATTTTTCATATTCTTATATAATATGATATCATAACAATCAAACAAAGAATTGAAAAGGAATAGATTCTGTAATAATTTTACTGCTATCAGTCAGTGCTTGAAAGTCCGTGTTCGACTAATCGGAAAAGTAGCTTAATTTAGGGGTACTCAGTTTTATATTTACTAACGATAGAAATCCAATATACGGTTTTCAAGAGGTAATCTGTTTAAAAAAAAAAAACAATTGGACTTAGTTTGTTTTGAGATTCAGTGATCCCTAATATTTTTTGATGAGGAATATTTTCTTTGAAGATTATTTAATGGCATTTCGATTGAAGATAATATATTGAAGTGATTTTGACCTTCACTAACTCCAACTAGTTTGTGATAGAAAATATTTTTCTCGAAGACCTTATAACTGGTTTTGCAATCGTTTGACCACCACATTTAACATCACAAAAAAAGTCAAACCTTTCATATTTTTACAATAACCCTTCATCTTCTTCATTGGAGTAAAAGTGTTCGAAGTGGTGACCGTAGCGTAGTTGGTAGTGCGCTGGCCCTACTACGCGTGTTGAAGTGATTTTGACCTTCACTAACTCCAACTAGTTTGTGATAGAAAATATTTTTCTCGAAGACCTTATAACTGGTTTTGCAATCGTTTGACCATCACATTTAACATCACAAAGTGTGGGTAAAGGAGGGTGGTGCATTAGTGTTATCTAGGTACTTGCTGTTTTTTTTTCCATAAGAAAAAATTATCTGAAGCATGGAACATGTAGGAGATACTCATAATAAGTAAAATGTTGCATTGGTCTGAATATAGCAATATTATTAATTGATTTTGATTTTTGTAACGAGGTTTCAGCCATGATTGAAAAATCCGAGTATAGGTTTCGAAAAAAAAACTTACTTAGCTTTAAAAATTAATTTTAATCACTATTTGAAATTTACTATTGCATTGTGGTTTATTTGAATAGACTTTCAAGTCATCCATTTTCCCAGGTTTAGAAAAAGGGCCGAAGGAAAATTCGGGGCAAGTGGGAAACATACGTAAGCTTTTCACTATGAGTAATGTTGAACAGCACAATTTCTGAACTGGTTGAACAGTATTTGAATATAATTTTTATTATGTGCTTTTATGAATTCAGAAAATATGTTTAAGGTTCTGCATTCGAGCCTATGAAGTGTTTTTGCTGCTACAACGTGTTTTTACAGCTACCGTTACTCATTTATTAAGATTTATGATTGTTTATATTTGTGATAGAATTCAATAAAAAATACATACAAATCTTCTAATTCGTATATGTGTTATGGATAAACTGAAAATGCAATAGTGTTTAGTATTTCTTGCTAAACCATCCTGGTATCCACAGGAAAAATTATTTACAATTTGCTGAGTAGTGAAAGTACGAAATCTTTTTTTTCAATTTGTCACAAGTAATAAACTTTTGCCAAAGCAACTTATGTCATATATAATTAATATACAATTTTAATTTATTTTTTTATAACTATCGAAAATACAATATTTTCCTTGATTACTCTTTTTAAATTTGCATACACACAATGAATTGAACGTTCTTCATAAATATTTTAGAAAACTTTCTACACACACACATACATATATATACTTATATACTTATGTAATATATATATGTTATATATATTTACAATATCAATTGCATTTTGCAGCATGCTTTTTTATGGATCGATCGATATTTCTTTGTTATTCAATTCTTTCATTTTTTGTTTCAGCATTTGAAAATATTACAACATTTTGAAATCCTTTGAATGCAAATAATTTTTTTTAAAAAAGAAAATATTTATTTGATTCTTTTTATTTTTATATTGGTAAAAATATCAACAAGCACTTTTTTAGTCACAAATATAAAAGACTCAACACATTTCTGCTCATGCTACTGCTGCACTGCATACGCTGCCTTACTCACTCACACACGCACATGATAACTTCAGTCGACGTAATACAACACAACAACATTCTGCGAATATCAAGGGTAACGCTGTAATGAATGTTTGCTTAACCACACACGCTGTCATTCACCACTTACACACGCTCATTCATATGTATCTACTACATACATACTCGTATTTGCATGTATGTATCGTCTATGTATGGATGGAATACCATATATACCCAGCACATCGCATACACCAACAGCACCCGAACTGACTAACTAACTATCCATCAACACCATCCCCTCATTGCTAGACGACGCATGCTGCTGCCTGCCCTGTGCCTTGCATGCTTCTTTCATATAAGTTTATGAATTTTTATATCTGAGTGTGAGTGTGTGCGTAGGAATGTTGTAGTTATATTGTCAGGTTGACATACAGGGGGGTGGTGATTGAATCGGTGGTTTGATTTAGTGATATTTAACATTTTGGATAACATTTCCACTTTAATCTTTTTTCCCTTTATTTAAAATTCAGTCTTACATGCAGTTTGCTTTCTTGTGTCTGTATATAGTGCATATATGTGTATGTGTGTGTTTGTGTGAGTGAAGCAAACGTTTGACTGCGGTCAATGCTTTTTCTTTTACATAATATAATTTCACTTTTTAACCACTTTTTTCTACCTGATTTTTCTATTTTTCCCCTGCACTCACTGACAAGTTTACAGCAGCAGATTTTCAACTTAACTATTCGCATATGCGAACATTTCACTGGAGGTAGCTTGAAAAACTTATTCGCTTTGCAGTTCTTTCACTTTGACATTTATGGCGTTTGCGCAATTGAAATGTTTTTGACATTGTCTTACGATATTGGATAGAACGGTGGAATCGATTATCAGTGTTGATAAAGAATAAAATTTTTCAGTTTGGCTACCATTCATATCTAGTTCATCTTGAAGTAATTCGTCAGATTGTTGTGCATGACCTCGTGATGCCATACGCTGGTTAAAGTTAGGCTTATCATATTTAGTAGGTTGACATGAAATGAGTAAAGGAGTTACTAAACTGTTCAGAGTTTTTCAAATAACACGGGCCGAATTTGCTAGCACTCATTCGTTTTTCAAGATCTTTGAAGTAATAATTAATGAGTAATATGAAATTTGTGATTGCAATTGTTGAATAAGATATTTGAAATCGGAATTACAAGAATTCTGAAGCCTTTTTTTTGGAGTCACTAAAAGTTTCTTTTGGATTTGAGGAGATTGTAATAATTTTTTGAAGTCATGGGAATTCAAATCTTATAGCTTATAAAGCATGACTGCTTTGGCCGTGGTTATGTTCAGATTTTCCTGGGCGAACACCATGAAATAGTTGTTGTGTCGAACACGAAGAGTGACCTTTTAGTCAGTCCCACAATGAACATGTTATGCTGGGTGAAATGAACATCTAGCACGTCGAGTATTCAGGATGGCAATGAGTTATTTTATAAAAGAGGAACAAATATTTATGAAAAACTTTTCAATTCGTTGTTCGGATTCGGCATAAAACTGTAGGTCCCTCCCACTCATGTACAAATATAACACGCACAACATGAGTGGATACGACAAGCTCGGTCTAGGCCCTCCATGGGCTGTCGTGCCATTCAATAAAAGAAAGAAAGAATTTACGAAAACATGCAACACATTGTTATCAATTGCCGAAAACGCTGCGTATATTTTTATAGTTTAAAAATGGATATTATTCTCTTTATAAAACTATGAAAAGTATTTTGTACATCATATTAGCGATATTGCAAATGGTCCTAGCTTTATTAACTTCACTCTATATCTTGATAAAATTGTTTAAAGTTTGTTTGTATACCATGTAGTGTTGCCATTGCGCTCAAAATAGTATTATTAACAACTCCATATCGATCATAAACAACCTTGCCACGAGCTCAATGTAACCACCTGACCGAGCACGAGAGAAATATACATATGTTGTGTTCGCCGAACAGTGAACACCAACATAACCATGGCCTTTGGCGTCATTTACCATATAGCCATTAATATATAAATATGTAGGTTGTAGCCACTTGAAACCACTTTTAGTCAATTCGGATTTAAAGTGACTTGGTGTCAATTGGAAATTTGAATTCAATTGGAGTTAGTCAATTTAAATTAGAAGTAATTTGAACAACAGCAGTCATTTTTACTCTTGTAGGTTTTATTTTGGCTGCCAAGAGGTGGTGCCGTGTAGAAAAATAGTTTTTTTTGTTTGTATATTGCCTGTGCCGAGATATGAACCCCGGACACTTTGAGTAGAAGGCCAATGTCCTACCAACTACCCCACAGCGACCAGGTCAATTGAAGTTACTTGGAGTTAATCTTTCCTTTTTCTTATTTATCTATCACTGCATTCTTTTACAGCTCTGATCCATAGAATTTTGAGAATACAATTATTGAAAGTAAAGCAAAATATGGCGCAGTAATGAGAGATTAGAGAATTTTGAATCTGTAATATTTAACAGCCATTTTAGTCATAGCAGTGACAATAATTGCTAAATATTTCATTAAGCTGCAAATGTAATTTTTAACACTGGTATCAGAGGTTTTTTTTTCAGAGTAACTATTTTAATAAGTTTATATACATTCATGTTTCTCCTTAAGCTTTACCAAAAATAGAATAAAATAATTTTTTTTCAAGAAATTAGTAAGATCATTTTCCTGAATATGTCCGAACGTGTTTGCCGAAAAAGTTAACTAATTTTTAGGAACTATTTTCGAAGTACCTATTACATTTCTAATAATTTGGTTAAATAGATTACATTTTAAGTATATATTTAAAAACCATTATCAACTTACGATACTCCACATGCAATACGGCATCAACAAAGTGGCACAATATCTCCTGATGACGTCTGCTGCGATCGCGACTTATTAAAACATTCTCCAGAAAATAACTCATCAAACGTATTTCCACTTTGAGTATAGCACAAATATCGATCAATTTGCGAACACTCAAACATTTCAAATCTTTCGGATTGGTATAACTGAGTTCCAGAATGCTTGCGGGCATTATGGGGAGCTTATTAATTTGCCGTTGGCGATACGATGTACGACGCGACCGTTTCCGCTGATGTGTCTGTTGTTGTTTGCCGTAAATGTCCCATAGCAATGAGTCCAATAGCTGTTTCACTTGGCTGCAGGTATATGAAAAGCGGTTGAAAGTTGAAAGCAAGGTTGTCAACAAGAGGTTTATCAAACTCAACATTTGCTTACCTCATTGTTTGTATGTTGTGGTAGCAGCGGTGGGCTTAACTGTGTTAATGTGTATTTATGCGCGTTGATTTGTTTAATTTAAATAATTATCAGAAATTAACTTTTTGTATTAATTGCTGTGACAATTTAACAGTTTTGACTTTGAAAACGAAAATAACTTCTAATCAAGCAATGACAATGAGGCATATACATAAAACCAAAATGATTGTAACGTTGAAAAGCGTTCGATTTTCTAGTCAGGTTGCACTGGTTCAAGGAAAACCTACTTCTTAGTTATTCGCCAAATTGGAAAATTTGTTGTTTTTTTGTTGCACTAGCAAATGTGACCCACAATAGCTTGAAAAAGTTCGAGAAAGTTTTCCGCCGCACAGCACTTCATATACAAATTCTCCTATCTTATTTTAATGGCACAACTGCCCATGAAGGGCATAGGCTGAGCCTTTATTACTACTTTATGATTTTGCCTGTGCCGAGATTCGAACTCCGGACACTCTATGTAACAGTCCAACACACTACAACTACGTTATAGCGACCACATATATATTTATATGTAAATACATTAATCCCTATTCCAGAATCCGTCGTAATACATACGTAGTTACGAATCAGAAAACTATCATTTTTTCAGCTAGGTTTTTCGAAATCAAATATCTTGAATTTGTCAACGCTGCTACGAATTTGGCATGGATGCTCACAATAGACGTTATCTATACAGTTTTAAAATCACTGACAATCTAATTGTTGAATTCAGCGCTTAAGTATGGGTCGTAAAAGGTTTGGGTACTGGCTGAGATAGAACAAAAAAACTTGTAATTTTTAAAGTATCTAAACGTTAATATATATTATATGTATGCATATAGTATATATATATATCTTCATATATTGAAAGAATGTCAATGATTATATTTTATTGCATTTATTAAAAAATACTTTTGTGTTACATTCGTAAATAGTTTGAGTGTAAATCGAAATTCAAGTTGACGAAAATAAAAACTCTTTATAAAGAACGAAACCAATCCATTTCTCTCATTTTTTCAATAGAAAATAATCTCGAACCTTAACCGAGTGGATGGACTCTTCTGTTTTAGAAGTACGAACGATCCATGAGCGTATTCAAGGAGAAATTTCGATACATGCCACAGCGTGCTAATTCATTTGAGAATTTTTGATTCAATGGGAAGTAACGTGTCGGAATAGTAAAAGCATTTGGTGCATAGTAACCATATTCAGAATTGCATGTACGATACATGTGATTCTTCTCAGCTTCAACTCCATAGCCTTTAAAATTATCTGCAAGGAGGAGGAAAAGTCCACGCACACATGAATTCGAACTAATTCCATGTTAAATATTAGATACTCACAAGGACATTTGACTTTTTCATGTGTTGCTATCTGAGCATAGATGTGCGCTGTATTAACTTGAGGCTTTCTTTTCAAAAATTTCTGATATTCAATTTCCGGATTGAAAGTTTCAAAGGCTTGGCAATAATTTTCGCACATTTTCGCAAAACACGTGATAGTGTACGTCTGAAAATTTATATAATTTATAAAAAATGTACAAAACGATAAACAATGAAGCAGCACAAAATTATGCTTCAATTAATGCAAACAACTGTAATTGAAATTTAAAACGAAATTATTGAAAGATTTCTTCTATTGACAAAACATTCGTTTGTTGCTACAGTGACAACAAGGTCGCAGGGAAATGGATAATATAGACTTAAGTGCTTTTGGCCAGCCACATGTACCCGTTGTTACGTTCTTATATACTACAATACATATGTGCATTCATACGTTAGAAACTAGAAAAACCGTTAAGCAATTGAATATTCTGCCAATTTGACATATGCATGGCATGCGCATTGCTTTGTTGCTGCTCTAATGAATATTGATTTTGATTTGACACTTACACTTTCGTTTTTCTATCCACAAATGCGCTACGCAGCAAAACAACCAACCACAACGATTTTCCTCCACACAAACAAAAACGCACCCGAAAAAGAGCAACGGAAAATTAAATTTATAAATTCCTAAAATAGAGAAGTTTTTTATTGCATTGCAAGCAAAGATGTGCAAGCTATTGAATTTTGTTAATTTCATTATATGCATTGCAACTTTCAGTGTGACTTTTGACCCCAGTTTGGCAATGAAACGCGGGCCGCATCACCCGCGTAGCGAAACACGCAAAGTAGATCAGCATTTGACGCATGAGGAGCAGTAAGTAATAAGTTTTTATTTGTAAATATTTACATTACGTACTTAAGTAAAAATGAAAGTTACGTTCGGTTAATGGTTAATGTGAATACGCATGAATGTGAATACCTTTAATGAAAGTGTATATTTTTGTTTCAATTACAATTTTAGCAACATTGAAGATGATTTAAAGGCAATGGGCATTAATGTGAATCCCGAAGAGATGACAGAAGAGGAGAAAAACTTTTACTACTTCAAGGTAAGTACGCTTGATGATGCTCTTTGCTATATAGCGTTACCTTAATGTAGGAAGGCCCTAACTAACATTTTTTTCCCAAATTATTAGCAAATTCGAATGGGCCGTATTCAATTTCATCAGAATTTGCCGAAAACCCGATAGTGAAAAAAATTTTAGTAAGGGTCTTTCTGCATGTAAAGTAGGGTTCAGAAAAATTCACACACAGAATAAAAATCCCATTCATAAATGTAAACAAACACAGCTTACAGCAACCAACACATATTTTTATTTTCATATCAATTTTGTATCTAAATTTTTTCGGGTGCCGATCACACTCGTGAATGTGCTTCGTTTTAATATTTAGTTATGTTCGCGTACATCGGTAGTACACGTTTGGTTCGAACGCAACATACGCGAACGATACACAGGTTGGGTTATAGCAATACTTTACATTTGCGTATGGGTAAAAAGGAATTCGTATTCCATTCGCGAACGAATATTTTTTTTTTTTTAATTTTATATAAAAAATACGAAACTGGAAATTTTTCTTCTCACACTAGTCCAATGCAACATTTTAAGTACTCTTCTCTGTTTAAAATAGTGTTTAATTTGGTTACAGTACTTTTTTTTCAATACCCTTTGGAAGCACCTTCACTCCATCAATAACAATGTTATGCACCAGCTTATAATGTCGTTTAAGATTTTCATTGCATGTTGCACTTAGTACTTTTCTACAATTTTCAACGAGACATGTAAATTTTTTTGTTTCGTCATTATAATTTTCGAATTTTTAAAAACAAAATTTGTTTCTTTTTATTGTTTTCCATTATTTTACTCGTCGTTTGTGAATGGAGAATCAATTCTACAAAGTATTGCTGTACACCAACCACCTGTGTATCGCTCGCGTATGTTGCGATCGAACCATACGAGAATGAAACCAAATATTAAAAAAGAAACACATTCACGAATGTGATCGGCACTCAATAAAATTTAGATACACTCAAAATTGATATGAAAATAAAAATATGTGCTGGTTGCTTTTCAACAATACATTGTGCGCATGGTGTGTGAATTTTCTGAGCTCTGATTTAAAGTAACGATATGCAGTATGATCTATTTATTAGGAAATCATATTTCGATTTAAATTTTCTAATTTATATATGTAGTATCTATCTAATTTGATCCGAGTATTTGACAGGAAAAGAAAATGCTAATTAAATGATTGGTTTACTTTTATGATTTCTTGATACCCAATGTTTCTAGGTAGTGTAGTAATCTGGTGAAAATTCATAGAACTTCGCTTTAAGATTTCTTTGATGTTGCCTTTTACAACACAGAGTTTTCAGATTGCTTGAGAGCGTCAGACAAGATCCTACTACTGCTACTACGTACTACTATTACCTTATTAGTTCCTAAGGTTTCAATGTGGAGCAAAAGTGACCCACAACGGGTTTCTTTCATTCTTCTGGTTCTGACTTGTTTCAAGTTTTTTTACTTCTTTTCAACTTGAGCTTGTTCATTGTATTTCGACGTCAAGAAGTCAAAAAATCACAAAAAAAATCCTTGATTATAAGTAATTATCCGATGTAAAAAGGGAATTATTGATATACTATAAAAATCCATAAAATGCCACTAAATATCTCAACACTTTCCAAATATCAGATGAGTAGTTCTTCCGCAATACAGGTATAAATTGGCCAATTAATCATTTGTGTTGGCATGAGGATTACAATACAGTCTTTTAATTTTTCGTTACCGGTATATAGTTATCGATATCATTTCGTTGCTGTTATCGTTATGGATATTCGTTTTGGTTTCAATCCCTGTCTTTATGTTCTTAAGAGTGGCATGAACATTTATTTAAAAAAGTTTGGGGAGCGCATGCCCTTGCTTTTCTTTGATTTTTTAAAGCGATGTTACACCCACCAGACACTAAATTTTGAAAGAAAGCTACTCCAATAAAAGAAGGAGACCAAACTCTTTCAGCTGCTTACTACTTCACTTGTTGTAGTTTCGCTGAAATGCCGGCAAGCTTGCGGGTTAAGAAGAAGATGTGCCGGCATAATTCAAATCTTCAAGGCCTCTATGCAAGCATCGAGTGATGTCTCCCTCTTCTTGCCATATTTTATAGCAGTGATGAGCAAAAAAATGTAATAGTTTCACTCATTCAGTGAATTGCATATGTGATGCTTCAAATGGCAAATGTCCAGCACTTTGCTACAGTTTAGATGCTATCGACGACTTTTCACGATAAGATTTATTGGCCAGAAAGTTTGGTGGTATAAAAGTACTGTTTAAATATCTTGTAATTATGAGTTTTATTCCCATAAAGAATGAGAGAGAAAGAGATGGTAACCCTAGCCTAAGTCAGTCGTCAAATAAAAGAAGTCACCTCAGTGGTCACGCATAATTACAGTCGGTCTCGATCACCAGTCCTTAAATCGTTTATGTCGTCTTGCGATTTTGATTATATTTTTTTTTCATTTAACTTTTGTACTTTCTCTAATATAAGTATGTATATTTTTACTACATATTATACTTTAGAAAACCTTATAAATATGTAGATAAAACTGAATTACTATACAATATCTACATTTATATGGATTTAAAACATATCGATTTAAGTCAAGCATTGATTTTCTGATATCTTCCTCCCTTAGATACACGATAGCGACAACAACAATGCGCTGGATGGTTTGGAAATGCTGCAGGCTGCAATGCATCAGGATGATAACTTCAAAAAACTAGATCGCGACAATTTTCTGCATAATGCCAGCGAGGAACTCAATCATATAATTGGTAAATTCGAATTAAGTGCGAAAATGTAAATTTTAATTTTAGAGAAGAAGTTGTTATGAATTCCAGAGGTTATTGATGAGTTCTTGCAAATTGCGGATGTAAACAAAGATGGTTATCTACATTATCCGGAATATGTAAAAGCAGTCACGGGGGCATCCGAAGAGCCACCACACTAAGCACCACCAAACGAATGCAATGAGTGAGCGTAACAATATATTGTAAGAGCGGCGTTTAGTGTTGTTTGTTGGAAGTTGAAAAGCAGAAAAACAAAACTCCATTTTCTAAAACCTTTTATGCATTCTTTATAAAGCACACACACTATGACTCAATCACACACATCCACACACAGCCATGTACGCAGAAAGTCGATAACACGTAAGCAAATGCCAAAACACAACAACAAAAATACAAAAGTAATCAATATTTGTTAGTATATAAACATTTTTTTAAGGGTTTTCTTTATTATTAACGAGTCAAAAGTTACTAATTAAGACTGTACATACAATTTTTAATAAATGTTAATTAAATGAATTAGCATAATTTCTTTTTTAGCAAATATAAATATTGCTCCTTTAATACTGCATACAAATATTAAATTATAATGATAGGAAAAACACTAAATACAAACAATTCTTGGAAATTAAAGAAACAGAAAAAAGATTAATGTTTGCTTTATTGAATTTATAATAGGCCATCGCACTTCAGTGTGGTGTTGCATGGTATGCCGCGATAGCCATCATAAGCTGCCGTCTCCACCAATACGATAAGGTCATTGTAACGTGGATTATTGTAGGCGTTGCTGCAACGGAAATCGGAAATTGTTATTCAATTCGAGACTGTCATTCGGATTACTTACCCCTCAAACTTTTCAATGCCATCTAAAAGAGCCTTTGCTGCCTTGGCATATTCATATGCTACATTCGGGCTGTTACATGCTGCCGCATACAGGCAATCATCGATACCAGCACCTTGCGCCGCCAGAAAGCCCGTAATGAGATATCCTTCACCGTTATTAAATCCAAATTTGAAACCTTCTCAAAGTTATGAATGCATGGAAAAAGGCAAATGGTTCGTTTGTAAATCAAATGCTTACCATTATCGCCACTTCGTGCTGCAGAACGGCCATAGCCATAGGTGTAGCCACTAAAGTGTCCAGCACCCAACATTCCGGCAGCAAAAATTAATATTTTCAACAGCACAATTATCAATAGGTTAGTTAGATTCAAGCTAAGAACCTAAAGGGAAGATTTGGCAAGAATTCATGATAAGATTTAATTTAAAGGATATATGGTATGGTAGTAAATGCGTTAATAGTGGCCAAATTTGTGAGACGTTTACGCAAAAACAAGGCAAAACACATCAGTATTTCTTTGTTTCGCAACTGAACTGATTCTGAAATCTAATTGTTTGGGTACTAGAACAACGTTCTAGTACGTTCTTCGGTAGCTGAATACTTCCTATGTTGATTGTTACTAAGGAAAGGTTTCGAAATGCCTTTTTGTAAAGGAGTGTACTTATACACAAAAACCGAAAACAAACGAAGTAAACGAAGATAGATTTAAAATTACATCCATAAACCGCCTTAAGAAAAAAAGTGACCACTTTTCGGCCTAAAGTACATATTTTATTGTCCTCAATAGAAGTCAAATTTGATTGTTAACATTTTATGGGTAGACTCTTCACAGAACCTCATCTCAGATATGAACACAGATCAAGTTTATTTTAAGCCACTATGACAGTCTATCAAGAATCCGATTTCATTACTCTGGAAGCTTTACTTGCATGTTGTAGACACATCTGCTATCCAACACCAGACTTCTCAGACTGAGCTATAAACACTGAGGATATCTTAACAGGTCGTTTGAAGTCATAGTACCTTAGGGTCTCCAATCACAGTATTACTGTTCTAAGAAAAAGCTTATCAATTCGCCGTTCGGCTTCACAAAATATAACACACACAACAAAAAGCTCCGTCAAGGTCCTCTAAGGTTTGTTGTTCCATTAAAGGAAAGAAAGAAGTCATCTATAAGCTAGATGCCAATGCAAGGTGCTTTCCATCCTCGTCTCCTTAAACACAATTTGCACGACTCAGCTTTTAAGTTATTTCGGTGAGACGTTTTGATTTGATTTGATCTTCATACATTTCTAGACCAATGCAGCCATAAGCACAAAACAATCAAATGATTTTCTGATAAATGTTCATATTCTTTCAAATAACACCTACTTGACTATTTCCCGCCGACCGATTCAATAACTCTTTGGCGACTTGAACCACGACATGTCCCGCTGGACTCGCCATTATATCCTGGGCACTTTTGAACCACGTTGATGTCGGCTTCGTCTCGATAACTTCGTTAATGTTATTATTATTGGTATTGCGTTCGTCATAAGTGATAATGTCACAGAAAATGCACTGCACAGCAAATGCCTGCAGCAGGAATAAATAAAAATATTGCGGTGACATTTTTCGACACGACCTTTGGCAAATTGCGAGCACGTTATCAAGTAGCAAGGTGTAAGCGCCAGCGTATGTGAAATATGACTAAATTTTTGTAGCATTGACATGGGCACTTTATATGTATTACCAGAGAAAACGCATCTCAGCGTTGAGGCGCTTGTAAAACTGCAGTGGCGCCTGCGTTTATGACTGCGCAGCATGATACTTTTACTTAGTAATAATATCTTTTCTTTGTAGGCTTCGCTAGGCATAAAAGTAAAATTTCAAGAGCAAATCAAGGTAATTTTTTTGTTTAAGAATGTGTGTGAGTATGGGTGTGTGTATGTGTGTTTGTGTTTGTGTGTGTGTGAGAGATACAGAAGGACGGTTTAAGTGCTGTAATAACCCTGCAGTACAACAAACTAGCGCAAAATCTAGTTCGTTTGCTAGCTCAAAAAAAAAAACACATCTAGTTCTGCAACATTGTGGTTTTTTCCACGCTGATGTCCAACGAAAAGGCAATGTCTTATCCTCGATAACATTTGAGCTAGCTATAGAATTATGGAGTATGTTTTGATATAGTGTTATACTAATTGAAAATTTACTAGTTGCGGACTGCACTTTTTCAGAGTCAGTACAACAAATCATTTAATAGGTATTTTCAGAATTTATTATATGTATGTTTCTACATCTGCTAAAAATATAATAGAAATTCAAAAAAAGCAGACAGCTACTCTGCTTCTTCTTCGTCTATCTTTGTCATACATAGATTTTTCATATTAATGTACCTAATAATTTTATATGTACATAAGTTAAAAAATTTTTAAAGTATATGAGAATTACATACATTCAAGACAATATTTTCACTGAATGGTATTATTGTAAGAAATTCTTTGTTGTTGCATAGACAAGCAGAAAAGTCGAAGCCGTCTTCAAAGTGACTCATCTGGCATCAGTTTTGAATTAGTACTATATCTTAACTAGCTCGTTTTTGGCTAGGTAAAGTAAACTAGGCAATTTGTGTGACTAACTCATTTTTGCATTGCAGGGAAACGCATGCGTGCATTTTCACAGATTGCCATAACAACAATTTACCAAAGCGACAAATTTGGTTGCAGTTATTGAGGCAGTCTTTTACTTAGGTAGACAACGCTGGTGCTGGGGTGTCTTGCTACAATTTTGTTATGTATAATATATTGAAGTAGAAATTACTAAAAACAAAAAAACAAATATTTTGTTGTCGATGCGTTTTTCTGCATCGTGGATTTCGCTTGTTCAAATAAGAAAGAAAATCAAAGTAAAGTAAAATGTGATGAAATGAAGTAAATTACAGGTAAATGCACGCAAAATTAAAGGAAGCAAATGCTTTTTAATTCCCAAATGGCAGTTAATGCATTTACAGGGCAAAAAAGAGAGACAGTTCTTATTTATTGCATGAAAGTTCTGGATAATTGACTTAAATTGAATTGAATTAAATTAAAGTTCGATGATTATCAATTATTTCAATTAACTTCAAAGTTGAACGAATTCAATTCGAATGAATTGAATGACCTTATCGGCTCTGCTTTTAATATATAAAATAAATTACATGAAAGAGTAATTAAAAAGGTTAAAGTAAATAAGGTTACGCTGCATTTAGATCGTCCTAACGAATGAAGGTTCGTTCGTTAAGAAATTGTTCGTTCGCTAATAAATGTTCATTCGCGGAACCGTTCACACCAGCCGAACATATGCTCCGGACAAACGTCAGAAGCCATCTTGTTCGCTCGCCCGGTGTAGATGGCAAATTATAATGTTCCCAAATATCAGCCAAAGTAGAGTTGATAATTTTTTGATTTATGTTTCTTTAGTGGTAAAAGAGAAATTGAGGAATAAAGATTACCAAAAACAGAGTAATTATAAACACGAAATAATGGTTAATGCTGAATTTATCATAATTGCGGGATTACTAAAAAAAAAAATCAGTAGAAAGGCGGTGCTGGGTGACAAATTTTTTAAGAGAGAGGAGAACATCAAAGTGTCCTTGAGTGAACTTGGCCAGGACATGGAAGATGGGAGATTTAACAACTTGTGCCGTCTTGATGATGAAGTTTTTCAAAAATTATTCGAACTCATTAAAAATAAAATTTAAAAGAAGATACGAATTAGCGGGAAGCAATTTCAGCTATGCAGAAGCTTGCCGTAACTTTGCGGTATTTCTGGCAACTGCCGATTCTTATGTTAGCTTGATGTTTTTATCCAGAATATCAAAGGCATCCATTTCAAATATAATTCCTGAAGTTTGTGGAGTCATAATTGATTATTTACAATAATATGTTAAGGTAAGAAACATAGCAATTATTTATTTATTAGTGCTGAAATTAATACGTATTCCATTGACATGGCTTGCCTTTCCATGAAAAAGACATTATCTATGGTGCACTATGCGTCGACGCCGTGAACTGTCATCCACATGGCAGCAATACCGAAATGTGGGGCTCCAAAAATATGTATATTAAATGAGATTATAGTTGAATCTGATTCGTTTTAAAATTGAAATGAAACTTAAAATTTTTTAATTTTTATTTTGTATGTATTTTATCAACTCATTATTGTATCCATTATTTTATGCTCATATTCATATTCAATTATACTTGTATATATTTGTATATATATATAAATAAATTAATTTATATATATATATATATGTATATAGTAATAATAATAATAATTACGTAATTACATACAACACATACATAAGTAATAATATTAGTAAATATTTGCTATAATTTTATAATATAATATTTTGATGATTTTATATATAATTTTTTTTGTTTTTAAGTTCACGAGTATGTGTGAAATGACCAATATGTAATTTTTACCTTTTTAATGAAATTCAGCATTTTTCCCCATACGAGTACAAAGGAGTGTGGAATATGTGATATTTAGTTTTTGATGTGATAGTTTTTTCGATTTTGTTTTCGGATTTAGTTTTTGGTGTAATAACTTTTGATGTGATACTCTGTTGAAGTGATCGTCTATTTAGTGAAAGGGTGTAAGGGTGTGTAATATATTTGTAATGATATTTTTTTGTTTTTGGATGTTATAATAATAATGTATTTCTTAATGCCTAATGGTATTTGATTTTTCATTACGTGTTTTCTTCAATAATTCATTTACGTGTGTAATAATATATGTAAATTGTTTGCTGCTTGTGGGTATTGGTTTATCCTTGAAAAGTGATATAATTTTTAACTCAATTTGTAGCTTTTGAATTAATAATGTTTTACTTTTTTATATCAATAATGTTTCTTTCTTTAATGGTAAAGTTTTTATGTTTTCTTCTTTAATGATAATGATAATGTTTTTATATATCAGCGTATTCGGGATGATTTAAAGGTATAAGAGTAATGTTTTCTTCCATCGTTTTCTACGAGTATATGTAGAAATTGATTTTACCAAATATGTAGTTTTCGTTTTTTGTTAAGAAATTTCAATATTATTGATTGAAATTGATTAAAATATTTTAATAATTTTTTCTTATATGATTTTTTAATTTTTAACATTGAATTTTGAAGTTTTATTTTTGAAAGGGAAAAATTAGTAAACATTTAAGAAGCTGAAGGTTTTTTTGTTTTTTAACTTATTAGCTAGAATTTTGTTTGTTTGTTTCGAAAGATTTCTTTTTGTAAGTATGTATGTATGGAAATTTGTTACACCGTTATATATATGTAATATAATTACTTTCATATTTCTTCTTCGTGTTCTTCTTCTTCTTCTGGTAATTCACAATTATTATTATGAAACGCACAACCAAAAAATTAAAATTAAATAACAACAAAATGATTAATTAGTCAATGAAAACGAAGCACAAATCTTTTATTAACTACTATATTTATTTAATTAATATTTTATTCGGTTTATTGGATAATGTGCGTTTAAATAAATTAAACAAATTAATGTTGCTTCTCTTATGGATTGTGTCTTTTTATTTTTTATAGATTAGTAAAATCATAAATTATTTATTTTAAAAACTAAAATACTTTGTTGCATTTGCTGTTTTGAACTCACTGCAGTTTTGTTTCTTTAATGTTGCTATAATTTTAAGTGCAACTCTTTGCCTGTTGTCATCATTTTATATTAAAAACTTTTAAAATCCCTAGTTCATAAACTTGAAAATATAACAAAAACTTTTGTATTCGTTGTTTAATTTTCTGTTTTAATTTGTTTACGAATTTATGGCGCAAAGAAAATTTTTTTTTAAACTTGCTTCAATAATTTTCGGGTTATATGCTTTAATATTTAAAACTTTTATTTAAGAATTATGCATATTGCATATTTAAGTACGATTCTTTTTAAAATTTGTTTTAAGTAAAAACTTAAATTAACATTGCTTTTGTGTTGTTTTTGTCAATAAAATTCATTAGATATTATTGTTTTCTTCCATATTTTTCTTTTTGGTATAAATTTACTATGATTTCAATAACATTATTAGCTAATACGTAAAGAAAGATTTTTTTTTTTTTTTTGAAACAATTATATGTGTTAAATTAGTTATGTAAAGTGTATATGCACGTTTTTTGTTTATGTGTTTGTAATTGATTAATTTAATATATGCAGGGTTATTATTTATTATTAATCTAGCAAATTTCTGCTCTATCTTTTAATTATTTTATTTGGTTATAATAACACATACCATAATTATAATAATAATTGTCAATTTCAATTTTCCTTTTAAATTTATAATAGTAAACTTGTAGTTGTTTTTTTTGTTTTTTTTTGTTTTCATATATTGTCTTTTTTTTACACAAATGTTCATTAATTTGTGAAATAGTGTTTCGGGTTTTCTCTTCCTGTCGTTCATAGTGTCTCATGTTGGAATAACAGTAGGTAAGTTTATTTTTGGTTTAGCTTTTTAATAATAGCAATTTTAACATTTAATAATTTCATATAAGTATATATATTTATATATATATATATATTCTGTTAATTGTTGTTTAATATTTTTGTTTATGTTTTCATCAAAATGTTTCAAAAATCTTTCTTAATCTCAAACCAGTCATTTTTTATTTTTTGTATCGCTCATGTTGTTTATTTTTATTTTTAAAATTTTTTATTTTGTTTTATAATTGTTTTTTTTTTATTATTATTGTTGTTTATTTTGGTGGTTATTGTTTTAGTTTTTCGTTTCTTCCATAGTGTAGTCGCTATAGCATAATACATAACAATAATTTTTGAAATACATGTATGCAAGTAGTTTGTTTTGAAATAATAACTTCATTGGACAACAAATTCACAACAAATATTAAGTGTTTTAATTCATAATTCATAGTGCAATTCTTTTCTTGCATTTTGTATTATTTTGGGCAATATAAATTCTTGATCAGATACACCCTCACTCCATTTACTAATACTTATGTAAGTTGAAGCTTATGAAGAATTAGTTATGGGAAGTGTTTGCAAATTTAACATAACTTCGTAACGAATGAAACAAGTAAAAAATGTATAAATCTTTTTTTTATTTTCTGTTTCTTATTATTTAATTATTTAGAGAAATTTTTGTCCTCTGCCGCGAAAAAAACAGCCATTTGTAGTGTGGAATGTTTTTCTGTAACATTTGACTATGTTCTGTTTTGACCATGTTTCTGGTTTCGCCGTCCAATGGATGAAGCCTTACTGGTCAGCACTAAAACATAATGAGTGCTGATATGAATATGGAGCGTTAAAAATATAACGGATGCCATTGGTTGATCCAAAGCCTGATGAATTCAAATACCAGCTGTCATATTTTTGAGACGAAATTTGTGAATCATACTAACAATTTAGAGTCAAAAGTGGACTGCCTAGAATAGGCTGTGATGGAGATATATTCCGAATGTAGTATAGAAATCTGGCTCGATAGGGCAGACAGAATCTCTTGAAAGTAAGTATTATTATGTGTGTTTAGGAAACGGCTATGAAACTTCGCCGTATAATCTCGCTAGATTGCAGTCATTTCTCTAACTAAGTATTTATGAATGATATTATGAGTGAATATTGTATAATAATCAACTCTACTGTATGTTATTTTGACGGGGAAAAACAGACAGTTGCAGAATTGCACAAAGCACACACTCTGTTCTCGTGAGATATCGCCCAGTTATCCTGATAACAAATGGTAAAAGCAATTGCCAGCTACTGTTAAGACTCTTCACAAGCCGCGTTCATTTGGAATGGCTGCAACAACAGTCTTCAAGTTTTGTTTAGATTTGCTGATATCGGCTACTGGCCAGGAGTCGGTGTATGGTATTTTCTGACCAATTCATTTTGCATATGCTATAGGGAGGAGGAATTGCTATTGGCTATTGAATTAGGTTATTATGTTTGAAAATCACGATTTGGGAAATGAACAACTGGGACATCTTTGTCATTCCATGATCAGAGATTTACTTGAAAATCTGGCTACTTTTAAGATAGTTAAAAAATTTTGGTTGTGGGTGAGTTTTTGCCAATGAAACCCTCAACCGCTTCCCTCTTCAAGTACGACAAGTATGACATTCGGGAAAATATCTGATGAAGGATGAAAGTTGCCCTGTAATAATTGTTTACTATTTTATCATATAAATTTTTGTATAATGTATAATGGTAGTTTAATATTTTTCTTTTGTAGTTTTGTATTTAGTAGTTATTTTGTATTCATATAACATTCATGTAATTTGTGTGCAATAACATTTTAACTAGGTATATACTACATATTAATTAATATTTCCACTAACAATTTTTGTTTTTCATTTATTTAATTTGTTTTAATATTTAGGTTCTGTTGAAATTAATTCATCTCGATAACTTGAAAGAGTAGGTTATAAAAATGAGATGAAGCAATGAAAATCATTAAATGTAACTTGTATGAAAATGTTTGAATGAAACCAGGAAACTTTAGAGGCGAACGATGCGCAATTTGTGAAAATGCATTGAAGTGTTTTTTTTTTATATATTTCCACTGTTGATTTCAACTATGATGCATGAATGTTGAGGTTGCGATAGTTTCAATGATATTGAAAATCTTACATAAAGGTTTTGTTGTTTTTTATAATGATCTTTCTATGAATTTGTAAACTTATGTAAGTATGTCTGCTTCTAATGTTTTCCATTTATTTTAATATAACCTGCATGTGATGGATGTTGTTGCTGTGGTAGTTTTTGCTCTATTTCAAGTCCAATTCATCATCTTCCTCTACGGGTTTACTCCAACGATTTGTTGCTATGGCATTACCGCTGGAATACGAAGTAATGCTACTAACGCTATCGGTTATATGTTGTGGTGTTGTTGTGCCAGTTGCTGTCGGCGAATCGCTGTAATCCGAGAATGCTGCATTCTGTATACCCTCGTACATTTTATACGATGCACCAGCACCATTACCAGCACCAATGCTGCTGCTGGTTGAACGATCCGATGTTACGCTCATACTTTTCGATGCACCAAAACGATCAATTTTGTTGAAGTTCGTTGGCCCACCGAATACTAATTCAGCATCTGATAGTGAGCCACCGGAGCGCGATAATTTGCCATTGCCGTGCGATGATGCTGGCGTTGCCTTGGGCCCACCAAATATTATATCCAAATCGGATACTTTATTCGAGCCTGCAAAATTCGTTCAATGCGTTATTAATTTTAAATAAATAAATGCTTACGTTCACGATTGGACATAATTATAATAACAATAATAAAAATTAAGTATTTAGAGAATGCAGTTTTGCTCGAATTCGTTTGATATAAAGTGCAAATTACTTTTACGATAATAATTAATACTTATTACCAAATTTCTTATTTTTACCAATTACTTATTATTTATTAGCAATAGTTACTACTGCGCCAATTACACTGAATGCTGTTGCTTATGATGACATGTTATATGTTATGATATAATGAGAAATGAGTTATCAAAATATCGTTTTGAAGAAATGCTTGGAATTAGTAAGCCAGATTTCGTAATAATGCTCGTAATTTTGATATATATGTATATGATTTTAATGAGTCAATGCAGGTAATCTACGAGTATATGAAATGAATGATGGTAAAAAGGTGGGGCGAAGAAAGGCGAACTTCATGTGAGAATGCTTTCTAGTCGTTACCTAGGAAGGTACATGTGTAAAAGCTGAAATCACTAATAAGTACCAATCTGGTCTTAAATACAAAAGCTAATCAAGCACACTTTTTCTAATTATTGGATACATGTTGGTATGGTAAGCTCACGGGCTTATTTAGCCTCTGAGAATCCGATGTTTCGCTTGCACTAATTTCATAATTAAGGATCGGTATTTTACTCTCAGATCTTCTTGTTTTTGTCACTTTCGATACGCCCTCAATCGAAATTCGAAATTTGTTCATGTAAAACCATAAACAAAACAAAAAAAAAAGAAGCATTTTATATGGAAAATATTGGTGGAAATTCGAGTATGCGGAAACACCAACGGGTGAAATGAAGCTGTTACCTACATCTTTAAGGTTGCCACGGATGTGTCGTATGTGTAACGACTTTAGCACCGAGATAAAATGAAAAATAATTCCTGCCAACAGGTTGTACTATAGGCTCATTTTACAAAATGAAAAACAGTTCCTCTCTCAGCGAAGAAAATGACGTTTTATTCATCATGGTCGCTTTAACATCCAGCTCATGGGGAACGTTAGCAAGACAGTACGAGAGTGGAATATGCCAAAAAGTATGATCTAATCTAGTCTCTAAAGAACTAGATTTGAGGAGTCTAACTGTATCAGGATTGTATGTACTCGTGTAGAAAGTATGTATGAATTTCTGCTTTTGTTTCAGAACTCAGGCCATGTTGAAATTTCACTAATATTCAAATTCTTTCGGAGATCATATTACAAGATTCGTGTATTGCCATTATTACGATTTTTGATAACACATCATCGTATACACATACACACATACATACAAACACATACAAAAGTAGAAAAATAATTAAAAAAACTTAAAACAAAAAAGTCGATGACATAAAGTGAACCAAAGACAAATACGATTTTGATTACTAAGCATTGCGTTGATTCCAACTTGAGATTGTTCGATGTGTTGTCTTGGCTGTTGTTGGTTTGGTATTGGGGTGGTTGGGTAGGTGGGTGTGTCTTGGAGGTGTATGTATGTATTGGTGGTGCCCAAAGCCAAAAACAATAAAAGAAATGCAGTGAGATTACGGTACTGTAATATTGGAATAGAGTAAAAATATTAGTAAATATCATACATAGCAGTTATTAATAGTAGTAGTTGTTTTTGTTGTAAGTTGTAGTAGTAGTAGTAGTAGTAGTAGTAGTAGTAAATTTGAGGCAGTACACAAAACGCTAGAAATGCTGCGTCTGCATTTTGAGATAAGATTTAGACATTGATTTCATATTTATTTTAGTGGATGCAATAATTTTGTTTTTGTTTTAGTTTTTTCCTTATTACTTACATAAATACGAGTAAATAAATTGCAATTCTAGTATGTATGTATGTAGATATTTTGTGAGAGTTTGACGGTCAAAAAGGCAAACTTACGAAACTGCTGCGTTGCATTTGTGGCATAAGTAGTTTGACGCTGAACCGAATGAACTTTGACATTCAGAGTACGTAGTAGAGTTGCATTTTGGGGTATCGAAACGTATAGGAATTTGGCAACACTTGCTCTTTGATTTACGAATCTTATGTAGTATGTGGCTAAGGATATGATTAATTAAGGCGAGACGGGGGTAATTGAGAGGCTATGGATGGGGCAGGGTCCAGCAGGGAGAAGGTAGTTCGTTTAATATTATAGTAGCTTAATATTACTGTGTTTTGTTATCTAAAATATATTTCTTTTTAGTCTCTTCAGCAAACTTTTCTATGTATTTATTATTTCTATCAGATCCTTATTACACTGATATCGTATACACTTGGGGCTTGTTCCTACGCAATTGACTTTGATGAAGCTAATATTGCTTGAATAGAGTAGTTAGTTATAAATGTATTAGTATTTGTTGTAGTAACTTTTGTTGTTGTTTTATGTAGTTATTTCATTTTAGTAAATAAGTAGTAAAAAGTAGTTTGGTTTGCTTAGTTGGTCATTTCTTTCACCTTTTTTGGCATTATATGATGAAAGAACAAACAAAAAAGTTGGATTAATTTATGCTATAAATAAATGTATGCTTTATATGAAGAGGAGGAGATTAACTGAAGAGAAGGAGACTGAATGAAGATGAAAATTAGTAGTGGTAGTAGTAGCATTTTCTGCTTAAGACTTTCTCAGTGTAAGGCTGACCAGCAGTACGCCCACAGCAAGATAATTACCATTGCTTTCGGAGCGTGAATAGGATGGTCGTGTATATGATGGCAAATCGGTTGGATTATTGAACGCATTCTGTGAAGCGGGGCTGGAATTATTGGATGCATAACCCGAGGTGTCGCCGGGCAGGACTGTGGTTACAGCTGCTGGTGCACTATAAACGCTGGCCGAACGAATGCCCATGTTGCTGCGCCAGTTAGCAGCGTTGCCGCCCGAGTTGTTAGCGGCGCCATTAATTGTGGCGACTGTATTAACTGCTGCTCCGGCCGAACCAGTGCTAGCACTAGCACCAATGCCACTGCCAATTGTTGCAGTTGTTGTATTTGTGGTGTCCATGCGTGTGATTGTGTCGATGGATGTCGAGCTGCCATAATTGTAGCTGGATGCTGTAGTCTTACCCGTTGCAGTTGAGCTCATGTAAGTCGAAGCTATTGAATTGGTGTTGTTTTGTTGATTGGCGGTGGCATTTGCGCCGTCGGCAGCTACAGCTCCTCCAATTGTTGCCGACGATAACGGTGGTGGTGGTGGAGGCCCTGTGGGTGGTGGTGGTGACTTGATGGCATTGCCATTACGATTGATGCGTGACGAAATCGATGAGGACGATATCGATGAGGATGATGTAGTCGAGGCGCTGCCAATGGTCGCATTGGTGGCGGAAGTTTTGAGCGCACCCTTGTCAAAGGGGTTGACACGCTCTTGCGGCTCAAAGTTAGTAACCGGTTTATATTTGCTTTCCTGTTCGAATGTATCTAAAACGCTGGAAGATGGTTTGCTACTGTAGCTGGCCCCGGAGCTGCCTGCGGTTATAGTTGAAGTTGAAGAAGTATCAGAGCGTGCATCGAATGGTGTTTCTTTCACTAAGCCCACGTCATTTGTAGGCTTGGCTGTTGGTTGTGTTGAAATAACATCAGGCTTGTTGATGCCACTACTGCCGCTACTTGTGGCGAACGAGAATTGCTTTCCAAGAAACGAGCCGGCGCTGCTGACGCCGCTGCTAGCACTACCGCCACCGCCACCACCGCTGCTTGTCTCGCTCGCTGTTCTTCCGCGTTTCTTGTTTGCTAATTCCTACATGTCACCAAATATCCCCGCAAAAGTCTTCCTCAGATTCTTCATGGTGTCCTCCGCATCCTCAACAACTGAGGTCTGAGTTTGCGGAGGACGTTGTGTTGCCCTGGAAGCCGAGGAGATGCTGGACGCCTGTGAGGTCTGTGAATCGCGTCGTGGCACAGCTGACGAGGCGGCAGCAGCCGCTGCTGCTACATCTTCGGGTACTTCAGATATGCTGCTGCGGCTGCTCAGGCGACCAATAGAGCCGACAGCTGGCGAAGTACGTTCGGGTATTGGTGGTGGGCCTCCCATGGGTGCTGGGCGTGGCCCAGTTGGTGCTGGCGGCGAGGCTGCATATTCATCAGTGGGGCTCTCACCACGTGACGAAATCGATGAACGTGATGGTATTCTAGCCGGTCCAGTTTGAGCCATACCAGGGCGACAGACGTTCTGAGTAAGGCAGGCGAATGCGAAACAATTAAAATTATTTAATTCAAAAAAGTTTGAGAGCCATTGCATTTACACATACCTGCATGCGTCCCGACACCAAATCAGCAATTTGACGACGATCTTCTTCCTGACTATCGCCAATCAAAGCGAATGTGCAGTCGCACGCGCTTATAATATGTTCACGCCCATCTTTGCCAACAACAACGGAAATACCGCAAACCTCCATGCCGCCAAACAGTTCAGAGATCTGTAATGTTTTCAATAGAAAAATTGCAATTTGTAGATTAAACAAAATTCTTATGTTTTCAATTGAAATTTTATGCTCCAATTTGCTTTTGGAAAATGTTGTTCCTCAGTGCTGATGACTGAATTTTTTTGTATGGACAACTTTGGCCACTCATGGTATTAATTATACAGTGATCACATGATTAGAAGCAGCTGAAGTATGCACTAACAATGAATGCCGTATTTTTGTTTGTGTTCTAAACATCATGATTCTATTGAGTTATGGATTATAGCAATCACATACATACCACCAGCACATATACGAGTATGTATGTAGATAGAACATATAGATAAAATTATCTTGACGCACCCACCCAGCTACAAGTGAATTCAACAATTTACCATGCAGCGGGTTTATCAAACGTCATAAATAATTGCCGCTAGTTATTGCAGCAATAGTTGCTGCATACATACGATTGCTGTATGTGGAATCAATGCAATGCTTTGCAGCTTTTGCTATGTATGTTAATTTTTAATGCATTTTCCATGTAAATTAGTTAAATTTTGCAAATTACTATATGCCAGTATAAATATGAAATTCCTGCTTAACTACTACATACATGTACATAGTAAGCGAGCGAGTATCTGTGAGTCATACATTCAACTATTTGCTCTTAACTACTTACCATAGATTTAGATTAAGTATTATGGTATTTATAGTAAATTTATTCACTCCTATGATTATGAGACTAAATATATCCGTAAAAACTAAAAAGATTTAATGTGGGAAACATTTTTGATCATAAAAATTTGAAGTTTTTAATTAATAGTTCCTCAGCTGAGGCTATTCTATCGATGTATGTAATATTAAAGTACCTAACCGTTCAGTGAAGAATATAGAACGATATCGAATTCTTGAAAAAGCCATTTAATGGGCTATTAATGTTTTAGAACTGGAAAGAATTTGGTTAATGTTTTTTTAATGAATTTAAAGTAACTAATCTCGAACTATGATGAAACTAGATTGAAATCCAATTGAAATTATAATTGCTACTTTGGTGTCATTGAACATGTCGAGAAAAGTCTTCTAGGGAAAGTAGTTGGAACTACTGGAAAAGCTAATTATTTCAATTTTTAGACTGCGGACTTAAGCAGTGAATAATCACGGTTGTTGTGTGTAACGATTTCAGCTACAACTTTGCTTAATATAGTGAAATATGTATTGCTTACTTACATTAAATGGCACAACAGCCCATGGAGGGCCTAGGCCGAGCCTTCATGAATGGAAGGGGCCTACAGTTTATTGCCAAATCCGAACGGCGAAGTGAAAAGCTTTTCATAGCAATTTTTACTCTTGTAGGTTTGCCATTGCCTGGCAAGAGGTGGTGCCGTTTAGAAAAATTATTTTTTTTACTTTTTGATTTTGCCTGTGCTGCGATTCGAACCACGGACACTCTGCGTAGCAGTCCAACGCATTACCAATACGCCACAGCGACCACAAAATATGTATTAAGTTGTCCAAAAATTTAAAAATTTAATACCACTCTTGAAACTAAGAATCCTTCTAGATGTGTTTTCTCAGTCTGTTATGTTTAAAGAAGTTGTACATTATGACATTAGCTACAACTTTGCTCAAGACGTTCTACACGGAGCAGTTCTCTTTTTTTTCTTTTTCACTTTTTTAAGCTTATAGGAAAAAATTTGAGAGGAGCAAAAATTTAAATTTAATTTTTTATAAATTCCCTCTTAGTTTTTTCGGTATCTATGTATTTCTAAAATTCTATTTCACTGGTACTTGAGTTCCACCTTTGGTTATGGGTGCTTTGTGAACCGTGTGCCGTAAGCCGTTTTCCGATTGAAAAATATTTTGTTGATGGTTTTAACCCATAGCAAGTGAGTTGCACAGAATTAAAAAATATTCGGAACAGTATCATTAGAAAACAATTAAATATGTGATTTTTGAGGTGGAATTAACGCTAGAGTTCGCTATAATCGTACGGAAATCTAAAATTTTTTTATTTGATTGTGTCAAATAAAGAACTGATTGAATTGATTGGCATCACAATAATTGAGAAATTAACTCTTTCATTACTGATAAACCGAAAAAAAATAACAATTATTGAAAAACTTTTTATGGTGCTTGACTCGCAATGAGCCCATATATAAATCGCGGGGGCAAAAGCATGAACTTTTTTTTCGCCTATATATCTCTGCCCATCTAATGTATACACATGTTTAGTTTACATCTTTCAAACCACAAGATGAACAGAAATCCTTCGTACGTATTTAATTTCACCTAAAATTATTATGATTTTAGTAAGCAAAAATATGCATAGTGTTTTCATCGTTTAAACGTTGAAGCAATAAATCACCCTGTACAATTGGCATTAAGTGCAGCAAATTTATGATAATCACACTTGGCGCGCACATACAAATGCAGCAGGAGCAGCTGTGGCTGTAGCGAACGGCAGGCAGTGGCACCGGCAGCGGCAGCGGCACAACATTTGAACTTATCCACTTGAAATTTGATTAATGCAATCAATTTGCAAATCGCAACAACTGCACAACAACAGCTATAACAACAAACAATAACGAACAAGTTACTCACCTCATCGACCCAACTTTTATATTTTTCAGTTAGAGTGATTTGTTCGAGCATCGCTGAACCTTGATTAGTTTTCCAATTGCCAGAAATGGATTTGCGCCTGCAACGAAAAATAAAAAGTTTATGTATGGTATATTTATGAATGAGTGAATGTGTGCACATCAGTTTGAAACATAAATCATAAATAATGAGCTGCAGTTTTGCGCCGACAAACAACAAGGAACAATTTCGTGGTGAACAAATTTTGCATCATATAAAGCTGAAAGGTCTTTGACTTGTGCGTGAGTCTGCCGCTGTTGCAGGTTACAACAACAACGATATTACTGAAGATAACGATAACGATAACGATGCCGATGATGTGATTTGGAACTGTCAGGTTCAATTGGTTGATTTGATAGACTGCAACAAAGTTAAAATTCAAGTGTTTTAACAATGAACTTTTGCCGCTTCACATGCGTTTAAGTATAATTTAGCATACGTCATTTAAATTTATAAATATGTATCTGTATGAGTATGTACGAGTACATCATGAACTTGCACTTACCGCGCGAAGTTGTACTTGGATCAAGGTCAATAGCAACAGCAGCAGTACCAACTGACAATATTTAGGTACGACTATCTACTTAATCTTAACGCACCATATCAATAATGTAATTCATGTCTTTATTGACGTATGTACTTGTGTAGAGTATTTTTACATTTCACTTTATACCTACATATGGTACATGAACGGTTATTTCTTAGGGTGGAGTGAATAATGCAAAAGTTCATGAAGCGACTTCAAAACTTCCCTTGATTTATTTGGTGATTTGTCAAGCACTTGTATTACTTAATTACAATTTGATATAGCCTTTGTTCATGTTTGTCTAGCTTATTTGATCTTCTGAATGACACTTATTAGTCAAAGATTACTTCAGTATCGTATTGTATTAGCCCCCAATTCCTCCAATCTCAACCAACATTAATTCAACTTCATATGCTGGCATTCTTAGATTCTGTCAGTTTCAGTCTCAAATTATTTTAGTATAAATTTCAAATACTTTCAACCTCAGGATATTTTAGTTTAAGATTTCTCCCTTAGATTCTTTCAAACTATGATTTTTCAAATCCAGACTTTTCCAGCCTCAGATTCTTTCTGCCTTGTACAGGGTGTTTTCTTTTAGAAGTGTGGTTTTCAAGAAGAAATAAAACGCATATAATTTAATGTTATGGCCAAGAATTTAGATTAAGTATAAAGATAAGGATTCGCCATTATGTTTTAAAAACGATGTCGGGCAAGTGGCCGCCGCGGCTGGTTCGAATAAATTCCAGCCGAGAGGATGAATTTTCGACCACTTTTTGCAGCTGTATGTCAGTAATAACGCACCGAATATTATCTTCCAAGGCGTTTATCGCGTCGGGCTTATCTGCGTCGACAAGCGACTTCACATAACCCCACAAAAAATAGTCCAGCGATGTTAAATCGCACGATCTTGTAGGCCACGCCACAGGCCCACGACGCTAGATAATGCGCTCCTCCCCTCAAAATTGATTGTTTCGTTGGCTGTATGGCATGTAGCGCCGTCGTGTTGGAACCAAAGGTCGTCCACATCAACATCCTCAAATTCAGGCACCAAAAAGTCATTAATCATGGGTCTATAGCGTTCCCCATTGACTGGAAGAAATATGGACCAATGATTCCTTCTGCTCATAGAGTACACCAAACAGTGACTTTTTGAGGATGTAATGGCGTCTCAACAATGGCTTGTGGATTATGATCACTCCAAATGCGACAATTTTGCTTATTAGCGTACCCATTCAACCAAAAGTGAGCTTCATCGCTGAACAAAATTTTCTTGTGAAAATCGGGATCGGTGGCCATTTGGTTTTGGGTCCATTCACCGAACGTGGGACGCGCTTGATGGTCGTTCAGCTTGAATTCTTGAAATGGCAAACCAAACTGAGCATAAATCAAGTGACAGCTGTCAAAAAGACCAACTCCGAAAAAAGTATTGCCAGAATGAAAACCATACTTCTAAAAAAAAACACCCTTTATAAATTCAGTCAGTCCTACTTGTCTCAGATTCGTACCTCAGAGCCTTTCTAACTTATATAATTTCATTGGCGTTTTTATCAGCTTCTAAATCTTTCAACCTTCTATTCTTACAGTGTTTTCAGTCTTAATATTATTCAGTCTGAGATTATTTGAGTCATGAGAATTATTCATCCTCCGATTTTCTTGTAGCTTCACATTATTTAATCGTAAAATTTGTTCACCCGAATATTCTTTTAGCCTCATATTTTTCAGCATTATGGTATATTGTTTCAGCATCACCATTTTTCAGTCCTCGTTTTTTCAGGTTAAGATTCATTCATATTTCGATTCTTCAAAATCAGATTTGACTATTTCTTTGAGCTTGGTAGACTACTTTTAGTTTTCTTTCTATTATTTTTCTTCCTAAATTGATTTAACCACGTATTATATCAATGAAAAGACATTGTTACCCGTTTCGTTCTAGCGATTAAAATTTCCTACACTTTTTACCCCACCCGAATTTCGGCAAGCACGCAACTGCTTTACACCATACATAAATACTTACATGAATGCCTTGTAATTGTTGCCAATCTTTTGAATATGCACATCGAACTTAGCATCGATATATGGCTCGATGGTACAATAGCAGTGAGCATCATTGCCCGACCCAGTGACAAGGCCAGCAGCATCTTGCAGAGAGCTCTGATTCTCCAAGCGTGCAGTGGCAACGCCTCCATGGCAGTGACCTGCCTTCAAGACGCACGGGAATTTCGTCCAACTGAACTGTTAAGATATAAGAAGGAAAAAAGAACTCATTGTAATATGTTGGCAATAACAAAAACAGTATGAAATTTTACAGGAAAATACTTATTATATGTATGTAGTATACAGGAAATGCAAGTAATTAATATGAGGTTGTTTTGTTTTGCTGTTGTTGGCTATTACTGTAGCCGCAGCATTTTTATTGAATTTATATTTATTAATATTTTGGCTGCACGCCAAATTGTTGTACTGCGATTTATTTTTAACATAATTCTGCATTTTATTTAATTTATTCTTTTTGTATTTCATTGAGTGTGGCGGAGAATTGCTGCACATATTTTCTAGGAAAATGTGAGAAATTCACCAAATTTTCAATTTGTATTGTTTTTAATATTACATATTTATTTTTAAATGTACTATTATATGGGCTGATGTTCGCACAGGCGAGCTCATTATGTCATTAGTCATTTGAATGTATGTATGTATTTGTGAATAGACAACCCAGGCATTGGAATTCTTTGGAAAACGATGTGTGTTTCGTGGACTTTAAATTAAAACACAAAAATGAAAATCCAAAAAAATTAAGTTAAAAAATAAACACAATTCATAAATAAATTAGATTTGTGAGTGGTACTTTAGGGAAATTATGTAATATATGGTAAGTAGAATTATTTATAAACAAATATTTTTCATTATTATTGTATATATTATATATAGAAATTATATTTCGTAGAAATATGTATACTAGAGAAGAAGTATGATCCATTCCATTCATTCATGATAAATCTCATTGATTTCATTAATTTGATGTGGTACCTCAAAATTGGGTGACGAAACATTCTCATGGAGTATATTATGAAAACATATTTACATACTTACACATGTACAATGCTCAAATGTCTTACTACGCGTACTAAGTATGCATCATGTATTTATTATTATGGCTTAATACTGAAGTGTCAGGTTGGAGCTCTTCGCTCTTTGTTGATTTTCATAAATAAACTGCTGTGGCAAAAGCCTCAAGGGAAATTTAATGAAAAAATTGATAAAAGTGCAACAATAACCATCTGTAATCAGATTTTAATCTTCCTGATCACGGAGACTGTGAGTCAGATCCCTGACTCACAGAAAAAAGTATAAAACTAAGCCATGAGTAGGAAATTGAATTTTTAACGGTTAAAGACAATAGGCCACTTCATTGAGGCAACTTGAGTCATGACGTATAAATCAGTAAATTTTTATACATCTGCATAATAATTTTGGCAGTGAATCAAGTTACGTAAGTACAGTAAATTTGATGATTTTCTGGATTCGTTTATATTCAATCAATAGAAAAAACCATCTAGAACCATTACAGATAATAATCAGGCCATTATTTTCTATGAAGTAACCTTAACTTAAAAAAAAAAACCAGGAATTGCACTGACTCAAAATAATTCTGCAAATTAGGTAAAAAAACACTAATAATTACATTCAAAAAGTGAAATGATGACATTATGATATAAAAGAATTTGCCTCACTAAATTATCGCTATCGCCATAATCTTTTTTTAACGAACCACATCCCGCTGCACACCTACATGCATTTCAAAGATATCCCACTAAAATTGACATAATGACGTATGCAAACAAGAGCCATTTAAATCATTAGCTAGTAGATGCAGCGTGTGCAAAAACTAAGCTAAGTTATTTGTGCTTAGTTGCATTCCTACACTCTCCCTTACGTCCTGCTTAATTACGAGTGCAGCAAAACAGAAATCATTCTTAGAATTTTTCTGAATTTTAGAGTATTTAGAGAGCCATTGCCGTTGTTGCTGCGGCTGTAATTGAATATTAAGTCAGCACGCTTAAAATACACATTCTGACGCATCTCAAAACGCATATGCATGCAATATTTGCCGTTGCTGTTGCTGCTGGTGTTGGTTTTGTTGTTCACATATGGTTTGTTGAGTAACTACATGTGCAAATTGTTCAAGTGCTGGCCAACAGAGAGTAGCAAGCAGAGAGCTGCTGCCCTCTCTGACGCCACTACCACTGTTCACATTAGCCGGGTAAACAACCAGACGGGAAGATAACATACGAGTACTTATTTCTTCTTCTTCTTGTTTTAGTTGCAATTCCATTTATTCTCTTTTAGTTTTAATTGGCAAAATTTACAAAATACACGTGCGTGAACACAAGTTCCACAAATTTTCTTCGCATTGCTTTTAGCCTTATTCTTTAAAAAGAATAAAAACGAGAAGAAAATTTAAGCTGAATTTTTTTGAGTATCTGGAAAAATTTATACCTACTTAGAAAATGCCGTTTTAACGATGGGAGCTATCTGTCAAACAGTTAGGGAAGATTTAGAGGAGAGCTGATGATACATGATTGATTTGAGTAATGTATTGTTTTTTTTGTTTATTATTATTGTGTTTGCAGTTATTTTTTTGTCCATTTAACAGTGCGTGGACAGAGTGCAGAGTGTAAACATATTTAGGGAACGGAAATGAGAGAGAGAGAGGAAGAGAGAGAATGACACATGCGAACACGTGCTACAGTAAATTAATTTAATTAATAAACATTTTCGATTCGTAATTTTTCGTTCCAATGAAAAATTTTTTTTGATATGAAGAAAGATAATTAGAACCCATTATCTTTGTAATTATACGATATTTCATCTTTTTGTTAAGAGATATAAGTGAGTATAATTAAGGATCTTTAAGGATTAAGGATCCCTACAATTGTTTCAGGAGGTAGCTCAAAAGATGACTAAAAATATTTTTTCCTGATACCGAAGGCACAAAATAACTTAAAAATTTTTGTTTAATCTAACGAAATTTCTCCTGGTACTTACATTTTATTTGTTAAATCTATAGAGCAAAAGCGATAATATGTACAATACATACTAAATGAAAACTTCGACCTTTTGTATTGTTAATGTTCTATGCAAAATTCTTCACTCGAGGAACTTTCTCTACTTTTCGAAACTGTTCGTTCTGTGGTGTCAAATTTCAAATCAATATTATTTAAGGAAGATTTTGCTATCAAGATATAATTAATTAGCTTTAACGAGGAATATTTTAAAAACTGGAGGAGCAACATAGAACCCCACTTCGGACTGGAGCCTTTCTTGGATCTCCCTCCTTCTCCACCTATGCGATTCTGATTAAACGAGAGATATAAACAGCCACCAGCCACTACTCGATCAAAATCAGTACATATGTAAGTACACTGTGAGGTTATTAGAAGAAAAAGAAGCGGCAAAATCGATTTCAGTTCAACAGCAAGTAAGTTCAAACTAAGCGTGCACGTTTCACTTCAAAGAACAATTTGTTTCTTACAATTCAATAGACACGATCGCTGTAGATAGCAAGAGCGATCGATTTGATTGAGAGGGCAAACAGAAAAATAGAAGAAAAACACGCTCTCTCATAATCATCATTCGAGTTTATCATTGTATCTCAAAGATATGCGGGCGTGCATAGCAAAGATTGAATGTTTAAATGTTTTCTGGATGACGAATACGCATTCAATTGAAATATGTTTTGTTAGAGCTTAAGGGAACAATGCAATGCTTAATTGAAGTGAGTGCATTCTAAAGAGTTTTTTTAGTTGTGAGCTACTTCTCTTTATCTTTTGCACACAATCTGCAATTGCATCTTTTCTGTCTTCTTTGAACATTGAAAACTTTTCAGTGAACAATGATTGCACTGGAATGCACTCAGTTAAATGATGCTCCAAACATTTGGTACCTACTCAAATTGAGTGTACGATGATCACTTGCTCTCTTTCGTGTCGCTCGCACTCAAACTTGTTTTGTATATGAGCACGCTCTTTTACTCAATTACTTAATTCGAAGGCACTCAATTGCTGACTGCGTTCTTGACTGTGTGCTGCGTGTGTTTTGAGTACGTTTCTGTTGTATTTTCTTTACTGATTTTATTAAAAGGCAAAACACTGCTATTTGGCGCTTTAGTTGAAAGTCGCTTGCAAAACGATTAAGTAGACGACGAAGGCAATTGCGGTCAAACTCATATTTTTCAGATACGGAGTGTGTAGTAGATACTTCACTAGTTGCGCGAAATACACCAACTACTGACTACATTTATGTGGCATATTTATATCTATGCGCAAAAAGTATACATAAGTGTTTATGTGTCATAATAAATAGAATAGAAAGAGTAAGATAAAATCTTCTAAATCGCTTTTACGAAATTTTTAACAAATAAATAGATTAAAGAGTGCGTGTACGAAAACTAAAGAAAAATTATGTATAAAAATAAAATCAAATTCTAAAATCTATAACATACATAAAAATAAATGTTCATTACAAAAACTTAATAATTTAAAAGAATTTTCGAATGCGAAGTGTCACACCTTGAGATTTCAATATATTAAAATTTTATTGTAAGTTTTTGAACTTTTCTCTGTCTCTTAGTTTGTGTGTGCGTGTGCGTGTGCTGAATATTTACAAAGTGTTGATACAAATGTCAAATTTTCATGCATTATTTTTTAATAAAATTTGTTGCCGAACATTTCTCTCAACTAATTTGTAATTAAGTATAAAGATTTTTAAAAATTTTTACACGTTGGTACATTTTAGCTAAATTTTCAATTTGTGTGACTTTTATAGCTATTTATAGTTGATATTCTTCGGCTCTAAGAAATCATCAGCAGCCAAAGTCAGAGGGGGGCAATGTGTTTGATTTTTGTTTGTTTGTTTCTTTTTTCGTTAAAGGTATTTAATTTGTGTTTTTCTGCGATTTAAATAGACTTCATTTATCTTTGAATGCGATGATGAAGATACGCATAAAATATGTATGTACTCGTATACGACACAGTTTTATTATTATTTCTTTTAATTCCCCCTCCAGCCCCCCTCCTCCCCCTGCTTCATGTTCTTTTCCTTTCGACTCTTCACGTTTCAATTTGTTTATGTTTTTTATATACTTACTTTACTTTACTTTTAATGGCACAACAGCCCATGGAGGGCCTAGGCCGAGCTCTTCGCATCCACTCATGTTGTGCGTCTTATATTTGTACATGAATGGAAGGGACCTACAGTTTAATGCCGAATCCGAACGGCGAAGTGAAATGCTTTTCATAGCAATTTTTACTCTTGTAGGTTTGCCATTGCCTGCCAAGAGGTGGTGCCGTGTAGAAAAATTATTATTTCTACTTTTTGATTTTGCCTGTGCCGGGATTCGAACTCCTGACACTCTGCGTAGCAGTCCTACGCACTACCACTACACCACAGCGACCACATTTTTTATATACATATGTTTAAATTTTTGTTTTTGTTACACTTTTATTGTCATCAATTTGTTAACAGACAAACACACACAGACAAATCAAGAAACAAAAAATAATAAAACAAGCAGCAGTTTTACTCATTGTTTATTTTTATGTTGTTGTTTCTTTTCTTTACTTTCAAAATTAAATTTTGTTTATTTGGTATTGCCTGAATCCATTCTAACTTTTTCTCATCTTTTTGATATTCTGCTTGTTTCAATGAGATCTGCTTGCTGCTGCCTGTCATCAAAATTTGCTATATATTTTTTATGGATACTATTTATAGAAATTCATCAAGTACAAAAATGTCAAGGGAATCTCTGGCAATACATACGAAAATACACTGATACAACCATGCAAGTGATTTATTGTATGTACTATATATTTTCATGTTGCTCATACGCCCCGTGTACGCATTTACGCATTTACTAATTTATTTTTTAACTAACTTATTTTACAATTACGTTTTTCTCATGTGCAAATCTGAAATATATTTTCCATTCGCTCGTAAATCACAAATGTAATTACGACATTAAAAAAAAAACTTGTTGCGTAAATGTTTGCAAATGTTTTTCTAGTATATTGCTTTCGTTGCGGTTTTGTTTTTTGTGTAACTATTAGTAATTAAAATAGATGATATTTTCTTATGATTTAAGTCTATGTATGTACATAAATCATCTGCTGTTTCGTCTTGCAACTTGAGTACACACTTGTTTGAAGTTCTAGTATATAAAAATATAGAAAGAAGATAAGTTTACTGTGGAATACTTATTTAGTTCTAGATGCGAATGTCTTGCAGCTAAATTGATTCACTTACGTACGAACTAATTAGTTGGAATTACAACCTATAAGCGGTCCTGGCTACTTAAATAAGCCTTCGCAAATCGCTGGTGCCAGTAGATAATGCCAAGTGAAGGCCAGCTAAACTCTTCAAATGACTGTTCAACACAGATTAGATCGTCTTCTTCAGCGACTTCCACCACCGTTGAAAGGGAATACTTCCCAGCCTGAAGTTATGTTTTGAAGGTCTGACGTCCAACTAGTGGTCGCTGTGGCGTAGTGGTAGTGTGTTGGAAAAAAAATCAAAAAAGTAGAATAAAGCAACTTTTCTAGACAGCACACCTCTTGGCAGGCAATGGCAAGCCTACAAGAGTAAAAATTGCCTATGAAAAGCTTTGCATCTCGCCGTTCGGATTCGACATAAAAACTGTAGGTCCCTTCCATTCATGAAAAAATATAACACGCAAAAAATGAAAGGATACGAAAAAACCTTTGGAGTCAAACATTTGGAGGAAAAAAATCAGAATTCTTATTTTTCGAAGCAACTCCTTAGCAACTGACTGCAGAGTGGCTGGGTTATGACCTGTCAGTCGTACCACAGATTCTGCCATCGACGGTGGTAGTCAAGTGACCATGATAATTTAGTGGATAGCGCCCTTCACTCAGGGAGTTGTGGGCTTGATTCCCGTTTAGGTCTGGTGGTTAATTCTCATAACCTTCTTATATTCCTACCGATATAATGTAAATGAAAATTATAAGTACACGTCTTGGTAGGCAAAGGCAAAATCAGTAAGTGATATCAAATTGCAACCCTACCGTTAATAAACGGCGATAAACTATAGGTCTAACCAGTGTGTATAAACTAGTTGCCCTACACTTATCCGCTTAACCCCCTTCAAGTTATATCTATCTGGGCAAAGTAAATTCAATGGTCCAACGAACTGAATGCTATGGAAAATATATGGCCCTCCTACTCACAATTAAATCTAAAATCTAACCGGTTCGAAAGCCGCATAGTATGAGTAGAGATAGTCGGAGTGAAAGTCGATTGAGTGGCTTGATTGACTTGCTGCTTGTCAACGTCCAGCTTTTTCTGTGTATACCATATATCAGTTCGAGTTTTACTGTACAGATAAATGTGCGGTCTTTGACTGTTACCCAGTAGTGGTGGGACTCGATGTCATGTGCAGCTTATCGTATTAGAAGCGTGTCTTCCTTTGACTACAACATTATCATCGAGGTTTTGTGTTTTTTGATCACGTGATAGCTAAGTGACCTTACTACAACCGATGATCGGTCTTGGCCAGTCGCCGCTGCTTTGCGCGCGCTGGCGCCAGTACCAAAATTAGCCAAGTGCAGTCAGGTTGCCCTGCACCTGGTCTTTCCAACGGAGATAAGGACGTCCTCTTCTGCGTGTTCCTACACCGTGGTTCGAATAAAACACCCTTCTAGCCGGAGCGATTTCTTCTATTCGCTCAACATGACCCAGCCAGTGAAGCCGCTGGAGTTTTATACGCTTGACTAAGTCAGTGTCGGCGTACAGCTCATGCAACTCATCGTTCTATCTTATTCGATACATGTTGTCCACACATACTGGACCGTAGATCTTACAGAGTACTTTCCTCTCGAACGCTCCTAACAGCCTCTTATCATTCATGGCCAAAGTCCACGTTTCTGCGCCATACATTAAAACGGGAAGGATAAGGGACTAATAGAGCGTTATTTTCGCCGGTCGAGGGAGAGATCTACTTCTCAATTGCCTACTGAGCCCGTAGTAATACCTATTGGCAAGAGTTAATCTCCGCTTGATCTCAAGGCTGGAATTATTGTTGGTGTTTATGCTGGATCCTAGTTAAACGAAATCCTTGACGACTTCAAAAGTATAATTGTCAACAGTGACATTTTCTTCAAGACGCCGTGACTCTTTGATGATGTTAATATAACCAGCGTATGCTAGCAGCATGACACTCTTGTAGAAGATAGTGCCAAAGATGTCGATGTTCGCAGTTTGAATTATTTTCTCCAGCATAAGGTTGAAGAAGTCGCACGATAGGGAGTCACCTTGTCTGAAACCTCTTTTGGTATCAAATGGCGCGGAGAAGTCTGTCCCAATTCTCACTGCGCTGGTGGTGTCGGTCGGTGTCATTTTGCAAAGACGAATGAGCTTTGCAGAGATACTAAAATCAGACATGTACGCCGCAATATGATACCTAATCGTGCTGTCGAAGGTGGCTTGATAATCGACGAATAGATGGTGGGTGTCGATCTGTTTTTCTCGGGTCTTTTCCAGGATTTGGCGTAGTGTTAATATCTAGTCGTGGTGGATTTACCAGGCCTGAAGGGTCCAATCAGTTTGTTGACGATAGGCTTGAGTCTTTCGCACAGTACGCTCGATAGAACTTTATTTGCAATATTAAAAAGAAAGAAAGGTGCTAATCCATGAACTTGAATTACTTCAATATTTCTAGTTTCTAAAAGTTAGAGACCTTTACCCTAACCGGAAAATTTAATTTAATTTATTTTCATTCGTAGCAATTACCATCTTAAATACAAGTTATTTTTTACAGCACGAATACACACACATAACAAGCACTTTCTCATCCTTTGATGGTCTATTAATTATATGTCATATGCAAATTGTGGTATATCTAAATTTATAATTTGTTCATATAATTAATGCCTTCCCATTTTTTGTTATATTTATGAACACGGAATGAAACCAAAACTGTTATTTTCATGTGAAAAATGTGCTGCGCCAGTATGCATTGCGCCGATTATAGCCGATTTCAGCGCGTTCATCGGCGATGTTTCATCGATAACTTCTAGTAACACTGATTGTGTATAATGTTTGACAATTTTCTAACCTGAGAAGTAAAAAAAAAACATTGTCTTCCTTTATTTTCTTCTAATAAATTAAGAGACAATCCGTGTTAATATTTATTTAAATATTGTGCTTAAACAAAAAACAAACAGTGCGGAACAATGCCGCCCAGAGATACAATTAAGTTTGCAAACCATAGAAGATTAATAGTTATTTGTTAATTAATCTCATGTGTGATTGTCAAACTAATTTTGACCTCTTTCAATTAAAAACGTAACCGGAACGAAACCGAAAACCGAATGATCGTTGAAGAACGAAATCGAAACCGAATCACTTGACAAAATCGAAACCGGTAACTTATATTGATTCGGTTTCATTCCGTGTTTAAGAATAAATCGTTACCTTAATGTTAAAATATAATAACAATATTTTTTTTTGCAAATTCATACGCAATTGCATCAGTAAATGCCACAACTCAATGTGAAAAAATTTTTCTACAGTAAGGTAATGAAATTACTTATATTTGCTAGTTATTGCAATAGGTTTAAATATTATGTTCTTTCAAAAAGTTCAGAAAATTTCAATTGGAATTAAATATTTCTATAGACCACAAGAAAACCATTTTTTGGGATGAATGCGATAGTGAAGGGTGGAAATTGGTTTAATATAGGGTTCAAGAAGAAGAAGCAAGCCAGAAGAAGCAAATTGTAAATACATGCCGAAAGTTAGTAACCACTTCAGGATTTATTTTTTTATAATTTGAAAACTACTGATCATAGTCAGTCTCAGTCAATCAATATTTGAAATCAGGTACACGAAACTGTACAGACATTTATCATTAATATTTTAACCGAAACAAATTTCTTTAATGTAATCACTAAAAATAAATCTATAATCCAATTAACCGAAAATAAAAATAAGCTTTCGCATAGAATTTCCCAATGATTCACAAAAAAATTATAAATTAGAAGCACTGAAATAAAAACACATAAATTCTACAAATGACAAATGTTTAGTTGACAGAATTCATGAAATACATAAATAATTTTCGAAATGCACATAATTTGTGTGTAAGAATTAAACTGGAAGAGTGTTTCAAAAATTAGACGAACATTGGACATTGACTACCATATCGTCACTACACAAAAGTTGTTAATTTTGAATTTTGCCTTGCCGTGTATGAGAAGATAAAACTTTTAACTCAACTTTTCTGAAGCGAGAGAGAGATAGAGAGAAAGAGTTTCAGGTAAAGTGTCACTATGGTAATCAATGTGAAATTTGTATTTATTTACTACTAGTATGTATGTACTTATGTTTGCGTGTATTGAGAAGCGTTGAAATTGCTGCAAACGAAATTTATGTCAATATGTCAATCAAGGACGTACGTAAAAGGCCACTTCAATTCGTCACAGATGACGTGATTTATATAGAAATATTTTACACAAATAAATCCATTACAGAAAACACCAGTAAAGCAAATTATATATTCAATAAACGTATTGCATCTTTACGATTTTATTAAAATAAAATATAAACAATCAAAAGAAGAATAAGAGTATGAAATAAAACGAAAAACAAACCAAAATCTTAAAGTATTTATTGTATTTAAAAATAAAACTTTTTAATTATAACAAATTGCCATTGAATTTCATGTGGCTTAAAGAATAAACGAATGAATGAATTCATGCATTTATGCTGCTTTACCGAACTCATGGTTAATGAAAGGCTGCACCATGCATGCAGGCAATTCTTATTAAAAATAATAATATTCTTTTTGGCAATTGCTAGTGGTCGCTGTGGCGTAGTGGTTGTGCGTTGGACTGTTACGCAGAGTGTCCGGGGCTCGAATCTCGGCACAGGCATAATCAAAAAGTAGAAAAAATTATTTTTCTACACGGCACCATCTCTTGGCAGGCAATGGCGAACCTACAAGAGTAAAAATTGCTTATGAAAAGCTGTTCACTTCATCGTTCGGATTCGTCATTAAACTGTAGGTCCCTTCCATTCATGTACCAATATATCACGCACAACATGAGTGGATGCGAAAAGCTCGGCCTAGGCCCTCCATGGGCTGTTGTAAGTATAGTAAAAAATAAAGTATATGTACGGCACTTTTAATTGTGTTCACTCGATGAGTCTGTAAAATTTTTATTTCATTAAATATAACTTAATTTCTTCAGATTTTTATTCACATGCACATATCGAGCACTGGTGCTCTGACTAACGTGTATTTATGTAAATATATGCTGCTCATGAGCTTGTACAGAAGAAGCACCTTTAAATCAAAATAATTCATAATTCATAATTCTTTATCTTTCATTCCTTTTTCGAATTTTATTTTTTTTATTATTGCCGATTGTTTCTTTTCTTGAAATATTAAAATCAATATTTGTATGTATTTAACTGATTTGTAGTTTCTCCGTATTTGAATACATTACGAGTACTCGAACGCTCCTCGTACGTTCTTGCCACTTACGAGTATAATAAGTATTTACCCACATACCCACTTGAATCAATTATATTTTAATATTTGTGTTCTCGTGTACTCTCATGTTGCTTCAATCGATATACAATAAAAATTGTAAATGACAGTGATTCAGTTTCCTTTTTCGGCTTAATTTGTTTTATTTTTGTTTCGTTTTTTTTGTTGTTGTTTGTTTGGCATGCCACACATGCCATTCCTTTTAAATGAAGTTACTCTTTTTTATGTTTCTGTTTTTTCTGTTAGCTACCATATTAGTCACAAATTATTTTATATAAATTCAAATGCAATATTGTATCTTGACTTATATCTAATTGCAAGTAGCCGTAACTAATGTGTTTTGTTTCTTCTTTTTTTTTTATGCAAATTTAGCAAATATTTTGTTTCTTGATTGATTTGGGAATTAATTGGAGCAGCGATGACAAATATTAATTTCACTTGAAACTTTTGTCGGATGGGTATTTGTCAGTTACAATTAGAAGATAGTGCCATATGTTTAAAGTTTCTGGTACTTATGTAATTTTTGAAAATTAATTTTGTTCGCTGCTTAATATAAGAAGTTAGAATTCTGGCTAGTTGAGAACGAGTATGTTTTTTTTATCTTTTTATTTTTTATTGATACATTCAACACCCCTATGGATGCAGAGCATTGTGTTGATTGTAAGGAAGATTGATAGGTGGGAGGAAGAAGGATAGAGAATGAGAAAGGGAATGTATTCACAGGACATATATAAAGAGATAGACTGCCATTGTGGCAAGTGTTATGCCTTTACCACAATTAACTTCAGTTTTATCAATGTCGACTATGACCGTATGTAGCCAAAAACCGAGCTTTACGCATCTTCTCATGATGTACATGTTGTACATGAATGTATAACACAACAGACCATTGATAATCTATCCTTAAATTTTCAAGAAATAATTTCGAATACTTGTAATCGTGAAACTTCAATGAATATAAAATGTAACAAATTCATAACTTAACCTATCCATGGTTTTTCTCTACCTAGGAGGACAATAGTTCAAGAGTTCGGCAAATATCGAATTTTCATTAAGCTTCAGATAAAAAGTTTTTATATTATATGATATTTATGATATTTTTGGTTTTTAGGGGGGTGGGGGCTAATAGGATAGTGACCACTCGTACAATGTAGCCACCCCTTCCAACTGACAACCTTCACGTATTGTTCACTTGAACTTTGTGCCCCGTGTTTTCACTAACGAGACTCTGTTCACCGAGCCAATGCGGTATAGAATTTCAATCTGCGAGGAGGAGATTTCTTCGCCATTTGCTAGGCTGAAGGCAAAGCCGGAGCCAGGTTCGGATGCGGAAGGCTAATACCCTATCCATCTTAAAGTTTACAAATTACCAAAGTAAACGAAGACAAACTTCGACATGAAAAAACGATCACGAATTGGAACATGGATGTAAGCACACTGTTAAAACCATCCAAGCTAACGTAACTATGTGGGGCTCTATGCTCCACCGAGGAACTACGGAAAAATATATATACATATGTATATATTTTTTTCTTGTTTCAAAGAACTCGAAGCATCTTTGAAGTCTTTTGAACAACATTTTCGTTACAAAAACTAATAATATGTACATAACAAATGTTCAAATTGGGTTATGTGCTTGCTGACACCTTTTGATATTCTTGAAAATCCTAATCTATTTTTATTACTTTCAAGTTTAAAAGGTTGACAAAACCACAATATGTCCACCAAAGAATATGATATACGAGCATGTATGGGATATGACTGTCCCGCTTTGCCGAGGAAGTAGTTAAATTTCTAAATTCTTGTTTGACCGTGCAGCTTAGCTAATTCAACCTAACTTTGTTTTAAGGCGACTAAAAATGTTCGGAAAAATTATGAGTTTTAATAGATGACTTGTTTTTAGTCTGGATTAGCTCAGTATAAAAAAAAAATAAAAATATTAAACCAAAGCTGTAAAATCGCTGAAAATGGGTAGAAACGTATTTTTTTTTTTTGGCATTATCAGGTAAACTTGATGCCATACTCTGATTCTGCGCACTTTTTACTGTCAATGTGTATGCTAGAGATATGTCACAGATATGTATGCTAGAGAATTTATTAAAAAAATGGTCAAAGTTTTCATAACAATGTTCTTTCAAGAAGTTACATTGGGCAGTATCAGGAAATGTTACTCTGTGGAAATATTGCTGTGCCAATGCACTATTTTTTTGGGCATATTCTTACACATTTCTAAACACTTTGGGGGTAAAATTTACATAAGTATTCCAAGAATTAAAAAAATTTCAACTTTTTAATATCAAAATTTTTAAGTGTAATTTTTGCTCCCAAAATTTTAACTGGAATATCAGCTTTTGTAAGTAAATACACTGTAATCTTGCGAATACACTGGATTTTTACGCCGTTTTTTTGTGAAAATACCCGCTGAGAAGAATCTCGTCATAGTCCTTCAAAAATACCACTAATTTAAAGCAGCTTTAACCTAAATCAATCTAAATTAAATTAATCTTTAATGGAATGTGTTTAAGCCACCCTAATGGCCCTCTCCTTTTCTATTCTTTTCTATCCTTTTTCTTTTCTTTTTCTTTTCTTTTTGAATTCTTTTTTTCCTATTCATACATGTTCTACTTTCTTCTTATACATTCCTTACGAATAGCTATAACCTTACGGTCTATCCTAACTCCATATATATTGTAAATTTCATTTTCCCCTTTTAGTTTCAATAAAGTAATTTGTTAATTTCTTAAAACCGATCTCCCGGTATTTGAATTTACTTCACTCAAATTACCCCCATCGAACACTCCTTCCATCAAGCCACCAGAGCTCAAACAGAATGCATTATGACATTTCAAAACTAAACAAAAATCACAAATTTCAACAACAATTTCATTATTCTGCATTACTTCCAACATTTGCATTCCTTTAGTCGGTATGAGAACGTACATCAGACCTAGTTCCTAATGTGGAAAAGTGAAGGAGTGAAACCGTGCTACCGTGATTTGGCACTATTCTTCCAAACTCGCACACTCATGCACATCCAAAAATGACTTTCTTGAATTCCAAAAAATATATTTCATTATTTATTGTATTGTTGCACTTTTGCAACTTTTTTGCGGTAATTAAATATTGATGAAGGCAGATAACAACAATAAAGTCCAATAAATTCAAAATTCGGTACAAAAATATTATGCGACCGTATGAAAATTAATAATGCCGCCTACATTTTGCTGATTATACTCGAACTTTAGTAAGAGCGGGGGGGAAAAAGTTTGCTTGTTTGTTTGTTTGTTCGACATCATTTTTGTTATTGTTTTTATTTATTTATTTATTCTCTTTTTTATTTTGCTTTTTAGCATTTCGCCGAATTGGTATAGTATAGGTACTACGTATGCCTTATGATGAGTATGTATGTTTTTGTGTACTTATACTTTTATTTATTTCTTTAAGTTTCTTTTGGTTACTGTTGTTGCTGCTGTTGAATATGTTTATTGAATCAAAGTAATTTTGTTGATATTGTGGTTTCTTCTGTTTATGATAAGCGTATTTTGTTAAAGGTCGAGACTGTCATGCATACTTTTCTGTATACATGTAAATATGTATGTAAGTATTTTGAAATATAATAAAAAGCACAATTTTTCCCACAAGTATATTTGACATATTTATTTGCGTTGGTGTATCAAAATTATTGTGGTTTATTCTTTCTTGGAATTACAGATTGTCCGCTTTATACTCGTAATATATTCATATTCATAAATACATACATATATAAAAAAAATTTTGTACTTTTTATTGTTATTTGAAACATAAAACATTAGAATTTATCTTAAGATGTTGTGCGTATAACTTACACACACACACACACACATTAAATGTATGTCATGAATTTAAAAATAGATGCTTTCATAGGAATTAAAATCATTTGCTATTATTCAAAAGTTTGTAAACACAATCCAAGCAAAGCCGGGTTTTCGGAAATGATTCTAAGTAACTAATTAAAATTCAAAAGCTATTTATGCTTTTGCCAGCAAAAGATATATATTTGGCTTTGGTAAAACTATTTTTTGAACGAGTTACATTCATCAAGTTGTAAGAATACTGTACAATATATGTATGTATGTATGTATGTATGTATGTACGAGATATCTATACTTCATTCTACATATACAGTAATCTATACTACTAAATACCATATCAAAGAATCGATTCAAAAATCTCAACGACTTACTTGGCTGTACATGAGATCATGTGTATTTGGCTCTAAAGTGTTGAGTATATGTTGTAAGATTTTTCGTATAAGTAGCACCAAAACTAAATTTATTAATTTGTAATTTAGAAGTTATAAAAGCTGTGTTTCGTTCGATACATAACTGTATTCCTCCTTCTTCCTCCCACCTATCAATCTTCCATCCAATCAACACAATGCTCTGCATTCATAGGGGTTCACACTTTGTATTGACTTGAGATGACAAATAAGAAGAAGAATGACAGTAAAAGATAAACAAATATTTATATGGAATTTATTCTAATAAAAATAAAAAACAACGCACATCCCTGCTTAATTTTTCTGCCAACAAAACTTGACAGCACTAAGTTTAAATTTAAATAAATTTATAACAAAAATAAATACAATTTTGACTCATACAACTGCACGAAATTCAAAAGGGAACATTTTTCCTTTTTGAAACATATTTTTCCATTCGTGTATTCAAAATGCAATCTTTCCAAATAAATATATTCGTTAAAATAAAATTTTTAAATTCGAATAAATCCCATATCCCATTTTGTTTATCTTCCTTCTTCTTATTTGCCTTGCTCCACACTTCAATAAGGTAAATGTTTTTGTTTTTGTTGTTGTATCAAATTTAACATTCAGGGTGGACCCCTATAAATGCAGAGAATGCAAGGACACCTTTAAACAGATAGACAGCCATTATGGCAAGTGTAATGCCTTTACCACAACGAACTTCAGTTTATCAATGTTGACTATGATCGCATGTAGCACCAAACGCTGAGTTTTTCGCATCCACTCATGTTATGCGTGTTGTATTTGTACATGAATGAAGGGACCATGCTGCCATACGTATCACCGCGATATATGTAAGCATATATAGGATTTATTTCCAGCACGAAATTTGTTTAAACCGGTATACATCATCAAAAGAAGCACAGTTAATCCCACAGTGCTTTATATATATACATATGTATGTACAATATATTTAACCGAGGTAAATTTCAACCGAAATTCACAACTTCTAAAATAATGTCTAAATAGTAGGTATCTGATACCACAGAACACGTATTGCCCATTGATGTTACGTCTAAGTATTTATGCTTTTCTGCACACTTGGTCACCTCATTTTCTCGGGTTAAGCCAAGAATACCCTCTCAAATTAACTACAAGTAGGCATTATAGAATGACTGGAATTCTATTTCTCTTTTATAGGTACTGAATTATTAGATCAGATATACAAAGTTGCTAGCCCTTAGGCATATATAAATTTTTATGAATCAGTGTGTTATGTACAAAATATGTGACATTATTTTGTATATTTTCAATACTTCTTTCACTATTTATATGTAAGTAAATACTTTTCTTCTTAGCTATTATTTTATATACCATATTTCTGTGAGTATAAATATATAAGTTTTATTACCAACTTCTTCAAGTAGTTAAAAGATTATCAGTTAAATTCATGACACAAATTAACCAATATATGAATCTTAATTGATAAGGCAATTTCCTCTGAATCACTTGAACACACAAACATTTTTAAAAATGCACTCATTCTAATGATTCAAGCTAGTTATGAACACAATGAATGCGGCAGCGTCATTGCATAATGGCAACTAGATGGCGTATGCAGTTAATATTGTTATGTTGTCTGCGACTGGCACCCAATGCAACACACAAACGCGGTAACCACAAAATTACTTTAATTCTTTTCTTAAAAATTTCCATAAATTTTTTATTTTATACCGATATGAAATAATATTTCTAAATAGAAAAACTAAATTAAATAACATTAATTTCTGAGACTGTATGTATAATTTAATTTTCAATCTATTTATTTTATTTTTTTATTGTTTTGTTACATGTAAAAATAGAAATAGACTGAAGTCGACGACAGCGGCGATTGGCGCATTGTCGCAATGATTCAGTGTCGCAGCCATTATTTTCGTCTGCATAAGAACATGGTATTTAAGTGTGGACAGATGGCGCAATGTTGCTGTCGCAATCCATTGTGTTCGTACCTTCAAGAGCACTTGAAGAACAAATTACAAACAATAGAATTTCTATACAAAAACGTTATCAATTTCATATAGACAAAGTACAACACTTTACTAATAATGAAAATAACAATTGCACATAAATTTGCTACTTTTTTACTTAGTTAGTTAGTCAGTTAGTTTCTGTATTTTTGCTCATTGCTTGAAATGAGTTGAACTACTATAAATTATACAATTTTTTACTATTTATTCTTAAATTGTCTGTAAAAACAAAAAAAAACTTAGTATTATTATCACTTGCAAATACATGAACACATTGGCTGACGACTGCCATAATTGAAATTACTTAAGTCTTTTAAAACTTTTTAATGAAATCATTTCAAAAAGACACATTCGAGCTTTTGTCACGTTTCCAAAATGTTAAAGAGTATTTTTGGTATCTGCGGACATTGTTCGTGTACAACGAAAGTGCTCAGAAATGCATATAAAATTATGCACGCAGACATGTAAATGTTTACACACACTCGTACAATGCTATGTACTTTGAAATGCAAACCACAAATGTTTGTGTAAGAAACAAGCAAACAAATATCGAAAAGGATCGTAAAACTGTAATATTAAAATTTAATTAAATCACTAGCTGAAATGTACATAAGCGAATATGTATACGGACAAACACACACACACACACACAACCACACCCACACACACACGCTCATGAATGCGAATATACAAGTGAAATATGATTGCAGTCGCATTGACGGCAGTAGTGAATATTATGTATTTTCAAAAAAGTCTCCAATTTTTTCCCCCCGCAATTATTAAAAATATTTTATTTATGTATGAAGCAAAAACAAACACAAAAATCATCAGAGTAATTCTAAAAGCACATGAAGCACGTGTCATGTTTACTTACTGTCAGTTTATTTGTTACAAGCAATAAAAGTTGTGGTTTTCTGTTTGTGCCATATAAAAAAAATTAATTCTAATTTGGTTTTTTATTTTAATTCGTAAATTTTTGTATGAGTTTTGAATTGCTTAAGTATGTGCAGCGGCCCGAAATATAATAGTACAAAATTCGGAAAATGTACAGAATTCAAAAAGCTACAAAGGATGAAGTCTGGCGCCGTCAGATCTGGCGATCTGACCGGTCAGTTCAAATAGCCAAGACGGGAGATCACAAGCGCCGGAAATTGAAGTCTCCATCGTGTGGAGCGATCTCCATTGCTGGTTTTAAATTAATTCTCTATCTGTCAACAACATAAGCCATTTGCAAAAATTATAGCACATTCGCATTATGACGTTACTTATACCCCACCTTGTATATTCCAAAGATACCCGAAAATGGTGAAGACCAGCCAGAGGCAATAATCTCACGTTTTGGTGTAGTCGTCGTGTGATTTGACCCCGTTAGACTATTTTTTGTGGGTCTATGTTAAGTCTCTTGTCTATAGGAACAAGCCAAACACGATTGCTGCTTTGGAAGCCAACATTGAACGGGACATTAGTGGGATTACGGCCGAAATGTGTGAAAAGTGTGCCAAAATTGGACCTTCAGAATGGAGCACTTGAAGCGTAGCCGCGGGCAACATTTAAGTGAAATTATCTTTAAAAAGTAAATGAAAGAAATTGATTTATCGATCCAAATAAAAAATTCATTCACTTTTGTATAGTTTCTGTGTTTTTTTGAATTTCACAAAAACCAAGCTCTTAAAAACCCTTTACTTATGTTTCTTGGAAGGAACGGGGCTAGATGAGCTGAAATCTTTAATTTAATAATGATTTCAAAATTGAATAGCTGAAAGAAACATTGATATATATTTCAACATTAAGAAAACAAACCTCAGTCAGAACTCTGAGCGTCCTCAATCTGAGTTTAACAAGAATGTCGAAATTTTGTAGCAACCATTCTGGAAAGGAAATTCATAAGTGGTCGGTGAGTGAAGACAGAGTTTTTTATCACAATGTGCAAACTGTTGTATGTGAGAACAGTTGATCTGTATATATGTGTCATAAAATAGGCTAGGATCCAGAAGAGCAACGGCTAATTGGATAGCATTGATTTCCAACAAAGCCACAATGAAACAGGGAAACATTTCTTGCAAGATTTTTTGTTTCTTAAGGGCTGTCACCTTTTCAAAAGTACTTCACAAAATTTCAATACAATTTCAAATTATACCAATTTGACTTCACAATATTTCAATTCTACGTACTTTAGAATAATCCAATGTACTACAGAAAATCTCAATTGTAATTTAGAAAATTTTTCTAAATGGACAATAGAAAAGTTTAAATATATATCCTTTGGTCCAGAAAAATCTTTTTAGGCTCATTATTGGTAAGAAAGCTACTCGTATTTCACATTATTCTTTATAAAAATTTAAGTGATTACGATTATTCTGTAAACGTTCAAAGGTGAAATCCTTTTGGTTACATCGAGCAATAGAAACTTTATACACAAAAATGCCAGACAAATGAAAGCCACTTAGCAAATGTCAATAAAAAAAAATGGTAACAATTTGTTATGGAAACTATCGGAAAACTATCAGTGATCGCTGTGGTGTCCGGGGTTCGAATCTCGGCACAGGTAAAATCAAAAAATAATTTTTCTACACGGCACCATCTCTTGGCAGGCAATGGCAAACATACAAGAGTAAAAATGGTGTATGAAAAGCTTTTCACTTCGCCGTTCGGATTCGGCATTAAACTGTAGGTCCCTTCCTTCATGTACAAATATAAAACGACAACATAAGTGGATGCGAAAAGCTCGGCCTAGGCCCTCCATAGGGAGGGCTGCTGTGCCATTAAAAGTAAGTATCGGAAAATGGTAGATTTTGACTGAAAGTGTTTTTAAATGGGAAAATCAGACAAAATCAAGTTAAAATAATAAGTTAAATAAAATTATGGAAAGGAAATTAAAGAAAAATACTTTAAACATTTTTATTACTTAACTTCAAGTTCAATTCAAAGTTGTGTTGAACTCCCTTAGCAAATATTTTATGAGCCTTTCATTGTACAAGTTGTGCTGTCTTTTATTTTTCATACTAAATAAATATAAAAAATTTAAGTATTTGTTTTTGACTTATTTTCCGATTGCATTACTTTACTTACTTAGACTTTTTCCGATTGCATTACAAAAGTATAAATGCGATTGTCAACATGATATGACAGACATTCCATCTCAGTTAATCTCGAGTTACGAACAATAAACAAATGACAATGTTCTTCACTTTAACTCAAGGATTAAGTTTCCTCTTTAAAATAAAGGAAAATATTTAGCAAAGAAAATATTTACTTTATAAATGTGACAAGCCATCCTTAAATTTATTCTCCTTAAATCTCCTCTCTTTTCCACAGACTTCGTCTTCTCAGCATTTTCATTATATTTTTATAGCTTTGCATTACTGTTTTCCATTCATCGATGTTCATGACTGACGCTGCTCGCACTATGGTATCATTTTCGGGTATATTTGAAATATACAAGGTGAAGCATAAGTAATGTCATAATGCGAATATGCTATTATTTTTGCAAATGGCGTCAAATATCATTGTGCTTTGACAACTCCACTTATATTGTAGGTAGATAAAGTATTAGTTTACAACAAGCAATGGAGCGATACACAGCTCGGGCAACGATGGAGACTCCAATTTCCGTGGCGTGTGATCTCCTGTTTTGGCGGGATCGTCAGATCTGATGGCGCCAAATTTCATCCTTTGAGGCTTTTTGAAATCTCGCATTTACCACAATAAACCACAAACCTTTCAAGTCTTGAAAGCCAACTTTGAAGTAGAATTCAAATGTTTTGCGAGCAACAATTCAAAATGTCGTACAGCACAAATGTGCATCAACTCATGAGGTAGTCAGTTGATCTATATCAGTTTTTCAACTTAATGTCATAAATTTTACATCTTCAAATTTATTTTTTTAATTTCTACAAAATGGCAACCAATTCACATTATTACTTTTGCTCCACCTTGTAAAAAAAAGAGTGGGGAAAAACCAACAGAATTTTTAGCAAAATTTTTAAAGCAGAGCATACATATGAAACCGCATTAAGTTGCACGGTAAGCCAAAAATTTGTGTATAACAGTGTTCGTTAAATAAAGTGCGGCGAGCGTTAAATTGATGCACTTAAGCGTGAGAGTTTGTTTATGCAAAATGGCGGACAGACAAACTGGCAGACGGGCATTAATTTAGGGTGGTCGCTTTTAATTAAAAAAGATACTATGGTAAAACGAAACACTTGAAAACCCATGGAAGCGGTCGGTGGTTGCGTGTTGCTTGTTGGTTCTGGCTGCTAGTTGCTGGCTTCAACTGCCGAGGGTGTGAATTTTTCATGCAATTTAAAACGAACTTTACAACATACACAACACACACATCAAAACTCACGTAAATTGACAAAAGTTTTTTGGTTAATGTTTAGAGGAAGTTGCCGGTGGTTGCTGTACATATTTAGAATCTTTTGTAATTTTATTTTGTTTTAGTTTAGTTTTATGATTTTTTGAAGTTTATTGAAGTTTACTTCTTTAGAATCGTTTTTATATTTACGAGATGATCGTCGCGATGAAAATTGTCACGGAAATGATTGGCCTCTTCTATCAGTCAAGTTTTACCATACTCGTCATATCAATTATTTCATACTTGATGGATAGTTGGCGCTGGCCATTAGTATCTCGTCAAACAAAAATTTTACATTTTAAACAAAAACATTTAGAAATTTCTAGAGCTGAAACAATGGGCGAGTATAGACTGAAAAAAAGCGAGGCACAAACAAATTACAGCAAAAACTTCAGCTGAGAGACAGCGAAAATGCAGACTTCGTTGAAAAATGGAGTCCCAACCAAATTCTGATTCTGCTATAGTGAAAAGACTTCCGAAGCAACTTGAGGCACAACAGAATTGAAATTTCATTGAAAAACAACTCGCAAAGACCAATGCGAAGAGACAGTATGAATGGTATGGTAGATGAGTTCATTAGAGCCATTAGAGTAAATAAATTCGCATGCTTTGACTATGAATATTTAAATGGAGATATTGATTTTGCAGAGGGCGTTCATGCATTGGAAATGCAAACGATCAAAATGAAGTTAAGACTGATGTACCACACCTGGGATCAGAGCATCACCAAACTGAACTATACAAGGCTTATTGTTTGTATAAATCAGCACATCATTAAAAATTCCATCGGCTAAATGCCTCTGGTTTTTACGAGATTACTAAACCTGACCTGAGAACTCAAAACGCAAACATTCAGGGTGTCCCACTGACGCACAGAATTTTTTTAATAAGTTTTTATTCTAAAAGTAGTTAATATTTCTCTGTAAATTCTTGAATATTCGAAAATTTTCAAACGAAACTATTTATGTAGAAGAATATTAGAATTCTGTTCCCTTTGAAGTGAGCGCAAAAGTCTTAAGTCTATTGACAAATAAAATCTTGTAAAATATACATACACACGTATGTGTGTATACTTTCTCACTTTTATGTATGTACTATACATATGTAAAACACAAAAAGCACATAGCCAATGTCATTTTGTTGTCTTATTTTTATGTGCAATAAGCAGCAAATTTAATAGCGATATCATAAAAATAATATCTAAGAAACAAACAAAACTACAAAGGGCATAAAGCTAATGTGCGTGTGTGTGTGTGTGTGTCTGTGTGTGTATTTGTATATTGTATAAATCTGTATGTCAAAAAGCCTATAAATCTATTTACATAAAAAAATATACTAAGAAGTTGAGTCAATTAGGCTGCAACTGTACATATTCTAAAAATAATCAATAATCTTTCAAGTGCCACTCTCAACATTAAAACATAATCACTTTTAATTTTTAATGAGTACATATTTGATTTCGTGCCACTGTGCATACTTTGTTTATAAAATCAAGTTAAATACGAAATTGATCTTGAAAGTAAAACAAACAAATGCATATTTATGTAAACAACAAAGTAGCAGCAGCAGCAGCAGCAGCAAGGAAGTACATAAAATATGAAGCCATAATACAGTTCACCTCACCCACATGCCTGCTGCTTCGCTCCATTAGAATTGTTTAAAATTGCATGCTCAATTTCATGTGGCAACACTGTTGATGGAGTAATGCCCACAATTACATTCACATTTATCTTGTTTCTTTCAACTTCCCAGCAAATGCAAAATATAACTCGACTATTACAAAACTGGCATGGGGCTGTCTGCAATTCTACTGTGCCTGTCATCCTCTGATAAGGTAGGGTCTCTAGTCCCTACCAAATATGTGAATCTCATTTCTACAGCACAACTCTCATAAATTATCAACTTTTCATAAGTAGCTAATTCGACACTGGTCTGTGTTTTGGTTGGAATTAGGACTGATTTCTGTTTTGAATATGGTTTCGATTTGCTTTTATGGTAAGTTGGAATTCGGTCTACCTTTTAATGTGAATGTCGGTTTAAGTTTTAGTTTGTTGATTTATTATCTGGATTTTAGTCTGCTCTTGTTTTGATTCTGCTTTTGTGTTCAAGTTTGGATGTGACTTTCGGTCTGAATTATATAAGTATGGTTTTTGATTGTTGGACTGCCTTTCCTCCTTTATTTTTGTCTGCTTTTATCTGATTTCTAATCTGAATCGATCTGTATTTAAATCTGAAGATGGGCTGCATTTTTAAAAATTAAGCCATATCAAACCCTTCAAAGCCCAAATCCTAGATCCACCACAGGATCAGTGCTTTGGAAATGGACAAGGTGATAGACGAGCAGTCTTATTTCTTTTGGTAGGGCTAAGTAGTCCAGTAACTCTGGTACATTACCATAAATAACCTAGAAAAAGTATACAAATTACCATGGGCATATGCAGGCTCTCGGTCAAGTGGGAAGAACAAATCAATTTTGTTGAATGCTTTCTTCACGTTATTGGCATGCATTAGTAAAATCGTAGATAATTCCGGGCAAAATAAAATTTATTCTTTTGAATTAAATGGGGATTTCCTTCTCTTTTTACCGCCGCTAATGACAGCTTGTTTCTTTTGCTGGGTTTTTCCTACTTATTAGATTTCCTTCAATTAACTCGTTAAAGATTCAATTTTGTTTGGCTCTCTTGATTTTAATTAAATATTTTTACTTATTCATTTATGTTTATTATCGTTTATTGTTTTCGTAGGAGGTAACGCCTTCTGTTATTTAATTTACTAAGTATACTATATATTGAAATACTTAATAAGAAAAATTTTCTTTTGTTCTAATTTGGGTGTGCTAACAGGGTGCGCCGTCTTTTAGGTCGGTATGCGAATATTGAATTACTTAAATAAAATAACCATATACGAGTACATCTAAGATATTTTTATTTAATTTGGTCCTTTACAATTTATTTGGACTAGTCTTTGAATACAACATCAATCAAGTGGCCACCGTTATTGACCAGAGCATCTCTGTGCCCTTTTTGCATCTCGGGTGGTAAAGCGATGATTTCGGCACGAGTGTTTGACTGACTTGAGCTCATCAATGGTCTGAAGCTTGCTGGCGTACACTTTGCTTTTCACATAACACTACAAAAAGAAGTCCGAAGGGGTGAAATCTGGAGATCTGGGTGGCCAGTCAATGTCGCCATTTTTAGACACCACATGTCCAGGCAATTTTCGTTGCAGAAACGGCATTGTTTGATTTGCAGTGTGGCATGATGCACTGTCTTGTTGAAATCAGTAACCGTCCAGACCTTTTTCACTTATTTGTGGGCAGACATAATCCCCGATATCAATTTCCATCGACTATTTTGCCTTCTCTGAAGAGAAATGGCCCAATGATGGTTTTGGAGCAAACGCCAACACTAGCAGTAATTTTTTGGTCATGCAATGGTGTTTCATGGATCTCGTGTGGATTCTCCGTTCTCCAAATGTTGAAATTTTGCTTGTTAACGTCGGCAGAGACTATGAAATGGACCTCTTCGGTCATCAAATTTTCCTTCCAAAAAGTGTCAGTGGTTCAGGTGTCAACCATTCGAGTGACTGTTTGGCCATATGCCAAGCGACGTGAATGGTCTGTCAGCAATATTCTATGAGTCAAGTGCGCTTTATAAGGATACAAATGCAAATAATAATTCAACGGAGCCGCACTGATGGCAAAATGCTGAGCGCGGTTACGATATGACACATGTGGGTTCTCGTCAACACTCTCTCTTAACGCTTCAACCAGTTCATTGGAACGTCTTGTTGACGATCTCCCTCTGTCCCGTGCTCAACAAAACTCGACACCCAACGACGAACAGTGTAAGCACCGTCTGACATGCTTGCTGGCTTGTTGATTTAACACAAATGAACGACTATTTTCAATGTACAGCGTCACTATTTCGGCGCGTTGTTTCGGTATAAAGCGATTCATGGTTAAAATTATACTGAATTGATGTTTCAAAAACATATTTACCCAAGTCAATCGGTTGATGAATGTTAAAATCATTCAATGTTTACATACCGACAAAGATAGCGCACGATAAAAGATAGCGCACCCTGTACATAAATACAGAATCAATTAATATTTCAAGTAATTCTTATAATTTCCCATTCCACTCAAAATTCGGATATAAATGTTTTTCTTATGATTGATTTGCTATTTAATTTATTAATATTACATGTTTTTCTCTTTACGCATGTTTACGCTGTTATTTATTTACCTGGGGTGTATTTTAATTACTTTATTTACTCTGTAGAGGAAATTAAACTAATACATTAAAAGAAATGAAGGTTATCTTCTATTTTATTATTAAAAGTGATTTGTTTTTATTTTTGCTAAGTTTGTCGAGTGCAAAGTCGATGGGCAAAGAGAGTAGAGAGCTTTATTATCTCAATGTTCTACAATGGTCTAGTGTGTGGCTGATTTCTCTTTCCAGAACATTGGTGGCAAACAAGAGCATAATTAAACTAACTCTGAAGTGTTGAATACGAGTCTTCCAAGGACTTTGATTCCGTTTTACTTTTACAAGTGCGCAATTTTCATGGTAATTAATACAAATGAAGGATTAACAAGTTTTATGGAATATTAATATTCCTATGCCTTGTAATAAAATCACAAAAATCCTATGATTAAATTGAATATTAGAAAGATATTTCCTTCAGAAAAGTCGTGATGCTTAAGTTAAAAAGAAAAATAAAAAAAAAATGAATAAATAAAGGCCAAACACAAACATATTAAATTATCTATTCATTAAACAGCACAATATGTAAATTCAATGAAAAATGAAATTTCCTGATTCTTTCTTTTTAATCTTAGAAAATTAATTTCCTTTATTATTTTTGAAATTTACCTTTAGCAATATTTTCATATTTTCTATCAAAAGAAATAATCAAAATAAGAATTGAATAAAAAATGGAAAAACACAACAAAAAATATCAAAGTCACGATCGCCACGATCAAGCGCGATTGATAGTGTTGCGCCAATTTACAATAGCCATTTGGAAAAGGCTAGGAAAGTTTGTAAGAGAATGTTTAAAAAAAGAAAACATTATCACATTATTTTCGTTGTTGTGATGGGGAAATGAAAAGCTATACATAACTAAAAATACAAAAACAATTTCACTACAATCTAGCAATGAAACCTTTATGTAGTTATACATATAAATTGTATACGAATATGAATATGAATATTGTGGTTAACAAGTTTGTTACACGAGCGGATGAGTGGAGCTCGGTTGCAGTTGCTGATCTTCAACCTGATTATTGAGAGAGTCGCAGCAGAGTAATCAATATGGCTTGCAACGGAAAATACATGGTATCATTGAAGTGAATTGCAGTTAATTTCAATAGGGATAATGCAAATGATGATTACACTAAGCAACAAATAGTAGTTTCTTTTTCCTTAAAGGCGTTTTCATATAATAATGTACATAATTTTGGGACACAATTTGCTATGCTGCACTTTCAGTTTATTATTTGCGATTTCTCGCATATTGAGGCTGCTTAAGGCGAAACTTTCTTTAAATTTACGTAAGTAATTTTGCTGCAGCAACTACATTTACTTTGTTCATAAGTAGATAGTCGAAAGCTTTTATTGTTTGTTGTTGTTGTTTTTAAGAAAAAGGAATAACAGCTTACATAAGAGTAAATATTTTATGTTCGCGCAACACGTTTGATAGTTTAGAACATAAATACCTATTAAAGAATCTAATAAGTAGAGTAATAAATATGTCCGAAGTTCAGATTAGAGTCCATTTTTGAAGTTACAAATATGCACGAGTAATTCCACAAAAATATTGAAATATTCGCACCAGTTTGGTAATGCTAATATATAGCATGGTTAAATATTTTCCATTGCAAGTCGAGTAAAGTTGTGTTTCTACTCACGCACAGATTTTACATTTAACCAGAAAAATTAATGATCAATTGAGCGACAGAAAAGAAGGCCTCATGCTCTTTTCGTCATCCGCTCTACAAGTGGTGTTTGCTCAACGAGTGTTCATTCACTCTCAGAGCAATATTCAATATGGCAACACCAAGTATGGGTTACTATCATATGACCCGAGTATAACAAATCGTATTAATATTATCAACTTGTTACACAGTGTACTGTTATGCAAATATTTATAGTTGATAAGTTTTCTCATCATTTGTCAATATATTCAATTAAATCCAATACAAATGCACTTTTGAAATGATGCATTTTAATAATAAAAAGTTAGTAAAATTTGATATGCAAATTCTCTATTGAAATAATTTATTTAAGAAAACCAACAACAACAATAACAACATTAAAGTCATTATTGACAAATATTGATAAATGAGTGCTGATTATTTCAATACTTGAGATGACATTGAAATTGAAATGCAAAACAAATCAAATTAAATCAAGAGCCCATGGAAATCAACAACAATTATAATATTGCTGCTTGTTGGGTGTTGCAAATATACTTAGTAAGTAAAAATCACAAATAACTTATTATCTGTGTATTTAATTGAGTTAAATACTTATGAAATAATTAATACAGTAAAGAAAACCATTAAAGCACAAAATAGTGGCGCTAAACGGCAACGATAGCAGCAATAAATACGAGAAGCAGCAGCAGCAACTAAACTTGTTGACAAGACAGCTCAATCATGACACGAAATGTCAATAACTACGACGGAGGCGACAGCACTGGAAAAAAAGAATTGACATACAGACAGACGGACAGACAGACAGACAGACGGACCGAGAAGATGTACTTAAGTTTTTTTTTTGTTTGTGTGCTTGTTGCCCTCCCATCACTTTTCTTAGTTTTCACTCACAAAAAGATTAATGAAAACAGCAGCAGCAAGCAGCAGTTTTTTGTTGTTGATTTGTTTAATGAAGCGTCCGCGTCCGATTGAATGCGATTGTATGTGCGCGCGTCGCTTACGCTTCAATAAAAGTCAGTTTGGGAAAATCAAAGTTGACACTGTTCTTGTTCTTGTTAAATATTTATTTTTATAAAGCAATTATTTATACATTCTCGTATATCTGTGGTCTTTTTAATTTCTCATATTTTCACAATTTTACATATTTATTGTTTATTAGGTTTTTTAAAAATAAGGTGGGTTGTATGTTTTTAGTGGGTGGTTGGTTATGGAAAGACAATCACTGAATATTAACGATGAGCCATAAACTTTTCATGTGAATTTATAACTTTTTTTTTTATTTAAAATATGGTTTTCTGTCTGGCTTAATATTGTAATTAAATGTTTTTATGTTTGAAGCATATGAATTATTTATTTTTTTAAACAAATAATCATGCGTGATTACAAGTTATTAAATCTGCAAAAGAAAGTTGTTGATTATGGTTCAAATTTTGACATTTTTCTTTTCATTTCAAACTTTCAACAGGAAATTACAAATTAATTTCGACCTGTTAAATAAATGAAATCTTTAAAGGAGAATATAAGGAAAGAAGTAATAAGAATAGGTACAAAAAGGTCCAATACAACTTTTTTTCCCAGTGAGTGCTAAGGGCCAGCGTCTTTCATTAATGTTATACCATATTTGTACACGAATTGAAGGGAGGTACACTTTGATATCAAATCCGAACAACGAAGTGAAAAAACTTCTCTTAACACACTGTTAAAAGGTAATGGAAGTCGTGATAAGATTATAAAAATTTTTTAAACATGTCTTCCATATGACATTTCACAATTCTAAGAAATAAGTTGTGAATTTTAGAGGGAGTACCTACAATTGTTTGACCAACCCCGAGGAAATGTGAGGCGACCAAATGTACAAAAAGCATTCATACTCATAATTGGCTATACGCTTTCTCTGGGTTTAAATACTATTAAAAGATAAGTTTAAAAGTTGTTGAAAGTTAAAGTCAATAAAATGTGCCTATTTTTCAATATATGATTTTTTGAGAAAGCTTTGATTGGCTGTAATTGTTGAAAATTATATCAGAACCTGTGAAGTTATAACTTTTACATCAAGTTTAATATTTTGTCATGGTGAATTTCTCATTTTAAATGCAAAACAATAAAGTTTACTATTTTTTGTTGATTTTCGAAACTACTGTCACCTTGCCCTTTGAGCAAGGTGAGACACAATATAGGGCCAATTTTATTCTTGCATCGCTAACTCTTCTAGCCTCATTTTTCTTTTAAAAATTTGTAATCAACTATTCCAAATCCTGAAATAAAAAAAACGGAGCTCAGATCAAGTAACTTGACCTCTCTGAGAATCACAGGGCAATAGACTGAAACTACCTACATAATTTACAACATACATATATCATTAAGACATTCAATATGGATCACGTTTAACTTTCAATTCATTATTACAAAAATTATAACAATTTTCATTGATAAGTATTGTTAAACTATTAAACACGTAACTAGTTATTCAATTTACTTTTCAATAATTATAATACATAGTACAATAAGTATGTATGTGTTATTATATACCATATATGTGTGAAACATTATGCATGCATAAGTAAATATGTAAACTGGCTCGTATTGGCTATGAATTGTTTCATTGTCAATGAAATTGTCAATATATGCTCTGACTGTCAATAAGACACATGTTAAAACAACAACAAACAAGTGAAACAAGTGAAGCAATAACAGCAACAATAACAGCTGCAGCAGCGGCAGCAATAGCAAAAACAATTTTAAATTGTGTCATTTAAAATGAGAAATATTGAAAACCTGTTGCCATTTGTTTCGCAGTATGTAAGTTTTGTTTTATCATATTTTGTTTTCAAGAGAAAAAAAAACACACAAAACTTACAAAAAAAAACACCTTCAACTATTGCATGAATGTGCGCATAAATGGCGTTAAGTAGATCGGACAGACAGACGGACATCTGTGTGAATTTTTTGTAAATTTGTTAGTCTATTTATTTGCACATTTTGTTTCACGATCTAGCGCATTGTTATTGTTGCTTTTGTTGCAACTAACGCAAAGCAGTTCAGTTTGTTTGTAATTGATGCAGCGCATTGTGTGACTGACTCTCTCACTGACTATTTGTCTGTCAGTCCGTTTATTTGTAGCTGCGAGCTGCAACAAAATCTTTTTCTTCTATGATTTCTTCAAATTGCTATTAATGTCAGTTTATATGCTGACTGCAGCTCTACATTAAACTAAGATATTTGCGTATTTGTATGTATGTATGTGTGTTAAAAGTTATGTCTTTACAAGTAATCACTTGTGACTGTTTGTTATTTGCATTTTTTACTTCTATTTTGCTTTATCTTTTTTCTGAGAAATGTTTCAAAATTTTATAGCAAATATATTTTTATTTTTCATTTTTATTAACATATTTATGTTGTTGCCGATTAGAAGAATTTTTGCTTGTGGTCATTTTTCAATTTCAAACAAAATTAAGTCAAATTCATTTATAACGTTTTGCATTTGAAATCAATTTGATATATGCACAGGGTGCGCCATCTCTTATGTCAATATATTAATATTGAATAAATTAAAAAAAGAATTGAAATAACCGCACAAAACGAAGCCCGGACCGGAGGGTAAAATCTGGAAAACTGGGTGGCCAGCCAATTTGACACCACACGTTCAGGGAATTTTCGTTGCAGAAACTGCATTGTTTGATTGGCAGTGTGACATGGCGCACCATCTTATTGAAACCAGTAACTGTCCAACCCTTTATCACACATTCACCGATATCGATCCCCAACCACTGATCCATCTTCTTTGAAGAAAAATGGTCCAACGGTGGATTTGGGGCAAACGTCGGTTTTACTTGGGTTTGCTTATTAACGGAGCCAGAGAGTGAAACGGACTTCTTCGGTCATCAAAATTTCCTTTGTAAAATCAGGTTCAGTGTCAACTATTCGAGCGACGTGGACGGTCTGTCGACAATATTCTTTGAGTCAATTGCACTTTATACGGAAACAAATGCAAGTCATTCTTCAAAAGGAGCCGCAAGGTGGTTCCACTGACGCCAAAATGCTGAGTGCGGTGACGATACGATACATTTGGGTTCTCGGCAACACTCTCTCTTACCTCTTCAATTAGTTCATTGAAACGTCTTGGGCGTTGATGAACGTCTTGTCGACGATCTCCCACTGTCTCGTGCTCAACACAATTCGACACTTAACGACGAATAGTGTTGTCCGACGATATGGACATTGAGTTAACACAACTGAATGACTATTTTTAATGTACAGCGTCACTATATAGGCGCATTGTTTCGGTTTGAATTTCCAAATTTTTGGCGGAGATGCTAATGAATAAATACGCTTAATCATAAGTAATATAAAAAAAACTATTTTCAATCATCTTCAATTAGGGCATCGATATGTATATATCTTCAAAGTGTGAAAATAAAATGTTGAAATGTTATACATGCTTTCCAGCGAATAGCTGCAACTGAAACTCTTCTAGAAATGATCAGGCAGGTTTCTCGTCGGCACCTGCTCGCAAACTGAATTTTTTTCACTGAATTCAGGCAGTGATTGAACAATGAATCCGTCGAAAGATGGAGAGCAATAAATTGTTACACCTGGCATTCTTAGCACATCCGTCAGGAATCCAACTCTCCCTTCAAAATTTCAGTGGATCCCAGACATTTATGTAAATTACATATTTTCACTTATACTATAAGCTATAAAATTATAATTAAAAAAACTTGTGGTTGTACGAGTATTTTCTCTTTAATGATTTCGACCGCAAGCGATTGTTCATTACATGAAAATGCTTCAGATACATTAGCGTCACATGGCAAGAAACTAACATCTCAACGATGCAAAACACTTGTTCAGCAGCACCGTTGCGCTGGTGTTGCCGCCGTTCCATTATATGCACATGTTTAATACACGTGTGCATATTACAAATACAGAGATACAAATGGGAGTTGGTGTGCGTGTGTGTGTGTGTGTCTGTGTGTCTGTGTTCGTATGAATGTGTGCAGTTCTTCCGCAAAATGCTTTTAATTCAATTCAATTACCACATTGCCTGCTGATGTTGTTGCTGCCAGTGTATTACTATTGGTGTCCGTACTTGTTGTTAGTGTTGTTGTTGCTGTTGTTATTTTGATGCATCAAATATGTATTTTCTTCGTAATAATTTTTATTGATTTTTTTTCTTCAATGAATTTAAGTTGAGTTGATTTGAAAGCGTTTTTCCTGCATATTTTTCTATGTGTTTATTTTTTTTTTCATTTACTAAGTAAATTCTTTTTAAAATTTGTTTTGTTTTTTATTTTCCAAAATTACATACCAAAATTTGTATGTTTCCATTTACTGCAATTATATGAAATGCATGCACCATATACGAGTATATGGTATGTATGCATACATGAGTTTGTATATTAGTATGTTTGTATGTATGATAAATTAATTTTCTTTGAATCTGCATATCTAGATGGCGCTTTACTATTCACTATTGCTATTGTGATTGCTCGCTGGCTTTTTTTATTGCTATTGTTCATTTGTGGTTTAGTTTGTGGTTCAATTGAATTATAATGTTTAATTTTGCTCATTTTTTGCAATGCAATTTTGCTAAATGTTTTTTGTTGATGTTTTATTGTAAATTTATTTCTAGTTTCAGATAATAAAATTGTGTAATATTTAGTAGGTGAAAAGTTTATTGGGTTACTGTGGAATATTAAAATTAGATATTGTATTATACTTTATTACGCTAAGCGCGTTCCGAAAGTTTTGACCAGTTTAGAAAGATATTTTGCCGTATTAGCATATGGTACCAGATCACATAGAATCGTGATAGGGAAGTGTTGTATCTGCTTGTTAGTAAATATTCAATGATGTATCATGTAGTATGATAACGGCAAGTATGTTTCTAGCTTGTTTAATATTCCTTGTCAAATGCATGCGCTACATCCAAGAGAATAGTAGAACCTACTTCTTAACCTTCGATTCCCTTTTAAATTTTTAGAATGCTTGCTTTGGAATAGAAATTGATGGTTTGGTATTAGCTTTTCCGATTCGACTATAGTAAGCATAAGTCGCTTGTGTAATATCTTTTCGAAAAGCTTAGAAATGATAGGTATAAGAGTAATTGGTCTATATGCTTAAAAAAGCATAGCATCTTCTTTAGTAAGGACAAATCGTTTCAGCAAACTTATTTAATAGTGACTGCAAATTATACTCAAGAAAAAATTTAAATACTAGGTGGAGTTCCGAAAACTAATAGAAAAAATAACTCACTTGATGTAAAAATTATAACCTCGCATATATGGTATATAATTTTCAAATAATACTGCTGACCAAACTTTAGGGCAATTTCAACAAATATTCAAATTTTACCCATTTCGCTGACTTTAACTTTTAATAACTTCTAAAATAATCTTTTAATAATATTTGATCCCAGAGAGAAGTTATTGAAAATTTTTTTTTTGGCGTACCACCATTTCCTCGAGGAAGGCCAAAAAGTTTTACACCATCCTAATATATTTTATACAATTTGTTTGTGTAGCGTCATGTCTTATAGAAGACATGTGGAACCTAATTACATTTATGGTCTAGAGCTTATTAAAAATTAATCTATTATAAGTCCAATAACTGCTTCTGGTTCCTGTTCAAAATGCTGCTTGTTGGGTAATGCATCAATTATGTAGTCCAAAAAATTTATCACACACAGCAACACACATACAGAGGGAAACACACTTTATTGTTCTATTATTACTCAATTTTATTTCTCAGCTCAATATTCCAATTATTTTTAAGAGTTGAGTTTTACGGTTTTGTTTATGCAAATGACAGCAGCTGAGAGAGCGCTCGCTACATGTAACGTGGCAATTAATGGTCGTAATTGTAATAAATTTATAAAAGCACAAAATTTTATTGAACATCGTGTTGCTGCAGCGACAGAGTCCAAAAGCCACCCTGTAACCAATCGGTCTCGTCTTATACTAGTACTATACTAGAGCGCCAAGGGCCACAAATAGATCCATGTCTAACTCAAATATATGAGAACAGATTAGTTATTTTTATACAAGCTTGGCATTGGACAGGACCAGTACTGGTCCTGCACTCTCTTTATACACTAGTCCACAAACTAGTTACATTGGCATAAGGTAGGACAAGGAAAAAAATATATATATATTTTTATATTTATTATTATTTTTTTTCTAATTTTATGAAGTTTACTGATCTCGAACCAGTGACTGTGAATTATAGAGTTACGGTCTTATTAGGCGATCTACATGAGCATTGTATGTCCGATCGTTTCAAAAGCAATATGTTGTGAAAAGTAGTGAGCAAAGCAAAACAAAAAAGAACTGCCTTTCGTGGCTTTCCTGCTGCTTCAATCAGTCCAGTGTGCAGGCCAGATGACAAAAAATCGGCTAGTGTAGAAATGTTAATTTTTTTGTGGCGGTGTTATATTTTTTTCAAAAAGAATATAGGATACGAGTATACGACGTAGAAACCAGTTTTCCATACATTCGCGAAAATGAAAACTATTCGGCAGCTATTTGTGCTCCCAAAGCGCAATCGGTATCAACACGAACGACGCGTTTCACATCAATCTGGCCATGTCAAGCATTAAAGGGCACTAGTCTCTTTACTACTTAGTATGCATGGACTAGACATATTTTTAGTCTGTTTGACTAGAAACATAAGGGACGTGGTCTGCTGTTGGTTGCAGGGCAGCAATAGCAAAACAAACAATAACGAATCTGATTTCTTTGTACCACGACGACAACATCAACAACAACAACAACAGCAATTTCAAATCGAAATTTACATACAATATTTAAATACAAATTTATTGCAAAACAACAGTGAATATTTGTGTGAATGTGTGTGAATGTGTGTATGTGCCTGTGTGCATTATTGCACTTTGACAGCTAACAGGCGCTTAAGTGTCTAATTGCTACTTGTGTCTCGCAACAACGACATTTGACACGCTGACAGCTTCAGCAACAGCAACAGCAGCAACATCAACGTCAGCAGCAGCGTTGGTGTTTCAAATATTATCAGCCACCAGCTACAAGAGCTAAACTATAGTGCTGAATATCTGTCATTCATTTCTATGGATATCAAAGTGTGCGGGTGTATGTGTGTGTTTGTGTTTGTGAGTGTGTATTTGTGCATTACCAATTTTTAACATGTTGTTCAGCTTTATTCAATCACATTTCATCGTTCGTTCATTGCCTTTGGATTGGTTTGGTGTTTGGGTTTGATTGTTGCTTGTTGCTGCATTCGTTGCCATTTGCTCAAATTGAAGCAAGATGCTTATGCTTGTGTCGGTTTTCTTGCTGCTGTTGTTATTGTTGAATGTTGTAAGAAAGATGCGGGATTCGGGCTCTGCTCTTATCTTCTCACAAATCATAAGTTTAATTATCATTGATTTTCACTTCGCTTTGGATTTTGTGTATTTTGTGGCAATTTGGCATAAATAAACGTCATTGTTGTTTTTGTGCTTTTGTTATACTTTTTTTTTATATATAATATCATTTTTCTGATGGTGGTCGTAATTATGGTGACGCTGGTCTCTGAGTATTTTGTTTTCGTGGGTGATCGTTGATTTATTTTATGGATTTTTATTTGATTTGATCAACGATGGGCACGTTTTGTAATTTTCTGTATTCGAATTAGTTCATTAAAAAAAAAAAAAATGCGCTGTGGTTTAGGGGCCAATTGCTTTTCCCATTCGACCTGTTTGTTTATTTAATGCAATGTTGTTTCTTTTTTTTAATCAAAATTTTCTAGTTTCATTCTCGAAATTAGCTTGCCCTAGGTTACCAAATCTTTAATAAAATGTATGGTTCACCAAAGGTTAAATGAGAGTTACTTTTTTAGTGCTTTAGTAAATTGGCATCTACTGTACTAAATCGAATCGATTTAGTAAGGAATTGCTTTGCCGACCCCAGAACCATGCTCATTTTGAGAACTGTTTGTTGCTATCATTGTTACCAGTCCATTGAAAGTATTGGGAACCAAGAACTTGAGAGCCTTCTTTTTCAGTTCAATATTATCAACATTTTCTGATATCACACAAAATCTTTCTACATACTCTACATACGCCCATAAAGAATGCACTTGTTATTTTTTTAGCTTATCCTCTATCATAAACCTTTCTATAAAATAGAAATTGAGGCAAGTTGATGGATTTGAAATGACTAAGAAGATTAAAAAAGGTTAGACATGAAGGGTCAGTATTGTTGGAGAATGAAAAATAATTGAGCTCGGTCTTACACTTTAACCCTCTAGCAGTGACTACTGACCAACTGTTGGGTGACTGGTTGATTTTCATAAAAATGTCAACTTTGAATGGATGCCCCATTAAGTGTTTTAAATGGAAGGTGGTCAGTCTTTTGGGAACATCCTGGATGTACGGGGAGCCTATTTCATATAAAAGTAAATTTTAACTGGGGTATTCCTTAATGGTTGGAAATGAAGGGTACATGTAGTATGTACCTATATATGTTGGTCATTGAAAAATAATGGCGGTCGGTCTTACACTTTAAACCTCTAGGAATGACTCCTGATTAGCTGTGAAGTAATCTGTCGATTTTCCTTGAATTTTTTAACTTTGACCTCGATGCCACGCTATTTACCCTCACCTCACCTAATTCTAATTTTATTTTGCTCATGCTCATGCATTTTTCCATCGAACCACAGAAAATTTCTAATCTCTATATAACACTTCAGCTCTTGATTTACAATAAATGCAATTTAATTCAATCTCAACATTTTTAATGTTATCGATTTCATGTATGTATGTATATTCATTTCGAAAACCATCAAAATCTTTTACATGTGTACGCCAAACATCAAATAAATCCCATGAGAGAAAAACGAGACAAAATTGTCACGTAATAAGTAAGAGATGAGACTAGGCGAAGAAGCTCCAAGAAGATGAATTTAACCACAAATTAGAGATACTAGAGATACTACGTAAACACAAAAAACGAGTATGTACAATGAAAAAAAATAAATTTAAATTTAAGAAAGCGAGCGGAAAGTGTTTGAGCAGAAGAGCTATACACAAATCGATGTTGCATGCCGCCTGTCAACATGATAATTTGACACTAACTCAGCAGCATAGATGAAATGAGGAAGAGGAGGAGGGCAGAACATGATGGAGTACAGAGCAGCGGCAGCAGAGACTCCAGCCAACCACTGTCTTCACTGTACCTACATAATGATATCAACGCCACAACATACTCGTAGCTACCGAATCCGTATGACAGGCCGGTTTTATTAATTGCCAAATCAGATAAATTGTATACGAGTATTAAAGCATTTGGTTGGGCCTAGTCATCTGGCGCTGCTGTGTCTGTCTGCCTGTCTGCCTTTTTCTGGATAAATGTTTGTTATAAATAATACATTTATGTAGAATGAAATTAAATTGTGTACATTTTTTTTTTTGTTTTCGTTTCTTTTTGCTGCTGGTTATTTGGGCATGATTGCGTATAGCATTTTTCTTCTATGATAGTCATTTATTTTTCCTCAACAATTGAATGATTCTTTAGAAATTGTGTATCAATTATGAAGCAGATTAATGGATTAAATGTTTGATGAAGGGTGAGTGCGGTGGGAAAAATTAACACTGCAGTCACCATGGAAGAGCCACTGGGTTGCTGAATCGAATTCCGGACTAATCGAAGTAGATATCCGATAATGTTAAAATATTGAATTAAACAGAAATTTGTGTCATGGCTTCATGGCTTCAATCCGGAGAGAGGAAAGTGCTGAGGTGTTTTATTCTACCTATAAGTACCTTAAATAGGATTTTAATGCCCATTAGGTTAAAATTTTCTGGTTTCTTGATTCCCTTGAGTATTTGCCGCTCATTTAAGACTCTTCCACCAGTTAATATAGCATCATCTATTAAACAAAAAATGCAATTCAATCAAAAATCGTTTGTTTATCATTGGCAGCACTTGTTTAAAGTTGCTTAACATTTCTAATGCATATCAAACTGTTAACTTATTTTACATGTTTAGCAATACTAGCAACAACATAGGCATCGGCTGAATCAAACTTTACGAGTATACATAAATCAACATGAGATATTTCAGTAAAATCATAAAGAACTTGACCTATGTCTAAAGAGATATTAAATTAAAATTGAAATTAGTATCGTTCTCATGTTATCTACTTCTATTTACTGCAGGGATATAATAAGATTTTAATTTAAAATGGTTACTTTCATTGGATTTTTCTTTTCAAAGAAATGCAAACAGAAATATGCAAAGATTGTAAATATATTGCTTGCTTCAAAACTCAAGTTCTTTAACAGTTATGAATGGCATAAAACAAAAGCTTAAGAGTTTAATGAATTCTTACTAATTTACGATTTTTATTTTCTTAATTTTATTTGCAGCTTCCAACGAACTACTTATTTGAACATTAAATTTCTATACCAACAACAGCAATGGATATTCGAAACTATTTAGGTTTATTGGCGCTCACTTTATTTTCACTTTTGGCATTTAATGGCAGCTCTACCGAGGCATGTTCTTGTATGGCCAGTCACCCGCAGACACATTTCTGCGAAGCCGACTATGGTAAGTGATTGAGAACTACTACAAATCGTTCTAGCACTTACTTGTATAATAAAAAAATAACTATACTTGTGCAGCGAGTAGTAGGAGCATCAATAGAAAATGTTTGCAGCAAAGGACCATCATCATCATTATGTTAATAATATGCAACAAAGAAATATCTGTAATCAATTTATGTTCCTTTTAATAGTAAGCAAAAAATCCTACTGCAAATCATTGATACTTTGTAGTTAAAAAAGCCCAGTTCAATCACCATGCTATCAGTCTCAACAATGAGAAATAACGAAAGCCCGCATTGGTTGCCGTGGTGTAGTTGGTAGTGCACTGGCCTGTTACGCACAGTGTCCAAGGTTCAAATCTCAACACAGGCAAAATCTTGGCAGGCAATGGCAAACCTACAAAAAATTTTCTATGAAAAGCATTTCACTACGGCGTTCGGATTCGGCATAAAGCTATAGGTCCACATGAGTGGATGCGAAAAGCTCGAACCAGGCCCTCCATGCGCTATTCGTGCCATTGAAAGAGGAAGAAAGAAGAAAAGAGGAAAGTCATTGAAGCATTAACTATGGCTTGAAAGATCATGCAAGTATCCCAAGTTCCAAACATTGGCATTTAAAATGTTGAAATCAATCGATATTTGGAGTGGAAACTATTAATTCTAACAATAAAATGTTGCTGGTTGATTGAGAAATCGAAAATACCGATCCCAATCAAATAAGTTTATATGAAACATGCGTTTTTGCATTCTTTTACTTAATAGTTATCAGAAAATATTGAAAAGATATAGAAAATATTAATCCCAATAATGAAATCACACAGACCCAGAATTAAAAAATAGCCATAGAACTCTCTCAAGAAACTTGGATTATTTTCTCCAATGAAATCACGGAGATTGGGAGCTCAAGAAACCAAGTTCAAGTTTTTATATGTAACAGAAAAAGGGTTAAGAGGGATTAAGAAAACAATCATGATATTTCAAAATGAAGAAAGAACTGCTTTACTCTGCATTTGGCTACTAAGTACACTTAACCTCTACCTTTTGCAGTCAGTACTGCCCTCAGTGCCCTGAGTCAGTACTGCCTAACAGTGGTAAGCATTCCAAGCGTTTCCTCAGCTCTAATTTGAATGAGAATTTGCAGGTCAGAAAGCAATGCCTTCTTCTGAGCGTAACTTGTTGTACACATAGAAAGAATGCGAGGAATAAGTAGAATTATTTATATTGCATTTGTTAGAAGATGATATAATTTTAAACTTTCCTTGACATCATTGAGAAAGTAAATATAAAAAAGTTAATGCAAATTGAAACGAATAAAAAAAAATGATATTGGATACTTTGGTATGGCAGACGACGACGATGACGACGACTACAAGTGGAATAGAATTCTTGCTGGCATCGTGCCGCCAGTGCCACCGCCGACACAATCAATAAAGTGCTTTGGCGTCCGGATGCTTTGGCATTTGCTTGCTCGCGCGCACTCCTGCTTCCTTGGGGAAACAGCAATTGAAGTATAAGTATGCACTATAATAATGACACAGCAACAACAGCTCATGTTCATCTCAACCGAACTACTCCGTCGCTATTCCGTATGCCACTCTTCCGTATGCCAGTTCTTCTTTTTCTTCACGCTAGCTTGGCTTCCGTTTGGCGTTAACCCAATTGTGTTAGTGTATTAGCCGTGGAAGCAGGAAAGTGAATTTCATAGATACTTTCTGCAGTTGTACAGTTTCAAGAAATGCATTTGATTATTTAATTTTGCACTTGTGTGTGGATGCAAGTGTGTGTGTGTCTGCAATTGCTAGTAAAAACATTTGTTGCATATTTATTTTATTTTTTTTTCAACTTCTTTTGCTTTTAATTGAATAGTTAACTGTTGTGTGGTTTTCTAGCTTTAATGCACTATTTTGTACCTACAAAATTAAACTTAATTTTTTCATTTAAATTAATTTCTCATTTTTTTTTGCAGTTATTGTAGTGCGTGTGCTGCGTAAATCTCATCGTTTGGTAGCAAATAAAACTGCATACAAGGTGGAAATTAAAAAATCATATAAGGTAAAGAGTTGTTTAAACCTTTCATCACACATTCAGTTGTAGTAGTTTGTCACTTTGTACTTTTGTGTGTGTTGATATGTTTCTAGATGAATTCCGAGGCGCATAAAATGCTAAAACATGGACGCATCCTCACCGCCGATTCGGACGGAATGTGCGGTGTTAACTTGGAAATTGGTAAACTTTATGTTATTGCTGGAAGAACACCACAGTTGAACACCTGCCAGTACTATAAAGAGTATTTGAAGATGTCGGTTATTGAGCGACGCGGTTTTGCCGGGGTCTATCGCAAGGGGTGCAACTGCAAGGTAAGATAAAATAGCGATGAGAAAGAGTTTCTAGTCAAATTTAGGAAATTTTTTCTCTTACAACACCGAACCTAGCAGTCACCTTTCCTTTTGGCCTAATCCTGCAAAATAAACTGTTGATTAAAGTACCGAACATACTTTGGAAAAAGTATTTCTCATATGAAATCAGAGACGTGCCCAGCAATAGCCCAGAGACCTAAACTCAAACCCACCACTATTGGGTTAATGATGTATGCTTACTTCCCGGATATATCCAAATTTAACTAATACGAGGTTCTACAGAAAGATATGTTATTTGCAGGGTCAAGCCGATCTAGTAAAATTTTTGTATCATCCCCAGCTAAGTTTTCAGTTGTTATTTCTTCTTTTAATGGCACGACTGCCCATAGAGGGCCTAAGAGCTGAGCTTTTCACATCCACTCATATTGTGCGTGTTATATTTTTGTACATGAATAGACGGGGCCTAAAGCTTTATGCTGAATCCGAGCGGCGAAGTGAAAAGCTTTTCATCGGCAATTTTTACTCTTGTAGGTCATTGCCTGCCAATGCTTTCTTTTTGATTTTATCTGTGCGGAGATTTGAACTCCGGACACTCTGTGTAGCAGGCCAACGAACTACCAACTACGCCAGGGCGAACACAGTGTTCACTTACACAGTTGAGTCGAGCACGAGTAATTATCAACCTTTTCTTTACATAATTACGCCTGGCATTTTTACTGGAATGTATTGACTCTGTTTTTTCGCTTTCACATTGCCTTAATTGATATTGCAATAATCCAAATTGACTTATTTTCAATGAAATGTTTAATAAAATTCTAGTAATTTGAAATGCTTATCATCTAAATGTTCTTTTTCAGGTTGCAATGTGTTTCGGTAATGGCTGCCTGCGTGATCGTGAAACGGCAACTTGGTGCAAATGGTCGCCGATGGCGAAATGCGAGACCGATTATAGCGCATGCATGCCATCAACATATCGCACGCCCGAGGGTGTCATTGCCAAGTGCCACTGGCGGAGAACACCAGCGTATAAGACATGCATGGCAGACCCATAAAGTTCGAACGAGGAGTTGGACAACGATTTTCGGTTTTTCTCCACACACATACACACACACTTTTACATTTTCCTTTTATTTATATTTGATTTTGCGACCAAACACACACACACACACACACACACACACACTCAAAACTCACAAATACCCCTCATTCACACACACATACGCACACAACGAATCTAATTTGTTTTAATTAAAACTAGAACAAAATTCCGATTACGAAAACTTTTCTTTAAATATGGTTATTTAAAAAAATGTTTCACCCCTTATTTTTCTTACTTTTTTATTTATATTTTTATATTTTTATGTTTAATTAGAGCTTTAATATATATTAAATGTTATTTGTATTTATTACTTATGTGTAGAGTTTTAAAGATATTTATGTAAAAAGAGTAAAGCACAAAATTATAAAAAAACACACACTTACCAGATCTCTTGGATTGGGGAAGAATGTCTGCTCAATCAATGGGAAAGCATCTCTGCCCAAGCGACGTTGTAGTTGCAGCAAATGAGCAAACACCCAAGGCTTATCCTGTTATACAAATTTGGAAATTACTACATAATGCAATTTAATTGATAGTAGTTGGAGATTCAATTTACAACTCTCTATCCACTAGAATTTACTTAGCGCTTCAACTTGACATTAAGCAACTTTAGGCGGGCAGAGAATGATGCTTTGAATGCCCCTGTTATTAGTTTTAATTAAATTAAACCCACCTGAAACTGATAAAGGGAATGTAATGAATTAATGCTGGGCACACCGCCATATTTCAAACCCAAAATGGTTGAGCGAAAATCACTGGAACCGTCACGCGGTGGTTGACGTATCAAGACGAAATCCGGGCGGAAGGAGCGAGCAACCTGTGTTTGAGTTTACGTGGAAAAGGAATAAATAAGTGTAATAACATACCAAGGCATATACATACTTCATATGTTGCTTAGTATTAAATAATTAATTACTTTTCCATTGCACTCTTTAGGCATTTTTCTGTGGAAAATTTTCTGTAGAAAAACTATTCAAGTCATGCAAACATCTTGAAATAAAACGTTTAGTTAGTTTCTCCTCAACGCAGATAGAAATAAGAATAACTAAAGGTATTAATGAGCAAAAGCATTGGATAGGTTACAATAAAAGAGGCTAATGGTACTTGGCATAGAACTGACAAAGCAAACGCGTACAGGTTTGGGGCTCATCTTAAAGATACAATTCCAGATGGGTATTAGTGTGAGTTTAAACAGTAGTAATGAATCAATGCGGAACAGTGCCGCCGTGTCGTCAATACCATTACGGACGACCTGGAGGTTAAAGTCTACTCATTCCTTGGTTTGATTGGGTGTGGCACCAAAACTTATACTGCTATAGATGCCTATCAGAATCATTCTACCTCCTCCTGATGAGCTATTTGAGTGTCGTAAGAAAGGACCTCTTAGACCTTTTAGCAATAACCATTGCCGATAAGTGCAGGCATACCTCGGACCTGCCCTGTTTACACTGTCTCCTCATGAACGCCTCAACACAATTTTTACCATCTTCGTAGATGATACTGTTACGTACACAACTTCACCATCCACAGTCGAGCAACTTAAATGTTGAAATGGCCATAATCTATCAACACAGCAGCACTTACATTGACAGATGTTGACAGATCAGCAGTCCAACTCACTAGCCATCAATCTTTTGTCTAACAATCCTGCTGGATCTACTTTTGCATAGGCAATAAATCCATTTTTATGGATTGGGCATATTATCGGTTAAGCAAAAAATTAATACCCAAAGATGCTCGAAGTGACCAGTATTTGGTGTCAACTTTAGAGAAAAACTACAGAAAATAGTACTAGTTCTGATTTCTAATCATTTTATTCACAAAAATTATTATCGTTAATTAGATTGAAAATTTATGCCATAATTTCATTTTCGTTTATTTCATAAAATAAAATTTAATACCCTTTGCCCTGTGTCTCCTATGAGTACCCAAAAATTTCTCATTTTAAGAATATTATTTTGAAAAGAAAATTCATAAGAGTGTAAACTCTCATAGAGGGTGACAAAAACACGAAAACGAATATGAAAAGACAGAACTCAAGAACTCTTGAAGCGCCTCAAGTAGAAACTTGAAGCGCCTTTCAAATACGCAACAGAAATTGTGTTTAAGTAAGTTATTAATTGTAACCTTCAGAAAAACGTTACGTGCTTGTAGCTGTGAAGCACAGCCACAAGTATACACAAACACGAACACGAAGAAGAGAATGAGTAGAATAAAGAAATATTTAATGCTTGCATACTTAAGTGTTAGTGAAACCAAAACATTCAATTCAGCAATTAAAAAAATAAAAAGAATTATGTTTATAAGTAGTACACGTATTGTAAATACGAGTCGCTCGCCAGCTAGCTCACCTTGGTGCCGCCGCGGTAGACAGCCATCGAGATAATCGGGCCAGAGTCGGCGCTTGCGGTAAGTGAAACATCCTGTGTTAAAAGAAGTGTGTACAAAATGCGAGTAAGTATGGATATTAGACAGTAAAATGTTAATGAATGAGCAAACAGCAGCATTACTCGTACTATAGGTAAGTGCAGCAACATGAATTCATTTCACCGAAAGGTTGGAAGTGAAAGTTCACTTGAGACTACGACGGGTGAGCATACTTAGTACGCTATTCTATTTTACGGTATCTACTGCATACTCGTACATTACTAACCCGGAATTCTGCTTGCTCGACGCGTATATCGAAATCGCCATGCAAACGCTTGCCGCGGAAGTACTTGGACCAGTCCGTATTCTGATCATCGAGCACAAGCAGCGTAAAATATTTATCCTTGTTGAACGCGGGTGCACGTGTGGCACTTTGTACTGCGGCACCTGATTTTTGTTGAATGCCAAAGGTTAATGAATGGAGAGGCACATAAAGAGAGCTTAACTTAGATTCGATTCGTTTTGCTTTTTTTATCGGTTAATTGATTGATTTTCAAAAGATTTTCGATTCAAGAATAGAAAATCTTTTTAAAACTTTAAATAAATTGAATTTAATTTAGTTTTATGTTATCTTGCATATACCCAATATAGAAGCTCCCTGATCGCGTGCAGCTCCAGTCAAACTTTGTACACGCTGCAATAAACTTTCACGCGACTTAGCTGGACTTGTGGGTGCGCTTACGCCACGTGGTGGTGCCGCAGTTGCAGCTGCTGCCTTGCCACCACCAAAGCTCAACGTTAGCTCGGGAGCAGCACCACTGGGTTGTGGTGGTATTCCGCTACCGGGAGCTGGAGGTGGTGGCATGCTTGGAGGGCCGCCGCCGCCAATGCTACCACCGGTACTTAAAGGTGGCTTTGTTGGTTGGTCCTGAATGGGGCGTGCGGCCGGCGGTAAATCATTGGGATCTACATCATCGGCCTCGGAAGACAAGTCTCCCGAGCTGAATCTATATTGATTGAGGCGGCGATGGCAACGATGACAACGATGTCGACGTCGATGGCGATGTTTGTTTGTGTTTCAATGTTAGGTGGTGGATTTGTATGTGTTTGGTATGCGTGTGTTTGGGTTTTTTGAAAGTTTAGGCATTAGAAAATGTTTATTTTACAGAAAAAGAAAAAGATGAGAGAAAGAAATGAGAAAAACATATGAAATTTCAAATTAATTAACAAAATTCTGGTGGCTTGAGAATTTCAAGTTTTTAAGGTTTTTACCTTCTCTTCAGGAAATTAACATTGGAAGTAAAGCTAGTTTTGAACGATGAGAAATTCAGGGTGCTGGTTTTAGGTTCCTGCAATGCAAATGCACGCACGTTAAATAGAGAACGAGAAAGAAAGAGAGAGAGAGAGAGAGAGAGAGAGAGTAACAAATGTCGGATATTTACTTTGAACATTGTGCATCATTTATTCCTTAATTTCTTGTTAAATTTAAAAGCATTTACTTTATTATAAGTTAATGACAATCCAAAAAAAAAGAAAATATTGCATTTATTTAAATTAAAATGGAAAACAGAAATTGGTATTTCAAAACAGAAACTTTGTTGCGTAAAATTGCAGAAAAAAATAGAATATATTTTAATATTTATTGATCAGTGCAAAGTTAAGCTTATTTGTGCTTTGTTATTATAAACATTAAATATATTGCTTAGGATATGCTTTAAAACAGTAGTAGTACCAGAAGCTAAACCAAACGTAGTCCACTTAATAAATGGGCATACTCGTGGTATGAGTGATATTTACTTATTTAATCAAGTAGTAAAAACAATTGACTGCGGCCTTACTGCTGCTTTTCTATCGTTAAAGAGCTATGCTGTGTTTTTATTATACATATTAACTTCAAATGAAACAATTCACATTGAAAGATGGTAAAAATCATAAAAAAATATATCATCACACAGTGGCAGTAGAAATGCTGCTCGCTTTTGTTTGTTTGCCTGTTAAAAGGTTTAAAATTTCATATGACTTCCTTATTAAATTGATTAGTAAAAGTTTCACTTTTCTACAATAATTAATAAATGCTAAACTAAATGAAAGTTGGATTTACTTGGTTGAACATAAATATGTAGTTTTGAAGATAGAAATGCATGAAGAAAGTTATGAAAAGGTTTTATTATTATGTTTTCAGTCTTAAGTGAGCATAGTTAAAGGAGTTTTCTACTCGGTTTGTTTTTTTTATTTATTATTTTTTACCTGTGTTTATGTTTTATTAGTGCTAAAGCTATATTTTCGCAAAAGTACTTAGTAATTTTTATTATAAGTGTTAAAATTAAAAGTGTTAAAATATTTATTTAAAAACAAAGCGGTGTAATGAACTTGAACTAAATTTATAATTTAATAAAACTTTAATAGTGCCGGTATGAATGCTTTAAATAATTAGTATTTTCAAAGCTGCATTCAATTTAATTAATTTACTAATTGCATGCAAGGCAGAGTTAAACCAAATTTGAAACATTTTAAACGGGACGAATTAGTATTAATGAGCCAGTTTCATTTCATTTATTTTTGTGTACTTTTTATATTTTGTTCGCCTGTTCTTTATGGTCAAGATAAGCGAAGTCATGCGTGAGGCTTATGGAATGTACTCAATTTTCTGTTCGAATTCCATAGGGAAGGATAAAATCATCACCATTACAAACCACTAGTGCTCTAGTTAAGATATCATTTCAACTATCGAAACACACTAACCGAATCTAAAAAAAAATATCACTAGGCCTAGAAGTTAATTCTGTCTTTGGTTCTAGATGTAAGCAAAGTGTTAATTGATTTGACTATTTTTTATAAATGTTTGAATGAATTCCTATTGTTATTTAATTTGAGAGTGAGTATGTTCAAGCCATGAATAAAAACCATTTTTTTTCTCAACATTTCATCAATAGAATTCATTTCGGTAAATTTTTCAGAATTTTAACACTTTCTATGTCCCGATTTCCTGTTGTTTTGACAAAGATCTTCTCGGAATACAATAAGAAATAATTTTGTATTTCGACTTAACTCAGTGATGTCGTTACTTACTCCAAGTTTTAAAACAAATTTTGAGATCTATGTCGCACTGAAAATAAAACAGCATAAGAAGAAGAAGAAGAATTGCCAGAAGAAGGCTGCCAGTATTTATGTGAGTTTGCTTTCTATAGCTTAATTCATTCATTTATGCAAAAATTTCGAAGTCATCTGAATTAATTGAAAGTAATGATACAGATTAGCAAAAGTTCATACCAGGTTTTGCTTCTAGACGTCACTCATTTTTTTTATGGCTTTAACGTGGATTACTTATAGTAATTTCTGGAAAAATTCCAATTTTTGGACAACAGGTTCTAAAACAGCCTCTCTTCTCTCTATGTATACGTTTTTGCATTGTATGTAAAGGTTTAGCCTTAATACTGAATGTGTAAAATTATAAAAATCACTCATATGCCCCAAAGATTGCGAAGCCATACAAAAATTTAGTAACGTCTAGAAGCAAAACCTGGTATGGGGTTTTCTAACTCTGTATCACTATATCACTACTTTCAATTTACATGGGCGGTTCTCACTTAGTTCGCAAATAGTTTGTTGCACTGTGAGATTTGTAAAAACTTTAGATTAATTAGGAAAACAGTCTCTGTAGTAGCATCGCATGCTATAAATCAAACTAAAATCTTTGACGTTTCTTTAAGTATAGTGCTTTCATGCTTTCGTAAACTGTAGCTTGTCATTTTTTTTCGACAAAAAAAGGAAACAAAATTCTATACACAGTGAAACTTTTTCTTCTGTTTAATCTAATTAAATCAAGTGAAGCATTCAAAAGAGAAACTTCCGTTCAGTTACGAAATAAATGAAAGAGTAATTTTCAGTGATTTGATGTTAGGCTGATTCATCATGCTTCATCATCGTCATCAATAACAATGTATTAGCAACATGATTGCATCACCATCATTATTATCATCGCCATTATTTGATGGCATTGGTACCATCATATTTGTGGCATTCATTACGAACACATTGGCACGGGCACACACCAGTATATTTACTACCTATGTAAAAAATATAAAGGGTGTTTTTTTTTAGAAGTATGGTTTTCAATCTGGCAATACTTTTTTCGGAGTTGGTATTTTTGACAGCTGTCTTTGGGTGGTCGCTGTGGTGTAGTGGTAGTGCGTTGGACTGCTACGCAGAGTGTCCGGGGTTCGAATCTCGGCACAGGCAACATAAAAAAAAAAAAAAAAAAAAAAAAACTAGAAAAAATAATATTTCTACACGGCACCACCTCTTGGCAGGCAATGGCAAACCTACAAGAGTAAAAATTGCTATGAAAAGCTTTTCACTTCGCCGTTCGGATTCGGCATTAAACTGTAGGTCCCTTCCATTCATGTACAAATTTAACACGCACAACATGAGTGAATGCGAAAAGCTCGGCCTAGGCCCTCCATGGGTTGTTGTGCCATTAAAAGTAAAAGTAAGTAAGTAAAGTCTTTGGGTTGAATGGGTACGTTAATAAGCAAAATTGTCGCATTTGGAGTGATCATAATCCACAAGCCATTGTTGAGACGCCGTTACATCCTCAAAAAGTCACTGTTTGGTGTACTCTATGAGCAGAAGGAATCATTGGTCCATATTTTTTCCAGTCAATGGGGAACGCTATAGAGCCATGATTAATGACTTTTTGGTGCCTGAATTGGAGGATGTTGACGTGGACGACCTTTGGTTCCAACAAGACGGCGCTACATGCCATACAGCCAACGAAACAATCAATTTATTAAAGGAAACTTTTGGTGAGCGCATTATTGCGCGTCATGGGCCTGTAGCGTGGCCTCCAAGATCGTGCGATTTAACACCGCTGGACTATTTTTTGTAGGGTGTTTTGTGGAGAAGTCGCTTGTCTACGCAGATAAGCCCGAGTCGATTGCCGCCTTGGAAGAGAATATTCGGCGCCTTATTACTGACATACGGACATACCCCAATTGCTGCAAAAAGTGGTCGAAAATTGGGCCCCTCGGCTGGAATTTAGTCAAACAAGCCGCAGCGGCAACTTGCCCGAAATCGTTTTTAAAACATAATGGAAAATCCTTATCTTTATAATAAAGCTAAATTCTTGGCTATAACATTAAATTATATGCATTTTATTTCTTATTGAAATCCACACTTCTAGAAAAAACACCCTGTAGAAGGCAGTGATAGTAAACGCATCGATTTATAGTGTGTGCGAATGTTGCTGGGTAAAGTGACTAATGTAACTAAAATGTATAACATGTTTAATAAATATTTTCCAAAGTACCTTCCACTACGTGTTTTTCTTTTTACTGATTTCCTACAGCAAATTTAGGATATTTTTCTGTATATACCAACTAAGAAATCAAGTTAACTCCGATGACAGCCCACAAAAAAAGACATTGAAGTAGAGTGTATTACGCACACATTTTTTGTTTTGCATATTTGCATATGAAGAAGGAGATAACTTGAAACAGTTTGGAGAGTCGAAGGAGCGCAGTATCGGTATAAGGAGACACCGAAAATATTCTGGTGCCGTAAAATAATTTTCAACATGATTGCCAACACTTTTTCTGTTCTGTTTCTTCTCTTTTCACACATGTGTAAAAGTAAAAGTAAACATTTATCAAACGGATATTGCAGCAATGCCTCTAGCAACAATATACTAAAAATACAAACATACAAGTTGTATATGCAGCAGTAGGAGAGACAACAAGGAGACAACAAAGTAGAAGTTGAAAATAAATTACGTCAGGTTGTCACGCCACACACGACTCTGTAGCGTAATATGTAATGAAAGCGTTTTACTTGCTATAGTTTTTTTTACTGGCACCCAACATAAGCCTTCGTTTATTTAGCTACCACTTGGTACGATTATGAGTTCTTTACATATTTATAGGATGAGCTGTGAAATAAAAACGAAAAAAATATCGGACATATTTTCAAGTTTATAAATATTATAAATGCTGCTGCTGCAGCAACATTATACTTGAAATTAATCATAAAAATATTGATGTACAAACTTCTTGGATTCATGATATGGCCGGCAATGGCAGAAGGTCATCCATCTCATCGTTTACAATTCATCACTCATTTCATAAATTATTTACTGACATACTTACTTGCGTTGCTACGTAACATTTACTCAAGTAATTTAATATTTTATTGCCAAATAAATGTTTGTTATTAAGAATCTTCCTAATATGTTGAATTGGGCACTATGAGAAATTATTTCTCAAAATGACTAAAATTGCAGTTGTGCAGTTTCAGCAGAAATGAAATTTGCTTCAACTATGCTGATATTTAATTTCAAAACTACACCAAATCATTTTTGAAAAAAGTAATTAAACCTGAGTGAAATGCAAAAGAAGCATCATGATTCCAAATTTGTTACGTTATGAAGCATGATAAGAATTCTGTATTGAATTTGAATATTTTATTTGAATTGAATTTATTTCAGATTTAATAAGTAATTAGATTTCAAAATAGAAAAAGAATAAATTTTATAGGAAATTCCAATCTTTCCTGAAAGTTCCTTTTCACAGGAATTGTATATTTGAATGCGAAAGTTGATATCGATGCTATTTCAATAAGGTTCTTTTCTTTCTTTCGACGGTTGAAACAGCACATGGAAGGCCTAGACCGAGCTTTTTAATTAGGTTATGTTGGGTAAAAGGTTGCTCTACGAGTATATGGGCGAACAATGCCCAAAGTGTTAGCACCACTTTCTAGAGTTAATGAGAACTATAAGCTGCCTCTAGTACGGCTTATTCTTTAGTGCGTGCAAGTGTTTTTAGTTAAAGCAGAACGTGTTAAGTGATTCAGATTAATACTAAGTTGTTAAGCCATTGAGTGAATGAAATAATGAGACTTTAATCTTCTTGTTCTCCTTCTTCTTTATTTGCACAACAGCAGTCCTACAATTTTATGCCGAATCCAAACGGCGAGGTCGAGACTAACTAATTTGAAACGATGATAAATTCTATTGCATCTTATATCTTTTTCTATCGTTGCAAGATTTTTGATCTGACACCTTAAATATTAATGCGATATTAACTAAGCTAACCAGTAAACTACTTTAGTAATAGGGTAATAAATCAGAGATTTAGTTTAAGGATGAAAATATTGTGATTAAAAAATTTTTCTATATGCAACGAACTTCGGCTTCGTCAGCTGTTATGAGAACCTTTAAAACTCAGAAATGATGAGTTGTTAAACAGCTCTTCTTCAGAGCATGCACCACGGCTCACATGCCTGTTCATCAGAGCTCTAAAAGAATGCAATCAATTGAGGATATATGTAAGTCACAAATGAATAATAACTTTTGATTGTAGATATTGAATAGCATATTTGACTCCAGAATATAAAATGCAGCTACTAGTCTTTTTTGCAGTTACCGATTGGTTATTCATTTAGCGAAGTCTCTTTTTTAGTCTGGGGAATGCAATTTTTTTTTGAAGTCATGGGAATGCATATCTTATGAGTTCACAATCATGACTGCTTTGACATCACTTTGCCGTCAATTGCAGTTACTTGAAGTCAATTGCAGTTACTTGAAGTCAATTGCGGTTTTGAAGTCAATTGACTTTAAGTGACTCCGATTGACTTCATTGACTTCAAATCGCAATTTGACTCATTCAAACTGACTTCATGTTACTCTAACTGACTTCAAATTCCAATTGACTTCAAGTGATTTCAAGTGAATCCAAGTGACTTCAAAGCAGTCATAATTGTGAATGCATAAAATTTGCATTCACATGACTTCATTAAGAGATTGCATTAACCTGACTCCAAAACAGATTTTCTTAATGACTCAAATGACTGCATTTTTACGGAGTCAAATATGTTATTCATGGTATTTTGTTATTTTTTTTTTGCAGCTCCTGTTTTCATAATCTTATTCGCTTTTCTGACAGAATATTTTGCGTGCTAGAGTAAAAAATTTGTGTGCCCATTAATGTTCATTTAACATTTATCGAATTATATTATATATATAAATGAAAATATATTTGTAAAATAAACGGAACCAATAAATATGTCACAGTCCAAAGTGGTTGAAACAAAAATAGAAAAGATTTTTCCATTTAAGAATACGGAAATATCTGTTATTTAGTGCTGAATTTTAAGAACTTTTAAGTTTAAATGTGGTTTTCTCAGAATTTGTGTTTTCCGGAATACGTTTTGGACTTTTGCAACAAACGAGCTGTGTTTGGAAAAGCTGTCTTAAATGCTAACGCATAAGCATTTTGCCAATGGTGTAGTATGGCCGGACGATGAGCTGTATGAGCTGTACGCCGACACTGACATAGTCAAGCGTATAAAACTCCAGCGGCTTCGCTGGCTGGGTCATGTTGAGCGAATGGAAGAAAGCGCTCCGGCTAGAAGGGTGTTTTATTCGAACCACGGTGGAGGAACACGCAGAAGGGAACGTCCTAATCTCCGTTGGAAAGACCAGGTGCAGGGCAACCTGACTGCACTTGGCCTTATCAACTGGCGCCAGCGCGCGCATAGCAGAAGTGACTGGCGGAGCTTTGTGGAGGCGGCCAAGACCGATCATCGGTTGTAGCGCCAGCTAAGTAAGTAAGTAAGTAGTATGGCCGGCATCGATTTGTTTCAATCAATGAATTTTATTCAAACTCATTTTGGAAGTTAAAAGTCGCTAGTATTAAAAGTTCTAGATAAACTTTTTTTGCAATTTACTTTGGTGAAAATGGAAGAGTAAAGAACCAAAACCATTTGCCATTTGAATGGACAAATGCATACTTTAATAGTTTTAAATTGCGATTAATTTATATAACAAAAACTTCAATTGCAGCTAAATTACTTTAATTAATTGGCATCAAGGAGCAAAAATCTTGTTTCGGATAGCTGAAAAAAAAAAAATAGTAGCAAACTCTCACGAATAATTCTGCATTTCATACAAACTGAAGTTATTGATTGAATTTAAATTAAAAACCGAAACAATACAAACAATTAAAAAATAATTAATTGAAAGTAATTAATTGAAAATGCTAAAAGTACATAAAAAAGCAAAATACTAAAATACGCGAAAGGTAGAAAGTATTCAAAATAAATATAAAATAAATATTTTATGAATAATATTTTTATTATTATTAAATATTGAGTTTAAGTGTAGCAGTAATTAAATGCTATTGAATGAATGAGCTTGCGAGCGATTGATTGAATGAAGATAGTCTTACCGGTGGAGGGGCGCAGATTCGCCCACACCCAACAGTTGCTATTGCGCTAATATTGACAGAGAGCTACGAGTTTGCCCGAACAGTGGCGCCTCTGTTCAGTTGAGTTTTTTGGGTTGCTTTACTGTTGTTCGCGCGTGTTTTCTTGTGCTGGTGGTGCAGGTGGTTGTCACGAGTTGTTTAGCTTTAGCTTCCTGTTACAGTTGAGTGCGTTGAAGGATACTTGTAAACGTCGCTGCTGCTGTGGCAAAAAGGGCTATTATAATTATATCAAATGCTTTTATTAAATATCATTTTCACTTGGTTGCGTTTCCCTGGCTATGCTCTCTTTCGTTTCCTTAATGCTGTGTTGCGTTGGCAATGAAGGTGGCTCGTGAAATCCAGCACAAGTGCTGCAAATATTAAGATAAAAATTATATTAGTAGGTACTTATATCAATAGTTAAATAATTGAAATAAATTACAAAAATATTTGTGGTATTTGCTATTTGCTATTTACTTTTAACTACAAATCTAAATTCCAATCAAATTTGTGTGTGTTAAATGAAATGAATATCACTCATACGCAGCGTATACCCAACCATAAACTTAATTTTACGACATTTTCTCCAGTTATTTGTTTTGGGTATCACCCAAAACTTTAATATATGTTGCATGAGTTTGTAGCATTGTCATTTTATTATTTTTCACATTTTGGCACTGTATCAAAATCCTGCCATTTTATTTGATTACCATATGCACGCTGCGTGCTACTGTGCATTATTATGAGAAGAAAAGTTAGAAAATTTCGTTTTATTCCATTCTTTCTTCAACTTCTAGCTACGGATGCCAATTGGGCGAGACTCAAGAATATTTGAAGCAATTCTGTTGTTTGGTTTGAAATACGATTGAACTTTATTTCGACACTTACCTACTGACAATTCAACTTTAAAATGAAATTGCAAGAAAAACTAATTTTTAAATTAATCAGAATTAAATTACGAACAATAAAGTTTAATTTGTTGAATGTGCATCCAAGTAAATAATTTAACAGCATTGTCATCGTTGCATGTAAAGCAAACATGAAACTACAGAGCAAACGGGGTATTATCATTCACATATGCTTTTATTTATATTTTCATTTTGTTTGTTACCTTCTCTTGTTTTTTCTTTTTTTTTTTGTCAATAGCATGTCACAGCACAGCAAATAAACTTAAAATGCCCCTTGAGGGTATTTTATGTTAGCTGGTAGCTGGCAAGTGTCGATGTGTGGCTTTTTGTGTTTTTGTTTCTTCATGTTAAACCTTTTTGTTAAATTTATTAAACGCGCCGTCTATTTCCATATACATGCAAAATTTTTGAGCCAACACACTCACACATACGCAAAACACAAATAGTATAGTAAACAAACAAAAGCCTTAAAAAAGAAAAAAAAAGTACGTCACATAAATCAGTCTAGCCCCAAAGGCATTTAAAAAATTGTATCAGATATATGTAAATTTTTCATGATTAATTGTTGAATGAGAAAAACAAAAATAAAAAATTATCTAGATACATATACACGATAAACACCTTGTTAATGGTGTTAGAAAAATATAATTACCTAGATTAACCTAACACGCACATGGTATAACCACAATTTAATATAGTGTGTCGCGTTGTGTGCCGAAATGTAGAAAGTAATTGCAAATTAATGCTTTAGAAAGTCCGAGCGTGCTTATCTGAAAGTACGTATTTAATAGGGGGAGTGGAACCTAACGGAGAAGTAGAGCAAAGGGAGAAATTAATGGGTATACTTAGTGACTTGATTTGTGCCTAAGCAGGAGCATCATATAGGTAACGTAACTTTTAAGGATAATACTTGTTTAAATTCTTGTCTCGCTTCCGTAAAGTAGTTAGACCGTACCGATGTGGCACGAGTTAAACATTTTAGTTATTAGAGATTTACATTAATAAGATGTAATTGCTATAATATTATAAGATGTAATTGTTATTATGATTTGATTTGACTTAATGAAGAAAGGATAAACGAGACATGAAATTAGTAAATTCACCTAGTCACTGCTCACAGAGAAATCTGTTTAGGCTACTGGATATACTTTCTCAATTTGATCGGGCAAGTCAAGAGTTGATAATAGTTGTTTCGTTCAATACTAACTTGCAAATGATTAATATCTTGACAGAGGTACCATAAGTGTAGAAGATATAAAGTAGTTGACCTTTCTTTCTAAAACTGGATTTACTAAAAAAATTATACCCAGTTTACTTAAAGCACTTCATTCTGACACGTTTTCTTCAGAAATTCGAATATCCTGGCTGGGACTATGGTTGCTGGTTCAGTTTTGTGCATTTCGTACATTCTCTGGTTCTCCTCATATGTGGATCGACATTTCATACCATCCTAAGCATTGTGCTAATGAATTCTTTTTCTTTTAAGAATTTGTTCTAGTAGTTTGGAAAAAAACATTTTTCTTATCCTTCACCTTTATGTGTATTCCTTTTTGCCCGGATTACTGCTCTGTTTACCTATCAATAACTTTTAATGCACAACAGGATTCTGGTGTCCTCTCTCTAGAAATTTTCCGAATGTCTTTAGATCTAACACTAATAGGCACATAGTCCATGAATAGCTCCAATGTGGATAATTAATCGGAGAACAACTGAGGACAGTTGTAGCGCTGGTAACAATAATCATTTTCTTTGCATATTTTATGAGATATAAACTTTGTACAGAAACCACCAATATCAGTTCTCACGGACAATTGAAACTTACAATTAATTTGAATGAGGTTTTATACAGCACTTATTTTAAGGCATTATCATTTTCTGTGCTTAATTATAGGTAAGTCAAGACGTGTTTTGATCTCCTACAAACACTTGCTCCAATCGACAATGCCACTTATAAACGGGTTCTCTGTCAATAAGGAGATGCGCGCAACCATTTAACTATAGGTTTAGAGGTAAACTTACGACCATCGATATACAGTGGAGAGCATTAATGAGTACATAAGAGATCATTTTGGGTTCAAAAACATACAAAACGAAAGTTATGGTGTCAAAGCACCGGAACTTTCAGAAAGCATACGGTGCTTTTACTTAGATATAATAATTGGTTTCGAAAAGACCTTTCCTTCGTCTTTATTGGAATAGCACTTGTTCTATTCGATTTATCAACATTCTTAACTATTTATCGTGAAAAAAATTTTCTCTTATGTACTAATTTGTGCTCTCGCTCCCCACTGTACCTATCTCTTTTATTCTTATGCAATAACGCATACCATGTAAAGTTAAATTAAATTCATTTAAGTAAATGTTTTCGTACAATTTTAATCACTTAAGCCTATTCTTCAGGAAAAAAAAAACACTGCCAAGTGAACAAAGTTCAGAGTTCAAACAAAATTAAGTACAACCTACCTGTTTGTCCTTTTACCTTTCTTTTACTTTCATTAATATGTAATTTACATTTTGAAATGTATTTAAACTTATTTTTTCATATTTGAGCTTAAAACTGCGCTTGTTGTTGCTGTATAAATATTTTTGCTGTTGTTAATATTCGGTTTTGCTTCGCAAATTGATCCCACGAGCATCGTTTAATGCTGCCTAATCCCAAATTAAAATATCTTTACTTCTTTACTTTTTTAATGCAGTATTGTCAATTAAAAAAAAACAAATAAAATTAAATTATGCGAAACTGAAAAAGATTTAAATTTATTTTCGTCCTTTTTATATGAAATCACTTTAAGGCTTCTCCTGCATATTTTACAACCGTAACCTTTGAGGTGAGAAAGAAGGAAGTAAAAGTGACAGTTATTATTGTTGCTTGTTGTTGTTGTTTGATGCCTGTGCGTGTGACACCTACGTATTTTGCTGTCAAGTACTTTCGGTGAGAGAGTGGTGAAGAGAAAAGGAGAGAACGAAGAGAGTTCAACGGAACATGTTGGCAACATATTATCATTATATGTAATCTAAACTCTAAAGGATACATTAGAGAATATGTACATATATCCGGTATTGCCAATGCCAGCATGTTTGCTATTGCTGTTGTTGGTTTTGTTTCTCTCATTATTGCTGTTCAGCCTGCATTGCCTTGTGCAAGGGTTCAACGCCAAGTTAAAGTGAAAGCTTCTAAGACTACGACGACAAAAACGAAGAGACGACATTTTTTTCATATAGGCACAATCATTTTCTTTCTACTTTCATTTTCATATTCGCTTTTAATTTTCTATTTTTTTCTTTTTCCTTTGCCAATTGTTTTCAATGCGTTTTTTTTTTTTGGGTTACTTTAAATTATTAGTAATTTTCGTATTTAATATTTATGTATCTAATTCGATTCTTTCCATTTCATGTTTTGCCCAAAATTTCTCATCGTTTTTTGGGCTTCTTTACTTCGATTTTTTTGTAAATCTATAATTTCCTTTTTGTATTGTAAATGTAAGCCCATACTTCAATTTCTATTTATTTATTTATGTTTTTATTAAAGGTAACCTTTTAGCATTGTATTTTGTAAATTTTTGTTTACCTTTTTGTTATCCTTTTTGGTAAAATTTTCTTTTTTGTTTTACAGTTTTCTATCTTTTGGTTGATAGCTTATCAGTTAATATAATCTTGCTGGTTTATCTATTTTTAGATAATATTTCTTTTAAGATTTCCATGTGATTATGGAAGAGGGGATTGTATTTTATTGATGAAGAAGTTGATTTACTGAAGTGACATTGATATAGGAATGCAAAAGACGTTATTTACAGCATGAGTAAATGTAGTAAATTATTAAAAGAAACTTTGCGAAAAAAACAGATATTAAACATTTATATATGTAGGTAGGTACTCAGTGTGAATCGAAAATAATATTGGGAATTGAAGACAATACATATTTTGTTTTTTTTTTTGGATATGCTTATATAATAAAGACAGTTGGGAGGCAATTACATATTTGAAATTGGTTTTAATTTTTCAGGAAAACTCACTAATAAATGTATAAAAACCAATATTTTGGGATTCTTCTTCTTCTCTTAATAGCACAACAGCCCATGAAAGGTCTAGACTGAGCTAAACCTTTATTTAATTTTAAACAGACCGGGAACTGATAAGATTTCTTAGGGAATTTTTACGCCTGAGGATTTGCCATTTGCTGTTAAGAGGTGGCTTGTATTTTTTCTATTTTCGGGTTTTGACTGTGACGATATTGAAACAATGACACCCTGCATAGCAGCCCAGCAAACTACCAACTACACCCCGGCAATCACTAATATTTTGGAATTGGGCTTAGTAATATCGGCACGGTAAGCTTGTAAACCAAGGCGAGTACAACCATCTGATCTAATATAACGATTAAGAATTGACGTAAACTTACCTCCAAATAATATACATATTTATGTATAGTCAACCGTATCGTCGTTGTGGTTATCCAACTCTAATAGGGATAAGCTGGAGAGAAGTGAGGTCAAAGATATTTTTCTAAGCTCCGGTTTCTGTAGCCCATAGCACTTTACAATTTCAGACAATGGGAACAATGGCAGTCAATCGCTTGTCTTGTTGGCACACAAAATGAAATAACTGAGAGAGCCCTAAAGCTTTAAACAATGTGTCCATTATTATTATCATTAAAATTAATGCATTCTAATGCAACATAAATTTAACATTATACTTTAATGTAGTACTGTTTCCACGGCACCCTTAACAATAAAAAGAGAAAAATCGTCTACAAATTGTGCGAAATTAACACGATACTTGTACTTTTGTGAGTATTTGTGAGTACTGCAAATAAGTACAACAATATAGTATTTGTTATGGGAAAAAATAAAAAATCAACAAAAATTTATAAGGTTACAAACATTTAAGAAGTTCTCATGCACACTGTTTGTCAGATTAGCACGTAGGCACGCAGAAGTGGGAGGAGGCTAAAAACAAATGCAAGGAGAAGGAATCATGAGTTGTTTTTTTTTTGGATTTTCGTTCGTTCGTTACTTATGAGTAGAAGTTTAAGCAAAACTTCTGAGAATTCAAACAAAGCGAGTTTAATTTAGGTTTTTTAAGCTATATTAAAGATATGGTACTGGCACTTCAACGAAACTCTTAGCACTTTGTGTTGTGAAGAGAAGCAAAAAGAAGAGATAAAAGCGGAGAACTTACATAGTTTTTTGGTTTTTAATAAAATCATCCGTACAACGCCTACTTGGAGTGTCGAAAATACGTGACAGCTGTGTGAGTGTTTCTATCCCAACGGGAAAATGTGTAGCGCTTCCAAAAATGCACATTAAGAACTATGATTTTATTCTTTTCTAGATGCTTATAAATAAACTCAAAAAAAAAAATTTAACAAGTTTTTATTCTAGCTATGAGTCGGATGAGAATTTTTCTTCTGTGCTCCTAATAGCCGTGCTCTTCTTTTGTTGCTTATAAGCACTCTTTCAGCGCTATCGGGAAACTTGAAACTTGTCGGCGCTTCCTCTCTATGACATGGAATGTAACAAGTAAATGAGCTGCAGTATAAAAAAGGAGTCTTTACTGCTAACAGGGAAACGCTCCAGTGTAGAAAAAGAAACCCTTCTGGAGGGCTTTTGTTCCCGTTGGGATGTTATTATGTATATACATATACCATATGTGTAAGTACTTTGCAAAGTCAAGAGATTACAACAGTTAATACATATTCTGCAGTGTATTCAACTGTGACAATTTGGGATCTATCTGCTTTCCTACAAGTACTATTGCCATTTCTTTCGTTCTTATTTTGCCTACTTTTTTTTGCTCCCTCTTCTGCTTTTCTGATATTCCATACACAGTATCATTTGCTTTTCCTAATTCATCTTCATCTGGGTGTTACAGTTCTTATGCGAGTACTTCTCGCTCTCTTCCACTATCTCAAAATTATTTTTATTCCATTTCTTATTTTTCAACTGGAGAAGTGAGTCACTCACACTTTTCGCTGCACTGCTTCTTTTGCCCATTTTCCTCAACCAAGCATTGAATTCTAAACTTGTTCTTGACTACAGATGAGAGAGGTTTCTCTTCCAGAGCACAACAAAAATAAATAAATAAATATGCTCTTCTATTGATTTATGAATGAATTGTATACTGGTTTATTATTTAAACTTATGAATAATATTAAATCAACTTTAATTTTTCAAGCATAATCAAGTTTCTGTTTTTGTGGTTTCGTTGAAGGAAAAATACAACAAAACCTAACGAAATATGAAAAGACTTGAGAACAATGGGAAAAATTCATTTCAGCCATTTTTATTTTAATATCAATATCAGAAAATGAACATGAACACAGACACAAACCATACATAACCACAAAAAAAAAATCTAAAAACACGACTGCGGAAACTCTAACCATAGCACAGCAAACAAGCGGAAATCAACGACCAGTATATTCGTAATGAGTATAATCAAAAAGAGAAGCTAAAATGAAATAAAATAAAACTAAAACAAAATAATAGAAGCAAACAGAGAGAAAAAAAATTAAGAAACGCCGACGTAATGTCTGCCAAAAAATGAATGTTTCTGTCCTGTGTGTATAAGAACATATATGTATATGTAAGAAAGACTGTGTGTGAGTGCCAGTGTGTGTGTGGGTGAATATTTACTATTAGCCGAAATGTGCAGAAGGAAAAGAGGGATGAATGAAGCAGAGAAAAATCGATAAACACAAACACACACAAAGAATTATAGTATATAAAAATAAAAGTACGTGAATGTATGAACATGAGTAATGGAAGAAGATCTCAACACAATTTGTTACATTCTAGAGAAAATGAGACAGAAAAAATTGCAAACATCTTACAAAGCTATAAAATATATAAGTATAAAATTCAGTGGTAAAGAACAAAAAATAAACTGCTACTTTGTGAAGGAATTTGTCATAAAAAGAAATGTTCTAACCTCATTTGGTTGACACTTTTCGCTTTTCGTGCTATTTTTTACATTTATGTATATACTATACATACATACTCATTTAATGAATAGTATAAATTGCATGCACACACACACCATGCAAGGGGAATTAAATTTGTGTGCGTGCATGTGACTTGAATGCGACATTTGGCATTTGCTAACGTTCGTTGTTGCAATGCTACACTGGAAAATGTCAAAGTTTGCTTTAAAAGAGCTTAAGAAAATTAAAGTTTTCTACTGCGTACCTACATATGTACGTACTTACTTACTCGTACATATGTATGTACTTAAGTAGCTACACATATACATAAAAGGAGAGATCATCAAATATTTTTTATATTTAATTTATAGCTTCCAAAAAATTTAGTACTAGTTTGGATGAGACATAAATCCTCGATTTGAGGAAATTATATGCTTATGCACACAAGTTGGTACTTACATATTATTTGATTTTTAAATTAAGATTTACATGCATGTGCACTTTTCATATTTCCTAATTCTATGTCAAAAATTACTAAATAATACATTCAGATTTACTTATTTTCTATTCACTTTTGTCTTGTCGAATGGTGTTGGTGGCAAAAGATATATTGAAAACTTCTTAATCAACATATTTCTCTCACTTGAATAAGTTTTTAACTTAGGTTTTAACCTAAGATATTCACCCATATTCCAGAATCAGTCGTAACTGTTTCGAATTCGTAACAACATTTACAAATTAAAATTATTTGTATTTTGGAATCCAATCGGAATCATTTTAAATGTTACCTCATTGAAAATAGTTCAATACGTTAAATTTTCATCATTTAATTTAATGGCACTAAAGCATGGATGGCCTAGGTCGAGCTTTTCGGATCCACTCATGTTGTGCGAGTTATATTTTTGTACATGAATGGCCTTTTCATAGGTAATGTTTACTCTTGTGGGTCTCCCATTCCTGCCGAGAGGTGGTGCGTTTAGAAAAATAATTTTTCCTACTTTATGATTTTGCCTGCGCCGAGATTTGAACAACGGACCACCGTGATCATAATCATTTTTGGGATTTGAATCGGAATTGAATTACGAATTCGTAACTGTTACGACTGATTCTGAAATAGGAGTGATTGACATTTCCAACTATGCGACGTCAAAGAGAATATTTTATAGGTAAAGGTGAGCTCAACACCGATGAATATTTGCCGATTTATCTAAATAGTGCTAGCGGCTATAGCTATCGAGAGTTACGGCTATTGTTATTGAGAGTTATTCTACTTTTTCTTTAGCCTTAATTCCTCCGATCTTGCTTACCAGTTATGCAGTTATGTGGGCAAACTCAGAAAGGAATGTTGGAGGTTTTACCGGGAACATTTTACTACGATATTTAAATCGAAAAGCTTGGCCTTTGGCGCTACATACGGTCATAGTCGACACTGCTATACTGAAGGTCATTGTGGTAAAGGCATAACATTTGTCGCAATGGCTGTCTATGTCTGTATCGGTGTCCTGTGTGATCACGTTCACTCTCTCATTCTCCCTCCTTCTTCCTCTCACCTATCAATCTTCCATCCATTCAACACAATGCTCTGCATTCATAAGGGTACACCCTGTGTGTTTCAAGTAAAAATAAAAAAAAATAAAAAAAAAAATAAAACTCAAAAGAGTGGAGTAGTTTGAAGGAAACCCAAAATTATTTTAAATTTTTTAATCTTGAGACATACTACTTATATAGAGCTATAATTTTTGAGGTTAAAATACCAATTAATTTATGGAGAAATTTGGCTCCGAAGGAGGGAGTAATCGTAGAATCGGAGATAACTAGCATTTAATGATTTGCAGATTCCATGTAATTTCACGATTCGTCTGAACCGCAGCAAATATTCCCAAATTCAGAATTATAATTAAAAACGGTTAGTTTTGAATAGTTTCTGTTATGTTTATCCCTGAGATAAACATGGATGTTAAATATTTATTAAAATAGAAAGTTCTTGAGAGTTCACAATTGAAAGTTGCATAGGAAATGTGTCTGGATTTTGAACCAGCAAGAATACAGGTTTGTTTATTTACTATTCACTCAATTTCACTTTCGATTTAATTACGAAGATGAGCTTCAATTTTTCAATAGTGTGGAAATGCTTTATCTAATTTTTGATATTTCAAATAACTAAATGTAAAAAACTGCTATATAAATTTCATTTAAATGCTATAAATAAGAGTGTGGATTGAATGTGCACATCAGAGAGTATGCATACTTCGAAATCAAACGTTCATACATAGTTGGTTGGTATAATCATTTAATAGAATATAACTATGTTAGTTTATAAGATTTGCTATTTTAATTTATGAAAATGAACAATTCTTTGATATCAGTCTTAATAACTACTAACTAATATGGTAATTGAAATAATAGTAATTAAAATTTGATCCACTGTTGTTATTCATTGTTTGCTGCATTCAAATAACTGCAGAGTTTCCCTCCATCATAAATATGGTATGATGTTGCAGAAGAAAAAAAAAAATAGGGAATAAGTTGCATAGACTTCAACAATTTCAATTTCAATGGAAGTCATACCATATATAATATTTTTTCATTCTTTCATTTGTTCACTCTATTTTTCCTGATTTTTTTGTTTACAAATTTCTGAAAAGATTTTACTATACCTGCAGGAGTAAAATGAAAATCCCATGGGAATAGCAAAACCTATATCAACATTCATAGTTACAAGCATACATACATAAATATTTCCTTCATGGCATAAGTCAAAAGGAAAATATTTTACATCATAAGAGCGACGCATAGCACCTGCAGCTATAATCTATTTTTGAATTGTATGATTTTTTTTTATTTTCTTCATATCTGTTTCTTTCTCTTTAGTTTAGACTTTGACGGCATTTGCCCGTCACTTCTTTACATAATACAGAGCAGCGTCGAAGGCAGCAGCAGGCATTGCAAATTCCTGTGGGACTAAGAGAGAATTGTGGTTTATATTTATTTTAAGCTGTTATATAATATGAAAAGGTGACGAAAAAATATAAAGAGTTTGATTGTTCTTTTTGTGCAACATAAGTAGTAAACAGGTGCTGCAGAAAATGTTTGCTTTTTTAATTTGGATTTTATGACGTAATTTGAGACAATAAATATGCAATTAACTAAACTTTGTATGAGTATGTAATGAAAATCGCCGATATTCAGCACAATGGGTGTGAATATTACACAGAAATGCATTGACGCACACACACAAATACACCGATTCAATGCAAGTGCAAATGTATAAGTATATATGTATTTTTGTTTATGTCTGTATATAAAAATAAGTCATATTTTACTTCCGTTTGTTGATGGTCTATAACAAAACCTAACACCATAAAACAAAAAAACAACTGAACCGGCAAGAGCAACAGAAACGAGAAATGCATTTTCGACCAACTCAACCGAACGAAAAACCTCATGCATACATATGCAGGTACATACAATAATGGTGCTGACAACAACAACTGGTACACACACATACAACAATAGCAACGAGGATAACGATGAATGCAATGCAACAATAAAAGCATGACGACAACCACGCAAAATAAAGAGAAAATTAAAAAAAAAAATTGCATGAGGTCGAAGACATTTTATAAAGTATTCTCTCCGTGCTCTATTTGTGCTATTGTGCTCAGAGTGAGTTTGAGTGTAAGTGCGGTATATCCTCACCAGCCTAAAAGTATACTCCAGTTGTTTAAAAGTTTATGGTTTTCTCCCCCCATAACACGTACTCCAGACGTAACACGTACATACATACTCGTACATCAAAATGTTGAAGTGAAATTCTTCGATTCGACTTTTGACTATGATAATAACACTTACATATACTTACACGCCGACAGACAGACAAACAGACATTCAGCAAAGCAGGCAGGCATACACACTGTGTGTAAAAGCGCAACCATGTGAATTCACTTCCATTACGAACTTGTGTGCCCCTCCCATTAGGATGGCATCTGCTGCATAGTACAACGGCGGCAACTATGTACTGTACTTTTGAATAATTTCTCTCTTCACACCGTGTATGTTTGATGCTATTGTAAATATCCTACAGCGTCTGTCCATTGCTCTTAAATTTAACTATCTACTTGATTTTCTGCATTTCCTAATGGGAAGCATGACATAATCATTTTTCATTGCATAATTTTAGGATAGTGCACGCGTTATGTGAATATAGTAGGTGGTACGAGTGTTGCCTGCTACCATGTATGGATGAAGGTAGAATGTAAATTATCAATGCTTCTGAAACGTCGTACATTAAGATGCAATGGAATAGGCGTATCACTTTAAATCAGTAAATTTTCAAGAAATAATATTTAATGGGAGCAGAGAAAAATACCATTTAATGACATTTTTACAGAATATGTCGAAGAGAAAGCGAATTAAAAAAAAATTTACACAAAAATCTAATACTAGTTTCTAAAACATTGTAGAAACCAGAAAATGTAATTTAAATTAGGCTGGAGTCGGTTGTGCTTCTTAAACTACACAGTATTTTTTAAACCTATAAATCAAATGGCAATGTAGAAGTTGCGTCCTTCAGGAGTTACGAATTGCAAACACACTCGATTAAGTACTTTCTAAAGTTTGATTTTTTTGGTATTTGGCAATTAAGAAAAAATACTATACGCTCTATTCTGGAGCAGTTTCTGTAGATGGCTGCAATCACGCCCCAAGTATTACTTTTTTAAGGTACCATGACTGGCGGGTGGACTCGTTATGGTAGATACCACAACTAAATTTAATTTTTACTCAATTGGGTTGGCTAGACAAGGCTCTTATTCCTATTCTGGTGAGCGTAATTATTTTATACTTACAGCACTGGTTAAAATAAAACATATTCGCTTTGCACATTAGATCTACATATGTATGTACCCAGCTTTCTTTCACTTAAGACTTTATCGAGGACGCTAATTTGCACATTTTTCTATTGATTCATGCAGAGGTTCAAAGTTTTTACAGTGAACAAATAGCTTTAATTTTCACAACTCTTCACTCCATTCTACATATTTCACATTCTAAGTGGTACTCGATAAATGAATGCAGTATTTCTTGTTTGCATTGCATAAATTACATAAATATAGTTAATACGTTAAGCGTATTATTGTATATAAAACAAAATTATGATAATAAGAACATTATCATGATGCTTTTATGTGCCAAATATATGTAGAAATTCCATCTAAAATTCATAAAATTTAGTAAGCAGAAATGGTAACATAATAACATTTTTTTTGTTTTTTTTATTGATACATGAATGCAGAGCATTGTGTTGAATGGAAGGAAGATTGATAGGTGGGAGGGAATTCAATCACGCAGGACACCGATAAAGACATAGACAGCCATTGTGGCAAGTGTTATGCCTTTACCACAATGAACTTCAGTTTTATAAGTGTCGACTATGACCGCATGTAGCGCCAAAGGCCAAGCTTTTCTCATACACTCATGTTGTGCGTGTTATATTTGTACATGAACATGATTAAGTATAACGATTAAAAGAAAAAATTTGTAATTTGCGTTAAAATTCGCTTTCAGATGTGTAGAAAGAAAGCAATTGCAATAAATACGCATTAAGTAATAAATAAATAAATGTACAAAGTTTAATCACAGTAAACAGAGAATATGCAGCCATGTTCTAAAACTCAAATTACATAGAAAATTAACATAAAATAAATGCACTTTGAATTTTAGAGCATGTTTGAATATTCATAATGATTTGTTTGAGTTTCTTTAAAATACTTTTATTACTAACTTTTATTATTATTTGAGATACAAGTTCATATGAATGGTAAAGAAACATCTTCGACATCATCGTATTTACTGAGTTCAGTTTTTGTTTTTTTCCGCAAATGGGAAATTTGTCGAAAATGTTTGGATTTTGCAAATCTGAACCCTTTACGTAAGTCCTCCATGAAAAGTTTACGTGTCCAACCGTCTTTATTGGTAGCTTCTAAAAACAAACAAATTTACTGAAAAATATTAAATTTCTTTAAATATGCCTTAAAATTGTAGATACTAACGAAATAGTATATCCAATAACTGTGGGTAATCAGACATTTTCTTCTTGTTATGACTGCCGTCAATATTATAATCTATTATAATGTCTTCTGATAATATTTTTATCAAATTTTTACGAAAACCATCGGGAGTTACAAGCATTTTGGCTTCGTAAATCTGCAAAAGGTGTTCCAATATATTATTTAAATAATATAGAAAATATATTCCATTTATGTATTACTATTTCACTTTTGTTATGCTCATTAATATCCGTTTCAATATTGTCCAAATCTTCTTGTGTTTCTATGGGGAATCTCTTTACATGTGGTAGCGAGACAGTTTCGCTTTTAACAAAATTTTCACACTTCAATTTTGCTTTGCTGCTTATCAGTTTTTGTTGGTCCTTAAGTAATTTTATTACAGTTTCGTTCTGTTTTGTTACGATTTCTGTTGAAGGTCAGAAGAAAATAAGTTTGCATAAGCATAACACAATTTTTTTTCGTCAAATGTTAATATTTTCTTACCTTTCAGTCCCCAAATTTCATTTCTCAATGCAGCTGTCTCGATAGTCAGCTTCTCCACTTGTCCGTTTATATCCATGTTTCCTGAAATTTTTAGATTGCACTTATGTATACAAAACGCATTAAAATTTAACTCTTGAGTACAAATTTGTAAGTAAAATCATCTCTATTTATTTTTCTCGCATATTAATTAGCAATTCAGCTTTATTTAGATGCAACGATGAATTGGGAAATCAAATTATTAGGTGCCAGATTCTGGATATAAAGTTTTTTTCTGTGTAATTTCAGTTTTTAAGCCAAAAGAAGCAAATAAATATTAACTGGGTGTGCAAAGCAACCAAGAAATGAGTTTAATCAGAGAGTGCCAGGCTATAGCTCTGGAACTAGCCAAGATTCCTCACCATCTTTGATTGCCATTTTGTTTGAGTGGAATGAGCTCAACAACCTGCGGCTACCCAATTATTACAGAGTTTTATAGAACAAAAAAACTCTAGAAAGTCAATAAATTTCAATTGATGTTTCAAATGCACTTAAGATGAGTAATTCTCCTGACTGAATCCAGATATATCGTTTCAATTCCAATATTTACAGTTTTATCAGGGTTGTCATCAATCCGATGATGGAAAGAAATTAGCCAATAGGTTCATGGTTAGTATTAATTTATTTATTAATGAATACAATAAGAAGTTTTTCATATGCTGCAACTATGACAATGAAATAATAGAACGTACGCATTTATTGTGTGAGCATGTGCAAGTTTGTTAGGCCGTGGATATATTGAAAATACTCGGTGAACACCAGGAATTTGTTGTTGCACCAAAGACGATATGCTGTGTGTTTCAATATAACCATAGCCTCACAAAATATACTGTTATTTCGCTTTACAAATACTTCCTTAATTGCAGTTCTACAATTACAAAATAATGAAAATAAAATCTATTTTTCGCGATTCCACATTTAGTTACCCGATCGTCTGGCAGACACGCCAAAGTCGATTGATTGAAATTCTTCCATTGAGTTAAACTTTATTTACTAACACTTTGTAATTTCCGTTATATTCCTTTTTCGCAATATTTTGTATTTATTATTGAAACACATGAAACCCTCAATTATTTACAAAGAAAAGCGAAGTAAACAATCAAGCAACTGTCAAAGTTTCACAGTTGCAGTTAGCGATGGTGAATTCAAAATAGTGTGGTGAATTTTATATAGCAGTGCTGCCACAATACATACGCAAATTGCATACTAGCGAACTTGGACAAAGGGTACTGAAACCTAACATTGCACCTTGATTAGCTATAATTTAACGCGATCTGCATGTTCATATCAGAGCAGCTGATGACTGCCAAAATACAAAGAGAGCAAATTATGTTCAGAGAATTGAATTTCTCATTCATATTCCCTGTAATCAGTATATATGAGATTAATTATTAAGATAAGCGTCGCAATCGAATACAACCTCAAATTCTTGCAAGGGTTGGTAATAGCAATACTGTATGCACAAAACGATAAACTTTTTTGTATAACATCTACAAAAGTTGTCTCCCCTAGGCATTTTGATAGTATATTGTGAAGATTGCTGTGAACTATGGCTATTGCAGACACAATGGTCGCGTTTTGCAGACACAATTTCATTCGCATTCAGTGAGTTTGCTATATTTGAGCGGAAACAATTTTAACAACTGCGATTCTAAAAAAATGCATGAATGCGATGAAAGAGTGGTAAAAACTTATTATTAATTTTCATTTATAACAAAATTGATAATTTGGAAAGGAAAAAACGAAGATTCCATATATGTTTAAACTCGTAGTTCTTGGTATTTATTTTTATATTGTGATTTCCTTGCTTAGAAATTGCATTGCATTTGACCATCATTCGTTAATCATTGCGAAAATAACTATACATATTTCTTATAAAGAGATTTTATGTAAGTTCTCCATAAATAAAAATATGTTCTCATTACTTAGAACTAATGGGCTGAACTAGCTTATATTCAAAATAATGTGCATGTTCGATGGCTTCCAAAACAGAAAGTGGTCAAATTATGATCAGGTATTTCAGTTTACAAAATGTCATTGAACAGCAAACAAAAAAAAAAAAGGATGCGTTGTCGTGCAGTTCAAAGCGTATCCAATTTTTGTATTTGTATTCAATTTCCTCCTACTCAGTAAAAAATCTATATATAAAATGTGTCTTTTTCTTTTTATATCGGTTCTTTTTATTCTACACATTCACTATGTGAATAAAATGCAGCCAAAAGCATGGCTTGAAGTATCTAAAGTGGTACAAATTAGTTTGGACATAAGAACTATTTCATTTTATTATATGAATGCCGTCTCGGTTATGAATTACCAAATGGGAAAGCATCCATTTACCTCATCGGAACACACCAAAAACTAATCTAAAGAAGATTTATATGTCCATTATAGCAAATTTATTTAATTAAAAATTGTGTGGAAAAAAATAGATGTGTGAAAAGTGCCCAACTCAGCTATTGTCTACTTGTAAATAAAAATATTTATTTAAAATATACGAAATCATTGAAATCATAGGTGAATTAGGTTCATATGTGTGTAAAATAAAACGGAAATTCTTCGGTTTTACAACATACTTTTATTACGTATACGAAATCATTTATGTAAGATTCTGTTATTCACGTGAATGGCAATACGATTTCTTCTATATCTTCCATATCCATTTCCTCCGTTTTAGTTTGTTCCATTTTTGACTTTTTCTTTAAAACACACATTTTGCTGAAATGCCTATTCTTCGCATATGCAAATCCTTTTCTCAAATCTCCTATGAAAAGTTTATGATTCCAACCCTCCGACACGGTGGCTTCTACATAAAATAAAAACAATAAAAGATACATGCGAATATTTGATTATTAAATTTCGAATATCATTGTTTCTTGTTGTAGAAAACTTACTAAAGAACACATCCATTAACCTTGGATAGTCGCTCAGCTTTTTCTTGTTATGTCTGCCATCTATGTTGTACTCCAGGACCATTTCGTTGGAGAACACTTTTAGCATATTCTTGTGAAAACCGCCCGGAAATATAAGATTGCTGACCAGGGAAGCCTATAAAAATGTTGAAGAATGAAATATTTCAATTCTTTAATAGTTCGTCAGCGTTTACCATTTCATCTTTGTTGTCCGCATTAATCTCATCTTCTATATTGTCCAAACTTTCTTGTGTATCTATTGGGAATCTTCTTACGTACGGTTTTTGGCGAGCTTCTTTTTTCTCAGCATTCCCTCTATTCAAATTTATATTAGTCTTTAGAGATTTCTGTTGTTCCTTAAGTAATTTTATAATAGTTTCATTTTGTTGTGTTACAATTTCTGTTCAAGTGCAAAAGAAGTAAGGGTGACATAAGTACTTTATTTTGATGAAATAGAATTTTACCTTACCTTTCAGTCCCCAAATTTCATTTCTCAATGCAGCTGTCTCATTTGTCAGCTTCTCCACTTCGGTGAATATATCCATGTTTTCTGAAATTTTTAGATTACACTTGTTTACAAAACTCAATTGTGTTTAATTTTAGATCACAGTTTAGTTAATAATGCAAATTTTTTTGTACAAACTATGAAACCATGAAAGTAAAAACCTGCGTTTCATTCATTAAATAAAAATACATACATATTTCTTTACGACTTTCCTTTAGAAAGGATTCTTATAATTCAGGGTTTGGAATCTTTTCCATTTAATCTTAACGCCCGTGGCAAGTAAACCGCAGTGAACTTTAAATTGTTAATCTTAAGTGGCATGCGAAGTGGACTGGCTCATGATTATTTTTGTTAAATAACATATAATTTAAAAGTAATGATTGAATTAATTAAATTAAACTGAACACATTTTTCGAAGCCCTACATTAAATTTGCTTGATTGACACTCACTGAGTTTGGTTGTTTGCAGTGGATCCATTGGTATTTAATTTTTTCAAATATTTTGCATTAATATTTTTATAAACTATTCTTGATAAATACTTAAAAAACAATTTTTCTATTTATTTGTTAAAAACCGAAGTAAACAATCAACAAACGCCAGAATTAGGGATGGCAATTTGCTTAATGAGACTTATCGATATTATCGGCAAGCAACGATGTCTCTAACTATCGACAGTTGTAGCGCCTTAATGATAATTGTCGATAATTCAAAAACATTACCAGTACACTTGTATCAAAAAAAAAAAAAAAGAAAAGCAATACTTTGAATAGGAAAAGTCCAACTTTTTTCGACATCTTTATTCATTTCTTTCTTTCATTTCAATAAAAAATTGTAATCAACTTTACTAAATTAATGTTACATTCGATATTTAAATCTCTTAGCGATAGAAGGGGTTAAATCATATATATTTTATACTGAACACAAGTGATTCTCATTACTGATTATTTTATGGTTTAAATATTTACACATTTAATCGAACAATCTATGCAAATTGTGCATAGAAATTTGGAATTTGTTAGTTAGGTAAAATATGAGTTTATACATTCTTAACTAAAGCATTTCAAATGGTAATGAACATTTCATATGACCTGTAATTAAAAAGTTTCGATTAAGTTAAATTTGTGGTCTTACAAGGTTCGTAGTGTTTGACTACGATATTGAGTTCAAATATAGGCATAGTCAAAAAACAATAAAAGTATATATATAAATTAATTTTCTACATGCCAAAAGCAAATTTGCCCACAAAATCTCTAACGTTCGGATTCGACATTAAATATACGTAAATCACGACACTATGAATAGACCGGAAAAGCTCGATCTCCTTTGGCTTTTTTACCATTAAAAGAAAGTTTAATTCAATATAGTTTAATTATGTAGATGAAATCCCTGCTAATTATCGATAATTGTCGACAACTTCTCGGGCTTAGCGATAAGTTACCGACAATATACCCATCCCTAGCCTAAATTACATGGTTGCAAATTATTGTTGACCGTCAAAATTCGTTTAAATGGTGCTTGATTATGCCCACTTAACGTAACATACCGTATAGTACCGTTGCGCAACGTCACTTGTCGATTTGTGATAGTAACAGTGCGTGCAAGTGATTCCGAAATCGTAATAGATTGTTTATATCCCGATTTCTATTAATCATTTAAAAGAAACCGTTGACTATTTTTGTAACTTCTGAATATGGTAAGTGCTACTCAAATATATTCTACAAAGATATTGTAATATATTTTTGGTAAATTTGTTAAATTTGTTAAATTTTTCAATATTTCATTTCCCTTAAAGTTTTAAATCCAATACAATTTGAATTTTATTTAAAGACCCGTAAGTCCCGTCTTTCCCTTGGTAATGGTAGAAAAATCACTTTCTTCATTTTAGTTTTTGCCTGATCTTGGTATGGAATGGGACTAATCAGTTTCTGTCCAGCTTACGCACTTACCATTTGTCTCACGATGACCGCGCTTTGCGAAATCTAATATAGCTTAAGTCGTGGACTTTTAGATTGTACGGTAAAATTTATATCGAAAACCAACATATATTGAGATAATGTGTTTTACGAATCCATGTTCCACAAGATTCAAAAGAGCTTCTAAATAGCAATTTTATCGATAATTCCTTCACAAAATGTAAGTTTACATCGATTTAAAATTAACAAAAAAATTTTAAAAGTTATACACCTCCGTGTAATCTTTCAGTTCAAGTCTAACTTCAGTAGTAAGCAATTAGCTTACAACTGATATTTCAAGTTCATAAACTATCAAATTTAATATTGGCCCCGTTCACCATGTGAGTACATATTTGGTCCTTGTACCATGTATTTTTGATAAAATTAACATAAAAGAATTTGTCAAAAATACACAATACAAGACCAAATACATCAAATCGTGAATTGGGGGCTATTATTTTATAATTTTCTTATGACATAATTTTTTAACTTACCATATATGAGACAATCTTTTGTCTTTAAGGTGGTAATATTTTTCAAATATTTTTATTAGCACTTGTCACTGTTCACGAAAAGCTTAGTTTTCACATTTAGAAAAAATGCAATCACTAACGAATCCAATAATTCTAAGAAACAGACATAAGCTTAAAATATTCAACACCCATAAATATATCGCTCAAACAATATAATCCCGTAATAACACAAAACTGTTCGGAATTTCCTTAAAAAATAAAGACATTTGCTACACCCACACGGAGGGTATGCAAAGTGTACTTTGAGGCGGTATTTAAATATGATTAGCTGCTTGGATACCATTTTGAATTCAGATGCTCGTTAGACAATATTCAATTGAAATGGTATAAAACCTAATGCAGAAGTATAGTAACAGAGTTGAGTAAGTAGCTTATACATACAAATATAGATTAGATTAACAACCTTCCAATTAAATGAATGGATGCTGGTAGATTCGACTACTAACACCGTTTACTCCCTACTATAAATGCGTATTGCAATTGCTTTCTTATAGTATGATAAAAGATTAATAGGCTATTCTTAATCGGTAATGGTTATAAATATGTACTTATGTATATAAAAACTATTTATTGGGCATTTACTGAAATCCAGTTTCGATCCAAGTTCATTCTGGACTGACTCAGATACACATAACCAAGACAGATTCGGATCCCGGATACCAGATTCCAACTATACAGGCAGTGTGTCATTATATTCAGATGTGTAAATATTAAAAACAAATAATTTTAATTATTTTTGTTTATTTTATTTGTTTCATAATGACATCTTCCAATTTCAATTTTGATCGAAAAGAATTTCAAGAAACGCCTAAATATATGCAAATCTAGTTGATTTTCTCAATAATCCAACTTACCTCGTATAAAACTCAGCGCTCCAAAGTGGGTAACTAGGTTGGTTTTGTGTCTTCTTCGTCAATAGCTTAATGCGTTAATCGCCTAATTCGACTTTATATACATGTATGCATGTATGTATATGTGCGTATGTTTGAATGTGTGAGTTCTGCCTAATAGCATAAACGAGAAAACCGAACTTTTTTTGTTCAGTTTATTGAAAAACTTTTTTTTTTGTTTTGCAGAGGGTTTTCTTTAATTCAAGAACTATGCTCTTTTGTAGCTGCTGGTCCTGACGACGATTTTGTGCTCACGTTTCTTATTATCACACTCCCGACAAGCGACGACGCACACACAATCTTTTCTCTGGTACAGAACTTTTACCGTGTTTCGATTTTCTTTATTTTTTGTTTGTTTGTTTGGTGGCCACACAAATTATGAATTTTTCGGTATATGGACAAGAGAAAACTGAAAAAAATTACTTTAAATTTTTAAAGCTTTTCCATTAAAGAAAATTTTTACTTTTCAATTAATTTATTTGAAATTTTTTTGTTCTACCTAATGGAAATTTCTAGTTGAAAAAATATAGGAAATTAATTACTTATATTTGAAAATTTTTTAAAATAATAATATTTTCCAAACAAATTTTTTTATTGTAAAAAATATTCAAAGCGGATCACGAATCTGCCTCAGAAAACTGAACTGACTTCGACGGTGATGAAATTTTCACTGAAATTATTTTCGATTTTACCGAAGTGAGTTTACAAAATTACGATACTGGATGAATGTGGGGGAGAGGGCAAAAGGAGGAATAGAATGGATGTACAACACACACGAACGCTCTCTTAATGTAGTGGTAGTCGTCGGTTTCTCTTGCCGTGCTAAGGGTGAAGGAGGTTTGTGACATTATTTTGTAAAACCGAATACTTTTAAGTTTGCATACTGCAGACTACGTAGCACGGTTTCGGAAATATTTTCATGTACATTTTTCATCCATTCATGTACAAATATAACACGCACAACATGAGTTGATGCGAAAAGTTGACCTTTGGCGCGGTCATAATCGACACTAATAAATTGAAGTTCATTGTGGTAAAAGCATAACACTTGCCACAATGGCTGCCTATGTCTTTATCGGTGTCCTATGTGATCACGTTCACACTCTCATTTTCCATCCATCTTCCTCTCACCTATCATCTTCCTTCCATTCAACACAATGCTCTGCTCTCTGGGGTACACTCTGTGTGTTAAATGTAACAATAAAAAAAAAAAAAAAAAAGGAACGGAACGGAACGGCGGTAAAGTGATTTAATTTGAAAGATCTGCAATTTTTACACCAGCCCTTCCGACTCTCTTTCTGCTCTCTTATATTCAAGAGCTTCGGTACCAAATGTTAAAAGTCTCCAAAATAAAAAATGTTCATGTATTTATATTTCATTGGAAATCAGGGCAATGATCTCATTCAAAGTCATTCAGATGTAACGGAATGTATGTATATAAATAAAAACAATAAAAAGTTGTAATTACCAACTTTTCGCTGTTTGGTAATAAATTTGCCTTCACTTAGATTTTAAAGTTCCACTACAGTACTACTGCAATCGATTTTTAGTGTTTGAATCGTAGTTTGAAATAAAAGGTTTTCTACCTTTCACGATATTCTAAAAGATATCCGTATTCTGCAACCATTATGGGAACTGGAAATTTTAGGCATGGAGTGGTAGGTCAATCCATGAAGCTCCCCCAAATTATGGATTGATCAACTATCCCAGAGGCTTATAACCAGAGAGATCGTGGGCTTCCTGCCAATTAACGCCCAACAATTCATGGTTACCAATAAGACCATACATGTATGTACACTAAGTTACTAGACAACAACAACAAAAAACACCCTCTCAGTGCATTGCACGTTTTTATATTGTACCATATACTTACTAACATATTCTACTACTACTACAAGCATTTACTATATTTCTCATACATACGAACATATTTATATAAATAAATATGAGAAAATATATAGCATACCTTTATGCGCATGTTTCTTTTAATCCGTTTTTGCTCATATATCGATTCATAGAGAGTATTTAAAATTTTTTTTTTTTGTTATCACTAATAAAAAATAAAATTTGTAATGGATTTTTTCTCACGCTATAATTTTCTCTCTCTCGTTTTCTCTCCCTATTTCTGTGATAAGAATAAATTAAGAATAAACTTTCAGCGAATCTCATACCTCAAATGTACTTTATGATATAACGAAACTAAGCTACTGTGACTATGTGAAGTAATGTTGACTTTGCATTTACTTTTACTTTGCCCCTTAAAATCAACACACCCTCCACGCATGCAGGCATACACGAGTGGTAAATATTTATTAATAAAAAGGTAAAGAAAATGTGAGAATTAGGAGTGCATAGCTGCATGCTTGTATAGTACCTATAGTGGTGTAATTTTTACTAAAGCGCATTGAAAAAGAGGGGGTGTTGGGATACTGGAGAGTGCATAGTTACTTTTTGGGGGTTAATACATTCTTAGCTTTGCGTGTTTTGAATTAATTTCAGGTGCTTGCAACATGATGTCTTGAATGAGATGCACATTTCACTTGAAATGTAAATTGCTTTTTGATTATTTTTCTTTGTTCTCCTTTTAGTTTATATTATTTCATTGCGCATGTTGTTCTGTTGCACATTGAATTTTTACTATTTAATTTTATTTCAAATTTCCCACTCAGCAAACGATAGCATCCATATTTCTCCACAAAAATCTTATTTGTGGAAGGTGTTATTTTAGACAAGAACCATAGACACACAATTAGTGGTGTATTTCCTAAAGTATGCTCAGTGTGATGAAAAGCTTTTAAAAAATAAAATTTTCTTTTACTACTATAGAAATGATATGGTTAAGAAAGGGTAGATTAGATTAGATTGAAACAGGGACTGGACACAAGGCACCAAATCAGATCGGCCTAAAAAGGCCTGTTGTGAAGAGCCCATTGAATATCCTAAGAAACTCTTCCTATGCTTGTAGCATTTAAAAATAATAAAATATCCTTGGTAGTCATATTGCCTACTTCAAACGTAGTTGGGTAGGCAATAGTAAGGTGACGAAGTCTAAGTCTTGCAAGCTTGTCACAGGGGCACCTCGCCTTCGTCACAAAATCTACAAAATTCATTCCGAGTTATTCCCATGTTAGCAAGATGTTTCCTAATTGGGTAGCGTCCAGTAATAAATCCTGTGGCAGCTCGGATTCCGTTTCTGTTTAACATTAATAGTTGTTTTGCTATTAACTTTGATATACTTGGAATGGATGGGGTTGATCCAAACAGGGGTTCTGATACCCCTTTTCTGACTAATTCGGCTAAATGGCTAATTTCATTGCCCTCAATACCACTTTGTCCAGCCACCCAAATTAGGTGGACTATATTTTGTGATGCTAGTTTGATCAGTACTTGAAAGCATTCCCATTTAAGTTTTGAACATATTTGGAAGGATTTTAAGGCCAGTAGTGCAGCCTTACTATCCAAGAGAATATAGATGTTTCGTTTACCCGACGGCCTAGTTTAGGTTAGTTTTTGTGGTCTGGTTTTTAGTTTTATGTTAGATCTCAGTCTTAGTATTGATTAAGTTTTAGTCTGAATTATGTACTGAGTTTTAATTTGAATTTTTGTGAACTGTTTTGTTTTCGGTTAGATTTTTGCTTTTCGAAAAGCTGGAAGCGACAGACCCAATGTAAACAGCTACTAACCAGGATTTTATGATTTATATATTCAATAATGACTGAAATCAAGTATTTAAGTTGTAACCATTCTCCATTGAAAGTGTGCACATCGATTGAAATAAATTCTTTCAATTGATTTCGAAGAAATAAGGGTTTATTACATACGAGATATCCATAAAATTTGATGTCAAAAGATAATAACAAATGCCAGTTTTCAGTTGCGTATATTGAGCGGATTTACTCAGGTTAGGAGGAGGAGGGAATATCCAAAATTATACGACAGAAAACGCTAAACAAGGTTACTTATTATAAAGTCTGGGAAGTTGGGAAGGAATTAAAAAGCATCGCTAAAGATGCATAAAAGGAAAGCTTTAGAGACACAGAATATTTCAGTAATATTTTCACCCCGTTTTTCCTTCGTTAACTGCACAAAACAACCTTTTAAAAATGTATATTAGATGCCCAGCTAAAGGGTAACAATTATGGCTTTTTGCTGAAAAGTAGGAACACTAGATCTGAACACTTTCTGCAACCATTTAGACAGAAGAAGCAATATTTCTGGTAGTAACCATAAATTTAAAGTTTGGGTATTCGAGTTGGCCATACACATTTTGTAAGGCACGTATACAACACTGAATAATTTTTTGAATTTCAAGCTGAATTTTAAATGCCATTCAGCTTATACAAACTAAATAACATAGAAAAAAGTTACAAAGAGAGAAAGAAAATGAGAATGAGAGAAAGAAAAGTCAAAAACGATAAAGGCAAAAGTAATGACGGCAAACCAACGAGCGAACAACCAAACTTAGTAAAGCAATCAGCAACAGGTAAGATATACAACAACAATAGCTACTATGAGTATAGCAGCAGTACAGCAGCAGTACAACAACACACCACACTAATATTGCCAATACTGTGTGACGATCAGTTTTAACGAGACAGCCGAGTGGAAAGTTGAAAAACGCGGATGAAAATTTGTATAAATTTTCTAATAAATGAATTAAATTTAGAAATTGTGTGTGTAATTATTTAAGTAATTTTCGTTTTTAAATAATAAAAAACTTGAAATTAATATTAAAAATAAAAAAATTTAACGCAAACAATCACATACAGAGGCAGCGTGGGGTGTGCTTATAGATAAATTACTAGCTACAAAAAAAATAAATTCATCGTTTTTTTTTTGTTTTTTTGTTTATCACATGAGATACTTGCATATTAGATACTTTTGAGAGATGTTTGCACTTTACTCTTTGTATGGAGTTCAGAGCTTATTGAAAAATATTCAAATCTAAATTACTTTATCCGGATTTGTAGATTTATTAAAAGTTGTTACATATTTCAAAGAAACTTGATTCGGTTTGCTACAGCCTTAAATATAAAAATAGAAGGACAGTAGGTGTCTGTCAGATTTGGCATGAAAGAGCGTAACTTGAAATTTATTTGATGAAAGCTGCTCTTAGGCTACTCTTCTACGCTCTTAAGTTTGAAAATCTTTAGTCGTTCCGCTTCAAATGATGACAGCAAACATTTTGATTATTTAAGTACTTTTATATTTACTGAAATATTTAGTTTTTTCTAACTCAAGCCTGTTGGGGCATACATAATAAGTTATTTATGCATAATTCCCAAACTATTTTTATTTTGTATGTGTTTGCTGTGTGTGTGTGTTCGTGTGTGTTCATACATGCATGTATTTCAAGCATAAATTAAAATCATTGCGCACCGCATCCATCGTTTGATTACCAACAATGTAAGGAAGCAGAAATGCAGCAAGAGCAATGGCAGGCAACAAATAAACAATATTTACTTAGTTATTATTTTTTCAACCACTTCAAAATATGGCAATGAATATTAAAAATGGATGTCAAAGTGACACACAAAAACTGACAATAAAATACACATAAAAGCACAAAAGAAAATCAGTTAATGCGCACATTTTTTCATTAATTTTAATAAACAGTTTTTCATTTCAGTTGAAATTGTAAATGTGTAAATCTGTGTTTATGTTTTCGCTTTTGTAAATTATGTCATAAGTGTGGTCAACATTTTTGTTTTTCAATGGTTTATTGTTCACATCGTTCGTTTGCTGCAAGACTGTCATAAATCGAAAATTTTTTACTCAAGTATAGTGAATTAACGATTATTTAATACTTTATATTGTGAAATCTTCAAGTGAGAGGATTATTCGTCGTTAGCAATTGTATGGAGTGACAGGTAAATTGAATTATGTTTTCTGAGTTATGACAGTCTTGTAGCAAATGAGCGATATTGTTTTTGGTTTCTAATTTTGTTAATGCGAAAATTGTTATAAATTACCTTTTTTGATTGTACATATACTACAGTAGTTACACTCCCGCTAATAAATAGAAGAAAAATGTCAGTAATTTCATTATTTTTTGGTCAAAACAACTTACATACATTAGTAAAATTGTGTTTTCAAGAATAATTTAAAATTACATTCACATGTTTGTCTTTATATTTGAACAATTATTTGTTTAACCTTCAAAAAAAAAAATAAAATTTTCACAATAACTGAATAAATAAATTATTGAATCGAATAAATTTGTAAAAAATTATAGCAAACATTTGTATAGATTTATATACTTGCATATGATTTCCATAACCTATTTTTTAAGTTTCTTTAAATACAATACATAAAAATAAGCTGATATATAGAGCAAAATATTGGTAGCTATTTTCCTTGTAATTTTACTTTTGTAAATTTAATACAAAGTTTTAACATTTAAATTGTTTAGACTTGTGAAATTCGGATTTTAAAATACATATATAGAGATTTGATATCATTTCGAGAAAGTAATACGAGAGATATTAATCTAATCCAAAGTGGTAAAAATTATAACCATGGATATTTTTCTATCATTGAGCGATTGAAATTTCATAGGGAATTCGTCATTGTTTTCAATAATCTCGTACCTGGTAGATCTGGTATTAGCAAAGCACAAATTGAATATACATAGTTCATTTCAATTGAGATAACATGTCTTCTGCGTATATTGGTAGAATTTTACTTTCACTCATTGGAAGTCAACCATTATGATTGGTCAATTGAGAGTGGATATAGTGTGGAATATTATTGCTCTGCTCAAGCCTTGCCTTTAAGCATCAGAACGTCAGTACTTCGTAGGTCGCTTGGGTACTAGGAAAATGGTTAACCGAGCATGTTATCAATACGTATAAAGGTTAACATTAGCTGGCTCATTAATTTCTCGCTTTACTCAACTAAAGCAAACTTTCAGTTTCCATTTACATTACGTATCATTGGTGTGTCACAAGAAATCTATCAATTAAGCTTAGTAAATCCATTTGTTTCCTTTACTAAAAGGTACGAAATCGATCTTTATTCCTTACGGTAATACAGATGATCAAAGAATTAGTTAGAATATTCACAATAATTTACTCAAAATTTATGATCCCAAAATTATCTGGGGTGAGCAAATCTGGCAAATTGTTAATGTCGATTCATGATACCAATAGTTATGATGGGCCAAGACCGATCATCTGTTGTAGTACCAGCTAAGTAAGTAACTCGACAGAATATTTTTAGATCTCAGATATGATATTGCTCCGAATATTCGGATTTTCTGTCATGATAAGCCATTCATTGTCTATACCGTTCTTATGTGATGGCCTAAAGTACTGCAGGGTTTGAGCATCACTGAACTATAAAGTCTGCCTGTCTCTGTATCACAGAAGCATTGTCATATAATGACCCACCCAAACCTTGCCATCAAGGCGATTATTGAATTAATATCTCTAGGTACTTCATACGGAAGATGGAGCATTTGAGCAATTTTAACAAATTCCCTAAAGCCGTAATCAGATCTGTATCTTTTTCTTTCGATTAAGCTGCTGAAGATCAAGGACCAGCTCGACCTCTCTAAGTTATTACTATAAATTCATAATTTGTATCAAACCACAAAAGAAACAAAAGCCTCATGAAACACTCCCAAAAAGTTATAGCTTCAGAACTGCATATGTATTTCAGAGCTGCTCGCTTTTATTGTGTTAACTTAAATTTCTAATTCAACTATGAAAAATTTATATTAAAACGCATAAAATTATTAATTGTCGATAAAAGAGAAAACTAAGTTACTATACTTCGAAAATATACATCAATCAAAAATAACTTAAATTTAACAAAATTTAAAGTGCCCATTAAATATTTGCACCAGTGACTAATGTGAGTCACTGTGAAAATATTCACGTACAAAATGAATTTGAAATAAAAGCAAACACATACACAGATTTAAGTAGGTACACATAGAATAAAAAATGTTTTTTTTTGTTTTTCAAACGACAATTCATATAATGTATTAATTTTTCAAACGACAAAGTGTAGAATGTTTGCCTATATTAATGAAATATGAAATTGTCGTGAATGAGTAACACCTGAACGTGCCAGCAAATAATTAATATTCTAGGAAATACGAGTTAATGTGTGGAAACACACATGTGTGCGAAGGTACACACACATACAAAAATAATAATAATAATAAAGCAGATTGCAACACATACGCAGACAAATGAAATGATTAATGCAAATTCTCGATTCCTGGCTTAGATTTTTTATTGAATTATTCTTTTATTTTATATTTTGCTGGCAAATAAACAAAAATAAAAATACAAATTTTACGTAAACAAGAATTTATTTATTTTTTTGCAATAAACTCAATGTTGTATCTGGCAGATAATAAACTGCGTGACTCAATTAAAACCAGTTAAAAACAGATTCAAAAACAACAAAAAAAGAAAAACTAAATTTACATCTTGATATTGTTATTATTTTTTTATTCTATTTTAACATAAATTTAGAGTGTAGAGTCAATTAAATTCTAACAGCAAAAGTGTCTTCTGCTGCATCATTACAAACGAAATATATTAAAATATAGAATTCTGCTATAAAGAATAGTAAATAAAAAAATAAATAAAAAACGAAAGACTTAAGCAACAAACACAATTAAACTGAAACGCAACGCAATGGCGACGACATCAACGCATGTGAAAAAAGCACAAAATTATCGGCTGCTCTCATTGCTGCTGATGTATGCTGCATTGTTAGTGAGTCAAGTAAGTGTTGATATTCTTTTCTTAATATACGTCCATACATACAAACAAACATACCAGCGCACGTACAAAGATTGTAAGAATACAATAAGATTCTTTTTATGATTTTTAACAAAGAAAATTGTTTATTACTACTACATTTCTTTATGGTTTTATATCTTTTATTTTTTTTAGTTTTTATCTTCATTTCTCTTGAGGTAGTAGTTCGGTATTGTTGTGTTAGCTTATAACTCATGTGCTGAAAGGCAGCTCATGTAATTATTAGCAGTTGTTAGAAATTGTCTGAAATGTTAAGTCTTTTCTCTAGTAAAATTTTCTTCTATGGCTGATATTTATTTTTTAGGTTTCATGTAGCGTTTATCAAAAGCTTAGAGTTTCTTTAGATTACACATAATTTGATAGGTTAGAAATCTTAGCTTGTGTATGTCTTGCGATCATTGTATTCTACAGGTTGAATGTCAAAATCTGTAAATGTTATTTCTGGATGATGATAATCTGTATGCATCGATAGGAAACAATATACTTATACTATAGTCCGACACTAAAGAACAAAGATTGCTTTTCAATAAAACATTGTACATAATAATTGGACAAACTGTTTAAAATTAAATCTTCGGAAATAATATCGCTGTAGCTTTTTCAAATAGTCCAGAGCGGAAAAGGTTTCGATGAGGACCTCCTTACTGATGAATTAAACGTGTATTGGAAGCCGATGTAGTTTTATACTCAAAGCATTAAAAATATTTTAAAATCTCTATGCTTTTCAGACTTGTATAGATACTTTAACCCAAACAATGTAATGATATGGACAAGGTACACACAGACAACTTTATTCATCATATTTTTGCCGCAGAATCAAGAAGAAAGTAATATCAGGTCCTTTTTCACTAGATCATTTCGTCACTTTTGATCTTAGAAGTATGTAAATTCTGGTCCTGTTGATGGTTAACGATTATTACTCAATAGAACTGCACGGCTATCAGAACCTCAGTTTGGTCGGACTGATTGGTATGATCGGTCAGAAGGATATATTTAAAATAAAAACAAAATATGAAGTGATTCAATCAAAACAAAAAGTAAGAGCAAAAATGCATTTTGTTTATTGCAAAATCATAGTGATGGAATTTTACATAATTCTCACCACAGGCTTTTCAGTATTTATTTCATTTTTTACACATACTTTCTTTAACTCTTCACGAAAGTGAAATGCCAGTTAAAGCTTACTTAAGTTACGAATTAAAGCACTCAATTTAATTATACTTAAAAACAAGTACATTGAAGTAATTTCCTTCATACAAAAAAGAAAACAAATTAATCTTTAACCTAGAAAAGAGCAACAACAACAACAAAAAAAGCAAATATTTTATACATTTTTTCTTCTTCCATATTCAAAACAGTTTCGTTTTTCACTTTTTCTCCATAAACATTGTATGTAGTGTTCCATTGTCAATTGGTTGGTCGGTTAGTCGGCTTCCTCTGTACTTTTTCCCAACCATATAATGAGGTTAGAGAGTGCCATGACATTTATGATGGCTGGCATGGCGTCTAAATAGCGGTGAAGCACATATCGCCTATGAAAAAAACATTAAAACTCACCAGCATTTCCACGAAATACTTGCATTTTTCATGCCCAAGTAAAAGTAGCTACCATTGAAGTTCCATTTTCGTTGAAGCTTTCGTGAAGTGATGAACTTTAATTTGAAAAGTACAATATCTAACAACGACAGCCACACAGCATCAACATAAATTGTATGAAAGAGAGAGAGAGAGAGAGAGACAGCATCATAGAGTTACGATTTGTTTTAGGTCATCTGTTCAATTTGTTCACCTGTAAATAATTATCAATCATGCTACGGTAACAGCTTCAGCTTCAATTCAACTGTCATTCGAACTCGGCAACAGCAGCAGCAGTTGCCGATGCGGTGGGATTCATTTAATGTAACAATTGTAGTTGCTGGTGCTGAAGCTATCGTGGAGCATCTTCATTCTTCAGTTCAAGAGTTCCACTGACCGATATTTTTAGTGTTTAAATTACACTCAAGCTTTTCACTTGCAACAATTAACAATTTCTTCATTTCTTATTTTTTTTTTTTGGTTGGTTACATACTTTCTTAATTTCTTTTTTAAACTTGCATTGAAAATTGATTTTAGTTTAAGTAGCTTTTCTGTATTATTTTAAAGAATTATGGGAATGTTTTATTTATATGTGTCTATTCTCTTCTTCTATAGGTTGCTGCTATATTTGACCGCATATTCGATTTAATCTTTCTTTCAGTTTATCACTTTTCTATCTATGTAACTTTTGCTGAAATCAATTAAGTGAGAGTTCTTTTTATATAAAATGTAACTTAAGTATTTGAGTTTAAGAGCGTATTACTAGATTGAGCACAATTATAATGTACTTAATAATTTAGTTTACAAAAGTTTTATAGGGGAATTGATCAAATTAGTTTGAATGATTTTCTTATTTAGTTTATGGAGGGCGAGTACTTTATCATGTGTGGCAAGAGTAAGGAAGCTTTCACTTCTATAAAAGCTTCTTTAAAGGTTGTGATATATTTTGTATGTGATCGTTATTTGGTTTTTCTGTGAAATTTTCTTTTGCCGATTACTGAATTACCCATTAACGTAGTTTTTATGAATCTGAATCTCTCAGGAGTTTCTAATAGCATTGAGCCCACTAAATATTACTACCAAGCATTGTCACATTATTATTTTCAGTTCTACCGGTTCGGTATTTTATGAAGTGATTCCCCTAACATCTCAATGAGTTTTCTGCTAGTTCTTGGAAGAAAACCTCCGTAATATTTATCATAGGAAATATTTAACCAAAATTTTGTCCGTGACCTCTTGACCTCTTGCCGTGGTGCTTGCCACCTGCAGTTCGGAAGCACATGGTCCGACCATGTGGTATCTCAATGGGCCGCTGTGGCCTAAGTGTGCCTCTGGACAGCCACCAAAAACAACAATATCAAAAAAACTATGTAGGAAAACTGGAATTTACGAACCGTGGATGGAACTGGGTCAGAACTATTTGGCCCAAGAACCAAACACTTTGAGCTGATGGGGAAATATGCTAGAATTTTTCAAGCAATCAATATGGTATATGTGAGCAATTTAATCTAGACAGGAATTACAAAAGATGAAACATTGCTATTATGTTTGACAGTCAATTCAGGCACTGGTTATGCTCTTTGAGATTAGTGTTTGGGCAAGCTCAACAAGGTCAATCTATATTGGGTCCCTGGACACGTAGGAATAGATGTAGATGAGCTCGCTAAACATAGTGCATCGACCGGATGGAATATGAGACAATGTTATCAGGGAGTACTTAAGACAGGAAGAGATAAATAAGAGGCAAGAACTATTAATTACAATAAGAGTAGATAAGCATTTTGTATTGTCCTTAGTAAAAATTGTTCGCCTAGATTAGATGGTATTCTGATTGGGCACGGCACTGCGGACTCAGAGAAGATCTTGGTGAAGCAGACAAAAAGGGTAACTCCATATGTAAGCTCTGCTCTAAGATGGAGGAATCATCAGAAGAGATTTTTGCGCTTGATTCGCAAAACAATGAAATGTCTGGGAAAATTCTAGGTGGACAGAACTGAATTAGCATCTATGGATCCGAGAGTTGTATTCAATTTCTTGAGGGAAATTGGACTGGATATGGTACTCTAGGAAGATTAAACTAAATAAAGAAGGGGGACCTACAATAGATCTTACAAGTCGCGGTTCAATTAACAATAACCTCCACAATACAATTCAATAGGTTGCTATGAATCAATAGGCTATGCTAACTAGGGATGCAAACCTATTTTGAACCAAACCATTTTTGAACCGAACCATCCGCGGTGTGAGTTACTTGAACCAAACGATATTTTTCTCACTTGGACCAAACTAAAAACAAACATTTTTTTTCGAAAAAAAATTTTTATTTTAATAACGAAAAGTAGTCCTTTATTACTTTTTGCAGACTGAAAACTGCATTTCATCTTTAAACTCCAAAAGTGGAAGTGAGAACGTGGTAAAGCGCTCTTAAAATAAATTGAGTGGAATGTGCCAGTTCCAATAAAAAGTATATTTGACTTTGTTCATTAATTTGATGGAACAAAGCGATTGTCATCTAATACTTACTTAAAAAACATCAACAAAACTATCACCTAAATTAACTTGAAAAATTAGTAATAAAAATTTCTACTGTTGCAAGAACGCAGGTTTTGGTAAAAAGAGCAAAAAAGCATTTCCTATACAGAAAAAAGTCTGGTAGAAGCTACGAGTATTTCATTAATTAATTTTAAATACATACTCGTTTTAAGTGTTAAAAATAAATCATGCATATCTCCATTTTAATTAAGAAAGCCCTAACGCTCATTTTTAAAATGTTTCAGCAGGAGCAATAATATTATGAAAACTGTGAAGACATTACGAATGTATATTTATAAACTTGTGAATATAAAAATGAATTTTTGATCTATAGCAGTCAACATTCGGGTAGAAATGCAGATGGCCATGTTCTGTTATAGTTCAATAAAAACTGGATGAAAAAAAAATTAATCACAAAAAACAAAAAAAAACCTTTTAAATAAATATTAGATGGATTTTTTAACCGAACCATCAGTTCGAAGGTGTTGAAGAAACGGTTTTTGAACCTCACCCCTGCACAATGTTTTTGGTTCATATCCCTGTTGCTAACAGAAATGTAAATTCCTGAAAGATTCAACCATATCTTACAAACTTTTGAGGAGTAATGTACTAAATACAACTTGCCCGCAATTCATTGTGTCACGCGGACATTGGACTAAATTTTCAGTGGTGAGGTAATACTTGATGCATTTTCAAATCCTGGGCAATGGAGTGGTGGTAGGAGTGTAACAAGTAAATTTCAAAAAGGCTGATTATTTTCACTGATATGAACCCCCCTCCCCCTCCCCCCTTGTTGCCAATACCATTCATTCCATTCCCTTCCGTTCAGAAATACTCACATCCTCGATAGAGCTCGCAAAGGAGTCAAATATTAAATTGTTTTTAGAATTTAAATTATGTATTGTATATAGTATTTCTTAGTTACCATCATGGTCGCTAGACCTGCACCTGACCTTATAATTTAAGCTGGCCGGTTTTCTGTGTAATTACTTCTTGATTAAAATCAATTGATTGACGAATTGCAAACTCCAAAATGCTGCAAAACCTTCACATCTCGAAAACAGAAGTGGAAACTGAACTTTGTACAAATCGAACCAATATAGCATACATATGGAAATAAATTCATTAATATGCATACACCTACTATGTGTAGTTAAGTGATAAGTAAAATTAATGTTTGTGCATACTCGTAAATATTGCAGCAAATTAATCTTCATGACGAACAATTTTAGTCAGGTCTGTGTGTTTCTAATTTACATTTTCATGCAAGCTCTACTTATTTAGATTTCATTGCCACTGAAATAAAAGAAACACCGAAAAAAAATATTTTTTAATACATATTAATTAATAGGGAAACCAAAAACAGATGTTGCCAATCAATGACTCTAAGAGAAAAACAAATAAATTCAAAGTACAAATCACAAATTACAGTGTGAGGCAAATGTATAATGACGCATGTAATTTTATGAATATATATTATTTTTTTGTAACTATGTATTTCCTTTAACGAAAGGCTAAGTGTGTATTATATAGTTTGTTTAAATCGTATATTTTGAGAAACATATGCACGTTATAATTAATTTAATTGTGTTGTGTAGGGAAATGAATAACTAAATATGTATGTAAATATTTGTCAACACAAAAATGGTAGAAGATGTTGATGAACATACTGATGATGATGTTGGTGATGGCGATGGCGATGGCGATGGCGATGTTGATAACTCACCGGTTTGGCAATAATTAAATAATAGTAGAAACGAGGTCGTTGTGTCTCGTTGTTGTTTGCTTTTTGTTGCAGATTAATGATCAAATGAAACTTTTCTCAATGCACAAAACAACATAAAAATTAATTAACCATAATTGTGAGAATTTTAAAAGGGGCAAAAATGTATTTTTTTCTATGGAAAAACAAATATTTTTTTTGCAACACTGTCAAACGGTATCTAAATATCTCGTATGTATGTAGTAGTAGAAGTGTAAGATGCTTTACTATGCCAGTGATTTATGTTAATAACCGCATGTGCTAAGACTTTCGATTTCAGTTTTTTAATATTTTTTACTGCTATATTTGTGTATGTTTCTTCACTCTATACTTATGAGCCTCCATATGCGTGTGTATTTCCAGTATTATTATTATTATTGTTTTTTCATAGGTAGTGTTTGTCAACGCCTTCTTCAGAAATGACAATTTAATCTTTGAAATACAAAATTAACATACCTTAAAATTAACGCGAATAGATGATGTAATATTTGTTTGGGACGGACGAAGAGCTTGAGAGAACTTGCTGTAGTTTTTTAAGGTGAAACATGGAACATGTGTTCACTGACAGATTTTCTGTTTTTTTTTTTTGTTTCGATGATGCAGGTAAACATTTGTTGCATGGGTGTTGGAAATATTAGATAATTTTGCAAAAAAATTAAATATATAATGTTGAAAAATTGTTTTATTAAATTTCAGCAATGATCTTGGGGAACGCAATTAAATTGCAATTTCCTCTCCATAAATTAAAGATTTTTAATTAAGTTTTCTACTAATTCTGCTTCAATTCACTTGGCTATAGTTTTTGAGTGTATAGTTTCCACTCGTATCCACTACCACCGATTTTAATATAAATTAAATACTTACGTAATGTTTCAAACACTATATAAATTAAAGGAGTTCAATCAAAATGCAATCTTATTTTCGTAATATTCGCTTTATACTTTTTTTTGATAAATTAAAATTTAACTACCACATTTATTTTATACTTGTATTAAATTTAGCGCTATTTTTATAACATTTTTTTTTTGTTTTGTGTGTGTGTGTTTTTTTTTCTTCTTCTATAAATACCATATAAAAGTTATTATTTAATTTTATAATTTGTTCCGACATGCAAGCACCAAAAGCCAAAAAAAAAATTTTGTAAAAAGTCAAACATGTTGAAGGAATATGAAAGAAGAAAATTAACTGAGCGAAAACCTTGAAGCATGAATCTTATACAAAAAACACAAAACACAAAAACAAAAACAATTCACAAATATCGCCTATATGCGCTAGCAATAGAAATGGCAACTACAACCACAACATTGTCAGCAACACCAGCAAAATCAGGCATAGAGTTATTTAACAATCATACCGCAAAACAAAAAGCAAAAGTATCATGCAACATTTGCTTAAAAAAGAAAGAAATAACTAATAACAACAACAAAAATCGTAAACAAATACCACTTTACTCGCGTCTCCCTCATTTTTCAGTTTTCTTCTTCATTTTATTGCTGCTGTTTTGATGCTGTCGCCAACGACAATGACAACGGCAACGACGGCAACAACGATGATAGTGATAATGATGATGACAACAACGACGACGAAAACAACACGTCACACTAGTTGAACTTTTTCATAAGTGTTTTTACATGTTGTAGTTGTTTTTTCTACCTACTAAATAAATTTACTTTATAAAAATATTTATAGAAATATGTGAATAAAGTGCCTAGGAAATATGGCATAGGGTAAAAGCATCAAAAACCTACTCTCCTCTGCATTCTCTAAACATATATAAAGGTTTACATAGTCATTGTACCCTATTGCTACTAACTCTGTAAGTAAGTACGTATTGGCTGAAGTAAGATGAGCATTTTACTTTTGTTGGGTTACTGGTACTGCCGGTGCGGGTAAATTGTTGGCGACGGTGATGTCGATGTTGTTGGTGATTATTTTTACACTCATTAAAAAAGAAATGAGCTGGATATTTATAGTTAAAAAGAAAAAGAAAAGATAATTAAAAAAATCTCCGTTAACACCGAAAAGTTTAATACTTTTCATCACAACGTTTGACACAATCAAATAGGTTCATGAACGAACTCAGTAAAGTAAACCCAACTATGTACAAAAATTTTTTGGGTATACAAGTACAAATTTTAATTTTCATATAAATTTTAAGCAATTATTATTCTAATTGCGTGCGTAGTCCAAATGAGAATGCCATTTTGTTCAACTTGTTCAATTTGGTTATGCTTTGTCTAGAGAAATACCATAAGTACGCGTACTCGTAGTTATATGAATTTGGTAGCAGTCATAACAATTATTTTTCGATTTGTAGACTACGACTAGTATTTTTTTCAACTATTTATATTTTTATGTTTGGTGTAAACAAAAAAATTTCAATGTCAAATCTATATACGATTGTATTATAATAATATTAAAATGATTTCATACGTAATTTCCTTAACACATGCTAATTTTTTATGCAAAGCTTAATTGTTTTGCTCTTGTTGTTGTTTGGTTGGTTGATATTATATTACCAAAATGTTGTTTTTTTATATTGTGTTTATATTTTACTTTGAAGCATTACTTGCTGGTTTCTTTTTTGTCATTTTTATAAGTAGGTAGTATGTTAGTATATTATATTTTCCATCTCCCTTTTGTGGTGTTTGGTTAACAAAGTCTTCATAGCCAGTACAAGTTCGCACGTGCTTTTCGTACTATTGCTCACACATAGAAAATATGTTTGTTTGTCTTTTTCCTGAATGGTTTTATTTACAAGTCAACACATCCCTTATTCTTGTTAATTATTTCTAGAAAAAATTCATTTAATATTCTTAAATTCTATAAATTCTTCAGAAGTGATTCAGTATTTTTTTTTAATTTTTCATTGTAAGAAAGGCAAGTAGATTCTAGTGAAACAAAAGACTGAAAACACATACTTCATGTTGTCATTCTTTTCGGTACTAATGGTAGAAAGATGTTTATTATCTTGATTGCGGTGGTTCTTCTTCATTCTTTATCTTAGCCTTTTTCTACTTCGGGTCTGATCTCTTCTTCGTCTTTCTTTTAATGGCACAACAGCTCATGGCGGGCCTAGTCCGAGTTTTACGCATCCACTCAAGTTGTGCGTGTTATATTTGTACATAAATGGATGGGACCTACAGTTTTATGACGAATCAGAACGGCAAAGTGAAAAGTTTTTCATAAGCAATTTTTGCCCTTGTAGGTTTGCCATTACTTGCCAAGAGGCAAGTAATTAATTTTGTCGTCTGTGCCGAGGTTCACTCTGCGTAACAGTCCAACTCTCTACGACTACGCCACAGCTCTCCTTGGACAATATTTCCTGGTCGTTCGGTCCTGTTTAACTTTTTCATTTAACCGTCTGTATCGCATATCAATTTTAATCGTGTTGCTCCACTTTTTGGGTGATCATCCTGGCCCGGTTTTTGCCGTCATGTATTGGCAGCATTTGTCTTACCGCAGGTCCTCTCATCACATGGCGATACTAACGAAACCGATTTTCCCGCTTTTAGGTGTAACTTTACTTCTGCCATGAATATATTTATTTGGACTCTGACTAGCATCGTCATTCAAATTCACCACCGTAACATAAGCATTTCTGCTACATGGATGTTTTGTTCCAGTATTTGAGGTACTCGGATGCGTATATCTGATTATCGCATAAAACACTAGAAGCAGTTCTCCAGCTTTGCCAACCGCATCGAATCTTATGAATCTTTTGAATGTGCCATTTCACATTCCCGCCCAGGTATTTAAAGCTTTCGATACTTTTGATGGATTCACTGTCGATTTTTAGGCACACTGCGCCATTGTATATTTCCTCTTTTACTAAACTGGAACTCAATTATCTCACTATTTTGCATCAATGAAAACTAGTAAAGTGCCATGTCCTGTGCATGTAACGTTTGTGGCTAAAAATATTTCTTCAAGAAGTACGCCAATCCTTATTCGAACATAGTAAAAATCCCACAACTTAAATAAATCAATGGATTGTGGTACTAAATTCATGTATTTTTGATAACATTTGTTGTTGTCATACGCTTGATAATTATGCTTCGATTTTTTACAATCCCAACAAAAGCTGAACAGACTCTGCTAGGGGCTATTTTGATGGCTTCGTTTTATGAGTAAATCCAAGCAACCAGCTTTGCAATAGTTATTATCATCGGTTTATCGTTTCCTTGTAGATTTTATGGCGGTTTAATTACCTGCACTGGATGTGAGTCCTATGAGATTGCAAAAAGTTGGTTTTAGAACTCGATTAATATCCCTTGGTAATTCCTTAGTAGTAAATTTACTACCATTTTACTACATACATATGTTTTGTGAAAAACATTATTGGCTGTAATTTATGTAGAGTATCGTTTCTTTTGTAGCTACAACATTTTACAGAAAGGGAAGATTTACGTCTACCTCAACCAAATGCGCAAAAAGGAGAATAAATAAATTTTGCCAAAGATTACTTAAGTCAAATATGAATGAAAAAACAATTATTTAACTTTTACAAGTCATAACAATAACTACTTAAAAAAAAACAATTTTAAGCTCTACGCTTTGAAAAAATCAATTAATTAATAATTATTCAACTCTTTTTACTACGGTTCGTGTCTCTAAGAATCTTTTGTGTTCTGCAATGTTTTATTTTTGCTTATCTTCAGAAGAAAATAATATTATTATTTTTGTTTTTACTATCAATTATTTTTAACATTTCGCAGTGTGTTGCTTTGTTCTCTTTTCAGATATTATCAATTGATTCTATTACATTTATATGCAAATTATTTTACAATTCCATTCATTTTGTTTTGTATGCATTATTTAAATTACGTCTCATTACAAGAATAACAAAAGGCAATGTTTTTGGAGAAAGCACAACAACATTAAACAAAATACGAAGAATAGTAGCTAATGGAAATGCACAGTAGATGAATAGCTTTTTTCTATACACTTCCTACTGCTTTACGTAGAATGTATGTATGAAACAAAATTGTGCCACAATAATGCAACTAATGAAATAATGAATGTTAAGAGTAGCACATACATAGAAAGCAACCAGGCGCAGATAACTAAATAAAGTTATAGGAAAAGGTACAAAAACTATAGCATCAAATAAAAAGAACTTTCTCTCCATTCAGTCTCCATCATTGCAACGACCCAATATTGTATGCCAAACACTTTTTTCTTTGTTTTTTGTTTGTTTTTTGCATAAAGTTAAATTAGTTTTTCCAGCGGCGCAGCAACGGCTGCAGTGTGACGATGATGACGGCGGCGCTGATGTTAGTGGAGCTTCATGCAACTCATATATCGGTACATAGTTTAGCGAACAAAAGAATTTCGAGCAAATGAATAATGATTTATTTTTTTTTTCGTTTTGAGGAAAATATTCGGTGCAAACCACAATGAAATTCGGTTAAGAATTCGGTTAGCTTAAAATTTACACTGTGTGACAAATTTTTTCTAATGTATTTGGTCAGTAGCTGTAAACTGTAAACAAATGTGCCACTTTTAGTAATATTTCTTTTTATTTAAGCACACACACACATTTTTAATTTAATTTATTTTTTCGCTTTTCGCTCCTGCAATTTGCATTCGTTTTCCGTATTTTCCATGCTTTATGAAATCAACCGACCGGCCGACTGGCCGAATGGCTGACCGACAGACCCACCACCATTCACTTAAATAGCCACCGATCTCAATTTTCCTGCTCATCGTCCACAGCCGACTGGGAATACTACTAACCCAGTCTTCTGCTGGCGTGCATTGAAATTTTAAACCGCATGACATTCATTTTACTGATTCAACAACAAAACAAACTGGTTAGATCAGTAAATAGTTTTACTGTTTAATTGGATGCAAAAGCAGCTGAAACAGTAAAGAAAAAAGCAATATTTGTATTTATGCTTTTTTCCTTTTTTCAAAGCTGCTGCAAAGGCTGCTGCTTAAAAAGTCAATTCAATATGACGATGCTGTATTTGCAATTGCTTCCTCATTACCAACATTACCACAAGCAAATATTATACACAGATTTGAAATTAAGGTTGAAAAGTAGAGCTGCTGCGATGGTAATCATTACTTGGTTATCATCGCCATCATGATATTTATCAACAATATTGACCGTCGTCATCATCAGCCTCATCAGCCTCATCAAGCTGAATCATCGGTAATCATAAGCGACAGCAGCCGCAGTGGTTAATTGGAGCATAATGGAGCGAGCGAGTGGTAGGGTTTGTGCCGTTAATATTAACCAATAACAATTTTTTCTTCTTTGTGGTCTTAAAAATGCAAATATTTTCTTTAGTTCTTTCTTTTAAATCAGTGATTCTTTGTTGTGCCATTTCTTTACCTTTTTTACCTTTCCTTTCTCTCATTTTCTGTCTGTTTTTTTTTTTGTTTTGTTATATCTCGAAGAAGTCGAAGGAATTTTAAATGCTCTTGAATTCTTTGTTAAGTACTTAATTTTTATGATGCGTAAATTTAATGCAACTCATAATTTTTAGTTCTTTATTTTTCGTTATGTTTAATTTTTTTTATTCGTTTTTTTTTATATATTTTAGTTTTTGTGGTTTTATAATTAGAGTGCATTCACTCTATGAAATTGTGTATTAAACCGAAAACACAAAAATCTTAAGTAAAAAAGGGGGCGGGGTGGGGGAACCTGCTTAAAAATTTTAATAGCTTAATTGGAAAGACTCAGTTTACTATTTTTTTTTAGTTTGATTTATTGTAAAAAATCAGATTTTTTAATGCAATACGACGTAATAATGATTTATTTTTGCTACTTGCTACTTTGATTGGTTTTCTTTCTTTGTTCGGTTGAGCGAGAGCTATGTACCATAGTAATAATAAGTAACTATTGTATTTCATACTTCAATTAACATTTTAGGGTTTTCTAGCGAGTCAATTTGAAAGTTCAGTAATTCAAGTGCTTCTGGTATGTAGTTTGTGGTCTAATTAAATATTTTTTTAATGAGATTTCATGCTTTGATTTCAGATTTTGGTATAGAAATTGGATTCATTGTTTCTTATGAGATATAAAATTCATTTTGACATCAGGGAGCTAAAGAATATTTGGCTTTGGCTACCAAATAACACCAGTTTATTGAGTATAGTACTGCATACTTTTAGGCCAGAAACAATAAAGTGTAGTCAGGCAATAACAGTTAGTCGAAGCATCCAAAGGCAATCAGCAACAGTTGGGGTAAGTCTAATGCTGACAGATCCAATCAGAGGCAAGACAACTCAGAGAGAGGTAAAATCTTCCAAAACCAGTCTAACAGAATAGAAGGATATCAATCTAGGAAATCAGTGTAAGCCAGGAGAAATCTTAAACTGGCAACCCTACAAGAGTAAAAATTGCCATGAAAAGCTTTTCACTTCACCGTTCGGATGGGGCATTAAGCTGTAGGTCCCTTCCATTCATGTACAAATATAACACGCCACAACATGAGTGGATGCGAAAAGCTCGGCCTAGGCCCTCCATGGGCTGTTATGGGATTAAAAGTAAGTAAAGTAAAAGACAATAAATAAAATTCTGCAGCTATAAAAGTTAGAAAAAGCAGTTAGGCGATAATAAGAGGCAGTCCAAAGTAGTGGAGCTACTAGCAGCTACAGGAAATAAGTCAGAGGCAGTTCAAGGTTTAAATTGGCTCTATGTGGAAAATTCAATTCTGGGGCCATGACACGCAAATCCTCAAATAATTAAGTACTATGTATATACGAATAATACCCAATTAAAATTTTTATATTTCTCACTAATAGAAAAGTAAAAACCAAAGACTGAACAAACGAACGTTTAGTATGCCTACAGAATTCTCCCAATAAAAGTTAAAACATTATTAATAATCCAAAAAAAAAACTAAAAGTGTATCTAGACTAATGATTGCAATAGCGCAGATGTTCCTTATTTTGCTTACTATATTCAAGCTAAATGAAACATTCAAATATAACTTTAGAATATATCAAGCAGAAAGAATGGAGGAGGTGAAAAAGGTTGAACCCTTTAAGCGATATTTTTTCTTGCTTCTAAAATACTTGTGCCAATATTTTATGCTTTCCAAACAAAAACTAAAACTGAAAAAAATTTAAAAACATAAACTCTTTTAGCGAGCTCTCTGCATTGCAATGCAGCACAGCTTAAGGCTATATATTTTTTTGTAGTACAAATCGTTTTGAGCATAAAAAGTTTTTGTTGTTCTTGGTCAAAATTAAGCTGCCGCCATTAAAAATCTCTTCAATGATTAATTATGCTGCAATGGGTCAAATGTTGTAGTAATAAAATATACGAAAATTGTGATGAATTTTTAAATTTTTTCAAAATAAATTGCAACAGAAAAGAAATATGAACACTGCTAAAAGAGACAACGAAAGGCAATCATTAATTATTAATATACCCTTTTTTTGTTTGTTTGTTTTCCTTTTCCTTTTCCTTTTCCTTTTTGTTTTTTTTTTTTTTTTTTAGATAGTTAAAAGAAAGTTTTGTTTTTTCAGTTTTTATTTTTAAGAAGAAAAAATAAAATTATTCATAAGTATGTAGTTAGTAGGTACATAAATATAAGAAACATAAATGCCTGAGTATATTTCCTCAAGGTGGAAATTACTAAAAATGCTATAAGGTTCTTTATTTAGACTGCGTATGTAGTAAAAAGTAAAAGGTATGTTTTTGTGTTGAAAAGTAAATGTGTTTGAACAAATAATAAATGAAAAATGCATTGAAATGTTTTTGTTTTTGATTCTAAATTTATCTAAGTTAGAGCAACAATAAACATTTGCACATTATATTTTTATTTTTTATTTTTTGTGTTTTTTGTTTTGTTAGTTTGAGATGTATTTCCCAATACTCCATACGATAATCTGATTGCCTGACAATTATGCGCAGCTGCAAAACAATTACACTAGTTAACAGGATTATGTACAGTAGTGAGGTATTTCCTTTCAAAAATTGTGAGGGGAAAGCTTGGCACTCTATATACCATATTTTATGTTTATTATTTCTACAATATTATGAAAAAAAAATTTGAAAACCTGTCATTAAAGGGTTTCAGTTTCATTTATCTAAGAGTTTATATTAATTTATGTAAGAGTTTATATGAATCCCTTTAGTAATTTCCTTGTATATGGCGGGACGTTGTAAAATATTATAAGTGTTCCTACTTTTGTCTACGGTAAAGAGAAATTTTATTACTTCATCACACGTCCATTATGCCCAGAGCATTACTGATACTTATGTAGCTGTTCCTATCTAGAATTATTAGCTTCTTCGAGCGTTTGGAGTTATACTTTGGACATTCCTGCTTGGTATATTTGCATGTGGATTCAATCAGTGATCTCACCTGGCCTGCCCGGTTGAAAACAGTTGTCTGAACTCCGTGGTTGCAGGTTGACAGTGGCATGCACGAGTTGTTTTTATATTGTAAAAGTCGCATTGTGGTGCACAATATAGAAAATTTATCAGTTTTGTCATTATCATGTCACTACTAAACGTACTTAACTAAACATATTTATTTTTAATGATTATACGAGGTATGATAAAAAAATAACCGTTATTTTCAAAAAGTATGTATTTATTCATCAACAACTATCTTGTCCCCTTCAAAGTAATCCCACTCAGATATAATACACTTATGCCAGCGTTTTTTCCAATCCTCGAAACACTTCTGAAACGCGCTTCTTGGTATCGCCAACAGCTCCTGTTTCGATTTTTCTTTTGTCTCCTCAATCGTAGCAAAACGCTTTCCTTTCATCGGTGTCTTCAGTTTTGGGAAGAGGAAAAAGTCAGCGGGGGCCAAGTCCGGTGAATACGGTGGTTGAGGCATGATAACGGTTTTGTATTTGGCCAAAAACTTACGCACAAGCGACGTTGTTTTTACTCAAAACTTAGCAATTTTGGAAAAATCTTCCCTGCCGCACATTTCATGCCTAAAACATCCGTAAAAATTGCTTGGCATGAGCCGAACGAGATGCCAACATCATCAGCAACCTCTCTGAAAGTGTTTCGACGATTATCCAAAATAATTTTCTTCACTGCGTTAATGTTTTCATCGGTTGTTGACGTGCTCGGGCGACCAGGACGAGCATCGTCATTGACATCTTCTCGGCCTTCCTTAAACCGGTTATACCACAATTGAACTTGTGTTCTGCTCATAGTAGACTCGCTAAAGGCCACAGTCAACATTTCAAATGTCCTTGCGCATTTAATTTCATTTGTTACACAAAACTGAATACAGTTTCTTTGATCCATTTTTTCGAATAGTAAAAAATCGAAGAGCACACCAAAACACGACAAACCTTTTTATCTGTCAAAAACAAACTGACAATCCAAAATGGTTGGTATTGCCAACATATATAACAGACATGTGTACCAACATAACAGAAAAAAATGCGAAAATCGAACATATAGTACGTAACTCACGAAATTTGAAAATAACGGTAATTTTTTGATCACACCTCGTATTTAATTTACATATTGTGTACAAATGAATTGAGAGAGAAAAAATCATAAACAAAATATGTTTCAGAATACCTATAGTACATATTGAAAGCATACTGTAGACTGTGGCTTGTTTATGTTTATTGAAAACTATTGCTTTTAATCTGTATAAAATAAATGTTGTCATGATGCAATGACGCTGTCGCAGCCATTGTGTTCGTAGCTTACCTTGCACTTGCACGAGTAAACACCAACGTCACTTGCGGTTAGTTTTCGCAATGTTCGAAATGATAATATGTATTCTCAAATTGCAATTTTTTACTTGCACGTATATCCAAATTTCAATTGTGTGAGTTAAACCAATTCGTGTTTCTTGTGATTTGTGAAAGAAAGCCCGTAAAAAGAAATCAATATCTTATTTGTGGTAGTTTCTGCGAAGGAGTTTAAAAATATCGAAATTGTAAATAGAATTGTAAATTAAAAAAAAGTATCAACTAACACAAGAGCGCATGAATGCAAACAGCCTACGAAGAAGGTAAGTTAATGCGGCTAAGAAACATGAAGACAGTCAATGAGAGAATAAGAATACAAATTTGGCAAAGCAATCCAAATGACAAACACAATCTTCCGCCCACCAACGCTTTCATCTGCTAACAACGTTGTTGTTTAGGAACAAACTTATTATGTAGAAGGGATGATGCAAATTTATAAGTTATAGAAAAGAGGGATCGAACTCAAGACCCCTAATAAACATAATCAAGTTGTAATCCAAAATCGATATTAAATAATTCTTTAGAGTTACACATTTGTTGCATACTGTAAGACAACAATACAAAACTAGTAGCAGCAACAACAAAAATAATAAAATGCAAAAATTGCATTTAAATTTCCGCTACCTTTTTTTGGATTTAAGTTCCTTGTTGCGTTGCAGCATACAAACACATATAGCAAAACTGGCCCACAACTAAATTATATCATAAAAAGACGTATTTTTAAAGTAGAGTTTTTTTTTTGGCGGCAAACTGCAACCACAATTGCTTTTACTGCATACAACTGCACAACAGAAACGCGACAATAATACCAACGTCGTTTGCTCTGATTGCAAATTGTCGCTGCATAAGCGCATAAATTGCATTGTACTCTTGGTCGATGAAGTTGCTGCCTGCTGTCTGTTGCTGTTGCTGCAGCTAATGTTGTCGCATACTTGTTGGCAATATTTAAGAGTATGTTATGTTAAGCTGAAGTTTGCAGTTAAATGATCTGGTTGGTCCGTTTACGTATGTTGCAACAAATATTTTGAATGCGATTGCTGTTATGTGATTTTACTTGAGCTGAGATCAAAAAACAGCTCAGCTTGTTGTTATTTTTTGGTTTGCATGTGTACGTATGTATAATAGGAAAATTTTTATATATTATTTAAATCAATTTTTTTAACGACTGCCACATTTTTGTTATACATTTATGAAAACTGCACACACAAAAAAATTAAATACGAAACTTGTTTCTCTTACCCTATGAAGTTATGCTAATGCATCTAGAAATATTTAAACACTTCTACTTAAACTGAAGTTGTGTTTTTTCTGTTTTGTATTGCCTTAGCTGTGTGAAAATCAAAAGACTTAGGCAACAATCTTGTCCAAAGTTTGGCATATATTTTTCACACATCTTCTTCCTCTAATAGTTGAATTGCTGTAAAAGCAAGCATCAAATATATTTGCATCACATCAAAGTCACAAAGCAAAAATTTCTCGTTTGGAAATTGTTATAGATATTTATGTGTGTTTGTGTGTGGCTCATCACACTTGTGGCAGCATATGAGTGTTGGTTTGCATGTGTTTTTCTCACATACTCGTCGTGCAATGACGTGCTAATTCTATATTATTTTACACTTATATTTTGATGCGGACTTAAAAAGCATTTTACCATTTTACATGCCCAGTGTGTACATGCTTCATGCAGCAATTATTTTTAAAAAACACTACAAAATTTCACAATGCCATTTTCATCGTTTACTGAGAGGTCAATTCGTAGTTGTATGTATTTTGTACAATAGTTTAGCTCTTTATGATTTAATATTGTGCAAGCGAGTGTGGAAAGTAGAAATACTAAATTTTATAAAATAAAAGTAATTTTTATATCAGCATTGTATGTGAGGACGTAGATAAATACTAGAGAGTGTTGCAGATGCACGTTTATTTTGTATTTTCTCTTAAGTTATAATCGAAGATTTCTTTTCACACAATTTACTGTGGGCATTGCATCTTTTGTAGCTAATATTTATAAATAGGACATGACGTGGAGGCTTAATATGAAATGAAAGCTAAGCTGTTACTAATTTCTAATATTCGTATGTTGTACCTATTATTTTGCACATGGGGCATACTTATAATCTAAGCGGAACAAATTCAGGGTGGTATATAGTTGTCAATAAATATTTATGGTTTGAATATATTTTAGTTCACCCTTGACTATGGCATATAATCTAAGCGGAACAAATTCAGTGTGGTATATAGTTGTGAATAAATATTTATGGTTTGAATATATTTCAGTTTACCCTTAACTATTATCAGATATTATTTAAGATTATATGGATGAACCAATGCGTACAAATAATAAAGTTAACCAACTCTGGTTACTGTGGGAAAACGGTGTCAAAGTAGTTAACAAATTGTTAGTGCAGGATGGAAGTAAGATATTTATTAGATTTTAAACTTTTTAAGCATAACGTTTGCTTCGTAAAATATCCACTGAGAAAAAGAGACAGTATCTGTTGAATTGTGCTTTAGACTGAAAAAGTTGTTGAAGTGTGTCTTTAATATCTAACGATTACAAAGAAAATGCTTTTTTTTTCTAAACAAAGAAATAACTTATTTCCCATTTTCCCTCTCTTGTGTGGTATATGAACATTCAATTCATAAGCATTTATAGATTAAAGTAGAAAAGGACGGGATTTCCAGAGAAATAAACTTTTTATTCCTTCCTCTCTCACTTCGCGTCTTCAATATTATTTAGAAATACATAACACTCTTTACTATCAAACCACCACTTGGTTAAATATTCTACATACTTTTTTGAAAAAATTATAAAAAAATATCAAAGTCATGCTGAAGGCATGTGTTAACTTCATAATAACATTTGTTATATATGAACTGGGCACAACTGGTATGTCGCTTAAGTCTTTTGAATGCATGGATGTAGTTATATACATAGATTAGTACAGCCAGCTGCTTAAACCATGTAAAATATTAAAAATTTAAGTTTATTTAGCAAGAATAAGCGCTTTAATTATTTATGATTTTTAATGTAAGTCCGACTGCAAAACTCTCATTCACGATGCTAATTGCAGCAAAGCTCTTGGTAAATGAAAAAAGAGGCATGCAGCAACAAGAACAGGTACGAAATAGAACGCAAATGGTTACACGCCCCATTGCCGCCGGTATAAAATCAATTTTTTACACATACTCGGCGGCCAGCTTCACTTTTTGGATTCTTTTTCTATAAAGCAGTTTTAAACCTTAACGAGGTTGAAGTAAGAATAATGCATAAATACTAAAAAAGCAAAAATAGAAGCTGTAGAATATTTTAGTATAAATATGTAAAATAAGTGCCTTTAATTAAATTCTATGGAAATTTGCATAGATTAATAATCGTGGCTGCCACTAAGTGGAAACAGACTGCTCGACATATCCATAAACTAACAAACAAAATATACTTAAACATAAATATTAACTTCACTTTCATATGTTGTCATGATAAAAACATTACAATACACGACGAACTTTACGATATTGGTGGTCGATATGCGGTCTCCATGAATTGGAACTCGATGTGGCTCCATGTTGGCGGTTCATGGCAAAGGAAATAGTTTAACTAAAATGCTAACGCTACAAAAAACAAAACCAACTGATAAATAAACAAAAGTGTAACACAAAAGTTATTAGAGCGTGTTGCATAATTTTAGTGTTTTAGTTTAGTTTTTCTTTTTTCTCTTTAATTTTAAAAGTTTTTCAGTTTTGCTGTTTAGTTGTAAAAAATCAACTAGAATTTTTGGTTTTAGTTTAATGCCAAGTATGTTTTTAAATTAAAATAAATCGCAGCGAGTTGGCGAGCAATATGTTTTGCTGTTGCTGTTGCTGTTGCATGTGGCGGCACGAAAGAACAAATCGGTGGTTATTTTTATTTGCATCAGTTATGACCCTCAATCGTTTGGTCGCACATTGAACTCTCTTTGGAGATTGGTCGTTCTTGTTGGTCCCGGTAGCTTAGGTATTGACTTTACAATGCACGTGCATACAAACGTTTATCGATACGTAGTTGCTGACTTGACTTTAGTAATTGCTGTTGCTCGCTGTGCTGAATATAACAATAAAGAGATTTGCTGTTGCCATTCATGCAATGTTTGGTTTTTGTTTATTTTGTGCTTTTATTTGCCAATTACTTTGCATAAGCAAGAAGGTTTTTGCCTTGTTGTCGCCAAACCGAATTTTTATCTAGAAAACGAGATTGTGTTGTTGGCGTGCGTCACTGTAGTAAAAATGGATAGGAAAAAATGTGACGACAAGATAAACATTATTATTTTTATTTTTTTTAAATATTTTAATTCAAGATATTGAAATTGAAGATATAGAAGGTAATTTTTATAATGTAGTGTTTGCTATATTTAAAAAATTTCACTTAAGTAAATTTATAGCAAATAATAAATAAAATTCTCACTTATTATTTCTATAAGCAAATCATGCACAGCAACATTTTGCCACACTAGAACATTTTATAACGTGATCTACTTAAAAAGTGTAATGCAATTGCAGCAAGCGGTTCAACTACATGCGAATTGGTATGAAGACTTACCTCGTACATTTTGTTGATATCTTTCTCTAACAAGCAAATTGTTTGTGTGTATTTATAAACGAATGCGTCGCACGTTCTTGTTGTCCCAAACTAACCAGTTTCAAACGTTGTTTTCAAATAAGAGCAACAGTTTTGTGCTACTTTTTTATTATTATTGGCAATAATGTCTTTCTATTTTTGTTTTGGCAAACCAATTTGGAGCAATGAAAATTTGTAAATTTACAATTTTCAACTAAATTTTCTTTTATATGCAATGACAATAAATTAAATGACTTCAGTTTGAATGAATTTTTTTTAGATAATATGTTTTTATTAATAATTTCATGTATTCCATTATGGTGCCTGAAAAAAATTAAATTATGAATTAAAATTAAATTATGAATTTTGTTGTGTTGAATTTCTGTGCGATATTTTTCAATTAAAATATTGTTTTAACTTAAGGTGAACATTTTCTATTACATTAATATTTTATCATTTTTTATTTTAATACTTTATCAAAGATGAGTATAGCACCTTTCAAACTTTGCATATAGTGACATCTATTGTTGCGAAAAAGAATTAAAATATATTATGATTTGCTAGTACTTAGTAAAATTTATATCACCTACTTTTAGACGACATTAAATATAGAAAAAAAACCTAGTGCTATTTAATTTACATTTTTGTAGCTTGAAAGCAAAACAAAAGAAGGGATTTCTGTCTCCTACTCCGATAGAATCAATATCCATTAATCATAGTATTAGTATTTTAAAATTCTACTTTGAGCTTGAATTTCTAGCTTAATCTATTTTGAAGATACAAAGGAGATACATGAATAATTGAAAAAGCGTGACTTCTAAGACCTGCGTCATAAAGGTCCACTATAGTTCGAAACAAAATCATAGTTTTTAATTAAACAAGAGGAAAGGGTACTCCATACTCCACACACTTGCGCTACGTATAGATCCACTATTGCTGTAATTCATTCTTTGTAAAAGGTTCATAAATTTGGTTTTTACAAAAGATATAGTTCGCGTGCTTAATTTTACAGCAGAACGTCACAAGACCATAAGATAGAAAGAAGTCACAGTTTCTCACCTAATTGACAAAAAGTTATAATTCCGAACGGAAGTAAGTAAAGTTTTTCCTTTGTAAATTTCCACAAAGAAATATGAATTATGATCGTCGCAAAGAATTTAGAAAAAATTCGGAAATGCTTAAAAAAACAAATTGCAAAATATTTCTCTGACCTAATTTCTAGTGCAGGTCTTGGAAATAGTTTTCATTTATTTCATTCGGCATCAAAGTAATATTAAAATATTTACCTTTATAATGAAATGTGTAATAAATTCAATGCTTCCAAAACTTTTCACAAAGAGACATCTATTCGAATGTAAGTGTTGTAGTTATTATTTATTTATTTATTAGAATTAATTAGTTTACTAGAACTTATTAAGAAACGAGTACTAGCTGCCAGGGCTTACAACTCGAATTGTAATTACCAATTTTTTGTTTAATTTGGAATCAACGAACTGCGGATAATCCTATTTGAAAAGCATTGTATTGATAAGCACAATAAGTGGAAGAAGGGAGGAGTACCGGATTAGAATTTGTGGTGAAGGTTGGGGTCTCCGCTGTTTCATGGCATTACCACCAGTTGTTACTGTTGTAGGTAATGTCAAATAAAAAGATGTCTAGTTGCTATTTGTTGAACTGAATTAAATGCTTCCAATACTTTTCACAAAGCAATATTTTTTGGAATATGTTTTGTAGTTACTTTATTATTTATTACTAAGAATTTTTACATTTAAAAGTTAAAAAAAAAGGTAATTATATGTAAATAAACTTTACTCAAGTATGAAAATTATAATTATTTTGAGAAATGTGCGAATCGCTGCTTATACAATACTAAAAACCAAATTTAATCACTAAATTAATTTTCCCTAATTATAAATGCTATTTACTAAATAAATTCGTTTCCTGTAATAAAACGCTCTCAGTTTACAAGCTATAGGAAGCTTGCAACAATTTATATGTGAATTTCAGTAAAAATTGCGAGTGTTGCAGCATAATATTTACAATGATAACCGTGATAAATTAAGGAGCTCGTAACAGCTTACATAAGTTTGAAAAACTTTCATAAACAAAAAAATTTTAAAGTGTCAACTAATGAATTTTATATTTTTCATAAATAAATATAAAAAAAAATATGAAAAATTTTTTAAGAATTAAGTTGCCCTTACTTAAATTTTGAAAGTATACCAACCATATGCGCCTATCAATATTTCCTTAACACTTCAATTAATGTTGAATTGAACGATCGCCAATTTACCTTAACCTTTCTACGTATAAATCAATTTGCTGTCAATTCAGAGTTTCATACAAACAAGTAAAGCAACAACAAAACAAAAAGTAAATCTCTTTCTAACCTTTAATCTTGTACTTGTAACTACAGCAACAAATTTTGTATCTGTGTGTGTGTGTGTGTACCTTTCCCTACACACACATACATACATGGAAAGCAACTTTCATGCATGGTGCAATCTCTTTAAAGGATTCTAAAGTTCTATTCTATTAAAAATCACCCTGTAGCCGCCGGGTTCAATTTCGACAGCATGACATGACTTTCTTGAAAGAATAAAAGCGCCATTGCGCGATATTAAGCCCGAAAAATAATGCTAGAAAAAAATACAAATTCAATTACCACGATATTGCTATCTTTATGTAATGCATAGGCAACTACTGCGCTCACGCTGGTACTATCACCAACCACCACTTGGCTGCTGGGCTGAGATGCTGTTGCCGCTGCTGCCAATGCTGCCAATGCTTGTCCAAATGGCCAACAGTCAATAGTGGAAAAAATCAAAACAGCAAAAGTAAAGAAAAACAATGAGTGTAATAAATTATTTTTTAGCTGGAATCTGGCGGTGTTACTGGTGTTGTTGTTTTTGTTGTTGCTGTTTGGCATTTTGACCTGAATCGTGAATCAGCCAAAAAAAATTTCATAAGAAAATCCACACCAAAAACCAAAACAAAAGTATACAAAATTAAACTCAAGTTTATTGCTCTGAACCGTGCTACACTAAGCTAAACTAAGTGAACGTTGTCGATGTTGTTCGAATGTACATATGTGTGTGTGTGTATACTGATAGTGTTGGTGGTGGATTCTTACTTTATTTGGCAATTTCGCTGATAAATTGACTTTTTAAATTAATTGATTTTTATTTCTATTGCGTCTACTACTGTTTTACCTGCCTTGCGATTACGACAAGCAGTTGTTCCTTATTAAAATCATTGCTGATGAAAAATAACAGTTACTTCATTACTATTACCCCCCAAAAAAAAAACAGAAAATAAAAAGCAACAGCTAATTTTGCTTTAGGGCAGCATAAAATTTTGTTATTTAAATACTTCGAAGGTTTTTTTTTAGCTCAGCTCAATTTTTTTCTATCTCATAAATTTTGTTAATTTAAATTGAAGTTAAGAACGTTCTCTGCCCATTAGGCTTAATATTTGATTAGCCCATCAGCGATCATTAGGGGCTAAGGGGAGACTAAAGGAAGGCAGGGGCTAAAGGTTGATTAATTTCGGAGCTATTGCGTTAGCATTAATAATTCGTTTTGATTAATCTCCATCTGTTATTCATGTTGATTAGTTTAAATTGGTGTTAGAAATTGTGTTTGAATTTCCTTAATAAGAAATTCTCACGCAACCAAACATTTCTCAAGTGAAAAGAATTTTTTATATATACTAAGTATGTATATTTACAAAGGCGAGATGAGGAGTGAAGCAGGAATAATGATAATGTGTGAAGGCATATAATTTTTATAGATAATAAAAGTAAATCTGCCGATTCTGCTGACTACTTATAGTTTCGATAAGAGCCAAAAGAATTTGAAGTTACAAACAAATTTTATGTACCTGTGGCGTAGATAGGATTTTCAAATGAGGGAGGCGAGGGGGGAGTGTGGCGTGGGAGATATTTTTTGTGATTCAAAGCAATTGCCGGAAAATGTAATTCTCTTCGAAAATTATGGAAAAATTTTCCTAAGAGGCGATATATCCCCTTTATTCCTTCGTATCTACGTCACTGATATGTACATAAGTATGTATATAAATTTAAACACTAGGACACACAGAAATAATGGGAAGTTCATGAAAGGATTGGGGTATTTTCTTTGGTAGTACATTAAGTTAATCTGATTTTTTTAACTATTAACTAAAACTATTAATGAAATTCTATTCACAGACTTTGGGTGTAACTAAGATCTGCAAATATTTCCCTCTTCAAGGTATCAATTCTCAAAGTCTCATCTCATATCTATTTTATGATATTCGTTTACTCTAACACTGAAAAAAAACACAATAATTTATTTAAAAAAATGATTGTATTTTTAAGATTTTTTAACATTCTGGCACACCATGAATAGTTAAATTGCTTAACATACGAGAACATATGTAAAAAAAAATCAGAATGGATCCACACATTATTAAGTGAAAGAAAAATTAATTATTTTGATTAAAATTTATGCATATTAGTGTAGGTATTATTTTAATAAATAGCTAATTAATCATTAATAAAATATTTTCTAATGCTTCTTCTCCCTCTCTCTCTTCTTTCTAACATTGTAGGTATCCACACAAGAGGCACAGCCGCCAAATGAATTTGCGCCACACGTTACCGCCACATGCAAAGCGGGCACTATGAATATTAAAGTGAAATTCAATGGTCCGTACAGTGGAGCTGTGCATGCGCGTGATCATCGTACACCCGCCTGCATGGCAATGGGTGATGGATCGGAGACAGTTGGCTTCGGTTTGAATCTATTGGCCAAACAGGGTGCGCCCGATTATTGTGGTGTCTTGGTCAGCAACGTGAGTTTTGCCAATGTAAGCTAATCCCTAATCAACTAAAACCAAATGCTAATTTTACTAAGTTTGATTTGATTTAAAGCTATACATCAACGTTTTCATTTATAAGTATTTGGAGTATGTACGAGTATTTTGCAAGATACTCGTAGTACAATTTAAAATGCAGTTGGTGAATTTGATTGAATGTTAACGGTTGAAAATGTAGTCGAGCACGCACATACTACACACAGGCATACCTTCATGTACTCGCATGCACATACATACTTAGTATGTAGGTGGCATTTTGGAAAATAGAAATTACATATGCACATGTGGTCAATGTGTAATGCGAGTTAAGTTTATCGTATCGAAATGAGTTATACAACTTAAAAAGCATTTTATTTGGGAGTGGAGTTTAATTTTTATTTGCCATGATTTTGCAGATTTTTTTTTCTTATTTTTATTTTTAAATGGCCATGCTAAGACAAAAATTCGTTTCATGTCTATTTTATTTTTATTTTTGTGGGGGTGTTTGCCATACACATGAAGTGATAAGTGTAGTGCTGTCTGTTTTGGAACATGAGATTAAACAGAAATAAAAATTTTAATCTATTCTAGCATACTCGTACATGAGCGGGAAGTTTGCATCTTAAGTCTTTCGTTTTTAATGTTGAAAAAATAAATACATAGGTATAATATATGCACAAAGGAAATAATGTTAGCTATGAAAAGAAGGCGTTACTTAGTTATGGGCAATTCAATAGAGTATTTAGCGGAAGAAACATAATATTTTTTTCAAGCATGCTCGTAAATATAGGGAGACAACAAACAAACTTATTGTTTAAAATTGCATTATTTCCATGAAGGAATTTTTCTAAAAGCTGTACAAGGAAAGTTTAACCAAGAAATTAAAAACTACGAATAGTTCATAAGCAATTAGATAATAACTCAACGGGATGATTTTATACTCATAAATATGTAGGACATAACTTTTGCTCTAAAAAAAAGAATCTGCTCATATGTTTCTACAAAATTTAAAGGGGGAAAACCGGATACTAAGTATCTAGCATATACAATATACAACCATAGTCCTGCCATTGTTGACCAAATGACGATATGTGTTTTTATTGCTAACAGAGCAAACCAAAGTTCCTCTACTGATAGTTACAATATCTACACACATAATTTTCTTCTTCTTTGTTTATTTAATAACTAAAGTTTAAAATTTTCCTTTACGGTGTGAGATTTTAGTTACTCAATACAGTTAGGTACATAAAAAAATCTTTGAAATAAAATGATGGAATTGCAACCAACATTAACAATTACAAAATAAAACAACGCAAAAGATAGAAATCAAAATCACAATAAAAAAGAAACAAACAAAACCGAAAAGGCGATTACAACATTTTTGATTAGCTGAAAATAATACAGTAACATGCAAAAAACCAAGAAAATACAAAAATTATTTGGAATGGTGTTGATTTCGCGTGTACATTTAACAGCTAAATTTAAATCGTAGCAACTTAATGCTTACCAAAAAAAAAAAAACAAAAACCCCACAGTCAAAAGACATTGTAAAAGATAACCTGGCCACCACAAGACCAAGAGTCAATCAACGCGACAGCGTGTACCTAGCGATGTACCTACAAATGTAAGAGTATACGAGAACATACTCAACTGACTACTGACTACAAAATGCGATGACGACAGCGACGCCAACCGCCTAGTAATATGATATTGAGGCTGAACTTAGTCTCGCTCTCGATCTTTCTGCAGCTGTGTGTTTCTGTCTGCCCATTTTTTTTCCAGATATTTTGGACAGACAGTCAAAGGAAAGGCAACAAAGTGTGCCTTAACATGAATTATTGTTGTCATTTCTTAGATTGTGTGTGAGGGACTGTTTCTGCTTTTTATAGAGCAGATAGTTAGAGGCAGACAATAAGCCATTGGAAGTCCTACATGCTCGTACTTGATTCACTGATAATGGGTTCGATTTGTGGAACCAATGCCAAGCAAGAAATGCTAATGCTAGCACGTATTGGTGGCATAATATGTTAGAATGCAAATTACATACGTATGCAGACATGACCTGATGAAGAATGGCATATGGGATGTTTTTGGTGTGATAATGGCAGTTAATTACATCTGCATTTAATGAGTTTGAAATTGCCTGCAAAAGAAAGAAACCTTTACACAAATTGCTTGTAGTTCCACGTATCTTCATATACAATTCTAAGAAAATTAGCTTGTAGGCATTTAGTAAATGGTTTCGAAAACTTAAAAATGGCATCATCATTAGCATTAAACAAATCTTCATGGTACAACACAGACAACACTTTCCTCGTTTCCAAACCTAATTAATCATGGGAACACCAGCAGGAAAGAAATGTGATGCACGATTTTGCATTCAGTCTTGGGAGGAAGGAAAAATTATTCTTCTTTCGTTTCTTTTCCAAGGTGGAAATTTGTGAGTTCAGATATCAACTGTCGGTATTTACCACCTGTAGATTTTATACAGAAGTTCTATAGAATATAAATTATTTAAATTATATAAATTGATTGGTTGCTCAGTTGTAACCCTAGGAATTTATAATCCCTGCAAATATGTACTCGTATGATAAAATTAATTAATTTTGCTATGAAATGAAGCTAGCTTTCGAAATCAAATGGAGACTTATAATGTCACCTTTGAAAGGGATTGAAAGAAAAAATCTGTTCGGTTTATTTGATAAGCTGCTGTACCTATGGTACTCCGAAGGAAGATCCTACCTACATATATCAACTCAAACAAAAGTAATAGAATATGCCTATCACTATAGAAGTAGAATTGTATGTACTCGTGTGTGTGTATCCAGATGCTGTTAGAATGAGATAGTGAGAAGGAGCAAGTGTACTCGTAAAGTGAAGGTGAAGGGGAAAGTGCATTTAGTGAGTAGCGGCTACACGCTTTTAACTAACATTCCTTCATAATCAATCATGAAATGCATAGTAGTAAATCATTTGGAGTAAGATAAAGTGAAAAACTAGAAAAACGAGAACATTTTGAAGAGCAAAAAAAATAGTTTTCGGTGAGAAAGCCAGTTCGAAAAGTATCAGACCTTGAGCACCAGTCGCTGATAACTACAATAGTGAATAATAATTATTACATCTAAGTAATTAACACACCCTGTAAAATGCACTTTTGTCTGATGTGTAGTTTTCATGCAAAGAAATTCCACCTATTCCATGTTGCCTATGTTTGTATATGCTTTAATATCACTTGCTCTTGTACATACATATAATGCAAAAGTCAACATCAGACAAGTAAAGTCGGTACTTAAGAAAATTTTGCGTCCCTCTTCATAATAAAACAGAACAACAACAACAACAACAAAAAGAAGCTAAAAACATAAATCGCTGTTATCGTTTATTGTGGGCTTTCTGGGGAGTGTCGCGTCGCGTCGTCAGCGTAATTTGTTTTAACCTTTTTTGTTTTTTTTGTGATTTTACTTGAATTATATTTATAATTTTTATACCTACTTTTTTTTTGTTTTTGGTTGCTTGAACTTTTTTCCATTTAACATTTCAACATATTGCGTGCTTTTGCTGCTTTTCTCGCATATCTTGAGCCTCATCGCATAATTACTTTAACGCTGTGTGGTAGCGAAGGATGGACAGACGAGTGAACAGATAGACAGACAGAAAGCAGTACAGACAGACACAGACAATAAAATATACAGAGTGTGTGTATGTATATGTTTCTGTTTGGCTTTGACAATGTTTTTTGCAGCTTTCGTATTTTTTATAAATCTTTTTTTTTTTTATGTTGCAGTTTGTGGTGTTATTGTTGGTTTTTAAGGCATTATCTACGTGCTTTAGTATTTGTGTCATGGAATTTTTAAGCTAGTAAATTATCAATTAAAAATCAAATTCTTAAAATTCTTCCAATGCTGTAATTGATTTATTTCAATGTGTAGTTTAATGACCTTGTGATTTTTCTATATTTTGTTATATTGTACTTTTATATAAATTTTGCAATAAATTCAAATAAGAAGTTAAAAGCCAAAAATAAAAAATTACATATGTAAATGTCACAAATGAAAAGAAAGAAATTTCCTGCCTTCATATTTCTCTTAATTAAACATTTAAATATAAATTACATGGGAAAAATGTGAAATCTAAAATTTATTAATTACAAAAAAGTGAAAAGGGTTTCAGTGAAACTCGTTTCTGTTTTTTGTTGTTGCTGAAATTGTACTTAATTTTAGGTTTGTGTTTAAGCTTCGTCAACATAAAAAATGCACCATAAATAACAAATAATTTTGTGCGCAAAATCAGTTTTTGTTTTCAAAACCAGTCCAAAGGCTCATACAGGGTGTCCCAAAAGTCTACCTCATCCCTTGGAGGACTGAAAGGCCAGCTTATAGCTGGAACTTCTATGAATTTCGGGCAAATCGTCAGTTTTGATCAGTTTTTCAACAAAATTCCATAATTTCAGATCCTAATATTTGTTAATGAACGCTGAAAAGACCTGCTATTGATCACAGTCATAAAAAAATTTTCGTTTTTCACGACGAAATTCATTACCAAATGAGAATACCTCAAAAACTAAAAATGGTTTACTAAGGTAATGTTCCAACATTCTGGTTAGTTATGAGACCTTCAAGGGATGACGTTGAATTTTGTAACACCCCGTATGTAACAATTTATTTATAATTAATTTTAGTTTTTCTCTCTTTATTGTTCACAAGATTTGTGAAATTCCAAGAATGTAGTTTCTAGTTTAGTTCAATTCGTGATTTCGGAGTTTCATATACAATTATAAATATTATTGCGATTAGAGACTAACAGGGTATATATAAAAGAAACTGTTGTGCTGATATTTTTATTTGACATAAGCTTTCTTAATATATCTCTCGCCTAACTGCATAGAAACTGCATGGTCGCTGTGGCGTAGTGGTAATGTGTTGGTCTGCTACGCAAAGTGTCCGGGGTTCGAATCTCGGCACAGGCAAAATCAAAAAGTAGAAAAAATAATTTCTCTACACGGCAACCACCTCTTGGCAGGCAATGGCAAACCTACAAGAGTAAAAATTGCTATGAAAAGCTTTTCACTTCGCCGTTCGGATTCGGCATTAAACTGTAGGTCCCTTCCATTCATGTACAAATACAACACGCACAACATGAGTGGATGCGAAAAGCTCGGCCTAGGCCCTCCATGGGCTGTTGTGCTATTAAAAGTAAAGTAAGTAACTGCATAGAATTTAAAAAATACCCAAAACAAAACGGAAAATACCCAAAACATACAAGAAGATACGATGCTGTTTCAACTCTATAGCAACATTTCATATCAAAACTGGAATTAGAATCTTAAATGATAAATAAATTTATTAGCAATTAGTATGTATTCGTTTATATTACCTAGTATACTGACACTAGAATAATTTAAATGATTGCATTTGGGTGCAACCAACATTTATTTGCAACTGCAGCATTTACATTTACAGCAAGGTTTACTTTAAGTTGGCAATCACTACAAGCACGTAACAACAAATGCAAATGCTTATGTGTGTGTGTGTGTGTGTGTGTAGGTATGAATAATTATTAAACCTACTCATGCTTTAATCATTTAAGTTAATCTTGTAGTTTTAATTTCAATATTTATTATTGAGCATGCGAATTCCTTTGTATTTCTTGTATTATCATTCACGTTTTTTGCAAAATTATATATTTTTGTCTGAATTGTTATTTATCTGCAAGTGAATATACATATGCAAAATATTTTAAAGTAAATGTTAAATATTTTATTGTTTTCTTTTTATTTTTTTGTTTATACTTCAATGTGAAAAAATATTTCCTAATTACATGCAACGTACGTAATTTTATCTAAAATTTTTTTTTTTTCATTATGTATGTGCCAATGCATTTTCAACTTATTGCAATCATAAATACGCCATAGTAATCACTGTTTTTTATTTTTGGTTTTGACTATGTGCTTATAATATTATTAATATATACTTATATACCTGCCTTTTTCTCTCAACAATGAGCTCATCGGTATCATCATCATCGCCATAATCGTTGATGCATATACAACGATGCTGCAATCACTTGAGTTTTTATTAGTTTTTTCTTCTGATTTGACACAAATCGTTAATGAAGCTTTTAGGTATACATAGCAGAAAAGCGAACAGAAAGTTAAGTAATAAAAAAACAAGTACTTAATTGCGTACATAAGTAAATAAAAAATGAAAATAATACAGAAGAAAATGTTTTATTTGTACTTGAGCCATTAAGAAAATGTGAGTAAAGCTTCAGCTGATGATTTTCATTTTTAATTGGAAATTTTTTATTTGAACTAATTTAATCCAAAGAAAATATTAGAGATTAATGCAATAAAACCCAATTAAAAACGTAACAATTGTGCAAATAGTATTGAGCATAACTAGTAAGTATGTAACATATGTAGTTAGTTTAATTGGAATTGAAACTTAACTTTACTAATTTATTTTTCGGATGAAACTCAATACATTCAAAAAACACACAAAACACGTGGATTGACTAAGTATTATACCTACGGGGATAAATGTTAAAAATTACTTCTGTTGTATTTGAAGACAAAAAGATTCAGCTGAGATTTAAGCTAAAGTTAAATAAATCAAGGATTTTTGATTTATTTAGAATTCAATTATTTTTCAAGGAATAATAATGAATCTCTTGCAATTTGATAGTTTACTAGGGATCCGTAAATTTTACGATACACATTTTCCATACCCACACACGACATTTCGTTCTTTATTGAGTCCAAGTCAGCAAGTAATTAAAGCAAAAATTTGAGTTTTGATTTGTATATTTTTAATTTTTTTCCTTAAAGTTGGTTTCCTCAATCTCTTGATAAATTGATTTTACACTCAATTTTACACTCTCTTTCTAAGAAACTCATTCAGTTTGTTTCCTCAATCTTTCGTTTAATCGCCACCAAATTACAAGAAGGAAAAATTCCCTGCGTGTATATGGTAATTTTCGTGTGATGTTTTACAGTTAAATTACCATAAATTCCCATTTCTTTTTTTGTTAACATTCAAAAGTAAGTGCACATAATTGCTGCGCTTTAATAGGTACAATAGAAAATGTTAACGAAAAGAGCAGAAAAATGTCCGCAATCTTATAATAAAATTAATAAAAATTCGTTATAAAATTCAAACTAAAAACCATAAAACACTAGCAGCAGTATTCATAAATAGGAGTAAAACAAAAACATAAGCGGCAACAACACATTTCTGTTTTCTTTTCTTTGCATACTTTTTTGTTGAAGCCCTTTTTTTTGCTTTGGAGGCTTTTCCTCATTAGCGTAAGAAGGAAAACGGTGTAAAAGCAAGGGAGAAAAACAAAGAATTAAGTACAGCAAAAACAAAAAATTGTACTTTCCGTCACACTTGGCGTCATTTTCCATTTCCTTGTATACTTAATAATACAACGATATGCTTTTTTTATGTTTTGATTGTTTTCTCCACTACTTTTAGCCGCCATGCCTTCCAATGCAATTAAGAGTCAAATACTTTATCGCTATGTGCATACGAGTACTTGCTCATAACTACGGATATGTGCCCACCAGAAATGTAAACAAACAATAAAGAAAACAAACACAAAAAACGAAAAACTGATAGAAATTTTAAGATTATATCGTTTGCCACAATTAAAGTGCCACAAGTGCAACCCGTTGCAAGCAGACAAGTACTCATAGCCATTCAATAGATAATACTCTCAGACACTCAGTTACTCATAGGCATTTATGTTGTATGAGTGTGTACATATGCTGCATGTGAGTATATGCGCGTGTATGTGTATCCCATCTGCGGTAGGTTTAACATCTTTATGATTGAAAAGTGGAAATGAGAGTGGAAAAAACCGTCAGAAAAAGTTTCATGAATTTACAAAAAAAAAAAAAACTTGCCTGCAAAAAATACAGCTGCGCCTTGAACTAGGCAATAAAAAAAATGTTATAACATCGGCAAAATTCATTCATTAACTTTATGTTAATCTTTTTAATCCGCTGCAATTTATGACTTTTTAATTAGGAATAAGAAATGACGGTGCGCAGTGAGTATGCGCCGCTTCTTATACTTCGTTACTCATTGCATTTAATATTTATAACATAATAATTTGTTTTAAATACCACTAAAAATGCATCATAAAATGCCTATTAGTTACCATACTTACGTACATACTTATATTTCTCATTAATTTCTTCAACATGTATTTTACAGCGCACCGAGGAGCGTTCCATACAACTGGCGGTGCGTGTTCACAAAACGTTGGAATTGGCCGATGACAAATTTTATGTGATCACGTGTGGAAAGTCCGGTTTTGCGCGGTAAGTTCACAAAGCCAAAAAAAAGTTGAAATAGTTTGTCTTTTTCTGCTGCTAATCATAAAATTATTTTTGCAAGTAGTTTTACTGCAAATGAAAAACATAATAGTTTTGATTTCAAGTACTGCCTTGTTTGATGCTCTTACGAACTGCTTATGCTGTCAAATTCATATGATTAATGTGACCGACTTTAAGTGCTCAAAGTCGCTAGTAAATACCGACAATATGGCAGTACTTCCGTATTGCAATGAGTGAAATTTTTTGTCGAATTTACCGTGCGTAATTACGCCGGCGCTTGAATGAAATATTATTTTGGATTCAAGTGTTTTGTGCTAAAAATTTATGAGCACAAGTTGCAATTAAATTTAGATAATAGAAATGTTTTGCTAAAACAAAAATAAATCATACCCCATATTGATATAAGCGTAATGAAGTTGTCTTTCATTGTATCTACTGTTTAACATAATTGATTTGCTATTAAAATCGAATAGTGGGTTCCTTCAATATTTGAGAGCATCAACATTCAACCGAAATCTGTTGATCATTTGTGAAAGGTAAAATCTTGAAAAATCAAAAATATTTAGCTGTATTGCTATATATTTTTTGTGGATATAAAGTATTTCAGTTGACTGCAATGAACTCGTTCACACAGTCAACCTCACAACAATTTGAACTCAGAAAACATGATTTGGAAAATTTTAATTGAATCAAAAAGCAAAAATTTTAATTCAGGATAGTCACAATAGATAAGTTTAGAGAAAAACACACCAAATTCAATCCAGAATAGTCAATTGAATTGGATTCGTAAAATTCCAATCACAATTCCGAACAGTAAATTCTTATTTACAAAATATTCAATATTAATTCATAATAGTTAAATTGGTTCAGAAAAGGTTAATTTAATAGTCAAAAGAGTGTGCTCTTTATTCAAATTCAGATGTCGACGAACTCAAAATCATGGTGTAGAATTCAGCACAGCTTAAGCTATGGGTGTCGAGATTTTCAGATCTGGGTAGGTCTCTCTTAAAGAAAATATATCAGAATTTCTATATTTGATAAGATTTTTGTAGTTTGAATATTGACTTTTTCTGGTGAATCATGGAGTGTTCTTTAATATGAATACTTTAATTGGATCTGTGTTGACTATGTGACTATGAAAACATATGATATGTGAAATTATATGTAATAGCAAATGAATTAAGGAACTGCTTTTAAACAATTAGTTTTTGTACGAGTACTAAAACTTTTTATTGTTCAATAAATGATTACCAATTATAATAATTTTTAACAAAATCATCTTTGTTGAATGCATTTCTATATTGTATGTACAAGTAGATCTCCATTGAAGAAAAAATATTGTTTTCTAAACTTCACCTTGTGTTAAAGTAGTCAGTTTTCTCTTACATACATATATATAAAAACGTTTTTGAACAGTCGTCATGAATGGAGAAGTGACCAAATCTGCTAGCCAACGAACGGAAAATATGTAATTGCTAAAACCCTGAAAATAAACTTTCAGAACACAAAATAATCGCATCATCGCCTGTTACAGTTTTTAGCGCAGAAATCCTCTGATGATGTCAGTTGTGGAGTTTCTGCAATAAAACAATATTTCAAGGATGGGCAATAAAGATATTCACAACGTTATCTTGGGATTTGGCATCAAACGATGTGCCAATCAATCAACTCCAAGAAACCAGTAAAAACTAAATTTCGAAAGTTTTCTCAATTCTGAAATGGATCTTTAAAAGTTTTAATTTGAATTCAGAAAAGTCATATCATGATGACTTTTAAATTAAAATTAAATATATAAAATTAAAATTAAATATATAAACTTAAATTTGAAATGGAATCCAAAAATCCATCAAAAACAAAAAGAATAAATTTAATTCAGGAAGCATATTACATATGAATTCACAAGATTCAAGTCGAGTTCAAAAAGTATCGATCTGAATAATTTGCATCGGAAATAGTCAGTTTGAAATCAAAAAGCATCAATTTGTACTCAATTTATAGTCAAATTCAAACTAAATTCAATAATAATATATGCTAAAAATTTCTCAATTTGAATCCTAATAATGTCACCCTTGGCTCTAAAGAGATTGTAATTTGAATAGATGATTTTTGCCAGTTCGGTAATTAGGAAGAAATAGGCTATTTTAAGTTTAATACTTTTGAAATTGTTCGTCAAAATATTTTAATTATTTTGCCCTGCATTGGCTGTTGTGCCATTAAAAGAAAGAATAAGAAGTTCCGTACTCCGTATGTAAGTTCCTACACAAATAAAATCGTTGAAAGCTATGTAAAGTTTTTTTCTCAATGTACAATTATTAATAATTTTGAAATTAAGAGCAGTCACCCAGAAAGCATTCGGGTAGTCTTAGTTTCTTCCTCATCCCTATTCATGTAAAATTATTCCTTATCTCTCACCTCTTTATTCCAAATTTAGTTTTCTTATTAAGATACGATTAGTCAGTTAACTTGATTGAGAAGTTATCTTTTGCTAAACTTTAACTGAGAGAAACTTTATCTCAGATATCATTGTAGTCAGTATTACGAACAATCTTTAAGTATGTAACTATCGTCACAAGATGTTTGTTTTGTTAAAGACACCTTCCAAAAGTTATGATTAGAATATTTAGAAGACAATATTTATTTCTTCAATGGATATCAAATACAATCTAGAAATGCATTCAACAAAGATGATTTTGTTAAAAAGTATTATCACTGTAGTTTTGGTAATCGTTTATAGAACAATACAAAATTTTAGTACTCGTATAAAAACTAATTGGTTAAAAGCAATTCCTTAATTCATATGCAATTACATACAATTTGACATATGTTTTCAATGCTACTAATCAATAATAAATTTATAAATTCAAAAAAATATTTATTTATTTAAGCAATATTTTAAACATAAAACATATGTGCATGCAACAAATAATGTTGGCTTCAAATAAATCGAACCGTATACACATAAATACTCGAGCTGTCGACACAGATGTGGGTTTTTGATAGACAAAGTTAAGCGTGGTTCAGTTCAACAAACGAGTAAATAAACTTCAACTACAAAGAATAGACAGATCAACAAATCAAACCAAATAAATGTAGGTGTTACCATAAAGGTTATTGTTTGCTAACACAATTCACACAAAAATTAAATGTCAGAAGCATTAAATAAGATTCAAGGACGGAGAAAACAAGCAGCTTAGAACTTTTTCTTCATTCTATAGCACACGAAATGAGCACAGAAAAGAAAGATAGAATATTTACTTATGTGCGTATGTAATGTTTGAAATGGAACCACTCAGTCGTAGATAGATGTCAAATATGTATGGTAAAAGTATAATTTTTATTATATTTTTGACATTCTTGCAGCGGCAATAATACGCAGTAAGAGCGCTTGGGGCCAACAAACTATTTATGGCTTAAACACACAAAACGCGTACAGAGTGAGAAAAAACTGCTACAATTGTGTAAATTAGAAGCAAAAAGTTAAAAAGTCTTTTTTAAAAGTTTCATGAGAAGTAATGAATGTATGAATGAGTTTCTTGCTTAAATCTTTTGTTTTGCTCAAAATTATAACTTCTATTAAGCGGCAAAATTTTGCGCTTCTTATTTAGAAAAAAAATCCAAATTAAATATTGTTTAATATTAAATTGAACATAAATAAAAAAACTAAAAAAAAAGTATTATTGTTATGCTCTGGTAAATTGGAAAAATGTGTTAATTTTTATTAACTCTAAAGTTCACAATAGCAACAGCTGCCGCTGCAATTGCGTGTTTTTTTTTGTTCAATGTTTAAGTTAAAAAAAACACAAAAACTGCAATTGAAAAAAGACAACAAAAAATAGTATTAACTGGAATTATTTTCTATCCATATACCAGTGAATAAATTGCGTAATTTATAAAAGGAAAAAACCCCAAAAGGAAATTATGATATAATTGCATATTTTTTTATTTTTAAATCATATGTTGCATGCAGCACAACACATAACAACCGAATAAACCATCGACTGAATGACTACTTTACGTTATTTACTCTAAAAATTAAAAATGTAATTGTTAGTTTAGCTGCAAATTACTATAGAACTGTAGAATTGTATGTTTTGCTACGTTAATTCTAAACATTTATTTAATATTTATCTTACATTCTTCCTCCTTTCGTTGTGCTTTTCTAATTGCTGCCACCATTTTTGCTGCCTGACGTACTTTGTTGCTGCTATTCCAACTGCTACCACAGCGATGACAATGCTCATGTCATTTTGAAGTTCTTGGAGAATGATAGACGCGTACGAGAAACAGTGTACGGGCATGAGTATAAAATACGAGCAGAATTAACTAAACCAAATGGTAATTATTCATTAATTCTTAATAGAAATTTGAAATAGCGTTTTGCAATTCAATCTAATAAATTTTCCTTATACTTTGCAAGGCACCTATGGCATACGTGTGGGTAATTGTTTTGCTTTCGATAAGAAAAATATAAGCATCTCATTGCTGGATGATAGAGGGTAATTAGTAATTACATTATTGAAAAATTTTATAGCTTGATACGATTTTTCATTAAAAACTCCACAACTCGCATACTTGCAGCTGCCCTAATGATCCTGGAATCATGAGTCGTTTTGTACCCAGCGGTGATGGTCATACGGCCGAGGCCACGCTTCATTCGATGTTCAAATTCCCAGAAGGCATGTGACTTCAAATGTTCCATATTCCCAATTATTTTCATTGACTCTTATAGGTTCCGAGGTGCATTTGCAATGTGATGTCATTCAATGCTACGGCCGTTGCGTTGATGATGAAGATTGTACACAAATTGCTTTAGCTGGTGCTGGTGGCATAACGAAAGGTGGCAATCGTAAGGTGGGCCCCAATGAAGAAGGTTCTAGTATTGCGGGTACTACGGTGTTTGTGCTTGATCCTGCTGAAGCACCATGTAAGTCTTAACATTTTCATTATGGTTTGCTTGCTTCAATAGTTTCTGACGATGCACGTTTATTGCATTTAAATATGAATTATGTATGTATTTTGTACTTATATACTTATGTTATGTTTATTTTTGTGTCTTTCTGATATTCATTTAGTTTTAAGAAACTTAAAATAACGTGCAAATTTTTTGAATCTATACAAAAAGTACAGAATATAAGGTATAAGGGTCACAGCGAACGTTTGGTTAACCAAAGGGTGAACATGAACTTACTAACTACAACAGTACAGTGGCCAAGAAAACCATGCGCAAGGGGCGGTAGTGCACACTATATTCGTGTGAAAACGATTCTTACTGCACCGGAAACTCACTCGAAGGCTACAACTAATAATAAATATTTTTTTGTGAACTTTAATTTCGTATTATTTACTTACTTACTTTACTTTTAATGGCACAACAGCCCATGGAGGGCCTAGGCCGAGCTTTTCGCATCCACTCATGTTGTTCGTGATATATTTGTTCATGAATGGAAGGGACCTACAGTTTAATGCCGAATCCGAACGGCGAAGTGAAAAGCTTTTCATATCAACTTTTACTCTTGAAGGTTTGCCATTGCCTGCCAAGAGGTGGTGGTGGGTGCCGTGTAGAAAAATTATTTTTTCTACTTTTTGATTTTGCCTGTGCCGAGATTCGAACCCCGGACACTCTGCACAGCAATCCAACGCACTACCACTACACCACAGCGACCACTCGTATTATTTAATAGACTAATTAACTCGCTCTCGCTGTGTATACCCCTTCCAGGAACAAATTTCAATACAATTAGTGGAAGATAAAAAAAGGTAGAATAATCAAAAACTTTAAGATTCTTTGAGAAATTTTTTAAATTCGTGGAAACCAAAAAAGGCACAGATCTCAATAAATAAATTTATTTGATAAGAACACTACCATAGACATAAATTATCCAAGGAGGGAGGGGAGGAGAAGGAAACGGAATTGGAAAGTTCGATTAACAGCATCAATTGATTATAAACGCCTCTAAAGTAATAATAAATCCATCATACTCTATTGATTTTTAAATATATCGTCGCTCAAGAGGGGCGGCTTCTAAAAAGGCGATCTCTAAATCGATCAACTAATAATAATAAACCCTTATCCGAACTACTACCGAATGATTTAGAAAACGATCGACTACCATAAGAAGCAAAGGCCGACTCTTAAAACAAACGAATCCCAAGAACTAAGACTGCTGAAACAAATGAACAATTTATAAATCGAACGACTCCCAAAAAAGCAGTTCCTGAAACGGGATCCTTCTATAAATATCAGCTTCTAAAAAGCTTAAACAACCAAATTTATGCAGATTCAGCTGAGCTGCGAAATTTTTTAAGACTAAAGGTCTCGCTCCAGCTTCGCTACTTTCACAGCATGTCTGATTTGTAGAACTGACTCAACCTGTCCTTGGATTGTTTGTGCAGTGGAACGATAGCCTATGGCATCCCAATGGGCGTGCATAGCTAAGAAAATGGTTGACCTGAAACATCCCAGTGAGAGAGCACAACCAGTTCTTACTGGCCTGCTACCTATCATGGTCGGTTGTAACTATACTACAACCCTTTTATACCTCTCCATTCATGTACAAATATAACACGCACAAAGTAAGTGGATGCAAAAACCTCGGCCTTTGACGCTACATGCGGTCGTAGTCAACATTGATAAACTGAAGTTCACTGTGGTAAAGGAATAAGACTTGCCACAATGGCTGTCTATCTCTTCATCGGTGTTCTGTGTGATCGGTGCATTCTCTCTCTCATTCTCCCTCCTTCTTCCATCCCCCTATCAACCTTTCTTCCACTCAACATAGTGCTCTGCATTCATAGAGGTACACTCTGTGTGGTTAATGTATAAAAAAACAAAATATGTATCAATACAAATCTGACAGAAAATCAACTACCTCAGTATGAAAAAAAATTTTGGCCAGCAACACCAAACAGGTTACTATCCCAATCTCTTGCAGTTGATATCATCGGTGCCATTGTTGATATTGAGAAGCAATTATCACAATTTTCATTAGGAGTTAAATTGTTGTTCTCAAAGTAATTCCTGATTATATCTGTAAATTTAAAACTTAAACTAAACGCATGGTTTGGAACTTAAACTCGTAAAGTTTGCGAGATCCACTTGGGTTTCATTGCCCATGTTATCATTGGTAAGGTCTAAAACACTCGAGCACAATTTTTAAATTAAACTCCTTTCCAACAATATAAAAAGCATAAGGACAGCTTGATTCCTTAAATCCATACATGCTCATATTAATCGAAAGAAAATTTCACATATTCATACAAAATTTCAGCTCATTCTATGGGCAACGATATTTATTTTGAGTTTGTTATAAATTCTACGCTTCATATTTTTCCTTACAGTAATCGCCACAAATTGTGAAGATGGCATACGTCCTACCTGGTTACTCTGGCTGGCGATAACTTTGGGCGTTCTATTCTTAATAATGTTGTTGATGAACATCTTCTTGTGCACGGCAATGAGCTGCAGTTGTGCCAATACCGAGGTAAGCTTTTCGCTTTCATAAAACTCATTGAAAACTAAATTTAAAACTGAATATTTCCTCCGCAGATCATCGAGAAGGAGCCCTCAATCATTGAAGAATATGATCCCTATAGAAGTTGGCATGGTAGCCAGTATGGCTCACGCTATTCATTGCATGGACGTGATGCGCACAAAGGTTACACTAGTGGCGGCTCGACGATACATTCAAATAGGTCTGATAGATATTAAGCTGAATATATTATACACAAAACAAAACAAAAATATTACGAAGCATGCCTGTTTACTGTATTTTACTCTATTATTTTTTTGTTTTTTACTTATATGTGTTTTACTTATATGTATTTCAAGCTAAACAAAAAAAAAAAACAACAACAACAAAAAGAAAGAAAGAAAAGAAAACACAACTGCCACAAGACAAAAAATATACACTTTATGCTATTTTTGTATCGAATCCTTCAATTTGATATCTCCAAAATGTAACTAATTAACCGTTATGCGTGTATGTAAAACAAATTAAGTCTTAAAAACTTTTGCTGCACCAAAATCTCTAACACTTGGATTACATATTTAATACCAGCAACAACAACCACTTATTACTAACACCTTCGTTTTTCATAGGTACATAGTATATTTATATAACTCTAAAATTAAACAGAATGCAAATATCTCAAACTATTTTTTCGTTACTAACTTAATCATAGACATTTAAAAAAAAACAAATCAAACATTTGTTTGTATGTAATTAAAATCAATCATATTTTTACATAAATCTGTATTGCAATTGTTGTATGTTCTTGAAGGTCAATACCAATTGATAACGATCATTATGCAATTGTACATTCACGTCCCGGCTCTAGGCATTCCGGTGTACAAGGACCACCACGCGCCCGCGGACCGCCCAGTAATATATGAAAAACGAAAACAAGCTATTACGCTATTACTAAATGCGCATAAGATACATAATCTCTAATCTATGGTTAAGTTTGTCATCGAACAAATCGAAAATGTATATATAGGTAATATGTACTTCTATATAAAGAAAAAGAAGATGTCGAAGATACACTTCTACTTCTGCAAATACCCAACTCTGTAGCTGGCCTGGGAAAACGTTTACTTGGACTACTTAATCTACGTATGATTTTGCTCTGAAACTATTATGTTTTTTATTATTGTTTCCTTCTTCCTCAAACATTCACACACACATATACAAATTCGAAAACGCACTTTAACTGCTGCACTGGTATGCAAACTAATTTGCGTATACAATTCAACAAATTGCGCTACTGTATTATACTAATTTTTAACTGAATTTTACCATAATAAATATGTACGTCCAATAGATGTTAAGTAAACTCGACACTTTGAAAAAGTAAGAAATGTTTTTAATAATTTTTGTATTATTTTTTATAAAAATCTTTCTTTTTAAAACTAACATTAAGTCATTAGTGTAATTAAGTAACGAACATGGATTTTACACAATTAGCGAATGCTTTTTGAATTTATTGTTAACAAAAAACTTGTAAAAAAATGTAATTTATAAAAACAAACAAATCAAATATAATTCAAAAATTATCAAAATTAACTAATTAATTATATTTGGAAATTGTTGTCGATTTAATTGTGCATTATATTAATTAAATTAATATTAAAATGAAATAAACTAAGAGAATGTACGTATTTGTTATTTACATACGAGTATGCATATTGGATATTACAACAGAAATCGATTTTTCTCAAAAATCTGAAGTGATCGATAATTTTCACGGCTGCCGAAAATTTTATCAAAAATAATTTGTGTCATCATTGTGTCATCGTCTATCCAGCTGCGTCGCATTCGAGCTTTGGAGAAACAGATGTTAAGCTCTTTATTCCAAAATGTAAGAAATTCCATATCGCTAAAGTAGTTAATCATTAATTTCTCTCTCTACAGCGGGAGATAAGGTCCCCGATAGAGGATTTCCTTCTTATTATATTAGTAGCTAGTGTTTTGACTTTGTTTCATGAATTGTCACAGTTCTCTACACACTTAAAAATTCATTATTTAAGTTTTGTTGTACTTCGCTCAAGAGCGGTGTGACTGTGTGATTTCTTTTTGTAGCTGAATATAAAAAGCGTTTATATTTCTACAAAAACTTCGAAAATCCTCAGGCTTCATACTTCTCGACTATAATTTTTATGTAGTTCCTTTAAATCCATGTATTATATAATATATGGATTTAAAAAAATAATTTATATATAATCCACTACTTAATTTCCTGTGCAGCTATGTTTCATATGAATAATATATATAATAAACAATGCTCTACACAATATCTTTGCAAACGCAACACTTCGCCTATTAAATTGTCAGTTTGAGCGCCATTCTTCAAAAGCATGGGAATTACCTCTCCACAAAAATTTAATTTCCACCACACATTAAATTATTTCACCATACTACTAATTCTATTCGCAATTTTATAGCTTTCTCACGCGGTTTTGTTACTAAATGTTGTTGTTGTTATATGTTTATTTTTGCAATTATTGTTTTTCCTATTAAGATTCGTTGCTTTTTGCTTTGCCTTTGTGCTCCACTACTTGATTTTCTCGCTGACTTTTTATTATTACATATATTCAGTTTGCTTTTGTTGCCCAACTAGTGCGGATGTGATATTGTTGTTGATGTCGTCGGTGCCGTGGAGTGTGTGTATGTTTGCGTCGTACTGTATCTAAAAATCCAAACGAAAAATTAACATAAAATCAAAAAATAAGAAGTAATACTTACGTTTCAGCTTCTGAAGAGAAACAAGAACAAATAATAAAATTTAGCTTACTGATGTATAATTTACCTGTGGGCTTACGAATGTGTGCGTTTCTTTCGTTGCTGGTGTATCTTGTGATTTTAGATTGTTCGCTAACAACTACAACTGAGCTCCTCTGCCTAAAATTACATTAAAAAAATATATACAGTCAAGTTTGCTGTTGTTTTAAAATTAATTGTTTTTTTTTTAATTTTTCAATTGTTCAATTAATTCTTTTTCTTATTCCTTTTGTTGTTTTTAAAGCAAATTAAAACATTGATTTATAACAAACAAAAAACAAGCAGCTACAATAACAATACAACAAAATAATTATAACACTCTCATTGCTTTCATTGCATTGTTGAGTTTTCAATCAGTTTGAGATTACTTCCTATACTAAAGTTTGGATTAGTTTGTTTCTTTGATACTCAAGTCCTAAAATCGATTTGTATAGGTATTAAATTAATATGTTGGAAGTTATTTATGAGATTTCATACTAAAACATTTCCTGCACTCAATAAATGATGAAGATTTTGATGAATGCCAATATATAGTGCGAGGGTTCTCGTTCTACTTAATTCGAATACATTTCTTACTATTGCAAATGCAGACAAATTTTGCATGAGTCACAATTCGCAGCAGTGGCGGTTTTAAGTTTAAAATTTCAGAATGAGATGAGAAAGATAAAAAGGGATTAAAAGAACTTTAACAGTTTGACCTCGAAATTAAAAAAATTCACACAACTAGGAATCTTTTGAAAATTAGTACAAAAAAATTAGTATGAATATTTAAGTTATATTGTTTCTGTTCAGTGAAAAGAAGCGACCATCACTCAATAATGATGATATTTAAACTACTGCATCCATCACTACTCCTTTTTAATGACTATATGCATTTGCTTTAATATTACCAATAAAATCAGGTCTTTGTGGCACTCCAATTAACTTCTCGTAATTGTTCAATATACATATTTATGGTCCTGCGATGCTTTAATCTAACGATATATAGTGAAAACACGCACTGACTTCAGTAAAACTTGTGTTTTAAGAGTTATGATATACGAACGCTACCTAAACTATACAGAGCTATCTTTATTTTATATGATTTCATTTGCTGCAAACGCTACTGTGCTTGTCTAGTAAACGAAGAGACGCTTTGGCGTCATATAAATCTATGAAACGTGTCTATAATAGAAGAACATTATCGTGTATCGCTGGGCTCTATAATTTAAGACATTACTGGGCATTCCTTTGCAAGCCTTCACAAAGCTTTTAGGCCTCACATATTGAGAGCTTGAAATTTACTACGCACATCAGCAAAAACGTTCGAGACTCAACTCAATTATGCAATATCTTAGGCTTAAGAATACTTTAATAACTAAATTCTCCACTACACGAAACATTGAAGTCGCGTCAATCAATTAAATGTTCATACATACTATACTTAATTAGTCAGTGAGTCAAAATAGCCATTTAAGCTTTAAAGACACTACATGTTGTTCTACATGTGGATGGTCATAAGTATTACTTACTTTTAATGGCACAACTGCCCATGGAGGGCCTAGGCCAAGCTTTTCGCATCCACTCATGTTGTGCATGTTATATTTGTACATGAATGGTCATAAGTATTTGCTAAAGAAATATTTCGAAGAGAAAAGCTAATATTTGCTAAATTTTAATGTGGAATCTTAAAAATATTATTGCTGGTACTTTGTTTTTGGTTGTTGTTGCATATGTTCCAAGTGTTTATTTTTTGTCTTAATGCTTATTTTTGGCATTACAAATGAAATGAATGAACTTTCAGTACAGTGTTATTAAGGAACTAACTAAATAATTAAAAAAAATATAAAATCGTACATAAATATGGTAATTAACATGCAAAGTGAATAAAATTTAATTTCAGATGTATAAAAATTATAAGAATTCGAATAATAAAGAAATAAGTATTAAAACAATTGGCAAAGTATTTGTTCCTGTGCAAAAAAAAAGTACTTAAAGAAGGTGGCAACAATTGCTTAGTTATATGGTAAAATCAGCAGCATATAATTGTAGAAATATTATATAAGTACATACGTCATAAGTACAACGATATGACATATATATGACATATTCATATCAATATATCCCACAGAGTTATATAGGTAAGTTATTTTTTTATGCATAGGTTTAAATTAAATAAATGTTGACAATATTTTATTATTTTATCTTTCTATTCTTTTTTTTTCTGGTTGCTAATTAAACCTACTGATAAAATAGTAATAGTATTTGTTGATTTTTTTTCATTTTCTTTATTATTTATTCTTAAATATTTAAATATTTTTGTTATAGTATCTACCCTTTAGGTATAAAATAATTATTGTTTTATAAATATTTGAGAGCATAAAATTAAAATATTTATTCTTATTTAACATTTTAATTTCTTTAGTTTCCACGCAAGTAAATGCTGTTTCTTGACTCTTCGAATTTTTTCATTATTTTAGTGCATTAACCCTTTGCTCGTTTGCTTTCTGTATGTGCTCACATATTGTTATGGCACATTTAGCAAGAACATGGTCGCTTCGGATAAAAACAACTTTTTGCAATTCTCTTGGACTTTTTTGATTCAAAAAATACGAACGGCCCATTGTTATTATCACGAGAGATGAGCAAAACATTGTGAGAGTAGATAAACGGTACGTTAGAATAAACTTAAAAGTGGTTAAGTGTCTTTAAATCTTCAAGTTATCATGCAAATTGGCGTAAGTGGTAAAAGTTATATTTTACAGGAGAAAACTACATGGGAAATCAAAAGATCACAACTGATTTTTTTTCTCTAGAATTGTCTTCGATGGACATCTATAAATTTGTGAAACAGATGCCGATGGTGAAAGGAAAAGACAGGATGTCTAGTCTTCAGCAATGATGTCACACAAGAAAACATTTATGTTCATTTACTTTGGCTTATTGATAAATTTCACAATTCCGAAAGCAGTTAGTGTCTCATTAATAAAATAATAATATACATTTACAATTTATACTCTCCCTACAATAATAAAAGTATTTTATGCCACCCCATCCATTCGTCTATTTTGTTTATAGCATGAGTAACGACACCGACTGCTGTAAATGAAAACAGCGGCATTGTTTCTCCTTCTTGTTCATATATAAGTCGAGACTTTTTTGATTTATTTATTTCATTCCACACTCACACACGTTCTATTCTAATTTTGTATTTTGCATTTGTAACGTGAAAGGTTATTTTATGTTGTTGGCATTTAAATATGAGCAGCTATTTTCAGTGGCGTTTGTGCGAAAGCTAAAATGGGAACACTAATTTTTGTCTACTTGTCTATGCAATTCGTAAGCCTTTTGAATAATTTTCTAATTAAATTTTACTTTACGCTTTATTTTACATACTTATTACAAGCAGTTACTAAGCGATAATCTTACTTTACTTTAATTTTAATGGCACAACAGCCCATGGAGGGCCTAGGCCGAGCTTTTCGCATCCACTCATGTTGTGCGTGTTATATTTGTACATGAATGGAAGGGACCACAGTTTAACGCCGAATCCGAACGGCGAAGAAAAGCTTTTCATATCAACTTTTACTCTTGTCGGTTTGCCATTGCCTGCTAAGAGGTGGTGGCCGTGTAGAAAAATTATGTTTTTCTACTTTTTTTTTTTTTTTTTAATATTGCTTCCGCCGAAATTTGAACCCCGGACACTCTGCGTAGCAGTCCAACGCATTACCATATATATTTTACATTTGCCAAAATAGGAAAGAAAGAAATAACGGAAAGAAACTGAGGACAATTTTCAAGTACAAATTAAACGGGAAATCTTCTGAGTATCTGCCAAACTGCATAGGGTTAAAAGTAATTTTTTGATGCACTACAAATTGTTATCAAATCCTCATTAAAAGGTGATAAGAGACAAGGGCCTTATCTCAAATGTCTCACTTATTACATTGAAATAAATTTCATTTTCATTTTAAAGTGAGTGCTCATAAAAATTAAATTTTTAATTAATTTAAAATTGGATTGGTAGATTAAAAATTATATTTTCCCTGAAGAAGAAATATTACTGAACCTTAAAAATAAATAAGATGCAAGAGATTAACACCGTTAACGTAACGCGAAAAGTGTCAACCAAAAAATTAACCAGTTAAAGTCGTTAACGGTTACTCGATAATTCCGAAAAAGTCGTTGATCGTTAAAAGTTTACATTTTGTAAGAGAAATTTATTTTTTTTCCCCCAAAAACACAAATAAAATTTTTACATTGTTTTAACAATATTACTTTCTTGTCTTATCTTATACCGACTCTATTTCTCGAAGCCGGTTTCTAAGTGTGCGGCTGGTAACTGAAGTCTTAAGTACCTTCCTCTTTCAATGGCACAAAAGCCAATATAGGGCCTTCTGCAGTGTAGGGATTGACTGTGTTATATTTCATAAACAGGTTCGCCAACACGATCGTGCTTGGAAAGGCAGCATCTGTCAGCAATTACTTGGAGTTTCTCTTAAGCCAGTCGTCAACTACATCGTGGACAACGCTTTTAAACGACCTGTTTTTCTTGATTTGTTTTGGCTGGGTAAAAGCACTAAAAAAAAATGATCAGCATCCTCGTTATGTCTCGTTCTTCATCGATCTTGGCAATATTGTACTTCTCTAACCACAAGACCAGAAACTTGGGATGGAATGCAGCAGCTAGCAGACATTCCTAGTTATAGTTAATGGACTTGAGTTAACGAAATAAGTTTAGCGGAAGTTAATCAAACCGTTAATGGTTTTCGAAATGAATGTAAAAGTTAATAGTTAACCAAAAATTTAACGCCGTTAATTAACGATTACCAATTAAAGATTTTCTGCCCAGCTCTGGTTATCATTATTCTGTTATCATTATTAGTGACAAGGTAATAGTGGTAACCGATATTAATACAAATATGTAACATGTTTGTTTATTTGTGATGTACATATTTTCGATTTTTGTTTATTGAACCTTTCTATACTTAGAAACTCGGTAACAATAAAAATTTTAAATCCTATACCCAAAATAAAAAAAGGTTTTCATGCCAGTGCGTGGGTGCCGTATTAAAAAGGCAAGAAATTAAGATAGGAAATATTTCATGAGAGATAATTGACTATATTCGATAGATATATAATTTCAGGAACGGTCTTTTATCTTAATATAGAGTGCTGTGAAATATTGCGATAATCCTATTGATTCATGTATTAAAATTATGGATCAATTCAATATGATTTAATGCATTAATTTTATCGCTAAAGATTAGACAGAATGTCAGCATTGTCAGGATAAAATGAAAGTGCAATATTTGCATACTCGAACATTTATTTACCACCCATAAATAACGTAAAGAAGAGTAAGTAAAGAACCTCATGAACGTGCTCAGCATTCAAGCTTCTAATTGTACTTGAATTTTTTTTCAAGAAAATTCATAAATATTACAGCCAAAGAATATATTATATAATTATAGAAATCTAAAAAATTAATGCTCTCCTTTTACAAACAGAAAATAAATTAATTTTTACATAATTCCATAACATTATTACATAAGATTAACTACGTACGACTACATACACAAATTCAAATTTGAAATCATCAAATGCCAGCAAGACTAAGCTTATCTCTTAAACCTTTAGTTAGTTACTTAGTTAATTATTGGTTATAAATAATTACTTATCGTGATTATTATATTAAGCTTCTAAGAGCAAGAGGTTTAGGGAATGATGGACAGTTTTGAACTAAAGGGTGATTTTTATAAGAGTTTAGTTTTTGAAAATGAAACAAAAGACACAGAAATTTTACAAAAGTGAATAAAATTTTTAGTTGGATCGATAAATCAATTCCTGCCATTTACTTTTTAAAGATAATTTCACTCAAATATTGCCTGTGTCTACGCTTCAAGTGGTCCATTCTGAAGGTCCAATTTTGGCACATTTTTCACACATTTCGGCCGGAATCTCACAAACTACGTGTTCAATGTTGGCTTCCAAAGCAGAAATCGTGTTTGGCTAGTCTCTATAGACAAGAGACTTAACATAGCTCCACAAAAAATAGTCTAAAGGGGTCGGTCAAATCACACGATCTTGGAAGCCAATTGTCTACACCAAAACGTGAGATTAACTGCTTACCAAATTCGCCTCTCAATTGATGCATGGTTTCCCGTGCAGTGTGGCATGTGGCATGTGGCACCGTCCTGTTGGGTACATATGTCGGCCGAGTTCAGTTCTTGCATTTTCGGCAAGAAAGTCTGTTTTCATCGAACGGTACCTTTCTCCATAGACCGTAACGTTGCGACCTTCATTGTCTTTGAAGAAGAACGGTCCAATGCTGAAGCCTTCTCATAAACCGCACCAAACAGTGCATTTTTCGGAATGCATAGGTAGTTGCTGAATGGCTCTGGCTGGTCTTCACTCCAAATACGGCAATTCTGCTTATTCACGAATCCATTGAGCCAAAAATGAACATCGTCGCTGAAGACAATTTTACGATAACACACATTTTGCTCAGAGCATGAATTTTGATAATAAATTTCAATAATTTGCAAACATTGTCCAGGCGTAAGTCTTTTCATTATGAAATGGCACATTAAACTGAGCATAAATCAAGTGACAGCTGACAAAAAGACCAACTTCGAAAAAAGTATTGCCAGATTGAAAACAACACTTCTAGGAAAAAAACCCTTTACATTCTTCGTTGCCTTGCGATTTTTACTTATCTTTTCCATATTTATCTGTGCTTCTTCTAGGAAAAAAACCCTTTACATTCTTCGTTGCCTTGCGATTTTTACTTATCTTTTCCATATTTATCTGTGGTTTCCAATAATTCCACGGCAAATATTGTCATTGTAGATGTTAAGCCTACACATCTACAATGACAATATTTGCCGTGGAACTTCAAATCTAAAGTTTTTCATGCAAATAAATATTACACAAATAAATATACCTATGCTCTAAGTAGCTTAAATATATTTCCGCTCTCGTTACCAATTTTGTGTCATAAAAAAGCAACATGCGAACTTTTCTTGGGCATCTCTGATCTGATTAGAGAAGTTCGTCTCTCCCACTGTGTTACTGAGTGTAAAATGTTCACTGTCTCTTTTATTCGCCATTACAAACTGATAAATTATTTACTTTTCCACATGGTAAAAGAAAAATAAAAAAGTCAGAGTTAAATAAAGGCTTGAAATACGTACATAAATAACAAAACCCAAATCGACAATACAACAACTCAAATGTAAAAATGATGTCATATTTATTAGCATGAAATTCGTACAAAACTGAAAGCCGGGAATTGTTTTCGATTATGCTACATTCATATGCGTGTATTATAAGTACTCGTATGTGCATAGTTTAGAATATATTTTCTTTGATCTGACGACAGTGGCGACATCTACAATTGTGGTTTTTCGCTAGATGTAAGGATTAATCATTGGCCGTTAGTAATTTCGAAAATAGAGTGGATTCTGAATTCAATAGTAGCTTTTTTAAATTGTTTTCCATTATAAAATGTGTCAAAAGTTAAGTTTTAAAATCGAATATTTCATAAGCTTCCAAATTATATATTTCTAACTTATTTATCGAGTTTTTTCTTTCGCTCAACTGATTTTTCAAATCTTTTTGTACCTTTTTTTAATTTTTGTTCTTTTGCTTCACACACTTCATTCCCGATAGTCAATGAGGTCATCTAGATACAAACACATACGACAAAAAGTACTATTGTATTTGTGTCCAATTCTAAAGTAGTGTAAATTTATTGTATTTTATTTAAGAGTGAAGCTCTCAATCTTTTGCGTCTTTATCATAATTTACTTAATTATTTGTGTTTGTTAAATTCATTTGATTGGTTCATATCGTACTTACCATATTATGATTATTCAAATATTTGTTGATGATATTACACTATTTGATTTGATTTTATACACACAACACCATGAACATCAACTCATGGCGACACATTCCGAGTATGCGTTGGAGTATCAATTGTTATTTGTATATTCAACATAAATATTTATTTAAAATATTGTTTTTATTGTAAGTACATGCGAGATTAATTGCATTAAATTGGTTTTGTTTTCGTTTGAGAATACTTTGCACTTTCTGTTTCAATCAGCGTTTTGACTCCCCTTACCTTTCTTTCTACATCATGCTATAAGTTTTTGTTGCCACTGTCGCCTCTCTATCGTTTACATTTAATATATAGTAAAAATATGTATTCTTTCAAATTAATTCTATTGTGCGGCTAACTATTTTGTATCTATCTTTTGTCAGTTTTTCTCCATGCTACGTTCCATTAATAATGCAATACATTGCGCATTTATAATTTATGAAATTGCTGTTATTAATTGTTCGTACTCTGTATTATTCAGAGAAAATTTTTTTACTGGCTGCGCGGTAAATATCTGAATAAAAACATACAAATGTAGAATAAAAAATGCATATTTAAAATAAAATTTCAATAGTTAGACACTTATGCTATAAATGATATGATGTAAGCAATAGCTGAATTTCTGTGAAGTTTATGAATAATGATCCATTACAATATATTCACTTACTTGAAATAACTTTAAAATGTTCCACATATTGGATCACATAAAAAGTAACCGCGTTTGATATCCACAAATCTGTCATGTAGTTGATGTTTAGTGGCTCCGCTATCTCCTGACAGCTTGCGTGTCGATCTTGCTCCACCAGTTGCAAAATTTTATCGGGTTTTTCAGCGCAATGCATCAATGGATCTTTGGTATCGAAATTTCAGGAACGGTTTCTATGTGAAAAACGTTGCACATAGAAACCGTGCAAAAAGGACATGTATTCTATATAAAAACCAGTGATGTATTACAAGTAAAGAAAAATTATACTTATTATCGCTTTTTTTAGTTTCTTCTTAAATTTATTTTATGAAGGTATGTGGTCGCTGGAGTGCGTTGGATTGTTACGAAGAGCGTCCGAGGGTCAAATACCGGCACAAGCAAAATCAAGAGTAAAAAAAACAATTTTTCTACACTGCACCACCTCTTGGCAGGCAATGGCAAACCTTCAAGAGTAAAAATTGCCTATGAACATTTCATTTCGCCGTTTGGATTCGGTATAAAACTATAGGTCCTTCCATTCTTCTACAAATATAAAACGCACGACATGAATGAGTGGATGCGAAAAGCTCAGCCTAGGCCCTCCATGGACTGTTGTGCCATTAAATGAAAGAAAGAAGAAACACATGGATATGAAATATGAATTTGTTTATTTTCAGTAAAAACTAAATATCATAAATAAAATAATATACATATTAAACCTCAAAGTAACACAAAGCTTAGTTAATACCTTTTTGAACAGATATGAATCGTTTGTTTTATTCAAGGCGATCTAGAGTTTAAATTTTTGTATCGAAACTAATCATTTTACTTTTGTATGATACCATTAATAATGATTACAATTAGAAATAATAAAACATATTTGCGGAACCGCAATAGTTTTATTATGCAATAATAATAGTTAAAGTTATTTTTGGTTCGTACCTTTGGCTTTTATTTGTTAAATGAAAACGCAAATAAGCTTCGGTGTTCACAATGGCGTGAAATAGTTTGAGGTGGCACCAAGCGTTGTTTCTTTATTCGTATTTCTAAAAGTGAATCACGCGTTACTCTTTTATTTCGAAAAGCGATTAAAAACAAGTTTTTTTTTGCAAAACCGTTCAAAAAAAATCCTTGTTAAAGTAGTCGGAGATGATTAAGCAACCATGCATAAAAAAAACGCTTATAAAACCATGTAAAACGAGGATCAAGTGTATGTGTACTTTTGGTATACTTATACTCGTAATTTGATTCTAACCTTAGCCTAGGTACGTGTTTTGATTTTGAGGCTATATTGTTGACATAATTTATTTGCTAAACAAATCATCAAAATTTCATTAGATTACTTAATGACGCTTATAAGCAGTTATATGTAGTCATTTAAATTATTTTGAATACCTACATTTATTTTATCTGTATATATATACTCGATGACAGATTCATCATTCTAGGAAACTAAATTTTAACTAAATAATTAATAAATCATTCATTTGTATTTAATGAGAAATATTGCTTGAAAAAAACAAAAATTATTTAAATCAATAAATACAATAATTTATTTTACGTGCATAGTAACATTCTACTGGCGCAAATTACTCACATAGATTGCATAAGTTTTTTCATAGGCTTTCTTCCTAATATTTAAGTAATAAGTTTGCGACATAATGCCTAACCATAATACCTAACCTGTCCTACAGAAATTAAGCTTAAAATATCATCAGAGCATACCGGAAAGCGTTTGCTCGCAGGAGAAAGAGATAGAAAGCGAAGTTACTATTTTCCTCCGCTCATCTTAATATTCTTTAAGGCATGATTATTCGTTACAAATAATTTAATAATCGTTTGAGCGAAAAAGAAAACATATTCGATAATATCTACAAGCTGTTAGTTCTACAAGCTAATAGTAAGCTTATTTTACATAATTATTTATTTAATCTCTAACAAGACCACATATTAAATAGTTAATTTGAAATATTCTAGTTCAAGACCTTCCCGCATGGAATAAATAAAACAAGTTGATAAAATATGTTTTATGTTATTCAGCTATCACCAACAAATCGTATGCAAATTCACAGTTTACATGCAATAAATATTTCAAGGAAATTCAAATATTTACATTTGAACAGTTTCGTAAATTTTCATATCTAAAATTACACAGCTATTTTAATTAATTGTTGGACAATTTATTACAACACTCAGTTGAACTAGCGTGTCACTTACTAGTGTTATTAAAAACTAAGGGTTTTCACTTGCATTCTTTTACATACATACATATGTGGTTTAGTTAAATTTAAATTTTCTATGGTAAGTTTTTAATTTTTACAATTTTTTTTCAAACACACTATAAGCAAAAAGAATTCATTTAAATTTGGGAAACTTTAAAATTTTACGATAGCTGGATGCAACCCTTATTTAATAAAATATAATTTTTAAGTTAAATTAATTTTTAATACGAGAAAATTGTTCATGGCAAATACCTACTAATCAGGTTTGTTAGTTTGTATTATCGATTGAGACTGACCTTACTTACTTCCCACATAAAATAGAATAATAGAAATGCTTAAATCCGTAATAGTTAACATAGAAATATATTTAATAATTGCATGTGCATAAACGCCGTCAAAGTATTACGTATTTAAACTTAATTTTTAAACATGAAATAAAAAACTGTGGGTAATTGAGAAATACGAACAAAACAAATACATAGAGTTACAGGCTAGTTAAAAGTTAATAGAAGAAAAGGGGCTTAGAATTTGAAATGGACTTTGTTACCATTGTGAAACATATGGTACTCGTAAATTCGTTGTTTCTTTTCCTGTTTTTAATTGTTATCTGCTACTTTCTTCAATAATTTTTCCATCATTTTTGAGACGGTCCTTCATTTCTTTAGCCTTTTCTGGATGTGTATTTTGCTGGTGTAATTGTCTACCAAAGCTATATAGACAGATATTTATATTTATTTTTTTTTATCCATATATATACCCATACTTTTACCCATTATAAATAAATAGAATAGAAAAATAAATAATTAAAATTTAAATTTCTTTTTTATAAAAAAATACGTTTGCAAAAAAGAGAACATAAAAAAATATGCATAATTTGTTATACTTACTTACTTTTAATGGCAGAACAGCCCATGGAGTGCCTAGACCGAGCTTTTCCACTCATGTTGTGCGTGTTATATTTGTATATGAACGGAAGGGACCTACAGTTTAATGCCGAATCCGAACGGCGAAGTGAAAAGCTTTTCATAGGCAATTTTTACTCTTGTAGGTTTGCCATTACCTGCCAAGAGGTGGTGCCGTGTAGAAAAATTAATTAATTTGTTATTTACTTACTTTACTTTTAATGGCACAACAACCCATGGAGGCCGAGCTTTTCGCATCCATTCATGTTGTGCGTGTTATATTTGTACATGAATGGAAGGGAACTACAGTTTAATGCCGAATCCGAACGGCGAAGTGAAAAGCTTTTCATAGCAATTTTTACTCTTGTAGGTTTGCCATTGCCTGCCAAGAGGTGGTGCCGTGTAGAAAAATTATTTTTTTAACTTTTTGATTTTGCCTGTGCCGAGATTCAGACCCCGGACACTCTGTGTAGCAACGCACTACCACTACACCACACAGCGACCATAATTAATTTGTTATACTACCATATAATTAATTGATATGAATGTTTAAGTTAAGCATACCTAATTTTAAAGACAAAATAAACTATGTAAATAACTAAATGAAATTAATAAATAAACTCTTTTATTTCAGGCTTACTTCGCCATTTCATAATCAACAGAATGAGACACAAACAACAGCAAAATGATCAAAATGAATAAGGCGTGATAATAAGTTAAACATTTAGACAAAATAAACATAAACCTAAGAACAAGTAAAACAATAAAATATCAACACTTTAAAACAACATTAGCACAAAATGACAGTTACATACACAGCTGAGGTGGCCACATGCCGGGGCTTTGGATGCTTTCTAAAATTATTACTGAGGTAAATTGAAAAAAACGGAAAACAAAAATTGAACAAAAAATAAATAAGATATTTCTAATATTTATGTATGTACCATATTTCAAAAGCAAAAAAAGCTCACACTAAAACAACAAAACAAACAAAACAATTTGTTAACATATCGCAAATTGAAATGATTAGCAGCAGAATTCGCAGAAGAAAAAGTATCTCAAACAAACAGAACTGATGATTAAGCGGAGTAGCAATGACTGAAATCATTGCACTTACAAGAACAAGAGCAAAGAAATAAACATTGACACAGAATTTTACTTTAAAGCTTGCAATGATAATAAATTACATACATTTACGATTAACGTCTACTACAATAACTTAGTAGTTGATTTCCAGTTAGTTTAGAATCGAAAGTTTTTACATTTTAATAACGCCAAATGACGTAAATCGACCGCTGTAACATCGACCACTTAAACTTTCGTTTTTAAGAGACCAAGTTGCCATTTTTAGGAAAAAAATCAATATCATGATTTTGTTGTCGAAAAATACAATTACTGGAGACCCCTTAAATTATTGTGTGGGTCCAGAGATCGGCAGTTAGTGGAGTAACTGTTTATATCCAATGGATATCTTAATATGTGGTTAAATGTTTCATTGACTGCAAGTGAAGGCAATAGCATCACTGCAAGTAAACTCATGTAATCGGGCTACTGAACTTTTATAGCATTACTCCCGAATGAATTCCAAGATCGAATATAGTATATAGTGGCTTCAGGAAAACACTTCGAAAAACCCCATATACTTCACCGATCTCTCTAACTTTATAGAACATCATGTTTTTAACAAGTCAAAGTTCTGCCAACTTCAGAAGAACAAATGTATATTTTTTAACGAAAAATTCAAATTTTTTGCCACTTATACTGGCAGAGCAGTATAACTGGCAACAGTGTTCCAGTCATTATTTTTTATACCTTTAATTTATCATTAACTGACACTAGTCAAGTATTGTATTTCTTGCAAGTCCTCTAAGAACGTCGTCATAGTTTGACTAACCTGGTCTTATCCAAAACAAGAAAGTTGGCTTGATTTTTTCACTCTTTGGTTCTTATAAATTAGATTAACTCAGTTCTGCCTAATTACCTCATTCATTGCCTTTTCTCGTCGCTTGTCAATTGATTACAGTTTTCTCCCTGTCAGCGTCGTCAATATGTCTACAGACAAGTTGAAATAATCGAAAATAATTATATTATCATGTGCAATGCTTGGTGTGTAATAATGATAAGCTATTTACTTGTTGCTCTATGGATACGGGTAATTTAAAAGTTGTTGTGAGCTGGTGCCCAAATAAGCCTTTCAATTTACACTGACATACTTGATCCTGTGCCAGTCTGCCATAAATAAGTATGTTCTTGTATATGTAAGTATGTATCACTTGACAAATGCTACTGATTTGTAATCGCAAGTACTTATCTAGAACTCCCTAAATTTGAATGATATTTCTTTCCAAGTAGTTAATAAATAGTATCAATGATAAAAATATTTATAATGTTTATGGTAAGATATACTTAGTCGTACATATGTAAGTTCAGTACATACATACATTGTATATATGTACATATGTATATAGATAAAAGCAACGTAATGTTTTTTTCTGCTCAGAGAACGTTTAAGGCGTTGAAATCAGTTCAGATAAGCAAGAAATGTTTTTCTTTTTTCTTTGTATAAAAAGATTGTGGAAATCATTATTATTTTTTGTATATTTTTTGGTTTGTTTGCGAAATTGTGTTAATTAATTTAAACTTATGATTCGAAGCTCTTTTCTTTTATTTTTTTCTTCTGGCCATAAGTACATATTTGTTTTACAATTTAGCGTATCTGTGAATTATAATTGTTAAGTTTGTCTGTCAAAAGTTAGCAAATGACAGTATCTGCTAGCTTTTAAACTTAAATATTTATATAACACTCGTACATAAATGATATAATCTCGTTGATTTCCTTATTATTAACCATAAGTGAAAATAAATTTTTTATATTTTGTCTTATTTTTTATTTACTTTTACCTTTTTTTAAACTAATACATATTCAATTTTTATGATTTCATTTTAAAACTAAGCTAAATTATTTTGTATAATTTACTTCCTTACTATTTTGCGTTATTATTCCAGAACAAACCTCATTGTTTAGTAGTTAGCCAAAAAATTAATTATTTATTTGTTATCAAAATTATTGTCATCTCTGTGACAGTTCATTGCCAAACTTTGTTTTTAAAAATAGTTTGATTAAAATAGTGTTACTCATTCAAAGTAATCGAAATTCATCACAGTCATATTTAATCATGGTGATGATAAATTTTTATTATTGTTGTTTTTTTTTTTTTTTGGTTTGTCATCTTTTAACGGCACAACATCCATTCATATTGTGCGTGATATATTTTTGTACATGAATGGAAGGGTCTTACGGTTTTATGCAGAATCCGAGTGGGAAGCTTTTCTTTGGCAATTTTTACTCTTGGAGGTTTGCCATTGCCTGCCAAGAGGTGGTGCCGCTTAGGAAAATTTGTATTTCTACATACTTTTTGATTTTGCCTGTGCCGATATTTGAACCTCGGACGCTCTGCGTAGCAGGCCAACGCAATACCAACTACGCTACGGCTACCAATTTTTGTTTGTTTGTTTATGTTATATAATTTCCTTATGACGTTTGTCGCGTGTCCATCCATCTATAGTTACGACTATATCATAATCTATTTGCGGAAAAATATACGTAATTAAGCTCTGTCACAATAGTAAAAAGAGTTAACACTTTATCACGGCGGCATATTAAGTCGCATTTATTAAAACTTAAATTATTATTATACTTATCTCCTTTTATCATTTATATAACCTGATTTTAATTATTTTGGCAATGATTTGTTTATTATTCGCTATTATAATAAGAATGTCAGCCAGTAATTTTCCGAAAAATAAAACAGGAAACAAATATACTGTTACGTGTGCTACGTTCTTATCGCATTTAATATATGTTGGATATCAATAAATGTCGAAGGCACCCTATTATTATGAGTAGGCTTGCATATATTTAGGCTACAGTTAGTGCCACCCAGTTAGAAGTGCAAGTAGCAATAGCTTCACTACATACCTCGTATAATAAAAATATAACATAAGAAATGGCAAATTTACAAGCTTAAATCTTCATGTTTTTATCGTGCAACAATTAAATGAGTTATCATTTCAAAAACAATCTTTATTTAATGTCTAATAATAAATACTAACAGTTACTTAGCGATAGTTCGCGTTATACCGCCCATTAGTCAATGGATTTATTTCAAATGATCATAATATATTTTTATTTTGATTATCTGATATTTACATAACTTCTCATGAAAACATTATTCCATAATTATTAGAATATTTGTGGGGAAGTTATTATTATATTATTTTGGCGCAATAAGATAAACGGGTAGCCGCTACACACAAACAAGTAAGACGTCTTTAGGTTTTTTATGCTTGCACTTCTCTACCTTCTCTTTACATCTGCTCTAACTATCGTACACTTGCATCATATCTGGGTTTTGAAAAACTCCGGGGTGAAATACATCTCGAAAGACCACGATTAATTCTGAAGTGAATTATACAAAAAAAGTGAGAGTGACACAAGAAATTTGTATTTAAATTAAACAAAATTTATTTATTGCAATGAAAAATTGGAAATTTTAAATGAATAATACAGTCGCTGTGGCAAACCTACAAAGAGTAAAAATCGCCTATGGAAAGCTTTTCACTTCGCCGTTCGGATTCGGCATTAAACTGTAGGTACCTCCCATTCATGTACAAATATAATACGCACAACATGTGTGGATGCGAAAAGCTCGGCCTAGGCCCTCCATGGGCTGTTGTGCCATTAACTGTAAAGTAAGTATACAAAATGAAGAGCCCAACAGAACGGTGTGAACTAAGAGAAAGAAAAAGAAAGAAAATAATAGAACAAAAAGAAGTAAGTATGGATAGAGAAAAGGAATAGGAAAAAAGTGTACATAAGAGTGGCTTAAAGGCAAGTGGAATTTAAAATATTGTATACGTATTTGGAGAAGTTAGTTGTAATAGCCTTTAGATCTTTTTTGGATCTACATATTTATAAGAAACCATACAAACCCCCAAACTCATACTCATATTTCCATTGTAAAAACTATATATTAAAGTATGCATTATCTTTTTTTACAGGTGGCGCGGAAGCATTTATAAATTAGTATGGCTGGATTTATTAGCATTTCTTTTTCTATATTATTTGCTAGGTTTAATATACCGCTTTGGGCTCAATGAGGGTCAAAAAGTGTAAGTGTAAAATCAAAGACAAAATTAAATATTCACCCGCTCTAAATAAGTAATTCCAATATTTCTCATCCTTGCAGAATTTTCGCAGCGATTGTAAAATACTGCTACAGTTACACTGACCTCATACCGCTCTCATTTGTGCTCGGTTTCTATGTGTCGATTGTGATGACACGCTGGTGGAACCAATACACCAGTATACCGTGGCCCGATCCGATTGCCGTTTTCGTTAGCTCGAACGTGCACGGCCAGGATGAACGAGGACGTGTTATGCGGCGCACGATAATGCGTTATGCCTGTCTCTGTCTAACAATGGTGCTGATCAATGTGTCACCGCGTGTAAAAAAACGATTTCCCAATTTAAGCAATCTAGTAGATGCTGGCCTTTTAATTGACAATGAAAAGGCGATTATTGAGAGCATGAATAAAGGTTTTCCACGCCACTCAAAACACTGGCTGCCCATTGTTTGGGCGGCTAGCATTATAACGAGAGCACGGAAAGAAGGTCGGATACGTGATGACTTCGCGGTGAAGACAATCATCGATGAGCTGAACAAGTTCAGAGGGCAATGCGGCCTATTAATATCGTATGACACCATAAGTGTGCCGCTTGTGTATACGCAGGTGGTGACGCTGGCAGTGTATTCGTATTTTATATGTTGCGTTATGGGCCAACAATATACAGACAATAAGGATATGTACAATAAAATCGATTTGTATTTTCCGGTATTCACGACCTTGCAATTCTTTTTCTACATGGGATGGTTGAAGGTGGCCGAGTCACTGATAAATCCATTCGGCGAGGATGATGATGACTTCGAGGCATGTATTTACTTAATTTAAAATCAGAGAATTTTTTAATTGTTTGTTCTTACTATCTGCTGCAGGTGAATTGGATGGTTGATCGTAATTTGCAAGTTTCCTATTTAATTGTCGATGAAATGCACCATGAACATCCAGAACTTCTCAAAGATCAATACTGGGACGACGTGTTTCCCAATGAGCTGCCGTATACGGTGGCATCAGAACGCTTCCGGGAGGAGCATCCTGAACCGTCGACCGCGAAAATTGAAGTCTCCACGAAGGCGGCAATGCCAACAACTTTGTCTAGTGTGCGAATCGACGAAATGGTTGGTACTAAAGATGTAGCAGCGGCTGCTGCTGCTGCTACAGCTGCTGCATCACCTACTTCCAAACAGATCGGCACCACGCCACTGACACAAACACAAATGCAGACAGTTAATTATAAATTCCCTGATACAGTTCAAATTGCTCAAGAAGAGGAGGTTAGAATCAAAATTCTCCAGATGCGCTTGCAGCATCGCCCAAATATCATAACAATTGCAAGAATAATTGGCTTATAAAAATACTTAAATTTCTACTATATACTTACTCGTACTTACTTCCTAGTTACACGCTACTCGTTTAAAACATCAAAATTATTACCAAAAAGAAAAACATAAAGTTTCTAACAATTTTTATGTTATTACCGTTTAGATTAAATTGGCATTACAGAAGGTGATTGGTGATTTACAATACTAAAGAACACAAAAAAATTCTTGTAGCAAGTAAATGTACACACAATTGAATTTTGGTGACTGGTACCTATTAACTATTGTAGAATATTCGGAAATATACCTACGAGTACTAAATATACCATATATGTGCATTTAAATGTTAGTTTAAATTATTCATACTCGTATGTGTTTTATGGGTTAAATTAAATTTAAACTGAAATAAGATTTACGGAACTTACGCGTCTATGCGCCAAATTGCTACTTTTATTTACTTACTATCCATTTTTATTTTTCAAAATTTACATTTGTCAACTAAGTAATAGCTTTTGGTTCTAATATTTTCTTCTTTATGCTTATGTATTTTCTTAATTTAAATGACAACACTTGTTGAGTGCAAGCTGAAGAAAACTTAAGATTTTAAGCATTTTTAATTAGTTTCTTTTAAACTTTTTAGCGTTTTATCTCAAAATTATGCATAGTTTCTGACATGTTATTCTAAGTGGGAAGGGATTATTTATACTTAGCAAATTAAATTTCTATCGCACAGCACTCTACTATTCATCTAATATTAAGTGTATTTTCTGACGCTTATACACAATTAGCGATGCGTAACAAACAAAACATGCATCCCCAATTAGGTATATGATATCAAAAATTTGTCATCTCTATCGTAAATTTGCCACTACTATCGACAGCTGTTGTAATAAATATATTTATTTAAAACATATATGTATATTACTGCTAGAACTCATCACTTCGGAACGAATAGCCAGCAGCTATGCCGTTTGATCCATTTTTTTTCAAAAATATCATTGTGTAAGTAGATTTACATTTAGAGATGTAATTTTTTTTTGGTAAATTTCGATAACAAATAGCAAACTACACTTTTCCAACACTCTTTTCTATCCACAACTAGCAGCTAAGTAGGAATGAATTTCGCCACTTAGCTCTCCATACAAATATTAGTATAACTAATTGTGTATAAGCGTCAAAAGCCTGACTGCGATAAACGTTAGATACTTCCAAATGCGCTATAAAGGAAGCAAGCAATTATTGTATTTTATATTCCTATAATTATACTAATTTCAATAAAGCAAAACTTTCGAGATAGAATTCTTAAAGATTTTAAAGTTTATAAATAAACATAAACTTTCGAGAAAATCCATTTTTTAAAAAAGGGCCTCGATTACAAAAATATTTAAAAAAAAAAATAAAGTCATATATGGTTTCACAAATCTTAAATTTTAGTCCCAACTTCAAGACAGCAAGACAGCACAAATTTCAAGAGAAGTAGAACCAGAAATGGACCCAAAATTTTTAAAAATCAAGTAAATATTCATTTTTCCTAAACTTTTCTGTCAGGCAAGGCAATTTACTTAAGCAAATCTCTGTAGGAAGTAAAAATAATATATTTTAATTCTCACTAGTTTTTTGGGAGTTGTTAGAAAACAGATGTATGCGATTTGATCAAGAAGCTTCGTTATTTGTTGGTGATTTTCTCTTAATATTTGTATAAACATAAAACAACACTTTAGTCATCGTATATCTGATCCACAAATATTGCTCGTGAACAGGCGCTAAAATCTAAACATAAGTTCTTCATGGGCTGCTGTGCACTAAAGAAGAATTGTGAATAGACTCTAATAGAATAGAGAATATAAAGGCTATATCTTTGATACAAATAAACATATTGATCAAATCTTGTACATCTCAGCCTGATCTATGAATTTTTTCTCGACGCATGTATTAAGATATCTACTTATTATATGTAAAAATTTAGATTTTCCTAATGTATAAGTATTGGGTCGACAACATTAAGTTTTAAGTTTATTAGTTGTATCGCTTTAAAGCTTGTAGTTCATTTATTCAATATTTTTTCAAGTTGGATTATAAAACATTTTAAAATAGACTTTAGACAATAAATATTTATGTAATTGTTGAGCATCCATAAAGTTGCAGAATTTCTTAAACTCACGGATGAGTTTTGACTATAATCCAGAAACTAGAAAGTGCCCATCTCAAGTGCTTTAAAGATTATCTCCAAAAGCAGGTAGAGAAACATTTATATTTTTATGTGTTTTTGTTGTCAACCCAATAAATAACTATTTAAAAGACAGTTAGGCTACGGTCACGCATTGAGCGGGAACATAACAGTTAAAACATATGAAATACCTAATATTGGAATGGCAACGTATGTATCGCTTGCCGCTCATTCGCTGTCGTAGCCCAGTAGATTAAGAATGTATTTTTGTTTATGTTCTCCTGCACTCAAACAAGTCTTAACGCACCCAAGTGTTTGTTCGTTCGTTCTATAGTACACTACAAAATTGCACATAAATGGTGTGCGTTCAAAGATCTGCACCAATATTTGCACGTTTCTACTATATTCTCTATAATCCATTTTCCTTCTTACCACTTACAACACTTTCCACTTTTCTCTTTCTACCACTTATCTTCATCAAAATATTAACGATTTTCCTCTTCTATTACTTTACCCCTGCTTTCTACTCAGGCCGATGATGCTAGTGGCATTCACTTCACTGCTGGCAATGGTAAGGGTTCACCCAGTTTGGTCAGTCTCAGTGGTACGTTGTCACGCGTGAATACTGTCGCCTCTGCGCTCAAACGCTTCCTCAGTCGCGAAGATGGAGCACCGCGTCCCGGTTCAATAACACCCAGTGATGAACCTGGCAAATATCGTTTCCCAGGTAGTGCCAGTTCGGCAAGTTTAACCGGAGCTACCACAAATAATAAACCCGTTGGCAGTATGCGGATACATGATCAAGTTATTGAAGAGGTCGATGAACAGGCGACCATAACATCACAGCGAGCCAATGATCCACGTCCAAATGTGCGTGATATTTTCATGCAAGATATTGGCCCGGAACCGTCAGGCAGTGCTGGCAGTCAGCAACGTTCACAACCAATGGATATACCGGAGCATCGAAAAAATTCATATAGGCGCGCACAATCAACATACGAGCCAACGCTATTTCCACCAGGTGGTGTTGAAGCTCTGCTCAGCACATCAGCGCCAGCCGGTGGTAGTCCACGTTTGGCACAAACGGTGCCAAGTTCACCGGTGGGCGCTAGTTCACAGTCGTTATTCGATCAGCGCAGCAATAAGGATAAGGGTAGTCGTGAGACAGGTAAGCTCTTGTGTAACATTCGGATAAATGAGTAAGCTTAATTCTTATCAAATGTTCACGAAAATTTCATCTTGATGCAACCATAGAACATCCTGATGCACCACAGCAGGTTTTCCGATGGTATTTGTCAACGGGTAAAGATGTTTTTCTTCTTTTTTCATTCGGAAAAATTGTGTTAGTTGTTGTTCTTGAGAATACTTAAATACCAGATATATTCGTACAAAGCTACATATATCTCTTATTGGCATGTTGTTGTTTGTATTTAGTATAAGTAATGTTTCGATTACATACGAGTATTTGCCACTTGAGCTATGTACATTTCAATTGAATTGGTCATTACTAACACAAAATTTTTACTTATCTTTGGCTATGCAAAGCTTGCTCTTCTATCGCGTACTCGAGAAAACTGTATTCAAATAGTATAGAGTTTTCTATTAGTTTAAAGTTTTCTATTAATACTCTAAATATGTATTTGTATGTACTTACCTACTTCTATTTGTTAGTATTTTTGAGATGCCATGCAAATTTGAACGTGTTTGAAATTATTTAAAATACAAATATCCTCTGTAGATTTAAATTCTGTGCCTCAAATTAAGCGCCAAATATTTGCCGAATTTTTTTTTTTTTTTAACAATTGAAGCCATTTAGCAACTACAAATTCTTAAGGAAATAAAAAATAAGACATTTTCTCTCTCTAAAACAGGGCCAAACATAACCTTTTTCATAAAGCTTATCTCTAGGTTTTACATTTAGTGAAGTGTCGAGTACATTTCAAATCGAAGTTGGATTCAAGAACTGAACAATTTTGAAACCTGTTTCCCATGTCAATATTTATACAGCATTTCATTCACTCTTCATAATGAGCCCGGGTTTCACTAGCTAAATTTATAGCAAGGTCCCAAACTCTTCGCTTTAAGCTTATTCCGTTTATGGCATGATTTGTTCTAAAGAAAAGTTTTAAAATCTAACGGTATTGGCGCTGTACAAAATATAGCTTCCATGCTGCATTTAAGTTTCTAGTCTTTACTGTATGTAGATATTTCAAAGAAGTGAAGTGAAAATTAATGTGTATAAAAATCTTTTATATATGTATTCCCGAAGTATTTGATCAGAATTCCCATATAAATTCATACGAACACATTTTTTATATAAGTAATACACGTATTTTAATCTTACATCGTTATTTGTAGTTTATTTCTATAGTTTAATTAGAATTTTTCTAGTAGTTTTTTTTTGGTATCCCCTCACCCCCGTAAGTTCAAAGTCTGCATGTTTTAAAATTGTTGTAAAATTGTAGTCCCTGAATTGATTAGCAACATAAACATTTTATGAGTTCATAATACAAATATTTACTATGCCCATTTCCAGTTGAAGATATGGATACGAAATCTACTAACGATCCATTAGCACCAGCCGAAGAAGAACACGAGGGTGACGACTTTGCAAAATTGAAAGCGACACGTGAAAAAGAGCGTATCGAAAGGCAAAATAAGAAATTAGCACGTACAATTAGTACGGCCCCAGGTGCTGATGGAACACAGCAAATAGTTGCTGCAACTATTATACCTGTGGCAGCAACAGCACAACCACAAGCGGCTGCACCGTCAGCAGCAGGAACCCCAACCGTATCAACAACAGCAACGCCATCAGCAGCAACAGCGCTAGCATCGGCACCTGTATTTTCCCAGGCGGCAGCTGACCTATTGGATAAGGAATTAGAAGCATTGACAAAATAAGCTAAAGATATTAAAAAAGAACAAATAGTTTTACATTTAAATGTTGCTTTTGAATCTAGAGTTATGTAGAAGGTTCTAGTATTTGTAATTTTAATACTTGTGTAAGTAGTACAAAAACAAGTTGCTTACTTCTCTCACTTCTCCACACTCCACCTCCACACATTCCTTTTTTGTTTAACGAGTAGTATTTTCAAGGATTAATTTACATTTTAGTAATTACAAAAAAAGTATTGTTGGACAATTTTCTATAACATTTTTCCATACTCTAGGGTATTTAAATTTTTCCTTTTTTGGTTTCTCTTCTTTTTTTTGCTATCAATCAAGTCATTCATGTCCTATATAACTCCCATTGCATACTGTGTACTCATGTCAATAATAGAGGTACTTCATAATGTTTCGATGATTTGTCATGTGAAATTTTGAAAGACTACCAGCTCTGGAAAGTAAAATTTGTTCAAATGGCAGCGCGTTGTCTACAGTTTGGCAATTACCGCCCACCATCTCTTGACTAACATAAATTTTAACAGAATACGATTTGGGGTAGCACAGGAAAATAAAATAAAGCTGCTGTGATCTTACTTTACTTACTTTTAATGGCACAACAGCCCATCGAGGGCCTAGGCCGAGCTTTTCGCATCCACTCATGTTGTGCGTGTTATATTTGTACATGAATGGAAGGGACCTACAGTTTAACGCCGAATCCGAACGGCGAAGTGAAAAGCTTTTCATAGCAATTTTTACTCTTGTAGGTTTGCCATTTGCAATTGCCTGCCAAGATGTGGTGCCGTGTAGAGAAATTATTTTTTCTACTTGTTGATTTTGCCTGTGTCGAGATTCGACACTCTGCGTAGCAGTCCAACGCACTACTACTATGCCACAGCGACCACGCTGCTGTGATCAAAGACCTAAATTCTATGCAATTCCCCTACTTATTCAGTTAATTCTCGACAAAAGAGAGATTTTTATATACAGAAAATATTCTATATTATCTACTTTCAAGGCGTACGATCTTCCATCTAACACAGTGAAGCTAAATACATATTACCAACCAATAATCTAATGGGTGATTTAAAAATAATAAAATTTCAAAGATATGACAGAGTAGAGTAACTACTAACATTTGCATAAATAAGAGGAATAAAATCGGATTCACTCTGTTATATTGTTGTTTTCCACTCACCCATTCTATTTACCTTGTTTGTTTATACTTCCAGATGCATTAGTTATCCTGTAAGTGTGTTCTTGAGACGAACAACAAATAAAATCAAATCCTTTAAAAACTGTTTTTAAAATAGCGTCTTACCATCAATCGCAGCTTTTTTTTTTTTTTTTAATAGAAAGCAGCTTTTAGGTTTATGCTCATATTGTTTTCTTAAAATAAAATGCTCACTGATATCAATGCTATGGATCAAAATATAATAGTGGAATGAACATGAATGAACATGAAAATATTAACATCAAAGTAATTAAATATGTTTGAGTATGTGCAAGTAAATAGTTAGTTGATTTTAAGAAAGTTTATATTTTTACTACATATAGTGAGAGATTTTTACGCTTACTCAATAGAAAATAAACGATTTTGATTGGTAAAATAAAATCATATGAAGAATTGTTCTCTCTTTCCTCTTTCTCTGTTCATGTTACCAAATATCTACTCTATTGAAATGAACTAAACCAAAATATGTATGTATGTACATTACCAATAAAATCACTATGATTCACTATGAACAATAATAATATATACATAATAAATAATTTTTAAATAAAAATTAACTAAGGAAAATCAAACAGACAAATAATAAATTGCTAAGCTTAAAATTTTTGCAAAGTAGGTATATAGAAAATACTTTTATATTTACATACATATAAAATATATGTACATGTTGAATTAGTTTTTGCGCTACTGATATTACATAATAACGCCCAACAAAAAAAATGAATTAGCTTTTTTATTAAATCTTACCTTGAAATTACTTCTTTATTTTTTGTGAAAATACTTTCCAATTTCCAATCGGGTTTTGGGTTGCTGCGAAATGCTTTCATACGTAATAATAAATTGTAATAAAAATTGATATAGATTTTGTAAAGAATTACTAAAAACTTCATTTATTTAACATTAAAACTCCATTTAAATTTTAAGTAAACTAAATATTATTAATTATTATTATTATTAATTATTATTATTATTAATTATTATTATTATTAATTACTATTTTCTTTTTTCTATTTTTCAACGTAATCTCCTTTTAGTTCAATACACTTTTCCCAACGTTTCTGCCATTTCTTTAACCCCTCCAAAAAATACGATTTGTCAAACTCTTCAAAATACGCTTCTGTCTCGGCGATAACCTCCTCGTTTGAGCTGAATTTTTTCCTCCCGAGCCACGTTTCCATGTTGGGGAACAGAAAGAAGTACGGTGGGAGCTGCAGCAATTCGTAGTTTAATTCATGCAATTTGGCCGGGACAGTTCCGGATGAATGTGCTGGTACGTTATCGTGGTGAAACAGCTCTTTTTTCTTAGACAAATGGGGCCGTACTTAAATACTTACTTTTAATGGCACAACAGCCCATGGAGGGCCTGGGCCGAGCTTTTCGCATCCACTCATGTTGTGCGTGTTATATTTGTACATGAATGGAAGAGACCATAGTTTGATGCCGAATCCGAACGGCGAAGTGAAAAGCTTTTCATAGCAATTTTTATTCTTGTAGGTTTGCCATTGCCTGCCAAGAGGTGGTGCCGTGTAGAAAAATTACTACTACTCTCTCTACTACTACGCCACAGCGACCATGGGGCCGTGTCCCCTTCAATTTTGTATCGAATCGGTCCAATAATTCACTGTAGTACTGCCCCGTGATCGTTCTTCCTTTCTGCAGAAAGTCCATGAGGATTATTCCCTTGGAATCCCAAAAAATCGTAGTCATGTCCTTTCCGGCCGATGGGACCGTCTTTGCCTTCTTCGGAGCAGATTCATCCCGAAAAATCCATTGTTCTGACTATCGCTTGGTCTGTGGCATATAATAATGGAGCCAGGTTTCATCAACGGGGACGACTCGACGCAAAAACTCCTGCGAATTTCGTTTAAAGAGGTCCAAATACTGCTTCAACATTGACAGCCATATCCGCTTGTTGTCCACCTTTCTCATGCTTATCCTATCATGTAAAATATTATTTACCGTTCCATACGACACTCCTACGGCCTCTGTTACTTGGCGCACTTTCGCAGCGATCAGCAAGAATCATGTCGTGGACCTTTTCATAGATTTTCTCGGTAACCACGTTTGCCGGGCGGCCTGCGTGCTCCTCATCAAAAACAGATGTACGACCACGTTTAAATTTGTTGAACCAATATCTTACGGTTGTCATAGATGGTGAAGGGTCCCCATAGACAGCATCCAACTTCGCTTTTATTTCATCGCATGTTTTTCCATCCAAAAATAAAAAGCGAATTACGGATCGATATTGTTCTTTTTCCATTTTATCGCGAAACATCCAACAACGTGTGATACTAATGGCTGCCAAATAAAAACTAACCTATGAATCAGTTTAGTGTGGTGTCGTGTGATAGATGGCAGTACACGACGGCAATGCCAACTTTCCTCAGCAACGCCACCTGTCTTCACACACGGGTACTTATTGATCGAACTCGTAAAACGATTATGTGTTAATTAAAAAAAAATATATAGTTTTTAACCTTTAATAATCATTAAAGTATTGTTGTAAGTAATCTCTTAATTTATGAAACAGAAAAAGTACATCCTTAATTTATTTTGCTAAGTTAATCATTTTTAAAATATCAATATAATTATCATTACATATAAGTTAATTATTACTAGTAGCAATGATATTTTATATTTGTATAATATTTACTTTTATACATAAAAAAATAAAAACCACTTATACTTATTATAAAAATAAATATAGTTACGAATTTGATTTTTTTATATTATTTTTATTTAAATATATGGTAAATCATATGTGTGTTGTTCTCTGCCAGAGCTGGGTAGAATGATTTCTTCCTGAATTGAGTTTCTCCTTAACAAGGTTTTTTTTTAATTACATGTAAAGATTTTATTGTCTTCGTCTTTCTTAATTTCACTTCTGACTTCCACTACTATTCTTCGACTGTTCCACTATGGTAAGGATAATTGTATATTCTCCCCCGCTAATGAAATATGAATTACCCTAAACGTACCTATACCCTAGAGCCCAAACAATGGTAAAATCAAGTTATTTCTTCTTTGTTTTACTGATGGGAAAGAAGTCCCTCTTGGGGATGGGATACCCACACTTACATTCTTCATGGTTACCACAGAAGTTTACATCAACAACAAACGCTATTTATTTTTCTAAATTATTCCTTTCATTCTCTGTTTTTCTTACGAAGCTTGTGGTCGGGTATATTCATATGCTAAAACCTGGAAATCGATCCTGAAACTACTGGATCTCCAGACTAAAGCTTAGGTTTAGGGTCACGCTGAAGCTATAAACGTTTATACATTTAAATAAATGAAGTTATGTCATTAAGACTGTTTTTACATGATGCATATAGGCATATAGGTAGATTGACTTTTTTTTATAAGCGAGAGATATGAGCGGCAGGGGGAATAGACAAACACGCTCATGTTCTGTCTTTCAAGGCATATTTCTGGCTTATTGTGTAATAATTTTGTTGTTTCATGTGTATTTAAATAAAAATTAACGCTATAACAAAAGAGAATCAGCAATAATCCTTCTTTAATATAGTCATTGTTTGAAAGTAGTCTTAACATTTTAAATTAGACAATCTTAACAATCAAAATAAAATTTTTTTCGCGGGTAGTACTTATTCAGTACTTTTAAAAGCGACCCTGAGCTCAGCTGTTATGATATGGTGAATTTTCTTTACACTAGTGACGACAAAAACAGAAAATCAAAACAAATTGGAAGAAGGTTTTTTAGAAACAGAAATATTTTTATCAAAATCAACGAAAAGGAAATGGATAATCAATTTGATAGCGAAAGTTATTGGAATCGATCCACGAGCAAGGCATTCTCATTTGATGACGACGACGATGACGTTACTAGCAGTTTTGGCGCTGGGAATATACTAAACGATGATACCATTTCGGAGGCATCATTTGACAATAGTGCAGCTGGTGGTGCATTAAATTTATCCATAAAATCGGTGATATCCGATGATGCACTCAAGTTGCTACTGCAAGAGCAAACTCTGGACGATCGCATAGTAGCGAAGGGAGTGTCACCAGACGAGGAGCTTAAACTGCTAAGAAGGTATTAATTTGCATTTATATACACATACCAAATGCTTAAATACAAAATAACCTCGTTTTTAATTCTAGGCAAATTCAAACAACTCTCTATAATCCGTCGCCTGAGGCCACTGCTTACAAATTGCTGCTGGGCAAGAGCGTACAACTTGAAGTCTTCAAATCGCTACAAGAAAAAGAGCAACTACTCGATGCTATTCTAAAGAATGGAGCGGGTGATTCTGTTATTGGTGTTTTGTTATTTCTAAAGAAATCACTCAACCGTCACAATTTTTATAAAATACTACAACAACGTCCGAAAGCATTACAACATTTTGTGAGCTATCTGCAGCAGCATCAGAGTCAGGACGCCATCGAACTGTTGCAGCATTTCGGCAAGCAACAAGAGGCTGCCCTAATGCAATTTAAAGCTATATTTGCTTGCAATGATCTGCAACTGCGTAAACAAAGACTTCGCCAACTGCTCGATCGTTATAATAATAACATGGGCGTTATAAGTCTGTATCAGCAGGTCTTTCATTCATCACTCAAGCTGCTTGAACTCATTGAGAAAGAACGCAATTCCTTGGATAATTTAGTTGATCTCAACTCAACACCCATCGAAGTGCTACATGCATGCTGCTATAAGCACAACAACTGGAAGGACCAAGATTTAGTGCGTGCCACTTCACCATTTCGCCTCTGTGCAGAGCAACAAATTTCTGCATCACAATTTGAATGGACTGCGTTAAATGAACGTGCTGCTGCGCAAGCGTACGCCGATTTAGAGAGTGTTTTTGAGCGTGTACCCACCTGGTCGCCCATCAAGCAGAAACAATTTCATATTAGCTTCTCGCTGGAATTGGCAATTTTACGTTTACATGAGCTGAAAGCACCTGCCACTGTACTATATTTATTTCTATCAAAAATGAGTAATTCGACTGAAAAGTTAGAGCTTGCACAGCGTGTTAAATGCATAAAGGGTGTTATTGATGCGCTGGCGGGCATGAAGGATGTTAGCCAATTGCAGCAACTTAAGGATTCGCTGCCCGAACGTTCAGAGGAGCAATTCTATTGTGAGAAAATATTGAAGGGGCTGCAAAGTAAACGTTGGTCCACGGATAATATTAAGCTTAAACTTTGATTATTTAAAGTTCATTATTTTATAACAAATATCTATTAAAGCTATTGCCAAGATTTCACTCTGTGTATTACAGGTTTAAAAAAAAAATCGTTTAAGAAAATTACCTTAATTCAAATTTGTTTGTAGTTTACCTGGTTACTTGAGGTCCACAGACCTCGCTGACTCTGGTTGTTCTTTCTTGCTAAACAAATTCAAAGAGTTAATAGACTGAACAATTCAACCATTATTATTTTTCGTTTTCAGACACGGTGGGTGTATGCCCCGAAATTACTCACATTAAATCGATCAAGAACCGATAAATTCGGCAAAAGAAGCAGCTGATACAATAAGAACAACGTAAGTTACTGATTTGTGAGACAATTTAATAGGCGCACATTACAGGCGTTGGTCTTCCTTGGTAACACAGTTTGAGTCTTTTAAGATAAACTTTAATCTGGTGTGATCATGACGATTTCAGAATAATTTTTATTAATCTTCATCAAGCACTATTTTCTTGTTTCAAATATTGAGAAAGAATTGGTGAAATACGAAAAATTCAGTAAAAATTAATTTGTATTCCAAATCTAATTCTTTAAATTTTATTATTTGTTTTTTTTTATCAAGTATTAAAAATTAATTATTTTTCAGTTATGAAAAATTAAATAGAATGGAAAACCTTCCTAGTTTACTAAGTGAATACAATATACACGCTTGGTAATTCACTAATCCCTTTTTGTGTTCGGAGCACTCGAGTGCTGTTCTCGCAGATGTGATTGACAACATTTTGTAGATATTTCCATTAGATATAGCCGAAACTGTTATTTGTTCATTTTCATCCACTAGCCTGCAGCTCATTTTCATCGATTCTACTAAATTTATTTATAAATTTACCAAACCAACAGCCTTTTTTTTTCAATTATTTCTTTTTATTCATTATTGGTTTACTACAAAAATTTAAAGCGTTAGTTTAATATTTAGCAACAAAATTATGGGGTTTCTCCAAAAAATAAAAACATAACTTGATATTTAAGCAATTCACTAATTTTTCTGTATCTGGTTTTGTTTGTTTATAATTTAATAAATATTTTTTGTTTTTCATGTGATATGCAAAAGTAAAATAAAAGAAGAAGGACGTCATTGAGTAGACAGACAATAAAGCGCGTTAAAATTGCTACAACAGGCTAATAATATTTAAATGTAATAAAATTTATTAATTCATTTCGTTTAATTTTGATACACAAAATTTAATTAACTATAATTAGCTCATTGAGCAAAAACATTTCATAAATTTGTATGTATCGCATTCAGGATACTAATTCATAAATTTTTTTTTTTTATTAGTTTTAGTATCAAAAAGACAAAAGGAGAAAATTAATAAATTTGTTGATTTGTGTTTTGTTTGTAAGCTACACATAAAATGTTTTGTTGTTGTTTCGTGGCGGGAAACTTTTGATGTATAATCAATCAATTGTGTTTAGTTCATCAGGATAATCAACGTCATCTCTCTTTAATTACTTTATGCAAAAACAAATCATTTTTCATCTGCAAAATTCTCATAAAGCTTTCGTTCTTTAATATTTCTTTTTGATTATATTCTTTCATTTAATATCAATTTCATAAATAGCAATAAGTTACAATGAGTACAATTGGTAGATGTGTGTGTGTGTGTGTGTGTTATGTGTGTTTGTATTCGTTTCTCGTTTATTGTTTGTTTTAGGCTTTATGTGTACAAAGTAATAATGATAAAAAGAAAGATTGAATTAAACTTAAGACTAAAAACGCAAAGAAGGTACAAATAAAACAAATTTAATTTAAAATAATTCAATGTAAAAAAAAACAAATATATATATATATATGTATATATGTATGTATATTATCGAAATAGAAACACACAATGTTTTACAAATATGCTAAACAAACAATAAATGAATATATACACATATATGTATGTATGTAAACTAATATTAAACACAAACAACTAATTGCTGCAGTGCTTCATCAGCCTCTGGCAAACGATAGTTTTAAATTTAACGCTTAAGCTATCGAATATCACATCAGTATCCTCCAGCTTGTGCTCAGTATGCTGCTGCTCATTCTGATTGGCATCATCGTCTTGCGCGATGAGGCTCTTAAACTTCTGATTGAGATTTTGCTCGAGCAGCGTGTTGTTGTTGTTGAAGTACAGCACATACGCCAGCTCAAGCAGATAGAAATTCAGATCTGCCAGAAAGAAACGTTCACACTCAAGCAAGTCGAATTTATGCTCCAGAAAATGTAGCAGCAGATAGTAAATTAAATATTTCAGATCTTGACGACGCATCGGAACAAACCCGGTATCCTTGGTGAAGTACTCGAATATTTTCAGAGCTTTCGTTCCCGAATCGCAAGCCTGCAGGCATAATGTGAATGCATCGATAAATTTGAAATTCAACATTAGCGTTCGTATGCGATACTCAAGCCGTTTTTTGGAGAAGTCACGCACCTTATCCGGATTGTAGAGCCCGTGAAAAACATACAGACAATAATGTATATAGTGACGCAATGCTTGATTTTCAGCATCCGCCAGCAATTCAGCAGCCTCCGCTTCTGCAGCGCCGGCAGCATCAGATGTTAGTGTGTTGCTTTCGGTATCGTCAGGTTGAATCTTCGCAGGAGCAGCAGTGGTGGTAGTGCTTGTACTGTTTATGTCAACTAACAACTGTTGTACATCAACCACTTGGCCTTGTGGCACCTGTTCTGTGGGTTGTAGACAACTGAGGTTTGCATCGGAACTATGCTTTTCATTTGTAGCGGTTACTGTTGCTGTACTTGGAGCTGTGACGATATGCGTTAAACGCGTATAACTTGGATCCTCAGAGACGGAATTTTTTTCATTTGATGCTTCTACATCGTCTGTTCTAGCTGGATTATATGATGAATTCAACGAACACAAATCGGCATTTGCATCATTATTGCTTAAATTCTCCAGACTTGAGATCATATCGTCCGAGTCTTGGCCAGTCACTACATTCTCGCTACTATCAGCTTGGGTTGTCGACTTGTATTGTTGTGATGGTGACGGCTGCTCTTCATAATTGGGATCATCAAAATTGATGCCCGCCTCCTGCAAAAAATTCACCTGATATTTGGGTATGCTCTTTTGATAGCGCACTGGATCGTTATCGAGGCGTATGCGTGGGCGTGGTAAATTTATTTCAACCGGCACTTCAACACACTGGCTTTCGTAACGCATAAGCCGTTTGGTGGTGGGCAAGCAAACAACACGTTGTTTCATTTTGTCAACGCTGGGCCCAAGATCGCGTCCACACTAAGCACCAAACATAAGGCTAGATTAATTTGCTACAAAACAACTAAATATAAATACTGTTCTAACCTGTCCATTTGAATTGCCGCCAAATGCTTTCACCACGTACTCTGTAGTCATGACAAGGGTGAAATCAGCGCCGCAATCCACGTGCATCGGACGTTCGATGGCATCGATGGGTGATGGCTTATTAACAGAACGTCGCTCTTTATCGCCGGTGCCCAGTTGATATTCTAAATTTTTACCCCATGTATACAGCGTGCATGAGGAAGAGATCAAGGCATAATGAAACAGGCCACTCGAAATCTAAGGGCATTTTCAACAGAGTTTAATGTCTATATTTATTAATGATTTTATCCAAATATTATTATGTTTTACCTGTAAGATCTGACCAGCAACTTCTGTTGTATCTACCAAATGTGGCACCATATGCTCACAAGGATCAACTTCTGGGGGTGGTTGTTGTTGTTCTTGCTGCTGTGATTGCGGTATTTGCTGCTGTGTCTCACTGCTAAATAATTCAATGCCGGGCGGTGGCGGTCGTTTCAAAGGCAACGCTTGCTTACGTTGTTCTGGCAACACAACCTCCTCAACAACACTATCAGGAAATTCTACACTAATCGAGTCATTTGTACAAACTGTTTCAGCACAAGATGCTGATGTTGTTGCAGTTGCTCCTGATGATGATGATGGTAAATTATCTGCAGCAATAAAGTTTCTGGTGTTTGTTTCATCCAATGCTTCAACCTTTATACTTTCTGCTGACTCTGGCGATTGGATTGTGATGGCGGGAGCTCGTTTTTCTTGTTGTTGCTGCTGTTTTTGTTCACTATTAAGTGTTACATTCTCTAATAAATTTACGACAACAGCTGTTATCGTTCTTTTCGATTCTACTCTTTCCACGGTTGCTGTACTTCTTGCGGCATCGGTGAAGTTGTTCGACGTAGACGGGACGGCATCGTCGCAATTTGTGGCCAATGTTGCCTCGAAACGTTTACTCATTTCGCGCCTTTGATTCTCTTCAATTTTGAGTTTAGCATTGGCGCGTCTTTTGATTTGATTGGCCAAACGTAGCGCTTGCGGTGATGAGCCCCACGTGTACAAGCATTCATTTTCATCGACCACTAGCTAAAAATGTATGTATGAAAGAAAAAAAAAATACAATGGCCCTCATTCAAATTGAAAAAATCTAGTTACATTTGAGAAAAATTTGGTATGTATCAGTCTTATTCTTGCATTGGTCACATTCAATTTGAGTGGCATTAAACTTTTCACTTGACTAGTACAATTCATTTCATCATTGGGCGATGTATTGCTATCATCGTTGCTGGCAATGAATCCCGTTCCAGTGCCTAATTGTCCAAAATGATTTGAGCCAAATACGTAGAGTTCGGTGGTGTAGCTATCTCGGGAACCACTATTTGGCACTTGGCATAGCACCAAACTATGGGCATGACCCAGTGAAACTTGTATGACTTTCTGTGGCAAACATAAAAGTTTGTTTATGATTTAACTTATATCTTGATAATAATATATATTTACCTTATTTTTGAAAAATGCTACTATCTTCGGCTTTGACACACTTTCCGTATTGCCATGACCAAGTTGGCCATAAACACCCCATCTGTGTGAAGAAAATCGAATGAGATATATGTATATATAAAATCTATTCTCCAAATAATTAAGAATTGTTCCTTTTTTGTATTTTGACTTCTATATCAGTTTACTGATTTAATTGAAAGACCGAACAAATCCCAAAGTTTTCAGAGAAATTCATTGAAAACATTATTGGTGATTGGTATTGGGAAGTGGACACAAAAAATATTCACAATTAATCAGAAAGAAATTTTTTTAAATCTTTCCAATTAATTTATAATTATGATAACGTATGGCAAGAAACCTTTCTATCAAATCAACGAGATTGTGCACAGAAGGCATAACAAAATAAATCATTAATATGATTGCAATCTTTGTAGGCATTGCTTCAAATTGTTTCATAACTTCAACGTTGATAATGTTGTTAAGTTTAAAATTATTAGATATTCAAGCAATAGCAACCCCAATAACAAGGGGCCGTAAAGTGCCGAAATTGAAACGATAATAATCTTCAGCAATGATTCTTCGAAGGCATTCATAGAAATTAGTAAAGGGTATATAAAATTACAATATTGATTGATACTCTCATAGTTTTCTCGCTACATGTTTTACTTACCCCCACGTATACAAAATACCATCAGCCACAGCAGCATTATGATATTGTCCCGCCTCAATTATAGTGATATTTTTACCATCAAACGCCTTCACTACCATTGGTTGCATTGACATTTGCATATGTTTACCGATGCCTAATTGTGATAAACTATTATTGCCAAAAGCGTACAACTGTAAAATATGAGAACACAAATTAATTAAAATACATATTTTTGTTTTAATTCTAGATTCTAAAACAAACCCCATTATTTGTTAACACTAAAGTGTGTTGCCGACCACATTTGACAGCATGTACTTCCAAATTCAATTTTGATAAGATCGCTAAACTTTTAACAGCATGTGGGGGCTCTTGGGCATCTAATGTACAAATCGATAATATGAGTATTTGCTCAAACGTATAACTAATACGAATTTACAAACCGGACTTGTTCACACTATAATAACAAGGCACACCATTTGAACCCCAAAAATAAGCAATTCCATCAACGACACAAGCACAGTGTGCACAACCCGCAGAGATTGGCTTAAATCTTGAAGTTTCGATGGCAAACTATAAGCAAATTATACTTAATAAAGTGTTATAATAGTTTAATTAAAAACGACGTACCTGATTGTCTTCATAAGTGATGCGAAAAGTTGACAATGCATTCGTAATATGCTCACGTTTCGAACGTTGAGAGTCCATATGTATTAGTACAGCTAAATATGTTTCAATAAGACTCTTACAAAAATCAAATAAAACTAAATTATTTTCATTGAAATTAAGTTCAACATGACCAGATGACGTATGCGAAACAATTGGGCGTAGCACGGCAGAAAAGGGATTCAACTGTTGTTCCAGACGCTGTAAAAGAAATACATGATTGAAATAACAATACAATAACGATTCTTGTATAACGATTTCAACTTAAAAAATAGTTTGATGCCAGTAGTGTTTTATTTTACAAAAATTTCAGCCTATTTGTTATATGTCCTTCAATATCTTATCTTACCTTCAAAACACATTGCCTTATTTTCTCCATTTTCTCCTGGATAGCCGTTAAATACTCCACAGCGAAGTGTGGCAAATAAGTGATCGTCTCCGTGAACATCGACTCACTCAAATTGTAGAGACAAGTATTCATCTCAGTGTACCAACCTACATGGTAAAAACATTTATTTTTCCTAATGAGACACGAATGAGAGCAGCCAAAAGCAAATTACCATAATCCAAACCCACAACGTTACTCAATGCCATAAAGGTATCAATGCAAACACCGCGTGTTTTAGTTAGTATTAAGGCAGACGAATAGAGTCCCGATTGACACAGCACAATGCTAGTCATATTTGTGTGATATTTAGTATTGGTAACAAGAAAATTCCTGGAGAATAAAGACAAGCAAATATACAAAATAAAATCTAAAAATAAATCCTTCGCTACCCACCATAGAGGTAAATAATTCTTATCGTTGACTGCCTTCTCGGCGAGCACTATCAGTAGTAAATTAGCCAAATGAAATTGTGATGAAGATGACATTTGCAGATTACTTATCGAATCATCGACACCATACTTAAAATCACTACATGGTGCACCAGCATTGATTATCACACCATCATTGTCATAGGTAGTGGGCGTTGGTGGCAGAATTTTACGCACATCTTCCGAATGGCGATATGTTATATCTTCAAGTAGCGTTTTAAGTATAGGCGAACAAAAGTAACGTGACTTAAGCATATAAATTATTTTCAGCGCCATTGCGCACAGGTGCATTAACGCGTTGGTGTGTTGAAACATTGCCAGCTTCAAAGCGGTACGAATGGGTTTAATTTTCGCGGAATTGTAAGTTAACAAAGCCTGATTGACTTTTCTGCGACGCAACAAATAATCACCCGCAAACTCAATGCACGCTTCATACGTAAGATCGAAGGTATTGCAAAATTCACGACATTGATTCCATTCACCTGCCAAAGCAGCATCCAAAAATATGGCAAATGGTTCCTTTCTGTAAGACATGAGCGCATGACGAATTTATTGAAATTAAGCAAATTTAACTATCGGAGCTGAACTTACTTCAATTGTATGTAATATACATTTTTATTGGTCACCACATAACAAGGATCATAGTTAATTTTTGGGAAATCATTCTGCATTATTTCCATTTGACGCAATGAATACTCTTCCTTAACATAAGTGCTCTCATAGAATTGGACATAGTCCAATGGACAACGTATTTCTTTGTAATCGAAGGCTTTTGCTCTATCTTCTTTTGTGATGACTTCAGTTGACGTTTCATTGGGGCGGTAAGTAGCCATTTGATATAAATTTAGAACAGTCTCATGCTCGAAGCGAAATAGACCCAATTGTGCGGCATAATTAAATTTCTGTAAAATGCAAGAAGAAGAAAATTTATGAATTTTTTTAATAATATTTTCTTTTTTTAATATTGTTATAAAATTTTAATAAAATTACTTTAATAATTCATCATAGACTTAAATATGTAGGATGTATTTATATGTGCTTGCTGATGCAAGCAAGAGGCTGAGGGACAAAGGATATTTAAATTTTTTAACTCTCCAATCTTCTACAGGTACCGGCACATGCTATAACTCAAGTATTACGTATTCAGTATTACAATTAACAATTTTCAGTGCCTTTAAGTGTTTCAAATGTCCGCAAGTACTTTGCATTAATTTCTAGTAATCTTAAAAACCAGCCAGTATGTTTTAAAAACTATTCTCAATTATTTTTTAAGTATAGTCATGATTTTTAAATTTTTACGTATGTATGAGAAAACTGGGATAATTATATTAAGCATATTATGTTATACATACATACTTCTATACTCACATCCTCATCACCGGTACGCATTGATGCCATAGCACTGCTTATTACACAAACAGCATCCACTGAATTGCTTGGGGCCATGCAACAGCTTGTTGATGTATCACCACTTGTGGTAGTCGTAGCGCTAGTATCTGCGCTATCAGTGCCATTACTAATACCATTACTACTATCATGTATTAGGATGTCATCACCATCATTACCATTATCTTTATGTGTCAAATTAATCATTTTAAATACTTTTTCATCAGCAAAATTGTGCTCTTTTTCAACATCAGTATCACGATTCTCCTTTTCGGTGTTTGTTTCAATTGCTGCTTGTGTAGTTGATGATGATGATGATGTGGACGCATGTAGAGCGCTAAGCTGTTGTTGCTGGTGCTGCTGATTTGGTTGATTCTGATGGTGTTGCTGATGCTGGTATTGTTCGTTTACATGTTGCTCTTTCAAATCAACATATTGTATTGCATAGAGTATATTCGAACTGATTAATATATCAAAACAATTTTTAGGTATTTTATACAAAAATAATGGTTTCAAATTAATATCGATGCTGTGCACAGTTAAACTATTTGAATTGCCATGTAAAGCGCTGAGCAAATAAGTACTTCGTAGATTTTGTATGGTATAGAAGGATCCAATTGAATTGCCACCCAACACTTCGGGCGTGAGTGATGGTGAATCCATGATGGCAAAGGAACTGAGAGTATTTTCAGGCATATCTGTAAACAAAATATTAAGAATATATTTTAGTATTCGAAAGATGTTGCAGAGAGAAAAGACGAAAACAATTTGTTGTTTATTGGTTTCTTTGAATTAAATCAAAACATAAAAATCAAAGAGTTATGTGTGAAAAGAAGAAGTAATTGATTTGGTTTGCGTATGGTTTCTGTTTTCTAAGTATTGTTAATTTCTAAGAGATTGAGAGTTTCTAGAAGTATGAAAACTAAGCAAAACTTATTGCTGTTGGAAAAGTATGCTAGCACTCACCACGCTTCTCACGCAATCTATGTATCAAAATTACAATCATTTTTAAAACTGAGAAATTAAATAAAAACACACAAAAAGGAAAAGGTTTTTCATTTGAAAAAGCAAATAATGAGAACATATAAACACTTTAGAAAAATGCCAGGTAAAGAAGAAGAGCTTTTAATAATTTGGTATTTGAAATAAATTTTCAAAATCTTCTTACACTGCACTGAAGATATACGAACGCCTTAAGTGAGTAAATAAGTTCAACTATGAACCTTTGGCGTTCGATGCAGTGTAAGGAAAATCGGTTTTGAATTTCTTAAAATTCAATACTTACATTCTTCTAATTTCTGACGATTATTGCTTAAACTCATTTTGATAGCATTTAATTTTTTCGTTCCCAAACTTTTGAGTGAAGCTAAACGTGCGCGAGCTGCTGGCAAAATGCCACCACCACGTTCATTAAAATCATCCATTTCGGGCAGCTGTTGCTGTGAGAAACGTATACCACCGCCACCGCTCCCTGATGTTATTATTGCTGATGATGAGTTGCTTGCAGCAGTTGTTGTTATTGGTGCACTATCTATAACGTTGTTGTGCCGATTGATGGCCTCTGAATAGGGTGGTGGTGGTGGCATTGGATTTCTGACAGCAGTGTGTTGTGGCACTGCATAACGTAAGAGTGATGCTGTTACTGCTGCTGTCGACGATGATGATGATAACGTCGACGCCGACGCTGACGCCGCTGATGATGTGCTCGCATCATCATTTTTTATGAAAACGTCTTCATCTAGGTTACTACTATCCGATGCAGGATCTGAGCTACTCGCAGTATTTGTAGTATTGTTTAAAGGCATTACAATTTGCCAATCCGATTCGCGCGCTTGCTGTGTGGTGGGTGAAATATCACCAGGATAGATGTATTTGATTGCTTTTTGTTCGAGCAGCAGTTTAAATTGTTGCTTTAGCGTGGAGGTAATCTAGAGAAGCAAAATATATAAGTATTTCAATACCATATACCACGAAAATTTAATATTTCAGCAACAATAGAAGTTAATTACCATTTTTTTTTCTTTAATCTACTATTTATTACTAAAGCTACTCACCAACAACATAACACTCTCAAAGGTATTGTCTTTACATATTATCAACTTTACCACCGAACCACTTTCAATAGCAGTGCTCGCCACAAAAGGACAATTGGGACTGAGTCCGACAAAACAAATCGAACCATCCGAATAGCCAATAATTGCGCGATTAACACCTTCAATGGTTTGCCACCACACAACTGAGAGTGGATAGGGGCAGGTATTCGATGCCATAAAAGAAGTGGTCATAGTTGCATGAGTGTTGCTAGCTTCACCAGCTTGATTTGCACTTGCTGCTGCAGAATTTGCAGCAAGCATACTCGCAGGCACATCATGACTAAATGCTTCCATGGTAGCCGCGCCCTGCTCTTGTATTTCCAGCTCTACATCTGGTTCATTTGTTTCATATTCTAATTTAACCGATATTTCTTTTTCATTTTCCTTTTCTTCCTCTTCTAAATTAACTTTTTCTAACTGTTCTGCCAATTGTTGTTCGGTTTCATTGTTCGTACTATGAACATCCTGTTGTTCCTGTTGCGTTGAGGCAGCTTCTAGTGGTTGCGGTGGTGGCGGTGGTGGTGATGATGATGACTTATGTTCATCGCCTTTCGTTTGATGATTATCTCTTACAATTCTCAACTTTTTGGTGATATTGCGATTCGGACATTTTTTCGAGTTCGGGCACTCATGCGGACCCACAAAAGGTATAATATACGAGGTAACTTGCGTTGTACTGAACGGTTGTTGCGGGGGGTGCGAAGATGAGAGCGATGGCTCTGCATAGGTTTTATCAACTACGGCAAGTGCGGGTACAATGTGCAGAGTATTGTCGAAACCTGTAAGGAAAATAAAAATTTTTGTATTTTACCTGTGTCTACAAGAGGAAAGGGTAGGACTGTGGAAGATATAGTTGTAGGTAAGTTGCTCAGTTTATTGCATTTACAATAGACCGGGAACTATGTATTTATCTTAACATCAATCAGCTGTACTATTCAAACTTCTTAAGTTCGATCACTAGCAGATAAAAGAAAAAAGAATGCCATCACCCTATTTGGCCAGTACTTCAGCGTATGTATACTGGTTAATGCTTGTAAGAAGAATCTTATTTTGTCTGAATAGTTGATGAGTTACATCCCCCCAACCCGGATCCTTGATCCGCGCCTAAGCTCTGAACTAGTTCGGATTATAAAATATTTAGATTTCAAGGACAACAGCGCGCTGAATACATTTGATGGTGAGCAATAAAGATTTAATCTTTAAATCATTCAGTGTAACGAACAATAGCCATCAACTATTTATAAGCTGAATTGGAATGTACTACATGATTTATTTCATTTTTGTTATTTGTTGTTTGTTATCAATTTGAAACCCCAACACTCAACTAATTACGGAAGAAAGACATGCAGTCTAGCGGTGATATTTTATAGTATAGTATGTTTATCAATGGCCAAGCCGCAGGCATATACTCACACTCGCAAGCAAATCATTACATACATACCGAAACGTAGATAGTATTGTTGTTTTCCCTATATTCCAAACACCGCCCACTCCTCCCCACCCAACTATTTGCTGTCGCCCTAGCCTACAGTTCAATGCACGCAAACATCACATTCGCGTAAATGACCGCAAAAAATCAATTGATAAACGAATGAAGAAAGCAAAATAAAAGGGTGTTGGGGGATGGAGAAATAAAAATCGATAGACGAAAGAAAATGAATTAGAAGGAAAAATTGCTTCCGCATGCATGTACCGAGCTTAGAGCGATTACTGCGGCTTAACATAACCAACATAGCACCTACTTCCACTAACTCTCTAAACTTCTTTGCTGCGAATTTCGTCGCCCCTTTTCCCTCCATACTTACACAATACTAAAAGCCAAATGCCTGAAGGATCAAAGCACACATCGTGTATAACGCGATTGGTGCGTCGAAACCAGGATATCAGCTTGAGCACCTCCTGGCCCCCATCGCTCGTGTAGCGCAGCACAATATCATTTTCACCGGTGATTAGACAAAGCAGCTGTTTGCGCAAATCATATTCGGTGATTGTAGATAATTTACAGCTGAGATTTGTTATCAGCGGACGCAACTCAAAGATATCCAATTGCTGTAAAAGCGAAGACATTGCAGCAGCGGCTTTATTGGCGGCGGAAGTTCCGTGCAACTATGACACCGTTGTTGCCGTAAAACAGAACTTAGACGACGGTGGCTGTAGCTGTGTTGACAACGACGAGTGTTGAAAGGGGTGCGGTCAGCAATAATGGTGCTGTTCAATCTTGCTGTTGTTGTTGTTGCTGCTGCTGTAGTAGATATCTTGCCTACGGTGCAGGGTTGAAGCGAGGGGTAGACGACATGAAAGAACACTTTCGCTTTTCTCACACAAAACACAAATTGCTGCTTCTAAACGGTAAAAAGGCAAAAATAGATATAGAATTTTTCGCTCGTATCAAATGATAGTTAAAATCCTCATTACCTATTCCTCCTGTAGCCGCACACACACTCGTTTATTATTTCTTCTTTCCTTTTAGTTCTGTGAAAAAAATTTCCCTTGAATTTGTCTCACTTCCCCTACCTTTCACACCCGCGCGCAAAACATACACACAAACGACGTAATTCTTTTCTTCAGGCTTATTCGTCTTCTTCCACTGTTACACTTTTTGCTGCGTATTTTCTTTTCACTTGACTTCAACGCAAATCTCACTGCTTGCTTCTACATTTCAATATTACTCTTCCACCAATTTTATTAAATATCAAATTTTAAGTTTTTTTTTATCTGTTACAAATCACCAGAAAATCGTTCGAATATGTAAAATGAAAAATTTTCTTCTTATTACGAAATGTCAAGTGTAAGTGAAAGAGAGGAAAAGCTGAAATAACAGAGAAGAAAATACAGAAGTAATAGAAATGTCAAAATGGGTTTTGGAGCAACAACAAATGTGGAGTAGGGTTGACAAGTCAAACAAATTATGTTTGCTCCCATTTTCTTTTATTAAGAAAAATTTATCATAATTAAGTATATAATAAAAGTGTGAACATTAAAATGGAAGAGAAAAAATTAGCAACACAGTTTTAAAAGAGAAAACAAGTGCAATCGTTGATCACAGCTGAAAAATATAGCAAACAATGTTTCATCTTCTCCGTATTGCTAATCACTAAACATAATTTTGCTCATTCCATTTCATATGTTAACAGTGTTGCATTTTGTAATTCCAAAAATGTAGTAGTGGTTCAAAACTTAGATAGTAAGGACAGACATGCACAATTATTTTGTTCAACGAGGAAGAGATGGCACTGTTTTGCAGCAATTTGAAAAATTAATGCTCATTCAATTAAAATTTTTGTCATTTTCAGTATTTTTATCACATTGACTTAATTACCTAACCCTCAATTCATTCATTCACTATATTTTGAATAGTCATAATCATACAATTTTACATAATGCTCATAGCGTATTCATCGTGATTGAATCGGTTTTCGATGGAGGGAGATCGAAGTTTAGTATTGCGTTGGCACCTGTCTCGATTGCTAGGATTTCAGCTTGTAAGACACTGAATGAGAAAGGTAACCTAAAAGACTCCTTCCCGCATAGTGCTTCCGAAAAGAGTCCAGCTCCATGTCACACTTCCATTATTTAACCATCAGTGAATAACTACTTTAGAAGCGTATTTTTGACTTTCAACTACAATTAATGAGAGTCGCATTAAAAGGTTTTCAGCTGCTGCCTAAATATTAGCTGAGAATAACCAAGCATGCTAGTCCGGCGCACACTTAATATTTTCGCGGGCATTTCCCGCCAAACGAGCTGCAAACTTGTGACCTGCTTGTAAGCATTAAGATAATAATCGCAAAGAATTTTCTCCGCCTTTCTTTTTATATTCCACACACACACATATTCATACTTATGTAGTACATACATACATACATACATACATACATACTTATATATAATATAAAATTCACAATGCACAACCCTCAAGCTACTTTTATTACTGACCACATGAGAACTTCATGCATACTTGCATACTTTGTTGTAAAAAAGTACTCGTTCGGCGCAAAGGCATCACGTTTCATAATTTTTGTTTTAATAACTACCATTAAGCCAGATTAAGCCACAGCAAACAGCATGTCTCACCATCCATCCGTCCATCCTTTCGTTTGTTCATCCATCCACATAAGACTTATGACGATGACGACGACGACGAACGTCCTTGTCAAAAAATTTTATTACAATATCGGGTGCATGTTGCCTGTATGCAGGCGTAGTTTGTGGAGGGTACCTAAGCTTCGTAGGCACCTACTTGTTTGCGCTGTATAGTGCTTCAAAATGGGACGTTGCCTTGAAACAGGTTAGTTAGTTTTAAAAAAAAAGTTTACATTTGCAATTATTGCGTACATGAGCGCATAATTGCATATTACCTGCTGCATGCATACTTACTTGAAATAACTTGGTGGCTATTTAGCGTGAATGGACGAGCACAATACATATTCTGTCCCTATAAGAACTAAGTATAATGAACTATTCCATAGAACCCGAACTGAAGTTATCAAATTAACTGCTGTTATTTCAGTTTACTTCTAAATAGGGGTTCATGTATCTAGCTCTTTTACCCCCTTATATAATCATTGCAGAACCAATGCATCGAAAACAGCACGAAAGAAACCGCTGAACACTTATTTTGAAACTGTTCGGCCCGCGAACCAGAATTAGTCTACTGGGAGGCCTGAAAACAAACGAAGTAGATTATAAATCATTATCCAAAATAGAGAATCCGTTAAAATGGCATCACTCTAATTGGCCCTAATTCTATATTTCTAATAAAAGGTTTGACTAACGATTTGTCACTTTTCCTCAGTACTGTATTCTGTTCAGTTTCTTAGAAGCACTTTCCTTGTTTTATTTTGGTCCTTTCTTGAAATAATTTGAGTAGTATTACTTATAAACAAAAACATACAAACACATACACTCAAGAATGTTTCCCTCTCATCCTCGCCCCGAATTAATGCCGCCAACTAAAGCGCGACCGCGTAAATATTGGAAAATGGGATGAACGCAATTTGATGTTATTACAAGAATTTTATGGCTGCTCTTTTTAATGAGATTCATGAGATTTTGAAGGTACTTTACCATACTTGCTTTTCGTTCTGCTTCTCCTTCGTCACATTTGTTCACATTGCGCCTTCACTGACTTCCAATCAAACTTACATATGTGTATGTATGTACGTGCGTGCGAGCATACTCCAGCAATAGGAAAAAATGCTTTTGAAGAGACTAACAAAAAAAGAACAAGTATTAAAAAAGAAAAAAATAATAATAATAAACGATAAAAAGCTGAAAAAAGAGGGAGGATTTCCCGCTTACTAAAAGAAACGATGAGCTTACGAGGAGCTGAAACATACTTGCTGTGGCAAAATAAGGTACGACTAAAGTAGGTGTATGCGTGTAGTTTAGGTAGGTAGGTAGGTAGGATTCTTCCATACATACTACTCGGGTACTCGCACATTTGACCATGAGCTTTATGCTCTTGCATTACTTGGTGCTATGAAATGCGATTGGAATTTGCAACAGCTATAGCAATCACAATACTCGTATAACGATGACGACGAAGAGTAGGTAAAATATAACATACATACAAACTAACAGTTCATACGTACATACGTACATACACATTTACAATGTCGACAGCAATAAGCGTGTTCAGGTCCTGCGATAATCGCAATTCTGCCTGACAGGTAAACAATGCTGTGAATTTGATTAAAATCAACCGCGTGTTGTTGTTATTATTGCTGGTGCTGTTGCTTTTGCTGTTGCTGTTGTAGGCATTTGGTTAAGTAAGTATAACCAATATGTTGCTGTTGCTATTGCTGTTCTTGTTCTTGTTGTTGTTGCTGCTATTGCTATTGCTATTCTGACAATTCCCGAGTCTTTTGGCTCTCTGGCTGGTGTGGCTTATTGAAATCTTGTTTGTTGAGCCTCAGGTGATTGCGCACTAATTGTAAAACGCCGCATTTGTTGCAATTCGTGTTCTATTGTTGTTGTTATTAATATGTTGTTGTTGCAGTTGCTGTGCGATTTTAGTTATTTTATTAAACAAGGCATAACCAATGTGAGTCTATCATGAAGACGAATTTCTTAAAAGTACTCGTATGTATGACTGTATGGTATCTTTAAGTGGCTTTCAAAATATCATAATCAAAATTATGCTTGACTCTTCTTTGATACCTGCTCCTGCTTCAATTATATTGCTAAGTAATTTTGATCAGAAAGCAATGTTACATATCCTATGCGACTATTCACCTATGTATGTACCATCAACTGCCTTGATCAATGGGAAAATAAATCACTTGTCTCAAAATATTGTACTGACAGTGAAATTAACGATTAAATTATCTACTAATGTGGGCAAAAAGTAGTAAGACTTTGTTCATAATTTCAAATTTTTTTATTCATTCTTCCAAATATATTTCGCCCCTTCAAAGTAATCTAATACACTTGTGCCAACGTTTTTTCCAATTCTCGAAACAGTTGTTAAGTCAATTTCCGGAATAGCCGCGCTATTCCGCTTAGCGATCCATATTTAATGTCTTCAATTGACTCAAAACGGTGTCCACGAAGCGGTTTTTTGAGTTTAGAAAATAGCCAAAAGTCACACGGTGCTAAGTCAGGCGAATAGGGTGGTTGCGGAACGATATCAGTTGAATTTTTGGCAAAATGGTCTCGTAAAACCAATGCAGTGATTTTGGAACCAATCGTGCATTCACTCTTCTTAGGCCCAAATGATGTTTTAAAATGGTTTTCACTGATCCTTCCGATATTCCAACGATGCCAGTAAGGTCTCTGACTGTTAATCGTCGATTCTCGAGCACCAATTCCTTGATTTTATTGACGTGTTGCTCATCAGTTGATGTTGACGGCCGTCCTGGACGTGATTCGTCGTCAACGCGTTCTCGACCATCTTTGAACAATTTGTACCAATCAAAAACACTTGCTCGCGACATACAATTATCACCGAAGGCCTTTTGCAACATTCTGAACGTTTCGGCACCAGAAATTTGATTCCGCACACAAAATTTAATGGAACTTCTTTGTTGAATAATTTCACTCATTGTGAAAATCGCCGAATGCACTTTTTGTACTTCAGAAAGACAAGCGTATACTAAACACTAATGATTATTTTGATGTGACATTTGGCACAGATGTCATCGACAGTCATACCAACCTTAAAAAAATAATATTTTGATGAATGGGTTTCCGCGCGAAATTTAAATTAAAAAGTCTTACTACTTTTTGCCCACGGTAGTACATTTACTTTGAAATTCGCTTTAAGTGAAAACTACTGAATTTGTCATGTGCAATCTTCTTGCGTGGCACTTTCTCAGGTACGAACGAAGACGAATAAAGACAAGATCTTACAGGGGTGGTAACATATCGCTCGTTTGCTGCAAAACTGTCATAAAAAAAAAATTAGTTTTGAGTTGAGAATACAGAAATTCTTTTTCTTGTGTAGACAAATCATAGCTAGTATCTTATGAACTCTTTATATGAGAAAAGTATTTGTCGCTATCAATTAAATGGAGTGATAGGTAAATTGAAAAAAATTAAATGCGTTTTTTCCAGAATTTATGTTTTTTGAATTATGACAGTCTTGCAAAAAACGAGCGATATGGATATGGAACGACGTTTGTAGCTAAGCAAAAGATTTGGACCGATGTGAAAAAGAGATTTGTTTCTAGTATTCCTGAAGAGTATCTTCTGTTTTAGGTTCAATTATCTTGAAAAACTTCAGCAAAAACTTATGGAATTTATAAAAATAACTTCTGGTTCACCTAATAATAGAATGTCATATTGCAATTGGCACATCAATTCACTTAAATTTTTAAATGTGTACTCGTATAGTGTAGGGTGTCCCAATTATAGAGCCCGATTTAAATTTTGTGTCATTTTTTTCTGTGCCAGTGGCAGCTGTCGCCTACTATTGTGCCGCTTATTAAAAATGGAGCGCTACACAAAGGAGCAACACGTTAGCATAGTGGAAACGATGTCGGAAATGCAGTGAATGTGAATGGCATTTGTTACAGGAACATGATAACGGAGTTCTTGTGGCGTCAATTGGTCGGTATTGATCTGGACGACAAATGGTTTCACATCGGACGGTGCTACCTTCCACACCACGCTGCACACCACAAAAACGATTTATTGGAGCAACGATTTATTGGAGCAATGATTTCAAAACCGAATTATCTACCAAAATGGCGATGTCAATTGGCCAGAAAGATCTTGCGATTTAACGCCGTGTGATTGCTTTCTTTGGGGCTTTGTGAAATCCCCGGTCAATGCGAATAAACCACAAACAATTTCTGAGCTCAAGACCGAGATCCAACGCTTCATCGGTGAGATAGAGCCTCATCTTTCTGTTCAAATGCCATCGAGAAATTCATTCAAATGGCGAGGGTCTGGATCATTGCCGCAGTGCTCATGTGCGGGATATTTTATTCCATACTTAATCGGAACATGTCTTCTTTACAATGCAAAAAAAATATCTACACTTGCTCAAATTAAATCATGCACTCTTATTGGGACACCCTTTATATAGAAGTTTGTTTTTCTGGATCTAAGCTAGATATTGTATAATACCTCTCTATCATAATGACATATCACAGAGATACACTAGCACTTAAAGCAAAATAGTTATTGCTAAGAAGAAAAGAAGAAGAAGAAAACTCATTAAATATTTTCATATCCTTACAGCCAATTTTTCCCCATCAGCTTAACACCTTAACACCTTCATTTTCAATTTCATTTATTCTTGCACGAAATTCATTTATAATTTTTATTTCCGACACGATGATTACCAGAAAATCTAATTACGAAATAAATGAAATCGAAGAAGGAAAATAACATTTCTAGCATGTGACAATGTTCAAATTAATTCTGCCAAAGAACGCGAAATTGTAATACCTCGCTGCACATGTGAGAAGGTCGGAAATTCATTCAAAAATCTAAATTTACTTAGTAGCAAATCGTTGTGACACAATTTTAGCGATTTTTTACGAAGCAATTGCATTATTCCACATTTGCACACTGAGTCGTGCACAGCAACATTGCTGTGCTGCACCGCATCTGCTGCCGCCCGCTCCAGTTGCTGGCTTTTGGCGGAGAGGAGACCTCACAATATGAAATTCCCGTGAATTTGCAACAGCCTAAAACTAATTAGCGCGTATCTGTCATCACGTAAATGCGTTGTTAATGTTGCACATTAATGCTTTCGCTTGCTCTCCTTTCGCGGGGTGGAATTCGAATGGCTTATGAATTTTGTGCTCAGGGGTAAAATGCATAAAATCAGCACAAACGATTTAGAGACAATTTGTGCTCCAATAAGAAGCTACGAATAGCTGATGATTACATACGTACATACATAAGTATAATGCTGAATACGATTGGGCGGTGGTTTGTAAACGATGAGTTGAGTTGAGTCTTGAATATTTTTAGAAATTTCATTCATTGAGGGTGTTACGATTGAGTTGAAATGATAATGCGACATTTATAGGTGGCATATTACATAATTGCGATACTAGGAAGATGTATGCAATTTGGACCTCCGGGAATCATAACACACTATTTATCATTAATTTCAATGTTCCAACTCAGACCGTAATCTAGCTAAAACCTTCCGTAATAATTGGCATACAAACTGATCGATTTGTTCCTTCTATTGTTCTATTCTATTATTAGGGACACTATTTGTTGGCTCCTACTTTTCAGCTGTTTGACAAGTGTTCAGTAAGTGTTACCGTCTTCGGTTTCCGTCTGCGAAGTAAACAATTTAAGAATTAAAACATATCGCCAAAGTTAAGTTGAGTGCAGTAAACTCATTTCGAAATTTGTGTGGTCTAACTAACTTTTAAAATTATTAAGCGTTGAGAAATTAGCGTTCACCACTTCACCACATCAAAAATTAAAGGATTTCATATCAAATCAAATGATTCCAAAACTGATTAAATCTTTATGCTTTACTTTCGTGCAATCGAGGCATCTGCGTTGGTGGTAAGTTTTGTTTGTTTTTCCTGTGGTTGTTGTGCTGGTTATTGTTGTTGCCATTCAAAATGGGGGAGCGAATGAGTTTTCAAAAGTGTTTGTATATGAATTGTTTTGATTGCTTCTTCGTTAGATCAAATTACACAATCGAAATGAAGCTGCTACCTACCCTCAAACGATTGCTAACTACTGGTTAAAGTGGCGTTATAATCAGCTATTGTTATTCTTAGCCTGTTGTTATTGTTTTTGTGTAACGTAACGTTACGTTATTTAAAAGTAGTTGATTCACAATTTTTAAACAGGTCACGTGCTGAGGATACACGTAGGCAATACAATTGACATATCCGCCTGGATGTATACATACTTTCAGTATTATGGACCACACGCAGCAGCAATGAAGAAAAGTATGAAGCAAAAAAAAAAAAACTGAAAAAAATTAGCACATCACGTGCCATGTCAACGAAATGAATAAAAAGAAAATCATATTGATTTCATTTTATATGTTAATGCCGCTTCAAAAGCTTAAGGATTTTCGTGCAAAGTTTAAGGATTTTTTAAAACAAATTAGCTCGGTGGTATGTGGTAGATTTGTGTACTCCTGATCTGTACACTCTGTGTATATGTAGGGTGTGTTGGTGCATCATGTTTACTTCCAAATCGCTAAGCAGCGTTTGGGTGACGAGTCTTCTGAAACCACTCGTTTAGCTGATTTCGCTGGTAGTCTTTGTTAACCTTCGCCTTATCAAAGATTTTTGACCCGGTTGACCAAGATGAATTTTGTAGGTAAATGCGCTTGGTGCTAAAGCTTAAATAAGAGCAATGTACTTGTTTTCACTGAGAATACTATTGTTCCATAGGTCCAAGAACGGGCAAATTGGAAAATGACATGGCATCATGAACAACTCGGGAAGTGAATTCAACTTTATTTTGCTTCACTGTCCTACCTAAAAATAGTTCACGCTCTTAATGTATCGTAGCATAGAGATGGAGATGTTCAAAAATCATCTTGTTTTATAATAAAACCAAGGGTGAACTCGATAGGCAAAATTTTTGTCGCAGTACTTCATCAAGAGAACAGTAGTGCGCAACAAAAGAAAGCAGTTCATCGAGAGCTTGGGGAAGAGCTCTTCCTCCAACATTAATCAGATAAAAATACTAAAATAGTACAGATTAGATTTGAATGTGGGCAGGAGGGCCATAGCACTCATCCCGCTGGACTATTTTACTTGGCAATAGAAAAGGTTAGGAGAAGTGTTAAATGGATAAGTGTAGGTCATATACCTTGGGTAGACATACAGTTTAATGTCGGTACCAAACGTCGGGGTGGCAATTTGTTTTTATATTTATTATATATTCAACACACAGGGTGTAGCCCTATGAATGGTTTTGCTATTACCTACCATGAAGTGTACTTGTACACTTTCTTATAATTCTCATTCACTTTATATCGTTAGAAATATATGAAGTTTTATGAAAATTAACCACTAGACCAAGTGGGGAATCGAACCCTCAACCTCCCGGGTAAAAAGGTCTAGTCCTTTACCCTCTAGACGATCGAGGTCTTCTAAACTAAAATATTACTGGAACTGATGTTCACTATGGTAAAGCCTGGAAATTTATAGAAATTTATAGACATTTAGTCGAATGAGGTTCCGGTCAAACGCAATCGAACGCATAAAGCACAAGAGAAATTTATTTATTATGTGTCAGAAAGAACACACGGCAAATCTGCATCAGACTTACAAAGTTATTTTCGTATAGAGCAGTGTCAGTCAGACTAAGTACAAAAATTGCCGTTCGGTCCATCCTCATCAATTAATTGCTTGAGGAGCCAAAAATACTGTATTTTACTAATTTTTTATATGTAACTTACTTAATATTGATATACATTGAAACTGATTACTCTTTTCAATAAACTTAATCAAAATTGTATTTATAGTACATGAAGAAATTTGGAAAAGTCTGAGATCACCCGGATGGGTACTGGTAAAAGGCGTATATAAAAAGATAAATTTGGAGGTGATAGTAAGAATAGAAACGTGGCAGCGGCACGATTACAACTGTCAAAACTTAAAACTAATAATTCTTATGGATGCGAGATGGCGTCACTGACACATGATGATAATTGTTGCTGTCGCTCATCTACTTGGATCGATTTCTATTTTCCTAGCGAAAGAGTCAAAGATAAACAGATTATCAAAATTGTAAAGTAATACAAATAAAACGAACAGGAATTTGATTACTTCGTTATTTTCGAGGCTAAAAAATTATATTAAACCATTTTATAAAAATTATTGGTACAATAAGAAATCACAAAATAGCTGTTAAGTTGTTTGTTGCTGCTGCGTTCATTATAACCAAGGCATTATCGACACGACAACATTTGATGCGAACGCCGTCTTATCGCCGGGCGCCAGTATCGTTGTCGCGCTTATTCTGTTGTAACTAGGTATAAATGGCTTTGGTGGACAACATTCATATGGCTGGGTTACTCGTCTTTTGCTATGATGAGAAGAAAGTGCGGCTACACATTCAAACGACAGATCATCAAATTAAAAGGATGGGTCAAGTCACAAATGGAATTTGAAACTGGCCCCACAACCAAATTCTTTTTCTGAATTTCTTAGGTACAGGTTCACGGTATCTAAATATGTGCTAATTTTACTTTGGTACAAAATACAAAAGACAAAAGACTGGACTGAGTATGCTGTTTAAATACCATGTCCTTTTGAGATCACAGTTATTTGAAAAAACAATTAAGACCGTGGCCCAGGTACACGTTGGATTACATGGTAGTTATAAGCAAAGCCCTCAAGAATAGAAGTGATGGGTCCATTATGATACCCCACTATTGTGGAATAAAAGTCGTAATGCAATTCAAAAGTTTGACCAAAGGGATATGTATATTTTTCTTAATGTAATTTAATTTAAGTCAAGTAATAAAATTATTATGGAAAGCAAACATAACAAAAACCAATACATATGTATATTTTTTGTGACATTCTCATTTTTTTACGGTCAGGATTTCCTTCTTGAGAGCTGAAAGGAAAAGCTGTGGAAATTATTGCGGTAACAATGCAAAAAGAATAGAGAGGTGAATGAAAAAGTAAAAAACAAAGACTGTAACATGAGGAAAAAGGCCATCAACGGCATCAGCAGCTGCAAGTGTAAATGGCCCGCAACGAACCGACAACATACGGCAACATGATGCACAATGCTGCGGCGGAGAAAAAAAGGAAATAGTGCACGAGTGAGAATCATCATCATCATCATATTCAACATCCGTATCCTCATCACTAGCAGCAACATCCAACGGCACCACCCACACACATCCACACATGGAGGATCAACGATGCTTATGTGTGTGTGAAATGAACGCATGGGAAAAAAACCAAAACAACACAGCACAGATGCCAATGTCGGAGCGTAGCAAAAGCTAAAGCATTAAAGTAGGGCGATTGGTGTGGCAGCAGCGGCAATGGGGTTCACGGTACTACATACATACATACATACATACATACAGTCAAGTTAATAAATCTTATTTTTATCATTTGGCTATAAATACTGGATTTTTTAGCCATTGCCAATTTATGACCATTATTTATGTATGAATAAAAATAAAAAACGAATTGTATTTCTTTTTGGTATTTTTTGAGGGGTTTTATTTGTGAAAGAATTGAAGAAATAAGTACATACTACCTAGATATTTCTTTGGCGAACGTATGTGCAATTTTTTAATATTATTCAAGTTTTTCTTTAATAAATTTCTCACAAGCCTGCACACAAAGAGGGACAGAGATAGACTCTGTCTCTCTTTGCGCCTGTCTGCTACACATACCATACGTACTCGTACTCGCACACAATATCTCATAAGATCAATCATTAATATAAATAAGTAAAATTAATACAAGAAATAAATAGCAAATACTTAACTTCAAATGCGAGATGCATGTATGAAAAATATTATTACACCTTAATAAACACCTCAAAAGCATAAAATATGTTGCTGCTTGCATGCTGCCTGCAATACACAACACATACACAGCAACTCAGCCACAACTATCGTCAATATCAACTGACTGCATCGATAAATCAGCCAATCTTCTTCGTCATAACACAAAAAGCCAGGCTGCAGCGCAACAACAACAATAATATTGTTGCCCTCTAGTGGCCATAATGAAGATCGTTCGTCGCTTAAGTGCGAATCTGTTTAAGTCTGGTTAAGTTTTTGGTTTTAGATTTCTTCGTTTTTGCTTTCGTATGCTCCTTGTAAAATTATATTATATTTCTCATCATCGCAGGCTAACATGCAGTGCTAGTGTGCAGTGCACAGCGCAGTTCAATCGCGTATACAACACACAAAAAATTGTTAGAAACGCCTACGAATCGTTTTGGTAATAACGATTTTTCCATTAAATTAATAAATTAATATGATCGTGCAACGTTTACAAATTGCAGTTTATGATAGAGCGAACAAAAAGAGATTTTGTTGTTGTTGTTGTTGTTGTTGTGTTAATATCTTGTTATTTGATTGCAGAAGAAATAGATTGAAGAATATTTGGATAGATGGTTACATGGACGCTATTGCGGGAACCGTGATATGAAAGGTCTCAGACTCAATAATTTTTCTTCCCATGAAACAAATTATTGTTGCGATTCCTATTAAGTTTTTAAGAATGTATCTTCTCCTTACGAAGGTAGATCAATAAGTACCCGTGTGTGAAGACAGGTGGCGTTGTTGAGGAAAGTTTCCCGTCGTGTTCTGTCATCTATCACACGACACCACACTAAATTTCAAACTGATTCATATGTTAGTTTTTATTTGGCAGCCATTAGTATCACACGTTGTTGGATGTTTCGTGATAAAATGGAAAAAGAACAATATCGATCGCGTAATTCGCTTTTTATTTTTGGATTGAAAAACATGCGAAGATATTGGTTCAACGAATTAAAACGTAGTCGTACATCTGTTTTGATGAATTGTCGCGTCCAAATTGCATGAATTGAACTACGAATTACTGCTGCAGCCACCGTACTCGCCGGACTTGGCTCCCTGTGACTACTTTCTGTTCCCCAACATGAAAATGTGGCTCGGAAGAAAAAATTCGGCTCAAACGAGGAGGTTATCGTCGAGACAGAACCGTATTATAAAGAGTTTGAAAATCGTATTTTTTGGAGGGGTTAAAGAAATGGCAGAAACGTTGGGAAAAGTGTATTGTACTAAAAGAAGATTACGTTGAAAAATATAAAAAAATATTTGTGAAAAACTTGCCTCTTCATTCCTAACACGGATACTTTTTGATCTACCCTCGTACTTATTTTTCGACTACCCCACTTTTTTTTCTAAGGTAGGCTAAACAGAAAGTTCAGAAAAGTAAACTAAGTTTAACCAATTTTTTTCATATATCGAAATAACTTTATTGAGTCAAATATTTTCCGTTGTTATTGACCACCTCTCGCCATCTTTCGAGCTAAACCATAATACCGTCCTTAAATAATTTCTGGGGTTTCTGCTCGGAAAACTCGGACAATGCCTTTTTGCAGTCCTCTTGGGAATTCAACTTTACGCCATTACGATAATTCTGCAACGAGTGAAACAAAAATGGTAATCCGAAGGTGCAAGGTCTGGGCTGCATGGTGGGTGCATTAAAACTACCCAGCCAAGTTCCCTCCATTTTTGGCGGGTCACCAAAGAAGTAGCGTTGTTGTGATGAAAGACGACGCCCTTTCTTTTGACTAATTCTGGACGTTTTACCTTGAGAGCTTCATTCAATCTTGTTAATTGTTGACACTACAGTTTCGAATTAATCGTACAGTTCCGAAGCTTGTAGTAAAGAGAACCCTTGCAATCCCACCAAATACTAAGTAAAACCTTCCTTGGAGTCAGTTCCGACTTCGCGACGGTTTGGGCAGGCTCACCTCGTTTTGACAATGATCTTTTTCGCACATTATTATAATAAGTTATCCATTTTTCGTCACCAGTAACCAATCTGTGGTCTCTGTGGCGTAGTGGTAATGCGTTGGACTGCTACGCAGTGTGCCCGGGGTTCGAATCTCGGCACAAGCAAAACAAAAAAAAAAAAAGTAGAACAAATAATTTTTCTACACTGGCACCACCTCTTGGCAGGCAATGGCAAACCTACAAGAGTAAAAATAGCTATGAAAAGCTTTTCACTTCGCCATTCGGATTCGGAATTAAACTGTAGGTCCCTTCCATTCATGTACAAATATAACGCGCACAACATGAGTGGATGCGAAAAGCTCGGTCTAGGCCCTCCATGGGCTGTTGTGCCATTAAAAGTAAGTAAGTAAAGTAACCAATCTGTGCATAAATGGTTCGAGTTCATACCGTTTGAGAAGAGACTCACATACTGAAATGCGGTCTTACTTACTTTTAATGGCACAACAACCCATGGAGGGCCTAGGCCGAGCTTTTCGTATCCACTCATGTTGTGCGTGTTATATTTGTACATGAATGGAAGGGACCTACAGTTTAATGCCGAATCCGAACGGCGAAGTGAAAAGCTTTTCATAGCAATTTTTACTCTTGTAGGTTTGCCATTGCCTGCCAAGAGGTGGTGCCGTGTAGAAAAATTATTTTTTCTACTTTTTTTATGATGTTGCCTGTGCCGAGATTCGAACCCCGGACACTCTGCGTAGCAGTCCAACGCACTACCACTACACCACAGCGACCACTTGAAATGCGGTCAGTAAGATTTATTTCAGTGACTTTATGTGGCATCCAAATATCCAGATTTTTGGAATAGACAGCCTTTTTTAAATCGTTCAAAGCCGTTTGGTGAGCAATATCAAGATCCGTAGCGATGTCGCGACAGCATATATGTCGGTCTTCCTCCACCTTTTCAAGAATTTCGTGCACTTTTTCAGTGCATGGTCGACCATATTTAGGTGCATCTTTTACATCAAAATTTCCGAGAGCGGAATCGATCATACCATTTTTCAACTATCCTTTCCAATAAAGTACATTCTCCATAAAGTGCAAAAATTTTGCTGTACGCTGCTTTTCGAAGAAATGAAGTAAAATGTAACGAAGATTACTCTTAGAAGATTACTCTATTGAGAGTCGGTCTCTATCTCTCACTTTCTCTCTTCTTAGCATCACTCTTTAATTTTCCAGCTCATCCTTCATAAGCATAGATTGCCTCATTCCCTTGTGAGAGAGACAAGGGATTGAGGCAGCTTACCTTCTTCTTTATCTCTTACTTTTCTTTCTCACGTCTTACAACCCGTTTCCTTTCCTGCTTTCCTCTTCTTTCCATCCATATGTCGTTCTTTCTCTTCGATCGTTTCCCCCTCTCTCCTCTGTGTATAGTCTCTTTTTCCTTTTCATAGCTACTTATATTTGCATTTGTCTAGTCCCATTTTTAACCTGTCCTTCCGGGCTAAAGTTCTCTCATAAGTTCTGCGGATGGAATACTTCATTCGTGTGATAGATAATTTAAATTATTTTATAAGTTCATAAATGAACAGATTATTAACTTTTACTTAACTTTTTATGCACTTGCTCCAAATTACATATTTCGCTCAAAGTTCATATTTACCCCCTTTTTTTAATCGAATATTTTTTATGAGCTTGAGCACATTATTTTTCTTTAATCGTGCAAGATTTAAACATAAATTAAAGTATTTATAACTTAAGCGCAATTATCCTTTTTAACTTCATCATCAAACCCACACTCAAGAGTTATACGAGTCTATTTAAAATAGTTAGTACGTATATTGTAAAACATCATATTGCACCATCACGATCGAATTCAACAAAGCCAGAAAAGATCAGCTACAATCAACCGACCTCCCTTTTTTGTAACAGCAACAGCAACAGCAACAGCAACAGCAACAGAAACAAGTGAGTGAGCAAGTACCTTTCGAAAATAAAAGTGGGTGTTGCCCACTTACAAATGCAAAAACAAAATAAAACGGAAAAGCATATTTCTGCATAACAAAGCAGACGAAATGGCTGGCAAAATGTTGTGGTTGTTGTTGTGGTTGTTGTTGTTGTTGTGGTTGTTGTTGTTGTTGTGGTGGTGGTTGTTGTTGTTGTTGTTAATAATGGTACACCATTTTACAAGAACTTCACCAAGCAACGTCCATTCGCCCACCCTCTGCTTCCCTGCTTCATTGCTTCACTGCTTCTCGAACTACTTCACTACCAGAAGAGAACAAATGCTACAAGAATAAGGCTTAAATAATTGCACATGCTACGCGCTTGTTTTGGTTTTTTATTTTCATTTTTTGCTCATTTTCTTTAACATCGTAAACATTTTTACAACCTTTTCTCATTTTATATTTTCTGTTTTGTTTTACAACAACGTGTTGCTGTTGCTGTTGCTGCTGCTGCTGTTAATAGGTATGGCTGCTTGCTTGCCTGCCCGCATGCCTGCTTGCTTCCTTGTTTGCCTGTTTGACTGCCATGTCTGATATTGCTAAATGGCTGTGAGTGGCTTCGTTTAAGCACCAATTTTATTACCCAACTTGCAATTTGCGGCCATCACCATCTCTGAGTTGCGCTGCATTGGTTGCTGTTGCTGCACTTGCATCAGCAAGGCCACAAATAAAGTTAAAAAAATTAAAGCAAAAATCTAAAAGCATTTCAGCTAAGATCCAATCAGATTGTTGCAATGTGTATTTAGCATTTGCTATATAAATTTGATGTGTAACAACAGCATATGGTAGGATGCGATCGGTGGATATGGATATGATTTTGGGAACATTAAAATGCTTCGATTGTATGCTATGGTGTGGCATTAAGTTTTCCCAGTCATTTCTTTGAATTGTTGTAAGATTTAAGTTTACTCAAGGAATCTCAAAGTATTTGTGGGAATTCACAGGGGTGCTTCAATCTTTGAAAACTTGTGTTAAAACTATAAACTATGTATATGAGTACAATATCTTTATCTGTGTGAATCACATGTATTGAAGGCGGACACTACTTGATATGGTCAAGCGGAAATAGATACGGAGGTGTTGCTTGCTATGCCATTTTAATTCCGCAGATAAATGTCCGTCTTAATTTCCGTTAAAAGGAGAAGATTCAGAAATATCTGATTTCACTTGACCTCATCCAATGGGCGCAACCTGTTTGATCGATTATCGATTGTCAAGGAAGAAGGTTACAACAGTAAGCTGCTAAAGCCTGAAGCAATTCGGCTTTGAATTTTTTGAAGTCATGTGAATGACCGCAAACGATACATTTTCGTGATATGCGATCAGGATAAGTGCAAAATATTTGAATCTTCTGCCTTATCCTTCTTTATCTCCTTTTTTCATCTGTGTGTGTCTCTCTCTCTCATATCTCTCACCTACTCTCTTTAATTCCTCTCTGTCACCCCTTCTCCCTTAACTCTCTCTCTTCTTCCAAAACTATCTCTCCTAGTCCGTCGAAAAATGTTTCTGCGCTTTTTTAAATTCGTTTTCCTCTTTTCACTCTCTTTCTTGAATAAAGGCTTGGTCTTATCTCTTTCTTCTTTTCCTCCTCCATTTCTTCTCCACTTTTAACTTCGTTTCCCTCTTTTCACCCTCTTTTTTGAAAAAATTCTTGGCCTTGTCTCTTTCTTCTTTACTGCTGTCATTTTCACCTTTCTTTATCTTCTATTTTCTTTAATCCCTATCTCTCTTCCCCTATGTTTTCTCATCTCTCTTTCTCCCATATTTAACACACTCCCATTTATTTCTCCCCCTCTCGTGTCCTTATATCCCTCTCTTCCAATCTCCTTATCACTCCCACACTTCTCCTTCCATATTTCTATCTCTCCATTTTTCAGCCTCGTACACAAACTCATTTCCTTTTCTGCCTCCCATCCCACTCTTTCTCGTTCCACCTTCTCTTCCTTTCTTTCACTCAGTCAGAAATCTCTACCTTTCCACTTTCTTGAAAAGCGTCTAGCTTTCCTCACTGTTTCACCTTTCTTTTCATCTCTCTTTACTCATTCTCTTTTACTCTTCCCTGTCTCCTTCTCTATTACCATCTACTCTCTCCCTTCAACACTCTCTCCTTCATCACTCCCTCCTTCACCACTCCCTCCTTCACCACTCCCTCCTTCACCACTCCCTCCTTCACAGATCCGTCTGCACCATTTACGTTTTCTCAATAACCTGTGATCCTAGACGGCAAATCTACTAAGGTTGCAGCGACAAGTGCATAAAAGGCAGCACTAATAGGATCTCATCTACTTATATTCATAAAAAATCCAAAGAAACTACTTTGTTTCTATAGTAAATATTTGCCTTCCAGCGAAAAAGTAATTAAAATCACCTTCATCTCTAACAAGAAAGTACAAAAAAAAAGAAACAATAATGTACGCAGCATTTGTGAAAACTCGTTAAAATCGCATCTAAATGTTCATTATCAAATCGTAAAAATTTCATTTTACTCGTAAGCTATAAAGGCTTAGCAACAAAAACAAAAAAAATATATATTTTTTGGCTGACCAAATATGCCTTCAAACGTAAACGAAAACACTGGACATGCTCCCAACTATGACCCCATACCGACCAATAAAACTAAAGATAACAATTTTATTATTACATTTTTATACGCTAATAGCACCTAAAGTTACCAAAAACAAAAACAAACAAAATAACAAATATCCAAAATTTCCGAAAACCAAATCTGGACATTCTCCACTCATAACAGCCGCTTACACCCAACAATAACAACAACAACAAAAACAATAACTACAACCACAGCCAACAACTGCAAATGAGTCTATAAAAATATTTGTTATTTTTGTTGTTGTTGATTGCTGCTGGCTGCCTGCGAATTGGTTGTTGGATATTATTATTTTTTTAATGTTGTCCCTGGGATTTACAGTGTCGTGCTTCGCCCAGGCAATTGTTTTTATGTTTGGAATTATTATCGAGGGAGCGAGACAGTGTGTATGTGTGTGTGTGCGTGAGAGAGAGGAGACTATGCGCTCTAGCGAAAAAATAAAGGCTTTAAATGTTATGAAAGAAGAGCGGTTATCAGCGCGTTATCAAGGAAAACTAATTACTGTGCTGTGCGGTCCAGGGGTCCCAATACGCTCATACGAACTGAACACATACCATACATATGTACCTATACATATCTACATACTTTACATAAATTGGTTTTTCATATTTGTATGTGCGTGTGACAATTTTCATTCGTTTTTAATTGTTTGGCAGGACCACAGCGCTTTAATAAAAGGTGAAAGGGTTACTCATTTTAATGGCTTCTTTTTTATTTGCTTTTTCTATACATACATATATATGTTTGTATGTATATATTATTGTAGTAACTGCTTATTTAATGAGGTGTCTGAGTACTCGGGTGAATTTATTTTTATGAGCCAGAAAAGCTAAAATAAAGCAAAGAAAATACTTATGATAAGCATAATGGAAAATGCCCATTGTAAAATAAAAGTAGTCATAGCATGAAAATATTTAAAACTCAAATGCGCTTTAGTTAAAATGAAGGATACATGAATACCTCGGTTCATTGTTGGAGATAAAATATTTGCGAACAAGTAGAAGTCTAGGTTCAGTTAAGGCATCAGTCATCAGAAACTGCACCACCTCTCCAAACTACTATTACTTCTTTATATAGCGTAACTACTTACATTAAATCTGAAGTTCTAGGAATAGATTACAGTTTTTTTTATCTGTTTCTAAGTCTGAATTTCAAAGTGAATTCCGGTCCAAGTTTGGTAAGTGATTCCGTCTGAATTTTAATCCAATGTTTAGTAAAATTTTTGGTTTGAGTTCAGTTCCATTTTTGGTTTGAATTTGGGTTTTCTGGTCTGAATTTATTTATAGGTATGTTTTAGGCTTATTTTAAGGGACTGTTGAGCTAATATTTGGTATGAGTTTTGACTCTTGATCGGATTTTGGAATTATATTATAGTGAGAAATTGATCAATTTTCTTTTGAATTTTTGCATGATTTGTATTCTTTATTTTGATCTGAATTATTATTAGACTTTTCAACAGGCATTCGATATGGGATATGGTGGAGATTCGTGGTCTATAATATATTTTAAATTTCTTGAAGTTATGAAACTAAATCAAATTACCTTTGAACTATTATATTGATTGTAAATTAACCGCTCTATAAAATATTATATGTAAAAATATTCATTTCGATTGAATTTTGACTGGATAACTGATTTTTTTGTTACTTACTTTACTTTACTTTTAATGTCACAACAGCCCATGGATGGCCTAGGCCGAGCTTTTCGCATCCACTCATGTTGTGCGTGTTATATTTGTACATTTATGGAAGGGACCTACAGTTTAATGCCGAATCCGAACAGCGAAGTGAAAAGCTTTTCATAGCAATTTTTACTCTTGTAGATTTGCCATTGCCTGCCGAGAGGTGGTGCCGTGTAGAAAAATTATTTTTTCTACTTTTTGATTTTGCCTGTGCCGAGATTCGAACCCGGACACTCTGCATAGCAGTCCAACGCACTACCACTACGCCACAGCGACCACTGATTGTTGTGTTAAAGCTCTTTAATATGCTTCTTTTATACAACTAATGTCGCTCATTTGCTGCAAGACTGTCATAAATCTTAACAAGAAATTCTCAGTTAATTTAGGGAATCACATAATTTGCGAGATTCCCATAAATATTTAGTTAAAACTATAAATTTGTAACCAGATACATGTGAGTATTTTTTTTTACAAAAATTATACTAATTTTTCAATTGCCTTGCACAAATCTATGCTGATCATGATATTACTATTTTTTTGATTTTTTTTACATTGCATTTTTACACCCTCTGCACTTAAATGCATACTTCATATTCATATCCTTCTCAATCACTGTCATCTTCCCATATTGCAACAATCGCAGTTACTTACACAATTCAATATTACTCATTATAACATTACCAACTACCAAACTCACAGACGCACACACAATTTGATTATTTTTTCAGTAAGCAGTTAACTTTTCCAGCAGTATGACGCTAGCAGGTTGTTACCCGCACTCGTCATCACCGATTAGCAACAAAAATCTCAACTCATCTCATAATTTTCGGCACTGTGGGTCGTCATCATCATTTACTGCAAGTATGAATACAGCACACACGCGCAAATGAAACTGCAAGTACGTGTGTCTTACCAGAGTGTAGTGGTATAGTGGTGCAGCAATCCACCCCAATCTCAGTACTGTACTCGTGTATGTAGTATGTGCTGTTGCAAGCTATAAGCGGATATTCATTATAGTAACCGCAATGAGCGGTACGCCTGCTTTTGGGCATGCATTCTCCGTTCACAGTCCATCATTTTTTTCTTTCCCTTCTACTTTGTATGCGAGGCGTTGCGGCAGCGCACTCGTTTTGGCATTGCACGCGTCAACGCTTATTTAAAGTTTTAGCACCCTCTTCTTATTTAGCTTCAAGTTCTTCACTTTTATTTTCTATTCAGCGGATTTTCAAGCTTACACTTTACATATGTCATTGATATCCCCGTGGGAGTGTGTTTCCTAAATTGTGTATATCAAAAATAGATCGTCTTGTTTTTCTTATACAAGCATTTGCTAGTAACAGTGGGGCAAATAAATAAATAAAACATCAAGTTTTCTTCTCTGTGTCATTGAAGTTTGGTTGTAAAAAGAGATTAGAAGCGAAAAATGTTGTCCGAATGGTAAATAGAAACTCAAATCTTATTTATAATGAAATAAAAAATATGAATCTTTTATCGCTTAATGCCTACAATGCCTGCTTATTATAACAAGACACCATATCTATAGTCTCGTAGACCCTAGTCAAGGCCACGACGAACACCATGAGCTATTGTGCCTGTGCCATTAAAATAGAAAAAAGAAGAAGACCCTAGTCAATCCACGACATTCGGTGTTCTTTAGTTTTTTTTGTTTCATTTAACAACATTATCAAACCATAGAGCTACTATAACATATTAAGAATCTGATTCATTTCTCTGTCCCACTGTACAACAGAAATAAAGCGCATTCAAGCGACCATTATAAATAAATAGACAAGCATTCATGGCTACAAAAGAGGGTGGATTGCCGTGATTACCCTGAAGAGCAAACAAACAAAAAAAAAAGTTTATAGAGAAATATTTATGAATGTAACTTTGCAACTACTGTATGCTTCCTTAGCAACGCAACGAAGAAAAACTCAAAAAGTGCGAAAAGTCATTGAATTAATCCCTGATGGTGTAAATAATATGATTAACACAAAAAGTGTGTGAAAGGTAAAGTAGCCAATGCCGCTGAGAATCGGTGTGAGGTGAAGTCACGGACGCCGAACGCCGAGCGAGAGACGACACTATGTGGCTTTTGTAATGCGATTGCAAGGCTATGCTGCACCATGCAATGATGTTAAAGGATGTAAAAGGATTTAGAGCACAATATACCATATACGAGAAGGCATAAAGTATTGTTTACCAAATCATAAATCATGCATGTTTAGCGAGAAAGTTTCAGTTTAGGGCGCGATGGCGGCCGCAGTGGTGGACATGCTGCAATTTGCCCTGTAAATCTTTAAATCTTTGTGCGAATATTTTTGTGTGGCATTTTTAAAATTCGTTTTACATTCTGAAAATCGTTGCTGGTAAAATCATTATTTTAAACGAATATTTAACATTGGCATTACATTTAGTAAATAAGCATTTACTATTAGCAACTGCTAGAACTCGTTTTATGACTGGCACCATGTTAAATGTGCTACATCAATGTTACTTGCCGCTTTTGCAACATTGTCCCATTAAAATGTCTTTAACTTGTGCCTTATGCCAATCATTGAATTGGAAATAATTTTATTAACTTATGGCTTTTTCGTTCGAACTTTTGCTCTCCACCACCCTGGTTTGCTTGATTTTGTGTGCTTCGTAGTAAACAGCCTGAGAAATATCATCAATGATGTCGAATCTATTGTAGCAGCAGCAGCAGCAGCAGCAGCAGTGAAGCACCATCAGCTATGAGTTGCCAAAATGCACAAAATAATCGCATTAAAAATGAAATGACTCTATGACTGACTGCCTTTGTGACTTATGATTATACATGAGCATTCACAGTGTTTTCCAGCTCCACTTCTACCCCTGAATGGTAGTATGTTTAGGTGTTTTTATTGCTTTGTTTTTATGATGCTGTGCTTGTTAGTGTGTGCTGTTTTTGTTTGAACTACTTATGAGCATTAGCATTAAGTTGAGCAGGTCGCTTTCATCTTTTCATTTACTTCATGCTCTCGCGTAAATTTTTTCTTTGTGTATGATTACTTAGAGCTAAATATCATACAGTAAATACCTACACTTGGAGTAAAAGTTCTGTAAGAGGGAATTGAACTTAATCTAACCAAAATTAAGTAACATTCTGAATAGATTGGATTAACGAAAAAGACGAATCTTAAGGTAGAGAATATCGCAAATAGGCAAGCAAGTACTTGGACGACATGTTGTCCCTTGGAATTGTTTTTGTAATCTACTACAGGGAACGATAAAAAAAAATGACTAGTTATAATATCTTTAAAACTATCACGCCTCCGCTCCAACGTTTCCGTCAACTCTTCATAATTTCTCATGGGAACTACAGAGTTTCTTAAATCATTGATCTTAATTCGGTTCATAATTTTATAGCAGCCACAGAGAAAATGGAAGATTTATTGCTGTGCACCTGAGTGCGAGTAGCAACGAAAGTAAGAGCGAAAGAGCGATTTCATTGATTAATTGAGGTCATACAAAAATTTTGTCATATAATATAACCTAAACAGAATAAGCAGATCGACTGTATCTGTCAAATCTAAAAACTAATGTTTTCTTAGGTGCTGGATATTTTGGTGTTCGCTGTTCGACGAACACATCATATTTTTCTCTCGTGCTGGGTGTAGTGGTTTTTGTAATACTATATTGTTCGCAACGGCAATACTAAATGATATACCAAAAAACTTTAAATGATTTTAGCATTGTGATTAGCTTGACCTCTTTCATGCTAAAAAGCCTAGAACGAATGGTAGAGAAGTACATTCGGGCAAAGGTACTGCCAGTGTGTCCTCTCAGTAATAACCAACATGCCTACCAGGGAGGAAAATCCTGCGAATCAGCGCTGCATGATCTTGTAAGCAAGATAGAAGTAGGACTGGAAGCGGACAAGTACACTCAGGGGGTCTTTGAGAATATTGACAACGCTACCTTTGACTCTATGTGCTCAGCTGCCAGAAGGCATGGAGTGAGTTAAAACTTAAATAGATGGATCTACTCTATGCTCTCCGAGAGACTGCTGACCGTTGATGAGGGCGACGATTCGGTCACGGCGGAGGTTAGACAGGGCTGCCTCAAAGGGGGTGTTCTCTCTCCTCTGCTGTGGTGCTTCGTCGTTGACTCATTACTAACGGAAATGCAAGATCTCGGATTTCACGCCCAAGCGTATGCGGACGACGTCTGTGAACGTGATGTGAATCTGGTAAATCCTTACGGATGGTCTGTATTAAAATGCAGAAAATCCTGGACAAAATCGATGAGTGGTGCACTGGTCAGGGTCTTTCTGTCAATCCTAGTAAACGACTCTTATTCTATTTACTAGGAAGCGGAAGCTGGAGTGTTTAAAACTACCAGTACTGAAAGGAGTGACCCTCAATCTTGCCATGGAAGTGAAATATCTGGGTGTAACCCTAGATCGAAAACTAACATGGAAGACGCACGTCTTAACGAAGCTAGATCGCGAATTGAAGGTTTTCCACCAATGTCGCCGAGCTTTTGGTAGGACCTGGGGCCTGAGACCTACTGTGGTCCTTTGGATATACACAGCACTAATCAGACCGATAACCACATATGCTTCGGTGGTTTGGTGGCGCCGAACTATGGTTAAATCCTCAGTCTTGACGCTGAACAGGCTACAAAGAAGCGTATGCATTAGCATAACGGGCGCCATGAGTACCACTTCTGGTGACGCCCTTAACGCCATGCTTGACTTGCTCCCACTGGACATACAGATCCAACAAGAAGCGATGAAGGCGACATGTCGGCTATACTCTTATTGTATTGGCTCGATAACAGAACTTCGGTTCATGGAGAAATCTTCAAGAGGTTGTCAGAGCAATATCCATTACTACTGGCCCCGAAAGATTGCCTCATACCCGTGGTTACTTTCGGAAGAAAATATGAAGTTAGCTTTCCGAAGCGTGGTGTGGAGAATCTTCCAGACAGAAGTTTTCGCTATCTTTAAAGTAGCGGAATGGATAATTGAAAGAAAATGGCGCGGAAAACGTACAGCTGTCTGTAGTTACAGTCAGGCTGCACTTAAGGCTCTGGAGAACGCGAGAATTACTTCAAAGTTTGTCCAAGAGTGTAGGAGGAAACTTAGATCAGTCGTAAGACTGAATCAGCTCCATTTTATTTGGGTTCCTGGGCACTGTGGAGTTCCTGGGAATGAGAAAGCCGACGAGTTGGCCAACTGTGGATCAAAGAACATGCCTTTAGGACCAGAGCCAATAGTCGGGACCAGTTTGGCAGGTGTTTTATTGGAAGGTGTTTTATTCGAACCACGGTGGAGGATCACGCAGAAGGGGACGTCCTAATCTCCGTTGGAAAGACCAGGTGCAGGGCAACCTGACTGCACTTGGCCTTATCAACTGGCGCCAGCGCGCGCATAGCAGACGTGACTGGCGAAGCTTTGTGGAGGCGGCCAAGACCGATCATCGGTTGTAGCGCCAGCTAAGTAAGTAAGTAAGTAAGTTTGGTATGCTAATGATTTTTTATTTTCTTATTTTTTCGTAATTTAACTGGACGCTGGTCCAGTCTAAACATCTGTAAAACGGTTTTTGTTTTGTGATTTGTCCAAACAGGAAGGCAGCAGAATTCCTTCTTAAATTAGGAAGGAAGGACCTGCGCCGGATGGCGGGACTCATCACAGGACATAATCAATGAGGCCAACATATGACAACCATCGGCATCACCGAGGACCCGAACTGCACATCTTGTCTGGAGGAGGTGGACAGCACAGAGCATTTTCTCTGCACATGTCCCGACTTTGCAAGAACGAGATGGCGCATTTTGGGTTTTGATGTCATAGGAATGGACAAAGTTCACTCCTTCCCCTTCTGCGATCTTCTGAGATTTGTGAGAGAATCCGGAAAATTTGCGGAAGAGAACGTAGTCCCCCTATAACCCCTTTTTCAACTTTTTCTATCATTTTCTCTAACCCCTTACTTACTGTCACCCCTTCTTATTTTCCCAGGCCTTAAGTACAATGGGCTACATAGCCTGAGTGCTTGAGGAACTGTCCTGCACTCGTAGGTCAGGTTCTCGGCCTTCTTCACATCCATCCATCATTGTGGAGAGTGCAATTAATAATATAATTGAAAAATTATGAAAATAACATGATTTTTCTTCAATAGTTTTATGAATAATATATTTAATATTCATGATGTACAGGTTTGCATGCTTTCCTTATATTTTACATACATTTTTGTTCTTTTTTTGTAGAACAACTCAGTGACACCCTGAATACTCGTCGTGAGTCGTGAATATTCGGTGTGAGAGTGAGTAAAAGCACTTTTTTCGTGTTCGGGCAACAACAATTGTATGGTGTTCGCCGAGTAAAATTTGAATATAACCACAGCCTTATGGAGACTAACGATCTAGTTGCGACTCTGCAACGCTGTCGTAGAATTAGATCAATTTCTAGTTTAACACACGACCGATTGAAAGTTAAACAAATTTCAACTCTCAAATAATTAAATTTTACTTATTAATAACATTTTATCTTGAAAATAAATAAACTATTGTAATTAAATTTATGTTTTCCACAAGGCAAGTTTTCATGAAAGAAAGTTTAGTTTGTGGGCGAGAGAAGAAAGACAAGCGGGGACGGGTACAAACTTGCTCGAACCTGCAAGTTTTCTGTTGTGCTGCCCATTTTTTGAAATTTCTTTTATTCTCATTTGTCAATTTAAGTTGGCTGCGCATTGTGCAACTTATGAGGAAAAATACAAATTTGTCAAATGAAAACAGATTTTAAGAGTGAGTTTTTTTAAATAAAAAAGAAAATTCGGAAATTAATAATTCATTCATAATTTCAATGTTATTTAATTTTAAGATAACTTTTATTTTAAGCAGCAGTATTTCACAAAATTTATTTGTTATTTCACAACAAGAATGTCTTGCTGCGTGGAAAAGCAAGTGACAAGATCAAAAGTGAACTAGAAAAGTGCTTTCAAGAAAACTTGCCGTGTGGAAAAAAGGACTTAGCGCTACAAAAAAAATGGGTGCAACATGTGAAGAATAAAACTAAAGACAGTTTGTGATGTGGCATTTGTCTTCCAGGCGAAGACGACAGAAGCACGTATTTCAAGCCGTTATCGCACCAAAGCAATACTTGTTAGACGTCGCCACAACTTCATTAATTTTAAATTAGTCCAAATAATTTCAGAAGTACGTTCTGACAACAACGGAGTATGGCACGTCCCATAAGCGTATCCGAACCATATTTTCAAGTTCGGTATGTTTTAAGAAGATTCCACATGAAAGTTACTAAAACAGCTTTTAGTCTTAAGTTTCAAAAGAATTTAATATTTGTGGGGCGGCAAAACATATTATGCTCTACCTTCCAGATGCTGCTATAACGTGATTTTACTAAAACACTGTTTTTTTCAGTGGAATATTGTCTTGCCTTTTCCTCAACTACAGTACATATAATGTCTAATGACACTGGATGCTTATGAAAATTTATGACTTTGTCGTCAAAATTTTCTTATGGTTTGTTTGAAGGTTTGTATTTCGATGCAAAAGCGTCGTCAAGCGTGCAAAAAGGCATTAAATGAATTTCATACATACTAATATGTACATAATTAATAATTTTCCCGGCAAGTGTGTGTTAATAAAAGATAATAAATATATAGGAGGAAATGTTTTTTTCTATTAATATATATTAAAAGAATATTAGTCAATAAGGAACTTTTATAACACAAACATACATACATACATACATACATACTCGTACATATGAATGTATGTTCAACCTACACATATGTTTTCTATATCGTATTGCATATAAATTTCTGCCAATAACTTTATACATCAATTTTATAAGGACGCCCTCGTGCCAGCTTAAATGAAAAAGTTAAGCATTCTTCAATTCTTTCCTCCCCGATTCCCAAACGCACTGTAAATCGCTTATAGCTGCTAATAATTTCACACAATTCACACAATAATTACGAGAATCGAAAAATCGTTAAATAATAATAATAAAAAAATGGAATTGTATTTTATTTTGTATTATTTGTAAGAAAATCGCATTCATGACAGACCGCGTGCGAGCATTAATAATAATAATGTGCATCACACTTTTTATTTTATAAAGTGTAAAAAAGCGTTTTTCACTTTATTTTTTTTTAAATCTTTTGGTATTGATGGTTTGGTTTTGCGTTTTCACATTCGATAAAATCGCATAATCATAAATTTACACTTAGTGCAGCCTCTGCGGCACCGCCTCCCAATTGCCCGAGCACAACGCGAGTTCGCACACAAATTTACAGTGCCATTGCAAAAACGATAAAAAAAATAACAGAAAGCGAATCGACAACTATAAAGCGCACTAGCAACGAGAGTGAAACATATGCAGCAGCAAGCACAGCAGCAGGAGCACTATCAGCGATAGCAGCAGGAAGGAGGAAACACAGAGACACCACAAATTGTATGAATTGGAATGGATGAACCAATATATTGTTGGATACTGCTGGGTAATGGGTATGGGGACAGATGGACATTGGCGACCACAACGACGACGACGACGGTGCGCACATGAACGAGTGGCAGTAGATGAAATGCAATATTGATACAAATTGAGAGGTTGCACTGTGTGAAGAGGGCATCAAATGTTGGATTATATTGGAGAGTTTCTGCGGTTTTGTGAACCCTTTCCTATTAATTTTTTTTACATCCTCAATAAGCATTTACTGAACTAGAAAGGTTTGAAAAGGATTGAACTTATTCTGGGTTCGAATTACTTGGAACAAGTTTTGATGATGCTGATGAGGTTATATACGGCTCATAATGAGAAGAGTTTGGATGAGGATTGGTTCCAGTTCCAGATGCAGCCGGTGGCATTCTATTCAATTATTGTATTGAATAGAGCATTGTATTTCCAAGCTAGTATGTTCTCCTATTCACGTCAGAAGTGAATATTGTAGAGTTTGTTAGTTTACTTTCTTTACTTTTAATGGCACAACAGCCCATGGAGGGGCTCGGCCGAGCTTTTCGCATCCACTCATGTTGTGCGTGTTATATTTGTACATGAATGGAAGGGACCTACAGTTTAATGCCGAATCCGAACGGCGAAGTGAAAAGCTTGCCATAGCAATTTATACTCTTGTAGGTTTGCCATTGCCTGCCAAGAGGTGTGCCGTATAGAAAAATTATTTTTGTTTTAGCAGTCCAACGCATTACCACTACGCCACAGCGACCACAAAAACTCTAGAGTTTGTTGAAATTAATTTGAAATGAATGAAATCGTAGCAAAAGTAAGTTACGGTTGAAACAGGGTTATGTGGAAGAGAATAAGTTTAGTTTAAGAATGAAAGATGCGGCTTGTTACAAAAAATATGCTTATAATTCCGAAGCCCGATTCAACTATAAGATATCCCGTAAGTTGATGAGATAGCGACAGTCGAATACAATTAATATTAAAGCCCGAATGACCTTTGAGGATGCGGTCATTGATGTCAATGCTAAACAATGAATGGATGTGATTGATTCGCATTTGCTGATATTAAAATAAATTATTTTAAAACACTTCAATTAGTACGCTCTCTGGTTCAACTCCGCCACTACTTAGTAAACTAAAATTAAGCTCATCATATTCAAATTAGAAGAATTATTCTTAGTTTATCGACTGGGAGATATAAAATTTTTGTGTCAAGAAATTTCAATTGAACATATTGTGCAACAACAAAAAACTCTAAACAGAAAAGAGTTGTATTAATTTTCAAGCGATTCCACATGCGAATAAAATGGAAATGACCAAAGGCAGCCAACACCGACAGCCAGCAAAACTAAACTTTTGGCTCAAAGTGGCCAAAGCGTGAAAAATGTGAACGATTGGTAAATTGTGGTCGTTGTTATTGCTTTCTTGTTACTGATGCATGTTTTTGTTGCTTTTAAAACTTGGGAACTTTGTGACCGTTTTACAGTGTATTGAACAATGAATATGAGTATTTAAAGAATGTACCGCGAATGCATTGGCAGCAAAACAAAAACAAAATTTATATATTTGAAGCGTTCTTCTTTTTTACAAATCGTTGAAATATTTTTCATTATTTTTTGTTTTTGGCTTTTGTTAAACCGCGGCGCGCGATTTACTTTAAAACGTTGCGCAAGCGATACATTTGTGATACATTGCAGGCGGGCGTGTGATACAACGCACGCCCCCAACAATCGCTTACAAATTGCCAGATGCAATTTTTTTGCGGTGACTGTTGTTGTTGTTGTTAATGTTGCTGTTGTGTTGCAATTCACGGCATCATCAATACTTATACATACTGTTATGTAGAGATAGGTGACCTGAGTATGCATGGATTTGATTCGATAAATTGCCAAAAGGTGTGAAGTTATTTAATTTCAGAGCAGCAGAAGCGGCAAAACAATACAAAAGAAAGAACAACATCAGCAACACCACCAAAAATAAAAAATATTGTATGGTTTTTTGCAATTTTTTAATAAAATTTTGATATTAAATAAAAGTTAATAACTTTTCAACTAATAAATTGTTTAGGTTAAATAGTTTACTAAATGTTCATAAAATATACAAATTAAATTTATTTACATTTTATTACCTAAAAACAAATAAACAAATAATTACCTCACGCTTTTCATGGCATGTTAACTTCAAAGAAGTTCTACCTAAAAATATTACTTAGCTACAACTTTCCCTAGTTCCCTTTTGCACACGGCAAGTTTTCTTGGGACAAGTTTCCAATTCCCTTTTGGTCTTGCCAGTTGCTCTGCCATAAAGCAAGATTTCTTGATCAATTCTGCTCTTACTTTGACTGAAATGTCAAAGAACGAACAACACAAAAGAAACTTACCGGTTCGAGCAAGTCTGGCGCCTACAAACTCAACAACTTGCTTTCAAGAAAACTTAAGACAGTAAAAAGAAATTCGTCACCGTTTTTTAGTTAAAGGCTAAAACTGAATTTAGCACTTAATTCGATTGTAGGCTTTAATGCCTAGACCCTCTAGTCGTGTTTTTGAGCATCGCAGATTTGAAAGCGATGTGTTTTATGATATTAAGTAGCTGCAACTTTGGTTTTTCAGGAGAAAAGTCATAAGTATTTTTTGTCGACTAGTAAAGACTTTTTTGGTGAAAGTTGCTGCTACCGGCGCTAACTACATATTATTTTATTATTGGCCAAATCCAGACAGATTTTCGTAACTCATTCGTTTGTAAGTAAATGAATACTTAAATGAATACTGTTTAAAGGCAGTCTATTAAACTATTCTCATTTATAACTATTTATTATCTACGTATTGTATTCATTTCCATACGTACTTATTTTCAGTTGATAGTAGCATATGAGTCTACATACCATATATAGATTTAAAATTTCTATTATAATTGAATTCGTCTCCATCTCATTCTCTCGTTTTCCCCCACTACAACGATTTGAAGCGTATCCTAATCATTCCATCGGATTTCGATAACTGACGCAAAATGCCAAGCTTCATAATTAATTTCCATTGCATATTTGCTATTTGCATATTTCTCATTTAATCAAAATTTTGATTTCCAAATTTCCAATTCAATTTGCAACAGTAAATGACAACAACAATAACAGCAACAAACAACGACAGCAGCAAACAACGACAGCAATTTCCCTCAGTACATGCAGCGTGCATGTTGTTGCAACATTATAAATAAATCAAAATACAATTTCTCAGAAATTGTGATTTCATATCAAAATCTACTACTCTCCTCCTCAACGACTCTCGCACAAAGACTTAAATATACGTATGTGTTGTTGTTGTTGTTGCTGTTGCATGGACACATTCATTTGGGAGACACATACACACAACTAGGCATGGTTTGGACATGGACATGAACAGAAACATAACATGACCGAGCGACAATTTGGCCATGCCAGGGCCAGGCACTGAGGCAGACAGTAAAGCAAGGTGGCTGTGGCTATGTGGCTATGTGTCGATGTGTCTATGGCGTGGTAGTGGCGTGTATATCCTGTGCAATTATTTTTCAGTTTCAAAATAAAATTCGTAGTTTCAAATCTTGTAAATTGTAAATGTGTATCTTCAATGTAACTATAGCAAAAATACATACGAGTATACTATATATAGGAAAATATTCTTGTTACAGTGGTTGCTGTTACTGCAAAGACGTACTATACGACACAAGTACAATGTACATTTGTAAGAGTAAATATATACATATGTAGGTATGTACAACATGTGTGCCAAGCTTATGCCAAGTTGCTGCAACAAAATCATATGCAGCTCGTGTTCGTGTATGTGCAAACGAGTTGAGGCATAAAGCTTAGCCATGAACGCCAAGCTAAATTGTAATTACACTATGTAACAGATACATAATAATTTGGTTATAGGTGAGAAGCGAAATTCTTTGTTCAGGAATTGTGTGACTCTCATTACAATCGGGCTGTTGTTGTGATTAAATGGATTAGGTAGAAGATAGTGAGGGCAAATTCTTAAAAAAAACCTGTTTTTTAAATCAGACCTTAAATATAAAATCATCAGAATGTACCTTAATGGGTTGGTGAGAGTAAGGAGCAATAATAAGTTCTAAGTTCGAGCAATTTGATCGTTCTAGATGTTGCTTTTGGTGGTCGTAATGGCGTAGTAGGTAGTGCGCTGGCTTGCTAAGCAGAGTGTCCTGTTTTTCTACATGGCTCCACCTCTTGGTAGGCAATGGCAAACATACGAGAGAAATAATTGCTTAAGAAAAGCTTTTCAAATCCATGTAGGATTCGGCCATTTATGCAACATAATTGCAGGCGAAAAGCTCGAGAGCCTAGGGCCAAGGCTCCATGGGATGTTGAAAGGAAGCTTTTACTTCAACGAAAAGTTCTGCATATACCATCTTAATTTCTCTTCTAAATATATAAAATCTAAGAGAGGTCATTTCCTCTTTTATCTTTTCCCTACGTGTAACCATGGTAAGTATGTATACTAAAATAAATGTGTTAAAAGGACGGCACATAAATTTGTTGTACAGTGCTGTTTTGCATATGATTAGCAAGTGAAGTGAAAGGAAGTAAAGCGATTGAAGGAGTGTAGCAGTAAAAAGGGGAAAGTAGGGTGTGGCACTTAGTTGGCTGACCGATGGACGAGCGCTTGGTCAAAATTGCACGCTTCACATATGCCTGCCCCAAAATAGCGTAAGCTAAATAAAAATTACGCAACTTATTAGCAAAAATTTCAAATATTGCGATTACGTTGGTGTATACTTAATATTTATGCAATCATACATATCCATGTAATGAAGAATCAAGTATGCAACTTTATTTATTTATGTAGGTATGTATGTACATATAAGGATAAAGATATTTCGTATATTTCAACAAAAGTTCAAATAATAAAAGTAAAATGGATGCTTTTTTTTTTGTTTTTTTTTAAAAACTAAGAATGACAAAACATTTTTGTGGGCAACATTGTAACAAAGTAATCTTCAAAGTGTATGAAAAAATAAACAAAACAATAACTAAATAAAAATATAAAGAGAGAAAGATAATTTCATCTTGTTTGTGAATGTCAACAATAAAAGAAAACTACAAAAATAAGGAAAATTGCAAAAGTCAAACCAGAAAAAAAGTGTATACCATAAATCTCAAAAGTTCTCCGAGGATTGCTTCTTCACACACACACACACACACACAGAGACACACGAAAATCGCATACGTCAGATACAATTTTTTTGTTGTTTTTTTGGACAAACAGGACATCACAAATGGAAAGCTTTTACATACCTACATACATACAAACACACACGCAAAAGTACGTACGTACATTTATAAAAAGAAAATTACACAAATAGAGAAACGCGCACACAAACATACAACACTCATGAAAATGAGTAAAATAAAATGAAAATCGTAAAATAAAATGTTGCAAAATAATGTCAAAGCACAAGGAAACAAATAAAAATAAAAACATTTACTCGTATCAGCAAAAATCTACGGAAGACGGAGCAGCGCATACCAACGCAGCCATTCTCCCTCCTTCAGGCTTATATGTATGATGGAGATTGGTGGTGGACAGAAACTGAATTATGGGACAAAACTGTACAATAGCAATATATGGCACATACAATTATTTAAGAAAATCTTTATTTCATGTTTCAGAAAATAAAATTATTTAAATTTTCCATGCCCTTTTACAAATAAATTTATCGTTTACAGTGGCGGATGTAGGAACTGGGGGTTGGGAAGGCTGAAAATCAGTCTGAAATCCTGATCAATATCCAGACCAAATGCAGAACAAAATTCAAACCAATATCAGACACCAAGCCGACCAAAAATCTAGCCGATTTCATATAAAAAATTCGGAAAAAAAAACAGACTAAAATAGTGAACAAAAACCAGACTGACAATTAGATCAAAAGTTTACCAAAAATCAAGTAAAACCAACACGAAAAAGGACTAAATTTTGATCAAAATTTATGTATAAAACGTACCATAAGTCAGACCAAAATTCAAACCGATATTCAAATTAAAGTGAATCCAAATTCAGACTAGAATAGATAAAAACTTAAACCGAATTCAAACCAAATTCAGACCAAAAATCAGATAAAAAATCTATTCAAATAATTGGCTAAAGCTCAGACTAAAATCATGAATTAAAATCGTGTTGAAAGTCAAACAAAAATTGAAAGTGAATATGATAAACAATAGCTCTATACATATATTGTATTTTAAATGGATTTACAAATACAAATACAAATATTTTTAATAGCCCTTGCCTTATTTAAATTATCTTCCTGACTTTGCTTTCAACAATGGGCAATAGCAGAAAGGGAAGTTAACCAGAAATAGGTAGCGGGTCACTTTTATTAACATATCGTTACCTTAATTTAAAAAGGCCCTAACTACCTTTTTTTCACTATTGGATCTTACGGTCTAATCAAAATTGCAAACAATTTTATTTTGAAAAAAAAAATATTCGAGTTAGGGCCTTTCTAGTTTAAGGAGACAATATATATAGAGCAGGGACACAAGCCGGCTCTGAACCAAACCAATTTTGAACCGAACCATCCGCACTTTGAATTACTTGAACCAAACCATGCATCAAACCTTTTTTTTTTCATTTGAACCAAACGAAAACCTTTCCAGTCTTCAATAAAAAAATATTTTCATAATTACTTTGCAGCACTATTTTCTTACATGTGCTACTAGATTGTCGCCGCAAAGGTTCTATGTTCAATTCCCTACAATCCAATCCCGAAAAATGGATGTATCGATATGAAACTTTATCCATAAGTTTGTTGGATGGTAGTAGGGATGTTATTACTTGCAAATAAAATTGCCACGCCCATTCACTCTATAAGGGCATTATATTTAGGGCTGTAAAATTTGTTATATGGTAAGATATCGACGAAAGACATTCATTTAGAAATATGAATAAAATGCTAAAATACAACAATTAAAAAACAAAATATTTGCTTCTAATTAAGTTAAATGATTCTTAGAAGATATTTTGATTGTCTAATTCCAAATTGTCAATTATATTAATATATGTATGATGGGTTTAAAGATATGTCATATTCTTCGTCTTTACTCTCAGTATCGTCGTAGTCTGTTTGCTCTTCAACACTTTTCGATAAAGTTTTGTCATTGGATGATAAAAATTCAATAAGCTCTGGCAAAAGTTGTAAGTTTTTACGTTGTTTTATATGCTTATTTAGGCAAAGGCTAGAAACAAGAGGATCAGATGTATCCAAAGCTCTGCTAAAAACATCTGTAAGGCTATGAATTAAGCTATTTTTTCTTGCGTGTTTTGCAATCTATCAGCTTTATAATTTTTGTATCGGAATTCGGCTGCATCACCTCCAAAGCAACCAACTGCAGATATTATGTTTTCAATTATCTGCTTTGAATGCAAAAAGGACCTATGAACTGTCGCAGCCATCGGTAATCACGAATACTTTTATTAAACAATTCAGCTGTTTCCAAGAAAAATATCTCATAATTTTCCAAATATAAAGGAACCTGACAAAATAAGTAGATTAGCAAAATTTTTAAATTAAATAGGAGATATTTGGCTACGCCTGTAATTGCACATGGTCTTTAAATGCTCGTCGGGCAGTGTTCCCGTCGTTTGGGCTGCCAAAACCAACGTGGTTGCTGCACGAACTGTAAATCGGTTTTATCACCCTTTTTTTTAGATAGTTCTGCTGCATCTCGCCTTTTTGTCCGACCGAATTGCTTGCAAAACTGTAATTGAGGTCATTCATCTTTCGATGTGGTAGGAGTGGGCGGAAAATCTGTTTTTTCTGTCATTGTACAATTTTAAAGCCAGGCATCATTTTGCGTCCAAGATTTGACAAAGTTTTCTAGTTTTTTCTTACTTTACTTTTAATGGCAAAACAGCCCATGGAAGGCCTAGGCCGAGCTTTTCGCTTCCACTCATGTTGTGCGTGTTACATTTGTACATGAATGGAAGGGACCTACAGTTTAATGCCGAATTCGAACGGCGAAGTGAAATGCCTTTCATAGGCAATTTTTACTCTTGTAGGTTTGCCATTGCCGGCCAAGAGGTGTGCCGTGTAGAAAAATTATTTTTTCTACTTTTTGATTTTGCCTGTGCCGAGATTCGAACCCCAGACATTCTGCGCAGCAGTAGTGGGCCAACGAACTACCACTACGCCACACCGACCACTTACAAAAATATATTTATTGAATGTGTGGCAAACATTAGCTGCAGCAATATTTTGAAGCAAGTGGTTGTAGACAGAAGTTTTTTTTTTTTTGCTTTCTTGTATTCATAAACAAGTCACAATTTGGAATTCAGTAGTTTTCTAAGAAAAGATATTGAAAAAAATTTCGTAAAAAAATGCAGAGTGATACGCGGTATTCTAACACATTACTGAATACTTTAAATAGTCCTGATGATTCCATTTTTTTCCATCCTACACTGCAATTGCACCATTTCACTTTAAGGTCTCTTCAAAAATATATATATTTTATCACAACTAATAAATTCACCAAACTTTTTTAATTGGTGATCTCTATTTGTTTCCAATTTTTAGTTTTTTTTTTTATCATAATTTTATTTTAAAATAAACTTACTTAAACTTCACACACAATTTATTACTCTGAAATATATGATAATTTCTAACTTATTGAGAAACAACATATTTAACAATTGCTCGAGTAACGGTAAAACACTTTACCCTTTTTTGCCGTTTGTATTGACTGAAAAAACTGTATTGAAAAAAAATCATTTCGGCTTGTTGAAAATTTAATTTTGGCCAGAAAATTGGGTAATTTTGCAGGTTTCTGCACCAAACCACTTTTGAACCGAACCAGCAGTTTGAAGGTGCGGCAGAGCCGGTTTTTGAACTTACCCAATGGTTCAGGTGACCGTCAACGGCTGAACCGAACCATGCTGCAAAATTGCATTGGTTCACATCCCTGATATAGTTGTATTTTTATTGTATTGTTTCTGGGAATTAACATAACCAGTCGCGTTTTCCTTACGTTCAAGATTTCCATATTAATCGATTTATTAGATAAAAAACGAAGTGAATGTTACCGTTAATTTTCGAAGCATTTACTCGAATTTCGCCCGTAACGAAGTCGTTTACTGACAATTCTGCTCCTAGTAAACGTTCATTATGTTATAGTGAAAAATCGCTGAACAAAATTTTTAAATAAAAAATAACAAAAACGAGTAGCTAAAATTTTTCTAATTTATTTTGTATTTGAAAAAGAATCTAATTTCAAAGGTTAATGTGAATGTGTGGAAAATAAATGTGATAAATGTGCAGTAATCTCAATATATGTACTTTAATCACTTTGATAAACAATTTAAAGAGAATTAGAAAAATAAATATTTATATGTGCTATTCAAAACGCAACTAGTGATGACTGACCAAACTCTAAACTTCCGAGTCATCTTCCTCATCCAAACGTTGTGGACGACGACGGCCAGTAGCAACGGCCTGATTTCTTATTCGTCGAAAGCGCGATAAACACCAAGCGAAGCACTGCTCCTCGCGCACTATTTGATAGAATTGCATCAGCAAAATGATTAAAACCAACAGAAGAGTAACAACAGCAAAAATGTCTTTCATTGTCCAATAAGGATGAATGCCAGTGATGCCAATCTTTTTTATTTGAACAGCCGAAGTGGGCGCCTCATTCAAATTGTCTGCAAGTTCATTGTATGAGGTGGCCGCATAACGATGATGCGTAGCTTTTGTTGATAAAGGCGAAGGGGATGATGATTCCAGCGCCGCTGTAGTATCATGTAAATTCGAAGAAGGGAAACGCACTGGGAGCTGAATGCTGTGATCTCTCAGGAATGCAATCATTTTACGCATATAACGAAATTCCCATTCATTATCGAACATGCCCAGCTCTTTGAGGAACTCATGGGAATTAAAGAATATTTCATATTCGAAGGCGTGCAGGCGATTACCTTCAATGTAGAATTTCTCCAGATTGAAGAGTGGCTCGAAGATGTATACATCAAGACGAAGCAGATGATTGAATGCCAAATCCAAGTGCGTGAGTTTCTGTAGCTGTAAAAAGTTATCGGCACTTAAGTTCTGCAGTTGGTTTGAAGCTAAATTTAAATTGACTAAACTTGGCAGTGGCAGGTAGAGTGGTGAATTAGAGGTGCTCAGCGACTTCAATTGGTTGCGTGCCACATCGAGGCGCTGCAAATTCAACATGCCCACAAAATCATCCAGTGTTTCCAACTGATTTCCGTGCACTTCCACTTCGCGCACCGATAACTTATCGCCGATATTGATGCGCGTCAGCTGGTTGTTGCCCGCGTGCATTTTCACCACGCCGCCACTGATGAGACAACGCTTAAGCTTACTGTTCTGCAACAGCAGCGTATCCACCGACTGTACGCTCAGCTCATCCAACACACTGCCGCTCAGATCAAGCAAGTGTAGGCGCGGCAGATGCTCCAGTGAATTGGGCTCAAAAACACTGAACTCGTTATCGCTTAGCAGCACAGTTTGAAGCTTCACGTTAGCGGCAAATGTTCGTGAATCGATCTTTTCAATTTCATTACTACTCAAATCGATGTGCTCCAAATTGATAAGATCTTCGAAGAGCCTATCAGGCAATCGGCGTATCTGGTTCTCCTGCATGTCCAGGTACTTGAGATTTGTTAGACCGTAGAACGCAGTCTCATGCACCATATGTATGGTATTGTGGCCAAGTTGAAGCACTTCCAAGGAGAATGCTGCCGCAAACACTTTCTCCGGCACATCGGACAGACGATTCTTCTGCAGCACTAGCTTCCGCAGCTGATGTCCCTGCTTGAAATCGTAAGCATTGAGGCGATTCAACTTACAGTTGTGCATGAAGAAACTGCGCAAATTAGGTGCTTGCACAAATAGCTCCCGCGGCAGGCTAGGTATTAGTCCATTACGCAGAACTAGCTCTGACAAATGTGGTGAACTCGAAGTATTAGTCACAATCACAACCAATGGATCATCGAGCGTAGAGATGAGATTGTTCAAAGTGCAGAAGTAAATTTGATTTTCAGAGCAAACTTCGCTCAAATTCAAATTGATTGCCAATGTGCAGTGATTGTCAACACAGAACAAAGCACAACAAAAGGTTAGCAGCGTTGAAAAGAAATTGAATTTAATTAATTTAAACATTTCCACAGTATTTCACAGTCGATAATTTAAGTAAAAAAAAAATGTAATTATGTAGGTACGTGTTTTTTTTAATTTTACTTTCGATCGATCGTTCACTTGAGTTGCTCTTATTAAACTAAAATTCTAAATGGTCTTGGTATTTTTTATTGATATTTTCATATGAATTTTTTAATATGTAAAATGAAAATAAATAAATAAGTTAGCGTATATTGTTTACTTTCGAACAGTGATTTCAGCTGTAATTCTTATCAGCTTGTTCGCTTAAAGCAGGCAGAAGCTTTGCTGATAAGCGTTGCGCTTACACTTTCAAAGCTTTCGATTCGATTTTAATTATTAATTCTAGCTCTTATGCATTTACTCAGAGATTTCTTTAAAATATAATGCGGAATTCTTTATAAGTAAGCAATGCATCAAAAGTAATCACTGACGTAGCCAAGGGGGGAACTGAGAGTCCAAACAGTAGAAATTAGAAAAATATTTTTTCTGTACTGCTTGTTTTCCTAAACAGCTTTTGAACTTGGTCTTTAATCTGGCAGCAAATTTCTAACCCAAAGGAAGACTTTTCTTCTTCTTCTTTACAAGTACTCACAACAGCCTATGGAGGCCCTAGGCCAGGTTTTACGCACCCATTTATGCTGGAAAACTCGGCAAATTTTACTATTGTTAGTTTGCCACTGCCAAAGTTTGCTAAGAGAAGGTTCTATTTAGAAAAATTGATACTCCACTCCACCAAAATCCAAATCCGGACACCATGCTTATTTGTTCTCGTTATCACTACCAACTATGCCACGGCGATAACTTTTCTTACAATCTACAAAATCTTTCTGTGTTCCATTTTTTTTCCGAGGTCTTTGTGGTCAACTTGATCTTATCGAGTTTCGAGACATTTTTCCATTAAAAAAATCAAAATTGTAAATATCTTCAAAGATCCCATCAGTAACTATTCTTTTTTTACGTAAATAAAAGAGTAGGTATAAAAAAAATTAATGCAAATTTGTCTACGATAAACACAAGTACCCAAGTGTCAATGTCAACAACAAATTCTACAGCTGCATGCAACAACTTTCAAAATGAAAAGAAGAAAGCCCTTTTTCTAAAACTAAGTTAAAAAAAATTGACATATTGACAATGACACCATTAAGAATATTTACTGCTGTGTACAATGATTTGTGGATAAGATTTGGATCAAAATGCATAAATGATACAACGAAATGTTGAAATTTTGATGAAGATGATGATGACCTCTAGTTAACCACATCAAACCGGAGCCCTAAACTACATAACAAAGTTAAGGTATGTATAAAGATTGAAAGATTCGATGTATGAATTTTATAATATTCATACTTAACAAAATATATTCTTGGATTTAAAAAACGATTGTTTCGTTTACAGGTAACTCAAAACTCAACATTTATCCGAGGCCGTATTTGGAGGGGGGTTGTGGGGGTTCTGATCCCGAAATGTGGGAAAATTTCTTAATTTTCTGTATCAATAATTGGATTTTTATTACCATTTCCAATAATGTACTGTGTTTCTAATGATTTTTAGTTCTTTAAAAAAAAAAATACATATTTCCTTTTTATTTATTGAAAATTTTAAACTTTTCTATTCTGTGATAATTTTGGTTTTGCTACGTCTTTTATATCATTTATTACGATATTAGATTACCAAGGTCATAATCCTGGCCGAACCATTCAGTAAATGGAAAGATGCGAAATAAAATTAAAAATTTCGTACAATAAGTAAAACAAAACAAAAAATTTATAAAAATTTATATTTTTTAGTTGTAACCCTCCGAAAAAAATTCTGGTTACGACCTTGGTGCGCACCATCATAATTTGAAGATTGAGTGTTGTTGCTGACACAACTACTGTGTTGTTGTTGACAGACGACGATGACGATGACGACAATGGCAATGACGACGACGATGATGATGATGATGTCGATTGTTTGTTGTTCTCCTTCTTGCTTGCTGTTGTTACGTATGTAGTTGTATAACAAATGTGCGTTTGCGCCACCACTTCAACTTCTCACATGCTACACAAATACCCGCTGCTGCTGTAGCTGCTGAGCGCTTATCAACAAATGCGATGCAGATTAATCGCTGCTGATAAGAAAAATGCGCATGCGCAGCCGTGTATGAGCAGCAGAAGCAGCAGCAATGCATTCATCGTTGTCATCGTCCTCACTCACCACTGTCGATGATGAGGTACATTTTAGAATATTTGTTTTTTCTCGCTTTCATTTGCTTTTGTTTAAAAGAGATTTTTTCACATACTTACTTACATACATATATACATATGTACATAAGTATATATTTATCCCTCTATTCGATTTTGAAGCCTTCAAAGCGTACTTACGAAATCGCGTTGTTTTTTCAAGGTGTGTCGCAAAGGATATTCAAAAATACACATATACTCGTACCGCTGCTCACTCACTATGTATTACCCAAAAAACAAAAAAAAAATTGATTTAGATTAAGGGGTTTAAGGTACATACTACTCTCGTATGTGTAGTTGTTGTAGTTGTATTTGTAGGTTTTTGCAAACAACAGGGCGTTTTTATTCTTTGTTGCACAGGGCGATTTTTTGGTTATGACCTCAACTCGAACTTTTCATCATAATCATCATGTTGAACATCTGTCGATCTCTTGTTGGTGATAATTTGAATTGAGTGTTTCTTTGTTTGTTATACATTAATGTATGTACAATATGTATGTATATATGTATGTTATATAAACTTGTATATATTATTTTGTTATGTACATATAGAAACTTATCAGTGAATCGTATTTGCAATTGGTTGTGCGAATTTTATCCTGCCGCAATTGGCTTTATCCTGTGTTAATAATAGGCATTTGAATTTTATATGATACCCGTACAATTAAGTATTAAGACTTTTATGATTTGTGCTGCTGATGCTTTGCTAATAATACCTTCTCTTTTATGCATAAGTGGTTAAGTACTTAAAAGGAACGTTGCCAATAGAATCGAAATATTATTTACAAGTGCAGGAAGTGCATAAATGCAGCTGGAATTAATAATGTTATAACACAAATGAGGGTGTGCGTAAAGTAAAGTTGATGGCCTAGGCCATCCATGAGCCATTCTACTTCCTCTTTTAATGACACAACAGCCCATAGCGGACTTAAGCCCGAAATAGAATCCGTAATTCGAAATTATGTAAGTGGTCGGTTGTGTCGGTTGTAAGCGCAGAATGTTTCAAAATTAACTAAATGTATGCAAGCCGGTAATACTATTCGATTAAACAATGCTTTCAAGCCTAAACTCGTACCCGAATCCACTTTTTTCTAAACCTAAATCTTTATCCGGTTTCTTGGTTCAGTACAAAACTAAGATTTTTTAATAGGGAAACAAATCCCTAAAAAGCAAGTGAAAAATAAGTCCACAAAAAGGCATTGTGCAAAACAACCACTTTCCCAGCCATAAATACAGTTCTTAACTCCTACCGGCCACTTTGGGTCGAAGGCATTTCGGCTGTCAGGTTAAATTCAATTAGTCTCTGGTATGAACCTTTTCTAAGATATTTCACAATTCTTTTCTTCGGCCATCTCATCATCGCTTCCATTCCTTCGAAAGAGAAGATTAGTAAGAGTCCTGGCCAAAAGAAGAATGCAGTGTATCTTTACACTAACGGGCCAAAACTGAATGTTGGGGATATGGGGCAGGGTATGCTCTGAGCAATTTAGATACTTAAATCGTATCGCTTCATCTGCCTGATCACTGTTGTGCCTTTCAGACCGAGTTTATGGTTGTGCAAACTTGTTGCAAATTTTTCAAAATCTATTAGAAAAGAAGACGAACATGTTCCAACTCTCACCATCTTTTCATGAAATTCATAAATGCAAACCGATTACTAAAGGCTGTGGAAAGGAAATTTAAATCCACAACTTGTCACTAGCCACCTTTGATATACCTTCACCTAGACGAAGGATTCAGCGGAACACGCTATTCCATTTCCGAACTCCCATTTTTTTTATTACTTTTGCCCCCATTCTTCCGCTTTTCTAAAAAGTATTTTTTAGAGTAAACCCTAAATATTTCTGAGTAAATAAAATCGGGATCTGAATTAGAGCAAATCAAGGATTTTAAATGATGAAGATCGAAACTAACATTCTCGGAATTGTACAACTGCATACCGAAAGCAGGGCGCAAAAATGGAATCGTGTTTCAGCGACATTTTCCTGCAAACTACAAAAGCAAAATGATACTGCTTTCTTACTATGCATGGTATGTGGTGCTGTGTTCTGCAGCACAAGTGCATCTCAACATTTTTGCGTTTTGCTTTTTCGTGTTCATTTGGAGTAGTTACGTTCAATTTCAGTTTACTTACAGCAACAACAACAACAACCAGAGCGCTCGTTTTCTTTTGCAATTAATGCGAAATTCTACGAATTGTTTAATTAGAACGTTGCTTGCACAAGCACCAACACCAACAGCAACCAGCAACACCAATACCAATAGCAGCAACACACCATCGCCATCGCCATCGCATTACCATTTCACCATTAACAGCCAATCTTCAGAGCTCTTCGAGAAGGTGTCTTTCGAAATCTACCTTCTACTGCAGTATTATCGCTTTTGCTCGTATGTATGTAAACACGAGTCTCGCGCCATTATTTCGTGTTTTGTGTGTTGTTTGCTTTTGCTCGAGATTCGTTTTCTTATATTTTTATTCACTTTTTTTCAAATTAAAATCTGTGAATTTTTACAGATATCACTGCAACAGTTTAGCAATGTACAACGTTTGTATATTGCCATGTACGAGTATGTATGTGTGTGTGTATGTATGTGCGATGTGCTGTGATGTTGCTGATTAAATCCTTAAATATTCTCGATTGTAGCTTATAGAGTGCAATAATGAAATGTTTTCCGCTTTTTTTTATGTGATTTCTTATTTTTGCTGCTTTTTGTCTGATTGTAAATTATTCAAAGAATTATAAAAATGTTTTTCGTAAAAAACAAAAATTGTGAATTTTGGGAAATATTTTTTAGTTATAAGAATAATATTTTGTTTATGCAACTTTGTTTATGTATTTTATACCTTACAGGGTGCAGTAAGAATTTAAGCATTTGACTTTAAAACTAAAATTTGTGAACTTTTTAGAAAACTTATTGTATTTTAATGAAATCATGAGGAACATCTGAAGGATCCGAACACAGCCACTATTACTATCGGTTTATATTCACCTTGTCGGTTTATATTTCAATCCTGGTCAGAATTTTCTTCGTCAGAAGAAATCAGAGTTAATCCAGCATTTCAGGATGTTTTAACTTGTTTAAAAGTGGTTGTGCACGAATGAATCGTGGTTCTTGAAATTGTTCTGACATAAACTGATCTTTGCGCATCGCGTAGGATTTGTACGGGATGTCGTCGTGGACAATGCGACTGATCGTGAGTTAAGAAACTTGAAGGTCTCTTGATATGGCACTTATACACTTTGAAGGGTCTTCGTCAATAATGTTCTGGACTTGCTGCACAAACTGAGATGTTCTACGACTGTCTGAACTTGTCTCATGTTTTTACGCTTGGCAACACTTTCCACATTACCATCAGATGCTTCAAACTTTGTGAACAAAATATCAGGTGAAATTCAAACGTTGAATTGGAAGATTTCAATAAAATGTGAATCAGATGTATAGCGACGATAACAGGGTGTCTTTTAATTTCCTGAGTCAGCTTTTTGTCCTCCATTTATGATCTAAAAAAAGTAGTGGAAAAGTGGCACAAATGTGAATGTCTTCAAATATGTCTTCGCACCCTGTACATGGATAAAACTGCATTCTCTCTTGATTAAAGTAGAAAATTTCTTTTGTATTAGGTGAAACCTTTAAAGTTAGTATAAATTTCTTTATTAGAAACCCAACAAGCAAGTTGACGAATTGGGAATAGAGATAAAAAGCAACTTCCGTCACTTCCCCTTCACAATATAGCATATACGAAATTGGTTTCTAAATAATACTGTATTATACATAATATTAAATGGCAGTAGTTAGTTCTGTAACTCAGATCTATCCAGAAACATTGGCAAATTATTTTAACCAATTTCATTCTTCTTCTAGGCCGATGGAGGGCCTAGACCCTGCTTTTTGCATCCACTCCAGTTCTGTAACTCTGATATATCCAGAAACATTGGAAAATTATTTTAACCAATTTCTTTCTTCTTCTAGGCCGATGGAGGGCCTAGACCCTGCTTTTTGCATCCGCTCACGCTATACGTGTTATATTTGTGCATAAATGGAAGAGACTTACAGTTTTATGCCGAGTCCGTACCATTTTATAAACTTTGATTAGATGCTTCTACTTCCATTCCAATTATAAGAAATCACCAGAATGAACCTCACACATACCCTCCATGACGAATGATGGTATTATACAAGACAGTAACAGAGGGGGTAGCGAAATTAGATTATTAGATAGTCCTAGTACAGAAAACTACATACCACTCCTTTAATTGGGAGAAATAGATGCAGGAGCTAGTATAGAACTATGTATAATTGTTTCCGGGTCAATTTTGTTTACAAAATTTATAAAACTTTCACAATTAAACTTCTTTGGAACTTCTTAGATTTGGAAAAATGCTTCGATATGCAAAGCAGTTTCAGACGATACTGTTTTGTAACAAGGGTAAAGAAACTTTTACTTTGATTTCCAAAATTTTTTCTTTTTTTTTTTGCTAGGTTTTTTATTTCGAGAAGATACCTACATGGAAAAACTGAAAATGTGTATTGATCAAGATAACTCATGAGATTTCACTTTAATTCCTTAAATAGTTGCGCAAACATGTTTTCTGTTTATGACAATAAGCAAAACAACAATGAAAAAACAAACAACAAGAAAAATATTGTTTATTTGAACACATTCGCTGATGCATAATTAATTAAATGTTTTTGTTCAGCCGAAACGCAGCAGCAGCAGCAGTAGAAGCAACAACAAACAACAATATAATCTTAGATAATGTTGTTGCTGCTGCTACTACAACATAAAAACACAACTACACACATACTGGTGATGCTCAGTTGTTGTTGGTATTTATTCTTGTTGCTATAGCATAGCAGCTTTGAATCTTATCTTGTAATTGAATTATGAAATCGTCAACACAATTCGATGCTGTATGTATTATTCAGAGACAAAGCAACGACATTATTCTCCCAACTCAACAACATGAATTTCGTCCTTATAGTGTTGTACTCGTTGGGAAAGTGTGTGTGTGTGTGCGTGCATATCCTTTTGCCCTGCTACTGCTGCTGCTGCTGTTGCTGATTTTTAAAGAAAATCAGTTAAGAGAGAATGCGTTGCGCAAAAGCCGAACAACAACACAAAATATCACAAACACAGCTTTGTCTATCTGCTTGGCTGTCCACGATGAAAGATTTCACTTGGGCCAACATACGCGAGTACTGTAATAGCAGTGCGACATCACAATGATATCATTACATCACATCACCATCACATCGCAATTTGGATCAGTAAAGCAGTAAAGAACCAACCACTTCAATCGTTCCACGTCCCTGCGGCGTCTGCTACGCACATTTAAACTACAGAATCACTTCAATTAAGAATGAGAGAATGAATGAAGAAGACTGGCAGAGTCGTGTCGTTTAACTAATATGAATTTTTTGTTGTGGCTCTGCCCACAACTCACAAACATGTAGATTATCATAAATTCAGCAATGAAAAAAGTTGCAAAAATCAAATGCTCAACTTAACCTCGACTATGTAATACTACTACTGACATTGAGAACATAATTACACGAATTACTTATTACTTTTTCGCTTATCTTAAATCCGCACTGCCACAAACTCGAATAATAAACAAGAAAATAAAACTGCAAAGCAATCACTTGGTAATAGAGCGATAGAAAGGGAGGACGTAATGAAAAGGCAAAAAAGGGTATTCAAAATAGAGACTATCATGCTCATGCTTGAAACATATGTTTTTTTCAATATTTGTCGCACGTTATGATCGTTATGTTGGTTCTAAACAAACGGCTCTCTCTTATTACCCTATTTTATGCCTTTTTATACGCTTTTAACTATGTAATTTTTTTTATTAAACTCAAGTTTTTGTGATTCATGCGAATCTACACGAGAAACTTGTTGTCCTGTAACTTTTAATCTTTTCCGAGTTTTTAACTTGAAACATTTCGGTAGAACATAAAATAGTTTGACGAAATATCAAAGCATAAGGCAGACGAGTCGCAAAATTTGAAAAATTAAGGGTAACCCCATTTCTATGGCATAGAACCTATTCTGTAGTATTTATACTATCTTAGACCACATCTCTACATTATAAAACACAACCTATACTATTTCTACTGGCGCAGACTCTATTTCTATAGTATAGAACTTGTTCTATACTAATTTTAATGTCGAAGCCCCTATTTCTATAGTATGGAACACGTTCTACTATTGCAGACCCTATTCCTACAGTATAGATACTAATTTAACTGTCGAAGAATCTACTTCTTTAGTAGAGAACTTGTTCTATACTTATTTTACTGTCGTAGACTCTAGTTCTACAGTATAATATTAATTTTACTTCCGCAGACCCTATTTTTATAGGTGGTAACACAGTCTATAGTATTTTCACTATTGCAGACCCTGTCGCAAAACTTATTTCAATAGTTCGAGCATAGAATCTGTTTTATACTAATTTTAAAGTCGCAGATCCCATTTCTTTAGTGAGGAACATGTCGCATACGATTTTTTTTTTCGAAGAATCTCACGCCCTCCTTTCACCCAGCCGACCGAGAAGCTCTTCCAACTACGTGTAGGTTACCGTAGCAAAGTGACCCTGATCACTTTACAGAAGCGCGAACGGCGGTAAAAGCGCGAGGGGAGAGAACTCCACTAAGCATTAAATGCCTGGATAGTGGAGAGAGTTAATTATTAATTTTTAAAAGAATTTTAGCTTTAATTAATTTGAAGGAATCCGAAAAATCTATTAAATAATAAACCTTATTGAAATCTATGCAGGCATTATTGAAATGTTCAAATTTCAAGTAATTACAATTATAAGTCTTCAAACATTGTTTCTCAATGATTTTTTCTTGTAGCATATTGATATCGAGTCTACTTAAAAGTTAACTTCTATTTATGTATATTACCCTGGAAAAGTTTAAGTATAAATGTAGAATTCAACATTATTCTATGTTAGAATAATGATGATAATGAAATTAGTTTCAAACCACTTTCATATGATGGAAGCTTTATGGTAGGTTCGTGTTCCGATGTAAACCACGTATGCAGAAAAGAAGAGATTGTTTTTGGACCGACTCCAAGGCATCTAGTATGGGACATTAACATTTTAATAAGTTCTGTGTAGGAAAAACATATAACCTAATCCAGATTTGGTTCAAGTGCTAATTTTTTCCGTTTTTAGACAAAAACTTAACAACGGTCATTAATTTCTCATCGTTTCATCTCATCTGTAGTTGTATCTAATATTCTTATACATAACTTTCAAGAACTTACTATGCCAAAAAACACAACTCCTGAATGCCCGTTAGAACCTCAAGTGTTAAAAACATAGGCAATTTGCGTTAGTTTGCGTTAATGGATTCTAGAGAAAACTTGTTGAATAGGGTATGATTTAAGGGGTTACATGTTAGGATATTAGCTACCTTTTTGTTCAAAACAGCCTTCAGATCTGTTCAAAATTGAATTTAAAAAATTAGAATAAAAATTTAGCTCTCGATTCGATCCCGGACACTAACACACGATTCTAACCATATCTCCTTTGTTGTTTTCAAAAAAGACAAGGACCATCAACCCATCATCACGCACAAACTGACGCTGTACTGTGAATAACAGCTCATGAAAGGTTTAAACCGAACTTATCACATCCAATCATGTTTTGCAAGTTAAATTTGTGGTCGCTCTAGCGTAGCGGTAGTGCGTTGGACTGTTACAAAGAGTGTTCGAATCTCGGCACAGGCAATTTAATAACAAAACAAAATATATAAATAAAATTAAATTAAATTTAAAAAAAAAAGCAACAACAACAAAATTTATACACGGCACCACCTCTAGGCAGGCAATGGCAAAGCTACAAGAGTAAAAATTGCCTATTAAAGCTTTTCACTACGCCGTTCGGATTCGGCATGAAAACAAAACTGTAGGTCCCTTCCATTCATGTACAAATATAACACGCACAATTTCTTCTGGTTTAAGGAATTTTTAGTTTGAACATCAATCATCTTAGAGGTTTCAACGCTTTTCAGGATATATTGAAATATTTTCAGATCTTAAGTTAAATTAAGTTAAAAGAAGGTATTTGTAAACTTAAACTCTAGCATCTCTCCTTCTTCCCTTATCGATAAATACCTCGGCCATTACTATCGTTGGCTGAAAAACGCCTAAATCTCTCTATCCCGATCCGCTAGTGTCTGTATTTTTAATTCAAACTAAAACTGTTCCAAATGAAACATATGCTACTTTTCGCAAACCAAACATGGCTTATGTACATATGGTCCCCCTCCCTTCCCCCCCACCCCATGACCAAACTTCATACTTAGTAAAACTCTTTGACAATTGTCGTTTCCCAAACGAACAATTATGAACAAATTGACCATGTAAACAACAGCAACAAAAACAATTCAATGACTTGCACAAATATTCACTAAACATTTCCAAAACCATGGAGCAATTTAGCAATTATAGAAATAAATAATAATGAAATAAAAAACACAGCATGTGAGTACCTCAAATGAAATGAAATACATAAATAAAAAATATGAGGAAAAGGCTGAGTGAAGTATTGAAGAATTTTTATAAAAGTCATGTTTTTTTTTAATTACGATCACAACAAAAAAGTAGAAGAAGAAAAGAAACAAGGCTTCAAGGCTTTGGTCAAGCAGAAAGGAATAGAAATACAAATGCAAACACAAGTGTTACTTTTTCTATAAATATTTGTAGGTAAACAAATAAATAAACTTGAAGGGCTGGCTGGCTGATTGTCTCTAACTAAGGTTTTGTATACCTAAAGTATTTTTGTACCACATCTTAAATGGTATGAGTTTATTAGAAGGAGAAAAAGTAAGCAACCGAAGACAGCAACAACAAGCTGGCCTTATCAAAATTTGATAATCTTTCATTTATTTGTATTTTATGTATTTATATATGTATTTACATCCATGTATGCCATGTATATATGCATGTACATACCCTATCGGAATAAAGCAACCAGTTTGTTAAAACAACTTATTGAAAGCTGATTGGTAAACAAGGAATTGCATAACTAGTGTAAACTATATGCAGATGGTAGTTAGTTTGGTTAAAATTTCGCTATGCCGTTTAAGAATTGAAACTACTACCACTACTCGATTCATACAAATGACATGCTAACGTAGTCGTCTGAGCTATGCACTTACCGTTGAGGCGGAGGCAGAACAGAAGATGAGCTGTTCTTTTTTTTCTCGCTTTTGAACACTACATATTGCTTTTGAAACGATCATGCGTCCAATGCTGATGTAGCTCACCTAATAAGATCTTTGCAATATAATCCACAATCACTGGTTCAAGCCCAGTAAGTTTCATACAATTTAATAAGTAATCAATTTGACTAAAAATTAAAATATTTAAATAAAAGAATTTCGTGGCATTTTCTTATGAAATTATATAATTACGAAATTATCTAATTTAACTGATTTGAAAGTAATTGAAAATAATTTAACTTAAAATACATATAGACAGAGGTGGACAAGGTTAACTTACTCGTAAGACATTACAAAGTAAAAACATAGTTCATTCCAAGAATATAAGTCAATTTGAAACACAGTTATGCTTGAAAAAAAACATTAATTTTAAACTACTTTCAAATTAGTTGATTTCCCTATAGGGTATGTAGTACATATGAATGTATGTATCTATGTACGTGTAAGTGTACATAAATGTTGATTTCATTTATCGCGGTAGCATCTTCACGTAAATTGAATTTAATTGGATGCCATACTGTGTGTATGTGTGCTGTAGGGTATTAGAAGTAAAAGGGAAGAAGAAGAAGAAGCCGAAGAATCAGAAGCAGCAGAATGTTGCTTCACCTATTAACAATTTGTAAAGCAGACGCACTAAAATCAATTTACCAAAAAGATATAAAAGAAAATAAAAAATATAGAAAAGGCAACCAACTATTATTAAAAGAGCAATCGAATTTTTCCAATGAAAATTATGAAATTCTCTACACACTTCAAGCTCTATACTCGTACTCCGGAAAAAGAAATTTAATATTCAAAACCCAAAAAGAAAATATGATAAAATCTTGTGTTCATATACGAGTGCGTACATTTTATGTTGATCACTGATTAAAATCTTAATCTTCATGGTATATTTTGTGTGTAAAACGGTGTAAAAAAAAATCACTCAAATTCTAAAATTTTCTATTGAAAATGAGATTGAAAATAAAGCGTGCTAAAATCCTTTTGCATTGAAAGCAAAAGCGCAATTCTCTTCACAAATTTCTACGTTTTTGTTGACACCCGTAAACAATGCACACGTATCAAGTTATATAGTGTGAGTAAAATAAATAATAAATAAATACACGTACGCCGCCGAATGCAAACGGATCTGAAGGCATGCAAAACGATTGCCATCTTATCACAATTAAATCTAACATTGTGGTCAGATTCGGAAAATATGTTCGAAAAATGCAGTTGAACACAAAATTGAGAGAACGCTAGGAAAACGTAAATATTTTTATCAAATTGATTTCGTACTTTGTGTAGCTTTCGCAGCAATCGTGTTTGGCTTGTCCCTATAGACATAGGGACATAGCCCCATAAAAAATAGTCTAACGGGGTCAAATCACACGATCTTGGTGGCCAATTGACTGCACCAAAACGTGAGATTAACTACTCATCAAATACGCCTCTCAATTGATTCATGGTTTCGCGTGCATCGTGAACCGCATCAAACAGTGCATTTTTCGGGACGCATTGGTAGCTGCTGCATTGCCTCTGGCTGGACTTCACTCCAAATATGGCAATTCTGCTTATTCACGAATCCATTGAGGCAAAAATGAGCCTCGTCGCTAAATGGACATAGCTTGCGAAACACTTTTTTCACAGCGCATGGATTTTGATAACAAATTACAATAATTTGCAAACGTCGTTCAGGCGTAAGTCTATTCGTGATGAAATGGCAAACCAAACTGAACATTTTTTATTTTGGCACATGTCAAGAATCACGTCTGAATTGTCAGAAATATAAACGTCAAAAATCAAGTAGCAAAAAAATCACCCTTTATATATGTATATTAATTCTGATGATTGGGAAATTAAAAGCATTTCTTTTGAAAGGTTTTAGAAGATTTATCCAGAATATGGCCTGGAAAATGTGTACGCCGTGGCAAGGTTTGTAGAATGGACAGCTACGCAGGTAGGGAAATCGAATATACAATAATTAGAATTTTTTCTAAAACGAGTATCTCAAAATGGCAAACCTGCAAGAGTAAAAATTACCTAAGAAAAGATTTTTAATTCGCCCAACGGTTTTAATAAAAACGTAGTTCACTTTCATTCGTGTTCATATACAATTCGGATAACAAAAGAAAGTAAGAACGTAAGAACAAGCAATGGGATTTAGAAGTGTGAAAAATATCGATTTTTACCAAAAATATTTCGCAGTGTATTTTATAAAAATATTTGTTCGAGCATGTGCGAAATACAAACTAACACTTAATGCGCTTTTGTTTGCACACACACATCACCGTCAAAATTGAAAAGTGTCCTTTGATTCAGGAATGATTTATCTTGATTGCAAATTCGTTGCTCACACATTTGTGTGGGGAAATAAAATGAAAAATTAAAAAGTTTTTTTTTTGTGGTCACTCAAATAACTGCAGACACCCGGCAAAGAAAACAGAAACACACTATCACACACAGACGGCATAGGAAGCAAGAAGTCACATGCGAAAGGTTCCTATCTTTACTTCCTTCGCATTGGTACAAACACCGAGCATTTGTGTCAAATAACAAATAAATATCACGCATTCCCAAAGAAAAAACCACCAACAACAAGAATGATATCATCAATAGCAGATCCTGCAACGAAAAAAAAAGAAATAAAAAATAAGAACAAATGAAATCAAAATCGAAAAAAGATTCATAAAATCACAGCGATCAACATGAGGTGATAAGCTCAAAGCATTTTGTTCCATTTGTGTCTTATGGTTGTGTAGAAAACGATGGATGAGCAATTGGAAGCATACTAAGTATAATGGACATAAATTTGAGAAGGCTGGAGTTGGAGTTTGAAGCTGGAAATGGAAATGGGCTGCTGCTGTTGTGCGGTTGTGCTGACTGCTGTCTGCTGGTGCTACTTCCTATGCACAGCATTAACGACAACATCAATAAAATCATGTTCATGTTGATCGTTAACATCATCATGTTGTCCAACATTCGAACATGATACCAATAAATTGTTCATCATATTCTTTTCAATGATGCCATGCTTTGTGGTTAGTGTTGTTGACGTCGTAATCACTGACAGTTGCATTTGTGATCTCACTTCTTGCTAACTATGGCATGGAATGGCTGCACCGTCAGATCGTCAGCCCGTCAGATACCAACCATAATTATTTCATTATTATTATTTTCATTTATTCTATCACCAATTATGTATGATGATCATCATGCTGTTGATGCTGATGTTCATTGGTGTTGTTCTTTTCGATTATCACATGGCAGCCATCTTAATTGTTTTTTCTTTTTGCTGTTGTTGTTGTTGTTGTTGTTGTTGCTGTTGCTGTTGATGTATTTGTTGCTTTCATATTTCACTTTTGTTATTTTAACTATAATTTGTTTTTGGCATTTTGAACTTTTTAATTCTTCTAATTCGATTTCTATTGATTATGAATAGATTTGCTGTTGATTTTCCAATGATTTATCAGTGTTGTCTATAAATATTCGGATTGTATATGTACATAGTAAGTATCGTTCAATGTACATATATGTAGTTACTACCTATATAAATAATATACAATACATAATTTTGTTGCTGCTTGCTGTTGAGTGAGGAATGATTTCTATGGTCTAGTGATTTCACTCATTTGCAATTGTGTTTAACTTTTATGTGATTTTTAATTAAAATTAAGCTATTGATTTCAAAATGTTGAAATATTAATATTGTTTAATAAAATATACAATACATGCTACGAACGATTTCAAAACAAAGCTCATTTATATAGTACAAAGGGAAATCTATAAACAAAGGTAGCTGGACGAAAAGTCAAGGAGAAGAGAAGAAGAAACACAAACATACATCAATTAGATTTTCAATAAATGAAGGCGTAAAAGGTTGACAAGTCTGCATCTCGATTATACGTATACAAGTAATATATGTTATTATGTAATCATTACTTATATTATACTAATTTATTCGCTCGAATCAAACGTACAGTAATTGCCATTCAGCTTAATATGGAAACAGTATTCGATTATTGTGACACCATTTACTGGTACTATGGATTCACTAAGAAGAAGTATCATTGCTGACTAGCCATTGCTCATACCGAAATCGTAGACGACTCTACCTTGTTGGGGCCTCTGATTTACCGGCATATATCTGAACTCCGCGGTCGTGAGTTAAAAAAACGACGATTTCTCAAACGTTTGGAAGGAACTAAAAGACCAGGGCTTAGGACAGCTGTACACAAAATTGTTGCACTGAAAGAGTCTTTGCTTTATACACTTGAACGTCGGTATTTCGCACAAGCCTTTTAAAATTGTAACACTTTAGAACTAGCGAAATTTTGAAAAATACTGATTGTTAAAGACTCGAAATTACAAATCGAGAAATGCGATTTTGTTCGTACCAGATGGCAAAAAACTGTTAAAACCGTGTTTATCTGGTTTAAGCCGGATTAAAGTACATTGCGACATGCAAATGTTAATAAAGAGGTTGGCAATAGAGACATAACAATTTGGTATTTAAATAAGACACAGAAAAATTTAGATATCGCACTGAAATTTATTCCAGGTATAGTACACATGTTACATTTAAGTGTGGAGTTCGATATCACTCATATCACCATGGCAAGCATGTTTGCAGCAATAGATTCTTTGGAGCCAATTTTCCACCACTCTTGTACACATATTAGCCGGTACGTTGATAATTTCGCGTTCGTTATTATTCCTGACCTCATCTAATTTGTTTGATTAGTTGGCATAAACTAACGACTTAATAGATCAATTATTTATGCCGGTCAAACAACAACTTGTTGGAACCACATTTCACTGATTACAAGTGAATCCAATTCTAGGCAAAAAGAGTTTTCCAACATGGCAAAATAGCGAACTGACCGTAACCTGCCTACCCTTTTCATCGACGAAAAAATACGATCCAATCACACCTCCAGCATGAAATCCACAACACACGGTCACTTTTTGTGGATGCAGACTTTTTGAAGCAGATGTGAGTTTATTACTGTCCAATTTCGCATATTTTGCTTACTGACAAAGTCATTAAGCCAAAAATGAGCTTCATCGCTGAAGCTGATTTTAAGATGAAGTTCAGGATTTTCTTCAAAATTTTGCAGAACCCTATCAGAGAAGTTTCGGTGTTCCAGATGATCACAAGGCTTCACTTCTTGTGTTAATTTCATCTGGTTAGAGTGGAAGCCTAGATCTTACGAAAAATTCGCCACAATGTGGTCTGTGAACGGCGTGGATTTGACTTATTTGGGTCATTTTGAATGGAAGCACTTAAGGCTGCTATATTTTCATTACTTCGGCCGGCTCAGGAACATTCAGCCTGTCGGTGGGATGATTATTACGAGCGGAAATTGAAGTAAGCACTCTTGAAATTACGACCACCGAGTCATAATTTCGGTAGTAATTTTTTAATAATTTCCAAACGTTTCTAGTTCGTAAACTTCACTAGTAAATAAATGTAAATTTTGAAAGACATTTTGACGTTGACAGATCAAAACAAAATTTAAGGTTGCGCTTAACAGTATTTAACTACAAAATTGTTACCATATTGAAATGCCTATTGAAAAACACTTTACATTCCATTCAAATACGAGTATGGTAAGTTCTGTAAAATCCAACAGAATCTACATTTCCTGCTTCCATTGAAGGATAGTTTTCTATTTTTTGTCGTTTTGTTGTAATTTGCATTCGATTTTTAAGAAAAGGTTGATTTAGCTCCATTTTCAGTTCTCAAAGCTATCCAGCTGGTTTAAATCATGCAAACCCTATTAAAATGCATTATAACAATTTTTGGGGTTCAAAGAATAACTTAGGCTAAAAACTTAGTTTTACTATTCTGTCCGAGTTGATTATGGTTTTTTTGTTTTGTTTTTAAATATATTGACCTTTAAATGCAAACATTTCTGGTGTAGGTATGTGTGTGTGTGTGTGTGTGTGTGTGTGTGTGTGTGTGTGGCCCATGAATTATGTTAACAAACAACGCCTTGCAACATACTTTTGACGCCAATCGACGGTATTGTAAAGCAACAACAATCACATGTGAGTGTGTAGTGAGAACAACATCATATGTCACAAAAACCAAAACCACAACAAATACAGACGCAAATCATGTGAATTGAAAGGACATTGTGTGATTGTGGTTGTTGCTTAATGATTACTTTGTTTTGTAGCGTCATGTAAACAGTGCATACCCTGCATAGCCTGCCACACAACATAGCCTGCCATGCAACATAATAAAATAACAAATTATATTATTCTATGTAATAAATACAAAATCCACTAATAGTCAAAGTAGAAGCAATGACAGCAGCAAAGGTTCCACAATATAATATAAATTGAATAGATATTCGTTTTTTTTTTTATTTTCGCCTTGGTTTCGGTGGAAACCTTTACATAGTAAATATAATAAATTTTATGTGATTTCTTGTTTATGTTGTTCTTGCTGCTGTTGTTTGCTGCTGTCTCAGCCTATGTCTACGAACGACAATTGCTGCTGTCATAGCATAATCGTTCGGTAATAAGGAAGGAATAAGCCCAAAATTTTGTGTCGCCGCCTGTGGGCAAAATTGATGGGCGAACCCCCGCTGATCGAATCAAACGAATGGAAACCAAAACAAAAACAATCAAAAAAATCAACACACCATTTACACAAAAAGGACAATCAATAGGTACAGCAACAAATTGAGAGAAAGGATCCAAGAGTATGCGCTGAAAGAATTTTTTTTTTTTTCGCTTGGCTATTGCAGTTGCAGTCAAGCAGCAGTTGGCAACAATTGATAATATATATTTACTATGTAGTGTCGAGGGAAGTCAATATTTATTTTTAAGGATATATGTTAAATGATTTTGATATATGGGCATGAGTACCTATCGACGTTATGGCAAAATGCTCGCTGCTCACAAATTTGCTTCTTTACTTTTCATGTTCGCAGTGTATATGTGTGTCTGTGCCCGCAGTTTGTTTTCACTAAGCTGGTGTCTACCCCAATTATTTGGATTTGGAATTGAGTTATTAAATATTTAATAAAAAATTTTTTCCGTTTTATTTTCGATTTCGCCATGAAGTCATGAAGCTTAAAATAAAGAATTGAATGCAATGGAAATTGAAATTGCGTGTTGAATTGATTGATTTTATTTTACTATTTATTTTTTACCAGAGCAATTTGTACTTGCGTGTTACTTAAAATAACATGCGCAATATAAAATATTCAAATTATTATTACTTGAAGTATATTTGATTATTTCTGTAATCGTCCTTTCTTTTATTTTCTTTTTCAGAATTGCCTACCCAAACTTCATATGTAGTTTTTCTACTGAGCTTAATGTAAGGTTTGTATCCATTTGACCTGAAGACAGAGGTCAAAGGTGAAAGCGGTTTAATGCGGTTCTCAGAATGGATATTGCCTTGATATGTAGATTTTCTGCTACTGCGCTTAATATAAAATTCGTATCAATTTGACTGGAGAGAATTTGACTTTGACAACTAAATCGTCTTAATTATCATCGAGTGACCCTAACTGCCAACGGAGTAAAGTTTGTATTATGGATTCCCAAAAAGGAAAAACATTTGGTCAATTACTAAATTAGAAAAATAGTTTATAAAATTCAATAAAATTAACCGTGCTTTGACCTGTCATTAGGGAAGCCATAACCCTAAGATCACCATTAATAATGTGAACAATAACATGTGCCACAAATTTCCAACATAAGTGGCACAGTACTTCACTTCCTTCGTGCTCCTTCAGCCAACTAATACATTGCATATTGAAACAATAAAGAGTTTTGAAGAAGTTTCATTACATTTCTTTACATATTGTATTGAGTTTTATGTTATTTTTTGTTGCAACACTTTATCAAAATATTAACTGCAATTTGCTGCAGCAAAAGCAGCAGCATCTTGTGTGGTTTTCAGGAAACAACAACATTCTACAAGCATACCAGCGTGTATTGTCTACTTCTTTCTTCAGAAGGTTTTGCTCGAGTTACAATATTGCACACTTGAGTACACAACATTTTTTTTTTGTATGTGTTTTTTTTTTTTTGAGGTTATAAAGTGTTTTTGTACTGAACTCCACTTCAGTGTGAAGAGATGCAGGAGCAGCACCAGCAGCAGAAGAATCGTGGCATACCATATGAGATAGATGAGGGAGAGAGAGCGAAAGTTCAAGTGAGTGCAGCGCGCGTGCCTCTCGGTGTAAAACAGTTGCAAAGGAATTTACGTATTTGTGTGTGAGTATGTTTCAAAAGATTTGCAACACCAACAACAATAACAGCAGCACCAACAATAGCAACAACAACAATAAGCACTTGCACGTTTGCATTTTTCTGAAGAAGTCTGTGTGTGTGTGTGTGTGCGAAAACCAAAGGAATTTATTTGTGTGTTGAAGCATACTTCAAGGGTTGAGAGGTTGAGGGTCGCTGGTTGGTGGTAGTTAGTTAGTTTTAACCTAAATTACAATAATAGTGAATTGGTGTTGAAAAGAAAAGAAAATAATGCACAAGATACTTCAGCTTTTTCTACATAATTAGTTTTTGTATGCTTTCCAGCACAATTCCTGCCTGCCACGTGGTAGGTAAATAATCAACAGCAAACGCAAAGTGCAAGCACACACAGAAATTCCAATAAGTTGCGTACTTTAATTTTAGCCATAAAACATAAAAAATTGTAAAGTTAGTCCTTCAAAAAATAACTAAACCTAATGTCATTTAACATTTGGTTTACAAAAATTTCTAATCTTGACGATCTCTCACTACATACAAAAAAAAAAAACCATAAAAAATATTTAATTTAAAAAAAAAAAAATTATGAAAAATCATGCAATTCATAATTGTCCATCAATAAATGAAAGAAGTTTCGATCGCTTATCGCAATATTAAATAAAATTTAAGCTAAAATAACTTAGTAGAAGGAATAAAAATAATAGAAATAACTATGAATGAACGAATAAAACACCACCAAACAAAACTCTTGACTTTTGTTGTCTTCCATCTTCAATCGTCATGATTAGATTTTCAAAACTTTCAAAAATATTATTAAATTGCTTGATTAGATTTCGTTGCTTTATTTTCGTATGTTCAGTCGAAGACAAAAACAGTAGACCAAGACAAAAAAAACATAATAATGATAATAATAATAGAGAATATGTGAAATTTTTTAATCAAATTGTACAGGAAATCAAAAAAATCAGTAAAGAATGAAATCAAATCACGACGCACGAAAAATTTTTATCTTTGTTCGCTGTTGTTGTTCGCTGTTGTTGTTGTTGTTGTATTTTGAAGTCTAAGTTATTTGTTCATCGTTTCATCAATTTCACACGCAGGCAGTAGCTATGAAATCAATTATCGAGATATCGTTTAACAAAAAATTGTGCCACTCGATAATTAATTTGAACACTTTTATCGCTCGCTACGGTTGTAATATTTAATTTTGTAGATAGGAATTGTTATTATTATGATTTCCAATTTTTGTATTTTCCTTCTAATTTTTCGAAATGATATTGATTCGATGTGTGACAAGTTAACTTGTGTGTTCTTTTATCTTCAAGTACTTTTCAATTATTTTACCATCTTATGTTTTAAGTCTTTTCGATACGATAAATGAATTATTGATTTTGTTTTCCTTTCTATGGTATTTGGCATAATAATCATTTGATTTAATATGAAATTCTTTAGGAGATTCGAAACTGTTTGAAGGAAGAGTTAAAGCTACAAATAGTTGATGAAGTTTTGACACTAGCTTTGAGATAATAAGTAAGGTTGTAAAAAGGTATCTGGACTTTCCGATAGACAATAGAACATTTCTTATAGGATACAATACCACCCACTTCTACATTCCGTCAGAATGGTTTCTCACATTTATTCGTAGATGCAATAATATAATAAACTGTAAACATGATATTAATGAAAGTGCAAATGAATCCAATGAAGCGATGATGACTCAAACTTTAATCATATTACTAACACTGTAGGTCCCTTCCATTCATGTACAAATATAACACGCACAACATGAGTGGATGCGAAAAGCTTGGCCTTTGGTGCTACATGCGATCATAGTCGACACTGATAAATGATAAACTGAAGTTCATTGTGGTAAAGGCATAACACTTGCCACAATGGCTGTCTATCTCTTTATCGGTGTCCTGTGTGATTGCATTCCCTTTCTCATTCTCCCTCCTTCTTCCTCCCACGTATGTAGGTATAATGAAGAATAGATTTTAGTGAGTTTCTAATAAGAAAAACATGTACGATATACTTAGTCTATGAATATACCGTGAATAATTGAGAGTTTGGTGCAATTAACAAGGAAACTCATATAGCCGAGGGAAGTTGCAACACATTTCGAACTTAAAGACCAAAATTATTATTTTTTGTTTTATTTTTTCAACGAGGAACTAAGTAAATTAAGTAAGAATCATTATACCTGGTATTTTAAACAAAAGGTTTTTATTAATTTTTTTTTTTTTATCAATTAAAGACACTTTTTTTAACAATTATATTTCTCAATGAAATGCAATTAAACTCAGTAATTTAGATTTTTTTCTCTACTATACAAAATGAAAAGCGAAATAATACTTATCTAAAATCGGTTAGATTTAAAAGCCACATTTGTTGTTGTGTGTTTATCTTCTTTCCTTTGATAATGGTCACATTTTTCAGAGTAGCTGTAGTATGGTATGGAAAACATTTCAAAGGAATCCAACCATGCATCCATCCAAGCAAGCATTCCAACCGGCCACTATTCATTCGTTTCTCCATTCATTTATTCAGCTCATTCATTTTGGTATCTACTCATGTATTTTGAGATGTGCACCATTATTCATATGAGGCATTTATGTGTGTTCTACAGTGAGTGACGCATGTTGCTCCTTCGAATTCCTATTCACTTTCAATATCTTTGCATTGAAATCTTCGCTGTTTCTAGCCGGTGCAGCAGCAGGAGCTGTTTGACTTTTTTACATTTTGTCACTATTTCCTCGTAAGGATGTAAATTTGTGTGGTTTTTGTTTCTACTGCTTTCTGAATATTTCATTCATCTTCTTCTTTTTATTCTATTTATATTTGTCAATTTCATTTTCCACTGAAGAGCATACAATGTCCTCCTGTTTATGATATTTGAAATGCAGGAGTGTTATGATTCATTTAAGTGACAAATGGAATTGTGATTATCATTTGATCGTTGGGAGAGCTTCTGTTTCTGTTTTTTTCTTCTCGTTTCTTGTGAACAAAACTTGGTTTCTGTGTTTGTCATTGTTTTAAGTTGATATTTATCTGATATTTGAAACTGATTTATGTTACATTTTAATGATTACTAAAGTCACGCCTGCAAAATGTTGCTAAATCAAATATAAATTTATTTATACTCGTGTATCAATTGAATTTTTTCATATTTTCACGGAACTGCAATGGATTCGTTTTTCAAAAGTTAGTATATATGTACGTACTACCTGTTGAATATAGCAAAATCTATATGAGTGTGTGTCTGTTTCATATTCCACAGTAAATCTTCTTCAGAAACATTAACAAAAAAAGAAGACAAATCGAATACACCCGCATTGATGATGATGAACACATTCCTTATTTTCTTTTCTTCTTTTCTCTTCAAAATGTCTCTAATGCTGGCGCCAGACATGGCTAATGCTGCTGATGACAGTCTTAAGCAGTTAAAAACAAAACTCTAAGACCGGTCACACTAACGACTTCTACGAAGACAATGCAAAAAAAAAAAATATATATATACAAATCGTTTGCTTTACAAACCCCAAGAACAAACAAAATATTGGTTAAGGTAAAGTGTTGCACTTTTCCTTTACTTTGTTAACCAAAAGAATTTCGATTTTTCTTCTTAGAAAGCCGTAAGTGATTTTGCCTGAATTTCTTATTCAACAACGAACCAGTAGTTACAGCATATCCTGTAGGTTTTTACTTAATATTTGTTTATACTGTCAAAAATATAATTCTTTTGTTTCTTGTACACAAAAAATAACATTTCTATTACGTTTTTCCCAATAGAAGATATTTTTTGTGAGCATAACACATCTATTTTGTAAAATGAACATATACAAATTTCTACCGATTATTCATAGACTTATTCAAACAGATTTTTACACTAGCGAATCCAAGGTTGATTTACAAATTTCTATATGATTATCTCATACATTCCGATTGTACCTCAGAAGTCAAAAGAAATTTAAGAATCATTTAAAGCCCATCTTTCGCAATCTCTCGATGTATTCAGAGTAGCTGTGATAACGATATGCCTGGTTGCATCTGTAATAAAACTGAGTTATTGATAAGTAAAAAAATAATACACAGAAATAGTACAAAAGTGTATGAAATTATTATTTGAGTCGATAAAACAATGTTTGTCATTTACTTTTTAAAGATTATTTAAAGTATAAAGATTATTTATTTATAGTATGTTAATCACGACTATAGGTACATTGTAAGTTATCCATGCGACAATTTTCAATATTTATTAGAAAATAGCGCCTGGTATCTCTCTAATAATACGTTTAATGTTGTTTTTCAATGCTGCATAAATTTTGATAAAAAAATAATTCACTAACCTGTGAGCGGTGGTCGGGTGCAATCACCGCTCATAGGTTAGTCACCATTTACTTCGCGAACAATTCGATATCCGAATTTAGTCGAATGCAGTACCAAAATATTATGAAACGCGCCCTCACGTTAACTAACTAAATTATATAAAATTTCGACCTCTGGAATGGAACTTAAAAAAATGGAATAAATGTAACTATTCATCGGGTAAAATAACACATACGTTTGGACTTTTGTTTTTCGGAGTGAATGAAGAGTACTTTTCTGAGAAGTATTTTTTGTTTACCCCAAATAGGTTTGTAACTTAATCACTGCTTGACTTTTTGTTTTGACAAGTAATCTTTAGTATGAAAATAATTAATATCACTTTTCTTATTAGTACAGTTGCATTCACACATGTTGCTGGGTTTAAGTTTTGAGGAGTAAACTGTAAACTTTAATATTAAAAAAGAGTAAAATTATTCCGAAAAACTTTAATTGACTCGTTTTCGGAATGGTTTTTAATTTTCTAGCGAAAAAGTTATATCAACTCTCCAGAAAACTCTAATTAAATCAGAATATTTTTTCGAGTGTTGCTAACGGTATTTTGTTAATTCAAAAAAAGATTTGTATCCAACAAAATGTTCAATGTAATCAACAGATTGCGTGTCGATCTTGCTCCACCAATTGCAAAATTTCATCGGCTTTTTCAGTGAATTTCAGTGCATCTTTGACATCGAAATTTCAAGAATGAAATCGATCAAACCACTCCTAGGTTCGGCGTTCACTCATAGCATCCTCACCGTTAACCGCACAAATTTTTCGGCATGTTTTTGCAGCGGTTTTTCTTTCCTATAATCACATAGCGTATGTCTTCAGATATTTTACTCATTTTCAAATCAATGTAACTTTTTACACTAGTGACGAATTACACTGTAGCCTAAAATGTTACCTATCAAACAAATGTTCGGTTGACATTAATCGGACTAGTGTTTCCAGATTTGTAGGTACCAACTCCACAACACCGCACTCGGATACTTGTAAATAACATTAATAAAATTATAGTGAATGTTTATCCATAATTTCTATAAATTGGCGCCCTTGAAAGCGTCGCCCCTTACAATTGCCCCCTTTCATTACCCTCTTCCGGCCCTGCATACACACATGCATCAGTTCTCGCTTCTGTTAAAAATTTCTTACACTTATTAACTTCTAGGCCCACTCTAGGTTACCAATAACAAAATATTGTTAAAATTAAGTGGTGCCGCCGTTGCTCAAATTTATTTTTAATTAAACAAAATTATAAATGAATATTTTATCAAGCCAATTATGTGTAAAGTCAAAATGTAAATGCAGCTGAGCACACATTAGCTAAATTCAATGCTGCCGCGGTATGGCATACAGGAGGTACGCTAAACCAGCTGCCACTAACTCTAAAATACAAGTAGCTTGTGGTAGAGGTTGTCCAATGGATACTGAAACACAAATCTACTTTGCATATAATTAAAGTTTATGAGCCGAATGGAGAACATATGTATGCAGACAGGTACTCGAATGTGAACAATTTCGGACACAATAAATGTACAAAATAATTTCGCAATGTGCGCGCCTTTCAAACAATTACAAATAAGTTTGAACTACATTCAAATTCCAGCACGCACTCACACCGACACAGCGACGCATGTGACAGACCTGCACCATGGAAAATGTAGTTTGGAAATTCGGCTGTTAGGCTGTTAGGCTGTTCGTTCGCTTCTAGTTCGTTGCATACTATGGTATGTATTCAAATATTCTACGAGCTGTAGAGGCGCGCCTCTGGCCGTTGTGTCTATGTTTTCTGGCACTCATTTAATCCTGGCGCAAAACTATTCCATTCTCATTGTTTCACGCACAATGGACACTAAGGACATGTTTGCACTGATTATCAGATTAGGCTATTGTATTTACAAATTGATATTGTAATGTTTCAAGTGCCTGTCTGCAGGCAGGCCTCATTGGCTCTTAGTGGCTAAGCTGGCCGGCCACTCCGCCTGGCTGAGTCATTTCGTTTTTGTTGAATAGTGTCGCCAATAGCGATTAAAGGATTTTGCACTAGCTCTCGTTCTCGTTCTCATTCTCGCTCGTCTTCATCTCTCATCACTTCTCAATTTCGAACAATGGAGACTAAAACGACTAAAAGGGATTTACAGCATTTAGGAACAAAGAAAGTACTTGAAGTGTGTTGAAACAAATTTTCCTGAACAATGGAAATTGTAGTCCAGTTTCTTTATATCTGAAGATGATAAGAAAGACTTTTTAGTCTTAATCTTTGGTATGTATGCCTATATAAGAGCATGAGAAGGTAGGCCAAATTTTGATCTTGCAGATGGATATATGTAGCATACTTAGTAAAGAAACTGCAACAGAACAAAAAATAGTCAATATAGTCGGAAAAATCTTGGAAAGATGAAAATCATCTTTACATTACAAGAAAGAATTTGTAGATATGATCAGGTAATTTTTTTCTTTTGCCTTAGAAACATTTAGGATTTGCATGCGCAGAAATCAGTTATGGGTGTTGCTGGTGATTGCGATCATTAAGTTTTTTTGTTTGTTTGTTATTTTTCCTCATTGGATGCTAGCATATATTTTGATAAAAACTTGATGATAAAAATGAGTTGGCATGTTTGAAATGTTGAAATGCAGTAAAATGAGACATGAAGTCGTTGAAATCGGTCCTCATGTGACAGAATTAAAAAATTTTTTGTATTTGTAAAGCGAAAGTATTAAAAGATCTTAGTGATTTTTATCACAGTTACTAATAGCTCTACATACCGAGAAATTTATGAAATTCAATTCACGTTTCAAAAAAAATGCATGTGTATCATTGGAGAGTATCATTTATGAGAAAAACTGTTATACTGACCAACTTATTGATAGACATCGCATCTATAAACCACCTGCATATATGGTATCTGTACATATTTCCATGTATTTGACAAATGTTAATTTTTATTTCATAAGATATTTATGCATGGGCATATGTAGATTTTTCTAAGGAGTCATCTGGTTGGTTGTACATACATAGGTAGTGCAGCCTTTACAGTTTCGATGCAAATGCATGGATGGATGCCAATCTGCAACCAACCAGTGGTATGCAGCTTAAATGAATAATTTTGAATATTGCTAGTCCACAGCTGGTCTACCCACCCTCTTTTTAGTAAATTTCTCAGTCATTATCATCATTTCTCATAAATTAAAAGAATTTGAAGAAGAATTGAAGAAGAAAGAATCTGAAGTCAGAGAGTCCTCTATCCCTTGACGAATATTGATAGGAGGGAGGAAGAAGGACGGAGAATAAGAGAGGGAATAGAAAATTTTTTGAATAAAGATGATTTCTATGATTAGGGCCTTCAAATTAGTCTTTAAAGGCTTTCCCTTATGGTGACTTAGCAAAAGTATTTTCCTGTGGGCGGCAATGCCAAGCAGAATTCAAGTTCGTGCTGTCAATTGGGACTTACTGTAACCTTTACTAACCTGGATTTGAAAGGTAAGATTATGAGGAACAAAATTACTTGCTTCCATGCAGCAGCGCACTTCTGATGCACAAGAAAGTGTCATAAATTCAGTTACCTGAGTAATCGTAATTAATTTTAACTTTGCCTAGTTATGACACTGTGCAATAAAAAATAACTTTTCTTGTACAGTGGCAGAAAATTTTTGGTCTAAAATCAAACCCGGTCATATTTGTTTGTAGCACATACTCTTCGCACTTCGTTAAAGACCGAAAAATCCTAAATAACGACTGTCTTAAATCATTTTCAGATTTTCGTTTTTACCATAATATTCTTGACTCACGAGTAAGAACACAAAATATTAAAACAAGAACGAGCTCGTAAATTAATCACAATTCTAAGTATCTCAAAATAAGTCTGTGTTTCTGTCTTGAAATTAGAACAGGCGGTCTTGACGACTCTAGAAAACACATATTTTTAAAATTAGAACAAAACAATCTTAAATTATGTAAATTCTGTATTATCAGCATTAAAATAAGAAATTCGCTCTTTCTGTAAAAATTTTCAAGCTTAAAAAACTTTGATGAACGAATTGGGGCTTTTCTTGAATGTAGCCTTTTTTTGTCTGAGTGTATCAATAATAAAATTCAGCTAAAATGAGAGAAAATGATTCCTTATAAATACTTAAATTTGTTTACCTTTCTCTCACTATCCCCTCGTCCCTAATATTGGGGATTCTCTTGAAGAACATATTTGAATAACACCATAATTCACATAAGTACATAGTTTCTCTAAATTATATTATTAGCAATCTTTTTTGTATTGTCATGTCCAGCTACATTCTAAAATGTTTAGCTTCATATTATCTAATAAATATTCTTAGGAACTAGAACTAAAAAAGAATGGTATCATTTGATTGTACTTTATTAATTTTTTTTGTTAAATCAATTATAAGAAGTTGAAGTCAATCACGGATTAGTTGATTGTAAGACTTCAATCAAATGTGAATTCATGAGTAGAGATTCATACAATAGAGATATGGTTTCTTTTTTAAATCAAAATTAATTTCAATTAGTGTAACTCGAAATGATTAAATTTTTTTACAGCAGTCATCATGAGTACGTTTCATCAAAACTTTGAATGAAATTTCGATTGTTTATTTAAGCAAGTACCAAGTTCAGACTTAACTTCTGAATCAGTTAAAAATCAGCTTCAAAAGGATGATTCCTTTCATTTCTATACATTCACAGAAATTCACTAAGCAACAAATAAAATATAAAAACAATAGAAACAAGATTAATTAATTCTCCGAACATGACAACAAATATTCATGTATTGTAAAGGATCAACCTTTCAATTGCTGCATTCTTCAAATTAAAATTGCAACATATGCGTGTGCAATAATTCCTAAAGAATACAAAGTACCAGTTTTAGAATGCCATCAACAACAGCAATAAATTGTCAGCCTTTCTGTGTTACAAGAATTGCAAAAACTTGCATAATATAATAACAATTTAAAAATTGTTCTGTTGTAAAATAGAAGTTTCTGAACATGTGGTTTTATGACTCAATTAGAAACGTAATTTGTGGGGTTTAGCCAAACACACAAAATTCAATTGACAACTAGAGTTAATTTGTGGTGAGCACATAAGAGGAATGAATGAATTTTCGCGTGGTAAGCAGAAAAACAAAACAAAACAAAAAAACACTTGTCAACAATTACAGCGCGCAAAGCGAAAATAAAAATACCCTTCCTTCATGATTTCGAAATGAGTAGATTGCAATATTCGCATCGAGGGGTGAAATGTTTGCTAGTAAAAAGATTAATTGCAGCAATAAAACTAAATGTGACAAGTGCAAGTGTTTTACGATTTTGTCGAACATATTTGTAGAATTCGATGCTTGTGATGCATGCCCACCCTAGCAGCAACAGTAATAGCAGCACTAACATCAACAATTGCTATTCCACACATTCACGGGGATCCCTAAGGGATGCCACCAATCCTTAATTGTTACATTCTGCGTGTACGCGTTGCTGCCAAAGTGTCGCATGCCTTGCATGCATTTCTCAGAAATATTTTCTCATTTATTTACTTCAATCAGAGAAATCAAAAAAAAAATTAAGCGAAAGAGTTTTATATCATTAAAAAAAACCAAAAATTTTAAATTATTTAATTCAATTTTCATAATCAATTCACTCGCGCTAACACTCACACACACATGAAGTATGTGTAAAAAGCCACACCTTCATTGCTTGTACTTTTCTCTTCTTCTTCTTCTTCTTTCACATCTCTACCACTATGACTTCACGTTCATCATTTGTACTCCAGTTTTTCTGGGTATTTTCTGTGGTATATAAAATGATAAATGATCATTTTCCTGGCGCTCACTCGCGCTTCTGTTGATTTTTATCCAAACACCACATCACATGAAATGACTCGCATCCCAATGCGATGCTATGGACAGACAGGCTGATAGACATGCTGTTGGACTGACGGACGGACAGATATGTTGTCGATCATTTTAACTACCTCTGATACTCGTGAAAACTTCACTTTACTGCGTTTGATTGACAATCAATGTCACATATAAAATATTTTATGCATTTCTGATGAATACTTTCGGTGTTTTATTTTTTGTAATTTTGATTTTCTGTCTGATTCGATTTTCTTATCATTTTCGAAGTAGTAAATTGCTTCTGTTTCGTGTTTCAATAAAAGTTCTGTTGTGGGATTGGCGTGTTTTAATATTTAAGTTTAATATGTAATATGTAGGTTTTTTTGCTATGAATTTTGTCAATTGATTTACATTTTACTGATACTATACATCATTAATCGACTGAAATAGAAATTGATTATATAAATAAAAATACGAATGATATCCTTTTAAAGAATCTTAGCCGATTTGGAAATGTTCTTAAACAGAAATTACGAGCTGATTCATACTAACCAAGTTGTCGAAATGAATGAAATAAATGTTGGGAATACTGACGGATACCGAGGGATAATCGGTTGAACTGCTCTTAAAAAGTATTGATTCACTCTTGCCTTACATGAACGATATTTCAATCTGGTATTGCTGAGGTCAGTCTGATTAGAATTTGGATGTGCTGGTTTGCCTAGCTAATAAACAAACGCAATATTCTGCAACATTTTTGGAACTTTCTAACGTACATTACACAAAAAAAAAGAAACAACAATATTTCAGATAAAAAATAATAAACTCTTTTTATCCTGTGAGAAAGTAAGTAGTAGACTCATCGACCATGAGTACGATGACTTTCCTACGCCTCAGCTTAAACGAAAAACGGAATCACAGATAAAATGGAATCGTTGTTTTCTCTCTATGAAATATTAGTAGATTTAGCAACCCTGAACAGAATGTACTAAGCCTTAGCTTAAAAGAAACCCCGTATCACAGTTACAATGGAACCGGTGTTATCTCTAAATATAAGCTGCGATTTATTCGCCACTTGCTTCTAGTTACGTAGTATAGCTAGTAGCGATAACTTTATGGGAAATAACAACAAAAGCTGGTGATATAACTCGTATATTTATAGCTGTTAAGTATAACTATCATTTTTTATCATCCCTGGTTTCTATATCAATCTTACTGTTAACTATTAATAAAGAAAGCAGATTAACAGAAAAATTGTGTGTCAAAAAGCCTCCCAGAGAAAAAAAGTTAGTTACAAACACAATTAAATATTTTTATGACGCACAAGGACGAGTTCACCCAACTACATAATAAGTGGAGAAATGCCTGTGCTCAAATTCTGGAAAATCACTTCCAGCTGCCAGCTGCTATTGAACATATTTATTGTGAATGACAACACAACGAAAAAAAGAGTTAGCAACTTAATCGTTTTATTCGCACTTGTTAAATGCGTTGTCGAATAAAACACAACTATAGTTGAGCTATAGTGGTCGCTGTGGCGTAGTGCTGGTGCATTGGACTGCTACATAGAGTGCCCGGGGTTCGAATCTCGGCACAAGCAAAATGAAAAAGTAGAATAATAATAATAATAAAAAATAATTTTTTTCACGACACCACCTCTTGGCAGGCAATGGCAAACCTACAAGAGTAAAAATTGCCTATGAAAAGCTTTTCATTTCGCCGTTCGGATTCGGCATTAAACTGTAGGTCCCTTCCATTCATGTACAAATATAACACGCACAACATGAGTGGCTGCGAAAAAAGCTCGGTCTAGGCCCTCCACGGGTTGTTGAGTCATTAAAAGTAAAGTAAGTATAGTTGAGCTTATTTTTTTTATATTTGAATTGGATGTGGGCAAGAAGGCCATAGACCTGTCATTGCACTCAATCCGTAGGACAATTATACTTTTCCAAGAAAAGGATAGAAGAAGGGTTAAGTGGGCAAGTGTAGGGCAACGAGGTCATATACACCACTAAATACACCTAAATTTTAATGCCGGTTCCGAACGGCAAGGGTAGCAATTTGTTATCACTTGGTGGTTTTGTCATTGCCTGCCAAATTATTCACTGTCACACTTTCTGATAATGCTCATTCACTTCATGTTGCTGGAAATATAAGAAGTTTGTGAGAATTAAGCACCAGACCAAGAGGGAAATCGAACCAGCAACATCTCGGTTGAAAGTTGATTGGTCTACCCACTAAACTATCAAGGTCGTCTATAGTTGAGCTACTTATGTACCTATCTCTTTCGGTCAAAAATCAATTTAAATTTTAGTAAATAACTGAGCAACATTCACTCAAAATCAAAAAGGGCAATATAATATAATACAGGAAAAAGTAAAGCAAAATGTAGCTATAGTATCGAAGAGATGTGGTGAGCTCCAGAAACTGCATTTCATATGGAATGGAAGGCAATAACTCTGTTGAATTGTATTTATGCATGCAGGCATGTGTGTGTGTGTATGTATGTATGTATGTATGTAGATTGCAGATGCAGAATGTCATGCTGGAATTTGCGTGCAGACAGAAATGAGCTACTGAATAATTTGAACTGCGGCGCAGTACATTGCAGGCGCAAATGCAGCAAACAGTCAGTGCAGCAAATGAAAAATTAAAGATGCTTAACTCCTGACTCCCATAAGACATGGAAATAGAGAAAGACGCACCAGAAATAAATGGCGTCTATGGCCACATTGCAGCATGCTGCTAAAAGGCTAAAGAGAAGCACAAGTCCCTGTGTGTTGCTGTGGCTGTGCAACATGACATCTAAGATAAGGTTAGAGCAGCAGAATTACATAAAAGCATTCATTTTAAAAAGAGAAACTTGTATATAATTATAAGAAATTCTGATATGTATAAAATATATGTAATATCAAAATCTAGCAAGAATTTTATATTTTAGATGAGTTCTTCTGGTGGTTGCTTTGTTTTATTATTATTTATTTTTATTATTATTATTTTAAGAAAAATCCCATAATTCACCAAAGGTTGACATTTTTATGGCAAATATTTTATATGTCATTTTTATTTTACATTTACTTTTTGGCTTTTTTATGTGCGGCTAGCTACTCGCCTCTACTCGCATCTTCCTGGCAGATTTTCATAGCACTTCGCTCTTGTTTGTTAGCTGTTTGCTGTTTTTTTGGTTTTGTTTTTTTGTTTTTGGCAATTAAAACAAAAAAACATTAATCCTTTTCACAATATCCTGTCGTGGGTGTTGTCGTGATTTTGTGGTAATAAAAAACATATACACATATATTTTATATGCCGTTTGCGAGATTTTCCTTTAGTAGGTACGAGTATGTACCTACCATTAAAAAAAAGTAGCTACTTCACTTTTGTGTAACGAATGCCTTCATATCGAAATATTTACCTTTACTGTGCATGTGTACAGCATGAGCTGGAATTCGAGTCCTTTTTTGAAATGAAACATTTAATTTCTTTTTTGTTTCAGTTTTTCGTTTTATTTTTTGCGCCTTTATGGCCGAAAGAGACAGTGGCACATGCACACACACACACACACAATCACACACACACTCACCTTCATACTCGTATGATGTGATTCCTCTTTTTATTACTTACATATATTTGTTGTATTAATATTATTACGGTGACTTTTGCTAGCATTTTATTACCATACACTTTTTTAGTCACATTTTTATTATATTTTTGTTTTTTTGGTTAGTTGGTTGGTTGGTTGCTGCTATTGTCATTTGATTACTCTTTCCACTTGATTTTTTCCTTCATTATTTTTTTTCTTTTTTGTTTTTTTTTGGCATTTTCCACTTGTCTCTAATATTTCACGTTTATATAAAAAAGGATAATAATAGAAAAAAATCTCTTATCTGATGTTCGTTTCGTTTCGTTCGTTTGTTGCTTTAATTTTTTGACTTGACAAATGGAATCCATTTAATTGTTGGCCGTAAATGCTATTAGAGGTACACACTCACATACATACTTGGTCCTTGCTCCGCCTCAGTCTTTTGCATTCGACACATTCTATACAAGAACAAATAAAGAAAGGAATCCTTTTTCTTGCTTCTAATGGCGGCAAATGTTAATGTGTACAATTTATTTGAATTTATTGTCGCTTTATTGCGTGCGCGAATAAATCTCAACAAATTACTGCGTTGATTTTAATGACCCTATAAAATAAATGCTTTGTGCATTCATGCTGTATGTAAGTTCGTATAAGTTTTCTATTATATGTACTACTTATGTACTCGTATTTCTAAGCATAGTGGCCCTTAGTAATAAACTGCCTTTTTTTGACGTTTTTTCCATGTAAAAATGTTTCAGCAGTTAACTATTAAATTTATGATCGACTTTATTTTCCCTATTACTAAGGGCCAATAATTTTAAATTTAGTTTGTTTTAGAGTAGCTTAATTTAAGATTTGAAAATACTTAATGAATATGATTCGACTATTAAAAAAAAACCGGAAATGGCATTTACTTGAGTGAAAATATTTGCAACAAAAATTTGTGAAAGAAATATTTTGGTAAGTCCCCTTTTCCACACAACAAGATTTCTTGAAAACAAATTTCTAATTCCCTTTTGGTCTTGCCACTTACTTTTCTTAAAAGGAAGATTTTTTTATCAATACTGCTTTTACTTTGTCTGACAATGTCAAAGAACGATCAGCACAAAAGAAAACTTGCCGGTACGAGCAAGCCTGTACACGTCCCTTTCGTCTCTCCTCACTTGCCTACAAACTTAACTTGCTTTCAACAAAAATTACCGTGTGGAAAAGGGTACAAACAAATACTTCCATTGACCTGCTAAAGTGTTGAACCACCACTTTTGTGTGAAGGTTAGAACCAATTCACATTTATCAGTAACTTCTTCATGTATTTTGCACTGTATATCTCTACGGATCACTGAAAATAATCAGGAAAAAATTTGAAATTTTTAGATTTTTATTTAAATGCTTCTAACATTTCATTCAGATTTTTCAAATAGACGTTACTTTTTATTACACGATACTAACTTCTAGACGATGCGAATACTTAAGTAAACGCTTACTAAGATTTACAGCCCTGTGTGATATGATATGTAAGAACCATGTTTTAAATCATTTTTGTTGAAAGGATTAAAAGGTTAAAAACAAGTAAATTTATTCTTATAATCTCAAACTCTAATTTTAATAATCATCTAAGGTAAGGTAAGTTTTTTAGTATTTCTTTTTTTCCGGTCTGGAGCAGCACTGCTTTGAGATCTTTAATTGCTTTTTTATATAAAAAAAACAGACATAAGCCACCTCCTATAAATCAATGTTAATATTATTTAAGTTCATAATAATTATTATTCTAATAAACTCCAACCACACACCAATACAAACAGTACGTACACCACTTCAATTTGTCACTCTAATTACAGGCATATACCAAACCCCCTAAATACTACCTACCTATGTGGGTGCATAGGGTACAACTTCCTACTTAAACTCGATATAATCTCGCATTGATCGCATTAATATTCTATAGAAAATCCGAAACAAAAAAACAATCAAGAAGCGATCAATTTCAAAGAAAACAATTGTTAAAATCTCGCTCCAAATAAAAATTGTCATGCGTTTGTGCCACAACGCACGCCAGCCCGCCCGCCTTACCTATTCCACGTTATTACATTCAAAATATTGTCCCAAGACAACGAAATCAACATGCAAATAGAGAAAAATCATTGTTAACTGATTATTTTCTGATCAGCATCCGTGATATGATCTCAAGCCTGCCAAAAAACAGGCATAGTCATTGATCAAACGAAAAAAAAAATAATAATAATAATGGGTAAAAAAAACTTTTCTCGTAATGCGCACCAGCATATTTGCTGTATATTTATTTTTATTCTCAGTTTACTCTTTCTCAAGTTGTAGGCGAGAATTCCCGATTGCAAACGATCAACAAACGAGCACTCACTCCACTCACGCCAAAGTGAGTGAACAAACGCATGCACGTAAGTTGTAAGTTAGATCGATCGATCGATCGTTGACGAAACCACACAGCGTGTTGATTTATTCCCCAATGGCTTCAAAAGTTCAACTTTTTTCTTTCATATTATATACATAATATAATCATAATAAGTAGATACATAAATAATATTAAAAAAAAAAAAACAAAAAACAAAAGAAAAGAAAAGAGACAAAGAATTATTATTGTCATTCGCTCATTTTGTACAAAATTCGATCGATTCGTATTGATATTCATCGTCGTCGTCATCATTGTCGTATGCGATTCGATGCACGCGTTTTCTACGGTTGCGCTCACGCTCCCGTGAGTAAAGTTGAGAAGATATTTTTTCGTCGTCGCTCGCGTACAACGTATGCCAAAGGTGTTGTTCCTTGATCGATCGAGCGTTGAAGATAGTGCAACTTCAAGTCTCTCAACTTCCCACTCTCCCCTCCCCTCCCGTGCACTAAAGAAAACTAAATAATAATTACAAATGTCATATGAAATCGAAAAGTATCATAAATCAAAATACAAAATTATATTATTTAAACACTTTAATGCATTTACCTTGGTGTTTCTCCTCTTTTTTTTTATATGGTATGTAGAAAGATACCATTATTTTTTGTTAAATTTTTATTTATATTTAAGTACTTCTACTTATTTGGAATAAGTAATTGAATTCGCTTAATGTCCGTCTGTCTGTCAGACTGTGTTTGCTGTGTCTATATGTTTGTTGTAGTCGTATGATGGTGTTTTTTCTGTATTTGAAGTTGAGGTTTTTTGTAATTTATGATGTCGCATTGACATCGCTACTATGTACCGGGGCGATATTGGAAAGGTGGAGTCGATGATGATGATGATGATGACGTTGTCAGTTGTTATGATGATGATGATGATCATTTTTAATGATGACGTTGCGAGGATAATCGTTTAAATTCATTAATTTCATAAGCATGTGTGTACGAGTATTATATTTGCATGTACCACCTAATAGTTATTAATTTGTACATTTGTATGTATGATTCACGATGCGTGATGTTTGCTTGTCTGTTTGTTAGTTTCTCAGTCCGTTTGTCACTTTGTTTTGACATGGTTTTATTCTTTTGTATCAAATGTCAATTTTTATATTTTATTTGTCTTCTAATTTGATTAATTCCTTTTTATATTATACGTACTATATCTCAGCTTTGCATCACCTAAGCGTTTGACATATATCAATCGATTTCAATCCATCGCTAATCATAAAATTTAATATTTACCATTAAATTATGGTATTGAAGGTACATTACTCAAATTAATAAAATAATTGACTATTAATTGGTTGAACTAATTAGTTAAAAGCTTGAGTAAATTAGTTTAACTTTTAAATTTAGTTAGTAAATATAATATTATATAAACTATCAAGAAAACAACAGCCAGAAAATGGCCTTCGAAATTTTGTAGAAAATCAAGGATCTCAGCAAAAGCTTCTTTTTTTTGCAGTCACACGTGGCAATACAGAATATGGCAAATATCTTTTTAAAAGACCTAAACGGTTCTAGTCGAAAAAATTAGAAATGTGATGATTTGTCGGTCTGGGGAATTCTCCATATCGCCGATATCTTGATATTTACCAGATTCAAAGTGCTACATATTTAGTGTACGAGTATGATGTTTAGGAAATGGACTTAAGTATAAGATATTGTATCACAAAATCCGCTAAATAAGACATCAACGTCTTTCAACTCTGAAGCCATTCTGTTGATTAAGATGAGAAAATTATGTTAGCGCAACTGGATTATTTTTAGGATTTGGCAAACTAGGAAAGTTTGGTCGATAGAGGATTTTTTATATTTTCTTTAATACCTCTAAGACTTGGGATACTCAAAAACTGAACAGGTATAACCGAGATCAGAGCAGATATAGCCAAGCCACGGCTCTATGCAATTTGACACGTGAAGTTCTATCGAAATAAACTAAATTGGAAATATAAATTTCCTTTCACTTCTTTTTAGGGTTGTTTTCAATAAGTATGTTTTAAGTAGGACCCTACAAAACAAACGGTCGAGAAAAATAATAAATATTGTTCCAGAAAAGTAGTCGCCAAAGAAAATTAGGGTGGCGAGGAGGGTCCGGGGCCAAAGTGTTGTTCAAACTAGTCCGAACGAGAGAGAAGTGGGGACAGTGGGATTCCCTCCGAGCTTTTGAGGACCTCCAATAGAAAAATTTTAAAATAAAAAAACAATAAATAAAATGTAAGCTCTGTAAAGTTTGCCTATTTTTCCATATGTTTTTACAAAAGTTTGGTCAGCTGTAGTCCCTGAAAATATATATGAGTCGGTGAGGTTATAATTTCCATATTAAACTGAACGCGATGAATTTTTTCCATTTCAAATGCAAAATAATTATTCTGATTAATTTTTGTTGATTTTCAAACTACCTTCCAAACAAGCATGTCTGCTTAACTGACCTCTTAGCACGGTGAAACTTAATAATTAAAAATCATTTCAATGCAATTTGAAAGCCAGAATATCTAGAAATTTTGAATAGTAGATAATTTTTGGGACTGTTTATAAATGTATTTTTGAAAAATTTTCATAAGTGCTTGTAGAGATGTCCAAATTATGTTAAAACTATGACGCTGAGAGATTAAGTTTTATGTGCATATATAAAAAATTAGGGGTTCGTAAGGTGAACAATCTTCTCCCCCAACCCATATTTTCACTCCACGGCCCTGGTTCCGTATCCACCATTTCAAAATCTAATATACTATATTCACTTACTTACTATTAATATGTTTGTGAAATTTTTAGAAATTTTCGCTTTTGGAATTGTTAACCATCGTTAAAACTAATGTGGTTTATGTATTATTCAGTATTATAGGTATTAAGAATTATTTTTCGCAAAGAATGTTTGCTGTTTTTGTCAATAGTTTGATTTTGATGGTTATGCTTAAGAATTATAAAATAATTTATATCTAATTGCTTATATTTGACTTCTTGATGTACTTAAAGCGAATTAATTCTTATTGTACCACAAATTATAAATAGCTAAATAAAAATCAAATGAAAATGCTCATTCAAATATCTTCATCTTTTAATGGCGCAACACCCCATGGAGGGCCTAGTTGGAGCTTTTCGCCTCCACTCATGTGGGGCTGTGCGTATTATATTTTTGTTCATTAAAATATATCACTAAAAAAAAATAGTAGGATAATCTTTTCTTTAATTAAACGAATTTATCTTAATAATTTTCTTTCAATATATTTTTTATTTTGAACTTATTGATCAAAATTATAAGTATCCTTACCACCAACCTAATTTGCTTTTTCTTAGTCATATACTTTTTGATTGATTTTGTTGTAATTTTCGATGGGTTTTTTTTGTGAATACAGCTGTTGCATATTTAACTTAAGCATCCTCGAGAAATGAACGCGCTCCTGTTAAGCGGCGGCAGAATGTTGTCTTTTAATTAGCATGTCAAAATTCACTCAATATCACGAAAGTATTTTTGATGTGACTTCGTTTTTATAGTTCGCTGCTGCTTCCATCAGACTTAAAATGAAAAAAAAAAAAAAACTAAGAGTAACGCCTCACCTATTTCCATTGAAAAAGAGGCCAATTTATACATTCTTATACAGGGTAACCTGCTGCTGCAATGCACTAAAAGTGAAGTGTTTTCTTCTCAATTCACGTCAATTGGATTCAGCGAAAAGGGAAAAGGCACGAAAGAGCGAACCCAATCCATGACTTGCAATAAAATCAATTTAGATTCAATATTTTTGAGAAACTGACATTTTAAGTAAAAAAAAAATAAATCAGAAAAAAAACTGTTAACTCAATGGAAGAAATTCAGTAGAATTTTAAAGCTAATATAATAGGCTAATATGCTCGGGGTGTGTCTGTGTCTACATGGAATATTTGAAGCACATAGGAGAATACCTTTATTTATATATTTATTAGCCACTTCGGATGTTTCATGTCAGTCTGTATAATTATAAGACATTTTATAAGAAAATGAAGAGGAAATTTTTGGAAACTCCCTTTTGCTTTTGTTTGGTGTTTTCATTTTTCAAAACTATTTTAGAGTTACGGTAGAGAGTTGATACGAATATAAATATAAAACTACAATATATATTTTGATAAGCGGATATTTTTGTTAGTTTGGGGTCTTGTAATCTTGTAGTAATAATTAGCTTCATTTTCAATGACTGGAAAATTTTAATCATATCTTGTGATTTCGTTTTAAAGGCTGTCCAGAGATACTCTTATGCCAGAATGGCCCATTGTGATACCACATAGTTGGACCTACAGTTTAACACTATTTCCGAAAGGCGGAGTGGCAATTTGTTGTCACTTAGAGCGATTGTCATTGTCTAGCACTTGTATACTTTCTTATAATTCTCATTCTCTTCATATCGGTGAAAATAGAAGAAGCTTATCAGAATTTAACACCAGACCAAGAATTGAGTCGAACCCCTTGAACGGCTAGTGCTCTACCTGCTATACTATCGAGGACGTCTAATCATTCATATCTTAACAATGAGGATTTATTCATTGGAATGGCTATAAATCATAAATCAGGCCTAGTAAAACTCTTCAGATATTTAGACCAATTGTTGCTAGGTGATCTTGGCTACATAAAATTTTACAAAACTATTTCGTAGGTGTTAAATCGATGCATGTGCTGATCCAGTATTGGTAGCAGTTCCTTAACTGGGTTGGCACTATTGATTTATATACTTCAGTGCGATACTGACATAGCATAGTAACGGTAGTTGATTCCTTTCCACCAATAACATGAAAAGTACCAAAATTTATTGTGGGGTCTCTACTTTTTAACTGGACGTGAATACTGCATTGAAGTATTTCTTCTTTACAATTTTGAAGTTTCAAATCGGAAAGAATATCAGTCACAGCTTTCCGATATCATAGCACCTAAACGATTTGGTTTTACTGATTGATTTATCTTCTTTCTAAAATATTCTGAAAATATACATTATTCTGATCTACTGCTACTCAAACTGAAGGAGGTAAGTTGCTTAATGCCCTCAAAAAGACACCACAGTTAATTTCCTTTTCGAATGCCCAGTTCTAAATGGACCAGGGTGAAAACCCAGCATTAACAACCTTGGGAAACTATACGAAGTATGTACAAGTGAGCTAATAATCTTCCTAAATCTATCAAAAGGGATCTAAATCTCTCTACTCCAACTTCCAAGGGAGCAAGGTGTATCAAAACGGTGCGGTGCGCAAGCGCTCTTTGGGTACATGGCTCGAACCACCAATTCAATTAACCATACAATCATGGCATAACAACGCACTGAGAGCTTTGTTTTCTTTTTAATATTAGCGACCATTGTAAATATAAGTGTAATCAGTGTAAATATAAGCTAATGCACATACCACAAACACAGGTTTCGAAAGGCTTTTATCAATCTCAAAAAAAGTTTTGTAAAAATAGGCTTTATAACATATACACCCTAACATTTAACCCTGAGGGTTAAATTTTTAAAAACTTGTTGATGTTATCATCATACAGTTCTAACTTGATGCTTAAAACCTTCTCCTTCACCTTTCTTCGATGCAAGCAGCCATCGAGAAACACAATCTAATCTGTCTGTTTCATAGCTCCCGAAATAGCGTACCGTTCAAGATAGTTTCCAAATAATACTAACTTCCCATATTAAGACTTTAGTTGTCAATTCCCTTTCCTCCGAAAACTTTCAGTGTGATCCATGCATAAATTTATCTAACAGCTCATCTTATCTGTGGCAAGAAGCTTAAAAATAAATACGCTGTTCTTCATATGTTGCAAACAAAAAACGAGTGTTTAGATCTGAAAACATATCTCCGAAAAAAAGGAGAATACTCATAAATTACGGAAACGATACAATAAAAACAAAAACAACGACAACGACAACAGCGTCGACAACATACTAAGAGGAGCACGAAAACTTCACTGCAGAGCTGTTAGAGACTTTCAGCAGAAGAAGTACACCAACACACATTAACCCTACAAGACGCAAGAATCGCATGCAATATCTTTCTTTATATTACGACTTTTTTTTTTACTTTCGAGTTGGATTTATTTTTATTCCATTTTTGTCCCCCATTCCCATTTCCATTTCGATTTTTCTTTTTCAAACAAATTTTATAAAAGTCAAATCTTCTATAGTTTTCTAAGCATATGAGTGAGGGAGTGAGAGTGTGTTTTAGTATGTCTCTTTTTATTTAATTCTTAGCTGCGCTTACACACATTTCAAAAGCATCGAAGAAGCATTGAGATAAGCGAAAATTCCAAACGAAATTTCATGGATATACTACTACTATTTTTTATTTGAGATGTGTTACTCGGATATACTTCACATAACATTTATTCACACATGTATATTATATATATATATATATATATATATGTGTGTGTGTGCGTGTGTGTGTGTTACAAAGTGAGCAATTGTATCTGCGGCAAGCAACATTAAAATAAATATGTACAAATACGCAGATAAATAGATACAAAAATGAGAAATAAAAATGGCGTATAAGAAAAGTTCTACAAATACACTTGAACATGAATGCAATAGACAAACACACACACCCACACACATACACACACACTCACTCACTCATATATGTATACTCGTACACACACTTAAATATAAATGTATGCATGTAGTAGAACAACACAACATTTATATTTCAGCGGAGAAAGCTCGTATATTATCATAAAATACAAAATACAAAATAAAAAAAAAAAAGGAAAGGAAAGGAAAGAAGCCAACGAAAGAACAGGGGATGCGCAAAGTCGGGTCGTAAATCTTTCCGATAACATTTTATGCGAAACATTTCTTTTTCGCTCCCCTGGGAGATGAGGGAAAGCAACGGCTGAAATGAAGTCAGGAATGGGGAGATGGGGCAGTGTGTTGTACGTGAGTGAGTGGGTGTAGTATGTTGTTGTTGCAGCATCCTTTCACCAAAAGTTTTGTTTCAATGCGTTTGTCCTCTCGTTCGTTGGCTGCTGCTTTTTCCATTTCGTTGTTTTATTTTTTCTCTTTTTTATATACATATATATATATTTATTTTTTTTTCTTTTGGTTTTGCTACTATTTTTTCATTATATATATTATTTTTATTTTATACAATTTTGTGGGTGGTTTTCCCGTTTTCCTTGGTTGGTAGATCCCTTGGTGGCAGAGTTGTTGTTATTGTTGTTGGTGGTGGTAGAAGCTTTGGGTTGCGTTGCTGTGCTGTTGCTAAGTAAAGCGAATTGTTTGCTGCTTCCTTTCGAGTTTTGAAGAATTTATGTGCTTCGAAGATGTATCTCTTCGCTGCTTGTCTTTTTGTTTGCGTTTTTTTCTCTTTGCTCGCTTGTTTGGGGATTTAAAGCAGATGTATTATGATGCTAAAGTTTGGCAAGTTGAAATATTTTATTTTCATTTATTGTTTTGGAGGAAGGAGAACGTAGTCATTTTTTAAACTTTACTTAAATATTTAATATTGTATATATTTGAAATATATCATAAGTACTTATTATGCTAGATACTTCAAGAGCCGTCTGTCTCCGGTAAATGTAATATACATCGCTTTCAAAGTTCATTTTGGCCCAACTATTACAATGTCCAACATTTTAATGGCTCAGATTGTTAGACACTGATAATTGAATTATAGCAATAAAAGTAATAAATATTATGTGCATCAATAAATTTAACTCAAGGACAAAATATTCATAAGTTATACTCGTATAGCTTAAAATGGAAAGTAAGAAAGTTTGATAAAGTGTGTCTTTGATAGTAGGTACATAGAAAGACATCTGTCATCCATTCTTCTCAGCAGAGAACAATGGAAAGATAATGTGGTTATTATAAAATATCAGGGTCGGCTCTAACATAGAGGCGAACTAGGAGATGGGCGACTAAAGCGGCGTCACTTTAAACCATTTCTTTATATTGCAAAATTAAATTAATTATAGTGAGAATTAAAAAAAATTGTGCGCATCAGTGGCACGCCTTGCAGAAGTTTACTTCTTTAGAACGTTGGCGTTTTGGGTTTTCAGGTTAGGTTAAACGAGAGTCTATCGTAGACATTCCAGTCTTGGCCGAAGGAATTTTTAACTATGTACTGATTTATGTAAACGTTAATCCTTGGATAGTTCAGTTTGATGATTCTCTGATCTCAGGATCTGGATTAACCTAATTTTGATCGTTTGCATTTCAAATGCATGCAACGGTCTCTGCAAAATCATCATCTCCATCAAAATATTCAAAGCAGTCGACTTTATTTGCTACATCATTATAATTATAATCTTCCTATTATCATCATTGTTATCATCATTATAATAATCATCAAAATATTCAGGTTGTATGATCTTAACAGGTGCAAAATTTACCACTTACCGGTTTGAGAACTCACGAATGTTGTGAGGTTGCGTAGAAACTTGCATATCTCGTCTATGTTGCATATCTCGTCTATGTTTTGTTGTGGTGATGCGAGTTTATTTCGTTCCACGGAAGAAAAATTTTCAGGCAAATTTTCAAGGAAATCTTCTGCGCTTCTCATTCGTTGAGAAGCTGGGAATTCGGCCAACTCAATGACTGCCTGGTGCTGTATAATCTGAGGATCTTCGTCGGAACTCATTTATGCTGTCTCTCTCTGTCATGGCGTTTTTCAATGAAATTCATATTCTTTTGTACCTCAAGTTGCGTACGAAGGCTACACTCTCGCCATCCCTCGGCGATGGTTTTTTGATATTTTTTTCACGGTAATAGAATCTGAATTTTGTTAGGCCTCGCTGTCTCTCAGCTGCATTTTTTGCTGGAGATTTTATCGCCGTTTGTTTGTGCCTCGCATTTGTTTTTGTTTTTTTTCTTTTTCAATATATAAATGCTCATTCTTTCAGCTCTCGACATTTCTAACGACTTTGTTTGAAATGTAAAATTTTTGCTTGAAATGTCAAATTTTACTAGAACTTGTATCAATCTAGTATGATTAATACTCAGCGCCCTCTATCAATCAAGTTTAAATCATACGCGAATCAACGCCCTCTATAAATCAAGTTTGATTCATACTCGTGGATACAGCGGATGCAGATGTGCTGCCCATCATTTACTACTTACTTACTTACTTAGCTGGCGCTACAACCGATGATCGGTCTTGGCCGCCTCCACAAAGCTTCGCCAGTCACTTCTGCTATGCGCGCGCTGGCGCCAGTTGATAAGGCCAAGTGCAGTCAGGTTGCCCTGCACCTGGTCTTTCCAACGGAGATTAGGACGTCCCCTTCTGCGTGATCCTCCACCGTGGTTCGAATAAAACACCCTTCTAGCCGGAGCGCTTTCTTCCATTCGCTCAACATGACCTAGCCAGCGAAGCCGCTGGAGTTTTATACGCTTGACTATGTCAGTGTCGGCGTACAGCTCATACAGCTCATTGTTCCATCTTATTCGAAACACGTCATCCACGCATACTGGACCGTAGATCTTACGGAGTATCTTCCTCTCGAACGCTCCTAACAGTCTCTCATCATTGATGGTCAATGTCCACGTCTCTGCGCCATACATTAGGACGGGAAGGATGAGGGACTTATAGAGCGTTATTTTCGTCGGTCGAGAGAGGGCTCTACTTCTCAATTGCCTACTGAGCCCGTAGTAACACCTGTTGGCAAGAGTTAGTCTCCGCTTGATCTCAAGGCTGACATTATTGTTGGTGTTTATGCTGGATCCTAAATAAACGAAATCCTTGACTACTTCAAAAGTGTAGTTGTCAACAGTGACATTTTGTCCAAGACGCCGTGACTCTTTGTTTGTTGACACAAGGTATTTCGTTTTGTCCTCGTTCACCACTAGACCCACACGACGAGACTCCCTTTCCAGGTTGGAGAATGCTGCACTGACTGCTCGAGCGTTTTTGCCAATGATGTCAATATCATCAGCGTATGCTAGCAGCATGACACTCTTGTAGAAGATAGTGCCAGAGATGTCGATGTTCGCAGCTCGAATTATTTTCTCCAGCATTAGGTTAAAGAAGTCGCACGATAGGGAGTCACCTTGTCTGAAACCTCTTTTGGTATCAAATGGTGCGGAGAGGTCTGTCCCAATTTTCACTGCGCTGGTGGTGTTGGTCAGTGTCATTTTGCAAAGACGAATGAGCTTTGCAGGGATACCAAAATCAGACATTGCGGCGTACAAGTGATCCCTAATCGTGCTGTCGAAGGCGGCTTTATAATCGACAAATAGGTGATGGGTGTCGATCTGTTTTTCTCGGGTCTTTTCCAGGATTTGGCGTAGTGTGAATATCTGGTCGATGGTGGATTTACCAGGCCTGAAGCCACACTGATAAGGTCCAATCAGTTTGTTGACGATGGGCTTCAGTCTTTCGCACAGTACGCTCGATAGAACCTTATATGCAATATTAAGAAGGCTGATCCCACGGTAGTTGGCGCAGATCGTGGAATCACCCTTCTTATGGATTGGGCAGAGTACGCTGAGATTCCAATCACTTGGCATGCTTTCATCTGACCATATTCTGCATAGAAGCTCATGCATGCGTTTTTTGAGCTCTTCGCCTCCGGTCTTAAACAACTCAGCAGGCAGGCCATCTGCACCTGCAGCCTTATTGTTTTTCAGCCGAGCAATGGCTGTTAAGACCTCCTCATAGTCAGGCGGCGGTACTTCAACGCCGTCAGTGATTGGGGTTTCCGGAGTGGGTTCCGCAGTGGCGGGATTATTGCCGTCTTCGCCATTAAGCAGCTGCGAAAAGTGCTCCCTCCATAATCTCATTATGCCCTGGATATCTGTCACCAGATTTCCATCTTCATCCTTGCAGGAAGAGGCCCCGGTCTTCAAACCAAGAGTCAGGCGTCTTATTCTTTCAAAGAATTTTCGGACCTCGTTCCTGTCCCGCAACATTTCGATATCATTGAACTCGCGTCTTTCTTCATCTCTTTTCTTGCGCCTGAAAAGACGTTTCTCCTCCCTCCTCAACTTTCTGTATCGCTCCTTAGCAGCTCGCGTTGCAACTGACTGCAGGGTGGCTCTGTATACTGCGTTTTTTGCTTCAGTAGCATCGCGACACTCTTGGTCGTACCACATATTTCTCCGTCGACGGTGGTAGCCTAGCACCTCTTCGGCAGCCGTACGCATAGAGCGGGAAATGTGCGTCCACTGTGCGCATATATCATCAAGTTGAGGGGTGTTTTGCGAAAGGAGAAGTGCAAGTTGGTTGGCAAAGACTTTGGCTGTCTGTTGTGATTGCAGCTTTTCGACATCCAGCTTTCTCTTTGTACCTATCCGTACGCGATTTGCTACACATATACGTGTGCAGACCTTGGCTGCAACCAAGTAGTGGTCTGAGTCGATGTTTGCACCACGTATTGTGCGTACGTCTAGTACATTGGAAGCGTGCCTTCCGTCGATCACAACGTGATCAATTTGGTTTCGTGTGTTTTGATCAGGGGACAGCCAAGTGGCCTTATGGATATCCTTATGTTGGAATCTGGTGCTACTAACTGTCATGTTTCGTGCCGCGGCGAAGTCGATCAGTCTCATACCGTTATCGGTGGCTTCGTCGTGGAGACTGAATTTTCCGATCGTCGGACCAAAGAGACTCTCCTTGCCCACCTTGGCATTAAAGTCGCCTAACACGATTTTAACATCGTGGCGGGGGCAATGCTCATAAGCTTTGTCGAGGAGCTCGTAGAAGTCATCTTTGGTCGTTTCATCCTTCTCATCCGTCGGGGCATGGACACAAATTAGGCTGATGTTGAAGAATTTTGCCTTGATGCGGATAGTGGCTAGGCGCTCGTTCACCGCTGTGAACCTCGAGACTAGATGACGCAGTCTCTTCCCAACCACAAATCCAACACCAAATTCGTGTCTCGACGCATGACAGCTGTAGTAGATATCACAGGATGCTCTTTTGGAGCAACCCTGTCCCGTCCATCGCATTTCCTGTACAGCGGTGATGTCAGCTCTATATTTTTGGAGGACATCCACCAGCTGGATAGAGGCACCTTCCCTGTAGAGGGTTCGGACATTCCAGGTGCATATCCGTAAATCGTTGTCCTTTGGGCGTTTGCGGGAGTCGTCAATATTAGAGGGGTTCATCATCCGAGGCTTGTTTGGAGGTTTCATTGGAGGGTATTTTAACGTGGTGGGTTCCAAGCCCGACGCACAACCATTCATTCAAGGCCATGGAGAAGCCCGCCGCACACATTAGTTAACTCACTGACGGTTGTCAGATCGCTATCCAGGGGACGCCACGAGGAGGCTGTGTGTCGACTTGAAACGTAGAAGCGCAAGGATCGACCATGGACGCACCTGCGACTGTCACGAACTTTACCTTGTGTCCTACGCCCCAGGCCCCCCATCATTTATGTGTATATTAATATGCATCCTCATTTTTCTTATAATTGATTGATAGAGGGCGCTGCCCATCATTTCCGTAACAATTTTCGCTGCGGCGATAAAAAGAAGACAGACTTCCAGCATAGCTCTCTCAACTTATAATTTGAGTTGTGGAAATAATTTTCAATGGAATATTCGCGATCGAAAAACGGTTTATGGCACTAGACTCCCAATGGCCCAATGTATCAGTCACCTAATAGTATACTCATGTGCTGCTAAAATTTAGTTACGCCCTTCAATTCTGCACTAATGGATCCAAGATGGAAGACGATACTGAATATGGGTTGATTTCTAATAGAAATATTTTTTTGCTATTTTATGGGTCATTATCTACTTCGTTCCTCGAAACGAACCTCCGTATGCCTAATTTTCATTTCAACTTAGACTCCATTTGTTATTCCACCCAACCAAGTACAATTTACTATTAGTATTTTTATTTTCATTGCTGCCAAAGCAGCATCAACAGCGAAAAATCACATTCAACACACATCCACCAAATTGCAAACGTATCGCATCAAGATGAAATGCGATGTGGTTTTTGTCTCATTTTGATTAAACTTGCACTTGGAGATATACACTCACACACACACACACACACACACATGCATACATGTCATATCGCGTTCATCGCATCTTTTAATCTTATCTGAAATTGTGCAGTTAAAGATTCGTTAACTGCGTTCACTCCACAGCTTGTTTGTTAGGTTAAACCTTGAAGCTCGTAACATTTCTCAGATTTCACAACATTTACGATATTTTAATGTGTAAGTAGAAGTGTGTATGTGTACATTTACGTGTGTATGAGAGTGTGTTTGTCTCAGATTCGGATTTGTGACACCCGCAATACACACGCGCACGTCAGCTCACTCCCCCATTCTTTCGTTCGTTCTTTCCTTCCTTCTTTCTAGCAGAACATACTCGTAACTTGCTCGCCCCTGTTTTTACTAGTTTTCCGACATAACCGGTATAATTTAATAGAACTTTAGAAGTTATTTGAATTGGAATTGTGAGTGTGCAGAAGCAGCAGCATCGACATCGACATCGGCTGTAGTAGCATTCGAATCCCTCAAATCCTTTATATTTGTCACAATCACAAATTCTCTGCTTCTTTGCGTGTTTGTGTGCTGCAGGGTGCTTTATTTTATTTTTTCTTTCTTATTGTTATTGTGTTTCTACAAATACCATACATACAAAACATATACATACCTACACTTGACAGTTCTCTCTGGTTGGATAGTGGAAGGGGAGGGGTGCAATAACTTTTGTCATTCGTTTAAATGCTTCAATTTGAAGCATTCGTCGATGATCTTTTTTTTAAATTCTTTTTACACTGGGGTTGAGATAATTGTGTTAATTTTGTCAATTCAAGTTATTTCTGGGCATTTTATTTGTGGTTCAGGGAAGTGGTTGCGGGTTTTGAGAATATGTGGTGACGGTTGCTTAATTTTAAAGCTTAAGTACATTTTTTAGTTTTCTCTTTGTTTCTTTCTCTATATCCCCAATTTCGATATACTTTGCACCTTACAATAGAAATATTTTATTGCGCATTTCTCATAGGACAATCTACAGGCATTAACAGTGTTCGTTGTCGAAAGTCTTCTTGACTTGGATGATTCTTCTTTTTTTCTTTCAATGGCACAACCGCCCATGGAGGGCTTAAGCTGAGCTTTTCGCATCCATTCAGGTTGTGGGTGTCGTATTATATTTGTACATGAATGGAAGGGACCTACAGTTTTATGCCGAATCCGAACGGCGAAGTGAAAAGCTTTTCATAGGCAATGTTTACTCTTGAGGTGGTGCTGTGTAGAAAGGGAATAGAGAACTTTGCTTATGGAAACTAAGAAATTCAAATAGAGATAAAGAATGAATAGAACTCATCGTCAGGACATAACTAACCAGCAGGCAACTCATTAATTTTGCAACGACTAGCTTACACGAGAGCTTTTCTCCGCAGGGCAGAATCAATGTGCTAGGTCATCGATGACACCCATGTTGGTCTAATGTATTTGTGCACTGTGTTTAAAGATGCTACGATGCGCGAACTCTTTCTTCTGAACGCAAATAAAAGTGAGCTACCCTTATTTTCCGGTATCTATTTCACAGGGTACTACGTTGTTTTGTAGGAAACGATTCTAAAGCACTTAACTTTTTTAGAATCGTATTATTGATGGGTTTTCCTAGTACTTTAGACTATCCAGCAAACTACATTCAGTTGGAAGACCATAGCTATATCTGCGATAGCAGGAAAGAACCTGTTATTATTGTTCAGGTATCAGCTAGAACCTTTTCTAATTAGTATTCCATTTAAATATGTAAATCTCCTTAAGAATGACTACTGGTGCCACTTAGCAGATTTCACACTATATTATAAATATACTCAGGGGAAAGCAATGCAGGTGATGTATCTATGCTGAAAAGATGTAATTTTTCCATAGACTGAAATAAACTGTTTAGGGTTTCACCTGGAGTGGCACTCATAACACCGACAATGCCCTGACAAACAACTCTCTGCTGTTTGCGTAGTGTAGAAATTACGGGCTTAACCATAAATCTATTCGTATGCTTCCATAGCAGTGAGACGGACAAGTTCTACCTTACCTTTGCTATAATTTTGAGAAAATTCACTTGCTATTTGTTAATTTTAATGAGCAAAATTTAAACAAAATCGATATCAAAACCTAAACCTGTGTGTTTGTAATTTCAATAAATGTATACAAAATTTCCATAAAACAATTTAAATATAATGTGGAAGTGTTCACCTGTCAATACATTGAAGTACTTGCACATACCTACTAATTTAGAATTATTATAAAAACACATAAACACATATGAACTCATCGAAGCTACAGAGGCACACCAAAGTGATACTAAAAAAAAATCGAAGAAAATTCGTAAGTATCTTTGAGAAAAGAATTTGAGATTATAGATAAGACACGTGGAAATCGACGAGCAAGTGAGAACATAAATTGAAGACTTTATTAAGGCAGACAAAAAATCAATAAAAAAAAAAGAAAAAATTCTGCATAAATCAGAAATGAAGGGAAAATAACATGCCCAACTATTTAGTTATGCACGACTCAGCAGCAGTACAAAACAATTGCACCAGCAGCAGTGACAGTATCAACAAGAGCAGCACCAACCGAATCTGCTTTCTAATTCCAGTGCAATAATTCGCTGCAGAACAAATCAATTTGAATTTTATTGCTCATAACAAACAACAACATAGACACGTGATTGTTAATTGGTGGTGTTGTTGCTATGCTCTCATGCTGCATTGCCTCAATTTAAGACTAATTAAGGGTTAAAAATCACATCCTCATACACTCACTTTATGTGATACATATTTTGATTGGTGATTTGTTGTGACAATTTTGATGGTGGGAACAAAATCGCATCAACTTTACAGCTTCCTGCCACTTGCTGCCCGTTTACCGTTTAGTTCTGCGGCAATTGCTGCTTCACATTACATAATTGCGTTATGGTAAATTTTGGATTTTAGGCACACAATCGTACGAGGGCCAATATTAATTCAAATGCTGTTATGCAAAAATGAGGCGCATAATTTTATTGCAATTTTTATTTATGATGGAGTCGCCCAAAAACCGAAACCGAAACCAAAACAAGAACATCAATTCCATTAATGGGAAAATTCGTTTATCTCACTTGTGACGTAGGTTAATGCGTTGGCAATGCGCTTTTAATTGCTTGCTGGGCTTTGAGTGTGAGCGTGTGGGTATGTGTGTGTGTATGTGTGTGGGAATAAAAAATTATGCAAAGTAGATTATTATAATTGAAATTTTAGAAATCTTAAATTTCATTTAATCAAAATTAAATTAATTATTTAAAGAATGTTCCCCAAGAGATATTACGAGTACCATTTAATGTTGAGAGCAGTTTCTTTTCAAAGCCTAAAAACATGAACCCCGGCAGTTCCAGGCTTTATAACTATGAAGAAGAATGAAGGACATGAGATTCAAAGCTGGGTTGGTATTGTAAAGAATCCCTGTGGGAATACAATTAGCGCATTATCGTGGCGAACTTACTTTGTTCTCTATAACCAATTCGTTATATCTCTCCAATCTCAGAAAGTTTGCCTATGAGGAGTTTTAAAACGATTTTGACAGTGCAAGTTCTTACAATTTGTGTGCTGTGTGTGTGATATGGAGGCTTATCACAAGCAGTGTCATACCTAGGAGCATTATAAGATCAATAACTAGATCTGAATTAAATCCAAAAACAAAACCACAAATCAGTTAAAAAACCAAAAAAAGTCCAGACCAAAACCCGCAAACCAGTCTACAAATTTCATTAAATAACCAACCAAAAATCGGAACAACTCAGACTAAAAATCAGAACCAATTTCAATCAGAAACAAAACAGAATTAAGGCCAATATTTGCATCTTAACTCTAACCAAAGTCAAGACAAAAATCAGAAGATAAAAAATCAGACCAAAACTTGACCAAAAACTCAGACTTAAAAGTTACACGAAAACTCAGGCAAAAATGCAGACTAAAACACATTTATAATTCAGACCAAACGTCAAGCTAAAATTTATATCAAAATTCGAACGAAAAATCAGATTTAAACTTAGACCAAGAAGATAATAAATGTAGAGTCAGACTAAATTTTTGGGAAATAATTCAGATTAAATTTAGACCAAAAATCAAAAATCTTGTGAAAGATGTGCCTCAAAAACCTTTCCCGAGTTCATTTTAAAAATTAGTTAGTCTGTTATGGTAAGGCATGGATACCTTTGATAGTCCAGTGTATTATTTCAGCAAGAGAACGTTGAAAATTGCAGTCATTTTAAAATAGAAAAAACCAACCAATATTGTTAAATGCAAAAGACAAACAAAAAAACCAAATTCAATGCATTTCAATAGCGACGTAACAATTTCATCGAAAGTATAATTCTATATCGAGTCCTTCAGACAACAACAAGTACCATAGCAGGCAACAGTCGCAGAACTAACAATAAACCAACAAACAGCAACAACATCAAATTACAAGAAATTGCTGCAAATGAGACTTACATAAAAGGAAGGATGCCAAAGGATGAACGGCGCGGTATTGGCAACGCAACTGAACTACACTTGTCGAAATATAAAATGAAAGAAAGAATAGACGAAAAATGATGCTCTAGAAGAAGATGAGAGCCATCATATATTCCTGACGTTGTTATCTCCTCCAAAGGGACAAATAAAATATAATATTTTTATTTAAGTAAATGAAAAAAAGCCAACAATTGATGCAGCAACGGCAACAGCAACAGCAGCAGCAGCAGCAGAAGTGTGTAACACGACCTTTTGCGCTATATTCAACAACACCAACAGCTACAACAACAACACGAACAACACTCACTTGTTTACCAAACATCAAAGTGATGACGCTGCTGACGATGTTATGATGTTTTACCTCTTCACGATGATGTGACAGTTTTTGTTTTTGTATTGCATATTTGTATTATTATTGTATTTTGAGTCGAGTGCGTCGACGACAACGGGAAAAGTGCCTACAATTTCGCTTGTGCGTGTGTGTGTGTAAGTGTGTGTTGTTTGGGGGAAAAATAGGCTGCAACCTTTTGTCATCTTTGCCAAAGATGAAACGCAATTTTCTTTACGTTCCTTTTTTTATTTTTATTATTTTATTGTATAAAACATTTGGGTTTGTCAGGTGAATTAAAAGGATTTCGTTGAAATTATCATAATTTTGTATGAAAGCAAGAGAGATGTCAAACAAAACAACAACAACAAAAAAAAACAATACAAAACGGAATAATTTTTATGCTTCCATGGAAATTTATTGTTTGAAATTAGAGTTCTCAAGTGTAAAGAAGGAAAATTATTTTCTTTCTAATTCTGTGAACGTTTCTTGTTTTCTCTGCTTGTAATTTTTAGCAAGATTATTCAAAATGATAAGCGATCATATTCAAATTGAGCTTTGTAATTGAATAAGGTAAACAAGTTTAGTCACTCGGTGGATTTCGGTGGATTTTATGTAGGTTTGTATACTACTTACTTTGAATTTCTGCCCTCCAGGCTATTAATCTACTTGAACATTTTTCAACTACTGTAGATATTTGTGATTTATACTCACCTCCTTCGCCAATTCCTTTTGCTGAGACATTGTTCCAATTTCAGAGTTTCAGAGCTGGAGTCTTGAATGAATGTTTCTGACCTAGAATTTTGAGTGAATCATTTATTTCTTCACAGTCAACGGTGCATTTTTCTTATCCTCCCTATCCGTTTCGGTGGCGCTACATGCGGTCATAGTCGACATGATAAAAACAAAAACTTAAGTTCATTGTGGTAAAGGCATAACACTTGCCACATGGCTGTCTATCTCTGTATCAGTGCCCTGTGATTGCATTATCTCTCTCTCTCATTCTCCTTCATTCTTCCTCCCACCTGTTAATCTTCCTTCCAATCAACACAATACTCTGCATTCATAGGGGAACATCCTGCATATTGAATTAAACTTGAAATTAAAAAATTCAATAGTTAGAATAATTCTATATTTTTATTTTCATTCTAAGAAAAGCCTTCTTCCACTTTTTTTCCACTCTTTTTGAATTCGTCATAAATTTGTTGGCTCCTTCCAATCGTGTGCTAATAGAATCCGCACAACATGAATAGATTGCGAAAAGCTGGGACTAGGTCCTTCATTTTAAGCCATTAAAAGAAAACACTAATTTCTTTGAAGGAAACACATCAGAGTCGTAGAGAGAAAATACGGGCCGTGGGGTGTAAAGAAGATGTTCTTCTTTTGCACCCCTTATTTTTCAAATATGCACATAAATCTTAGTCTTCAAGCTTTATAATTTTAACTCATTTTCCACATCTCTTTTGAAAATTCGTCAAAAATATATTTATGCAAATTTTCCAAAAGTATCTACTGTCTAAAATGTCTATTTATTCTGGCTTTCAAATTCCTCTAAATGATTCAAAATTACATATTAGATCTCACCTTGGTATGAGGTTATGAGGTCAGGTAAACAGACATGTTTCTTTCTAAGGAAGGTAGTTGTGATATTCAACAAAAATAAATAAAAATAATTAAGTTGCATTTGCAATGAAAAGTTTATCCAGAAACTCGATATAGTAATTTTAACCTCACAGAGACTATAGCTGACAAAAGCTTAGTAAAACATATGAAAGAATAGACAAAGAAATTAATTATTTTGCGAAAAAATTAAATTTCGGCTTTCAGAGGCCCTGCAGCATGGGCTGAAAACACGGGCCCTGGGGAATTATCCCCCTTCCCTCTCTCGTCAGTACATATAATGGGTCATATTAAAGTGTCAGAGGTTAGTAGTGTTGGTACCCACAAATCTGGAGACACTAGTCCGATTATATCAAACAAACACATGGTTGAAAGGCATTTTAGACTATATTTTGTGTGAAGACAGTTGTGTAATTCGCCGCTAGTATAAACAGTTACATTGACTTGAAAATGAGTGAAATACTTATCTGAAGAAATACGCTATGTGATGCTTTATTAAGTGCTGCAAAAAAGTGTTATTGTGTGGTTTACAGTGAGGTTGCTGTGAGTGAACGCTGGACATAGGACCCAGGAGTGGTTTGCTCGATTCCATTTCAGAAATTTCCATATCAAACATGCGCTGAAAGTCACTGATAAAGTCGATGAAATTATGCACCTGCAAAATCGACACGCAAACTCTCAGGAGATAGCGGAGGCACTAAACATCCACTACATGACACATTTGTGGGTTTGAAACCGCGAATACTTTTTATATGACAATATGTGTCCTTTTCTGGAGAATTAGAACAATGAAAATAATCTTCTTGTGAATGATCCAACATAATTATGGTATGTAAATCTTTTAATTTTAAATTGTGTTTTGAACAAACTGGCTGCCCAAGAATGGTATCATGGAGTGCATCACTAAGGAACCACCGGATTATGCCCATGTCAAACAGGAACTATCTCTTTATCGGTGTCCTGTTTGATCACATTCACTCTCTCATTCTCCCTTCTTCTTCCTCTCACCTATCAATCTTCCTTCCATTCAACACAATGCTCTGCATTCATAGGGGTACACCCTGTGTGTTGAATGTAACAATAAAAACAAAAATAACTATCTAACGCAGATTTAGTATCATGTTATAAAAGTTAAAAGCTTTCAAATGAACCACAAATGATTACTACTAAACCAGCAAATCCTAATGAAAACTGCCACAATTGGATTGCAGAGTTTCCATAAGCGTCGCCATCACGAAAGTTATGAAGACGGGGTTAAAAAAAACTGAAAAAAGGCTTCACGCCAATCAATCAAGGACTGGCGATTCCCCCACCTACAGCTGTCCAACCAAAATCAATTACTTTAAAGCCTATGTTCTTTACAGTGGTTTTAAACAAAATAACCTAAGTGTTATTGACGCATTGGCGTAGTCTAAATTCTATTGCCTGCTTAATGGAAGTGGAGGGAGCTATTACTTTTCGAGCCAACGTATACATTTCAAATTTGATTGATGAGTTTCTACAATTCGAATTAAATTTGCATTTGACACAAATCCGATTAAAAGAAACATATCGACACAATTATCAATTGCAATAGGCCACAATGTTTTGTTAAACTTTTTAATTAATTAATAAACATGAAACAAAACAGAAAGAGAAAAAATTATGAATTAAAATTTATCAGCAATGCAACAAAGCAATTAACAAGCCAAGCGACAATTTTCATTAAAAACTAGCAAATAAACAAACGAAAAAAAGTTGTAACTGCTATTGTTTTCAACGAACCTATGCGCTCGAATGTATAACAACAATAAATATGAATTATAAATACAAGAAAAACAACAGAACGGGAGAGGGGCGGAAATAAAGAAGCGACCCGCTTAAAAACAATACAATTCAATTCAATCAACATTGATGCACTCATGCAATAATTTCCAAACCAAACCAACAAACGAGTGCTGCTGCTGATGATTTCGATGATGACGCTGATGTTGGTCGGTGTACAATACAACAGAGATGATGATGACGATGATGACGATGGTGATTATTGTGTGGCTGGATTGTAAGGATGATGTGCTATTGCTTCTGCTACACAACAATAGCCAAAGTAATCTGCATGCAAAAACGCTTTGTGAAATCAACAACACAAATATGTTGCTGAAAGCAACTGAAAAGCAGCAACTTTTTCCCGTTTTTTGTATATTTTTTTGTGTTTGACTTTTTCATTATGAAAAACTGATAAGTGAAAATCACACAAAATGCAATTATCGCAAAAACATTGGAAAATTCAGAGAGAGAGATAGAGAGAGAGAGGGATGGTAAGAAGGGAGGAGGAAGAGGAAGAAAAATCAAACAAAAATGCCACAAGTAGCAATGAATGAATGACGGTGCAAATGAGTGGCTGGATGAATGAGTGAATGCTACAAATGATAAATCAGCGAAATGCTGCTGCAAGCATTGAGAAACAAAGGCCAAAATTGAAAAATCACATCAAATAAACTTCTCACAAAATTGAAATCCAGTTTGAAAGGATTCATTGGGGTGGAGTGAAAAAATTTATAAGCTTATGGGACCAGCGTCAGATAGTAGCAAAACAAAATTTCATGATCACTGAAACGCCTTCCGAAAGAAAAATTCTGAAACTATCAAGCAATGATTTTTTTAAATGTTTTTATTTCTATTTTTCGATCTTTATTTTTATTTCGATTCAAATCTGTTTTTTTTTCAAATAACTTTATATGAGAAATTAAAAATGAAGAAAAAATTGTTTTTGGTGCACTCTTCAAACCTTCTGACCAAAAGAAGACATAATAAGATTTATATGAAATTTCTTATACAAAATTGTATGTTCTGGCGAAAAACTGATGATGCCATCTTGTTATATTATATAAGAACTTGCTAATTTTCTTGAGGTTAATGTTGTTGTTCTGTGGTACTATTGTAAATGTTATTTAATCTAATAAATATATTGTCATCATTTATGTTAGAGATTTCATAGTCAGATTGGCTGTTAGACTTCTAATACTTCAGAGCAATGGCTATAATAATTTAAAGCTTATTCGCAAATTCGCTTCTTCTTATCCATTTGACAATTGCAATGATTCTCGATTTCTTCAGTCCACCCTGCTCAACACTCTTTGAAGATGCATAAATATCAAAAGCAAAGCATTAGCATTACTATCAATACCAATAAGTTAAAAGCATAGACCACAAAAGTCATCGTCATCAACATAGCCATCGTTAAGACGGTCGTTCATAATCATCATCATAATCATCATAGTCGATAGCACAAGCATCAAAGAAAATAGAACAACCATTTAAATACACACTGTGCGCTTTGAATCTTCAATACAGATGAAATCCTCAGCGACAACTACCTTTTTGCCAAATAGTAGGCCACCATCATTAACGCAAGGATAGTGAGTGTAAAACTACAACAAAATTTTCATGAACGCCACTGCATTTACGTGCACAAAAATTCGCCGCCTTTTTCAATTCGCTTCTCAAAAACAATTCTCCTCTAATATTTACAGCAATTATACTCGCACTCTTTCATTTTACATTTACATATGATAAGTATAAAGAGCACAGCTATACTTCCAACACACTATTTCATAGGAAAAGCGACAAACTTGCGCGCGTTCAGCATTCAACACTCATAAACTCGCCATTTTATTTATAGGCGGAGCTTATACTCACATTCGCACGCTCTCTCTCTGATTGGTTACTGCGTTTGCGCCTTGCAAACGGCAGGTGTCAATAAGGAAATAAATGTATACAGGCAACTCTTGCAGCTAATATGCTCATTGCTCTCATTTGGATATTTGAAAAATAAAAATGGTAAACTTTTCATATACATATGCTCAGAGAGCTGCTGTGACTTGCCACACACACAAACAGAGGGAAAGAATGAGAGAAAGAGAGAGTAAAAGAGCGAAAGGGTGAATGCATGAAAACTAGAATGTAGTATTGTTCGTCTATTTTGTACGTTTGCCTATTTTTCTGCATGCCTGCCTGCATGTCTATCTGTCTGTTTTCATGTCTGTCCATCTGCCCTTTTGCATTTTTGGCTATGTGTCTGTCTGAGCATTGTCTTCACAGAGCATTTGTGAAGCGTGTAAAAATCTTTTCAGAGCACATTCTCTATGTTGTTATTGTTGTTGTATGTTGGGGGGAAAAAACACTTTTTGTCACAGCTGTCATAGACACATACATGCATACACAATACATAATGCACACACACATATGTAAATACAAATGTACTTTGTATATAAAATCCTCATAGCATCACCAGCAAAAACCAGAGAAGTTTGCATCATAATTCGAGTATGAAATGAAATGTTTTTTCCCCCTTTTTTTTGCATAAATTTAGCTTTTTTAAATAACCACAAAGTTCAGTGAACGTCAAAAAAATTGTTTGTATATGTATGTAGTACGTGTGCCTTTCTTTGTATTTGCTTGTTTGCTTTATGATTTTTTTTATTTGCTCATTTGCATCTTGATAAGACGCACCACCTCCGTTCTCAGGCGTAATATTTTTAGAGAGATCCTATTTTGTTTTTGTTGTGTTGATATTGTAAGTACAGAGATGCGGGCTGGTGTCGTCGTTGTCGACGGTCATTTTTCCTAGGACCGCTACTGTGTTTACGATTTTATGCTTCCTCTCACACACATTTATTTGCGAGTACGAGTATATATGCATAAGCATTCGTAGGTGTGCTGCATGTATGTGTGTGTGTGTTGATATTACTGTGATGCCCTTGCGCAAATTTTAAATCAATTCATTAGTTATGTGTTCATCATTGTTGTTGCTAGAGTTAATGTTACTGCTGTTGGTGTTGTTGCTGTTGCTGTTGTTGCGATAACTTAATTACTTCATTTCAACTAGTTTATGCAACTGTCAAACTTCATTATTATGTGCTGACATTTATCGTTGACAGATTTAGATGACAATTAGCAATTAGTTATCACAGATTTGTCTCGCTCGAAAATTGTGTAAATTTTTAATGTTTTGCACACAAAGTGTTTATTTAATAGAAATACTCTGCTTTATGGTTAGAAGAAATTCATGAAATTATTTGAGGTGGTCGGTATGTAAGTAGCTATGCCTGTAGTTTAGAAGCTAAGCGTCTTAAGAAACCCAATAACATAGGTTCTTAAGGAGTTGTTGCAAGGAAAACATTATGTTCCTATCATTCATGTAGGCTATACTGAGAAATTTGGTAATACTATTCCAGTCTGCATCATTTTTCAAGTTTTACATTTCAAAGTTTATGTAGTAAATTCTATGACCTATGATTTTAGATTTTAAATACTAACTCAAAAAACATACTCAGGTCATAAGTTATACGTGAAAAATGTACCATAAAAAATGCTTTCCTCTGCTCTGCGAATCGGTTACTAGCCTCACGCTCACGTAACCAGCTGTTGTGAAGAAGTTTCGATATACTGGAAATGCCTTAAAAATGGACTAAAGTTTATTTAGAACTCTTTCACTGTTTCTTCTTTTAATATAAGTATTTAATCAAAAAATGCATACAAGTATTTATATCAGGGATAAATGAGTTATTCCATTTTTCACGAAAAAGCTTATTTTTATTTGACCTTCACAGAACAAATATAAGGAAACATCTCTAAATTCGATCGAGTTAGAGCCTAAAAGAAAGCCATAAAGAAGCATTTGCGTCTCCCTCCATGTTTTGCAAACTTTTCCTGCAGTCGGGCTGCCCAAAACTTTCATTAGGACTATGAACCACCTGAACACCCTTTATATATGAACAGAAGTACATAGCTCTAGTATACTTTTTGAGGTAAAATAGACTACATCTTCAAAAAAACAATATATAATAAAATTGTACCAAAAATGTCATTGTAGTACCATGGTACTTTTACGATTCAAATTGTACAAAAAAAGTACAATTGTAGCAACAATGATTTTTGCTAAATCAACCATTTGATACTTGACGTTTGTAGATTTATTTTACATATTTTTATTTATTATTTTTGCCATCCATGGATGCATTTCTTGCTGGGAATAATTTATGAGTCCAAGGGTTCTTGTGATACACAAACAATTACACAGAATTTCTGATTATTTATTTTTGCACCAGAAAAAACAGTTTCTGGAGTTTCTGTCCTTCAAATAAGTAGTTGCTTTTTGTGTAGGTATTGCGACTATGTACATATGTATGTAAAAGAGATTGGCCAGTAAAATATTTTGGAACGCCTCAATGTTCTTCATTGATCTAAATTCTTAATATTAAAATTCTAATAAAACCGAAAACCTTTTCAAAAGGATTAACTGCTTGAATTACAAGTATAATTTCTATATAGGCAGTTTGAAGTTAAACTTTTCCTCTCCACTTTCTCATTGCACGGAATTAAAAGTCTTTCTGGAGAAACGACAAAATGTATCAGGTCAACAGCTTCCATAACATCAAACCCTACATGGATGGATTTCGCAAATCATAAGATATAAGCATAACCATAATGATGATGATAACCATAAGATTTTATATTTTAGACGCTAGTTGCATGTAGCTCAAAGAACATGCCTTTACGACCAGAGCCAATAGTCGGGACCAGTTGTGCAGGTGCTATGCATTGGATAAAATCTTATGCTAATGATTTGCATAAGCGACGCTGGTCCAGTCTAAACATCTGTAAAACGGCTAAGTGTTTTGTGATTTCCAAACAGGAAGACAGCAGAATTCCTTCTTAAATTAGGAAGGAAGGATCTGCGCCGGATGGTGGGACTCATCACAGGATATAATCCATGGGGCCAACATATGACCACCATCGGCATCACCGAGGACCCGACCTGCACATCTTGTCTGGAGGAGGTGGACAGCACAGAGCATTTTCTCTGCACATGTCCGTCCCGCCTTTGCCAGAACGAGATGGCGCATTTTGGGCTTCGATATCACAGGAATGGACAAAGTTCACTTCTTCCCCTTCTGCGATCTTCTGAGATTTGTGAGAGAATCCAGAAAATAACATAGTCCCCCTATAACCCCTTTTTCAACTTATTCCCTCTTTTTCTCTAACCCCTTACTTACTGTCACCCGTTCTTCTTTTCCTAGGCCTTAAGTACAATGGGCTACATAGACTGAGTGCTTGAGGTGCTGTCCTACACTCGTAGGTCAGGTTCTCGGTCTTCTTCACATTCATCCATCGATCATGTAGCTCACACAAGGGTGAAGGATTATGGATAGAGGATGCTATCCATTACTCATCGTCAATAAATTGACTTTATGAAGGAACGTAAATAACTCAAAATTCCCCTCTGCAATCATCATCTTGTAGTAACAATTTTATTTTTGTATCATCTAAATTTTTTCAATCATCAATTATATTTCGATATAGTCATTCGAAATATCATTAATCTCTAGTCAATTCTAAAACAATTATATTTTATTACTTTTGCCTTGCTGATTTGCATGAGCTGTGTGTGTACCTACATATATAAAATGGAACCTGGGTCAATAAAATCGTTCGAAACTTTAACTCGTTTCCTATCACTTTCCACGAAAAAAATAGTAGTAATTTGATACTGCAATAAAACTTAATTAAAATAGAAAGAAAACTAAAACAGTTGTGAAATTGAGTGGTTCAAAATCGAGTCAGAATATAGTTGATATCTAGTAGATAAAAATCGAAAAAGTAGGTAGTTCCAAAAAAGGTGCTTAAAAATACATTAGCTCTACAGTCAATAGCTTCCATTATCAATTTCAGATAAAGTTCACTCAAACCGAAAACCAATTGAATTTAATTTAACACCAGCATTTAAATGAACTAACATTAATTTTAGCTTAACGCCACCGAATACTGAACTCATTAAACTCATAAAAATGAAATCAGAGTAAAAATGAAAAAAGAAAAAAAAATCTCAACTTAGAAATCACATTTGTTTTCGGCCAGAAGATTTCCCAGAAAAACGCATAAAAATTCGAAATTTAATTGATATTATCCAATGCAAGCAGTTGAGGAACTGCGCGCGCAAATGGAATTCGTTCAAAAGTTTTCTTTTATTTTTTAAAAAAATGCCACGAAAAAATCTACCAGTGCAAAAGAAACAAATTCAATCAACTAATAAAATCATTTGTATGCACAACGAATCGAATCGTTAAAGTAACAAACTACAAGTCGTAAAAAACGTAATTCCATTAAAACCAAACAAAATAATACGGTAACAGCAACAAAAATGGTTTAAATAACAAAGGCAAAATAGCCGCAAATTGCCGGTGCTTAAAAGACAGCACAACAGCAACAGCAACAGCAACAACAGCAGCCGCCGCAGCAGCAGCAGAAGAAAAAGACGAAGACAAGTAAGTATCATATCTCACAAATGACAACGACAAAAAAAAGTAAATAAACAAAGTGTATTTCAAAATTAACACGGACGCGTGCTCGCCTCCAGAAACTCATAAAATCATTAAAATAATAAAATCAAAAACGAAGCCTAACACTGAAATGTTAAGAAAAATGCCGAAATCCAAAATAAATCCATGCTCGAATTTTGTAATGGCGAACGTGTGAATGACTTAAGTGAAGCGGGAGGAAACAGAAGAAGGAAGGAACAATGATGACAATGTCTGCTACAACGGCAACGACGACGATGCGTCTTCTTTAAAACGCCTACAAATGTCAAAAGAAATAATAATAAAATAGCGACAGCGGCTGCGGCTGCGGCAGCAACAACGCTAACTGTCACTGCTGATTATTATTGTGATAACGCTGATATGATGAGATTTTCGAGAGTATCAAAACAACAACAACAGCGATATTAATACAAATTAGTCCGAGCTGTAGCAGCAGCAGCAGCAGCAGAAGCTACAACAACAAGTCTTCAAAGCAACTAAATGTAACAACAAAATATATGCACTGTGCTCCATTCTCCCTTCAAACCACTCTCTTATGTGTACACTCTCACACAACTGATGATGATGATCTACGCAAGATTTGAGCGAAAAATTATGTCAATGAGGACAAAACATGCCGCCAGCCATCGACACAGCAACAATATGCACACAGTACCATTCTGTAACGCTTTCTCTCTTTCTCTCTCTCTCTCTCTTTATCAGTGTGAGTGTGTATTTGTGACACAATATTACATAAAATTTGTTACAGTGAGTGATGGAAAAGTATTTAAGTACAACTGTACATTTTTCCGACTTTTCAAGTACATTAGGTACAATTTACATAAGGCCCATTTTCGGTGCAATTGTTATTTCTCAAATAATTTCAGTAGCATATATTATATATAATATTATATTATTTATTTTTTTCACCATTAAATGGCCACTGTATCTTTAAAGAATCTTCTTCTTTCTGCTTTTAATGGCATAACAGCCCATGGAGGGCCTAGGCCGAGCTTTTCGCATCCACTCATGTTGTGCGTATTATATTTGTTCATGAATGGAAGAGGCAAAGAGTTTTATGCCGAATCAGAAAACTCGAAGTGAAAATCTTTTCTTACGGAATTTTTACTCTTGTAAGTTTGCCATTGCCAAGAGGTGGTGCCGTGTAGAAAAAGTATTTTTTTACTTTTTTGTTTTGACTGTACCGAGATTCAAACCCCAAACACTACCAACACGCTACCAACTACGCCACACTTTAAAGATACAATCAATGCAACACCAGAAATCGATTTTATGTTTTCTACCATCACCTACCTTTCATTTAAATAATAATTTTATAAATTACTTTAATAACTTTCGAATTTATAGAGCTTTATAACTGAGAAATTTTAATGTTCGAAATTAATTTATATCGAAATTAATTTGTATAATTTTTTCAAATACTTCGGCCGTGCTAGAAACATTTAATTCACATATTTAGATCAGCAACCAAAACACTACTGGGTATGCTACATTTGATCAATTTTTCTCATTCTACTATCGGTATTTTTAAGAATATAATCGGGTTGTTAAGGATTTCTTAGGGAAAACAAATACTTATTTTCCAAAAACTTGTAATCACTTGTTTTTATTTTTTGGCACACATTAATAAGTATAAGTATTTTATGTTTAAGAAAATTTAGGTTCCTGGGCATTTAAGCGTTAATTATTTCAGTGCAATATAAAGAAACCATCGATACATTTTTATTTTTATTTTTTATTGATACATTCAACACACAGGGTGCACCTCTGTGAATGCAGAGCATTGTGTTGAATTGAAGGAATATTAATAGGTGGGAGGAAGAAGGAGGGTATTTTTTTTCAACAAATGAAGAATTTTATTTGAGATACACTCGGTACACGTTAATTTAGGTAAATTTTGTTTCGATGAATTAGGTACAATTTGAAATTCTGAAATTTCATCCCTGCTTTGTTGTACTTAGTTGTTGGCCCTTGTCGCTCTTTGTTGTTTCAAATGTACCTACAAAATTAGGTCCACTCGTCCATGTTACCATTTATTATGAGCATGTATATGTTTATGTATATTTTACTTAAGTATTTGTATCTTTTTATCTTGGAGCTCAATCATACTATAAATGGTGAAATTTTCGTTTGCTTTTGCTGCTGAATATGCTATGTGAGTTTGTACTTGCGCTAATATGTGTAGCGTTTCAGATTTGAAGGTTTGACATATGCATATTGCTCGAATGTTCATCATCAACGATGTTGACAAAAACAAAAAAACACATAAAAGCCGGCAAGCGGCGAGCGGCAAATCAGTAAAAGCTGAAGCAATTCCTAATCGCAATCTTAGCATCTCTCCTCTTTTTTTACTACCTACTTTGGCTGTTGTGTTTTCTTTCATTAATCTGTTGAGATTTTAAGTAATTTGCGAAGATTTTCATATGTTCTCATTATCTATTTTATTTTATCTTTTTTATTATATATGAACATAGTTATTTTTTTTTTCAGCGGTAATAAAAACCCTCATTTTATTATTGTAGGTGTTAAAAGAAGATGGCGATGTTCAGGTATCAGATTAAACTGATAAGAGTTACTTGAACTTTGATATATTTCTTTTTCTTTATATTAAATTTGATTTAAGATTGAGTCTTTATAGAGCGAGCATGGATTGTGCTTATGATACTTCTCACTCATATAAGATTAAATTGAAAGCAAGATCGCTTCGCTATGAAATGGTAAGAGAGATAAAGGCCCAACATAAAATACCTTATACCTAGAATTTCTTACTTACTTACTTTTAATGGTACAACAGCCCATGGAGGGCCTAGGCCGAGCTTTTCGCATCCACTAATGTTGTGCGTGTTATAATTGTGCATGAATGGAATAGACTTTCAGTTACAGCAAACCAATTGGAAGATGCCAAAAGACACGAAAAAACTAGTTCATTAAAGATTTATGAAAATCATTCATTAAATAAAAACAAAGTAAATTAATGAAAAACTTCATAAAATCAATGAAACCATCATTGACTTAATAAATTTGTACATTAAAGTTTACGTAAACGCTCATTAATATTATTCATTAATATTGTGCCATAACAAACTTAAGCAAATGATTCTAAAAAATTTTAATGAATTCGTTCGTTGAGTTTTAATGAACACATTCATTGATTTTGAATAACAGCCGTTGCTAGAACATTCTGCACTTGATATTTATTTTATTTCTTATTAAATACAGTCGACCTCGATAGACTAAGGGGTAGTGTGCACTGGGCTCTCACCCGGGAGGTTGCGGGTATGATACTCGTCTTGTTGTGCTAGTTATTTTTTTATATTTTTCTTTTCTCATAAAACTTTTGATATTCCTACCGTTACTTTTTATTTTATTTTTATTGTTACATTCAACACACAGGGTGTACTCCTATGAATGCAGAGCATTGTGTTGAATGGAAGGAAGATTTATAGGTGGGAGGAAGAATGAGAGAGGAAATGCAGTCACACAGGACACCGATAAAGACATAGACAGCCATTGTGGCAAGTGTTATGCCTTTACCACAATGAACTTCAGTTTTATCAGTGTCGACTATGACCGCATGTAGCGCCAAAGGCCAAGCTTTTCACATCCACTCATGGTGTGCGTGTTATATTTGTACATGAAGTTAATGAGAATTTCAATAAAGTTTAAAAGGTCGCATATATTTTTTAGAATTTTCAATGAACTTATTCGTTATTTATACATTTTAACCGTTTCTGTTCATTAAATTCAAACATTCATTGATTTAAGTTTTTAAGTTTTAAGTATTAAGTTTTTCATGGTATGTGTTTCATCGTACCTTTTCATTGATTCTGTGAACATTTTTGGTTCCGTGCAGAAAGTTATATCTTAAATCCAATGTGTATCAGAAACCGATTCAAGCAAACTTTCGGCTTTAGCACACGATTTAGGTGTTTAAAACGAATTGAATTTTGCTTTAATTTTTCGCCATGGCGTAGTTGATAGTGCATACTCGAACCCCTTGCTACGCAGAGTGCACTGGGTTCGAATCCTCGGCACAAAGTAGAAAAAAAAGAATGTTTTTCACTGCACCACGTCTTGGCAGGCAATGGCAAACTTACAATAGTAAAAATTACTTATGAAGAGTTTTTCACATCGCCGTTCAAATTCGGCAGGTCCCTTCTATTCGTGTACGAATATAACACGCACGAAGAAGGATTTTACTTTAAACGCAATGTACTGTACTTACTTTTAATGGCACAACAGCCCATGAAGGGCCTAGGCTGATATTTTCGCATCCACTCATGTTGTGCGTGTTATATTTGTACATGAATGGAAGGGACCTACAGTTTCTCTTGTAGGTTTGCCATTGACTGCCATCTTTTTGATTTTGCCTGTGCCGAGATTCGAACCCCGGACACTTTGCGTGGCAGTCCAACGCACTACCACTACGCCACAGCGTAGTTATTACTTACATATGCATTGAATATGTCACTAACTATTCACTTTTCACAATTGAGTAGGTAGTAAATAGATATAAGGAAAAGCTCGGCCTAGGCCCTCCATGGGCATTTTGGTGCAGTTAAAAAAAGAAAGAAGAAAAATATATTAAATTAGGAATCACATTTCATTTATCGGAAAACAAGAAAGACAAAGTGAACAACAAAGTAACCTCAGAATAATGAATTAAGAGCCGGAAGAATAAAACGTATCTGAAAACCGCATTGAAAAGCTAAAGACATGCATTGAAACATACGCATACATATGTACATACATAAATACTCGTAGGTACATAAGTACGGGTAGTTGTGAGCACATGAATAAAGAATTAAGTATTCGCGCATTTGCCGCAATTGCGAATTAAAACGAAGCAAGAAGAAGAAACCCCTAAACCTCAATTTCATTTCCCTTAACGAGAACAATAAAACCCTGTTCATATTTAGTGCCGTACTGCGACACTTGAAAGCCATTTTGGTGCTACCAAAAGGTTCTACTACGTACATACATAAGTATATACATACATATATATACATATATATTTACATATTTAACTACATCCACAGAATACATGTGCTTTCTTACCTGCTTTGTTGGCAGGCACCGTATAACGTCGCCTGGACTGTGTGTCTTGCCTTAGCCAGCATGAAGCGCATGAAATGAAACGTAAACGTTTAATCAGAACATTTGCATTCAAGGAAATCGTAAAATTATCCTGGCAGACACGTCGTAATTTAGTGAAAACCCCAAAATGAAATGAATGCGAATGCAATGGTAGTTGAAGGGCTCAAATGGTAGCTGGAAAATAAAGTGCACTGCTAAAGTGCTAAGCGGCATTGCGAAGCTTGTTGGTTTCCTTGCTCTATTTCTGTGTCCAGCCGTTGGCAAATTCTACATATGTATGCTACCACAATAGTAAACAACAACAACAACAACAATAACAACAACAACGACACAGCAGCGCTAACCTTGACAAGACGACAAACAATGCTAAGCTTACAATAACTTAGACAGCAAAGGTAACCCTAACAAATCCGTTCCATTTTACTTCCCTCCACGGCACTCCTCACCCAGCACAGCGCCGTGTTTCTGATAGCAAACGGAAGTCATAGTAGCTACGTTGTCGGTGGACGGTGCAAACAACAACAACAACAACACCACCACCACTTTACAATATCCTTTTTACGTACGTTTTTTCAGTTTCTTTCTTGCAAGCGAACAAACAAAAAAAAGGCATGAGTTGCTACTCGTATTGTGTATGAAGAGTGGAAAAACTCGCATGAATTACAAAGGCGCAGAAAAAACAATCCCCATAAAGGAAGCAAAAAAGGCGAAAACAAGAATCAAAACACACACACGTTTCACCCTTTCTGCATGCGAGTACTCTTTGTCTGCCTCAAATGCGATGGAATGGTGGTCAAAGAGGTGGATTCTCTCTCTTTCAACTAGCTAGACTTTTAGCCCCGTGCTTGTGTGTTTTTGTGTTTTTCGTCGTGTCAAAAGCAGAAAGCTTCATTATTTGCCAAAAGCGTATGCATTGTGTGCGGTCGAAAATGGAAAATGAAAAACGGAAAACAGAAAAGGAAAAATGAAAAACTCATCCAGACTATGGGTAAACAATGTCCTACGTTGCTGCTTTTTGCCATTGAATTACGCTGGTGGGTTATAATTTTTAAACTTTACACATTGCTACACACATACTTATGTACATGTGTAGCACATATATACGACATACATATGAACATACATGTGTTGGAGAACAATTGTAGACATGTGCGCATTCTTCTCTTTATGCTGTTTTTGGGCAAGGACTACAAACATACTTACACACTGCATACACAGAAAAACATACAGTACTTTCCGCTTAAAGCGAACCTCAAGGCACCGGATACAAATGGTTCATTGTTCAATGTCGCATTCTGCAACAGAGCCGCCATAATAACGTGATTGACATTTAGCTAAGTTTAGGTTGTTGGGGAGGTTCGTAAAGAGCACACAGAAACAAGTTGGTCCATTGGCGAGTTGTTTACCCTTAATCCCTTCTAATTAAACCATTTTGTGCTTTCGGTGAAGCGAAGATTTCCTCTGATTTCAGAGGCATCTTCTGTTCTGGGAGTCTTGCATAAAAACTTGCTAACAGTGTTTTGTATCTGCGTACTGCTAGAGCAGGGTAGTTACATAGAAGGTGGAGACCTTTTACCAACTCCTCTTCATTTCAACAGCTTTTGCAGAAGTCATTTTTAAGCAAACTCAATGAAAGATCGCGCTGAAACTTTACGTCAGGATAGAGGACAGTGGTGTCAACCTAGCGACAAATCCCTTTAAGCGGGCTTTGTAAATGAACATTTCTCTTACTATTTTGACAGAATGTATGATTGTCAATGAGAGTATGAGTTTGATTGCCGGTGAGAAAATAAACTACCATACTTCTGTGGATTCCGTACAGGTTTATGAGTGCTTTGGGTTAGGCATAGGCCATAACCGCAATACCGCACGTTGGTTTCATTCTCCACCTGCTTTTTGCAATATTGCAATGTTCTGTATTAAGAGTTTGCATGTGGCAAGTTGTGTGTTCGCATTGCCAGTGATGAGTGAATTGCTGAGAGGCGTTCCAAGTCCAAGTCTATCCAGTTTCCTCCAATGTGACATTTGATTTTGATTTGATTTGCATTTAGAAGCATTTTAATTAATTCTAACCATTTAATTCTGTACAATTATTTGGTACTTTCCAATCTGTTCGCTGTAACTGAAAGTTCATTTCAAGCGATTACGTTATAAGTGAAAAGTACTGTATATGTACGTGTTTATTCATTCTCCATAATGTGTCGGGCATGTGTATGAGCTTTACTATAGGTATGTATTTGTCCAATTCTGTGTGAAAAGGGAAAGGATATAACCTCAATGGAGGTTATATATAAATATAACAATCAATAGATTGTATACTTGTTTTAATAAAAAAAAAAAAATAATATGTTTATCTTTTCGTCAGAAACAACTTTGACTCAGACATCAATTCTCTAGCTCTTGAACTTAAACTTAAATATATTTACTTACTCATTGATAACATTGGCATGGTTCAATCTCAAATTCTCACCTTAAAATGTAGGTATAAAAAGCCGGACGTGCTGATTCATAACTTTCTGCTGCAAAAAAAGTTCAACACACATCCTCGTTCACTTTTGCCCCACAGTTACTCTAAGATCACAAAGATGAATTAAAAATATTGGTGTAAAAATCTCTGCTTTTATAAATCCGCTTAGACAGAAAAGACTTCTTAAAATTATTATCGCCTATATTAACGAATCTACTTACTATATCTATCTATCCTAAATCTTTGGAGATTGAGAGGAGAAGGCATGTTATGAATGACTTACTCAATAAAGATCTCCATTCAATCTCCGAGTGAAGTCTCACGAATAGAGTTGAGTTCAATGTGCGTAAGACGCAATGTTGTCTGTGATTTCACAAACAAGTTTCCCCCGTTAATTTCTACATTAACCACCTAGGGTGAGGTAGCCATTGCGGAGAAAACTACTCTTGAATTTCTGGGCATGCCCATTCAATGTGATGTTCGTTGGAATAAACAAATTTTTTACGTGTCGAAAGAAGCAGCCAAGTGTCTCAGTTTTCTTAGACGTTGTAAAAAATATTTTACTCCGACTGATCACCGCATAATCCACACCACCATTATACGTCCTAAATTGTAGTTTAATTCGCACCTATGGGCTTCACGAACGTGGCCCGTATCCAACATCGAGCAACATAAAGCTAATAAGATACATTAGACTGCTTGGAACATCGTCCAAACTTGGCTTGCGTCTTTCTGTTTTACCGTTACTTTGACGGTACATATTCTGCTGAGATGCGCAAGCTGAGTGGAACTCACGCCTTCCATGTAGACACGGAACTACGCGCGTACCGCGTCGTATCGCGCGTATTTGGTATAAGCTCCCTACAAATATTTTTCCCGATTGTAATGACCCTTGCAAATTTAAAGCAAACGCTCATAACAACTTCTCCGTCCTTCTTTCTCCCACCTATCAATCTTCCCTCCAACCAGCACAATGCTCTGTATGTTGACTGTATCAAAAAAATAATATTAAAGAAATAGATGAGAAATACAGAAGATTATTAATTTTTGTGAACAGAAAATTATATATAATATTTATATCTAGGACTAGATATCCTGCCTGGTGATGGCAGGCACCAGGCACACCAGGCACCAGGTTCTAAAGTTCATTCAGAGTGTTAAAGTCAAAATTTTGCAAGCAGCACTCCAAACATATTGGGCTTACTCATTGTGCCCTGGATTAACCAATATTGCATGCACTTAAATGCGTATTTGACAACCAAAAATGCTGCCTTAGCCAGATCAAGCCATGAAAAATGATCAAACATAAACTTATTGATCTATGCAGTTACTAGGAAATGTTCCATATCTAAATATCCCGAGCATAAATATAATATTTTTAACAAATTCTTTAACAATTATTAAGTTAAAAGTTGCAAAGTAAGTAATTACTACTACAATTTACATTTCTTTTCTTGTTTTTTTAAGTACTTAGTTCATTTCACTTTCTTCTCGCATGCAAATGTGAACAACAACTAGAATGTGCTTTCAAATACATTTGCGAAATTTACATAATTGACCTTTCCCCATCCTTTTCGGCTGCGCTAATTTCTCTTCACTCTGGCCAAAACAAAAATAAAGTGGAAATAAGTGGAGAAAAATGCGCGCCAAGGTAGAGCAAATAAAAATATACCTACTCGTATTGAAATTTAGAAGATTTGGAGTGTAAGTTTCTGACGGTTTTCAAGAGCTTTCATGCAATTGCAAAATGTTTAATTTACACGCACTCACACACACACACACATACATAACATACGAATGCGGTACGAGTACATGCGGTGCTTAGGTTGAAGCAGGATGTGCAAGCCGCACAACCACACAACTGCATGCTCGTACATATTTGGTGAATTTGAGCGAGTGGAGATGTGTGTGTTCAATTTATGAGCATGGTCAGTGGACAACATTATACACACACACACACACACACACACTCTCACACAAACATGCAATGAAGTGCATACATAGTTCGTAAGTATGTAAAGTATGTATGGTTTAGGTACTTGCATACGTCCTTTGACCACATTTTCCGTTCCAACAAATTATGATTGTATGACTGGTTATGCATGTGTGCGAGTGTATGGTATGTGTATGAGAAGGCGTGCAAATATGAATTTAAATATTTTACGTAAAGTGACGCGAATGGAAACACAATTTTTGAATTTATATTATGAAATTAGGACATGAACATTAGGCAAGTGCATATGTACATAGTTACTACCAGCAGGCATGTATGTATTTGTGTGTGTGTATGTGTGTGTGTGTGCAAAGTTAAAGGACATTCTCATATTGTATGCTGGCATGTGAGAAACATATGTGTGTGCTATAAACACACACACACACACACACACACAGAAATACACTTACACGCATTCTCATATGCAATGAATTGGAATGAGGTTAGAATGTGGCAAAAAGTACTCACTCACACACACACACACACACACACAATGGAATGGAATGGAATGGAGTTGTACGCCGCATTACGCTACTCTCTGCAATGCAGTTATTGAATTCATTACAAAGTAGGAGGTTAGGTAACGGGAGGTGGTGCGGATAAATGAACTGTAGCAGAAGGTAAATCTATTTTCGCTCTGGCATCGGCTTGCTGCTGTGATGGCAGCAGGCAGTACTTAAATTATAAATATGGCTGCGCTTTTCCTATAAATTTTTTACTTTTACTTTACAAAACGAATAAATATTTCGTTTTTCTTTTTCTTTTAGACACATACATATGTATTTTGTTGTTGTAGTTACCGTGGCAATTTATTTAATTTGTTTATTTTGCCATTTTGGTTTCTTGTACATACATTAGATTTTTGTTGTTATTCTGATTTTGTATTTGTTAAGATTTCAAAATAATGATAACTAGGTACAAATAATGAAAAATAAAAAAAAATTTATAAAAACAATTTGTAAAAATAAATAAAATGGCTGCAGTCAATTGTTAGTTTACCCATAGAAATTATTAGCTACCACCGATGCATGCATTTAGAAATTGAATTGATTGGCGATTGCAACATTAAATTAGGCCTATGTTTTAAAAATAGAATTGACGTAGAAATTGCACAATGAATATTTCGATTAAGAAAAAATATGCTTGAATAAAATGTTAGTTAAAAATTATTCTTTTTTTTTCGAGGAATCCTAGCGGACCCTCCACCCGCCCTATACGACCGTGGGGCGCATCCGTATCGCGCGCGCACGTACCGTTGATCGAAACAATCACAGTCCGGACTGCGATGCTTTTCACGAATCAGGTGGAAACGTTAATAGCAGTTACAGATTTGGCTTATCAACAGCTGCGTGGAACATTTACTTTACTTACTTTTAATGGCACAACAGCCCATGGAGGGCCTAGGCCGAGCTTTTCGCATCCACTCATGTTGTGCGTGTTGTATTTGTACATGAATGGAATGGACCTACAGTTCAATGCCGAATCCGAACGGCGAAGTGAAAAGATTTTCATAGGCAATTTTTACTCTTGTAGGTTTGCCATTGCCTGCCAAGAGGTGGTGGCCGTGTAAAAAACTATTTTTTCTACTTTTTGATTTTGCCTGTGCCGAGATTCGAACCCCGAACACTCTGCGTAGCAGTCTAACGCACTACCACTACGCATAGCGTGGTGGTAGATAACAAAGATCGTTTAAGGGTATTAACGGGGATACAAAAATCTATTAGCACATAAAGATTATTGAAATCATTGCACATACAACGCACAGGATCAAACAGTGCATAATTTGTTTTACAGAGACTTAACTTGATAGGTATGAGGTTTCTAGAAACGCGACTAGGAACACCAATGTACAGCTCATTTAACAGATATGGAGAGTCTGTCCATCCATTCAACAATTTGAACACAAAACATACATTCAACATAACTCTTCGGCTTTCAAGTAAAGGAAAAATGAGTAATTTTAAACGATCTTTATAAGGTAGAAGCTTCGTTAAGGTGTGCCAGTTCAAATTTCGTAAAGCAAATAAAAGAAACTGTTTTTGAACAGACTCCACGTTATTAATGTAACAACTGTATTGCGGAATTATCTGTTGTTTTGTTCTACATATGTACATAAACCGTCCTAACCGTCCTAGTAAGCGGAGCATAAATTTCGGTTGGGTTATTCTAAGTAATAAGTAGCTTGGGGTGGTGTCACTTCTTCAGATGTTATTTTCAGAATTTTTCAGCGCATTGCGAATGTACTGCAATGTTTCATTGACACAAGACTTCAACTGGTAAATAAATAATATCACATTGCATTCATGCCCAAGATTTTTTCATGAATTCAATTTTCAATTTTCGAGTTAAAATTCATAGATTTTTTCGCTTAGACTTAAAGTTTGAGTCGCGTTTTTGAGTTGATCTCTTTAATCTGAAATCCGTACAGTTAGATGTTATTGATTGCTAACAGGCTCTTTTAGTTACTTCGAGTAAAGTGTGAGCGGAGTGAATTTTCAGGTGCGCCGTCTTTCATGGCGGTGTGTAAATATTGAATAATTTTAACATTTACATACCAACCGATTTCTTAAGTAAACATGTTTTTGAAACACGTCAATTCAGTACAATTTTAAGCATGAATCGCTTCACACCGAAACAATGCGCCGAAATAGTGACGCCGGACATTGAAAATAGCCGTTCAGTTGTGTTAACAACTCAACGTGCATATCGTCGGAAATATCGTGGCCAACAAGCACCGTCTGACAACGCTATTCGTCGTTTGGTGTCGAATTTTGTTGAGTACGGGACAGTGGGAGAAAGACGACAAGCCATTCATCAACGCCCACGACGTTCCAACTGATTACAGCAGTAAGAGAGAATATTGCCGACAGACCTCCACGTTGCTTGGAATACGGTTGACACTGAACCTGATGTTTGGAAGTAAGTTTTGATGACCGACGAGGCCCATTTCACACTCTCTGGCGCCGTTAACAAGCAAAATTGCCACATTTGGGCAACGAAAAATCCACACGAGATCCATGAAACACCATTGCATGACCAAAAAGTGACTGCTTGGGCCGGCGTTTGCGACAAAACCATCATTGGGCCATTTTTCTTCAGAGAAGGCGGAACAGTCAATGGAAATCGATATCGGTGGATGTTGGCTCATTATTTCTTCCCACAAATGTGTGAAAAAGGTTTTCATGGTTACTGGTTTCAACAAGATAGTGCGCCATGGCACACTGCAAATCAAACAATGCATTTTCTGCTACGAAAATTCCTAGGACGTGTGGCTTCAAACCTGGCGCTGTTGACTGGCCACCCAGATCTCCAGATTGGATCCTGCCGGACTTCTGTTTGTGAGGTTTTTTAAAAGTAAAGTAAACGCCAGCAAGTCTCAGGCCATTGATGAGCTCAAGGCAAATATTCGTGCCGAAATCATCGCTATACCGCCCGAGATGCTCGAAAAAGTAATGGAAAACGCAGCAAAAAGGGCACATATTACTTTGGTCAATATAATGGCGGCCACTTGATTGATATTGTCAAAATAAATTGTAAAGGACCAAATTAAATAAAAATGCCTCATATGTGGAAATCGGTTGTTATTTAATATTCACATACATATGTATTTTTTCTGGTTTATTAATGGTACAGCTGCTTCAATGTGCTCTTTAGAAGCGATATCGTAATGCGTGTATAAGAAATTAACCTATAAGTTGTATTTCGGAGATAAAAATAGCAATAACTACCGCTTACCAAAGAAAAAAACCGATTCATTTAAAATATAATTAAGGAAACTATTGAGATATAAGCCCTGATCTTCTACTTACATCCAAGAACATTAGTCGTCAACCTATGCTAAAAGAAGCCTCAGGGATACACTAATTTTCCCATGGGCTCCGCGGGAATATATTCCATTTTGAAAAGAGTGAGTTCATTTTAAAATCTATGTAACTAAGTATTATAATTTTATGTTTGCATTTACTTTTCCAGTTCCTCTTACTGCGGTAGTTGCAAGTTGCTACTGCTACTTTCTACTAACTTAAAACATGCTTTAAGTTCTAAACACAAACCATTTGTTTTATTTTCAATTTTATTCTTAAGTACGAGCTCCACAAAACCGAATGCCAGCTAAAAGGGTTCCGCGGCCGAAAAAAGTTCAAGAGAAGCACTTCTGTCAATGTTTTTTCCATTTCTACTGGAAATCAGTGATGAGTAAAAAAAAAAGAAGAGAGTACCAAGCTTTAAGTTTTCAAAAAGCACAAAAGAAGGTTTTTACTTGCCCACGGGCAATGAGATGCGCATTGCTAATCAAAATCCTTATTTCTCAGAACAGTTAAAATGCAAAATAAAATTTATTTAAATAATTAAAGTTTTGCCGTATTTTTTATTTTTTATTTCACGTATCAATTTAAGAATTGTTTTCTCTCAATTTTACAGTTTATCATTAAATATCTTAAAAATTAGCTTAGAGCGAAAATTGAATGATCCTCATATGCTGTCAAATTTTCTGAATTATTGTTGTCAATTTTCATTTAGTTTCTCGAAAAAGAAACAAAAATGTAAGCTTCTCAAATTTGTCACCGGCTTTATAAAAATATGAAATCGGTAATGACATCTCTGTGTCGCTAGGTAAAACTATACGCTCTGTCAAACCAAATCATTGGCTCCATTTCTTCGCATTTAGTTCTGTCAACAATATTCAGTTCATAAACAATCAAGTTTCATACAACAAAATTTTTTTTTCGCCCGTAAAAATGCCGAATTTTGTGTCTACAAAAAATCTGCTTTAGAATCTCATCAAATGCTTGTGGAAGCTTACGGCCAGCACGCTCTAGGCAAAACACAGTGCAACGAATGGTTTAATAAGTTTAAAAGTGGCGATTTTGATGTGAGAAAAAAAGAACGTGGAAGACCACCGGAAAAGTTTGAAGTTGCCAAATTGCAAGCTTTACTCGATGAGGATGATGGTCAAACGGAAGAATAACTAGCAGAACAATTAAATGTGACCCAACAATGTATTTCTCAACATTTAAAAGCCATGGGATTGTTTTTGAAAATGGGAGGATGGCTGTTCATGACTGAATTGACTGAAAGACAGCAAGAAAATCGAAAAACCACCTGTGAAATGTTGATCGCCAGGTACAAAAGAAAGTCATATCTTCATCGAATTGTTACAGATGATGAAAAATGGATCTATTTCGAGAATCCCAAACGTAAACGATCATATTTTAAGCCCGGTACACCGGCCAAATCGACAGCAAAGCCAAATCGCTTCGGAAAGACGACAATACTCTGTGTTTTCTGGGATCAGCGCGGTGTTATCTGGTTTGACCTTCTGAAACCAGGTGAAACAGTTACTGGTTAACACTACCAACATCAATTGGCCGATTTGAACCGTGCTTTGCGCCAAAAACGTCCAGAATATCAAGCTAGGCAACACAAAGTGATTTTTCTTGATGACAATGCACCATCACATCGAACAAAACAGACTCGGGAATTGGTAGATTCGTACAGATGGGGAAGCCCTCCCCCATGCAACTTATTCACCAGACTTGGCTCCATCTGACTAACACTTACTTTCATCAATGGGGCACGCACTTGCTGAGCAGCACTTCGATTCGTACGAAAATGTGAAAAAATGTCTCGATGACTAGTTTGCCTCAAAAAACGAATAGTCATTACTTTGAAGATTGAATGTATAACCATTTTTCTTAAATAAAGGTCTACTTGCTTAAATAAAATACAGGTTTAATACTTATACACCTGGTATATAGGTAAGTCATAAATATTAATTTCAATCAAACTCAGGTGTTTTTCCTCTATCGCTCTCTTCAAAAATCTTTATTCCTAAGGGAATGCAATGAAATAAAAAAAACACTTATGGTAATAATTATTTATTTTAAATAACGATAAAGACTTTTCAAAATAATAAAAACTACATATAAATTGGACGAACAGCAGCTAACAACAACACATGACATTATCAGATACAAAAAGATACATATAGTAGATACTACTTATATGTACTTCAAGTACGCATGTGCCCCTTTGTGCGAATTAGAATCTGATCTGATTGCTATTGGAATAGGGGGAAAAACAGCAAACAGCAGCAGACTGCAGTAATAATCGCAAAACTAATAACAAATGACAGTAAACAGCAAATAAAATGTGAGATACACACGCAGCAATAACAACAAAAATGGCGTTGCGCATGCGCGACATGTCAATGAGTACCATAAATCGAGATAAGCGCTGCAGCTACATTGAACATGATGGTTTTCTGTTCTATGAAAATCTGAGATTAAATGCAAATAGAACATTCAAAACAAAAGAAAAATACGAAAATGTAAAATGATTTCCGTAGAAATTATAAGCACGCTACAAAAATACAACAGCAGCAGCAACAATTAATGAAGTGCTGCCATGTTGTTGGTACAAAAAAAAAAAAAAGAAAATTTAACTATTTTCAGCTTCATTCTGGTGTTGCTTGTTGTCAGTTTTCCCTTCCCTCCTCTACATGCTCGTATGAAATAAACCAGTACAACACGCTCTGAAATTCTAACTAAAAAACTGTGATGCTATTGGAAAATATTGCTTTTTTTTTTATACAATATTTTCCAGCAGCCTCGTCCGGGCCTGGGGCGTGAATGCAATGCAAACTACTACATATACTCATATATGGATGTACTTACCCTTGTATGTGTGTGTGTGTGTGTGTGTGTGTGTGTGTTTGAGTCTGTGTTAGTAGCTCGCGATGTACTTGAATACTTACTTATATGAAGTAAACGCATGTTGCGTGTAATTTTGATTGCTATCTGAATTTTTTTTTAAATTTCTTTTTTTTTTCATAAAACTAAATAATCAACTACAAAATATTGTATTGTTGTTGTTGGTGCTGCTGTTAACCTTTTGTTTGTTTTTAAAATTATGTTATTTTGCTAGATTTAATGTCTTGTTGTTGTTTGCTTTTTTTTTAATATAACTGAAGCAGCAAATTATAGGCAACAATTAAATGCTATACTAAATTGTTTGCATGTGTATACATAGTATGTACACATAACTATTTATGTGTATATGTATCTGTGTGTGTGTGTATGCGTGTATGTGCACAAAAATGTAGCACATGGATACATTTGTTGGTATGTCACTTTGTACATATATGTAACTAATATAGTGTTATTTGTTTGTTTTTATTGTTGTTGATGTTGTTGTTGTTGTTGTTGTTGCGCATTTTTTGATATAAATCAAATTCATTTTTACAGCATTTAAACAAAGTGTAATTTATTTGTTTATGGCATTTAGTTGTTGTCTGTTTTTGTAAATAATTTTTTTTCTGTTCTATTCAAATTAAAGAGTGGCCTCCCGGCATTCTTTTTCCCGTCCCGAAATGTCGTGACTGGAGCTCCGGGATAATGGGATTGGCTTCCGTGTTATATTTATCATAAAATTGGAAGCTTTTAACACTGTATTTTTATTCAATCTTGAATTTTTACATCTCATTTCACGAAAGCTTACTTATGGTAAATATCGTTCGTTACCTTACTGTAGAAAGGGCATAACTAAAATATTTTTTGAAATAACATTTTTGGCTGATTTCAATGGACCGTACCTGAAACAGTGGTCGTAGTGGTAGTGCGTTGGACTGCTACGCAGAGTGACCGGGGTTCGAATCTCGGCACAGGCAAAATCAAAAAGGAGAAAAAATAATTTTTCTACACGGTATCCGGCACCACCTCTTGGCAGGCAATGGCAAACCTACAAGAGTAAAAATTGCTATCAAAAGCTTTTCATTTCGCCGTTCAGATTTGGCATTAAACTGGGACCTACAGACCCTTCATGTACAAATATAACACACACAACATGAGTGGATGCGAAAAGCTTGGCCTAGACCCTCCATGGGCTGTTGTGCCACTAAAAGTAAAGTAAAGTAAGTACTTGAAACCGCATCAGAAATTGCGGAAATCCCGATTTTAACCAAAAAAATTTAGTTAGGACCTTTCTACATTAAGGTAACAATATGTTAAACTAAATAAAAATAAAAAATCGAAGATTAAAGGCTATATTGATTTTTGAAAATAAATTTTCCTTACCTTTTTTACTAGCCGAATTGAAATAAGCTGGCATTTAATATACAGGGTAGTCCATCTGACAATTGGAATTTGAACTACTAGTTATCTTGAGTATGGCAACACTAATGTCATTCGTATTGTGACGGGAAATTAGTTCTACATTTGCGGTTAACGAAATAACGCTTGAACAACGTTGGAAAATACCAGAAATTTATTTCCGAAATGTTGAATCTTCTACCGAAAGTGTAAGAAAATTTCGTTCAAAATTCGGTAGAAGAGATTGTTGTTGTAGCTGTTTGAGTGGTTGCTTTCATCTGAAAAACATAATTAGTGCAAAGCACCGTTTTATTACAACATTCCTCATTTGTTGTTACAGTAAGTCTGTAATGTAAGTCTCTGTATTTGAACCCCAAAAGTTGCCAAAATGAGCGAAGTCTTTCTCCTGGGCAGGCACATAAATAGCGTAAGAGACTTTCCGTCTCTCCTTCTTCCTGGTAGCTACAACAGGAAGTATTGAGTGAAAGATTAAGTATAGCTGCCTTCCAATGGCCTGTGAGAACAGCGTTAATGCGTGAGATATTGGGACGAAAGCACTCCATCAGTTGTTTTGTCCTGAGGTCATTATATTCTGGCTTCGTGTTCCAATAAGTAGAAGAGATTATTTGTGGATTAATTTGTGGAACGTGTGGGTATGAATGTAGAGCATGGTGTTGATTGGAAGGAAGATTGATAGGTGGGAGGAAGAAGTAAGGAGAATGAGAGAGGGAATGCAATCACAGGACTCCGATAAAGAAATTTAAAGAAAGAAAGATTTATGGTCTATTTTAGAAGATATGTGCTTAGACAACATTTGGTTCGAACAGGATAGCGCGCCGTGCCACACTAGCCGTACAACAATCGATCTTTTGCATGGGAAGTTTGAAATCACCATTTTGGTGATGTCCATTGGCCAGCACGCAGTTGAGATTTGATTCCGTTGGACTATTATTTGTGAGGATCCGCTAAAGATAAGTTTTATGCTAACCATTCAGCTACGATTGAGGCTCTTAAGAACGAAATTAGTGCAGCCATTGGTCAAGCACAGTTCCATACAGTCCGTATCGAACTGTTGGCCGTATGGGCCAATGCAAGGCCAGCCGAGGAAGTCATTTGAAAGAAATAACGTTGCACAATTAACCGCAAGGATAAATTTTACATCTGGCTTTTGTTAATTTAATATTATATATATTTTTCCCCCATTTTCAAATGCAATTATTTTGATTTTTTTACTTCGTGACTTATTATCTTTTTACAATAATTCTATCATGCTGGTAAATTTACATATTTAAAAGACTGAACTAGTGTGATTTTACATTTAAAATGAAAGTTTTGGATTTAAAGAAACCCTATATTATATTCCAAAAAATGTTTGTTTGTAACGAAACATTAACATTAATATTTGTGAAATCTTATTGCGGTTTTTTTTTGTTTTCAATTTATTCATACATAATATTAAAATCGGGATCCCGAGATTAGAATTTCTGAATCCCGAAATCGCGAGATTTCGAAAAGTGCTCCGGTACTCTCATCCGTAATTCACATGTGTGCAATCATATTTTCATATGTACAATTGAATTTTCCTCTGTATGCCTGTGTGTGTGTGCTCGTATATAAGCTCTTTGCATTGTTCGGTGTGTGTCTGTGTGCCTCTGATGGCATATCTTACGCTGGTGTCATACGCGTATTTAGTGAAAAATTAAGAACGACATTTATTTGCGTATAATTATAAATGTTATTTTAATTATATTGTGGAACATTTATTTACCTTTTTTTTTTAATATTTTAATTTTTATTTTTTTTTTAGTGTGTAATTTCTGTCATTTAGTTGTTAATAAACCGTTGAAAAATACCGCAAATCTTTAATAAATAGGTTAAAAACAAACTTTAAATCAAATTGAAACTTTAAATAATTTCGAGGCAATCTTCAACTATATCTACCGCTATTTGGTAATGCTGTAGTAAATAAGTTATAAAAGAAGTATACTCGTACATATTTATAGTAAGTATGTATGTTTGAATGTATGTATCTAGGTAGTTCGTTTCAAAAAAGCTGCGAGAAAGACTATACCGATTACTTCGGCTTGTGACCTTTAAGCGTTAATCCATTGCTATGTTTATGTATTTTTGGTGATGGGCTTACACAGTGGCGTAGCCAGGTCGGGTGACACACGGGGCAGCCCTAAATGGTGTCACCCTATAATACCGCTCCCCCCTCTTCTTTTGAAATAATTATACTATGTGTAGATATGTACGATTATTTTTTATTTAAAAGTAAGTAGATAATACAGGAATTCATAAAGATGAGTGAACTTAAATTAATACGCACTTAATTTAAATCACAAAATAGTTAAAACCTCTACGAGTATGAGACCAATAAGGGAAATATTTATTTACAGCGTGTTCTTCTTAAAGATCTTGGAAGATATTTGTTTACATACAACTTTTTTTTTAAATGACTATTTAATTGTTGTTGTAGGAAATTGATGTATGTATGTGAGTACATATTTAAAGTACCAAATTTACAGCGCAATTTCTATTGATAAAATATCTAGGTCCCATATCCTAGATTGACACATAGTTGAGCGTAAATATGATATAATTAGATTTAATTTTGAAAAACGTCTTTCACATGAAGCCACAGAGACACCAACTGTTAAGAGCAATTGAAGAGCTAAAGATACGTTTGAAACAGACTCTATAAAGTCCCATTCTACAATAAAAGTTAGAATATCAAGCGTAGTCCATTTACTTGCGACTTTAAATTTATTGTTTGATGCCTTGATTTGTCTACCCGACCAGCGCCAAAACTTAAAGCATTTTGTATTCTTCGCTACTTTAACACAACAGCTGATGGAGAAGCCGTAGACGGGAGACAGATTTATCGGGTTTCGATCGGCGCTGTGTAAAGCGATTCTTATGCACTTTTAACACTTAAAGTTTGCAATGGCCTGTAGTTTTCCCGCTTGAAAATTTTTTTGTTGGTTTCTATTTTTGACTGTTCCGAGTCTCGAGCCCAGACACCTTGCATAGAAGCCCAGGACACTGTATAAAGGGTGATTTTTTTGCTACTTGGTTTATATTTCTGACAGCTCACGCGAGATTCTTGACATGTGTCAAAGTAAAAAATGCTCAGTTTGGTTTGCTATTTCATCGTGAAAAAACTTACACCTGAACAACGTTTGCAAATTATTGAAATTTATTATCAAAATTCGTGCTCTGTGAAAAATGTGTTTTATCGCAAAATTGTTTTCAGCGATGAGGCTCATTTTTGGCTCAATGGATACGTGAGAAAGCCAGAGGCAATTCAGCAGCTAAGAATGCATCCCGAAAAATGCACTGTTTGGTGCGGTTTATGGGCAGGCGGCATCATTGGGCCACAACGTTACGATCAATTTGGAAAGGTACCGTTCGATGGAAATGCATGAATTTGACTCGGCCAACATGTGGTTCCAACAGGCGGTGCCACATGCCACACTGTCAATTGGCCACCAAGATCGTGTTATTTGACAACGTTAGTATATTTTTTATGGGGCTATGTCTATAGGCCTCTTGTCTATAGGGACAAGCCAAACACGATTGCTGCTGTGGAAGCCAACATTGAACCCGTCATTGGTGAGATTCCGGCCGAAATGTGTGAAAAAGTGAGCCGAAATGGGACCTTCAGAATAGTCAGTTGAAGCGTAGCCGCGGGCAACATTTAAGTGAAATTATCTTTTAAAAGTAAATGGTAGGAATTGATTTATCGATCCAAATAAAAATTTAATTCACTTATGTAAAATTTCAGCCTTTTTTTGAATTTCAACAGAATTCACCAGAATTTATTATATATTGCCCCTTTTCCTTCACCTCGGGAGGTTCACTTTCCCACAATAACATTAATATTGTACAAGAACCTACTTAAAAGAAAGTTAATATAGTACATTTCATCATCTTGATTGGAAATGGCTGGCTATCATTCTGCTTGCCAAGGCTGAATATTGAAACATCAAGTGCATCGATGTCTCAACCTCCTGCAGACAGAGTTAGCAGGTACATATGTATGTATCATTTTCTTCCAGATTAAACTTGTTCAGATGCTAAATACGTTCAAGATCTTTGTCTTTTGAGCCTTGCTTAGCCTTTCGTAGTACAGTACTTCTTTTTAGGGAGTACTGTATACTCCGAAGTTCATCAAAATATACAATTACGTACTGCTTTTGTTACAGTTCTTTGAATCCGCTAGTGATTAATGATAATGCTGATGAAATGCTCGGAAAATGACAATCTATTCACCCTTGAGAGCACCAAGTGCTCTAAAACCTGACTGCCATCAGCCTTACAAATCGAATTTTTGGGTTTCTCGTACCTTATAAAACGTTCCAGCAACTGAAACTTAGAAGTAACACGTGCTAAAAACCAAGTCTAAGCAATTGTTTCTAACCAATTATTGATTATTTAAGTGCGGCAATTTTCTTTCAATTTTCCATTGTTGCTATAAAATATTTGAACAACATGTGCATACGTACAAGATCACGTAACATTGTTGCTGACAAGAATATGAACAATAATTTTTGCGACTCTAGTAAAGTAAAGCAACAACAACACTGTAAAGCTACTGAAATTGAAAAGCAAAGCAAAAAAAAAAAAGAAAATGAAACGGAAGATACTGCAGCAGCAGCAACTTTCCACAAGCTTCCGAGTTCAATGAGCTTTATTTTTTGGATAAAAAAATTAGGGGGGTTGGGAGACAGAGAGAAAATATGTGAAACTAGCAGAGGGAGACAGCAAGGAGGTAATCGAAATTCGAAGTAAGATGCGATGTGATAAGAAATGAAGGAAAAAAAGATGCTCTGTATACAAATGATGCACCAAAAAACAAAACAAACAGAATAATTGTGGAGAAAAAACCAACAACCAAGTGCAACTTTTTCACAAGAAAATACAACTGAAAAGAGCAAAAACAAAGAAGAGGAGAAAGGAAGAGGAGCATCTGCAGCACATTAGAAGATTCATATAAGCGCACATTCACACATACACACACACACACACACACACTCAGTTACACATTCTTACTCGTTGCATGGAACACATATTCAGGTGTGTGCTTAACATGAGAATAAAAAAAAATCAAAAAGAAATGTATGTAATCTTAAAACAAAAGAAAAAGTCTCCCCTGCAAATAACTTTAACAACAACAACACCAACAACAACAACAGCAGCCGCAATATACAAAAGCAAGAACCCTTTTTATTGCTGCTGATTCTGATGATGCAGCAACAACAAGAACAAGATGCTATGGTTGCACTCGTTTGTATGTAAAAATCAATGCGACGCTTTTACTCACACACGCATACTCGTACATGAGTTTTTGCATTGGTGTGTTCGTGTGCTCGCTTGCTTGCTGCAACAACATCAGCAGCAACATCAGCAACAGCACCAGCAGAAGCAGATGTGCAATTTTCGCGAGTCGAGCGCAAAATATGAGGTCGATATAAATAATTTGTATCTAGATACGGGTCCGGGGTCTGTAGATGTTTGCTCTTGTGTGCATCTTCTTTTGCTTTTGCTTATGATGATGCTGCTGCTGCTGCTGCTGATGTTGTTGTTGCTGTTGCTGATTCTTCCTCTACTCGAGAAAAACATCTTGTGTATGTTGTCGCTGTTGTTGGTAGTGTTGTTGTTATTGTTGCTGCTTATTTATCTTCAGGCTAAACGTGAATTGCTTTTATTAAAATGTATTTTATTTTATTTATTTTACTTTTTGGTTTTAACATTAATTTATTTGCACACAGGGTGATTTATTATTACATATTACATGTATAATTTTTTTTTTTACAGTGAATTTTATGTGATGTAAAATATTTTTTTTTGTTGCTTATACCCAAAGTAATACGTAATATGTAGTATAAGTAAGTAAAGGGTAAAAGTTCAATTTATTTTGTAATGGGTTTTTCAATAGGAACATAACAATTTTGTGTATAAATATAACACAGAAAACTTGATATATCGGTCAAATGAAATTTATTCTTGATGTACATAGTACATATGCTAGATTTAAGTATGACGTGCGACATTGCTCATATGACCACAGCAAGCGCATATGACGCAGCGATCGATTCTTTGGAGGCAATTTTCCACCACTCGTCCATACATATCGGCCTGAACGTTGGCAATTTTGCATTAAATATTGCGACTTACCGACTTTACGACCCCATAATGTAACCCCATGCAACGGCGTTAGATCGCCAAAAATGAGCTTCACCGCTGTAGATGTTTTTTCAATGAAAGTCAGGATTTTCTACAAACTTTTGCAAAGCCGGTGATGTTTTTACTTTACGCTTCAAATGATCACGAGGCTTCACTTCTTGAATTAATTCCATCTTGTACGGGTGTAAGCCAAGATCTTTACGCAAAATTCGCCATAATGTGAACTGCGAGATTCACTATTCCTGTGAACGGCGTGTAATCGGCTGATTTGCAACATTTTCCACTGAAACACTTACGGCTACGATAGGTTCGGTGCGTTGTCTCACTGGCTCACTGACTATTGTAAGCACAGCCTGTCTGGTGGAACGATGATTACGACCGAAAATTGAAGTAAGCACTTTTGAAGTTACCCGACCAACGAGTCATAATTTCGGTAGTGATTTTTAATAATTTCCAAAAATAGCTCGTTCGTAAACTTCAACATAAAAAAAATTTTAAACTTGAATGACGTTTTGACATTGCCAAATAAAACACAAAAAAAACCATTGATTTATATATTTCTTTTAATTTTTCAACAGCAAAATATATATCATTTATTAAAAATAAAATTTCTGAAATACAAAACGTATAAGGCAGTTTCATCAATTTGATAAAATACATAGTTTTATTGGATTTGCTAATAATATTGATGAAAAACAAAAAGAAACTAGCGAATCAATGGAGGTGGTTCGCATTAAAATACCCAAGTGATGATTTTATGTTACATTCGTACTTCACGTACCTATAGTATAAACTATATTTCTTTTGGTTAAACAAGAAATTTTAGTACGGAGTTTTGCCAGCTAAGAGCAGTACTGTGTAAGTTTTTGAACCTATTTATTATGTTTTAAATTTTTCTATTGCACCGAGTGGAGAGCTCAGGTGCCATATTCTCCTAAAAAATCATCATTTTGCGTGACTGCGATAATTGCTCAAACTTGATATATTCAAATGCCTACTCTTGCATAAAGGGGAAAACGTTGCAAATCCAAGAAAAGCAACACTAAATGGAACCCACCCTTTAAGCTTCGAAATGCTTAAAATATGAATAAAATTATTATTAGAATTGTTTTGTTCCAACTTGATGAACACTGTTCTAGATTCAAGACCGCTTGTTCCAATTTTAAGATGGGCCAAACTTCTTTTAAAGAAGTAGTAAATTTTAATGAACCTCTACTAAACGTACAACAAAATTGATAATGTTTGATGATTTTTATTTTGTAATTTGATACAAATTAAGATCAAAGATTGGAAGGGGCACAAGGAATGATTAGAAATATTTTTTTCTTAATACCTTTTCAAAATACCTTAAAATTTCAGAAAATTACTCAGTTATTAAGTAAAGGTTCCATTAAAGTAAAGGCACTTAAAGGTACTTGATCCCTCAACTAAACGGTTTTTTGTTTTTTATAATAAATTCTGGTGGTGATCCAAAAGTATTTTTCTACAGGTTTATCTGAAATCTGTAAACATGCAATGTATTTTAATAATTTATTTCAAAATGAGCTTATTCCAGCTTAGTCTTTCCATTGTATCAATTACAAGTAATTATTGTTCGCAACTAAAAATTATGTACAAACAATCTTCACATAAACCAGACAAATATGAAGTACTTGGAAATGGAACACAAGATTTTGAATTTTGACCTAAGTAAACCTAAAAATTGTGGTCGCTGTGGCGTAGTGGTAGTGCGTTGGACTGCTACGCAGAGTGTCCGGGGTTCGAATCTCGGCACAGGCAAAATCAAAAAGTAGAACAAATAAGAGAAGCTTTTCACTTCGCCTTTCGGATTCGGCATTAAACTGTAGGCCCCTTTCATTCATGTACAAATATAACACGCACAACATGAGTGGATGCGAAAAGCTAGAGGGCCTAGGCCGCCCTCCATGGGCTGTTGTGGCATTAAAAGTAAGTAAAGTAAAGTAAACCTAAAAATTATAGAATATGAAAATCGAGGGATTTTATCCGATTAGGGAGGACACAAGCGGAGTACGATTACTCCGATCGGAGTACTTTCGGCAGCACTGGTGCTAAAACACTTTACACCCTTGGGTACATAAATGATTTTCATAAAATTTATTAATGATGCTCGTAAGATACTTTTTATTGGATTCCATTGTTCTGGAGACGCCATTGAAAGGAGCATTAGTAATTTTTTTAAGAATCTAAACTTCGTTGTCATGTTACCACAGATCTGAGGTACGTTGTCTCAACACTTGGTACCTCTTGCTGCAAGTGATCCTTACCATTACTGTCGGCCTCTGCCGCGCAATTTTGGCAACAATAGGAAAGTTAGGTTCTTCCGGCATATTGTATATGAGACCACTACACCTACGCTAACCTAACAACTCGCATCTCACATTACTGTACAACTATTTACAATGCCCCAAATTGTAATTGGTTTTGCTTACAACGACTACGACATATTAGTTATGTGCTTTTTTTAATTTTCTTTGTTGTTGCACTTGATTTTACTAAGTTTTGCTGGATTTTTGAAGGATTGTTGATAACTTTCCCTTGAAAGATCTACTAAGTTACTTACTTACTTACTTACTCAATTTAATTCTTTTTTCATTTGTTGACTCCCAACATTTAGGGTGGAGGTAGAATCCCCAAAAAATGGCACAACAGCCCGTGGAGGGCCCAGGCCGAGCTTTTCGCATCCACTCATGTTGTGCGTGTTATATTTGTACATCAATAGAATGGAAGGGACCTACTGTTTAATGCCGAATCCGAACGGCGAAGTGCAATGCTTTTTATAGCAATTTTTCCTATTGTACTAAGTTAACTCTTCAATATTAAACCCTAAATTTCTGGGAATAGTACTAAAAAAAAGTGTAGATTTGGAAAAGGTATTAATTGTGGATACTGTAGAAGCGAGGGCACCTCTTCCTTAGTCTTACCGAAATGTTTATTTCGTGTTTGATTAAAAAAAAAGAGTAAGCGAAAGTCAATGGAAATTGCGGCCGCTCAAAATGTCGCTTAGGTCAATTGTCCTCGTTGCTACCCTATAACCGGTCGTGCTAGCTACAAGCAATTTTTGCTATGTATCAGTTCCAGCTTCTAACTCTTAATTTGTGTGCCATTAAAGAAGAAGTCCTAAGAAGTTCTTTTGGAACTGAAAATTATGAAAGTTATATAATCGCCTTGTTTTTTTTCACCCCAAAATCAAATGTGCAAGAATAATTTATGTCTAAGTTAAATTCATTTTATATACCATAGCTTACCAAATACAGTAATTTTCGGTTATATGCTTCAACAGAAATGCACTTTTTCTAGCTCAATTAACCAGGAAACTCAATTAACCGATTAATTGTTTAATTGTTTGAGCGTAAAGAGTAACAATCAATCAGCTTAAAAAAATATTAAAAGGTCCATAAAGGTTTTCGCTAGCCTGCTACCGGCGGCTTCCTGTGAAATTCAGCACATTTTACTGTTGGCACAGTATGTTCAAGCTAATTGAATGCAACGTTAATTTGGTTCAGATGCAGGCATTAATCTAAGTATGTATTTTTCATGTATTATTTTCCAATCCAATTTTATATATACATACATATAAGTTGTAAAACTATGTTTGGTTTCCGACTCTTTTGTTTTCATACATCCACTACTTATTGTCGATCTAGTCTTAGCAATTTCTTAAACGAAATTCCGTAGTATAGCTTACAACATGTATCCACTTCGTGGAAGGTTTTAGGAACAATATGAACTTCTTAACAATTTACTCCATAGCATCACATTATTTTTTTGCGGAATAGCAAGAGGCATAATGATTGAACCTTGCCAACAACAGTGAAGAAGCAAATACACTCCAAATTTCCTAAAAACATTTTGTGCAAAAAGTGGCAAGAAAATAAAATAAAATAAGAAAACTAATATAAAAACAAAGTAAAACTTTGTCGCTCTGAATGAAATTCGCTAATTCAGCGCAATTGGCAAACAACAAAAATAATACGAATAAAGTACCATAAATGAGGTCCTTGAATGCCAACAAAAGAGAACAACGAAAAAAACTAAAAAGGTGAGAAACAAAAGGAGATGCAAAAAAAACAAAACAACCACAAAATGAGCAACTTTGCGTTGAAAAAACCGTTTGAAAAAAGCATGAAATGCAAAAACAAAACCCAGGCAAAAACAAAATGTCACCGCAAAAGTGCAAAAAATAAACAACAACACAAAAAGCACAAACAAAAATATAATAAAACGGTAAAAAAAATTGAGTGAGTGAGTGAGCGAAGTGAAAAATGTCGTCAGCAAACAAAAACGGAAGGAAGGAAGAAATGCTTCACACGGACGACGACGATGATGAGCGGCAAGGATGCGCTACAAAAAAAAAATCAAAAAAAAAACACCACTCTAACCAACAACAAAAAATGAAAAGTAATGGCGTCGACAACAACACTGACAATAGTGATGTTGGTGGTGACCGTTGATTAGAAGAAGGTGTAGCATTGTAAATATTGCGTGCAATGTAGCGGCAGTAGCTACACTCTAAAAACAAAAGCAAAACATTCGCAAACTACATAACTATGAAACTAGGTTTGAAATGCAAAAACTAACGTTTTGGGGGACACAGTGGACGTGCGTAACCAGTGCAACATATGCACAACAACTCGACAACATGATGTTAATAGTCAAAATGTAGAATTTTTGCACACGCACACAAACAAAACGCTTTAAAAAAAAGCGTAGCTAAAAACACTACCAACAAACAAAAACAGCATACATATGCTACTTTTCTCAAACGAGAAATATGCACAGGAGAAACAGAGATACCACGCATACAATGCTATCTCACTTGCACAGCTTAAATCAAATCTAGACAAATCTGCAAATGCTTAAAACCATAAATAAACCACATAATCACAAACGGAACGATCGATTGTTGTCACTGTTTGACAGTACGAAGTAGTAGAGTCGTAGTCGTAGTATGTGCAGTGGTAGCAGTGGTTGAAAAAATAACAACAACAATTTCGCTAATAAGAGCACGAAGAGCGCAAGAGCGAGAGCGATTATTCTGGTATAGAAACAAACAATCAGACAAACCAACAAACAAAAATGCATTGAACAATGCATTCAAGCATAACAAATAAGCTTAACACGCAATGACAATGCAAAAAAGAGACAAACCAATAAGCAAACAAACACACATGCCCATGCACATGCATATAATGTGTATATGATAATGAGAGCATGCATACAAAATGCATGTTGCTCTTTGCCAATTCAGCGAGCACGAGTGTAAATGCATTCGGATAATAGCTATCAACAGCATTGCCAGCTTCAAAAAAAACTCACAGTGTAAATGATTTTTTTTTCTTTTCAAAGGAACATTCTCATGAATCTTCGAACTGCAGTGGGACGTTAATGGCAACGACAGCTGTCTGCAAACCGGTTTCTCCTTACTCAATGTAAACGCCCTGAAATGTTAGCATGAACTCTTGATTAGAGTAAATGTGTTAGCTATATGTGTTGGCAGCAGTCATTTTACCTCGCATCCCTTTTACGCTTATTGTTTGAATTAATCAAGTTGTGCTCTCACGAACAACCATTACGAAAAATTCAATCACACACAATCGCATCCACGCTGTGTTGTTGTTGTGTCGTGTGTAACTGAAACCACTAAAGCCTGTCAAGCCACTCTTCATATCATGTGTTTGTATGCATGTGTTTGAGCATATACTATGCGGTTGCTGTTGGGTTTGGTCTCTTCTCCATATCATCTCTTCTTTCTCATTCGCGTTTCATTTGTTTGTGGCAACTTTTTTACAAAATTCAGTTGGTCTGCGACCGTTGACGTGTTTACTAGCGTGAGTGTTAGGGTATATGCGAAAATATTCTTTTTACGCTTTGCGTTGCGTTTGTTTTGTTTTTAGATGCAATTGCGCGCGTACATCGTTCACGTTTTCGATAATACCGAATCGACGACTCGACTACTCTTTTAAACGCGTATACGCGTCTGAGGGACGGATGCAAACGCAGTAGTTTTTCTATTAAATTTTACTTTGAGTATAACATTTGGAATGGATAATTGTTGTTGCCCAACCAATTGAACGCGCGCTGCTCCGTGAATCTCTTGTTTTTTGTTCTGTTCTTTTGAAAGCCGATCATAAAAAGAATCACTCCTCTGCAAAAACATACAACAGCAACAAAAGTTTACATAGAGTAGATTTTACGGTAATGTTAAATATAATTGCACCGGATACGGACACGTTTACGGAAAATAAATAGTCAACAATCGTTGGAATTTTGTGATATTTTGTTTGCTCTTGTCAGCTTACTTAACCTTATCGTAATCGGATAATCGCGTAACGGCGACGACTGTGCGACAACGGAGACGAAGCATATGCAAATATCGCCACGGAAGCGGGTAATGTTTGCAGAGAGCGCAGCGCGCCAAATAAAGAAAAGTGTCTCAGAAATTTTGACAGCTAATTGATAAAACAGCGACAACAACAGCAACAACAACAGAAACGAGTAACGCACTAAAAAAAAAAATTTGAAATATCTTAAATATTAAATTGAAGTGCAGAAAATGAACAAGTGTTGAAAATTTGCATAATTTTAAAGCAAACCAAATGTAAGAATTTCAAAACAGAAGATAAAATCCAACACAATTTGTTAAGATTTGAAGGGGACTTCTCGCAGTAATTCTAAATACATTAATGATGTGCTTAAAAATATGAAAAATTATTTCAAATTGATTCTAGAAAACAAAACAAAATTGTGACCAACAAAGTTCTTCATTGCAAAAAGTAACAGAAATTCACACACAAAAATAACCGACGGCGGATACAACATTTGGCTTTTTCTCTATTTTCGTGACAAAAAATCCTAAAACATTTATATGAAATTGAAACGCAAACGCCATTCAAATCTTAGTTTTCCTTCCTTTTTTTTATTATAAATTTATGAAATATTTTTAATGAAAAGTGTTTTGTTACAAGCAGAAAAAACAACCAAACCAAACAAAAACAGTGAACCAGAAACAGAAAACAAACAAAAAATTATAGATTGATAAGTTTTTTTTCTATCAGTTAGCATGTCAAATTTGACAAACAAACAAAAATATAAGTATAATTTAAAAAATTTCTCAAAGAAAGAAAAAAGAAGAAACTGCTATCAGTTTTTTGTGTTACTTTTTTTTTTTGTTTATTTGTTTAAAATTTTTTTTTTTTTTCGAGATTTGGTGATATCAATCTATTGAGAATTTATGATAAAAATCAACGCACTGCAATTGCAGCAATAACTACCACTAAAAGTGTTTGCATGGAATCATGAGTGTACGGGGAAGGGGAGCGAAAAACATTTTTTTAATTAGAACTTTTTTCCAAAAATAATATGTCGCAACAAAGTTTTACCATTGTCTGACAGTTTGTTATTTTCTTTGGTATTTAGGTCTAGCACAATTTTGTAAGCTCATTTTCAAAGAAATATTTCACAATTGGAAAAGTACAATTTGTTCAAGGAGTACGGATTTCAGACTTCTCACATAAATTTAAAACGGTAGGAGTAAAAGCTCGGCCTAGGCCCTCCCTGGGCTGATGTGCAATTAAAAGAAGAAAGAAGGAGTAAAAAACTTTGAAATCAGTTTGATGGTATGTTCTGTTCCGAACGCTGGCAAGTCATTTGTCATAAAATTTAATTGCAACACTTTTGCTGCTCGAAAAATAACTTTAAGGTAGCCGAAAGCCGATCTATCGAAACTATCAGAGCTAGTTACATCAATAGCTTTAAAATCATCTAATCTTGAAATTCCTGGTAAACAAAAAGTAACCATGATATTTAAAGAAATGGGATTTTGGAAGGGGGAGTGTCACTTGTCAAATATCCGGGGCAATACTGGAGCATGGCCCGAAAATACGGAAAATTTTCAAGTATAAATAACCAATTTTTTCGTAGACTTGGAATAATATTTTTTTCTGAAAATTTAAACTGAATATTTTTCTATGTATTTGCATCAAAAAGCTACGAAAAGTTTGCTATAGAGATGAGGGGGAGTTTGGTGTGAAAACAAAAAAACTTTAAGTTTTTCATAATTTTGTAGTACTTAAAAAATAATATTCTTTCCTACCGACTCCCATTAGCGCATTTCCTACCGACGCACAGAGCAGTCGTTATGTATCTTCGTGGCAAGCAGGATCCCAGAAATCCACACACGATCCCAGTCGAACACACTACAAAAATATTTCAACATATAGTAAATACTAGCTGCCTCTTTCTTGCCCCTCTATCTTCTACATACTGCCAGGCGTTGAAATATAGCACTTGCTAAGAATATATCAATAATATGCGATACAATAAGCCCCGGTTAAGTGCCATTAAGTGCCCTCTTAAGTACCATTCCCGCTTAAGTGCCACTATTTTGCTAGTTTATTCTGCAAATATCCATAGCAATTTCCATAGCAATTCCATTAAGTACCTTCCTCGCTTAAGTACCTCAAAAGCTTGGCATCTTCAGTTGAGGTTGTTCAACGGGGTCTACTGCAGTACATATTTATGCAGTAGCTTCATAATGTTGAAGAAAAATCAACTTGCGCCATAGTTTCACAGCCCCATAAGCTTTTCATTTCTGATTATTTTTTTTTTTTTGATAACAATGTTGAAAATTTCTGCTTTAAATAAATAACCTTTCCTTCTTCTTTCAACACTACTTTTCTTCTCCAACTACCTACTTACTACAATTCCACGTTTTATAAATAAATATTTCCCAAAAAATAAAAACTGATAAGCAAATGTCAATACGTAAAGGAAGACAGACGCAGAAAATTCAAGCTACCTGTCTAAGAAATTCGTATTACTTCTTGTTTCTAATCAATCTAAAATTCACTTGTGCAGTATGTGTGTGTGTGTGTGTGTGTGTGTGTTTGTGAGTTGTTACTGTAGATAGCGCCAGATTGTACGCACCTATTCCCCAAATTACTGACAACTTCTTCCCTCACCTTATCGTAGCTCACTTGTAGCTCACTTCAGCTGTCGATAATTTTTAACTATTTATTTTAAGGAGAAGGGGGAGAAAGAAGCCTATTACTTTCCCACTTATCTGCTACTATTGCTATGTAGTATTACTATGTAGTTGAATTCATTTGCTGTTGCTGTAGTTGTTTTATTGCAATAATTGTTGCTCTTGTTGCAACTAATGATGCATTCAATTTGTTTCTTTCCTTTTGTTTTGTACAATTTAATTTCACCAAATATTTTTGGTTTTGTGCGTTTTGCTGTTGTGTGGTTGTGTGGTTGTTTGATTGAAGTTTTCGGTCGAAATAAAGTGTGTGCATGTTTTTTCTGTTCTCGGTTGTGTTGATTGTGAATTGGTTGGGGTTTAGTCATGCGTTGCAAGAAAGGATCAACATTTACCAATCAATATCATTTGCGAAGGTAATAGTTACCCATGTATTTTCACGCTTTTAGTGTCATTAATTGGAATTTAATAGTGCAGTTTGTAATGCTGTAGTAGTAATGGTTAACTCTAATTAGAGGTAGTAAGCGTTTTTGACTTCATTCAGTTGAAGATTTTTCGTGATAATGAGTAAACTCCAATTCCATATACTGAATTGGCACAGTGAATAAGTGTGTTCCTATTATGATATAATTAAAGCAACAAGATTTTGCTTTTTCGATAGAGAGCATAAATCTCCAATCGCTGAAATGTAGTTCACTTAAAGTTAGGGAAGAGTGTGCGATCTGACGATTATTTCTATTCGGAGACTATGTGTGGAGCCATGCCTAACAGATTGCTTTGCAATTTTTAACTGAATCAACCTCCTGCTTCATAGCGTTCGTTCTTTCAGTAATCGTTTTGCCCTGCCACTTTTGGAAAATTCTGGATCTTGAAAGATCATAAGATTTCTAGATAATACTATAAAGAAATAACCACATTAGATATAAGCATACCGGTCCAAAATGAATTAACTACTAGTTATTTGATTGTTTCGCTTTAGCTCTTCTCTTCACAGCCGTCCCGCGAAAAATATCTACACATCAAAATTCCATCTGAGGAGGTACCACTTCAGGGATCGAATCGACCCTTCTATGAACGTAAGACCGTACTCATAATTCACTCTGAAATTGTATGAATTTTGATTAGTTAAACATCCAATTCTTGTATTTTAATGGTTAATTTCTCAACGCTGTATCGATGATAGACAATTATTATTGCCCAAGAGTTTTTTGTTTTATATATTGTACAAGCTGGCCTGGCAAACTTAGTTGAGCCCAATTTTTTAAATTTTTTTTATTAAAAAAAAAAAATATTTTTGGACGATGCAGCTCATTACAACTCTTCTTTTTCCCCCCTCCACAATACCAGAAAGATGTTAGTTAAATTTTTTTTTCCTTGAAAATATTTACCTCATTTTCACGTATAGAAGTGAAGACGAAGGCGGAGTCAGTCACGTACAATACATAAAGAGGGATATGAGAAATCGAAAAGACACATCATGAGACCCCTAAAGTTACCTATTGAAAGTATTTGAATATAAAAATACTTCCAAACACATATTCTGAAAAAATAAATAAATTTCGCATATCCACTCATATAAATTGCCGCGAGTTCATACAGAAATTCACTTTCAGCTTTTCCCGAGTTTTAAAATTTTCCATGCAACTTCCAATTTCAATTTTTTTTCCCCTACCAACTTGATTCAAACTGCCAAATCGGCCCAGCCGTTCTCAATTGATGTCATTACCAACGAACAGCAAATCATTTTCATATAAGATATGTACATATGTATGTATAAGTGGATAGATTTGGAGGAAGGAAGCTACAAAAGTTTAGTGGGCGTCATGTACATGGTTCCAGCTGGCCTACCAACTGAGATAAAAGTTGGCCTAAAATGATCTATTACCTGGAGTCAATGTGGAAGGGCAGTGAAAATGCGATCCGGGATGGAAGCCAGGAATGTTGTACGTCATAATTCCACTTTTCAAATCAGTAAATCTCACTTGACAAACTTGAATTATGCTTGGCGTAGCGGCTGATAAGGAAATATTTGTGCCAAGCAAACATAGGCGGGGGATGTGGTCGCTGTGGCGTAGTGGTAGTGCGTTGGACTGCTACGCAGAGTGTCGTCCTGGGTTCGAATCTCGGCACAGGCAAAATAAACACACAAAAAAAAAGTAGAGAAAATAATTTTTCTACACCTACAAGCTACACCTACAACCTACAAGAGTAAAAATTGCTATGAAAAGCTTTTCACTTCGCCGTCCGGATTCGGCATTAAACTGTAGGTCCCTTCCATTCATGTACAAATATAACACGCACAACATGAGTGGATGTGAAAAGCTCGGCCTAGGCCTTCCATGGGCTGTTGTGCTATTAAAAGTAAAAGTAAACATAGGTGGGGTCGATGATGAATTTTTGGAATCAGACTAATTTAAGGGCCCTTATCTCGAAAATCATCTTTATTTTGAAATCGTTCCACAGGATTAAGAAAAACTGAACTCATGTGATTTTACAATTTTCAATGAGAAATATTTCTCTCAAGACCTCAACAACAGAATTCGTGATCGCTTATCAGGCATGGTCATATAAATAGTAATGAGTAAATATAACAACACAAAGGGGAAAGGTAAAGAGGAGTTTGATAAGCAAACTTTTTCTTTGGCACGAAGCATGTAGAAGTAATAAGAAATTAAATGTTATATGTACTACGAGGGTAGATCAAAAAGTACCTGTGTTAGGAATGAAGAGGCAAGTTTTTCACAAATTTTTTTCTATGTTTCAACGTAATCTTCTTTTAATACAATACACTTTTCCCAACGTTTCTGCCATTTCTTTAACCCCTCCAAAAAATACGATTTGTCAAACTCTTCAAAATACGCTTCTGTCTCGATGATAACCTCCTCGTTTGAGCTGAATTTTTTTCCCCCGACCCACGTTTTCATGTTGGGGAACAGAGAGAAGTCAGGGAAGGTACAGGGAGCCAAGCCGGGCGAGTACGGTGGGTAGCAATTCGTAGTTCAATTCATGCAATTTGGCTGCGACAATTCCGTATCCACTTGTTGTCCACCGTAAGCAATAGCGGCAACCATCGGGCCGACACCTTTCTCATGCTTAACGTATCATGGAAAATATTAATTACCGTTCCGTACGACACTCCTACGGCCTCTGCTACTTGGCGCACTTTCGTTCGGCGATCAGCGAGAATCATGTCGTGGACCTTTTCAACGATTTTTTCGGTAACCACGTTTGCCGGGCGGCCTGGGCGCTCCTCTTCAAAAACAGATGTACGACCACGTTTAAATTCGTTGAACCAATATCTTACGGTTGTCATATATGATGAAGGGTACCCACAGACAGCATCCAACTTCGATTTTATTTCTTCGCATGTGTTTCCATCCAAAAATAAAAAGCGAATTATGGATCGTTTTCTTTCGCCTCTTTCCATTTTATTGCGAAACACCAAACACGTGTGATACTAATGGCTGCCAAATAAAAACTAACCTATGAATCAGTTTGAAATTTAGTGTGGTGTCGTATGACAGATGGCAGTACACGACGGCAATGCCAACTTCCCTCAGCAACGCCACCTGTCTTCACTCACAGGTACTTATTGATCTACCCTCGTATATTGGAAAGAATGGTGGTAGGTAAAGAGGAGAGAAGTGAATAGGAGTAAAAAAATTTGTTTATAAAGCGAGCATTATCGCTTGACTTTAAGTAAATGGCTAATGCCTAACACTACCTTGTCGGATAAATACTTAGAATTCTTGCTGTAGAAACACAAGAATATTTTGGGCAATGAGTCAAAGTACCTTACAATGTGGCAGGTGATACGGCCGGTCACTTGTGTGGTATGATGCGGTGGCGTTAGTGATGATCTAGTGGATACACTACCAAATGTGGGTGATCCCCACATATACCTTAATTTTGGATTTCGGGCCTTTATAGCGGGAATGCCAGATGTTATACTCAAAATCAGGGTTGAACTCAGCTAATTACCCATGAAAAGTTGTTAATTCGCTAATGGATACCTTTTTGTAGGTTGTTAAATTATCATCATCCCGATCTGCTTAACTTCCAGAGATATCATCGCTGAATATGCTGACATTTAATTTCTAAATATTTCACTAAACTCGTTCTCAACTCAATTAATTAATCTGAAAAGTTTAAAAGTAGCTCCTTAGTTTTATTTTTATGAAAAGCCTAGCTTTTACGGTAGCACCACTACCCAAAATAACCAGGCGAAGGAGAATCATATAAAAATGGCCTTATCATTTTACAATATTCTTTTGTATGTAATATATGTATGTATGCATGTACTTTGTTATTATAAATGCTTGAAGTTTTTGTTATCGCGCAAATAATAAGTAATTTGTGTTTTTTTTTTTTGTCTTTTTTCTTTGTCAAATGATAAAAATCGTTCAAATTTCAATTCTACGCTGCAGCAACAGCAGCAAGCAAACAAAATTAATTATTGCCATAAAATGCTTATGATTTATGATATTCAATGCAGATCACACATAAGTTTTATGAGCGAACACACACTGCTACAAAAATATATCAACGTTAAATAAATACTACAACCTTTTTACTTTCCATTTCATTCCATTTCCACTTTTTTTTCTTTCGCTGGGTTTTTGTAACAGTAGCGATAAAGTGTTCAATTTTCAAGATTATTTACTACAATTTCTTGTAGAATTTTAGAATTCAAGTGCAAATAAATAATAAAACTGTCAAACAGAGAGAGAAAGAAAGAGAGAGAGAGAGAGAGAGAGAGAGAGAGAGAGAGAGAGAGTGCAAGAGTAAAAGTAAATGAAAGAGTAAACGAGTGGTAGGGGGAGTAAGTGTGGCGAAGAAGTAAAATTAATCGAATAATTCGTTAATTTTGTCGATTGTAAAAATGAAATATGTAAAAAATGCACCTTTTGTGTATCGCTTTCAAGTGTGGGAATATTTTTATTCTTTCTCACTCTGTCGCTCGCTCCCTCTCTCGTGCTGTCTCTCTCTCTGTGCGTTTGTATACACTGCACTTAAAGTAAAAATGATTAATGTCTACTACTGTCAAAGTCACTGCAATCTTACTCTGTCAAAATACTTTAGCCGAAATTATTGCTTTTGCCAATTCACACTGTGTGCAAAAGGCAGCCACATCCTTGTAGATCCTTTGTATTCGCTGTTTCGTGTGGTATTGTTCCTTTCTATTTATTTAATATTAATCTATTCTTGTTTGGATCGGCAATAAACTAACAACTGCAAGCGAACATTGAACTATTGACAATTGCCAATTCTCATTTGACAATTGATTGAGAAAATATTATGACTTGTTTTCTTTTCAGTTTCAGTTTCAGTTTTCAGTTTTTACTTTCTGTCCAACAATTACATTTTGATTGTTATATTTATAAATCTTTCAGTGGTTTGGCAGCGCTTCTTTGTGGGCGTTTAAAAAAAAGAAATGAAACGAAACACAGAAAAAAAAGAAATACTTTGTGCACTTTTGGTTTCTTGAAGCGTTTTTAATGAATTTTTTCCTCCATTTATGCGATGCGTTTTTCTTTTTGGCCTCTGCAGTTGCACTCGAGTGTCAGAAATATGAAAATAAAAAATATTTCAAGCGCCGCAGCCGTCGCATGTGCGTTAACTTTTTCAAGTTTGCAGGTGCGTAGGTTTTACCTTTGAGTTTTTAAAGGTTGGCAGGGGAATGAAGTGATGGAATGCATTTACTTGGAATTTTAGTTACGAGTTATAATTTATTATAATTTTTAAAATACTTTGTATAAAGTTAGATGTGTGGAGAAAATATTAATAGGTACTCTCTGGGGGAATTTACTTCGTATGACAAGAAGAAATTGGTATTCCAGTTATTAAAAGCACCAGCGGTTCTAGAGACTAGAGAGACTTCCTAGATAGAGAAGAGGTGCTATGTACATATTTTTTTATTTGAGTATTCTTTCAGAAATTTGTTCAATTTAAGAATTTAAGAATAACGATCATTACGAGTCTACAATATCTTACCCTTCTCCTTGCCCTACTTCAGCGTTTTAAGCCGTGTACATATTTTGGTACTATTAAAAATGTATTGGAAATTAAATACTTAGTTATTAATTATTGGTTTTTGAGCTTTTAAAAGAAAACAATTTCGAATCACTGATCAGTTCATAATGTAATTTTCGTTATTTGAACTAAAGTACTTAAGAGGATCTAGAATTTGAAATACATAGATCAGCTACTGAAATGTGTATTGAAAAGTAAAAGAATTTACATATGACTCAGTTTCTATCTATACTTACTCATTCTTGATAAGTTCAACTAAATTTTTTCAAGAATCACAAGAGCTCTCATCTGGAAAAATATTCCATTCAATTATCTTCACAATGAGCATGTGAAAGTTTTATGTTTTAAATAAAATGGAAAGATTTGGAATATCTCGGAGAAAAATAAATTAGAAATTTACTTGACCTAAACGAGACTTGACGGGCAAAATCAATCTAGAAGGAGGTTAATCTGCACATATACTTAGCCAGAAGTCAAACGTGGTCAGATTACATAAAATTGTGAGATGTCCATAGGCCTTCTATTGCACTCAATCTGTTGTAATTATTGTAGATTCCACAAGTAGAGGAAAAGGAAATGAGAAAGGGAAAAGTTCTCAAAGAATAAAAGGAAGGAATAATTATACAGAACTTTTTTCCTCAAAAACCTCTCCAAAATGTTTCCTTAAGAAAATTAAGAGTTTCAGGCGCTTCACGAGGCGTCTGTCTAACTGTCTAAACTCTTATTTGGATTATTCGGTTGGAACTGCCCTTTCTATAAAGCTCATAAAGTTTAACTAGCAATGATTCCTTTCACAACATGCTACATGGAAATTTTTCACCCCACATCTTAGATTACAATGGCAAACCTTAAGCGTTTAAAACTATCATAAATTATTTAGGGTATTCACAGTTTCCTTTTAAAGTTAACACGTGGTAACTTTAGAAAGATATCACTGTTGAAGTGTGAGCACCCCTTTATTTGGTTATTGGTTATAAATTTGTCACTATCGCATTTTGCAATTTGCTGATATATTAAAAACAAAAATGCCTCGCCCGAGCGCCAAAGAAAATTTATTAAACGTGCTGTGCTGTAAGATTTTGGTTGACGTAATGATCCAAGAATCGAGTAAGTTATACTTTTCTGTATTCCAAGAGCGTTCCTAAAAAGCCTTTTGTTTGCAGGCAGTGAAGATGAGGACGAAGATGTCCTAATGGACTTCACTCTAACTTTAGCACTTGTGTTATCCTTGCGAAGAAGCACTCACTTGTCCCAAAGTCAGCGCATTGGAATGAAAACGTCCTTCCCAACTTCGATGACAGCCGTATGCGTCAAATGCTGCGTGTAGAAGCCATCGAATTCAAGCACATCTTTGCTTTAATTAAAGAAGATCAAGTTTTCACAAATAAAAATTTGGTCCTGCAATTTCCAGTTGATTTGCAATTAAAGATTGCACTCTTCCGCCTCGGTTCAAGTGGGGAAAACGCATCCATGCGGAAGATTGCAACTGTGTTTGGCATTGGCGACGGAGGAACGGTAATAAAAAATACTGATCGCGTTATTGCCGCAATCATCAACTGGAAATCAAAATTTTTATTTTGGCCATCTGCACAAGAGCGAAATAAAATTGTTGCAAATACGATGCATGAGCTGCCAGGGTGCGTTGGCTATATCGATGGCACCGAAATCAAGTTGGCAGAATCTCCTATAAGAGATAATGAACTTTACTTCTCTCGTAAAAAGTAATACCCCATAAAAATGCAAATTGTGTGTGACCATTCCCTGAAGATTCGACAAGCCACTATTGGATACAGAGGAAGTGTCCATGATGCTAAAATTTATGCACAATCTTCTATTGGAAGAACGCCAGAAAGCTTCTTCAGCGAAAGGCAATGGATAGCAGGAGACTCTGCGTATCCTTTAAGCCGAAATGTAATCACTCCTTTTCGACAAAATAGTACTGAATTAACCCAGGAAAAAAGAGAAAATTTAATTAGTTATTTTCAAAATTGACTGAATTTCGTTGTTCAACTTTGTCTTACAATATTTTACCCTTTTTTTTAAAAAAATTATGGCTTCTTCAAATTCAGTCCAGCGGTTTAGAAACTTTGTAATTTAGTTTATATCTTAGATTGTTACGATTTTTTCTGAGTTAATTTTTTTCGCCCTGAAATTTATTCATTTAATTTGCGAGTTTTCAACTTTTCTGGCAACAGGATTCAATTTCAATACATTGAATACCATTTCATATTATAGGTACTTATAACCTTAAACTAGCAAAACTAAATTTGTGAAATAAGATATACTATGAACTTGTGTGTGGATTGCTTTATTCAATGAAATGAAATCTAAGCTTTGGTTATTCCAAGAAAACCTTTGAAATAATTCGGAATAATATTTTCGAAAACCGCGCAAGAAAAATCTTAACAAATTGTGGTGTAGTAAAAAGAAATCCTAATTGAAATTAATCATCTAATTCAAATTTATTTTTTTACAGCTACACTAAAAACCAAGTAATATAAACAAATCAGCAAATAATAAATAAATATGTGGCAATTTAGTGAAATATAATAAAATAACAAACTCAACTCAACTAACAAAAACGCACATCTTAAAACAAGAACCTTAAAGCTAGCAAAAAAGAAAAAGAAGGTTCTTGCAAAAGACGGAAAACCAAAACCAAAAACAAAAGCGCGAAACGCAAAACGCAAAACGCCAGGCTATTATTCAATAATTAAAAAAATCAAATAATAATTTTCATCTCCCCACGGTTAATAATAAAAAACATTCAAAATTATTCTCGAAATGGATATGACTTCAACAGCGGAAGCTGCCGCCCGCAGCTGGTATGATAATCCGCGTTTAGGCAGCTCCCCGCAGACAAATGGTTTGGGGTCCGCTGGCAGCAGTTTAGGCGGGCATCATAGTCTCTCCAGTGGCGCTTCATCGGTGGGCAGTAGCGCCGGCCTCGGCGGAGGCGGTGGCGGTGGCGGCGGAGGAGGCGGTGTTGGTCTCGGCGGATTAGACACGAGCGACATGAGCGCATTCTATGCATTGGAAAGTAATGGTCATCATCGTCGCTATTATCCCAGCTATCATCAGCACAGTAAGTACAAGCAGTTAAATTATATATTGTATTTATGTACCTATGTTTATTAAAATTACTTATATAGACAAGGTAGAATATTAAAATAAGAATAACAATTTTGCATAAATTTTATAGTATTTATGTTTATGTGCATAGAAAATAAAATGATGCACTCAGAGAAACGTTTTTTCTTTTTTTTTTTGCGACGAATCCCAGCGGCCTTTTTACCCGCCCGACCGTGGGGCGTGGAACATTAGTTAGTATTAATACAAATGAGCTAACAAAGATTGTTTACGGGTATTAACGGGGTTACAAAAATCTATTAGCACATAAAGATTATTGAAATCATTACACATACAACGCACAGGATCAAACAGCGCATAATTTGTTTTACAGAGACTTAACTTGATAGGTATGAGGTTCCTAGAAACGCGACTAGGAACACCAATGTACTGCTCATTTAACAGATATGGAGAGTCTGTCCATCCATTCAACAATTTGAACACAAAACATACATTCAACATAATTCTTCGGCTTTCAAGTGAAGGCAAATTGAGTAATTTTAAACGACCTTTATAAGGAGGAAGCTTCGTTAAGGGGTTCCAGTTCAAATTTCGTAAAGCAAATAAAAGAAACTGTTTTTGAACAGACCCCACGTTATTAATGTAACAACTGTATCGCGGACACCAAACATTTGAAGCATATTCTAAAATCGGTCGGACAAGTGAAATATATAACATTTTAGTAATATAAGGATCATGAAATTCCTTTGACCATCTCTTAATAAAACCTAAGACCCCTCTGGCTTTATTTATACATGTGTTTATATGTAAATCGAAGCGAAGTTTTGGGTCCATAGTCAACCCAAGATAAACACTTCTTCTTTTTCCTTCTTTTCATGGCACAACAGCCCTAGGCAGGCCTAGGCTGAGCTTTTCACATCCACTCATGTTGTACGTGTTATATTTGCACATGAATGGAAGCGACCTGAAGTTATATGCCGAATCCGAACGGCGAATTGAAAAGCTTTTCATATGCAATTTTTACTTTTTTAGGTTAGGTTTGCCGTTGCCTGCCAAGAGTTGCTGCTGAGAAGAAAAATTGATTTTTATACTTTTTGATTTTACCTGTGCCGAGATTAAACACTCTGCTTCGCAGGACAATGCACTACCAACTACGCCCCTCAGGGAAACACCGGTCTAAATTCAAGAAGCCATAAAGTTTGTTAAGCTTGAAAATTCTTAAATCGAAAACGAAATTCTTCACTTCATACTGAGATTATTTTGAGATTATGTTGTTCTAACTTTAGGAATATGTGTCTAGAGATCTAGAATCAGGGCCGTTCACTCTTATTTTAAGCCTTAAAGGACTGATTTTGAGATAGTTTTATGATTTATTTAAGAATTCGTTAACATCGGTTCAATTTCAAGAAGGAATTTATTATTTATGGCCCGAAAAGTTTTTTACATACGATTTTCTGTTCTTAAATCTAGACTATTGTGCTTAAGAAGTCAGAGAGTCGTTATTAGTTTCGCAGTTTACGATCTTATGGTAAATAAAATGAAAGAACGTGCTACACAAAAGTATGAAGGAGCTTGATTTAAGAGCGTAATGTTTCTCTCAGTGTATGAAATGAAAATCTTCAGTACAAAACTCATTCCTAATGAGTTTTTAATGTTGAAGCACCATGGCGGACGTATACGCATACTGGGACACCATAACACAACACACACGCGCACATACTTTTACATAACTTTTTTTATATTTTTATTCGTTGTGTATATAGAAAAACATTAATCGATTTATGCGCGCCTTTTTTTTGCTTCTTTTCTTTTTTCCAATAAATATAAACACAACAAAAAAAAAAAAGCACAAATCAGTAGAAACAACATTTCGCTATTGTTGCTGCTGTTGGCGTTTGTGTATTATTTATACATGCTATTGTACATACTAGTATACATATGTATGGTATATACAACAACAATATATTATATATGCTATGTGTTGTTGTTTTTGTTGTCTTGAGGCTTAACACCCAAACTGAAAGTTAACTTTTCCAATTGTTAAAATGGTGCATGCGTGCGTGCGTGAGTGAGTGTTTTTTTTGGCTGAATAACTGAATGACTGAATGACGGCGTCTGGTAAATAAAAACATCGTTAGTGCATAAATTTCGAATGTTGGTATGTACATACATACATACATATATACTATTGTATATACATAAGTATACATATATTTACACCCTCAAGACAGTTGAGTTTGAAAAAAATAAAAAAAAAACAAAAATTTTCTATTGTGTTCTTAATGTTTCAGGTAAGTATGGTGGCGCATCAGAAATTGACTGCCTTTACATACTTAGTATGAAATAAAGTCTGAGGCAATGTCTGCAGTACTATGGAATCATTCTGCATGGATTTCATTAAAATCGTCATCATCATATTAATCACAGATCTAAGATTAATTTCGTGGAACTTCCGCTTTCAGAAATACCCTGAAATACCTTGAAAAGTGCAACATATACGTGGGAAAAGTAAAAGTTATTGAAAAACACACACACGAGTAATGTTACTACCTAGTAACAAAGTTTATTTGTAATATAATTCAAAAGTTTATTTGTCGTATGACTTAAAAGTTTAAGTTAAATAATTATAATTCTTGAGCAACTCACAACTTACACGGCTCGCTTCTCCCTTCAGACACTCTTTTTTCTTCTCTATTTCCTTTTTACAAAATTGCATTTTATGGTCTTGTCAGTGTTTCATATTTTCGTCCGTGTTGCCTTTTGCAGCCTCGTCAATATTTTTGTCCTCGTCTTGTTGTTCTTCCATTTAGGTCACTTCCCTAAAGTGTAGTACTAATATTTGATAGAGCACATGAGATGAAACTCACGCCTCTGACCGGCAAAACCTGAGAGTTGTCCAACTTCTTGCGTTACCTCAACATGTGTGATCACATTCACTCTCTCATTCTCCCTCCTTCTTCCTCTCACCTATCAATCTTCCTTCCATTCAACACAATGCTCTGCATTCCTAGGGGTACACCCTGTGTGTTGAATATATCAATAAAAAAAATGGGCCACACTTCATACATTTACATGTTTCTACCATTTGAACTCGGTGCCAATTTTATACTTCGCTATCACGTACACGATGGATTGATTTAAGCCAGTGATGGGCGAAGAGCGTAGCGGACTTCTCTCTTTCATTGTGTTGCATATGGTATGCTCCAATTCCGTTATGCTCACGTGCAAGGTACAAGGACTTTGATATCTCTGTTTGTATTCTATGTAGTTCCATTCGATCCCATGAGAAAAGTTGGTCCCCGACTACACTCTCTCTCAGTTTCAACTCATTGACTTTCCGTCATATATCCGCATCGAAATGAATGATAAATGCATGCAAAAGAGAGTATTTTCATTTCCAGGCTCGTTTTGCAAAATGAAATTTCCTGAGAAGTAGAATATCATATAAATTGGAGTATTTCCTTCCATAGCTGATCGCCCTTCTCAGTGAAAATCCCAATGAAGGTTTGCTCGTCTTATTACTTACTTACTTAGCTGGCGTTACAACCGATGATCGGTCTTGGCCGCCTCCACAAAGCTCCGTCAGTCACTTCTGCTATGCGCGCGCTGACGCCAGTTGATAAGGCCAAGTGCAGTCAGGTTGCCCTGTACCTGGTCTTTCCAACGGAGATTAGGACGTCCCCTTCTGCGTGTTCCTCCACCATGGTTCGAATAAAACACCCTTCTAGCCGGAGCGCTTTCTTCCATTCGCTCAACATGACCCAGCCAGCGAAGCCGCTGGATTTGTATACGCTTGACTATGTCAGTGTCGGTGTACAGTTCATACAGCTCATCGTTCCATCTTATTCGATACACATCGTCCACGCATACTGGACCGTAGATCATACGGAGTATCTTCCTCTCGAACGCTCCCAACAGTCTTATTAAGTACTAAGTATTTATCGCAAGAACATTATTAATTAGTGTCAGTTTGCAACATTTGAATACATTTTATTGTTTCACAAAACTGTCAACTGCCAAACCAAAAAAAAGTGAGACAAGTGGAGAAGAGAGAAAATGTGGAGAAAGTGGAGTCAAAAAATCAACAGAACAATGTTCGACCAAAAAATCTGATATTAAGTAAGGGTAAATCAACCTCTTTAACTACCCATCGTTGATATCAAACGGAAAGTATGTTAAACCAACAGATTTTGTTATTAAATCCCATTCGAAAGTGGATACTGATAATTTAACAGACGGGGTTCTATTGTTTTATGTACATTCAGCAGTCCAAACTGTTGATTGAACAGAATGTTGTCCGATCATATCTGACAGAAAAATGTTCGACAAAGAAATCTGATAATAGGTAAGAGTAAATCAACCTCTTTAACTGCCCATCGTTGATATATCTAAGAAAATATGTTTATGTAAAGTAGTAAGGAAGCTAATCAGAGGTGTTAATTGACCTGCAATGACTACATTGAGGGTAAGAAAATGCTGCTATATCAGCAGCCAACAGATTTTGTTATTAAATCCCATTCGAAAGTAGGTACTGATAATTTAACAGACGGGTTTCTATTGCTTTATGTACATTCAACAGTCTAAACTGTTGATTGAACAGGATGTTGTCCGATCAAATCTGACAAGGAGTACTGTTAAAACAAGAGCACAGTAAAATCTGTTAAATTATAAACGAACAGCGCATACTTTTTCTTTATAATTATGTACAATATTTATTAGTTTTGAAAATAAAATTAAAGTAGCAACATTTATCATGGTTTTCCCCCACTTTCTATTTGTACTGGAACCCTTTTTTGAATGGTGACAGATTTATTGTCTGTAATGAGAATCTCTTATGAAATTTCTTTTTTATTATTAACGTTTATATTTTATTAAGTCTTTCTGTACTTAGAAACTAAGAATAAGTTTTCAAAATCTTATATCTAAGTAAGTATATCTAAAATAGAAGCCAGTTTTCTTTTCACTACGTGGGTTTAGTGCTACATTAAAAGGATAAAAGGGTCTCGCGTAGATTTTAGTAGACTGAATTTACACCGAACAGGAAAGAAGTATATGCAAAAATTACTTCTGGTGAAGAAATAATGTTCAGCCTCCTTCCTGCTCAGTGTAGAGCTAGACTAGTTGTGTCAGTTTATTTTACATCAAGATGTATGGTATCTTTACTTTTTAACATTGGCGTTGTAGTAAGCTTCTTGGCGAAGAAACTTGAGAACATTTCTTTTCGCTAAAAGTATAAGACCCGATTTAATACCAGAATTGTACAACTTCAATTTAACGTACATTGCTGCGTCGCAGCTCAACCAAATAAAATTATTTATTCTTAGGTTTTCTTTCTGACAAAAAAAAAGAAGAAGTTTCTTGTTTGAAAATACATGATAGATGTAAATGTTCAATAGATAATTTCAACAGAAGCAATGTTACACATGAAAATTGTCAATGCAAAAGCAAAAACTGTTGAATCAAGCAAAATGCGTTCAATACAACAGATTCTCTTAACAACAGGAATGAACTGTTGAAATCAACGTTTCTTTTATTCTAAGTGTACTCGTACATGGTTTAAGTCCATTAGGTTAGGATTGAAAGAGAGAGCGGCAGAGGTGGCAACTCAAAATTAGTTAACTCATAGTGACCCGACTGGTTTATTACACCATTCTGACATTATTGGTCGACCAACCGACGAGCCACAAATAGTTTTGAATTTCAGTATCGAATTAGTGAGTTCATGATCAGCTAAACAATTTTCGCTAAAAAATTCGAATTCATATTCATAGGTGACATACTTTTCTTCTGCAAAAACCGCTGTAACAATTAACAAGATTCTAACTAAATAAACTTCAAAATCACTATTATTTGTTTTTTAACCTGTTCTCGTTTGTAATTAGTTAACCTTACTGCTACCACAAAATTTGAGAACACATTTTTTTTAAATAGATTTTTGTTTTGTTTTTTAATTTTAAGTAATTATTTTGTAGACAGTTTCGTTTCTTTGTGTACATACACAGATCATCAACTAGAATGTTTTGTTGTAATTTTTACTACTTTGGCAATAAAAAATAATAATAATAACTAGAAAAATAAGCAAAAGTAACAA